>CM053276.1:134139401-136841901 GCA_028583415.1 Protea cynaroides
TTATACCCTATTTAAAAGGTTAAATATAAGGCAAAAAAAAAAAAAAGGACTTAAATGGGCTTAAAACACACCAAGGTTTGAGCCTTTATCCACATAGGAAGAGAGCCCAAGAACCCAACAATGCAGCCACCCAGATCGAACCCATGAAGCTTCCCAAGTTTGACGAGGGGTTAACTGAGATCCAAATGATTGAGCACATGAAGAAGGGGTGACCCAGGTCCAGAGGACAGCGGTGACCAAGGCCAGTAAGAGGGAGAGAGAGGGAGAGAAAGAGGGGTTAGAGCAAATGCTATAAAAAAAATTACTTTTACTATTTCACCCTCATTAAAAACACATATTCATTAAATACATATACATATTGTGAGGAGTAGCACCCGATGTGGGATCTGCCTTTGACTTCTTATAAAACTTTAGTTCCTGTTGAGCAATACATATACATTTTGTGAGGCAAATGAGCACAAAGACCAATTTTGGTCCATCAAAAGGTCTGATCAATAGGATTCTTTGTCCAATTTGAACAAAAAATTGTTATTATAATAATAACTCAGGTCCAAACCACTTCTTATTTAAATTTCATTCGGCCTAGCATTTATTAAAGTCCAAGAGTCCACACGCAATGTAAGATAACATGAATAGATAGATCCTAATATAGTCTATCATTTTCCCCTTCATTCCTTTTGGTAGAGCATAAATCAATTTTATACCATCGAAATAATAATTAACAATTTCAATTTCTGTTTACGTTTGTTGAGACCAAACTGGTCCAAGTTTGGCCCAGACACTAGAACCAAAATGGATTGGTAAAAACCAAACCCAATAAATAGTTCAACCAAACAGAACCTAAGGTCCAAAATAAAAACCATAGTAGGCATAGGCAAACATCCCCTAATGGCCAAACCCAATATGGAAACCACTTAATGCCCAACCAACAAAAGGATTAAACTAGGCCAAAAGGATCCACATCCTCTCCCGCTTGAGTTTGGGCAGGAGAGTTGGTGGCCCGGATGGATGGCCACCACCTAGCTCTCGGGTGAAACCGAGCCTTCCATCCGAGCCGACACCCCTGTTTGCTCAGCTTATCGGCTGGGGTGTCAGCTCAGATTCACCTGAGAGCCAGGTGGCGGCCATCCATCCGGGCCGCCAACTCTCCTACCCAAACTCAGGTAGGAGAGGATTTCTATACAGGCCAGAAGCCCCTATTGAGCTTACCATAATATATTTCTTGTTTTAGTACTAATCAGACAGGCCTTAAGCCCATAAAATCTAATATATGGGTTCAAACCGAAAGGCCCTTTGGGCTCAAACCAAATATAAAAACCTGTTAACAACTAAAGAGGTCTCAAAAAATTAATGACCACGTGGGCTTTCTAAGCCAAAGCCCAATATGTAATATGACCCAAAGCTCATAAATTGTTTAAGGTCCAATCTTGTTTTTAAAACAATAGTTATTAAGGATAAAAGACAAAAAAACCAAAATTGGTCCAACCAAATAGAACCTTGAGTTCCTAAATAGTAAATAAAACCCATAGCTAGCATAACCAAATAGGTCCTACGGTTTATTATTAATGTTGGAACCCTATGAAGGTCGCAGCCAAACAGACCTTACCTATTAACAAGTGGGCCTTTTGTGGTTCTGTGGTCTACACCAGAATCCTTCTAAATGATTAAACCAGAATCAAACCTGGCCAAATTGGTCTAATCAAAAGTCAACAGACAACCCTTGCCAGACCAATGGGTCGATCCGGCGGTCAACAGATCCGGCTGATTATCAGGTCATGGACCCACGGAGTGGACGGCAGAGCAAGGAAATACAATTTTAGAACTATTTCTTTCATTCTTTTCCCTTAAGGCTTTGTTTGATTGCAAGAGAAATTGAAAAGAAAGGAAGTGAAATTTTTATACTTTAAATGAAAACTTTTGTAATGATAACACAATATGATTATATAAGATGTAAAATTTACTTTACTTCTCTTAACATATAAGCGGACCGATTCTGTTCTTGCTGTAGGGCCAGACCCAGATTGGACACCCTTAGTAAGAGGTGGGGGCCAATGATAAAATCAATTTCTATTATTGAATCGAAGTAAAAAAGATGTTACAGAGTAGAGTCCTTACTTACACAGGTAACTCAAAAGTAACAATAAACTGAATACAATAAATACGAAGAGTAGAATAAAACTGGGTGAAACAGAAAAAATAACTATTTAGACTTGCTGATTCAGCAGGAGCTGTAAACGTACGTAGGAATTTTTGAATTGGATTGGATATATGTTCTGCCAGTAAATCCAATACAATACTGTCCTGATCAACATAAACTGACGTGGCAGCTTATACCGTACGTGTAACAGGGAGCTTTGTTCCAGAAGATTCTAATCGTGCAAATTTAATTTAATACTCTATTCGCCTTTTTATATAACACTTGCCTTTCTAACCAATTTCCAAAAGTCATATAATACTAGTGGTTTCTTGCTTGCTTCATTCCACCCTTCCTTCTCTTTTCCTCAGTTTTAGGGCGTGTTCGATCCGTGGTTCGACAGCGTGAGTTTATAACTAACCGCTCATAGAATCCTGTTGCGTTGAAGAAGAATAGATGGGAAATGATTGAGAAAGATTCAAGCGTACACTAATACTAATTCCTACTTACCTACTTTGTATATCATTTAAAGATTCTCTGTATATCATTTAAAGATTCTGTGTAGTGAGGCCATCATGTAGTGAGGATCTCACCCATTCAAAGTGGATCAATACGTATTTCGATCCACTTAAAATATCCACTTAAAATGCATCGAGATACACACGAATCTACTTTAAGTTGATGAGATCCTCACTATACAGGGGTGGTCTCATTAAAGGGGATCCCAATCCTTCTTGTATTCTATGAAAGATCCAAATGGTTCAGTGGAATCTTCTAAAATAATAAGTGGGCAGGCCAATGGTTTTTAGGATTAGGTGACAAGTTTAATCGAACCACTCTGGGTCCCAAACGAACCAGGGTTAATACAGAGATATATAACATACCCCCTAATGGAGTTGGTTCCTTGCCCAACACTGTTGGAAGAAATGTAAAGAAATTACATGGTAGTCCATGCTTGTAAACTTCAACCAATTTACATAGTGAAAGAACCGCTAACTAAGCTAGCCTGACTAGTGGGAGGGGGGTCTGACCATAGAAACAAAGCCTTTCAGATACGCTCGTCTTCCAGGAGGAAATCCATAGTTAAAAAGGGAATGGTAAAAAACAAAACGGGACGGAACTAATTTTAAATGGAACAAAACAAGAACGTTACAATCAAAGATTCTAAGAACCACAAAATAAAAAATAAAAATAAAAAAAATTAAAATGGTGGATATGGGTTTTAAACGGATCAAATATAATACGATACGGTAAAAAAATGGCAATATACTCCCATAAATTAAAGAATTATATCTATATCAATAGGAACACATGTCATTTATGATGTATCCAGTCATAAAACAGTGAGAAAAAAGTAATATAGTAATGCATTTTAGAAGTAATATTTATGAGAAAGTGGCTAGTTTTTAACCTCACTGTCCCACATAGGTTACATGTAGAAAGCAAATAAGAGTATTAAACGATGTGCGATTAATGGATTCATTATTCATGGAAGATGTAGGTTAAAAAATAGCTACGGATACAATACGGTATGCGTTTTAAACTGCAAGGCTCCGAGTATGGGGTTTTTACTATATCTTTGAGGTCAATACAATAATATACATACTAAACGTACAACAGTATAGTATACACTTAAAACGCGTTTTAACTAATACCGAGGAAGGAACTGTCCAAATCCACCGGATATTTTATATTTTATAAACATAAGATGCGAATAAATCACATCGGATTTGTATATTTTACTTGAGTTTCCAATAAGAAAATCTCCCATTTGATTTAATAATATTATTTCAATAAGCGAACTTTCTAGAAATCCCTTCCTGAAAGCCCGAGACCAAGACAAGATCTTAATTTGCATCCTTATAATTAAAAGGGTTCAACAGTAGTGAACAAGACAAGATCTTAATTTGCATCCTTATAAAAGGGTTCAACAGTAGTGAACAAGACGTAATTACGAGTATCACATAACCTAGAAGGTCATGAAGCCGGCAGGGTATCCTGAACTTGCATTTCTTCTTTTCTATTTTGCAGGGACACTGATCCTCTTCTTCTTCTCTTTGGTACCCTCAGTTTCCCAAGATGAGAGTTTTCTTCGTTCTACTTATGAATTGATCATGAAGGCTAAGTCCAATCCTCTGTTTGTGTTCTTCATCTGCAACTTGATTGTTGTTGCCATCCTTCTAGAAAGCTCGCCATGGTCTCACCATGATTTTGAATGGTTCGGGTCTCTCTCTCCATATGAACATTTTGATGAACATTTTACCAAGGAAGAAAACAATGACAACAACAATAACAACACCAATGAGGAGGAGGAGGAGGAGGAGGAGGAGGAGGAGGATTATAGTGATAATGATGAAGACGAGGACAAAGATTTATATGGCTGCAATGGTTATGAAGAGGGTAATGATGATGAGGGTAGCAAAGATGATGATTTACGGAGCAGAGTAGAAGCGTTCATAGAGAAGATGAATAGGCAATGGAGCGCGGAACAGTTGGTGGAGATGCTTCTAACATAAAAGGAGAATGATAGGTGCAGTTCCATGATTATTCAATCTGGTGTTTTATGTTGTAAATAACTACTAACGGTTGCTTTTTTGGGTCTTGTATGCTTCCCTTTAATTCTGGTTATGTCAGTTCTATCAACTTGTAGGAACGTTCATGGCCTGGTTGTACGTACATGAAAATCATGGATGTAAATTATGATATTATCATAAATAAACTTATATTGATATTAAGAGTGTAAAAAATTTTTTTTTTTTATATATATATATATATTATTTTTTTTTTTATATATATATATATATATATATATATCTATATATATATATATATATATATATATATATATATATATATATATATATATATATATTCTCGCAGCTTGGATCAACTAGAATGAAACTTTGTTTTCCCTTGTAACCAGCTTCGATTGTAATATTTTTAACATGTATGGGTATGCATAAGTCATTTTGCGGGTTTAGATTAGTGGAAAACAAATTGTTTTGTATGGATTTCCCAAACATGTAAGATCCTATATAGAAGCATGAGAGATTAAATTGATGCTGACGTTTCGAGTCTTAAGAAATCGTACTGTTTGATGTTTTAGTTTTTCTTTAGTGATTTGTTAATAAACATGCATGGTAATGAATATTAATGTAATGGCATGGGATTTGTTAAATTAATGTTGCTTAGAAACAGATAGAAGTAGCTTCTTTTGTTGTTTTAATTACCTGCGCCTTGCAATCGACTTAATGATCGCCGGTGATTGATCTTTGTCTTCCGCATCTCAGTCGTGGTTTTTTCGCCGGCAGAAATTAAATAGCCGCAAGTGAATCTCTTTCTCTGTTTTGATCTATATGAAAAGATAAACTGAAATCCCAACTTAGAAAGCCTTCTTCGTCCACCACAACAAGATTGATGAGATCGTACGTGAGGATCATGGAGAACGTATTGTTCTCAGATCCATTTCAGGCGGTTAGTTTTTATCCATGTCAGTTGCTGAATTCCTTGAGTCCTGCATGGAGTGTATAGTTGCCCAGTTGTCTCCTCGGAAAGAAGGACCAGTAGCAACATGACACTAATTAGGAGTTGTGTTACGCTGCCCTTCTGGGTCGACCATAGCTCTCCACCTCCGCACTAGAAATAGGAATGGCAGCAGTTCAATTGTCTTTTCCCCACTTTCAACCATTCTTGGTTGATTCCTCTTCAACAATGCCGAGAATACAATAGAGCCGGTGTGGTCATATCCTTAAGCATACGCAGAGCATCGTCTGTGCTGTCCGACTTGAAGAGAACATCGATCAGGGTATTGCAAAGTATGTGTTCCAGAATGAAGTTTTTTAGCTGCACTTTCTTGTGGAACATTTGAAGACGATGACTCTCTAGCTTTTATTTAAACAAGAATGTGCAGCTAAACTTCATTCTGGTGTTAGAATAATTGTGCAATGACTGCACAAAGTTGAACTTATTTAGACACTGTGGGTTGACTTTTGTTCATCCATAAATATTGTTCCAGTCATTGGATTTGGAGTTATTTTCTCTATTCTGCGTTTGGCTTTCTAGAATTTTCATTTCCTGTGATCTAGTTTGATTATCAAGAAGAGAATAGAATCATCCATAGCTTGTAGGGGTGCAAGTTTAGTTTTGACGAATCGAACCTATCTAAGCCCGCCTTGAACCCTGGTAGGGTTGAATCCGGTCCTGTTAACTTATGCATAAAGGAAAGACAAGAAAATATTTACGTGGTTCGAACTTCTACCACAGAAGTCTACTCCACGGTGAGAATCCCCAAGTTCTTCATACTTCTTGGGGAGGTTTATTATCCTTTAAATAGAGGAAATAATACAAGGGAAACTATCCATAGATAGTAATACAATCCATACAATTTGTACACCAACCAAATCAGCCTACTCAACTTTCCTTCTATAAGAGATCTTACCACAATCACCTACCCACCAACCAAATTACCAATCTTGCATCAATCACACCAACCAACTTTCCTTCAATAGAAGATCTTATCACGATCATGCTCAATCTAGCATGATCATTATCTAGCTAACACTCCCCCCTCAAGTTGGGGCGAAGATATCATCGGAGGTCAACTTGATCAACATCTTGTGAAAGGATTTTGTGGGTAGAGCTTTGGTGAACACATCTCGCGAGCTGACCCTCACTCCGGATATAAGGAGTTTCAATGGTGTTATCCCGGACTTTTTCACGCAAAAGTGACAATCCACCCCTATATGTTTGGTCCGTTCATGAAAGACGGGATTAGAAGCAATATAAGTGGTCGCTTGATTGTCACAATATAGTTGCATCGGACGGTTAGAAGTCACAAGATCCAATTCCGAACAAAGCTCGAGCCGACGAGTTCGCTAGTAGTGGAAGCCATTGCCCCGTATTCCGCCGGCCGCTAGAACGAGCCACAACATTTTGTTTCTTACTTTTCCACGTGACCAAATTGCCACCCACAAAGGTGCAAAATCCGGTAGTGGATTTTCCTGTCCGAGGACTTCCGGCCCGGTCGAATCGGTGTAACCCACAATTCGTGTGATTATGTTTCGCATCCAAATACCTCTTCCGGGCAAGATTTCGGGTAGCGCGATGCGGTCAATAAGTTCCATATGTCCTTCAAGAGGGTGCTTGCATAAACCGACTCACATAACTTACCGCATAAGAGATGTCGCCCGGTAATTGTTAAGTATATTAATCTTCCCACTAACCGTTGAAAGCGGCTCCTGCCTTGTAATGGAGTAGTATCAATGAGAAATTTACTATTATAGTCCATGGGGGAATCGGCGGGTTTGGCACCGAGCTTGCCGGTCTCTTTCAAGAGATCCAAAGTATACTTTCTTTGAGAGATAAACAAACCCTTAGTCGATGTGGCTACTTCAATTCCGAGAAAGTACCGTAATTTTCCTAGATCCTTGATGTCAAATTTCTCATTCAAATATTGTTTGAGAGCCGCTATGTCATAGAGATTATCACCAGTGATGACAATGTCATCAACATAAACCAACACAACAATGATGCCGTTGGTGTTCTTTTAACAAACATCGATGAATCGGACATACCCGACGAAAGCCAAAACTTATAAGAACGGACTCAACTTACCATACCATGCCCGTGGAGACTGTTAAGCCCATAAATGGCTTTGTTGAGCTTACACACGACTCCAGCTTGATGTTCTAAGGGATGACCCGGGAGGAGTGGTCATGTATACTTCTTCTTCTAAGTCTCCTTGCAAGAATGCATTTTTCACGTCCATTTGAAATAAAGACCAACCACAATTTATCACACGACATTAACACTCTCACGAAGGTTCATTTTCACTACCGAGCAAAGGTTTCCTTGTAGTCAACTCCATATGTTTGTGTATAACCTTTGGCAACAAGTCTTGCCTTGTGTCTTTCAATAGATCCATCACTTTTGTACTTGATCTTGTATACCCATCGACACCAACGGGACGCTTTCCGGGCGGTAGACGTACTATGTCCCAAGTGTGGTTTCTATCAAGAGCCGAAAGCTCATCATTCATGGCCTTAATCCATACGAAGAGACCTTAGCCTCAAAGAAATTAATAGGTTCACCGTGAGGAATCAATCGGGCCAAGAATGCCAAAATTCGGAAGAAACATTGTCATAGCAAACATGTTGTTGAATTGGATATTCGGCAAGCGTGATAGGTGAAGTAATCTCGTAATCTAATAGAAGGTTGTGACACCCGAGTAGATCTTCTTACCGGCATCGGTAGATCGGGACTTTCTTCAACCTGTCTCTATTTCTCGCAGGAACGGCTTCAACAGGGTGATGATGATCCGCAATAGGATGATTACTATGATCACTAAATTCACTATTGTCACCATGTACAATAGGTATGGGAGGAGCAAATTCACCATAGTCGGTATCAATCTCCCCCTGAATTTTGGTCATGCCGGGAAAGAAGAGGTGACGTTCAAGAAAAAGACATCACGAGAAATGTACATTTTTCGAACCGAAGGATCATAGCAGGTAACCCTTTTAACGTAAGAATATCCCAAAAAATGCACTTATGAGCCCGAGGATCCAGCTTTCCACCGCGAGAATGAACATAACAAATACACCCAAACACACGAAGGTGGGAAATATCAATGGAGCGACCGTAAAGAACCTCCATAGGGGATTTGGCATGTAAGGTTTGACTTGGTAGTCGATTAATCAAGTAACAAAGGTGAGAATAGCATCGGCCCGCAGGGACTTGGGAATATGCCCATGAAAAGAAGTGATCGTGTTACTTCAAGGAGATGACGATTTTTACGCTCGGCAATACCATTCGTTGAGGGGTACCAACACAAGATGTTTGGTGAATAATACCTAGACCTTTAAGAAATGACTCAAATGAGGTATTGGTATATTCGGTGCCATTATCGGTCCTCAAGTATTTTATGGGAGTATCAAATTGAGTTTGAACCATGCAACAAAATTCTTGAAAAACTTGTAACACTTCACTTTTAGAGCGTAATAAATACAACCAAGTAGATCTAGATTTATCATCAATAAATGTGACAAAGTATCTAAAACCATCCCGAGAGTCAATTGGAGCAGGCCCCCAAACATCGGAATGAATTAATTCAAACAATTCGGTGGAAGTATGATTACGAGTAGGGAAAGGTAATCTATGTTGCTTGGAATAATGACATGTCTCACAAGTACTAGAATCAAGAGACAATGAGGGATTAAGAGAATGGAGGACAGAATCCGTGGGTGACCCATTCGCCAATGCCATAGTCATGAGTCCTTAGATGGATTTTGTTGAACAACCAATCTGCGGAGAAAAGTCCAAAATGTAAACACCTTGAAGGAACCGACCTTCACCAATCGTCTTCCCGGTGAACTGTCCCGAAATATGACCTTGTTGGGAAAAAACATAACAATGCAATGTAGGTCTTTAGTAATCTTGCCGACGGATAATAGGTTACAAGATAGAGAAGGTACAAATAAAACATCAACGGTATTTGAAAAATGCTGATTTTTCCAATTCCTTCAATAGGAACCTTTGCACCATTAGCCACGGTAATAAACGCGATGACCATTATCATGACGAATATCGATAAAAATGCGATGAGCAACACATATGATCGGTAGCCCCCGAATCTATGATAAAAGAATCTTTAGTAGAAACGGACAGAGCAAGAGAGGCATTACGGATGCGGAAGTCACGAATTTGTGGTGGAAGTGGGAGTTCCATGACCGCATAAGCTGATGGAGTTGGGCAACGAGTTGTTCAATCGAGAATTGTGGTGTGGACGAATCCAACTTGAGCGAAAAAGAGGTGTATCCGATCCTTTATCTTTGGGAGGGACGCAAGTGAGGATATAAAGACCAACATCCGTCCTTGGTATGACCATCCCGATTACAGTGATCACAATGGAAAGGTGCATGAGAACGGTCCTTTTCCTCTCCCTCGAGAGAAAGATCGACTTGTACCACGGGTGTTTCCCTCAACAAGGAACATGACCATTGGCCGAGTGAGCGAGAATTTTCAATGGATTCATTCATCACGGGTTTGGAGCTCATTACACGACGACAGTTTCCTCCGTTGAATAGTCGCCCGAACATTGGTAAATGAAGGAAGAGTAGCACTATAAGAATTTGACGCTTAAGATCTTCATATTCGGGACGAATACTTGCCAACAATTGAAAAATACGATCCCGCTTCTTCACGTTGAATGTAAGTATCAATTGATTGGGCGGGAGGGCGTGCGACGTAACTCATCCCACTTTTCTTTAAGGAACCAAGATGCTCAGTAAATGGTTGACTGGAGGTTGTTCGCATGAGCAATCTCCCCGTTGTAACTCAAAGATTCGAGAGGAGTTATCAACTTGGCCATACATGTCCTTTAAGGAATCCCAAAGGATCTTAGAAGTTTCCGAATAAGCAAATATTTCATATATTTGTGGTTCCATAGAATTAAAAAAGCCATGACATGACCATATTATCATTGGCTTCCCAATCGGAAATTTATTATCCGTAGAGGCAGGAGCCTTGATTTGACCATTAACGTAACCAAACTTGGCACGGCCTCCAAGGGCAACATTCTCGCCTTGACCATGGCAAGTAATTGCGACCCGGGAGAAGGATAGAGGTGAGACGAGTATTCATCTCATGAGAACCAGAACTAGCTTTACTATTATCAACAGTGCTGGAACTAGTCATGATAAATGATTTAAAAAGAATAACAAGAAAAAATAACAACTTATCGAGTATGCGGGCAAGCAAACCACAACGAGCGAACAAAGTGTCATAAACACCACGATCGGATCCGATCCGCTCCGATACCATGTTAACTTATGCATAAAGGAAAGACAAGAAAATATTTACGTGGTTCGAACTTCTACCACGAAAGTCTACTCCACGTGAGAATCCCCAAGTTCTTCATACTTCTTGGGGAGGTTTATTATCCTTTAAATAGAGGAAATAATACAAGGGAAACTATCCATAGATAGTAATACAATCCATACAATTTGTACACCAACCAAATCAGCCTACTCAACTTTCCTTCTATAAGAGATCTTACCACAATCACCTACCCACCAACCAAATTACCAATCTTGCATCAATCACACCAACCAACTTTCCTTCAATAGAAGATCTTATCACGATCATGCTCAATCTAGCATGATCATTATCTAGCTAACGAGGTCCAAACCCTGGCAGGGTTGAATCCGGCCCGAACCTTGACAGGACTGGGTTAGGGCTTAATTTTTAATCAAACCTGACAAGGTTTGGTTGAGTTAAGGTTGACCCCTTGGATTGAGCCCTGCCCGACCCGACCAAATCCTATATATATATATATATATATATATATATATATATATATATATATATATATATATATATATATATATATATATATATATATATATATATATATATATATATATATCAATGCAGCTAACGTGTTCCAGTGTTCTAATGTTTTAGGGACCAGATACCGATCCCGTGCAGCTAACGTGTCTGCATGGCTGTCAAGGGGTGATCCTAGCAGGTAAGGCAATGTTCAGGGAAAATAGAACCAATCCCAGATGGATCTCTTGCCCGATTCCATGCACTTGAACACTAGTATCATATGTTTTTCTTGTTTGTAGGTTTTTTATTGGGTCTTAGCTGAGATCCCAATATGATTCTTTTGTTTTCTTCCTTTTATCTCATTTTTTTTTTGAGTTTTTCAATTTTAGTTTATAGATAGTATCTTAATGAGTATATTTTCTTCTTAATCAATTTAGAATTTTTTTTTTTATTATCTTTGTCTTACTTTACATTATTTCTTTTTACTTTCTCTTCCTGCGGTGATAAGTTAAACTTATATGAATTTTGATTTTGATTTTGTATGGCACTGCAGCACATCCTCCTTCACTACTCATTTGTTAGGTGATGGTGGCATTATGTCCAATTTGGACCAGCCGTAGTCAACATCAAGTGGTTAATGAAGCAGGGTAGCATCTAGTCAATAGTCATGAGTCTTGCATGTGTTTGTGAGAATTAAGATTCAAAATGATATGGCTTCGGCCTCAGGTAGATTGGAGGATCAAATACTTTGCAAACTCAGTGTTCCCCTTTGCCCTTCCTAAACATCAATCTAACGATAGACTTATAAAAAATCAAACAATAGGAATTTTCCTGCTCTTCGAGTTGCAGGAAAAAATTTTCCCACGTCACATGGCTCACGTATAATGGAGAGAATTAAAATTAGTCTTCTTACAGTTGTGATTGAATGATGGGGCTTACATGAGTTAGATGAAGTTAACGTTTCATTTAAAAAATGAGAATGGGCATATGAATATTTTATTTTAAAGAACCTAAATTATAGATAGTTTTCCTCCATGGTGAAGATTGAATCTCTTCATAGTGGGGTAAGAATGGGAAACATTACGAATAGGAAACATTACTGGGACAATGGGTGATCTTTTCTGCAATTATTTATAAGGAACAAGATATTTATGAATCATGTCGATTGTTCTAGGGGTGTAAATTAATCATGAGTTCAGTCCAGTCTGAATTAGTTTATCAATGAGTTCATAAATTCCTGCTGATTTCTTTGGATCTGATATAAACATTCCTCCACCCGGATCAGCAATAACTGCAATCATTAATCCATTATTCCATTAATGAATATAAATTAGCAATAACCATTTACATTGTAAACCACATTTGTGTTGATTGCTACAGAAAATTGGTGGTTAGTTTTTGATGTTTTTCGGGATAGATGAGAGTGATTGCTCTAGTGTAGCATTTGTAGTAATATCTTTCATCTCCTATTGAAGTTGTCATGGACATTTGGATCATGTTAACTTGTATGAAAATTTCTTTTTATTTTGATATGACATAATGATTAACCATTAGTTTATTTAATTGTTGTTTGCAGCAAGTGATTTTTACATTTTTCATGACTAATATTTTTTTACAGATGTCAATGATGGATCAAAATCAGCTAACCATTAATCAAAATCAGCCAAGCTCAAATCAAAGTCAGCCAAGCTCAAATCAAAATCAGCTAAGCTCAAATCAAAATCAGTTGGGAAGGCCAAATTGCAGACCTAAACCATCATTTTTTTTCCCCATTTATCAGATCTCATGTTAAAACTTAAACAATTAAACTGATTTTGATTTGTATTTGTTCCATTTATCAGATCCGTTGTTAAACCCTTAAACTGGTTTGGTTTGGTTTGTATTTGTCAGGTTTTTAAGTTATAATTGTTATATTATGTTATTTGATAATCTGTTGAATGTTTTAGAGTCAATATCAGGGTCAATCTGACCTTGAATCAGGGTTAACCCAGCCCAACCCAGCCAAGTCAAGATCAATCAGGGCAGGTTAGGGTTAGGCACAACCCTGCCAAGGTCAGGATTAGGGTTGTATATTTTTTAACCTTGACAGGGTTGGGCTAAGTTAGGGTCAAGTTGAAGTAGTCAGGATTGGAGTTAGGGTTTTGAAAAACCTGACCCAACCTTGTCCTGTTGCAACCCTAATAGCTTGTTTACCCAATTAAAAAGTCTCAGAGCAAGTGAAGAGCATTCATTGCACATGTTACTCTGGAAAATTTTGGGAGCCGGTCCCTTTATTATTTCATAAAGGTTATGATCACTTGTCCTGATTCCAAAGAAATGGAAATTTGGGACCAGAAAATGGGTGTCTGATGACTCTGATCACAAGAGAACTGTAAATTTCAAGTGTTCATTCAACGTATGTAAAACTGGAATTTTCATTTTTTTTTTTTTTTTTTTTTTTGACAGGAATTTCACATTTGCCCGTTGTAGAATCCCTTCAAAATGGAGAGATACTTCCAAAATCCACCCAAAAATTTCCTATCTATGCATTGGGAATATTATCATATTATGTGAATTTAATAAATGTCTTGACGATTTATATATTGTTTCACCTCCGAGTGATCCCTTCTATTGCTTTAGGGTTGCTCAAAAGATGCACTTTAGTTTGGCTGGGTCTAGAATAGTTTTGTATCCTGCTTTATCAAACATTTGATCTTGAACTTGGTCATATGTGACCCCTGAAGGTTCTCCATATTCTATGGCTTAAAACTTGGACTGCAATTGGCCGATCATATAAGAAACCAAGGGTTCTCAATCCTAGAACAATAACATTGCCTTGTTCATTGAAACATAATGGAAAGAGAACAAAAAAGAGAAGGATTTAGAATCATACTTTTCAAGACATGTGTTGATGGAGAAAACCTCTTGTTTGAACTTGAATTCTTTTACGAGATATACCCTGTGTTTACGGTGTTCTGTAGCCTCCAAAACAATTGGGAATAGTCCCACATTGTTAAAAGATTGGAACCTTGGGTCTTTGTATATGGAGAGTCCCTCCAATTATTGATTTGAACTTTTGAACCGCAAATCTCAACAAAAACCTCTCTTTATACATTCCTTTTTGTGAGAAATTGGAATTAAGAGTGTGGCTACTGCGACCCTAATTGAGTATATATTGAAACCTTAATTTAAACTAATCCTCACAATGGATTGGATCAAGAAAAACCCATAACCTAGAGAGGCTCCAATATCCAGGTACTATTCATACTGATTCCAACCAAGTTAAGCCGAGTCCAACCAAACTATGAATGGAAACAGAATCCATGGAAATTAATCCCGCAACCGAAATACTGGGACTCCCTCGACTTTTAATCATCAGTTCTAAATCAATTACGTTCTAATCAATAATTATTTAATGTAAGATTATTATAATTTGTAACGACCTTGTAAGATTATTATAAGTTTACTTTGACCTCTTCAGCTACCAAATATTTTAACTCAACTCGTTGGAAGATAACCATAAAAATTTCCCACAACCGAAGACCCCTTGACCCCAAATTTTTGGACCGTTAGAATGACACCTTACATTAGTACTTAATTATTGTGAGATTATTAAATTTAACCTTATTGTATTTTTGGATAAATTGCTTATGCCATCCTTGAGGTATGTATTTATTAGAGAGACACTCTAATGTTGATAACAATTTCACATATAAATTGAGAGAAGCTTACAAGCATGGAATACCATGTAATTTCTTAACATTTTCTTCCAATAGTG
Organism: Protea cynaroides; assembly: GCA_028583415.1. Taxonomy (NCBI): domain Eukaryota; kingdom Viridiplantae; phylum Streptophyta; class Magnoliopsida; order Proteales; family Proteaceae; genus Protea; species Protea cynaroides. The sequence continues at coordinate 134,154,620 of CM053276.1, forward strand.
TTGGCCAAGGAACCAACTCCGTTAGGGGGTATGTCCTATATCTCTGTATTAACCCTGATTCGTTCAGGACCTAGAGTGGTTCGACCAGACCTGTCACCATGCATTGGCCGGACCATTTACCATTCTGGAAGGTTCCACTGTACCGTTTATCGTCCACGGAAATGGATCCACATCGTCTCCTCCCTGAGATTTGGGAGGGGCAGCGACCCCAGTGAATGGTCGCCACGTGAAGGTCGGATGAATCCGACCCCTTCGTTCGAGCCGACAAGGGAGTGTGGGCTCGAACGAAGGGGTTGGATTCATCCGACCTCCACGTGACGACCATCCACTGGAATCGCCGCCCCTCCTCCTTGAAGTACAGGGAGGAGACAGATTTGAATCCCCACGGAAATATGTTGAAATACTTTGAAGTACTAGTATCCTCCAATCTTTCTTGAATTATTTCCCCTCTATTCTCACGCTATCCATCGTGGCAAGCAAAAAACAAGTATTATATATGACTTACGGAAATTGCTCAGAAAAGGCAGGTGTTAATTAAATAGGCGAATAGAGTATTAAATTTGCACGATCAAGTAGAATCTTCTGGGAACAAAGCAGCCCCAGCTGAATCAGAAAGTCTAAATAGTTGTTTTTTGGGTTCCGGCTAGATTTATGATTCAGATCTGTATATTTCCTTAAAAAAGGGTTCAACAATAATGAAGAAGCCAAACTTTGTTGATAGCTGTTGAAGCCTAGAAGGTCATGCACCCTGCAGGGTATCCTGAACTTGCATTTCTTCTTTTTTATTTTGCAGGGGCTCTGATCCTCTTCTTCTTGTTTCTGTTACCCTCAGTTTCCCAAAATGAAAGTTTTCTTGGTTCTACTTATGAATTGATCGTGAAGGCTAAGTCCAATCCTCTGTTAGTGTTCTTCATCTGCAACTTCATTGTTGTTGTCATTATTCTGGAAAGCTCGCCATGGTCTCACGAAGATTTTGAATGGTTCGCGTCTCTCTCTCCCTACCAACATTTTGACGAGGAAGATTACGAGGAGCAGGATGATGATGAGGAGGAGGAGGACGAGGAGGAGCATGAAGATGACAATGATGATGAAGAGGACGGCGAGGACGACAATGAAGATGAGGACGAGGATGAGGATGAGGAAGAAGAGGAGGAGGACGACGACGACGACGATGAGGAAGATGATGATGAAGAGGAAGAGGAGGACGAGGATGAGGACGCCAACGATGAGGAAGATGATGATGAAGAGGAAGAGGAGGACGAGGATGAGGACGCCAACGATGAGGAAGATGATGATGATGAAGAGGAAGAGGAGGACGAGGATGAGGACGCCAATGATGAGGAAGATGATGATGATGAAGAGGAAGAGGAGGACGAGGACGATGACGACGATTATAATGATAATGAGGATGATGATGATGAGGGTAGCGAAGATGATTTAGATAGTGACGTTGAAGGAGATGATGATTTACGGAGCAGAGTAGAAGCGTTTATAGAGATGATGAATAGGCAATGGAGCGCGGAACGGTTGATGGAGATGCTTCTAACATAAAAGGAGAATGATGGGTGCAGTTCCATGATATTCAATCTTTTGTTTTATGTTGTAAATAACTACTAATGGTTGCTTTTTTGGTCTTGTATTTTTTACGGATTTTTGTTTTAGAGGGCGAACCTTGGTGTGACGGTAAGGTTATCATATTGCAACCTGGAGGTCACGGGTTCAAAACACAGAAACAACATTTGCATGTTCTGGAGGTAAAACTACATACATCTGCCCCTCCCCAAATCATGCAATAACAGGAGCCTTTGCATTGGGATGCCCATATATATATATATATATATCCTTTCGTTTTTTTATATCTTTCCTTGTTTTTTAGTTTGGAGAGATGTAAGTTTTGGTTATGTAAGTTCGTGATCAACTTGTAGGAACATTCATGGCTTGATTGCTTGCTGCTGTTAAGAATGTATGATGTAAATTAAATGTGTATGTAACTGCAAGTGCACGGTATCATGCGGTAACGGGTCAATCTCAGGGAATAATCACTATTATTCTAACTCAAATAAGGCAAAGCGTACCAAATGAATTTGAATGAATTAACCACTCTAATTACTTCAAATAAAAATTAATCAAGCCACAAAAACGATAATTATCAATTCCTAACAGCATGAAGATTTACGAAACCACTATATTAACCATAGAGTAACACAAATCTATTGCATGAAGGGAACAAAATTAAAAATAAAAGAATGGAAGAAAAACTTATCTCGTTGGAAGATTCATCTGTCGTTGCTCATCGTCATGTTGTCATTCCAAGGCGATGTGCAAACGATTACAAAGAGAGCCTTCTTCACTAAATTAAATTAGTAATGGGGTACAACCTATTTTTATCTACCTTACTACGGAGTTCCAAATCTGAAATTAAAACTTAAAAAATAAATAAATAAAAATAAACTTAAGCAAAAAGAACATAACTTGAAAAGAAGAAACTAAGAATCTCAAACTTTCGTAAAAATTTTCAAAAGTAAAAAAAAAAAACTTATAATAGAATTCTTAGATGATTTTTCTATTAGTGAGCATCATATATATATATATATATACAAGTGAGTAAAGATCACAATCAATCTTTACAATTAGATTACAAGGGATTTTGTGGAGATAATTTTGGTAACCAAATTTTAATCTTGTAGGTTCATTGTATGTGGACAATTTTTGAGTAGAAAAAGATCTTATACCAACTCATTGTATCTTTGATATCATTATCTCTTCTTGAAAACTTTCATAATTTACTAGAGTTTTCCATTCTTCCATGCAATGCCACTCTTATAAATTTGATTCCAAAAAAGTAAGGAATATTTTCTCAAGAGAATGGAATCTTCCACATGAGTTGGGCTACTCTTCAACTTGGTCTAAGGTTGATCTTATGCACAAAATTTATGGTTTTCCTTATAAAATTCATCCTATGCCCGGCTGCTGAGTTGACTGGTGAGTTAACTGGACAGGATCACCAAAATTGTATAAAATAATTTTTTCAAGCTCAGATTTCTCCATTCTTTCACCTACACCCTACAAACATAAAACAACATTAAATACCCGAGAAGCATCATAAATAGAATAAGAGATACATACTTTATGCCCTAAATTCACACATAAAATGTGTTCATCAATATACATGAAAAATCATAGATGCAAATTATATATTAACAAAAATACCGTTATCTCTCCTATGGTTTGCCCAAAAACCAAATGCCCTCAAATGTTTCAAACAAATGACGAATACCTCCCCTACAACGACTATTAATTTACAATTATAATCCATCCCTTTAGGTATATTCTGTTAGATGCTGATAGTTTATGATCAATATTTTTAGAATGACCAAACTAATTCCATTCAAGGATGAAAGGACAAAAATACCCTATTTCTATTTCATCTTTTTGATCTTTCTTCTGGGTTCATTTCATGATTTTTACCCCCCCCCCCTTTTTCTGTAGGAGATGATCATATCAATCGTTCTTCTACCGACCACGGCTGCAAGACTGGGAGGAAATTGCAAAAGAAAAAGGAGAAGAAGAGAAAAGAAAGGAGAAAAAAAAGTTGCAGAACAAGAAATCGAAGGAAAAAAAAACAGATGAAAGAAGAAGATCGCATGAAAGGAGGAGATCCTTAAATCAGTTTGGGCCTTTAGAACTTTAGCAACGAGCAATTCTGCATGAAAGATGGACGTAGATAAAACTAAATGGATTTTCTTAGTGGGTTCTCATGGGATGCGACAGTAGTGATGATTTTGGCCATATTCACCATGAAACATGGTGAAATCTTGCTCCTTAAACAATCCACATATGAAAATCGAATTGCCAAATTGTACAGAAGCTCAAGAATCCTCTATCCTCACCTGGATCCAATGAGGACTTAAAATTTTATGTTGAAGAACCTCTCAAAAACCTGGTGGATCAAATGCTTGGTGTTACAGAACAACTTGTCCAATTCAAAGAACAAGCCTTAACTCAAAAAATTGAACTGAGTTCTTCAGTAAAAAAGGTTTTCTATATTGCTGTTTTCTGGATCATTCAATGTGTTGTCAAATGCATCTCCACCATGGAATTCATGAAATCGGATGATAAAGTAAGTCCAATGACATGAGTGTGCAATAAAAAATGGACTTAGGGTTTGAATATATTTCCTTAAAAAATCTACTTTAACAATTGAAGTTGTTGGGGTTCCAGGTATAAGGATTTTCCAACTGAGGTCCAACAGGATAATACGTTTTTGCAGATTTACTGCTTTTCGTGACTATCACAAAAATTAAAAAAAAAATTGAGCTAGTTATCCATCCTCTCTCTCTCTCTCTCTCTCTCTCTCTCTCTCGTGACACACGTTCACATCTGCAGTACTAATACTAATCGTTGCAAAACGTTTGGAAATGCTTTTCCAGAGTACTCCTCCAGTAGCCGCTCCATGATCGCCTTCCCAAGCCCAATCCCCTGGAATGACGGATCCACCCCCGCATCCCATATGATCGCATTGAAGACTCCTTACCCTGTCGCTCTCGCAAACGCCACCAGTTTCTGCGTCTTGGAGTACTCGATCCACAGCAGCGTGTCGGTGTTCTCAAGCGCCACTCGAATTTCCTGTCTGTCTCGCCGAGGGAATCCAACGGCCACGAAGACCGGGTTGGGCTGTCCAGGTTGAGACCTTCCATGGATTGCTTAAGAGGAAGCCTTGGGATTCTAGTTCTTTGTTAGAGATTGGCGATGCCACGCCAAACAATTGGTCGTTCTGAGATTGTTTGCGGTGGCCACAGAAGACAGAAGACGTAAAAACGTTCAGGGCTAGAATTGTCTATAGAAAAATTAATTTTATCACAGTTAAAAAAAATTGTACAGTTGTATTTTTCTGAAAAATTTAGAGGCATTTGTCTTTTGAGCAAATCACAGGGAGGAAACAGTTTTTTTCCCTTTTATTTTTTCTTGTTATTGTTATGCTTTCGCTTGGATCAATTATAAAGAAACTTTTTTTTTCCCTTGTAACCAAATTCTAATTATAATGTTTTTAACATGTATGGGCAAGCACCAGTTATCATATTGTCGGGTTTATGTTTTGTATTCTATAGGGTCCATGCAATTATAAGGACAGTATTTGTATAAGGGTATAAGTCTACTACATGTACAGGGTAAACTTATAATTCTGGTGGGATTAGGATTTCTAGGTTTTCTTATAAATTGTCTCTGTGTGGGAAAACCTAGATAAGGCTGTAAAAGCTATCAGAGGATTCTCCTCTGACAATGGAGAACAAAACGCCGACAGATGAGATAAGTCCGTCAGGTTGAGAGTTAGAGAGACTTCTTGGAAATAAAGATTTCTCTTTTCTTTGATGGACATAGGCATCCTACGATGGGGTGTTGAACCATGTTAATTCTTTGTATTTTCTTCTTGTTTGCGTGTCTCCAATCCTAACAAGTGGTATCAGAGTCAGGTTTTACAGATCGGTCAGTAATCTGTGAGAAGGAGGGAGGAGCGTGGAAGGAATGAAGAAGAAGGAAAAAAAAAAAGAAAAAAGAAAAAATGTAATCAGTACACCTTTGGCGTGGTTTTTTATTTTTGTTTCCACGGTTTCTTTGGGAGAAAGAAAAAAAAAAGTGGTTTTTTTTGTTGGAATTTATGAAGAAAAAAAAAAAAAGGGATGCCGTCAAGAAGAGATGGAGGGGAATCTCAGGTTGAGAAGATGATTCTTCTTGTCATCGCTTGTGCAGGGATCATGGAGTCGAGACTTGTAGAGTTTGACTCAGGTGCGGTGGCAATGGATCTCAGTGGCCTGGTGGACTTGGTCGGATCCGATGTTGGATCTGATGGCGGGTTTAAATCCCTATACGATGCACATAATGGTCAGTTTATGTCGTACCGTGGGGCAAAGGAGTACTGGCGAGCTGGGATAAGGAATCGGATCTCTAGGTCTGCATTGAAGGTGCAGAGGTGAGAGGGTTGGGTTCCAGGTGCAATAGGAGTTGCAGAGGACTGGGATGAGGAGTCGATTCTCAAGGTTTGCATTGGAGGTGCGGTGGTGAGAGGCTCGGGTTCCAGGTGTAACTGGAATTGTAGGAGGACTGTGAGTGACAGTGATCTTTCCAGTGATGTTGTAACAATGGGAGAGATGGAGTCACATCACATCGTAAAGTAGTGAGTTCAACGGGACATCCGGACAGGGTGTGGGCTATGCTGATTTGGGTGTAACGGTTTGACAAAGACGGGTTTACAGAATCAACATCAACGGATTTTCTTCAAGGTGGTTTGCAGAATCCAAGCCAGGTGAAAATTTTTTGGGTTGATGTCTTGTATTATGTAGGGTCCACGCAATTATAAGGGTAGTATTTGTATTAGGGTATGAGTCTATTAAATGTACGGGATAAACTTATAATTGTGGTGGGATTAGGATTTCTAGGTTTCCTTATAAATTGTCTTTGTGTGGGAAACCTAGGTAAGGCTGTAAGGGCTGTCACAGGATTCTCCTCTGACAGTGGAGAGCTGGAATACTGTAAGACTGATAGATGAGATAAGCCTTTCAGGTGGAGAGCTAGAGAGGCTTCTTGGGAATAATGATTTCTCTTTTCTCTAGTGGACGTAGGCATTCCACGATGGAGTGCTGAACCACATTAATTCTTTGTGTTTTCTTCTTGTTTGCGTGTCTCCAATCCTAACAATTATGCGGATTCAGATTCATGGAAAGATATTGATTGGTAAACTAGGTTGGATGGTACCCTATTAGGAAGGTCCCAATCAACTGATCTTAAGTGTAAAGCATCAAGGGTACTTATTGGTAATTTGGTTCTATTGTGGGAAGGATCAAATTACCTTCTTTCAAGGTTGGTCCCTGCTCCCCAAATATATATATATATATATATATATATATATATATATATATATATATATATATATATATATATATATATATATATATATATATATATATATATTAAGAGCAGGCAAGGGAAGGAGGAGCGATTCCTTCAAACATTATGGACCCAGGTATGATCATTTACTTTAGGGAAAAAAACAATTACCTCCCCTGTAACTTACCTTATTGATAGTTAACCCCCAATGGTTTTGAAAAAGACAGTTGCCTCCCCTAAACAAACTATTAAAATTCAAATAGCCCTAATTTTTAACGGTGTTAAAATTATATTTTTTGGGACAATTCTACCCTCAAGTTTATAAAACCAATATTGCCGGAAAGAAGAGAAAAACCCCTCTTTCACTCCAGTGGAGAAGATGAGAAAACGGAAAAAAATTGAAAAAAAAACTGATGAACAAGAACGAGATCTAAGATGCAAGATCAGAAACAAAAGAACTCTAGTGGAACGATGCAAATTTTTTTTTGGGGGGGGGGGGGGGGGGTTGATTCTGAAATTTATTATCTTTTGACTATAAAATTGGAAGACAAGTGGTGTAGTATTGATCAAGTGATGAAATCAGAAATTAAATCTTAGGACACCTTCTTATACAGCTCTACCCAGAGTTGTGGATGAAAAAGACATTTCTAATCTGATGATGAACCCCCTTTGTGCTGAAGAGATTCCAGTCCGATCTGACAAATGCCCGAGGTCGAGGAAAGCTCCACTAGGGTATGGAAATATTCAAAAGGGGCGGAGCTTCAAATTGGGGCATAGTTTCAAATCATTCTCTAGAAGCTACACCGTTGCTAATCTGTGGGCTGAGATTGAAAAATTCACTTTCAAGGTCAAATTTTTTTCTCAATCGAAAGCTGGATTTTTAGAATTCAAGTTTATGGAACGAGATCTGTTAAAACAAAACAGAGACGGAGAACTCTGAAATTTCTTGAACATGTTTTCTTGATCTGAACAATTGTGAATGTGACGAAACAAACTATGAAGCTTGATTTAATTTCTTGAAACAGAGGAGTAGAAACAACGAATCAAGCAAACAACGCAGAACAGAAATCAGCAAAGAGAACGAAGGTAATAACAAGCATAGATCTGAAAGATGACCAATCACTAAGAAACGCAAGAACACAAATCTAGAAAAAAAAATATCTAACGAAGAGAAGAAAAAAAAAATTCCAGAGCACCGTCAGACAAAAGAGCAATGGAAAAAAATCATGGACACCGTCATAGCAAAGCTAACCATCTCCTTGGGGGGGTTTTTTTTTTTTTCCTTCTTTTTGGTCAAGAGAAAGCCCACCACCATCTTCTCCTTCATCTTTTTTTTTTTTTAAGTCAGTCACCCTTGTAAAGGGTTAATTTGGTCATATTTTCTCCCACCGTTAGCATCTAATGGAATATTCTCAACGGCATGGGTTTATTTGGATTTTAAAAGTTTGTTTAGGAAGGTAACTGTCTTTTTCAAAACCATTGGGGGTCAACTGTCAATAAGGTAAGTTACTGGAGAGGTAACTTTCTTTTTTCCTTTATTTTATTAGTTGATTTGACGTAGTTGTGTTCCAGGATTAGCAAATCTAACACTAGTGTCAGACCAATCCATGATCGAATCAATGAATTAATGTAGAGTTTTGACATAATTAATTTTCTTTACAAACACAAATTGTTCGGTGACACCTATGATTGAGTGAGACCTATTCTTTCCTTCAGTATACTGATATTGAGAAAAGCAAATCGTTTTGCATGGATCTCCCGAACATGTAAGATCCTTGCATGAGAGATTAAATTGATGCTACGTTTTGAATCTTAAGAAACCATGTTTGATGTTTTAGTTTTTCTTTAGTGATTTGTTATTAAACATCGTAATGATTAATGAATGTAATGGCATGAGACGATATATGTTGCTTAGAAACAAATAGAACTAGCTTCTTTTGTTGTTGTACCCACGGCTTGCGATCGACTTAATGATCGCCGGTATTGATCTTGGTTTTCCAGGATTTGTCGGGGCCATTGGCACCATGTTCTAGCGAAGGCAGTGGTTTTGGTTCTAGGGTTTTGAAATCCTATGAGCTCTCCTCATCTCGGTCACGGTTTTTTCGCCATTAGAAGATAGCCGCAAGCGAATCTCTTTCTCTGTTTTGATCTATATGAAAAGCTAGACATTCAATAATCTGCAATTGAAATCCCAACTTAGAAAGCGATCTTCGTCCACAACAATAAGATTGAGATCGCGGAGACTCTTGTTGCTTCCCCGCAATTATCTAAGGTTGGAGGCGTGAGGATCATAAAGAACATACTGTTTCAGGCGGTTAGTTGAAAGTCGTTCTTATGAAGAGGAAGGGAGAATCAGTGGTGATGCTTTGTTAAACATCATCACATGATCATCCTCTTTTGTATATATATTGATAATATTATTCAACCCTTATCTCTTGGTGATTAGACTCAATGGATAAGATTAATCATTATCTATTGATGACTAGACTCATGTACTGAATTCATGTATTTGGACATTTTTCTATTTGGTGATTAGACTCAATGGATAAGATTCAATACCTATCTCTTGATGATTAGACTCATATACTTGGACTTATATATCTGGACCCACTCTCATATTTATTATAACATATATATAGTTGAATCAATCTCAATACAAATAAATAAGAGAAATTATCTCATTATCAAAGTTTTTCATGGTATCAGAGCCTCTGTGACTAACTTCAATCCCAAATGATGTCATCCTCAACAACATCCCTCACTTCTCCTTCTGCAGATTCAACTATTTCTGCTTCCCCCCCGAAATTTAGTCACAATGTCTTGATTCGTCTCAAACAGTAAAATTACTTACTTTGGAGGTCTCAACTCTTTCCTCTCATCCGTGACCATAACCTGATTGCTTATATTGATGGTTCAGTGCCATGTCCCTATCAATGATAACGCCAGCGACCTCCTCCACCTACGGCTTCATCTTCTGTTACAAATCCTGAATATGCCGCCTGGATCTGTCAAGATCAGCTCTTATTAGGATGGATTTTATCATCATTATCCGAGTATGTTCTTGGGTAGCTTGTAGACTGCCCTCCTCTACACAGCTCTGTGGACCAATCTCGAAAGAATGTTTGCGAGTCATTCTTGATATCGTATCATGCGGCTGCGTCTTCAGCTATAGACTGGGAAGAAAAAGGGTCAATCAGTCACCCTTTATTTTCAGAAGATGAAGTCTATAGCTAATAACTTGACTGCCATAGCAAACCCCGTTTCTGAGTCCGACCTATTGCTTCACATTTTGGCTGGTCTTGGACTGGAATGGGATGCGTTTGTGATTGCAATATCTACTGATGAACTTGATATGACACTGAGAGGGGGGCTGAATCAGTGTCTGAAACTTTTTTCTGATTATTTACTGCTGCCCAGAGCTGATGGAGATATATTCTTTTACACACACACAAGCATATGCAAATCTAACTCGCTACCACTCAGTGGCCAAGTTTACCAGATTTGCACACCCATCCTGCAAGTCATTCCACGCACTCTAAAATATATAGGAAAATAAAGACAGTCCACAACACAGGATATACGTGGTTCACCAACACAGTGTGTGATGGCTAGTCCATGGAATAATGCCCAACGGACTCCGTATATACTCAATACACTTCTTTTTACTGTCTACACAGCAGGGAGTACATACATCTAATTTACCCAGCATAAAACTATGAGGGTACACATGTGTCAGGAATTCATGTATCAAGTACCAATGTTCAGCACACGCTGCACACCACGCTTAACCCGCACCCACAGAAAGCAAATAACAATTTATTTTTTTTGGACTTATAGATTTGCCTTACAATTTTCCCCCACTAGCTAGGTATTCAATAATTTGCTCCTACGCTAGCATACAATAAATTGAAAGCATAAATAAATAAGGAACTGAAAAATCTCACAAATAATACTTTCGAATGGCCAACAATATCTCTGAAGCTTCACCACTGCTCTCAGGTACTCTCCAACAACCTTCAATGATGATAGAGATCGATTCACAGAGCACACCTCGTTCACAAGCTTCCAAACTCTTCCCCACAATCCATAATCACCAAGAATGTAAAAATAAAAGCTCTACTGACCTCTCATAGGGATTTAGCACTTCATTGATTCACAGAGAAGAGGTAGTTGGTGATTGATCACTCCCACAGGGCACGAAACCCTAGAAATCTTTCTCTCTGCCTTTAAAATGCTCTTTTCAATTTTTCTCTGCCCTTATTTGACTCCCAACGGTGCCCAATAGATAGAGCATCTAAAAATATGGAAACTGCAATTTGAACGGACTGATTTGGAGCTCGGATGAAGAAGTTATGTCAGTTTGAGGTTCGGCCAATGAGATTAAACCAAATGGAATCTTTCGGAGGCTTACCGTACACCCGCGCAGCATGGAAACACCGCCCGCGCCTGCGCTGTCGAGTTCCCATTGGCGCTCAAGGTATCTTTTCTATTGGCCATTGGATTTCCTTAAAAAGGCGGGATTAGATATTGTCCATTAGATCTGGTCAAATCACGTCAGCGACGATCGAAGCTGATGATGACCCTTTGATCTGGATCTGTTCCGCCTCCGCACCATATGTGCGCAACACAGAATCAAAGCGGCGCATTTATATAACGCGATGCACAATTTTATCTTGCACTTGGTCAATCAAGAAGCACGCGATGGGATCAAATTCCGTCCGACGTAACCCACTGGATCCCGCATTTTTGTGATCCGTCAGATGAGGATCTAACAGACGTGGCTCTCTCTCAGCCGTCCGAATGGAATTTAACTCTATTTATGATAATTTCAGCCTTCTCCCTCAAATTTTAATATTTGTAAAAAGACCCTTGAACTTTTAGATAATGTTACTGTTTTCCCTGTATCACTTATACTCACCGAAAGCTTGATATTTTGGCCGTTTTCGATCGTTTCGACGGAAACTGCAATATCTCCCTCATCTGAAGTCGGAATCGAGCGATTCAAGTTGCATTGGAAAGATAACTCGGCGTTCTACATCTTTCCATTGTTTGATCTCCATGAACCTTCTATGGAACCCACCAAAAATAGGTTCAAAGTTAAAACTCTGTCAAACCATGGAATTTGAACCCGAAACTTTGCGTGCATGCATGTCAAGTGCCGTGGGCTACCGTGTTGGCATATCACTTTGCCACCACACCCGTGGGTCCCACCCACAGTCTCTCTCCTCTTTCTCTTTCTAGTTTCTCTCTCCTCATTCTCTCTCTACATCTTCTTTCTTCATGTAATGCTTCAAGATGCCGCAATACTGCATCATCATCAAAAACTTGGCCACATCACCAGAAACACTGTCAGATCATCAGATCATCAGTTTCTCATTCCTCTTATTGACCACACCATCAGTGGGGCCCACAGACAGTCTCTCTCATCAAACTCAGTGTAGAATACCATTCAACTCTCTACAAGTCATCTGAAACACATGTAGAACACTGTAGAACACACATGCGAGGTTGCCCCATCTTTGCCATTGCACTGACATTCTCTCTCCTACACTGACACTCTCTCTCCTCATTTCTTTGACTATATGCTTACAGACACTGTCACATCAGTCAAGTTGCCAACAATGACAACATAAAGTCCAACATCTACTAGGTTTGATTCTCTTTCCTTGAATGACCTACATGGTATGCTTCTCAGCCATGAGCTGAGGCTTGAACAATATGTTCAACATTCATCCTTTTCGAAAGCCAATATTGCAAGTTCAAATGGCTCCAACAGAGACCGCAAGGGCCATGGTACTTCTACCCCTCACCACAGCCCCAACTTCTAGTGTGGACGTGGTCGTGGACTAGGCCATACCTCTTATAGCGCCAAACCTCAATGTCAAGTTTGTGGTCGCTTTGGTCATATTGCTATAACTTGTTATCATCGATTTGACAACGGTTACTAGGGCCCTCCTTCTCAACCTGTTGTCAATGTTACCACCACCAATACTCCCCACTTTGATACATGGTATCTTGATTCCTGGCGCTACCAATTACATCATAGCAGACATCAACAATCTTTCGGTCTGATCTGACTATCACAGACTTGACCAAGTTCAAGTCAGCAATGGCCAAGGTTTGGATATCCGTCATACTGGTCACTCAAAATTATCTTCTACTAGCCGTCCTCTGCTTTTAAATAATATACTTCATGTTTCCTCTATTTCAAAGAGTTTATTAAGTGTGTCTCAGTTTACTAATGACAATGATGTTGTTTTTTAATTCCATCCATCATTTTGCCATATCAAGGATCGATCCTCGGGGAAGGTCCTTCTCACAAGCCAGCTTGATGGTGGTCTCTACCGCCACTCCACCAACTCCTAGTCAGTGCCTCGTAATTCCTCTCCAGCAGCCTTTATTGGTAAACATGTCTCCATGGACATTTGGCATCAGCGGTGAGGACATCCATCCCCTTAAATCATATGGAAAATTATCTCCACCAATAAATTGGCAATGGTTGGTGTTTCAAATGTTTCTTTTTGTCCTTCATTCCCATTAGGCAAATCACACAAGTTACATTTTTGTGCTTCCACCTCTGTTTCTGTTGGCCCCTTAGATATAATTCATTCCAATGTATAGGGTCCTTCCCCTATAACCTCCCATAATGGATTTCGGTTTTATGTTCGTTTCATTGATGATTTCAGTAAGTATCATTGTTTCTTTCCTATAGTTCATAAATCTGATGTTTATTCCACCTTTCAATCTTTCAAACGGCAAGTAAAAAAAATATTTTGAGCGTCCTATTAAGGCTATGCAAACAGATTGGGGCAGTGAATAATGTAATGTTTCTCAACTTCTAGAAAGTCATGGTATTCTCCACCAATTCTCTTGTCCTCACACTCATGAACAAAATGGTCGTGCTAAGCAAAAGCATCACCACATCATGGAAACCGGTTTAACCATGCTTTATAATGCTCACGTACCCTTCATATATTGGGATGATGCTTTCACTACTACTCTTTTACTTATCAACAGGATGTCTACAGGGGTTCCTTCTCCATGGGAGCTGCTATTTAATTCTAAACCAAACTATGGTAGTCTCAAGGTTTATGATTGTACATGTTATCCTCTCTTCTGACCATACAACACCAACAAACTGCAGCCTCGCTCTCTCCTTTTGTCTTTATTGGTTATAGCTCACGACAGTAGGGATACAAGCATCTTCACATTGCCACTGGCCAAAGATATATCTCAAGGAATGTGATTTTCAATGAGCATGAATTTCCATTTACACACTCGAACATTGCTATGACCACTTCTGGCCAAACTACATGTACAAAGCAACTCACAAATCTAATACCTCTTGTCACGCCATCACAACTTGATGTTCCTGTTACCCCTTACTTACTCCACCTCAAATGAGTATAGTTCCCGATCAACCGCCTCCCATGCCAACCCCAATGGACACCACACCACATCATGCTATCACCTCACCCACTACGGAATCACCACCACAAAGCGTTGTCCCTCTTACCCTACTGCCCCGTAAAAGCACTCGCACCAAAAAGCCTACTCATTTCCCTAATCATGTGACTTTTGTCACCACCCGTCACCCATTAAAGTGTGCACCGTGTGATAAGGTTGAGCCTAGTTGCTTTACCAAGGCAAATAAATATCCTCAATAGTATAATGCAATGATGCATGAGGTTAATGCTCTTTTATAGAATAGAACTTGGTCTCTTGTTCATGTCCCAAAGACAAAGAATGTAATTGGCTGCAAATGGGTTTTCCAAATTAAACGGAAACCTGATGCAACAGTTGACCACTATAAAGCTCGTTTGGTGGCCAAGACCTTCAATCAAACTGAGGGACACAACTATGGTGAAACCTTTAATCCAGTGGTAAAACCCTCGACTATTCGAGTTGTCCTCACTCTAGCACTTTCCAAAGGGTGGCATCTTCGTCAACTTGATGTTCACAATGTCTTCCTCCATCGGCTGTTACAAGAGGAAGTTTACATGGCCCAGCCTCCAGGTTTTGTTGATTCCAATCAACCTCATAGCGTCTATCACCTTCAATGTGCTCTCCATGGTTTAAAACAAGCCCTCAGGGCATGGTTTTCTCGCCTAAGTGATGGCCTCCTTACATTGGGCTTACAGGTGCTAAATTAGACTCCTCTCTGTTTATTACCATGCACACTAGTCATACCACATTGCATCTCATTTACGTGGGTGATATTATCGTCACCGGCAATGATTCCAACGTTGTTCATACCCTCATTGCAAAACTCAATATTATGTTTAAGTTATGGGATCTGATGAACTTGATATGACACTGAGAGGGGGGGTGAATCAGTGTCTGAAACTTTTTTCTGATAATAACACTACTGTCCAAAGCTGATGAAGATATATTCTTTTACATACACACAAGCGCATGCAAATCTACCTTGCTACCACTCAGTGGTCAGGTCTACCAAATTTACACACCCACCCTGCAAGTCATTCCACGCACTCAAAAAAATACTAGAAATCAAAACAATCAACACAAGGATATTTCGTGGTTCACCACCACAGTGTGTGATGGCTAGTCCACGAAGTAATGCCCCACAGGCTCCGTACTTACTCAATACTCAACTTTTAGTCTCTTATAGACAAGGATATTAACCCTAAGTTTTCCTAGCATAAAACTAAGAGGGCGTAACAACGCCAAAATTCAAGCTTAACAGCCAGTGTCCAGCACCCACTGAACACAATACAAATAAAATATTTTTGGGGCTTATAGAAGACTAGATAGGTATTTTACTTTTTCTTTTCACCTATACTAGCATACAGTGCATAGAAAACATTAAAAAGATAGGGAATGAGAAAATCTCACAATCAATATTCTCGAATGACCAGCAATAATTTTTGAAGCTCCACACTGCTTTGAGAATTCTTGAACAGCCTTCAATGATAGTAGAACTTGATTCATAGAGCACACCTTGTTCACAGGCTTCTAATCTCCTCCACACAACCCATAATCACCATGAATGGAAAAATAAAAAGTCTACCAACCTCTCACAGGGATTCAGCAATCCATTGAGGAGCAGAGAAGAGGTAGTTGTTGATGAATCATCCCATAGGACACGAGAACCTAGAAAAACCCTCTGTTTAGCTTCAAAATCCTCTTTTACGATTTTTCTCAGCGTTTTCCGACTCCCAACAACGCCCAATAGGTAGAAAATCCAAAAATATGGAAACTGCAACTTGAACGGATCGATTTGGAGCTCGAATGACCGACTTATGTCGGTTTGAAGTTCGACCAACCAGAAATAACAAAATAGAATCTTTTGAAGGTTTATCATGCACCGGCGCTACACTTTAGCGTCACCCGCTTATGTGTTGTCGCATTCCGATTTGCTGTGCGGAGAATCTTTGATGGCGCCCGTCGGATCATCTGCAAAAAGGTGGGATTTAAAGAGCGCCACTCGATTTGCTTCATCGCGTCAGAGTAAGTCGGCGACAATTGGAGCCGCTAGATCGGAACCTCTTCCGCTGTCATATTGCATGTGGGCCACACCAAATCGAGGCGCCGTTTCAATATGACGCAGCTCAACATTTTATCTTACCTCTGACCAGTGAGAAGCCTCGCGGGAGCATCAAGGCGCGTCAGACGAGTCACACCAAAGCCCGCATTTTTAAGATCCATCAAATCGGGATCTGAGCTTTGTGACTCTATCTGAAGCACTGAACTCGCATCTTTTGCTTTCAAACTAGACCAAAATGCCCTTGAGAGCATTGGTAATGACGTCTGTAACTTGTTTTCCATCAAACAAACCCTGTAGGAGTGATTTCTTCCCGAGAAGAAATCTCTCTAAAATGTCTTGACTCTCTCTCTACGCAATATCTCGAACAGTGAGAATGCAGGCTAGGGGGTGCGGCCAAGGGCCATGTACATTGTGGCTCCATGCGGCTGCCTATGCCTTGCGGTTGTGTGGCATGCCATGGTGCCATGGTGCTGCTATACATAGTATTGCTATAGGGCTGGCCTGCAAGCTGAGCCATTGGCTGGCCATGTGGTGCCGCAGATAGCCCTCGGCCAAGCTGGAAACCAGTGGGTTCCACTCATACCTGGGTCCCATAATTTCTCTCTCCTCCTCTCTCATCATTAATTAATTTCTCTCTTCAATTGCATATTCTAGAAATCGAGAAATTCTATCACATCTTCAGTAACACTGTCGCCATCATCAAAACCTCGGCCACATCATCAAAGAAAACCACTGACCCTCTCTCTCCTCAAACTAAGCTAATTTTACCAACAATTACAATCCAAAGGTCAACAGGATCTTGGGCCATTACATTACTTTCTCGGCATCGAAGTATTCGGGATCTCTAGTGGATTATTTCTTGGTCAATAGAAGTATATACAAGATTTCCTTCTCCGCACCAAAATGGAAGGTGCCAAGGGTATCTCTACCCCCACTGCTATTGGCGTTAAACCCACCAAGGAGGGTGGTGCTCCATTCCAAGATATTTCTCTTTACCGGAGCATTGTTGGAGCATTACAATATGTCACCTTTATTCGATCAAAAATTGGATATGCCGTCAATAAGGTATGTCAATTCATGCACAGTCCAAATGAGGACCATTGGTCAGTCATTAAACATATTTTGCGTTATCTTAAACATACCATTCACTTTGGTCTCTATCTCCGCAAATCATCAACCTCAGACTTTACAAGCTTATTCAGATGCTGACTAGGCAAATAATTGCCCAGATGATCATCGCTCTACTAGTGGCTACTGTGTTTACCTCAAATCCAATCTCATCTCGTGGAGTTCCAAAAAAGAAATCCCATTGTTGCTCGCTCCAGCGCCAAGTCGGAATATCGGGGTCTTGCCAATGCAGCTACTATTATATGGTTACAACAACTGCTCCGTGAACTTCTCCTAGGTCCTCCTTCTCTGCCTATTTTATGGTGTGATAACCTGTGCACTACTTATCTTGCTGCCAATCCCCGTTTTCATGCACGTACGAAGCATATTGCCCTCAACTTCCCTTTTGTCCGCGAGAAAGTATGTGACAAGGAACTCGACATTCAGTTTCTTTCTACTAAGGATCAAATCACAAACATTCTGACAAAGCCCTTATCGGCAAGCTCACTATGCATACTACACCAATTCGCTTGCTGGGGCTGATAAGATTCAACCCTTATCTCCTGGTGATTAGACTCAACGAATAAGATTCAATCCTTGTCTCTTGATGACTAGACTAATGTACCTAGACTCATGTATCTAGACACTTTTCTATTTGGTGACTAGATTCAACCCTATCTCTTGATGACTAGATTCATGTACCTAGACTCCTGTATCTAGACACTTTTCTATTTGGTGATTATACTCAATGGATAAAATTCAATCATTGTCTCTTGATGACTAAACTCATGTAATTGGACTTATGTATCTAGATGCTTTCCTATCTACTTCCATATTCATTGTAACCTATATATAGTTGAATCAATCTCACGACCACCACATGTTATTTGATAAGTTTTCGTGCACCCTACCGGCCTCAGAACCGTCACTGGCAACTGCTTGATTTTCGCCGAACATGCCCATGTCTTTATTTAAACGATTGTGTGTTCGGAACAGACATGGTTCACAAAACCACGTTTGCTGTAATATCGGGATTACAATGGCTATTTTGGTTGATGATTGAATAATCACTTGAGGCCCTTTTGGTCTTTTATTATTCTTTTATATGATATTCGTTTTTTTCTATTTTGGTTGAAAACGTAATATTATGATAAGATATGACAGTTTGTTTTCTTGAAAGCCACAGAGGTTATACCATTTTTTATAACCAAAAAAAATTCTGGAGAGACAAACAAATACCAAGACTAGGGTTACAATGTGGTCAGGTTGGGCCAGGTTTTTCAAAACCCTAACTATATAAATTTAACCCTAACTCAATCCAACCCTGCCAAGGTCAAAAAATGTACAACCCTAATCCTGACCTTGGCAGGATTGGGCCTAACCCTAACCTACCCTAATTGACCCTGACAGAGCCCGATTGGGCCGAGTTAACCCTAATTCAGGGTCGGATTAACCCTAATTGGCCTTGAAACATACAATAAATTATCAAATAACATACATATAACAATTATAACTTAAACATATAACAAATACAAATGCGTATATATATATAGGGTCGAGCCGAGCCAGGTTCAACCCAAAGGGTCAACCCTAACCCAATCCAACCCTACCAGGGATGATCAAAATTTGAACCCTAACCCAACCCCACCAAAGTTCAGAAAGGATTTGGACAGATTCAGATTATCAAGATAAAACTTACACCCCTAGCTAAGACAAACGACCTTGGAGATTAAAGCCCAAAGGAAAAAACACCACTAAGCTAGAAAACTATTTGCAAACAACAGCTATCCATTAAATACTCTATGAAATAGTATAACAAGGGTACCGAACAAAAAGATACATTATCATAAGCTAGATTTAAAGCCTATCTAAACCACCCTACAGATCAGAAGTCCTATCTGACAAATACTCAATGAGTTTACAAGCAAGTCAAAAACAGGATGTGAGGTTCCAATAGTCATTGAAGTTTGTGTATCACAACCAAGATCAAAGTATGAATTTTGTCAGTCAAGAACCTCACAGTGACTAAAGAGGATAGGTATCTTTGGATTATCATGACGGTAAAGAAATGTTTATGTCAGTTGCTGAATTCCTGGAGTCCTGCATGGAGTGTATAGTTGCCCAGTTGTCTCCTCGGAAAGGACCAGTAGCAACATGAGACTTAGGAGTTGTGTTACGCTGCCCTTGGCCACCATAGCTCTCCACCTCCGCACTAGAAATAGGAATGGCAGCAGTAGGAGTAGCACCAGATGTGGGCTCTGTCTTTGACTTCTTATTAGGCTTTAGCTCCTGTTGGGTGCTCGGGAGAAAGCTGCCCACCACAACCTAATAAAACAAAAAAATATTAGGAAAATAGAATCATTAGTAGCCAAAAATGATAAATTTGGTGGCATCCATCTATTAGCATCCAGCCAAATAATTGGATAATTCAGGATGATATCTTTCACATCTCACTCCCATCGAGAAACCACATCCTCTATGCAATATACATGCGTCTGACATGGGAGCAATTGCATTTTGCTTATATTAGCTTACCTGTATTGGACTAGCAGCTATTAGTAGACCAGCAACTCCTCCCCCTACAACACGACCATCCGGACTCGCCAATGAGACACTCATCCCGCCAGACCTGCTCCTAGTTCCTCCACTCTCAGAAGGCATGAACGATCCAGATAAGGAGAGTATCTCAAAACGACCCTGAAAGAACAGCAATCTTAGAGAAATGCCAACAATGAAAGCGTCGAAACATAATAAAACGAGGAGAATAATTCACAGTTTTTTACAACAAATGACGCTAGGTCAAATCTAAGTGTTTCATTTCAAAACTGTATCTGGAACGAGAACAGTTCAAAACTTGGAACTTCAGATCATCATAAACGACTTGACACTCAACAAAGTAACATACCAAGTCAATCAGAACTTTCAAACTTTGCTTTGGAAAACAATATGCAGAGAACACTTACTGCAGTCACCAAACCACAAGACAGATTCAATTGCAATCACCGAAGACATGAAATTGCCACCAACATTTCAATCCAATTGACATCCCTCCTCTATAGAAAGCAACTGCAAAATTCAAGGGCAAAACTTCCTCCAAACGTGGGAGTTCTAAATTGTATTGGCTAAAAGAAAAACCTAGAGGAAATCAGTCAGCTGGGAGTTCTAATGGTCTGGACTCTGTGCAAGCATAGGAAAACTGGAAATGTTTATAGCATAAGTTGGAAGTGATAATCAAACCTTAATACGTCTATATCATACCTTACAAATGATTAAGTTTCAATCACAGTTGGTTTGGGTGGGGGGACTAAATTTTGATATTTCTTCAAGCCAGAGATCATTGACAATTATAGCAACAACCATGGATGATACACAGCATTGCATTCAAGACTTCACTTCATTGTGGATGATATGTTCTAGTTCTACATGAAATGGTACGCAGTGATTTCATTATTTCCTTTCATAGTTCTACATGAAATGGTACGCAGTGATTTCATTATTTCCTTTCACTTCAACCTCCTTCCCCTGATAACAGTTTTCTCTTTGATCTAATGTACATATTTGATCAGAGCAACGAATAGATTCCAGGTCTGCTGAGAAGCAGAGTATCAGTGTGTTACTACATATTGTTAGGATCGGGAGAACGCAAACAAACAAGAAGCACATGAAGAATTAACATGGTTCAACACCCCATCGTGGGATGCCTACGTCCACCAGAGAAAAGATCGACTTTCTTCTATTCCCAAGAACAGTCTACAAATCTCTACCTGACAGGCCTATCTCATCTGTTAGCCTTACAGCGTTCCAACTCTCCACTGTCAGAGGAGAATCCTCTACAGCCTTTGTAGTCTTACTTAGGTTTTCCCACACAGAGACAATTTATAAGGAAACCTAGAAACCCTAATCCCACCACAATTATAAGTTTAACCCCATACTTGTAATAGACTCATACTCTAATACAAATACTACCCTTATAATTGTGTGGACCCCACAAAATACAAGACACCAATCCAACAAATCTCCACCTGGCTTGGATTCTGCAAACCATCTTGAAGAAAACCCGTTGATGTTGATTCTGTAAATTTGTCTCTGCCAAAACACTACACCCATACCAGCATAGCCCACACCCCGTCTGGGTGTCCCGTACAGCTCACCGCCGCACGATGTGAAGTGACTTTATCTCTCCCACTGCTGCTGGATCACCGGAAAGATCATCGTCACACACAGTCTTCCTGCAACTCCAGTTTCACCTGAAACCCGAGCCTCTCACCACCGCACCTCCAATGCAGACCTTGAGAACCGACTCCTCATCCCAGCCCTCTGCAACTCCAATTGCACCTGGAACCCAAGCCTCTCACCTCTGCACCTCCAATGCAGACCTAGAGATCCGACTCCTTGTCCCAGCCAGCCAGTCTTCCTTTACCCCGCGGTGCAGCATCAACTGGCCATGATGCGCACTGTGTTAGGATTCAAACCCGCCGTCAGATCCAGCACCTGATCCGACCAGATCCACGAACAGCTACCATCGTCCCATCAATCTGAACACGATCTCCTAGCCGTCGTTGACTATCCACTCGACTACCACCAAGACCCACGTGCGATACCACCTGGTGTAATATCATCCACTCGACTACCACCAAGATCCACGTGCGATACTGCTGTTGTAATCGCTCCACCACCATTCGAGGCCTACCAGATTCCCTTGCAGATTTGCTGCCATATCGAGCTAATCATATTGAGTAACCTCCACAGGTCTGCATCACTGAATCTACCTCAATCATTTCAAAAATAGCAATTTTGGATACTCCTTTCATAATGGAAGTTACCCGATCCACCTACTATCTCCCTCTCTCCCTTTCAACCATGGGAAAAACCACATTTTCTTTCTCCCAAAGTAACCGTGGAAACCCAAAAAAAAAAAAAATCCAAAAAACTAAAAAAACCACACCTCATCATTACACTTTTCAGAAATGATTATACTTTTCCTCCTTTTTTTTTTTTTTTCGCAGAGAACCCAACGTCCTCAATGGATACCGTGGGTTCTTTTCTCCATCAAGAACCCCACGCATAAATGACGTCCCAAAGGCCTTTTGTTCTTCCCAAGTACCACAAACGAATACATCGTATGTAATAACAGAGTCGGAGATCCATTCACACTCAACTACGACAATAGCGCAATATGTAAATAATCTCCCTAAGCACCTGCAACTCCCGAAGGTGCCGATACACCCGTCGCTACTGGCAGAACACTGTGTGCCTTCCTCGCCACTCTCTCTAGTTCCTACTTCTATTTGCAGAACCCTAGTAGGCGGATCTGCAAGGCCCCCTGCACTTCCTGTCGTTGATCTCCCGTGGCCTGGGTGAGACTCCAACAGCACCCAACACGTGGCCATCGACACAACCACAGTCGCAGATTCCAACACTACCTGCAACGCACCATCTGCAGAACGAGAGCCATCAGTCGATAACACCACCGCCTCCTGGCTCCAACTAGGTATCGTCGACCGCCTCTGGCTCATTGGGATCACTCCCTCTACCTGACCAGAGGACTTGTTCACCATCGAGACCATACCACCGAACGTCATTGATTCCTTGAGCCCCCTACTAGTCATGAACACCATTGCCGTCGGCACTTCTCTAGTCATTGCCTCCCATGAGAGCAGATCCTTTTTCTGCCTAGTCAGTTCATTTCTCCACCCTATTAGAGTAGTTTCCACGGTCCCACCGAAAATCCTAGGTAGACCCATCCTTACAGCCTTAGGGTTTCTCTTTGCTGAAGTATTGCCTGAAACCCTAATCCACGTTGCTTGACCACTAATAGGACACCGAGCCATAAGGTTTCTCAAAAAACCAGCAGAAACCCTAAACCTTTTTTTTTTCTTCTTCTTCATATCTTCCACGCCTCCCTCTTTCTATCAGATCAGTGATCGATCTGTCGAACTTAGCTCTGATACCACTTGTTAGGATCGGGAGAACGCAAACAAACAAGAAGCACACGAAGAATTAACGTGGTTCAGCACCCCATCGTGGGATGCCTACGTCCACCAGAGAAAAGATCGACTTTCTTCTATTCCCAAGAACAGTCTACAAATCTCTACCTGACAGGTCTATCTCATCTGTCAGCCTTACAACGTTCCAGCTCTCCACTGTCAGAGGAGAATCCTCTACAGCCTTTGTAGCCTTACCTAGGTTTTCCCACACAAAGATAATTTATAGGGAAACCTAGAAACCCTAATCCCACCGCAATTATAAGTTTAACCCCATACATGTAATAGACTCATACTCTAATACAAATACTACCCTTATAATTGTGTGGACCGTACAAAATACAAGACACCAACCCAACACATATTAGGGAATATAACAAGATATGAAACCATGATAGCTAAGTTCTAATTTCTAAACAATAGGATGTCAAAAACAAAAGTGCAACACATAGTATAAATCAAAAGGTTGCTTAAACCCAAATTTTATAAATTAGAATTTCCAAATAAATTATCCATATAGCAGATGTAGGAAATGTGTTGCTTTAACATGTCAATTTGAAAGCTTCTACTTTTGTAAGAGTAAACATCCAAAAGAATGTAATTACAACATCAACTACGCTGATTCAAATCAGCACTTAGCATCTCCAAAAGTTTAGTTGAGATAATTTTATTAAAAGACATCTCCATTGTCATTTACATGAAATTCACAGTTGATAATGAACATAATTTTTAAGCATTTCCCTTGACTGAATGAAATAAGGATCACTTATTTATTGGAGTATAGCTAAAAGGATCTGCAGTTGAATTAAACATCTCCAGGAGCTTATTTGTCATTTCAATTAACAGTGGGACTTTGCGCTAGTTCAAGGAAATGAAGCAATAGAAACGTAAATCTTTTCCAGATTGGGCATGAATGGCCGGACAATGTCCTAAGAAATACCAGTGCACAACATTTGGCAGTAACCTTACCATCCAAATGGCATATCAGGGGCACATACTTCTAGTTTTATATCTAAACTACAAATTTTATGAAATAATAAGCCTTGATGAGTCACCAGCAAAAGAAGGGAAGAGAGGTATAATCATTTATCTCTTAGTACATTATTATAAGGTATTCTCAACAAATGAGTTTTTGAAAGAAGTCCTCCCTCTCTCCACCAAAAAAGGGAAAAGGGAAAAATGTATTCATGTTTCTTTAGTGTTATTACCAACTACAACTAATTGGGCCACCTTGTAACATCTATCAACCCAAAAAAAAAAAAACTAACTCATACTCTGCTGGTAATAGACGATCAGCCACCCCTATGCTCTAGCCTTGGTCCTTCGAATGACAACTATCAAACAAAGTATATATCATTTCAAGAAAAATGGGTATATTATCGTACCTCATACGTCAAAGTACCCCCCGAAGAATCAGGCTGACGAAGAGTAACATTTGAAATTGCACCATTTGCTGAAAGAATACAAATGGCTCGAGGCCCTTGCTGAGAAAATGATATAATCTTCATTGTGACGTCCTGAACCAACCAAATGGCAAATCAATAATGAAACAAACACTCACCACAAGTAAGCTATTTGAAGGGCGTCCAAGATCCTTCAAATTTCTAGAAATGAAAAGTAAAAGTTTGCAATTAAATTATTTTTATTTTCCATTAGGAAACAAGATATATCTCCAATTCCTGTGGGATCATTTTTTATTGCTTATAATGAACCATACTGGGATGATGTGACATTATGCTCATAGAGTCCCAATGGGAAGGAATGCTACTGATCAGGAAAAAGGAACTATTCAGGAACTAGTCATGACTTGATGAAACTGTTGGTTGTCATTTCATCGAGCCATTGCCACATCCACATGTGGGTGGTCCCACTCTTAACCCAATGTCCTTAAACCACAAAACTGAAATTTACCCATAAGAAAAAAACTACAAAGCTGAGAACCAAGAATACGAAAATATGCAGAGAGAAATTTTATTCAATTTGCCTGGTATCTGTATCTCTCAGAATAAAAAGCAATGACACCTAATAACTTGCCTTGAGCTCCTACATGCACTTTTCATTCTAATGTCCCTGTAGTAGCTATTTCCATTGAGAGGCATTTTCAGAGTGCGTTAAATGGAACATAACATGTTCCACAGCTAAATGGAGAAATGAGAACAACAAAATGGATGGGTAAATTTCAGAATCCCCTCTAAGAATCATACTATTAGATGCTGATAAATAGCATAATTTAAATATTAACACATACCTCACCAGCCGCAACAGTGATCACATGGGGTGTAAAATTTGCCCCAACAGAGCATGACACCCAGTCCCCTGCAAGAACATTACAAAGCAATTAGGAAAGACAAACTAAAATTGTCCTGCCTTGTAAGAATTTTAATAACATACCACCTCAATGATAAATTTCAACCTTTGAACCAAGTTTATCATGTAAAACGAAGAAAAAAAAATTGAAGTGATAAAGCAGGCAATGGATTCAAGGTTGCCAGGCAACTCCTCAGTGTTTGCCACTCTCCGGGCCATGGAGTAGGAAATGACTAGGCAAAAACAAAAATTAAATAATTCCTACCTAATTTATACATGTAACTAAATGCTACAATCAGACAATGAAGAAATCTTGAGGATTCAAAAATTAAGATAGTGCTAGATTCATGGATCTCCAAGCCTAAAAAAAAGGTAATGTGATTGCCATGGAATTGGGTAGCTGAAATTACCATTTTATCCCCAAAGAGATAAATAGTCGTACACAGTGAATTTCAATCTAGCGAGGACAGCATACACTAATGCAGTTGACAATGTTTTGGCAGGCCAAGTTGATTGATTAATTGTTGCCAAGTGACACTTTAACCACACTGAACATGAAAATTTCCAGGAACGTACTAGACTTGCACATATGTTGACATACAACCAGTGTCTTCAAAAAAAAACTGAAGAGGAGACATGAGGCATTTCATTAACACAAGACTACGCCTCAAGGCCAAAACCTTTTAATAACTAAATAAATATATGCATGTTCATATAAAAAACAACAAATCAAAGATGACAATCTAAAACAACAAATCAAAGATGAAAAATAGATCTAAAAGGAAATACATGATAATGGAAGCATTAAATCTGAGCACAAAATCTCACCTAATAAAAAATAAGTGGCATAACAAGAGAATTGGTTTAATGCAAACCACTTCATGAGTCGGTTTGGGCCGGTTCAAAGAACAAGAAAAAATATTAAAGCATTCACAGAAAGGGAAACCTATCTAACCATAACAAGTAAGAAAATCTATTAAGTTGAAACATTTCTACTGTTAAAATCCGCAACCAGTTAATGGGCTTCCTAAATTTACCTAATACTATTAATAATATCCTAACACAATTTAGTCAATTTTCATACTGGAGATAAACATTCAATTAATACTAACATGTGCAAATATACATGCATATCCCTAACAGACAAACTGTTCTAATATGTGAAAACACATGCAAACTATTACGCTACATAGAGAGAAAAGTTTAAAGTTATAAACCAGTTTAATTTAGAGATTCCAATTTACAAGCTCAAAACTTGATAACCTTGCAAACATTCTAAAACACGGAGAAAACATAATTTGGCCTGACTTCCTAGGATGCCAACTCAAATCTAAAACCTAATCTGTGTACATCACATGCTTCCAGAATTATAGATGCCACCAAAATGTCATCCATTTACAAATAGAACAATGAACCTAGATTCCTTTCAGAAAGAATATTCAACGAATACAACTAACTAAAGCCTATCTTGATGTTAGTCGATTCAGAAGAAAAAGTAAACCAGAAAATGAATGACTGCTTAAAATGGATTTAGTGATAAAACAGGAAAACAAGGATGAAGACCGCATGCAAGTCTTGCAAATACAAAGCTTTCAGCACTCAACAATCAAAAAGTTCACCACAGAACTTGAAAAGTAACGCACGCTGTAAATAAAGATAATAATCATTCTACTACACTGCCAAACTGAAGGAATCACCGTGGCACAGACCCAGAGACCATGGATAAATTTTTAGTATCAGTCCACTAGGTCAACATTTTCAGCAGAAAATCCGGTTGTAAGACTCGGAAAAAACATGGAAGCCACAATCGCATCTTTTAACATGTTTTAAAAGACCATTCTCGATTAATACTCGGCCCTTACACTAAGAACTAGTTTCGCAAAAAGGCAAGTACCGGACCTTACCCAGAAGAAGAAGATTCCTTCATTAACCCCACGAAACCCATCTCATTTTCAGAACCACATTTACTTTCAGATCTGAGGAGGGGCATCTCATGCAAAGGTCCCACATTGATCACCGCAGTTACATCAAAATAAATGTAGAACTTACAAGTTACGACTAAACCACAAGTTCCCAATATAAACCAAACTCAACCCACCGCACTAGAGCAGAAATCAGCAAAGCATATACTAACTAAATTAAGAAAAATTATGTACTCTAGCTACATAAGAAAGAACATTTACAATTCTGATTTAAATACCAGAAACAGGAATTTTACCCATATTTTCCACCTCCATTCTCTGTTGCTGATGTTGCTTGATGAAACCACCTGGCCGCCCTCTACCCCGTTTGTTGCTACCAGAGAACTCTCCAGTTGGTGGTGTTGGCGCCGAAGACGAAATTGGCATTGGAGATAATGCCAGCGAAACTGCGCCATCAGGCCCATATTTTCGGGGTCTACCTCTCTTCTTCTTCACTGTACCTCCTGGCAACGCCACACTTACTTGTGATGTTCCAACTGGAGTTGGTGCTGCAGGAACTGTACCTGCTGGTGCTGGTGCTGGTGCTGGTGCTGGTGCTGGTGCTGGAGCTGCAGCAACTGAGCTAGGGTTCTCTGTTCTTACAGCCACATGGAAGTTGGGATGAGCATCTACCCCCATAATTGCTACTCCGGTACTCATACCTTCCCTTCCTTCCATACATAGATTCCACTATAAAACCCTAAGCAACCAACACTCACCAAAAATCCAAGAAAAGAAAGAAAAATAAATAAATAAAACTGAATCACTCACTTTCACTCTAAGAACTATCTTCGCCCCTCAAAACCAGCAGTGCTAACTGCTAACCAAATAAAATCAACCAAATAAGAAAAAGAAAAAAAAAAGAATAACTAGAGAAAATAAGTAAAATGCAAAAACAAAACAGAACTTTTACAGGAAAAAAAATAAAAATCTATTTCGAATTCAGGAGCTAGAGATCCTCTTCGATTTGATAGAACATAACTTGCGATTTCTCCGGTCAAAGTCACTCTGAGCAACAAGGAGCCCTCTTACTGGAACCTCCATTAGGAGCAAACAAATAACTTTAATGGCGCCGTTCGATCACATTAAAAAAGTATCATGTTTTTCATCCCACTTATTAAGAACTCTCAAGAGAAAAAGCTTCTTGCTTTCAAAATTCTTCCCTCTCTCCCCCCTCTCTCCCTCTCTCTGTCTTTACTGTAATAACATCACGAAGACCGGTTTCCCAGCGTTCGAAAACCGCTAGCTGTTTTACAGAGCTGTCCAAACGGCTTTACGAGAAAAACAAAAAAAAGCTGAAAAGAAAATCAATAAATAAGCAATCCAAACATTTAATATTATCTGATATTTTAGCTAAAACAATATTTTAATGTTACAACCCAAAATATTATACGTTTTGATTAAGAAAATCGTTGAAGTCCGAAGGAAAAAAAAAATAAAAAATAAAAAAAAAAAAAGAGATTTTAATCCATGAAAATACCATTTAACAAATTTCAAATAGAAGCAATAAATAAATAATATATTTGGAAAACCAGCAAAAGTGATCTCTTTTAAATAAATAAATATATTTCCAATTTTTAATTCTTCCATTTAAAGCTGTCAAGGTAACGTTAAAGCCCCGCCCTTTTCCCTATACTGACCTACTCTTTGTCTTTTTATGATAATTAAAAATGGGCATCCCAGTTCATAAGCCCTTCAATGTCTAAGGAATCACACAAATGCCATTAATATTCCAGGATTCTCTCTCCCCCCCCCCCCTGGGGGGCCACTTTAGTGAGTGAGCATGTTCTTTATAAGTCAAGGATTTGGAGTGGATGAATGGGTGTTGGTAATACCAATTTAAAGTAGTGGTCCCAAATCCTATGTTAACTTCTTAGATTCACACTATATTATTTTTTTAATGAATTTAATCCAACGGTTAGTTTTGTCATTTGTGAGTTTTCCTTTTTCCTTAAATGCAAAATCAAAGATAATCTAATCATTAATCAATCAACATAAATTTTATATATTTCATACATTTTTGTTACATCTAAAATAACAAATTTAATGGTCAAATTACTGATTATCAAAATTTCCACTAAATTTGAAACAAATTTCAACTAACATTAATGGTGAGTTTGATTTTCTTTATGATTAACTTTTGGATGTTAAACATTTACATTATATTTGGAGAGAATTTATTACTATCATCAATATTAATCATAGTTTTCTTTCAGAAAATTATGATATCTCTCACTAGGAGTCCAATCTGTCCGATGGACGGTTGGACAATCAAAGAGATGATCTCTATCTAGAACATTGCTAAGCACTCGTCAAATGGGATTGACAAATGTATTTATTCAATGTCTCTCCTATATTTAAATTTCCAACCACTAAATAATTGGGATAATACTTTGATCATTGATTAATTAAAAAAAACAAAAAACAACATATCATTTGTTGATCCCAAAAATTTTTGGTATTTGATTTGGAAATAATCTAACTGATATTTTGAAATTCAGATGAAGTTTCATCCTTTAAATACATTGAATCCGCATGAATTTTAAATTCTTTACTGTATCTGGTAGTATAAGATTTTAATTGCACTTTTATCAAATATTGATGTTTCCATCAAATTTATAATAGTTTCCTACTATCATTAATTTAGTGCGGAGCTTAATTATTGGTTATCAAACATTTTGAGTTAGGTTTGAAACAATTTTCTATTACAATCAATATAAAACATGTGTTTATGGCTTGTGTCCTTGTCGGGGTGACATAGCTAGGTCGTACTGCCAAATATGATTTTTGCCTATATCTCATTTTGATTTTTTTTTTTATTATTTGAGTTTATAGACTATTAATAGTTATGAAAAAATTCATACACCCTAAAGCAATCATGTACAAAAAAAAATTCAATCAATTTTGTTCTAAAAAATCATTCAATTATCACATATTTTGAACTCGTTATTGCAAATTTGCAATTGAAATTGAATTTTTATTTGTTGAAATCTCTATTATCAACATATTCATTAAAATACAAATTCTTACTACCATTAAACGTGTTCAAATTTATTGATCATACATAGTTTTGGCAATCGATATTAGCCATGGTATTAGATATGGCTAGAAGATGAATGACACGTGCTATCTAGGATTAAAAAGCAAAAAATAAAAATAAAAATAAATAAATATCCCACATTGGCCACCAATTCAATACCGACTACTAAATCCCTAATACATCAAAATCATGTATAATTTTTTTGAGTAAGTCAAAATCATGTATAATTGCTACATAGCTTGACTTGGAACTTGTAGTCCTTAATAAATTCATGTAATTTTAATTACTTCCTCGTTTAATGGTATGATTGGAAAATAACTTTTGTAAAGTGGGGGTGAAAAATTGTGTAAATAAATTATTACCAGATTGGATCCGTAATGACGAGAGCTTCATGCAACGTGTATTCCATACTTACAATACACAAACAAGATAAGAAAAAGAAAGAAAAACTATTTGGAATAGAAAAGAATAGCAAAGTAATGTTGGAGAATATTTTACCATTAATTTAATTAGTTGGAGCTGTTAAATGGGTATTTGGTTATAAAGAAATGATAAGATATGATAATTTTGGAACAAATTCTCGAATGTGGAAACCTTCCCCACCCACCACGGAAGCAATCTCATAGTGTATAGATGGGTGGGACCAAATCTAACGAACTTTTGTCCAGTCCAAGGCCGACACTGATGTGGATCAACACTATGCAGTTCATCCCTAGTCAAGAAAAGAACAAACAAAAGATTAAAACATCAGCACAAACAAAAAAAAATAAAAATAATAATAATAATAATACAAAATAACTTCCCAGCAATGAATTGTCCAATCGAATACTCCCTCTTTTCTTTTGGTCCACCGGAACAAAAAACAACTTTTATGTTACTTCTGTGTGCTTTCCTGGAAGTGATCCGACGTACCTAATGTTTCATAGGTAAAGAGTCGAGATCATCTGGTGGACGGACCCGCTATTCTAGTTCCCGCACGTGATGATTTTGATTTGCATACGGTGAGGGTTCGCATAAGGGAAAACCTGAACGAAGCTTCCGATTGGGTCCCACGGACTGTCAGATGAATCAGGAGGTTAGAGACGGTTTCTGTTATCGCATCAGGATCTGACAGGTATGCTGCTTCTGGTACGGTTAGATTTTTGACCAGTCAGGAGTGCAATGGCAGTTCTGTAGTTAAGTGCAATAAAAAGGGTAGAGATATGGAATTTGGAGAAGGAATCCCTCGATAAAATATTTGGCCAAAAAGTATATTTCGCTTTGATATGCTTCAGGGGCCACGTCAACCCGGATGCATAGTGGAGGGATCCACATGGGTACGACGCGCGGTTTCATGGCGGTGCGTGAGTGGAGATGACGTGGCACGTACGACAAACGAGTGAGAGAGAGAGAGAGAAAGTGAGCCTTACCCAGTTATATATATTATTTAATTTCATGTTTTTAGTTCCCGTTGTCGAACTTGTAGTTATATATATATTTAATTTCTGAATTTGAAGCGATCATCAAATCAATTGACGGGAAAAGGTATCTAAGGGTAGTAAATGGAATTAAACATTGTGAAGATATTACAAATTACCCCTTAGACTAGATACCTTTGACACATTATTAGGAGTGTTGTTGAGCTTTGTTTCATCTGTTCTCTCTCTAGCTCTCAAGTGTTTTAAGAGAGGGAAAGAGGAAGAGGAGTTGGCGTCCAATCAGCATGGATAGATAGGAGTGTTGAGCTTGGTTTCATCTATTCTCTCTCTAGTTCTCAAGTGTTTTTTTTAGAGAGAGAAAGAGAGGAAGAGGAAGAGGAAGAGGAAGAGGAAGAGGAGATGGCGTCCAATCATCGTGGCCAACGTAGCTAATGATTGCCGCCAGTATGCGGGTTCCCAGTGTGGACGAGCGTGGCAGCATCATCAGCCGGGATAAATCCCATGTGGGTCTCATCAAACACTTTGTGACTTTGTCATTTGTCATACGCTCCATGCTCATTGCATAACTGCTTTTTTTTTTTTTTTTTTCTAATTTGTTCTCTTTCTTGGGGTCACGTGGTGGGTCATAAGCTGCCACGTAGGATAAACCCTGAATTCCAATTTCCGTCCATATTCTATTTTTTTTTAGAATTCATTACAATGACCAAATCGGAGATGTTGACCGTTGACTTCAACTCCTCACTATAATCTAGCCATCTAGGGTTCGTTTCACGCAAGTTTATTAGTTTGGACTCCAGATATGGATCGGCCAATCAGGCCTCATCTTAGGTTTTTTTTAAGTATATTATAAAATTATTTATAAAATATATTATAACATATGTAGTTGTTTGATATGATTTATAATATTTATCTATATTTTAAATAGATTATTATAATTTAAAATCTACTTAGATTAGAAGGTGTTTATTATTATTATAATAATCTTTATTACTTCTTTATATCTAGTGGCATTAAACAGTTATTATTTATTATTCTTAATTTTTTCTTATAAACGATTTATTACAAATAACTCATAAACACAAATATAAACTATACCAAAGAGAACCTTAACTGATATTATATATGATCATTGTCGTTGATTAGAATGGAGAATTCAAATCATGTTTATGTACTTATATTTTTTATGGAATCCCATCACCATTCATGTGGTTCCATACTATATCGTACGATAATGGAATCCCATAAAGAATATAAGTACATACATGCAAGTAGGGGTGCAAGTTTTATCCTGACAACCCGAATCCATCCAAACCCACCCTGAACCTTGGCAGGGTTGAACCCGGCCCAAACCCTGGTAGGGTTGGGTTAGGGCTCAAATTTTGATGAACCCTGATAGGGTTGGGCTGGGTTAGGGTTGATCCCCTGGGTTGAGTCCGGCCCGACACAACCCTATATATATATATATATATATATATATTTGTGTTTGTTGTATCTTTAAGTTATTTATATGTATGTTTTATTGTATATTTCAAGGCCAATCAAGGTCAATCAAACCCTAAATCAGGGTTAACCCGGCCCAACTCAGCCTTGTCAGGGTCAATCAGGGTAGATTAGGATTGAGCCCAATTCTGTCAGGATCAAGGTTAGGGTTATACATTTTCTAACCGTGACAGGATTGGGCTAAGTTAGGGCTAGGTTAGGGTTAGATTTAAATAGCCAGGGTTAGGGTTAGGGTTTTGAAAAACCCGGCCCAACCCAGCCCTATTGCAGCCCTACATGCAAGTGAACATTGGGATGGATCAGTTTCGATCTAGTGGTGGATCGGCCTACTTGTTCCGATTTAATCCCAAGTTTTTAAAGTGAGGTTTGACAACCTTGTGACCCTATGCTCCCAGTTGGGCCTTTATAAGGCTGGAGCTGGTTCACCTCACCGAATCCAATCCGATTCAAAGATAAACCGATTTGATAGTCAGACCAGATCACTAACATAGTGTGGCTCAAATTCAAATCCAGTAATGATTGGGTCCTCTTGATGGCTGATCCTGGTGTCCCCTAGACATTATTAACCTTTATAATTTTAAGTAGGAATACATATGGCTATTATATCCACGGCCAGGGCCAAGGTAAGTCCAGGCCCAATCCACTAAAATATATCCCCTTGGCCGGGCTAGGGCTCAATATAAGCCCAAGGTAGTGAGTCCGAGCCCAACCCAGCCCATCCCATGTTTTTTGCTTACAATTCTTGGGTATTGCATTTTCTAGTTTTGATATATGTCTTTACATTTAGGTTTATCTCTTTCATATAAAAATCCAATAACTAAAATTAACTTCAGGCCAGGCCATAATTGGGCTTTTCTTGAATCTGATCTTGAGATGGACTTGTTTTGGGCCCATCAACTCATCCATAACATCATCTAGTCTTGTATTGAATTTTAGCTTAAAAGGCCCAGAAACCTAGGCCATGGGCTTTCTTGATCAGTCATTTCCCTCTATTAAAAAAATGTCAGGTGCTGTTCGTCTCAAGTTGAGCAGTTCTTTCATTCGTGATCATCTCCAGTCACTGGATCACCAACTGCTCATTCGCAAGCCTAGACTGGTATCTTCATTATGAACATGAAGAGTCTTATCATTAATTTTATTATAAAGACATGGGTGTAGAATATACAGCCCATCAGAGACCTTCAGATGCACTGGCAAGGAAGCACTATCTGGAATTTAGCAAAGTTATGAGCACCACCCACTGAGGAAAAGCCAACACAAATGCAGCAGGGACAGGGAGATTTTGTGGGACAAGAGAGAAGTGCTTTGCAGAAACAACCAATTAAGAAGATTCCTTTAGAACCTTTCTGTTATTTTGGCTTCTGCAGTCAACTCCCACGGTGGTATGGAATGTGGATGACTCTGGAGGGATTTTTGTGAAGTGATTTTTTTTTTTTTTATTTTTTTTTTCAATGGAACTCTAAATAAAGGCAAGAGAATCCATTTGGGACTGTCACCGACATAGGTTGATAGTGGTAATGAATTACAGAGATGCGCCTGCATGCATGCATGCATACATTGGGTCCCTATCGAAGTGATTCCAGCTTTATATATAACAGCTAAAACCAATTGTAGATAGAGTCAGTCATTAATAATTAATTTGGATGAGCATTTATTCTGAGACGATTGAAAGCTAATATATAATATATTTTAGGCATCAAAATTGGGTGGCAGAGACCATTAATAAAGCACGTCCTTTATAGCCTTTGCTGGATTGCTTTTAATTTTAGAAGAGGAAATTAAACAGATACTTGCATTTGCACTACTGTAAAGATAATATATAAAGACAGAATTTTGAATGAATCTATATATATATATTATAGCCGTTGGTATTTAAATCCATTGAAATTCTTGTCAGCTGTACAGAGGTGTCTCATTCATAGCGGTGGGCTTAAATATTTGAAAGATCACAGATATTGACATTTTCTTTTGTAGAAAACATCAACATACATTACATTGAGATTTTAAGGCAAAAGGGTTTTTAGTCAGATACTGATTAGGGAGTAGTGTTCTCTCTCTCTCTCTCTCTCTCTCTCTCTCAATAATATGAAACCCAAAATCTACCCAAGTAATGTAAAACTGTACCAAGTTGTCACTTTAATAATCCCTACAGAGGGAGAGAGAGAAAAGCAGAGATGCTCAGTTCAGTAATGGTTTTATTAGTAGGAGTGAAGAGGATGGATTGAGAGTCTTGAGAGTCTTGAGAGTCTTGAGAGTTTTGAGACTCGTGACTCGAGAGAGTGATTTTCGAGCTCCGACCCATCAAAACTCCATGGGCTGTGCCCACTGATATTTTGATTAGGATAAAGAAACCAAAAGAAAAAGATAAAATTCTGATCAACGAATCCCATTTCCATAAAAAGGAGAGCTACTACTGCGAGGATAAAAATCCCAGATTAAAAAAATATAAAAAATTAGCAACTTGCAAGTTGCAAAAGATGGTTTCTGGTTTCTTGTGCAACGTACTCTGGGTTTCTTGGGTCTAAAAGACAATATGAGAATTGAGAGTTGACTAAACAGGCAACAGATCGTTAGTAAGGGAAAATGCAGGGCCCACACCAAAATATTTAACAACTGGGCAGAAAAAATTTATTAATAAGAGAGGATACATATTTCACGGAAAAAAGAACTGGTATGAAACCCTAGAGCTGGCTTGGAATGGCAAGCGCTACCCTACCTTATCCTGCACTTCCTCAACATTAGTCCTCCTATGATTAAAAAGAAGGGGCTGCTGATGAGTAATTGATCCAGATTACATTTTCGATAGGGATCTTTTGATCATTGTGCACTATTTCACAGCATACATCGATGATCCAATTGAACTGAGATCAAGGCCCATCGGGAAGCTTGGAGTCGTAAAAAAGAAAAAGCGATTAGGCAGGAACAAAGAAGTTCTTGAGTGTTGGAAGTGCATGGCCTGAATTACAAGTAATGTTCAAGTGGACAGAATCTGATAAGAAGTCGGCCTGTTTTCTTGAAATATTCTTGATCCGATCCCTAAAACCCTGATTACTACAACTCTACAAGTAGTCATACTCGGTCATCATCTATTTAAAATCTTACACGTGGTATCCATTATCTTCGAAGCCGACCACGAATGATGTAGTGCACTCGGTTTCTACCGTTCGGAGTTACAGTCCTGTTAGGACACGGTGCTGATCGAAGGTATAGACCTATTCGGTTACGATTATTAGTCGGAAGTCAGAGTCCTAAGGCAACTATGTCACGTCAGAGGAGTCCTTCTCCTAGCACGATACGACGCTGATCATCGCGGTCATACGACTATCTATGTGGTGACGCGTATCACTCTTACTGTTGACCAACTTAGTTTCCTTGGCTATAGTTTCCCACTCCTACTCGGAGTTTATGACCTGGGTGTCCCTCAGAGCGACACTTGGCAGTCTTATTGGCGATCTACTTCCCCGAATCCTGGTACCTCCATGCTTCTTCTCAATCTCTATAAATAGAGGACGATCCCTCAAGCTAAAGATCATCTCACAATCTCACCATTCATTCTCAAATCTCTCGTACGCTCAAACTCTCTCATCGTTCCCCTCTTTTTCTAAACTGGAGAGAGCTTCTTGCTATCTCAACTATTTACATTGGAAATCTGACTTAGGCATCGGAGTGTACCTGGAGCTTAGTCGCCCAACTCCTTTGTCTCATCTC
This sequence comes from Protea cynaroides, assembly GCA_028583415.1. Lineage (NCBI taxonomy): Eukaryota > Viridiplantae > Streptophyta > Magnoliopsida > Proteales > Proteaceae > Protea > Protea cynaroides. The sequence continues at coordinate 134,192,035 of CM053276.1, forward strand.
TGTGATTGCAGGTTGCTCGGATCACAAACCGACGGATGATTTCAGACCGTAACATATATATATATATATATATATATATATATATATATATATATATATATATATATATATATATATATATATATATATATATATATATATATATATGTGTGTGTCCCTTTCTAGTTTGTATGTTCACTTGCTCGGACACTTTATTATAACGTGGGATGCCTCGAAGACTTTTGACACAAAAGTGATATGGGGGGAGAGAGAAGATTTCGAAATTTAAGTGGATTTCTTGTTTCATATGTTTGGCATGGTTGGCCCTCACCTAGGGGGACCATTGAAACTTTAAAATAGCCCAGCTTCCCCTCCCTCCTATCGCTGTCACAAAATGTATCCTATAACTTCCTTAATATCAACATCAAAGTCTAATAATTCTAATTCATTTCCACCTTGGGAATATGGGATCAGAATCTCCTCCCTTCTCAACTAACACCAAATGAACTCACATCTCCGAGGTACACATACTATTGTTATATACCTATAATGTGTATTGTCTGTTTGTCTCTACTCTCTGCACTGTGTTCATCAAGAATGTCTTTCTTTTTACACAGTACAGAGAGAGTGAGAGAGAGAGAATATACCAAATTCGCTCACAGATTCACGACAGGCCCATCCCAGACCTGGGCTGTCAATTTGAACACAGCTCGTGATGTCGGTTGTTTGTAGGACTTTTGGACTTGACCAATCACCAAACCTGGCTTGTAGGCGGTGGGAGGAAGGGGAGCATTGAGAATGGGTGTGAACCAAGTGAATTCCTTTTCCCAGTTCTAGAAATCCAATGACCAACTATAGCTATATTTGAAATTGGAATTGAGTGATCGGACCCACCGTTGCTTCTCTCTCCATCCATATCAAAGAAACATTCAAAGGTAAACAAACCCACTCAATTTCAATTCAAAATATAATCAAAATCTCTCCCTTTCATCAATCTGATTAGTTTGGTATTTAGCCACCTTCTGTGACCACAAAGAATTCAAAGCTAAACTATGATGCCAAACTACAAGTTGGTACACCAATCAAGTCAAAACTACTAGAATTAATACCCAGAGAGTAATAATCAAATCCGTTATGTACAAGGCACCTGTGTGTTCTATATTGATCCTAAATTTTCTACCTGATTGATTCCCCTTTCCCCATCAATCAACTCTCCTGTTTGGTATCTCCCGCCTCTCCCCACCTATTCCCTCTTCCTTTTGTTACCCCATCCAACCAACCAAAAGAAATAGAATGCAAACTTCAATCAACCAACAACCAAAAACCAAACCCAACTATAACAACGACAATTATCACCAACACATCCCCTTACTTTTCCTCCTTTTCTCACTTTACATTACCTTTCTTCTGTACAAACAAAAAAACCCAATACTTAAAACTAAGGTATATGCTACACATGACCCACAGAACCCCCATCCTTTTCTTCCTCATCTCCTTACAAGTTGTGTTCAGATTAAGAATAGGATCTGATCAATCCCAAATTGTATAGGTTCCTTTTCACTAGACTCCCCAAGGATAATAGCACAGCTCCACCAGTGCCCATCTTCGTTGTTGTCTCATCCGTTTCAGAATTGTGACAGATCAATGGTGGTTCCTTGACTTTTAGACTGCTATACCCGATTCTTTCTCGAACAGCCTCGATCGTCTTTGGTTCCACCGGATTACCTGCTGCATCTGTAACGTAGAATACATTGTAAGCCATGTCACTCGATGTAGAGATCTCTGCTCTAGTCACATTCAGTCCATTCTCTCGGAACGTTCGGGTCACATCTGATAACAACCCCTGCCGATCCATTGCGTTCAACTCTAGCTTTACACCCTGTATACACACACGGACACAGGACAAACCAAATCTTTTCAGATTTTCCCTTCAAGATACGAATCATTAGAAATTCTTAATCCACAAGCTAACCCTTGAAAATAACACAATATTCCAGTACCTCGGATGCCCTTCTTTCAATGGCTGCTTGCAAGCATTGAATTACTCTTTGCCTTTCTGCTTCTGAGCTGATGGGGGTACCATCCGTATGCTTAATGTAGAACTCCTGCAATAGAATTCAATAATAATATTATTATTAATACCTTCACAGTTAAAATAAATGATTTCTTTCAGGAATGAGTGAATGAATGAATACCTGAGAAGCTTGCTTGCCTACTGTGTCAATGGTAGCGTGGAAAACCACATACTCCATGTCTGTCAAGGTGCAGACGATGTCAAACAATAACTTAGGCCGATCTTTACACTGGACATTAACAACCGAATAACCCCTCTCTGCCCAATTCTGAACTGTGACTGTTGGTGGGTTTAAGGTCGACCCCAATGCTGATTTCCGTTCATAATCACGGTCGGCAAACATCATCTGGTGAAGCCGGCGTTCCGTGTGGGTGAGATCCATGGACACAGCGGTCTTGGCACTTCGGATGTCATTGTCTCCCTTAAGAACATTCCTGAGACGCCCTTCGATCCTATTGATCTTCTGGGAGTCTTCAATCGGAGACCCAGAATCACATTCCTTGACATAGATGAGAGACGCAATGCGTCCATTGTGAGTCCACACTTTGGATTCCACAACATTGCATTCAAGGTCTGTGAGGACAGCAAACACTTCGGAAAGGAGACCCGGACGATCTGTACCCGTTAATTCCAATGCCGTTAGGCCATCGAATCCATTAGATCTAACGGAGTAAGTACAGGTACCAAGTGACTGAAACGGATGAACAAGCAAACCCATGTTAGGGAACAATTAAAAACGGGAAATAGGAAGACGAAAACGGATGATTTATTAACGTTAGGAAAATCTCAAAGGATTTTGCAATCACCTGCTCGATGTAGCTGATAACGCTCTCGTCGGTGAGTTTGTTACCATTAAGATCCGTCACGTGGAAGACTGTAGATATGGGAATTGCTCAGAGGAATGAGATTTCAGAACAAAAGTATCGGGAGACAGGACAAATTAATTTAGAGAATCCATGGTCAGAAAATGGGTTATCTGCTTACCATCCATGAACCATCTCCCATCGGATGAAATGTAAGCTTTCTTAATACAAAGATTCAGATCTGTAAGGACTTGAACGGCCTCCAACAAGATCCCGTGCTTTCTCGCACTGTCGACCTGAAATTCAGACACAGAAAAGTCAGGTCAATTTCATGGCTCCCTCTTTTTGTGGTAAAATTGTTCATTCCAATTGAGTTCATCCGAAACTAGCTTACAACCCTTGTTCTGGGAAGCTCACCTTGACCAGAGTAGCAGTAGCACAAACGGCATTGTCGATGACGACCCTGAAAAGCGAGACAAGTGGAAAAATAAGCGAGATATTCTTCTTTTAACGTTTTCAAATTTTGAAATCGGAGGGATGAAAGAATTTCAACAACGGCGGACGAGGAAAATAGTGAGAAACAAAGAGAACGAAGGTCATAAAAATTCAATAATGACTGCGATAAGAACTTCTGTAAATAACTGGAAGATCATACCAAAGAAAAGTCTATGGGAAAGCCGTAAACAAAGACAAAATCAATCAGAAAGAAAAATGCGATGAAACGCCCAGCTTTCCATCAGATACGAACTACAGAAAAGAGAGAAATTAGAAACTTTTTCCCCAGAAATAGATGAAAGCACCGGAAGCACCAATTCTAAAATCCTAAATTACCGGAGAACGAAAGTGAACCAATGAAACTCCGAAATTTTGTAAAACGGTAGAATAACACTGGTACGCAAGAAACCATAAAAAAAACAGAGTCCATCTTCAGCAAGCATTCCATTTAAGAAATATAAAACAGATATGAAGTTCTTCAACCAGGAACAAAAGCTACAATCACAAACATTCAAAAAAAAAAAAAAAAAAAAAAAAGAGAGAGAGAGAAAAGAGAGGGGTGGAAGGAAATCGAATTGAAAAAGGAAACAAAAACCGCACAAAGACACACATGCAGGCATCTCCATTAAGGGGAAAAAAAAAAAAACAAAAAAAAAAAAACTAACCTCGGAGTGTTCATTCGAAACACGAGCTTCTCATATTCATCCAAACACGCAGACCATTCCATCCTAGCTTTCTTCCTTCCTTCCTTCCTTCCTTCCTTCCTTCCTGCGTTTTTCTCGAAACACTTGTCTCTCTTGCGTTCCCCTGCTTCAATCACCGAACAAAACTCCCAAAAACGAAACGAACCTACTCCTTATATCTCCGCTTTAATAGCAATAAATCTCTCAACTAACACCTAGATGATAAGAAAGAAACTCACCTAAGAGAACGCTCCTGTCCTAAAAATAGCTTAATGCCAGGTAAACTCAACCATCCTCCCTTAATTGTGACCTCTGAACCCTATGAAAATCACCACCATCTAACAACCTTTACAGTTACCAGAATCCCCTGTTTTTTCTTCTTCTTCTATCTATCTATCTATCTATCTATGTATCTGTTCTTCAAACACCAAATCTTTCCTATGATTTTCCGTCTAATAAATTGCAATTTTGGAAAGCATAGAACAGAAAGCAGACCTTTACCACACTCACTTGACTTGACCCCCTTGGGTGGATCTTATTTATATACATATAAATATATAATTTAATATTTATTTTGTATTTTATAAGTATTCATTTATTATTATTATTATAATTTCAAAACCCCGGCTGTACGCAAAGCTGGACGGGTAACAATTGTACAATATACCATACCTCTCACATCACATGGGGTGAGTTTGGCCCCTGCCCCGATGACCGACCCACGCTGATCTGACCCTACTCCCAGTAGTAAGTCCTAAGTAGTAATCCATCCATCCATCCATCCATCACCCTCCAAAGCCAGCTATTTCCCAAATACAAGTCAACCATTCTTAAGCGACATCTGTCCCACGAATCACGATCCTTTCCTTCCCTAGCTTGGTGGTTCATCTGTCCAAGTTGGATGCCACCTGTGCTGACCATACCAACACTTTGCTTGCGTTCTAATAAAAACACGGAGGTTCTGTCCACGTGTCATAAGAGTCTGCTAGGTCCCACATCCAGGGGGGAGAGATAGCTTCATGATCAAGTCGTGATCTGCCGACCAGAATTATGTTCTCCACATCCGCTGGTGTCGGCTTTTTTCGTTTGCTGTACAGTTTATGATCACCATACTTGCTTATAACTAACTCTTTAGTCTTTTATTCCCCTTCCCCCCCCACCCCTACCATACCCCTCTGTCTTTCCTATTTATCAGAACTAACTGGGGGCAAATTAGTAATTTTACCAGCAAAAATAAAACGTGGTGGTTCAAGTGGCTGCATCATTTGTACCCGTGTAGCATATTGGTAGTAATGATATTCTGGAAGTATTGGGTTCTTGACACTTGTAAATGTAGCTTTAGTTGCAGGTTTCATGGATTCTTAAAATGAATGAGTTGCATGAGTTTGTTGGGAGTTGGAAGAGGACGTGTTCTAATTAATTCTTAAAGCTGAGTGTAATATCAGCATAGCTGTAATTCCTCGATGTACTTTACTATCTAGTGGGCCAGCCCTACATTTTGGTAAAAATTTAAGACGGTGGGGGATTTCATCCAGCTGGGTAACACTCAACAGTGGGACCTACCCAATGACTATCTGGCGTGTGCATCATATATACGTCATACACATACACACAGTAATTACCTCCTAACCTAAGAATATGCTTCGTCTGATTAGAGGAAAAAAATCGTAATCATTAGCGGGGATATTTGTAGTCACGGAACGCTGGGATTCAGGGGCATGTTAGTCATCTGAAAAGTAAAGCACGCCTGACGCCCCCTCGTTCGTCCCTCGTTCCACGTTCAGGTTAAGAACGAAGTCGCGTATTTCCGACGTGTCGTATATCCATTGGTTAAAGAAGGGCGGTCTCAGACCGTCTGACTAAGAACAGTCGTGGGAGCACGCAGTCTGGGACTTTTTCTTTTGGTTTGCTGCATTAAACAGTTGTCAACCAATGGGCAGGCCTTGTATTTATAAGTTAACAACAAGATGAGATCCGAGGGTTAAAAAATGTAGAAGAACATTGGGAAACCCCCATATGCGTGGGGAGGATCACGTGGGTGGAGTCAGACAGCACGTTCGCTCGCTCGCTCGCAACACTCTCCGCGATGGAAGGTAACGACGACAACGTGGGTACAGGCACAGATATGCGGGGCTCCTGTTTTTCTACACTGGCTCTTCACAGTCTGACTCGCTACAGTAACTGCTAGCCCCTCTCCTCTCGTCTCCCAATGGACACTGGGCCCCACCCCTAGTCCCGACATAATCAACCCCGAAAAATTTTAATTTAATAAAAATTCCTTCTCATTAAATGTTATACCGCCCGCACGATCTTCCTCCCATCCCTTCGCACGTCTTCTCAGGATTCCGCCACATGGACCCCCTTGACAAGACCAGCACCTCGCTTCAGCTTTTATTTTATATATTTAGCGACCGTTAAGGTATTAGGATTTAGGAAGGAATTCCACAACTGGAATTGCCCGTGCTGGGAACGGTCAGCTTCACGTTTTTAGCTTGAATTTTTTGGCGGGAGACAATTGGGGCGAGTTTCCCGCCAAGATTTTCTCCCGCCAAATCGAGTGATTGGGACGCCAGGTCATAAAAAAATAAAAAAACCCAGATTTATATTGGGTTCGAGTTACAAGAGGACTAAAAGCTATGGAGAGGGTTGTGTCCACCATTCCAGACTCCCAACTTGGTATAGCCACGAGGGATTCTGGTTTTAGGTATTAGGATGGTGCTAAGATACTTGGTTGATGTCTTATATTTTATTGAATTCATATAATTATAAGGGTAATATTTGTATTAAGGTACGAGCCTATTATATATATGGGATAAACTTATAATTGTGGTGGGATTAGAATTTCTAAGTTTCTTTATAAATTATCTTTGTGTAGGAAAAAATCTATGAAAAACTGTAAGAGCTGTTAGAAGATTCTTCTTTAACAGTGAAGAGCTGAAGGCGCTATAAAACTAACAGATGAGATAAACCTGTTAGATAGAGACTTTTATATAAAAGAAAGTCACTCTTTTCTCTGGTGGACGTAGGTATTTCACGATGGAGTATTGAACCACGTTAATTCTTTGTGTTTTCTTTTTACTTACGTCTCTCAATCCTAACAACTTGGTTGATACAGAATTGAATACTTGATTTAGGTCATCCTTTGTTGTTTGCGTATTCAGCGTATCAGATGATACAAATCGATACGATGAATACATATCTGATTCTATATCGATTTTTCAAAATGAATCAATACCCGTTTCAATACTGTGAACTTAAATCATACTCCGAACAAGACATTGTATCACTGTTTTAGTTCACACTATCATAGAGGTAATGATTACTCCAAAATTTTGATATGAGATGAGATACGTATTAGCTATCTACCTTTCCAATATAATAATGTATCATACCTTTTTAATATTTGTAAGTATCAATAAGACTTCGTTAACAGTTCAAATATCAGAGAGTCTCATAACCAATACAGATAGGCCGATTTGATTCAATTTGAATATCGAAAACCATACAAATCTCAGAGTCTAAACCCATACAAATCATCTGATCCGATACCCATTTTTTAAACTGTGCTTCCTATTCCATGCCAAAAAGAAAAATAAAAGGATAAGGATCCACAGGAGCGTTATTGGGAGAGCATATTTCCATTTTCCTTAATTATTTATTTATTTTTTATTATTATTTTTCTTATTTGACAGCTATAATCTATTTTCCTAATAAACACCCTTTCGATTCGCTTCCCTTTGACCAGGTTGGACTGAAAATGCCAATCGTTGCGCATGTCGTTCATACCATGTAGATGACAGGTCAGATGTCGCTGTGCGTCAGATATTCCCTCGCTTTCTTTCTTTATTTTTTGGGAACCCTTTCTATGGCCACCCTTTGACTGTCCCGCGTCTTGTGGTACGTGTTTTCTGGTGGGAAAATTTGAAAATCAAACGGGATAGATGTGAGAAACCTAAAAGGATATTTGAATATTTTCTTACTATTTATTTTCATAAGAAATATCGAATATATATTATATATCTCTCCATAAAATGTAGGAGACGATAGCAAAGGAATATAAAGTGGTTAGATTTACGATACAAGGAAACACTCCGATGCTAAAATTTAGGATTCGAATATAATTTTAAGTGTAGAAAAAAATAATGAAGTCAAGTGGTTTTTTTTTTTTTTTTTTTTTTTTTTTTTTTCGTGGTAAAACAAGTCAAGTGGATCAAACCTTGCTAAGTTAGTCCCTTATATAATAATCCAATGTGGGCCCCACGTGCATCTTTACCGACAACTCCAAAATTGTTTTGGTCGGATTTACCACTGGTTTTGATTATTGTAATCGGATGTGCCCCCAATTGATACAATTATTGTCGGATTTGCTCCCAATGGTCCTTGAGGTGACATGCGGGCTGCCGCATATCCTATGCCCATCGGGTGATAATATTTATATGCATCAAATATGATCAATGATGGTTAGCTGTAATTGAAAGGATGATAACTAGGATATTAAATATATAGGAGGCCTCCTTATAACTAGTATCATAGATACTGTTAAGCCTCTTTAATTGCTTCATAATATTTAAAGAAGTCATTGCTTTCTTTCTATTTTCTGATTAAAATTTAGGTATAACCAACCAATATTAAAGCCTCATTTCCATATCAACTACGATGGTATTAAATGATTTTATTTTTTGCTTCAAACCTGTATGTGAATTCATTTTCATTCAATATTAAAATTATTCTAATTATTACTTACCCTTGAATCAATTTATTTCAAAGTTGTAATACATCGAACTACATTGGCTACATGTAAACTTTAACCATGTCTATGATTTTACCACACGCTTCAAATGCGGGTGAAAATCTATAAACATATAGATCCCACGGTACTCTATCCTGGCCATTCACATCTCAAGTTTTAGATTAATCAAAGTTTGTCACATGGCAAAATGGAATTCAGGTGCACAAGACTATAGTGGGCATATGTATATGCATTAGAGGTAATACGATTAGATAAAAGAGAAAATGCTCGAATTAGAAATGAAAGTTGACATATGCTAGGTTGATTACATCAGATTTACCATATCATTGTTCATTCTTCATTCTTCATTCTTCATTCTTCAACTTAACAAAACCTCCCTTCATGAATAGTGGTTTTTTTTTTTTTTTTTTTTTTTTTTTTTTTATATATATATATATAATTGTTTTGACAATTTTATACCTAGATCAAAAAAAAAAAAAAAAAAAAATTCATGTTAATAAGTCAATTGTCTAGTCTATTAACTTTTTTACAAATTCAAATAATTTTTTTAATCCTTTCCAAATTTACTAAGCTTCTTACATCTTCCTTTTTTTTTTTTTTTTGTGTGTGGATGAGTGCCTCTTACAACTATTACTTCATGTTACTGACCTTTTTTTTTCAAGATCCTCCCCCTTCCATTTATTGATAGAGTATATTGTAGATAATTGTTATAAATTGTCATTGTTAGTCCTCAAAGAATACAAATATAAGAGATTATTTGTTAAATAAAAATAGAGTCAAATGGACCTACTATAAATTCTACTAAGGCACCCTTCATAAGTGATGATCTCATTTGTAAGTGATGATCTCATTTGATAAATGGATTTACACTTGATTAATTAGTCTGCAAACCAATATGTAAATATCTAAAAACAAAAGAAGTTCAGCTTTGTAATCCTTATTTATTATTTACTGCAAAGGTTATTTGTTATGTTTAATCAACTAGTCAATCAAAATAGAGATACCCATAACTATTTTTCAGTATTGTGAAATGAGATACTATATAATCAATAAAAAAAAATTTAATCTATATATATTCCTAAGAAGTATTGTCCAACCTAAAAAAAATTATATTTATTTTATATATTTCTCCTATATTTCTTATATTCAATATGATTGTTCTTGTTCTTCTAAGGGAGAATGTGAGATGACAGTGTGGATTATGCTTTCTACAGATTAATATTTTATTTATTTTTTAAGAAGAGAAAAATAAAAAGATACAAGAAAATGTATCCTACCTTACAAGCTCAAAGTTGATTTTTTTTAAAGCATTTCTAATTTGACTTAACACCTCCTGACTAATGCTTTGCATACTTACAAATATCAATGCAAAAAATAAGGTTACTAATTAGTAATTGAGAAGGGGGGGGGAGGTTATTTTTTGAATCACTTTTAGAAACTTATGATTTAAGACTCAAGGAACGTATTGACTTTGTAGGGGTTTCATTTGTCCAATTCAAAGGCGTATGATGTGAACTAAACAAGAATTCTTATGTTACAAGTACGCATGACTATATCCAACTTAATTTGGATCCCAATCAGAAGGCTGTAATTGGAGAATACTCCTCAAAAGTTAGAAAATCTATTAACATAGTAATTAGGGCAATCAAATGAGGGGGTCAATACTTATGAATCAAGCCATAACACTTCAAATTTTAAACAAACATAACAACCCTCCATATGTGTGCATGTGTGCATGTGTGCAAGGTTCAAGTTCAACTGCAGAGAGAGAGAGAGAGAGAGAGAGAGAGAGAGAGAGAGAGAGAGAGAGAGAGAGAGAGATGGGACAATGACATGAATGAGTTGAAGAATGATTTTGACATACAAATTGGTTATTAGAGAAACTTGCCTTGCAAGTTGGATTTCCTTTAACCACCCATCTTCGAACTTTACAGTGAATTGATAAATATTATACCCTTGTAATTTATATTTAAGTGTAAGACAAAGTTAAAGTCTGTTCGTCACCATCGTTACATTGTTATAAAATGAAAACGACAAATGGAGAAATGCCAACCAAAGCATTCCTACCTCAATTGACAAACCGGTGGTTGAGCTTATCAATCCATTACCCTTGGTTCGGTGGAATCTTCTCTTTCGTAATTAATGTATTAAATACTATTTGACTTTTTCATACCTTTTTCTTTGAGCAACCGTGTTTGTTGAACCATCATATATAGACATCTTTGAACAACATCTACATCATGTTGAGATGTTGGGAGTTTTAGAGGTATAATCTTATATCGGTAATTTAGGGATTTTGGATGTGTCTTAATATATTATTCATTATCAGATGTGATTATGTAAATTATAACTGGGTTTAGACATATGTCAAATCTAAGGAAAAATCTAATTTTATTATGAACATTGGATTCAAAAAAATACAGGTGTTCAACTAAAGGTGGAGTTTTTAAGGTCTCCAGAAAGACCATGATTGTGATGTAGAGATAAATGATATTTCTATTTGAACTCAACCAAAGGGTACAAATGAAAGATAGAAACTACAAGAAGTTCAAGTTGTGAGCAAATGCAGATCTGGAAAGATTCGAGTTTCTTTCATTTCAAATCTTGTGAGTGGAAGTGATCTAGTTGGTGATGTTACAACATTGGGAGAGGTGGAGTCACATCACATCGTGCAATAGTGAGCTTTTCAAGACACTTAGACGGGGTGTGGGCTATCTCGATTTGGGTATAGCGGTTTCGCAAAGACAACAGAGGAATTTGCAGAATTGACATCAACAAGGATTCTTCTTTAGGGTGGTTTGCAGAATTCAAGCCAATGTGGAGATTATTGGGTTTGTGTCTTATATTTGTGGGGTCCAAATAATTATTGGAGTGGTATTTGTAATTTGGGTTTATGTCCATTACATGTACAATGATCAATTTGTAATTGTGCGGGATTAGGGTTTCTAAAGAGCCTATATATTATCTCTATGGGAAAAATCCTAAGTAAGAGCGCAAAGGAATACACTTCGTGAAGTAGAGAGAGGTGTAGAATATTTCTTGGTGAATACAAAAATTTTCTGATTCTCTAGTGTGGAAGTATGCATTCCGCATTAAGTGCTGAACCACGATAAATCCTTGTATTTGTATAATTGCTTATTCTTCATATTTTCTCTCATTTGCACTTAATCTCTAACACTATCTTCACCTAATGCCTTAAAATTTTGGGTTTTGGAACCCAAATTGTATTTCGTGGGTTTTCCACTTTGTTTAACATTCATTTAGATTCATCCAATCCAAAATCCAGATCAAAAGCCCTTTTGTTGAACCAATTGATGTGATCACTTAACGATGAATATTGTTTATGAGGTTTTAGTAATCGGTTTAAGGATTGAGACGAGTCTCTGCCAAAATCGATTCCAATATAGAAATAGGTTAGAATTGGCCTGAATCATTCAAAAGTCACCTGAATCGATGTCAGAATCGAGAGTCGAGCTTGGCCGATTCCAATCTAAATCAACCAATCCAATCTGACCCCTAAAACCTTGGTTGTTGGTCATTAGTCACTAGACTCACAACACTTAAAAATGAACTTGATTTTCTAGAATAGGATTCTACTATCAGTTTTGATCATCTTCAGTCACTGGACAGTTTGCCAAAGACTGTGATCAACCAGTGCCCATACCCTTGTATGAGTATGCACACTGACTAATTCTCATTGCCCCATTGACCCTGCTCAATGGTCCCATCGTTCTCTTCTGCCGGTTCTCAGTTCTCACTGCCATCCCAAAACACCGTACAAGTTCAACCACGAGCTCTTCTTCCAACCCCTCGTAACTTCACCTGTCTCGAGCTCAAGCCCGGCATGGGAAAATCAACAACAAAGGATTTAAGGCTGGATAGATTGTTTGGGGAGATAAACTAACCATTCAGGAGAAGGCCAAGATTCATTTTAAGGTGGGTTCCTAGAAGAGGAAAAACAATGCTTCTTACACTCCTTCCTTCCTCCGTGGACGATTAATGCAAGGGATGACGACATTCCGATTAAGATGTTCAAGATCGCATGTCAGCTACTCGTAAGAGGACAAAGATCTGCTGCATTTGTGCATGTTTTGTGTTTTATTTATTTATTTATTTATTTTACCTTTTATGCCCTTTCCATATTTTTCTTATTTACACAATTGGAGAATACTTAACCCTTGTCCCTTTCTTCACCCTCTTCATTAATAATGCTTTTTTTCATATCAGTATTACCAGGTGGCAGAATGAAGTTTGTGGGAACACCTACATGGGCTTATGGATAGGCATTTTGTTCTGCCACGTGGAAATTTGGATGGACTCATATTTTATGATAAAAGTAAAATGGTCAATCACCCAAGAATGTCGCCATGGTGTTCACCCCAAAAGAATAAGATACTGGTTAATGGAAATGTTTGGGACTTGAGTATTTAACTTAATTTTCCTTCTCAAAAGGAGACAGATTTTTTTTTTTTTTTTTTTTAATTATCAATCACTTTGTTTTCAAGCATTGACATGTTTCTGATTCCTGTATTATTTTTTCTTTAAAGAAAAAAAAGAAAGTCAATAGAAATTGAAGTCAACATCCAGTGAATGTATGATGCATGTTCTCAATACTTAAGATCAAACAACTCCAAAAACTGAGGTTTTATCATAAGATGATGTTATATAAATATAAAATAATAGAATTTTAAATGAGAACCACTTATTTCAATAAATGCTTTCAATGATCTTTATTAAAGAAGACAGTAGTGAGAGAGTCATTCAAAGTGATAACAAAATAGGTTGAGTCATACCACAATCAACATTGTCTTAAAATCAAAATTTGCTCCCATAGGTGTGATCGAGTTATGATGTAAATCTGGCTCTAAGACAAAACAGCCTTGGCTTCCTGTATTAAACCTGCACTAGTCTAATGCGCTCCTTCGAGTACTTTAGAGTTGTGCTTAGGCCAAATGCAAGACGATAATGCAATTCAACAAAATAATGGTATTTCAGAAAAACATAGGGGAATACCCTTGGTATGTGCTTACAAAGAGGGAGAGAAAGTGATAAACAAAGAACTAAGAAAACTTAGTTTTCCCAATTCTTTTTTAAGGCTTCTCCCTCCTCTATGTATAGAGGAGAACATGTCTTTTCAAGAAACCCCTAAAGGAAGGGAGTATCTTTCTCCAAACCAACATGTCTTTACAAGACACCCCAAGGAAAGGGTATGTCCCTTGTAAAGACACATCATGAAATCGAGTTAAACTGGTTGAACCGTTACCAACCCCATCATTTTAGGTCAAATGGATTAAACAATTTCCAACCCAATAGAAGCCAAATAAAACTCATTCCATCCAAAAGATCTTGGGTTCTAATCTCACTAATCTCACCTCATTAGCCTTATACCAAGAAAGCCAAAACAAAATGTAATTTTTTATTTTAAAATTTTATTTAATGAAAATTAATAAAATACAACAGGTGATATATCTGAAAAAAAATAAAAAGGAAAAACTTCATAAAGTGCGCCCATGGCAAAGTCTTTAACATATAGTTTTTGAAGAAAGAAATCCTTTTTCCACAATGCATAGCTAAAAAAACCTTTTTTTCCTACTAATATTTAATAATTTTTTCTCAATATATTAGTAGCAATTAAAATGCACATCTTGAATGCATGAAATTACAGACAAACCTAACTTGTGATCATCTACTTTAATTTCTTAATTAGTTGACTTGATTATTTTTAAAATAAAGTTGACATTCACTTCAAAATCACTAAAAGAAAGTCAAAACCAAGGATGCTCACCACTTTATTTTAGCTGGTCTTAAGATTTAATTTTTTTTCTATCCTAATGCAAAAATTTAGGGCAAGTTTGAAAATTGAAAAAAGAATCTCTTTCCCAAACAAAAATAGACATCTTACATTGAATAGATGCATATAAGAAGTTTGCTTTGGTGTAGTACTTGTAACCATTTATTCTCTCCCCCCCTCCTCTCTCTCTCTCTCTCTCTCTCTAAGATTAGGTAGAGATATTAAGTCATAAACATTGTATATGAAAGTAACGGTTTAATATATTATGAGGGAAAACTTTTATTTCCCAAATAACAAAAAACAAAATAATAAAAAATAATAATCATTTTTTTTTTGGTAAAAAAAAATAATAATAATCATAACTACCTGAATTTTTGTAAGGTAACATGAGCCATGTAACAAAACCTTCACCATTATATAATTGCATGGTGTGGATAATGTAATTTTTGAAATAACCTTATATTGTTTTTAAGGGAAGGGTTCTTTTGAGGAGTAGAGTGTGACAAAGGAGTGTCATCATGACTCTTGAAGGGATGGGAAAGATATTACAAGAATTTCAATATACATGGGGTGGGGGGTGAGATGCTCCACACTATGGAGTCTCATATCTGAGGGGTAGACCAAGGAAAAATTTCTCTACTTTTATTTTTTTTCCTTCATGAAATTGACAAGGTCAATCACTCAAGAATGTGGCGTTCTCCAAAAAAAAAAAAGATACTGGTTAATCAGAATTGCTGGGTTTTTGATAGAGTCAAGGTATTTAATGAGTTTCAATATCTAACACTCTCCAATAATTCTTTTGTGACAGTTATATTCTAACGGTTCTTTTAATTTCTTCTAGATATACTTGCTTTTGTTTTAAGATTAGAGAGAATGAATTAGTATTTTTGGAATTATGAATGTGTTAATGAATGGAAGTCCTCTAATAGTGGGTGGGTCCTTAGCTAATTGGTGGGTCCTCAGCTAAGAGAACCCAGAGTTAATTGGTCATTTTGGACCTTTGGGTTAAGTGGTCCCTTAGACCCTTGTTATCATGTAATTATTCCCTTATTTTGTAATAAAGTAATTCCATATTTTCTTCCTTCTACACTTTCCTTTTGGTTTGCATGAATCTAGTGGCAAAATGCATTTTACATGTTTGATTGGTTGCAATCCAACAATTTTCATCCCATGTACGACTGACAGCTCCACAATTCACATGTCCTTTATCTTCTTTTCTTCTACCACTTTTATCTCTCATCTTTTTGGATGCACGTCTTTTATTATTCCAACCATCAATTAGCACTCTTACATAATCCTAGAATTTCCATTCCTGTATTTGGGCTGGAATTTTTTCATGTGAGCATGTTTATTTGTCCACAAAATTTTAGCCCCATATTTTAAGTGCTCTTGGAAATTCCTTTTCAAGCTGCAGGTCGTTTATAGAACCCTCCGCCATTAATTAAGGCATACACATGAGATATCTTTAATGAAAAACCTTGTTATCCAACACAGGAGAAGGAAGAGCAAAAGAACCATATTCCCTCCCCAACTCTTAGTCTGGTTTTCTTCCCCGGCTTCAGGTTTGGAAGACGATTATATGGAAAAAGAGAGAAGAAACATACTAGTAATAAAGAGAGTCATGTCTGAAATGAGGTTTTACCTTCTTTCCCAACTTGTGCATCAAATTCAACTTAATTGTCATTTTCAAGCATTGACATGTTTCAGATTCGCATATTATTATTGTTATTATTATTATTATTATTATTATTTTCTTTCTAGAAAACAAAAACAGGAAAGTCAATACAAATTAATACAACATTCAGTGTATGTATGATGCAATACTGTGAATATCTGAGGCCAAACAACTCCAAAAATGAAGAGTGATGAAAAGATGGTACCTATAAATATATAATTTTTGAAGGGGAAATTATTTTTCCACAATGCATAGACAACTAGTTTTCCTCAGTATATTATTAGTAATTAAAATGCATGCACATAATAAATCTTCTATGCATGCATTACATGCAAAATTAACTTCTGATCATCGTAGTCAGTTGACTTATATTTTTCTTAAGGAAGTTGACGTCTACTAAATTAATAAATGAAAGAAAGTCAAAACTAAAGATGCTCATAATTTCCCGTTGAGCTGGTCGTAAGATGTAAATTGTTCTTCCTACCTACTTACTTATTCACTTATGTCTCCTAATCATCTTAGTATTTTCTTTTTTTCTTTTCTTTTCTTTTCTTTTTTAAATGTTTTTAGTTATGGATTATCCATTGCAAAAGTACAGGGCTTGTCTGAAGTTTTTTAAAAAAATCTCTTTAGCAAAAGAGATTAGACATCTTCATTTTCTGTCCCTCTTCCTCTTTCTGCAAGATATAGCAGAGACATTAAATAAGTCAAAACCGCCCTATATGAAAGTTTTGGTCTAAGAAATCTTAATAGAAATCTTCATTTTTCTAATGAAAAAAAAAAAAAAAAAAAACTGAAAACTCAGGAAGTTTTATTGAGAACTACTTAGGCAAAAAAAATTAGTTTTAAACCTCCCTACCTTAAAATGATGATTCTTAGGCCTTTCAAAGCGTAAGTTAGTACTTCGGAAGCAACATAATCACCCATACCTTTCCATTTTTAATTTCAACGAACATACATGTTAGGTAATTTTGCTTTACACCTCAGTAGCCCTTCCCTTCTCTCCCCCCCCCAAAAAAAAAAAAAAAAACCCCAACTGCAGTTTTACAATAAACGTTAAAATATTATATCCATTTCTCTTAATATGGTAAGATCAAGGAGTTTGCTTACAAGTACCCCAAAGTAATAGTATTAATAATATATAGAAGGGTTTGGTGATGAAGAAGTGGTCTATACTTACCTAGGAAGGAGAATTTTTTAACATTATTTTATGTCTCCAAGAATTAATCCTTAGAAAAGAAACGAAAACTGTTATATTGATCCTTTTTGACAAATTATTATTTACATGGGCAAATGATATGTCCATTCAAACCATTCAATAAAGATATGTTTAGATTAATCACAAGTGAAATTTCTATGTCTAATTCAATTAAATACCCCCTTTGCATTGACATATATCCTGTATATGAACATGCATGCGGCATTTTGCATTAGTACTCTACACATTACTATGGATTCTCCCATAGAAAAAACAGATGGATTCAGATTTAAAAAGCTGTAAAATTGAGTAGTTCAGATTTTTTTTTTTTTTTTTTTGGCATTCAAAAACATCACATTCTTTAATTACATGGATAGGATAAGTATCCATTTGGAAAAGAAGAAACTTTTTACCTGGAACAACTCACACACAACTGGTTAGCTCCTGCAATTCTTTGCCAAACAGAGTTCCCCTGTTACAGCCCATTTATTAGTCAAGCCTGGGTTCGGGGCCAGATTGAGATTTCTGGCCTGTCTTCTCTAAACTTAGCTCCCGAAACAATAAATCTTGATGTAGGCAGTGTGGCCAGCCGTGATGTTACAAATTTGCTAACCTCACTGCCCTGTACAAACAGGGTACGCAAGATATCCGAAACCTTGTAAAATAGGGAGATGGGTAATAAAAATTATTTTCCTGACAGTATGATTGGCTCATGAGACTAACCGTATCACTGAGGTTAGCATCTTCAGTTATGTTAGACACAGATAGGCTGCTATTCCATTGGTAACACCACCTTACACTCTTCACTTGGTTCAACAAAGCCACTCTGTCCCTTATTGCCAAATCAGTCCCACACTCCCACCCCCTCAGCAGCAGGCTTGTGCTCTGTTCATGTCCACCATCGCAATTGCACTGTAAGCTCTAACAGCAACAAGGATGAGTACCATCACTGCCATCAGAAAATACTAGGGCCAAGATGAAGTTGTATAAAAGTATTAACAGCAAAAGAGGAGATGAAATTAAATAGACACATCATGGTCATTGTGTTTCAAAGAGAACCTTTCAGCTAGACTCCATAAAAGCAAGTAAATCAATTCCAAGTGTTGCTGCATATATATATATATATATATATATATATATATATATATATATATATATATATATATATATATATATATTCGTGAAACACTAAAAGGACGACAACAACTGAGATTTAAGGACTGCAGCAGATGAAAAAGTCTCAGAAGACATAGTTGCTGATGAGCTTTTATGTTACTGCACAATAACCTACATCTTCTAACTTAATGACTTCCAGGCAAAAGCCTGATTTCAGATAACAGCCCAGAATACCTAAAATTGAAACAGAATCCCAATGGTTGTAGAACTTATTTGCTTAGCCAGAACATTCTATGTACATTGCCAATATCAAAATTGATTCAACAGTAAACAGGGGTTACCTGCTATATGTCCTGCATGAACACCCCTCTCTTGTTTTTGGGTTTTTTTTTTTAACCCAATTTCAAATGAGCTTAGGCAGAGTTTGTCATGCAGTCATCTAGAAATAACATTTCAAGATCCTGACCCCTCAACAATATATCACAATGGTTGAGCTCGCTATGTAACCTAAGCAATCCAAATAATAGACAAAGGCATCCAGGGGTATTTATGTGAATACTGTGGGTGGGTAAGTTATATTAACTATAAAATCATTAAACACTTTCTCCTGATAACGGAATTGGTCGAGTAAATCTACAATGGGTGACAATGATTATAATCCCAGCTCTGTTAAACTCAACTAAGCCTAATCCCAACTAAGTAGGGCTAACTAAACCAAACCTGTTTTGCCATTCAACTTTATTCAACTCAACTTAACTTGGCCTTATCCCCAACTAAAAGGGGTTGGCTATCCTATTTCTCCAATAAGCTCTATACGTGTCTTTCCTCACTACTCCTATGGTCATTTTAGGCCCACCTCTGGCTCTTTTAGCTCCTTCAATTTGAAATAAATCACATTGCAGATTTATTTAGTTGCAGATAAGGCTGAGTTGAGTTGAATAAATTTCAATGGCAAAACAGGTTCTGTGTAATTACTCCATTTAGTTGCCATTCAACTTTATTCAAAGCCATATTCAACCCTAGTCCATGCATGTATTTCCTCACTATTTCTCCAGTTATTTTAGATTATCTGGATCACTCAATCCAGCGTTGATCAAGCCAACGACAGTCCAACAACAATCAATGAACAAGGCAAGGCCACAAGGCCCAACCTCAATCCAAGCCGACAAACAAGCCGGCCTCAAGTCCAGGAACAATCAACAAGTTAAGCCGACCATGGCCGGACTCAAGCCAACGACAACCCAACTCCCTCCTTCAAATCTCCCTATCCTCCCAGCAACCATGTTCACACGTTGCTATGATAAATTTCATATTTTCCTCTTCACCCCACATGTTGTCCCCCGCAATTTTCTTTATGATACTCCTCAATATAAAGCATAAATAGGCAATCTCATGAAATGAGGAACAGGTGACTTACAACATGATCTAAATCACCATCCACTACCTGAAGTTTCAACCAAATAGGAAACCAAGGATGCATGAACCACTACTATAAAGATGAATGTGATTACATTTGCACACAAACATGTATATGCAAAGGAAACAGACTTCTCTGGGATCTCCGCATCTGCAACCAGATTGCTTCAATTCAACTCAACCAAGCCTTACATCCCAAATAAATAGGGTCAGCTACACAGATCCTGTTTCGTCATTAAAAGCTAGCCAAAGCCATTTATGTTGTCTTAATCCATGCATGTCTTTCTCACTTCTCCAAGAGTCACTTAGACTGCCCATTGTTCTTTTAGCTCCTCCAAACATAGCTTCCTAAGGCCAAGAGATCAAATAATTGGCAGAATTAACTGCCAATTTACTTTTTGGGACATTTAACTACCATTTATTAATCCAAGTCAACTTTCACTTGGCGGTAGCCTCCAAGCTCGCAGTCCTTAGGCCCTCCTGGAATAGCTACTACATGTAAGGATAAAGGATGCCCAGGAGAAGGACCTAAGCACTATGGTATGCAACTAGCAACCAAGTACAGCAATGCCATTATGAAATGGCACATCCATGTGCAAGCAGCTTCTCCACAGGTCCAGGAATACTACCAGCACCATCCAGGGATAAGAAGAGAGAAATCCACCAAAATATCACAAGAAAAGAATTCCCAAGGAAAGGACAAAGCCAGAAGCCCAGACAGAACATCAGTATTCACTTCAAAGAACTGACCTCATATCTGAACCAATAGCATTTAGCAATAATTTCTTAGGCCAGAACCAAGTTTAAAATATTTTGAAGTTCTGCTCTGCCAAATCTGCCATGCTACAGCACAAAAAACCTTACGAATTGACCAATAAGGCCCAGTACATCCCAAGTTGAGGGAAACTAGCAGGTGCAGCCCAAACAGAAACTCTAAGGAATCAGTCAATCCATTCATAGCCTCCAAATAACTGGGCTATTCGGGGATGTGCTTGGAAAAGTTTAATCACTGGCAAGCGAGCTCAAAAAGGGGCCTAATCTGAACTTATGGAGCAGCTTTGTTGATAATGGTGTCCAATCGGGCCAATTGGGCCTCAGTAGACTTTATTTTGGCCCATGGTCTGGTTCAATAGGCCCTGGGCTCTATATTTTTTGGGTTTGTTGATTTTATGGGCCTATTTTATAAGTCCAAAAGTTGGGACTTAAGGGGTACACGAATTAAGTATAGGGATAAGGATGTATATCCCTATAGTTATAAGCTAAGTGAGTGTGTGTGTGTGTGTGTGTGTGTGTGTGTGAGTTGTTTGTTTGGAAACATGCAAGCTGGCTCATGTCTTTTCCTCTCAATCTGGTACGAGATCTTTCCTTTTATTTTTCTTTTTCTTCTTCTTCTTCATCTCTCTCTCTCTCTCTCTGATCCTTCTTTTCCTTCTCTCCCCTACGATTCTAATTTTCAAGTTCTCTCTTAACACCTGTGACTTCTTCTTCCTCCCTCACCCCTGCCGCACTAGCAGTATTCCTTCATCTCTAGTATTCCATCTTCTTCTCTCTTTCAAGATAATCTCTTTCTTCCTCCTTTTATGTCCTATTTTATCTCCTATTATTTCCTTCTTATTTTATCATTCTCTTTTGATCTACAATCTCTGTTAGACCAGATCTTATCCTAAGATTCCTCTTCTCGTTTCCTACATTTTCTTTTCCTCTTCTTCCTTTTCCTCTAATTAATAATTCCATCGCATCTTAGTCACCATATCTTCTCTCCTAACTTTTCTCCATTCGATAATCATTTTTTTTCCCTCTTTATCTCTCTCCCTCCCTCACGGTAACTCCTATTTTCTTCCCCATCTTATTTTAATCGATATTTCACACCTTTAGTTAGTTTCTTTCTTATTACTAAATCTGAGATATTATTCTGAAATTACCTTCCATAAAATCTGACCATCAGATTTAGATTTAGATCTAGCCATATCGATCTCACAATCTGACTATTAGAGATTTGGCATTAAATTTGATCCAAATCTAGTCTCCAGATTAGAATCTTCTTCCTCCAAAAGAGAAGAGCCAGCTCATACTTTTCCAAACAAACAATTTACTCCACTAATTCCAATAGTCAGGTTGGTTACATATATAATAACCCTTTAAACTAAACCTCAGTGGCAGCCAACAACTGTCTGGACGCCTTGGAATTCTTTGACCTGAAATGGTCTGGTTCTCAGTTCACTTGGAACAACAAAGATCAGGGGAAGGCCGACTCGAGTGCAAGTTTGACAAAATGCACGTGAAAGCCAATTGGTTGTCTGAATTTTCAGCATCCAAAGCCATCTTTGAAAGTTCAGGAATCTCAGACCACAGCCCCTTGGTGTTGCACATCAAGCCATATGTTTCCTTTGGCCCAAAGCCCTTCAAATTCTTTGACATGACCTCTCTTGCGAACTTTCTGAGGATGGTGCGGGAATCTTGATAAAAACCAGTTAAAAGTTTTGGATCAGCCTCTAATTACTTTCAGCCTCAAGTTCAAAGAGGTTAAATCTGCTCTGAAAATTTGGAACAACTCCACCTCTGGGAATATTCAGTCTGGTAGCCGATTGCAAGAGAGAGCTTGAAAACATCCAGAAGAAACTTCAGTGTGATGGATCTAACTCTTCTTTATCAGAGGAGGAGAAAGCTCTTTCTATTTGCCTTGCCGATCTGATCACCCAGGAAGAAGGTTTCCTCAAGCAGAAATATCGGGTTTTGTGGCTCAAGTTAGGGGGATTCAAACACAGGCAACATCCACAGATCCTCTAAGGCTCATCACAACAGAGGAACTTTCTCCACTCTCAAATCCAGAGGGGATGATTTTTACTAAAGCGGAGGACATCACGAAGGAAATTGTGGACTGCTTCTCCATATTATATAGGCCAGGCTATCTCCAGGTCAAAAAATCACATCCCAGATGATCATGCCTTAAAAACATGTCTCCTGAGCAGCAGTATTCGCTCCAATCCATCTCCGAAGAAGAGATTTGCAGAGCAATCAAAGCGAACAAGCCCTGGCCCTGACAGGTTCAGTACTTCAGCAGGGTTTTTTCTCAGCAACTTGGGATATCATCAAGGTGATCTAATCAAAGCAGTCCACCACTTCTTCCTTAGGCTGGAGCAAATCAAACAGGTGAACCAAACTTCTCTGATCCCTAAATCTGAAGGGGGTTTGTCCGTCTCTGGCCAATCACCCTTTGCAACATGCTTTATAAGTTTGTATCTCAGGTTATTGCAAACAGACTCAAAAGAGTGGCCAATGAGCTGATCAGTGTTAACCATCTGGATTTTGTTCAGGGAAGAAACATCTTGGTCAAATTCTACTTTGCAAGGAGCTTGTCCATGGCTTCGACTAGAAAAACCATCTTCCAATTGCTACCCTTAAGCAGTCCAGCTGAATATCCACAAGGCCTACGATTCTATCAAATGGAGTTTCATCAAGGAAGTTTTGCTAAAAATGAGCTTCCCTCCTATTTGTGTGGAATGGATTCTTCATTGTATTTCCTCCGCACACTTTTCGATCCAAGTCAACGGCAGCCCTACGGGTTACTTTAAGAGCTGTAAATTGTAGAGAAGGACAGAGAAGAGAAGATGTTTCTGTAACTGTGGGAGTCACAACTTAGTGTTGAGAGTGCCCATTCCATTCCAATATATAATAATGATCATAACCCTAAAAGGGTCTAAAAGACAAAACACAAAAATAATAAAAAAAAAAGAAGAAAAAAAGGAGGGCTAGCGCTAATCCCGATGGTCCCTCCCCCTTTCCTTGACAACTATAACACTCCCCCTCAAACTGGAGCATATATATCAATCATACCCAGTTTCTTACAAATATAGGCAATTCTACCACTCCCGAGAGACTTAGTAAATACATCAGCCAATTGTTTTCCTGTACGAACATAATTTGTAGAGATAATCCCTTGCAGAAGTTCTTCACAAACAAAGTGACAATTGACCTAAATGTGTTTCGTTCTCTCATAAAACACATGATTGGAAGCAATGTGAATGACAACTTGATTATCACACCACAACTACAGAGAAAACTTGTCCGGAATACCAAGCACAGTTAACAATTGTTTGACCCACATTAACTCACACGTGACATGTCCCATAGCACGATATTCAAACTCTACACTGGACCAAGTAACAACAGTTTGCTTCTTGCTCTTCCAAGACTCAAAATTTCCATCAACAAGGGTATGATACTCAGTAGTAGATCGTCTATCAATAGGGGAATCAGCCCAATAGCATCTAAAAAACCTTCAATCTCATCGGTCTTGACTTTAGGAGTGTACATAGCTCTCCGAATCCGCAACGATTCGCCCTCGTCGACTTCCGATTCTCCCTCTTCGTCTGTTTGGAGAGATTTCGGGTCAAGGTGACGCTAGCCGGAGATTTCGATCGAATTCTACACGTTGCTTCAACCTGTTCTGTACTCCAGGCAGCATCAGTGTCGGCTAAAGCAAGGGTTAGGTTAACCCGTCGATCAAATGGGGGTCTGACCTAAAATTCATAGAGATATTTTGTCTCAATATCACTAAGAAGATTCAAGAATAAGATTAGTTGATGGACAAGTCCATGTCCATGGTCAAAGTATAGTAGACCATGGTCTAGAGCCTGCTTGAGATACCGTATGATATGAATAACAACATCCCAATGAGGCGTCCGAGGGGAGGACAAAAATTGACCTACAACACTAACTGGGAAGGCCACATCCGATCGAGTCACAGTGAGACAATTCAGCATGCCAACCAGCCTATGATACCTCCCAAGTTTCGTTAGAATATCACCATCATCAGCAATAAGTTTTATGTTAGAATCCATTTGGGGTTTTTATAGGCTTCGATCCTAACATCCATCTCTCGGTGGGCAAATCCATAACATAATCCTATGAGAAAGAAATATCTTTCCATGACTCAGTCATCTCAACTCCCAAAAAACGTTTCAAGCGGCCCGAGTTCTTGGTACGAAACTGTTGCTATAAATGATTCTTCAAACTCTCCATACCTGTACGATCATCACCAATAATCATTGTCACCAACATAAACAATGAAAAAAATCCTCCTTGTGTCATGTCGACGATTTAACACCGAGTGATCACTCACCATGTAAGAGCGCATTCTTCACATCAAGCTGGTGTAGTGGCCAGTGATGGTAAACAGCGAGATGTCAAAATGCGAATGGAAGCCAACTTGTCCATAGGAGAAAAAGTGTCAAGATAATCGACGCCATAGACCTGTGCATAGCCCTTGACGATCATGCGAGCCTTCAAACAAGCAAGAGAACCATCACGATTGACCTTAATCACAGACGCACGATGACAACCAATAGCAAACTTTCCCACAGGTAAGGGCACAAAATCCTCAGTGTGATTGTCCTTCAGGGCCAACAATTCCTCCTCCATAACAGTGACTAGACAAAGTCTCTGCAACAGACTTAGTCAGGGAGTGACTCTCAACAGTGGTTAAGCAAGAATGAAATGAAAAATAGAAACTTGAAAAATAGAAACCTGATGAAAACACAATGTTCAAAATAGGATGTTGGATACAATTTCAAACACCCTTACGATGAGCAATAGGGACATCAAGATCAAAAAAAGGAACACTTAGCTCAGGAGCAAGACCTGGAGACAAAGAAGAAGCAGCAAAGGCAAGAGGAGCCGGGGGTGCATGATCTACCCGAGCACGAGTATAAACTTGCTGGGCAATATATGTAGGCATATCATCATCCAACTTACACACAACAAAGGACCCATCCGGATACAGTGTGAACTCAAAGAAAGAAACATTAGCGGTTACAAAGTACTTGTTGGTTTCCAAAGAATAACAACGATAACTTTTCTGAGTCCACGAATAACCCACGAAGAGACACTTCAGAACTCTGGCATCCAACTTAAAGAGACCAGGATGAAGATCACGTATAGAGCAAACACACCCAAATACCCGAGGAGGGAGCACAAACAAAGAGTCAGAATGAAACAACAAGGAATTAGGAATGCCACCACCAAAACAAAAAAGACATGCGATTAATAAGATATAGCATGTAGTCAAAACAATATCACCCGAAAAAGTTTGACCTCCTTCATTTCAAAAAGAAGGGACCAAGTAACCTCCATCAAATGGCAATCATTCCATTCTACAACACCATTCTGTTATGGGGTGTCAGGACAGGAAGACTGTTGAACCATATCCTGTGCAACCATAAATTAGAAAACTGGCCCCCAGAAATATTCCCCGGCACAGTCAACAAAAATCACTAATTGAAGTTTGAAACTGAGACTGAATTTCATGAATGAAGGCACGAGAAATTGAAAATAACTAAGAACAATTTTTCATTAAATAAATCCAAGTAACCC
Source organism: Protea cynaroides (assembly GCA_028583415.1). Lineage (NCBI taxonomy): Eukaryota > Viridiplantae > Streptophyta > Magnoliopsida > Proteales > Proteaceae > Protea > Protea cynaroides. The sequence goes on from CM053276.1 coordinate 134,218,387, forward strand.
TTGAAAGATAAATTAACAAAAGTTACAAAATACATGAATCCCAAATTAAACACAACCGGGTCCCCAAACATTAGAATGAACTAAAGAAAAATGGTGCCTAGACCGCTATTGACTCGAGGGAATAACTCACACGATAGAGCTTCCCAAACTGACAAGACTCACTATCTAAACTAGACAAAAAACAAAAACGGGAATCAAATATCTTTAAACTCTGTAAGGATGGATGACCCAACCAACAATGAACATGATGGAAAAACAGCACATTCGAACGGGCAATATGTGGAGAAGACGATGGAGAATACTCAAGTAGATACAGACCCCCTTTATCGCGGCCCCTACCAATCGTCTTCTTCGTCGTAAGATCCTGAAAAACACATGAATCAAGATAAAAGGTTATCGAACAATTGTAAGCAGTTGTAAGCTTGCTCACTGACAAAAGGTTAAAAGGAAAATTGGATAAATAAAGAACAAAAGACAATGACAAAGACGAAGTGGGATGAACAGTCCCAGTGCATTGGAAGTGGAGGAGCAAAAAGAGGAAAATATACCTAAAACGCTGGAGATGTAATCGAAAGCACCCAAATCAATAATCTAGGGACGAGATGATGAAAGACTTGCAGTGGTATTATTGTCTAAACAACAGTAGCAGTGGAAGACGAGGAAGACTATGAAGTCTGAAACTAGCTATAGCATGCATACTCATCATCAGTCATCGTAACCATCTTACCTTTAGATGATCCAGGCGGGATAGCAAGATCGGAAATGATAACGGAATTGGTAAACTGTTGTTGAGGGGGTTTGCCATGAAGTTTCTAAGAGAAACGTTGGATATGCCCAGGCTTGCCACAATGATGGCACATAAAAATAGTGCCCGAACTGTCTGAAGAGGTTGGAGACCCTGGAGGTTGGCCTTTGCCAGCACCACTACTAGTATCACGACTACTACCACGACCAGTTTGGTTAGAAACAAGGGTGGAACTATCCACAAAAGTGGTGTCATGAGAATTGTCGTAAAAAAACTTATAACACACAAGAAAAAGTATCTGCCAAGGAAGCCACCTTGTCACTACCAGGAATCTGAGACCCAACAGAATCATACTCGGGACCAAGACTTCCCTAAAAACCCATAACTGCCAGTTGCTCCCGCTGGTCTTGCATCTTTTGCACATCAGCACTGATAGGAAGTAGAGAATACAGCTCGTCATCCATCCATTTAAAATCAGCAAAGTACTAAGTGAGAGGGTGTGACCCATCTGATCCGCCCAATAAAACTCTTGTCACACCTCATAAATATGAGACAGATTATTGTGACCATAATGTACAACATTCAAATATTCCACAATTCCTTCACACTATCAATGTGGGTAACAAGGTCCACAATATTAATGTCCATAGAATTCCATAACTGCCCCAAAATCCGAGCATCAACAGTGTCTCATGTAGAGTCGGCACTAGTCTTAGTTTGTGTAAAACGATTGTTGATCCCGACCTGTCAAAAAGAAGCTTAACAATTTTCCTCCATTGCTGAAAATTATTAACCCATTCTAGTTTCTTCTCTGAAATCCGATGGGCGGAGGAAGACACAACCTTAGTCACAGTAGTCTTGGATTCAACCATCAATCCCAAAGACAGCAATAAATAATAAGAGAAAATCACGGACCAAATTACCATGTCCAAAAGTCAACCAGAAAAATCGATGATAACAATTGATACAAATCAGCTTTCAAAAAGGGACTGATTTCACAAAATCAATGGAAACAGCCCCTCAAAAATTGATTCCAAAATCAATGCAAATTAGAAAATCGATTTCAAAAGGTTACCACCAAAAGTCAATAACCATGTCCAAAAGTCAACCGGAAAAATCGATTATAGCAATCGGTACAAATCAGCTTTCAAAAAGGGACCGATTTCACAAAATCGATGGAAACAGCCCCTCAAACATTGATTCCATAATCAATGCAAACCAGAAAATCAATTTCAGAAGGTTACCACCAAAAAATTGCGCCCTGAAAACCGATAAGAGATCACCTTGAGAAAATTTGATCCATAAAATATCAATTGCAATAATCGATATTACCACCAGAAGGTTGATTCATAAAATCGATAGCAGTAATTGATACATCCACCAGAAAAAAGTAAACTAGAAGAAAAAACGATATCAATAATCACTTCCCCATGTTGTTCAACCGAAACCAGGGGTGAACTCACCCTCTCTTGCTTAGAGATGCAACTTCGGATGGACAAGTAATCAACCAATATCAAAGGAATATTTGAAAGTAGTATCCAACATGATCTGATGTTGTGTAACAGTGCCTAAAGAATCGACTCTAATACCATGTAAATTGTAGAAGGACAGAGAAGAGAAAAGATAAAGATAAGATGTTTGTGTAATTGTGGGACAACTTAGCGTGGAGACTGCCCGTTCCATTCCAATATATAATAATGATCATAACCTTAAAAGAGAATAAAAGACAAAACACAAAAAGAATAATAGAGGGCTAGAACAATTCCCGATGGTCCCTTTCCTTTCCTCGACAACTTTAACAACAGCAAAGTCAGAATCAGGTAGGGTTGCCCAGTTGCCCTACATCACCTTTCCAATTCTCCTTTTTTCTTTTTTCTTTTTTTTGGAAGTCTTCTCTAGGACCCTTTAGACCAAGGCAGCAAGCCTGATCAGCATCAGTTGGACCTCTTCCCAAACCGCAGACCCTTCAGCTTACCTGGTTTTTGCCAACGACCTCATGATTCTAACAAAGGCGAACAAAAAAAATCTTTAGACGGTGTGTTTGCAGCTCCCTTTGCCAACTCTGCGACGTCAGTGTCAGGCCTTTCGATGAACAGTCACAAACCTCTCAGGGCAATCTTGGGTTTCCAGTTGAACTCTTTCCCAAAATAATATTTGGGGCTTCTACTCATCTCTCTCTCTCTCTCTCTCTCTCTCTCTCTCTCTCTCTCTCTCTCTCTCTTTCTGTTTGCATCTACCGCCGCCATCCTCTCTTCCCTCTCTCAGTGGTTCCTCTCTAAATCCACCGAGTGCTTTTTCCTTTCCTTGAAGATGTCTCTCAAAACCAAAATTGATACGAGATTTGTTCCCCATGATCCAAGAAACTTGCCAATTTCACAAGATTTTTTTCCTCTGCCTTTTTCAATCTACAGGGACAAGCCTGTATGTCGATTTATTAGGGCCAAACCATGCTTCTTCTTTATTTTTGTGATACTCAGGATTAATCCCTGTTTTTCTTCATCAAGCCAGTTTATTGAATTCTAGGGTCAACCCAAGGTCTCAACTTTTCAAGAATTTTTTTGGTAGTGTTTTTTTCCTCATTCCGACTTCTCAGTTTATCATGTCTGACATATCCACAGCGTCTAGTGGGATAGAAGAATCGACTCTTAGCAATTTTCCTTCTTTCCCTGTTTGCTCGATTAAGCTTGACTGTACCAATTAATTCTGGTAAAGGCCGGGTTCATTTAGCCAACAGGACTTATTCCACTATTTCTGGGATGGTTCTGTTACTTGTTTTCTTACTTTGTCCCTTTCCTCAGTTTTGCATGTTCCCAGTTTTTCCACTATTTTATTGTCCATTAGCAGTATTACTTCAATCTTAATTGCAAAGTCATTTTTTCCCCTCTCATTGTTTTTTTCCAGATCTAGTGACAAGGGCAACGATTAGTTCTGATAGAGTGCACAGTGGTTTGTATCTACATGATGATAGATCTTCTTCGGGCTCTGGTCAGGCTCTTCAAACTTCTCCGTCCACATCCATTTCAGAGATACTATAGTGGCACCGTTGTCTGGGACATCCTCCATTGGGTACTGTAGCTAGGCTTTTTCCTTCTTTTCAGCATTGTAATTCGGGATAGTTTTTTTTGTGAAACATGAGTTTTGGCAAACAAACTCGACTCGGTTATCTGTTTCTGATAATAAAAGCCACTCCTCTTGTTTCAATTCACTTTGATATTTGGGATCCATCCCATTGTTTGTCTGTCTCTGGTTTTTCATTGGTTTGTTACCTTCATTGACTATTTTTCTCTGACTACTTGGGTTTATTTGACGCACACCAAAATGGGGAGGTTTTTGTTTGCTTTCAGCACTTTCACTGTATGGAGTAAATGCAATTCACTGCCACTATTAAGGTTCTTCACAGTGACAATAGTAGGAATACTTTGAGACCTCGTTTCAGTCCTTCATGGCTTCTCATGTAATCATCCATTAGACTAGTTGTGTTGATACTCCAGCTCAGAATGATGTTACTGAAAGGAAGAATCGACATCTTTTTGACGTTGCTTGATCGACTGCATGCCTTCTCGGGTTCTTGTCTTTCGCTCCCCTTTGGATCTCCTCTAGGGCTCGGCTACATTTCGGTTCCTCCCAAGGTTTTTGGTTGTGTTTCTTATGTCCGCAATGATCATCCCTATGAGAAATTTGATCGTCGGGGTCTTCGGTGAATTTTTTTTTTGGGGTACTTTGCCACTCAAAAGGGATACAAGTGTTATCATCCTCCATTCGGCGTTGGTTTATTACTATGGACGTCATCTTTCATGAGTCTACGGTCTTCTACGATGCGACACCTCTTTAGTGGGAGCCTTCGACTTCTACTCCAATTTCAATCATGGAAGACGTGCTGCCTCTGGTCTTGACACTTCTATTTCGTCCGACATCCCTGTTCAGGGGGAGACTGCTACATCTCCTATTTCCGTTTGGTAACGACCAAAGATCTGTGTATATGTCAACAAACAGCAGACCCAGCCCATAATTGCTACATTTCCTACTCTACCACACCAATCGATGCCTCTCGGGCCTGATCCTATTCCTTTGGACCTTGGTAATTCTGTTCCCTCTTCTGATGTCGTTATTGACCGTAATCTTGATTTGCCGAATGCTGTTCTCAAAGGCATTAGGTCTTGTACTTTACATTCTATTGCTAAGAATGTCTCTTATAACTCCCTTTCTCCCTCCTACTTTACTTTAGCTTTGTGTCCTCGTTTTCCTCTGTTTCTATTCCCTAAACTTGGCAGTTGGCAGAAAACGGCAGCCATGGTTGAGGAAATGGAGGCATTAAGGAAGAATGACATGTAGGAGCTAGCTTGTCTTCCCACTTAGCAGAAAACTTTTTGTAAGTGGGCCTTCGTAGTTAAGCAGAACGTTAAAGGTATGGATCGTTATAAAGCTAGGCTTGTTGCAATGGGCTTTACACAGACTTATGGCATCGACTACCAAGAGACGTTTGCTCCAGTTGCCAAGATGAACACTATTTGTGTTATCTTGTCTTGTGTTGTTAATCTAAGCTGGGCTCTATAGCAACTGGAAGTGAAGAATGCCTTCCGTCATGGGGAGCTTGAGGATAAAGTGTACATGGACATTCCCCTAGGTTTACTTGCTCTTAAATTCAAGGTGTGTGTGTGCTGAAATGTGCACTATATGGGCTCAAGCAGTTGCCACATGCTTGGTTTGGGAGGTTTCATAAAGCCATGATTGCCGCAGGCTATTCTCAAAACAATGGTGACCACACATTGCTCATCAAACAATCAGATGGAAAGATTGCTCTTTTGATTGTGTACGTTGATAACATTGTCATCCCAACAGATGACACTACAGAAATTTCTTACCTCAAAGGTTTTTTGGGCAAGAAATTTAAGATTTAAGGATCTTGGACCGCTTCGCTATTTTCTGTGCATTGAAGTGGCAAGGTCCTCGAGGTATTTACCTATCTCAGAGGAAGTATGTGCTTGATCTTCTTTCTGAGACTGGTATGTTGGGATGCAAGCCAGTAGATACTCCCATTGATGCTAACAATCATTTGGTTAGCAAAGAAGGTGATCCCGTAGAGAAGGGACGACATAAAGACTGGTGGGCGATTGATTTATCTTCCTCATACTTGCATTTCTTATGCTGTCAACTTGGTTAGCCAGTACATGCACGATCCTTACTTTAATCACATGGAAGCAATGATGTGCATCCACTATCTGAAGTCTACCCCAGGTCGTGGAATCCAACCCAACAAAAGAAGAAAAAGCCACAACACCATAGACTCATTTTCTAGTGTCTCAGAGCCGACTAGGATGGGAAAGCTGGAGAAGCAAGACTAAGAGCTCCCACTGTGTCCCCATCATTCGTTAGATGGAGCAAGCAGTTGCCACCATTATCCTCCCAATACGAGGGCACACAGGTTGAATCCTTGCTGTCCAAGGAATCACTATCGAAAGATTCGATAAGACCTCTCACTCGGTTCTCCCATTTGTCCAAATGGTGGGTAATCACCTGATCAGCAAAAAAAACATGTTTTCCAGTCACATCACCACAAGGGGGAAGGGGAGGGGTCGCAGTGGCCAGAGTGGCACCAAGAACAGGATCCAAATGATCATCCACTTTATCCAATAAAGCTTCTTCACCACTAGGATCATGGGGGGGGAGGGATCAGTGGCTTCAATCTCACCATGGAGGGAGACCAGGGTACTATGGTAGAAAAGGGGTCAGGGATTAGGGGAGTCAAGACTGCTGTCCCACTTATCATGGGAGGAGGCAACTGAACAGCACCATGAAAAATCTCCTTATCTCCAAATAGAGTAGATTGATGGGGAGGGGGATCGACCGTCAAGATGCCATTAGCCTTAATAGACAAATAGCTTGAGAATGTTTGACAATGTGGATCTATTGAAATCAAAAGGGAGGCCAGGCTAGGATGGGAATGACGCATGGACTGGGCCTGAATTTGCAGGTAAATAAAAGGCTCACAGAAGGGATCCAAAGGGACAGAATATTTTAGGGTGTGGATTTGGGAATAGGAAAGGGAAGATTGGACGAAAGAGGGGATAGATGCGAAAGGGGCCATCAGGATGGAAAGAGACCGCGCACATCTAAAGAGATTAAAGCTAGAAGATAAGGGGAAGGCAGGAGGTTGATGCGCACAAAGGATACCTGAAGAAATAACTGTTGCAGATGAGGAGAGATAAAATAGGGGGGGCGCAAAGGCCAATGTCGCAGGACTCGCAACAGTTACACCATCCAAGGTAACTATGGAATCAGAAGGGGTAGAAGCGGGGGGAAGCCTCAAAAGAAGAGGAAACAGAGGGATTTGGGTTGACAAGATAGGAGAGGGATTCAAAAAATAGGCCGTTAGAGGAGGGGAAGGCTGTTGAGGCGCAAGAGGGGGAACAGTAGGACCAGGAGCTGAACCAAAACTAGAAGAGGAAAGAGAGGGGATCAAGGCAGCAGCAACTGCAGGAAGAGAGACAGAGATAACCGAGGAGTCAGAAGGCTGGCTAAGAGGGCGATGACCAGGAGAAATGGGAAGGCGGGTAGCGATTTGGTTATCAGCTTCCAACTCAACAGAAAGGGGAGAGAAATGTTTGACCAAACAGGGAAAGGACACTGCAAGAGCCCGTGGCTGGGTCTTGGCAGGGGAGATGCGAGTTTGGATTTTTTGCAACCAGTAGGTTTGGTAAACTTACAAATCCATGCTAGCCAAGGACAGAGAAACGGGGGTAGGAAGGTTACGATGACCATTAGAATTTGAAATCACACGAGCGGGCCCCACATCGTCTCCTTCCTCTGGAAACCCTAGAGAATCACCCAAGATCAAAGGAGCAATATGCATCAGGAGGATCAGCAGAAACAAGAGATGAGGAAGGAGGGCTAGCACTGGCACACACTGGGGTTGACTCTGCAAAACCTTGTCTTTCTCACCACCAACAGCTTGCTTGGGAGAACAAAAGGAAGAGGAATGGCCGAAAATTTTGCAGAGAACGCACTGTTCAGGGGCACTACTCACCCTTGAATGGCTGGAAGAAGGTGCTCCCTTCGTCATCCTCTATTGTAATCACCTCAGGGAGGAGGTCTTCACTTGAAATATCAACACAGATTCTAGCATAAGCTAGACAATCGCAAAGCTCTGTTCTTCGATCGGCAAAAAGAGGATTCCCAACAACTGAACCAATTATGCTCAATGCCTACTCAACCCAAAGGTGCAAAGGCAATCCAGGAAGTGTAATTTACAGAGGCAATGTTCAAAGCCCAACCTTTCCAGCTGGAAGGGTGCGCGGTCCCAGGTCCAATAAGAAATCGGCTCCCCCCCCGACATGATACACACTTCTGTCCAAAACCTCCATTTTGTCTTCTTCATCTGAGAATTTAAACACGAAACCCCCGTTCTTGAGCAGGTATACATTAACCACTCCCCGCGGCTTCCACTGTTGGATAAGAGCGGTTTTTAAAAAAAGATCAAATAAAAGTCAGTCGTTTTCCAAGGAAAAAACCTACCAGCGTATCTTCTCTCTCCATTTCTGGGATCATTCACTTTGACCCTGGGGGGACCGAACTCCTCCATCTCCCAAAGAAGGGAATTCCTCTACATTCAACTCTCCACCTTCATCACTCACAGCTTTTGATATTGCTGCAGAAATCATAACCGGAGCTGCATATTTTTCAGAGCTAACCGAATCTTCACCACAGCTTGCTTCCCCATCAGCAGGCTCCATGGTCAAGGCCGCAGGCTCACGACCTCCATGGAGAAACTTCAGAGGGACCCCTCACTTTTTATCAGAATGCCATTACAGTTGTTACAGTTGTTCAAGCCAACAGCAGGCAGCCATTACAGTTGTCGAAGCCAGCAGCAGGAAGCCTGGTACACTTGTTCAAGCCAGCAGCAGGAAGCCATTACAGATGTTCCACCCATCCTCCAATTGCCTAGGACACTTGTTCACCACAGAATTCTAGAGCTTCTGCAGAATTGACTCATGAGGACAGAGAAGCAGGGTAGGAAGGTTATGTTGACAATCAGAATTTGAATTTTCATGTAGACATTATTACAACCACACTAGAGGAAAGAGTGTGTCATATTGCCACAGCCCCGGATACTAAGGAAAAATATATCCAGGACCCAATTAACCAATACAAACGACAATCCAAGAACTCCATCCAAGCCAAAACCCATATCCTCATAACCCTATGAAAGGAAAACCAGCTCCACATGCACAGAAGCTTTCTGAAGATCCATTTTTGTGAATAGGCCCCAACCCTACAAATATCTCCTACTTTTCAAATTATCTCCAAAAATGTAGTTTCAAATTCATTCTTCTAGATGGACAAATAAAGGATGTCATATGGATACAAAGAGAGAAGTAGAGGCCTCTATGATAATTAGCATTTCAACAAGTTCGCAAAAACATAAAAGAGGCTCAAACCTTTATCCCCAACGTCAGGCTATACTTTTTTCTTGCAACATACACCTTTTCCTTATGTGCCACAATTGCCAATTCTTTCATAAGACCTTCTTCACTACAACTATCCTTGCCAAGTGGAAGACTACTCTTTTTATCGCCTTACCAGAAATGGATCAAAGGTTACAAATTAACTCATCCTATGCTTCATAAAAAGCAATAGTGTCTCTTATCAACAGGTAGGACACCTCCACCCAATCCCTGAATCACTATCTGTTGAAGATAGAAGATTATTAAGTCCATCCACAACATCATGATCCTCTACATATTCAAGATGATCCTTTTCTTCCCCACCCACTCTAAAACTTTAAGTAATTCAAAGGGCCCAACCGATAACAAATTCACTAACACCTATGACAATCATGTGATATCCTACTTGGTGATGGAAATAATCTCTGAGTATTCCATCCACCAAGTATACAGAAGTGAACCCATGGGTATCATTGATCCTTTTCCTACCTTTCACAAAATTAGGTATTCTCCAAATTAGGCCTTGGCAAATTCAACGAGAGGGGGAGACACAAGAAACATTTTCATATACTTCCGGTAGCTGGTTTAGGGGGGGGTGTTTGGTAACACTCCAGAAGTTGGATTCTGACTTCTGGAGCATAAATGGAGTAGAAGCCTGTTTGGTAACTCGGTTCGGACTTCTAGAGAATCCATGAGTGAACCGTCTCCAAATGAGCTCTAGAATCCAATTTTTTGGAGCATCAAATAGATGCTTTTCGACTTCAGAACACAATTTTGGAGTAAAAATCACCCCACACCACTACTACCACGGTACCACCAACTACCACCACCAACACCACAACCCACCAGCCACCACCCACCACAGCCACCACTCCACCACCCACTGCCACCACCACCACCACCACACCACCACCACCCACCGCCACCACTACCCACCACCACCACCACCACCATCCTCAATCACCACCCACCGCCACCTACCATCGCCACCACCACCAACCACCGGCCACCAACCACCGCCATCACCACCCACCGCCATCTACCATTGCCACCACCACCAGCCAACGCCACCACCACCACCACCTACCACCACCACCAACTATCACCCACCACCACCACCCCTCGTCGCCACCACCGCCATCCTCAATCACCACCCACCGCCACCTACTATCGCCACCCCCACCAGCCACCAACCACCAACCACCACCACCATCACCCACCACCACCGCCACCACCCCCCCGTCGCCACCACCACTAACCACCCACCACCGCCACCACCATCCACCGCCACCTACCATCGCCACCACCACCAGCCACCAACCACCAACCACCGCCCCCACCACCACCACCACTACCACCATCCACTACCACCCACCACCACCGCCACCACCCTCCACCCACCGCCACCCTTCACCACCACCTCCCACCCACCACCACATCACCAACCATCACCACTCACCACTAGTGCCACCATCCGCCACCCCCCACCTCTGGAGTCCATGACTAAATTAGGTTAACAAACATGTTTCTACTCCCTCAACTCTTCAATCCTTTTGAAGTTGGAGTAGAAATTTGAACCAGAAGTAAAAATCCCAGAGTTGAAGTTTTATCAAACAGCCCCTTATGGATCTGAATACAAGGTGCCAGTAGTGACTCTTTTGATTTAGGTGTCAAGCAAAGAGTTAAGTATAATCTGCAACCTATTTAATAAAGATTGTTTGCATAAGCTTTCTAATGTAGATCCCAATCACCTAAGGATAGGGTTTAGAATTCCAGCATGAAAACCAGAATCGCAGTAAAAGGTTTAGAAACCAGGCTGAAGAGAAAATTCATTACAGCCAATTAAATGTTCAGATGCGACCAATATTCTGATCAAAGTCACCCTTGGACTGAGGAACATTCCTGCAAGGTTTGACTAAAATCCAACGGATGGATTCAATATTATGAAAGAACCTTTGTCGAGGTAGGAACCTCTATTTCAGCAGAATTGATTACCAGAGTTGAGGGTTCAATGCAGTGAACAATTAAGGCTTAATTGGCAGATTCATCAGCAACAGAACATAAGACCAGATTAGCTCAACAACTCACAGAAATCAGACCCAGAGAACAGAATTCAAGAAAACCATAATATTAGGAGAAAATCAGTGACTTGCAGAATTCAAATCTGATGATCTAATAATCTTGGTTGAGTGTTCTGCACTTCTGCTTGATTAGAAGAATATGACTTCAAAATATAAGGCAGATCCAAAAAGAAAAAATTGAAGATCCAGATTTCTCCTACTGGAACAAGGAAAGTTGATAACAGAAAAAATCGATGGCGAGATGAGATTTTGAGAACAGATTCTGAAACAGGATTTAAGAATGATAAACTGATTTGAAAATTCTGAGATTAAGATCAAGAACAAAATCAGTTGAAAGATATTTAACTATGAACGGAAATTAGGAAAGTAAGGAGTTTAAGAACTGACCTGATAAGATGGAGAAAGAAAGAGAAAATAAGAATAAGGAGAAGGGGATATGACCTTGGGATCACCACCAACCGAGCCAGCTGAATCATCACAACAGGGGTCTACTGAATCACCACAGTAGGAATTCCGAATCACCACAAAACTGAGGCAGAACAGCCAAGCTTTATTCAACTGTAAAATCATGGGCTAATTAGCGGCCTTAGAGGGCAACCATCCATCCACCCTCATTTCACGGGTTGCGAAGCTTAGCACCCCAGCTTTGCCTGCCTGCTGCTCTGCTCCCCCTTTGAATGGATTGGATCCGCTGCCCCTCCAATAGAAGCTGAAGATGCGAGCTTAGAACAAAAACCCCTAAGTCATCAGCCAATAGGATTCATTCCTAAACAAAGTTTAAAAGAAAGAAACACAAACAGACCAGGAATCCTCGATATGCAAGATAGAAAGGGAGTTCCCTATTCAGACTAGGAATTCTAGAAACTCAAGTAAACTAGCCAATAATAGGACTGGATTTTATATGGATTATTCCCATGGTTTTACGAAGGTCAATTGGTCTGATTCCGGATTCAAAAAATCAGCCAATTTCTAGGGTCAGGCCGATTCCGGCAGAATCAAAATAGGCAGAGGCTGATCCCATTGCCAATGGCGCTTACTTGAACACATAATTGTCATGGTGACAAGAAGATCCAAGGAGGCAGCTAGGTGTCTAGGCGCCATGTCCCCTAGGCAGGCGCCTCACCTAGGTGAGTAGGAGTTCCATGTGAGTTGGAGGGAAATAAGAGAATATATAAGTTCAGTTTAAAAGGGCTAACCTCAGGTTCTCCTTCGAGCCCTGCTCTCAGAGTCCGCAGAGAACCTGCAACTTCTTCTTCTATGCCAGTGGCCGGCAACTATTTTTTCTCCTTCATTCTGTTGCAGCAAATTTCTCTGGTGAAGCCCTAAACATCAGGCCTTCATTTGTCCTAACAGATTTTTTTTCCCTTTTAAAAGATGATTCCATGCAGCGCGTTGTACTTTATTCTCCACACAAACCACTTTCATGAGTTAAAAAAGGAATCGAAAATCATTTAACAAAATGGTAAAAACAAAAGGCAACACCTTGCCGTTTGAAGACCGCCCCGATGCAACGCAGCCTCGACAACACTGCTTGAACCATGATTACTCCAGCCTTCACAAAAAAAATAAAAAAAGAAAGAAACTAAAGAAATAGAACTATTAATCAGCAATCCACAATCAAGGTTCAAAATTTTGAATTTCGCTCCCATTTTGCCCTCTGTGGAAACTGAAATGGATCGGTGAAATTTCGATACGTTTCTGTCAATTTTGGAACAATTTCACTAGTCATTTTGTTTCGACTTTTTGCGTAACCAAAATATTTCGGTAATTTTGGCAAACTTTTGCCTAAAATATCGAACCATGCCCACAATCTGTTGACCAACCTAGTGAACCAATGCTGGTTTAAAACTAAAACAGAACTGGTTGGAACAGAATCACAAGGTCTAGCTTGGGTCTGGTTTGGACCAAAAGCTGGTCCAGGAGTAAACCAATCGCAAGCAACCTTTCTCCTCTTCCTTCTGCAGATCTGCATCACTTTCCATGAGCCCTAAATAGACATGACAAATGCTTATGGTTTTAAATTGAATTAGAAGTTGGTGACAACATTTATGAGTACAATAAAGGTAAAGTTGCAACAATTTGGTGCAAGATGTTATAATTAACGATAATTAAGTTAGGAAACAACCACTTAATCTAGGCTGCATGGATACAGGTGTAATTCTTCGAATTTGACACGAATGCACGATGCCGGTTTCAGTATGTCTAAATATAAGGATCTGTGAACCTAACCATTTATCCAGACAATGTAAAAAAAGTAGTCTATTCTATAAATGAAAAGCATTATATTGGATTAAATAATAAAATAACTTCTAATTTATATATTTACCAGATATTTACAAATATTTAATGTGATATAAATTATAATAGTTGTACCAGATTCCTACAGACATCAAATAATGATGAAAACACTTTTAGGAAATTAACCTGGACAATAAATGCAAGATAAAATCATGAATGTCGAAATTTCTTCCTTATGAAGTTAGCAGATCACATGATCTTATCTTCTATATGGAAGCAAGATTGTTCACTTAAATTTTGAAAATCAACAGATCAGATACAAATGTTACATCAAATATGTCAATAATTTGCAATAAAAAATAGAGATGGCGCGATATGAAATCATTAAGTATTGCATGTAAGAGCAGAACAAGAATGCAATTTAACAGATCGGAGCACAAAGAATCCAAATACAATAATAACACATCAATATCAGGATCAGAGAAGTGACTACCTGCATATTTTCCAGCTATCTTTCCTCAAAAGCAACACGAGGAGAATGGCTTCCATAATGACTACCAGATGCAAATCAAGCAAAGTGGCAGAAGTTGCTAAAAAGAAATGGTACTGAACCAAAAATGTTGCTGTTTCTACGGCCAATGTATCCAGTGGAGGCATGCAACTGCCCTCTGGGGATGTATTCGAAATACTTCATACAAACCAAAATAATTACATTTAGAGAAGACACTCTTAACATGAGTACTTCAAAATACCAATATTGAGAAAAGTCAATGTACGCATTGTCAAAAGAACAAAGTCTAACATATCAAAGGCCCACAACATGGCTGAAAAGTCAATGAAGACTGCAGGACGCCAAACAGGGATACTCCACACAGCCATCCAACAGTAAAGATGCCAAAGCATGTATGGTAGGTTGCAATCTCCAATGTACAAAATTTTACAATCCCACGTCCAACTAATGGTCAACACTTAAAAAGTTATAACTAAGCTGAAGTGGGCAAACCAAACGCTCTAAGATTACACAATCTCCTCGTGTCTGAATCCGCTATCTCCACAATCTGTACTAGGATCCAAACTGCAAGGTGAATCAAACCACTTAGAATTATCTGGGTAGAAGCTGTCTACCGGTATACCAACAAGACCGGCATCAATTGTACCATCATGCCTCATGGGCTTAATTAACTTGGAATCCTCACAATCGAGAATGCTCTTCTCATCAAAATCACCACAAGCATCTTTCAACCACTTATCAGATTTACAATTATCACTCATCAGCACTTTCCTACTCTGACAGTCTGTCCCCATTCGATCCCAAGATGTGACATCCCCAAGTGTCGGCTCAAAACTGTCCTCGTCCTCCTCAATGAGTTCGGTGTCCTTGCCATCCACATATAACCGATCATGGTGATGGTCACCCCAATGTGTCAGTTCATTCTCTGCCACCAATACATCATCAGCCTGCTGTCTATCATGCAGTAGTCCGACCGGCCTAGACACATCCTCCCCTAGGCTCCGAATCCTATTCACAACATTTGAAAGTTCTCTAGAAAATGGCCCCAACAGCTCCTGCGGCATTCTTAAAATTTTGCCTTCAAGCAGGCCAATTTCAGCCCTAAGTTCCTGTACCTGGTGCAAAACAGAAAGCTGCAAATCACCATCTTCCTTACCCATAAGGGAAAATGCATCAGTTTCGGTATCCTCATTCATCCCGTAAACAGTATCCTGATCCATCAAGAGTCCACCTTTATGCCCAACAACCCTATGTATGATCCTAGCATTCCCGTCCAACGGACCTGGTTCATGCCCAGAATGCACAGCATACAGCTTGAACACAGCCATCCCTTCTTCCTGATACACAAATGTCTTTTCCTTCTCATTGTAGTTGGCAATCGGAACAATTGCCCTAATCCGGAACCCACAACCGCACCGTTTCGACGCATAAGGCTCCCTCTTCAAAATCCTCGATTTCTTTGCCGCAGGCTCCCCAGCCCGATGACAAGCATAATCCTTAACCTCCGCCATGAAGGGTTTATACCTGATATACTTCTGACGAATACACAGAACAACCTTGTGCTTCGCAGCCAGCTGCTGGAGACGGTGAGGGACTTCCTTGGCAGGAACATCGAAGGACTCCGTGTACTCAAATCTGCGGCGTTTAGTTCTGGTAGCGGACCCAGACGCGTCGGAGCATACGGGGCAGGACGCAACGCAAACCCTAATAAACGATTCAGGAATTCCGTAGAATTTGGCACCTACGGTCCACACTTGCTTGATTCGCTCAATAGTCTCCTTAAGCCCTAAGTGCTTGAGATCGGCATCGCCATGGAAGCTCGTGACAATGTCTTGCCACTGATTAACGTGAGACACATACTGCTGGCAATTGTTCTTGAAATACAATACTTGGTTGCCGTGAGCGTTGATGTGAGCGTTGAGCTTGTCTTGGATGCGCTTCCAGGCCGTGAGGTAAGCGGTGTCCTCATTGCGGTCCTTCCAGACGGAGCGCCAGCTGTTGAGGACTGGCCGAGGGGTGGCGCGGCGGATCTCCTCCGGCGTAGCGAGGCGGCGCTCTAGAATGCACTGGATCATCAGAGCATGGGAGTCGCGGTTGAAGGTGTAGAATTGAGAGGAGATGTGAGGCTCAGGGTTGATGTAGACGAGGGCACGCTGGTGTATGCTAGAGGGAACGGTGCCAGAAGCAGCAGTAGGCGAGGTGGTGGTAGCGGAACGGTCATGGGCGTCGTCGGCGTCGGAGGAGCTAGGGCTTGGTGAGTCCTCGTGCTTGTCTTCGTCTTCTTCTTCATCGTCCTCGTCTCTAAAAACCACAATTTCGGACAACGAAGATAGAGAGAAGGGTTCTTGTGGCAGAGGTTCAGGTGGCGGAAGTGGAGATTGTAATTCCTCAGGTTGCTCCATGATTTGGTGGTGGTAGTGGTGGTAGTCGTGCTGGTGGTGAGGGTGCTGCTGGAGGAGGTCCTTTATTTCGTTTGGGCTCATGAGCGAGAGCGAAAAATGGGATTTTCTGAGTAAATCTAAGCTTTATATCTGTTCTCGTCTGACGTCGGAGATTTTGATGGATTTTGTCTTCTTTCCCTTCCCTCGTGTCCAAAACTCAAATTAGGGATCCAAATCTTCTCCCGCGGCTGAAGAAACTGCGGCTGATCCAAGGGGTTGAGATCAGTTCATCCGCTTATCAATATATGGGAGGATAGGTCAATTGAAATCTCATCCTTAGTCGACATTAAGTCGGATGCACATCGTCTCCTCCCAGTGATTTTGGGAGGACGCGGCAACCCATCTCGGATGGCTGCCACGTGACTCTCGGTTGAATCTGAGACCAACGTCTGAGCCGACAACCCCTGTCGGCTTGGCTTGTCGACTGGGTGTCGGCTCAGACGTGGGTCTCGGATTTACTGAGAGCCACGTGGCGGCCATCCAGAGCAGGTTGCCACTGCCCTCCCAGAACCACTGGGAGGACAGGATGCGGATCCCATTAGGTCGGCAGGAGAAGATTTAGTTGCCAAATTAAGTTATTTCAGTTTCAACATTGGCAGTGGACAGTGTAAGTGAAACTTCCGCAAAAAAATCCTCTCCCGTCCACCTGCGCCTGCCAAGGGCGGGATTTCAGCCGGCCCACCTCCCCATGTATTGGTAAGCGGGCCGACTGATCCCCAGCCCTTGGATCAGCTGCAGGAACCTTCTACCGCGGGAGAGGATTTCTTTCCGAACTTCCACACCGCATGATCATGATGTACTAATTTTTTAAGAAATCGGGTTCTTGCGTAGGAGATTTTTCTCACCGGTCATTCATTTTATGTGGATATTTTAGGTATTAAAGTTAGACATTCATGCCTATCCGACCGTGTACATGCATAATATACAAAAACTTTTACCTAGTTTTTTTTTATATATATATTTCATAAGATCAATTCCACATTTACCACACAAAAAAAAATGTCAATTCCACAATCAGATTTAATTCCAATTATGGATAGATATATGCAAAAAAATCCTCTCCTGTGCTAGTCCTCTAGCCAACCATCTGACGGGTTGGAATATACCAGCACACATATCGATGTATTCCAGCCGATTAGATGTTTGACTGACGGACTGGCGTGTGGGAGAGGATTTCAAGTCCTAGATATATAGCGGTATGGTTTAAGAATATCTGATATTGAGTCGAATCCACCTTGCACAAAGAGGATCGGTTTTGGATCGGCCATGAATCAGCTAAACCATGCATATATTCCCGTTTCAACTGTGAGCCGCTGCCACCGTGGGATAGCCGGAGTCATTCCAGCCGATCTGCTCCGATCCTTTAAACCATGTATTGGGTGGTTTTTTGCATGTTTTTTCATGTTAATTAATGGAGTTGAATCCTTTTAGCCCATGAGGTAGCTAAGTGGGCCTTAGGTTATCCAGATTGGGCTTTGGGACTCCTCTTTCCGGAGGACCCTAGAGTCCATTGTAATTAACTTTTTACCTTTCAAATGATGAACGAAATTCACCAGGTATAGGGTATAGATAGGACACCCCTTTACTGATCCATGGTGCGTCAGAAATGTATAGAAATCATCTCCTGCCTGAGTTTGGGCGAGAGACTTGGAGCCCAGATGGATGGTAGCCACCTGGCTCTCGGGTGGATCTGAGCCCTCCATCCGAGCCGACACCGGAGCCAACAAGGTGAACTGACAGGGGTGTCGGTTCGGATGGAGGGTTCGGATCCACTCGAGAGCCAGGTGGCGGCCTTCCATCCAGGCAGCCAAGTCTCCCACCCAAACTCAGGCTGAGAGGACGTGGATCCGTCAGAAACGGCCTCTCATTTTTTTTTGTCCGAAAGTATGGTCCCAATCGAAGGGATTCATATGACACAAGAAGCCCATCAAGAATCTGTGACCCATCCTCAAGTACAGCCCATGATCAGGAGCTGAACAGCAAAAGGGCGGACGCATTGATACGTACACTGTCAAATCTGTATAAATTGAACTCTGATGTATGACTACTACACCAGAACAGCAAAAGGGCGGAATCAGCTTTATTGTCCAAGATGAGGTGGCTAATGCCATGGATTAACCAAAATGAAATGATTTCAATATTCCATATAACACAACTGAAAAAAGATCAAAGTAGGATTAGTGTCAGCAACAAAAAAAATTCACCAACAACATTAAAGCCAACTCAGTTTAACTATATGTCCATAAGTTCTTGAGTCAAGGATTTTTGGGTGGTGGCCCTTGGATTATAACTAACCTCAGATGCTTAACTAAGTCACAAACAAACAAGTTTTTTCCATGAACATCAAGGGAAAAGAAAATGTGCAGGGTTATACAAACTTGATTAGGGCAAGATCTAAGATGAGTTATACTAGTTTTGGTAATGGCTGGTGGGCTTGTAAGAAACTGGCCTCGTCTGAAGTTTGTCTCAAGTTGCTAACGTTTTAACTGGAATTTGGTGACCGAAATCTTGCTTCTGGCAAGTATTTAGAAACAAACTCTCGTGTTAATGTTGGGAAATCGCCATTGTTAAGATCTTGGTCACCTTGGTTCCAACAACTTCCTGTTTCGAGTATCTGTTGTAACTGCAGGGTATCCAACAATGTCGTTGATGTACCAGAAGTGGGTATTGAGTTGTCTGAGAAAACATGGAGGCTTGTAGAGGAAGGAGACACTGTTGGAGATATAGATGACTGTGGAGGAAGCTCCAAGGTTGGGAGATGGGCTTGAATAAATGCTAGCTCCGCCTGCAAATTCACCACCTATATAGAGTTCAAAAAATAGAGCTTCTCTTGGTCAGTATTACAGTGAAGTATATAGTGGGAATTTAATGTATTAAAACATTGTTTTCTTATATATAATTGTTAAATCTAGATCTTTATGATTGTATTCAAGTATGCACCTAAGCAGCACGTTTACCTATACTAAAAATAGAAGTAAAAAAGATAATTTAATATTAAATATTGAACAAGATAAATGTTACCAATTAATGATGCAAAAAATAAAAACAAAAAGATGATTCCATATTGTATAACCAATCACAATCTGATAATCTGTTGTTATATCATATTAGTTTAATAATAATTCTTCTAAAAACTAATTTTATTAATAATAATAACTAAAACTTATGTATAGAAGCGCTCTTCACACTTATGTACATTTAAGAACAATGCATAATATGATATTGTATTGTATATTTAATTCATTAGAATCAAATATTTGATCGTTTATAACTTAGGAAAAAGTTCTATCAACAGTGGAGTGGGAGCTAATGCAAGCACCCCACTCTCTCTATCTCTCCTCCAACGTTATCTTTCTTCCCTATTTTTATCATTAATATTCTCAATCCAATTAATTAAAATCTAAAATTACGTCTATTATAAAATTACATCTCTTATTGAACGATCTATCATCACCTACGCCCAATATTGATGGACATAGACATGTGACTTCGCCACTTAGAGAACCATCTCCCTTATAACTTATGCATTCCTGGCTTTGCAAACAAAAAAAAAAGCTTAAAAGCAAGGCCAACAAGTACCTTCATGAATGTAAATATGAAAAATCATATCCAATCCCCCTCTTAAAGGATCATCCAAAACCTTTTTTCTTTTTTTCTTTTTATATTTCTCTGTTAGATATAATTCTCCGTTAGAACAAAGAAGCACATAAAAAAATATTTTCAGATTTTTGAAGTGAAAAAAAAACCCCACATTCTTTTGTTGAAATAAGTATATCTATCTTCTTAATTAGCTTATCAAAATCATATTTGAACTTTATATCTTTGTTTCTGATTTTTTTTTTTTTTTTTTTGCTTTTTTGGAAAAAAAATATTTGTCTCTGATTGCTGAAAACTAAGTGATAGAATTCATATTTCATAATTATTAGTTTTGGAAGGCCAATGAGATCCATTTATATTTGGTCTACTTGTAACTGTCCACATTTGTTTTCATTATCTTATGGGCAAAAAGATGGGGGTCTATCAAAGAAATGAGACTTGAATTTAAGATATGGTGTTGGTTTTTTACCTAACCAGATAGTGGAGTTGTCAGCATTGCTAGCTGTTTATCTTCTTCCCTTCCCCCACAAGACAGAGATCACCTTAGGAACTGATCAAATGAGCTTTTATATATATATATATATATGGATCCCTGCTCTGTAATCAAAATCTAGCTTCACCCTTCCAGACAGACTGGTCCTTAATTTAAAACCACAGGTTATGGAAGCAGAATCCCTGTATGTTTTGAATCTCAACCATCTAATTATTAGGCCCTAAAGTTATCAATCTTCCATATATCGCTGCCTACTTTTTAATTATCATGTCTGCAGATGTTGAAGCAAGTACTTCTGACTGATCACATCAATTCCGGGGACAGGAAACCTGCTACGTCGGATTCAGGTCCCACAAACATGCCTCCATAGAAGACTGGAGAGTGAAGGCGTGTAAGTTACACATTTATAAGACTGGCTTAGGTGTCTCCCTCGAATTGATAAACACACGGAAAGTCAAAATTTAAACGTTTGAATATTCCTTGAGTTCCCAAGTTTACTTGCTTACTCCGGCAAGCAACAGAGAATCTCACAGAAGAGAGGTATAGACAGACCAGTTACCCTGGCCGCCATTAATGGCGTTGATCTTCATTCAACCAATCACCACTAAACCCTAAATACAGTGAAACCACTGATTAAAAAGAAGAAAAAAAAGGGCGTTATATATATACCTGTTGCTGGAGAGCAAAGATGTGAGCCACACAGCCATAAACAGGATCTTTAATCCGAGCTAAGGCTTCGTAAGAGATGGTAAGAGAAGCATCGAGACGCTTGTGAAGAGGTAAACGTAGGAGGAGCTTGGAAACGTTGCTGGCACCGAACACTTTATGCACGGCTGCGAAGTGCGAGGCTCCTTGTTCAGAGTCGAAGTAAGGTGCAAAGATGCAACCCTTTACGCACTTCCGGCGTAAGAACTTGCAAGCACCACAAGGTCCACCACCATTACTACTACTTTTGCTCATCTCTCGATCGATCTCCCTTTCTCCACTCAATGATGATATATTCACTCTCGATCAGTCTCAGTGGGGTCGTGGTGAGGGAGAAAAGAGAGAATCAAATGGGGTACTTAAGAGAGAAATGAAGAGATAGGAGAGGGCAACAGGTCCTGTTCTGTTCGCGCGATGATTAATATAATAATAAAGGAATTGTTGTTAGAGGTATGGTGGGGTCATAGGAAGGAAGGACAAGTTTTCAATTCAATGTATTGTGTTTTGATTCAAACTTTAAAGCCACGGCAGGCCCAGCGAGCCACCTTCGTAGCCGCTTGCGTGAAGCAAACATACATACGGACCATACATACGGACAGATGCGGTCGATCACTCGATGCGATGGTAGCAAATCTCCAATCCCACCTCCCTGTCGCCCCTTCCCTAGCTCCCAATTAACTTCCAACCGCCGTTCTTCTGCCTTCGTACGGTGGTCCTCACGAGGGACAATCATCTCCTTCTCCAAATGCCTGTTTCACTTTCACCCACACCCATATATATATAATTGTTGGCAGCTTCTTATGATTATTCTCGTGCGTGACTGATTGATTATTAATGAATCCTCAAGATAAAAAATCGCATCCAAAGTCCAAACGTGACCTTAAAAGTTTAGATCACAGTTGGCCCTTAAAACTTAAAATACTGGTCTCTTGACTCATGGTCAAGACCCGTTTGGCCGCATTCAATGAAACATGTTTGACCCTTATAGCCTTGTGATTTTTCCATTGACTGGATGCTTTTAACTGTAACCTCATTGGGAACTTAATTTCTATCATAGGAGAGTGGCAATCACTTGTATTTTATGAGGATAATGCCGAAATTATACGAAAATGCATGTGTTGTAATTTGATTTTAAATTTGCAATATTAATTGAACATGAACCTATGTGTAAGTGAAATTCATAGAATTAATGCGCATGTGTTATTCAACAAAATTAGATCAGACCTTTGATGGATAAAACGGAAATTATAAGGTTTGTCATTCAGTGCAGCTTTGACAATCTCCAAGAACCAGTGATTAATTTCCATCCACAGGCAGAAGAGTGTGATAACACGCAAAACCATGTAACCACTGTTAAGACATGCACGTGCAATAACCCTCTACTGTCGCCTTTCATCTGCCACGCGGAAGCTTTGACGTCACTAATGTAATCTCTTCTAGCTTCCACTTTAAGAAAAAAAAAAAGGAAGAGGTTGTTAACTTAGCCCTGCTAGCTAGCCCAATGCAGCGTTTGCATAAGCATGATGCAATGGTGACAACACCCTCTCTCTCTCTCTCCCTCTCTCTCCCTCTCTCTCTAGGGTAGTCATGGATTGGAGGCGTATAATCGTAGAGATAGAGAATACCCAAACACGCATGGAACTATTCTCTTTTTAAAAAATAAGTTGGAAGAAGCGCCACTTGTCTGGCCCCTGCAAGGAACGATCGGACGACGTCGAAGCAAGGAAGCAATCTCAGATCTTGATTTGGAGGAGCAGAGAACCAGAGACAAAGAGTGCAGTCAACTTACGTGAGGACAAACCATGAAGTAAGGAATTAGCATTAACCAGCTAGCGACTTTCATGTACGTCGTCCTTTCCTTACTCTCCCTCCCCCCCGGCGGTACTAAAGCGGCAAAGCGTGAGTAGAAGGAAGGAAGGGATGAGGGGGAGCATGTCAAACTCAAGTATAGGATGCCGTCACATCAAAGCGTGTGCTTTGTTAGACTGTTGATCATATCAGAGACCCATGGTTTTCCGTAATTCAGTTCGACGGTTCCCACTTTTTCTTGACTCTGCATTTTATACTTCTCAATCGAACCAATCATCATCTCTGCTCAAAATAAATTCATCGGTTTTAAAATTCATCATCAGTTCCGATTACTAATGGGTGGCTCGATCGATTCTCCGTTTCCTTAATGGTTCTAATTTGCATTATTATACCTTCTAAAATTTAAAAAAAAAAAAAAATCATTGATATAATCGACAAATGGAAGAGTTCAAGAAAACACGTTAAAACTAGATCTGACGTATATTGAGAGTTTCCGGCGAGGCGAACAACAGAAGCCATGTAGTGAGAGATTCCGGCAAGGTGATCAACAGTAGAAATTAACAAGTTTATATCACCTCTGTATATATATCCGAGGGGTTTCATCACTATCAATGTGGTGTGGGACTCATATTTAAAGTGTGGAATCCTCTAAATATAGACGATGATGAAATTTCAAAAAAGATATAAGTATATATAGATGAATCATTCTCGAAATTAGTCATAGAGAAAAAGGTGAAAACTGATCCCTAAACCTAAATTGGTTCAACAATTAATCACTTTTGGTTCTGGATCCACCCATCCCATCCAAATAAGGAAATCAATTCCAAAAACGATACATAGAACTTGTCGAAGAAATTGATGGACGATCGATTCCAATTTCTAGTGAGTCGGATTCTTGGTTTCGGTCCCAAATATGAACACCATAATCACATGCCTGTTTGATCATATCAATTTACGCCGAATTCAATTATTTGGAAAAAAAGAGTCTTTTTCAAAATCACCCCTGTGATCCAACAATTGGACTTGATTTTAGGTGCAAACCAATCTATTAGTATAGTACTCAAGTTCACAACTTGACGAAGTTGAGAGGAACCGGATTCCATGATTGTGAACTGTGGTTTCCCCTCTTGACCAAATAAAATCTTGGATCCGAATCGTCTCCTCCCTGAAGTACAGGGAGGAGGGAGTGCCCCCATCGGATGGTCGATAGACTCGATACATAGCTCTTGGAAAAATCTAAGCCTCAAGTCTAAGTCAACACCCCCTGTTGGCTTGATTTGTCGACTGGATATCGATTCGAACATGAAACTTAAATTTTCCCAAGAATTATGTATCGACAACTCGATGAGGGTGCCTCCCTCCTTCTCCTTCTAATGGTATAAGAGGAGACTATTTGAATCCCAAAACCATCAAACCATCAAACCATCCTATCTAATAACAGTGAAACCATCTTGTCTAGTAACAGGGTTCACTCTAGGCTAGGACGCCGTCAGCATCATCACGAATCTTCTGAAGAGATCAAAAGTACTTGTCGATGATGATAATAATTTGGATTAAAGTATTCTTCACAAACATTCAGTGTTACTTTAATGGCAAATACGGCCAAGTAAGAATTTTAAATGGCTCACTAGTTTTCAATAAATGCATGCATTAAGACTAAATTAACGTTCAAACAATCCCTATTGACCACTGAATAATTCCATAAACGACGCCTTTCGGTGATCGATGTTCCTAACTCCGTTGACTCTACTGCTTTATCTTTCCACGGTCGTTACAATAAAATACAATAGATATATATGACAGCCTGATTTTGGTTCATATGCAAAACCCATCGATCAATGTTTTTTCAACGATTATCTAACTATCAAATCTAACTATGAGTGACTCATCCAAGGATTCAAATCTCCTCCCCCAACAGGATCTTGAGGAAACGTGCATCTGACGGGGTTTAGATGAGATGTCAGATTTGGATTCACAAAAATTACAGGTGTCGTCCATTCAATAGGGATGCTACATCTCCTCCATATTCTCTTGGAAGAGGGGATGTGAATCCCCCACCCAGTTTGAATAAACTCGCAGCCAAAGAAAAGCATCTCATCATGTTATATGTAGATCACAAGAGACTTAGCGTTAATGGGCTCTTATCAGTCTAAAATCAGGTTGATATTGGTTTGATTCGGTTTCAATTTTTTATATTTATTTATTAAAAGATTGGTTTGATATAGATTCTTATCAATCCATTCTCGATTGATTTTGGTTTCGGTCCATTTGATTCAGTTTCATCTTTTATCGGTTTCGAAAACCAAATTCGATTCCAACCCAAATATGACTATTGTTTCGATTTTCAATTAGGGCCTCAATTTTGGTACCTCTACAAAAGAGTTAACAGGGATTCAGGAGAATCCCCCATTTCCACCCATCCATTCATTCAGTTTTTATCTGATATGGTATACGGTTTTTAAATGATATGAAAACTGTTCTGGATTCGATACGAGCTTCAATTTCTAATTTGGTACGAAATATGGTTTTAATTAGGTGCCATCTTGAATATATATATATATATATATATATATATATATTACCTTTTTGATACCGTGCATTATAAAATATGATATGTACCACTTGAACACTTGTCATCTTAAAAATATTAATTTGTAGTCAGCATATTGGTATATGGTATACAAATCGGTATAAATGGTATAGAAAATTGATATAAAAATGGTATGTATCAGCGGTACACCAGTAATACCATACCATACCAAACATAAATATTGTGTCAAAACTTGAACCATTATCGTACCGGATAAAAAATGGCATACCGGTATCGATACGATTTTTTGATATCAAATTGACACATTTAGTTAAAAGTAGATGGAGAAGAGTTTATAGTGGGATATATGGAGTTAAGCTAAGCTAGCAGAGGACAAGAGTGGATAGATGGAGGAAACTAGGTTTACTGGGAGGATCATGATCCTCTCATGTTGGGTTCCAACAAGAGGAATGTTTGTAGACCGATGGGCGAGAGATGTTGCTCAAATAGCAGGTTAAGGGGAGTTAAGGGTGTACACCGAATCGATCATCCAATCATTTTGTAAAACGTATCCCCTATTCAGAACCAGAACTTGTCGTGCCCGTCTCCCTCTCTTTCTCCTTACAAGAGACTCGTTCTGGTTGTAGCCCCAGTGACACAGTCAAAGAAACTCTTCTGCAAAAGATCTCCGGTCTCATCCATTACTAGGATTGCTTTCAAAATTTGCCGGTTTCGATGTCAAGCTTATAGGGAAAACCATAATCTTCATCAACAATTTTCCTGTCACTTGTTTACTGGATTTCAGGTACTTTGTTTCCTTCCACTTGTCTAGTTTCATAATAATATTATGTTAACGATATGTACACGTGTTCAAATGTAGTAAAGAGAGTGTACATTTGTCAGTATAGGTTTTGTTGTATATTAGGAAATAGACTTATTTAACTTTCTATACAAGTCATGTATCTCTCTTCAGTTGTAATAAGAAACAGATCATTGAAATCTTTCAAATCTTCTTGCTGTCTTTGTTCCTGTCTGACATAGTATCAGAGGTACAGCTCTACCATCACTTGGTTTTCTCAATCTAAATTCATGCAAAGTTCTTCTCAGATCTAGTGTTGGATCTGTAATTAGTGACGTTTTTCGAGTCTGTACCGGTGGTTTCTTGCGCTGTTTGGCATCAAATTTGTTCTTGGTGAGCCTTGAAGAAAGCTAAAATCTCTCTGGAATTTCTTGGAGTCTAGTCTGAGTTCTTGTTTTTGATCTGTTAGATCTATCTTGAGTTTGCTTTAAAATTTCTCTGTTGAAATTTCTTCTCGGTCCGATGTTCTTGGAGATGATTCATTCGGTCCGATGTTCTTGAAATTTCTTCTCTGGTCTTGAAATTTCCTCTCTGTCCTTGTAATTTCTTTTGATTGTTTAGTTCGGTGTTCTTGAAATTTCGTCTCTGTTCTTGAAATTTCCTCATGGTTCTTGAAATTGCCTATTCCTATCTCTGTTCAGTTCAATGTTTTGTGTCTGGTTTTCAAGATGTCGACACCCACCACTTTCGCTACATCTAGTTTTACTTTCCCCTCTCCTCTGCTTCTATATGCATCAGATAACCCTAGTTAGGTTTTAGTCACTCAACCTCTGGATGGCACGAATTATTCGTCCTGGAAACGTGCTATGAGGCTTGCTTTGGGCGTAAAGAACAAGTGCTCCTTCATCGATGGCACTATTGATCGTCCGGTGTCAACTATTGATCCAACTTCTACCACTGGCTGGGGTCAGAGTGACAGAATGGTCATGTATTGGATATGTAATTCCTTGATAAAGAATCATCAAGGTGCAGTGCTATATGCAAAGAACTCTCGGGACCTTTGGCTGGAACTAGAAAATCGATTCTCTCAAGGGGATGGTCCAATAATATATGAGTTAAAGCGGCAGATTTTGCTTCTTCGGCAAGATTCTTTGACTGTCTCTGAGTATTTCTCGTCTCTGAAGAATTTATAGGATGAGTTAGGGTCGTATAGTCCTCTCCCAAAGTCTTCGTGCGGTTTTTTTGCTAAGTGTACCTATGACATTATGAAGAAACTTCTGGAGCAAGTTCAAACTGAACAGGTATATCAATTCCTACTGGGATTGAATGATTCCTTGAGTAATGTTTGTACTTACATCTTGACCATGTCACCTTTACCATCTGCGATAAAAGCCTACTCATTGGTGCTTCAAGAAGAGCGTCAACGTGGTTTTATACTTCTCATGTTAGCCCTGAGAATATTGCATGTGCGGTAAATAGAGGCACTCCAGGGTATCCATGAACTAGTGGACAGTTTGCCAAACCTTACAATGGTGGTTCTGTTCAATCTATAGATTTAAGAAATGGCGGTAATCGTCACCCTTTATGCTCTCATTGCAACAAATACGAGCAGACCAATGACACCTATTATGAACTTCATGGGTTTCCCCCAGTTTCTGCTTGTCGACAGCCACGGTATAATCGGTTCAATCCTCAGAGTAACATGGCATTTCAAGGTAGTTCTGACCCGTTATCAATAGGTACTATCACGTCAGAGGATAAACTCAATTCTGGTTCATCTGATACAAGCCTAAGTGGCTCTCCTCTTGGCTCTCCTCTTCCTTCTCTTACACCTCTCTAGTATCAACAGCTCATGCACTTCTTAAATGGTACTTCGTCTTCTGCTAGCTTTGCAAGTATGAATCACCGATTCTTTGCTGTTTTCTACTAATAACTGGGTATAGACTCTGGTGCTTCTCATCATTTTTCTCCATTTTCTAGTCAGTCTCAAACCCCTGTTTCTTCTCTTGCATTTCCTCCTGTTACTCACACCAGCAGTCATAGGCTTTCTTCTCGGGTGCATCTTAAGGATGCCTTTCATGTTCCAACTTTCTCTTTTAATCTGATGTCCGTGAGTCAAATTACCACTGCCTTGCAATGCTCTGTAACTTTTTTTTCCATCATTTTTGTGTTTTTCATGACTTGTCGATGAGGATGGTGGTTGGAATGGGACAAATGCATGATGGACTGTATTATTTTGAAGCTTCGTCACAACCAACAATGTTAACCTCCTCTTCTATTTCTACCCATACTTGGCACTGTAGATTAGGACACCCATCTTTTTTTTTTTGGGGTAGGTAGTGGCCCCAAGGAGAGTAGAGCTCATGACCTTTTTTTGAGGTGTTGATCTTTTACCAACGAGTTGTCCCCCTTGGGGTTGGACACCCATCTTCATAGTCATTTGTTCTCCCACATATACAGCCCTACACTGATACTTGTACTGTCATTAGCCAAACAATCCTGGAATCCATTTCCTGTGAAAATCTCTCGATCCTCTTTTCCCTTTGAACTGATACACAGTGATGTCTGGGGCCCTTATTCGATGGCCTTTCTTTCTGGATGCCGTTATTTTTTAACTTTGGTTGATGTTAGTACTAGAACAACATGGGTATATCTTCTGAAAAATAAATCTAATGTTAGTTTTATTCTTCCAAATTTCTTTTGAATGGTAAATACTCAATTCTCAACCACCATTAAATTTGTACGCACTGACAATGGTACATAATTTTTGTCTTCCATAATTCAGTCATTTTTATCCTCCATGTGTGTTATTCATCAATTGACTTGTTTTTATACTCCACAACAAAATGGAGTCGTTGAAATGAAACACAAACATCTATTAGAGGTTGCTAGAGCACTTCGTTTTCAAGCTCACCTCCCTTTGCAATTCTAGGGTGCGTGCATTTTAACAGCCTGTTATCTTACAACCGCCTTCTAACTCGTTTGCTTTCTGGTAAGTCTCCATATGAACTCCTATTTCTTAAACCCCCTCCTTATGATCACCTAAGAGTCTTTGGCTCTCTCTATTTTGCAAAAGATCCCACACCTCATAAGCATAAGTTTGCTTTTAGGTCATGTCAGTGTATATTTTTTGGGTATTCTACAACTCATCGTGGGTATAGAGTGTATGATCTTTCTACAGGGAAAATTTTTGTAAGTCGAGAGAGTTTTTCCTTTTATAAATTCCCCAATATATTCGGATGTCCCAGAGTCTATTCCTTCGGTGCTACCTCTTCCGCTTACTATTGGTAATGACAGTTTGCTTCCAGTCCACCTCCTGCCTCATATGATCCTTCACCTCCTTTCCCTAATGCCACAATATCATCTCCTTCTCATCTTCCATTTTTTGGTTCGAATAAATCTGATTCCAATGATCCTTCTTTTCCATCTACATCTGACCCTCCATTATCCATTGTACCTCACACTAGACATTCAACCAGAACTTGTAATCCTCCCCTCAAATTAAAGGATTTTGTATGCAGTTCCATCACCATCTCCAGTTCAATCCCATCTCTTGCTCCAGGTAATCCGTACCCCATTCAACCTCATGTTTGTTTTTTCTCTAACGGTGCCTATAAGTCATTTCTAACCAGTTTACATAGTGAGGATGAACCAACTTCTTATACTCAGGCATCTAAAAATCCTCTGTGGCAAAAGGCCATGAATGAGGAGATGTCTGCTATTGATGAAAATATGCCCTTGATATAATCAAAGATTATGGGTTACTTGGAGCCAAACCAAGTTCATTTCCCATGTACCAGAATTTAAAGTTGGATACTGAAACCGGTTCATTACTTAAAGATCCTACTCAATATCGTCGCCTCATAAGACGTCTCATTTATCTAACCATAACTAGACCGTATTTGTGTTTTTTTGGTTCACATCTTAGGTCAGTTTATGAATGCCCCCCGTGAACCTCATTTTGCTGCAGCAACGGGCTGTTAGGTATCGAAGGGTTCCCTTTCACTTAGTCTCCATATGGCTTCTTCTACCAAACTGGTACTATCTGGATATTGTGACTCTAACTGGGCCAGTTATCCTTTTACTAGGCGGTCGACAACGTGATACATATCTTTTTTCGATTCATGTCCTATCTCTTGGAAAACAAAGAAACAGCATACGATTTCTCGCTCTTCCACTGAAGCTGAATATCGGTTACTTGTTGTGCTTACATGTGAACTAACTTGGTTAAAGTCGTTATTTTCGGATTTGGGCCTTTCACATCCATTTTCGATATCAGTTTAATATGATAAGCAAGTCGCATTGCACATTTCTGCTAACCCAGTATTTCATGAATGAACCAAACATATCAAAGTGGACTGCCACTTTATCAGGGAAAAAAATCCAGTGTGGGCTTATCCAACCTCAACATATAAGTACTACTCTTCAAAAGGTTGATGTATTTACTAAAGCCCCTGGTCATGGTCCATTCTCATTTCTAATCGGCAAGCTGGGTCATCGTCAAGAAAGTCTACCCGCTTGAGGGGGGTATGTTAACAATATGTACACGTGTTCAAATGTAGTAAAGAGTGTGTACATTTGTTAGTATAGTTGTATATTAGCAAATAGACTTATTTAACTTTCTATATAAGTCCTGTATCTCTCTTCAGTTGTAATAAGAAATAGATCATTGAAATCTCTTGAATCTTCTTGCTCTCTTTGTTCCTGTCTGACAGATTACTTTAAGTTGAAAATCCATATACGATTATAATCGAGTGAGTCCATTGAAATTGTAAAGACTGGGGCTCTCAGAATCAGATCTCAGCAGATTCTAAAGATGGGTAGTGTAATCAATCGCAATATAAGAAAGAGGTGATGGAGAAGAAGAGTAATAACAACTCTGCTTCTTCAATCCAGATAAGAGACAGAGACACTTTCCCGGAGGCAACCAAATGTCGGCATCCGAACGAATGAAACCACAAAAGTTGGCCTCCATTTCTTCTCCCTCACTCTCGCCACCACATAGACGATTGATTCCTCAAATGCTGCAAATAACAATCAAATTACATACTGCTAAATCAGAAAGTAATAAAAAAAACCAATCTGTAAGTTCATCAACGATAATTAACAAATTTCAAAAATTTAAAAATTCATATTGAAGCATTTCAATCAAATAGGCAAAGAAAAGAAAAATCAAGTATGTCTTTGACTAACACTGGATTCAATCTTCGAGTTGAAAGAGTGTAAGTTATTTTAATTTTTTGGTTCTTCCATCGCACACAAAATTATTTACGAATTTGATGTGTCCCTTATCTCCCCTTAACCTGTTACCTAAAACATCCTTGCCACTGAATCATTGGAGCGCCACCTGATGCTCATGGAGAGCCGCAAGCATTCCTCATGTTAAAACCTCAATATGAGAGGATCCGGAATCTTATTGAGAAGGAGGACGTATTCTATGACCACCCTAGTAGTTCATCAGTAAAACTCTTGTTGCAGTCGAAAATCATCCCGTCGTTCTGTAGCAAGTAGAACATGTGATCACAAAAAATGAGGCAGAATTGGTTTGGGTGACTCGACCTTAGGGACACTTTGAAGCCTAAGTTAATCTGAGTACAAGCAGTCAAGAGCTATCAAAGTGATGAGCTCCAGTTTAATGAGTGGGGCCGTAGACAAAGTTCATGTGCAAAAAAATTCATTAGGAATTACCTTGGGGAACTGCTTGTATTTATAGAGTGAAGCATGGAGCGTTAAGGTCCATATTAGACGATTGTGATGTCTCCTAATCTCAGTGTTTGTGTAAGAGTAGGGGACAGAAGCGTGGATGACTGAGTTTGAATAGCTCAAGGTGATAGGTGTTGCCCTTTGCTTGTGCCCTTCTGTGGATGGGAAATGCGCTGGGTCAGTCGACTCCGAATATACTGGGATTTTTCATGAGTAGTGTTTTATTAGGGAAGGACTCTCGATGGAGTCAGCTTCAGATATCTAGGAGTGGTGGCCATGTCCCTAGAGTTGTGTTTCATAGGGAACGTGACTCCTTACTATCGTGTCTCACAAGGAGTAGGATTCCCCGCCGTGTTCTACAAGGAGTGGGACTCCTCAGTGTGAGGACCAGGGATTTTGATTGAAAATTTGTTATCCTCATTTTTTTTATTTGAATTTTACGTATAGTTAAAGTTGTCTACCCTCATTACACTTAAACTGGGATCTGAAAAGTTCTCACCTTCAGATCCCATCCACTCATGCCAGTGGAGGATAAGAAGACTGGAGTCGCCACCTAGATAAGGTCTAGGATCTATAAATGTTATCCCTCTTTGGAAGGACTTTAATGACTCACGCAATGGAAAGATTATCTCGTCTCATCAAAGGCAGGTAAGCACCAAATTACGAGTTGGGAAGGTGTTAGGCACCCAACTCGTCCGGTTGAACCGGTCTCCCTAAATCCTATCATTTCCTACAGTTTATGAACGCTTGAGGCTATCTAATTAAACTACAAGATACAAGGGAAAATCCTAATTTGATCTCTAATTCTTTACTAACTATGCATGGCATAAGTTGAAATTAAACAAATTAAACAAGAAAATAATCATAAAATGAATTAAAGAATTTAATGAACGGCCTAATCATACATCGAAAGAAAGGAAAAAATGATATGCAACATATGACCAAAGTCTAAGGAAATCTCAGACTGCCTACGTATCCCTGTGCGACGGGAATTAGGCCAAACAAAGTTTCGGCGAGTTTATACATACCAAGTGTGTGCAAGAAAAGAGACGCTCCCAAAATATTGGAACGCATCCCAAGCGATGGATACTGTAAGACCCGTATCGAACTAACCGGTCTTACCACCTTGTATCAGGTTTTCCTATCATGGTTGAGCCAAGCGGACCAAGTGCGTGAAGAAACCATAAGCTTAGGTATGAAATTTAACCAAAAAACAGTCAATTATGAGCGTGTGGTCGCATACCTAAACAGGTGTGATCGACCACACCTCAAAATAGTGCAACCACAAGAATTTTGGTCGTGTGGTCGCATGTTTCAAAGGGTGTGGTCGACGGGTTCTGCGACCCCACCTCCGACCACACGGATTCTAGACAGAACCGAATTTAGGAAACCTTCCTAATCCGAAGGGGGTTCTTTCCTAAACTCAGTAGGGCTTATTATGGAGGGTTTTTCTCTATAAATAGGACGTCCCTTAACTTCTTTCACCCTTTTAGAACTCAAACTGAAAGTGGGAGAAAGAAAAGAAAAGAAAGAGAAGGAGAATTGAAAATGAAGACTAAGGAGGAAGAAAATTCAGAGAAAACTCTGAATCTTCAACAAACTTAAGGTATGAAAACATTCCTCATGTTAAATTGAGAGCCTAGAATAGTTCATGAAAGAGATAGTATTTAGGTGAAACTCAAATCATCAATCCATGGATAAATTCCAAGAGAATCCATGGGAGGAAATTATGTGGACAATGGATTCTGTATAAAATACTGGTTCTAAGTAGTAGAACAATCATAGAAAAAACCATATTGATAAGTCAAGGAATCTGAGCATGAAGGAATTGGAGTTGAGAGTGAAAGGTTGACCATCACACGTGTGGTCGCATGATGTGCGACCACACGAGACACACATGTCCGACCACATGCCCTCGGGAAGTTTCCAGGGAGGGTGTGGTCGCACGTGTGGTCGCAAGATATGCGACCACACCTTGCGACCCCACGTCTTGTGGTCGCAGAAACTGAGACCACAGGTGCTACCACAGTTGCGATCCCTCAGTTTCTGTTAGTCTAAATTCATGAAAATTAATTCTAATTTAAAATTTATAAATTTGTTAGGTTTCCAAGTGGTTTAAAAGTGATTCACAAAGCTTGAACAAGGATCTACTATTAACCAAAGGTGAGGGAACAAGACCTAAATTAATTGACTAATAATAAACTATTTTTATTTATTGATTCCAATACCAAGAATGATTCTATGCGTGTATGATTGTAATGTGCATTTCACATATCATCTAATATTTCTGTTATTACTGCTCATGCATATTTAATTTCGTTTATTTATAACATGATGTGATGATGATGCTAGGAATAGGCATGTGAATGTATGTGTGAGGTTAGTGTACTTGATCCGAGTGGGGCATCAGGGAGAGGACGTGACGCTGTGGTTCATCCTGGTCACCAGACTGTAGCTCTATCTCTACTCAAGTCTTGTCCACTGACATCGTCGTATCGCAATTACATTAGCAGAACTATTCGTCGTAGGGCATCAAAGGAGGTGGTCTCGGACCGTGTAGTCTCTGACTCTGCCGGGGGGCCTTAGCTCTATCTCTATGGACGTATTGAGGGATGCTGGGGTGAGGCCTTGGATACACTATTTGACATTAAGATTGATTAGTTGCGAGCTCAGTTTGCAAGCCCTCACCAATAGGGCTTACGTGTTGGTATGGGTAATGCATCAGGGGAAGTGTCATGCGGTGTTTGATCTGGGCACTTTAGCTCTATCTATATTCTATGATGGGTGCATCTGAGATGGTAATGGTGTTTGATCCATTGGGCGGCTTCACACACTCATGTATAGAGGTGCGACGGCCACCTATCCTTTCTATTGCACATTGCAAACTTATGAACCAAAACAAATATATGAATTGAATGCATGCATATGTTTATTGCATTGTTTTGTTTGCTCACTGAGCCATGATGTGTACTCACCCTTTCGACATCGAATATTTTTAGTTGGTGATGCAGGTCCTACAATAGAAGATTATATGAATGCTCCAATGTACGTGCATGTTGCGACGATGGATGCATAAGCTATGATGGAGTCGCATGATTCGTCGTGCGAGTGCAACTCATGCGTCTTTGATTAAATTATTTGTTAGATTATTTAGAATATATAATTGATTAATTTATTTTATTTTATGTCTTAGTCTTTTGGAGATAATTGAATACTTTATTTATGTTATCACTGTTAGATACTCAGTTCATTAATATTAAAAACTTCCGCTATTGTTTATTTACTCTGATTATGGTTGTGGATGTATATGGTTTAAGCAAAGGGACACGGCCTATTCGAGATCTTGGTTGATCGTTGGATCATAGACGGTTCATCACACCATTCTAGTTGGTTCAGAATTGGGGTGTGACAGATACTCCCATAATCATGAAACACATCCGATGGTGAGAGATGTCCCCACAACAGTGAAACTCATCTCAATGTAGAGGTATTCCCTTCCACAGGGAAATCCCTTCGCTGAGGTAATCTCATAATACATGAAACTTACCTCAGTTTGACCGAATGTGGAGCAACCAAACTCCCCCGCAGCCTATGTATCTCTCGAGACCTCTGTCTCTCTAGAATCAGGTCAAGCGTAGTTCCCATGGATTGACGAACCATGGACACTCATGGTCAATACTCAGGAAAGGCTAAACGCCTCAACTCCCTACACACAGGGGTTCACTAAATCTCACTCACATCCCACATTCGGGATACCTAGGTGGGCCACCCATTGGGCCACCAATCCTATGCATACATCTACCAAATCGCACATTTTCATTAATACATTTTTGATACATCGATTTCCTACACTCTTAGATTCAATCCTAGGGTTGGGTGGGCTCATTCTAAATGAGCCCACAATGGCTCAGACTCTTTGGAGTCCCCTAAAGTTTCATAATGTTGGGGAAGGGGACTCACACATCAAAAACCATTTGAGCATTAAAAACCAAATCAAGTATGCAATATGGACAACAATATAGCAAGCAATAAACACGTTATGCTAAGCATGAATCCAGATATATATCAAGCAATCCAACCCAAGCATAGAACAAGCTAAGCAAGTGGAGTGGAATTAATTTCGACATGTAGGCAAAATCCAGACCTAGCATTTATTCAAACTGAACCCAAGATAATGTGCTGAATATTAGCTATTCAAAAAAAATTTATAATAACAATGAAAATAAATCTAGTCTAGATGAGAAGTTGGACCCAACCATGTTGACTAAAAATTAAAAAGAAACACTAGCCACCGAATTTACATTCATGTACAAGGAAAGAAACAAGCTGGAGTTAAATCTGTAACTAAAAGGGACACCACCACCTAAAACCATTTGCAAAAGAAAGAAAAAAATAAATAAATAAACCAAACAAACAAGTCAAGACTAGAAAAAGCTAAAAACTGTATAAGAAGATAAAACAAAGAGGGAGGAATTGAATGAACTAATTGTTTAAAAAGAACAAACCAATATCCAACTCATACCTAAAAAGGAAACAACAATAAAAAAAAAACAAAGAAAAGAACCTAACCAAATCTGATTTCCTAGTAATTATAAACTAGAGCTTTTCCCCATCAACTGAAATCAAGTCATGCTACCAAGAGACTAACATAAAAGAAACTTTATATACAACCCCACTGTAAACACAAAACTGAAATACCAAACTAAAACCAAAGAAATAGCAAAGCTAAAAAAAAAAAAAAACAACTACCAAAACTGAGACATTATCGAATTGTTGAACCCCTCCATGGTACCATATTACCCTGCTGAAGTATGTATGACACCATAGAAGATCCGAAAGAAAAAACCAAATATAGGATAGCTATTCCAAATAGTAATAAAACAAAAACAAAAAAGAAACAAAGAAGAGAGAAACAATAGAAAGACAAAAGTGAACTAATTAAAAAAAAATTACACAAAACAGAGAGAGTTTCAACTAATACCCTAACCGAAACTTATTCAAAAACCAAATAGTAAGAGAAACCGTGCCTAAAATCATCACCTATCCGAAAACCTTCAGGAACCAAAATTTCTTAAACAAGATCAGATTATGGAAATCATGAGAAAGGGCATTCAATACTTAAAACTACTAAGAAATCGAATCTGTTTCATGAGAAAACTACAGACAGGGAGAGGAAGAAACATATATATCGTAACTACAATGAACCGAAACACAAGCATAAAAGAATCATAGAAATAAAACTAAAATGGAGGAATAAGCAACAAGATAGACAGATGACTCAAAGAATTTCAGCACATAGACAAAATGAAATAAAAAATAAAATAAGATTGGAAGAGGTAGTATTCACCTGAACCGAAGCTACAAGAGGTTGTTGGAGTCGATTTGGCTTATTGGATTTCCAAGCCCCAACCATAGCTTGTCCTTCTTCTTCTGGCTTTACTTCTTCTCTCCTCTCTTCACCTCTGCAACAGCAACCGAAATCACCTTCTCTTCTTCTTGTGGTTCTCTATTTTCCCTATCTGGCCGACACTCCTTGATTCTCACTCCATTCTTTTCTCATTTCAGCAGCCCTTAATCTTCTACTATTCTTCCTTTCATTTTCTCTCTACTCTCACTGCCGAACCCCCTCATTTCCCCTTCTTCTCTTTTTGCTTTGGTGTTTTTATCTCTCTTAGACAGTTAGATATCATGGTTGGGCGATGTGGTGTGTCAACAATCTAGATAGAGTGGTAGGTGTTGGGCTCAACAAGAGGTAGCAGCAATTGGATAGGTAGGCTGGAGAAGTAGTCGGCGGTTTTGGGGGAGGGATTTCAGGGATGATGGATGAGGTATCGACCTCCCCCTCTTCCCCTCCAACAGGTTCTCTCTCACCGCCTCTCTCTTTCTCTGCATTTTTTTCTCTTCCTCCTCTGTCTTCGATCCTCTAATTTAGGGGTTTATGGATTTTTATTAATCCCCTTGATGCCCAAACTACCCCCCACTCTTGGCCCTAATATCTAGTGAATTATCTTGAGTCCATTTGAAAAAATAACCCAAAACCCACTAATATAAAACCCATGCATAAGCTCAACCCATTTTAAAGAACTAAATCTATCTAAAACTTATTAGTTCAAAAATTGGGCCCATGATAAAGGGTGTTTTTTTTTTACTCATATCTCTTTTTATCGATTTTTTGTAAAAAAACCTAAATAACTAGAATGCCCCTCCCATTGCACATGATGTCGTAACGGGAGCGGGGATTCCCTACAGGGCAAAACTGGGTACTGACACTTGACATGTGACTCAACCACTAATGGAGTCGGCCGACTATCCTTTCCGAGTGTGTCTATCTTTTGCGTGGTCAACTTTTTTAAGCTTTCAACCACGTGTCAGTTTCTGATTGATGAAGTGTATTTTCCCCCTAACTATAAACATTAAATAATAAATTAAAAATATCTTCTCACATGGGCATGACATTATGTCAAGGCATATCACATTAAGATTGTATACATATGAAATATTATACATTTTTTTTGTGTGCTAATGATAGATATCAACCCAGACCTTCGGCTTGACTAGTCCCGTTGACCCATACTGACCCCACAACTACATGGACGAAGTCATTCCGAGGTTAAATGGTAACCATTCTACTTGCTCCCAAAGCAAAAAAGAAATATCACTTAACACACATAGTGTGAATGGCCCTGAGGTAGTAAGAAAAGTCAAACTTAGAACATTCCACTTCTTGAGATATAGGCTCCTTGTCAACATAACTACCCCCTTGGGATTTAGTAGGCTTTAAGAAGAGTCGAACTCATGACCTCTGGTGGTGCGAAATGTTTTTTGGGGAAGGTGGTGGGGCGCGGGGAAAATTTCTCCCACCTCCCCTGGTGGTGGTGGTGGGTGGTGGGTGGTGGGGTTAGGGGGGGGGAATCCTAAAAGGCCATCACCCTTTAACTTGACTCAAAATGTTTCCCATCTCCTTTTCTTTTGAAAATATTCTTCTCCATTCAATTTGGTGATGACATTCATCATCACTAATATTTTTTGAACAATAATACCCTTAGATTTATTAAAGAGATTTTATCAAAATCTATAACTGAATTTAATTTAAAAAATATATTAAAAAATTAAAAAACAAAACATGTCTCAAAACTCTACCGCTGCTCCCTCCTCTTTCAACTTGCCGGAGATTGCCACTGCTCACGCTACTACTCCTTGTTCTTCAACTCGTCGGAGACAACCACTGCTTCCTTGTTCTTCAACTCACTGGAGACAGAAGACAACTCTAGCTTGCCCAAAGAATCCGACTTCGGATAAGATCTTTCAGATTTACGGACTGAATCTGAAACCCACCCACTTTTTGTCATTATGTGTGACAAAAGACGGGACTTGCTTTATTTCTCTTATCTTCCTCTAACAAAAAATCCAAGATCTGTGAAGAAGAAGTTAACCTGATATTTCTCCTTGCGACACTACAATATCAAATTTGGTGCCTTCATCAACCCTTAATCCTTTAGTAATACCACCGCGGTAAGCAACAGACCCATCTGGGTTTTTCAAAAGCTCGCCACTGGTCATGCAATAGCAAAAGAGAACCTTCTGGGAATTGCGCGTTCCATTTTTGAATGAACACTAATTCAATCAAATTCCATGTAGAATGACACCAATTAGAGAAAAAACAGACAGCTAAATTCTAACAATTAATCAATGACATCAACAAAACCGAAACCCTAGGATTATCAATCAAGAACAAACAATCGTAATCCATTCCCACACCCACATGGAAAAATAAGATAAGCAAGACCCATTAATTAAACCAAAAATCAAAACCCACATTTGGAAATGGAGAGAACCTGCAACTTGGAAGAACTTTTTGATGATTGATTAAGGGAGACATCATTGCCCATCTTCTTCTTCATACAAGAGAGTGGCTTGGCCTTTGCAGTAGCAGTAGTTTCGTCAGCCACCATTTTGGATCTTCCGGCAATGGGAAATGAATTTGGCGAGGGATGAAGGAAGAAGGACTAGATCTTAGATTTTTTGTGCATGGCAATATGCGAGTAAGACCAATACTGCTCCTAATCTGAAATTGATACAACTAAAGAAGCATACCTGCACAAGGAAACAGAGGAAGAAAAGGGAGATAAAGCAAGTCCCGTCTTTTGTCACACACAATGACAAAAGGTGAGTCCCCCCCCCCCCCCCCCCCCCCCCCCCCCCCCCCGGGGCCCGCTTTTTAATATATTTTTTAAATTAAATAGATTATAGATTTTTTTGATAAAATCTTTTTAATTCCAAAAATATTAGTGATGAAAAATTTTCGTAAATATTTTCAAAAACAGGGGAAGTGAGAGACATTTTGAATCAAATTGGGGTGGAAGCCTTTTAGGATTCTTAGAGAGAAGGTGGGAGAAATTTTTCCATGTTTTTTATTTTTTTTTTTGGAAAATTTTCATCTAATCCCTAAAAAGGATGTCAAATTTAATCTAACCCCAAAAGTTTTCAAATGTCCTCTAAGTTTCCAAATGTCTCATCTACCACCTAAAATTTTTCACCATTAATCAAAGGCCCCCTGTTGGTGAGGCCCGAGTTGAAGAGCATTACTAATTGAATTTTGAACAATTTCCCTTATTATAATTGAAGCCCATTTAACCCTTCTCTTCTCTTTTCCTCTTGCTCTTCTTCTTTACCCTCGTCGAAACTTCTTGATTCCCTGGCCGAGTTCGAAAGAAGAGGGAAGACCTTAACGGTGCCTTAAACAACTCTAAAATCAAATGACACGTCATTTTTTTTTAATATATTTTTTTAAATTAAATTCACTCGATACCATTTTCGGGATCTGGGGAAACGGGAAACATTTTTTCTCTTTGATACCACCAAATCTTTTAATAAGTCATGGGAAGGATATTATTGTTTCTTAGATGTGAGAGCGAAATATTGATGATGAAAAATTTCATCACCAAATTAAATGAGAGAACACTTTCAAAAACAGGGGAAGTGAGAGACATTTTGAATCAATTATATCATCGAGCCTACTCAACCCTCAAATTTTTCTCAATGGTTTTAAAATTTTTTTAAAATTTTTTTATGGATGTTGATATTTATCAACCGAGATACCCCTTTGGGTTAAATATTATAAATTTTGTTAGGTAATTAACTGATATTATTAGGTTTCGTAATCGGTTTCCTTTCGATTTTATTTAGTTGATTTTTATTGATTGACATTTGACAGACGGTTGAACTATTATAAACCATAATTAACTCTACGTAAAACCAAAACAAAACCGATTAAAACCGATTAATTTCGATTCAGTTATGATCAGCATTCTATCGGTCTGATTTCAGTTCAGAATTGACACTCAAGAATCGGTCCACGTCAGCCCCTCATCCTGTCCGGCTAAAATTTGATCTGGGTTGTCCGAGTGATCACAACTCCAATACGATCAACACCTATATAACATAGGCATCAAATGGTCCAAAACCAGGGTAGGTAGGTGGTAGGGGGTGGACGAATTATGAGTTTTAACTTGAGTCTTGACCGGAGTCATGGGAGCGACAACAAGGCTAGCCCTAGCGAGATGATTCGCATTCCCCATTTTAGCCATGTATATTTCATTTAATTTCCTCCCGTACCAATCACCAAGCCCCTGCAAAGTTTGAAAGCCAAACTCAATTGCAGGCGCGGCAGTGTTCTCGATTAGCCATTGGAGGGAAGGAGGGAACGAAGACGAGAAGAAGCCAAGTCATGGAAACACGCAGGCTACAAAACTAGTGGAGCTAGAACTGCTTTTCCTCCTTCACTGAAAAACAATTTTATCATTTATCTGAGCTTGAATCCACGCATAACAAGTTATAGTTCTTGCCGGTTAGATTGAGAACATAAATTGCACCTTTGCTTCAATAACTAGGGTTTCTGATGATGGCCGCACGAACGCTCTCCGTATTACCGATTTCGACAGCCTCTTCACAATTCGATTGTAGAAAACTTTGCCAGTCTTCTATGTCTTTCCCTTTGAATCTCAAACAAGACGTATTGGTGAATTCTTTGCTTGACATCCCGCTATCGCTTCGTTCATCGCATTTGAGGCCTCTCTTTCGGAAGCCTCGGGCGGCCGTAGCGACGGTTTTGTTTAGTCTTCCGACTGCGTAAGTTCCAATCGCGCTCTATTTCAATTTCTCTGTGGAGCTAACTATTGAAATATTGCTTTTCTCCTTATAGCTACTTTTATGTTTTTTGTTTTTATTTCTGTAGGAAACCAGAGAGAGCTTCCACTGAGAAGGACTCCAAGTAAGTTTAATTGAAGCGTCTTCAATCACATTTTCTGTGATGGATCAGAATTTATATTTAGATTTGTTTCATTTATCGCTTTTATGACGGGATGACGGTGAAGATGGTCAGCGAGGGCGATAAAGTCTTTTGCTATGGCAGAATTGGAAGCCAGGAAGCTTAAGTACCCCAACACCGGGACTGAAGCTCTTCTCATGGGGATCTTAGTTGAAGGTTAATGATTTTTTCCTTATTTTTTATTTTAACAAGTAAAGTATGACTCTGTCCGCGAAATAGTATTGGAAATCTCTTGAATCCAATCATAATTTTGTACTTCTCATGCTTCTTATCTTAATTATCAATGTAATCATACAATTTTTTTGTCACCTAAAGCCTTGCACCTGCTAGAAGTGGATTTTCCTCCTTTTTTTCCTAGAACGCCTCATAATGACTGTATTAATGTATTATTTCTGCTACAGAATGTAAACAGGTTTTACGAGTCATTTATTTCCTATTCATAGCATTAATATTATCAAATGCTTCAGCCCTTAGTTTTTTGCTTTTGCTAGCCGTTGATAAAATAAACCTTCATCCTAGAACTGAGCGCTTGATGTGGGCATAAATTAGTTACTTCTTGGCCTGACATTGGTTCCTTCTTAAAGGATTCAGCATTTGAGAACTAGGGTTTTTTTTTCTCTCTCAATTCGGTGATGTTGATTATTGAGTTTATGGACGAAGGATGGATAGCTGACCTTGCATCCCCCATGTATATTTCTTTCACTGGATGCGTTGGTCTGTTAACTCCCTCGGGTATCAGCATGACAAGCTGGGCATTTGGGGTCTTTCATTTATATAGTGGATATCCTATCTTCTGACTGTAGGATTTGCCTGAGGATTGAGTTTTTGAATACTGTGGATTGCAGCTGTTCTGTAAATCGGTTCTCTTACCTTTTTCCTTTATCTAGTCTTACAAGTTTTATGGTTATTCGTCAAAGGAGAAAAAAAATGTAAACAAAAAGGATGCTGATTTCAGGAATTTATATGGGTTTGAATGATTGGAAGATTGATTCTTTAGCAAATCTTCTCTTCCATTTGAGTTGGATTTCTTTTGATCACCAAAGTGATGATTTTAATTGTTTGATTCTTCTTCCTTCTTTTATTGGACAACATGTTAGGATTGTAGTTTCAAGCCAGCTTCCTGTAGAGCCCTCTTATCCTCTGTAAGATCTCTTTTTCTGTTTGGATGTCATTTTGACAACTGAAAATAAATTCTGAGAGTGAGTCCGTCCCCTCATCACCAAATGCATTTTCTCTATGAAGATATCTTGTAGATTGTGCACCTCTTTGTAGATTGACATAAACCATTCAGATTTGGTTTGATTTCTCGATGAAGTTTGAGGTGTCCCAGGTTGACCTGCACAAACTTGCATCTCTCATGCTTCTTGGAGGATAGGGGACTTTATTAAGAGAAATTGAATCTTTTGAAACAATTTACCCATTTGCTATATGTTGGATGGTGCAGAATTTGAGG
Source organism: Protea cynaroides (assembly GCA_028583415.1). NCBI lineage: Eukaryota > Viridiplantae > Streptophyta > Magnoliopsida > Proteales > Proteaceae > Protea > Protea cynaroides. The sequence goes on from CM053276.1 coordinate 134,262,260, forward strand.
ATGTTAAAGGCAAGAGTACTTTGTGGTGACAAGGTGCTTTAGCATATATTTAGCCTCCCTCCTCCCCCCCTCCCCCAAGTGGCAGATGACACCTGAAAATTTATTGATTAACTGCAACGAGAATACATTTTAGTATACGGCGAACCACAACAGCTACTATGCCTCACAAGAAGGCCGCACAAAAACTACATAAAATCACCCCAAAACATTTAGTTTCCTCCTGTACCTGACAAATGCAAGAGATTAAGGCAATCATAAGGGCATGTCATCTCCATAATGCAGTTTTGGATGCTCAACCCCTTCGTTTTGCCAGATTGTCAGCCACCTCGTTAGCAGATCTAGATTTCCACCGAAACTGAAAATGCCTTTGGGAAAAGATCTTTAGCCTTTTTGTTTTCTTCTCCCAGCGTGCTCTTTGGTGCTCTTCTATTCTCTTTGACTTTAGAGGAATTGAGTTTCATGTTTCTGAAGAATTTTGAAGTAGATATAATTTATGATATATCCATCACTTGGCATACTGTATTGACTTCTATGACTGTTGAGACTTGAGATCTTGCCCCTTCTTTCTCTTATCCTGTAACGAATGTCTCTTAGTTTCTCTTACTTGGTCTCACAGTTCCCATTATCATAACCTACTGAAACTAACTTCTTTTCAGAACTCCTGACGGTTCTGTCAAAGTAAAAGAATTTGTTAACATTCCATGACTTACGCTAGCACCGCATAAATTCAAACAAGTATCTAAGAAATAAAAACTCTTCCAGTGTTTTTATGCTGCCAATCCCAAGCCCAGATAAAACAGGAGGGTTGGTGGGTCAGGTTGGCATTATAAAAACCTTAGCCAAACCTTCTAACATCGATCCTGGAGTTTCTTTGAATAGAGTTGATTGGCAAAAGAGGATCCAAGTAACCGACCCCAATTAGTTGGGATAAGGCTGAGTTGAGCTAGGAAATAAACAGAAGGATCAAAGGATGTAGAACCCCTAATTTTGGCCAGAACCTATCCAAAAATAGCTCAAAGGGAAGATCGAGACAGCATACTTACGTGTGTGAAAAGAAAGAATGAGAGCACTAATCTTGGAATGTCTTGATTTCTTTACCATGGACAGATGCTTTCACTCCCATCTTCTATTCTCCATGAAAGAAAAGTCAAAATTGTTGCATAAAATTTCTCTAGTCGCATGACTTCTTATTTGTGGAAATCTTAATTTGGTTTTTAATTTCAAAGGCCTTCTGTAAGTCCCTGCTCCCTTTTGCCTATCAATCCCCACTTTTGAATTAGTTGCACTAAAAACTAAAATTTTCTGAATCCACCATGAAGGACGCTGAACAAAAAATAATCTCAATCGGGAACTGTAGCTTCTCAAAACATCTAGAAGCATGGTACATCTCTTCCATTTTATATTCATTATGACAATTGAGATCTATATCAACAAATTTCTGGTTATAGAATCTTATTTTGCTTTTTCACTTGGATTATTCAATGAGTCTATCCTCCACATTCTTAATTTCAGGAACCAGTCAAGTAGCAAAATTTTTGCGGGCAAACGGAATTACACTTTTCAAAGTGCGGGAAGAAACTGTAAAGTTACTTGGAAAATCTGACATGTACTTCTTCAGTCCTGAGCACCCTCCACTCACTGAACCAGCTCAAAGGGCCCTTGATTGGGCTGTAGATGAGAAACTGAAAGCAGGTAGTTAGCTATTTTTATGATAAGTAGTAGCTATAACCATTTTGGAAGGCTTCCTAAACGGTCCACTATTTTTAGCCACATGGACTTGGTCTCGATTAGCCAAATGTTAAATTTCAGAGCTAATTCAATCAAATACCCTCCTGTCATCCTGGGTATTGACATGCATCCCCATGTATGTCTATGTGCATCTATGGTATTCTGACCGTTATTGTGCACTCTCCCATATTCCTGGATTTTCGGAGCTTTATTTGCCACTTGGCAAACTCCTGTTGGAAAGAGACTTGAAATGTGAGCAGGGGACATATAGGTCTACTTGTCCACAAAAATATGTCCCAGGAATGTGCCTTAATTATCGTGAAGTCGTACATCATATAGTTATGGGAGGTAGAATTATGAGGTCATAATTGCTGCAATTTAATAGGGAACCACAGGCCTGACATGTGAGATTAAGTTGCCTCAAATGAGAGATTTTCCCCCTGTTTCCCCCTTTTGTGTGGTATGATACCATTGTGGGATCACTTCCTTAAGATATAATTCTGAAATTCTTTAGTTACTCGGTATGTTGATAATAATATAGTTTGGGTGCCAACTACCATTTTTTTAGTCTGTAATGCACGATCATCAAGTTTCTGCTCTTTCCTTTTTAACTGAGAAAATGGGAACATCCATTTCTTTTCCTCAGGGTTGGTCTACGGAGTAGGTAGAGAGGTTCTTACTAGAAAACCAGAGAGCCTCAGTGCTCAAGAATTAGAAATTGAAACAATTTCCACCAAAAGTGTAGGACTCATTGATAGTTGAAATGGATTTGCAAACTGGATCAGCTGATATTGTTTGAAATCAATTTTGCTCGAACAAATGATGGTCTGGGACCCAACAAGGCAACGTGTAGTTATGGACAAGGAAAGCAGTTACTTTGTTTGATGGCTAAGAATGTTCATGCTTTTCCTGTAATATATGTCCTATCAATTTCAGAAATATGGTCTGATGTTTTGGTGCTATGATTTATTTTTCAGCATCCTTGCCTGAATCTGCTACCCGACCGAGTCATGAAGCATGCAGTAGATGTAATATAATCATGTGTATGGTTGAGGGTGTGCTTTCTTGCAGTAAAACAGGAAATAATTACTGTACTTCTCGAATCCTGGTACCATATGAAGTTATGAAATATTGGGGCAACTATCTTCCTCGAAGTTTAGAGAAATGGTTTTCTTTTTACCCTAGACTATGGATTCACAGATTGAAAGTCATTTTGAAGCATCCTAGGTTCCAATATTTTGTAAGTCAGGTTGATCCATCTGATGAATAATGGCCAGCCTAGTGGAATGCAACAACTCCAAAATGGGATGCAGAGAGAGAGATTTCCAAATATCTCTTTATGGGGATTCCATTATGGATTTGTAGCATCCCATGAGGCCGACCACTCTTCATCAGTTAGATAATGCAAACTGTAACTAAAAACAAATAAACAAAACCAGAAACCGGAAAGTTAAGTACTGAGGGAGGAGTGCAATGTTGATTCTGTATGGTAGAGTAGAATTGAGATTGCTTACTTTACTCCTCCTACAGACCTCTATTTATAGATGAATAGGTAAACAAAATAATGGGAGGGAGAGAGAGAGAGAGAGAGAGAGGAGTGCAATGTTGATTCTGCATGGTAGAGCAGAATCGAGATTGCTTACTTTACTCCTCCTACAGACCTCTATTTATAGATGAAAGGTAAACAAAATATAGGGATGGGACTCCACATGTCAACATGAGAGGGATCCCACTTACATAAAGAGATAGGATCCCCACTTGTCAACATAATGTGGAGTCGTAGATAAATAATGAAGTAAAAGGTGAGATAAGATAAGAAAGGACTTATCACCTAGATGGCACTAATCCCGAGATGGGCTCAGCGCTATTTAGTCAGCTTGACAATTACTGTTGATATTGTTAACACAAACCATGGTTCTCAAAACGTTTCGTTGGTTTTCCAATGTATCCCACATTGGAGATGTCTCTGGACTGTTTGCTTTTTGTAATGCAGTGTCTTTGGTTTGAATCTTTGCAAGAGTTAGGATATAATCAGAATGGAAACAAATTTTTCTGAATTTGCTTCTTTCTTCAAATTTATTTTACTGGTTTCTTCAATTTTGTTTTATTTTACATTTTTGGATTTTAAACCCAATATAATTATGTGTTCAGATGGTTATATTCAGCTAGGACTTTGTGATGTAGATCAGGAGAGGTCCAACACAAATTCACGCCGACCAAATTATAGTTTAATTGGTTAAATAAGTAGCCTATGGTTTATTTGGGTCATAGGCTAGGGATTTTTTATGTTTTCTAATGTAATATGTCTATTTTGAAAGTTATTTATGAGGATAAGTGGCCCATACAAATTTAACTAGTTAATTGTATCTAGTATTCTAAACTGTGAAGTCTTGGGGAATTCAATAGGTTAAATTCATTGTTAGTGGTGAAAGACCTTGAAAATGTAAAGTTCATTAAATATCTTGAAATCAGTCCTAATATAAGTCTTTAGAAATGTACAGGCCATTAAATCTAGGATGAAGTCCCAATGAGGGTCTAGAATCATATCAGTGGATCCACATCCTCTCCTCCCAGAGGTTCAGGAGGAGGGGGACACCCCCGTTGGATGGTCGACACGTGGGGCTAGGGTGAATCCGAAACCTCCATTTGAGCCAACACCGAGCCAACAAGCTTGCGCCGACAGGGGGTGTCGGCTCGGATGGAGGGCTCGGATTCACCCGAGCTCCACGTGTCGGCCATCCAACGTGGGCATCCCCCCTCCTCCTGAACCTCTGGGAGGAGAGGATGTGAATCCCATCTCAGTCTCTATAAAAAGAGCTGCATGTAAGCATTTGGGATCAGAATTGGAAAATGAAATTGGTTTATACCATTCTTTTATGAAAGTCAGTGACACATTTTGTTCCTGGTGTGAAGCTGGGGTTGTTCAGTGAGATGTTGGTTAAGGCTTAGGTGGTAATACCCAAATCATATCCTATTATTTTGTTTTCATTGTTAAAAAAAGGTGTTGGTAAAGAGAAAATAAAATCCATGTTTATCAATTCTGATTTTGTCCCTTTCTTTGTCGATCATGTTGCAATTGATTTCACACTGGTTCTTCTCTGGTTCGAGATTGATTTTGCATTACTTTGTCTTGAAGATCTGAAATATGATTTAAAGATTTTTTTTTTTTTGGGGGTGATGATAAAAGGGATTGACGTATTAGTAGTAAGCAGGACCAGTTTGGTTTGGGTTGGACCAAGATTGGGCTAGTTTTTGGTTTTGGATCATGTGGTTCAACATTGGACCAATTTTAATTATGATTTAGCAAAAATTACTCATACCACCTTGGACTTTGGTCCAAATACACCTACTACCCTAAAGTTGACAACAATTACAACCGCACCCCAAATTCTAACAATGTTAAATAAAAAAATTTTAAAGACAATTTTACCCTTATTGCATTTACAAACAAAATAGGAGAAATGACTTTTTTAACCCTCTATAAATATGAAATGATGAAATGACCAAAGTATCCTCCCAAACATTTATATAAAAAAGCACTTTTGTTCTCTCATTTTATATTATTATGGTCTTTTTATAATACCCATAAGGGTATTTTGAACCTTAAAAAAATAAAATTGTGCTGACATCAGCAATTAACAGAAAAAAACTAACGGAGTGGGCCTCTGTGTAACCATATTTGGTATTTAGGGGTAGTAGGTGTAATTGTTGGCAACTTTAGGGTAGTAAGTGTATTTGGACCAAAGTCCAGGGGTGGTATGAGTAATTTTCCCTATGATTTAAAATTGTAGTCTTATTTTAACTTATTGTTGGGTTTATTTAGGAATTCCAATCACAGCCTTTGGGTGGGAAGGATATCCTTTACTATTCGGATTTTCTTTATTAAGTGTTTAAGTCTAAGGGTGACTCTTCCAAAAGCAAACCTGCCGCTAGACTCTAGAGAAAGATTCCTCATTAGGTTGGGATATTTGTTAGGTAGTTAAGTCAGTCCAGGTCACTCTTATTGTTGCTCATGCATGGGAGAAGTTTCTTTTGTCTTTCCCTTATTATATGGTCAGTTTAGGACACTAACACCTTAGTCTATTTAGACCTCTATTTTGTTTTAGTTCTTTTACTTTTATAAATAAGATGCAAGGCTTAAGTGCCCCCCACGATTTGATTATGGAATAGAAATTAGTTTGTTTGTTTGTTTGGAATTGAGTTTTTGCCTCTCCCTCTATCCACTCTCTCCCCCCAATCTCCTCTTTCTTCTCTCTCTTTTCTCCCTTCTTCTTCCCTACCAGATCTGCATTAACTCTGGGTTATTTACTTTAAAATATTTTTTTCAAGGCTATATGGCTAAGAGGAGTGGTACTCCCAGGCATAGTTTGGAATCATAACATCTGCCAAGTTCACTTTTTCATGCAGCTGGCTGGTCTGTAGTTTTTTCCCTTTAGATTCATCTTTACCAGTTATTCATTCTTTATCAACAAACTACTAGTTAACCCCCCACCCGCCCACCAATTCACACAAAAAAATGGATGATTAGAAGAATTGAGTTGTTGGTTCTCCCTCATCCCCTTTCTCCCCCACAATCTCCTCTCTCTTTTCTCCCTTCTTCTTCACCTGATCTGCATTAAGTAACTCTGGTTATTTACTTTAAAGTCTTTTTTTTTCAATGCTATATAGCCAAGAGGAATGGTACTCCCAGGCATAGTTTGGAATTATAATATCTGCCAAGTTTACTTTTTCATGCAGCTGGCTGGCCTGTAATCTTTGATCCTTCAGAGTTCATCTTTACCAGTTATTCATTCTTTATCAACAAACTGCTAGTTAACCAACCCCCCCCCCCCCAAAAAAAAAAAAGAAAAAAAAAGCAAAAAATCACACAAAAAAATGTATGATTTGAAGACACCCAGGCATAGTTTGGAATCATAACATCTGCCAAGTTCACTTTTTCATGCAGCTGGCTGGTCTGTTGTTTTTTCCCTTTAGATTCATCTTTACCAGTTATTCATTCTTTATCAACAACTACTAGTTAACCCCCCACCCACCCACCAATTCACACAAAAAAATGGATGATTAGAAGAATTGAGTTGTTGGCTCTCCCTCGTCCCCTTTCTCCCCCACAATATCCTCTCTCTTTTCTCCCTTCTTCTTCACCTGATCTGCATTAAGTAACTCTGGTTATTTACTTTAAAGTCTTTTTTTTTAATGCTATATAGCCAAGAGGAATGGTACTCCCAGGCATAGTTTGGAATTATAATATCTGCTGAGTTTACTTTTTCATGCAGCTGGCTGGCCTGTAATCTTTGATCCTTCAGAGTTCATCTTTACCAGTTATTCATTCTTTATCAACAAACTGCTAGTTAACCAACCCCCCCCCCAAAAAAAAAAAAAAAAAAAAAAAGTCACACAAAAAAATGTATGATTTGAAGACACCCACACTTGAGGACAAGATTAATATAGCCTTAAGGTTTGATTGAAGTTCAATGTATCCTGAGGGAAAAGAAGATCATCTTTCTCTAGTGGACGAAAATTTTGGATCTTGAAATCATTATTGCTGTTCTTTCTATTTGTTTCCTTTATATAGTTATAATTACTTTTGACAGTGCTAATTCTTCGTTAGATTGCTATCAGTACATTGAAGGTGCTGAAGGAATGAATGTTCCTGACGTCCCAAGATGAAGTAAAAGGCTCAAAGAGCCAAAATATAAAGCACACCAGAACATCCTTCTCAGTTATCAACAATCAGAGACTATTTTGCAAACTGATAGAGACAAATTCCTTTCTTATCAGAAAATTGCATCATGAGAGAGACCTAAACTGAGGTTACGTTTATGGCAACCCAGATATGAATTGATTTCCCTATTAAACGGGAACCCCATTAATGATTCTGATATATTTCCATTCTCTGAAACTTCTCAGCTGGTTCCATTGAAGTTTTGTCCTTTCTGGTTCTCTGTTAGAACAAAATGTTCAACCTGTTTCTGATGAAAGAAGCCTCCTTAAAAGTGAGAGCATAACTAAGGAGATCCACCCGCACCCAAACGCTAATAGCAGTTAACAATACCAGTTTCTCCTCAATGTCCATACTAATACCACAAGAAAATGGAGAATCGGAGGGAATTGAGGATTGCATGAATATTGGTTAGTCCTGATATAGTTTAGGCACACCACTTGGACAACATATAGCCTTATCCCAACCTGAGTAGTAGCTTGTATGCTATCGGGTGATGCATTGTGGCATTTGTTTCTTCTTTCATGTATTGTAATGGCCGTTGTGGAAAACCTCAACTCTTTTTATTTAGTAATATTTCTATTGGAATGCAGGTGAAAGTGGTGAAATAACCACAACCCATTTACTCCTTGGCATTTGGTCTGAAAAAGAATCAGCAGGTCACAAGATAATGGCTGCTCTTGGTTTTGATGATGAGAAAGCTAAAGAGCTCTCTAAGTCTGTAAGTTCTTGCTCTCTATGTGTGTTTCTGTCTGATAACCCAAAATAAAAATGTTTGTTATAGAAAGTTCCAAATATCCTCTGCTAATGACTTTTTTTTTTGGATAAGCTATGCTAATAACTTATTAATGATGTAATGACACAAAAAAAGGCAGAATCTTAAATCTTCCCCCAATTTAAATATAAAAATTAAACATTAAAAAAAAAGTCCTTCTAATCCCCTTCTTCCATACTTCCGTATGGGAGAGATTTCCAGCCTGGATTCTTCTAGAAGTTACATGACGTTGTCAATCTTACCATTTATGTAATTGCTGTTACAGATGGACAAAGATGTCATTTTGAGCTATCGTTAGGCATGTACAAAGGTTCTAGATTTGCTTGCTGCCTCGAAGCTTCTTTTTGCGCCAGACTTCTCAGAAAGAGCAGCTTGCTGTGGTATGCTTTGTTATAAGGAAAGTTGTTTTGCATGACTACATTCGAGTATGTTTGATTTGGTAAGGCACGACCACGTGCTCATGTAACCATTATTGTAATTCTAGAATTCTTGTCAGAAGAGATTTTGATGGAATTTGAATTTCGTTTCCTCACAGAAGATTTCTTTGGTAACTGCTACTCTGCTGCCAAGACATTCCAATTTCTCTATTTGTCTAATTTCATTTTCAACCTTGTTCACAGTATTGGTTACTGATATCTCACTTTTATCATCAAAAGAAGATTGATTGTTGAACATCAGAATATGGTCAGGGGCATGTAGCTGGGCCTCTTGTTGTAACGTAAGCATTAAAGGATTATGCATGGAAGATGATGCAAGCTACACTTGGTAGAGAGCCTTGGATGAGTATAGAAGCACAGTGGGAAAGAAAAGCTGGTGTATGGCTGGTAACAACAAAGACCCAACTTTGAGTTGCTTACTTGTTATACGCAAAGGCCGGGCCAGACTCAGCTGGAGGGCTCCACCCTAACCCAACCCAGCCTGATCTGGGCGTGGATTTCACAACATTTCTCTCTGGTTTCCAAGTAAACGTGGATATGATCCACTAGATATGGTTTCCAAGCCAAAATTGAATCCACTGCTGAAGGCGGGACCTTGTTCAAACATCATAGGGTCCAGCCATCACCAGTATGTGTGGTAGTGAGGACGGTATTGTTGGAGGTGGATTTAGAAAATAACCCTTAAACAACTTTTAAGTTAATGACTTCGTCGTGCATGTGAAAAAGTCACCATAGATCCTAAGGATCCTTTTTGACTCCTTTGGAATATATAAGAAATTTAAGCTGTTTATCTATGCTCTACCTTAGGTCCTAAATTTTATTTAAGTTAGCAGCTCTTTCTGCCTAATCTTAGGGAAACATCCTGTAATTTTATACCCATTTCTTCTGCACAAAAAGCTGAGAAAGAAAATGCTTTTGCTTTAAAATGTAAAAACATCTTTTTTCATATGTTCCCTTATGGGTTGACCGCACGAGTGATGGAACTTTAAGGCCTGGGGTCCACTCTTCTTTCTTCTTTCTTCTTTCTTCTTTCTTCATTTTTCTTACCTCAAATGGATTAGGTAAACGAACTAAAAGATGCCTTTTATTGTGACCTTATACATCAAGTAATCATTGATCATTTCAAGTTTAGTATCAGTTTTTTTTTTTTTTTTTTTTCCTTCAAGATTTGTGGTCTTAATAATGGCAGATATAATTGACTCAATACAAACTACAAACTTCTATCCTTAGTTCCCATTCCGACCTCTTTGATGGTTAGATCTTTTCTCGAGGGGCAAAAACAAATTAGCTTGTTTGATTGGCTTCCAAGCATGTACGTGCAAAAACAAATTAGCTATGTTAGATTGGTTTCCATGCTTGTATGTGCAACAAAAACTGTGTTACTTTCTTCTTCATAATTTTATTTTGTCAACAACGATTAACAATATTTAGAATTAAATAGAAATGATTAATGACATTAACCTAGGTTTAGAAATTTAGTCAGACCCAAAGTTTTAGAAATAAGTATCGAATTGGAAATCAATCAATGCTAAAACCAACCGGTACCAATACGGATACATGGTAGGTCAATAGGGTAGGGACACATGATTGATCTGAAAAGAAATCGATATAGGACTAGTATCAGCCTTGACCAAAACTAATACAAATTCATGGATATTGATTAAATCCTTGGTCAAGCACTCAAGCCATGATGATTCGATGCATATTATACATCATTGTGATGTTGACATTGCTGTTACATTATGATTTGATTTGTTATCTTAAACTGACAAAAGGAATCTTTCGCTACCCTCTTGGCTATTCCAATCATTGGATAAAAATGAAATAGTCTGGATAAATAAAATTATAAATTTGGGAATTTAATTCAATTAAATACCGTAGTAACATACCTTACTCTTAAGACCTTAGAATCTTCTCATCTACAAAACTCATGGCAGATATTTGACATCGTATAGAACATTTCCTAGGGGGGTTGTACAGGAAACCTGAGTTTTTATTTTTTATTTTTTAACCGAGTAAGAGTGGGCCAGAGTGGTTACTACGTGTGGAGAGAACCTACACGCAAATCGAAGCAGATCCCTATTATATCTTGACTTTTGATCCCACTCGAATTATATAAAATTTTATCTTTTAACATCATCCGCGTACATTGTTTAAAAGCTTTAATCACACTCAAATCCCTTTCTATATACACAAAGCGGGTCAAAGCTATCAAACATCCATAAAATATGTGGACCCACCTAATGCCCCAAACTCCCATTCCTTGTCGACCAGGCTGAACCAGAGTGAAGCAGCGGCCAGATTTTATGGGGGTATTGCTACGTCCACGGTCCGCACTGGGCCCTACATTCCAAACTTTTTTTCTTATAGCGTTAGGATGTACGGAAAGCATTTTTGATGTATCGAGCCGGGTGGAGTCAACAACCCATAACCCATCTACCCACCAATAAAGATAATGGATGAAACGTGAAGAGAGAGAGAGAGAGAGAGAGAGAGGGGTTTCACGGTTTCAGTTTCTTTTCCAGTGGTGAACAGTTTTACCGTAAGCAAACCGCAGATTAAAATCGTACGGTAACATTTCAATCATGACACGTGCCAACCAAATATGGGTTCTGTCTATTGTCCCCATATCGCTTCACATGGTTAGACAGGTGCCGGACGGCGGGGTGATGCGCCGTTACGAACTCCTTACGATATATTTTTTTTTTTAATTGTTAATAAAAATTATATAAAATAATGATGTAACAGCTATTTATAATCGTGTAATTGAGAAGCGAAGACGTCCCATCTGCCTTTTATTTTTCAAATAAACGGCGCGTGGACCCCATTCCACTATTGAGGTCAGGGCCGTTACTACGTCCTCACCGACTGCTACGTGTCATTCTTCTATTCATCCCACCGGTGGACCCTTCTGAAATACTTTGACCAGAAGAGAACAATCGCATCCTCGGTTTTGGAGTACTAAATTACTAATTTACCCTTTCACGAACTGTTTACGATGGTTGTAAATCATTGGGCGATGATTGGAATTTTATAATTCACGAATTTCAAGGACCAACTGATTGCTTAGGCTGTGTAAGGAGGAGGACGTCGACATGCGCCTCAGTAGCATCATAACGGGTCTGCAGATCAACCGCACGTACGTGCACTCTTCATGGGATTGAGTCCGTGATAGAACCCGTGGAGAGTACAGGTACGTGCAGAGAAACTTATGAGGAAAAGGGTGAGAGAGTGAGGAAGTTAGCGTCATTTGCAGGTCCTCCCAAATGTATGACAGGCTATATACACGTTTCGAGTTCTCAAATTTTGCAGATTTTGTTTTCAATTATGAGATTTGGGTGGGAATCAGCGAGGGATGGGTAAAGCAATACAAGATTCATTCTCATTCATAGACGGCTTGAGCTAATTGACTGAGAGAGAGAGAGAGAGAGAGAGAGAGAGAGAGAGAGAGAGGGGCAAGCAGTTGGAAGTTGCTAGCTAGGGTTGCTTCACGCAAGCAGCTAAAGGGGTGGGGGGTTGGGTGTATCGCGTGGCTTTAAAGATTTGGAGTAGGGTTTAAAAATCAAACAAGTCCAAAACACGACCCATCAATTTTGGCTCTTGGGTTCTCTCTCTCTCTCTCATCTTTTTCATCATTTTAATGATTTAATCAGTTCTTTCACGCGGAGAAGCCCAATTGACCAGCGATGCCGGACAACAATTAAAGAAGAAGCCGGCACACATCATCAGCAGCAGCAGAAGAAGATGAGCAGTGGAAACAGCAGTAGTACCAGTGGCGGTGGTGGTGGTGGTGGGGGCTGTAGTGGCGGAGGAGGCGGTGGAAGTGGTGGGCCTTGTGGTGCATGCAAGTTTCTGCGGCGTAAGTGCGTGACGGGTTGTATATTTGCCCCATATTTCGACTCGGAACAAGGAGCGGCTCTTTTTGCAGCAGTGCATAAGGTGTTCGGTGCAAGCAATGTTTCTAAACTTCTACTTCATATACCCATCCATAAGCGTCTCGATGCTGTAGTCACCATATGTTATGAGGCTCAGGCTCGTATCCGCGATCCTGTCTATGGTTGCGTTGCTCACATCTTCGCTCTTCAACAACAGGTAACAACCCATGGTGAAACTGAAACAGCAACCTAAGCTTAATTTCTCTACCCTTTTCATCCAGGACCAATATTCTCATTTTCAGAGAGAAACTGTTTTTCCTTGGAATCAGAGTCGTTTTCAGAGGATCTGTTTTACTAATAATTCTATTTCTTGGAAGATTACATGGAGAATGAAAATGACCCTTTTCTTCTCTCTCTCTCTCTCTCTCTCTCCTCGAATTGTAATTGTATCATCAGGTGAGAGAGAATACCTGCAGAATGACATGCATGTAATTAAATGGTTTCGGGTTTGCCTTCCATGATTAAGAATGTAAAGGATTTAGTCTCTAATAGCCCTAGCCCCGGCCTTAAAAAGAGATATATATATTTTTTAATTTTCCTTTAATGTATAAATTTGTGAGTTGGTTTTGATAACATAACTCATGATTAATGTATTGAATCTGTGGGTGTAGGTGGTGAACTTGCAGGCGGAGCTCTCGTACTTGCAAGCTCACTTGGCAACCCTAGAGCTTCCATCTCCAACGCCGGCTCCACCACCCTCTACGTTACTGAACCCACCATCACTCTCCATTTCAGATCTCTCCTCAGCTTTAAGCATGCCAGCTGCGTCCTTCGATCTATCGATGCTTTTTGATCCTCTGGTGCAACCTCCATGGACGTTGCAACAACGACAAATGGATCTCCTTGGGAGGAACCCATCGCACAACTCTTCCTCCTCCACAGCTGCCACCGCAACTGGAGGAGGTGGGGGTGGTGATCTTCAGGCATTGGCAAGGGAGCTCCTTCACAGACACGGTTCTTCGGTGGGTTCATCGCATTCAACGGAGCCATCACCTCCACCTCCACCTCCATCACCGCCGCCGCCGCCTCTTTCTAGATAAAAATCTGAGACTGACCTGATTGACCCTTTACTTTCTCAGTTAGAGTTGCTCCGATTGGAAAACCGGCTAATGGAAGAATGCATTGTTACCTGGTTTTCGGGGTGTTTTTGTTTTCTTCCCCACAGGCAAAAATAGTCAAATTTGGAAGTTGACCCTTTTCATCTTTGCAAAATATTAGATGAAATGAAGCATTAGTTTGCAATTGGTGCGATCCTGCATGCATCTAACATTGAAATTCTCTCTCTCTCTCTCTCTCTCTCTCTCTCTCTCTCTCTCTCTCTCTCTCTCTCTCTCTCTCTATATATATATATATATATATAGACAATCCCACCGGCTTCAATAGTTTTGTACCATTTTCTTGGCGTTTTCGGATATCAGAGATAAACCCACAAACCTGTAACTGAAGGTCAGATATGAAATAATAATAATAATAATAATAATAATAATAATAATAATAAATGAATGAATGAAAAATAAAAATAAAAAAGTTTTAATTTGAGCACATGCAGAACCGCTAGCTGATGCTTCAATAGTTAAGAACTTAAGATCCTAGTGAACCCTTCAAATGATTAATTAGAATGGCAATTATGTCAGCATTTCTTTCGGGCATATTCTATGGATAAGTGTAGAATCGTCCCTCTAATAAATTATCATGGGATTCCTAGTTAAGTAATGGGAAAGGTCTGAAAGGATTTTGTGTCCGGTTGTATGGTTTTCGTGCTAGTACGTTAGTCAATGAGGGTGCACACGTAGCCATTTAACTAGGGGGGAGGGAATGAGGTGGTCATTTCACCCCATCTATGTTAGGCGTAGGCACGGACTATCTGACAAGAATCTTTTTCCCTAAATTAATGGGAGGAGATGTTTAGTATGTTGCGTGACTCTGCACCAGTGCGGGTCAATAAGAGTATGCACTTGGGGCATTCAACTCGGTGGATTTTTTCTTTATCTCATGAGGATGAGACGATTATTTTGCCCTTCATGTGTCTTGACGTAGGTTCCACATAGCCTTCTTTTTCCCTTATTTTATTATTGAAAGTAATTTAAGACAAATGCATTTTGTACAACTATGTTGATTGGATTAGCAAAATGGGTGCTTCTAAATGAGAGGCATTGAGGGCTGAATTGGTCTATATATGTGACATTTGCTTACTTCATAAGTAGAGGAAAAAGATCCAGATCCTTTGCAACACGCATTCCAATTAAGGATACCCTATGTAAATTTTTTGGGGGCTGCTTCAGACCCCAAAGAGCTCATAGGCTAAGGGCGGGGACTAAGTGGGGGATATTGATGCATGGCATGTGTGGGAGGGAAGACTTGAACATGAGAACAAGCATGGACCATGTAGCGGCAAACAGAGCGCAAACTACTCAACCAAATCACGTGTCGCCCATTCAATTTTCAAAAGGCTCGAAAAGGCGAAAACAACTAATATGGTCAAATTGACATTCTAGGTGTCATTGGTGAAAAAATCATTATTTGATTCTTTTTCCTTACCTAAAGTTGGCATGGCAGGATTACCTTTGGAATGCACATTACAAGGATCTAATACTCCTTATAGGATCCTTTACATTAGCCACATGTCAAATTTTACACCCATTTCAAGCATATGATTGGTTGAATTGGTCTATATATGTGACATTTGCTTACTTCATCAGTAGAGAGGGGAAAAATCCAAATCCCTTGCTATACAACTTTCAAGGATACCCTTCATATAAACAATTTTTTGGGGGTGCTTTAGACCCCAAAGGATATTGCTCGCATGCTAAGGATGGGGACTAAGTGGGGGGTTGCTGCATGGCATGTGTGGGAGGAAAAACTTGAACACGAGAACAAGCATGAACATTGTAGTGACAAATAGGGCGCAAACCACTCAATCAAATCACATGTTCACCAATTCCATTTTCAAAAGGCTCGAATAGGCAGAAACTACTAATACGATCAAATTGACATGCTAGGTGTTGTTGATAAAAATATCGTTACTTGATTCTTTTCCCTAACCTAAAGTTGGCATGCAAGGATTATCTTTGGAATGCACATTACAAGGATCCAAAACTCCTTAATGGATCCTCTACATTAGCCACCTGTCAATTTTAGGCCCGTTTTAAGACCTAAAGTTGGCATGCAAGGATCATCTTTGAAATGACCATGGGATGTTTAAGGAATAGTTTTGAAAAATCACCTACCAAATTTTATACTCAAAATCAATCATATATTATCTCTATGTATTGACATTTTTCCCATGTGTGTTTGTTTTCCATTTATAATCAATCATTTAAAAAAAATTCCGTTTACATCCTATGCAATTTTATTTTTTCACCTAGAAAAACTTGCAACCGCGTGACAATTGTTGTATTAGTTGGATTTTTTTTACATCACAAACTTTTTTTTTATTGAAATTCATCACGCGAGAATAGAATACCACTTGAGAAATATAATGCTTATTTATTTATTTATTTTTTACAAATTCTACCAACACGTGCCTTTAGTTTTGTATTTGGTCACTCCCACAAGGGTTGACCAGTGACTCAAAGTATATATTACCATGTGGAAAATGTTAAAATAAAATCTTAAAAAATTGTTAATCATTTAAATTTTTAAAAAATAATTAACTGACACAGAAGCCCGTACAATCAAGATGGCCCACAAAATTTTACATGGCCAATCCAAAATGAAAATCTCTTATCTATTCAATAAATTGGATTGGCCATGTCAACCCATTATGTTTCCACTCGTCCAATCAAAACCAGATTTTGGTATTTACAACCTGACCGGGTTCGAAGATGTAGGGGTGCCATTTTGGTTTCGTTTTCACAAAATAATAATAATATAAATAATAACCTGACTGTTTTTGTGCTCTTAATTTCCCCCTTTACCCCTTGTCATTGGAAAACTCAATGATTCAATTTGGGGGTGCAAGTTTGGCCCGTAAGCCTGAACCTACCTAAGCCTGCGGGTTGGCCCAAGTCTGAGATTTCCAGGCCTGATGTCTGGTTGGGCTGAGGTATCCGTCTGAGCTCAGTCAGCCCAATCCGACAGTATATATACATCTCATTGGACTTAGATCTAAATACAATCTCTATCAAGTCGTTTCTGACCATTATATTTGTTATTTTTTAATTAACAATGTTAAGTATAAAATTTAAATGACAATTATACCTTTTGATAATTTAAATAACAACCTTGCCCCAATAATCTAGTTTTGGCCACCACAGAATATGTTAGTTTGTGGAGGATTTACATCGTCTTTTCCAGTGGTTCTGGGATGACAATGGCAACCTATCTCGGATGGTTGCCACGTGGCTCTCGGTGAATCCGAGACCCATGTTCGAGCCAACACCCTCTGTTGGCTTGGCTTGTCAGCTAGGTCGACTCGGATGTGAATCTCGGATTTATCAAGAGCCACGTGACAACCATTTTGGATAGATTGCCACTGTCTTTTCAAACCACTGAGAGGAAACGATGCGGATCCGTTGGTGGACGAATTGGATAGACTCATCATTTGATTTTTGTCAAATGGTAAAATAAAACATTAAAGAAATCAATGAGTATGCCGAGAGCGAGTGCATACACTACTTTTTTGAATGGGCCTAGCTCATGCTTCCTTCGCAAATTCCTTTTGTTTCAATCATTACATTACATGGGTTATGATCTAACGGTTGGAGAGTGACCGATAGGGTAGAGGCGTAGAGGCTGTTTCGTAGGTGTGCCCTTGTGCGCGTGTGACTTGAAGGGGAATTGCAACTACACGCGTGTGGCATGCGGGTTATACGCGTGGGAGTGGAACATCACGGTCTTCCACGTAAGCACAATGATGGGGTATCACGTGAGGATAGTCCCGGCTTGGCTCCTGAAAGAGCATCTTCATTTATTTAAGGAAGGTGGGGTTTCTATATTTGTATATTTAGAGAGTTATTGGTTGGCGAATGGCGACCATCTGTCCACTTAAAGTGGAACAAGCTCCTCCTTTTCCAGAGATTAAATTAAAAAGATAGCATTTGGATTTTTATATACGGATCAGCGGATTTTCGCTTTTCATACTTTCTTTCATACGTACCCCCTCCTTCTCCATTAATATTATTGTTCATTCTTCTTTAATTTGGTTTCATGCCTTGTGGGTCTTCTCATTTTGACTGACAAAGATGGGTTATCCCAGCTTCATCCACCATGCATTACTTTTACTCTCACCCATGGTTTAAGTAATCTATATTGGATCGGTTGATTTGTTTGGTTTTGGATCTGAATAATCCCCCATTTGATTATATTCTAAGGAAAATATATCAACCACACCTCTTGTATTATGGTTTAATCTCATCCATTCGTCTTTATTCACGATAATATCACTAACATCTTTTACTTTTGAGAATATGATTCAGTGAAACCTCTCCGTCTTGAGATAGATCATTCTTTTTTGATCAATGATGGTTTCTTTTCTTTTGCAAACACCTCATCTTATTGTTTAACTTAGATTTGACTGTTTCAGTTCAATGGAGGTGGCTTAATTTGTTGGTGAAACTGGGTAATTCATCATTCAACGAAAAGGGGTCTGACTTAACCATAATTTTCCATTGGATTCGATCATAATCGAATCCAACATGGGCAATCTAATCCGATACCCCCTAAATCTCCGGATATTCTATTTTAAACATGGTTGCAACATCTTTTATCTAAATTAATTAGATTTAAAACCTTACTCCTAACTCATCCAGTGGATGATTTCAATTCTGATGAATGTATGCAATATACATATAATATCTCTTGCATGTCATTCTAAAAGGGAAACGATAGAACAGTATTCCAAGCACCATTACCATTACCATTTCCTGATATCATCCAGCAGTCTCATTTGCCGATAAAAGCTAATAATATAAATACTTTTACATTCTATGATACTATTGCTTCTACTACACTCTTTAAATCTTAAATTTAATTACCATAAAGAAAGAAAGAAAGAAAAAACCTTAAATATACGGCCGCTAACTCTTGACTTCTTGTACTCTAAAAACAAATTCAAAATAAGAAAGTACATAGACCCTCCATCTCTCACTCCACCTTCCATGTTTAATACATGCTAAGATATTTTAATTATCTTTAATTTAGACACTTATATAGTTTATTTGTTGATTCTCCCTAGGTCATAAGTATCTTGAGCTATTTAATTAATAGATATATATTTTTTGTTTGGTTAAAGGGAAGCTATCTAATATCTATTGTCTCTTGCACATTCTGTTTCCACTTAATTAGTGACATCAACTGTTTTATAAAGGAAAGTCTCCATTTTAGGTATAAGTGGTGGCATCATAATTAGCATGTTTGACACTACTTCAGCTGGTTTAAACTTATTAGGATTGCACTCATATATATATATATATATATATATATATATATATATGACACATACTTCATTATTTTCAAGATAAATCTTGATAAACTAGACACTCTTTAACCACGTAATTTTCTCTCTCCCCTCATCCATTTGGTATGAGGAATGGTTCGACCCAGGAACAGTTTCTCTCCCTAGTCAAAATGAATCATTCGGTTCACCATTTAGCGGTGTGACTTGGTGAGCAATGACATCACCTCTGATGATCATGATCATTGGCAGCCTATATATATATAACCCAAGCAACATACTAGGGAATTACCGTCAAAACATTAATCCATACATATGAGAGACATTGTGGTGCATTTTTCTTATAAATCAGTAAAATCATTACTTCCATAGAACCAGACCAAGTGGTCATCTTTAATTGGTGAAACGTTTAAATCATGCGATCCAACCATCCAATCAGTTGACGTCAAAGTGGATCGAGAATAAAGGTCAACACGTCTTTTATCGAGTCACGCGCTTTCATGTTTATCAACTCTTAATCCTTCACACAGTTAGATAACCACAGGCCCCCAAAGGAATTAATGAAAGGGAAGAGAAGAGAGAGATTCAGAGGCACACGATTGCTTCAACATCATGTATTTTTGTATTTTTCTTTTTCTTCACTATAGAAGTTCCACTTGCTCCTCTCTCTCTCTCTCTCTCTCTCTCTCTCTATAATAGACTGACTATTTGTAAGGCTTTCAACATCCCACGAGCTTACCTGAATCTTCAAACTCTTTCTTTTGATCCTCATCTCTGTAACTCCACTCTCCAATTATTTATCTTCTGTCGTCTCCATTCCTTGCTCACTCTTGCATTAAACCCATTACCCCAATAAAATTCATCTGCTTCTTCAAATCCATGGCTCTGGAGACATGGCTAATTAAGGTAAAGATGACGATCTCAAATGGTCTCCAAACAATTAAATCCTATATGATTTCCAAGAAATCTAACCTCGGTGTTTTAGCCTTCGAGATCGCCAGGCTCATGTCAAAGCTCATCCATCTTTGGCAATCCCTTTCCGACCAGAACATCCTTCGTCTTCGCCTTCAATCCATCTCTCTCGAGGGAGTACACAGAATAGTGTCTGACGATGATGCTTTCCTCTTAGCTCTTGCCTGTGCAGAGATGGTTGAGAACTTGAGGCTTTTAGCCAAGTCCCTCTCCAGGTTCAGCAAACGCTGCGACCAAAATTCAGGTCTCCCATGTTTCGATCGCTTGTTCGATGAATTCGCCGAAACAGGGCTTGACCCTAACGGTTGGGTGTTGGGCTGCAAGGAGATGGAATCTCAGCTAAAGAAGATGGATCGCTTCGTGTCTCTGACCATGACCCTCCATAAGGAGATGAACGAGGTTTCCGAGATCGAGAATGGATTGAAGAAATTATTACAGAGCACCGAGCATGATCCATTGATCAAAGAGAAGAAGATTGTTGATCTCCAACAGAAGCTCTTTTGGCAAAAACAACAAGTGAAGTACCTCAAGGAGAGTTCTCTTTGGGGAAGAAGCTTCGACAAGGTTACGCCATTGCTTGCGAGGTCAGTTTTCACTGTTCTAGCAAGAATCAAGCTCGTGTTCGGAATCCGACCGGCGATCCATGGCCCCTGTCTACCTTTATCAGCCACGGTTCACCCTTCTGAAACTACTACGGAACTCAAGAACAGGTTTTTGGAATCGAATTCAAAGATACTAAAGCCACCTTCAAGTACCTTAGGAGCCGCGGCCCTTGCTTTACACTGCGCAAATTTGATTATTGTGTTAGAGAAGATGATCAGATCACCACAATTGGTTGGTGTTGATGCGAGGGATGATCTCTATGCAATGTTGCCTACTGGTATTAGAGTGTTACTGAGGGATAGATTGAGAGGTGTTGGATTCTGGGCGAGTGATCCGGTGCTTGCTGCTGAGTGGAGAGATGCATTGAGTAGGATCATGGGTTGGTTATCACCTTTGGCTCATAACATGATTCTATGGCAGAGTGAACGTAGCTTTGAGCAGCAGAATTTGATACCAAAGACAAATGTTCTTCTTCTTCAAACACTCTACTTTGCAAACCAGGCTAAGACGGAAGCCGCCATCACTGAGCTTCTCGTTGGCCTGAATTATATTTGGAGATTTGAGAGAGAGATGAACACTAGGGCCTTGTTGGAATGCTCCAACTTACTGAAATTGCAGAGCTCTGGTTGAGAGAGATGATTTTTATTTATTTATTTTTCCCTTATCATGGATTGAGTTCTGTGTGTTAAGCCATTTTAGAGAATTTTAGATCTGATCCCAGACTGATCTCAATTGTTGGCGGCCAAGTCTGCACTTGAACCTTGGATGTAATTGGAAGGAGACATTGGAGCTGCTTTGGTTGAGATTTATGGGGGTTTATTTTGTTGCCAACCTTGAAATGTATATTTTAATATAGAAGCTAAGTATAAATATTTTTCATGATCAGTAGTACTTCTTAACCACCATTTATGGGATTTTTGATTGGTTAAATTAGACAGTTATCTTTGCCTGACTATGTCAGTTGCAAGATGCAACAGTAAGAATTTAAGAAATAGAAAAAGATTTTTTATTAAATAGATGCTAACATTGTCTGATCACATTTCTTCAATTAAAATTTGATAGATGTGGTTGAGAATCCTATGTATGAACAGTTGACTTTAGGCCTTGGTAGCTTGCTTAATTGCCGAAGATATCCTAATATTTAGCCTTAGATCTGGGTGTCAACAGTTAGTTATCTAGATATTTCTCTCCTTGACCTTTTGATTGCTCCTAGTGATTGTTAGGGATCTTAAGTGTTAAGTCCACATGGTGGATTCCAACCATTACTCCGCATTCTCTCAAAGTTTTAAAATCTTATTTTATATGTGAAAATTTTTAATTAGACTGAAATTTGATGTGCGTGTTAGAAAAAAGGACTAAGGATCTACACACCTGCCACATCCTTTCCTCCCAGAGGTTCAAGAGGAGGGGAACGCCCCCATTGGATGGAGGACAAGTGGGACTCGGATGAATCCGATCCGACACCTTTGTCTGCTTGGATTCACTTGATCCCCACTTGTCAGCCATTCAACGAAGACGTCACTCCTCCTCTAGAACCTCTGGGAAAAAAGAATGTGAATCCTTTAAAATGGAGGTTTAGAAAAGATTTGGAACTGATGGGTTCTGTAAAAAATTTTCTTCCCTTTCCTGTCTCTCAGTTGGTAGAACTTGATTTTACTTTTGTTGTTTTATTTGTAGCGTTGGAGGTGCATAGGATTATAGGGTTTTGCATTGGGGTCCAGCTGATTAAGATTGGTTCACACCTAACCAGTTTTCTGAAATTGACGAAGCCTGGAACCTATATTAAAGACACGTCTAGCAATTGAAAATTTTGATAATAATCCCTCGTTTCTCAAGAAGTGCCAAAATTGCAGCTAAGCTCAATAGCAGCCGCATGGAATATTGGTATCTCTTTCTATCTCCTAGTGCTAGAGATTTGATTTAGAAAAAAGAAGGGGTCGGGGTGTAGATGGAATTTACTGATTTGTTTCAATTATTCAATTTGGTTCAACAATCCCCCACCTTCCTCTTTTTCCAGTTTGTAATGCTGTTTGGTGGATTACATTTCAAATCAGAGGAATGTGATGACTAAGTTCAAGTAATCGGTATTGGATAAGTCGAATCAGTCGATTCATATTGGTTTATGATCTGACTGATTCCCGATCAAATCTCTAATTCGATCATGTGGGGGACTGTTGAACCAGCCCATCACAGCTTTACAATCCAATTTTATATCTCAGCCCATCACAGCCCATTAAGAAATATGGGCTTGAATATGAGCTAATGGGTTTTGGTTTGATTCACTAGGTCAAGTACGCCATCCAAATCCATCATCCATGTAGGTTGGGTCAGCGCACATTATAGTCATTGATCAGATTTCATTCTTATTAAAATTTGTCAAGTGACAAAATAGAGTTTTAAAAATTTAAGATTTTTGTGGATATATATGGGTTGCATGCCAAAACATCAGAGGCACGTAATAGTAGTCAAAGTATTTTTCATAGATTTCGATAAAAATATGAACATGCTATTTTCGATTCAGATTTCAAAGGTTTCCACTGATCAGATTCCCAATCATGGTTTAAGTTCACAGTATCGAAACGGGTATTTGAAAATGGATATTCGAATATTTGATCAAAAAGTGGATGGGCTTCGGCTCGTCTGCTGCACCCTTGCATCGACAGAGGTGGTGACACCACTTAAGATGCTGACGTCTGTTTCCAGTTACGTTTAAGGGATGGAATTGAAATAGAGCAAGTTATTGAATCTGAGCAAAAGGATTTGGATTTCCTGTAGCTGTATCAGGGCCATTGAGGATGCACCTATGCGTGCACCAGTGCATTCCAACGACTCAGATGCAACTGCAGGAGCTGCACGGCTGCACATGATCCAGGCCTGATAAAAATACCTATACTAAAATAAGCTGAAACCAATCCTTGATGGGCTATAACTAAGTGAGTTGGGCCGAGACGACGAAGATGGAAAGAATTCAAGTGATAATGAGCATGAGACATGAGAGTCAACGAATTCGATCCAAGAAAAACAAAAAACCAACACCGAAGAGAGTGAAGAGTCAGGGACACACTACCATTTTCCCTATTTAAATAAAAAGAAAAAGAAAAAGAAAAAGAAAAAGAAAAAGAAAAAGAAAAAGAAATTGAAAAAGAGAAGAAGCGAACGGACAATATTTAAGTTATATACCCAGGATGTCCCTCCGTTGCTTACCATTGCGCACAGTCCATCTGATTTTTGGAAAAAAATATCTGCAATTCAATCTCAATTCTCAAGGTAACATGAGTCTGACTAATCGTCAACCTGCCATAGGCTCGTAATAATTTTAAAGTGGAGTGGGTATTTCAGTTCTTTAGTTTGAAACAAAGCCTGCAATTATGTAGTAATATTCGGATTTTAATTTCTCCTTCACACGGTGTATCGATTACCACGGAGATGCCGTTTTACTTTAAAGATCCAAAACACTCTGTCTGATTGTTTGAAGTCCCCGAAATCTCCTCACCCCGTTCTCCGAAGAGTTCAGCAAAGGAAAATTGTGCAGTCAGTGTGTCTCTGCTGAATTGCTGATTAAACACTCGTCGTTGATGGACCAGGAGCTCACTCCCTTTTCTGAAAGTGAAAAACCCTAGTTATTGTTCTTTGGATCTGAAACCCTGCTAAGGCTAAGTCGGGAATGGCTTCTTCGGAAGCCGATTCCCGTTTGAGTCAGGTAATAATTCCGGCTCTCGAGAACATCATCAAGAACGGTTCGTGGAGAAAACACTCCAAGTTGGCTCACGAATGTAGATCTGTAATCGACAGATTAGCTTCGCCTGACAAGTCTCCAACTTCCCCCGATGAAGAGAGTTCAGTGCCTGGTCCGTTACAAGATGGTGGTGCCATTGAATTCTCTCTGGCGGAGTCGGAATTGATTCTCAGTCCTTTGATTGCCGCTTGTGGATCTGGATTTCTTAAGGTTGCCGATCCGGCTCTTGATTGCGTTCAGAAGCTGATTGCTCATGGCTTTATTCGCGGGGAGGCGGACCCTTCCGGAGGCCCTGAAGCCATGCTTCTTGCTCGTTTGATGGAAGCTGTTTGCAAGTGTCACGACTTGGGGGATGATGCGGTTGAGCTTCTAGTACTAAAGGCACTACTTTCATCTGTTACTTCGATCTCATTGCGGATCCATGGGGATTGCTTGTTGCAGATCGTTAGGACCTGCTATGATATCTACTTGGGGAGCAAGAATGTCGTTAACCAGACGACTGCCAAGGCTTCTCTGATACAGATGCTGGTGATTGTGTTTCGGAGAATGGAGGCTGATTCCTCGACTGTTCCTGTTCAGCCAATTGTGGTTGCGGAGCTCATGGAGCGTGTGGAGAAGACTGACACAGACGGAAGCATGACACAGTTTGTGCAGGGGTTCATTACGAAGATCATGCAGGACATTGATGTAGTCTTGAATCCGACTCCAACTGGGAAAGCTGCGCTGGGTGGGCATGATGATGCATTCGAGACTACAACAGTTGAGACCACGAATCCTGCTGATCTACTGGATTCGACAGATAAGGACATGCTGGATGCCAAGTATTGGGAGATCAGTATGTATAAGACTGCCCTGGAGGGGAGGAAGGGGGAATTAGCGGATGGAGAGACTGAGAGAGATGATGACTTGGAAGTTCAGATTGGGAATAAGCTAAGGAGGGATGCATTCTTGGTTTTCAGAGCACTTTGTAAGCTCTCGATGAAAACGCCTCCCAAGGAGGCCTTGAACGATCCAGAGTTGATGCGTGGGAAGATTGTGGCTTTGGAACTGCTGAAGATTCTGCTGGAGAATGCTGGGGCAATTTTCAGGACTAGCGACAGGTATGTCACTCTCAATTTCATTTGTTATTGTTATTTTTATTATAAATCTGTTCAATTTGGTATTTTCTCTGATTTTCTCTTTTTGGTTGATAGCTATTCTCAACATTTTGTATTTTGAGATCTGTGTGTTGGTAGGGTATAAACTCATTTTGCATATGTTATGTTTTGGATACAATGTCAATTGTTTTCCAGTTTCATTATTCTCCTTTTATCTACGACTCCCTATTAATATAGTGCAGATTAATTGGATACAGAATTTCTGGCTTAGTGGGCAGGTTCATCTACTTAATAAAGCTTTGAATATTGGTCTTCCCCCATTAGATTGTAACGTGAATCCAAAGTGAATCCAAATCACCTAAGTTTAGGGACTAGAATTCAATATGAAAGCCAGAATCATAGTGAAGGTTTAGAAATCAGAATTGAAAGAAACGGGTTGCTTGATTGAAGAAAAGATATGACTTGAAGAGTCCATTCCAAGCCTAGGCTAGCTTCCCACCAACCACCCCAGCTTCTCACCAGAAATAATGTCTCACTGCATTTCTGTTTCTCACAGAATAGTATAAACTAATTTTCATTCAAAATTCTCATTTCAAATGCTTGCAAGGCAGCTCATTTTATAGAGAGGTTGAGAGCGTTCTAGACCCCATTGAGACTTCCTCCTAGACTTAATGACTTGAATATTTCTAAGGATTTATATTATGACTATTTCCAATACACTTGATGGTCTTTACATTTTTAAGGTCTTTCTCTACTCACAATAAAACTAACATCATAAATAACTTAACTCCACTAACCTATTGATATCCCCCAGACTTCTAACTAACTAGTTAAATTCGTAAGAGCCACTTATCCCTTACATATTTTAAATCCACCAGTCAAATACCCACGAAATACGTGCAGGATCATCATTAGAACCATCATACTTGCCAACCATTGATGAAAACTGATTGAATCGGCCCCATTCACTTGCTTATTGTAGAGGCTGTAAGTACATAGTGCCCCATTATGAGCTTTCAAAATAGGTCCATTACAGTAGAAAACATAAAAATTCCCGGTCCATGACTTTGTTCCGACATGAATATTTGTGCTGGAACCTATCTACATTAGATTGTCAAGTCCCACATATGTTATAATTATTGGGTATTTGCATTCCTTCCTTGCTGTACCCATGCCTAATCCAATCAAGGAGAACACCTTATAATTTTGAACTTATTTTATTTCTTATTTTTAACCTTTTCCACTCCCTGTATTGTGTATCTCTTAGATAGTTAGATTTATAACTGTTTTTTATATAATGTATCGATCTAATCCTCAGAGGGCATTGTGCTATGAAGACCATAAATGAGCCATTGATGAAGGAAATGATGCAATTTTTTTTTTTTTTTTGGGGGGGTGTTAAAACTCCAAGGTGGAGGCTAGAAATGTCTTCGGTTTGATTGGGGGAGGGGGTTGAGAATGCTTGCGAGTTAACTGAAGCTATGGGGGAGAGTTGAGTTGAGAATTCTACTATAAGTCTATAATAGGTACTGTAATTACCAATAGTCTTTGGTGGGAAATTTTAATCTTTTATAATTTATTAATGGAATTTTCTGAAGGTTTGGAAGTACAAAGAATAATACTAACTATAGTTGATGCAGTCCAAGAAGGCAACCAGCCCACATGGTCAACACTGTTCACGTGGTACTGTTCACGTGAACAGTACCAGCAGCAGATTTTTTTATTCTTTTGTTATTTCTTTTCTAAAAGTTAGTTTCCTAATTTCGTTGTTTAGTTTGTTTCCTAATATTTAGGATAGATTGATAGTAGGTGTCAATTACTTGGAGACCAAGTATTTACTTTCCTATTTTCAGATTTAGAAAGTTTTCTTTCCATTGTATTAAAACTTTCCTATGTTATAAGGAGGTTTAGTTTTAGTAGTTTTCTCTCTTTCCTATTTTAATTGTAAGGATTCTCATTATAAATAAGAGGAGTAGAAGCTGGCGGTAGCTCTTAGAGTTTTTCCAGAAAATTTAAAGAGTTAAAATTTTTTGGTTGAGCCTCACCAGGTTGTGAGACTCAACCTATCATTCTTCCTCTATCCTTTTCTTCTTCATGTCAACTTCAAGCATTCTATTCCAGCATATGAATCTGACCTCCTGCAGTGACTGCTAAGCTTTGCTGACTTGCTGCTACAGCCATTAGAATCAATCAAACTTGATCCAGATCTGGGCGCTAGTAGGTTCAGCAAACTTGCAGGCCCCTTAACTTCTTCAATTATCTTCTGATCTTTTTCAACTTTGGAGGGGTGTTCATAACTATTATAAAGGCCATTCAACCCAAATTTCATCAATTTCTGACGGTTGAATTTTCAGATAAGAATTTTTTTCTATTACTTTTCTCTGTAGATTTTTGTATTGGATTGAATTAAGATCTTGTAGCAAAGAGGGCTTGTTAATTTGATATGTTTTAACCCCTTTGCCATCAATAGTGTGTACTGCCCTAGAAGCTATATGATGTCACCTCCATAAAGGGTAACAATAATACGTGTTCCTACAAAATCCATTTGCAAACTTGACAATTAAGAAGTATGGAAATTTACTGCAAAGATCATATACGTAGAGCTGATAGAACCATGGTTTTCGTAATCGGTATTGGATCGGCCGATTCATATCGGTATCGGGCACGTGTCAACCAACCATTGGGTCCGTACCCGATTTGTATCGATATTGGATTGGTTTCGGCATCGGCTAATACCATGTCCAATACCGATTACTAAAACCTTGGGTAGAACCATGTAAAGTTGCCAAGAAAAGAACGTATTAAAAAAGGAAGGAGTTTTTAAATTGTTTAGAAATACTAATAGGAACTCTTTCCTTGATAACTCTTGAATCATGGCATCAAATTTTTTTTTGGTTTTGACCTTTTAATTTAGAAAGTATTGGATATGGTTGAGACATATCCATGTGATGCCTCTCAATCATATTTATATTGTACCTCCAGGATACTGGTATGGCCTTGTACATCCTGGTATGTATTATGGAACTAATCTTTAACCACTGACCTTCAATGCAATTAGGGTCACGGGGTTGACATTGAAAAATGAATAATACATGTGGCTAATCCTAAGGGTGTCGTATAATTTTGATTGATTGGATTTGCCACATCTGCTTTTGTGTGTCAGAAGACAACCTATCATGGGAGGCTTTAAAGTCTGCGTTGTCATAACTGCTTTGCCCACTTATATTGTATTCATGTAAAAATGGTTTTTCTCCCTGATGCAGATCAGGATTTGTTCCAGGAATTTCCAGATTTCCAGATTTCCAGAATTTTTGCCAACAAGCATAGCCTAGTTTAGTTAGGATTTTATTTAGTTTTCTAATTTGTAGGTTGCATATTTCCATTGTTAGTTTCCTAAAATAGAGGCTAGAAGTTTAGAAATTTTTGTTACTTGGAGATTAAGACTAAGTTTCCTAATTTTGTGTTTTTAGAAACTTTCATTTTCCTATGTTTTAGAAACTTCCTAATTATAAAGGAGGTTTAGCTTTCCTTAATTTCAGTTTGGACTTTCCATTCTAGTTGTAACTCTTCAAAGGCTATAAATAAGAGTATGAGAGGGTGGCTGCAGTAGAGAGAGAGTTGGCTAGAGTTTTTTTTATTAAAAAATTCTGGCTGAGTTTCACTGGTTGTGAGACTCAACCAAAACTCCTATTTTGTTTATTCCCGTTTTCAAATAATAGTGGTTTTTTGAAAATTCATAACTTTTTCATTCATGGTTGGATCACCTTTATATTTGGGTATGTTATCAAGCACATCCTAGAGTACTTCCCCTCCAAGTTTGAAAACTTTCCAACGGCTGAATCTCAAGATAAGTGAGTTTTTTCATAATTTTATAATTCTGGTTTGCTAAAATACCTGTTTGAGACCTACAGGCAAGATTGGTTTCGATCCCACCCGTTGGATCAAGCTCATCTTATGGGATATTGTTCATCGTATCCTAAAGATCAAAGATCCCAATTTTTGAAGCATTCTTACAGACGAATTTGAAGTTTTAGAATTATTTATTCAATTTCAATCTTTTGTTTGTTAAATTTGGGTTTGAACTGAATAGAAATCCTGTAGCAAAGAGGAATCTATGAATTGGATGTGTTGAAACCCTCTTTGCCATCAAGTGGTATTAGAGTATGGTTGAGGAGAGTTCTAACTCTTCTAATCAGTCTAACAACCCCAATGACCTTATTAAAGTGGTTCTCCAACAATTGGCTAAAATAAATGCAAAGTTGGATAATGTGAATGGAAGAATAAATAATTTGGAGGAGCTAAATCATCCTAGGTCGGCTAGAGTAGAAGCCCCTAAAAGGGAAGCTCCTAATGTCAACCTAATGCCAAGACGTATTATTAGGGTTCCTGAAAGAATCCCTAAAGAGGAATACCACAACCCACCCTATGAAGACTATGATGAACCTATCCGCTACCAAACCCATAAGGTACAGATGGACCTCAATGAGTTTCATGGGAGGCAAGACCCCAGAGCCTTTCAAGACTGGCTGAATGCCTTAGATGACTATTTCGATTGGTTTAATTTTCTCGAACCTCGAAAACTGAAATTGTCTCGCTCTAAACTTATGGGGGGTGCTCGTGATTGGTGGCGTAATTATGAGTATAGTCTCATGAGGAGACGGATGGAACCTACTACTTGGGAGGAGATGAAAGAATTTAAAAGAGAAATATT
This sequence comes from Protea cynaroides, assembly GCA_028583415.1. Classification (NCBI taxonomy): domain Eukaryota; kingdom Viridiplantae; phylum Streptophyta; class Magnoliopsida; order Proteales; family Proteaceae; genus Protea; species Protea cynaroides. Next base: position 134,292,367 of record CM053276.1, read on the forward strand.
TGCTAAGGTCCTTCCAAAGAAGGTTACATGACCTGCTGAACAATCTTCAACAAGGCACTATGAGTATGGAAGATTATAATTTGACCAATTATGTGCATGGTCTGGATCACGAAACAATGATGATCAACTGATATCTCGATTTTGTTTAGGGTTGCGAAATTAGAGAAAAAATAGGTGTGGTTGATATTGTTAGTCTTAAAAACTGTGTTGATAAAGCTTTCCAAGCTGAGGACCTTTTGAAGTCAACACCGAAGCCCACCTCCAGTTCTTATGAAGTGAAACACCCCAGACCAATCAGCAAAGCCATAGGAGGGACTACATCTCGTGCTGCTCCAACGACAGATAAAGGTAAACCTCCCATGGTAGCAGCTACGGATGTGTAATGCTATCACTGCAATGCATATGGTCACTTTGCTAGAGATTGTTCACAAAAATTAAAAGTAAACTCTTTAGTTGCTGCAATCGAGGCCAATTCAGATACACAGGTATGCGAGCCGCAAAGTGTTGACACTCCTATTCCTAATACGGATGTCACGAATGATGGTGAGGATTCATATGGAATCCATATAATCAGCAGTATGGTTTTGATTGCCCCAAAAGTGGATGTGGATAATTTTGATGTCTTTGCTAAAGCTCTAGGGATTGACAAAGATGACCACAGTTCTGATGAAGACCACGGTGTTAGGGAGACAATTGGGGAAGACGACGAATTGAAATAGACAGTCCCCATGAATACCACGATTTCACTGGATTTTCCTCAAGATGTTGAGTATATTGACTTTGTAATACCGTTTAAATATCTTGAAGAAAGTGGACCTAAAGTGATGGATTTTCTTCCAACATCACAAGCACAGTTAAAGTTTCAAGATCAACAGGTGCTGCCTACCGACCCCTCTGTAGCCATTCTTCACCATTACAAAACTCGTGGATCAGTTTATTTTAAGTGGGGGGGAGCTGATGCAGATCAGGATTTGTTCCAGGAAATTTCAGATTTCCAGAATTTTCACCAACAAGCATAGTCTAGTTTAGTTAGGATTTTATTTAGTTTTTTAATTTGTAGGTTGCTTATTTCCATTGTTCGTTTATTAAAATATAGGCTAGAAGTTTAGAAATATTAGTTACTTGGAGACTAAGACTAAGTTTCCTAATTTTGTGTTTTTAGAAACTTTTCTTTTCCTATGTTTTAGAAACTTCCTAATTATAAAGGAGGTTTAGCTTTCCTTAATTTCAGTTTGGAGTTGGACTTTTGGCTAGAGTTTTTTTTTATTAAAAAATTCTGGTTGAGTCTCACTGGTTGTGAGACTCAACCAAAACTCCTATTTTGTTTATTCCCATTTTCAGATAATAGTGGTTTTTTGAAAATTCATAACTTTTTCATCCATGGTTGGATCACCTTTATATTTGGGTATGTTATCAAGCACATCCTAGAGTACTTCCCCTCCAAGTTTGAAGACTTTCCAACGGCTGAATCTCAAGAGAAGTGAGTTTTTTCATAATTTTATAATTCTGGTTTGCTAAAATACCTGTTTGAGACCTACATGCAATATTGGTTTCGATCCCACCCGTTGGATCAAGCTCATCTTCTGGGCTATTGTTTCTCGTATCCTAAGGATCAAAGATCCCAATTTTTGAAGCATTCTTACAGACGGATTTGAAGTTGTGGAATTATTTATTCAATTTCAATCTCGTGTTTGTTAAATTTGGGTTTGGACTGAATAGAGATCCTGTAGCAAAAAGGGATATGAATCGGATGTGTTGAAACCCTCTTTGCCATCACTCCCCCCACCCACCCCCAAATTTTGGGTGCAAATGTAACAATATATTTACATATGGGGGAGTTGGTTGAAGATATTATGAAATTCTTTTGGCAAAACAGTTCTTTAACTGGTTAACCACCTGCTTTTCATGTCTTCTTTTCTTGTTATTTGTGTCTGTTTATGCCATTTTTTTCCTGTTACTTTCCTGCATTTCACAGTACATTTTTCTTCTACTAATTGATATTTGAAAGGAAAACGCATAATCATCAATGTGTAAGTGATCAAGCAGGTGACCATTGTCCAGTTAATTAACCAAGAAGACTAGAACAGAAAATACTTAGTGCTGTCATTCTTTTGATTAATTATGATTATAGTTTTTTTTACTGAATGAATAAGTTATTTTATTTCATGCTGCTAGACTGGAGTTGATTGTTGGCTGTTGTATTGTTTATTTTGGATGACTTTTTAGTGAAAAGTTGCAATGATACCCTTGGGAGTCATTGGTTCCTCTTTTTTATTTTTGGAACTTGATACTGGTTGTTAAGGTATTTTAGTCAGTAAGGATTTATTTTCCACGGGAGATTAGCTCATTTTATATTTTTAACTTTTCTGGTTGTGGGTTCCTAGTTCATGTCAAATACCCGCTTACTGGAAAGTATGTATAGGTTTGTGCTGAATGTTGTCAAAACACCTCAATGAGCCTAGATGATGGAGTAATTGGTAGCGTATGCAGTTGTGTAAGCGACATCCAGGCCTCTACTTTCTATCCTTATATCCCGAACTTTGCCTAGTGATTGCTGGCTTTTCATAACATTTTGTATATTAAATATGAGAAACAAGCATATATACCCATAAATACATGAACTCTAGCCTTGGTTATTTTGATTCATTTTGACATCACCTAATGACAAGCAAATTAAGATATTTGTTTTGCAAAATTGAGGCAGTGTAATACGTAAATACAGTAGAAGTGTATAAGAAGTAACAACCAGTAAAAGAGCATCTAAGTTTTATCTTTTTCTTCGTATATTACGATAAAGGAAAAGAGCTGTCGCTTGGTGTGACAGTAGAAGTTCAGCTGCCAGCACAAAGAAGCCAGTTTGAGTTTGAGGGCGCCCACTTCATCCAAAAAATGCAGAAGACTAGGGGACTGCCTCCAGTCCACCCTTTCATGGACCCAGTGAAACTGGGACTTGCACCAGGGTATGGCCTTTTTTATTATTATTATTATTTTTATAATTTACACAAATGATAGCTTTATATTACAACAGGTGGCTACCAAGGTGTATACCTTGTTTCCTATGGACATGTGAAGATACCAAGACAAGTGCCAAGTTAGGCCTTGCCTAGGTGCACATCACCTTGCCTTTTTTCCCCTACTTGTCTGATTGGCTGGGCTTCTTGTTGACAACATTATTGTAATTCAATTATGAGAAATGGTTCTCTTGAGTAAGAAAAGGCAAAGGGCTAGAAGGGCTCTTTAAATCTAATTGTACTTTCATCCTGTGAAGTTGATTGCATTTGGATGCCTTTCTGTCTCTCAAGTTGTCTGCTTGTTTATCATTGTTTTGGGGCTGCTGTCTGCCAGGAAGGAAACCATAATCATTGTGGAGCAGAATATTTTATTGGTTGTTGGCTTCTCTGGCTCATAAACCCACGGTTATAAGTTCTTGACAACCTTACTGCATCATTGAGCTTTATACATAAATCACTTTTACAAAATCTTTACTGAACAACATTTTTTAATTATCTTACTCTAGGGTTTTGTCTACCTTATGTGCTGCAGTAGGTCGTGCATTTGGTGCATCTGTTAGTTCTGAAGAAATATATCATGGTTCTTGATATCCTCTTGCTAATTAGGACAGGGTCCAAGCTTTTCCTTTCTTTGCTTGCCAATTGTGATATGGTTCATGGTTTTCTTTTAAGAATTAATATAGCTCATGATTTCATTCCAAAATGCACTCTTGATGATTCCTTTCATTTGAAGAGAGGGGGGGGAACCGGGAGTGGGGAGAGGGAATCGGTATGATCTCTCCATGGCTATTCTAGCTTCAGTTCAAATATAACTCTTTCTCTTCGTCCATCCCTTTATTTTCCCCTCACAACCCCTTTATTTATAGATTATAATAGGAGAAACTGAAGTTCGCTAGACTTCAGCTGACTGTACAATGTTGAAAAGATAACTTCAAAAAACAGCACTATACTAGGGGACACCTAGACAACAACTAAAACTTTTAACAGTTTTTCTGCTAAGGTTTTATTTCTTTGTGCTTGTTTTGCTTTTCCACATCCTCTTGTCAACTTCAGAAGTTTGTATTTATCTTTATTAGTTTTCTTTGTGACTCATGTTCTGATTAGTTTTCTACTTTACTTGATATGACACAGGTTCTTGGGTGCTATTAAGCAATATTTGTGTCTATCATTGTTGAAAAACAGTGGTTCCACACTGATTATTGTTTTCCAGCTTTCATGCTCCATTTTTATTAGTTTGGTATCAAGATTTAGAGCTGGATTGAAGGCAGAGATTGGAGTGTTCTTTCCTATGATTGTTCTCAGAGTTTTGGAAAATGTTTCTCAACCTAATTTCCAGCAGAAGATGATAGTTCTTCGGTTTCTTGAGAAATTATGTGTTGATTCACAGATTTTGGTAGATATTTTCATTAACTATGACTGTGATGTCAACTCATCTAACATATTTGAAAGGTAAGCTCTTTATTTTTTGACCCCTTGTTGTTTATAATATTCAAAATTTGAGTCATTGGACAGTTAAATGATTTCTCTTTTGGCTGCAGAGCTCACAACCATATCAGTCTATTATCGCTTAAGGTCCTGAGTGTTTTCATCTCATTCTTTCCTTCCTATTTTTTGATCCTGACAGGATGGTCAATGGACTTCTAAAAACTGCTCAAGGTGTCACCCCTGGTACTGCCACTACCTTACTGCCAGCGCAGGATGCCACCATGAAACTTGAAGCTATCAAGTGTTTGGTGGCAATTTTGAGATCAATGGGAGATTGGATGAACAAACAGTTACGCATTCCAGATCCTCATTCTCCTACGAAATTAGAAACAGATGAAAAGAGTCCTGAAACCGGAACCATTCCTATGGCAAATGGGAATGGGGATGAGCCTGCTGAAGCATCAGATTCTCATTCTGAAACCTCCAGTGAGATTTCGGATGTGCCCAGCATTGAACAACGCCGGGCTTACAAGCTTGAACTTCAGGTAGATAATGTTATGATTGGATGGTTATATTACAATCCCTGAGTAATTTTGTGTTGTTGCTCTACTCTGTGGGATCTAATATAAAAACTCATGGCAGGAAGGTATTTCCCTTTTTAATCGAAAGCCTAAAAAGGGAATTGAGTTCCTTATCAATGCCAAGAAGGTAGGTGACTCCGCAGAGGAGATTGCAGCTTTCCTTAAAAATGCATCTGGCTTGAACAAGACTTTGATTGGTGATTATCTAGGAGAGAGAGAAGACTTACCACTAAAAGTAATGCATGCATATGTGGATTCCTTTGAATTTCAAGGGATGGAATTTGATGAGGCAATCAGGTCCTTTCTGCAAGGCTTTAGGTTGCCGGGTGAAGCGCAGAAAATTGATCGCATAATGGAAAAGTTTGCCGAGCGTTATTGTAAATGTAATCCAAAAGCTTTTACTAGTGCAGATACCGCGTATGTCCTTGCATACTCTGTTATAATGCTCAACACTGATGCTCATAACCCTATGGTCAAGAACAAGGTGGGTTCTCTAAATTTCGGGGGACTGAATTGGATGTTTGCAACTTAATCTTGAAATTCTCTCTCTCTCTCTCTCTCTCTCTCTCTCTCTCTCTCTCTCTCTCTCTCTGTGCCCACGTGCGGTTATGTGTATGTGTGTGTGTGTGTGTGTGTGTGTGCCTGCCATGTCTGTTCACTTCTCTTGGTAGAAAATTCTGTGTCACCACAGTGGGATTGCAACATTAAAAAGTTTGTTATATGACCTGGTGATGCAGATGTCAGCTGATGATTTCATAAGGAACAATCGTGGCATAGATGATGGAAAAGATCTACCTGAAGAGTACTTGAGATCCTTGTTTGAACGTATTTCGAGGAATGAGATTAAAATGAAGGAGGGTGAGTTGGCTCCTCAACAAAAGCAGGCTATGAATTCAAACAAACTTTTAGGCTTGGATAGTATTTTGAATATTGTTATCCGTAAGCGAGGAGAAGAAGAACATATGGAGACCAGTGATGATCTTATGAGGCACATGCAAGAGCAATTTAAGGAAAAAGCTCGTAAATCTGAGTAAGCTTGACAACCTTCTCCAATGCTCTAGGTGCACACATGCCATTATAGGATGTCCTTGTAATTTAAGATCTTCTAAGATATGTTTATTCCGAAAACTTAATGGTCCTCTTATATTATTTCACAATCAAATCCTTTATTTTTGTGGTTGTATATTCTCTGCCTGTTCAGAGCCATGTTGATCCATCTTGTGAAGAAAACATGAAACTTCTTTGAACTGTCTTTATGATCTGGATACCCTTTACCAATTTGCAGGTCTGTTTATTATGCTGCAACAGATGTAGTAATCTTGAGATTCATGATTGAGGTCTGCTGGGCTCCTATGTTGGCTGCCTTCAGTGTTCCCCTGGACCAAAATGATGATGAAGTAGTAATTTCCCAGTGTCTTGAAGGCTTCCGTTATGCAATCCATGTTACTGCAGTGATGTCATTGAAGACCCACAGGGATGCTTTTCTTACTTCACTGGCAAAGTTCACTTCCCTCCACTCAGCTGCTGATATCAAGCAGAAAAACATTGATGCAATCAAGGTTGATCCTTAGTTTCATATTGCTTTGACTCATTGTGAATGTGGTTTTATTCGCCACAAGGAATTGGTTTCTACTTGATCTACGTTGCTGGTAAAGAGTTTTATTGCATCTTACTTTTGATGAATAGTCTTTGCATGGTATTATCTGCTTGCCTCAGTTTCTGCTGTTGCTCAAACATTTCCCCCCTCTTTTCCTTCTTGGGGAGGATGGACTTTCTGTGTTTGGAAAACTGTGATTGGAGATGAGAATTCATTTGAAGGGAGTAATCAGATTTAGTAAATTGATAAGAAACAATGAGAACAATAAGGTTAGTCATGAATAAAAGAAAGAAACATACATCTGTAAAAAAAAAAAAAAGAGAGAGAAAGAAAAGGTCATTTATAAACGAATATAGATCTACCCTCCCCCCCCCCCCCCCCCCCCAAAAAAAAAAAGAAAAAAAAAAGAAGATAACCATTATAAAAAGCAAAAATCTCATCTACTTAGATTGAAAAATACTATATTCTCATCTAATGACATTGTCTGCTGCAGTTGTTGTCTTTTAGATTTACCACTTTATGAAGACTTCATTTCTCTAACTGAACTTTCCAGCAGATGGTAATTTGCTTAGGCAGCACTAAGTACTTATTTCATGTTCTGATTTGATATTTCGTTTGCATTCTACAGGCAATTCTTATCATTGCAGATGAAGATGGGAATTACTTGCAAGATGCTTGGGAGCATATTTTGACATGTGTTTCACGGTTTGAGCATTTACATCTCTTGGGGGAGGGTGCCCCTCCAGATGCAACTTTTTTTGCAACTCAGAATGAGGGAGAAAAACCAAGACAATCCAAATCAACTATCCTTCCTGTTTTGAAGAAAAAGGGGCCTGGGCGAATTCAATATGCAGCTGCAGCTGCCAGAAGGGGTTCCTATGATAGTGCTGGTGTTGGCGGCCATGCCTCTGGGGTAGTTACGTCTGAGCAGATGAGCAATTTAGTGTCCAATCTAAACATGTTGGAGCAAGTTGGAAGCGCTGAAATGAATCGCATATTCACAAGAAGTCAGCGATTGAATAGTGAGGCAATTGTTGACTTCGTTAAAGCCCTTTGCAAGGTTTCTATTGAAGAATTGCGATCTACATCTGATCCAAGGGTTTTCAGCCTTACAAAGATTGTTGAGATTGCGTAAGAATCTTTCTTTCTGTATTTTGTTTCCCTTCTTGGGACACTTCGTAATTTTGATTGAGTTTTTATTTGTCTTTGTCTTTGTTATCAAATAACTGTTTCTCTTCCTGTGGCATTGCTTTCCTACAGGCATTATAACATGAATCGTATTAGGCTTGTGTGGTCATGCATCTGGCATGTGCTTTCAGAGTTCTTTGTAACTATTGGGTGCTCTGAAAACCTGTCGATCGCAATTTTTGCAATGGACTCCTTGCGTCAGTTAGCGATGAAATTCTTAGACAGAGAAGAGTTGGCTAATTATAACTTCCAGAACGAGTTTATGAAGCCATTTGTCGTTGTAATGCGGAAGAGTAGTGCTGTTGAAATAAGAGAATTGATTATAAGATGCGTCTCTCAAATGGTTTTATCTCGTGTCAATAATGTCAAGTCAGGATGGAAAAGCATGTTCATGGTATTGATTTACCCCCAATCTTGTTCCTTTTGCTCGCTTTATATGGGCATGGAAACCCATGCATTTTCCTTTGGGTGGGGGTGGGATTGGAACTAAGTCTTACCCCGAATGTTTTCCGTAGAATGCATTAATTCAATACCCCTGTGGACCATATTTCGTACCCCATCTTAATATTTCTATTTCTTTTGTCACTTCCTCCAGCTGCATACTTTTCAACATTCTCCTGGTCCTTATATATTTGTATTCTTTTGCCTAGTTATATTCTTTAATTTATTTTAGCCTTCTCATTATTCCTATTTACAGAATTTGATCTGTTGTCTTAAGTCTTATCCCAAGTGCTTTCTGTAGACTGCATTAATTCAATACCCTTGTGGGCCATATTTTGTACCCCATCATAATATTTCAAGTTCTTTTGTCACTACCTCCAGCTACATATTACTTTTCAACATTCTCCTGGTCCTTATATATTTGTATTCTTTTGCATAGTTATATTCTTTAATTTATTTTAACCTTCTTATTATTCCTATTTGCAGAATTTGATCTGTTGTATTTATCATTGCACTGATAGAAATATATACACATGTATGTTTACTTGTTCTATTTATTTTCATTTGTTTTTCCAGGTTTTCACTACTGCAGCTTATGATGACCACAAGAACATTGTACTTTTGGCTTTTGAGATAATTGAGAAGATTGTGCGAGACTACTTCCCGTACATAACTGAAACAGAAACTACCACATTTACAGACTGTGTGAACTGCTTGATCGCATTTACAAATACAAGGTTCAACAAAGACATTAGTCTGAATGCAATTGCTTTTCTTCGGTTTTGTGCTGCCAAACTTGCAGAAGGGGATCTTGGTTCCTCATCGAGGAATAAGGACAAGGAATCCTCTGGGAGGATTGCTCCATTGTCCCCTCAAACAGGGAAAGAAGGAAAACAAGACAGCGTGGAGTTTGTTGATAAAGATTATCATCTATATTTTTGGTTCCCATTGTTGGCTGGTAAGAGTGTATCTGCATCGAAGTAGTTGGAGAAAGCAATTTTTAGAGGCTTCTTATTTGTCCTTTCGTGCATACTGGACCCATATAATAATTAGCAGTAATTTATCCTATTTTTGGTGCAGGATTGTCAGAGCTTAGCTTTGACCCGAGGCCCGATATTAGACAAAGTGCCCTGCAAGTGCTCTTTGATACTCTGCGCAACCATGGTCATCTTTTCTCATTGCCGTTGTGGGAACGGGTATTTGACTCAGTTCTTTTCCCCATATTTGATTATGTCCGGCATGCTATTGATCCTTCTGGAGGAGACTCACTAGCGTCGGGACTTGAAGGTGATCCAAATGAGCTAGATCAAGATGCATGGCTGTATGAAACATGCACACTGGCCCTCCAACTAGTTGTAGATCTCTTTGTTAAATTTTATAACACTGTCAATCCACTCTTGAAAAAAGTGCTGATGTTGCTGATAAGTTTCATTAAACGTCCCCACCAAAGCCTTGCTGGCATTGGCATTGCTGCATTTGTTCGTTTAATGAGTAATGCCGGGAATCTGTTTTTCGAAGACAAGTGGCTAGAAGTGGTTTTGTCATTGAAAGAAGCAGCTAATGCTACGCTTCCTGATTTTTCACATATAATTGATGGAAGGATTCTGGCTAGAAACCACGAAGATTCTTCTGTTCAAAGCAATGGTGAGTCTGCTGAGTCTGTTACACCTGGTGATGAGTTGGAGAGCTTGAGAGCAAACAATCTTTATTTTCTGATATCTGATGCTAAATGCCGTTCTGCTGTTCAGCTTCTGTTGATTCAGGTATGCAATTTTCTTTGTTGCATTTTCAACATTTATCACCTTCACTTCTGGATGATCTGTGATATGTGTGCCATTTAACTGGTGGTTGACACAGTTGAATAACTGAATTTTCGATACAGTTCAAAGTTTTCTTGAATGCTTCTGCATGAATAATAGGATTAATTAAAAAATGGTAAAATCCAGGTCTTTGGACCTCGTATAACATGATGACTTCTTTAGAAGTTATAGGAACTCTAGAACTCATCTGGAAACCGTAGAAACATGCATGATGTTTTGGGAAATGATAACCAAGGATAAATACATGCCTATAAATTCTTATTTATTGCCTAAACAATAACATGAATCTATTACATAAGCAGGAAAACCTGAGCTTTTGCTAGAGCATGTTGGGAACTTTACAAGTATTCAATAACTACGTGATCTAAGCAAATGGTGATGAAAAAAGGGGAAGAAAGGAAAGTCTAGAACGTCGCAGTTTAGCTTTGGCAATGTTATCTGGATTCTTCTAAATGGATCAAATATCACGATTTGCATTCCCCCACTGCATAGAGTGTTACAATCTTAACCTTCACCTCTGGCTTTTGCTTTACCACTTCTCTGTATTTGTTTGTTTTGCCCTTTAAGTCGATATAGGAATGGTACAATTCACAGGAGTACCATTAAGTTTTTCCCTTTAATGTTGATATATTGATAGTACAATTCCAAAGAGACCTTTTCTTTGTGGGTCTTACCAAGTGCTCTCTCTCTCTCTCTCTCTCTCTCTAATAAGTCTATGATAAAAAGCCACTATAAGGTATTGCATATCCATATTTCTCAAATCTGTTTTCATATTCATTCTGATTTTGTTGGTGCTGTTACCTTTTTGTTTAATCAACTATAATATATTATACAAGAGTGTTGATATATATTTGGTAAGGCTAAAATTATCGACTGTACTTTTTCGTTCTAAAAAATAGTTATTGGAAATTATAGAAGAGTACTGATTTGTGTCATGCCTAATACCTTTTATTAAGACAAAGACTCCACAAAAAAACTCTAATATGAGTGCTATTAGTTTTAATAGAACTTTTTCATCAGAAAAATCTTGAAAACATGTATACATTGGGAAAGTTTCTGTTTTTTAATTTTACTGAAATGAACATGAGTTTGAAGATACATCACAGCACCAGTATGGTAATCAATGACCCTTGGAGTGCAATGTTCATCCTAGATGCCAGGACCTTCCATTAGAGGGGAAAAAAATCTTAGATCGCAGGCCCATTATTGCTCTAATGATGTTGTTAGGTGCCTTTAGCTAAATCATCAAAAGTAGAATGATCTAAATATTTATTGCAACAAAATAGAAAATAAGAGAAGATGGAGAGAATCGATTTAGTTATCTTGCTCCTCTCCTTGTGGCTTGTATTTATAGAAAATAGAAAATAGTTACTAGATAGGATATAGGATTTCTACAAGTCAGTCCTGATCACAAACTAAAGATAAAGTAAATTCAAAATAGGAAAAGGAAACTAACAAGCCTAATTGGTAAAGGAAACTATTAAAGTAAACTAATAAACTAACTAGGAGTCCACCAGTCCACACGATTAGGACTAACTGCTTTGATTTAGCAGTTAGTTAGGTAGCATATTTTATGTTATTACGCTAACATTTATTATTTTCTTTTAATTATCATTTGAAAAAAAAAAGAAAAAAGAAAAAAAAAAGAGAGGAGCAAAAATGTGCAACATCCAGCAGAATCCAGTGTTCTTCCTAGATGCCAGGACCATTAATTGGAGGGAAAAAAAAAAAGTCCTGGATTCCTGAACCTTCAAATGCTGCGTACCATTTACCCGATTTGGTGGAAATGATGAAAGCAAATGCATCTTCAAGGACCTGGGATTTTGTCATGGAGATCTGACAAATTATTCATGTCATTACCTGGTCCTGTCATTTTTGGTGAGTGATGAGGTATTGTTGCAAAACAGCAAAATACCATCCATAGAGAAACCCACATGTAAATTTTGGTAGACAACCAATTGAGCTACTTAAATTGCAAGCCTACTGTGTCAGACGTAATTATACTAATCGTGGCATGTTTTGGAATTTATACTTCCAAGATTCACTGAAGGGCTATTGTCACATCCCTTTTTGGCGCCTCTCTATATTTTGAGTACCTCAACTAGAGCCATGTGTATTACCAAAAAAAAAAAAAAAAAAAAAAAAAAAAAACCTAGAGCCATGTGGCTGTGAACTGGAGGATTTATGATGGCTTGATCAGGTTCCTAGTTCCAGGGACACCCAAGGAGGTGGTTTCTAGATAATTTCTAACAATAATGGTGCAAGATTCCGTTGATCCCTGTACTGATCTCATGATAGTTTACCATCTTGAAATGTCACAGCCTGAGTTGTTTGCCTGGTGAAGTGGTTTGGAGTCTTCTCATCTATGCCAGTGCTATTCTAGTCCTCTTCGGATTTGCTTCCAAACCTTGTCATCTCCTTGAAAACTGTTGTAATATGGGTATAAGGATATTCCTGTACTTGTACTTAATCTTATTTCACTTATTATAAATAAAGTGTGGGGCTGTCATTGACACCCTAATTCAATCCTCAAATCAACAAAAACATTTGGGGATCTCTAGTGGAGCATTATTTTGCTCTTTTGGGTTTAAATAATGATATCATCATGTGAACTGGAAGTCAAAACAATGTGCTGATCCCTGGCCATTGAATGAATAGTTCAGCTTTCCCAAGTATTCTGTTAATGCGCCTTTACAGGAAATTATAAACTTAAAATAGAAAATTATAAGCTTAAAATAGAAAGTTATTTTGGAACCCATTTACATTCATGAGTTCAACTGCTAAAGCCACAGGAATAGGAATTAACCTAACTTCATTACGCTCAGGTGTTATTAATCCCAAGAAAGGAAATGCAACAAATTGGTTAAAGTCATTCTGTTCCTTGTATTTATTGCCTGCAGGGCAGCTTATCCATAGTTGTCAAGGCACCAAGGCGACCCAAGGCGCTGGAGAGGTGCCTGGGCGCCTAGGTGCCTGGGCGCCTAGGTGCCTAGGCATACCAAGGCGTACCCAAGGCGTTGTAAGGGTACATCTTAACAAGAGGATTTATACAAAAAAGATGGGGTTAGAGCGTCAATTTTTATTGTTTTTAATACATATGCATGATTCCATACATTATGGTGTATATATGCGTTATACATCCAATAAAAATACTACAAATTAAAATAAATAAATAAACAAATAAAACAAGGCATGATCCAATAAGGCGACCAACCTCCTGTACGCCTAGGCGGTGCCTAGGTTGACAACTATGAGCTTATCTCCATTACATGACATAACTAAGTCAGTATCTTGGATATCTGAGAGACTCAGACTTTTATGTATTCATGTATTATAACAATGTTACTTTTATGAGTTAATTTGGTAATGCATTTGACCTGGGAGGCTGGGATTTCATAGAATATATGTGATCAATCATTTTCCTGAAGTGGTGATTTAAGTCAGAGAATAAAAAATCCTTATTTGTCACAGGGAAATATAGAAAATGTAGTTGTGATTTGAGTGCTATGTTTCAGATTTCTTCTTCAGTTTGGGTATCTTGTGGTCATTACCTTCTATCACCTTTTCTAGATGAACACTTTCCTTGAACCTTTGTTCTCTGCACCAAACCCCCCCCGTGCTTCCGCCCAGGGCCAAAAAGACTAAAAAATTCTATACAAGTGCGTATTGAATGTATGGATTTTTTTTTTGAATCTGAACACTTCTCCTTAAATCTGTGCAGGCTATTATGGAAATATATAACATGTATAGGGCTCAATTCTCAGCGAAGAACACTATAGTGCTGTATGACACATTGCATGCAGTGGCATTCCATGCTCACAAAATAAACAGTGACAGTAATTTGCGCTCAAAGTTGCTGGAGCTTGGCTCCATGACTCAGATGCAGGACCCTCCATTGCTGCGCCTTGAGAATGAATCCTACCAAATTTGCCTCACATTGTTGCAGAATCTGTTACTGGACAAGCCCCCTAGCTATGAGGAGGTAGAAGTGGGTGCTTATCTTGTTGTTCTTTGCAGGGAGATCCTTCAGTTTTACATTGATACAGTCCACTCTGGGAGCTCATACAGAGTATCTCCTGATGGTCAGCCAAGGGCTCACTGGTTGATCCCTCTTAGTTCTGCCAAACGTAGGGAGTTGGCGGCACGTGCTCCACTCATTGTGGCAACCCTCCAGGCTATATGTGGGTTGGAGGACTCCTTGTTTGGGGAGAACTTGGCTGGGTTTTTTCCTTTACTGTCGGATCTTATAAGTTGTGAACATGGGTCAAACGAAGTACAGGTGGCGCTAAGTGATATGCTGGGTTCGTCTGTGGGTCCGATTTTACTTCAATCTTGTTGAGTGGGCAAGATCTAAGTAGATAATTTAGGAGGTGTATGATATTTTTGTCCTTATTTTTTGTTTTTGTAGTCCAGTTTTCATTTTGCTCTCTTGCTAAATGTTTTATCCATTGAGAAAGTATGGTTAGTCTTGTATTTTAGCCATAATTTTGTATGGCCGAGGGCTTCTGAACCTCTTTGTAATATAGAGAGCACGGCTCCTTTATTCAGAGTTAATAGATTTTTCTCCACGGTATTTTTCATGTTTTACACAACTGGTGTTATCAGACCACTCTGTTTAGGATACTGACGCATGAATAACATTTCTTGTTTGAACATAAAGGGTAGAGATCATCTCCAGTTTTTTACAAAAGAACTTCGGTGGCATACTTTCATCTCAAATCTTTGTGTTGGGTCCTGTACGGATCAACATTTGATGGTATCTTCGGTCCAGGAATTAAATGTTTCAATGTTGTCTGCCCTTCTTTTCTCTTGCTCTCCTTCATGGATTCCTGAATATGAAGCTCATTAAAGTTTGCATATGGTAATAGAAATTGGATGCCCTACTCAGGAAGTATCAATATTTTTTTCCATCAAAGCATACACTAGTATGGAATGGATATAAACCTTTTTCTGGCTGATGCCTAGGATTTTATTTGGCTTATATATATATATATATATATATATATATATATATATATATATATATATATATATATATATATATATATATATATATATATATTCACATTTTGTGCCTTATCAGCAAAGGGAAGCTTCCAAATCCTGAGGGCCAATACCACGCCCAGATGCAAGGTTTGCTTCAATCTTGTTAAGTGGACAAGATCGGAATCGGATATGTCAGGTTAATTATACTTTTTTCCCTCTTCTCTTTTTATTATTTTTTTTTATTTTTTATTTTTTTCTCTACTCATGAGTTTATTTTGTTCTCTCTCCATATTTTGTAACCATTGAGGAACCATAGGTTGCTTATTGTTTCATTTAGCCAATGGCTTCTAAACCATTTTTTTGACATTGAGAGACCTGCTCCTCCTCTCAGATTAAAAAAAAAATCCCATTGAAAGTTTTTTGTATTCTCTAGTTTAGTATGCCGAGAAGTTCTAAATTAGCACTCTCATTTCAATGATTATGTGCAAGTGGCACATTTACACATGAAGATTGGATGCTACCTTTGACCAACTGATCATAAAGGTTGAAGCCCATGAATTGTCCCCCCTACAACAATCTCCAGTTCCTTCACAGATTCCTGAACACAGGTTCTGTACACAGGTTGACGATGGTGGCAGCCCGTACATTTAAGCATATGCTACAAGGGAACAGTTAAGCATTCTTTTCTGGCTTGTGCAACCAATTGATATATTTTTTTTTTCTTCTCCTGAAACAGAGTCATATAGTGCTTTTGTTATATTTCACACTTCAGAGCTATCATCAGCTACTCCCACAGATGTATGATCATCTCCTCCTGGGATTGGATCACCAACCTCTCCAGCACGTACTTGTGCCTTGTTTGCTTCTTTTACCCAATCAATCCTCAGAAGGAAAATTAACAACAAAATTAAGCAGAGAGTCACGCCAGCCAAGAACCCAAGCAACAGTCCACCAAGACCAAGCTGGATCCTGAACGCCAATACAATACCCAAGGGCAAGGCCAGCAGGTAAAACCCACCAAGGTTTGCATACATACCCAGCCATGGCCTTGCCGTCCCACGGACTATCCCTCCACACACTGTTAATGGGAAGTTTACAATTTCCAGCAGAGCCATTATTGACATCATCTTCTTGACTCCTTTCAGGATGCCTTTATCATGGCTAAACAAAGACCCCCAGGCACCTCTAGCAGCTACCATTACAAAAGCACCAAAGCAACCGGATGCAATGCCCACTGCTAACGATACATATGCAGATTGGTAAGCAGAGGTTGCTCTGTTGGCACCTAGCTCATTTGATACACGTATGGACGCACACGTGGCTAATGAAAGCATGACAGAGAACAGCAGGTAGTCAAAGTTGAGCACCACTGCTACCACTGCCACAGCCTGTTTTGCATCTGGTAAGCGCCCTGTCAGCAGGACCAGTATCTCATAGCACCACCATTCAAGGCAGGTAGTGAGGCAACAAGGACCACTGAGCCTTAGTAACTGGATCCACTCTACCAATTTTTGATCCCACCAACCCCCCTCCCTCCACCTTTCCCCTTTTCTCCTTTCCACCACCAACATATACAATCCAAGCAGAATAACAACAATAAGATCAGTTAACCAGATTGCCATAGAAATTCCCTGGAGGCCCTTTGTTCTTGAAAGTAAGATGTTTATAGGGAGGTGAAGGGCTAGTGCAAAAGCTGAGCTTAACATTGTAGGGACTGTTATGCTTTGGGAGCTTAAGTAGGCCTTGAGAGGACAAAGGAATGAAGTGACCACCAAGTCAGGGAGAAGATAAACAAGATATTTCTTTGCAACAGCTGAAATATCTGGCTGTTGGCCGAAGTGGATTAGTATCTTGTCGACGTTAACCCATAAGAAAGCGACGGGGATCGTTGTTAGTAGTAGGAGAAAGATAGCCATGACTAGTGTCTTATGGAGGAGCTTGTAGTTTTTGGCTCCATAAGCCTGACCACAGATAGGCTCCATGGCACCACATAGCCCATTCAAAACAGAGAATCCAGTGACATTGGCGAAGGTGAAACCAAGTGCTCCTCCTGCTAGTTGGAGCTCTCCAAGCCGGCCAAGAAATGCAGTAGTGATCGTTAATTTTGCGAACCAGGTTAAATTCATGGCTACCAATGGAACGATGATCCTCCTCTGTGTCCTTAGCTCCAATGAAACATTCTTGATGTTGGTAGGCCATTTTGGAGTGAGGGGTGGTATTGGAGTTGAAGGTGCCAGAGGATTTGGGTTGTCTGGCAGTTTTGAGGCTACAGGCATGTTTAATGGGAAAGATGAGATGGTGTTTAATGGGTTTCTTCTGAATATATTTCTCTTGTGAAAAAAAAAATGAGATTCTAAGGGAATGGGTGCATGGGTTTCGTGATGGTGTTGGTTAGCAGGCGAGAGGGAGATGGCTCTGGTAACGGCCAATGAATCACATGAAAGTTACGTTGGTGGGACGTTAGTGTGTTATGACAATGCAGATACCAACAAGAGTTTTAAAGGCATAGGGAAAATTGAGTTTTAGCTTTAGGAGTGGGGACCAATAATGGACTTGGGCTGCATGGCCACTTAGGGCTAAAGGACCCTCAACTCTGCTCTGAGCTCTCAAGTATTTCTTTTCATGGATTTTTCCCTTTAGTAGAGGGTGATGCATAACTTTCTTCAGTTAGTAGCAAAATGAATCAAAGAATTAAAAGGAGATCACGGTTAAAGGTAATTAAGTCCCCTAACAGTTGTAGGAACAAGACATTCTATACTTTCCGCCCCCACGGGAGAGAATCTGAACTCTATAAAAACCCATATTCAAAATTTAAATACCAATTAAGCTGCCACAGATGATACAAATTATAGATTCACACTTCTTTGAGTGACCCACATAATTCATGAAATTTTTTTATCTTAGTTTTCAGTGTTAAACATTGAGAAAAACACCAAATTCGTAGTTTTTTTTTTGAAAAAATTTCATCTAACCCCCAAAAACTATGTCAAATTCCACCTACTACCCAATAGTTTTCAGAAAATCTAGTCGGCCCCATTTAACTGACAGACTTGACTGAATATGTAAGTAGACAGTCTTGCCCTTTTAATTTGAAACTTTAAAATATTAAAATGAGATAAAATTACTAATTTATCCCTTTCTATTCTTTTTTCTTTCTCCAAATTTCTTTTCTTCTCTATTGCAATTCTATTCGGTTCAGATCCCTAATATCATATCTCCATCGTCTCTTCTCTATTGCTATTCGGTGACTCTCCAGTTTCGAAGCTTCGGTATCCCGTCGGCAACATCCAAAGTCCGGCTTCGGCAACATCTTAACTACTTACTCTCCATTTGCTTCTGCTGGTTCTGTAACTGATTCTGTGAGCCCAAACAGAGTCCCACAGATTAACAATGAACTAACCTTACTGTCGAGGAATCGACAAAAGTTCTGTCAGCTGTTGACTGTCGGCTGAACCCACTCCTTCACTGTGAGGGAATAACTAAAGATTCAATTCATAACTATATAATGTTTGTAGGCAACTGACTGTGGTAATTTCATATTAGGGTTTCATACCTGAAGATTGGGAAAAATATACAAATGGAGGTTCGTGCAATCTCTGATAGGGGGCTTCCGATCGTCGTCTGATGTCGAATCTTTACCCTAAAATATCTAAAGCTTCCTTCCTACCTCGTACTAGAAGAAAGCAGACTCTGCGGATTTCTTCTCCTTTCTACAGAGAAGCAGAATCCATCGTCGGCGAAGATGGCTCACTGTAGTTGTCGCAGCTAACTGCTGGTTAAATAAAGCACAGACTGCTGGTTGTCGTCGCCGACTACAAATGGACAGCACACTGTAGTTAATAAGAGGGTTCCACCGTTGATAGTCGTTGGGGAAGAAAGGTTTCGAAACAGGGTTTTTTCTTTTTTATTTTTACTGTTAAAGAAGAATATTTGGTAGGTAAATGTATTTCCATTTTGGGGGGGGGGGGGGCATTATCGTCTTCTACTACAGGGAAAAGGGCAATATTGTCCTAATATTTGTAATTAACGGGACTATACTAACGGGTGGGGTCTATTTGACTAACGGTGAAAATATTTTGGGTGGTAGATGAGATATTTGGAAACCTTTCAGAGAGTAGATGAGACTTTTGAAAATGTCGGGGGTCAGATGGAATTTGACATAGTTTTTGGGGGTTAGATGAAATTTTTTTTTTTTTTTTTTTGTAAAATAAATTTCCTTCCAGATGTTGTTTCCTTTTCTGAATAATATACCTTATATGTTGGCCTATTCTATCTTAAATCACATTCCATGATTAGAGACACAAACAACATGAAAGACCATAGAATTAGATCTTAGCATCAGTGTCTTCAATGGTAGAAAGACTTGTTTTCTGATAAGCATCCCTATCTCATCATCTGATCATAATGGGTTTGGCCAATTGCAGGGAAACTTCAACAAAAGCGAGGAGATCATCTTCTACTGGTACCAATGCCTAATTTCATTTGCCCATAAATGACCATAAAGTAGAGATGAGGTGATGTAATTGAGTCTATTATAAGACTAATTAACATGTGAGAGTAACACTAAAATGTTTCAAACCGAACCGGATATCCTTAGTGCCAACCAAGAAAATAATGTGGAAAATCAAGAAAAGAGACCTCATTGGTTGCATCTCCAATCATTTGAGCACTTTGCACTCCACTTGCTCCCCATTCATAAGGCAAACATATCTATCAAAGTTCTAGTGGCTCCTTGGCTATTTCGGAATGAATATCTCTATGATTGGCCTTATCTTCAAAAAGGAAGAGAAAGAGATCACTTCTGTTTCTCCTATAGGATAAAGTGGGGGAAGGATTCAAGACACAAGACTGAGATATACAGGTCCACCATGTATTAGAGCTAGCCATGGGTTTAGAATACTGACTTATCTATTGGGAGAATTTGAGTTGAGCTTTTCTTCTACTTTGGATATACTTTTTTATCCTTCATGGAGAGGGTAAAAAAGCACCAAGTGAATGAGTGAGATACTCCTCTCCAATCATGCAGATTCCGTACCTATCATGTTCATACTTTATGAGTCCCCACCTTCCCCTCTTTGACTGGGCCATGCATTAAGGTATAAATATATGAGAAAATTAATATATAATGCCATCATGATTAGCACTAGATGTTTGTGGATGTAAATGCAAGCACCACATTCTCTTAGCCTTTAGGTAAAGTGTCATTGAGTTTAAAGATAATATGGAATCCTTTTCCACTAACCCATGAAGTGAAAGAGATTTACAAGAAAAGAGAGTTTCCTAATGAAGAATAATGTGTGAATTACATGATATCTACATCTTGATTATCATCTAATGCTTGCAAGTTAATGGTTCCAAATCGCATTTTAAGGCATATTGTCTTGTCATTATGTTCTATGTTTCCACTTTGTGATTCATCTTGATACGTGGCTTACACAAAGTGTTAAGTTGTCTCAGGATAATGATCTGGTACACAGGCAGCAGCAAGAAGCTGTTGAGAGGAAATTTTATAAAGCGAGAAGGTGAAAGCTATGAACCACACTTTGGAATTGGAAACAAAGAAATGTGGAGTTTGGCAAAATTGAGAATCAGAATTGGATCAAAGTGGGATCCTCAAGGGATCCAGAGCCCATACCTGAGTGCACGTCAGAAATGGGCCTATTACATCCAAAGTCCCAACTGTTAAAAGGTCATCAGAAACATCATCAGCTTTATCATTTGTTTAGTAGTTCAATATGGCAACCTCAGCAAAGATGGACGGATTGGAGAAATGGCCCATTCAGCATTCACTACCAAAACACTTTACAAATCAAAGGGGGTGACTGACCATCCAATATTTTTTTTTTTTTTTTTTGTCAATGTCACCTTCTGTATATGCGACCCTATTTGAGCTTATTTTAAGTTTTATTTTGGCAAAGAGGCAAGAGGGAAGATGAACCAGTCCTTGCCCGATCTCGAACTACCCAATAGGAATATTTGGTTTTTCTAGATGTTTGTGTCAATGGAAGAAGAAGAAGAAATATTCCTCTTTCAAATTCGAAATCACTTTGAGAATGGTGAAATTTTCTTTCTTTCTTCTCATAAATTTTTTTTTTTTTCCAAATTTCTAAGATTTTGTAAGAAAATTTACTTAATACTTTTTACTTTTCTAAACATTTCTTTGTCAAACAAACACAGCCTAAACACTAAGGCTGAAAAATAAACAAGCCTTACCAAAAAGCAGCCAGCTAGCTAGCCCACCGTACTTGGCCTATCTGATAAATGGGTTGTATCGAGTTCAGCCTGTTAACAAGATTAGCAAAAGGGCTCAAGCTTGGCCCATGGGCCCTCTAGAAGAGGCCGGGAATTTAGAATTTCCGTTGCCTACCCGCTGCGTGACTATTAAACGAACACTTCAAGACTGAGTAATATATACCATTTGGGGATCTAATAAAAAACCTTAAAGTTTTAGGTGGAGATAGTTTGAAGAAATATTAAGATACATTCAAGGACTTAAATAAACAATATAGGACTATACCTTTATAACTCTCAACATCATTAATGCTCATGAACCCCAAATCTCTGCGAAGATTCAAGCCGCGCGAACCAAGGAGCTCTACCGTATTGTTAGCTAGTTGCTAATCACAACGGGAAGAGAACCAAGAAATAGATTCACCTATATCATTCAGATTTCTGAATGATCCATCACTTCCATTCACCTGGAATTCCTTCGTATATGTTGTACAACAAAAATTGAAAGTTGCAGATAAAGAAAACTTTTATACTGGATTGGGCTTAATTTAATGAGCCCACATCTTGTTGGGCTGATCTTGGGCTCTAGGATCCATCTCGCTTTGTCTTAATAAAGTAATAAATAAAGCAATGCGCATGGCATTTCCCTGAAGTTATTTAGTTAGGTCTTGACTTTCTAATCTAAAGATTGAGACTTATCAGTATATCAAAAGCTTATCCTGAGTGTAATAGTCTAGGAGGTTGCTTGGTTGAATGGAGAATGTCAAAAAGAAATGATTGAAGGAATTTATGTAACAAACTCAAAAGGTTTTCAAAACACTACCTAATAGGTCATATTTTTAATTTTACCTTACCTTCAATATATCATAACAAAAACAAAGCCATAATTTTACTAGCATAGCATTTGAATGCTTCAATCGTATTCAACTCAATTCAATTCAACCTTATCCTAACTGAATCGATTAGGAACAAGGGTCTTTTTTCTCCAATCAACTTTATTCAAAACCGTACTTAATTCTAGACCTAAGCTATGTTCCTCAACCATTAGAACATAGGGGACTTTTAGAGTTTAGTTTGGGTATATCTCACTGGCCTTGTGCCTAGGTATACTTGGCAGTTGGGACAGAAATATCTTATAAGTAGCAACTAGAGAAGAGGTTTTCATCTAAATTCTATCATATCAAACCACACAAGCCTCAACATGTTTTTGTTTGATTCATGTTAGTAAGAGGGGAGAAAAAAACAGCTTTTTTATCCTTATTATTTCCTAACACACAAGCTCTGATTGGATGCAAGGTGATTAAAGGGAACAAAAGTGAATTTTTTAAACTTACAAAGAAAATTTTTGTAACCATTACAGCACATGCTATCACATGACTATGTAACTAATTAACTCCACATCACTCTATATTTAGGTATTAATTTACATTTTACTTTGCATTCAAATCTCTTACATTTGAAAAGTAAAATAAATTTCACATCTAATAAGTATAGTTACAAAATATGGTAAGAAATTTAGGTAATTTATATTGTGTTAGAGTTATAAAAGGTTTTTTTTTTTAGGTTTTGAAAATTTTCACTTCCTTTCCCTTTAATTTCCCCACATGAGAAAGGACTCTTACCAATATTCTTATGTAATCTTGCATGTCTTTTTTTTATACCAAAAAAAAAAAAAAAAAAAAAAATCTTGCATGCCTTTTTGAAAACTCAATACGTGTAATCATATTAAAAGTGAACAAAAGCTAGAGCAATGCGCTCTAGCTTTTGTATCCCCATGAAGTGCAAACAAAGCTTTTCTTTACATGAACTCAAGTTTTCAATCTTTCCCTATTATTTTAGCATTTAAACATGTTGATTGTAATCATATTGTTTTGTGGAAGTTGATTTTTCTCCCCCCCCTCCCCCTTGTGTTAAAATATTGGGTTTCTTAAGAATCATCATTTCAAGCCTCCAAACGGCTATTGCTTTTTTGGGATAGTATCTTTGATCTAAGTTCTCTTGTCATAAGATACAAATTAATTATAAACTTTAGAAGATTAAAGATAAACAATAATTATTTCCTATAAGTTCTTATCTTTGTTCCTGATGTTCAGCGCCATATGTAGACAAGATCTCTCTTTGGATATTGCACCAATGCAAGTTTGCAAGTCAAGCTATTTTTTTAATTTAGAATTTTAAATGTAAATGTGTAGTTCTCCTTTAAAAAATGGGGAAAAAAACTTATTTCCATAGTTAAATTTAATTATTATTAATATTAAACTCCTCTAATTTTGAAATTCCATTTGCACTTCCATATAGATGGGAACTGATTTGTTTTTTGATTCTTCACTTTATGGAAGTTTAACATAGATTTTGCTTCTTCCTTTTTTAATATGGATAAATGTACTTTAAGTTACACTTTAAGCTATCAATTCTACCAGGAACAATATCTATAAGAATTTATGAAGAAAAGTGGATGACATTTCTATCTAATTTTGTCCATTTTAAATCTTAAAAGAAACCTAGACCTAGATCATGCAAATGGGAAGGGAATAACTTCAGCATGTCATAGGATGCTAAAGATATTATAAGGATTATATGCAATGGTGATTGATTGATAAATGCACTAACACGTTAAATAGATTCATTGGGCGTAGTCAGTACACGAGGTTCTCAGCACTGCAAGATCTGAGGAGAGTAAATATACGTAGGCTTACCCAGCATCTTAATCAATGTGAACAGAAACATTGACACGACATTAGCCAATTGCAATCAATCACCATTCCCTTCCGTTGGTTAGAGCAGGCAGGTGAAGGCCTACCTACTGTGAGTCCAAACTGATCAACATCGATCACATGGGAACCTTATTGTGGCTGCTTTTTTAATTAGACTCTAAATAATTGCAATGACAAGTGCAATAGGATTAATTAATTCAAATTTGAAACCTTTCAGCCGGTCACCCTTGAGAATAAGCAGATGAGTTGCAAAGATCTATGATCTAGGGCCTCTTAGAAAGTGGAAACATGGAATATTAATATGCAAAGATTCGAGGCCATGGGTGCCAGTCACATGGAGTTGTTAACTCTTTTTATTTCAAGTGGTCCTGGAATTTAGCTTCATCATTCATGTAAACAATTGTTTATAGAGAGATGTTAATGGGGTTGATTTCTTTAAGAAAAAGGATTTGATTAAGTTGTTCATTAAAATATTATTTTGTCACCATCTCTTGGACGGCAATCTTCTTCTCTCTAAATGGAAGACTATTATTTCTTTGAACTAGCTAGCTAGCAGGGCTCCCGAAACGAGTCCATTCCCCTTTCTAAGTGGGAAGTTTTAGAACTTACAGATGGAGATTGGAGCCCTGACCTAAACTTCGCCTTCAAGGCATTATTTCTGTTCTCAATTGTATGTCAAAGGTACAAAGTATATACGGACTTGGAAACCATACTAGGTCTTGGTCTTGGAATCCAACCTACATCCATTGCAACAACTACAGTATTCCATAAATAGTTAAATAAGCGTTAGAATGTGAGATCCATTGGATATAGACAATGATGAATCAGAATACTGCAGATGAACCCTTCAGAGAATTCTAAAATAAAACAAAACTGACGCAAGATAGTCTAAGCATGTGATCAGCAAAACTAATCTAGTGAAAAATCTTTACTGGGACAAATCTTCAAGAGGGACATGAGAATCTTGATGACAGCAAACAGCAACATCCATGCATAATGAGTGTTAATATATTACTTGTCAAAAAAAAAAAGAAGAAGAAGAAGAAGAAGAAGAAGGAAGAGCAGGTGATATTGTCATTAAACTTGAGTTCAATTTTACTAGATGTGGTTTGTCTGGTGGACCAATTGTGATGGGGATTATGATGCCCAACATCATCATTAATTTGTTCATAACATAGAGATGTTATGAGGTGTTAATTAATTATGGGGAAGATGTGGAATTCAGTAGCTTGGAAGAAGAAAAAGAGTTTGAGATGGATCCGTTGACTGGTGACAGTTTTTCTTGTAAACCAGGTTTCTTAATTAATCTTTGTTTGATTTGTAGAAGAGAGTAGAGAACAGAAGGAGAATAGGGCCGGTCACAACTCACATCACGGGTGAGGGACGCAGGTTGAGTCGTGTCAACTGTAAAGATCAGAAGAAACCGGGCCGGTCGTCCCGGAGAGGTCCCTCTACCTTCCTTAAGATTCTCCTACCATACAACCAACCTAATATTATATTACCCTCTCCCTTCAGATTCTCCTACAACTGACCTATAATCTATTCAATAATTTCTCTCTCTCTCTCTCATAAAATGTATGGATGGTTTAAATTTAAACTTGTATGACCTGTATAGCTGCGAGTATTAAGGAAGAGAGTGAGAAACCCTCATGGTGGTGAAATTCATGGAGCTGAAGGTGTAATCATCCTCTTTAGGATAAGCCAGAACTCTTTAGAAAACCATAAAGATTCTAAGATCTCTATCATTATAATTTATAATTTCAAAGGATAGTTTATGGTTGGTAAAGATCAATACTTCAAAGCGATCATGAGTGTGGAAGGATTGAGAGGGACATTATGATATTAACATACAAAAAATGAAAGAGAAGGTGAATAGAATTAGTTTAGAAATATAAATTTGGATTGAAACTTAACACCTAAAGTCTACTTCCACAAGGCATTGACATAAATGTAGCCTTTGGCTTTGTCTTTCTTGAGTTGGATTTTTTTGGAGTGATCCTGTTACTATCCATGACATGTACAAGATTGAGACCCACCGTATAGATGATAATCGGTTCCGTAGGGGGTACAATACAAATGCACCAAACTAATAAATTACTCTTTTTTTTTTCTTTTTTTTTTTTTTTATGAAACAAATTAAATAACTCGGCATTTGGTTAGTAGGTAGAGTTGTGAACCGAAACCTACTAATTGCATTATGTATTAAGAGAGAGAGAGAAAGAGTCCAAATTTTGGGCGAAGTTCAAGGGGTTTAATTGAAGTGGGGACAATCGATGGGGGTGGATCGAAACCTGCAAATGCCCGACACGGAGCATCTTTTAGTTTCATGAGTTTGCGGTTTTGGTCATGAGTCATTGACTCATGAGTTGATCCGCGCGACTGACTTCGAGTCATTATTCATGCTCATCCATCCCTCTTCCTCCTTTTCTTCTTTCAGTCTTTCATTTTCTTTTTTGGTAACAGTTTTCAGGGGATGAGAGCGAATGTATCGGACTGTGTACCGAGTGATCTTCGCCTATTGAATCTCTCTGTCTCTCTTCACAGTTTCCACGAAACCTCTGCAGTCTCCACAAATGAGGCTGTGTATGTGCATTATTATGAGAGGGTGGGTGGGGTGGTAATTTTGCTCCAACGGTCCAAGCTTAGACTGAAGACAGACAGCACATGCTACTTAGGGAATCTTGTCAACCGTCTACAGGAATGGATCTCAGAAGCAGCTCAGCTCTTTGTACACCTGCATCATCTGATCAGCTAAGAGAGTGAGAGAGAGAGAGGGGGTGGGCCACAATATCACGAGGGAATTTTTATAACCTGCCGACCCGCTCGTGCTATCATTAAACCCTGATGGGAAAATAGACAGGAGTATGACATGAAGGAGGGGAAGGTGGCGACTATTGACTATGGCATCGCAAGCTCGTGCGTGTATATGAGAACGTGCGCATTGGTTTTAGCAGAGTGAAAAGCGTGGGTACAGCTGACAGGGGCAGGGCCACGAGACCCAGGACGAGCCCGACAGTCGCCCACCACCAGTTGCTCAGTGCAAGGGCATTCCAATGTCCCACACAACACGAGAGAGAGAGAGAGAGAGAGAGACCGGTTGAATATAAGTCTCTGGCCACATCGTAGGGTACCTGCATCAAAATTACCAAAAGTAATAAATCCACGACGAAGAAGATGAGGATAAGAGAAGAGGTTTCATTCGATACACTTTTGGGTAGACTGGTTGATGTGGATCTTTGCCGACCATCTGGTTTGCAGTGCTGAAAAACTTAATTTTTCGTATAATAATAATAATAATAATAGTCATAGGATACACGTACGTACGATTTGATTGATCATAAATGGAATCTTCGACCTCCAACTAACTAAAAACGAAGTGAAGAGAAGATGGGAATGCAGGCACAGGTCGCGTGGTTCTATTGTCACGTGGGAAATAAGAGGGGTTAAATTTGACAGACATAAATAAGCTCATTCTCTTTTATGTATTTTTGTCAGAATGAAAGAAGAATAAGTTATATAAAAAAAAGGGTGAAATTTTCATCCATCTCCCCTGTGGTTTTGGCTTAATGACAAGTATCCACTTTTTTTATGATAATTATACTAATCTTTCCTGTTTTATGAAATATGGTTCACAGAGACACACAACAGAGCTGTTAATTGATGACGTATCATCATTTTAAATAATTTAATGACAAGACTATCCTTTAAACATGTTAATTTACCACTGGTAAAACTATCTCTTAAATATATTAACTTACCATTTTACATTTTTAATAACGAAAAATGATATGAAACGTGGTCTGAAACAATTCTGATGACCAGATTCCTCCCACCTTGGCGGCCACGAAACATGGATCCCTTGATAAAATTGCTAGATCGAAAGTCCTCTATGGCTCTTATTGATAATTGCTGGAATTAATAACAGGGATGCCAGCAGCAAGGTAACCTGAAGCTTAGATTTAAA
Source organism: Protea cynaroides (assembly GCA_028583415.1). NCBI lineage: Eukaryota > Viridiplantae > Streptophyta > Magnoliopsida > Proteales > Proteaceae > Protea > Protea cynaroides. The sequence continues at coordinate 134,320,325 of CM053276.1, forward strand.
AGAGTCAAGTAGTATGAATTGGTGTGGAACATGATGTACAACTTTATTATGTTTTGTTATTGCCAATTCTGAAGAATTCTGCATAGAACCCCTGATTCTTGTTCTTACCATCGAAGAAGAGGTGCGCTAGACCTCCAAATGCGTCAGAAATCGAAATCACCTGAGAAGAGAAACGTTGCCGAAGAAGAACCAAAGAAGTCCCACTTTGGAGCCATTACAGACAAAGAACAATTTGCAAAAAGAAAAAGGGAAAGTTTCAAATCAAAGGGAAAGATGTTGGGGAAAAACGGTCTTTTTAATATTTCTGTTAGTTTACTTAACGTTAAGGGGTCAAGACTCAGGAGGGGGTGTTAGTGTAATTATCGTAAAAAGGTGAGTGCGCATTATTAAGCCAAACTACATGGGAGGTGGCTGAAATTTTTCCACAAAAAGAAAAATGAAAGAAGAAAACAAATGGGAAAATAAAATCTCGGAATAATTTGGATAAATCATTGAATTTAAAAAAAAAGAAAAAAAAGAATCTGCAATATAGGGTGACTGCACCCTTCAAGTAAAGAGTTAGGATTAAGGTCCTAAATCCACATATCAGACACAGTATCAATCATGTTCATAATCGATATCCAATCCTGATCGGATTGGTGTACAAATCCAATGAAAAATTGACATATGTTCAATTTTCATTAAAGTAATATTAAAATATACTGAAATCGAGGATCAACTAGGTCCAAAATTGAAAGAAATCGACCGATCCGATTGATTCAATACTGATTACTTGAAACATGGTTAGGATTGCAAAAGAAGACCCATGAGCATTCCTAGAAGGTCTCTATGCTTAATTGCATATTTTGACTTCAACACATGCATTAGATTATAGACATATTAGTAAGATAATTAATTTTTACAGAAGGACAATCAAATGTAAGTTAGATACATAAGCAGCCTATAAACCACATAAGACCTTTTCCTAATTAATATGTAGGGATCATGAAGGAATCCTATATTTGCAGCGGTGGAAGATCTAGTGTTTTCGACAGTAGCTGTTGGGGAGGCACTGGCGATTCGCCGGGCTATGCTTATGGCCATTCAGCATGGTTTCACTCTAGCTAATCGAGGTGGATTCGGATTGCTTGGAAGTTGTCAAAGCCTTAAACTCTGGTTTTGCCTCTTCAGAGGTTTTTTTGAATGATATTTTAATAGATATGAAGTTCTGTATTCCATCTCACTGTCAAGTAGTTTTTTGTCATGTACCTCGGTCTGTAAATATGGTGGCTCATCAGGTTGCTAGACAGGCTTATACTGGTTCGGCTCTTCTTGTTTGGGAGCCTCCATCCAATTGGCTTCTAACTCTTTGTAACTTGCAGTTTCAAATGAATGCAAAATAGTTCTGTTTTTTATCCCCAAAAAAAAAAATTTAATTTTAAAAAAAAATTCCTTCATGGCCCAATAGTGATAGATAGAATTGCAGTTCAGGACTTAGCCCCACAAAATTGAAACCGATATGAACTTGTCCTGTTACCAAGAATTGCTTCGATTTACACCTCTTACTATTTTGATTAGGTTAATAGCCTAATAGGTTTTTGTTAGGTGTAATAAATATTATCAGCCAATAGAAGCGGTACATGTGATCTTTTCTAACCCCTCAACCTTTGGGGTATAATCATCTTTTTACTAAAAGAATACTCAAGGGCATATTTGGTATTATATACTAAAATCAAGGGTACAACTGACCACCAATAATTCGAACTTGTACTGCAAATGCTCAAAAGACTCACTCGGAATCATCGTAAAAGTACCTGAATCTCAAGATTAAATGATCATCTCTTGTAAAATTTTACCCATTCTTATTTTCTATTGTTCCCTCATTTTTATTGTTTATTCTGCTTGCAGTCATGACTTAAGCATCGAGTGAGGCCTCCTTTGTCTTTTCCCTTGTCTGCAACTAGGTCCCACCTCTGTAGGTCTTGATGGATTCTAGTGCCAAAAGTTTCCAAAAAGAGAAATGATTAAAAAGGTAAATGAAATCCCGATATCTAATATTGGGAAGAGAAGAGGTTTTGCGAACGATGGAATGGAAGTTACATTAGCTCTTACCAAAAAAAAAAAAAAAAAAAAAAGGGTTACATTAAGTCATGAACACCCTATGCCTTTCTCTCTCCTCCCCAATTGATGAATGTATCATCGTGTCCTCTCAATCATGATTCAAGTAATCGGTATCAGATTTATTAGATTAGCCAAATTGTATTAGTTTTGGACTTGATTGATCTCTGATCTGATTATGTTTTAATATTATTATATATAGTAATAGTCATGTGTCAGCTATCCATTAGATCTGTACACCGATCCAATCCAACTTTAATATTATTGTATATATAGTATCAGTTTCATTTCAGCTTCCGGTTGAATCCGTACACCCATCCAGTCGGTATCGGATAGGTTTTGTGGGTGTAACCCTGTTTTTGATTATTACAGCTCTCTAGCTAGAAAATGATATTTTGGTTATTAGACCGTGACGATCCTCACCCCATCTCTTATTACGGAAGTACTTCAATGGGAAGTCGCAATCTGGAAGGAAATCTATACTTTTCACGTGGAAGTAACGGGAAAGCCGGGAAGGAATCGTCTCCTCTCTGTCTTAGCTCTTGTGTGTGTGGGTGGTGGGGGGGGTTCCACTCCATGACGTCCAATGCTCCAAATTACAGTGCGCAATGCGCATACGGGTCACCCACCACCAATGCTACCATGCACGTGCGCATGATTGTTTGTGCTCACCCACAAATGACCGGATCCAAATCGTCTCATCCCTGAGATTCGGGAGGCGTGGTGGCGACCCCACTAGATGGTCGCCATGTGGGGGTCGGATGAATCCGACCCCTCCGTTCGAGCCGACACTCTCTTGTCGGCTCGGCTTGTCGGCTCGAACGGAGGGGGTCGGATTCATCCGACCTTCACATGGCGACCATCCAATGGGGTCGCCGCCACGCCTCCCGAATCTAAGGGATGAGACGATTTGAATCCCAAATGACCTCCCCCTTCGATCTGGATTTTTATTTATTTTAAAAAAAAAAAAAAAAGCATTTTTAAGGCTATATGATCTGGAGTGGACTGGTACAAGTGGCAAACGTTTGACCGTCCCAGTCCCACCTTTTGATCATCTATCCAAGTTATCCATCGGGTCGGCCCCGCCCGTCACTTTCACCCAGAAATCAGAAAGTACTACTATTGTCCAACCAACAAACCTGCATGCAAGCTGCTTTCCATTGTGTGGGCCCCAAATTTATAGGTAAATCAGAACCATCAATGGATTTTACTAATGATTGATGACCCTTGACTAGATAGATAGATAGAAAGACGGTGGTGATCACTGTTAGGGATTTCGAAAGACCCCAGAAACGATCCGAGCCGTGCTGTAAGGAAGGAAACGGGGGGCGGATGACACCTGTCAGGCTGTCAAAGGTCAAGCGTGTGGACCCACCAACATTAACATTGACCGCGGAGCGTATTTGGGCGGCGGGCGAACTAAGAGAGAGATTGCGGAAAGTGTGGGGACTGGGTGGCAAGTGGGTCAATGGCCATGGCCTCTCATGGGAACTCGGAGGGGACCCATACAATGAGGTCCAGGACTTGTCTTAAGGTCCGGCACGATTCTCGGGCGTTCTCTCTCTCTCTCTCTAGATCTCTCTCCGATTTCAGCTCTCAAAAATTTCGATTTTATCAGACAAGAAAAAAATTACTCAAATGGTAGTGAATCTACTTATCTCAATTTCATGAAGAAAGAAAAAAGATCACGGAGTCGAGCATCTTCTGTTTTCTTGTCTTTAATTACGGCTTATATTTCCTGAGAAGCAGCAATGAGGAGCTACCTTAAATTATTTTGTGCTTCAGATGATCAGAGATAGAGTAGATAGATCAGTTCGTTTTGACTGTTTTCTGTGACAAATAACTGAAAAGTATTGGTTTCCGATCATGGAAGATCAAAATTAAGACAACCCTTTAAGGAGTAATTGTAGAAAAGACAGGGTTTTGAGCTGATTTCATGTGGAGCAGGAGCAAAGAAAGAGAAGAAGAGGGAGAGTTGTGTGCAAGGATTAAGGACAAGGGAAGTTGAACTAGTAAAGTAGCAAGAAAGGAAATAACTTAATGGACTCATAATATAGGGCGAGGAGAGAGAGAGAGAGAGAGAGAGAAGAGAGAGGAGAGAGAATGAAGAGAAAGGGGGTGGGGCCCACCCACCGCCAATCCGCACACTGTCTTACCGAAGCCAAAACCACCATCGATCCCGTTTCCTTCATCTAACCCTAAACCAACAATGACCCAAAAGAGGACCAAACCCCTGTTCACCATCTCTCTCCTTCTCCCCTTCTTCTCTCTTTCTCCCCCAAACCTTCAACAACAGCAACAAAGGGATCTCCACAACTTCACAACCATACCATGAAGAGCTTAGATTAGAGACAACAAACATGGATGGTTCAGCTACAAAATTAGTCCCTTTTACCCAAAACCTTATCCTTCCCCCTTCCCCCTTCTTTGCTAGCTTAATGATCCAATCAATTGATTCACCCAAATTTCATCCCTGGTATCTATCTACTGCTAGCTGGTGATTTGTATGAAGAGGACAGTGTCTTGGAGAAGAACAAGAAGAAGAAGATAGAGATGGATCCTGTAACAGCATCAGCACATGGCCATGCTCTTCCCCCTCCTTTCCATGCTAGAAATCTCCATCTACAGCACCTCCAGCAACAACACCAATACCACCACCAACAACAACCAAATTCTGAAGACGAAAACAGCGGCAGCAGCGGCTTTAACAAAGGTAAGAAACGAGATCGAGATGACAACAATGGAAACAACGATGACAACAATGATGGGAGAGAAATTGCTGCTGCTAATTCTGGAGGAGAAGGAGAGATGACAAGGAGACCTCGAGGTAGACCTGCAGGTTCAAAGAACAAACCTAAGCCCCCAATCATTATAACTCGTGACAGTGCAAATGCTCTCAGGAGTCATGTCATAGAGATTGCAAACGGCTGTGACATCGGTGAGAGCGTAGCTACGTTCGCCCGTCGCCGGCAGCGAGGAGTCTGCATTTTAAGTGGTAGTGGTACTGTTACTAATGTCACTCTCCGGCAGCCGGCTGCTCCCGGTGCAGTTGTAACTTTACATGGACGGTTTGAAATCTTATCTCTTTGTGGATCTTTCTTGCCACCGCCGGCACCACCAGCTGCAACTGGATTAACTATATATCTAGCAGGTGGACAAGGTCAAGTTGTCGGTGGTGGCGTCGTCGGTGCACTTCTGGCATCCGGCCCGGTCGTAATTATGGCGGCTTCATTCGGAAATGCTGCTTATGAACGGCTGCCACTTGAAGATGAAGAGCCGCCGCTTCCAATGCAGAGCGGCGGCGGTGGCCTTGAACCGGGGATGGTAGGTCAACAGCAGCAACAACAACAGCAACAACTAATGCCAGACCCTAACACACCTCTTTTTCATGGGTTACCATCCAACCTTCTGAATCCCAGTCAGATACCAGCTGAGGCCTATAATTGGGCTACTGGTCGCCCTCCTTTTTAACAAGAGATTCAAAGAAAAGAAAAGCCTTTGGGAAATTTAGAGCTGATGGAGGAGAATTTGGGTTGTTTGGAGACAAGGATTTTCTTTTTTGTTCTTCCTTTTTATCTTTGATCTTTGTTTCGGATGATTCATAGGCCTGTGGATTGAAGAAGCGTGTACAAATCAAGGAATTATTCGTGAGTTTTGGTTTTAAGACAATAGCTGCTGTTACTTGTTCCAAGTATTTAACAGCATAGAAGAACAAGAAGAAGAGCAGTAAAGGGCAACAACAAGAGCACAGAAGAGCAAGAGGAATGATATGATGGGCTTTTTTTTTGCTTTCTCTTTCTAACTTTCTCCCTTTCTTTCTTCTTTTTTGTTGCAGCTCTGGTAACTTGTGTGATAATTCTTCTTGCTCTGCAAAAGGAAATTGATGCTTTTGATCTTTCTATGTTGTGCCTTATTCTGATCAGTTGTAGAGATTTTAGTTTTTATCTGAATGCTTCAATTTCCATTTCATGATTCAACTTCACCATCTCCCTCCCAATCCCCAACCCCCAAGAAAAAAAAAAGAAAAAGATCTTTCAACAGAAAAGTAACCCAAACTGTTATTTTAAAGAAAAAGAATTTCAAAAGGGTACTTGGATTGATAGGTTGCAACCTATTTTAAATTAGTGAAATCAAGGCATGAACTTCATCAGTGTCTTCAGTGTTACACAGTAAATCTCAAAAAAAAAAAATGCTTCTCTTCATTTCCAAAGGATCCATAAAATAAAATGCTACCATAATATTATCCCTTATCATTATTATTATTATTATTATTATTATTATTATTATTATTATTATTATTGTTTATTACTATTATTACTATTATTATTAATGTTCATTGGACAGGGTGATGGGTTCATCTGAGTGAGTGACGGTTTCAGTGGTGGGGAAGGTGGCAGCAGGGAGTTTGCATGCAAGGGTATGGGCTTAGGATTTCTTTATATTTCACAGTTAGGGTTCTTTATGGAAGGATTAAAATGAGAGAGAGAGGAGGAGACATGAACGTTGGGTACCGGGTTACACGTGCACTGTTCTGAGCTAGTTACTTTTCGAGGCAGAGAATACTTGGACAAAAAATGCAAGCACCAGGACAAAGAGAGCTTGAGCGTTAAAGTTTCCATCTCCCCCTCGTTGGCCAGCCCAGATTCCAGAAGAGAAAATTAATGCCAAGCCAGCAGAGGAGTAGAAGATCGACAGGTGAGGTATGAAATATAAAACTTACTTGTTTGGAATCTATATGGACAGCACTGCAGTGCCGAGCTCAGGTTCACTTAACTGAACTGAACTGAACTGAAACAACCCGAGCAACACTGCAAGGCTGCAACCTTCACTTTCTCCCTTTCTCCTTCCCTCTTTTTCTTTGCATGTGTATGATCATGCTTTCTTGGATGGTTCTTATACTCCAACTTCATTCTTTGCTTCTTCCATCTTCTTCTTTTTCTTATTTTCTTCTTTCTTTCTTTTTTTTTTTCTTTTTTTTTTTTTTTTTTGGTGGGATTGCCCATGGGTTGCTCACTCCCCCTTGTTATCAAGAATAATCCCACATTGATTCAGTCGAAGAATTGAGCCTTTTGACACATTATCAGAGTTCCAATTCAGTAACACATTCCTGGGTTATCTTTCCATGAGTATATTCATTCGGACTACAAGTGAAGGAGAGTTTTGGTAATACACACACTGGTTAAGTCTAAGACCTTAAGTTTTCACATACTAGATGAGCTCGCACTTAATAGTTCTAATTTTTAAGATGAAAACTTAACATTAGCTTTCTTTCTTTCATCTCACATTTGGACATGAAATGATACAAGTCAATTATGTTCATTCTCTACCCCTAGGCCCTACTCCTGCTCTTATTGTTGTAGTTTATGTTGTTCAATGTGGCTGTCTTTTTCGTCTTCTTCTTCCTCCCTCTCTCTAGACAAAGTTTTGTTTTATATCCTCAATAGATTTTTTTTTAAATCCTAAAATAGCTTAATAAAAAATCATCATTTATAAGCTTAGCTGTTAGTTAACTTTTAGCTGGAAAGAGAAAATTTTGTTTCATTTCCTTAATTAACAAAATTCAGAAAATTCTCCAATAGAAATCATCACATGCTGCATTTGTTGGTTAAACTAATATAGTCTTCTTCTGTTCATGAATGCATCTGTTCTTGTTGAACATTGACTAGGAAATAAAAAGTTTTGTTACCAAGATCCTGTGCTATTCGTTTTTGAATTCTCGAATTGTTAATGATTTTTCTGTAGGTTCTGTTTCTTTTCACATAAAATGATAAAAAAAAATGTAAATTTTCTATAAAATAGGATTTCTCTCCATTATTTGTTTTAACATATAATATAAGAAAAGATATTAAAAAGTTAAAAAAAATTACAGAAAAATTTTCATGTAAAATATCATTTGTATAAAAAAATTTACAACAAAACAGACATGATGATAGCCTATATATAACCTCCTAAAACTGCACATAACTTTTTCCCCCAATCTTGCTGCCCCCTTTTTTATAGTCATTGTCTCGGGTCTATCTTTAAACACACATGAGTTGTAATTTTCCTGTCCAAAAGTAAAAAAATTCTTGCATTAGTGCACATGTATCTAGTGTCGAATATAACATGAATGTGATTATTGTGTGGCCCCATGTTACTATGATCCAGATAACTCTACCCTAGTCGCTTGTGATCCATCATGATGGCTGTCATTGATCCCATACAAGTATTCAGGCAAAAACACCTTCAAAATGTTTGAGGTTAGTAAGTCCTTATCCATGAATTTATTCTTTCTAAAAGGTCTACAAGCTATTGATTCCTTTTAATCCAATTATATAGTTTTCAAGTAATCGGTATTGAATTAATTGATTATCGATTTTGGACTTAGCCGATCTCTGATCCTAACCTATTTTAGTATTATTTTAATGTGGTTTGGATACGTATCGATTTTAGACATGACTTATATTGTGTCCCATACCTGGTTCTACATAACCTAATCCCCTCCTCCTCATTCCCTAAGTACACTTAACCCAATACATGGCTTAATACCATCTACAGCTTCAATCACCTTCATCAATTATTCAATCACTTCCATAAATTATAAAATCCATGGCAAGTGTATATGTGTTGTATCAGACTCGAGTCTCATGCATCTTTCTACTTGTATAATCATTCCATCTATATGTCCTTTGCTTGTCAGATCCATCTACACATAAGTGGATGTTGGGAATAATTTCATATTGATTAAATTTGAAACATTGAATGTCTTCATATACCAGTTGATCCATCGGTCAAACAGTATGAACTTTTAGATGAAATCTAACACAATAGCAATCTAACACAATAGCTAGTTGAGTTTTGAAGAGAGTAGCCATTATTATGTGTCATGGCCAACATCTTAGCTTGACAGCATTGAAAACTTAGGAAGAATAAAATGCAGTATAATCCATAAAATTTTGCTTGAAATGGTACTTTAACCTCTCTTGTCTTTTGGTGTTGTTGCTTTTGATGTTGTAATTGTAGCTACTGATCATGCCCAGTTTATGTACTCCCAAGCAGTTGGCATATGGGTCTACCTAGAGTGAAATCATCATGAACATAATTTGAGTACCAACCCAAGTGCATGCTTTATAAGGAAGTTGATCATTTCAATAAATCAAGTAATTAAATATTTTTCCTGTCTCCCCATTCTCTTTTTATTATTGAATACTTCAATTGATTCCATATAATATTGTTCCTCCTTAGGGTAAAACATCTGCAATTTTTCTCCATCATAGGGCTGCGTGAAATAACATGATTATAGTTGTCATGATTGATCTTCAGTCTTCTATTAATGTACCATCCTTCATCAAATCTTCTAGATGAAAATCACAATTACAGATTCTAGATGGATTCATGATTTTTTTTTTTTTTTTTTTTTTTTTTTTTTGGAACTTCCAACATTACTAGTGTTCATAGGCAACTTATAAACTACTAGAGATTATGGGAAATGAAAGAGGGGTAGGAGATGCCTAATAGAGGTGGATAGAACCCATAACTTTCTGGGTGTCCGCAGAAAACCAACCAACTGTGCAAGACATTGATGTTATAATTTCACCATAACCTGCTTCCGCTCCATGCAAGATTTATTCCACTTCTCACCTTTGGATATCATGGGAGCAGGGGGAGAGAGAGACTATGGAAATATTTAATTAACGTCCATCCATCCATTCATCCACCTTAATGTCCCAAAACGATAGTAGCAAAACTTTAGAACGGCCATTTTCCGCCATCACAGCAATCAATCAAACAAAAACCAACCAAAACATGGAAGGGAGAAACCGAGATTCATAAGGCCATAGGAGACAGACCCTCGTTTAGCTGGAACTGGAAGGGTTGTATTGAGGTTTCTATTTCTTTATTAAGTTTCTATTACGCGTGTTCTATTTCTATAAGATGTTTCTATTTCTAAATTAGTTTATATTTTACCGAATATATGCTTTTGGATCTATTGTCCCAACGGATATCAACAGCTGTCACAGAATATATTGTCCCAACGGCTATCAACAGCTATCAGTTTACTTGGGTTGTGCTATGTTTAAAAAAAGGGGGGAGGAGGAAGATTTGGGCTGAGCCAATCCTGGTCAGCAAAGCTGAAAATTTTTATTCTGATCTCACCAACAGGTCTACTTATGTACGACTGGCCTACGTGGCTCATGAAGAGAAGCACCACAGTAACGCCTCCCTCCACAATCAGCATTTTAGCCTTTAGGAACCCCAGATGGCACTCATCGAGCATCCCCTGCCATTTCTCCCATTCCTCCAATAGCCGTTAGGAATTGGAGAGGATTCCGACTCTTTAAATTGACTTTACTTTCTTACACGAACATACACACTGACAGAGGGAAAAAGATCGTCTCCCGTCTGTCCAGTCATCCAGTTGTGGACAGACAGACTGGATTTAAAGGATACGCCCTCTCATGTATTGGTTTGCGTGTGGACCAGCCTAGGCAGGTGGACCTCTGCTGAACCAGGGCGTAGCCCTAGCAAGAAAACTGGACCCGACGGGACTTCGCCAACCGCTGACCCATCCAAGCTTGGCCCAGCCGCTTACAATCCAATACATTAGCCTTACGAAAATAAATAAAATATGTGCCCAGGAACATAATGCACCAGCATAACCTTTTTTTTTTTTTTCTACGCCGGCAATGTGGTGTTAGGATATAAAATTGGATGCCAACTGCCCTTCTTGGGGAGGGGAGTGAAATTGTAAGAGAGATAATGGATGCAATGCACATTCATCTACACAACCATGCATTGTGAGACACTTTCCTCAGATTTTGTGAGGTGTCAAAACCTCATTTATCTTGGAATTCAGTGAATGTAGTTTATTATGCGCACATACTAATGTATTAGTATACACACACAATGGATGACAACCACTAGATTTCCTCATGCTAGTATGAAAGGATTTAAATCCCTTCATCATTTGGTAAAAGTTAAAAAAGAACCTAGGCTCAAAATAAACCTTAAAACTTGGGACAAGAAGCCAACAGTTCAAATAAAACACGGAAAAAAAAAATGATGCAACAGAAATCTTCGCTTTTCACTACATATACAAATCAATTTCTACATCATAACTTAATAGGTTACATTTTGGTGGCGGACTTGAATTAAACGACCGTTGGAGTGCAACCCCCACCCCAAAAAAGAAAAAGAAAAAAAAAAAAAAAAAAACAGCCAAATTAGATACATGAACAGACACATTATAAGAGATTATGAAAACCAAATCTAAGCCCACACACTTCTAACAAAACTTCATAAGCAGGCAAATTCTCACTACGGATCATTTCTTTCTTAGCCCACCTTACAGTGGGTGGTCAATAACAAGCTTCTGCACACGCTCCCCCACCTTGGTCTACATGAAAGATATCTCATAAGCAGCTCATCAGACGTAATCTTCAACACTCTATCCGTAACCGCCTCAGTTCAGCTTGGAATGTGGGACTGGAAGTTAGTGTCCGGTGTCCGAGAGTCCTTATGTCCTCTCGAGAACAGTCTCGTGAAATACGAACCAGCTCCCAGAGAGCACCTCCACTAATCATATCCTTCGCATTCACTTCTGTAAAGTCCAAGTTTTCAAGCAACAGTCTCAAAAGATTTGTCTTTTTTTTTTCTTTTCCGGGTAAAATCAGAAGAGTTTAAGTTTACTGACCATGTTGTGCCAAGTGGCAAAGTGCAAGTTCAATATGACGTCTGATCGGTGAGGCTTCATTGTTTGCATTCTGTACAATCCAAGGAAGGGCTCCATCATCAATCAGGAGAGACCTGCCAGTTTTTGTTCCTGTTGTATAAACAAAACCATTATTATTATGCATCCATAACCCTCATGAGTCATCATTATGTATTTCACTCCCAACTTGAAAGGGACAAATATTTCAGAATAGCACTCGGGTTCCCCAATATGGCCCCCCATCCATACATACGTGAATTGAAGTTTGGACAAGTGATGCTTGAGAATTTTGGCTTAAGAATGAATTTGATAGCTCAACTTCCCAAATTCAACAAAGCCCAAAACAGTTGCATGCTTCAGAACCATCTGTTTATTAGGTACTTACCTTGAGTAGATGCTCTGGACTCACATTTTGCAAAGTTAGCAATTCCACGAGCGACTTGGGCTAGAACATCTGGATGTCCACATCTCACCATTCCAAGCAATGCTTTAATACCTCCTTCACCTCTGAGTTTCATTTGTAATTTGTCTAGACAAACAGGTACAGAAGTAATTAGTGACAAAGGTTACTTCCCATCATACGAATTGAGGATTATTAAAAACATACATATTCCAACTGATTTTAAAGTAATTTTTAACATGGAATTTCAATCTCACTTTGGAACTTACATAACACCTTAGATGCCTTGGCTACCGTAATAAACCATCATGTGTGAAGTGATGCTTCTACAGTAAAGATTACCAATTATGATCTACAAGTACCAAAAAGATTCCATGTTTGCCATGAAGATGAGAGCTTTCCTTATCAAGAGTATCAAAGATGAAAAACATTAGAATCAACAGTTTCCTTCCTCCCCTATGTTTCTTTCAAAATAAGTTTACTCTTCCATTTCCCATCCCTAGTAATTTCTGTGTCCTCCCTGCTTCATTTATTAGGGCCCATGGAATCTTATGATAAGTTTCACGGCACTACCAGCCATGTTTCTGGCAACTAAATGAAAAAACAAAAACAGAAGATACAAAGCAGTTTACCATTTCCACAGAGATTTGCAATGGCTCCAGCAACCATTCGAAGAGTTTGTGGATCCTCAGCTTCTGCTGCAGTTATTGACAACAAGCTAATGCCACCTTGAGCCATTATAAGTTCTTGGTTGGTTTCTGGAACAAAAAGATGAAGGTAAACAGAATGGACATACAAAGTAAACCAAATTCCAAATAAGAGCCATTCCTAAGCTCAAACCATAAGAAAATAAACATTTTAAACTTACCATTCATTGCAAGGTTGGCAATCGCACCAGCAGCTACTCTGCGTATCATCTCATCCTCTGAGCTTCTAAGAAGCATTAACAATGATGTAAGACCGCCAGCTTCTACAATCTTCTCCTGATTTGCTTCTGTAATTGTCATGCACATGCCATCATAAGTAATCAACACTGCTGAAATATGATATTCAGTACTGTTTGATTGATTAACACCAGACAGAAACTGTTGGGAGTTTAGTCCCACACTGACTACAAGATAGTTTACAGCCCCTCTATACACCTAAGAGTCCCTGGTATCAGAGTGGGCTTTCACCGTCTCCACGTGTCTGCAGTACGTACTGCCACACATGCTGAGGAGTGTTAGGAGTTTAGTCCCACACCGACTATGAGATAGTTCACAGCCCCTTTATACACCTGGGAGTCCCTCCACCTACTGGTTCAAACTTTGGGGATGGAAACTTTACAGAAACAATTATGAAGGAAGCATCTTGGGTCAGGCAACAGGAGCCATACACAGGTCTGAGACTCTAAAAATTCAACCTATTAGGGACCAACAGATGAATGGTCCTAGCAAAATACTATACCTGCCATATATCAGCTTTATGAGATGATTCTGAACTACCTGATCTAGGTAATATTTTTTTTCCCCAGCTTTTAGGGTACTCCGTTCTAGACAAAAACGTTCAAGAACTGAATCTTTCCTGCTTCTAAACACAAACCAAATAATTCGTCAAAACACTAGCCTAGAACATTTTTGGAACTTAAACACCATATCAATGAGATTACCTAGTCATTGAATGGTTTATGTTTTCAAATTATAACAGAAAGGCAACCAATCTTGTAAGACCCACACTTTGAAAACCCTGTCTAACCTATGGTTTATGTCGTGACATGTCTCCCAATCATAACTGGATTGGAAGACAAGGCCGGGTGACGAACTACGGCATCTAGGTATGAGAAACGATACTTAAAAACCAAATTTTCACATACCAGTCTCGGTACCGGTCTCACTCGGTATGTGCAACCGGTATGTGTTTGCGAGTAGAGACGAACTCCAGTGGATCCCACACTCCGAATCCGAGTTCAGGAAATATTTTAGACGAAGGAAACCTTCCTAGAATAGTCTCTCACTCTATATATGAGACCTTCCTTCTCCTTAGACTCTTTCCAAACACTCTCAAACCTTAGAGCTGTCTAAAAGAGATCTAAGAAGGAGCAGAGAAGAAGAAGGCCGCTCGAGAAGGGATTTTCCGTAGGAGGAGGGCATCGCCATTCATCAAACACCGGTAAGTGCTCGACCTCTATATTAATGTTGGGTTACTAATCAAAACCATGAAATGGCGTAATGATCCAAAACCTTAGAACTGTAAAACCCTAGTTTTCATCGAGATCCATTCTGAAAATGATGCAACATAATAATCTAAACCTAGGTGACCAAACAGGTATCTTGACCATAGAATGGTTTAGGAAGAACCATGAAACCGAACCGATGACCGACAGGAGAGGGAGGTCCGAGATTGGGCTCTCAGACCTATACCGCCAGACATACTGGTCCTGCGGTATGGTATACCGCAGGGCATACTAGCTAGACCATAGTCCGACCGGTATGGTCCTGCGGTATATACCACAGGCACATACCGGCCTCACTAGAGTGAAATCGGTATGTGAGACCGGTATATACCGCAAGCACATACCGGCCTCACTATAGTGAGACCGGTCTGTGAGACCAGTGTGTTTTCCCAGGCTATTTGCTTGGCCAGGCATGGTTTTAACCAACTTTAACTCTAACAACTTAATTCTAACCTATAAATATGGTCATTTAGGACTTGTGGACGGCGTGAATGGACTCTGTAGCACAGAGGAAACTTGCAATCACACGTCAATTAAGGGACAAGACCCCAAACCCTAATTAACTAAATAACAGTAAACCATTGTAATCGTATTTGTTTTTGTAATCCGTTTGCTTGTTGCCTGTGCATTTCACATGTAATCTAATTATTTAAATTTTTATTATCTGTTCATGCATATTCGTATGCTAGGATGATGTTTGTTTAGGCATGTGGATGTTTTCGTTAGTGTGTGGAATGTGAAGGGGAGTGGAGCCCTGGATATATCTTCACACTAACACATTTTTGTATCGCTGTCTACCTTAGCGAGCTTGATGCTAATAGGGTATCAGGGGGAGGACGTGGGATTGTGGCTCCGCCTGCCCACCAGACTAGAGCCCTGTCTCTATGTCGTAGGGAGCTGTGCTGGAGTAGGGTCATAGATACTGTGATGGCATATAGGACTAGTTAGAAACGGAACCCACTTGCAAGCCCTTGCCAACAGGGGTTTAGGTGTTGGTGCGGTGTAGGGTATTAAGGGGAGGACGAGGGATGGTGGCTCTGCCTGTCTGCCAACTCTAGCTCTATCTCTATACCGGAGTGAGTGATGTGGGGTAGCAGCAATAGTGTGGATCAGAGCCTGACTGTTGGGTGTGCTCACACTCTCGTCCATGGAGGCGCGGTGGCCGCCAAACCTTATCATAGCATTTTGCAAGTTATACCTGACCCAATTGTAATGTTATCTCATGCATTTTGTATGTTGCATTGGTCTTGTGCTTTACTGAGCTAAGTCGTGAGCTCACCCCGTGTATATACACTATTTTCAGATGTTGATGCAGAATGCACCGTTGATGACTTCATGGCCACCCCAGCGTATGGGACAGTGGCTGCTATTGATACACAGGCAGTGGAGGACGAGCATGATGCCTCATACGAGTGCTCTTACTGTGTGTTCCTTTAGGGTTACTTATTTACTAGTCTTTTCAGTTGGATATAGTCGATGTATTAAATTTATTTAATTATGTTTTGAGATCTGAGAATAATTTGAATAATTATTATTTAACATTTAGAAACTCAGTTCATTTAGTTATTTAATTCCGCTGCTATTTATTATTCTCTGATTATGGTTAGATTGTTTTGAATGGTTTGTTGACACGGTCTATTGAGATCAATGTTTAAAATCTCGACGAGATCTCGTAGATCTCGAAGGGCTAGAGAAGAGATCTCGCCTCGATACGATGTCTGGACCATCTCGACCAGTTCTCGACCATTTCTTGACATTTTTCGACTAATTTTCGACTGATCTCGACATAATGTATGAATTATGATTATATAATCTATTTGACTACTTTGGGTTTTTTTTTACTATGACAATTAACAAATTAAGTGTTATTATGTTTATTCTTCTCCTAAAATATCATTTTACTAGCCTAAAATATCATTTTACTAGCTCATTTGGTCTTCTGCGATCTTCTATTAGTGTAACATTATGTAGAATAGTCAATATTACCTTAGGTTTACATTTGAACTTCAGACCGACAGTGTCAAACATGGGTGTAAACCCAAACAACCACCATGTGTGATTATTTATACAGTTTTATGGTTTAAATATGTTTACATATGCTAAAATAGGGTTTCCCTAGAGTATCAAGCTTAAAATGGTCATTTTAAGGTCGAAACACACATTTTAAGCCTTCGAGGCTTTTGTGCAGTGTCTCGCCGAGATCTCGACCGAGATTTCCGAGATCTCGGTTTCTTAGGGGTCGAAACACCCTCGAGACTTGAGATTTTGAGTCTTGATTGAGATCATGGTATGAGCCGTGGTTTGGAGACGGTTCACTCACACTTCTGGTTCAGCCGGAATTGGGGTGTGACAAATCTAGTGCAAATACCTATGCACCAATAGTACTCAGCAGTGAAGTAAATGTCAAGCTGACTGCTGATCTGAAGTTTGACTGCATCCATCACCCACTTTATAAGAACTCTTTGTTTATTTCCAGTTTCCATCTCAGAAACCCAGCAAGAATACAATTCAAATCCTGCAATTCCATCTATCACTATTTATAATTATTCTACAACACCATTTCAGCTTCAAACCTTAATAGTCCAATACAAGCAACATTAAACATTCTCAAACTCACCGATTGCAACTTGGTTCCATCTGTTATTTCCTGTCTTTAGTCTCATGAATGAAGCACAGGCAGCTACTCACAAACCCATCTTTAACAACATTTTTAATTCTCCACACTAACAATTATCAATAGGAGGGGAGGGGTTAAACCATAAAAGAGAAGAGTTCCTTTTCTCCAGCATCACTACCATCCAGAATCACCCCTTCAAAGCCTTCATGGAAGCACATCAAGCTAATATAAATTATTGCTTAAATGCAACATAAAACAAGGAGAACCAGGTGCCGATTCTCAGCACACAACACAACTGATGCACATAACTGGAGAAAGTAACATAAAAGACTACCTTCAGCTGCCAGATTGGCCACAACTTTTACCGCATGAATCCGTACATCAGCATCTTCTGATTCAAGCAGAGACAAGATCTTTTGCAATCCAACTGCAAGAGAACAGAATATCTGTGAGAGACAGAACTAAAAGAAGTTGTTAGATAAACCATAAACGATAGGCACTAAGAAATCTTCTTGTCTTGTCAGTTTATATTACCTTGTTCAAAGAGTTTTGCAATGGAGGCTTTTTCTCCGTTTCCTGAATCTTTGAGCTGTGGATGCCGAACCTGGGCCATGAAGGAATCCAAACCAGTGAAGATTTTTCCAGGCCCACCTCTTTCAAGACTTCTTCCTGTCTACGAAAAGGAAACTAATATATAAAACAAGATACCAACACTAGCACATATTTGAAACATTCTATAATTGCCAGAGAAATCTGAACTAAGCAATAACAAAGTTTTGCTTCTACAAACCGCACACCTCCTCAGCTTCAAAACTCAATTGCAACAACTGACTTTTCAGTATTGTGATTTCTTCTTCAAGTTTCTCGTCCTGATGTGCCTTGTCTTCTAGCATTTTATGGAGCTTTAATATCTCAGCATTTCCAGATGCCTACAATACCATAAATACCAGCAAGACAACAATTAAAAATCTTTGAAAGAGATGAAATGATAATGAAACAACAGTACTTAGCGACTGATGGATTCATCAAACCTCAGAATTTTTCCAGTGAGCTAGTTGACTTCTTAGATTTTTCACCTCTTCTTCAGCAACCTTTCTTAAATGAGTTTCATTCTTCAGTACCTGTCTGAGTTCAGTGATTTCCTCAGAAACAGACACCAAGGGCCCCTGCTCACCAGTAGTCCAGAATGGAAATTTTGAGGATCATTTCCAAGGTAATGATTCAACAAGTGGATATTCAGTAAGGAAATACTTCCATCGTCCATGGTGTAAAAACCACACAACTCGAAATTCTAACAAACAAAAACTAGCCGTGAATGGATGCAACAAGACTGGTTTTCATTGTTCACACCTCCACACCCCCCCCCCCACCCCCCCAAAAAAAAAAAAAAATTACAAAGGGGGTAGCCAACTTGCAGATCATTCAACAGTAAAGGCATCTCACAACCTCCTACTCTCTCTCTCTCTCTCTCTCTCTCTCTCTCTCTCTCTCTCACAATCTTGATAAAGACAAAGGAAAAGAAAACGACATACAATTTAAGTTCCATTTCCAATGAATACCAACACAGAATGTTGAATCAATTGTGGATTTGTACTCAAGCTTATGAAAAAAACCAAATGACTACTACCTCACCATGGCTTTCTTACATCCATTAACATGTCATAAACTAGATGAGCAAAAAAGGATCATTAACCCTAAAACAAGATTGACAATCACATTCCAGAAACAATGAAATCGTTATTATGCCTCTGATATTAGTAGGAAGAATGGTCAGAGAGATAGAGAGGGGGAGGGAATGCATGAAAAACGAAGTAACCAACGAAATCAAAGTCAAAGAACAAGATGATGTCTCTAAAGAGGTTACGAAAAGTAGACACAAACCTCCCTGCTACGTGTTTTGTCCAGGCATTCATCTTTATGCTCTACTCCGATCTTATCATTGCCACGCTTCATCTGATCTGTTACCCACTGTTCCTCAAGTTTCTTTATGGATTCCATATAGTCCTTCTGATATTTCAATCTCTCCTTCTACGAAAATGAATGCATGAAGGCAAAAAATTACATTGTCAGCAAGCTGTTAAACCAACCTTGATAACCATAATGTGCTGCTATTGCAAAACATTCGCAGTAGTGGAGGAAATATCATTATAAAAACAAAATGACATTGGAGTCAAATCTGAAATATTTTTGATAATTCTTTACATCATTATAAATTGATTATTTATTTTCTTCTTTTTTTTTGGGGGGGGGAGGTGGATAAAATCTATTTAAGCTCAAAATAAATAAGAAAATATCCATTTGAGACAAGCCAAAGGCTCACTATGAAAAGAAAAAGGATACAAAAGGGAAAAAAAACACATAAAATTCAGAATATTTTCTTCAGCACAAAATGCTCAATCCATGAATCACAGAGTTGGCTCGGTAAAGCTTCAAAGCATTTCCATCTAATAACTAGATTGAACAGTAAATCAGTCTATTTTGTTTCAGGGTAAATTTTAAAGAATGATCAAAATATAGATACTTGTTAACTAACCTCCAAATCATCAGCATAGTTTCTTTCCACCTCAGAGGTACGATTTTGTGCTTCTATAGTTATTCTTTCAACTTCATCTTCAAAAGCTTTCTGTTGTCTTTCATGTTCAGCAATAAGTTTGTCTAACTGTATCTCAAGTCTTCTTGACAAACTTTTGTAGTCAAATTCTTCCTTTATCTTAACCATATTCTCTACCTTCATAGCCTATAAAAAGAGGGGAGAGGGGATTTCAATGACATATCAATGAACACAGACAACCCAATCATGTAATATCAAGGGTTCAAATGTCTGCAAGATTTTCTCCCTGAAAATAATTCCAAAGTGAGAAGCAAAAGCACAAATACAACAGTAACAAGCATTCCAAAGATAAACAAATAAGTAGTGCATACCGTAGTTACATGAAAAAGAAACTAACAAAAAAAATAATAAAAACGAAAGCAATATAGAAAGTGAAAAATAAATCACAATAGTTGTTATCATTAAAAGCAAGAAAAAACTGAACATTCTTGCGCCATGGGGCACCGGGTTATCAGCTTTCTCTGGAGAAACCTTGTGCTTCAAACCATAAGTTTCAAGGACTATATTTTTTTCTCTACAATTCAAATTGTGTGTTAAGGATAAAATTTGCAGAATCCCATGAGAGTTCCACATTAAAGTTAAAAAAAATAAAAAATAAAAAGCGACAATTTGGAAGACCAGAGATGAACCAACTTTAAAAAACAAAACAAGGCATTGTTAAAACCCACCCTCTGTCCAAACATTATGGTACTTGCAGTCTCTCCTCGATGTCGTGGAGATGGCCCAATTGTTACAATCAATGAAGTTCTTGCTGTACCTGTAACCCTTAATGAATGTCAAGTGAGACATATACAGAAGTGCACATTAACACTCAATTTGCTGGGATGATCTGATGCCACGGCAAAGAAGAAAATAAGGAGCTAGCGAGATATTAAGAATGTCTCACCCCCAAATGAATCTCGAAGCAACCTTGTAAGCTTTGAGTCACGAACTGGTACATGTGCACTACTTTCTGCCAATGCATTTATGCACTTTCCTAATGCACTCAGTGAAAGATTGATAGATTTGGCTTCCTCTAAAGTATGTCCCTCGCTTCCTGTAAACAAGAAATATGATAAGAATACCACTAAGCAATATAAGAATCTAACTCGATTTACAGGGATTAGCAATATAATGAAGAACAGTGACAAGCACTGTCACAACTTCGTACATCTATAACTGATGTGGAAAGGTTAAAAAATATAAGTTGTACTTGGTGACCCATATGATGAATTCACTAATCAGTCCATGGAACCAAGACAGATACCATAACATCGATTTCCAATTGGTAGAAAATCCATGAAGCTATGATCATCCACTACTTTCGGAGCAAATAAAAGAGGGAGGGGGGAGGGGGAGAAAAGACTAAGGAAAACACAAGCTATTTTCCGAAGAAATTCGGTTGCAGTTGTCTTTCAAGGGCAGTTGTCTTTCAAGGACATCGAACAGAAATCCTGCATTACCTTTCATCTAGATAATAGACCTGAAAGCTATTCAAATGGATACAATTCTACTAGAGCAAGGATGTGGAGTTGCACATGGTTTATGATGTAGAAGATCAAGAAAGTAATAACATAAGCAAGCAAAGAATGAGGCATCAATCTTTGGGAGGATGAGATTTTTCCATCAGTTTCTTCTTGAAGAAACTAGAAGAAAGACGAGACCACCAGAAACTTTTCTGAGGTAGGATTGCCTTTGGAATTTGAGTAAGAGAGGAGATAAAGAGTTTAGAAGCAAACAGGTTGAAGAGAAATAAGGAAGCATATAATGAACTTTTTGCAGTTAGTTGTCAGATGGAGGGTCAGTGATATTATTCGGACTAGAGGCTTTGGCATTTGTATTTGAGAGAACTGAGGGGCAGTGAGCATGGTTGAAAGGTGTAGGGACAGTAGGGTAGGGTTGGATCTTGCTGGTGCATTGGTTGATCGGATGAGGCCACAAAGAAAGTTTCCTTTCCACCTTTCAATTTCTTTTCTTTTTTTCTTTTTTTTATCTGCTCCTTTACTTGGAGCTTGGATTATCTCAGTAGTACACATCTTGTATGCTCAGTAGCTAGGAAAAACCAAAATAAAGATAAGTTGTAATCAATACCTGATTTATGAATACGCTCTGAACCAGCAAGATCCACCACAACCAGTTTCCCTTTCCGAACAACAGGTGATTTTATAGTATTGCTCAAGTGGGAGGCATTGCCATTCTCACTTGAAAGGGTTGCTTCTCTTCCTATGACAGACTTCTTAACATGTACCTATATGAGAAAGTAAAACTCAATTATACTAAACCAAATCTAAACAAGTAAAACAGGCATCAACAAGACCATATGAGGCAAGCTTCTATGTGAATGTATAATGCTAAAAGACAAGCGCAATTATTCACCATTAGAATAGCATGACTGCGTGAAGATTCAGTATTCAGCTTTGTGTTCGCAGCGAACCGATGAGCTTCCCCTAATCGTAGCAGCTCTAGGAAATTCTTCTGGTTCCTGATTTCTACTACAGTCGCACCTGGTAATGAAACATCTCCATTTCTCGGGTCTTCCACAATGGAAATGTTATCATTAGCAGGATCAAGAAGATCCTGGATGGTCTCCATATAAAGCTGCATGTATTGGTAAAAGCAATGAAGTTGGAATAACCCTTAATGTAATACAAATACACAGCCATCAAAGGCTGAAACCCAATAAGCATGTATAGATGCTTTAATTAACAATGACAATATGATACACTAAAGTATTACCAACCTGCAAGTAGGAGACTGACACAGAGTCAGTCTCAGGAGAAATAGCTGCTAAAATATCCTCCATTGAGCGCACCATTATTCCACGAGAAGCAGTATCCTCCTCTCCAAGCAGTCCAAGGGTAAAAGTCTTCCCAGTACCAGTTTGCCCATAAGCCATTACTGTCCCATTACAACCTTCCAAAACACTCTACAAAAAGAAATGCCACATCAGCATAGTTGTATACGATTTAAAGTAGGGTCAAAGTGGATAAAGAAGATTCATCACGA
Organism: Protea cynaroides; assembly: GCA_028583415.1. Lineage (NCBI taxonomy): Eukaryota > Viridiplantae > Streptophyta > Magnoliopsida > Proteales > Proteaceae > Protea > Protea cynaroides. Next base: position 134,342,938 of record CM053276.1, read on the forward strand.
GTAATTACACGTAAAACCAGCTCCCTAAACTATATTCTACAATGTTGTTAATATAGTGAGACAAAACAAGTGAATAGCAGCCATTATGAAGATGAGTAAAGTAATTATGAAGGCCCTGTGATATGCAGATCAAGGTTTAGAGTATCGTATCAACTGAATCGACTGTATTGTATCAGTATCAATAGCCTTGACTATGATACATCATATTGTATCAGCATCAACTGTGAGAGAAGTGAAAACTGAGTCACTGTATTGTATTGGTGTCGATAACAATGGATACGATACGCAATACATGATACCGATACTTTAAGCCTTGATGCAGATATTGAAAACTTAGGCCCCTCAATCCTTAAGTTAGAACCATTATTGAAATTTTAGGCAAGGTATGAATTATCAATTGGCTCCGCAGAACCAAAAGTGGACATGCCACTTTAGGTAAGGACTGGACCACAAAATACCACCAATATAGAACACACAAATTTGAAGAGCAAAAGAGATATTTCACAACATTATACCAGAAGGCAAAGAATGGCCACTATAAATTTTTAAATAACTTGAAGATTACAATTTATAATCCATAGCTAACTAAAAGGTGTACAGAAAAGGGGAAAAAAGAGAGACTAATTTTGAATCTCACACACCTCAACAACTGGTTTTGCCACAACTTCATAGACACGCTTTTGTGATGCAAATTCAGTCAGCACTTCATCAAATTCATAGGTGTCTGAATCCCAATTGTTTTTGCGAAGTTTCAACCTTTTAAGCTGAGTTGGGGCAACCAAATTAAGAATTAGCAAGACATGCAACTTTTCATGAAACATCTCTGATTTATTTATTTATTTATTTTTATTTTTTTTTGGAGGAGGGGTTTAATATTTCACATTGCCATGCAGCATGTACAAACCTCTGGCTGCAATTCTACACAATCAGCAAAATCTGCATCAGCCACCAGCTCCTCTGCATTCCGGGGCCGCAATCTCACAGCAACTCGAACTCTTCCAGGAACTATTAATGACACCAAAGCAATCCAGAATGATCCCAATACTTATACAGACGTAAATATTCAGTATATACATATAAACAACATGATTCTAATATATAAGGAGGATCTCATGGAGTGCATCTAAACAGCCACAAACTATCCATAAAAGAAACAAGAAGGTTTTGTACAGCAGTGATATGCTGAGAAACACAAAGAATAGCATAGGGACAACACAGAAATATCATAGAGGAGACCCCGTTCCACCCCAAAATTGGCATTTACATAGAACTCAAAGCAGAGGACAACCAAGGTAAACCCACAAAATATAAGATCTAAAGAAAAATATATAGTGGCATAATGTCTCCCAGTGTTATCAAGATGTTTGTTAGATGTTAGATCTTCATTTAAATAGTTTGTGACAACTTTATGGGAGATAGAAGTCCCGTGCATAGCGGTCAGAGTTGGATTGTATCATCAATTTAGGTTCAAACATTGTATCGTTTTCCCTTTTTACCCTTCCCTGTTGAGTATCAATGCCTATCTACAACAGAATATCATAGTCAGACCTTACTGTTATTGTGATTCTTTGTATTTCCAGAAGAGATGTACAATGGTTAACGCGCCACAAAAGTAGGCTATGCCTATTGCAGTGAGTCACTAATTATCATATGCACTTTGCCTTGTCAATTTAGTAAATCTGGAACATTCATTTGTTTGTGTTGATAAACCACAAGCTAGACCTTGCGCTTACCGATGACCTTCAACTGAACGACCACAAAATTATCCTAAGAATCCCAAAAAAGAATAGGACTCAGCACCAAAAGACTAGATTTCCTTGGCCCCAAGCCATTACTCCAAACAGGATTAAGATCAACTGATATCAATACAAAGAATACTATGCATGGTACAACATGTGCCTTCGTTGTACCTTGACCTTGGCTTTTTCCAGAAGAATATCCAAAACCGAAGCATTTCTAACCAGAATATCATATATGGGTCTGATATAAACGTTAGTTTGAAAAATCTTTTTGACTGCAGAAACTCAACCATGATTTTGTACATCCCAGAATTCAGTTACTCAGAAAGAATTTGAACCTGTTGTTCTTATCTGTAACTCTCCAAAGAAAAATATCAGCATTGACAGATTTGCATACGATGATACAATAAAGTCTTGGCAGATCCAGAGGGCCAGCATACAATGAATTATAACCCCCTTGCGACACAGTAAAGTTATAACCTGAACATGTTCACCTTCAAAGTATAACAGCGGGATGAGTTATTGGACACAGCACACACAGACTTTCTACCAAGACCTTATAAGATCAAAACTGAATGACAACAAAGTCGGTCCCCTATAGAGCTATTGTGCCTTCACGAATATGTGCAGGTGTAATTTTTCATGCAAATCATCAACTCTTTTCACCCTTGCCACACCTAAAAGCATGAACCAGTAAGCTGAAAGAGGATCTCTGCAACCAAGATACGAAAATGCACACACAACCAGAGGCACAGAAAGCAGGAATCTTCACCAGGTTTAAAATTTCCTCTTCTACATAAAATCCATGTTCCAACCAAAATGATTCCCCATAAAAGTTCAAGAGGATATCCACCTTGAACTAACGCAATTAATTCTGACTCTAGCTAGCGCGACCTCTAAAAGTTCTATCCAGTACACCAAGTTTGAGATAATAAAAATCCCGCAGCTCCATCTCCATTTTCATCCAACCGAACCTCTATTTAGAAAATGCTGTAAAATCGACAATTCTCGAAAAATCTAAAAAGGAAAAAAAGCAGGTTAACCTCAAATTTAAAATCAAGGATAACGTCCTAATAGTGAAATTTAGAGAATGATAATAGATCTCCCCGCATTCAAGCATCAAATGCAGCAACCAGAACCAAGAAAAAATAAATTGCACAGTATTCCAGTTCAGTCAAAACATCAAACTACATAACACGTAGAAAAACCAACCTCCGGCATCGTACTTAACCGCTCCAGGCGAACCAAGCGAGCCGGAGCTGCTCCGTCGAAGACCAGATGCATGAGAAGGAGAGGGAACGGGTTTGGACTTGAAAGAAGAAGATTTAACGTTGGAATTCACGGAAAGAGACTTGTCAAGCTTCAGCGTCCCCTTCGTAGTTCCGTTTCTATAACCACCGGAAGCCATAACTTCAACTCCTTGAGCAGCTAGCTCCCCTCGGCATTAAAGTCTACAAATCTAGTAATCTCAGAAACCTTGATTTCACTGCCGATAACACGAAAACAACAGAGAAAACCAAAAATTAAAGAAAAAAACAAAAATTAAAGAACAAAAAAACAACTGAAGGAATGATGAAAGCTGAGAAGTAAAAGCCGTTGCAGAAATTTAAAGGTTGGAGAGAGAGAAGCGCGATTTTTCGAAATCACATACAGAGTAGAAGTAGAATTAAGGAAGACAAGACGGGGTCCTCATTGCCGCTTAGAGTAGAGGTGGAGTAGTGGCACAACCGTGGCAAAGTTGAGTAGAGACAAAGAAGGAAGAGAATGGAAGAGGAGTAGAAGCAGAGCGTGGTGAACATGGTCGGCAGCGGGCTCTTGTGTGTCTCGCTTCCTATTTTACTTTACTTTTTGAAAATAAATTTTAAAATACAAGAAACCCCTTTTTAATTTGGTGATTAACTCAGAGCCCCACACCGCCCTCCTGATGATCTTAAATTACGCCAACCGGTCGTAAATCGTGGATGGTGCACAGTGCGTATATAAGTGCGGTTCCCTTGAAATGACCAAATTGCCCTTATTATTTATAAATTTAATTAAATTCTTTGAGAGTATTCATTTCGTTGTGTCAAATGTCAACAAAGGGAAAAGTTAAATGTATTGTATGATTGATTTTTTTTTTTTTTTTTTTTTTTGTGGATAACATGGAATAGATTGTCTCTAAAGGGAGTTGAACTCAAAATCTCTTTGAGGTGTTAGTAGGAACTAGGAAGGAAAAAGTTAATATGACCAGTGGATCATATAAGAGATAGTAAATTGTCAAGAGTCATCCACACTTAATTCGGCACAAAAACCCAACCCTATGTATATTGAATTATCCGTAATACCCCCAATCCCTATTTGATCGATCTTCTTTCCTTTGTCTCTCTGTCCTATCGAAAAACCTCTCCTCAAGAAGGAATTGTTCTTTGTCACTCCTTCAATTATTTTTTTGTGCAATGAAGGCACGCCATTGATAGCAAAACTAGAGATTGGGCATCGAATGTAATCCAAAGGAAGGAAAATGGAGTCTAGGTCCCCTCCTTATATGAGTACTTTCACATGGACTCTATCATTGTCCATACCACCTAATATGGAGGAGGAAAGACTAGAAAACATGACAAAGCCTTCGACGATAAACAATGATACAAACCACTTGAGCAAGTCAATTATCCACCTTTTAGATACTTGGTTTGATCATTGATTTAGGACCCATACATACATGGATTCACATCGTCTACTCCCAGTCATTCTGGGAGGACACGGCAGCCTCCCTCGGATGGCTGCCACATGGCTCTCAGATGAATCTAAGACTCACGTCCTAGCTGACACCCCTTATCGGCTTGGCTTGTCGGCTGGGTGTCAGCTCGAACGTGGGTCTCAGATTCACCGAGAGCCACGTGGCAACCATCCGAGGGAGGTTGCCACCGTCCTCCCAAAATGACTGGGAGGAGAAGATGCGAAACGATACATACATACATATATACGAGAGAATCTAAAGGCTTCACTAATTTGATGTTGATCTCACATGCAGTTCCTACTTTTCTCCTCTTTTAATTAAGCAATCCTCAACTGTACTTACGTTTGTACCAAAAATAGAAACTGGACTTAAGTTAGTATTCATGAATTCCAACCACTATGAAAGTGTTAGTAAAAGCCAAGTCTGGTACGTTACGTGGATTGATTTAGAGGTTTACGGTTTTTTAAACCAGATGAATATTAAATGAATAAATCACCAAGCATGAAAGAACATGTAGTATTGTCTATTTAAGACCAATTGCACCATAAATTTGTAAAATATGAAACGGGCATCAAATATCTGCCACGTGTTAATTCCTATTGATCCAATGTCAGGTTTCAGTCGAATCCAAATTGTTTAATGGCAAAATATTAAAAAATCAAAAAAGTTTGCGTGACACTATAAATGTGTATATGGATATATATGGGGTAAAATATATTAAATTTAATAAACTTCTTAATTTCTTTATATTAAAAAATGTTTTCAAAATCAATTGGTAAAAGCTTTGTATGCATGGGAATTGAGATGTTGATTCCAAGTAAAGTTTTAAATTGTGTTTATGTATACCATAGAATCATATGAACAATGTAGGGATATCCATGTCATAAATTTTTTTATTTTTTATTTTTGATAATAAAGGTATACAAGAATCATGATTTTATTTACCTTGTAGCTTCGTATGAAGTGGTTGTATGGTTTTCTGAAAGATCACTAAAAACTCTTAAAATATTTGTCTTTTAATATATAAAAACAAATATAAGATTTGAAATCTTTAATAGGATCCATAGGATTAAATAGAGAAGAGAACTTTCAGGATTAGAAAGAAAAACCACCCTCCTAGAGGTTCAGGAGGAGGGGTGGCACTCCCTTAGTGTCGACTTGAATACAGGGTTTGGATTCATCCAAATCTAAGGTGTTGGCCATCTAACGGGATTATTGCTTCTCCTCTCAAATATTTGGGAGGAGAGAATGTGAATCCTAGTGTTGGATGTGTAGATTAAAGAATTAAAATGGCATTATTGAAAGTTAGCCTTTTCTTAACAAAGGAAAACTTAAAAAATTAAAAATTAGAAAATTAAAAAAAAGAGGAAAAAGGTGACGTTTTGTATGAGAGAAGCGACGAGACATAAACCCGAGGGGAGGGTGGTGTGGGGCAGGGGAACTGCTTATTGGGAAATGATGAGGGGAAGATGATTTTAACTTATCAAAGATATTCTAAGATGATTTTAACTTATTAAAGATTTTCTAAGATGATTTGCGCCGCTGGGAGACATCTAAAAAGCAAGTAGAGAGTCAGGGATGGAAGCTGCAGTGTGCTCCATCCATGGGTCTACACTCTACGCCCAACATGAAAAATTATCAAAAAGCACTAAAAATAGTACTTTGCCTTTTAATGAGATTTCAAATTATGACTTTTTTTTTAAACCCTACTACCCTTCTACTTAAATACCCTATAACCATTTTTATTTTTTTTGGTAAGAATACCCTATAACCATATTACACATTCCATTATCGCTCTCGACCCTTTATAGTTTAAATTAAACCTGCTTTATGTTTTTTTTTTTTTTTTTTTGGGTAAATTTCTGAATACATGGACAAATTTAATATCAATTATACAATTCATTTAAAATTCATGTGATCTTAGTTCAAATAGAAATCTTCTGTCAATCATTAAACATGTTTTTGATTGTCTATTACAACACTAATGAGAATCATAAATCTCTATCGATGAAAATATGAACAAAATATGAACAAGATTGGTAATCAAAACAGAGGATAACTCTAAAATATCAACAAATAAAATAGAAACAACATACTCAATCTGTCAAAAGAATAACAGAAAGATTGAAAACACATAACTCAAAGTAAAATCTCCTTACAGTTTTCTAATAGATCAGCAAATGAAGTCGAAACAATAACAATCAAACTATAAAAAACATTTAACTCAAAACAGATAAAATTCCTCAAGAGATTTTGATTCTCATCTAATCTTTTTCGACAGTCGACTCTCAGTCTCTCAGACAATGTCTCAACGCCTCTTAGAGTCGGCAACGCTTCCCATAGTATATTTACATATATACAGGGTCGGATCGTGCCGGGCTCAACCCAGGGGGTCAACCCTAACCCAACCCAACCCTACTAAAGTCGATAAAAAATTAAGCCCTAACCTAGCCCTGTCAGGGTTCGGGCCGGGTTTAACCCTGCCAGGGTTCAGGGCAGGCCTGGGCGGGTTAGGGTCGTCAAGGTAAAACTTGCACCCCTAGTTTTCATTCACTATGGAGAAAACCAATGGTTAAGAATATGATATGTTGTAAACATTCGTTTGGCCAGATGGTTGGGGGTCAACCCTAACCCTAACCCAACCCTGCTAGGGTTGATAAAAAATTAAGCCCTAACCCAACCCTGTCACTATGGAGAAAACCAATGGTTAAGAATATGATATGTTGTAAACATTCGTTTGGCCAGATGGTTGGGGGTCAACCCTAACCCTAACCCAACCCTGCTAGGGTTGATAAAAAATTAAGCCCTAACCCAACCCTGTCAGGGTTCAGGCCAGGTTTAACCCTACTAGGGTTCAGGGCAGGCCTGGACGGGTTAGGGTCGTCAGGATAAAACTTGCACCCCTAATTTTCATTCACTGTAGAGAAAACCAATGGTTAAGAATATGATATGTTGTAAACATTCGTTTGGCCGGATGGTTGATTTTTGCTTGATGAAACATGGGCTGGGAGGTAGGTCTCAAATTTGAGCCTCCTCTTACATCTGTTCCCTACTTTAATGGTATAATATAGAATAGATTATCGATCTAAAAAAAAGAACCAAAGAGAAAAACAAAATCTAACCAACTAGGATCCAGTTTCCATTGTATTACCCATTCAAGTCGACCCAATGACCCATATTCTGTTACAATGTACCTTGAAAGGAAGGACACATCTTACATAAGAATACATTCAAAGTCTATTAATAAAGGAGACAGAAAGGAAACTCAAATCACCTGTAAAATAAGAGCTGGACAGTGATATGTTGCTTAACTAAAGAGTTGGATAGTGATATGTTGCTTAGCTAAAAGGATAGCAGCTGAAAAGGATAGCAGCTGGGAGTAACATTTTACCAAACTTCAATTATCTTTGTTCTTATCTAAATGTAAAAAGTGGGTAGACAAGCGGCTCACCATGTGACTAAATCACAAAGTTTTTTATTTTTTTAATATATATTTTATCCCCCTTCTAAAAAAATAAAATTTTTAATCTATGTGAGTGGTCATTTCTCATATGGTGTACCAGCGGCTCAAAAAACATTTCCTAGTCTTATTGCTTGAACAGCAAGTACTTATGTAAGACTATTGTTAGGTATGTGACAGCAAAGATTGATTACTAATAATTATTTGAGCTTTTATAAGGAAAATAGATAATTTTAATTAAAAAAAAAAAAAAACACACAAACAAACTCGACCATCAAAAACTGAAAGTCAAACAAGGGTAAGAAAATTTAAACATAATTAAGCCACCAAAGGTGGAACTCATATTACAATAACGTAGAAAGAACTAAGCCTGGGAATTAAATCTAGGGGCTACAATAAGAACCATGAATAGATTGGAATCGCTCAGGCTGCATTCTAAATCATGAGCAGTTTCACAGGATGACATGTCAATGGGTTGAGAGTGCTTCCCCCACCCAATACTAGTTTGACTTTGGGCTATGATCGATCACCCAAATCAACCAGAACTGGCAAGGCTTGAGAGTCCGACTAGGGTTCAAGTAGGTTGGGTTAGTATACGAAACTGACACCAAATCCTCATCACAAGAGGATTCATTAAGAAGAATGTTCACGTTCGAGTACCAACTGTAAACATACTTGAATTGAAATCACATTTTTGAGTTACTTGAACTTAATCATAAAAGACAACTACTTGCTTAGTAGATTGGTGTCCTACAAGTAGAATGCAAGCATCCAAGAGATCATGGGTTCCACTCTCCTTTCTTCAAACTTCATCGCATAACTCAGTAGTTATAGTCAAAGTTCCTTTGGGTCCCATTTGTAACTATTAAAGTAGTTGTAATCATGTCTAGCTGAAACTTAGACTCGTGTTCGAGTCATTCTATCGTATATTGAATTTCTGGTTAATCGCATCCCCTTCGTAATCTACCCTCGGACCCCATCGGGCACTCAATCCCTCTTTAGGACTGCCAGTTTGGTGACCCCCTATTCGCTAAAAAAAAAAAAAAAAAAAAAAAAAAAAACCTCTCCGCGTTGTGGGGGTAAAATTGCGTACATTATACATCTCCCTAGACCCTCTGTACTAATGGGAGCCTCTTGCACTAATACATCATTTTTATAATGATCCACAAGATTAGATAATAGAGTGAGTTCCAGTTGAGAATAATCTTACATTGGTAAAGTTTGAAATCTTAAATATCTTATATACTTGAAAATCCCTCTACTTATAAGATATTCATATTCCAAACTTGATCAATGTAAGATTTTTCTCAAGAATTCCTTGGATTGTCCAAAATCACCAAGATGACCATGTGCAAATATTGGATGGCAAAGTTGTCCATTGCCAATACATTCAGTTCCAATGTACTATCTATAAAGTGATATCAGAAAGCTGGTTGCCTTTAATTAGACTACTCAAACATGTGAGAGAGAGAGAAAGAGAGAAAGAGAGAGAGAGAGAGAGAGAGAGAGAGAGAGTGAGAGGGTGCACTTTTAAGTTTTTTTCTTGGTAAATGAGAGAGGGCACTTGGTTGGTAAGGTATATAAGATTGGTCTCTCATCAGCGTTGGTTGCATTTATTAAAGCTTCATTTCTTTCTTTTTATTTGGTAATAATTTATAAAAGCTTCATTGTATGCACATTGTATTTGGAAGCTTGAATTATAGTAGCGGCATAAAGAGTTTGGTACGGGCTAAGGGGGAGACATGGGCTGATCCACCATAGCAGGCCTTGTAGATGGCTTTTTCCTCTTTTTACTTTGCCCTGATTACAACACCACCTGGTGTCAAAAGTCAAAAAAGATACAAAGTTTCTTCACAATGGGGCCCCTAGATGCGTATGGTTCTTGTTAAGAGAGTTCCCATATCATTTTCCTCTACCCCATGAGTTGCAAGGAATCAATCAATGTTCATGCTGACAAGCATAACTAGTTAGCTTATGAGTTCCTAAGCTTGGATTCTTGTTGACTGTTAAAATTGATTATCTTAAAACTTGAACTTGTAAGGGTCCGAACTATATATTCTCAACACTCTCTCGCACATGCAGTCTGCACAAAGAACCTTGTACGTGACAGAGTGGATGGCAGAACGAATTTTTCATGTAATCTGGACTTTATTTTCTCCCACGTTCCAATATATTGGTTCCTTATCTTTCAACTGCCTATTTGGTCGAATCTGACTGGATCTAGGCTGGGATAGTGGCACCCAGCAAAGAAAACTACTGTGCTACCACACAGCACTAGCAACAAGAAAAACGCTAACGCCCCAACTATATACAGTCGTGCTAACTCACCTGAGCCAAGAACATTCCCTTTGTTTTTTTTTTTTTGGCAATATTTCTCAGGTTCGAACCCCCGAGTTCCTTTGTTTTGATACCATATTAAAACCCTTTATCTTAAAAGCTTGAACTTGTAAATAAGGGTCCAAAAAAATGTATATACTCAACACTAACCAATGCAATAATAGCCCAGTTGAGTCTTAATTTACCATTCTTATAGAATTAAGGTAGAATTAACAGTCTCTAATACAATTAAACAAATAGAGCTTATTGTCAAAGTCACAAATCACAACTAAGTCTATAATGATCTGACAAGTGATACCCTTGTGATAAAAATTCGATGGTCCATCTTACCTATTAAGCCTTTTCTTTTCTTCCTTTTGCTGACAATAAGATGCAGTAGTACCTCATAACTGCATAAGAGTTGGGATGGAAGATGTGAAAGTCGGCCGACCTGCAACTACCACTCCTTTTCTTTTTTACTGAATGTGTGGCCACTATTTCATCACCATTAAAGTTTTTGGTGATTTCATCCCGTTCCTTGCTCATGGGCTACTTTCTTTAGGAATCTATTCCATGGGTCTGAACAGTTCGTTGATCAAGACACCCATCAACTGAAACCACTGATTATGAGTACTTAATGCTTCTATCAAGTTCTGTAGCTTGTTTTAGTAGAATTACGGTTCGCATATGAGCTTGGTTGATGTGATGATCATCAAGGCCTGTATTAAGGCGTCTCATGAATTTAATCTATTTGTCAATCAGACAAACTTTCTACCATGATAAATATGAGAATGACCACTTTATTTTTTAACTGTTGAATTGCATTCAAAGGGTGTTCAATTCAATACAAGATTGGCTATTAGCCTGGATTAAATAATTCATTCTTACATATTTGATCATTTGAGAGGACTACAATCGGTTGTGCTAGTATGATTCCAAATCTTAATTGAAGTTTTTAAGTTTTATGTTAAGGTGAAAGTTAATGAGAGGGCAGTCCCTAGCATAACAATAAGATTACACCATTATGACCTAGTGGTGAGTTCAAATTTAGAAACGGTCTCTACTTTGAAGCGGGAGTAAAGCTACATGCATAGAGTCCCTCCTAAGATCCTACAGTGGTGGGAGCCTCGTACACTGGCTATGCTCTTTTGTAAAGGGAAAAATTAAGAGGAAGGAAACCGACGGACAAGATTAATAATGATCTACCACTATAAACGAATCGTAGAAATTGCTCACCCAATGCCTCTCGAGACCAAGAACAAAGATATTCATCTTCCCCATGGGTGCCTCCATCTCATAGACGATGTCACCATGCCCTCTAGTCTCTATTGCAAAATCACATTTAGTGTATCAGATCCGCTTGTTCTGGCGGGCTAGCCGTTGTATATAGTCGGGCCCTTGCTTCTTTCTTCAGGCGTGGATGATTATCATAAGAGATTCCCAACATATATGAACCCCCGGATGAAGAGAAAATCTCCCAAGCAGTGGGAGCTATAGTATAGGCTACTTGACGCTTCTATAGTGGCCCTTCCACTTTTGTGTAGATTTTGTATTGGTACTGAATGAACATATCAAACAAATGCGAGCAATATAAACCCTTCTCCGGCCTGGGAAAAGCGGCGAACTCTAGAAAAAACACGTTCTCTCTTTGCGAGGTCCGAAAGTGGAGAACGCATAGCATTCTCTGGGCGATATTGCTTTTGATCACCTATATGGAAGTGAAGAGAACTCATTTCCTTTTGCACGATTGAGGGTATTCAATTCTTACATGTTATGTGAAAAGAAAAAGATGTCATTTTGGGTATGAGTTCTTTTTCCCATTCTGCATTCTGCTTTGTGAGCTCACAACAAAAATGTCTTGCGCTTTTAACTCATTCTCATTCTCATTCCCACGGTATGAATTGTTAATCTTGTTGGTTGCCCATTAGTGTCCTTCACTCACCGAGTACAAAACAGCTGCATCCAATTTATAAGGGAGACTTCTTAACCTTACTTATATGCTTCAACAAGAGCTGAGGCCAGCTAGATGATGCTCGCATCATTTCATTGGCATGCATTAGTGTCAAACGCGCTTCCAGGCTCTAATAACAATTCCAACCACACGTGATACCCAACCATGTATAAACCTGTCCCACCTCCGTTTCTCTCTCAAATTGAGATCCAACCTAGAGTCTATCCACCACATATATCAATACATTGATTTACACGTAGAATAAACTCCAACCAGTGGATCACAACAGGAAAAAAAAAAAAATTTGGATTGGCCTTGAGAGGACAGATCACAATTTGAAAGAAAATTGAACTTAAGAAACCTTTTTCCCTCCGTATAAAAAACTAATGCATAAAAATTTATATGTTTTCCCTTCTTATTCTTCTTCTTTGCCCATATAACATTGACCAAGCTTCTTGATCCTTCAATTTTTATAACCAAAATAGAAAATGAATCTCTACTTTCTAGCACCAATCGATGAAGCACTTAACATTGGTAAAGGAGACAGTAATAGATTTTTAAAAATAGTTATTTAAAGAAATTAAACAAGACCATTTCTTTACGTAGTCTAATTATTGATTCATTTAAAATGTGGATAGTATATAAGAATAAATCCTTTGTATTTGCAAATCTTAGGCCTCACAAATGCAAAAATGACGGGTTCCGATATTTTATAGATCGGTAAACCTAAAGGAATATGCATAGGAAATTAAATGATCTATTCTTCCTGCAAATGCTTCTTCATGTCTCATGACTCTAAAAAGATGCAACAGTCTCCTCTTCTAGTGGACTATAAAATCAGGGAGATCCTGCATTTCCATTTCAAGATTTTAGGCCTCTTCGATGCTTCACTATTCCCTTTTAAATTCTAAATATGATTATGGCAATTGGGCTCATTTTATCAAACAGTACAAAGAGGGCTTGCCCTAATCCCTTGGGTATAGCAGTCCACGTTGGAAATACATCAAGAAATTAAAACCTACACCCCTGTGAATATCACAATTATTGATAACTCAACCACCAAACTTATTGGTCTATATGGTTTGGTAAGCAACCCCATTAACAAGCTCCATAATACACGACAACGACCTCAACCATTAACAAAATAATAATAAGGAAAGCCTACCAAAACAAGGAATCTCAATTCATTTATGAGTCAGTCCTGATCAACAATTTTTTCATTTTCCACTTTGATTCATCCGCCCCTCTAAACTAGCTGTCACCCAGATAAGTGACAACAACACTTGTCACCGAGGGGTCTGGTTGTTTACTAATCGGTAATCGGTCATTAGAGCCATGTGTGTGATTCCAATTTATGGTTTTCACACAAGGTCATCTTTCCTTTATAGGAAAAGCCTTGAACTTTTTTCAAGGTAAATAAAATACAGAAATTATAACAATTTATTTTCCCTTTCTACTTTTTAAGTCTATTTTTCCATACCAGTATGATCTTAACATTTGTTACCATTATTATCTTTCTGGGTGACATTGATTGTTACCTAAGTTTAAATTTAGAGAGAGAGAGAGGAGAGAGGAGAGAGGAGAGAGGAGAGAGGAGAGAGGAGAGAGGAGAGAGAGAGCTAGCTTTTGTACAAAGGTGTAAACTGCAAACTCCACCACCCACATTACTCCATTTTAAGGAATCCACTTTACCGAAAATCCATCCAGCCTGGATTCCATTTCCTTCGACCAATTTCCCATCCCAGCTCCCAGTTCCCAGTTCCCAGCTCCCATTTCCCAACTCCCAACAGAAAAGTAAATTCTCAAAAAGAATCCCATCACCCAAACACAGCACAGCAACCCCCCTTTCTTCCACAGAGGCACATAAACCAGGAAAGAAAAAAGAAAAGGAGGTAACAAAAAAGGATTACAGCTAACGAACAGGTAAGTCATGAGAGAAGGTTTCAGAACCTCTGAACCTTGTCAGCCTTGACAAGGGGATTGGCTTTGGCGATGGCGTCCCGTCCCATATACTTGAAATCGATCGTACACGCATGCACCTCTGGGTACCGGTGTTCCGAGCAGAAAATACTGCCACACCTGCACTTGAATCCTAGCAACCCAACCCGCTTCTTGCAGCTCAAGCATCTCTTCTTCACGCTTGTTTCAACAGCAGAACATTCAGATGACGACGATGGAACCAAAGAAGAAGAATGGATAGGTAAGGAAGTGACTGATAATTGTTGCTGTTGCTGCGTTGATGTTGTCGACTTTGCTGGGCTGAGAGATCTCCCGACGGCAGCTTTGGCCGAGGCGGTTTGCCGCTCTTTGATGCAGAAATCCCTGTAGCACTTGGAGCACAGGTACTGTGTCGCTGGCGTCCCAAAGAAGCCACACCCGTTCCCGCAGGGGCGGTGACTTTCAGGAGCTTGGCATCCGGTCTCTTCCTTCACTCGGTCCCAGCTCTCCTCAGAACCCATTCTCCCTCTGTAGTCGAGATCGACGAAAAACACTGCAGATAACAAAAGCTTTGGAGTCATGACATGATCAAAAGAGAATAAACAGAAGGATAAAATCAATGGTCAAGAGTCATCGATTGACTTGACTCGTCATTTAACAAAAAAGCCCTCCACCAGAAGAAAATCTTTTAATAACAAGTGTTTTACTCTTTCTTCTTTCTCGCCTGTTCTTTTGTCAAAGTTTGAAAACTTCCGAGAAATTGACCCCTTTCGAATAAAAATAACAAATAACGAAATTTAAAAAGAATCGGTCTCCAGATTATTCTGGTTTTCTCTCTTCGGTCTTCTCCCAACTCCCAAGACGCATGATCTCACGGAACTCTACAGAATAATCAAAACCGCCTGGTGTCTACTAAACCGTCTACATCTAAGTCCATCCAGATCTTATTTGGATACAAGAAAAGCGCTAACGCCCCAACTATAAACGGGCGTTACCGACGATCGGCCTTCAGATTCCCATATAAGAGTATATTACGGTCATAAAAAATAAAAATAAAAAGGTGTGATCATGAAGAAACAACAAACAACAGAAAATCGGAAAGAAAAAGTACTCCAGGATAATCGATCTACGACATTCTTGCCAAAAAATTAACGATTCACATGAACCAGAAGCGTATACATATAAGAAGAGGATATAGCTTTATAACAGTCATCAATAAGGGTATCTTACCTCTTCCGCTAATGATTCAGTATCTCCTTTCTGTAGGTTAATAAGATCTATCTGCAACACGTAAATGTAAAGAGATTGTAATTCAAAAGCGGGAGGAGACGGAGACGGAGACGGAGACGGAGACGGAGGGTTGAAGCTGGGAGATAAACGAAAACCCCTGGCTTCAGTATAGCAAGAGGATAAAAGGAAACGAAGCGCCCCTGTTCTGCTTTATCGTTGCCTCTTTTCAACTTTCCTTTTTTTTAATTTAAAAATTGATTGGGAGATTTGATTTGACGTGATATCCCTCGTGGCATGGACTCCAAATCCACGGTCGGATCAAGATCTCATTGACCTGTTGTGTTCGTGAGTGAGATCTGATACTAATCGAATGGTAAAAAAGCTGCCGTCAAAGTAACCATTGAATCGCGAATCAAAAAAAGGGACCGAACTTCTCCCCCACTACGCACCCTTTATACCACTCTTGTTGGCACAACTCGAATCATTCAGTTATAAACCGGCAAAATCTTTCTGTGGGCCCGATGGTGACTGGTAAAGAGAGCGCAATAAAAATGAACACGTCACCCATGACCGCCAACTGGTAGTGATCTGCCGCTAGCTTGGTTGTTTCTAGGCCGCCAAAAAGGAACGATGGCCCCGCGGAATCGTCACCATGTGTCATATTAGATAAAGGCTTGTCAGACGCGGGCCGCCGCGTTAATAATCAAATCCTCTTTGGGGGAGTAGAGCAGTAGGGCGGCATCCGATTAGATGGTCGACACGTGAAACTCGAGTGAATTTGAGTTTTTTTTATCCGAATAACACTTTCTTATGTATTTAGATTATTGACTCGAATGGGGCTCAGATTCACCTGAACCCTTGATGTCAACCATCTAACAAGATTACCATCCTTTTTCCAGAATCTCTTGGAGGAGAGGATGCGGATCCGTGGCATTGAGTTAACGCTGACGGGAGACAGTAAAATTAGGCGGCAAACTCATCGATAGTAGAGCCGACGGCTAATTGGTTGAGTGACAATGAAGTTACAAAACGCTCGGCGACGTGACAATCGATATTCTGGGTTTGGCCCGACTAACCTGGCCCTCTATGTAAGCCCATAAATTTATGGGCCAAGCCCTACCTCAAGTTAAACAAAGAGCATGCTCTGCTGAGGAAATGCCTCTCAATGGCCTGGCCTGTCCATGCCTGACAGTACTAGCTATCCTTATTTATAAGCTTTACTCAGGCCTGGTTATAGGCCCAGCCAGGACCTATAAGGATGACTAATTTAATTATATTTGAGAAGAAGATTCCTTTTATTGGGCCATTATATTTTAACAGGGACAACTAGGTTGTCACTTGTGACCCTTTCTTTATACGTCCCTCCCCTTTCCTGAAAATAAAAATAAAAAATCCTACCTGTTACCTTTTAAGGTTAAATTCAGTATGTCGAAACCATGAACCTGCTAAAATAAATCTCAGAGTACAATATATAATTAATTGCATAAAAAAATATATCATTAATTGCACAATATATCATTAATTGCATTAAAATTTCAAAACACAAGATAGTCATTAGAACGAATTTTTAAGTTAAAAAATAATAACGAATAGAATCAGGATCGGTTCGGATCGAGTTCCTCTGAATCACCCTTAAGTGATTCAGGGGTTGGAACATCCTTCAGATATTTGACACATAGCCTTTCAAATATCCATTAATCAAAGATCAAAAACTGTAAAATAAGAATGTTATATAATAATATATCTAATCAAATGAAAAAAGAAAAACAAAATTAAAAAAACACCATCTAGGAGAGCAAGGAAGAAGGAGATCATCCACCAAAGTCCCTGCAACTGCCCTCGCCGTCCACACGATCCGTTCTCTCTTGCCGCCGGTATCATAGTCTCTTATGTACACAGATCTTGTCTCTTTGACTTGGATAAAAAAAGGGTTTTTCTTGTCAACACTGATCCGATGTCGACAGAAATTTGACACCACATATATAATACCTCAAATATTCTTGATACAGAGTAGTAGCAGTAGCAGGGACTCTAGTAGATTCTTCTTCATCTTCCTTGCTCTCCCACGAACACGATGGTGTTTTTTAATTTTGTTTTTCCTTTCCCCATTTGATTAGATATATTATTATATAACATTCTTATTCTATAGTTTTTTTTTTCTTTGATCATTGAATATTTGAAAGGCCATGTGGCAGTCATCCAGATGCTCCACCCCCTCAATCACTTAAGGTTGATTGAGAGGAGCTTGATCCATAGAAACATGGGTCATTGGTATAACACCAAATCATACTTTCTTGCCAAAGGTACATTGCATAACAATTGATTCACATCTCATTTCACTAGTTAAATTTCAATCTTAAATATGAAATAGAAGAATCCTAAAATATATTTAAAGTAATAAAAAATACGAACATGCCATTAATGTGAAATGAAATTTTTGTATTTCATGGAACTTTATTTTTCATTTTTTAACTTTCTTTATTTGCTCTCATGATCGTCCACCTTTTGAGTCATATGATCGAGTTCTACGACTGTTTACACTTTGGGATACTGACTTACGCATCGGAATTATTTCTAGGTCTAGAACTCGACCTCTCCTGTCTACCTCCCTCTGGCCTCATCCTTTGCAAGTACAATCCATATTGGGGGAAGATTGCACAGTTTTCGATGCCAATAGGTATATGACAACGGATTCTAGACAATGGTAGGCCCAAGATATTTAAGTGGGTCAAGCTATATCTGGGCTTTTTATTGGCACGAGCCTGGCCCAAGCTCAAGGTGTATTATAACTGTTGGCTGGGCCTTCCTTTGCCCTTCCGGAGCCCAACCCACTTTCACCTTTCCAAATACTGTTTTACGGATAAAGTTGTTAGTTAAGGGGTTTTTTGTGAATAGTTGTAAGTTAAGGTTACGGCAATATGTAAGTGGCAAGTCAGACTCACGGGCCTCACGGCTAGTGGAAACTCGTCTGGGCTTCCACGCTAAGCATGGACATACAGATCCAGATTGGTTGCCGTAGGGCCCGCATTAACTGGCGCTTCCGCGAAGAGGCAAAGCAAGGAAGGGTTGTGAGAGTCAAACAGGGGTGTCAACCGGTTAATTTCGGTTCAGTCGGATTTTCCCATCTTTAAGACATGGGATTGATGTAATTAAATCCATCGGTCAATTACCAGTTTAAATTAGATTTACTCCAACCGAACAATTTACAAAAAGTGTAATTGAGTTTATAGCAGTTGGTCTATAATTAGATTCATAATAATTGATTAGATTTTGAATGATTAAACTTCCAATTTCCAACTCATTATTATCGACCAATTAAAAATCATCAGAGAAAGATCATGAAGTGAAAATTTTAGTCCCACATTAATGGGAGAAAAAAAAAATAGAAAAACACAAATCATAAAATGAGATGTAGACAGTGACGAGAGGCACAAGACACTAACAAAGGTTCTCTTTGGTCTGTATTATATAATGTATTATGAGTTATTTGTAACAAATCAATTATGATAATAGATTATGAGTAATAAATAATGACCGTTTGGTACCACTAAACATAATACATTATATAATGAGAAATATAAACAATCACTTAATAGATTATTCTAATAATGATGAACAGCTACTCACCTATTTGTAGATAATGAATTATATTGATTTATTTTAATTATAGATAGACATTATAAATCATACCAAGCAATCATAAATTTTATAATATATTATATAATACATTATATAATACAAACCAAAGAGAACCCAAGACCAAGACTTCATCATTAACTTCAAGGCATATCTGTAATAAAGATATGTGTTTGGGCCATTGGGTGCAAAACTGACTTAGCTTCACGTTTGATGATCTCAAACTAAAATGTTTTCATTGTTAATCAGACGAGGGTAATTTGGATAGTTTCCTCTTGTTTTTTTTTTTTTTTTTGTTGGGAAAGTAGTAATTTGGATAATTGCAGCAGTAAACAATATAAACAGTAGCAAACGGCAGTGAATGACGGATGAGAGTGGGAGTTTCATTTTTATTCTGTCAAAAGTGTTGGCAAACATAAAAAAAAACCTTTTTTTCTTGCTCTATAATTTAACATGGATCTGTTTTTTATGAGCAAACAAAACAGATTGGCGTGTCAAACATTATTCTGTTCACAATCTGCTTGCAATGAATAAGAAATCAATGAAATCGTTCACTGAGAATATTATCATTAGAAACTTGGTGGTTCACATTTATTATAATAATAATAATAATAATAATAATAAACACTGCTCACTGTTTACCCTGAAAAAACCCAAAACACAGATGTTCGTTCTCTCATCCTTTAATGGAAACAAAGACAGGAGCCACATCCTCTCCTCTGGGAGGAAGGGGACGCCCCCGTCGGATGGCCAACACATGAGTCTCGGGTGAATCCGAGCCCCACGTCCAAATCGACACCCCCGTCTGCTCAGCTTGTCGACTAGGATGTCGACTTGGACGTGGGGCTCGGATTCACCCAAGACCCACGTATCGACCATCTAACGAGATGTCCCCGTCCTCCGAGACTGGGAGGAGAGGATTTGAATTCAGAAAGGTATTTGCAATTAATGGATCTGTTTCATCTAGAAAGGAGTTATTAATTAATCAAGGGTTTTGCTTCTTGACAACCATCATCAATGTAAACATGTCTACAAATTGCGCAAAAACCTCTCATCTCTCTGGTCTCAAAGAACAAGATACCTTGTTGCATATTGAAGTTTTTGTGATGGTCAATGACATCCCATGAAAAGGAATTGATGATGCTCGATATCATAAAGAAAAAACCATTAATTAATAGATGGAACACTTCATTAACAAACTTAAACAGAGAAAGTTCTCTTTTACAAATCCTTAATAGTGAGGTTTCCTGCAGGGTACAGTAAATCCAACCTAAAAGAATATAATATTACTCTAATAAATCTAAAGATTCAATTACATGTCATCGTTTATCCATCCAAATAATATCAAAATTCCCAAATTCCCAATAGAACTTCAACTTGAAAAAAAAAAGAAAAAAAAAATCATCCCTTAATTATTAGTTACTATTACTGACTACCATTTAGATTATCAAGAACAAGAAAGAAAGAGATAGTAGTACTCTTGGCCAGAAATAGAAAGGGAAACAAAAGAGCCAGCCATACTGATCAGCTCATCCTTCAAAGCTTCAACATGAAAGCTCATGTCGTGAATGGTGGATATGAGAGAATTTCTTCTGAAGCTCAAACATCAAGATTCGGTTCTCTTGATGAAGGAGAAGAGCTTTCTCCCTCAGCTTCTCGTTCTCTTGTATGATACTTCGGTTCTCTAAGTACAGCTTCATGTTCTTCATTGCCATCTCTATACCCTGCACCATCCCTGCTGCTTCTGCTGCTTCTACCGACTTTCTCCTCCTGCTGATATTAAGTGTTAAACCATCATTAGCAATCACTGAAATACAGAATCAAGAAAACTCATGAATCACAAGAGCTGGGATGCAAGTAAAAACCTGTTTAACCGGCGAACTCGAATCTTGCACCGCTTAGTTAGCCGGCGGCACTGTGAACCTCTAAAGCACATTCTGAACTTCCTTTATCCTTCTTGAGCTTTATTATAGAAAGAAGGGAACAAGAGCAAATCAAGAATCAAAAGAAGGGAAGAAGTGGAAATAAATAAGGGAATTGACAAGTAATGGAAGCCGAGGAAGAGGGAGGATATAATATTGTGTTTGAATCATTCTTCGTGCGGGCAGTGTTTGTATATGGGAAGAGAGGCTAACCTTCTTCGTTTGCAATGATGGCACGAGGGTATCATCATTACTTCTTACACCCTCAGTTTCGCCTTCTCTTCCTATCTTCATTCATGACTCTCTCTCTCTCTCTCTCTCTCCCCTCAAAGTCCAAACAGTACCACAGCCCAGAGCCCACGGTGATGTGTTTGGTTATACCGCTCATCTTTCTCTCTTGTTTGAAAGTGACCCACGAGATGTTGGAAGGAAAGGAGAAGTTACTTTTGGTTGATTATAAAATTACAGTATGGATTACTGTGTCATACAGAGTTTAGACAAGGGTTTTTTCTGAGGTTGGAGGCTCCAAGAAATAAGCCCGCCTTTTCATGGGATCCCTTTCCGCAATACTATACATAGATTGTCCTCTCTCTCAACTCTAAAAAAATATTACTTTTTCATTAGTCAAAACCATAGGAAGTAATTAGAAATGAGTTTTCCTTTTAATCTTTTAGGTTTTTTTTTTTAATTTATTCTAAATTTTATTACCAAGGTGATGGGTGAGAGAATAGATGCAAAAGAAGAGACTCAAATTCGAAACCTCCTCCCAGTCCTATTTCAATAAGCAAAAAGCCAATCACATAATAATTTGTTGTTAAACCAAATCGTTTTTAGAGAAGAGAACAAATAAGATCATGTTGCGAATAGTCCCACATTGTTTAAAGACTAAAATCTTGGGTGTTTTATATATGTGAGAGTCCCTCTACTTACTAGTTCAAACTTTTAAGATGAAAACTTGATAGATCGATCATTTGATGATCATTATGATTCTTTATTAGAAAACGGAATTTGAAAGAATCAATGGCCATGGATAGGCAATACTTCATCCGACCGGCCTCCCTACCTACCTTCTTTGTATAGTAATAAAACCGACCCAATTTGAGAAAATGACAATGGTGAAATTGAAACAACTTCATAAAAGGAAGAGGGAAGGGGTTAGGTTTTGCCCAGTTTCAACAAGAACCTGAACTAGATTTGATCCAAGTTCTCAAAGTTCCAAAATATCCAACTCTTATATGGAATCACGTAAAGAAAGTTACATAAAAAAAAAACCATGTAAAAATATCTCACGTGTTATCCACTTGTGGATTTTGCGTATGGTAATTAAAATTCATAAAAGCCAAAGGAGCAGAGAGAGAGAGAGAGAGAGAGAGTCAATGTGGTTAGGTTTCTCCAGTTTTTCCTTTTCTTCATGTAATCGAGTAGGGGAAGCCATGATCATTTACGTGGAAAGTGAAAGTGTGAAACCGATTAGGAATTTTTGGATTCATCTTCAGCTCTAACCTGAATTCTCATTATCATCACTATTTAATTCACCGTTTCCCCACTTGGTCGCACGCCCACACGGTTTTATTTTTTAACCCCCCACCTCTCTTTCTTCTCCCCCTAAAATTAAACGTGTGATCGGCGATGGCCATGATGATGGTTTTCTGTCTATCTCTTTCACTTTCAAAGCACTTTCGGATTAGCTGGTTCCACCCCTTCAAAGACCCACCACATGTAGTTACCCTCTTTCCCCCTCTGCTAGGTTTTGACATTTTATACTTGTAAAATTTTTATTTATTTTTATAGAAAGGAAATTCTTTGCCGTCCTTGAATATAATGAGATGATTCTACTCCTCATATGAGAAGACATAAAAACACAAGTCTCTAGCGGAAAAAGATCCTCTGTAGTGAGGATCCTATCCACTCAAAATGAATCGACACATATCCCAATCCACTCAAGGTGCATCGAGATACACACAGATCCACTTTGAGTGGGTAAGATTCTCACTACACCTCACTAAGGGATGGTCTTATTACAAAAGATCCCAATTCATCCCTAACCCATTTTTAATTAGCAAACAAAAATACAAACATGGTGTATCCCTTGTGTGATTTTTTTTTTTTTCTTTTTTTTGTGCCAAGGGTCCCACCATAGTGCTGGCCCGGAAGAGGATTGAACGTCCAATGTGGCCAAGAGGGAGTAGTGGGTGAAAGGAGGTTACCACTGGCGGTGCACCCAACATGTGGGAGGGAGGAATGGAATGGGGCACCAAGGGTAACCCTACGGAGTTGTCCTCCCAAGGTTAAAGGCGTTGGATCCGAATTTCTTGCGTTTAGATATTGAAGTACACAGATAGATTCAAGTTCCACAGCCCACGAGTAGTCCCTTTCGGTTAAGATTAGAAGATAATATGGTGGTTTTTGTATAAGACTAAGACTACCATCTAACAATCCTCAACACAGGAGGTTAGGACTATAGCTATGGTGGCACATCATGAAATACATGTGGCCAATCTATTGGCCAGCACAGATGAAGGGCTATTCCATTACACTGATCCCCTATATAGCACCATCTTATAAAGAAAGAGAAGATTTAAAATGACCAGAGGACCATGATCCAATGCGCCCCCTCCTCTCTCTTACTAACCTCGAGTTCCCCTGTATAGAATCAACCCCAATATGATTGACATGTGATTGTAACAGACCACCATTCTTTCGAACCGACATCCATAATAGCCCCACTCTAGACCAGATAGCCTTTTCTAAGTGGCTCCACTCTCTGCTGTTTCCAAGCTGATATCCATGGCAACCACGCTCAGGACCAAATAGCCCTTTCTAGTGGTTCCACTCTGCCTCATGGTTTTTACTTGATGGCAAGTAACCCTTACCTAGTGACTCCACTCTAGCATCAGGTTACTACTTCCATTTGAAGGGAGGGACTGAAGATCAACTGTTTTGATACCACTAATACGAACATCAGGTGAACTCACCCCGAAAAAACCATCTCATAAGGTAAGAAAATCCAATGACTTGCCAACCCTCGCCAAGTCCCTTATGGGACCGATGCAAGAACAACCCCATATATGTCTCACATAAGGCCTGTTACCATTTCTCTTAAAAAGCACATAGATTGAACCTTCTTTGTTTACAAATAAACTGATGGCGAGTGGTTTTGCTCTTGTGGGTCATTCTTATAGGAAGGGTGTGGGCTCTTTCATTCTTACTTCAGCTTCACCTTTTTATCCAATCTCTCATCATACTAAGTTGAACACAGGGGGATCTGGGGTCAAACGTTACCTTGAGGCAACTATGCTATTGAGTCCCATTTGCTCTGTTTTCTTCTTCTCTGTTTCGGATGATGAATGAAAGAAGAAGAAGAAAACCATGATGATGCTACCTTGTTTACTCCCACCTAAAACATACCCTTTTGAACATGGAAGGGTGAGCCATTTGTGCAGAGAAGACTAGGACCACTCACCACTCCCTCCAATCCATGTCTATCTTTCTTCTGCCTAACTCTTCCAATAGCTTCTCCTCCTTGATACTTGATGACGGTGGGCCGAAACTTGCTAGTCAACAGAGCAATGAATTACCAACCATTCCTCCCCCAGTGTTACAAGTGCCTAGATTTTTTGGGCTGTTGAACACCTTTGACGTAGCTCACATGAATGAATCATAATGATGCTGATGAAGACTATTCATCCACCCTTACCCGTGTGGTCCACATCATCGCCCTCTCTGACACCTAATTGGCCCCATTTCTTCCCTCAGCAATCAATTGCTCCGATATTAGTACACAGCTCCATCATCAGAATAAATAATTTCATGACTAGGCCATCACAAGAAGCTTCTATTGGCAGGGCATTAGATGGTCCACCCATCCATTGGGCACCCAAGATAAATCAACCTATAAGTCATAGGCATCTGCTAGAATCCAGGAATCAGTCACAGTACAGGAAAAACTCAGTATATCAGTTAATTTGAACTCATCCAATAGGGTTCCGCTTTTGGACAAAAAATGGCTTGCTTTAGAGATCATAGTTGCAGGCAGTAGTACTTCAGCAAGCATCAGCATATATCAAGAATGGAAGATGATTGAAGAGCACTTCATCATACTATGATGGATGCATTGAATATGCCAAAATCAGGCAGCCTTAAACCAATAGGCAGAAAAGGGATTCATATGAAATCTATTAAATGCCAGAAAGTCTAACAATGCTGCAGCATCACATGATGATTATCAAAAAGCCTTGGAAACGTATTAATATTACAACTGGTAGGCTAGCGGTCAATTTGCTAGGTTGAAAAACTCACTGCTCCTGCCGTGGGATTTCATATTTTACAACACGGAACATCTCATACCTGCCGGCATTGACCAGCCACCCCATCCAACTTCAATTTGAAGATAATAATTCCCTTGAACTGTAAGGATTGTGAAATACTCCACAATTGAATATATAGAGCCATTGGCCATGAATCAGGATCCACAGCTTACTTTACTACAGAAATTATCAACACAACACAAGAAATTTCTCTTTCTAGCAGCACCATCAAATACGCTCAGCTTCTACTCATTAGCATATCAACTTTCCTCCCATCAAGAAAAAACTTCAACTTTGCCACCTCCATTTCCTAATTCCTACACCAGTGTAGCCACCATTACAAATAATAATGTAACTGTGAGAGACAAGAATACTACAGCTGAACAAGAATAATAATAGTTCTCACCTTGCAGATTGGTCAACGGGTAAATGGCTAAATATTTGTTTAGTCCTCACCTTGCAGATTGGCCAAAGGGTAAATGGCTAAATATTTGTCCCAAGCAATAAAGCAAAAACTCCATAATATATATTATTGAGCCCCTGAACCTGGTTGACAAGACTTGTATATACGAAATGCAGCAATGCACATTGTGAAGTTACCAACAACGGTCAGTGCTGCTTGCAGGGCCACCAGCACCTGAAATTGGTGGAGCATTATCAACTTAGTTCATATATCATCTATCTCAAAATGCATGGACATATATGGCTAACTCGCATATGGAAAAACCTCCCTATTGGAATTGCTTCAGTACAATTCAACTATGGTGGTCAGAAAATCGGTAGTAAATTGTTAAAATTCATGCAAGGATACAAACATGTTTAAACAGTTTTTAATTAAAATTCTGGGACAGAAGTTAAGGATATTTTATATTTAGATATGGGCAACTAGGTGTAAGTAATTCATATGTGTATTCTATCGTATTTCTGCAGCTGTAATTTTGAAAAACTGTATATATCATCGCAATTCTCAAGCTTGCCCTACTTTCGGTTGTCTGTGATACTTGAATTTTTCAGCCAGGTGCCACTCGAATCAGGTTGACATTCATGTCAATACAAAAAAAAAAAAAAAAAAAAAAAAAAAAAAAAGGGGGGGGGGGAGAGAGAGAGAGAATAAAGGTGCATCTAGAGTGATATTTGATTTTACGAAGGATCATGGATGTACCAGAAACGTTGCTGGATATTCAATTTGCTCATCATTTCTTGGATGTAACTTGTAGAGGTTAATAATTCTTAAATAAGAAAGGCATCGCAATAGAAATAACCAAATGTACATTTCTTCCTAGAAAACTATGATGCAGGAATGTTTACTGTATTATGAACTATTCAAGTTACAAGAATTTTACTACGAAGAGCCTTAACCCAATGCAAGTCCCGCTTTTATAGGGTCCCAGGAGGAGTCATTGGAGATGGTCCTAGCCTTGGGCATTTTCAAACAAAGTGGCTGCTCACAGACTTGTTACATTTGTCTGCATGATGACAGCCCTAGATTTTTCCCACTGTGCCAACCAAGTCACTTGAGCATTTAAAAATTGGTTCACGCAAAAGTAAGCATTTTCCATGCACAAAGTAAAGATAAAGCTCGTTACCTCAAGGGACTCAGAGTTATAGAAGAAATGCCATGTGCAGGCACAACATGCTCCACCAAGCAGGGGTACCTATGCCATAAAAAAACCACATGAAGGTAAAGTTCCAAAAAGAAATATAAAGGGTGCAACTTGTTGTCACCAAAGAGGTGAACTAAGAAGTTGTAACCTCTTTTTGACTGCCTCTTGTTTTAATCCCAAAAGTTACTTAAGGTTAGGGTATAAAAGGTTTTTCAAATTCATCTTGAAAGTGAATTATCACTATGTCATTATCAAAGCTGTCATTGTTTTCGAGTAGATATGAGAAATTGCAGGATTTACCCTTGTTGGGAAAAAAATATCTTATACTAGAAGGGCAAAAAATTAAGGCTATAGCTTTTTTTTCACCAATATTGGTTACAATAAGATGTTCCCAAATATAAAACACTTACAGCATCTTCCTTTGTTTTTCTTTTTTCTACTTATAACCTTTGATAATTAATATGGTCCACTTTTGTTACTTATGATAAATTTATCCCCAAAATGATGTAAAAGGTAGAAAGAGAAAGAGAGAGAGAGAGAGAGAGAGAGAAAGAGAGCCATGGGCCTTGTTTTTCTGCTATGTGGTAGCTGAGCTGGCAACAGAACTTTGTAGACCTATTATTCATACCAACCTCTAGTCATGAGGCAAGTTTCAGCACAAATACAAGACACTATACAAAGATAAAAGTTCGAAACAAGGAAAAATAATGCAATGAAGTTACATTTAACCCGACACCATATTACAACTTTTTGCCACATGGCCAGACAGGTCTGTCCATGTGAAAAGAGGACACCGAGCCATTTCAACGGTCAAATTTTAGGGTCTGGATCGTCTGCAGCCGTATCCGAGCGGTTGGAATGAATCAGCGCACATGCAGATGCACTCTCAACGGCTGGTTGTGGCTGCAGGGGCTGCACAGCTGCAGAAAACCCAAGTCCCAAATTTTATCCTAGATAAGTAGGTGAAGCCTCAAGAATGAGTTCAGTGAGAAAATTCTCCAAAAATGCCACTAGGTTCCATTGCCATGAAATGGTAACATTATGCTCTTCCCATGTAGGCCACATGACAAAAATTTATAATTTGGTGATGGGCCAAATGTAACCAAGCTTTGTTACCACTAGACAAACGCATTGAGAAAAAGGTTGGATATAGCAATAGCTTTTAGAACACCTGGACCATTGAAAATAAATGGGAAACTATACAAACATGGGGGTCATATGATTGGGATGGACTGTAAAAATTGACGCATCTGATCTAGATCATAACCAATCTATCCCACAGGCAAAGCAACCATCCACGTGGAAGAAAACCACAAGCCATAGAAAGAAACCATATACCCTCTTCATAGGGATGTAAATGGATCGAATACAGTTTGGATGTGATCGTATCCAGATACCCTTCAATGGAAACGGATGCAAATTGAATCAGGATTTTCAACTATTCATTTATATCCCTGGCCGGGCCTTCCTCCCCCCGGCAATTATGATTCAGTCACTCCATGCCTCTCAATTGTCTTAGTCTCTCATGATTCCCTTTTCCTCATTCTCTAGAACCTGTCGAACCTTCAAGAACCCTCAAGATCATTAACTACTTACCACAATTTTTTGCAAGCTTTGCATAGTTCATTGTTCCTCGGGATTATTATTTCATAAACTTTTGACTTGTCAATAGAGGAAAAAAAAACATCCCTTTAAACAGGAACACACTTAGTAATGCATTCAAAAGTTCAAGCATGCAATAAGAAGTCTATATCAAAGAGATCAGATCGACAAAATAACCGTTAAAATCAAAACTTGAAAAAAGATGATTCTAATATGACCCTCTAAGAGTGTCCACTAAGCTGAAGCTTATAGACCTGTGATGTCCAGCTTGTTAAGGAGATGTTCCTAATACGTCTGCCAACCTCCTCGATGAAGAGGTCTCACCAGGAACATGCATAGTTCATTTCGGATGATACCCTCTTCCCACAGAAACTGCAATTAATTCCAATATGCGTGTCCTTTTAGTGCTGTGTTGTGTGAAACTTGGAAGAACATATATTAAATCCTGATAATTGAAACAACCCCAAAACAATATGAGCAAAAGCTCTCATTTACCATTGTGTGAACGCTGCCCTCACACTAACTTGGAGCCATGTAAATTCCTTCTTGAAATCCATAGATTCAGAAACACTAATAAATTACTACTTGAGGTAGCAACAACACAGAGTATCCTGAGTCATGGTGGCCGCAAGCAGTAATTGTAGCATCTGATGAGGTTGAAGAATCCGTGGCCAATGACCATGCATCCCACTATGGCTCCACAAAATAGCTAGTGGCTACTATGTCCAGATAAATTGCACTTCACATAGACATCCCAACTTGACCTCAACCATTGGCAATATGGTGCGAAAACATCACTCACCAACAAGTTCGAAAATTCCAGAAATGCTTGTCATTTTAGCTTCACCACTATAATTTGAAAGGAATTGAAGTCCTGGAAGAAATAGTTTAGCATCTTTATATTATTTATTTATTTTTGAGGAAGCAGTTCATGCACAGAAGATTCCTTCAATCATCAATTTGTTTTATAGGGTGTTTTGAGTATTGAAGATGGGTTTTATTCCCATCTGACCGAATTTAATATGGGTCATGCACATGCACGGCTGTATATATAAATTTTTACCTTGGTTTTTTTTTTTCTTTTTGTGATAAACTGCTTCTTAACATTATTAATAACTCAAAAGTGATGTCTTCTCTTTCAACTCTTATTTAAGGATTTTTAAGTGGAAGAAGATAATTGCATTTATTCTTTCCTCTAATGGGTGTTGCCTTTCTGGTGCCCAATTAAGCTATATTTGATGGTAGGTCCCAAGGTTACTGAGGTCTCTACATATTAAAAGCTTATACCAAGATATAAGTAGTGTATATTCATAATGTATTTCAGTCTTTCATAGGATACAAATACAATAAAGCCAAAGATTCAGCACTTCTAAATTTAGTACTCTTCAAGTGCAGGGGATTTTCCCATGTCACTAAAAGAGATTTTTTTTTTTTTTTTGGGGGTGTAATAACGCTTGTGGGATATAGCCTCATATCCTACAAGATACCTAGATGTGATCTCTTTTAAGAGCATTTAATTTTCTCATATCATGGGTCACCTGATGATGTCCTGTATGCTCAGCTAAATATGTTGTTGCAAGGGATGACTTGTTTAAGCAATTAATTCATCCTGTGCAATCTTGTCTTCATTTGACTTTCCGTTCACTTTTCTATTTTCTTTTTAGTATAGATTTATTCATTCTTATTTCATTGCCATCTAAGAAAACAAGAGAATCAAATAGAAAGCACAAAATCATGCTACTTCACTGTATACAGAATGCTTGTCGTAATTTCACCAAGATACATTAGATTAAGATGTAGATAAAGAAACTCTAGCCAACCAGATTTCAATTAGTGTATCATGAATGAAAAGTAGAGGATACCAAAGACAAGGTATTGTGTTTGGCCAATCTGGAGTCGAGGTCTTTCAGAAGTGAATTTCATTCAATGAAGAGGTATTTGCAAAGAAACAGGAATTGGATCGGCAAGGGAATGTGTCAATGAGTCAGATACAATTAACCCCAAGCTTAGTATATAAGTATGTGTCTCCTTAAAAACTGTATGAACATGAAAACTTGGCTAAAATGTCCATAATTCGACAGGGTCATTGATAACCTATACTTCCTTTAATGACTCTGTTCAACTGCCTATTGATGCAGGCCAGGTTTATTCAAGGAAAAGGGGCCGCAAGAAATTAAATGGGCTTGGACCATGGGGCCAACCTACTGCTGATTGGACAGAAAAATAAGCAACCAGCCCAATTAAGCAATCCTACCGCCAGTAGCACTAGTAGTCGACAGCTTTAGGACTCTTTTAATTGAGATTTACTTTCCTAAAAAAATAGTGTTCGTTATTTTATTTATTTTTCTAAAAAATAGTAGTTTCAATTGTTTGGGAACTAGAAACTTTCTTTTGGGAACTTTCCTATTCTCTATAAAGGAAGTCATTGTTTTCTTTTATTATTTAGGAAGTTTCCTATTTTGTAGCTTCCTATTTTGTAGCTTTTCAGAAGTTAATAAATAAGAGGAAACCAAAGTCTGGCGGTAGACTATTCAGAAGAAAAAAGAAAAGATGTAGATTTTTTTTCTGAGTTGAGTCTCCTACGGTTGTGAGACTCAACCGAATGCTTTAATCCCTTTTATCTGTTATGTCCTCCATCGTTAATCACTCTCTCTCTCTGGGCGACATTAAATCTACCTGTCCAAGAGCAATCCTTGTTGCTGAATTAAAGAAATTATTCCAACACAATCAGAAGTGCCTCCAAGCTGGGCTGTAGTTATTCCAGCAGACCTGCAAAGCCTATAACTACTTCAGTTCTCCTTGGATCGACTCCATAATTCAGATAGTGTTCACAACTGCCCTCAAGAGCATCCTCTATCAATTTCCAGAGATTTCAACGGTTGGATGTTCAGATAGGTAGAATTTTCTTTTGTTTATGAAATCTGATTTGCATTGGACTGTAATAAGATCCTACAACAAAGAGGGATCATTGATTTGAATGTGTTGAACCCCTCTTTGCAATCACCTATACTACAAGTGCATTTTGGATTCATATCCCATACCCATAATAATGTATGGTTGTGCATGTGCCAACATATATACCCTAGTGGTATTCGGAGTGTCCAACTACCAGAGCTCAAGAAAGAAATAGGTTATATAGATGCTTATCAGATATCCAGGAGGGAAATATAT
Organism: Protea cynaroides; assembly: GCA_028583415.1. Lineage (NCBI taxonomy): Eukaryota > Viridiplantae > Streptophyta > Magnoliopsida > Proteales > Proteaceae > Protea > Protea cynaroides. The sequence continues at coordinate 134,374,530 of CM053276.1, forward strand.
TCAGTTTTCAGTTTTTGACTGGTTTACCAATGGATTTAGGCTTGTTGTGGTGAACCATATACATCTTTTTCTAATAATTGTTTTGGCATATGTTTCCCATATTTGCTTCCATTTACTTCAAACTCTTTGGGGTTGCTGTCAGCTTGTTGTGAGAGCCTGGCAGCAAGATGATGGTTCGCAACTAAAATTAAGCACATGAAGCAGCAAAAAGCAGTAAGAGCCAGATGGTATATCATACATAATTAAGCAGTTATTGAAACATAGGAAGACGAAATTAGCCACCAGCACATGACATGAAGAAAGAGATAATGAATACCGACATAAAAACTTTATTGGAATCCCTTGATCAACATTTGAAATTTCACAGGGAGAACATCCACCATCGAGTTATCAAAACAAACAGTATAAATGTCATCGAGTTATCAAAACAAACAGTATAAATGTCTAAATAAGCAGATTGAGAAAATCCAAAACAAGTAGAAACGCAGGATGTATATGTCTACTTACCATACCCCAAGAAAGCCCCTTCCAAGATTCATTCCCGGGTTTATCTCCATATTGCCACACCAGAACCATTGCTATAATCCTGGTTTTGAGAGAATATAAGAAAAGGTAGACAAGTTTAAACACATAAAAGAAAAGAATTAATGAAGCCACGGGCAACACAGAAACAACAGAGTCATTAAAAACCCTATAGGATGTCATGAGTCTCACCATTCGACGACGCTGGAGACATGAATAGCCCAGGTAGGAAGAGAGAGGGCATTATCGGGTTCACTGAGTCGCAAAGCGCTACCCCACAAAGGGATTTCGGCAGCAGAAGCTGAAGCAGCTCCACAAAGGGTTAGGGCGAAACCTGCCCCGATGAGAACTGCTAAGGCCCTTCGGTTCTGCAAAACATTACCGACGACGGCTTTTATAGGCTCCTTGGTTCTGCAAGTGGTGGACAATGGAGAAAAGCGAGCTGAAGTTCGTTGGGCTAACGAACGGAATGTTCGGAACTGTCCGTAAGGGGCAAAGCATTTGGGAGAGAGTAAAAGAGCTGCTGTTGCCATGGCTGAAAAAACGAAAGCTTGCAGAAATATGGGCAGCAGGTTTTGGGATTTGGCCGTTTGGGGACTCAAGATACGGATTTACATCGTCTCCTCCCAGTGGTTCTGGGAGGACAGTGGCAACCTATCTTGAATGGTTGCTACGTGGTTCTCGGTGAATTCGAGACCTACGTTCGAGTCGACACCCTTTGTCGGTTTGGTTTGTCGACTGGGTGTCAGCTCAAATGTGGGTCTTGGATTCACCCGAGAGCCATATGGCAACTATCCGGGATAGATTGCCACTGTCCTCCCAAACCATTGGGAGGAGACGATGCGGATCCCTCAAGATACAGGGTCCCCAGTCGAGGGCAAAGAGGGAAAAGAGTAAAAATAGAAAGTCTATTTGGCCATTGTACTACTATGTCACAGCGTCACTCTCCGGAAGGCGAAACTGTTCTCGGCTTGTTGTGAGGATTAAAAATTGGAATCGCGCAAGGGATCGGTCCTGGTTTTAATCGAATTGGAATCGGGTGCTAATCAAGAATGTTGTTGGTCGATTCCAAATCAGCTGAGTCAATCCTGATTCGATTTTTAGAACTCCACAATTTAAGCATGTTTGATAAAAGGAAAAATTTCAGTTACCACCCAAAAATAATTGATCAAATCATTTACCACCCAAGTTGTCTAAAAAAATCACCTACCACCCAAGTAAGATAAACATTTATCAAAAAGATCCCTAGGAGTAAAGTATATATACTCTCAGGGAGTAGAGTATGTCTCAGGGAGTAAGGTGTATCTCTCAGGGAGTAGAGTAGGTCTCTCAGGGAGTAAGGTATGTGTACTCTCAGGGAGAAAGGTATGTCTCTCAGGGAGTAAAGTATGTATACTCTCAAGGATTAAAGTATGTCTCTCAAGGAGTAAGGTATGTCTCTCAGGGAGGAAAATATATGTATACTCTCATGGACTAAGGTATGTCTCTTAGGGAAGAAAGTATGTCTCTCAGGGAGGAAAGTGTGTGTGTGTATAGACTGAAGTGTAAAAACGTATCTGGGAGTCTTTCTAGACTACCTATGTATCTTAGGGTTTGCCCTAAAAATCAAGATCTACGTAGGTCGAAAATATTTAGTCATTCATTCATGTGTTCTTTCAGGATCAATGTATATAATCTAAATGCTCTATGGTTAGATTCACATCACACCTATACAGGTTTCTGTACCCCAGAGGAAATGAGCTAAAGGGTAGGGATCGTCCTAAAGCTATCATTGACCTAAAATCCTGATTTGGAATGTGTTGGGCTAGGCTTTATGATTCTTGATTAAGATTTATTATTTTTTTTCATTCGTACTCTTTCCATGAATGTGGGTGCTTACATACACGTCCCCACACCTAATATGTCTGCTAGGAGTACAAGTATGACAGCTCGACTAAGGTGTTGCAGAAAATAAATTAATGCCAACAATATAAATTATTCAAACAAGACAAGTAACAGATCAACATGTATCATTTTAGATATGGTAAGAAAACATGTGAACAATATAGTAAGAAAGTATGTGAACAAGTATAGCAGCATGACATCTCATGTATTATTCTCCAACAAAGTATGCTTCAATGTGTCAAATCAGATCCTTGATCAACATTTTGGATTCAAAGAATCTCTCTCTCACATCAACAATCTACCAAATCAGATCCTCAACCTAATGGTCAGATCTATTCAAAACACTAACAATTGTGATTAACAAATCAGATTTCATCAAAATAGCCAAGATCAACGGCTTGGATCTCACATCAAGTTACAATTATGTTCAGATTAGGAAATCAATGACTTAGATCACTCCTAATGTCAATTCAATGGTTTAAATTCATCTAAAACATGTTATGATAAAAATCTAACGGTTTAAATCACTTCTGATGATAATCCAACTGTTCAGATTCATTCAAATCACTCCCAAAGATAATCTAACGGTTCAAATCGCTTATCATGATAATATAACTGTTCAGATTGATTATAATCACATCATCATATCATCCAATAGTTTAGATTGATTAAAACACTCCCAAGATCGATGGTTCAATTTTAAAGACTTCGAAATCCCAAATCAATGGCCATAATCAATCTCATTAAAAGTTCAATCATATAGTCATGATCAATTCATTAAAATTCCAATCATATGGTCGGATCAATTACATTAAATTCAGATCATGGTTGGATTAATTACATAAAATCATGGTTGGATCAATAGCTTGATTTTCATCCATATAAAATTCCAAGATCGATGGCTTGATTTTCATCACATTACAATATTAAGATCAATGGTTCAAAATAAACATTAAATAGTCATGATTAGTGGTCTTATTTCACACATCAATACCATGAAATTAAAATCCAATAATAGCTCAGTTGCATCAAAATCTCAATATCATAATTCAGATCAATAAGGAGAGAGAATCGATAGCAATGGATTTCAGCCAGGTATCTGTAGGGCTGCAGAATCGATTCTGTTATGGTGGATGTTGTGCATGGGAGTGTAGCGTGGATGTGAGATAGAGGTGTTGACAAGTAACGATTGTGGTGATTGGTGTATGTGGGAACAAGTTTGAATCAGATTTGGGGGTTTTAGGGAATGGCTGGACAGGTGTGTAAGCTGGACAGCCAAGTGGTGGCCATCTTGCATGTACAAGTGTTGGCCAAAGTGGAGTTTTGGGTTTGGTACAAGAGAGTGCTACGGGTAGACAGATGGTGAGGATAGCATGTGGGTGTCGGTGGTGTTGACAGGTTGCTTGGGCAGTGTTGGGTTGGTTGGTCTAGAAAGATAAAGTGGTGGCTTTAAGAGGTTGGAGGCTGCTATAGGTTACGGTTGTGGGGATCAGGGTCTGGTTATGGGGTTTGTAGCAGAGGCAAATGAAGAGGTGGTTGCGTAGTACTGCAGAAGGATAGTAGCATGGCTGGGGTATCGCGGGTATGATAAAAAAACACAGAAATAAAAAAAATGGGAGAGCTTACGTGAGTGCAGCGCACCTCCTCCTCTTGCTGCTCCCTTCTTCTTCTTCCTTAGCTCTTCTATCTTTTCTTCAATGTTCTCTTCTTCCTCTATCCTCCAGCTTCCTCTCCCTTTCTCTTTTCTCTCGGGTCCGCCTCTCTATTAGTCTCTTTCCCCCTCCCTTTTTGAGCAATGGGAACTTGCTGTTTTATAGAAGATGGAGGTGGAGTGCTGTAACAATTGAGCATGACTGGGGGATTTTATGAGGGATGGGAGATGGAGTGTAAGGTTGTTGGCTTGGGCATGTTTGGAGTCTGAAATTCAGTGGGTTTAATGAGGGATGAGGGTAACAGGTTGTTGGCTTGGGCAGCTGGATCAGGTGAGTGTGGAGGTGGCGGATAAGTGGAGTGCTGCGGAGATAAGGATCGTCGGCTGAGGGTGATGTGCTAGGTTGCTCGGAGTAGTGGTGTACAGGCGGCTGGTCGGCTGGTCAGCTGGTCGGCTGGGTAAGTAGGGAGCTGATGGTGTAGTTGGTTAGGTGTGGGGTATTGCATGGTAACATCACCCCTACCTCTCGTCTCTCCCTCTTTCTCTCTCCCTTGTGTCCTTTATGTTCTCTCTCTCCTCTCTCTCTTGTCGGATTCCACTCTCTTGGCCTTTTTATATGTAGATTATATATATATAATAATATAATATTTATAAATTATATAATAATATAATATTTATAAATATATATATAATATAAAATATATAAAACATATATATTATATAATATATAAATGTACATGATATATATCATATATATAAAATATATATAAATACATAAAGTGCATGCATGCACATGGGCTGATCCGACTCGGTTTGAATCGGTCTAAGTTGGGTCAGGCTGAACTAGTCGAGTTTGACTCGATTGGACTGAATTGAGTTTAAGCTAATTTGGGTTGAATCGAGTTGGGCTGGACTAGGTTAGATTGACTTCTTCTCTATCTTTCTCTCATTTTGTGAGCCAATTCGGCTCGCCTCTTCATGGGGTCTTTCGATGACCTTCATCTCTGATTTTTCACGTCCACTTTGAAAATGATGGACAATTGAGCACACTAGGGTTTGAATCACCTGATTTGGACGTTGGATGATCAATATATGACCGAGTGAAGTCCGATCGATTCAATTCATGATAATTCGCCCAATAAATCTTTAATTTATGATAATTTACAGAAAAACCCCTCTGGATTTTTAATGCACTTTCCATCCGACTAAAGTGGTGATGTCTTCTTTGTTTGATATCGAAATTGAGTGATTCTGGTATCATTTTGAAGTCATTTTCAAGACATATGCATCCATGTAGATGGCAGCCCATGACCTTATTGTGGAGCCTGTCGAAATCAGCATCGAAGTCGCCACTTAATATCCAAATCTTGAATTGACTTCGCAGTCCTTTCCGAATGCATTTATCGAAACTCTTGCACACTGGGGCACTTTGGCTCAGCTCAGAACACCATAGAAAGTACACAGGGACTGATCGACTATTGGTTTAAGAGAGTTTCACTCATCTCCCCTATACTTTCCAAATTTTTATTTACCTCCGTTCTAACTGTCTATACATTAATAAAGTTCTGTTTAATTGAGATGGTAAAAATGGAATACTTACAATACTAATAGGAGATATAATTATAATACCATTATAAAACTATAAACATAATACATATAATGACATTGTAGAATCCTATTCTAACTTAACAAAGAGTCCTTAAAGAATCCCATACAATGAGAACTATGAGTAACGTGTGGACTCTAATGCAATTTAATAGGCCTAAAACAACAAATCGACGTCTGTTGCGAAACAAACGATTTGAATCGGTTGGTCTTACGGTTATTCTAGGTGTCATAAGGGCATTATATATCACGCCACGTTTCAAGAAGTACTGTGACGTGGCAGCGTATGCTATACGCTGCATGCGTAGGGTGCGTATCTCTGCCTACCGGAGATCTCTTAGTGTTTATACAGATTTTAAACATTCCAATCGGATGGTTCTTGTAGATAATCTAGAAATCGATACCTGCTTTTCGCTTCAAATTTATCAAAAATTCATGGATGAGATATCTCAATCCAATGGCATTTGTCCATCTTGTTCTTGCTTTACATGAATTTCCACTGTTCCATCTACCAGTCTTCTATCTCACTCTCTTTGTCCGCTTTCCTTAAAGCTACGATTCTTTGCCGGTTTCTGATTTTCTTCTCTGATCAATGTTGGACTTTTGCGATTATTGAACGGGAAAATCCTTTCGGTTTGTGATTCTTTGCTCAGATTTCTGGTGCTTTTTCCTGATCGTAAAGCAGAGAAGAACAAATTGGATGGTTTTCTTTTCCAGGAGGTGCCCTTGCGTTAGGCATTAGGCATTACAAGTTGGTTTTATCTTTTTGTTTCTAGGGTTTGGTCTGCTGCAGCTTAGCAGATTCTAAAAAGAACACTATTATCTTTTCTGGTATTGAATTTATAGTTCAACTAATTCATATCGAGTTTGGGGTTTCTTGAATTGGAGAAATTTGATTCTGGTACTACTGTTGTTGAATCTAGCGGTGCCATGACGTGTGAAAGCGATGACACTGTGACTCCGGAGCTGAAGCTACAAATGGGTGATGACAATGGGGATTATGTGAGACTGGGTTGTTTCAATGATCGTGAACTCGAGCAGTTCGGAGGGGAGCCTCCATGTCCTAAGAAGGGAAATTTTCTTTGGTGGTGGGTGAAAGTGGTTTCATTTTGCATTTGCTTGGTGGCGCTTGCTGTTGTTGGTATCATCTGGGTTGGGCCTTTTATTTTGGATAAGGTGATTCTTATTATTGTTATTATTTCTCTAGTCAGATCCAGTTTTCAACTGCGATTTCATATTTTGATAGTGATTTACAGTTCTTCTATTTAAGACAATTTCCATTTCATATACCTTTATTTAGCCCCTCGTATCTATGGCAGTGAGAATGTATTACTTTCGTTTCTTTTCCCAAGTATCTTTGAGCTTTATATGGAAGTCGTTTGTAGGATTTTTATTGAGGGTGATGCTGCTGTTGTAGGTTTGTACACTTGTGATAGATAAATATAATTGATCTGTTTACAAACTGCATTGTTCAAATTGAGTGTTTTGTTTATTTATACTTTGGAATATCTCCTACTGCCTTCTGCGGCTCTGCCTTTACATTTGTTTCTAAATTCGGGATTTGGAGTCCCGAGTGATTCGGAACTTTATATATCTAGTCAGTTAGCCACCCACTAACTCATTGAACGCATGGTCCTTTTTTGTCATGAGATTCTTCCAGAGGCCATTGAATCAAATAGTCATGGACTAGCTTAAATTAGGACATCTTGTCTGTATTTTTTCTATGCATCAGACTCATGCAAACATATGCAAGCCTCTCAGAGTGTTTTTATACATTTGAAATTATCTTAGTGTGAACATATAATGGAAGCGCTACCTCCAAACGTGAATCTGAAAGTGTTGATGTCACCTAGATGGTTTGTTGTTGGACAAAATTTCGTAAAGAGAATTGCAGTCAAATGTTAATTTACATCATCAAGCAAGTACAATGTGCAATCTAAATGTGTTGGACTGTTCTCCTTTAAAATAGTGCTTATATTACCGGATGTAGAAGGAAGAAAAGGTGTGGCAGTAGAAGTGCGGTTTCATTTGGGTTTCCTCAATAGTTAAAATTGGTCATGCGCCATTGGGTCTTTTTTGTGCCTACTCAGTTTAGCGGAGGCAGCCTTGCTCTTTGAAACATTTGCTTGCTGCCCTGTTACATAATGGAAATGATGTAGCACATCCTTAACTGCAGCTGCAGAAACCACGTCACCATGTGCACTCCAGGATTACTAAAGTGCCTTGGTATGATGTCCCTGGCCATAGCTTCATTGCTTGTAGGGCTTTGACCGAATCTCTACCAACAGGAACCTTTCTTCATCAGAGATTGATCTCTTGCCCGTCGAGATGTTGCCTTTGTTGGGCAGCTGTTGAAGATATTTATCATCTCTTATTTTGCTTGTCCGTTTACCACCTGTATTGGGGAAGGGATTCTTTGGAGGTGCTGCTCCTTCTAGGTGAATATTGCCTTTCGACAGAGAATGGAGATGGATGGGAAAGATTTTCAGAGGTAATACAATTTGTGATACCATTGGCAAGCTGGCTTTCTGTGCCATGATCTATCATTTTTGGGGGAAAGAAATCTGCGAATGTGGACAGGGAAGTCGAGAACTCTTTCTCAAATCTGGAAAGCCATTTTGTTTTATGTTCGTGGAGTGATCATTCCTGTTTCTAGAGTCTGTTATGATTCCTCTAGGAATAGATATATAGTTTTATCTTGGGATTTACCTATCCGGTTCTAGAGTGGATAAGTTCCCTTGTTCCACTTCCCCATCAGTTGTATTCCTCTTCTTTAGGGTTCTTTTTTGCCTTTCTGGACTGCCAACCTTGTTTCCTTTGCGGTTATGTTAATATATTCATTTATTCACCAAAAAAAAAAAATAGTCATGTGGTAGATATTCCTTCGGTAGTTTCAATTATATGGATTTATTTGATATTATCAGCAGGCTGCTTGTGACTGCTAGCTTATCCCTAATCTGAACTTTAGTAGATTATAAGATTTCTAATTGACCTTATTTCTCCTTATGGCTCTTTTTTTGGATAATTGAAAATTCAAATTGCAAGGATATATGATCTACAATTGTTGGATTTGCCAGATACCCTAGGTTAATAACTTATCTGCTCAGTTTTTCCTGTTACAAGTAGGAAATCAGACGGCCACTGAAAAATGTGATTGAAGTCAAAATAAGCAGAGACTTAGTTATGGGATTGGGCATTATTTTTTGCAGCTCTATTAGACCTATTCTAGAATTGTTAACATTTCAACCTATTTGATGGAAGTTGAAATCACAAAATCCAGACAGATTGGTTAAATGCCCATGACCTGAAAACCTTGATTGTTTATTGTTGATTCTTAACAACATATGTTATGGCCTTTATTGTGGACTCTATTCCTTGGTTGTTCCAACAGCTCCTGGTCATAGGATGCGTGTCAAAAGGACTGCACCAGATATGATGGTTCTTTGTTTTACAATGTGTGTTCCTTTTACCTATTCCTGCTTTGACTTATTTTGTCCTTGGCAGGAGGTTATCCCAGTCCTAGATTGGGAGATGGACACATTCAGCACACCAGTACTTGTGGTTGTACTGTTTGTTTCTGTGGCATTATTTCCTGCACTATTGTTGCCTTCTACCCCTTCTATGTGGGTTGCTGGAATGACTTTTGGTTATGGATTAGGATTCCTACTCATTATGGCTGGAGTCACTGTGGGTGTGTCATTGCCATATTTCATTGGTTCTTGCTTTCGTCATAAGATCTATGTAAGTATCTAAGAGCATTTTCAAGTCACAATTTTACTCGCACCAGAAACTAAGTTCAGTTTGCTGCCTTCTCATTAACAGTAATGAGTTTTTTTGCAGAGGTGGTTGGAGAAATGGTCAAAGAAAGCAGCCCTTATTAGATTAGCTGGTGAAGGAAATTGGTTTCATCAGTTCCGTGCAGTGACCTTACTTAGGATTTCTCCATTCCCTTACATTATATTTAATTATGCTGTTGTTGCAACAAATGTCAAGTATGGTCCTTACATCTTGGGGTCATTGGTGGGAATGGTGCCCGAAGTTTTTGTCACCATCTACAGGTAGGACATGTCTTTCATAAATTTCTCTTTAAGCATAAAGCATCTGTGTAATTCGTCCTTATTTTTATAGGAAGTGAAAATCTTATTTAATCATTATATGTTCTTGCTTGAGTTATTATGTGATCATATTTTTTGCATAGGTGCATCCATAAGTGCAAACAGACTGCATAAATTCTTATCGGCAAAGTTAAATTTCAAAATATTATGTACCAATTTTGGTTCCTTGGGTTTAACTTGGGCTGCTATGACTACTGATTTTTTAGCATTTATGGAGGAGGATATATATTTGTCAATTTGTATCTTATTTATATATTTTTGGGTTTATACTTAATAGCAAGTTTGGACACATATTAGAATAGTGCACGAACAGTTTTCATTCACCTAGTCAACTTCAAGACAGCTCTATCTCAAGGCATAGTTTGTTGATGACAATCCGCATATTATTGAGTCCATACTTTGTGTATCACAGTTTTGAAGAGTTTGCTTGAGCAAATTATTCTTAAGTAAGAATATGATATGGAAGTTGTGTAACGCTTTTTTCCATGTGATTAGTTGTCAAAATTTGGTTAGCGATATAGCACAAAAAAGTCCCCCTTTTTTCCATGAATTCCTTAAGCCCATCTTTCCCCTCCCATTGCACCATTTCTCCATGTTCCTTGGACACTCAAAGGACAAGCAGTCTCGACTATAATGCCAATGATTGTCAAGAGTAATTTATATTTTCTGTCAACAGTAACAGTTTTTCTCTGGTCCTTTTACTGGGTTTTGGAATAACATTTGTTGTCAGCCGAAAACAGCCGCAACACATACTCTATAATAATGGACACATACATGTAGACACATTTAGGAGTCTGATTATTTAATTCAGATAATTAATCTTTTTTATGAGAACTTTTTTTTTTTTTTGAAAAACGGTAAATACATTGTGGTATGCAAGTTGTCCTTGTACTAATTGTTTAAGTATATTTAATGACCATCCTTCAGATGAAGTGTAGACAAGATTGAAACCTTAAAAAACATGAGTTCTGTTGAGAAAACATTTACATTTTAAGATTATTTTCCTAACAGTCTTCAATGCATCTACAGTCTCTGTTTTCTTATTGTTGTGTGGAAATGCAATTTGATCCCTTCTATTAATGAAACGTGCTCCATAATTGTTATCAGCCTCTTCTCATGTCTCTGTGTGGCGTGGGATAATTGGAAAAAGTAACAGCCACTTCCCTGGCTCTGCTAATCATTGTAGATCTTGTTTATGGAATACAATCTCCTGTTCATTCTCTTTGAACTTGTGTTTGTATTGTGTTTAACAGCGGCATTCTAATACAGACGTTGGCTGAGGCAACACAAGAGCGGAGGTCTCTTTCAGCACAGCAGACCATCTTCAATGTCCTTGGCTTCTGTTTTATGGTGGCTACGACCATAATTATCACAATTTATGCCAAGAGGAAGCTGAAGGAACTGCAGGAGGAAGAGGATCCACAATTGGAGTAGGGGCTTGGCTCTACGTGGAGAGAATGTCTTCATTTGGAATTGATTTAGTGGGTGTGTAGATAAAACTAGTTCCAGGCGCTGGCTGGTCTAATTTTTTCCGTCGCGCTAGCGCTGTTGCCAATTCGACATGGATGATGTAGGGTAAACCACAATAGCCTGCGGGAAGAAGGCATTCATTGTTTTTAAGTGTATATATGCATATGGTAGCAACGTTGAAAGTGAATATGGCCGTCCTCTTCCCTCAAAAGGGTGGGAAAGGAATGAAGTTGTCATGACGCTTAAAGTACCAGTGTAATTTAATGAAAAAATGATTTAAGTTAATTGATTGTATAGTGATTTTCCCTTTAGATGTTGTTGTTTATTAGTAAAGTCACTGTAGTGTTCTTCGAGACTATTCTTGTCGTTAAAGGGTAGTTGAGGCCAGAAAGTCCACAGATGAAGCCATAAGCCGCAAGCCACCAAACCGAACATCAGGGATACACTGAAGGCATGTGCTGTCTGTCATCAAGGAGAATACTTCTGAGAAAACGACCAAAGCATCACTGCCCTGGTGATTAAACCAATTTGAGTGGAGAGACATCCAGGGATGAGGGCCCCCAAAATTGGATATCTCAACAACTACATCTAGCTGGTACCGTGTGAGCTGGCTGGTTTTCAATATTATTGACCCATTCTTTTATTTTGTGAAGGGAAATTCTTCTGAAGTATATTGCAATCTGGATTTGATGGGTCAATAGACTCAATACCCGATCCAACCAGCTGAAATTGGATGATGCTTAGATGATTTTGTCTGGTTTTAACTTCGTCTGTTTGTATTCAAGCAGAAATTGAAACTTCGCTGATTTCCCCTCAAGTATGAAATCACTGTCTTTTGTTCTTACTTATTCTGTCGCCGGGGGAAAATCTGATTGTAACTGAGTCAGTTACATCTGTTAGATAGACACCGAATTTTATACCGTCTAATGCAAAAATATCAAGTCTTTTTCCCTTGCGCAGGCCCGGTGGGGTGTTGAAGTGATAAAACCCGTTCATAGAATTGTAAGGTTGGGGTTTTAGGACTTGGAATTTAGGAATAGGAACAGTATATCCTGAATCTTTCATAAGAAAAGACAAAAGAAGGAAAAAGAAAAAAAAACCTCAGAAGTGACGTTAGAGAGAGAGAGACGTAGAAAAAAGGTAGAAGAAAAAACCTCAGAAGTGATGTTAGAAAGAGAGAGAGAGAGAGAGAGAACGACATTGAAGAAAAGGTAGCCGCAGCACCAAAAGTCGTCTACAAGTGGATTGAGGTTTTTTTCTTTTCCTTTCGTTGTCTTTTCTTATTCTTTCATGATTCAGGATATATTGTTCCTAAATTCCATATTGATCTCCCCCCTCCACTCGAAGTGGATCCTTGTGTAACTTCACTAGTCGTTACACATTGAGTGGGATCAAGATATGTGTTGATCCACTTTGAATGGGTGGAATCCTACAGGTACAGCCCACTACAGAGGATCTTTATCCACGATTTATATCTCTAATAATGATGAGAGATAAGTGGGGACCTCCACTCCCATGTAAGCTTTTAATTTTACCATCCATTTCTGTTTCTCATATACCCACTTCTACTATTAGCGCTGAATCAACACAGCAAAGACCAAACAGAATTTAAGTATTATTACAAAATCACACATGCAGCTTCTCATAGTTAAGTACTGTAGCTGCTAGTTGGTCGGAATTAGAATCGGTGATCTAACTGGATGTTGTTCGTAGTTGTTCACAACTATATCAGATATTGTTGAGATTTTAGTTCAAAAGTTCAAACTAAAGTTTGAACCAGTAAATGGAAGGTTTCTCACATGTATAAGACACTTAAGATTTCAATCTCTAAATAATATAGGATTATTCTCAACATTTCAAATGTGAAACAATCCTCAACAGATACTTGTGCTGAACTACCTATTCCCTGAGTGAGAAATCCCACCAACTCCAAACTCCAAACTCAGCAGCCAGCAGGGTTCTGTATCTAATAGAAACACAGATACCGAACCTTATATAGGTTTGCAGAGAATGAGTTGATTTAGGTCATGAAATTGGGACTAATCTGTACTTATGTGGTTCTTTCCAACAGACAATATGGCAGAGGTGATCAAGTGTGAAAATTACTAATCTTTCCTTGCGTTTTGAGTTTCAAACCGTTCCACGACAGACTGACCAAAAGAGGGAGAGAGAGAGAGAGGCTTTAACATATATATCTGTCCACAAATAGTGTGGTTAGGGACACAGGATACACGGTGCATTAGTTTCAATTTTTCATAATCCACGAAGTAGTCTTAACGCCCCCCCCAAGCCCACAAGCACAACCTGTTGCATACTTGCAAAGAATTACTAAGCCACCTTCATCTTTTCTATATGTTACCACGGTGCAACTCCAAAGCGGACACGGTTTTCGTTGTAACAACCATGGTTCTAGAAATCGATATTGGATTGGCAGCACCAGTCAATTCGTATCAATATCAGCTGAAGTGATACTGATCCGATGCCTATTATGGCTACATAAATAAACGACATTAAAAAGAAATATATTTCTTACGTGAAGTCTGATACCCCATTACCAGCAGCAGGTTGAGACAACAAGGTCAGTTTCATTTCTTTGGGAAGAGAGGCCATGGAGACCAAAGAGAGTGGAAGTCTCATTCTCAGATTTTTCCAGTTAGTGCACTTCCCCTCCAAAGCTTGTTACTTCAGTTACTGTCAATTGGTAGAAAAGCCTCGTAAACTCTGCCCCTTTTTCCCCAGCCAGAGCCAGATTCACAATTTCTTTCCCTTTTCCCAGTTCAAGCTCAATTGTATGTCATCCCCTTCCATAATCTATCCAAGCTCATCATCCTCAAGTATGTCTGGATCTGATCTTGACTGCCTAGGCTTTGACACAGATAAGTCTACTGCTGTTCGATGCACCCAACCTCAACATCATCTAAAGCCGACAATAATTCAAGTAGTTACACAACCAGGCGTACAAGCCTTGTTGGAGCTCCTTTCTTAGAATGCCTCTTACCATTGATTTCACCAGGTTGTGATCTTGAGATTGGCTGTCCCAAGATGCATACCTCTCCAGATCAACAGACCAATTGCAACTTAGTCATGAGAACCACCAAGGCTTGGAAAGTGACATTGATGAGCCGAAAATAAGTTACAATTTGACTGCCACTCAAACAAGGAAGCAGAGTCTGGCTTTGGTTACTTATCCATCCCATTCCTCTGTTTTGACAGTATTGACTGCTTTTCAATTTAGATGGCAGAGGAAATTCTATTACTCTATTTGTCACCTAGATTGGATTGTCGGCATTAAATCACAGCCTTATGGGTTGCAGGGCTACTAGAACTGTCTGACCAGAAAAGTAATATAAAAAGCTCTTAGGGAGGAAATGAGAAAATCTGTCCAAGGGTATCATCCATTTTGCTTAAGATTCATGAAGAGAACTTCGTAGAAGGATTTCTGCTTCTCTTGCCCAATTGCAATGATGGTAGGCATTCATGAAGACTGCTTTGGAACCAGTGGCAACAGGTGGCATTGAAGGCAGATACTGAAACTATAGTAAAAAAGATCATCTCTCTAGTTGTAAGCCCCAGATGAAATCAGTTCTCTGCTCTAAATCACCTCAACATTCACCATTCATCACTGGACCCACCTGGACAAAAGCTCTAAGTTCGATAATGCAGTCACTTCTCCAAACTCCAATTGTGTTTCTTGTCTTGGAATTCAATTCTGATGCATAAGTTACTTGTCCACCTGTAACTTTGAAACCATGATATCAGCTTTTCTCACAAAGTGTTACCTATAGGTGATCTGATCCCATCGCTTGGATAATTAAACCAAAAGCATTTCAACTATGATTTAGAGGTTTCGGAGACTTTCAGAATCCGTTCCATAACTACAGGAATATCCTTTTCAGTTAATGCAGTAAAACAGCAACAGAACCATCCAGGTTCAATACAATGACAAGATGACCCAGGCGTTAAATTTATCTTAGCTATATTCAAAAGCCTATCCCATAGCTCCAGCTCCCCTTTCTCACTGTATGATCGTATTAACCCACTCATATTTGCCCAACAGTAGAAGCCCCCACTGCTCTGCATGCACTCGATGCCCAATTGCTTCAACCCTTCCACGAATGCTGAGTAGATTGTCCGAATCCTCTTCCTATTTGTCTCAATGTAATCCTGGACAAATCTTGTGTCTGAAAGCATTGAGGCCAATAGACGTTGAAGGGGAGCTGAAATGGAAGAGAACCTTGATAACTGTTTAGCTGCAGCAAGAACATTGTCATTGAAGGAATAAATAATCCCCACCCTAAAGCCAGGAAGGGAAAGATCTTTGGATAGCCCATATACTATATGAATCCTGCTCTTGTCAAAGTCTTCCGACTCAAGAACACTGGCTATGCTCACAAATTCTTTATCTCCATGAGTGGAACCTGCAAATATTTCATCAGAGATGATGTGAAGGTTCTTCTCTCTAGAAAAGTCCATAAGGTTGTACAGGGTTTCCCAACTCATCAGATTGCCAACAGGATTTGAGGGGTTCGAAATAATAACTCCACGGACTTTTAGCCCCCTTTTCTTTGCCTGGTTGAATGCGCGGTCAAGAACAGTGATACTCAAATTAAAATTATCAGTGCTGTGACAAGGAACAGGTATCAGCTCAACCCCAGTTCGCCATTTTATATATCTATCAAGTCTGCAAAACATGTCCAACTCAGTTCCATGATCAATGCCAATAAGAGGAGTTTAAACCATTTAAGAAATTGTTGATGTAGAAAAGGTAGCTACCCTGAGTAATATGGTGTGGGAACAAGAAATGCATTTCCAGCATCAGCCAGGCAGAAGCTGAGTATCTCGAAAGCAGGAGCCACACCAGATGTTAATACAATCTGCAATGGGTTAAATGAAACCGATCCTTCAACGACTTGAGACATGAATCCTGCCACAGCCTGCAGAACGATAAATTAGTTATGATACTGAGACTAAATGTTCCGTAGAAAGAATCCCTCTTAATTGTAGCTTATCCATTCATAGCTATTTCATGCAAAGTGAAAAAAGACAGAAGCACCCTAATTCCATTCCACCTGACATAAGCACCCCAACACGCAAGCAGGGAAAGAAAATCATGGTGCTAGAAAAGACAAAGGTTTGGAACCTTTTTAAGACACAGAGCTTCCTTTTTTCCTAAAAGGAAACTACCATGTTCCAATTGTTAGTGGATAAAGAAGATAAGCGTATCCAACTCTCAACCGAGGAGGAAACAAAACCCATCCCACCTTGATGGTAAGGTAATGATTATCAGATTCTGAAATAGTCAGAATGTTGAAAATTGGCTAAAAATAAAAGATGATACATGGAATCTGGACCCTATAGTATATTTAAATAACCTGAAAGCCAGTAGTTATTTTTGCATTTTAATAAGTATTATATTTGATTAAAAAACAATATCATAAATTGCATCATAGCAGATAAGATATAATGATTTTACTTTAACACCTCGGCCGTTCCAAGTAGAACCCATGATATGTTGCCAGTATTAATTCACACCATTAAGGAAGAGAGAGGGAGGAGGAGGAGGAGGAGGAGGAGGAACCTAAATTTAGAAAGTGCACAGCAAGTGATGGAACATGATAATTATATGGCTCATATATTTCATCCAGTTATATGACAGCAGTAGGGATTTAACATATCAGATCAAATATTTACAAAGTTTTGAGATGACAACTATATATACGAACATATATCAGATGACCTCCTTTTAACTCTTGATAGATGTTCAACGTGCTGAAATCTCGTAAGTGAAATAACACTAACAACTTCACGTCTCCCTTGCCCTGGGCCCTATGGACATGAGTTCACTCCTTTCTGTTAAAGTAGAGAACCTTTAAAGTTCTTGCAGGGTGCAATGTAAGCAAACTCAAAAGTCACCATAGAAGTAAAAAACCAGAACTAAAAGCCAAATGGATCAATTTTCAACTAAAGAAAAGCTCCTCAGAATAACCACACAAGTAAGGAAAAAATAAAACCTCAAAACCCAATCAATTTAAAATTCAAATCATAGCCACCAATAATAATCAAAACATAAAATAACAACACTATAAATACCACACATAAACTATTAAACTAACTACATCTTGTCATCAAGTATGCCACTCATATTTGACCCACATTTTTATGAATGGAAATTCGCAATAGCAATGCAGATTTGGCCACTCATGTCTCAAAGAAATCGTCCCAGGGGGTTTAAAATAACGAAATTGGGTATCTGCACATATAATTTAGCTCCACAGAAGCTGATTGCATCAGTATCCTGAAGAGGGTGATGACCCAAAACACGTGTATAATTATTTTTTCTTCCTGTGCTGGTTCACAGCTTTTCTAATTTACACTACACAACCAAAGCCTTTATGGTATTTATTTTGTAAGGCAGTGGTGAATCTCCCACCTTGAAGTCAATAAAGACAATTCACCTTGTGCGTCAGCAATTTTACAATTTGTTTCTGGAAAAACTTTCCACATATAGAATGACTATCAGCTCTTCGTTAGGATTTGAACTTCCACATAGAAGGTGAAATATCATGCACAACAGAAAGAACTTGGTGCATACAGTATATGCTTTTAGTGTTAAGCCTGACGCGAGAGTCCTATTTTTGCAGATACAAAGTAGATGACAAGGCCTCATTTCTGAGCACCTGAAATTGAAGATCTCTCTCTCTCTCTCTCTCTCTCTCTCTCTCACACACACACACACACACACACAAGATTTAAGTCCAAACAGCATTCCTCTCTCTTGTAGTTCAGTTGAATTCAACTATATTTTATAAACCAAGTACATACCCTTTACAGCTGCCTAGAAAATAAAAATATATATTTACAGAGGTCCATTGGTTGCTTTCTCATCAGTTTTTATTATCAGTTTACTTATGCATAATCAATGTGATATACCAACACTAGTTATCTCCAGATCCAATTCTCAATAACCAATGAAGCATAGTTTGGGCAGTATAGTCAATTAGAAGCTTGTGCTTTTTCTTGACCAAAAAAAAAAAAAACCCTTGAGGGATCCTTATACCAAGAGAAAATGACCTAAGTACATATTCCAGGGATCACAAATCAAGACATGAGGAGTGCAGGTTTTCCATGCATTATTCAAGGAGAAACATGACCCTAATATAGCACAACCACCGAATCTGTTACTAATAGTGGTATTCAACCAACCTGTGGAAACATCAATGTAATAAACACAAACACATGCTATGGATTGTTACACCCACCATTCTTATTTCTGCAAGTTATACTCGTGTATACAATATTGAACTTAATAAAGAAAAATGATAATATCTGATTGGGCAAACAGATGAATCCGAAACTTCAGACTGGGAAACGCAACAATACGAATAACCGGCCCCTACAAATTGAGATTTTAGATTTGAAGTGATGAACCCTCTACAAGTGCCAACTAGATTAGAACTGCAGTGTAAGATAAATTCAAATACAATAACACCGGGGTGATTGCAAATCCAATCAAAACATCGAAATGGTAAACAATTGAACATGCCGTCCTCACCACTTTCAATTCCATCAATCCATCAAACGGCTGATAAGTGGCAATCCCGCAAATACTCAAATCCCCACCTCCCTCTGCACCCACTATCGAATCCTTCACATTCTCAGCCAGCCAGTCTTGAATCAAATCCAACGACAACTACAGTAACCAAAAATGGAAATAGAATCTTTAAATAACCAACCATCACCAAAATTACCAAAATCAATAAGCTCATTCGATGCAGAAACCAAAGTCAAAGAGAGAGAATAAAACAGTACTACCTTATTCTCCGCCAATCCGAGCTGCATAACACCATCTGGATTATTCAAAGCATCATACGGATCCTCGGTCACATTCTTGGAACCAGCATAGTAAGGAGTATCAACAGAATTCGTAATCGAATAAGCTCGAGAAGATATATAAGCCGGACCAGTCGATAACCTCGAAAAGAGATGGGATGGAGATCTAAGTAACATAGAAGCCTCAACGAGCTGTTTCTTCGAAGACGGAGACGACGACGACGAAGGTGGAGAAGCGGAACGATTCCTCCGGAGGTAAAACTGCAATAAGTAAAAGAGTGCGCAAGGGATGACTGACCCAAGAACAAGACCACCACTACCCTGAACTACCCCCTGCAAAGGCACTATTATTCTCATTACCGTTCCTCCATCTCCACCTCCACCACCGCCACTGTGGCTTTCGGGATCTTCGTCGATTCCCAAGTTTTGCCGGAAACGGGTCATTATCATTACCAGATGAGATTCATGGGGTCTGTTCAGTTCCTAACAATCTGGAGTTGTTCTTCAAGGGAAGCAGGGGAGAGTGAGTAGTGCAAGGGTTATGGGCTCTAGGTGGTGACGTTTAACAAATTTTGCGCCATTAGCAAATTTTATTGGGCTGTCTGGATTTACTTAAATGCCCCTTAGGAGCTTCTGGATTAACCAACTGCGCCATCTCCTGATTAATTGCTTACGCTAACACCGCTCCATCATCGTACACGACGGAATCAATGATATCGGAAACCCGGAATGCGACCAGATCTATTCGTAACTGATCCATATACTTTGACCTTTCCTCCAAAGTCAGAAAATCAAATAAATTAGGTGTTTTTTTTTTTTTTGTGAAGAATAAATTAGGTTAATGAGTGGGCCATATTGTCGCCATCAACAAATTTACCAAAATCTTCTGGGCTCCAACGATTCCTTTGGGCCGTAATCAATGCAAAACCTAGTATCATGGTTCAAGCACGATTCGATTCCATATCGGGTTGGCTTGGATTCCCGCCCCCCCCTGAAACACTAGACTCAGACTCGATATCAGTCCAGATCGATCTCAATCCAAATCAGCCAAGTCTAATTGATCCAATGGAGTCCTTAAACCATGCCTAGATTAGAAGAGAGCTCCAAAGTGGTTGGGAAAAATTCAATGGTTCCATTTGTTTTAACTTGAAATTTTACCGTGTTATATTTTATATGTAAAAAAAATTTCAAAGTTTATACGTAATAATAATTTTTTTGTTATTATTTATTGATAGGCTGTGGAAGACTCTGATCCAAGCATTCAAAGCAAAGATAATGGTCGAAAATCAATCTATAGCAAAAGGTATGTGTCTTATCAACTATTTTCAATACCTATTGATTTCTAGTAATCTGTGTGGTGTGTTCAATAAAGTTATTTTCCATAGAAAAAACCCAAAGATAAGGGATTTGAAAAAGCTTACATGATCACACTAAAATCCTTACACAATAGTCACAAAATCTTAATTTGAATAAATTTGAACAATGTGGTAAACACTGACAAACTAAAGTATTTACAAAAACAGGCCCTTGAATTTTAACATATTATAATGAAACAAGGTTGTCACTTTGGTGGTCACACAAAGTTTCATCATGATATGAACAAATCACAACCTGCAGCTCATGTGGGATATATATATATATTTAACCATGAATGTTTTAAAATATTATTTTATAAAGTTAAACATTCAAACAACTATGCACAATAGCTCAACAATCAATTTGGTATAATAATTTTAAGAAAAATCAATAGAAAAAAATATAAATAGGACTTTCATAGGGTATTTTTCTATGATAATACCCTTCCCAATATATCCAAACATACCAAAATATATACCAGATTGAAGAGCATAAAAAATGAAATCCAATTGAATAAATCGGAAATCAATCCGACCATCTTAGCTCCCAAAATCACAATTTAATGTCATTTTTCTTAAAAGCAAAAACCAAACAGACTCTTATGGCTGTCAAGATCAGTCCGGTTCAATTCGGGTTGGATCAGTCTGTCCAGGATCAGTTTACCTTGGTTCGACTCAAATCGAACCAAATATACCTTTAACTTTTTTTTTTGAATTACTTTGGTCCAGACCGAACCACTGGCCTGTCTAGGGTGAAGCATTGAGTTGGTTCACCGATTCAACCATCGATTCGCCCCTAGTCCAAAGTTTTGGGTTTTCAGGTCTAGCTTTTGGGTTTTCGGGTTGATAATTCGGGTTAAAAATTTGGGTCATGGATCCAGGTTTTCGGGTCAGTTAACCGATCAATCAAACTAGTCAGCAGGTTGCCTGACCGGGTCACAAGTGTGTCCTGCACGTGCACTAGGTCTGGTTGTCCCGGGCCGACTCGGACCAAGTTAGACCAGGCCACGACAGCCAACCCGTTAAGGTTTCTGAGTTAACTCGGCGATGACCAGATCAACGCCTCCGTCATAACTTTTTTTTTTATTTAAATTCTTCCCCCAGCAAGTGAGATCCACTCGCGGCTACCGTCGGTGAGTGAAGGCGCGTCCGCGAATTTTATATTGCACGCTCCGTCTCGTCAAAGGCTTTCCAACAATATATGGCATGACCTATTTCTTCGATCATAAAATTTTTGTCAGTGGAAAAACTCGACAGATTCAATCCAAAAATCAAAATTTTTTTTTCAGTTCATTCAAATCTCATGGATAGGTATTTACAATATTCTACCATCAATTCTAGATCTATATGGTTGGCTCTAATACCAACTGTTAGACATTATTGTGATTAGGATTTCAACTAAAGCTATCACAATCCATACATGAACCCTATAATACAATGGATAAACCATAAACTAAGAATCATAAAGACATACCTATAAGTAGAGAGATGGATTCCCGTATGATGCTTCAAGCTTTGTTCAAAATTCTTCGACTACAGTATTCCACAGCCTCCAGAGGATATCCGTATGTCTCTTGCTAATGGGTGCAAAGAGAACTTCATTAACTGTGACTGTGGGGACTCTAACCCAGTATTTATAAAATACTACTGTAATCCTAAAACCATTCCCACAATAGAATTAGGGTTACAAAACCTATCTCATACCATATGACGAATCAAACCAAACCGGTTCTACCGTGTCAATCAGACTCCGACTGAATAACTAGTTTAGGTAATTAATTAAGCCCACAAAAATCTAATACCCATCTCATCATCACTCGGATAATCCCAAAATTTTCCGTCTTCTCCCTTTTCTCCAAATAAACTTTAAAACAGAGGTGCGTGCAAACCAGCAACAGACACAAAAAGAGAAGACACACACAAGCGTAGAGGAAGAAGCAACAAAGAGAGATAAATCATCCATTCTTGGCTAAGCTCAAAGAACCTGTCAGGGAGAGTCTGACGACTAAAATGGGCAAGTGGGCAAGTCTCTCTGCATCCAACAAGGGTCTGGATGAGCGAGAAGTGGAAGATGTTAAAGGGGGAATGTATCGTCTCTATTGTCATTACAATTTACAGAAGAGAAAAAAAGTTAGAAAAAGATGTTGGAATTGTGTTTATTTTGTTGATTTTATGTATTCTCTTTGGGCATTTCTATCTCTATTTTGAGGTATATATATGTGGCATGTTGCTTGCATATTTTGTGGCTTATAAATTGTTTAAATGGTACTATTGTTTTTTGTTTATTATATTAATTGACTGATTTTGTGGATAATTATTCAAATGAGCCATTTTATAGTCCTTAGCTTGACCGCACCTATCAAGATGCACTATGTGTTTACACAGGTATTGATTGGACCATGATAGATTTGAAGGGTGCAAGTCAAAATTACTTAGACTATAGGAGACATGGAGACTAGTCACTCGATGGTCAGTGCACATAGGGTCTGTGAAGTCATTCATGAAAAGACCTCGTGTACGTTGAGTGGTGACCTTAGTGCCTAATGTTCATTGCCAGTAAGTTGACAATTATAAGAGTGTACACATACCTACAAACTATCAATTTGAATAAATTTATCTTGTTTGATTTTGCATCAAATGTTTTTATTTGTAAATATAAAATGTTACTTATTTTTATTTTTCTGTATACCAAAAGACAATTTGGATATGGCATTAGAAGGCTAGCATTTCATTTAGGATTGGACTTTATGGCTAGTCATCTCCATCATAGAGATAAAAAAATATTTCATTGTCACACAGGTAAAGGGAGGAAAAACTCAAAATACCAAGTTATGGTATACATGTCTAGTTGGGGTGAGCACCCAGATTGCTTGTGCGATCCTTGAACATCAAGTGGCTTTGTTGTATAATTATCCAGAGTTCTTCAACAAAAGATAGAATTTTTCAACAAAAGATAGAGTTCTTCAACAAAATGTACTTTCAAATGATAAAAAAATGTATGACTCTTTTTAATTTATTTGATTAAACAATGACATTTGTAATAAGTTTTCAGCTTTGGTGTGATATTATAAATAATATTAAAATTCTTCTAAAATGTTTTCTCCAATAAAAGAAAGAGAGCATCATCAGCTGCTGCGCATTGAAGTGGGTTGATGAACGGAGTACTCTTGCTATTCTTATCTTACTCATCCTGACGGTGTCACTATTGCTGTTGCCACTAATGCTGCCGCCGCTGCCTCCACCTCCGTTACTGCTTCTTCTAATCCCAGTCATCATGTTGGTTGTCCTCATGTTGCTTGCCTTCTTGCTGTTCAACATCTCCAACGTTATTGTCTCCTCTGTATAATTTGTCTGTCTCTGTTTCCTTTTCATGGAAGAAAGATAATTAATATTCAAGGGTTTCTCCAAGACCGAATCCCTTTTTTTTTCATTTCATGGAAATATTCCCATATTAAAAGAAGATAAAGGAGTTAACAGAGGATTGTTAACAGACAGATCTTCCAATTTTGCATTCCCTTATTCTTCCATAATTTATTGCTTTGATTAAATTAATAATACGTTTTCTTCAGTCGCCTCCAGTGTTCATCTTCTTGATTTCTTCTTCTTAAGCATATATAGAGAAAAAGAATAGAACCCATTTGGTGGTTGTGGTCGTGGTTGTTAAGAGACTAGGCATGATGAGGGTGGTCAAGGGAGGTGGTGGTAGCCGTCCTAGTCATCGTGGTGGTGGAGGAGGGAGACCAGTAGTAGAAGAGAAGGCCGGAGACAAGAACAACGACACCAGTGACCCACATTACGAAGAACAATTGTTATTGCATGCACAGAATGAACAAGAAGAAGGCGACTTTGGAGTGTGGTTGGGAGGGTGACTATGATTATTAATCAAAGAGATGAATGAGCAGGGGAATGAATCTGACATGGAGAATTATGAGATCCCCATATGTCTCTCTCTTGATCTATTGATTTGAAAAATTCTTCAAAAAAATAGAGCAAAATCTTCCAACGTTAGAAGTTTGAACTTTCACAAACAATATTGTTTGGACTGCCGAGAGGGCTTTCGATGCACAACATCCTCCCTTTGAAACTGTCGTTTGTTGTCGGCCCACCAACACCATGAACAGGACCAGCGCCGCTTGGGTAGGCTCCTGGGTTTTAGGTATTGTGCTTTGAGAGGTATTTTAGTCTATTTAAATTTTAAATTAATACTATAAAAAAAAAAGGTAGTGAACTATAAGTCCAAACTAAATAGGATAGTTCTGTATAGTAAATCAATTGTCGAAGAAGTGTTTGAGTAATTTTTCATTTTCTTTTTCATACTTTAACCATATATGCCTATGTTCATTATTCAACTAGATAATTTCTTATCGAAAACTACCACACACCCTTGAAAGACATTTCCAAGTCACTTTTTTTTTTTTTTTGGAAGTATTGTTCTCTCTTCCTTTATATGTTTAAGGTGCTAGCATGAAAATAAGTTTTAAGTCTAATAGGGTAGCCACTTCACTAAAAAAAGTATTAAAAAAAAAAAAAACAAATGTCAGGCTGACCATAATCTACTCTTCCATACTTTTTTTTTTTTGGTAGAAAGCATATCTATTCGTTGATAGCACGGTTAACTGTAACATCTATACAACCAGGATCAAACAACTATGGAGTGGACAAGGGCCAACATACCATCCCTAAAATGGTAAGAGCCCTCGTAGCAAGGGAATATGCTAATACATTAACACCTCTTAAAACATGAGAGAAGAAAACATTACAGGCACGAACAAGGACTTTAATATCGTATACAATTGAAGAAGTAAAAACATCGCCTTGAGTGGAGTGGAGACTTTCAAAAGCCAATCATGCAATTACACAGTATCCATTTGAGGAATAATAAAAGCCATAGAAGAGCCTAACTATGTGCCTCGAGCAAAGGGGCAGTGAAGCAGGACATGTTGAATAGTGTCAAGAGCTGAACCACATTTGCAGCATAGTTGATCCATAGCAATATTTCTATGTGAAAGTGCTTCACAAACTCCAACACTACCAGCACAACACCTCCATAAGAATTCTTTTATCTTTGGCAAGGTTTTACAATGCCAAATAAGATTCCAAACAATATTAGGTACTACTTACCAAACAGAAGTATGAGAGGATGATGGTTGAACTAACATAGTTTCTTGTTTAATATTAGAGAAAATGATAAATTGATTTGACCAAAACCTTAACATCTTTGACTCTTTCCAAAAAAGCTCATCATCACGGGGAAACCACCAAAGAGGAATGCTCAAAATGGCTGCAACTTGTTGGGGCTGAAATAATGAATAATCTACCCCTTCATACGTTGAAAAAGCAAGAGTTGCACCAGATTACAGTCTCTGGAGTACCACTATGTAATGTGCATATAGAGGACGTGCCATCTTCCCAGCTTGGGAGCAAATATGTCCTTCAATGTACTAAAATCGAGGGCAGCCTCGGTTACAATTGCATCATCAAAGGTATAATAACAGAAGAACTATGACAAGTAGTTGCATAGGCGGGAGTGGAACCCACGGCATACCTCTTTAGAAGACTCACTTACTAAAGGTTACAAGATTTTTTTTTACACTACGTACATTCCAATACCTACTCTATTTCTATTGTCTGTCATCTTTTTGTGTTAATTATCTGAATATGATTTAGGCATCGAAGTGTATCCTTCAAACCTCAAATCCAACCATTATTGTGCCCAATATTTTTTTTGTTATTTATAGTCTAGGTCTCATATCGGAAGATCAGCTCTGATTCTACCAGTAACGCTGCGGAAACCATCCCACTTTGGTTAATAAAATATAAATTAACGATGAGAATTCCATACCACCTTCATTTTCAAGAAACCAAACTATCGATACTACACTGTTCCAATTTTTTTTAAAAAGAAGACATCCTAGCTAGTACTTGAGTTGGATATTTTCCAGTGTACCCTGATGTTCCACAGTTTATAATTTGTTGAGTGATCTTGGATTTACGGTGAAATTGACGCTTTCTTCTGAATTCATCGCATTTCATTTGGGAGGTCCATGTACCTCCACTTATAAAAAATAAAAATAAAAAAATAGAAAAAAAAAACTACAAATATTATAAAAGTTGGAAAATTAAGAAAATTTCCAGTTGGACTTTACAAGTCGAGACCAAAACCTGCCCATTAAGATTCGGTCCAGGTTGGATTTGGGTTATATCAAGTCGGTTCGATCTTTGCTACCGGGCTGGACCCATTTTTGACACCCTTAATAAGACAAAAAAGGTGGTTGGGATATATGCTCGGAGAGGAGCATTGGCGATGGTGATTAAATTTAATCCTGCCTATTCTTCCTCTGTATACCCTTTTCTTCCTTCTCAGTAGAAACTCTATGGTTACCCTCTGTCTACACTATCAGTAAAAACTTGACTGACACCAAAAATATCGTGGAAGAAATACCCATATGAACTGGCAGAACTTGTCGTGCACCTTTGATCATCTGAGACCCATTTCTTGCTACCATTCTTGAAAAGGGAGAAGAATCAGATTCAGAACCACAGTCTGGAGTAGAATGACGATTGATAAACATGGTTTAAGTTTTGACTCCTATGGAGTGAACCGCTCCAAAAATGTTTATGGGAGCTAAAAAAACTTACTTCTCTTGTTCCGGAGCTATTATCATTACTGACTGCCATCACCACCACCATTGGCACTGCCATCATCACCACTACCCCTCTACCGTCACCATCCCCCACCACCCACCACTCATAGCTGCCGCTACCACCACCACCATCGCCGCCACATGCCACCACCACCACCCACCACCTACCACCACCGCCGCCACCACCATTACCTACCACCTACCACCACCACTGTCGCCACCACCACCTACCAGCACTGTCGCCACCACCCACCACCCCTGCCTCTACCACCACCATCGTCACCACCACCACCACCACCACTACCCACCGCCCACCGCCACCAACACCACCATCACCAAGCAGCATTCTAGAAGTATAGTCTTTTGATTTTGGAGCAGCATTATTAAACAACATTTTACTTCAAAAATCCTGACTCTAAAGAATAAGTAGAAAACGACTCTGGACCAGAAGTAACTCCATGGGAATTGGAGTGTTATCAAACGGGGTCTCAGCCTCCAGTATGAGAAATTGGTCATGACAGATTGCAGAAGAAAAAACCAGTAAAAGGAGACTTGGAAACAAACGACGGCGGTTATCGAAACATCATTCGAATAGCCCTCGATCGCTTTTCTTTGATGTCTTAAGTTGGACTGTGCCTATGTACTCTGCAAGTTCGGGAGATTTTCCTTGAAACCCAATCTGATAGGTCCAAAATTCAAGTTTCTTGTATCGCTCCAAATACCCATGAAGGGTAAAATAGATATTTTCAATTTTCTATTAATCAAACTTAGTAATAGGGGTGCGGGTGATATAATTAGGCAAGTTGAGGATTGAGTGACTTAAAAGACAAAGTTCAAGGGGTGATTGAAGTTTTTTTCCATTTTATCAATTATAAATAAGTAACAATCGAATTGTAACCCCTTTTTTTATTATATAATCAGGATTTTGGCTGGATTTTAAAATAAATTAAATCTGAAATATTCTCATTCCGAAAATTATTCAAAATTTCGAGTCGGTCAATTATGGGCGGGAATGGGAAGTAAATAACGGAAAATAAAACCAAATCGGATTATAACGGATACTTGATAACGGAAACCACTAAGCCGAAGGTTTTGTAAGTGAAAATTAGAAAGTAATAAGGGAATCATATATAATGAATGATTGACCGAATCTCGTTATATGGAAACTTAAACGAAATCTTGACAACTCCAAGTCCCCAACGGACGGGATTCAAATTTTGAAGAAAGAGAGGGAACCGTGAGAAAAATATATATATATATAGCGCGAAGCAAACTGAGCAGTGGTATCAACCGCGAAGAGACGAGAAAAACGCAGATAAGAAGATACCAACCGATCGCCCTGCAACAAAATGTCAGAAATCAACTTCGCCAACTAGGGACCGGCGGAATATAAAGTGGTCAGTTTAGATGGAATGGAATTACTTTCTCTGCAATTTGAAAGAGGAGACGAGGTGGGTTTTGTCTAATCTGGCCGATGCCTTAGTCTTCTGCTCAAGAAAGTGCGGTTCTTCGTTCTTTCAAACTGAACAAGGTTACTTTCTTAGCTTATTTGACGCCGAAGAAGGAGATCGGAGCTGATAGATTCGCTCATCCCTGATACGACGGTGAAGCGTTATTATTGCAATTTTCGGTAACTTCTATTGCTTTGTGGGTTGATTTGGCGCTTTCTAATTGATTCTCAGCGGACAAGAATGTCAAACTTCTAAAGCTTTGGCAAGTTCTCTGCAATTCTAGTTTCGGAGGATTTTTTTTAGTGTGTTATAATGTTTTCTTTCCTTTGTCACTTTGACGGAAGAGAGAATTGCTGGAGCAACATCTTTCAAACTTCTTCCAAATTTCCATCATGATTTCGAACTCTTCCTCAATCTCTCCTCCTCCTTCCATGGGGGCGCCGCCGCTAAAGATGTCAACAATCTCCTATTTATAGCTTGGCTCCCAAAGCTCCTGGACGTATTACTCTGATGTGAGTTCGAATTCATGACCGTCCTCTTCCCCACTGCCGTAAGCTTTGAACTTCACGTTTTTACCGATCAGTTTCCACTAAAATATACAATTATTAGTAGACGGGAAAAACCAGGTGAAATTTGCGGATCGGTTCTCTCGAGTCTCGATCATGGTTTTCATATAATGGATGCTAACTTTAGGTCGATTTTGAGGAATTCAAGGATGGATGTCTGGATTTTCATAGAAACGGCAATGGACTATGGAAACCAATTGAAGGATCCAAGGGATGGAATCTTCGGCTTTCATA
Organism: Protea cynaroides; assembly: GCA_028583415.1. NCBI lineage: Eukaryota > Viridiplantae > Streptophyta > Magnoliopsida > Proteales > Proteaceae > Protea > Protea cynaroides. The sequence goes on from CM053276.1 coordinate 134,403,857, forward strand.
CGTGTCCGAACTCTGAGAACAGATAACAAGAGATTAAAAAGGTACAACAATGATCCTTTGTGTCCAGAAATAGAAACCCAAATCGAAAAAAATGGAATCGGGAATTCTAAACTCTCACCATCGTGTAGCAGCGTCGACAAGAGAATGGAGCAGCGATGAACAGCGGCAACTTTCCCTCTGCAAGACGATTTTCCGAGCGGCGAATAGCAGGAGTAAACCAAACCAGGTACTTCTTCTCCATCTCTTCTCAACCTCTCTGTCACCTTCCCTTCTCTACAGGGTCGAAGTTAGATTGAACCAGGAAGTCCCGTACCTTGGCAGCGACGACGATGCGGTTCTGTTCGACACCTGAAATGCCAGTGGTTTCTTCGATGGAGGAAGGAGAGGTGCCTTTTTGAAAAAGGGAGGGCATAAGTGGGGCGTACGGAAACCAGAGGCCCAGGCGGTTCTGGAGTACCTCGAGACGGCCGTCAGTTCTGAGAGAGCGGAATTGGGAGGGAACAGAGGATGGAGGTGGGCGGAAGGGTTGGTAGACTTGGTTATTGGATGAGGAGGCACTGCCCGTCCCTGCAGCCGCCGCGGCAACTAAGACGGTGGTGGCTTTGAGGTTGCCTAGGTGAAGCAGGCGAATTGGTGGTAGTTGTTGTTGGTTGTGTTTCAGGAATGGAGAACCAGACTGGAGTTGTGAATGGAAGAGGGAGAGTGGGTTTGCCATCTGACAAGTTTGGTTTTCCGTTTTCTATTCTGTTCTCTTACTCAGCTTAAACCGTTGGGGTATAGTTGTCATTCAATTTTTTGGGTTTTTACCGATAGTTAAATGGGAGCCGGTGTAATTGTCAGAAATTACTTGGTGGTAGGTGATATTAATCCAAACTACAGGGATAGTACGTGTAATTTACACTTGCTTTTTATATCTGTGTTTGGAGCTTATATTGCTTTTTATATCTGTGTTTGGAGCTTATACCTTCCCCATCATTCTCATGAATTTATTCCACTACAGAAATCATACAATATGACACAAAAAGAGAAGGTTGGGGGAATAGGTTCCTAAATTCCTGTATTTTTCTTTTATTTGTTAATTATTACTGTATGTCAACAACTATAGTATCAGACACAAGACTGTATGAAAAAGTAAATTTTTATTTTTTTTATTTTGATAGGTAGGCCCTATGGAGAGTTAGACTCATGACCTCTTCATTGTGACCTATTGGTTTTTGCCAGCTGATTGCCGCTTAGGGCGTTAAAATTAATTTATATTTATGTTTCAATGGAGATGCAGGGGATCGAATTTAGTAGTAAGTTTCTCCTAAATTTAATATAGTAACCCTTGTATTTATGACCACTTTTCATTTATTGTTTAATTTGAAAATAATTTTGTCCCAAGTTGTGGGATGATGATTTTGGAAACAGAGAGGCTTTTAATGCTTTAACCATTCTTCCCTAGAAAAGATGATTTTGAAAAATAGGGAGGCTTTTAAACTTTAGGGTTTTTCAAGGAAGTGGTATAGAGGGAGTAATAAGTATAATGCCTCTTACTTGACATGATCTTGCTTTTTCATTGCCACCAAATGTGATTCCTGCAGCATGAAGTGTATAGATTGTTTGATGTTGCTAGTGGTTGTCACTTGTTATTATCACATGTATGGACAGGTGACCAACTGGGTTCAACAAGCACAAATAGGAAGAGTCTACTCCAATGGTTTTGGAAGTGAATATGACCAAGAAGCTGACTTTCATTGGGATTCCTAAATCCAATTGTGGATGTAGGTTCGACCTTGTAGTAGTTAGTATTTCAGCCATGTAGTTATTATTGTCATTTTTAATTGCTTGAATCTTGATTGTAGGCTAAAACATTGTTCATTCATAATTGTTTCTACTCATCTCAGTGCTCATTTTATCCTGGTAACCTTCAAAATATATCCAAACCAACCTTGGGAAGGTCCGATGAACAATCAACCATAGGTGTTCAACATTTTTCTTATCCACTCACTGATTCAGGATGAGAAAGTTTTGGTGAGTGTATTTTTGACTTGTGATAAACCACTGCTACTATTCTAAGAATACTCTACTTTTGGATATGTAACCATATTTTACTTCTTTACATCTTTCTCCCCCATTAGGTTCATGCAGAGGTGATTTTATTTCAATATACTTGCATGCACTGTTATCTAAAATGGGCCTTGTGTTTAATTTGCTATGAGTGACCTGTTTGCAGAAACATATAAAAGTGGAGGATGTCAACTTGAAAATGACTCATGAAAACCTCCAAAGTAGAATTGATTTTCTTAAAAAACAAGCTGATGTGAGTTGCAACTATGTTTTTTATTTACTTTTAAAGGTTTCCTGAATGTCTTCTGTAGATGAAATAATGGTGAGGTTGGGAGAGTTGCTTTTGACACAAACTCTAGAGGATGACCTAGTATGCGGGAAGCTGGCTGACTCTGTCCATTTAACAAATTATAGGTATGAATGATTTCCTACTGAAGATGTTTTTTTTGTTGAAGAAGTCTACTTGGGAATGCTCGGTGCTCTGGTATTTTTGTAGCTTAGTTATTAATTTTGTTTTAGATTGTGCATTTTTTGCTAAAGTATTCATTTAAGCCACATGACCGATATTTTTATGGGAGTTTCATCATTAAAAAAAAAAAAAAGAAGAAGAAATTTTGGGTATGTTTTGAAGGTTTCAAAAAAATTTCGGTATTTTTTTTGTTTTGCCAATAGTTGAATTTAGGCTGCATTGAGAATCCACCCAGATTTAGCCAATGGGTCATGGTATTTTGGGTCAAGTTGCGTTCTTAGCCCCCTTTTCAAGTTTTCTCTAGATGAGGCCTAAGATTGATCCTGGTAGTAGAATTCAGCTAGGGGTGTGTGGGTATCTCGACTGTAAAGTTAGACTATAATTTTCAAACAAAATGGTTGATATATCTGCACATGTCATTTTGGTTAAGGGACCAAAATGACTACTGAATTGAAATTTATAACTAAATTTGAAGTTTATATTATCATATCATATAGATAGTTCATTGGATACTCATTTTGGTGCTGTCACTGCCCATTATTTAGATCATAAAACCATCAAACTCTTGAAAGATTGTTGTTGCTAGTTTCAGAGGCATGGGAAAATGTTTTGATGGCTGATGCATGAAGCTTAAAAATTCTTAACGTCCACAGGAAATGGGCCCCATTGAGAGCAATAGGGTCAATAGGGTGTGCATCAACTACCAGTTTTAACCGTTGAGGCAATTGGCTGAGCAATAGCAAAGTATATGCACAAGCTGAGGGCATGAATGTAGTAACAAGAATAGGAAAATAAACAATTTCTCTGAAGGATGAAATATTGAATAATGCTGAGATTCAGTTTAAAAACCTAAAGGATATTAAGCCACAAGTTCGATTTTAAGAAAGTTGTAAAACAGATCTTAAATTTGCTCAACATTAGATGGCAGAAGAATTAATTAGATGTATCTGAATCTCTGTATGCATAAAGGATGATAAACAGCAGTTCAGATTGATATCACACTACAAGAAGTTCAGTAGAAAGTAGTTGCAGCAGCACCTATTGACTAAGCAGCAGAAAATAATGATATGTAGCTGTAAACAACAGCTTAACTTAACAAAAACCCCTCTGGCTGGGGCTTTAAAAAAATACACTTTCTCAGTTCTTCAATTCAAAAATATTGTAACCCATCTGTTAATAGAAGGCTTATGTGCCACATTTATAGACATATCTTCAGAGTTCGGAGACCAAATCCAACTAGGAAAGGAAAAGAACAACCAGTAGACTATTGAGTACAGATTGCTTTAATTGACCTTTTGTAAATTTGACTAGAATATTTAACACTGACTCAACTCCTACTAGCGCTAGGATTTTGACTTACGAAGCTATAAAATCCGTATGGAAATAACTTCTTTCCTGAATAAAATAAAAGTAACCTACCGGATCCAAAATGTACTTAAACTAACCCTCCTACTATCTTATATAACTATATAGTCTAGATCTCTTAAACTCTTTTAAAAAATTAGTAGAAATGAAGCCCTTATCTCTTGCAATTGCATTTCTACTTATCATTCTCTAATATCGAATATAGTATCAAATATAGTCCCTCATATAGAAGATTAAAACTTGTATAGTCCCTCATAAAAAATATGTTGGAGATTTAATCTCTCAATGATCGATGGCTTTGTAAAGGGTTTTGCCTTGATTCCAGTTGAAGTTCTCCACTTGCCTCAAATACCCTGGTCTGCTTTTGTTCTAGGGAATTATTGTTTATTTGTATTTCATTTTATGTTATATACTTTTGTTTTGTCGATCTCTATTAAATGGACATGCTATGCAGTTGTATCATTTTATTTCTCCACGTTGGACGTTCTTTATGGTTTTGTATGTGATAAAATTTAGTTTTTCAGAATCAAATAATGTCTTTACAGGTTGTGGTTGTGTTTCTCTCTCCAACAAGAAAGCTGCATCAAACATATACCACATTGCACAACCTTTTATTTCAACATTACCAAATGTTAAGGCAATGTTTTTTTGTTAAAGGACTAGACTTAAAAGTCAGACATGAAGAAAATAGAGGAGGAAGGAGCAAATTTATTGATGGCCACACCTGGGAGGCTATATGAAATATTGGAATGCATGAATATCTTGGATTTCAGAAATCTTGAGGTGTTTATAGATCTCGATCTCTTATACATTCCTGAACATCTTCATGTAAAGAGATCTCGGATGTTACTAAATAAAGCATCCTCATTAATCAGCAGTTCATTACAAATTTTCATTACAAGTAAATGTTAGTTGGCATTGGCAAAGTCCAAAATTAAATGACCTTGAGGTTCTTCAAATTAAGTGATTTCCTACCTCAATGAAAGACAGAGGTAACTGATTTTGCTTTATCTGGTGGATGATGAACATTTTGTTCCTTTCTATGTTGTGATTGATTGTAAAAAGAATTGAAAGTTTGTACAGTCAGATCTCTTAATGATATTTAATAACCTATTAATTAGTATTTTCTTTTAATTTGATCTTTGACTCTTCTTTGTTGGTTGGAGCAGGTATTAATCTTAGACAATGCTGGTAGGCTATGGATATGGGGTTTCAAAAACCAGATAATTTACATTACATCTCAGTTACTTGCTTCGTAGAACTGGAACTTTTCAGGTACCCAAACTGAAGCAATTGAGGAGCTCTTCGAAGCAGTCCCAAGGAATCATGTGAGGGTTGAAGTAAATTTATCATGTCCTCATAGTATGCCCGACCGTAGATGGGTGCTGCAGTTGGACAAGATTGTGGATATTAGAGGAGGTGCCTGTTGGATAAATGTGAAAGCCACATTAGGGGGTGGGGTGGAGAATAATCATAGTTGTCAAGGTGTCGCCTGGGCATCCAGGCTCCTTGGGCGTTCGTTAGTCCTCTAGTGCCTTGGAACGCCTTGTCAACGTGACAACCTTGGAACCGCGGGGTGCCACCGTGAGTTCAACCGGGACAACCTTGAGAATAATACCTTTTGATCGGGGGTGCCAATCTCATTGTTGTATGATTTTTCAACATAAATATACAGGAAAAAGAGGTTCAGATTATTGTTTTGATGAAAAAGGCAAGGCTGATATATCTTAGAAACTATTCTGATACGTGGTAGCTTTAGGTTGCAGCTCAAAAGTAGATACGTTTTCCTTAACCGATCTTTCTTCATGTATGTAGAAAGTATCAGCCTCAAGCCCATCTGCGATGTGAAAAACAAAAGCTCCTTCCCGGCTTCCCCAAGAAAAAAAAATACAAAGGGGGAGGGATGGGAGATGCACAAAAAAGGAGTGCCACTCCGTCAAAAATGGCAAAATAGAGAACACGGACACCTTCTCACCCATGTAAGTTTGAACCCACTTGTCATCGTTTTATCTGGTAGGGATTCAAAAGAAAAGGAAAAAAACTTTGTCAACAGGTTATAGAACTTATTGTCTTCTTTGGCAGACCCTAGCAAAATTATGAGGAATAGATCAACAGAAGAGTTCTCTGGGTTGCGTCCATTTATGCTCTACTGAGTTGCCTGATCGGCCTTGGGTATGACATGCCCATTGTATCATCTTCTCTTATATTGGTTGTGATGGTCAATTCCATTAGGGTAGTTTTCCAGTTTACCTATATAAAATCTTTATTTTATATGTTGAGAAACAAAAGAAGGTATGACTTTTCCTTTTTTATGATTTATCTGCACATGTTGTTTTTCTCATATCTCTAATTATATTTGATTTTATGAAGCGTTACTAACATGTTGTTCTTTAATTCTGGATATCTAATATGATCCCGCCTAGCACAATTTAGAGAATGAAGATGAGGAGCCAATAACTAGTCTTGGACCTCTTGGTTAAGAGTGCTTAAATTGATTATCAATCTCTTTGATTTGAAATTCCTTTGTACACTAGAAATCAACCCGAAAAAAAAGAGACCAGCTATTGTTCACCACAATTCATTCACAACCATGTTTAGAAACCTTGAAAAGTAATATAATATTTTTTCACCATAGTGATTTAGTTTCCTATGTCTTGGTTTAAATAATTATGACAATTATAGAACTTGGGATTAGTGAACCTCTGTATGTTTCTCCTTTGTTCTTCTCAATCATTATTTGAAAAAAGAAACCAATTTTTCGGTTTGAAGAACCATTTTGGAGGAACCGATTTGCCATCTCATATTGGTGATTTGTCTTTTGGTCATATTTCTATCTAAGAATTTTTAGTGATGGATCTCCTTCTAGTGTCAAAGTTTAATTTCTGTTGGATTGGGTTCTAGAGTAAAACATAAAACCCATTTAAATTCACAATTGGGTCTTTCATTTATGTACTTTTGTCTTCAATGGCTTTGACAGGTGGACTTATTAGTGTCCCTGGATCTATGAAATCATGGGCAAATGAAGAGACCCTTTGTTTTAGAGGAATCTTTGAGATAATCAGCAAACTAAGGGACGAGATTTGAAGGAAGTTGCAGACAGGTACTAAGTTTTGGGTTAAATTTCTTCTATTTATCATTTTTATTTTTTTCTCCCAGTTTGATTTATTAGGAATATTGCTCATGAGATCCAAAAAAATGCTTTTGGGTTTGAGGACTCTTTTGTTAAGGAGGGTCTATCTTCCTATCTGGTTTTCGTGGTTTGTTGATTCTCTTTAAGCCTTCTTATTTGTTTTTTGTTGTGTTAATTTGTGTTCTGCTTTTATTTTGATGAGTCATGAGCTAAATGATTATTGAGAGTTGTTTATGGGGACTAGGGTCATAGTAGTGTTTTTAGAGTCTTCCACATGGTATCCCTTCATTGGACTTAAACAGAACAAAAACATTTTCTTCTATCACAAGTTTTATAGCAATGCCCTCTATCTTTGTTTATTTACTGCTATCTTATATTAGGATAATGCTGTAGATTCATTTGTCAACTAGTTGTACCCGTTAATGAGTTTTGCATCATTTGTGCATCTGATTTCCTCTATTCAATGATTATATGTTGCTGTGTTCATGGGAATTATTTTCTCCCATACTGTTATAGCCTTATAGGTATGTATTGCTTCAGTGTTCAGGTTTCATCTTCTCTTTGACAACGTCAGATAAGTATGGGACAATTATTAAAAGAAAAATGAAGAAAATCATGCACTCAGATGTTAAAGATTCTACAAAGTGGTGTGGGTCTCACCATTTGGCGTATTCACCATATGTATAGTTTCAGGGATTGTGGATGCCTGTTGCAGTATATGACATTGACCTTAGCATTGTTTTGAGTAGGGATCGCACTTTGGGGCTGGGGTAGGGGGAATGCTAATACAATAACTGATCCTTTTAAAATATCGGTCAACCTTAGTCTGCTTGCATTTTGAAACATGTGTGGCACTGGGGCCTTACTTGACTTTTTTTATGCAATTAGGGGAGCACCCAAGGCTTTTGAAAAATACCAGATCCGGCCTATGCCAAAGGGTCTTATGTCTTAACAGACCCTTACCATTTGGGGTGGGGGCCCAGTTTCAGCAGTCCTGTTGACTTCTCTAGTCTTGTACTTCTATACTCTTTAATTGCCTCACTTTTTCTCTGTTTCTAATGTAAACCAGATTGCATCAAGAAGCCTATATCGTTTAAATGGTTTCAAGCAGTGGAAGAGATTTCGATGGAAATCCATTGCAGGACAAAAACCAGTAAAGTCGTGGAGATTTATGGGTTATCAATTGAAAAAGTCAATAAAGATTTCTGCGATGTTGGCGGGAGATCTAAGCCAAAAAGAATACAAATCGCTGGCAAAAAATAGAAGTTTACTTTTCTTTTGTGTTAACTTTTGCATGGTTAAAACTTTTTTTTTTTTTTTTTGCTTGATTTTGGTTAATTTATTTCACGAGCGCAAGATCTCATAATTTTGAGCTGTATCATGGAAGTTAAAGGGGTGTCAGTCTTTGATGGGATTGTTATTTGGACTGTTTAGTTATTTTTAGCAAGGTCGTTTGTCTTTATTTTATTTATTGTAGGGACCATAAGTTAGCCATTAGATTACACTAGAATATAGGGTCAAGATTAGTCTTCAGTCTATTTTTTTTCCTACAACAGCATTGTAATAGTGAAAAACCTAGACAGTTTTTGTCATATTTCTTGAATATTGCAGAGATTTTTTTCTTTTGTTTCCTACCCATTGAGTATGGTTAAGAAGTGGATGCTAGTTTGTTGATTTGATTCCAAATTATTTTTGGTTTGCTTGGTTTCCCTTGTCGATTCCGCTTACTAAGCTATCCATCTTGCATTTTTTTCCTCTTTTATCTTTTCCCTTTAAGTTTTGAGTACAAAATTGTCTAGCTGATCATTAATAGTACTTTTAATAACTATTGTTTAGTATTTCTTGTTAATGATTTATTTCTTTTGCAGATCTCATATTACTTATTGCTTTTCCATTAATCCCTTGTTTAATGATAAATAATTTTATTTTGGAGCATCCCTGGTTGTAAATCCTTCATGGAAGAACCCTTGTAGACTGTGACATGTTTGTTGCAAGCTATTTTATTAGCTCTTCAGACACTTTGACTTCTAATTTGAAGGAGTGCGTTTTTATTTCAATCGATCATCCTTGACTTCCCCATGCGCCGAAGTTTTTGGTAGGACAATATACCCTCTTATAAAAATGTTTTGACAGTATGAAAGTAAGAAAAAGTGGGATGAGAAAAACCAGGTAGCAATTGTTGATGTTGTAAAGCATGTCAATGAATTTGATCAGGTTGTCGATGATGTTATCATGCACCTTCTTAGTTATCTATCTTTATGAAATAAATTGTCCCATCTTATTTTTTTAATTTTTCTCATGTTTTTAATTTGTCTTTTGGTCATATTTCTATCCATAGATATTTTGAAGAACCGTTCTGGAGGAGTAAATTTTCCATCTTCGAAAGTTTTTTCATATTTGTAATTTGTCTTTTGGTCATATTTCTATCTTTGGATATGGTGGAGCAAATATGTCTTTTGGTCATTTTTTTTTGTTGAAAAAACCATGTCTTGGTGAACCTAAAAATGACATTGTTATTGTGCCTTTAGGCTTACCAATCTTTAATATAGGTATCAATTGCAATTTACTTTTGAATATTTGTTCGTCTTTTTTTCCATTTCTTATATCGTGTAATTGTTTCTTGATATTTCTATCACTTATTGTATTCGTTAATTGGGCCTATTTCCTTTCAGCTATCATATGTGTTGATATACTGTCTTAAGATCTTTGAAGGATTGTCTGATGATGATTTGCGGGAGACAGTCTATGAGATATTTGTTTGCTTCTTGTCTTCTCTGGGTTATTCTCTCTTTCTTTCTTTCTTCCTTCTAGTAATCATGAATTTAAACATTCAATGGTTTTTTTTTTTATTGTGCTTCATCACACTCCTCTTATTATTAGGATTCATGTGTATTCTTGAGGACAAGAGGGAAAAGAAATCTATAGAAGAGATAAAGTAAGTTCACCACCCAAATCTATAAATGGCCATTCTAGTTGCTTGTCATCATTCGTGTTTAAATGCAGGCAAGCCATGATTCACATTTTGGTTTGTTATGTCAGCAGTAATTATTCTTCCTAAATTTATTATTCTATAACTTTGAGAAATTTTTGGTTTGCTCTCTAGCCCAAAACTGGTGAGCAGATTTTCATTCCAGAAGAGTACGGGATCCATGGTGCAGTTACCTTGTGATGAATGATACTTGTGTCTCTGTAAAATCCATTGAATTTTCTTTTCTTGGGCTTCTAGATTAGCATAGAGGAAGCCAATAATCTTGCAAAGTAGGGTGATGCGATCACCGCAGTGGATAACGAGGGATTCTATCTTGCTGGAATGAGTATACCTTTCTATATTGCCATTCTTCTTGAGTAGTTCTTGTTTGTTGGATAATGGGACAGTTGTTTGGTTTATGATAAAGTATACATTCTTTGTGTGGATACAGATCTGGTTGCATGACATTCGATTGATGCTCGTGTGAGAATGGCTGAGGGGTCTTCTTAGGGACATGGAACTTATCACTTCTTTATATAATTAAATGGGTTTTGGTTTAGATAATGAATTTTATCTTTTAGTCCGTTTTGGACCATTGGATATATTTCCTCTTCAAGTTAGGTATCCTGAACACCTATTATTGAATTGCACCCGAAAAACTTTGACCTTCAGATGTTATGTTTCAGAATTGTGCTAGAATTTGAAAAGGTTGGCTTCCTTGAGTTCTGATAGTGTGTATTTTTCTTTTGATATTCTTCTAATCTTTCTTATGTTATTGAATGACATTCTGATGTAAGGACTTTCTTTTGATGCTCCAAAATCTGTGGATATATACCAACAATTTTTTTTGTACCTTTGTTATGTCTCTTCCACCCCCCCCCAAAAAAAAAAAAAAAACCCCCCTTAATTTGTTAAGGACTTGGCTAGTTATTGGATCAAGTGAGATATGGCTCCTTTCTAGAGGGTTTCGTTTTCTGTAAAATTATGTAGCAAGGGTTTTGTGTTCCAAGTTGCAAATTTGCATTGCCGAAATTACACTTGGTTTGTGTTTGAAGAGCTTGGTGATAGGGATTTATGTGATCTCCGACTTTATGATCTCTAAATGGATTTTATTTTCAGACTTGTTCAATTTTATCAGCTTTATGGTTCCGAATTTATTTCTTTTAAGGGACAATTGAGAATCTAGGATTTAGTTATGTGTGGATATAAGTTGCTTAGTCTGAGTTTTATATGGTTTGATTGGTTGCTATTTTTACGTAAGTATGGGATGGAGGCCTGATTATTGTGTTTTTGACGTTCAATACATCATGGTGTTTTTGGAGATCTGGTGCATGAAACTTGATCATGATCATGTGGTTAATTAGAATTGGCAAATAGAGCTTCTTCAAGGTTTTGAACTTATTTCCTATTTCTTACTTGATGCATGTCCCAATATTTTTCTTTATCATATTAACCTCCTTTTGCGAACTTACCTTAAATTCAGTAGTGCCTTGTCTTTTGAGTAAGCGTGAGACTGCGTGAGACTTTATGGGTTTTGGATTTTGAGAAACCGTTGATTTAATTTTTAAAGACGATGTTGTTGTTGGCTTTGATTGAGATTTTCATGCTAGTTATTCTTTTTATGTTGATGTGTAGGATATGATAAGATGTCATCGATGTTTAGAACATAGTTGTCAAGGCGCCAAGGCAAACCAAGGCTTTGGAGGCCTGACGGGGCACCTAGCAGACCAAGGCTCCCGCCTAGCGGCCTAAGTGACCGAGTAGCCCGATTTTCCAAAGTGTCACAAGGGCACCTAGGCATGGCCTTTTGTGTTTGGGATGAAATTTTTGATGCTCGGATTAGGATGTGCCTAGTGAAAAGGGGTTTTTGATGACATGCTCATGGACTTATCTTTTATTTTGTTGGTTTTGGATTTTGAGAAACCGTTGATTTAATTTTTAAAGACGATGTTGATGTTGGCTTTGATTAATATTTTTTTCATGCTTAGTTATTCTTTTTTATGTTGATGCGCAGGATATGGTAGGATGTGATCGATGTCTAGAAAAAATTGTATTGCATGACCTTTTGTGTTTGGGATGAGATTTTTGATGCTCGGATTAGAAAGTGCCTACTAAAAAAGGGTTTTTGACGACATGCTCGTGGACTTATCTTTGATTTAATGATCTTTATATCAGGTCTAAGATTTCCTTTTCGTTTTCATCTGGTTTAGTGCTCTTTTAAATCCGTGTTAAACCATTAAATTTACTTCTTCTTCAGGACCTGTTGTGATTCTAGGACTTGGTTTTTGAGTGAATATTTGCTGGGCAGAATTGAGTATCCTTTTTGTACCATTGTTCTTACCTAATATGTGCATATAAATTGTTGGTATCCTCGTTTGTATGTGTGGTTTTGACTTTTGAGATGTGCAAGACGTCGTTACTTTGTGGAGACCTGATTGTTTAGCGTATGATACACAAAATGTACATTATGATGCATATACACTATACAGATCTGATGCATGGCATCCGGTTGATACTGCATGGTACTCAATTGATGATTGTGTGGCCACTAGTGCCTGAGGGGGTCTTTGGACATTGGACGTTGAACTTATTTGTTTTTTGACATTTATATACGTTGAGCGATTGAGTTGAGATTCTTGTTTGGTCTTGTGATAAAGTTACTCACTTTTTATTGGCACAATGAATTTGTTTCCTTTTCAGGTTGGGTTTGAAATCCCTATTTTTGGAATCTGCAACAAGAATGAGTTTTCTTTGGACAGTTTTGTGCTTCAAAATTGTTTCAGAGGGGTTCTTAATGACATTGACCTTATTTATTTTTTGACATATTTAAATTGTTTTGAGTTGAGATTTCTGTTTAATCTTCTGATATTAAAGTTGCTAACTTGCCATTGAAACATTGACTTTGTTTCCTCTTTAGATTGGGATTGGAATCCCTATTTTTGGAGTTTGTTAAAAGAATGAGTTTTTGTCACACATGTAGATGTTCGGTTTCGAAATTGTTCCAGAGTTGAAAAAGGGGGTTCCCTTCAAATTTTGGTTGGGTTTTTTCCTCGACTAATTATTATGGTGGTCTCTTGAAGCATTAATAGTTGTTTATTATGGTGGTCTCTTGAAGCATTAATAGTTGTTTGCTAATGCTACAAAGGATGAGTGGGTGGGTGACCATTTCCTTTTTTTTTCCCTCTCTTTTTCTCTTCCCCAGTACCTTTATTTTCATGGGTTTACATTCTAATGAGCGTGGAGACCTGACGAGTGATGATTACGTGGTTAATGATTGGTTGAGGGGGTACAGTGTTCTCAAATTTTTAAATTGGTCTATGGGTTGAGTTAAGATTTCTGTTCATTCTTGTGATATTGAATTGGTATTAACTATTGAATATGTTTCCTTTACAGGTTGGGTCTGGGATATAGGAACGCTTGTTGTTGGGTTTTGCTACGAGGATTAGTTTCATCGGACCTATGGATGTCATGCTTCAAAATTATCCTAGAGTCTAAAAATGGGGTTTCCTTGAAATTCTTGTTCTTTATATTTTGCTTTAATTGTTCTTACAGCAGGCTATTGAAGACTTGAAGTTTTGAATTTGCTGTTACGTTTCCTTGAATGGGTGGATTTCAGGACGACATTTGCAATTGTTTGCTAATGTGCATTGAATTTGCTGTTTTGTTTGGATTTCGGAACAGCATTAGTAGCTGTTTGCTATTGCTACAAAGGACAAGTGACCTTTTTCCCCTTCTTTCCTTCAACCCGTCCCTTAATGTTGATTCTTGACTTCGAAATGCTTTTGCATACTAATAATGCTTGTGCGATTTGATTTTTCTTTCGTATTTGTCCAATTTTTTATTTTAAATTGTTCTTCAACTTTTTTCTTACATTGTCGTGTATGCTTCTTCTACGGGATTTAATGGTGTCCCTAACGAAAGAAATGGGTGTATACAAGGAAGAACCCGTGTGCCACTTTGTTTGTCTCCGTAGTTCTTTCCTTCCTTTCCTATCTCATCAATGTTTTGTTTGGCTAAAAAGGTATTGAGAGTGAGTATACCACCCTCTTAGTGGTTTACAAATCATTGAAATGTTGAATTTTCTTTTCTGTTGGGCCATCTATGAGTCGGACATGGTTATGGGTGTACTTAAGCGGTACATAATGAAGATACCTTTCCATAGATCTGTCTTACTACCCTAATTTGATACTTAATTTTTGCAATGCAAGATGTCATTGCTTTGCTGGCTAAGAGGCCTAATTTTTTGATTCTGGATACACGTTGTTTTTGGAGTGATTTCCATATTGAAAGTGGGGGTTTCTTTGAAATTTTTGATTGGCTGTACTACTATTCTTACTTCAATCAGTTTAAGCACTGAATTTGTTTTTCAGTTTCTTTTAGGTATGGATGGATTTAGGAACGACATTGACATTAGCTATTGTTTGCTAATGCTACAAAAGATAAGTGACCTTTTTCTCACTACCTTTTTCCCTTTTCTTTTCTTCAACCTTGCCCTTTATGGTGATTCTTGACTTCAAAATGGTTTTACAGACTAATAATTAGCGATTTGGTTTATCTACCTTTTTAATCCAATCTTTTATTTTAAATTGTTTTTCAGTTCTTTTCTTACGTTATTGTGTGTGATTCTTCTATAGGGATTTGATGGTAACGATGTGGGTGTATACCAGTCTGTTGAGGCACTGAATTTGCTAATTATGTCCCCTTGGGAATCGATGGATAACGGGCTAATTGCACTATGTTAGCAGTTATTTGCTAATGCTTCAATGGACGACTGACCTTTCTCCTGTTACGCTTTTTTTTTTCCACCTTCCTTTCTTTACTTCACCCCATGCCCATTAATTTTGTTTCTTGAAATTGTTTTGCAAACTAATGCTTGAGATTGTGGCCTGAGGCACATATGCAGTTTTTCTTTCTTCTTATTTATCCTTTTTTTTTTTTTTTTTGATGTTTTGATATCTAAGTCTAGTGGTTTTTAACTTCTTTTCAGGTGGGATTTGGAATCTTGAATGTATAAAGCTGGACTAGCCTACACGATTGAATGTTTCTCGGACATGGGATGTAGTGCTTCAAAGTTTGAGAGAGGGATTTGTTTGGAATTTTGATTGATGTACCTTTGCCTTGATAACTACAGATTTCTTGTGGGATCTATTTCTGATTTTATATTTTGTTGACTCTTATTGGTGCAGTTTGAATTTGCTGCTCTCCTTTAGCAACGAATGGAATTGAGAACAATAATAATGATTGTTGGCTTATGCTACAAAGAATGGGTGACCTTTTACTTGTTATCTTTTTTTTTTTTTTGGGTCTCATTTTCATATCTTTGTCCCTTTTCTATTGTGCAATTTTTTTTATGTCTTCATGTTTAGTAGATTTAATGATCCTTTACTAAAGTGGATTTATACCATAAAGAATGTGACTTTTTTTTCATGTTAACTCAGTTTTTTTTTAATTTTTATTTTTTTTGTTTCAATTCTCATTCCTTTCCTATTCGATTACTAGATTGGTAAATATTAAATGGAATAAGGATCCAGGCTTTCGAAGGATGGTTTGAACATTGCACAACTACTAGCTAAAGCAAATTCTGAACAACGTTAGCATGTGTTTGCTAATGCTACAATAGACAAGTGACCATCTCGACCACCGAGAGTCCGAGACTGCATTTTTTGAACATATAAAGGTTGAGTTTTCTTAGATTTCCGAGATTTTGAGATCTTGAGAAGGGCGAGATTTCTGAGACTTCGCCGAGATCTTGCTGAGATTTAGAAGTATGCTCCTACTACCTTTTTCACCCATTCTTTCCTTCAATCCGTCCCTTAATGTTGATTCTTGACATGGGCCGATACAATACCCCCATACAGCTCTCTTGTTTTAAAAAAATGTGGTTTCAAGTTATATCAGACTGATACGGGTTGATACAATACCATATATATAATGCGTTGCAATTGTACGCGAGAAATATTAAAAAAATGGTTTGTATTAACCAATATCGAACTGGTATTGATTCGGTACTGGTCTATACAAAGTTGCTACAGTCGATACACCCTGTCAAATGCCATTCTATCATAGCACCGAGGGGAACAGGCGTCTCTTGGATTTGAAATCTACTCCAAAACTCATGGCTCTTAGAGCAATCAACTTGGGGCTATGCTTTACTATCCAAAAATGACTTGAAAGCAAACAACAGACTTCAAGAAAGATCAACAAGCTTTTTGGAAATATCTGTGATGAAAAACTTGCACTAATAAGGTAAGAACCTCCAACTTGTTTTTTGTCTCCAAAAATTTCTTTGAAACTCTGTTTTTGGGCATGTATAGTTGATTAGTGGTAGATTTCATGAATCATTGCATCAAACTTTTTTTTTTCTTGTAGAATTGCAGTGTAGAGTTCAGGGTTTTTGGGTGGAGCCAAAAATGGAAAAACAAAATCTGGTTTTTCTACCTAAAACCTTTATCTGGCCATTTGATGGAAATATATGTTGATAGCTAAGTTGTTGAAAGTATATTTTTTTCTGAAACAATAAAAATTACTTGAAAAATCATGGAAAATAGCGTGCAATCGGACATATTATGGTATGTTGATTTCCTACTTGTGCTAAAAAACTTATGGATGTTTGTTGATCATGAAATTTTTTGATTTTAATGGTCTTTGTTTATGTTTTTTATTTCTGAAAATAAAAAATTTATATGTAGAAAACTGAAAAAAAAAATGTGATTAATTTCATGCAAATGTCCATCAAATTGTATGCTAACTTTCTGTTTACATGGAGACCACAGTGGAGAAGTGTTGCATGTCTATTTAATTTTTCTGTAATTTTTTTTATTTCCAGTTACAGAAAATTAAAAAATTACTCACTAAATTGGAAATTTTTTTTTTTTACCTGGAATGGTTCTACAATACTTAAATGCATGAAAACTTATGGATGTGTGTTCATCATGATTCACATATACTTTACCTGCATTTCCTTACATTTTTTTAATTTCTGCCAGCTATTTTAGGATTTATAGTTGTTTGGATATCTTATCTTGTTGATGTTTGTTTTTATTTTACTTCTAAATTCTGTTTTGACTTCGTTAATAAGTTTAGAGGACTTCTAATATTAGCATACTTTTAGCGTCAGTTTCTATGTTTTCCTATTTGAGTTCTATTTTCTCTACCAGTTGCTTGCCCATGCTTTGTATGGAGTTTGGTTCTGTCCTTTGGACACCCAAGTGTTGTTAATATATTTATTTATTCACCCAAAAAATATAGTCTATATCGATTAGGATTTTAATAGTCATTTTCTATTTAAACGTTGTAAAGGCTATTTGTGATCCACACCTTGATTATTGAATAAAAACTGATGGCTTTTGCTATTACCTATGAGAAGCAGTATGAGTGAGTAGCCCTGACCTGAGAGAGTTCGATTTTCCTTTTTTTCCATCCCTTTTCTTCCATCGATATCTTGTTTATTCTATCATCTTATTCCTACTTTATTCCTGCAATTCCCTAATCCATCAAGGAAGTTCTGCTGCTGGCCTGCTGCTGAGATCATCACGTGTGTGTGTCGTTGCCAGATATCTACTGTTGAGATTCTGATTAAAGAACCAGAACCAGAACCAGAATCTGCGATCTGACTTCTAGTGGAAATTGGAATATTTCTGCAAGCTGTTAAGGATTTGACCTTCTACTGTGGATCTGTTTTTGCTGGGTTCTAAGAATCATTCCTGAACATCAATTTACTGTCTATTGGTATTATTTCTTATCAAGAACTGGTATGTTAGAATCTGTAACTTTCTTGAGCAAGAACGTCTCAGGTCCATTTCGTTGAAATTTTATTTTTCTGATACTGTTTCTTTCTACTGTTAACATCTGGTATCGATTAGGTAATGTTTACATCTCTACACTATTCTTGGATTGTTTACTGTTTTCAACTGGAGCTGTCCTCTACTGGGAATTATTGTAAGGTTACGTTTGGTCTTGCATTAGGAAGCTTCATAGGTGACTCCACTATTGATTTCCTGTTTTCCTTTTACATTTGATACTTTCTAGTTTCTAACTCCAATAGTTAGAATATTTATGCAAAATTTTTCATTTGGTGGTGATTGGATTTGTTACTAATATTATCCCACTTTTTAACAGCCCAGCAACATTCCTCTTGACCAAGAT
This sequence comes from Protea cynaroides, assembly GCA_028583415.1. NCBI lineage: Eukaryota > Viridiplantae > Streptophyta > Magnoliopsida > Proteales > Proteaceae > Protea > Protea cynaroides. Next base: position 134,421,983 of record CM053276.1, read on the forward strand.
ATATGAACAAGTTGCATATTTGGATATTTTCTTATTCCATTCTTTCAGAATAACTTAATAGAATTCAAAGGGTACCTCAACGGATTTTACTCTTAACACCTTACAGTTTTTTCCTATGATGAGAATACTTCCTCCCTGTCTTATGAAACTCAATTGTCCAAGGAAGCATAATCTCATCCATTAGAGGTGGTTTGTACAGGTCTCTTGGTTTGCCAAGAGAAAATGGAAGTTTCCCAACCGACCTTGAGTTTCCAAACAATCAATTCTAGGTGTTTAACATTCTTTTCATCCACTCACTGATTCAGAATGCGAAAGTTTTGGTGGCTGTGTTTTTTTAAACTTGTGATAAACCTCTATTAGTATTTTTATGTATGCATATTACTTCTATATATCTTGCTCCACATTAGGTTTTTGCACAGGTGATTTTATTTCAATATACTTGCATTCACTGTTATCTAAAATGAGTCCTGTGTTTAAATTGCTTTGACTGGTTTGTTTGCAGAAACATATAAAAGTGGAGGATGTCAACCTGAAGGGGACTTGTGAAGAAGACCCATCCAAAGTAGATTTGATTTTCTTAAAAAACAAGCTGATATGAGTTGCAATTATTCACTTTTTAAAGATCTCATGAATGTCCTCTGTTCTGATTTGAAATACTCATGCATATCATATCAGAGTCACAATGACAAGGGGCCTATTATAGATGTTGTTGTATGAAATGATGGTGAGGCTTGGAAAGTTGCTTTGGACACAAACTCTGCAGGATGACCCAGTATGCAGGAAGTTGGATGACTTTGTCCCTTTAACAAATTATAGGTATGAATGGCCTACTGAAGATATTTTTTTTTGAAGAAATTTACTTGGGGATGCTTGGTTTTTTCTGTATTTTTATAGCTAAGTTATTAATTTTGTTTTATATTGTGAATTTTTGGTTGAAAATTTCATTTTAGACACGTGACCAATATTTTTAATTTTCATTTTTTTTTTTGGAAAAGTGAAATTTTGGGTGTATTTTGGGGGTTTCTAAAATTTTCATTTTTTTTTTTGCCAAAAGTTTAATTTAGGCTGCATTCAAAACCACTCAGATTTATCCAATGGGTCATGGTTTTTGTGCTAGATTGCATTCCTAGCCCCCTTTTCAAGATTTCTCTTGACCATGACGATTGAATTGATATTAGTGTTAATGGGATTACCCTAATGTTATTTCGTCTTTCTCATGGTCGCTTGCCAAAAGATGGTTACCGACTAGAAAATATGGTTGATTCCTTTTATTACAGTCTTCAACAAATGGGTAAGGTGGATAAACTGTACAGGCTTGACTTAAGTGCTTCATTAAGGATGATTCCAATCAGTTTGATTTAAGATAAGGTTAAGCCTTTTGTTGGAGATGGTTCTGTTTATAAACTCATTTCATCTTTTCTTTTTCTCCCTATCATTGATGATGATGGAAATCATAGGTCAAATATAAGTTTTGGTGGTATGCCACCTGTGGGTGAAATCACAAGGGTCTTATTAAATGTAGTCTTAATGGACATCTTTGATTGTGAGTTTCCCAAAAGGTTTCCTAGGACAAACCTGCACTCCAAAATTAATAATTATACCTACAGATTTTCTTGACTTCTTTATCTCCTTCTTTGTAACGTATTTTTTTCGGGTGCCCCTCAATTTTCTAATGGACTTTAATACCTTTTTTTTTATTTGGGAATAATTCCCATAAGTTATGTTCAAACTCTTTTATCTCCACTTATCGGTCTGGTACCATCTTACATCTCTATTTCTCCCTCACTCCTCCCTCTCTCACCTTTCTGTACCCCTCTAGAGGCTCTCTCTGTCTAACCAACTCCCGACTCCTGCCTCCCCCTCCCCAACTCTTGCCTCCCTCTCTCCTTTCTATGTTTCCTCACTTATTCCAGCTCTGACCCACTGAAATGAAAAAGTAGGGCTGTGGATGGAACATGCCTTGTGTTTGGGTAATTTTCCCTTTCTTTCTCTGTCTTCCTTAATCATGAATTTAAACATTTAATGGTTTTTTTATTGTGCTTCATCACCCTTTTTCTTATTTGGGTTACTAGGATTGATGTGTATTCTTTAGAGGACAAGAGGGAAAAGAAGTCTATAGAAGAGATAAAGTAAGTTCACTACCCAAATCAATAAATGGCCATTCTAAGCAACTTGTCATCATTCGTGTTCAAATGCAGGCAAGCCATGATACACATTTTTGTTTCTTACCATTAGTGATTATTCTCTTTAAACTTCTTATTCTATAACTTTGAGAAATTTTTTGTTTGCTCTCTAGCCCAAAATTGGTGAGCAGATTTTCATTCCAGAAGAGTACGGGATCCATGGTGTAGTAACCGTGTGATGAATGATACTTGTGTCTCTGAGAAATCCATTGAATTTTCTTTCCTTGGGCTTCTAGATTAGCATCGAGGAAGCCAATAATCTGGCAAAGTAGGGTGATGGGATCACTGCAGTGTATAACTGGGGGCTCTATCTTGTTGGAATGGGTATACCTTCCTAGATTGCCATTCTTCTTGACTAGTTCTTGTTTGTTGGAATAATGGGACAGTCATTTGGTTTATGATAAAGCATACATTCTTTGTATGGATACAGATCTGGTTGCATGACATTCGATTGATGCTAGTGTGAGAATGGCTTAGAGGTCTTATTGGGGACATGGAACTTATCACTTCTTTGTATAATTAAATGGGTTTTGGATTTGGATAATGAATTTTATGATCCATTGGTCTTTAAGTTCGTTTTGGACCATTAAATATATTTCCTCTTTAGATTAGGTATCTTGAACATCTATCATAGTGTTTGAACCTGGAAAACTTTGACATTCATATGTAATGTTTCAGAATTGTGCTAGAATTTGAAAAGGTTGGCTTCCTTGAGTTTTGATTGTGTGTATTTTTCCTTTGATATTCTTCTTATCTTTCTTATGTTATTGAATGACCTTCTAATATAAGGACTTTCTTGTGATACTCCAAAATCTGTGGATATATACGATTTTTTTTGCACCTTTGTTATGTCTCCCTAGTTTTCCTTCTCCTCTCTACCCCCCTTAATTTGTTAAAGACTTGGCTAGTTATTGGATCAAGTGAGATATGGCTTTTCTCTAGGGGGTTTCATTTTTTGTAGAATTATGTAACAAGGGTTTTGTTGTTCTTAGTTGCAATGCATACTTGGTTTGTGTTTGAAGAGCTTGGTGAAAGGGATTTATGTGATCTCTGACTTTATGATCTCTAAATGAATTTTAGTTTTAGACTTATTCAATTTTATCAGTATTATGGTTCTGATTTTACTTCTTTTAAGGGACAATTGAGAATCCAGGATATGGTTGTGTGTGGATATAAGTTGCTCAGTCTGAGTTCTGTATGGTTTGATTGGTTACTATTTTTACCTTAGTATGGGATGGAGGCCTGATTATTGTGTTTTTGACGTATGATACATCATGGTGTTTATGGAGATCTGGTGCATGAAACTTGATCATGAAACTTGATCATGATCACGTGGTTAATTAGAATTGGTAAATTAAATTAGGGCATTGAACTTATTCCTTACTTCTTATTTGATCCATGTCCCAAGATTTTTCTTGATCATAATGACCTCCTTTTGCGAACTAACAAAAAATTCAGCAGTGTCTTGTCTTTTGAGTAAGCATGAGATTTTGTTGGTTTTGGATTTTTAGAAACCATTGATTTAATTTTTAAAAAAGATGTTGATATTGGCTTTGATTAAGATTTTCATGCATAGTTATTCTTTTTATGTTGAGGTGCAGGATATGGTAGGATGTGATCGATGTCTAGAAAGAATTGTATTGGCCGGCCTTTTGTGTTTGGGATGAAATTTTGATGCTCGGATTAGGAAGTGCTAGTGAAAAGAAGTTTTTGATGACATGCTCATGGACTTATCTTCGATTTTGTTGGTTTTGGATTTTGAGAAACCGGTGATTTAATTTTTTTTAAAGATGATGTTGATGTTTGCTTTGATTGAGATTTTCATGCATTGTTATTCTTTTTATGTTGCTTTGATACATGGCATGCGATTGATATTGCATGGTACTCAATTGATGATTATGTGGCTATTGAGAGTGCCTGAAGGGGTTTTTGGACATTGGACATTAAACTTATTTGTTTTTTCGGTCTTGTGATAAAGTTGCTCATGTTTTATTGGTACATTGAATTTGTTTCCTCTTCAGGTTGGGTTTGGAATCCCTATTTTTGGATTTTGCAACAAGAATGAGTTTTCTTCAAACATGTAGATGTTGTGCTTCAAAATTGTTCCAGAGGGGTTCTCAATGACATTGAACTTATTTATTTTTTGACATATTTAAATTGGTTTGAGTTGAGATTTTTGTTTGATCTTGTGATACTAAAGTTGCTAACTTGCCATTGAAACATTGACTTTGTTTCCTCTTTAGATTGGGTTTAGAATTCCTTTTTTTTTTGTTTGCTAAAAGAATGAGTTTTTGTCAGACATGTAGATGTTGGGTTTCGAAATTGTTCCCTAGTTGAAAAAGGGGGTTTCCTTCAATTTGGTTGGGTTTATTCCTCGACTACTTATTGTGGTAGTCTTTTGAAGCATTAACAATTGACCGTTTCCCTTTTCCTCCCTTTCCTTTTCTCCTCCCCAGTCCCTTTATTTTGATGAGTGTACATTCTGATGAGCGTGGAAACCTGGCACTTGACACTCGATTGATGATTACTTGGTTAATGAGATTAGCTGAAAGGGTATAGTGTTCTCAAATATTTAAATTGGTATATGGGTTGAGTTAAGATTTCTATTCGATCTTGTGATATTAAAATTGGTATTAACTATTGCATATGTTTCCTCTTCAGGTTGGATTTAGGATACTGGAACGCTTATTGTTAGGTTTTGCTACGAGGATTAGTTTTTGTAGGACATGAAGATATCATGCATCAAAATTATTCTAGAGTTTAAAAAAGGGTGTTTACTTGAAATTTTTGTTCTTTGTGCGTTGCTTTAATTGTTCTTACATCAGTCTGTTGAAGACTTGAAGTTCTGAAATTTGCTGTTTTGTTTCCTTGAATGGATGGATTCAAAATGACATTTGCAATTGTTTGCTAGTGTGCATTGAATTTTCTGTTTTGTTTCCTTAGGAATGGATGGATTTCAACATTAATAGTTGTTTGTTGATGTTGAAAAGGACAAGGTCACTGCAAAGGACAAGTGACCTTTCTCCCATTATATTTTTTGCCTTCCTTCCTTCAACCTGTTCCTTAATGTTGATTCTTGACATTGAAATGTGTTTTTATGTTTATATTAGTGTTAGTGTGAGTGATTAGTGTCAGTGTTAGCGTTTAATGTTTAGTGTTTAGTGTTTAGTGTTAGTATTAGTGTTTGTGTTTTTGGGTGAATAAATGAATGAATTAACAGAACCCCAAATGGAGAAAAACAGACTTGGGTATCAAAGAGATAGAGCCAGCCTCCTTACAAAAAAAAAATGTAGAATAACCAAGTAAGATCACATAACTGAATACCCCGAATCAGGAAATAGGAAAATTCCAAGAGGACAAAATGAATCTATTTCTGGCAGTATTCACAGGGTGGGATCTAAACGGCAGAATGAGTCCTCCAACATCAAACCCAATAGCTTCACAAATTTGATTGAAAGTTCTAATCTTGGGAGTCCAACATCTAAGATTTATTTCTAACCAAATGTGGTACATAGAGACAGCAAAGGTGAGCTTGGCTATGATGTCACAAGGGTCTTTATCCTTGAATTTCTTGGTCATTCATCTCCACTCAAAGTCAATGTTGGATTTTCATGCTTTGTTAATGTTTTTATGTTTATGTTGTTTGTATTTGTGTCAGTGTTTGTGTTTGTGTTTGTTTTATGTTTGTGTCTATGTTAATATGTTAATGTTAATGTTATGTTTATATTTATATTTTTGTTTATCTTAATGTTAATGTTAATGTTAATGTTTATGTTTGTGTTTATGTTTATGTTATGTTCATATGTTTAGGTTTATGTTATTGTAAATGTTATGTTATGTTATATTATGATATGTTAATGTTAATGTTTATGTTTATGTTTATGCAAATGTTTATGCTAATGTTAATGTTATTTTATGTTATGTTATGTTTATGTTTATGTTTATATTTAAGTTTAGGTGAAGGTTATTATTAATGTTAATGTTATGTTATATTTTATGTTTATGTTTATGTTTATTTTTTATGTTAATGTTAATGTTTATGCTTATATTTATGTTAATGTTAATGTTAATATTAATATTTATGTTTATATTTATGTCAGTGTTAGTGTTAGTGTTAGTGTTTGTGTTAGTATTTGTGTTTGTGTTATGTTTATGTTTATGTTAATGTTACTTTTATATTTATGTTTATTTTTATGTTTATGCTTATATTTATGTTTAGTGTTAGTGTTGTCTTTGTCCTTCTCTTTGTCTTTGTGTTTGTATTTGTGTTAGTGTTAGTGTTAGTGTTTGTGTTTGTTTATATTATTGTTAATTTGTTTATGTTTATATTAATGTCTTTTTGTTTATGTTATATTTATGTTTATGTTTATGTTAATTATAATTGTTAATGTTTGTGTTTATGTTTATGTTTATGTTTGTGTTAATGTTAATGTTAATATTATTATTTATGTTAATGTTAATTTTAATGTTTTTGTTTATGTTAGTGTTAGTGTTAGTGTTCGTGCTTATGTTAATGTTAGTGTTAGTTTTTGTGTTTGCATTTGTATTAATGTGTTTATGTTTATGTTAATGTGTTTATGTTTATTTTTATGTTATATTTATATTAATGTTGTTGTTATTGTTATTGTTATTGTTATTGTTATTTTTTATTTTTATATTTATTTTTATGTTTATGTTTATGTTCATGTTAATGTTAGTGTTAATGTTTGTATTTGTGTTTATGTTTGTGTTTGTATTTATGTTTATTTTATGTTCATGTTAATGTTTACTGTTTATAATAATGTGTTTATGTTTATGTTTATGATAATTTGTTTATATTTATTGTTTATTTTTTATATTTATGTTTATGTTAATATTAATGTTAATGATAATATTAATATTAATGTTATTGTTTATGTTAGTGTTAGTATTTGTGTTTGTGTTAGTGTTAGTGTTTGTATTTGTTTTTGTTGATATTAGTGTTTATTTTTGTTAGTATTAATGTTAGTATTTGTTTTTATTTTTATGTTAACGTTTATGTATGTGTTTGTGTTTGTATTAATATTAATGTTAAAGTTAATGCTTATGCTTATGCTTATGTTAATGTTAATGTTAATATTAATATTTATGTTTATGTTTATGTTATGTTTATGAATGTTAATGTTTTTGTTAATATGTTAATGTTTTTGTTTTTATGTTTATATTTGTATTTGTGTTTATGTTGATATGTTAATGCTTGTGTTTGTGTTTGTGTTTGTGTTTGTGTTAGTGTTTGTACTAGTGTTAGTTCTAGTGTTAGTGCTAGTGTTTATGTTTGTTATTGTGTTTGTGTTTGTATTTATGTTTATGTTTATATTTATTTTATGTTAATATTAATGTTTTTGTTCATATTATGTTTATATTTATATTAGTGTTAATGTTAGTGTAGTATTTGTATTTGTGTTTATGTTAATGTGTTTGTGTTTATGTTATTGTGTTTATATTTTGGTATATGTTTATGTTTATCTTATATTTCTGTTTATTTTTAAATTTATATTTATGTTTTTTTTAGTGTTTGTGTTTGTGTTAGTATTAGTGCTAGTGTTAGTGTTTTTGTGTTAGTGTTTGTATTTGTGTTTATGTTTATGTTAATGTGTATATGTTAATGTGTTTTGTTAGTGTTAGTGTTAGTATTTGTGTTTATGTTTATCTTATATTTATATTTATGTTTTTATTTTTATTTATTTTATATTTTTATTAATGTTAGTATTAATGTTAGTGTTAGTGTTATTGTTTGTATTTGTATTAGTGTAAGTGTTAGTGTTTGTGTTTGTGTTAATGTGTTTATAATTTTGTTAATGTGTTTTTGTTTATGTTTGTGTTATGTTTATATTTATTTTTATATTTATGTTTATGTTTGTATTAATTTATGTTTATATTTGTATTTACGTCAATGTTAATGTTATTGTTTATGCTTATGTTATTATTAGTGTTTGTGTTAATATATTTATGTTTATGTTAATGTGTTTATATTTATGTTTATATTTATGTTAATATTAATGTTATTGTTATTGTTTATGTTTATTTTTATGTTTATAATAGTTTTAATATTAGTGTTTGTGTTTGTGTTTGTGTTTATGTTTGTTTTTATATTTATGTTAATGTTTGTATTAATTTATGTTTATGTTTGTATTTACGTCAATGTTAATGTTATTGTTTATGCTTATGTTATTATTAGTGTTTGTGTTAATGTATTTATGTTTATGTTAATGTGTTTATATTTATGTTAATATTAATGTTATTGTTATTGTTTATGTTTATTTTTATGTTTATAATAGTTTTAATATTAGTGTTTGTGTTTGTGTTTGTGTTTATGTTTGTTTTTATATTTATGTTAATGTTTTATGTTTATTTTTATATTTATGTTATTTATATTGTTATTGTTTATGATTATATTAATGTTATTTTTATGTTAGTATTAGTGTTAGTGTTAGTGTTAGTGTTTGTGTTTGTATTTGTGTTTGTGTTTTGTTTATTTTTATTTTTATTTTATTGTTAGTGTTAATGTCTGTGCTAGTGTTAATGTTAGTGTTTGTGTTTATTTATATGTTTATGTTAATGTTAATGTTTATGTTATTATTAAAGTTAATGGTAATGTTAATGTTTATATTTATGTTAGTGTTAGTATTAGTGCTAGTGTTTGTGTTTGTGTTTGTGTTTGTGTTTGTGTTATTGTTAGTGTTAATGCTAGTGTTAGTGCTAGTGTTAGTGTTTGTGTTTGTGTTTATGTGTGTATTTTTGTTTGTATTTGTGTCTGTGTTTGTATTAATGTTAATATATTTATGTTTATGTTAATTTGTTATTATTTTTTTTTATTTTAATGTTAATGTTAAAGTTAATATTATTGTTATTGTTTATGTTTATGTTTATGTTCATTTTAATATTAATGTGTTTGTGTTTATGTTATTATGCTTTTGTTTTTGTATATGTTTATGTTTATCTCATATTTATATTTATTTTTATGTTAGTATTAATGTAAGTGTTGGTGTTTATGTTTGTGTTTGTGTTTGTATTAGTGTCTGAGCTGTGTATATGTCTGTGTTTGTGTTTATGTTAATATGTGTATGTTAATGTGTATATGCTAATGTGCTTGTGTTTATATTTTTATGTTTAGTTTATGTTATTGTAAACGTTAGTGTTAGTGTTAGTGTTACTGTTTGTGTTTGTGTTTATATAAGTGTTAGTGTTTTTGTTCGTATTACTATTTGTGTTTGTATAAATGTTAGTGTTTGTGTTTATGTTAATTTATTATGTTTATGTTTATGTTAATGTGTTTAGTTTATGTTATGTTAATGTTTATATTAGTGTTTATGTTTTTGTTTATGTTTATGTTAATGTTTATATTAGTGTTTATGTTTATGTTTTTGTTAGTTTTATTGTTAATGTTATTATTTATATTTATTTTTTGTTTATGTTTGTTAATATTAATGTCTGTATTTGTGTTTGTGTTTATGTTTGTTTTTATGTATATAATAATGTGTTTATGTTTATTTTTATGTTCATGTTTATCTTAACGTTAATTATAATGTTATTATTTGTTTTTATGTTAATCTTAATTATAATGTTATTGGTTATGTTTATGTTTATGTTAATGTTATTATTTATGTTATTATTAGTATTAATATATGTGTTAGTGTAAGTGTTAGTGTTTATGTTTCTATTTGTTTTTGTGTTAATGTTTGTGTTTGTTTTTGTGTTTATGTTAATATTAATATTAATATTAATTATGATTATATTTATGCTTATGTTAATGTTAATGGTTATGTTTATGTTTATATTAATATTTGTGTTTGTGGTTGTGTTTATATTAATGTTTATGTTTATATTTATATTATTGTTAATGTTAATGTTAATGTTAATGCTTAAGTTATTGTTAGTATTAATGCTAGTGCTACTGTTAATTAGATGTATCCAAACCTGTGTATGCTTAAAAGGATGATAACGACAGGTCAGATTGGTATCACAGTATGAGAACTTCAGTAGAAAGTAGTTGCAGCAGAGGGCTTTGCAACTTCTACATCTGCTTTATCCTTACCTCCTTGCAACAAATCTGATTCGTGATCCCTCTCTAATCTCTGAAATCCACCGCCCTTCTTCCATTCCATCTCTCTCTCTCTCTCTCACACAACCATAGCCCTTGCTGCCTCTTGGATACCCTGTAAATACATCTTGAACAAGAGAAACTAATGAGGTATATGGAAACTCAAAGACCTAAATCATGACCCACTGAACAAATTGATCCATTGTAGCCCAAAATCCAAAGTTAACGATCATCAATCGAAAAGAAGCAAAGCAAGTGGGAAACCGAGAGATGGGAAGGAAAGAACGCAGGAAAAAAAAAAAAAAAACTAAACATGGAGAGAGAGAGAAGAGATAAATGGGAGAAGCGCACCCAGAGGAACTGAAAAGGTACCGTCGAAGCTTCAGGTATGCTCAGACACTCAAACGATAATAACATAGTTGGCAAACAACCATCCAAATCCTCTATCCACCAACGAGAAGAGAGAATCAATTTTATATTTGCAGATATTTTTTTTTATAGGTATTACATTTGCAGACTTGCATAACATATTCACATTCAGGATTTATTGATGAAAGGACAGAGATCGATTTACAAACAAAGATTGGGCCTCGTGTGGGCCAACACTCATTGGGGGAAAGCACATAACACTGAAACAGAGGGCGCGGGCGAGGTATATGAATCAGGCTAGGGCAGGGACAGGGACGGGACGGGGCGGGGCGAGGAGATGGAGAGTATAAGGAGGAGCTGCTCGATGGGGTTGTTGCAGAAGAAGACAAAGGGTTATTCTAAGATTTTGAATTATTAGGAGAGAAACTTTTTACCTTTACAGGGAATCAAAAAAGAAATGGGAGAAATTTAGTCGTGCGTTGTCACATGTCCCTTGTCCCTTGTCCCTTGTCCCTTGTCATTACCAGGAGAAAAAAAATCTAGAGTAAAAGAATTTCAGTAAATAATTTTTTTGTTAGGTCAACTTAAAACTAGTGATAGTAATAATTGTTACTGCAAGTTGAACCAGTGACTTCCTGGTCATCAACCCATTGCGTTTTCAGTTGGGGACTCTTTTCTCAAGGACTATGGGGATGGGATAAGGTTTAAATATTCGGTATTAAATTGGTTTATTTGTATCTGTTTTGGTCACATGTCAGTTTCTTATCAGATTTATATTCTAATTTAGATCAAATTGGTATTAGACATAGCTAGATATTTGGATTTTAAAACCTTGAATAGGATCATAATTCTTCTTTGGGTTAAAACTCCAACTCCTGCTGAATTGAATTAGTGTTCTTTGATGTAAAGACCTCTATACTTAGAGACTCACTATAACAAAACGAAACTTTTACCCTTTCCTCTCAAAACTACGTTCCTTGTAATCTATGCAAAGTGGGATATGTTGAGAAGTTGGAGGTCTAAGAGTGTTTTAGTATTTAGAGAGTATAAATAAATTGTAAGAGTGGTAAGTTATTGGATCCAAATCGTCTCTTCTCTGTACCTCAAGGAGGAGGGAGACGTCCTCGTTGGATGGCCAACACGTGGCTCTCGGGATAATCCGAGCCCCATGTCCGAGCCAACACCTAGTAGATAAGTCGAGCCGACAGGGGGTATTGGCTCAGATGTGGGGTTCAGATTTTTCTAAAAGCCATGTGTCGACCATCCGACGAGAGCGTCTCCCTCCTCCTTGAGGTACAAGGAGGAGACGATTTGAATCCTAAGTTATTATGTTATTATAGGATTCAAATCCTCTCCTCCCAGTAGTTGGGAAAGAGGGGTGGCGACCTACCTTAGATGAGCGACACCTGGATCACACAGCATCCAACGGCCACGATGGCGTTGGTCCAGATGTTCTCCTTCCAAGTTATTTCTTGCTCATCTCTTCGTTCTTCTTTGTGGGTTAGGTCTCTTAAAAAACATATCCCCCCCAAACCCCCCCCCCCCCCCCCCCCCCCCCCCCCCCCCCCCCCCCCCCCCCCCCCCCCCCCCCCCCCCCCCCCCCCCCCCCCCCACCCCCAAAAAAAAAAAAAAAAAAAAAAAAAAAAAAAAAAAAAACCCCCCCCCCCCCCCCCCCCCCCCCCAACCAAACCCCCCCCAAAAACAACCAAATTTAAATAAAAAAAAAAAAGAAAAAAAAAAAAAAAAAAAAAAAAAATAAAAAAAAAAATTTAAATTTAAATTTTTTTAAAAAAAAAAAAAAAAAAAAAAAAAAAAAAAAAAAAAAAAAAAAAAAAAAAAACACACAAAGAGAAAAAAAAAAAAAAAAAAAAAAAAATCAAAAAAAAAAAAAAAAATATAAAGAAAAAAAAAAAAAAAAAAAAAAAAAAATAAAAAAAAAATCTTTATTCCCCCCCCTCCCCCCACCCCCCCTCCACATATAAGGAAAACCCCCCTTCCAACTACTTCCCCACCCCTCCTTTCTTCGTACTCTGTTCTCTTCCTCTCTCACAATCAGGAGATCAAGAGGCACTCTATTCTTCAAACCTGCTTCCATGGCCACAAGGAAGAGTCATAAAGCTTGTCATAGAACACTTCAATGTAAGTGGAACCCTGGACGAAGAACTTAAACAAGTTTCATCAACTGTGTGTTGAGCTTCAAGCAAACTTGATCTCCGGCAAAATCCCCAACCTGAAACATGTCCAGTAACAATTTGGTATGAATTGGTTTTCGATTAGTTCGAACCGGCTTAGTCTGGTTTGGACTATCATTTTGATCTCAAAATTGATACCCCTACCAATATCTTCGTTTTTATCTGTTTGTCTTGGGTCTTTACTTTTCAGTTCTCTTCCTGCAATATTCCCTTATTTGGATTGTCTTTAGCATGATTCTAATAAATGTTGTAATTATTCGGGTAAATTACACCAAAGGTACTTAATGTTTTGAGAAATTATACCAGAGGTATCTTACGTTTCAAAAATCATACCAAAGGTATCTGACGTTTTCAAAAATCATACCAAAGGTATCTGACGTTTTGAGAAATTATACCAGATGTACTTCACGTTTCAAAAATATTACATTTGAAGTACTTTCTATTTTTGTACTTCCAAATTTACCCTTGTTTAGCAAAACTTTCTTGGTCCTTTGGTTCACACTCTCACCATCTTATTGCCGCAACAACTCACCACTCGGATTCCCATGTGCTCATCGCTGTATCAATTGCTCACCCCCTCTCCTGTCCCTGTCCTCTCTCGTGATCTTTCCTCATTGGCAGTTTCTCATCACCAAGTCACAGATCTCGATTATGGTACATATCTATGGTGAAAACTCTGCACCCCAACTTACTATTTTCCCAACGGGTGTACCGATGATCAGACACCAAATAAGGGTAGTTCAATAAGAAACGATCAGTCCCTTAAAGTTTGAGGTAGATCTAATGGTTACCTTGGAGGATGCCAACGTTAGATAGAGTTAATGTTGGAAATATGAGAAGAGGTACCTCTGGTATAATTTTTGAAACGTGAGGTACTTCTAGTATGATTTCTCAAAATGTCGGATACCTTTGATGTAAATTACCCTATTTATTCAAAATTAGGTTTCATCATCTTCCTGGTTTCAGATGCTAACTCTAGTAGTACTTCATAACTTGATTAAAAATGAGATGGAAACAAAGCATGGTAATCATAAGTTGGACCTGTTTCATACTAATCTGAAGCTTAGTTCCATAACTATAAGACAATTGCCAACTTAGGTGGGATTCGTAGGAAGAAAGTATCCTATATTCTTATCCATGATTCAAGGTATTGGTATCGAATCGATCAATTTGTATTAGTTTTGGATTCATTTGATCCCTGGTCTGATCCCCAGTCCCAGCCTATTTTAATAAAATGAGACGCGGCATTTAAGAGGTAGCCAACCCCTTAATCGGTCTTTAATTGATTGGTCTAGATTGTTTTTGTTTAGACCATATTGATTTTATAATCAGCGTCATATACAAATATACATATGTCATCTAAGATTATGACGTGACTGATTATTAAATGGTCGGTCTGGTTTTAATATTTTTTTGATCGGACAATCAATTTAATCGATGTGATCTTAGGCTCTCTTTGGTTTGTATTATATAATGTATTATGAGTTATTTGTGACAAATCAATTATGATAATAGATTATGAGTAATAAATAATGACCGTTTGGTACCACTAAACATAATACATTATATAATGAGAAATATAAACAATCACCTAATAGATTATTCTAATAATGATAAACAGCTACTCACCTATTTGTAGATAATGAATTATATTGATTTATTTTAATTATAAATAGACATTATAAATCATACCAAACAATTATAAATTTTATAATATATTATATAATACATTATATAATACAAACCAAAGAGAGCCTTAGTTGACGTCAGTCTATTGTATTTGAAATTTAGATCAGAATTTTGTGGGTGAAGCTTGTGGATTTAAAAAGTCAAGACATTCCTATTTCTATCTCACTCGTGATCCACCATTGAGTTTCTTTGTCATTATTTTACACATGTGCTTTGAGAGCTAACATGCCCTTTACGAATACAATAAATAAGAAAAAGGAGAATAAATCTGTTGATGGCAATGTTGTCATTTTATCGAGCCTTATTGACAATCAATTACAAAATATGTATTCACTACACTACCTCTCTCATGTTCGAGAAAAAATATATTTTAGAATGGAAAGTGATCCTCCCATTTTTAGAATTGAAAATTTTTATGGTAAAAAATTAATCCGAAAGAGTAGAGTCATTGTCCTCTCATGCATACGGCTTTTTCCTCTTTCCTGTCTTAACTCTAGTTTAATAGAGGAGTAATTTAAGTATTTTGAAACAATAGGGAAGAAGGAGAGTTGGGATTTATTTTTTATTTTTTTTAGGAGAATCAGAAAAAAAAAGTTTGGAACATAAGAATTTGAGTAAATATAAATTAAGTATAAGGGAGTGACACAATTACTCTTTATTTTTAAGATGAAATTATCCATATCACATCTTTATAAGTGTCTTTAGAACACATCACATTCTTTTAATTATCCTTTGTTTTATTCTCTCTTTTTTTTAAAGTCATATTTTAATATTATTGAAAATGACGTAGCATAAATAGTTTGTCGGTTGGGGTGTTGGCTTGGATTCAACCCGAGTCAGGTGGCGGCCATCCATCCAGGCCGTCATCCCTGCTCCTGAATCTGAAGGAGAAGACGATTTGAATCCAAAATGACAAGAATTATATTTTATTAAAAAGTTTCAAGTTATTCGGCAGATAGAAAATCCTTTTTAGGATAGAGAATGAGAATTTTTTATAATCTAAATGTAACTGTTTAGTTTTTTCTTTTTATTTTTTAAATTATTTTTTTAATATTAATTTGGGGATAAAACCACTTTTTTTTTGTTATTTATTTATTTGGTAACCTTCCAACCTAGTTGGGGGAATCTGACTCTAAATTTTCTATTTTTGGATAGTTTTTTAAAAGATATTTCCTTGTTTTAGGAAAATTAAACATAAAAACGACTATAAATGAGATTACATTTGTTTCCATGTAGAATGATAAAAAAAAAGGAAAATTTACTGTAACATATAAAATCTTACTATTTGTTTAAACATAAAATTAGAAAAAAAAAAACATTTAAAAAATGCCATGTAAAGGTATAGTGTAACTGTTTGAGGCTTATTTGCAATTGATTTATACTTAATTTGAGGATCTGCCATATCAACGGTGTAGAGTTGACGGTGGAGGATTGGAGCTAAGATATTCCAGCTTTCTCCAATATTTTTCATATTTTAATAGTTTTGGTGGCCGCTATTCAAATTTTTGGATTGTTATAAACCTCGCGCTATAAAACCTGTCGTTCCCTGTCACCTTTGTTATACCATTCATACTTCTTCGCTTTCGACGGAATCCGCGCCGTTACCTCCGATAAGGTCCCCTACGCGTTTGCCAGATTTAGGGTTTTTATCAGATTCATTGTCAGAGTTTTAGAGGCGTTACGAGGGAGAAAAACGAATTCACCAGTCAATGGCGTCCTCCTCTGGTTTCTTGGATTGAGACTTTACGGACCGCCATTGTGGAGATGGATGAAGAGACAGAGATTAACGAGGAGACAGAGATGGACGAAGAGATGGTGGAGGTCTTCGAAGAAATATTTTCGCCCGAGGAAATAGATTTCGATTACGAGTTCGATGCCTTTCGTTTCTTCGATTTCATCCGAGACGAAACACCTGCGGAGGCTCGAGAAGCCGAGCTCTGGTTCGAAACAGCTGGAAGTTGTCCCCCTTCTCGTAAGTTCTTCCTCTTTTTTTTTTTTTTCTTTCTCCGTCAGTAATTGCTCCAAAAACATGGTTTCTTTGACCCCTTTTATTATGGTTTGTTTCTTTGCCCTTTTCTTTTATCTTGATCCTTTGATTCTAGTTGCCATTGTTTAATTGTTTTGAGCATTATGAGGTGGTTCCGATCTTTCATGCGTTAAAAGCTTTATGCAAAAGGTTGTTTTCTTTGTTCGAGATAAAAATGATTTCTTCTTCGCTGGTAAGTTGGAATTTCCCCTAAGCCGGCAATAATTGGGCTTTGTTCTTTGGCTTATTTGGATTTTTATCATGAGAAAGGATCGCACGGGTGAAAACCAGGATACTCTTCGTCTAACTTCGGATAATATTTTCACTTATATTTACGCTATATATATATATATTTAGAATCACTTATCTTTACACTAGATTATTTAGAAGAGGCTTCACTCCTCCATATGTCCAAGTCACTTCTCGATAAACCCAATAGCTTGTTACTTCTTTCGCTGAATATATAGTCTGTAGCATTAAACCTGACAAATTTGATTCATAACTACTTGTAACCTTAAAGCAGAAAACACAATTTCAGTTATTTTTTTTTTCAGTAACTCTGGCAGTGTTTCTGAGTGGGGCACATTTTTCCACCCAGTTTAGAATAGCAAAGTAGATAACCAAATATCTTTTTGATTTTCTATTTTTTTTTCTCTCCATTATTCTGATAAATATTAGTCATCTCCAGGAACTGATTCACATTCTGATTTTTTTAAATAAATTTTTTACATTCAGCTTTCGCAGAGAAGTTGAAATTTGGCAAAGTCATCCTTGTGGAAAACATAAACGCCTCTCCAAAATCTAAAGATGTGGAGAACACAGGTTCTGCCGCCAATAGCTCAGGTGGTGGCATTGATCCAGAGTTTTCAGCATTAGCTAAAAGTAACCAAGGTATTTACGATTTCTTAAGCTTTTTGAGTACTTTATTTTCATTTTCTAATTAAAGTGGTGTTGGTTCTAGCTATGAAGCTTTTTACTGAATTTAATTTCTAGCGGTGGTTCTTGATGCAGTAATGTGTTCATGGCTGGACTGATACGAACCGATTTGGCTACCCAAACCAAACCTGAACCGGTTCAAACCCAAACCGACCTTTTGGTCTGGACAGGGTTGGTAGGAATTATATTAGCTAAGTCTAAAATAAAGGAGTTTTATTTTGAGTCATCAATATTATACTAAGTAAGTTGCCTTTTTCTTTATAAGGCAATCCATAGGTTTAAGGAAGTTATTAGAATAGTAGATTTAAGTTTGGTAAGGTCATTCTATTTTATTTTAGTAAGTTTTATTTTATTTATATGAGTAGCGTGTAACCAATTGGGGACATAATAGATTTGAGAAGATTATTATGAATGAAATTGAAGAAGTGTGATTTGTGAGTAGCGTAGGCCTGCTGGCCAGGAATCCCATCTCGCTCTATCTCTCCTCCCTCTTCTTCTTCTTCCTTTCTCCCTCCCATCATGCTCCCTCTCTCTTTCTTCCTTATTACCTCCCCTATTCTGGACGGTAATCCCAGCCCCAACAAAACCCATCGATCTCCCTCACTTCTCCTTCTTTTCCCCTGAAATTCTGGGTGAGTGTTCCCCTTCCATAGACGACCTAAACCCCCCAAACCCATGACCAGAAATACCTCTTGCAGTGAGTACCAAAACCTGCAACTTGGCTGCTACTGTAACCTTCGCCCAGATTTTTTTTAGCGGATCCAATAGGGTTTTCTCAACCTGGGTTCCGCATCAATTGGTATCAGAGCGAAAATCCTTCAGTCATGGTGAGTAACAATGAGCTCTTGTCACGTGTCAACGCCTACAAAGAGGAATCCGGCACGACCATTAGTGATTTATCAAAACGGTTTGTTGGGATAGATTCCACTCTTATTTCTATGCAGACTGTCATTGACATGTTAACACAAGTTATAAAAGGTAAGAGTCTCGTACTTGGGGATTCCTCCAACTTCATTACACAAGTTTCACCTCCTAATGCATCCTCATCACCACCACCATCACCATCACGACATGCACCACCACCACCACCATATGGAGTTGGTTGATATGGAGAAATTTTTGGTGCTGACAAAGGAGCACGACTGGATGTGCTTGATTTTAATGGAGACCAAAATCCGGAAGAGTATCTTGATTGTATCCATAATTTGGAGCTATTTTGCAAATGGTGTGGATTGTCAAAGACTAGAAAATTGATGTTTGCAGAAGCTAAGTTGAAGGGCACATCACAAGTTTGGTGGATTAAATATCAGAGACAAAATCAAACTCGTAGCATTGGTGAAATAAACACTTGGGCTAAGATATATGGGGCACTGAACTGGCGATTCTTACCTCCTAACTACAAGCAACGGACGCACCTCAAGTTTACACAACTAAGGCAAAAAAATATGACCGTTGAAGAATATGTGGCCCGATTTTATTACTTGGCTACTCGATCTGATTTTGATTGAGATGAAGATGTTTTGGTAGCACAATTCCGTAATGGTTTACATCCACAGATTAGTGCTTCCTTGGCTTCCAATCGGTTGCATACAATGGAGGACACAGTACTGGTTGCTTATCAGGTAGAGGAAAATTTAAAACGGCTATATAATCGGAGAAGTTTTCCAGAGACCTTCTCTAAAAGTAACACTTTTGTCAAACAAACTCCACCATCAGAGAAGTCCTTTAGCAAGCCTCAAGAAAGTGGTTCTAGCATGGGATCTTTACGGCCAAACCGTCCATATTCTCTACCTCGGCGCCTCGGTGTGGTTCTGATAAACCTCCTCCAAACTAAGGGCTGAGATCCAATGTTACACATGTAAGGGTTTTGGCCACTTTTCTTCTCATTGCTTAAATTGGCTAATTGCCTTTGCAAATAAAGAAGAACTCATGGCTACTGCCTCAAAAGAGCAACGTAAGAATGGAATTGTCTACTTGGCAACCGAGCATTCTAGTGATGACTACGACAGTGACATTGATCAGTTGTACTAGCTTTTTTTTAGTCCTTTGCCCTCTCTTGGCTACACCTAATATACCTGAAGAAGATGATTGGCGTCGTGGCAATATTTTCCAGCAAAGGTAAGATGCAATGGTTCCCTATACACAATGATCATCGACGGTGGCAGTTGCACCAATGCAGTCTTTGAAGATATGGTTAACAAATTGGTCTTGAAGACAGAGTTGCACCCACACCCCTACAAGGTTGCGTGGATAAATAACACCAATATTAAGGTTCATGAGAGGTGTTTGCTCACGTATTCTATGGGCGGATTGATCTACACCATTCAATGTGATGTGTTACACTTGAAGATCTGTCACATTTTCCTTGATGTCCTTGGATGTTTGATAAAAAGGTTCAGCATGATGGTTACAAGAATATTTACTCCTTGAAGTACGGTGGGCTCGAGATGCGACTGTTCCAATGAAAGACTTTCGTGCTATCAAGCTTAAGAAGATAGTTGAATCGCTTCTCCTCTAGCATGTTCCATCTGATGGTCTTTTTGGTCCTTATTCAGACTCGACGAAGTCGAGTTCTTTTGAGAAGCGGAGAGTTGATGCAGTAACGTGCTCATGGCTAAACCGATACGAACCGATTTGACTACCCAAGCCAAACCTGAACCGGTTTAAACCTAAACCAACCTTTTGGTCTAAACAGGGTTGGTAGGGAATTATATTAGCTAAGTCTAAATAAAGGAGTTTTATTTTAAGTCATCAATATTATACTAAATAAGTTGCCTTTCTCTTTATAAGGCAATCCATATGTTTAAGGAAGTTATTAAAATAATAGATTTTAAGTTTGGTAAGGTCAATCTATTTTATTTTAGTAAATTTTATTTTATTTATATGAGTAGCATGTAACCGATTGAGGGACAGATTAGATTTGAGAAGATTATTATGAATGAAATTGAAAAAGTGTTTGGATTTGCGTAGGCCTGCTGGCCAGGAATCCCATCTCTCTCCATCTTACTCTGTCTCTCCTCTTTCTTCTTCTTCTTCTTCCTTTCTCCCTCCCTTCCTGCTCCCTTTCTATTTCTTCCTTATTACCTCCCCTGTTCTGGGTGTGATGCAATCCAAGGACCAGCCAGTAGTGGACCAGCCCAAGGACCGGTCAACATGTGTCCAGCCCACACTATTCACGCCGTACTATTCACGTAAACAATGCCAACAAATTTTTTTTGAAATCTTTATCTTCTTCCTAAAATCAATAAGTTAGATTTAGTTCCATAAAATTAGTCATTAGTTTTCTTTCCTAAATTTGTTTTGTTTCCTAAGATTAGTTGTCATATGAGTCAGTCATAGATATTATTTGTTTTGGAAACTTTCCTGAAAGTTATAAAGGAAAGTTTCTCTTTTTATTTTTGGACATCCTTTCTAGGAACTAGTCCTTCCATCTTTTGTATTTTCTTTTAGCATTATAAATAAAGAGGAAGAAGATGCTGGTAGCAGAGTTGGCTAGAGTTTTAATTAAAAAATTTTGGTTGGTGCTCCAACGGTTTTGAGACTCAACCGAAACTCCTATTCTGTTTAGTCCCGTTTTCAGATGATAGTGGTTTTTTGAAAATTCATAACTTCATCATCCATGGTTGGATCACCTTCAAATTTAAGTATGTTATCAAGCACATCCTAGAGTACTTCTCCTCCAAGTTTGAAGACCTTCCAATTATTGGATTCTGAGTTAAGTAATTTTTTCTATTGTTATACAATTCTGGTTCTGTTAAAATACCTGTTTGAGACCTACGGTCAAGATTGGTTTCAATCCCACCTGTTGGATCAAGCTTATCTTCCGGAATATTATTCCTCGTATCCTAAGGGTCAAGGATCTCAAATTTTGAAGCATTCTTATAGTCAGATTTGAAGTTGGGGAATTATTTTTCTAAATCAATAATTCTTGTTTGTTGTTAAGGGTTAAATTTGGGTTGGATTGTGATAAGATCCTGTGGCAAAGATGGATCTTTGAATTGAATGAGTTGAAACCCCATTTGCCATCAGGGTGGTAGTCCCAGCCCCAACAAAACCCATCGATCTCCATCACTTCTCCTTTTTTTCCCTTGAAATTCTGGGTGAGTGTTCCCCTTCCATAGGCGACCTAAACCCCCCAAACCCATGACCAGAAATACCTCCTACAGTGAGTACCGAAACCTGCAACTTGGCTGCTGCAGTAACCTTCTTCCAGATCTGTTTCAGCAGATCCAATAGGGTTTTCTCAGCCTGGGTCCCGCATCAGTTCTATTTTTTTTATTCTGCAGTAATCTAATAAACTGCACATATCTAGTAACATTTCGAAATGAATGCTGTAGCTTTAATTGATTTGTAAACTCTCTAAAGCAATAATTGGAAAATTGTTGAAAAATGTAATTGTAATTTTACTGACATTGCAAATGATACAAAGCTGGTAGTGGCTCAGATTTTGCAAGAAGATATCTTTGAAATTGAAATTGTGAAGGTCTATAGTTGTAAGAAGTTTTCCGTTTAACGTTGCATAGATACTTTCGCTAGTTAAATGTTTGGCTTTTTCAATATAATCTACATTCTCTAGTCTCTACCCTATTCCCTGGGCAGAATTTCTCCTGTGCACCATGTATAGGGCCACCTAGCCAAAATATTTAATCTCAGTTGGTATTTCAGTACAAAGCTCATTTGCAAACCCATTTTGTTTTTAGAAAACATCTGGTGGATCAGAAACCAGAAGACTCTGACATGCACTAAAATCCTTAAAGAAATATTCATCTTTTGACCATTGATGACCTATGCTTTAGAATAGAAGCAGAGTGGAGATTTTCACGCTGATAATATTAAAATAGATATGTATTGTCTTGCTAGATCATGGGCAGATAAGTGATGGAATTTTCAGAAACTTAACAGGTGGAGTTCCACAGAAACTTCAAAATGAAGAACAAGCATCGACAACAGGTGTTTTGGTTTTATTCCTATTATAGTAGTATGCCATGCAGCAATGTTGCTAGAGATCTAACTTTTCTAGAGTAGGACATTTCTACTTGTAAATTTTTGAAGTGACTTTGCAAGTGTATTGTTGTTTGTCTGGACCATTTTTACTTTTTTTTTTTTGAAACAAAATAAAGTAAATTCGAGTGTAATTTTTTAGCAGCCATTTCAACCTTTTACTTATCTTCTTCTCTAACATCAAATTTCTACTGGTTCACTATTTTTCTCTAGGGCTCGCGTTTTATAATCACATGGCTGAAGATATTCCCAAAACTAAAATGAAACATGCAAGCAAGGGACATTTCCCTAGGAGCTCAACTTTAATGAAACCAACTGCAAGTCATCTGGCAAAGCAAAATCGACCACATGAAGTCTGTGGTTCCAGCCAATTTTTTGGAAGGTTTCAATTCTTTATTTCCGTTTGTAGCACAGCTTCTTGTTTGCTATTAGCATATAGTATTTTAGTTAATCTTGAGAGTATGTGTACCAAAGACTTAAAACTTTGATCCAGGATCCAGTGGCACTATGCCAATCCCAAGTTGACTCAAATAGTCAGATGATCTCAAATAATGCTGGCTGAGTTTGTTGGAAAAGGGGTAGGCACTGCTGGCCAGACGGTTTTTTGGAGAGATCAATCATTGAACTTGCTTTTATGCCCAATCCAATCCTAAATCTTGAAACTGTAATATGCTAAATTTCTAGGACAGTCTTTGTATCTTACATTTATTGGTAATATTTGTGTAGACTTCATTATCCTTTTGAGGCTTTTCATTACTATTTTGAAATCCTCTATGCTGGGACAGTGGGAATAATTTCATCAGTGATCCTGTTTGTTTTCTGTTTCTCTGTTTGCAGCTTTATAATTCCATTTTTTTTCTTCTGTTTTCTCATTTTTCAAGTGTTATTTATAGATCTGGGAAGCCATTTGTTCAAAACAGTGGTAGAAGCTTTGATGGTCCCTTTGGGATTGAAAGTCAAGCTGCCAAGAGACAGAAGCTAGAAGGAGGTCACTTACGAAAGGTGGACTGATTTCATAATTTTATCATAAATGATGCCTTTCGTTTACTCTAAAATCGGTTTTTGGTGAAATTTTTTATGGCTGTGTGGTGTGTAAGTCTATCACGAACTAAATTATCAATGACTACTTGGAGTCAGACATAGCTGTTATTGCTGAAGGAATGCTTTGATTTTTTTTCCTATTCCTTTGGATAACCATGGTAAACTGAGGACAAATATTACACAAAATTGATTTTTTGCAGCTTGTTTACTTCTTTTATTGTTCTTTATTCTCATGCTGCCTATGCTTATGTTAACGCTCTTCCAGTTTCGCATTTGACCCATATATCTCTCTTTTTTCCCTTGAACATTTTAATGTATTTGTCTGATTGATTATATTGTTCATAAGTCCTTTACCTGATTTAAAATTGGAATATGCTATATAGTTCCTGAACTTATATCTTATATGTCCAGAGTCAGTCTTTATTCAAACTGTTGTGGTACTAACAAAGGCTCCCTTTGGTTCAATTTCTATTTCAATTTCATAGGCTTATTACATGAAATTATATTGTTTGGTATGCTTTTTCACCCAATTGCAATTGAAGTTCAAATCAATTTCAAGTGAAATTGTGAAATAAATGGAAACTTGTTTCACGATTTCATGCCCAAATTATTTCACAGTATTTCATGATTTCCTGCCCTCAACTCCCTCACCCCATTCTCTCCCACCCTTTCCACAAGCCCCACCCTTTGGTTCAATTTCTATTTCAATTTCATAGGCTTATGAAATTATATTGTTTGGTATGCTTTTTCACCCAATCGCAATTGAAGTTCAAATCGATTTCAAGTGAAATTGCGAAATAAATGGAACCTTGTTTCACGATTTCATTCTCAAATTATTTCACAGTATTTCATGATTTCCTGATCTCAACTCCCTCACCCCATTCTCTCCCACCCTTTCCACAAGCCCCACCTCAACCGCCTTCTGCAACCTCCGTCCCAACCTCCTCTGCATCCTTGGGCAGCCCCTCTCACCTGGTAACTCCTACCACAGCCCCCTTTCCCTTCACCTTCCCCACCCTCCACTGCAAAACCTCCGCCTGAACCCGTTTTCATATGCCTCTTTGTTGAGACAGGGAGAGGGGTAGAGGGTTTCTATAGTAGTTGCAGCGTGTAGGTTGTTGGGGAGTGCTATTTTGATTACAAAAATGGTAAAGAAAATGTAGCAAGAACATCATTTTTTTCAAAAGCCTGTTGGGTTCGATCAATAGACAGATAAGACATTGCTTGTTGAAGAGTGGAACTTTTTTATTTTTCTAGTTCGATCGAGGTTAGATCCGATGCATTCTGGCGATGATTATTTTTTGTTTTCACATCGACCATTCCTGAAAGACCACTCTTTCGTCTAAGGATGCCTAACCGCCGCACCGATCATTCGGGGGGGGGGACACTGCGAGGCTGCCCCGTCCCGAATAAACGAACAGGAAGCTGAAGAAAGGCGCGAGAGAGAGAGAGTTGATACTCAACTCACCTCCCCTCTTCCACAATTAGGTGAAGACCTGGAGGGCCGGAAACCCCAACGGGAAACCTTTCACCGCGCCACACACTTCATAATAATTCTGTAAAGCTTCCGCATAATTTCCTTCGGATTGAGCTGACATCCGTTACGGTCGTTCATTCTATTCAAAGAATCCCCGCTACAGAACCGTACATGAGATTTTCATCTCATACGGCTCCACCTTCATTAGCAGATTCATTTTCAGTGGTTTCCTTGATCAAACTTGAAGTTACCAAAGAACCATGCATCTTTGGTGGATCAAAATTCGATCTCTTGTTGAAACTTTAGGCTTCATTCTTTCATTCTGTCGTGATTTGGCTTGGTTTGGGGGTGGGATGGTGTGGATTCTGACTTTTTTTATCTGAAGAAACGGAAAATAAATGATTCTTGGGATTGTGAGTTTTATTTGTACATATTTCTGAAATTAAAGATGTGAAAATTAATTATTAACTGTTCATGAAGGAGGAAGTCTTGCAATTCGTGGCTATGTAGGAATGCTTTTTGGTTTCAGGGTAATCTAACTTTGATTATCGTTGGTGGAATGTATTGGAGGCATGTTTATTGAGGAATTGAAGGAAGTTGAGTTGCAAACTGGAGAGGAATAGTCAGTTGCTACTGTTCCCCTAAACCGAATTGTTGTTCAGATGTGAAAAGGGATTTGGTTGGTGTAGGAGCTCGTGTACTTTTCTTTCCACCTTTACAATATAATGTTATCCGAAACATGATTTTGGACAGAGGGTTTGAGCTCCGTATATCTGAAGTGAAAGTTGAATTTGAAGGATAAAGATACGTTTGCAGGGCCATGGTTGCCATGGCTATTGGAGGAGTTGCAGAACTTGGGATAAGTTCTTGAGTTTCAAAATGAACCTTGGAAGAAGACTTGTAGAATATATTCTCAAAATTGGGTTACCACATGAATTTTTTATTCTTGATTTTTTTTTGGGGGTGAATTTTCTTGAATTTTTTTCAGTTGATGTAACCAAACAAACTTCATTTTCTTGGCCAAAACTACTCTCAAAATAGTTTTCATGAAATCAATGTGAAATCGAAATAAAAATTGAACCAAAGGGAGCTTAAGTACTTGATCTTTCCTTTTATCTAACTCATTGATATGCAATGTACTAAGCATATTTTTTGCATTATCTTTGGGATCCTTTTTGAATTCCATGTCTCATTTTGATTTCAAATTTGGTTTAAAGTCCTATTAGTTTGAGATGTATGTTTATTAAAGTATGCTAAGAATAGGGATGTAAACGGATAGTTGAAAAATCCAAGTCCAATTCGCATTCGTTTAAGGGATTTTGAATTTGAACAAACGGATTCGGATGCAATTTCTGATAGTTCTAAAATTAGTCGGATGCGAATTTGGATGTCTCACTTTCAGATTGGGGAAGTGTTCCGATCCATTTAGATATGATTAAAAAACATAAGTTCCATTACTCCAGCTTTTCTAGGATAGTTCTAAAATTAGTTGGATGTGAATTCCAATAGTTCTAAGATTAGTCGGATGCTTCCTCTTCAAGAGTTTTACGAAGAGAGCCATACTTGTGTTGCTTCATTACTTCTTCGTTTCTTGTTCCTTCTTCATCTTTCTTCAATCATCTATTTTCCCTCCACTCTCTCTCTCTCTCTCTCTCTCTCTCTCTCTCTCTCTCTCTCTCTCTCTCTTATGCCTTACTGTAGTTAAAACCCTTGAACCAACTGACCTGCAAATAGGGACTCACATCCAGATCTCTCTCTTTGCAGTCGTAGCAAGAGGAACCCAATAACTTGAAGCTAACCAAGAAATGATGGTTCCATCAACCTTGCAGCTGAGAGTGATGTCGAAGCAAAACTCTGTTCTTCACCTCTTCTCTCCTCTTCTAATTTGCCATTACTGAAAATGAACCAGAGCTCTGCCCTGCTCTTCTCCCATCCTTCTTCCATCCTTCTTCCATCCTTCTCCCATCTTCTCTTGTTCTGTTCTCTTCTCTTCTCAATTTATGTATTCTACTGGTTTGTTCTCTTGTATATGTAGAAAGCTTTGTAGGATTGAAGCAAAGAGTTCAAGAAATTCTTGTTTTATTACAATAATTTCCTGCCTGGTCTGTTCTTCTGCTTGGTTTGAACTGACTCTTTTTTTTTGCATTTATCACTCCGAAAGCACCGAATGATAAAGATGCTATTATAAAAAAAAATGCTCCAGATGGATTTTTTTCTAGAATGTTAATAAATTACAAAAGTTCAGTCTGCACTGAAGCTTAATTACAAGATTACAAGAATTCAGTCTTAAACCCTTAGGCTAACAATTTGGATTCAAATTGGATTTTTACTGGATATCCGGTTAAAAATTGAATTTACACATTCCGCGGATTCGAATTCAAATTAGGATAATGTATTTGGTAATAGGACTCGAATTCAGTGGGGTATTCAATTTGAATTCAATCTGTTTACTTCTCTAACTAAGATACCAATTAGATGCAGTTGGCATTATAAAAATTTTCTTTTGGGGTCAGGAATAGAATTGGATAATTGTATATTTTTCAATAAAATTACTGATCACTATATTATTTTGCAAAACAGGTTGCTGTACCAAAGCAAGAAGCTATTTTGGCACACAAAGTGTCAAAGGAGGTGACTTTTTTGTCTTTTCTGATGGCTGCTACTTATTTTGGGCAACATGTCCTAGTCCTTTAAGTGACGTGTCATCTTGTTTTGCTGTTTTGGCTTTCATTCTATTTTATTACCATCAATGCGAACAGATTCAGATCTAAACACTTTTGGATGAACTACCAGGATGAACTTGTTGATGGTAATGTAGTGCATTCGAAACTTAAACTCACTATTCCAAGAGAGCCTGAGCTGGAGACAGCACACAGGGCTCAAAGAACCAGGTATGATTCTTACTTTGAAATTGATGTCATTTTTATCATATCGTTTGAAATAGAATGCACAATTTTATTTCTTTTACTGATGGGGTTCCATTTTTTTTTCCAGATCAAAGAATAATATTGAGTTGGAAGAACACCAAAAGTCAATCACGTGTACATTCAAAGCACGCCCTTTGAACAGAAAGGTTTGTACTAAACAGTTAATGGAAGTGTTTTTTTTTTTTTTTTTTTTTTTTTTTTTGGGGTGGTGGTGGTGGGGCTGTTTGTTTGTTGTGCATATATTTACTTTCTTAGTTTACTAATTTGTCCTTTTTGGTGAGGATCAGATTCTTGAGGCTCCTTCATTGCGACTTCCACAAAAAAGCAAACCACGCTTACCCGAATTTCAGGTACATATTTAGTATTTGTTCCATGGCCTTGTGTTCTGATATTATCAATTGCTTCTCTTCATATTGGTGCAAGGTTCAATTGCTTACAAAATATCTCTTAATTAGTTTTTGTGTGTAACCATTTCTTCTTTTTGCATTGCATGTTAGGAATTCCATTTGAAGACATCAGAGAGGGCTCTGCTACACTCTACATCTGCTTTATCCTCACTTCCTTGCAACAAATCTGATAAGGTAGGTCAGTGGATTTATTTTAATATATTAATGATTGCCTCTTTAACAATGTTTAAAATATTTTGCCTGCAATATAATGTTTTAAATAAATCTTAATGTCATTTTCACATGTTAGAATCTAATAATAGTAAGCTTGCCATTGTAGGTGGAAGTTAACAGAGGTTGTGTCACCCATAATGCAGCCATGGACTCTAAAAGGTACCAGTGTGTGTATCCATAAACCATCATGGCCTTAAATGTTGACATGTCAATATCTATTTTCTGATCATATTTGATGCTGTTAAGACACATAATTGGGCTTTCTTTTTACTAGAAATAGCCTTGGTTTGTGTTTTATACATGTTGGGCCTTTGGTCCAATGGATTTTCATTGTAATGGGCTTAAAGTATGGTGGGAGGCAGGAATACATGCTTAATTAATTGTTTAAGTTGTTGGGTTTAGTTAGAGTCCTGTTCCTTTATTTATAATTGTTATTAAGTATTATTAGTTGGTTGGATAAGGCTATCTACAGTCCAACCTTGTTTTAAATTGTTTTCCTTCATTTTGGCCCGAGTTTTAGTAGGAAAAAACTACTTCCAAGACAGGTTAGTTGGAGGAGTGTTAGGACTAGTTTGATTATTGTTTTGAGTTTTTGATATTAGTTTGTAAAGGGGCTACAAGCCTACAACCCTAGACATGAAATTGATGAATGCAGTTGGCTTTTGCGTTTGGTTCTGTGGTGATTCAGAATGCTCCCTCTATGGTTATTCAGCAAGTCTCATCAATATTATCCAATTCATGTATGAATTTTGTCTGTTTTGTTGTGATATAATAGAAAATACACTCTTGAGTAAGTTTCTACGATATAACGTTTCATCACGTGGTTAAATGGATGGACTTAATAATATAAAAAGCAAAAGAAGCCCAAAGAACACTTTGCGTCGTGTATTTGTCAAGATAGAAACAAATATGCCTATTTTTTGGGTTTGCTCAGGTCAAATTATGGGGATAATCTGAAGCAGGAACATAAATTAGCACACCAATTTAAAGCTCGACCCTTTAATAAGAAGGTATGGTGGTAGTTAGCATGTGAATATTTTTCTTTTTGAGTATAAAACACTAGTGGTTGTTATTTATGGACCCTCGTAATATTTGACTCCAGATATTTTCAGCTAAAGGAGAGATTGGTGTTTCCTTGAATAGTAAGAGGGAAGTCACATTACCCCTGGTAAATTAGTAAACTTATGCTTAGTGTGGTGCCTTATGTTATTAATTGAAGCCCCTTAACACATTTTTTTTTATTATCACATTTTCATTTTTCTACAGGAGTTCAATTTTTTAACAGATAAAAGGTCTCAGCGTCATCCACCCATAGAGCATTTTAACAAGGTATATTTCTGCTTCCAAATAGGAATCATTTTGTGTGCCTCCTTCTGTATGTTCATTGCATTATATGTTTCTCAGTACTCATGTTTCTCTTTCTTTCTCTTCTGTCTTTCTTTTTGTGTAAATTTAGCTGTCGCTTACATCTGAATGCCAGCAAAATAGTACATCTCAGCCAAGATTGGCCTGGTCTAGTTCTGTACATGCTAAGGTTTTCCTTGTTCCTTGTAACATTTAAACTTATGAACTTTATTACTGTTAGATGATTGCTTTGAGTTTCTATCTTTTCCTCAGTATTTATTTCTTTGATTTGTTTGATTTAAGGGCTCAAAGGAGAATACTCCAGGTCCTTTCAGACGAGAACATGTGGTATGTATGAGAATTTTTAGTCACCAATTTTATATACTTTATCTAGTAGTCTCCATTTTGTTAGACAAGATACTTTGATTTAACCAAAGCTCCGAAACTTACAACTCCAATTTGAAGACAGCAGCAATGATCAATGAAAAGCCACAATGGGTTGGAGAAAAGCAAACTCAATGTTGCTCTGATAGTCGGTTCTCTGAATCCAGATCGCAAGCCAATATAAACAGGTACATCATAAAGTGTGAAGATTTTAAGTCAAATTCATCTTGCTAATTTTTCCAATATTTGGTGTGTTCTCTGGTCCTCTGACATTTTGTTCTATTTCCCTACTTGAAGTGAGGATTTCCAGGCTACATTAATTTTTTGTTCTGCCAATAAAGTTATAATTGTTTTTAATAATGTTGTCATTGCTGACTTTTCAAATTTGGTCTTAGATGACAATCCTTTATGATGAATTTGTTTGTAGCATGTGATAATTCCATTGTAGATGATATCATGATACCAAACATTTTAGAAATTAGTCTTAGATCATTCCAAGTTCCAATTGCAACTCTTGACTCACCCTTGTCTCTTAAGCATTGCAGCTGCTTCTATTTTGCACTAACTCTTGCTGCGTGTGCATGCAAAGAAAGCAGGGTGACACATGCATGCACAAATGGCTGGTTAGTGGGAACCTCCTGACCCCAGTGGTGAGGATAAGTTCTGAGAGCAGAGTGTTTGAGACATAGTCAATATTTTCAAAAAAGTTCTGCTAAAAGAGACATGATCAGGTGAAAATTGTTCAAGCATCCAGTTCAACCCTGCATGATGTTTAGTGTACAATTAATTAGAAACTAAAAGTTGAAGTGGCTAAATAAGATAAATTTTTGAAAAATTAGTTTGCCAAATTTGATTCAGTTAGTCTGTAACTCTTCCTCCTGTGGAGTTAGCTGGGCATGTACACAAATTGAGGCATTCATTTAATGGTCCGGAAATTCCTTGTTCAAAAAAACTTATGTTGGTTCTACTTGATGATGCTTTCATATCGGTAGCTCGAATAACCAAATTGAGTTATTCTGAATTAGCCTTGAATTGCTGCAGGAGTATGGGCATCCGTTGACAGTGAAGTATTGAAATGTTTCTTGCATGTTAGCAATTGGTAATCATAAATTTTGAGTTCCTGGATTTCCTGGAAGATTGATGGTTGATCAACACGGCAGAGCTCTTCTTGGGACACAGTAATTTGTGTTTTTGTGACAGACTAGTTCACTGAAAGTCGCCAGATCTCCTCGCAAAGGCAAGTGTTTTTGTGTTTGTCAATTGTAGCAGGGGAAATCCGAGCCACACATTTCGTTATTTAGAAACGTGAATGTGCATTCCTCAATAAAAATGTCTTAACAGGCCAGATTTGTACAGTCATCAAGGTCTCAAATATTTGAATCATAGTGTTTTAACCCATTTGTTCATTTGTATAATGTCAGCACAAGATGTAGCAGAGGCAATTATATGTAATCGTTACCCATTCAACTGACAAGAATAGTACATTTCTATTCTTCCCAAGGTTCCTGTTTTTGATAATCTTATTGAAATAACATATCAAATCTGAAATTGTGATATATTTCTTCACATATTTCTGAAATTTTGTGAAAGTCAATATTCATCAATTATGGTTTGACTGATTGAAGCTGATGGTGAAGGAACGCATTTACATTGTAGAGGCACTCTCTTATGGGGATTTCAAGTTTAGTTGATATAATTCATATTAACCAAGTATATGATTCTGTTCTATGGGATATAGTTTTAGACCTATTCTTCTCTACCGTAATTCTGATTCACTGAATTTTGCTTGGCTATCGACTCCAACGTCTGATATCATCATATATAGGCTCTTCTGCAGGCGACTTTCCTTACCATTCAGTTTAACGCTGCAATTACTCTGTGTTATTTTGTATGGCAATGGGAAGGTCGTTCGGAAACAAGGAATGCCAAACGAAGGCGTGAAGTAGGGTGGAGACGAACAGCACGGACACCATTGTTGAAGATACGAATGAGAGAGCTAGTGCAAGGACCTTGCTTGGAACACCCGGGACGTGCTCTGCATACTTGATGGTTGCCAATGATGCAGTTGTCATGGGAAAGGTGTAAGCCCACCATGCCAGTGAAAACCTGCATATCAAAATTCATTTATCCACCATTGTTAAAAGTAAAGTGAGAATTTGAAGAAGCAACTGACTCACCTGTAGCCTCTAAATAAGTTGATGCGAACCACAAGGGAAAGATAGAGAAACAACCCAACGAAGTAACACGTCCCGGAAATCCCATCAAACTCGCCATAGATGGATTCCCAGGCGATGCTCGCAGCAGCCGGAGTAGCGATGAACATGGAATAAACCGGGTGTAGCTCCTTAGGCAAGGCCTCGTTCGTTGGCAATCTCTGATACAACGTGACAAAAACGACAAGGTAATGCGCGAAACCAACAGCCCAGAAGAACTTGGCAGCCTCATGCCACCCGACCTTGGAGGCCAAAATAGAACCCACAAAGTTGCCAACCACGGAGAGATGTGTAGATGGGTTGGCTACCTTAGAGAGACGTCTATTCCCTCCGGAGAGCCATTGGCCATATATCTTGAGCTCGAGGATGAAGACAGGTGCCATGAAGACACACCAGAAGGCAGGGTGAAGGTGGTGTTGTGAGAATACATGGGGGACGCCAAGGGCGAGGAACATGCAGACGACCCAGGGTGCAAAGAAGAAATTTACTCGGACAGGGTGGTAGTATTCCCGGCGGACGGCCTCGAAGTAGAATAAGCATTTGAGTGCGTAGATGAAGGAGACTAAGAGGAGGACAGTGAAGGAAAGGAGCCAGAGGAGAAGGTTGACGAACTGGGGAATGTGGAGGAAGCTGGTAGCTGGGCTGGTGGCAAGAGTGTGCCAGAGGATGGCTTGGCTGCTGAGGCCCAGACAGATACCGAAGCACCCGATGGGGAATCGGAGGAGGAACGGCCATTTCTCGTCCTTGGGAAGGAGAATCTCTTCGTCGTCCTGCAACAAATTAACATTATTACTGACATATGGTTAATTCCTGGCTGCGTCCAATTTCTACTGTCTGGAGGGCTGGCCTTGAACCCTCTAACTAGCCCATATCAAATTCATTTTGATTACCTTGAGTTGGTCGAGTTCAGGTCCTGTCAAGGCTTCAAAGTATCTCCCAACAGAGACGTCTTCCAGCACTCCTGAACCTTCATTCTTTGGAGAATCCACCTCCTGCAAAGGCAACAAAGGCAACAAAGTAGACTTTAGCGTACCCAAGGTCGATTTGGTCCTGAAGAGGCTAAAATCTTCTTTCTTTGCTTCTCCACCACATCTACTGTCCGATTGAAAACCTCCAAAGCTTTGACCAGTCCTTTCAAGTGTCCTCCTACATTCCTTGGTCTCTTCCGACTCCTTACTGTGGGAAGAAAACCCAGTTTCCAGCGAGAGCTGCTTACTAAAACTCCTCTGCTGCCTCGTCGTCTCTCTTATTTTCCAGCGAGGTCTGTTCAATCGCTTGTCGACCTTGTTTGTCATCTTCATTGTTCCCTGGGCTTCTTCTTTAGGGAATCCTTGACAAATATCATCAAATT
Organism: Protea cynaroides; assembly: GCA_028583415.1. Classification (NCBI taxonomy): domain Eukaryota; kingdom Viridiplantae; phylum Streptophyta; class Magnoliopsida; order Proteales; family Proteaceae; genus Protea; species Protea cynaroides. The sequence goes on from CM053276.1 coordinate 134,455,795, forward strand.
GGTCTTCTGGAACGCTTGAAATCCCTTCCATGGCCATCTTAACTGACAATGCAAAGGAACCCAATATAATGTTATAAAGCTCTTTATTAGTGTCACGAGAGAAAGAAGAGTGGAAGTTGAAAATTTTTGTGGCTGGGAATGAAGCTTATATAATAGTTCTCTGGGTTCAAATTCAACTTGAAAAGCCAGAGAAGGGTCACAGATGGTTCAACATAACATTAATGAGGTAATATGGAAGATTTTCATGGCTGCAATTTGATGATATGCTCAAGCAAAAGAAAAGTTAAATACTACATCTGAGACTATGAGCATCATTTACAAAGAAAGGTGTGAGACCCATTCAAAACCCAAAACAAATTTCATGTTAATAAACAATTAAAAAGAACGATGCATGCCTAATGTTACATGATACTTACAAAGAAAGATGCCTCCACGAGAATGGAGATCTTATCATAGGGTCGTCTTCTCAAATTACCTTGAGATTTCAATCCAGAAGAACAAACAAATTTCTCATCCTAGGATTGGATTTGGAAATTGGTAGAGATATGATGTATATTTGAAGGCCTCAAATATCTTTCCACTTTTGTACACCCTGGCATTATTGGGTACCTAATCCTTTGCAGTTAGGAGGTGAGGTTCCTAGGCCAAGTGGTTAATAGTGGGACCCCCTTCCCTTCTATCTCTTTGAGATAATATTCCAAAAAGTGGAATCCACCTGGCACTCACTGACTCGAGAAATTATATTTTGATTTTTTCTTTAACCAATAGTATCTTTGTCAGTGTAGGCATTTTAGGAAATTGAAAATGGGTTACTATCCTTTTGTAACCTATGTAAGATACAACCAGCTTTTACCACCACAACCAGCTTTTCATAGGCCCATCTTGCTGTGAAGTCAATGATTTTACATAAGTGAGACGAGGACTTCAATGGTAATTTGACCCTACCACATTACAATTTTTTCAAATCCCACTCCTTTTGGTACTATCTCTATTTCCAATCCTTTCTTGGTTTCTCCTCTACAGGTTTCTTGGAAAAGGTCTCATGCTCCTCACCTGGATGTCGATAGCAGATGGGACAAAGGAAAAAACAAAGAAACTGTATTATCAAAGCTGACCCTGTAACTTGAATGGACCTATGAAATATATGCCATCGTACATTAAAATCACGATTCACATCCTCTCTTCCCAAAGGTTTGGGAGGAGAGGCGGCAACCACATTGGATGGCCGACATCTTCGAGCCCTTCATCTGAACCTATACTCCCTTGTCTGCTGAGCTTGTCGTCTTGGATGAAGGGCTCGGAGGAATCCGAGCCCCCAGGTGTCGGCCATCCAATGGGGTTGCCGCCTCTCCTCCCGAACCTCTGGGAGGAGAGGATTTGGATACTAAAAACCATCCTCTTTTTTCAAACAACTTTCTAAATATGTAGAGATCGTCTTCTCTCGTCCGTTAGATTGGCTGAATTGCATCAGCATGCATGTGCCGACACCCCAGCTCATCCGATGAAACAACAGGAGATGAACCCTAATCCCCTACACCTACTTTAAATCCACATCCTCCTAATCCCAAACACCTACTTTAAATCCACATCTCCCCCCACCCCAATACCAATACCACTTAAAAAAAAAAAAAAAACCCGGTATATATACTTCTCCTTTTGCATTCTCAAACATGGTTCAATTAATAGAAATAATCCCACAATGCTAATAAGATTGAAACCTTAGTCCTTATATATGGAGAATCCCTTCATTTATTAGTTTAAACTTTTGAGATGAAAACTTAACATCAATTAACCACTCTCAAATTGACCTCGTCAATGTTCTCGGCCTTGTTTAGATCATGATGACTTGGTGGGAGCTCTACAATAGTCTTTGAATTAAAAAAAGTGAGGATGTTTGGTGTGAAGGAATTGGATTTCTCACGTTACAGTAAAACTGTCGGCAAGCTATTTCCCACATTACAACTCTTGGGTTCTCTTGGAATTGTAGATCCAAGAGAAACATTTTCTCTGGCGAAAACGAATTGGTTGATGGAATAATTCTAAATGCTCTATTGCTTTGCTAGTTTTTCATTTTTCTGGGAAGTTGTTGACAATCTTTCCATTGTTTTGTTGAGCACAACTTTTGAGACCTAATGTGCCCCACTTAGTGGGTGCAACAAAAGAAATGATTTGCAAAGAAAAAAGTCATTGCGGGATAAGGGACGATTACCATCTTATGGAGAATGATTAGTGGTATGACTCCATCCCACCGTCATTCCAAAATTCTTGAAATAGTTATGATTGCAATTGAGGAATGTATGTGTGCTTTTGGTTGTCGATATATATATATATATATATATATATATATATATATATATATATATGTGGGAAATGTTGTTTGTGTTTCCACTTTCTTTCTGTTGAAAATAAAAGGTAAAGCTTGTTGCGACAGCGTCGATATAGTTTTGGAAACTATAAGAGATAATTTTATTTTTTACATTAGTTGGGTTAGACACAGTTTAACTCGTTTGATCTGAACCAGATCTATTCCTTTGGGATACATCATTCGATTGAAAGAGGTACACCCTACTGTGGGGTACATTGTATAATAGAGGAGGAGGAAGCCTTAAGAAATATTTATTTTACATAACTGATACTGTCTATTGGGGGAATTTTCCACATCACCAACAAGATGGCAACAGATAAGATTCGACCGTCCACGTCAACACCTCAAAAAGAGTCTAAGAGGGCATTCCTACAAATCTTACCAATAGTGAGAGCAAGAACGCCATTTCTATAGCTTTATAAGGACATTTGCACAGAATCAAGGTTAAAAGCGCCATTTGCACAAAAGCATTATTCACTCTAAATACTTTACAAATTTCAAGATTTCAGGGACGTAAACATTAATTACTCATTCTTGGGATTCTCTATTTGACGTTTTGACCTCGGGATTTCTCTCTTGCCCCACCACATAAAAGGTGGGCTCAAATCTCGAGCCCATTGACTGTTCATAGATTCCTAACTTTGGCATCGGAGTGGACCCGGGGCCTTAAAGCCCACCCCTCTTTTGCCTCTTGTCTTTGTCTTGCAGGCCCAACAACATGGACTTCGTATACGGAATTTGGCTGAAAGATTGTCTCTCTCTCTCTCTCCCTCTCTTTAAGCTAATACCATTGGTGTTCCCCCTAGTGTTTAATCATTGTTTTACCATAATTTGCATTTAATTCTTGTATCTGACTTGAGCACAATTCCGACGTTGTCTAAGGGGCGAATCAAATAAGTGTTAATTTGCTATTGGAAGCCAAAACTGCTTTATCTTATAATTAGATTTGCATCATCACTCGATTGCATCTGTGGGGCCAAATGCTGACTTTAGAATAGTACCAAGCGATTGTGGTATGGCCCAACCTGTATCCTCTTCATCTTAAATGCTACTCTATTGTCTTTGTCAACTAATATTGATTATGAAACCAGATAAGTCATTTCTCATATAAAATTATCATCTTTAATTACAACAAAGCTTTTTAACTAACACCATGAAGAAAAACGAGGGACATGATCATTTAATTGACCTTCCCTCTATCATTGGAATTTCGATGATGCGTATGCAATTACTATCGGAAACTTTATTGGGTGTGAATTTGGTTAATTAGTAATTAACTGGCATATTAAGAATGAGTTAGTTCTTAGAAAGTGTATGGAAATATATGAGCCGGTTGGTCATGGGGATAGATTTTTTTTTTTTTTTTTTTTTTTTTGGGTGTTATAAGGTTAAGTGGGATTTATGGAAAGGAAGTATCGTATGTATGGTATTGACATCGATTTATATCTGTTTCGGATTTAATCGATCTTTGATCTTATCCTCGATTCCAGCTTATTTTAGTGAGGCTTAGACACATGTAGGTTTCCTGTTAAATCTGCATATCGATCCATTCCAGTTCAGATCGATTTCAAACATCACAAATTTTGTGTTTGATTGATATCTAGATTTAGAACCATAAATCCTATGTGCCCTAATTAAAATCTCTTAGTATATTTTTCTACTAATGTAGAAAAAGAAATAAATATCATTAATATATTTTCCTATCTAATTGAGAACAGCTCTCTGATCCGATTCCTAAAACCCTGTATATATATTAATGTCCAATTTTGAATCGAGCTGGTGGGGCGTCAAGCGTCAACGGGTCAGCCCTGGTTGGCTTTCGTCGTGCTTAATCAGTCTCATCACTTTAATATTTGGGAGCGTGATCACACCATTTAACTAGCCCGTCCTTATAAGCCAATCGGTTTGGTCTTGAGTGATTAAACTACCTAACCATGCATCCAATTACCCTTATTTATATATATTTTTTTTCTTTATAACCTTTAGTCACTAGTAATTGTGGGATTAAAATTGTGGCAGCTACATACGAAGAAATGAGAAAAACTTAGTCCCATATCGATGGGAGAAAGAAAACGTTAGACTCTCCATAAAATGAAATATCTCTAGGCTGGGCTGGAGAAAGGCAATGTTAGAAAGACAGAAATCATAAAACGAGACGGCGACATTTAAGGCAGGCATGGGGTCACTTAACCAACCCCTTAACCGGCCTTTAACCAATTAGTCAATGTTGTTTTTGTTTGGACCATGTCGGTTTTGTAGTTAGCACCATGAACAACATGTAAATATATCATAAAGATCATGACCGGGACTGTTTATTAAGTGGTCGGTCCAATTTAAACATTTTTTCTAAGTTTTATTTATTTTTATTAGATCACACTTGAATATTTGGATTTTTATTTTGTTTTTAAACTCCATTGATAGGGTAGGATTTTTTTTTAATTTCCTTAATAAAATATACCTCAATAAATACTTTTTTGGGAGGGGAGGAATCTACTCATTCTATTATTTTTCTTTAGGGGCAATTACTGGGATGAAGTTAGTCTCCTGTCGTTCTGTTGTTCAGCAGTCTATTGGATCATCACAATTCATCCGATGGATGACTGGACCGATTAGTTGACAAGAAACGAGCCGTCCCAGTGACTTACTGTTACTCTCTTATATTCAACTTGCATTTACTCAAATTCATCTATTCCAAACTTCTTTTTTTTATTTCTTAGAAAAACAAACTTCCATCTCTTTTGCTATTTCAAAATACTTAGATTAACCCTATATTGCCCTTTTTCTTTTCCCAAATAGATTGGTTCAATTATTATGGTTTGAATCAAACCAATTACTTCATTGAACCAGAAAATTAAAGAAATAATACGAAAGGAGGGAAGGGGTAGGGGAGCCATTGTTCCACATGGAAATGTTCCAGTCAATGAGGAAACAATTGAACGAGGTTGAAGAATGTGATATAGGCACCATGTTGATGATGCCGGTACCTTGTTGTGGAACCCACGACGAATAGATTCACAAAGTGAAAGTTCAGAAACCGAATCTAACACTGATTCAGAAACTAAGTCTAAAACCAAACCAAATCAAACTAGACAAAATAAACACAAAAAAAATATTTGGGCTTTGGTCTTTGGCTTGTTTGGATCTTTCTCCTGAGAAAGGTTCGCACGGGTGAAATCCAAACAGAAAACACAATTTCAGTTGATATATATATATATATATCTTTCAGTAACTCTGGCAGTGTTTCTGAGTGGGGCAGATTTTTCCACCCAGTTTAGAATACGCAAAGTAGATGACCAAATATCTCTTTTGATTTTCCATTTTTTCTCTGCATTATTCTGATAACTATTGGTCATCTCCGGGAACTGATTCACATTCTATTTTTTTAAGTAATTTTTTTACATTCAGCTTTCGCAGAGAAGTTGAAATTTGGCAAAGTCATCCTTGTGGAAAACATAAACATCTCTCCAAAATCTAAAGATGTGGAGAACACAGGTTCTGCCGCCAATAGCTCAGATGGTGGCATTGGTCCATAGTTTTCTGCATTAGATAACAGTAAGCTCTTTGACTACTTTATTTCCATTTTCTAATTCAAGTGGTATTGGTTCTAGTTATGAATCTTTTTATTGAATTCCACTGTAGCAGTGGTTCTATTTTGTGATTCTGTAGTAATCTAGTAAACTGCACATATCTAGTAACATTTCAAATGGATGCTGTAGCTCTAAGCCTCTAATTGATTCATAAATTCTTTAAAGCAATAACTGGAAATTTGTTAAAAAAATGTAATAGCAATTTTACTCCCTTTCCAACCCTGTGTTATTCCTTTGAAAACCTCACCCCAAAGCCACTTAGGACGTTTGCAACCAAAGTATTTAATCTCAGTTGGTATTTCAGTACAAACCTCATTTGCAAACCCTTTTGTTTTCAGATAACATCTGGTGGATCAGAATCCTCAAGACTCTGACATGCATTAACATCCTTAAAGAAATATTCATCCCTTTACCATTGATAACCTATGCTTTAGAATAGAAGCAGACTGGAGAAAGAGAATGTCAAAATACTCTCTCCCCCTCTCTAACCCTTTTTTGGTATTAAAAGACTACAGAAGGTTAAGCCGACTGTACAAAGGTATGAAAATACTAGATATTTGATGTCACCACAATATGGTGACAACTTACATACTTATGCTAAACAGCACCAAAATATAAGAAACATAAAACTTAACAGTACACGCTCTCTTCCTCATGCCTCTCTGTGTTTAAAAAGAATTCTCATAACCTTAATAACTAACCTCCATCGCTAACTATTTAAAGGAAAACAAGGAGATACAAAATTCAGAATTTACCCGTGTGAACCCTTTTCCTCGGGAGCTGGCGCCTCCTATGGGCTTCTAACGGCCTTTGGAGTCAGCCCACAACCCAAGTGACAGAATACAAGACATTGTCTCCCCAACAGTTTTTTAGTTTTGAAACAGATGTTGTCTGAAACATCCTCAAGTTCATCTAAACTCCTCCAAAATAGAATCAACATGGCCTACTTTTAGCCTAAATAATCAGCAATTGATGATAATACAAGGATATTTGACTGAGGTGGTTCAATAATGTGCAACAAATACAATAACAGCCAAGGCGAGAAGTCACTTAGCTCACTGCAAAACAAAAGCCTACAAGGATAAGAAAAGGCTTAAGATTGACATGGGCCAAGGTAGTGAAAAGGTATGAGAAATTAATTCTTAAACATAAGATAGAATCAATTGGAGAAGTGGAAAAACATTCATGCAACCAACCAACTAAAACTGTTAGGTTATGGATAAGTGACAACTGTGATGATGAAAGAAATAAAATCATTGGACAAGCAAACTAGATGGAAATACATACGGTTTTAAGTACATTCAGTGCCATTGGTTCCTCCTAGTTTGTCATTTCCTATGTGGATTTCATTTAAAAAAAAAATACTGAAATAAGTTATTAATCTTCCCATTCTTCCAAGAACTCATCCATCATCACACCTAATGCATGACTTAGCAACTGCAAACATCATTCTCACCATTCTTAGTCTCTTGCGAAGATTTGTACTGACAATACCTCATAAACTTGAATAGAAAATTAGTAGCTGTGAGAAGAGAAGAACTTGGCAATCTGAACAGAGCTAAGAATGACAAAACTCAAAAGTATTAGCATTTGGCATGCTCATGAGATGGAGGGCCAAATAGTTAACCTTGTTGGTTGGAATATATTCCTAGTGAATAGACCACCACAAATTATCAATTTTTTTTTTTTTTTGGTAACTATAAATTATCAATTCAAGAGTGAGGAATGGTAAAAAGCAACAAAAAAAGGCCTCTCTAGCCCATTAGTTGTACAAAAATGTAAAGTAGTTCAACGACCAGAAAACAAGGAAGTATAACACAACCACAAGCAAGAACATTCTACTCATTTTCTTATTTAGCATCATCCTTCAACTCCTCCTCTGAATCCGAATCTCTTGCATTATAACCTAACGAAAACCACAAAAAGTAATTTCTAACAGATCCTTAATTGGATGAATAGCACAAAGATGGTAGAGTCGTGCACAAGTGCAGAGAGAGAGTGCTCACCTGGGTGTTTATCGCTGACCTTCCAAGCTGAAGATCGATTTCTTGCAGCTCTTGAAATCCAATCTCTTCCCTAGAATCCCATAAAAAATCAAACTTACTTAACAGAAAGAACACTAATCGTAAACGGAATTAAAACCCCTCCCATCCCCCCGGCCAAAAAAAAAAAAATCGTAAACCACAAAGCCCCAGCAAAATCCCAAAAAATTGAGAAAGAGACGAAGAAAGAGAAGAAGTTACCTTCTGAACATCTCTGGCAACTCCATAGCCACTGTTATACATCTGACCGACCAGGACCTGCATACGAATGTCCCCTGCCTTGGCCTCCTTGAGCGCGTCGTCAAACCACCGCTTCACGCAATCGGAGATCACTTCCTTCAGCGGCACACGAGTCTGTCCTTCAGTGTTCTCCATATTCAACTTCGATTGCATCGATTCGCCCGATTTAGCTATTTCGTGTCCCTCGATATGGGCTGTGCTGTAGCTCTTAGCCTCTAATTGATTCATTAATTCTCTAAAGCAATAATTAGAAATTTTTTGAAAAATGTAATTGCAATTTTACTGACATTGCAAATTTGACCCTGATGCTCTTCATTCTGTTTTATCGTTTGTTCAACCTGTTATTACTGACGATATGAATGATATTCCGACTGCAGTCCCTTCCATTGAAGAAATTAGGCAGGCTCTGTTTAGTATGGCTTCTTTGAAAGCTCCAAGCCCTGATGCCTTCCCACCACTCTTTTTCCAACATTTCTGGGACTCAGCAGCTACTAATCTCACCATGTTTGTTTGTGAATTTTTCCGTACTAGTGATCTTTCATCTCAGGTAAATAGTGCATATCTTTACCTTATTCTTAGGGTAAAAAAATCCTACATATCTTTGCCTTATTCCTAGGGTCAAAAATCCTACATCTCTTGGTCAGTTTGGGCCAGTCAGCCTTTGTAATGTGTGTGTGAAACTCATTTCGAAAATCTTGGTTACATGACTGAACCAATTTTTGAGGGATGTTATTGCGGGTAATCAATCTGCTTTCATTCCTAGTGGCATGATTTCTGATAAGATTTTAATGGCTCATGAGACAATCCACTACATTAAAAATCATAAGAAGGTCAGATCATGTTTCCTAGCCCTCAAATTAGACACGCAGAAGGCGTATGAGTCCATTCTTAGGCGTCTAGGGTTTGCCAATTCCTGGATTTCTCTGGTGATGAAATGTCTATCCTCTGTTACTTTTACTTTAATCATTAATGGGGTTGAAAGAGGCTCGTTTACTCCTACAAGGGGTTTGTGGTAAGGGGATCCACTTTCCCCGGCATTATTCATATTGTGTGCACACGGTGTATCGTCCATTTTAAATTCATCTTTGGAGGTTGGGCGAATCCAAGGCCTCAGGATTAGAAGCCGAACAGCTCCATTGGCGCATTTATCGTTTACGAACGAACAACTGTCTTTTGTTTTCCCTGTTAATATTAATGCTGTTATGAATCTCAAAGATTGTTTGGATCTCTATTGTAGGGCTTTTGGCCAAAAAATCAATCTTCATAAGTCCACTCTTACTTTTAGTCCCAACACACTTATGCGATTCCGATGCTGGTTCTCACGTGTACTCAAAGTTCCCTTCGGTGAGTGATGGGCCAACCAAGTACTTGGGCCTTCCAACAGACTTTGGTCTATCAAAGCAGATGTTATTCTATGATCAAGTCGAAAGGACAGTTTCCAAGATGAAAAGTTGGAAGTCTTGCTTGCTATCCAAAGCTGGTAAGGAGACTTTACTTAAATCCGTTGTTCTTCCCATGTCGAATTACGTTGCCTTGCATTTCAAACTCGACTCAATTCAAAAGGCTGCGGCACGGTTTTATTGATGTGATTCTACACAGAACCGAGGAATCCATTGGGTTTCCTGGTCTCGAATGTGTCGATCAAAGGCAAAGGATGGTTTGGGTTTTCGAGATCTGGCCATGCAGAATCAGGCATTGTTAGCCAAGCTGGCCTGGCGAGTCTTGACAAATCCTGATGCGGCATGGGTAAAGTTTCTCAAATAAATCTATTATCCTCATAAGGAGTTCTTACAGGCTACTCTTTGTCATGCGCCTTCATGGGCGTGGCGCAGTACAATTAGGACCGTGATATTTTATAAAAGGCTTGATTTGGAAGGTGGGAGATGGTTCCCAAATTCGTATATGGGAAGATAAATGACTCCCAAAGTTTAGGGATCACAAGATTCATTCTCTGAAACCAGCTAATAGTAGTCTGTCTACTGTTTCTGATTTATTTCATTCTGACTCTGCCTCTTGGAATATTGATCTCTTAACAACTCTTTTTCCTCCAGAAGAGGTGGATCATATACGGCGTATTCCTCTGAGCATTTTCCCATCTACTGACCAGCTTATTTGGGGACCGGCAAAAAATGGTAAATTTAGTGTTAAATCTGCTTTATCATTTTCTAACAAATTTACAGGAAGCACAATTTACTCTCTTACCTTCAACTTCTCATCGTCCTGCGTGACTTGATGTTCATACTGATGTTTGGAAAAATATTTGGCATTGTCAAGCCCCTCATAAGCTTCGAGAATTTTTGTGGCATTGCTGTTCCTCTGCTGTGGCTTCTTCAGCGTGTTTAATTCGCAGACAGATCCATGTAAATCCTGTTTGTTTACGTTGTGATAGTGGAGGAGTCAATTCATCATATTTTATTGCACTTCCCCTTTGCCAGAGCTGCATCGTTGGGATCTTCTTGGTCTTTTGTTATTTCTCAGCATGGAAACTTTAGTATATCAGACTGGCTTACTCATTTGCTTTCAGTTTCAAAAAATTCCAAGTAAGGTTCGTAAGAAACTTTTTTTCCTTTACAATATTTCTTTGTTGGCACCTCTGGCTTGCCCGTAACACCTTATACTTTGATTCCAAAGTGTCTACTCCAATGGAGGTGGTTTATTGCGCTCAACGGGCTTATCAGGAATATGTGGAGGTCATTTTGTCTCCATCAACCGCAACGCAACCTGTCCTTGGCTCCTCAAGTTTCTGCCAGTTCTTGGTTTCCACCTCCAACAAATTGTTTTAAACTTAATTTAGATGCAGCGTTTGATGGCAACAACGGTACAGGCGGTTTGGGTTTTGTGGTTCGAGCTTCAGATGGATCCCCATGCTTAGCAGTTTCTCAATCTGCTTTCTTTTCTTCGGTGGAGATGGGGGAGGCATTAAGCTTACGTTCTGGCATTCTGGCGGCAACTCAACAGAGCTTCCAACCTCTTTATGTTGAATCTGACTCCTTGTCTGTAATTAATCTTCTTACTTCGAACAATCAGAATGGGGACCCGTACTTGTTATCTCTTGTGAGAGATATCAGGCGGTTGTCCACATCTGCTACTATTTTGGGGTTTAATCATGTTCCAAGAGTGGCTAATACAATGGTTCACACTCTTGCTCGGCGGGCCATGTCCATTACAGGGATGGTTTCATGGCCCTTAACCACTCCGTGGCTTCTTAATGGCTGTATGTTAGTTGCTCCGGCTGTTCCCTGTATCTTCAATAGAATCTTTTCTTACCACAAAAAAACAATTGATACAAAGTTGGTAGTGGCTCAGATTTCGCAAGAAGATATATTTGAAATTGAAATTGTGAAGGTCTATAGATGTAAGAACTTTTACGTTTTTTTTTTATTTTTTTGGTAAAATATAAAACTATTCATTAGAGTGACAGGGATTATACAAAGAGGCATATGGTTTAACTAACCATGGATTGGATAAAGGCCAAGTAACCTCCCCTCTTAAGGATAGTGCCGTCCTAGCAAGGAAATGGGCAACCCCCCCCCTAATAATATGAGAAAAAGAAACTATGACACCATCAAACAACAACATTCTTACATCTCTTACAACATCAGAAGCATAAATATCACCTTGAGTTATGGCCTTTGTTAACATGCGAATGACCTCTAGATTATCAGATTCAACTTCAATGTTTGAATAACCCAACTGAAGCACACGAAACAACCACTTCCCTAATTGCACAAGCTTCACCGGCAGCAATAAAGGGAAAACAACATCGCTGTGAAATAGCAATCAACGGCTTTCTTGTAGAATCTCGACATATAAATCCAATACCACCTTGATTTAAAGGATTTAATGCTGCATCAGCATTAATCTTTACCGCACCCATTGAAGGAGCAATCCAAGTTGTAGATGAAGACGAATCACCTACCTCATTTGATGATGAAGGCTGTTAGGAAGCATTAGACTCAATAGCATTAAAGTAATCATGCCAAGCTCTATCAGCACATCTTATAACATTCGAAGGAGAGCTATTAACATTATCAAAATAAAAGTCATTCCGTGCTTTCCAAAGATACCAACACATAAAAGCAACAAAAGACACAGCCTTCCGTTGGATTGCTTTAGAGGGATATACATTAGTAGCTAGTTTATCAATCCATTGATGAAATGTAAGAAAATCAGTAGGAGGAATAACAAAAGAAAAAACAAATCCAAGCCATGCTACCCTAGCAAACAAGCAGTACATCAAAACATGCTCCACTGATTCCATTACTGATCCACAACGCCAACATTTCCCTTCAATAGTCATTTGCCTATTTACAAGAGCTTCACAGACCCCCACACCACCTGCACAACAGCGCATAAAAACTCGCTTATCTTGGGTAGAACTCCAAATACATTTCCAGACCCTTTTAGGAACAGTTTGCCAAGTATGCAATCTAGAGGAAGATGGTTGAGCCTGCAGAGCATCCTGTTGGAGTTTTGATAGAAAATGATAAATAGATTTAACTGTTATTTTACCATTCGGAGAATGCTTCCACACTATCTTCTACTAGAAACCAAGGAATAGGGATGGCCAGGATAGCAGTAGCATCAAGTGGTTGAAAAAGAGAACAAGCCAAATCAGATTTCCAAACTCGTAATGTGTTATCAATAAGATCTGACACATATTGAATGCCAACACCAAGAGGTTTTGGAGTAAAAGGTTTGTTATAATTAAGAGATGGTAACCAATTATCCTCCCATATTCTAATCTTAGTCCCATTCCCAACCTTTCAAACCAAGCCTTTAAGAAGAACATCTCTTCCAATCAAAATACTCCTCCATATTATGTCCTAACTTGGCATGTAAAAAATCAGAAAATGACCAAAACCCGCCAAACAAGCCGTGCCAATAAAGCTTGATTTTGTTAAAAAAGGATCTCTCATCCCCAACCCACCGTCCTTTTTGGACAAACACATTCGCTCCCAGGACACCAATGTATAGGTTTAATAGAATGACCCTTACTCCCAGAACTTTTACGTTTAACGTTGCATAGATACTTTCGCGAGTCAGATGTTTGATTTTTTCAATATGATCATACTTTCTCTTCCCCATTCCCTTTGGCAGAATTTCTCTTGTGCACCACGTATAGGGCCATCTTGCTTCACTATATTTTCGTTTACATAACCCTTTCCAACCCAGTGTTATTCGTTTGAAAACCTCTCCCCAAAGCCACTTAGGACGTTTGCAACCAAAAATAATTTAATCTCAGTTGGTATTTCGGTACAAAGCTCATTTGCAAACTCTTTTGTTTTCAGAAAACATCCGGTGGATCAGAATATCCTGAAGACTCTGACATGCATTAACATCCTTATAAAAAATATTCAGCCTTTGACCGTTGATGACCTATGCTTTAGAATAGAAGCAAACTCGAGATTTTCATGCTGATAATATTAAAATGATAAGAATACTGTTTCCTCCCATGTGGTTTGGGATCCAAATCGTCTCCTGCGGCAGGAGGTTCCTGCCGCAGATCCAAGGGCAGGGGTTCGATCTGGCCGCCTGCCAATACATTGGGGGGTGGGCCGGCTGAAATCCGGCCCTTGACAGGCGGCAGGACCGCAGGAGAGGATTTGATTGCGTGGTTTGGTGAGAAGACAAAATATCCTCAAACTTCACAGATAAATACAACTGTCGTTAAAGTTATTCTGTCTGTGGACAATTCTATCCTGGAAACTTAAAAACCGATTATTGTTAAGAGACTTTTGTAACTTTCCTATCCCACTTATCTTGCTCTTCATTCTCCATCATCTTATTGTTCCAAAAGGCTTTGCAAAAATCATCGCACGAATCATCCTCTCAAGCTTCTTTGGTCGGCGTCGAAAATGGTTCCTTTTACCCATTTCGAAAGGGAGATAGAGATGGCACCTTGGAACCAAGAGTAAAGTCCCCCTTAAGAGGTAAGAGACCTCCCGCACGTAGCGGTTGGCGGCGGATATATGGCGTAGGACATCGAGGAGGAGTCCGACAGCGAAATCGGCAGTCTTCAGCGAAGGAAGGCCGCGCATTAGTTACTGCAATCCCCTCTGGCGGCACTCGGCCAAGTCGATGTGGTCAACGCCAACACTGGTGGCGACAACCAACTGCAGGGAGGGAAGACATTGGAGGATTTCAGAATCGATTTGGTAGAGATCAATGCAGGCCAAGGCCCTGACGGACTGGGCGTGGGTAGTCAAGAATTGTTGGGTGGACATGGGTTCCTCTTCCCAAGGCTTTAGTAGTCTGAAACCCTTGGCCAACAGGCCTAGGAATTGAGGCGGAGAAGGAGCAAGAACAAGAAGCAGAAGCTGCGGTAGCTCAGCAGTTTGTTGTTGTTCTTCTACTCGGGCAGCACCGCCACCGCCACCGCCACCGCCACCGCCACCACCACCACCACCAACAGCCGCAGCGGTATCCATTGATGATCATTAAGACCTTTTTTTTTTTATGAATGAAAAAAAACTCTTCTCTCAATCAAATCCCTCGAGAGGACTTCAAGATTTGGATTATCTTTCGGAAACAAAGATTTGGATGGAAAAGGGAAAAACAAAATGTAACAATTGGAAAAGAAGAATAAATTAACATTTCAGGTAAGAAGAACCAATATTGTTCGATTCTACAAAAACCAAAGAGAAAACAAGATTCCAAGTACTGGAAAGCCCTCGTTCCAATGCAGAGAAATCATGAAATTGAGAGATAGAACTTGTTAGCAATATTGCTGTCGGTAAATCGATCTCAATAGGGTTAGAGTTTGAAACCTTAAAAATTTTAGATTATTCCCACCTCCTAGAACCAGGTAAAAAAGATTAAAGAACACAATCGCTCCCTCCTTTCAATACTTAGTATTGTCTTGTAACTAAGCAACTCTGCAACCGAAACCCGCCATACGAGAAAAACAAGAGGAAATCGGGGGGAAAGAAAAAAAAGAAGCAGAAACCCAAAATCTTTGTGACTCTGCAACTTGCTCCTCAACCCCGCCATGTTCCTTCCTCCCAAGGACAAAATCCCAAAACCGGTGGCATTAAATCCTCTGCGAAAGGTGTTCAACGCTCGATGGGATCTATTTTCCAGAGCTTCGAGGGTTTGGTTTCAAAATAAAGTAAATTTGAGTGTAATTTTTTAGCAGCCATTTCAACCTTTTCCCTATCTTCTTCTCTAACATCAAATTTCTACTGGTTCACAACTTTTATATACGGCTCGCATTTTATAATCACTCAGGACCTGATTATAATTAAAAAAGAACAAGGACATTTTATCACCCCAGTTTCCTAAAATGTGGCAACTTTATTAGGCCCTTTTGAAGGACAACTTCTCCTTACAATTCACTTTAACGCTGCAATTACTATGTGTTGTTTTGTATGGCAATGGGTAGATCGTTGGGAAACAGGGAATGCCAAACAAAGCCATGAAGGAGGGTGGAAACGAGCAATACAGACACAGTTGTTGAAGATATGAATGAGAGAGCTACTGCAAGGACATTGCTTGTAACACCCGGGACCTGCTCTGCGTACTTGATGGTTGCCACTGATGCAGTCGTCATGGGAAAGGTGTAAGACCACCATGCCAGTGAAAACCTGCATATCAAATTTCATTGATCTACCATTGTTAAAAGTAAAGTGAGAAGAAGCTAGCAACTGATCACTCACCTGAAGCCGCTAAATAAGCTGATGCGAGCCACAAGGGAAGCATAGAGAAACAACCCAATGAAATAACAGGTCCGGGAAATCCCATCAAACTCACCATAAATGGATTCCCAGGCAATGCTCGCAGCAGCCGGAGTAGCGATGAACATGGAATAAACCGGGTGTAGCTCCTTAGGCAAGGCCTCGTTCGTTGGCAATCTCTGATACAACGTGACAAAGACGACAAGGTAATGCGCTAATCCAACAGCCCAGAAGAACTTGGCAGCCTCATGCCACCCGACCTTGGAGGCCAAAATAGAACCCACAAAGTTGCCAACCACGGAGAGATGCGTAGATGGGTTGGCTACCTTGGAGAGACGCCTATTCCCTCCAGAGAGCCATTGGCCATAGATCTTGAGATCGAGGATGAAGACAGGTGCCATGAAGACACACCAGACGGCAGGGTGAAGGTGGTGTTGTGGTGAGAATACGTGGGGAACGCCAAGGGCGAGGAACATGCAGACGATCCAGGGTGCGAAGAAGAAGTTTACTCGGACAGGGTGGTCGTATTCGCGGCGGACGGCCTCAAAGTAGAATAAGCATTTGAGTGCGTAGGTGAAGGAGAGGAAGACGAACACAGTGAGGGAAAGGAGCCAGAAGAGAAAGTTGACGAAGCGGGGAATGTGGAGGAAGCTGGTGGCTGGGCTGGTGGCAAGAGCTTGCCAAAGGATGGCTTGGCTGCTGAGGCCCAGGCAGATACCGAAGCACCCGATAGGGAATCGGAGGAGGAACGGCCATTTCTCGTCCTTGGGAAGGAGAATGTCCTCGTCGTCCTGCAACAAACATTATAATTACGACATATGATTAATTCCTGCATCCAATTTCTACTGTTTGGAGGACCTTCTTATTAGCCCATATCAAAATTCAGATAACTAGATTCTATCAAATAGTTTGGTAGGAGTCGTAAATAAATAAAAATGAAGGAAAACAAGAACTTGACAACAAAAATAGCAAGAAAGACTAAGCCCCCCCCCAGCAAGAAAGACTAAGCCCCCCACCAAAAAAAATCTAGCATGAAACTGCGGCTGATCCAAGGGCTGGAGTTCAGCCAGTGCGCATATCAATACATTGATATATGTGTCGACTGATATCCCGATCATTCCACAGGTAGGCAAGAGAGGATTTCTATCCTTAATTACCTTGAGTTGGTCGAGTTCAGGTCCTGTCAAGGCAGCAAAGTATCTCCCATAGGAGACGTCTTCCAGCCCTCCTAAGGCTTCATTCTCCTGCAAAGGCAACAAAGACTTTTGCTTACCCAAGGTGGATTTGGTCCTGAAGCTGTTAAAATCTGCTTTCTTTGCTTCTCCACCAACTCTATTGCCTAAATCAAAACCTCCAAAGCTTTGACCAGTCCTTTCAAGTGTCCTCCTACATTCCTTGGTCTCCTCCGACTCCTTACTGTGTGAAGAAAGCCTAGTTTCCAGCGAGAGATGCTTACTGAAACTCCTCTGCTGCCTCCTCATATCTCTTACTTTCCAGCGAGGTCTGCTAAATCGCTTCTCGACCTTGTTTGTCATCTTCACTGTATCTTGGGCTTCTTCTTTAGGAAATCCTTGACGAGCATCCGCAACTAGGTCTTCTGGAACTCTAGAAATCCCTTCCATGGCCATCTTAACTGACAATGCAACCCAAAATTTCATGTTATAGATGTCCTAATTATATAATGTTATAAAGCTCTTTATTAGTGTCAGGAGAGAAACAAGTTTGAAAATTGAAAATTTTTGTGGCTGAGAATGAAGCTTATTTAGTTCTCTGGGTTCAAATTCAACTTGAAAAGCCAGACAAGGGTCACAGATGTTATTATTATTATCACAGCTGCAATTTGATGGTACCTTCAAGCAAAAGAAAAGTTAAGCTCTTATGTCAATCACTTCCATGTCCCCCATTAAAAGCCACCCATAGCATTCATAGCTACAGTTTTAACTCAATTATTTCATAATAATTGTTTCACTTCACAGGTCACATTAAATTTGATGATAGATAATATCTCAACCCTTAACCATCAAAGCATTATAAATACTAGAATACTGATTTTACACATCGGAGGACTTCAAAAGTAATTCAGTCAACCAAAGGTTATTCTCTCTCTTCTGTCTTCGACCCTACCAAATGACAAAATTTTCAAATCCCTGATCTCCTTTTCGTACCATCTCTGTTTCCAATCCTCTCCTCCTTTCTTGGTTTCACCTCTATGCATGGTTTCTTGGAAAAGGTCTCATGCATTAGTGTAAAGATTCTCTCCAGATTGTTCGATAAGAGAATGGGACAAAGGAAAAAAAACAAAGAAACTGTAATATCAAAGCTGACCCATTAACTTATTGAATGGATCAATAATGAAACATATATACATGTCAACATACATAAAAACCATCCCTTTCTTTCAAATAACTTTTTTTAAATATGCCAACATACACCTACTTTAAATCCACATCTCTACTGGAAATATTCGATCCGAATCGGATCAATTTTAAATATAGAAGATAATGTGTTCCATGGATCCAAATCGTCTCCCACCTGGGTTTGGACAGGAGACTGGGCGACCCGGATGGATGGCCGCCATCTGGCAGTCGGAGGGATCCGAGCCCTCCATCCTAGCCGACCCCCCACTCGGCTCAGCTTGTTGACTGGGGGGTCGGCTCGGATGGAGGGCTGAATCCCTCCGAGTGCCAGTTGGCAGCCATCCATCCGGGCCGCCCAAACCACAAGCGGGAGACGATTTCTGTTCGTGTTCCACACCCAGATTTAAGACCTTGCTTTCAAACGTCTTTGCTGATAGAGATTTATATCTTTCCATTATTGTACTCAAATCTCTATCCTCGTTTAGATTGTGGAGACTATTAGGAATAGTCTCACATTACTAATAAGATTGGAATCTTGTGATTTTATATATAGAGAGTCCCTCCACTTATTAGTTTGAACTTTTGAGTTGAAAACTTGGTACTGTATCAGAGCTCCAGGTTCCCTCTCATAATAATCCTAAAAAAATAAAAGGTCAAACCACTAAAAAATGGATGTTAGATGTACAAAAGAAGGATTATAGTCACTTAAAAAGGGACGATCACCTAAGAAGTGTGACCAGTCACCTGAAAAATATCATGTATTGTCACATATAATTCCACATATATACCACCACTTAACGGTGAGGTTACATGTGAGGAAAAATATTGGGAATAATCTCATATTGCTAATGAGATTAGAATCCTGTGATCTTATATATGAAGAGTCCCTCCATTTACTAGTTCGAACTTTTGAATTGAAAACTTAACATAGACTTAGTGGGAACTCCACAACATTTCTCTAAATTGGTCTTAGATCATTCCAAATTTCAATTGCAACTCTTGATTCACCTTTGTTTCTTAAGCATTGCAACTGTTTCTATTTTGCACTAACTCTTACCGCATGTGCATGCATGCAAAGAAAACAGGATGACACATGCATGCATGCACAAATGGCTGGCTAAGAAGAGCCTCTGACCCCAGTGGTGAAGATAGGTTATCAGACCACAGTGTTCGAGACATAATCAATGTTTTCAAAACCAAGAAGTTCTGCTAAAAGAGACATGATGATCAGGTGAAAATTATTCAAGCATCCAACTCAACTTCAACCTGCCAACCCATGAGATTCTGCATGATGGATAGTGTACTAAAAATTAGAAACTAAAAGTTGAAGTGGCTAAATAACAATAGGAGAAATTTTTTAAAAATTAATTTGCCAAATTTGAATTAGTCAGTAACTCTTCCTCCTGTGGAGATAGCTGGATCCACGTTCCCATCGCTTGGACTAATCTATTGTCTTTATCAAATAATATTGGTTATGGAATCAGATAAGTCATTTTCATATAAAGTTATTATCTTTAATTACAACAAAGCTTTTCCCACTGTAGGTGAACACGGTGGAAAAAAAATGAGGGGACATGATCATCTAACTATCTGAGTGATCTTCCCTCTATTACTGGAATTTCGATAATGCCTATGCAATTATTATAGATTTCAATCTAACACCTATTGGATCGCAAGTAAGGAGATTTCTACCAAAAGAAAAAGTGTTAAACGGTGTGATTTCGATTTAATGGTGCGATTTGGTTTCGATTCAATGTGTAATAAGTAAAATTAAAATCAAACCATTTATTAAACGGTTTCAAAATGATTACCAAAACTGATTAATCGATTTTTCGATTTTTAAACGGTTTTGTTGCCAGGAAGGAGAGGAAAAGAGTCTTAGGAACAAATTAAAGGGAAAACCAAAGAAATCATTAAAATAATTTTAATCATATATGAAAATGAACTTAAGATTTAGAAATATATCGTACACAAAATATTAAAATATATTTTATTTTTACAAATATAGACATTTAGCACTAAGGGATTAAGGTAATGGTTTAGTCGGTTTAAACGGTTTCAAATAGTCGATTTAAATGGTTTCATTCTTAAAACCAAAAAAAATATATATATATCAAACTGATTTTAAAAGTAACCCCATGAGCCCCTTTCTAGAGATGTAAATAGATGTTTAGTTAGTAATTAACTGACAAATTAAGAAGAATTCGGCTCTTCTCAAGTTCGAGATGAACTTGAGACTTGCCAGTGTCAGCTGAATGGCTGACACTTGGACTTGACATTCTTTCTCATCCAATGGTATGAGAGTGATTGTAAAGAAAAGTAAAAAAAAATTGCAAAAACACTCATTCCTCTCGTACCGTTGGTATAATTTATATTTATGTTTATGAGTTGTTTATAGCAAATCATTTATAAGAATAAATAATAAATCATAAATAATAACCACCGTTTAATACCAGTAGAAATAAGAAAGTAATAATAGATTATCATAATAATGATAAAACAACTTCTAATCTATTTGTATATTTTATATTATATCAACTTATTTTAAATATAAATAAGTATCATAAATCATACCAAACAACTACATATATCATCGTGTATTATATAATTAATGCTATAATACATACTAAAGAGAGCCATAAATAATTGTTATTGTGTTGCATTTTTTCCAGAGAAATGATAAGAATCATTTTTATTGAAAAAATAAATATAATATACTAAGATGGCAAAAATAAAAATAAAAAGGATAAAATTTCAAGTTAGCAATTAAAAAATCCCTTTTTTGTGAGAATGAGATTAAGGCTTTTTTTGTAATTAAATTTTTAATACTTAATTTTTGGATAAAGCCACATTTTTTTTCCTTGAAAACGCCTAATTGAGGGAATCTGACTCTAAAACTTTTCTTATATTTAGAAATACTTATTGAAGACATTCTTTAATGTTTACCAGATCAGGGAGAGATTACGTTTTATCGTGTTCTTAGAAACATATCCAGGATATGATTTTTTGTGGTGGGATCACAATTCCAATTGGGTATTAGTTCTTTATCAATCAAACGAAAATAATTTAACTACAGACAATAATATATAAGTTTCTGTTTTACCAAAAAAATAAATAAATAAATAAAGGGAAAATCTTGTTGTAAATAAATTTTTTTTTACTAAATCATTTCTCATACTTTAATAGTTTCGGATTGGAGTTAAAGACATTCCAGCTTTCTCCAACATTTCTCATATTTAATAGTTTTGGATGCCGCTAGTGAAATTTTCGGATGGTTTCTAAACCTCGCGCTCGCGCTATAAAACCTGTCGTTCCCTGTCACCTTTGTTAACATTCGGCGGTCATACCATTTCCAATTTGACGGAATCCTCGCCGTTACCTCCGATAAGGTTCCCTATGCGTTTTCCAGATTTAGGGTTTTTATCAGATTCATTGTCACAGTTTTAGAGGTGTCACGAGGGAGAAAAAACGAATTCACCAGTCAATGGCGTCCTCCTCTGGTTTCTTGGATTGAGACTGTACGGACGGAGATGGACGAAGAGGTGGGAGAGGTCATCGAAGAAATATTTTCACCCGATGAAAATAGATTTCGATCACCAATTAGATGCCTTCCGTTTTTTCGATTTCATCCCGGGAAAAACGCCTGCGGAGGCTCGAGAAGCAGCGCTCTGCTTCGACATAGCTGGAAGTTGTCCCCCTTCTAGTAAGTGTTTTTTTTTTCCCTTACTCTCCGTCAGTAATTGCTCTAAAATTGTGGTTTCTTTGACCCCTTTTCTCATAGTTAGTTTCTTTGCTCTTTTATTTTCTTGTATCTTGATCCTTTGTTTCTAGTCGCCATTGTTTAATTGTTTTGATCATTTGTTAGCTGGCTCCGTTCTTTCATGCGTTAAAATATTTATGCGAAGATCTTCTTCTTTGTTCGAGATTAACATGATTTCTTCTTCGGTGGTAAGTTGGAATTCCCCTACGCAGGCAATATTTGGGCTTTGTTCTTTGGCTTGTTTGGATCTTTCTCCTGAGAAAGGTTTGCGCGGGTGAAATCTAGGCTACTCTTCCTGTAACTTCGAATAATAATCTCACTTATCTTAACACTATATATATTTAGAAGAGGCTTCACTCCTCCATATGTCCAAATCACATCTCGATAAACCAATAAATAGTCTGTAGCACTAGACCTGACAAATTTGATTCATTAACTTGTAGCCTTAAAGATTTCGAATTGCACGTCCCATTTTGGTCTCAAATTTGATATAAAGTCCTATTAGTTTGAGATGTATGTTTATTAAAGCATGCTAAAAATAGAGATGTAAACGGATATTCAAAAATCCGAATCTGATTCTCATTCACATTCGTTTAAGGTAATTCGAATTCGAACAAACAAATTCAGACGTGATTCTGGATAGTTTCAAGGTTAGTCCGATCCGTTTACATTTGATTATAAAACATTAAGTCCCACTACTCCACCTTTTCTAGGATAGTTCTAAGATTAGTCGGATCACGGCGCGAGTTCGGATAGTTTTAAGATTTGTCGGATGCTTCCTCTACAAGAGTTTTATGAAGTGAGCCAGACTGCGCCGCTTCACCACTTCTTCGTTCTTCTTTGTTTCTTCTTCCTTCTTCGTCTTTCTTCAATCGTCTATTGTCCCTCCACTCTCTCTCTCTCTCTCTCCCTCCTATGCCTTACTGTAGTTAAAACCCCTGAATCCAACCTACCTTCAAATTGAGACTCACATCTAATTATTCACCCAAAAAAAAAGAAGACTCACATCCAGTTCGCTCTTTCGTGAAGATGCAGCAAGAGGAACCCAAAAACTTCAAGCTAACCAAGAAACAATGGTTCCATAACTTTGCAGTTGAAAGCGGTGTCGAACCAAAGCTCTGTTCTCTCCGAGAGTTCTGCTCCTTTGCTTGGCTCGTCTCAATTTTGGCTCTTATCCCAGTTATTTTTATTCCGTTCTCCTCTTCTCAATTTAACTATTGTATTGGTTCGTTCTCCTGTGTATGTAGAAAGCTTTGTAGGATTGAAGCAAAGAGTACAAGAAATTCTTGTTTTGATTACAATATTTTCCTGCCTGGTCTGTTGTTTTGCTTGGTTTGAACTGTTTGTTTTTTTTTTAAATCACCTATTACTCCAAAGGCATCCAATGATAAAGATGCGATTAAAAAAAAATGCTAAAGATGAAATTTTTTTCTCGAAGGTTAATAAATTTAAAAAATTCAGTCTGCATTAAAGCTTAATTACAAGAATTCAGTCTTAGGGCTAACAATTTGGATTCAAATCGGATTTTAACCAGATATCCGATTAAAAATCAAATTTATATATACCGCGGAATCGATGTATTTGATAATCAGATTCAAATTTGGATAATGGTGTATTTGATTTGAATTCAATCCGTTTACGTCTCTAGCTAAGAAGCCAGTGAGATGCAGTTGGCATTATGGAATTTTCTTTTGGGGTCAGGATAGAATTGGTAATTGTGTATTTTTCAAAAAGATTACTGAATGCTATATTATTTTGCAAAACAGGTTGCTGTAACAAAGATAGAAGCTATTCTGGCACACAAAGTGTCAAAGGAGGTGAACTTTTTGTCTTTTTTGATGGCTGCTACCTATTTTGGGGAACATGTCTAGTCCTCTTTAATTGACGTGTCATCTTGTTTTGCTATTTTGGCTTTCATTCTATTTTATTACCATCAATTCGAACTGATTCAGATAGATTTATACACTTCTGGATGAACTACCAGGATGAACCTGTTCATGGTAATGTAGTGCATTTGAAGCTTAAACTCACTATTCCAAGAAAGCCTGAGCTGGAGACAGCACACAGGGCCCAAAGCCAAAAGTCAACCACATGTTCATTCAAAGCACACTTTTTGAATAGAAAGGTCTGTATTTAACAGGTAATGGAGGATTTTTATTTTTTATTTTTTTTGGGGGGGGGGGGGTTGCCGCTTGTTTGGTATGCATGTATTTACTTTCCCAGTTTACTAATTTGTCCTTTTTGATGAGGGTCAGATTCTTGAGGCTCTTTCATTGTGACTTCCACAAAAAAACAAACCACGATTACCTGCATTTTCAGGTACATATTTAGTATTTGTTCAATGGCCTTGTGTTCTACTATTATCAATTGCTTGTCTTCGTATTGGTGCAAGGTTCAATTGCTTACAAAAATATCTCTTAAACAGTTTTTTGTGTGTAACCATTTCTTTTTGTTACATTGTGTTAGGAATTCCATTTGAAGACATCAGAGAGGGCTCTGCAACACTGTACATCTACTTAATCCTCACTACCTTGCAACAAGTCTGATAAGGTAGGTCAGTGGATTTATTTTAATATATATGATTGCCATTTAAACAATTTTTATGTCATTGCCTGCAATATTATGTTTTAAATAATTTTTAATGTCATTTTCACATATTAGAATCTAATAATAGCAAGTTTGCCATTCTAGGTTGAAGTTAACAGAGGTAATGTTACACATAATGCAGCCATGGACTCCAAAAGGTACCATTGTGTGTAACCATAAACCATTGTGGCCTTAAACGTTGACATGTGAATATCTATTTTCTGATCATATCCGATGCAGTTAAGGCACATAATTGGGCTTCTCGAAGTGGAAATAACCTCGGTTTGTGTTTTATTCGTGTTGGGCCTTTGGTGGTCCAATGGATTTTCATTGTAATGGGCCTAAATTATGGGTAGGAGGTAGGAATACATGCTTTATTAATTACCCAAGTTGTTGGGTTTAATTAGAGTCCTATTCCTTTATTTATAATTGTTATCAAGTTTTATTAGTTGGTTGGATAAGGCTCTCTATGAGTCCAACCTTGTTTTAAATTGTTTTCCTTTATTTTAGACTGAGTTTTAGTAGGAATAGACTACCTCCAAGGTTATCAGCTGGAGGATTGTTAGGACTAGTTTGATTATTGTTTTGAGTTTTTATATATGTTTATAATGGGCTACAACCCTTGACACGAAAATTGATGAATAAAGTTGGTTTTTGCCTTCGGTTCCGTGGTCATTCAGAACGCTTCCTGCTATGGTTATTCAGCAGGACTATCAATGTTATCCGATTCATGTATGATTTTTGTATCTTTTATTGTGATATAATACACTCTTAAGTAAGTTTCCAGGATACAACTTTTCATCATGTGGTTGAATGGACTTAATAATAGAAAAAGCAAGAGAAGCCCAAAAAAATGCTTTGCATCCTGTATTTGTCAGGATAGAAACAAACATGCTTATTTCTGGGGTTTGTGCTCAGATCAAATTATGCGGAAAATCCGAAGGAGGAACATGAATTAGCAGACCAATTTAAAGCTTGATTCCTTTAAAAGGTATGGTGGTAGTTAGCATGTGAATATATTTATTTTTAGTATAAAACGCTAGTGGCTGTTATTTACAGACCCTCATAACATTTGACTCCAGATTTTTTCAAGTAAAGGAGATATTAGTGTTTTCTGGAATAGTAAGAGGGAAGTCGCATTACCCATGGTAATTTAATACACTTATGCTTAGTGTGGTGCCTCATGCTATTAATTGAAGTCCCTTAAACACATTTTTGTTTTTGTACAGGAGTTTCAATTTTTCAACAGATAAGAGGTCTCAGCATCATCCAGCCATAGAGCATTTTAACAAGGTATATTTCTTCTTCTAAATAGGAAGCATTTGGTGTGCCTCCTTTTGTATGTTTCTAAGTACTCATGTGTCTCTCTTTTCTCTTTTTCCTTCTTTCTTTTGGTGTAATTTTAGCTGTCGCTTACAACTGAACGCTAGCAGAATAGTACATCACAGCCAGGATTGGCCTGGTCTAGTTCTGTACTTGCTAAGGTTTTCCTTGTTTCTTGTGACATCCGAACTTGTGAACTCTATTACTGTTTGATTGCTTTGTGTTTCTATACTTTCCACATTATTTACTATTTACTTCTTTGATTTTGTTTATTTGAGGGCTCAAAGGAGAACACTCCAGGTCCTTTCAGACGAGAACATGTGATATGTATGAGAATTTTATCAGTCACCTATTTTATATACTTTATCTGGTAGTCTCCATTTTGTTAGACAAGATGCTTTGATTTAACCAAAGCTCCTAATCTAACAAACTCCAACTTGAAGACAGCAGCAATGATCCAATGAAAAGCCACAAAGGGTTGCAGAAAAGCAAACTCAAGGTTGCTGACTGACGGCTCTCTGTATCCAGATCCCAAGCCAATATAAACAGGTACTTCATAAAGTGTTAAGATTTTGGGTCAATTGATCTTGCTAAGTTTTGCAATATATGGTGTTTTCTGGCCCTCTTGACATTTTGTTCTATTTCGGTACTTGAAGTGAGGATTTCCATGTTACTTGTAACTTCATAGTTCATGCTACATTAATTTTTTGTCCCTCCAATAAATTAACATTAAAATTTATTATTGATTTTAATGATGTAATAGCTGACATTTCTTTGTGATGAATTTGTTTGTAGCACATGATAAAATTTGTTTTATGAACTATTTTCATTTTTTCTTTTCATAAACAGCTTTTAAAAATGATACCAAACACCTAAAAAAAAAAAACTCCTCAGAAATAACAAAAATAAAAATGGAACCAAAGATAACCTAAATGCTGTTTTTTGTTATCTTAGAAGTGTCATCGATCTAGAAAGCATACCAAGCACAGCCCTAGTTTCCAATCTTCGAAGTTGTTCCAAAGAGTCTTGTCACACCGCTGTAGTTTTAAACCTGAAATCATCCTCAGGATCTGATTATAATTAAAAAAGAACAAGGTCATTTTATCGCCCCAGTTTCCTGAAATGTGTCAATTTCATTAATTAGACCCTTTTGAAGGACTTCTTACAATTCACTTTAACGCTGCAATTACTATGTGTTATTTTGTATGGCAATGGGTAGGTCGTTGGGAAACAAGGAATGCCAAACAAAGGCATGAAGGAGGGTGGAGACGAACAACACAGACACCATCGCTGAAGATATGAATGAGAGAGTTAGTGCAAGGACATTGCTAGGAACACCGGGGACCTGCTCTGCGTACTTGATGGTTGCCAATGATACAGCCGTCATGGGAAAGGTGTAAGACCACCATGCCAGTGAAAAACTGCATATCAAAATTCATTTATCCACCATTGTTAAAATTAAAGTGAGAAAAAGCAACTGACTCACCTGAAGCCTCTAAATAAATTGATGCGAACCACAAGGGAAACATAGAGAAACAACGCAACGAAATAAAACGTCTGGGGAAGCCCATCAAACTCGCCATAGATGGCTTCCAAGGCGATGCTCGCAGCGGCTGGAGGAGCAATGAACATGTAATAAACTGGGTGTAGCTCCTTAGGCAAGGCCTTGCTCGTTGGCAATCTCTGATACAACGTGACAAAGACGACAAAGTAATGCGTGAAACCAACAGCACAGAAGAACTTGGCAGCCTCATGCCAACCGACCTTAGAGGCCAAAATAGAACCCACAAAGTTGCCAATCACGGAGAGATTCGAAGATGGGTTAGCCACCTTGGAGAGACGCCTATTCCCTCCAGAGAGCCATTGGCCATAGATCTTGAGCTCGAGGATGA
Source organism: Protea cynaroides (assembly GCA_028583415.1). Taxonomy (NCBI): domain Eukaryota; kingdom Viridiplantae; phylum Streptophyta; class Magnoliopsida; order Proteales; family Proteaceae; genus Protea; species Protea cynaroides. The sequence continues at coordinate 134,483,623 of CM053276.1, forward strand.
AGACAGGTGCCATGAAGGCACACCAGACGGCAGGGTGAAGGTTCTGTTGTGAGAATACGTGGGGGATGCCAAGGGCAAGGAACATGCAGACGATCCAGGGTGCGAAGAAGAAGTTCACTCGGACAGGGTGGAAGTATTCACGGCGGACAGCCTCGAAGTAGAATAAGCATTTAACTGCGTAGGTGAAGGAGACGAAGAATTGGACAGTGAGGGCAAGGAGCCAGAGGAAAAGGTTGATGAAGCGGGGAATGTGGAGGAAGCTGGTAGCTGGGCTAGTGGCAAGAGCGTGCCAGAGAATGGCTTGGCTGCTGAGGCCCATACAGATACCGAAACAACCGATAGGGAATCGGAGAAGGAACGGCCATTTCTCGTCCTTGGGAAGGAGAATGTCTTCGTGGTCCTGCAACAAACATTATTACGACATATGGTTAATTTCTGCGTCCAATTTCTACTGCCTAGAGGGTTGGCCTTGAACCCTTTGACTAGCCCATATCAAATTTCAGATACTAGATTCTACCAAAACGGAAGGAAATTACAGCCTTATCCCAACCAACGTTCTAAATTCAAGTATGGGTCATTGTCCTAAATCGATCAAGAAAATAACATGTGATCCATATTGTATTTAATAATATTAAAAGAAGATCAGCTGGGGGGATCAGTGAGGTCCAAAATTGATACGAATTAGTTTAAAATTTTTAATTTCCTATTTGATTGTATAAAAAAAATTTAAAAAGTAAAAAATTTCAAACCTAAAAAATAAGCTTTTTTTAGATTTATTACCTAATAATACTTAATTATTGCAGTCATGTTAGGTAATAAATCTAAAAGTTTATTTACCAGATTTGAAAATTTTCACATCTTTTTTCTTTAATTTCCCTTCCAACCAAATGGTGGCCTAACTCTTTCCTAACCGGAATTATTGGTTTAAACAAAATGATTGGTAATTATTGTCGATTTAATGATTCATGAAAAAAAAAAAAAGAAGGTTTTTCAATAAACTCAAAGATCGCGATGACAATGGAACCAAGAACTCTGAGAACAAAAATAGCAAGGAAGACTAACCCTACAAATATCAAAAAAGCCTGTATGAGATTGATTGATTACCTTGAGTTGGTCGAATTCAGGTCCTGTCAAGGCAGCGAAGTATCTCCCAACAGAGATGTCTTCCAACCCTTCTGAGGCTTCATTCGTTTGAGAATCCATCTTCTGCAAAGGCAACAAAGACACTTGTTTACTCCTGGTCGATTTGGTCCTGAAGATGCTAAAATCTGTTTTCTTTGCTTCTCCATTAACTCTACTGCCCGAATAGAAACCTCCAAAGCATTGACCAGTCCTTTCAAGTGTCCTACATCCCTTGGTCTCCTCCGACTCCTTCCTGTGTGAAGAAAATCCAGTTTCCAGCAAGACCTGCTTATTGAGACTCTTCAGCTGCCTCCTCATATCTCTTATTTTCCAGCAAGGTCTGCTCAATCGCTTCTCGACCTTGTTTTTCATCTTCATTGTTCCTTGGGCTTCTCCTTCAGGGAATACCTGATGGATATCAGCAAATTGCTCTTCTGGAACGCTTGAAACCTCATCCATGTCCTTAAATACTGTTATAAAGCTCCTTATCAGTGTCACGAGAGAAAAAAGATTAAAAACTGAAATTTTTTGTGTTTGAGAATGAAAAGCTTATTTAGTTCTCTGGGTTCAAATTCAACTTGAAAATCCAGTGAACGGTGACAGATGCTTCAACATTAATGAGGGAATATGGAGATTTTCACAGCTGCATGCAATTTGATTATATGCTCAAGCAAAAGAGAAGTTCATTACCACATCTGATCATACTATATACTCGTTATTAGCTTCATAACATTAACGGTAATGTTATTAATGTAATCACGAAAATTGTGGTAGCTTAAAAACGAAAAGAATTAACAAAGAAAAGTGTGAGACCCATCCAAAAGCCAAAACAAAATTTATGTTAATTTACAAAGAACGATGCCCAATGTTACATGATACCTTGAGTTACAAAGAAAGATGCCTACTATTAATCTAGGGTAGTCGCCACGAGCATGGAGATCTTGTCATACGGTCTTCTCAAATTACCTGCAAATTTCAATCCAGATGAACAAACAAATTTCTCATCCTGGGATGGGATTTGGAACTTGGAAGAGATGTATAAGAAGGCTGCACTGCACCTAGGCAATTTTTTTTTTTTTTTTGGATAGAATACCTAGGCATTGTTGGGGGCATACTCTTTGCAACTAGGAGATGAGGTTCCTACGCTAAGTGAGCAATAGTGGGACCCTTCCTTTCTATTTTTGATATATTCCAAAAACTCTACTGACTCATGAAATTACATTTTGGTTTTTCTCTAACCAATGTTATCTTTGTCAATGTAGGCATTTTAGGAAATTGAAAATGGGTTACAATACGTTCGTAACCTATATAAGATACCATCTTGCTGTGAAGTCAATGATTTTACTTAAGTGAGGAGCACTTCAAAGGTAATTCTGTCAACTAAGGCTTATTCATGGAAAATGTGTTCTGATGCACTCTTGATGGTCTGGATCAACACTGTTACACAGCAGTACCATAGCCGATTCTGCTCCCTTATTCTCTCTTTTCTATTTTTGACCCTGTAACTTGAATCGACCCATGAAATATATTCTACCGTACATAAAAGTCATCTCAAATAATTTTTTTTAAATATACCAACATTCCTCCACAATCCCCTTCTTTAATTTCCCTCCCTAAGAAAAACAAAAACAAATACACTCACCTGTATTGTATACCTCTCCTTTCTTGCACATAACTTTTTAAATATGCCAACTTTCTTCCACAATCCTTTCTTTAATTTCCCTCCTCAAAAAAAAAAATAAATAAATAAATAAATAAAAAACCACCTATATACCTCTCTTTTCTTTCCATAACTTTTTTGAATGATGCCAACATTCCTCTACAATACCTCCTTTAAATTCCCTCCTCACAAAAAAAAAAACCCTCACTTTTCCTTTCACATTCTCAAACATGATTCAAGTAACATTTGATTCATATCGATTTTAGACCTGATCAATTCTCGATCTGATCCTGTTTTAATATTATTATATGTTATATCAGCCACGTGTCAATTTTCTATTAGACCATATATCAATTCGATCTGAATCAGATCCATTTTAGACACAATTGATACCATATCACATACCCAGATTTAGAACATTGCTCTCAAACAACTTTCCCGACAAAGAGTTATATCTTTTCACTATCCTCGTCAAATCTATCGGCCTTATTTAGATTTTGGAGACTCGGTGGGAGCTCCACAACATTCTTGTGAATTGGAAAAGTGAAGACGACACAGATTTATATCTTTCCACTATCCTTATCAAATCTATCAGCGTTGTTTAGATCGTTGAGACTTGGTGGGAGCTCCACAACATTCTTATGAATTGGAAAAGTGACGATGTTTGATGTCAGGGAATTGGAATTCTCACGTTACACTCTCGCTTTTCATACTCTCAAAATTCTCTCTCTTGCTAATGTTTCATCGTATGCCTTTTTGGAAGGTTCTCAATAATCTTTCCATTGTTTTATTGAGCATAACTTTTGAGTCCTGACGTGCACCAACGAAAAGGGTCGATTATGGTTTTAAGGAGAATAATTAGTGGTATGACTCAATCCCACCATCATTTCAAAATTCCTGCAGTCGGGAGTGTCCATGTGCTTTTGGTTGTTGATAGAACCCTCCTACTGTTTGTAGATTCGCTTCAAGTGTGGAAGCTATTAAGATGAGTCCTATATCTCAATTTGATTTGCATTATGGGAAGGGGATCATTGTCAGGCGGTCCCGACACCAACAAAAGGGCCGATGAGAGCATGCACAGGGTCATCCAATAGGGTTGAAAATGGTTCCATGCAACCTGACAACGACAAACTTATTTTTCCATCGTATTATTTTATATATATATATATATATATATACTCAAAACGTTGAAAGCTTTTTCACACAGTCAAGTGAATAGGATGAAGATGTAAGATATTTTATAGGTTAAATTAATTATAAGGTTAGTTTAGTGGGAATCTAATTATATGTAAACCGATTTAAGTATGATTAGAGATGGACCATCCTGGTCCACTGTGAGACTGATCCAAGGTTGGGGGTGATATTATAAATATCAATGGTTAGGGTCCCCACAGTCACGTTGTTATTTTCTTCTACTGTTCTCATACGCAGAGAGAAGGTCAAGGGATCCCGACATGCTATGTAAGACTCTGATCCAAGCATTTCAAGCATTCAAAGCAAAGAAAACGGTCAAAAATCAATTTACAGCAAGAGGTATGTGTCTTATCATTTCTTTTCAATACCCATCGTATTCTAGTAATCTGTGTGGTGTGTTCGTTAGATTCATGGGAAATCCCATGGGAAAAACCCAAAGGGGATCTAAAAAATCTTACAATGGTATCAGAACCATCTACACAGACCTAGAATCGATGGGAAAGCATTGTTAAAACTTTATGTTTGATTGGATTGGAAAAGGGAAAGATTTTTCTCTCAAATTTTTCATATGAACCTATGTAGGGTTTGGCCCCTCGAAATTTTTTTAGACCATTAAAAAGTAAAATAAATCATATAGGATTGTAGGTCTCGGAGAAACGGAGCCCGCGCGGTTTACACGTTTAACCCGAGGCCCGACCCATTAGCCCGAAATATTTGAACCGGGAACCCAAACCATGGACCCGAATTTGTGACCCGAGAACCCGACCCAACGACCCGAAAACCTAGATGGGTGGGTTGGTTGGACAGGCGGTTGAACCGCTGGCCTACGGTTCAATTTAAGACCAGACCGTTTGGTTCTGTCTGGACCAAAGCATTTAAAAAAAAAGGGGTTTAAATAGTGGGTTCCATCCAACCATAATCGAACCCAGCCAGACCGAACCAAGCCAAGATGAATCGTCCAAAACTGGTTCAGGTTATATAAAAGGTAAGCCGACTTTGATCGACAATTGTGGGCGCTAGGATTGTCGGATTTTAACGCGATTTTTTACACTGTGCCTCTTGGAAAATGATATTTATTTGCATGAATGATTTATATGGTTAATGCAAGTAAATGGTATGTGTATGAGTCTTCAATTGTTTGATACTGTATTTAAACTTATACACTGATGTGTTCATTCAAGTATGACTGTCCCAAAGAATGTTTTGATATCTATCTTTTTCTATTTGGGACAAGGTATAAATAAATATAAATTGTATGTGTTTATATGAATCTTGTGTAATTTATCTATTGCAGGATATTTGTGTTTGGACTCATATAATGATAATGGTTTATGTCTCCTAGGATGTCTGTCTCAGTGAATGTACCATATGGTTTGGTAGTTTCTTTTTCACTCTTCCTAGGACAAAGAATAAAATTTATTATGAAAAAGGTTGGAGACTAGTCTAGGATCGTTTGGCCTAGATGTATCTTTCATAGTAGTTTACATAAGTTGTGAGGTATTCTACTATTGAGGTTATGTGTAGCAGTATTAAGATGAAAAATATTGCGAAGGGAATATCTAAGAAAAATCCAACGGATAAGAATAATGTTTTAGAGGGGATCGGAAGATAGTCTATTAACCTAGCTCTCTAGTACCACTTATGTTGGAAATGGTAATGTGAGAAAATATTTTTCGGAGCTATCAACTATCACTGAAAAACTCAAGGATAATGAGAGCAATGTAATTGATATATTAGATATCACATTCCTTGCTAGAAAATATATTCAAATTTAGGTGGCTTCTATTACCAAAGGGGGGAAATAGCTAGTGATAAGATTGTTGTTGGATAACTCCAATGTGGATTGCTCAAAGATGGGTAGATTGACCAAAGATAGGTGGTTTGACCAAATACTGTTAAGCCAGATAAGAATATCTAGAAAAGGATAACGATTCTAGGACTCCCTAGGTATTTGGGGTAGGAGGGTCTTGAAGACTATTGGCTTGAATATTGTAAAGTTTCTTTTACATTCAAATGTTTTTTTTACTCTTCATTTTACTTTGTTTTATGTTTATTGTTTGACTTAACATATTGTTTCCCATATTAAAAAAATGTGATTGATGTTACTTGAAATATCGGAATGTAAAGTTTTCCTTTTCAACTAAATGCAAAGAAATTATGCTTATGGTGCTTATGATGTTGTAAGGTAAATGACTGCATTTAATGTTGATTGTATTTGTTCTGTGATGTGGTGAAAAGTTTTTCATGTTTGATTGTACAATCTTAGGTTCGACTAGTTGTACCAATCATAGTTGATCTCTAAGGCAATGTAGAGACAGGTTAAGAAAGTTTTCTTGGAATGGTTGAAAAGATTTTGTCAATGAGAGTTTTGATTCTCTTAGTCAGTGGAAGTATTCAGTTCTGCTTGGTTAGTGGGAGATCTGGTAATTGATGGTTTATCTATGATTGTTTGTTTTGCCTGTGGTTTAATGGGCAGGATTATTAGTGAGCATTCATTTCATTGCTGGTATGTATTCTTGATTATTTAAGACATGTCAAGTTGCAAGGCGATATTTAGCCAAAGAAGGTGGTAAACTAAAGTATGATATTAGTCCAAATTGGAAGCGATTTGCCCATATAAGTTGGATAATATTAAAGTGCGTTGACCTATAAGGATTTTAAGGTAACGGGATCATGGTAATTCGATCATTGAACTCACGTATTCATCTCAAAGTGATTTATGTCATTAAATAAACCTCTGTATGTGACTAACAGAAGGGGGTACACCGGATGTGTAAGAGTACTTTCCGTTGTTGTTCGACATTGATAAGCTTGATGACTGGATCAAAGTAAATGATGGTTTTGGTGTAATTAGATTTCATGGCCACATTGGATCAATGGTGAATTTATAATTAATATAGCCCAAGTGGGAGATTGTAAGATATTTTATGGGCTAAATTAATTATAAGGTTAGTTGGTTCAGTGTGAGTCTAGTTACAGATAGATCGGTTTAAGTATGATTAGAGATGGACCAACCTGGTCCACTGTGGAACTGGTCCAGGGTTGGGGGTGGTATTATAAATACCAATGGTTAGGGTCCCCATAGCCACGGTGTTATTTTCTTCTCCTGTTTCCATATCCAGAGAGAAGGTCAATGGATCCCTACAAGCTGTGGAAGACTCTGATCCAAGCATTCCAAGCATTCAAAGCAAAGAAAACGGTCAAAAATCAATTACAGCAAGAGGTATGTGTTTTATCATCTCTTTTCAATATCCATTGTATTCTAGTAATCTGTGTGGTGTGTTCGTTAAGGTTCATGGGAAATCCCATGGAAAAAACCCAAAGGGGATCTAAAAAATCTTACAGAAGAAAAATAATAGGACATGATCATTTAGGTGACCTTCCCTCCTATTAGAGGAATTCCAATAATGCCTATGCAACTGTTCCTAGATCTTAATCTAACATCCACCAGATCCCAAGTGAAGAGATTCCTACAAAAGGGTGTAATTCTAGGCAGAGACTGGATATGTTCACTTTGAGGGGTGAGGCTGGTAACAAATTTAATTGATACTGGTTGTAAAAGTTTAAGGATGTTAAAACAATAGCATATCGAGCTGATTTTAAAAGCAACCCCATGTGTCCCATTCTAGGGATGTAAACAGATCCGATTCGAATCAAATACACCATGATTTGCAAGCATGCATATCAAGCTAGCCAGAATAGTAGAGTTCAACCGAAGTCAGCACAGAAGTACAAAATAGACATGCTAACAATAGATTTCAAATCAGAATATTCACTACAATCCATCTTATTACCTATAAATCCTTAATTAAAAAGCAAAGAATATTATTAGCTTAATTAAGAAACCTTTTTTTTTTCTTTTTGGTAAAAACTTAATTAAGACACCTGTGTAAACACAAGGATCAGCTTTTTATGAGACTCACTCGTGTTGACATGAATCCCATCTTACATGTAACCGTAGCCTAATATGAAACCAAAGCCTGAATTACAAACAGCATGCTTAATTAGATGAGTAAAAAAAGAAAGAGAGTTTTGAGTCTTTTGACAAATATGTAGAAGCAAAACATTCGGATTTTTTTTTTTTTTTTTTTTTAATTTTTTACTCTATGAATGAAGAGTTGAAGTGTACACAAAAGATGGGCAAATTTACACATATGCAACTATTTCCCTAAATACAACGTTTAATGTGATTGAAAGAAAGCATATATTATTTTTAGATTTAAGAAATTTTCATTTTTCAGTGGATTCAAGATTTTCGAAGGTCATTCTATCATCACATTTGGTGGTGACTCTTAATAGGTTCAAAGAACTCCACAGTTATATTCTCATTGAAAGCTAATCATATCATTTTTCTTAATCTCTATTGTCTAAATATACTAACTATTTTTTCTGCTATGTATTGAATCTCTTTGAAGCATAACAGTAAATCAGCAGCAGTTCTCAAACTTATGTCTAAAATCCATAACCTTCATCTTTGTTCCAAGATGCCCTCAATGTCCTATCCTATCCAAGTAAAAAAGCTTTCAAGTTTATTTATAGAAATTCTTCAGGATCTGATTGGTTGTAAACGGAATTAAAGAGAAGGGTAATGAAATTTTTAAATTTAAAATAAAACATTTTATTACAGCATATGATATCATATGATTATGATTATGTAACTAATTCCAAATCATTCCATATTTAGTTATTTAATTTTAAAAAATAAAATAAAATTTACATCTATTAAGTATCATTACTAAATAAAATAAAAATTGAAATAGTTTATATAATCATGTTGTGTTGTAGTTTTAGAAATATAATTTTTAAGTTTAAAAATTTTACTTTTCTTCATTTTAATTTATATACTTTTTAAATGTAAAAATTTTACTTTCTTTCTCTTTAATTTTCTTTGCAACCAATCAGAGAGTTAGAGATAAAATTCAAATCTCTAAAAATTAATTCAATTTGAAGCTGCACTATTATCTAATTCCCCAATATAACAATCATTAACCCAAGGCAAGTGCAAGGAAAAATAGAGAAGATGAGCCTATTATTTTTATAACATAATGGGGAAAGGAGTTACATAAAATATAACTATCATATTCATAAAATATAAACATACCATTTAATATCTTTGAGCAAACTCACAGTTCAACCACGCAGGGGGAACGGAAGGGAACCAGCATGCTCAGCTGCGAGTGAGACCAAACGATTGAACCCCGTAATCCCCGTTACTGTCCTTGCGAACCTCAATGTCACACAGCATATCACATACTGTTTATCAGCCCGTCTCTCTGACCAGAGCACGCACAATCTTCCCCCAACATTCATCGTCTTAGCATAAAACTTGTGATTCGGTCAATCCTTCTGCATCCCTTTCAGTACTTGCCATTTGCCCACCTTCACGCCCAAAGCCATGATGCCTCCATCAATACCTGGGTGATACAAAATCCCATCAACAACAGAAACACTTCTATTCCAAAGCGCACTGTACCGAATTGGTACTTCGTGCCAGGAAGAATCACAAGGATTGAAGGTAACTATACGTACATGGTTCACGACATAAAATTTATCCTCCGCGACAGCATTTGCACACACCAGTTGAACCCTAACCTCGACGGGACTGGGAACAGTAAGCCAATACCAAAGCGCAGGGTCGAACACTTCAAGCCAATTGATGGAATCCTTGAAGCAACCGCCCATTCAGAACTGCGGCGGCGAATACCCCTCCGACACCCATCTTTGGGCCAATTTCCAGCCTGGTGAAGCGACAATCGCATATCCAAACGGTGGAGGAGGGGACACCGCTGTTGGAACCGCCGAGGAGGGCGATGGCGGTACCAAAGACGAAGGGCTCAGAAGGGATGAGAAGGAAGATGGAGACGCTTCTCGGGATTTTAGGTTTAGAAAGGTAGAGATCGAGGGTGAACCACTCGAAGGGAGACCCGATCAACGAATTGAAGTGACGAATGTATGTTATAAGGTAGAGTATGTTCTGGGTGCAGTTGAATCGTTTGCTGGTGGGGAAGAGTACTGGGAGGAGTGTCCCATACATGGATTTAGAACCTTCGTATAGAATAAAGCAAACCACAATAGCCTAATATTAAGGCAACGTTAGACGGTTTTAGAGAGACCAATCTGCATTAACGTGTCAACCTAAGCCTTCTCTAGCAAGAACATAAACCGATCGAGCAGATGAACGACTTTAAAAGGAAACTCGATACTCTGTTAATGGTTCTGATGACCCATTTCCTGGCATGAGCATTTAATGATTAGAGACTGATCGTCTTGGAATATATACCTCCATAACAGTCAAATGAATCAATAAACTTCATCAGACCGAATTCATTATACAATAACTGCATACATGCATCCCTACTGAACTGTACCCAGACAAAATACGCTATTTATAATCCTATTTCTTTCCCATTCCTAATTTTCTTTTTCTTTTTTTAACCTGATACCATATCAACTTTCAATTTTATCTCAAAAAGTTTCCACATGATCCAAGTTTTAAGTTCGGATTTGCAAAACCACCCAAGAGAGTAGAGTGTACCCATCCCTTGCTGCTTTTTCCAAGAGATGGGCAAACCCAGTTGAGTCATAACCCATGAATGACCTCCATCCATTTCCGGACAAGTCTGATAAACCTACTACTAAGTTTGATCATTGGGTATTCTTTGATATTGCTTCGCCAAACTCAACAAACCACTTGGCATTGGATGAACTGTTTTCTTGGCATCGTGGATTTTGCGGCTGCATTCCTTCTGAATTCATCAAGAATTGTGCATAGTTGAATGCCTTGGGTAGAACATTGCATGGCTTTGCAGTGGGTGGTGCCGGCAGCAAAGAAACCAGCACCTTGGCAACCTCGTGCATGTTTGGTCTCTCTGATAGGTGCCTCCTAGTGCAGAGCAGAGCAAGTTGGAATGTCTTCCTCACCACTCCTAGATCCATGCACGTCACAGATACCTCCGGATCAACTGCCTCCATAACCGTATTATCATTTGCCTTGGACAATATCTGAATCACAGAATATGAAACCATAAGAAAATGATAGTGCAACATATACTCAAATTTTCCTGTTAGAGTTCAAGGCATCAGAATCTACAAACCCATTGATTCAAGTTCAATTCATTGTCCACGGCCTTCTTCCCGGTGAGTAGCTCCAGAAGAACAATCCCAAAACTATAAACATCAGACTTCTCGTTAAGACGAGAGGTCCGTGCATACTCTGGGTCAATGTACCCAATGGTGCCCATCACAAAAGTGGAGGCATGGGATTTTGCAGATGGGATGAACTTGGCAATCCCAAAATCAGAAAGATGGGCTTCGAAGTTCTCATCCAGCAGGATATTTGACGACTTTACATCCCTGTGTATGATCCGGGGATTGCAATCTCGGTGCAGATATGCAAGCCCTTGGGCAGCTCCAACAGCTATTCTCAACCGTGTATCCCAGTCCAGTTTTACTTTCGTTCCTGGTCCTGAGTTTTAGAAACAGCATAGAACATTCATATCATGCAGCATAGACAGAAAGTCTGACAAGAAATTTATGAAACGAAAGGACAAGAAAACATACCATGCAGAAGATCCCACAAGGAACCATTCTCCATGTAATCATAGAAAAGAAGATTTCCATGTGGTGAAAGGGAATAGCCATGCAAGCTCACAAGATTTCTGTGCTTAATGCTACCAATAGTCTCAAGTTCAGTTTCAAACTCCCGCAAGTTTTGTGGATACTGGGTGTAGAGCCGCTTGATAGCTATGGGCTTGGAATTCTTCAGTACACACTTATAAACTGTGCTTGATGCGCCATAGCCGATGATGTATTTCTCACTCAAATTCTCAGTAATCCTCATGATGTCTTCATAGGTGTGAACAGCCATGTCCATATGGAGAATTACAAGCTTTGGTGGACCTGATATAAAACAGAAATCATAAGGGAACAAAAAACCATAGAATAAATATAACTTTCAAGACAAATCTAAAGGCATCATAAAACCTTGAAGAACTTTATTGCATAGAATAAATATAACTTTCAAGACAAATCTAAAGGCATCATAAAACCTTGAAGAACTTTATTGGAACCCTTCTCATATTGCTTCTGCAGGTTGGCTTTATAAATTGCGACCATGATCATTAGTAACAGTGTAACAGAGCCCAAGGCAATACAGACAGCAGCAGTGTGGGAGATAATAGCTGAACCAGAGATGGAAAGGTCAGTCTAGGGAACCAAAAAAGGATGCACAAAATAGCCTAAGCGTTACTTATCCTCTGCCATTACATATGATTGGCCATATACCTTTGGATACTGGCTCATATGGCCCACACAATGATCCAGACCAGTTGCCACATAATAAAGAATTACCCAAGAAGCTGAAAAACATACCAGAACAATATAAGCAATTATAACTGAATTGCAGCCAAATTCAGGAAAGATTCTGTTAGGCAGATTGCACACCTTTCTGGTGGAAACCTCGAAAAGTTTTTGGTAGGAGGAACAACACCCGACAAGTTGTTGTAAGAGAGGTTCCTGAACTCCATGTGTGTGTTAGTACCCTACTTCCCCACATTTAATGCAGTAAGAAAATGAACAGGACTTACAAGGTCACGAGGCTGAAACAATTAGTTAACTGGACAGGGATATCACCACGAATATTATTGTTGTTCAGAATACTGCAAGAAGTTCAATTATCAGAAAGCTTATCTTAAGACTCTAAAACTTGTAAAAGTAAATATTTTCATTGGAACTCAGTGGATGGTATGCTTACAGGGCAACAATATTTTGCAACTGACCCAACTCTTCAGGAAGCCAGCCTGAAAGCTTGTTGCATGAAATATCACTGAAAGAGTAGAATCAAGATAGTTATTACACATAAAATGAAAAGCGACTTTCGTGTGCTAAGATACATGGGAAAGGATGATATTAGCAATCTTAACAAACTCACATAATTTGGATACTTCTAAGAATTCCGAATTCTGCAGGAACAGGTCCATTGAGACGATTTTTACTCAAATTCCTATGGAGCAGATAATGAAAGTTAAAACTGTCAATTACAAAAGGCCTAGACAATACTGAATATCATTTACCACCACAAATTGATTTCTTACTTACAGTGTAAGAAGGTGCTCCAGGGCACCAAGAGAAGAAGGAACAGGACCAAAGAAATCATTGTTTGATAGATCCCTGGTTATGTATCATATTAGAACATACTCCTTCAAATAGGATGCTAAAAAATATATCAATGGCATTGCACCACTTACAGTGTATCAAGATTGACAATGCGCCCCAATTGAATAGGGATCTTGCCTTTGAAGTTGTTTGAAGAAAGATTCCTGCAGAGAGAGCTTAAGTTTATGAATGCCAAAAAGGAAAATGTAGCACAGGAAATTATGAATATAAGGCTTTACGTAGCTACCATTGAAAACTTACAGATAAGTCAGGCTCACTAAATTCTGGAAACCAGATGGTATGGAACCATTCAACCGGTTACCGTGCACATTGCTGAAACAGATTTATAACATATCAGTGGACATATATCATAATTTTACAGTAATTGGGACAGGAAAACATTAACTCACAATTGATTCAATGCTGTGCAAGAGCTGATATTCTGTGGAATGGGGCCTTCAAGATTGTTATTGGCAAGATTTCTACAATGCAAGGCACAAGTATTTCATGATGCAAAATACAATTATGAAGAAACGAAAGGAACACGAGGAAAGAAATAGAAAGTGGAATATGTGCAGCCATGACTCAACAGTTCAAACAGTTCTTCCAAGTTCCCAAGTGCTGCTGGTATCCCTCCAACAAGCTGGTTGTTGTTCAGTTGCCTGCGTATTGAATGGATTAGTACAAACAATAGAAATAATGAATCACTTCCAAGCACTTTATGCAATGGCAAGAAAGCTCTTACAAATAGCTAAGTTTTGTCATATTCCCCAGTTCTGGTGGTATAGGTCCAGTAAGTTTGTTACCATGCAAGTACCTAAATATTGATTAAACAATAATATTAATGAAGGACTACAAAAGTGTACATGTATACTGCTTAAACTAAAGAACTCACAATTTGCCAGTATAAGTTAGGTTGCCAAGTATTGGTGGAATTGGTCCGACCAATTCATTGTCACTTAAATCCCTAAAAGAACAAAGCAAACGGAGGAGCTGTTCAATGTACATTCTTGTAGAGAAATGAACTTTATCAGGTTTTCTATTATATTAGGCTTCAAACAATCAAAATGAAAAGAATAGCTAACTGCTTACAAGACAGCAAGGGCTTGCATCAAACCAATGACTTCAGGAATCTTCCCTGTAAGCCTATTTCCTTGAAGTGACCTGATTAAAGAACTTGTAAGCTCGAAAGGTGAAGAAACCACAAAGCAGGAATCTGATCTCATGTAAGCCTGGAAGACAATAAAATAAAGAAACATACAGGGTAGCCACTTGCAGGAAGCCAATATTGTAAGGAATTTCCCCAGTGATCTGGTTGTATGAGATATCCCTGATTGCAATCACAAGGCAACCAAGGCCAATAAGAATGTATAACAATCATACAATGCTACAAGAAAGATGTGTAAGGAAAACATACAATATTTCAAAGCTTGTACAATTCCCGATGCTATCTGGTATCGCTCCGCTTAGGTTATTCCCCCTCACATCACTGCAAAAATCGAGGTGTCAAAAGAAGATCAAAGATATCATTATTGAATAACTCCCACAGAGTGCAAGAAGAGATTATGATTTTAGGTATTGGGATCAGATCTGCTGGCAACGGCGGATCCGTTTTGGTTTTGGGAGTGGCCGTTACAGATACTTGGTCTATATGGTATCGAATACATGAATCGGAATGGGTACAGATACCGGCCAATATAATGCCACATCAGCATACTTGTAGATACTGGCTGATACGTATCCAATACCAATACCTGTTCCAGCATATCCGATATCCATTCCAATACCGTGAACTAAAACCATGGATGTGATAGATTACTCACAAATACCAGAGGCCCGACAATTGACACATATCAGAGGACAATGTTCCAGTCAGCGAGTTGCCACGTAACCCTCTGCAGACACAGATACACAAAACAGCCCATAAAGAACATAACAAATGAGCACAACAAAATCAGCAACATAAAGCTATGAATAGTAAAAAATATGAGACGAGCAAAATACTCACAGATACTGCAATACTTCATTCCAGTAGATAAGCCGTGGTATTTCTCCTGTAAGCCGGTTCTGTGCAAGATCCCTGGCAGATGTTTAGTTAGTGTCAAAATACTTTATTGCAAACTCCTCACAGCACCATACTCCCACATCCATGCAAACACTGCTTTGTGTCTCACTAAGGAGACAACACCCTAATAGAGGTGTCATACCCTAGTAACAACCAAAACCACCACCACCACCTCAAGTGAGGAAGTAACGAAATTGTCAATGGACGAATCACCAAAATTTTACTTGAAAGGCTGAAAAGAGCAGAGCAGCAAAAGTTGGCAAAAGAAAATGAGCACTCACAGAGTTTTGAGATTTGGTAGTTGCGACAAGGTTGAAGGAATCGGGCCAGTCAACATATTGTTCTTCATAGTCCTGCACCACTCAATCCGTTAAATGCTAGTTAGGTTCAACATGCAGTGATGTACACGACCAAGAATAAACATTTTCAGACACAGGAAACTTACAAATCTTCCAGTTGCTTAAGTTTGGATATTGAAAAGGGTATATCACCGTAAAGCGAATTAGCAGATAAATCCCTGCTCAAGGCAAAGCACCCAAGGAGGGAAGATATTAAACTTCAGTTACATCACCAGAGAGCGGAGCTTGAGCCCAAAAAAGATGGCGGTGGCTGAAAAAACAGAGAGTATAAACAAGGGGGAACTTACAGAACTTTCAGGAAGACACAGTCGCCAATTTCATCTGGGATTTGCCCTGTTAATTGATTTCCCTTCAAATCTCTGCACGTTAGAAGACACTGCGTGATTGACATACAGCAGGAGGAAAGAATTATGCAGAGGAGGCCTACAGAAGGATAATGGCTTTCACAAGGGAAACACCCGAACAGATAAAAGATAAATACTTACATGACTTGTAAGTTGGCAAGGTCCCCAATGGCGGGCGAAATCTCTCCGCACAGATTCAAATTTGATAGATTCCTTCCCAATGAAACAGAACTCAATTAATACGACCCACTAGTCTCAGCTACATCAAGGAAAGGAGCTTGCAGCATTTACAAAATGGAAAGGGAGGGAAAGTTGTGTGTTGATTTACATACAGGGAAACAACAGAGAAACTAACGGTGTCGCAGGTGACGCCACGCCAAGAACAGTGATCGTCGTTGCGCACATCATCCCAGTCGAGAAGCACATTAGCTACGTTGCTAAAAGAAGCTTTGATCGACATCAGCGCTTTTACTACACCAACACATGATTCCGACAAGCAATTCTTTAAGCCAAATAAACAAATAACATTGAGAAGAAACGAATAAAAAAAAGAAGCAGGATAAGCCCTAACAAAACTAAATAATAAACTAATAAACTAGAGAGCTTAATGCATCCCATGATGAGCTTCAAAAGAGACTGAGCAGGCAAAGCCAAAGAAAAAGAAAGGTTTTCAGAAGAGGTAGCAGACTTGAATATATAATAACTCCTCCCTTTTTAAGTCCACTGAAGTGACACAGTTTCATTTTCTATATTAGAGCTACTCTGTACACAAAGTTGCTTTGTCGTCGATGGAGCTTCCTGCAACTTAGTTATCAACCTAGAGTTGGAAACGCTCCGGAATGTAAACGCTCGAAAGCGTATGCTGGGGACTGGCGGCCTAACATCGACCAAAAAAAAAAAAAAGAGGAAAACGAAAGCGGCAAGCGAAGTAGAAGCCGAAAAGTAAGCGAACCTTCATCAGACAGTTGTGAAACGACCACAGACTGGAAGGACAGCGCCATTATTACCAAACAGATGAAAACCATCTTCTCCCTCTGCAACATCTTCTGTTCTGTTCTCGACTGAAATGCAGGAGAAGAAACGGGAAGATGGAGACACGGAAAAAGAGTAGAGACGAATGGGATCTGCTCAGAGAGGAGATATGCACAGAAAGAGCACAAGCTCACTATCAATTGCGTCGTGAACTTGTGAATGACCGAGCGAGTGTGAGAGCGAAAGAATGAATGTAACAGAAATAGAAGAGCAGCTTTCGGCGTGAACTGCAAGGAATGAGAGAGAAAGAGAAAGAGAGAGAGACACATAGATAGGGAGAGTGAGCAAACGGCGGTGAATAGACGTTAGGGGGTTAACGAAGCTAAAGAAGACAACACTGTGAAGCGGCCGTTGTCGGCCGTACTTCCGTTTCCGAAGGAGAAGAGATTTTATTTTTGTTTTGCCCCGAATAAGAAGTGATCATTGATTTACTTCACGGTATCGGATATCGGTATCGGACATGGATATTTATCAGTGTCAGTTAGATGTCAATCATAAGCTGATGTGGTGCATATTTTTTTGTATCGGTCATGTATTGATTGGTTTTGGTCATATATTGGCCAATATTGATTTGTATCGATTATGTATCGGTCAATATCGATATGTGTTCATTTATATCAATCAAGTTACTGATTCAGCGAAACGATATTATATCAATCAAGGTTGATACGAAAACAAATCAACCGATATAAAACTGATACATAAAACCATGGATGTAATTGTACGACAGGAAGAGACAAATGGATATATTTGAAATAAGGATGTAAAAACAAATCAAACCGTTTACATCATAACCATTAAACCGATTAATAAATGTGACTTTGATTCTAATTTAAGAAAATAAAATCATCAATTTTAAATCAATTAAATAAGTACTTAAAAACATATACTTGAGGTTATTTAAAAATTTATTTATAATTTTATATTAAGATAAGAAATGAAAACGTTGTTCAATGGTCTCTGACTTCAAGACATATTCTTATCATTCTCATAAAGATTGTTTAAAATTTGATTAATAATTCATTTTGATAAATAGTTTAATAAACGGTTCAGTCTCAGTTTTACAATTTTTTTTATCCGAAGTGATCGGACCCGTATTGTCTCGATCACACCTTTAATTTGGAATCTAAAAACAGCATATTATATTTGAATTATAAAAATGAGAGAGGATTACCCATAATGTCAATAATGAAGAATCTCCAGGGGTGTACAGGAAATCGATAAGACGATAAAGAGGAGAGAGAAATGACCAAAAGGCGAATTTAAACCATTTACTCAGCTCAAAGTTGGAAGAATGTAAAAAAAAATGTCTATAATAATGAAAATGCTGGTAGATAAATATAAAATTAGCGTCATATGTGACTAACCTAAATCATATCTTCACTACATAATAACTACATAATAATCAAAATGTGGACCTTGTTAAATGATTCCACTCTCACGGGTCCAAATCTTCTCCTCCAATGCTCTCCGGCTCCCACCCCATCCAACCATTGGAGGGATGAGCCGGCTGAAACTCCAACCCCCTCCAACAATTGGATGGGATGGAAGCCGGAGAGTCGTGGAGGAGAGGATTGGGTTCCCACTCTCACCCTCTCATCAAGCGAGAAACCCTGGCCCTCAAAATAGAAAAATAATAAAACAGCAAAAATAGGATAACAAGAGTGGGGCATGTAAAAAGTGTGATTGCACTTGATTTATTGAGACAGTCAATTTGGGTCCCACTTAGAATAACACCAATGACAAAGAAATAAAGAACAGCAACAGCCGCAGGATACAGCAAGAGAAACAGAAAGCCTGTGAAGGGAGTAAATAGGGGTAAAACAGGGAAAAGGGACACTGGTCAGAGGTCTGTTTCGTATAAAGCTGGCGAAGGCTTCTTCTGAGATTTATTATGGCGTTTTATTATCCCTTTCGAAGTACCCTTTTATGTTCGCGGTTCTCCTCCATTGGGACTCACAAAAATTTCTGCCCTTTACTCCCGAATCTTGTTGCTGCTGCAGCATGAAGCGTGGACAAAAACAAGTCCCTGATTGGCTCAATCTAGAGAACTAACAACCTCAAGAATAGGGAAGGAGAAAAAAAATAAATTGTGAAACAATTTGGATAGCAAATAATTTAAGGTGTCCATTTGGCTCATCTCAATTCTATCCTAACCCGCCTTAAACATGATCACAATCGGATTCGGGTTGGTGACTTAGTGTTGAGTCGGGTTTAGGTTGAAGCCTCGGGTTGAGTATGGTCCGGTAAACTTGACCCTATAATCCCTAAACAATATATTCTATTTCAATTGTCAACTAATTTAGTTATCACTCACTCGAAAATACTAACTTCCTAACCTTGGGTTTGTCTTCTTTTTTTTTTAATTCCCTTAAGTTGTGTTTGGTTACAAGGGGAATTAAAGGGAAGAGAATTGAAATTTTTAAATTTAAAAAATTAAATTTTATAATGATTACAATATATGCTATTACATTGCTATGCATATAATTCCAAATCATTCTATATTTAATTATTAATTGTACTTCATTTACGTTCAAATCTCTTGCATTTAAAAATAAAATAAATTTTATATTTTATTAGTATTATTATTAAATATGTTAAGAAATTTAAGTAATTTATATAATTTATATTTTAAGTTTAAAATTTTTTCCTTATTTTCCCTTTGATTCCCCTTGCAACCAAACACTGCCTTAATAATTGATAAGGAGAAAATTTTCTCACTGCTTCAATGTGGAAATAATATTTCATGCCACACTAATGAGATGCTACGATCAATATCGTTAATTATTATAAGATAAATTACACAGACACCCCTTGTACTGTAGTGAAAATACACAGAACTATCCTGTTTTTTCAAAAGTTACATAGAATACCCCTATAACTATGCTATCATACAACCTCACCTACACTGTTACTTTCAACTTAACGACAGAAACTCCAATTTTTTTAAGACGAAAATATCCTTATTCGAGTTCTCCAAAAAAATAAAACAGACTAATCATTCCTCTTTCTTCTCCAACGAAACAAGTTGTTCGTGTTCTTCTCCAAAGAAATCCCATATGAGAGTTCGTGTTTTTCTCCAAAAGTAGAGATTGAGAAGGTAAATTATATTAGGGAGTAGGGGTAGAGTACAACATGTCAAACTCAGAGTCTGAGATAAAAAAAAAAAAAAAAATCCTTCTTCTCCCTTCTTCCCATATCCACAATGAGAATCTGAAACAGAGTTTCGATCAAAATCGAAAACAAATTGAGAGCTAAGGCTGTTGGAGTTGCTGTCATGGCCCTAGGCCATGGAATTCCGACAGCGCCGCTTGTGCAACCTCTAGTGATGGGATTTCGAAATAAGGAACTTGTCCAATTGGATGATGTTGAAGTTAGAGGCCATTACCGTGCCTTACCGTTTTGAGCTGTCTGTAGCCATCAGACCAATAATCAATATCTAAAGAGAATCTATTGATGTAGATCTTTCTCCTCCACGAGTTGCTGTAAACTCGTTTTCTTATCCAGCGCTCAACATCTCCCTCTTCTTCTCATTATTCTCCACGACAACTATTAGAAATTGTGGGATTCTCTTAATAGAAAAAATATGGAATGGAGAGAATTGAATTTAGTGAGAGATATGACAGAAGTGTTTCGTGATTCTAGGGTTAGGGTATGGGAAGGATGAAAGATGTAGATCTTTCTGGACAAGGAAGTTGTGAGCGACAATAATGACAGAAACGAGAAGATGAGTGATTGGAGAGAGGTGCTGGCAGAGATTGTTTTGGGGGTTTCAATTTCCAACAACTCATAGAGTTGAAACCGTAATCAAGCCTCTAAAATCAAACGTACAACATCTCAAGCTATGAAAAATCTCAATTTTTTCTATCTTTACATGAGTGTAACTTGAACCAGAAGGATCAACACCTCAATGGATTCTAATGTTCTTTCTCGTTTCCTCTAGAAGTTAATTCAGAAGCCCTAAACACTTATCCCGATCACTTTTTTATGAGATTCAATTTCCCATTTAGGTAATCTTACTCATATAATAACAGAGAAGAAACCCTCGAATACTACAAGCTCTTCTTATTCTTACACTATTGGAAGCATCTTCAAGAAGCCAAATAGAGATGAGGATTACAGAATCTTGCAGGCGCTCTGGAGCATCGAGAAGAAAACGGCAAATAAAATTTCAGAAGAGAGGGTTTTAGAAGAGGGTTTATTTCTTCAGTTTTTTAACATCGGAATGTTTGTTGTTCTTCCCATGATCGATGGGTTTTAGAAGAGAGAGAGAGAGAGAGAGAGAAAAGGATACGGAGCATAACAGAATCAGAAGTTGAAGAAGAAGAAACGGTAAAAGAAAAAAAAATCAAAATGAGGGTATTTTTATCTTAAAAAAAATTGACCTTTTATCGTTAAATTAAAAGTAACAGTGTTGATGAGATTATATGATAGTATTGTTATAGGGGTATTCTATGTAACTTTTGAAAAATAGGATAATTTTGTGTATTTTTATTACAGCAAAGGAGGTATTTGTGTAATTTATCCATAATTATACGCATCATAAAAAAAAAGAGAAAGAATATCAATGAAAAAAAGACAACTCTTATGAGGAATGGAATATGAAATTTTGTCCCATTGGCAAAAGAGTATTAGAAAATAGAGGACGAAAATCGACCTTCCAAATAATTTGAAGTAAACTGAAAGGGAAGGATACGGTCCCCTAGGACCCCCTACCAGGCTACCATTTCATGTCTAGATTCTAGTGAAGCTGTACAACATGGTAGCTGTGTGGGTTTGTAGCTATGCATCGTCAGGACTCAGGACAATGAGCTAAAGCGTTTAACTTTAATGTCCTTACCCGTTTCCATGATATAATAAATAGCAGCGATATCCAAAAGTGGATCAACGAAATATCGCCGTCCGATCAATGTGGAAATCGTTGGACCATATCATCCTCATCATCAACAATCATTTATGACTATTATTACTACGTTAACGTGGTGTCGTTCATTACTTCCTCATTTATTGACAGAAATTCGAGGGATGGGGATTCTCAATCTGATTTTATTTTAATATTATTATTATTCGGTAACGTGTCAACTTTTCATTTGTTAAGATCCGAATCAATTTTGGACATGGACTTACACCATGTCCTCGGATACCTGGATTTAAAATATTGAATTTCTATGCATTGAACTGTTCACCAAAATGTCGTTCAACAACCATGTTGGTATTGGAATCGATTTTTTCTCTTACCCAAAAAAAATAAAAAATAAAAAATAAAAAATCGATTTTAACCGATACTTTCATCATTTATCATTTAATTTAGTATCACTTATGTGTCATTCTAAAATTCGGGTCTATTGATCCAATGACTATTTGGTTTCTATTTTCAGATCGTCAATACTTTGAACTAAATCCAGAGAAAACTATTAAGAACCTCTCCTCTTCTCCATGTAAGGGTGTAAATTTTGGAATCCAATAGATAATTCGGACGATCCCAGTTCAAATTAATTAGAATTTGAACTAGAAATCAACCAACGCTGAATAATTATCAGACATGTTTTGGATTGAGGTATAACATATTCTATAAGTCTCAATATGTTCCAGACTAGTCTAAAACCGACCCAACCTTCT
This sequence comes from Protea cynaroides, assembly GCA_028583415.1. Taxonomy (NCBI): domain Eukaryota; kingdom Viridiplantae; phylum Streptophyta; class Magnoliopsida; order Proteales; family Proteaceae; genus Protea; species Protea cynaroides. Next base: position 134,506,171 of record CM053276.1, read on the forward strand.
AGATGGGCTTAATATGCTTCCTATCGGGTTTTCAACTCGACAAACTAAGCACAATAACAACTAAATGACTCATTCTTAAAGTGCATAGTGTAGTCCATGGTTAATATATGATCGATCCTTAATCGGTAACCGTTACGATACGATGGAATATGTCCATGGTTATCTATAGGAACAATGACATGGGGGCTTGATGTGTGACAACTGGACTAATTAAATCGAACGGCTCTAATCACTTAGGGCATCAAAAGGCTATAATGCCACACGATACACAAAATCAAGTTTCTTCTCTTTCATTCTAATCGAGTTTGGTAGAAAATCTTTGTTCATCCCTAACTGACAGGTCCTTACACTGCAAAATAGAGTTTTGTTTTGAGGAAAAGGAAAGGCTCCTCCCAAGCCTTCTCGCTGGAACCGAAAACTTTGGCCTTCTCGTTGGAATCCCTCATTCTTCCTCATCCACAGGAGGAAAGGCTCCCCGCAAGCAGCTTGCAACCAAGGCAGTTTGAAAGTCAGCTCCGATGACCGGAGGAGTGAAGAAACCGCACCGATTCAGACCTGGAACTTTGGCTCTTCGAGAAATCATTAAGTATCAGATCGACCTCCGATTTCAGACCTGGAACAGTGGCTCTTCGTGAGATTGCTCAAGACTTCAAAACCGACCTCCGATTTTAGAGCAGTGCCGTTTCTGCTCTCCAAGAGGCTGCTGAGGCTTACCTCGTGGGTCTTTCTGAGGATTCTAATTTGTGTGCCAATCATGCAAAATGTTTAGGGTTTTGGGTTTCTGAGTTTGGAATTGGGATCTGTGGTGCAACTGTAACCAAACTCTTGGCAAGCAAAATGTGCAAGTCTTTTTAAATTTGCAGTAGATCCGTGAGAAATGGAGATTAGGAGATGGTTTCTTGGACTCATTTTCTACTTCTGATGGATTTGTGAAACAATGTATTTCCATTGATCTGGCTTGCACTGCGTTGATTATTTCATACTACCATAACAAAAGATTTCCATGTCCATCGTTGAGATATCTCAGTACTCGACTCTGTAGACAATTAAAGTCAGATATCCATACATGGTTGAGACAGCTTAAGAAAAGAGAGAGAGAGAGAGAGAGAGAGAGAAGAAGAAAAACCACCACCAATAAAGCTTAACTCATTACCTATGTAAGGGATTCAGTCACTGGCTTGTTCCTTCTTCTATACCTAGGAGGAGATGAGTTATAAAAATTAGTGATGATTTAAGTAACTTAAGGATTTGGTTGTGGGTTCCATCAAAAATAGAAACTGAAAAAGATTTCCATCTCAAATTGATTCAGTGATGAGGAAATCTGAAATGAATATTTTTTCCCGAATCTATCAGACATTTTCTGCAAAACTCAATCCGAATGAAAGAGAAGAAACTTGATTTTGTGTATTGTAAGACATTATAGTCTTTTGATGACCTAAGTGATCAGATCCGTCCAATTTAATCAGTCCGATTGTCGCACATCAAGCGGCAACTACTAAATGTCACCTAACTTTAACGCAAACCGGAGACAATCCAAATCCACGTAAATTGAGAGGTAAAAAGAGAGGAAGAAAATCAATATACCCAGAGAGGAGGAAATCGAGGGGATTTTCTTAGGGGCACTCAAATCCTGGTTCCCAGCTCAGCGTATCAGAGATATTAGTTTATTAGGATAACCCGGGAAAGAGTTCTTTCCTGACCTATCCCTAGTCCCTCCCTACTCCCTACCCTCTTCACCCTACGTGTTCATAAATTCCATGACACGTGGCTACGAGCTCGGCGTAGGATCTGATTCCGTACCCATCTCGAGACTGTGCTCCAACGCTCCTCCTCTAGGGATCTCTATTTTCATTCTTTAGGTTCAGCTGAAAAGTACAGTGCAGCCTCCGACCGACGATTTTTACACCGGCGACCACCGTCATTGGCCGTTCCTTTTAAGCTTAAAAAGATGACAATCAGTCAGCAGGCTGGGCCCGGCCCGGTAAGGAGATTGTTGTATTTTGTGGGGACCACACTAAAGGAAGAAAGGATCTGGATTCAAACATTCGATATTCTTTAGTTTTGTTGGGTAATATTGTAATAAGGCAAAAGACAGAAGACAAAATTGGGATTTGGCATTTTACCAACAGAAATCATTATTCAGCGTCAGAATCTAACCTCTTTAATTAATCCATTTTAAAGGACAAATTTTGGCTTCCGATGATGGACGAGGAGATAGTGCTCAATAATTGATGGCCACGTGTCATTTTTGGGCTTCGAGTCCCAATGATGATCAATCTTACGTTTATTTATATATAATTATTATTTATTCAGAGAGTTCAAAAGGGAATTAGAAGGAGATTAAAGCGTCTCATGCGTGCTCAGATGCATCTAATGATGCACGCCAACCTAAGAAGTAAGAACATTCTATCCTCTATGGGGGCCACAACATTCTATCCTCTATGGGAGCCAGAATCTCTCTCTCTCTATTAATTTCATTTGGGAGTTGTGATTCTGCAGTTTACGGGGGAGAGAGGGAGAGGGAGAGGGAGAGGGAGAGGGAGAGGGTGGAAAGGGGAGGACTGGAATGTTCATGGAGTGGGCTTGGATCTCTTGTATTATTGGGGGGATTTCAATTGTGATCCAGTTGTTGAAGTTTATTGGAGTATATATGGACGTATCACGACTTGAGGGGATGAGATAAGGGTCCGTTTGATAAAACTTCTGTTTCTGGATTCTAGATTCTGGTTCAAATTTGGATTCTACTCCAAGCTACTCCAGGATTATTTTGGAGTAAAAACTTGTTTGATAACGCAATACTAAAATGGATTCTAGAGCATTTTTGAATTAGAAACGCGTTTGATAACACACTATCCCCCTAATCGAAGTCTAGAAAAATAGTCATGGTAGTTGTGAGTGATGGTAGTAGGTGGTGGTGGGGTGGTGGTGGGTAATGGCAATGGTGGTGGGTGGTGGACCTTTCATCGGGTGCGGGTCTGGGGCGGTGGTGGTGGTGGCGATGGTGGTGGTGGTGTGGTGGTTATGGTGATGGCGAGGGTGGTGGTGGTGGTGGCGGGACGGTGGTGGTGGTGGTGGTGGTGGGTGGTGGCGTGAGGCGGGTTGGTGCGACGTGGGGGTGGGGTGGGGGTGGGCCAGGGGAGAGTTGACTATTTTCTTTTTTTCAAAAAGTTGATCCAACAGTTTGGAGCAAGTATTTATGACTCCAAAATTTTGGATTCTGGAGCCATTTTGAATCCGATTCACTTTGTGGGAGTTAGAATCCAACCAGACTTATCAAACGTACTTCTACTCTAAAATAGTTCCCTGAGAGTCAGAATCCATAGAATCCAGAAATAAAAGTTTTATCAAACAGGCCCTAAGAGAGAGGATCTTTTTCCACATAGAGGGATGTTTTATTATTTTTGGCAAAACAAAGAAAACAAATAGAATAGAGTGATTCGGCTTAACTAAGGAAACCACGCACCATTTTTAGATAGAGAATTGATAATAATATTCTGACATATCTCTTCATTCATTACTGCTAGTTTAAATAGATACAATAGCATGTGTGTGTGTGTGTGTGTGTGTGTGTGTGTGTGTGTGTGTTTCCCTTCATTTCTAGGTTTGAACTTTTGATATAGAAACTTAATATGGTATCAAAGTTTCAGGTTCACTTCATACTATCACCTAAAAACAAAGACCAAATGTCACATGTATTGTCACCTAGAAGAAGAACAACATGTGAGGAGGAGTGTTGAGAATAGTCCGACATTGCTTAGAACTAGAACCTTGAGTGCCTTAATTATGTGTGAGTCTCTCTCCATTTACAAGTTTGAACTTTTGATATAAAAACTTAACAATCAACCAGGTCGACACTAAAACAGCAACCACTAATAGTTATTACGACTTTCTATAATACTACTACCCATTTACTTTCCACCATCAAATGGATATATAGTTTTTATTTAATAATATCGCACACATGAATAACTTCTACCCTCTAACAATTTTTTTTGCTAAAAATTCGATTTTATTTTATATTTTGAATAAAAAGGGATAGAAAACTTATGTAGAAACTTGACACATGCACGATGCATGATGCACGTAACAAGGATCCCACGTCTTTGAATGCGAAAATTGATTGAAACATCAAAGAATCTTGACCGCCTCCTCTTTGGTTATCTTGTTTTGGCATTACAGCTGTACTAGGTAAAGGCCATGAATACAGATAGAAATCCTCTCTTGCGCATTGGTTGAAATCTAGCCCTTGGATCAGCCACAAGACCTTCCTGTCGTAGGAGAGGATTTGGTTCCCATGAACACCTACCTTCCTTATCTTACATGGAGAGCCACATACCTTTTAAGTGTTAAATGAATGCAGGGTGGAGGGAGATAATTGATTTGGACAGTGTTGCTGCTGAAAACTGATTAGACTAGCCTGTTCGTATCTCGTGAAACAGAAACAAAGTGATAAAATCAGTAATAGAACAAACACTCCAATGCTATATCAGAATGGTTAGCCTGGAGGGTGTGGGGATGAAGAGAATTCAAGAAAAACATGAATGGCTAGAAACTAAGAGTTCAGTTATTTCCGAATCATTTACCTCTTACCCGGTTGCCATCTTATATAGATTGAGAGAGAGAGAATTCCCAGCAAACCTCTAGCTTAACCTCCTAACCGTTAATAGCGTTTGCGATGTTCTCGCACGACCATCGGATGAAGATCCAAAGGCTAACATTAATGCCATGTCACTCATGACCACTAAGCTTAATAACCGCCGAAATAATCACTCCAAGAACAGTTAAAGATTCCCGTATGCGCGCCTCACCATAATTATAGGCAAGTAAACACGTGTGATGACAGATTCATCAGGTGACCACGAGGTCCCATTATTTAGGTGACAACGACTTGTAAATGGTAAATACCATCTCGCCTAGGAGGACCGGCGAGACGTGACTAGTAAACAGTGGTGAACACCATATTGCTCAGGAGGACCAACGAAACGCGATTAGTAAACAGTGGTGAATGCCATCTCACATGGGAGAACAGGCCAAGCTAACTAGGACACATGGAGATGCTCAATATGCCGACATTTAAGGACACGTGTCCTCTTAACTATTGGAAGACAAAATATGGCCTCAACAGATAGATTATAACATGGTTTACATCACATTATTGGTCACTTAGAACACCATCATGGGATCGATATCGGGTTGATACAAACCCAATGACAAAGTGACATCTGACCGCTACATTAAAAGATATGACGGAACGACATCCAATCTCAATATCTGAAAACCATTGATTAGAATGACGTTAGGTATAAACATAATGATTTTAGTTACTGTAGTGGCAAGCAAGAGTTGGGATGATGAATGATGGCAATTACCAGCCCTTACCTTATTAATATTAGTACTGATAGGCTTTTAAACCCTACCGACTCTGTGTACCTTGACGGATATTGGTTTTCGGTAATAGGTTGGGATGAATGTGGTATCGGTTGGGCTTCACATTCATCCCAACCCATATAAAACACATGTATAACATCATTTATGTTAGTTAGGAGTCTGTCTCTCTAATTAACTGGCAAAACTTCAGAAACATAAGTGCATGCTGCCTATTTTCTGTCATGTGATTGGTTGGATGGCGTTGAAGTATTATGGAGAGATAGACCTCTAGGTTCACCTCAAGGTTCTACTCACATATAAAGTCTAGTTCAAAAGGAAATTTTTTTTTTTTTTTTTGGTGAATTAACTCAAATTGGTTGAATGACTCTTTCGTATGGGATGTAGATCAGATTTTGTGGATAAGACCGAAGATCCATGTAGTAAACAAAGTTGTTCCCTACATATCCAATGGTCAAAAAGGCTGAATCACCCTTCCACGCGCTAGAAATTAGCGGGCATTTCACCTAATTTTTGTAGCAATGCTCGTGTAGACAATATCTTGCCCAAAGAGGAGAGGAGGCAAAAAAAACGAAAGTTGAGGGTCAGGGCTTTGGTTGACGCACCGAGATCCTCTCTAGCAGCTGGGACGCCCAGAGAATGATCAGAGGCCGAGAGGTCCTTGGTTGACCCATTAAAAGATATCTAGGTTTGCACATGGGAGTATAGAGGACTCCGCTCGTCTCCAGTTGAACCCTTCCTTGAGTTGTGATTCAACTGTTGGAATCAATCCACAGCCCACATAGTCGACTCCAACCATTAAATCACGACTAGAGAGAGAACTCAACTTGAGATAAACTCTGTCCAGGTATAAAACAATTGTTATCCGAGTTGAGTAAACATGATGGGCCTCCGGATCCTCTCTAACGGCTAGGCTGCTCGATATGCCTGATATATGGGGATGCACGCCAAGTGATCCTCGGCCGTTGGATCCCTCACCGGACCACCCAGCCACTGGAGAGTATCCAAACATGCTGGTTTTATCCAAAACTAACCTTGTCAAAATACCAAACCAAACCAAGTTGTTGTACTGAATTCAATGTATCGTGGACATGCACCTAAAGACTTGAAGAATCATCCCTAATGATTAATGTTGGATTAGGGCTCCTTGTTGCCTGTCCTAAACGTAGCCGTAGCTTGAATAGCCCTTCAGAACATTTTTTTTTTCTTCCCAACAAGGTGGTGTAAATATTCTCAGAATAGAGAATAAGGAATGCATTCTCAAGCATAGAATGAGCATAGACAAAAGAGCAAAACATTTGACCAAAAAACACGTTCCAGAATGGTCAGTATTCTCTAATACATTTCCATAATCCAAGAAAAAGAATGTAGAGAAAACACTGTTTTTGTCATCTTAGAATGAGTTTTTAAACCTAGAATGCATACCTAAAAATACATTCTCAAAATAAATAATGCAATCCTAATTCCTAACTTATAATGAAAACATATCCCCATATCCGTTCTAGACTCGAAATGTAGAATGGCAAAAAATGCATTCCAGAAAAAAAAAAAAAAAAAAAACTTCACTCTCTTAACACATTCTATATCATTCTATAATCCAAAAATGAGAACGCATACCAGACATAAACAGGAGGAAAAACTCACCTAGTTGAGTTAATTTCGTCTCCACCTTTGCATAATGACCAGTAAAACAGGAGAAGTAAAGGAGCCAAGAGAATTGGCCAACAGTTATCTCTCCAGAAAGCCTAGGATCTGTGCAGGCAGTTGAGAACAGAAGGAGAAGATGGAGTAGAAACAATCCCCTGTACTCGCTTTTTGTGCGCACTGGGAGATGGAGTAGAAACAATCCCCCAAAAAAAAAAAAAAAAAAAAAAAGAAAAAACAAGGGCAATAAAGGCCGTAGCCAGAAACAACCCAATTAAAATGTCTTTTCTTTAAAAAAAGAGAAAAAAAATATGCTATCTAAAGATCTTTGATAGCATCTTCCTCACCAAATCATGCTTTCTAAAAATAAAAAATGTCAATAATTAGTTGATAGTAAACGAGTCAACCTTGTCAGTCTATGTAAGGTTGAATAGTGTACACATCATAACTTCACCAGATTGACTGACGTTTCTTTCAGTCTATATATGCTGAACAAAAATTAATCTGTTCTATTGCTGTGGATGGAACAGAAGGCAAAGAGAATAATCCCAAGCTCAGCTAAATTTTAGCTGCTTTACTGCTTATGAAACTGAATCTGGATCAGCATTATGCCACCCTTTGGTGCATGGAGGAATGTCCATAAACTCATCAAATTCCTTCACATGAATATCACAGCATTTCCACTGCAAAGCACGAGCCAAAAGGGAACCATACATTAATATTTTGAACAATTGCACCACCACCATAATAATGCAAAATGAAGGGTGAAAGAAGGAACATTATCCTACCCCTCTCACTCTATCATGGAAAACAGCTGGGCCAGGATGGTAACTGCATGCAGTATCATGGTTATCCATTTCTTTGAAGGTTTTACCACACCCTTTGTTCCTGCATATCTGGGGCTGGTTGATATCAATCTTCTTTACAGGAGCAGGAATCTGAAAATCTGTGTTTCTCTCCGCAGGCACATATTTGGCAGGTCTCAAGTTCACCTCTCTGGCTTGTGAACCTAATGATTACAAATCTAATGTTACTGAATGGAAATATATGTACTTCAAAAGGTAGCAAAGAATCATCCAATAACATGGGAACTCAGGATTTAGTGTCCAACTGAAGGTAATCAGCATCAGAACAGGAAGCGCAGCCATCAGCCAAGAGTGTCTATCAATATGGGAAGAAATTTCGTCTACCTATTGCGTACAGGACATAGGGTAATCATCAGTCAAGATAGGTTAGCAATCAATCCTTTTAGATTGCTATGAATAAGGTGAATAGTTCACGAAATGGTTCATGGATTATACAGTTTACATCATCTTACAGATCTCCCCAATGAAAGGATGGTTCCCAATTATCTGCCTGGCTGGTATGCATAACAGGAAGTGAGGCAGCATGATCCTATATGCTCCCAGTATCAATCTAATTCATTTCAATGTAAAATAACCATAAGAAAAATTCATATCTCAAAAATAGAACCGATCAAGAATGAAAGGGTATACCATGATCTGAGCAAAAAAATCCTTGTCGACATCTCAAACAATCAAGTGTTGATGATGCACCATTGGCTGGAGTTGCAGCAGGAATTGGCTTCTTCCTTGTACTTGCTGCAGGCTTTGTTATTTCTGGTTTCTCAGTTGTGTGTTTGCCTGTCTTACATCTTCATTAATAGAAGAAAGGGTTTAGTGACTAGTTCTGAACAGATAATTTAGATAGATATGTAGATTGACAACCCATAAAACTTAAGAAATCGATGAACCATTCTTTCAAGCAAGTTGATTTGCAATTTCAGTTCCCCAAAAATAAATGTGTACCATATGAACAGGATTGAGCTGGGATTTTTCACTCCTGCTAAAAGAAATGTTGTTACAGCTCAAATTTGGCAGGCGGATGTCAACCTGAGTCCACTTAAGGGAAAACCCCCTAATCCGACCTATCAATCAACAACTCCTCAGTCATTGGATGTTACAAAAATAGGTCAACATAAAACAGGTCAACATGGGAAAGCACTGAAGTTGTATACTTGTATACCAAGAATGGTGAGTAGCCTAGTTCTTAAGTTTTAACATTGAGAATTGCGAGTGGCAACTTTTCCAGGTTCTTTTGAAAGAAGTTCAATAATACAATCCCTATGATGAATCGTTGAACATGAAATTAACAACTAGGGATTCCACATATCTAGATCTATATCGTTTGCAGATCCTCTGGTGCGACCCTGCACAACCAGTTGATCTCATCTGCTCCCTTCTCTATACAACTGTTAGGGTTAGAAACTAATGGGCATTGCTAACATTATATAGACTAGGATCAGGGGCCAACCCAGCAGATTATGGTAAGCAACTGATGCCTATCCCATATAAAGTATAGTTGCTAATAGGCCCAAACTTTAGAGCAGGTTAGTTGAAGCACATTATCTATTAGGGAGATCACTTCCCTCTTGGGAGGAGCTCCATCCAACCAAAACCAATCTATCCACACCCTTCCACTAATCCATACCCATACAATGACTGGATGCTAAGCCCATACATTATGAAAACACTATCTTTTCCCAGCCTTCATAGTGGAAGAGAATAAGTGACACTCAAACAGATTGGCATCAACTGGTGGATGCTATAATGTTACTCAGAATTTGACACCAGAGGCGGTGCCAGGGCCAAAAGAGGTCCATACTAAAACAGCAGACAATTTATCAGTCTTTCTCACAACTGTGGAGAGATTGTATATTCATTTATATAGGAAAATATACAAGGAGATGTGTATCGGATTTGGTTACAAGAGATAACATGAACGTAACAATTTCTGTTGAAGATTTCTAAACGGTAGGAGGACTTCTTGTATCTAACAACTCTTCAGTTTGAGATAAACATAAAGGTTGTTTTGGTATGCTATTACACCCCCTCAAGTGAAACTGTCCCTCCTGGACAGTGAGCTTGTCCCTTAGTAACCGAAACCGAGTGGGGAGAGAGGCTTAGTCATAATGTCAGCAGTTTGCTCTTGGGTACATAAAAATCAAACATCAAGGAGCTTTTTGGAGACCTGATCTCTGACAAAATGATAATCAATTTCCGTATGCTTTGTGCGGGCATGAAGAATGGGATTGGCTGCAAGGTAGGTGGCGCCAATGTTGTCACACCAAATGACTGGTTTTGTTGTGGGCCTGAAACAAAGATCCCGTAAAACAAACTGGAGCCGTAGAAGTTCGGATGCTGCATTAGCGACACCCTTGTACTCAGACTCAGTGCTCGATTAGGCAACCCTGGGTTGCTTCTTGGAGCTCCAAGAGACCAAATTGGGACCGAAGTAGACGTAGTACTCATTAGTAGACTTGCGGTCATCTGGGCAACCTGCCTAATCAGAGTTTGTAAAGGCCGAAAGTTCCAAAGTGGATATCTGCTGAATTGATAGACCATAGTGCAAAGTGCCCTTGATATATCGAAGAATGCATTTGACCAAGATCCGATGATCCATAGTAGGAGGCTAGGAGCATGCATGTGTTGACAGACTTCATTGATCGTAAAAATAGAGGTCAAGTCTTGTCAAGGTAAGGTATTGAAGGGCACCGACAATACTCCGATATAATGTTGCATCATCAAATTGGGCACCGGTTGCTTTGGACAACTTGGAACTAGATGGTGCCATAGGAGTAGAACAGGGCTTGAATTGAGTATATCTATTTTTTTGAGCAAATCAGAGGCATATTGTGCTTGAGACAAATGAAGCCCATCTAAAGTTCGGTGAACTTTAATACCAAGAAAGAAAGTTAAGGGCCCCAGATCTTTAATTGCAAAAGCCTTACCAAGGTTGGCGATGAGCCTAGATATAGCAGTGGTACTTGTCCCCGTAATGATTAAATCATCTACATAAATGAGCACAATTAACACCTGAGCACCCTGACGGTGAACAAACAAGGAGAGTCAGCACAAGAGGCTTTGAAACCCAGAGATAGTAAATAAGAACTTAGATGACGATACCACGCGCGCGGAGCCTATTTCAATCCATAGAGGGCCTTGTGCAAGGCACAAACATGATTTGGGTGTTGAGGATCGACAAACCCTTGAGGTTGTTGCATGAACACCTTTTCCTCCAATTAACCATGCAGGAAGGCGTTTTGAACATCTAGTGGCCGAATAAACCAATTGTAGGTCATGGCCGAGGATGAGACCAGCCGAATGGTTGCCGGCTTGATGATGGGACTGAATGTCTCATCGTAATCAAGTCCAGGCTGCTGTGTAAAGCCCCGCGCTACTAGCCGAGCTTTATATCTTTCAACTGACCCATCAGATTTTCGCTTGCAGCTGACTAGATTCATAGATGGATCAAATGGTACCAGCTCCCATGTACCGTTTCTGGCTAAGGCATTAAACTCGGCAAGCATGGCATTACGCCATTCCTGATGTTTGGCAGCATTTGTGTAACAGGTTGGTTCCACAGTGGCAGAAAAGCATGAACAGGGGTCGGCCAAGGTAGTGTGATACAGCTTAAGCTTTCTTATATTATTTTTCGAACTTGTTTGCATCGGGTGCCGGTGGTTTGATGAGAGGGCAGGAGGTCGGTCCAGAGGGAGGGGTGTTGCGGATGGATCCTCAGTGGATGGGGTTTCTAGAGAGGTTGAAGATACGGGATTAGGATTTGGTAGATGTGGGGGATCAATAGTGGGATTGGGATTAGGGAGAGGTGGGGGCTCAATAGTGGGATTGGGATTAGGGAGAGATGGGGGCTCAATAGTGGTGATAGGTGTAGACGGTTGGTATGGAGGTGGATTGTGACATCAGTGGCATCCCCTGGTTTATATAAGGTACATGAAGAGGGAAGAGGGTGCAGAAACCACCTTTGGCCGAGTATCCTTATAGGGAAAATGCTCTTCGTTGAACACAATGTGCCGAGATATAAACAATTTCCCAATGAGAATATGATAACACTTGTAACCATGGTGTTGAGTCGAGTACCCCAGAAAAACACAACACGTAGAACGATCATACAATTTATGTGAACGATATGGCCAAAGCTATGGGTAGCAACTGGATCCAAAACCCGCAGCCATGTATAATCGGGTATTTTCTTGAACAATTTTTCATAAGGTGAGCAACGTCCCAAGGTTCGGTATTCTGTTGATGAGGTAAACCGCTGTTTCAAATGCGTGGTCCCCAAGATGCCATGGTAAATGGGCTTGAGCCAAAAAAGTAAACACTGAATCGACAATGTCACGATTCTTTCGTTCCACATTGCTATTTTGTTCTTGCGTATGAGGACAGGAAAAACGGTGCGTAATACTAGCTGAGGCAAGAAAATTTTTAAAACTGAAAAACTCACCACCACCATCACTTTGAAATGAATTAATGCGGGTATTGAAATAATTTTCAATGTGAGATTTAAATAGCATGAATTTAGAAAGAGCATCGGATTTTGATTTCAATGGGTAGAACCAGGTGTAGCCGTTGTAATCGTCAACAAACAAAATATAATAACAAAAACCAGACAGACAAAATGGGGGATGGACCCCATAAATCTGAATAAATTAAGTCCAATGGTGCAGTACATTTATTTGTCCGCGAAACAAAAGGTAGACAATGGGATTTCCCATTTTGACATGACTCACAAAAGGTAAAAGAGGACTTATCCGAAACTGGAAGACAATGTTTTGAAATAATAGAAGACCCGACACGATGAGCAGGGTGCCCAAAACGTGCATGCCATAGCATCTAGGAGGTCTTTGTACCAATGAAGGCTTGTGGATGAACAGCTAATATGGAACTGGACTGGTTATTAGAAGCAGGTGCACCATTGAGAAGGTAGAGCCCATTTTTACTCTGGCCGTGCATGAGGATGCTCCCCGAGGATAAATCCTTGACACAACAGGAGAAAGGGTGAAACTCAAAAAAACAATTGTCACCACAACAGATTTGAGAGATTGAAAGGAGACTCTTTTAAAGGTTAGGCACATGATAAATCTGGTTGAATTGCAATGAAGAAGTGATTGTATGAAAGGAAGAACGACCCACATGGGAAATGGGCTACCTGTGCCATTAGCCACTTGGACTAGGTCATTGCCAGTTGTTGTAAATGTGGCTTAACTTGTCTTAAAAGACAGAGGTCATATTGAATTTATAGAGTGAAAGATTTACAAGAATAGAAAGAGAGTGGGTGAAGAGAGTAGGTTACATCGAACCAGGACAATAGTAGGTTACATCAAACCAGGACAATACATTGAACTTGGACAATAGTAGGTTACATCGAACCTGGACAATACATTCAACCTGGACTATTCTATATTCCAATACTTCCCTTCAAGTTAGGGAATAGATATTGGTCATTCCCAACTTGGCCACAATAGGATAAAACATCTTGGCAGGAAGGCTCTTAGTAAAAAATCAGCCAATTGGTCTTCAGATTTGACGAAGGGAATGCAAATGAGACCTTGCTCGAGCTTTTCTTTAATGAAGTGACGATCTATCTCAACATGTTTTATTCTATCGTGCTGGACTGGGTTATGAGCTATGCTAATGGCTGATTTGCTATCACAAAAGAGTTTCATAGAAAGTTGAATAGGCACACATAGGTCATGAAGGAGACCTTTGAGCCAAAGAAGTTCACAAATACCATGAGCCATAGCCTTAAATTCAGCTTCTGCACTGGAACGAGCGACCACAACTTGTTTCTTGCTTCGCCAGGTGACTAGATTTCCCCCTACTAAAGTACAATAATTAGAGGTCGAGCGTCTATCGTCCAACGAACCAACCCAATCAGCATCAGTGTAAGCCACACATTTAAAGTGCATATGAGGAGCCAAGAGAACACCATGACCAGGAGTAGATTTTAAGTAATGCAAGATCCGACACATAGCATCCAAATGACTAGAGTAGGGATCATGCATGTATTGACTAACCATGCTGACTGCAAAGACAATATCCGGTCTGGTATGAGAAAAATAAATTAACCGGCCAACTAATCTTTGATATCCACCTTTATCAACTGGTTCCCCATCTTTTTGTGACAGACGGGAATTGGCTTCGAGTGGTGTATCAGAGGCGTGCACCCAAGCATCCCAGTGTCGGATAATAAGTCGAGTATACTTCCGTTGAGAGAGGGAGATACCTTGAGTAGACCGAGCAACTTCAATCCCGAGGAAATACCTTAAAGAGCCAAGGTCTTTAAATTTTAAATTCCGTGCCCAAAAAAATCTTCAAGTGAGATATATCAGTAGTGTCATTCCCTGTCACCATTATATCATCTACATACACAATAAGAGCAATAGTTAACTCGCCCTTCTTCTTGATGAACAGAGTGTGATCAGTATTACTCTGTTTGTATCCCACAGATATCATGGCTCTATGGAAGTATCCAAACCAGGGTCGAGGAGATTGTTTTAGATCATATAAGGTACGTTTTAATTTACAGACTTTACCAGCTGTCGGAGGTCCTGAAAAACCAAGAGGGCCATCCATGTACACTTCCTCTTCTATCTCCCCATGTAGAAAAGCATTTTTCACATTTAATTGATGTAAACTCTAACCAAGGTTGACTGCACATGAGAAAAGGACGCGAACAATATTTAACTAGGCAACAGGGGCAAAAGTTCCCTAATAGTCAATCCCGAATGTCTGAGTATAGCCCTTGGCAACTAATCAAGCCTTGTACTTGTCAACAGTACCATCAATTTTCTGCTTTACTGTAAAGATCCATTTGCATCCTACAGGTTTCTTTCCCAGAGGAAGAGTGACAAGATCCATTCTTGTCGAGAGCGTGCATCTCTTGTAACATTGCAGCCTTCCACTTGGGATCAGCAATAGCTACCTGCTAGTTTGAAAGAATGGAAATAGAGGATAGAGAGGAAACAAATGCACGAAAATGAGACAAAGATTCATAATACACAAAGTTAGAAACGAGATGTTGAGTACAGGATCGTACACCTTTTCAAAGAGCAATAGGCAACTCAATAGGGTCTAAAGCTGGCTCACCAGATGGAGGAGGAACATAACTCAGATTAGGAGATGCCGATTGGAGTGGTGCAGTGGTAGTGGTGGTATCTTGCCTTTGCTGTTGTTTGGACTTGGACCGAGTAAATACCTTTAGTGGGGGTGGTTCCCAAGAAGCTTGAACTGTTGGAACTAACTCTACTGTAGCATCTGTGTCTGTATAAACAGTGGCATCTTGATCAGGAACAATTGGAACCGTCTCTGTGTCTGACTGAACAGTAGTATCATCCTGATTAACTGATACATCTGGGGCAGCCGCAGTGGGAAGGTACTCTGGAAGATCTTTAAGGGGCCCAAGCACATCTTCACTAGAACCAGGAGACTCCCCCTGAAGAGGTGCAGGGCCACAAAAAAGGCTTCAGTTTCATGGAAGACCACATCCATGGAGATAAACATTCGACGAGAGGACAGGTGGTAGCATTTGTATCCTTTCTGGGTGGTAGAGTAGCCAACGAAAATGCACTGAAGGCTACGGGGTCAAGTTTGCCTTGGAGGTGATGGTTACGAGCAAAATACACACATCTGAATACCTTTGAAGGAACAACAAATGTAGAAGTACCCAAGAATAACTCCATAGGGTTACGATAGTCAAGAATCTATGAGGGCATTCAACTGATGAGGTAGGTTGTTGTAAGAACGGCTTCACTCCAATATGCAGCAGACACATGCATCTGAAACATCAAGGATCGAGCAACCTCTAACAAGTGACGATTCTTGAGCTCAGCTACTCCATTTTGTGCAGGTGTATCAACACAACTAGTTTGATGGATAATACCGTGCTCAGTCAGGTAGCATTGGAAGGAGCCATCGGTATACTCAGTTCCATTGTCTGTACGGAGGATGGTAACCTTTGCATTATACTGTGTCTGGATCATTCGATGAAATAGTTGGAAGCAGCAAAAGACCTCATTTTTGTGACGGAGCAAATAAACCCAGTATTGCAATCAATGAAGGTCACAAACCATTTGCACCCAGTTATAGAGACACACCGAGATGGACCCCAAACATCAAAATGTATTAAAGAAAAGCGCAAAGTACTACGTTTATTTGAGATATGATAAACAGATCGAGTTTGCCTTGCAAAAATGCAAGCATCACAAAGAAACTCGTCTGACTAACATAGCTTTGAAAATTAAGGAAAAAGTTTTACTAAATTCCTAACAGGGGTGACCCAAACGGTGATGCCACAGATGTAGAGCAGCCAGTGGGACTGTGGAGGATGAAGACACCTGTGTCGTTAAGGCTGAAGATGCTGTAGATGGGGCAAGGATGTATAAACCATCAACCACTTTACCATTGCCAATCGTTTTCCCTGTCACCAAGTCCTGAAATACACAACAAGAAGGAAAGAATGTGACTCGACAATTCAAATCACGAGTTATACTACTAATAGAAAGTAGATTAATAGAAAATTTTGGTCCATGAAGAACAGATATAGGGAAAGTAAGGAAGAACATTTAATGGACCCCTTCCCTACAATAGAGGAGAGGGAGCCATTAGCAGCTCTAACTTTACCTTTACCAGAACTAGGAAAATACTCGAAAAAAGAATGAGAAGAGCTAGTCATATGATCGGTAGCTCCTGAGTCAATGATCTAAGGAGTGGAAGCAGAGGATGCACAATGACCACCGACGGAAATACCTGAATTGGCAAAGTTGGAAGAGAAGGACCCTGGCAGGGAGGCAGCGGCGGATGTAGATGGAGAAGGGCTGGACTGTGCTAGAAGACGATGAAACTGGTTCATCAAATCATCATGTCCAAGGGGAGCGGTATCAACACCAGCAGTCTCAGTTTGATGTGCCTGGGCAAAACTGGTACCACAACCTTTGCCATTAGCAGGGCGATCATGGAGTTTCCAACAGTATTCTTTTGTATGATGTTCCTTGCCACAAAACTCACATTTAATAGACTTTCTATCTGAACTTGGGTGAGTGCCGAACCGGTTAGAATTACTTGTGCTAGAGGAGCCCGTACCAGAAAATAGAGTTAAGGGATCAGGCAAAGAGGGTTGTAACATAGCTGTCCGTCTGCTGTCCTCAAACTGGATCATAGCATAGGCCTGTTCTAAGGAGGGAAAAGGATCACGGCTCAAAACATGAGCACGTATCTAATCAAACTCCACATTGAGACATGCTAAGAAAGTATAGACATGAAATTTATCTTCCCTTTTTGCGAATTTCATGGCATCGATAGGACAAGAAGCGGTGAAGGCTTCATAATAATTCATCTCTTGCCACATTCCTCTTAACTCATAATAATACTGAGACAAAGAAAGCTCCTTCTGTTTGGTATCATGAATTTTCTTTCGTAGTTCATATACTTGAGCATCATTCCCTACTTGTGAGTACGTATCTTTCGCAACCTTCCACATACTTGCAACTGAATCAAGTAATAAATAATCGCGAGCAATGTTAAGATCCATAGAACTAATAAGATAAGACATTACCAAGTAGTTGTTAGAACTCAATTTGCTTTGAGCAGTGCCATCAGTGGTAGGTTTCTTAGCATCACCAGTCATGTATCTTGAAAAATCACGGGATGCGATAGAAAGAAAACAAGACCGAGACCACATCAAATAATTATTCCCATCTAATTTAATGGAATAACCAGGGAATGTAGGAAAGCCAGAGATGCTCTGATCACTAGAGCCCTCGGGAACAATAGATGTAGTCGTCATGTCTGACATGGTTGAAGATTAGAGAGACCAAACAGATAAAATAAAACAGATCATAACTGTACTTGGGAGGATAAAATAGTTACATGGTACACATGATTTTAATAGAAACAGATCAACAATCAAAAAAATGTAACAAACTTTAATAACCCTTGGTGGAAATCATAGCCATCGAGGGGCTACTAGAGGCGGTGAGAAGAGAGGGCCGCCGCGGAGGAGAGAGAGGTGGAAGTGAGGGAGATGGAAGAGGTAATCGCCGGCGGTGGTGGAGGCGGTAGTGGCTCAAGGTCGCTGGCAGCGGTGGTGGCGGCAGCGGGGTTAAAGGTCGACCAATTAGGAAGAGGTGGTCGACTTTAATACCATGTTGTAAATGTGGCTTGACTTGTCTTGAAAGACAGAGGTCATATTGAATTTATAGAGTGAAAGATTTACAAGAATAGAAAAAGGGAGTGGGTGAAGAAAGTAGGTTACATCAAACCTGGACAATAGTAGGTTACATCGAACCAGGACAATACATTGAACCTGGACAATACATTGAACATGGACTATTCTATATTCCAATAATAGGCCGATGGAGCTGTGAGATTACCCATGTCTGACGTAAGGTGGTGAGTCGCCTCAGTGTTGGGGTACCAAACTGTATCCAAGTGAAAGGTGCGGGGGGCAGCGTATATGGCAGTCGGATGTGGGGGCGGTGTGGTGAATTGCTGGTTGAACACTACATCGCAGAGTGACCCACTCGACAACAGATTTGACACAGAATCTTGGGGCGAGAGTCATGGGTAGCATATGAGAAACGTCCACGGCTGCGACTCCTACCCCATCCACGGCCACGACCACGGGCTAAAGGAGCTATTTCCAAATTTGATTTAACAGCCACATTGACAGAGGGAGTTGTTGGAGCTTCAGGTACCTGATTTTGGAGGAAGACCTCTTGATTATAAAGGATCCCAAGGAAGTCATCTAGAGAAATTGGTCCACACGAGAAGTGATGGTAGTAACAAAACCATTGTACTTAGGGCCAAGGCCGCTGAGAATACTGAGAACCAGCTGAGTGTCGGGAACTGGCTTGGCAACAGGAGCAAGGTGATCTACACAGTCTTGGCCTGTTGAACATATTCACCCATGGAGAGGGTACCTTTCTTCAAGGACAGAAGTTGAAACTCTAGCGGTATAATCCGAGCCTGAGAATGAGATGTAAAGTGTTTCTCAAGGGCGCTCCAGACAGCTGCCGAGGTGTTCAAACCAACCACAAGGGAGAACATCTGCTCGGTGAGTGTTGAAAGAAGGCAACACAAGATCATTTGGTCCTGCTGTTGCCAAGCGGTATAGGCAGGATCAATAACAAGAGAAGAAGAAGTAGACGTGGTGGTAGTCAATGTAGAAGATGCAGTTGAAGAAGTAGCTAATAGGCATGGCTTGGTCACATCAATATAGCCCATATATCCGTGAAGGTGGAACAAAGGAAGAAATTGAGCACGCCAGAGGAGATAATTGTTTCTATCCAATTCGATATTGAGAATATGAGACAGATTTCCAGCAAAGGAAAAGGGTGTCAAGAAGACGAGGAAGGTGAAGTGGCCATACCAAGAGAGGAGAGAAAAAAAAAATGCTAATATTAGCAGAGCTTTGATACCATAAAACAGCAGACAATTTATCAGTCTTTCTCACACAACCGTGGAGAGATTGTATGTTTATTTATATAGGAAAATATACAAGGAGATGTGTATCGGATTTGGTTACAAGAGATAACACGTAAGTAACAATTTCTGTTGAAGATTCTTAAACAGTAAGAGGATTTGTTGTATCTAACAACTCTTCAGTTTGTGATAAACATGAAGGTTGTTTTGGTACGCTATTACATAAAATCCCCCCCCCCCCCAAAAAAAAAAAAAAAAACAAAAGTACAATACAGTTTTCGGTTCTCTTCATGAGTTCTTTCTGGACTATATTATATTGAGATTTATCTTTCTTTTTTCTTCAAAATACTTTTCAACAAAAAAATGTTGAGGAAAAGGGGAAAAAATCCATGGCTCTGCCCCTGATTGACGCTTAACTTTCCTCAGTAACATTGGGGCATTGATGGTCACAACAAATTGACATTCAGTTTTTGAAAGACAAAAATATTGCATGGTCCTTCTCATGAACCCCATTATGAAAGGTGGCTTACTCATTGCCATTGTTCATTGATAAGATAAAAAACGAAAAATGCATGTTGAGAAAAATAGTATTTAAATTTCTAATATAAACTTTAGTTCCCACTAAAAAGTAAGACACATACCCTGGAATCGCTAGAAATAAGCTGAAATCATGGCTTCTTTGCTTGCAACAGCTCCACTCTTTCATACCATCATGAAATATAGGCTGGACAAACCATGTTTAAAGATTAATCTAGACTGCTCCTAGACAGAAAAGAGAACAACTTCCACAGATGAAAACAGATGAAAACAAAGTTACATGGACGTTTATTGACTTACTGCCTAGATAGATAAAATCGTCCAACCAGTAGAACAAGCCCCCACATGCAAAACGGAAGATCGGCATTAGAAATACAGAAAGTACAATATAGATTTGAAGTGCGCCATGGTAACAACTCTCCAATGCAAATTTCAAGAAATTGCATTCTTTTTATTTGTTAAAAAGCAGGAAATGCATTCAAATATCATACAAACATAAACAATCCTGATAGCAGCACCCCCTTGTAAATAAGATAAACAAGAGAGAAAAGATGTTTGAACGTCGAAGTTATTTTTATGCTGTGACATAAAGTTATTAGCCCTTTATTGCCATTTAATTCCTGTTGTACCTTGTGGTCGCACTACTTTGTACTACTCTTTAAGATATAAACCGCTACATACCCTTGTGCATCTATGATCAACAGTTTTGGTGTTTGGTATTACATATCTTATGTTATCTAAGTATTTAACTAATCCCTGGTTAATGTGTTGTTCCTTATCACAGCACATGTAGAATAATATCAATAGATCTCCTATGAAACCAGGGTACTACAATATGCTCAACATACCCTCACTTGCCATACGATACCAACAATGTTGCTAGATGCCCGTAGAATACACATTAACAGCTACCAGTTCTTTTAGTCAATTTTCTTAAATCCAGACTATTTTTATTTGCTTTCCCAATAGTAACATACAAATGACATACTGTAAATACTATGACACGTTGAAATATACATGTTCCATAAATACAAATATAAAAATGTATTTTGCTTAAGGAAGCCTAAAGTTAGCACAATATTATGCTAATAGCAGGCTTGTTTAGCTCACATGCATCTTTGTGTCTTTCCAGACAAATTCTATTCATATCCTAAGAAAAATCACAATGTATATAACAGTAAAAGTGCAAAGTTGCAAAAGCATGACCATAACCCAAAAAGGACAGAAGAATTTTGCTCTGGCCTACCCAGTATTTTTGGAGGGGGGCGGGGTATCACATAATTGGTACTGTCTAATGGTTAACTTCTTTTTAAGACTTTAACAGCCTCATCGATGACTGAGAATGAAGGATCAACACGCAGAGTTTTTTCCTCAAGAAAATAATAGAAAGGTTTGTATTGCTATAATGTTTGACGTTAAAAGGGAGTACAGACTACAAAATAGACAAAGGAAGCTAACATCGACAGGGGGTACATGACACCTCTCTTTCTGTCTGCATATCTAAAATCTTCAGCATTATTTGATAATGCTTCATAAATAGCAACTGGAGTCATGTAGAGCCATGAAACAATCCATCCAAAGGCTAAGGCCTATCCTCCATCCATATCCTGGTGGTCGAGACAGGAAACTCAGCAACCATCCATATCCTCTTGAACATGAATCATACATATGTCATCCCTTCTCGTCAAAATCAATTAGTTTGTCAAAGAAATCCGTTGACACTTAAACATATATCTAGACTCTAGTGATAATCATTATCCCTGGTATTCCATAGTGACAAAGTAAGGGGGAAAATATGATCTTTTGAATTGCACACCGTCACTAACTCCCCACGCACCTCCCAGGCTCCAGAATTCGACGGGACTTCTTGTTTCCGTTGGTCACACAAATTCTCGTTTAACTTTCATAGCAATCCTGTATAACTGAATTAATAGGGTTTTCGCTGCAACAATAAGAACCAAAAGAAAATGGGGCTTGGATAGATCTAATGAACTAGTATCCGAAAACTAATCAAGAAGAGATGTAACGGAACAGACTCGTTAAAGCTCCATTTTTTAGCGACATCAGAGGCGCAATATCTACCGAACGCATCGTTGTCATAATTCCAAGGAACGAGGAACGAGGAACGAGCAAGCAACCGATTAGAGTTAAGGCGCATTGAAGCTAAAAGAAATAATAGGTTCTACTATGAAGCTATTGTATCGGGGCAATATGGAGACGAGCAAATTTCAAGTTCAGAATCCGAATTCCCAACCTCAAAAGCATGAGATCTCATCAAGAGGTAAATATATTATCCGTCAATAGTAAATCAGTCTTATAATCATCACCCCTCAAAATTTCAAGCTGGCGATAACTTGGAATCATAATAGAAACAAGGAAAAAGAGACTGCAATGTAAAGGAGGTGCGGTGGGCTTACAGCGTCATGATATGTGCAGGAGCCTTCAGGGTTATCATCCTCTGTGAACATGGCGTCACACCCGATTCGTTGGCATCGAAGTTTCACGCCATTCTCCATGTTCGTTCCTTCACGCTCTCTCTCTCTCTCGCTCTCTTACTGCGTGACTGTGCTCTGTACCACAAGGCGGAACCAGAGTCCGGAGGAAGGGTATGGAAGTTGGAGATACGGGCCAATGGCAGGATTAGGCGCCTCTGTGTTGATTATAGGAAAGTTGCCTTCTGACCTGCTTTGGCTCTTGATCGTTCTTGATGAATGCCAAATTGCCGACAAAACTATTTAGAATATGATCTTCTTCTTCCCAATTAATAAAGGAAAACTAGTTGCAAACAAACTTTCCTAACTAGGAATGGAAAAGGTAAGGAAACAGACAAATGGGAACTAGGAAGGTCTTCGGAGGGTGAGTGACGTGAGCCCAACTCCAGTTATGAACTTATGGTTAAAGGTTCTAAATTCAGGTAATAGATACGAATTATGTTTAAAATCGAATTCAGGTATCCGATACGTATTCGTCGTGTTTAAAATCGATTCGATTGGCTGAATGACATGTGATCAATACTGTATAATATAAAATATCAATCAAATCCAAACAAATTGGTCAATCCGAATTACTTGAACAGGAACGCGACCCAGACCGTGTCAGTTATGATCTTGATTTTTTGGCTCTCAAACATGGATTTTGTTCATGTATTGGAACAGGTATCGGTTTAATATCGATTATATGCTGATGTGGTATACCTTTTTGTCTTGTATCAACCTGTATCGGTCAGGTACAATCCTCATATCAATCCAACAAAACGATACCGTATCAGCCTATCACGGTATATGACTTCACCTCCCAAACCCAATCAAACAAAAGGCCACAATGAGGTTTTTGGGGTTAGGCTCGGTTTTCTTTTTCCTCTTTGTTTGGGTTGGGGAAGGGTGTTGTTGAAAAGACTAAAGTTTTAGTGCACGTCGAACGGGTTGGGGCGGGATCAGCTCCAAATTTCCCGGAATCACTTATCAGTCCATACTGCAGACATGGTAGTATATGTATCGGCCGATTTGATTGCTGAAATGGTGCAAAGAGTAAGGATCATAATTTTTTGGGATCCTTCACTGGTGATTGGTAAAGAGAAATATCTTCGCCTTGGATTTTGAAGGGATTAGATTAAGATTCATCAGTAATGGGAGGGCTTTTATCTGGACTTTGTCTAACAAGAGGGCAGTTTGTTTATGATCTTGTCTCCGCGTTACCTTCATCTAAGACGAGGGAAAACTTAACCTTTTTAATTCCCTCTAAATGAAGAGAAAGAATTACACCGTCATGCAATTCATAATGATCTTCCCGCTTATATGTTGAATGACTAAATTACTGTTCCTCCTTCCATTGTTTCTAGACTCCTTCCATTGTTTCCAGAGTTCCATCCAAACACTACAGCCTTGCGAATGAAGAGATTCCTCTTCACCATAACAAAGGGAAATTGTGTGAGAGAGAGAATATTTTAATTTTTTGGATAAGCATCAGAGAGAGATTACTAGTTCATTAGAACTGGATTTTTTTTTCAGATTATCTATAATGTTTAATGTAAGGAAAACTTTATACATTTATGTGTAAATATACTCTGTACTTCTAAATAAAGACATGTAGACACATGCATTCATGTATTACAGTCTACAGATTATATAGCCTCTCGGACTGGGTGACTGCCAAGTTAGGTTGAACTTGGAGTAAAGCCTTGATGAAGTTTTTGTCCCATCTTTGAACCCACTTTCACAACTTTGACACATTGTTTCCAAACCTCCCACTCAAATAGTGGAAAATCTCGAACAGTTTGAAAAGCAAAATTCTAAAGGGTTGCATCAATTAAAAACAATCTACGTTAAAGTAATCCCTTTGAAAGGTGTTTATTTTGGGATCGAGTTGGTCCAAATTAACCCAAAATTGATCTGAATTGAATTATTATCGGATACGTTTTGAGTCGAGGTATAGCATATCCTATCAGTCTCAGTTTGGTCCGAGTTAGCTTCAAACTAGATCGATGAGCCCAAACATGATATTGACTTGGACTAAACCGATTTAAACCAAATATTAAACCCTAGCTTTAATACTTCAGCCTTTTGGATGGTCTTTAACGGATTTCCTACGGGCTTTCAATCTGAACCGACCGTACCAGCCCGATAACAAACCAAAATCAGCCTGACCCATTGATTAATGTGTACAGTGCAGTCCACCCAGCCTGAACCACTTAATAGACATGTTTCAGTCAAACCCTATAAAACCTACCACCAATTTGGCCAAGACTGAAATCATCCCGGACTGGTCCGTTGACACCCCTACCCTAAAACACGAATGAAAAAGAAAAAAAAAAAATATATATATATATATACTAAAGGAAAAAGTTTTATGCCCGGCTGCGTCTTTTTGTGCTCTTTTATATAAGCTGCAAAATGACCCCTCCTTTCTTCTTGGATACTTGTGCGTATCTTCACATTGGACCTGCACTGGCACATGATCCATACACCCGCATAAGAAACCTCAACCCAAATACTAAAATACAATTAATAAACAACACAAGCGCAGCATTAACGGTAATATGTTGGAAAAAGCAAGGCAGCAAAGTAAAAGAGAAAATTTTCCAGGAAACCCGGGACATATAAATGACCCTATTTTTCCATATGTTGAATGGTAGTAATAATCATATTGTTCCTAAATCCTAACCTAACCCCACCGAAAGTTATAATTTCATAAAAATAAAATTGAAGCTAGGAGATATAATATAGTACTGGGAAAAAATGAATATGAAATCGGAATTGGCTTAATTGGTTTTGCTTTTGAGATAAAGGAGAGTTCCAAGCATAAAAACTGGAGAGTTGTTTTCAAGTCCCTGTTTTCTGCTCTATTGAAGCATTAGTATGGACTCGCCACGTTTAGCCAGAGTTATTGCAGTGTGGGTGGCCTTGGTTTGTAATGTGGCTGGCCAAGCCATTATTGCGGTGGACAATCAGGCAGTTTCCAACTTTCACCAGTGGGTGGACCGTAGAAGAGAGGAGAGGCTAGATAGAGAGGGGCGAGACATGGGAGAGAGCTTAGTAGGAGAGGAGGGAGAGAAGAATTTGATGAAGAGGAGAGAGAGAGAGAGAGAGAGAGAGAGAGAGATGGAAATTTCAAAGAGGAAGGAGAGTGTGTTTGATATGGTAGGGGAAGGACTCTCAGGTAATAGAGGCAGGAGGGGGTTTGCTATAGAGGATAGAGACAGAGGATAAAGATGGAAAAGTGGTTGAGGAAAGAAACTCTATATCCTCTCCGGTGTGGGGATCTCTTCTCACAACCTCTAGTACTTTTAGGGTTTAAGGTTTCCCTTCATATAAGGGTGTAATCTCTGGAGAGTATTGATCATTGCAATTTCTTTTGGTATAATGGAATCAATGATTGATCAATTTGCCTTGAACGTAACCTATACATATTGTCTAGGTGAATCACCCAAAATCTTGTACTGAGTTTCTTTTTTATTTTTGAGAAATTTACTCAAACACCTCCTTGACAATTGATTTATTATATAGAATTATCTCTCTTGACAAAGGTTATAGAGACTATATAGTCCACACCGGGCGTTAAAAACTGACAGGAGAAATTCCAAATTTTTTTAAAACAATATTATCTTTACTCAATATAAAATTATATAAATATACCATCGTCTATCTTTGAAACGAAATCTTTGCAAGTTCTCCAATTCCAACCTACAATTGGAGAAATTGTAGAGGCCTCGATCCAGAGACAAACGATAGTATATTTATGTAATTTTAGTATATTTATGTAATTTTAAAGGATAATATTGTTTCAAAAAAATTTCATCAGTTTTTAACACCTAACATGTGGACTATACTGTTATAAAACATTATTTTAAAAATAATTTGTGTAACTTTTGTCAAAAAAGAATAATTCTCTATAATAAATTTATTGTTAAGAGGGTGTTGTTAAGAGGGTGTCTGAGTAAATTTCCTAATTCTTAATAAAGGATTATAAAAAAAAAAATCAAATCTGGTATAGGCAATTACTAAGAAGTTCATCATCAATAAAGAATATGACTATTTACCAAAAATAAAATAAAAAATAGAGAATATGACTGACTATCAACATCTGCAACTATAGCATGCAAATCAGAACTCGGTCTTCGCATATTTTACGGCCGCGTGTTACACGCACTCTCCTTCCACATACAACCACTGGCTTACAACCTCTGGCAGTCGCGGAATCACAGTATGGACCAATGAATATAGTTCTTTCTTCCTAAAAGTTAATCAGGTATAGGTTATTATCTTACTCTAGAGAAATCAAAAAGAAGATTCTACTCCAGCCATGCTTGTGGAAAAGCTTATAATCCATCCGGCTGTACAACACTAGAACCTCACTTTATTCTATCAATTCAACCAAGAGACGAAAGATACCTATCGAATGGCCGCTTCTTTTCCTTTCAGTTGTTGAACAGGGACCCACTCAGATATGGCATTATCTCGCCAATTTCAAACGGGTTCCTTTCCGTAGAAGCTTTGAGTCACCATCAGGAGAATCCCATCATAAAAAGCACACCGGTTAAAGAAACAAAGCAACAAAAGAATATATAGTAAAAGCCAAAGAATCCAAAGAAAGTCATTCATAAACAAAAAATTTTGGATCATCAAGACCAAATAATAAATAACAGAGAGCTTAATCAAGATGTAGTTTGATGAAATGAAGAGCGGAAAGGAATTTGCTTAGCCTTCACTCATCCTCCACAATCCACATGGCTTAGAAACAACCTAAAAATCCCAAATCGATAATCTATCACCGTGAATTCTGACTGCAACAACCAGCAAAGAACATGGAGTGTAAGAAAGGGAAATTCTTTTCCCCATCCCTCTCTTACCAACCCACCAAGATGAAATAAAGAAAGCAAAATAATCAAGAGGGCTTCAATTAATAATCAGCCATATACAATTAAAATTTGATTGATTCCATTATTCAGTTATTGCTCTACACTCTCTTTGGCTGAAAAAAAAAATGATGAATTAGGTTGAAAAAGAAAAGGGGAAAAAACATCGAAAACAAAAACTGAAGAGGTTTTGGACAACAAAAAAAAAAAAAAAAAAAAAAAATGCAGTTCTTGAATTACTAATAATCTAGTTAACGAGCTGCAACTCTGGATCTCTTCTTAGACTCGCTGTAAAGCACAACCCCCAAGAGGGTAACACCAAAGCCCGTCATACCCATCACCGTCACTGGATTCCTGAAAATCAATACCGAAACGACCGCCGCCACGGCGGCTTTGGCGTTCCCCAGCACCTGCAGCGTCAACGCGCTCGTATGCTTGGTCACCAGGAAATTCGTCAAGTTAACCAAATAGGCCACCGTTGCATTCCCCAGAAGCAGAAATACTATATAATGATCCTCCCTGGCCTTCTCCACGGTAATTGCAGCCACATTGCCCTCGATGTAGAGGGTTAAGGGAAGAAGAATCAGAGATGCCATAGGAGCCATGTAGAGAAGCAGATTCATGGAGTGAATCTTCTCGGCCTCCGATGTCAATAACAATCCTTGGACCACCGACTTCAAAGCTCGGCCAGCGGTGGATCCGATACAGACTAGAAAACCAAACAGATGGAATAGAGGCTCGCTATTGCTGGCAACCACGATCCCAGCCACGACGGGCACGAGGGCGAGGTAGACCTCGGCGGATTCCTTCTTGCAAGTGATAAGGAAAGCGAAGACCGCAGTGAAGAAAGGGGTTGTAGCGCCAATGGCTTGGTTGAAGGAGACCGGAATGTAGCGAAGGGAGGTGTTGCCGCAGACCACAGAGAAGCAGAAGATGGCACTAAGAGCGGCGATCTTGAAGAACTGTTGGCGGGAGAGGATCTGCTGGTAGGGGACGAGCTGGAGCCAGTGAATGGCGATGAAACTGTAGACCGAGCAGGAGAGCATGTGGAGCATGGTAAGGAAGATTGGATAGCGGTAGCCATAGAAGCTGAGGAGGTACTTGTTGAGGAGTAGAACTCCGATGTTCGAAAGGTACCACGAGGCGATGATCAGGGCAGTGACGACGTTGGGGGAAATTAAGCCACCGGTAATAGAACTGTAGTTCCGCACTTCGCTGGTGGGAGTGACAGGGATGTCGACCACCAGCTCTGACTCCAGCCTTGGGTTGCTCCCTCGCCTCGTCGTCCATGTTTGAGCTTCGACCATGGCTGGCTTCTCTGCTGCACCTCTGCTTCGGAAGGATTCGCTTTATAAGAGCAAAATAGGTATAATGATAATGAATGAAAGACTCTGTCCCTCCCCTCTGCTCTCTCCCACTGCAAGTGAGCTTGGAGACTGGAGGGAAAGGTTTTTCAGATCTGGTCCAGCCGTCTCGTCTGGGAGAGGAAAGAAGAAATGATGATGATGATTGATGATCGTGGTTGGTGGTTAAAGAGACGGTGAGAGAGAATGAGAATTTCTGTGGGGGTTGGATCTGATCGGACGGTCTATGTTTAGATTTGGACTGAAAAAGGGTGGAATGGGCCGTTGGATCGTTAGATTTGTGACGAGAGCCATAAATATATACAAGTGTCGTTTTTGGTTTGTTGCTTTTTCTCTTTCCCACAAACAGAGACACTTGAGGAACAACAATTACGCGACGCATTAACCCATCATATTTGGGTACTTCCGTTTCTTACTTTCCTAATACGTCAGTTTTTCACCCAAAACTAGCAGCAGTTCAGCAGTGGCCAATGCTGATTTCGATTTCCTACTATGGTTTCTCACCAAAAACTAGCACAGCATTTCAGCAGTGCCAATGACGAGTTTATACAGACTTCATTGCATCAGTGGCCACCAGTGGGGCACCCAACAATTTCTGTCTTTATTTCTCTTCCTTGAAGTTCAAATCTCCTCTCTTTCTCCTCCAAGTGACTGACTATATATTATTCCTATACTCCCATTTTCTCATTAACATATAAGATTCCAATATACACTGCTAAGGTGTAGATCCCTCTCTCCTTAAAAACTATTATCAAAAGATAATTTCTGTAATTGGGTTTGCTCTGCCAATTACATATTTATCCATAGGTACTTCTTTCCGTAAGGTGATAGTACTAGAGTCTTGGCGTGCTGGTCTGCATATGTCATTATAGAGTTTTGAGGATCTGATGTAGTATATACAACCTCCGCATGCAGGAGTCAGGATTTAATTCCATGTCCATGGAAAATCCAAGTAAGAACTAATGTCATTTTCCTTTGGTAAGCAGTACCAATGTCAATGCTTCTAACTACCTATTGATATGCATAACCAGCTCTGCCTCCTTTTGACCACATTTATGACCTACAATACTCCTAAGAATAAACTGATCTCTATCATGGTGGTACACATGAAATAAACTGCAGACACTAAGTGACAATACCTCCATTAATTAAGCATACACACAATGCCCTCAAAAAAAAAAAAAAAAAAAAAAAAGGGAGAGAGAGAGAGAGAGAGAGAGAGAGAGAGAGAGAGAGAGAGAGAGAGAGAGAGAGAGAACAAGAAAAGGCAACCACTTGGAGGTTACCTTGGATGGATCTTATTTAGATCTAGTTAGATAATAGCATCAGATGAAGAGGTTGGGAGAACTCAAATTTTTGCTGGGATTGGTTTATCCATCCTCAAGCATCTCTCAATGTAAATACATACATGATGTGCTGCAGTACTTGGCGTACCTATGGAAGGGACTTTACCAGCTGAGGATACATTACAACAAGAACTAATATCATTCCCTGCCCCACCTTCGGCCCCCAAATTGCTAGGCGCCAAGTTATCTTTTCCCCTTGGGCATTGAGAGTGGCTGCAGCTCCTCTCTTCTCTTTCTGCATCCCGTTCCCTTTTCAGTTCCTCATGATTAAAGATCCACAAAATTATATTTCAATTTTCACACACACACACACACACACACACACACACACACACACACACACACACACACACAAGATAATATAATAATAAGATCAGAAAAGAAGTCGATGGCATGACTGGAGCTGCATTTTGGAAGTTGAAACACTAGTTGGCAGATCTAAGAGCACTTCTTTCATTAATTGAGCTTAATCTCTACAAGAAAAAGGGAAAAAAAAATGTGTGCTGTTCCACTTGATTGTGGCTGTTCTTTACCAATCAAGGCAGAAGAAATTCCTGTATCACGTGGAGCAGCAGCAGTATTCTGGGATAGGGCTTCCTCTACCTGCAGATGTCAATCCTAATATTAAGGTGGTGTATACATTTGAATATTCTTTACCCAAACAAGCATAGCCTTTGAACTTCAACAATCACTGAGCACATCTTTAGGTTTTCAAATTGAAGCAAGATAATTTATCTGTCAACAAATCCAATTGTTTATGTATATAGGTCATACAATTTCCAGGCATTGTAATTGGCATTCAGAGTTATACACCATCAGGGATTGACGCTCTTCACAATGATAACGGTAATCAATTTCAAGCACATACCCAGCTCAAGCTGGAAGATGGTACTTTTGAAAATACGAAGGATTATTTCCTGATAACTAAAAGATGCAATCTATATTTCCCTTGAAGTTTAAACACACCAAATATTAAAATATAAATAAAAAAAGAGAAGCAACTACTTATTTCAGGTCCCATGCAAGACTTGAAATTTAAATAGCAGAGGATCCAATCAGAGCACAATCAAGAACCCCCACATGAGATAAAGGGAACAAATCTGTAATCTTGTTACGGAGGATATCTGCTGTAGTGCACCCTACCAAACTCAACTTTATCACGATACTTGGCAATTGGCATCAGCTACATGAATCTTGTACCACCATGCCACTCACTCTAGGGCCATAGTCCATTGATTCCATAAATTATCCCTTGCAAACTTCTTAATATAACAGGTGCATGCATCCTGTAATTACTGTACCTATAAAGAACCTTCCTTGCAATTCAAAATAACATAGCTAGTAGCTACTGAACTCAGGAACCCAAATGCACAGAGAATTTCAAGCTAGAAAAGACACTCAATGAGAAAACTGAAGTGATGGTCTTCTAATCCTGGGTTAAAAATCATCTTTATCAGCTGGCCAAAACTGAATCACAACCAAAAATCATTTGTTCTGTGGAGATAGATCCACTATGGTATTTCTTGGGGTATTTGAAAAGAAAGGAAAACAGCTGTGTTTTCCATGACAAAACCAAAGATTGTCTTACCTATTATTGAGGGGGTTCAGTCTTAGGTCTTAGCCAACTGATTGAAATAATTTTAACTAGCATCAATATCTGTCCCTACTCAAGCCTGCCAATTCAAGAAATCAATGGAGGTCCAGTAACCCCCAGAAGATATACTCACACAGTTACAGAGCTCAGATGAGCCAGTCCATAACCAAGAAGTATGTGCAATAATAAAACTGAACGTGATAAGAAACCAAAAAAAAAAAAAAGAAAAAAAGAAAGAAAGTGACTTTCAATGTCTCTGAGTACTTAAAAGTGAGGAAATATGCACCTGAGCCTTTTTCTCTTTTGCTTACCACAATTTCTTCAATTCTTTTGATTTGGCTTTGGGTCTTTGCATCTTTCTCTGCCTAAAACATAAAAACAAATATAACATCACACTTCTTCTTGAACATTACAAATTACCTTATAACTTTCAGTACATCTGTTCAGCTTATCAATGATAATTTATCGCCTAATAAGACAACTAAATAAGCAATATGAACAGGTCCATAAATTTACAACTTAAGCCTGTCACATTTATGTCGATTCAATGTCTATTTTTTTTTTTTTTTAGAGCTCAAGTAACATAGAATTATACATGGCCCACAGTCGCTTAAAATAACCAAACACCAACATTATCAGACTGCCAAATAATGATACTAAAGACACAAAACCATGAAAAAGGATCCAAAATCAAGAATCTCCACAGGTTAATAAAATAAAATGCAGACCCTTCCAAACGTACTTCTCCATTGAACAATCCTATGCTACACGTCTACACCCTCATTTTTGTCTTGACAAGTCAGCAGATACTACAATTGTAGACATATGCACAAAAAAAAGTGAAAAAATGTGTATTTGACCAGGGCGCACTCTCAACGGCATCCATCAATTTTGAATGCCAAAATGGATCTTCTGCAATGTAGTTAATGTACAAGGAAAGGAGCGCCAGTCTAATAGATGAAATGTTTGAGTAAAGTACCAATAAGACAGAAATAAAGAGCCATAATCATTAACTGTTTAGCAGCTTGAGATTCCTCCATTTCTTTTGTCAGTGAACTAGGAATCCTAGCAGCATCCCACCTATCCATGTTCAAAGCCATGAACTGTCTAAAAGTATTCCTAACTTCCTTCTCAGCTGCTAGCATATATGGTGTCAATCCTCTTGAATACGCAAGGATCCAAACTCTGTTCTGAAAGCTCCAATATTTTTTCAGTGTTGCCAGACATCGCTGCTTCATGTAGAGGTGCTGATGTAACTACAATTTCATTTCAAATGGATACAGGCAAATCCATCAGAAATTTTGAGATCTGAACTCACTACAGCAATTTTGTTATTTCCCAATGGATCCAACAACTCTTCTCCATTGGATTCTGGGTTGCTATCTTGCTCAGTGCTTGCAATTAATGCAGAGTCCACCTTTATGCTTGGCTGATGTCCCTTCTCATTAACCTCATAGAGCACATGAGTGAAATAATTGAACATCTAATTAACTTCCTTGAGGGTAGGCCGACGGAGAGTTAATGGATTTGCCATACAACTGATGATGATTACTTGAAAGAGCATACGAAAAATGCATGATGAAGAATCAAAATACGATTACCAAGCAGCAAGTTTTCTTGAATTTCTTATAATAATAAAAGGATGAAATCAGAAGCAGATAATAATTGATGCAATACAGTAACTTTAATCAAGTTTGACTTGATGTCCAGCAATATTTGGAAATGAAAAATCTTCAACACTTTCTTTAAAGCAGACTCATTATACCGGCAGAGCAGCTCCAGCAGAATTTACAGCTTTGGCAGTTGGATCTATAGATGATTGCCATTGACCAGCCTTAGCCATATCAACATACCTAGCAAAGAAAAACCACAGGGTAAGAGATAGTCTTAGGAAAAACTGATTAAATTTCATCAGAACTGCGTAATTCATCATATTTGCTTCTTAATTTTCCTAGGAATCTACCTGGTTGATGCGGAATCCAATGATCATATGACAGGTCATAAAATCAAATATGAGATAATGACAAACAAAAGGTTGCTTCACAGAAATAAATATGTTAAATATTCCTAAAATTAGATCAGTTTCAGCCTAGAATTGGACATAAAAATTGCAGAAAACTGAGTATTGCAATAATCCAATCCAAGCAAATCTTAATAAGATAAACTACAACTGGCGTCTATTTGGATAGCTCCAAACAAAGACAAGAAAATTGGAACATTCTAGTTTGGCTAACTTACTAAATGGAAGCACATGAAACATGATAAGTACCTGTAACGCCCCCACTCCCTGGCTCGGGGTCATGTGGCGTCACAGGGACCATACACCAGGATTCCAATATGAGACTGGTAGTCCACAAACGTCTGTATTTTCATCACATAAACATATACATAGCAGCGGAAGACTTAAAAAAATATAACACATCTATAACATATCTCATGACATATACTACAGCGAAGACTTAACATATAACTATTCCAAACACATAAAAAGCTGGTGGCAAAAGAGTGTTGCAACTAAGAATCTGAAGTTATTTACAATCAAGGGGGCCAAGTTCACACAAACTTACCCAAAATATAAATTTGCATCTCCAAAGTATCATGTACTGCAAAATCTGCCTAAGCATTGGGATCCCATCCCTAAACTGTCTCACTCTGCTCATCAGAACAGAGGCTCTTGCTCCTCATCTGTAAAACATATCAACTTAAAGGTATGAGATCACTAGCTCAGTGAAGAACATATAACTACTGAAAACATGCAACATCCACAGATATCTTGCAATATAAAAATCAGCATACAATGAGCAAAGATGAACATATGCATAATGCTACTGATGCCTTAGACATTTTCCTTTTTATCTTTCTTAATCATGTGGGAAGATGCTTCAGGCTCACCGAGTTTAGACGTTTCTTGCCTTAAGACATCAACCTTTTCTGTTGGGTTAGTACATCAGACTCACCGAATTTACATGTTTCTTGTCCTTTGTACCAATTTACCTTTTACCATTTACGGGAGTGGTACTCCAGGCTCATCGAGTTTACACACTTCTTGCCCTTTGCACCCCACTGTGTAGCTCACCCGGTGACAGTACACGTGGGACTTTTGCCTCACAGTGGTCCTTTCTCTTTTCTGTTTTACATATCTTTCCTTTACTTCTCTATTTATCCTTATCATGTATCGTGTTTCTGTGTAATCCATGTATGCTTACTATTGACCCATGCTTATGACATATCAAACAACAATTAACTCTTGACATATATCAAAGTATCACACATAGGTTCTCAGGTACAGATATACAAGCACGTAAAACATTTATGCATAATTAAACAATCGCAGCAAACACCATAACACAGCAGGTATAGGTTCCTCACATATTCCTATCTTGCTGAAGTATTTCCTTCTTGTGGGTGGGGTTTGGATCACAATTACACCTATAAAAGTCATTCATATGCCATAGGTTCCTTCCAATGTAGATTTTTATGTACAAAATCTGTAAAATATTCCCTATGATTTCTTGTTCCTACCATGGAAGGCTGGAAGAAAAGTCAAATCAAACAGCCTTCAAGAATTGAAGTCTGGGGTTCACCAGTCAGACTGAACCGGTTGGCTATAGAGGCCTGTTGCTCTATCCAGTTGTAAATTCCTTGTATAAAAAACCTTCTAGAAGTAAGAGGTCGATCGAGCTGGTCGAACCGGCCAACCGGAGAGCTTGGGTACATCGACTGGTCAGGTAAAAAAAAAAAATGCAGAAAACTTGTTTCTACTCTAACTGAAGCTGGGTTGGGAGAAGAGATTCTTTCTTCACTCATCCCAACCTCCAGCATGGTCTCAGAACTTCTTTCTAAGGTCCTTAATTTCATTTTTAGCATAGGCTATGGCTTCTACCATTCTTCCAAACCATCATTTAAAATTACCAAATTATAATCATCTTCGTCCTATGATGCTGCCAGTTAAGGACCTTGTAGATGTATGCATGCTACAGGATCCACCATATATCTTCATGCAAGGTCTCAAATGAATAAAATAGAAGAAGGATAGCTTAAACTCACCTCAAAGTGAGACTCACAGCTGAAACTTCTCAATCTAAAATTTTAAATTTCAGTTCTTCTTTCTCCATAGATTCTACAACTAATATCACTTGTCTGGTCTCGGAAGAGATGCAGCATTACTCGCTTCTTCGCGGAAGGACTTGCTTGGTTTTTCGCTGATTAGGGGTTTTCTCGCTCGTCCAGACTGGAGCGTCATTTACAGATGACAGCCGGCGCTAATACAGTAGAGAAAAGTCTATTTCCTTTATCAGGGGGCTTGGGTTCGTTGTAGGAATATTTCTGGTTCCCATTCCCTCCTTCCTGACCCTCTTCCTTACTATGAGTTTGCTTCTTACAAGCCCATGCGCTCAAGAAGACAAACGATCTAATAAAAGATTCAACGCTATTCCTTTCACACCGCTGGCAAATTCAACCATTTCCATAAACAACCTGCAATCCCATCTCCAACTGAGACCAATCGCTCGATCTCATCTACTTTCAAATTCGTGTAAAAGTTGGTAATTCTACTTTCTAATAGATTCGTGAGTTCCGCAGCTCTAGGAGAGAATTCCATAATTCAAAATTTGGATATTTTTAAGGGATAAATCCACTTTAATAATTATAGAGGTGGAGCAAGCCCTACCGGTGCCAGCACTATCTGTCCATTGCCTACGCCCCAAGCTTCCATGAATTTCTGAGTTTCTCCATGGTTTTGTTGTTAAACCTCTCTCCAATGCTCATGATGTAGGACAGCCTAGGGTCTAGGTTCCCTACACTTACAGCTAGGTTAAGTATTAGATTACCTAAAGTTTAGCTAGTTAGGATAGGTGGCAGCAACATTCATGTCTTGCAATTAGAAGGTTTAGGGCTGATTTTATTAATCAATGAGCAATATATACCTAATAGTAGTTTACCAACTTAACAATGCTCAATTAGAGTGAAATATAATTTTAGTAAATAAAAGATAGCATATGACAAGTGGTATTATGCAGGAAAATTTCAGTATTCCTAAAATACTAGGGCTAAACCTTAGCACACATCTTCCCCTCCCCCCCCCCCCAAAAAAAAAAAAAAAAAAACCTTAGCACGCAAATGCACCAACATTCATATAGAATCATATACAAAGCAATGAAAGGACAAAACAAAGAAGTGAAATAACACTAACCAGTTCAGCTTTAACAAAAATGACCAGACCAGAAATCTGTCCGACAGGTTTACTGTAAATAAAAAACCAGAAAAATAGAACAGGGACTAGGAATGGGCAGCTTCGTAATTTTACTGTCCATCAAGGTTAGATATCAAGAACAAAAATATAAAGGAATAGTTCATTCTACCTAACAGTACAGGAATTAATAAACAGAAGAAAAAAAAATGAAACAGAATATTACTGGCTAACCAGTAACAGAAAATTAAGGACAGAAAAAATGTAAGACTGAATTTTTGTTGGGGATTGACAATGGAACATTAAACATACTTTACTTACCCAAAAAAAAAAAACATTAAACATACTTTAAAATAAAGCATAACGTGAACAGAAAATTAAATTTGTGGTAGGTCAAGCTTAATTTCTCTCCCCTCCTTTTCAAAAAGCAGTTCCAGATTTCAAACTCAAAGATAGCTGCCAACAAGTTCTTCTTCTTCTACTTATTGTTCTTTCAAATTAACAGCAAATAATAACACTCTCCCTCCCTCATAAGATTTCAGCAAGAGAATCCCCAGTTAGCTTCACATTGAAATTTATATTTTCCTTTTGTTCACCACATGATTTGTAAAATGTCAAATATGCCCTCAAGCAACTCTCTCTAAAGGCTTGCATGGATTTTAGACCCATACTCTTTGGGTACCCATGAAAAAGGTTAGGCTAGATTTTTTTTGGGTGCCGGTTGCCGACCTGACACGCCAACGCTTCTCCTTTACCCGGGCTTGGGACAAGTAGCACAACACTGGCGGAGTTATGCCACGGCTTATGATTTATCCATTGTAAACACATACTTTGAAAAGAGAGAGGAACATCTAGTCACCTTCAAAAGTGGGCATCATAGTAGCCAAATATGATTTATTTTTAACTAGAAGGTCTGATAGGTTGTTATGTAAAAATTGTAACATTATACCAGGAGAAAGCCTAACTTAGCATAGATTACTGGTCATGGATATGTATTTCATTACGCTGAATCATAAGAAAGGTCATGTTTTGCCCTATGATAAGGTGGTGGAGCTTAAAAGTGCATACTTTGAAAGCTTTTACTGATAATGTGGTCAAACAAGGAAAGTGAAAATTTGAGAGAAACACTGATACAATGTAGACGAGATGACTGCTTGTATTAATAAAGTTGCTAAAGATGTCCTAGGTATATCGAAAGGAAAACGTCATTCCCTTAGAGAATCTTGGTGGTGGGATGAAGAGGTTCAATCAACCATTAAAACTAAGAAAGATAGTTTTAAGACATGGCAAAAGACTAAGGATATAGAGGATCTAAAAAGGTATAGACTAGCTAGAAAAGAGGCTAAAAAGATTGTGGGAAAAGTAAGAGTAAAGATATATGAAGATCTTTATAACAATCTGAGCACAAAAGAAGAAGAAAAAAACTATCCATAAAATAGCTAAGATGAGGGAAAAAAAGAGAGTAGAAATTTAGACCAAGTTAGATGTATTAAAAGTGCAAATGGTAGAGTTCTAGTAAGGGATGAAAAAATTAAAGAGAGATGAAACGATTATTTCTATAACCTACAAAATGAAGACACTTCGAGTAATAGGTTCCTAGAAAGCTACATTATCCTTTACCCAAAAAAAGAAAAGAAAAGAAAAAGCTACATTACCCACCATGACACCACATGTAACAGATATATACACAAAATTAGGGTGATAGAAGTAAAAGAAGCTTTAAGGAAGATGAATGTAGCCAAAGCACCAGACCCAGATGAGGTCCCAATAAAAGTTTGGAAGAGCCTAGGATTGTATAGAGTATCTTGGCTATCTAAGAAGTTCAATAAAATTATAAGTACAAAGAAAATGCCAGATGAATGGAGGAGAAGCATTGTGGTTCCAATTTATAAGAACAAAGGTGATATTCAGAGCTGCAATAACTACAGAGGCATAAAACTAATGAGTCACACTATGAAACTTTAAGAGAGAGTTATTGAAACTCGCATGAGACAAGAAACTATTATTATAGAGAACCAATTTTGGTTTTATGCCAGGGTGATCTACGACAAAAACTATTTACTTGCTTAGAAGACTCATATAAAAATTTAGAGAAGGCAAGAAGGACCTCCATATGGTTTTTATTAACCTAGAAAAAACTTATGACAGAGTCCCTAGAGAGTTTGACAAGTACTAGAGAAAAGAGGTGTTTCAAGCAAATATGTGTGGACATAGTTAAGGATATGTAGTATAATGTGGTGACTAGTGTAAGAACCGTGGGGGGGGAGAGGTGTCAAGGTAGTAAATTCTCAATTACAATTGGGTTACATCAAGGATCAGCTTTAAGCCCTTATCTATTTGCCCTCATTATGGATGATTTGACTAGAGACATTCAAGATGAAGTTCCTTGGTGCATGCTTTTTGCTAATGACATTGTTTTGGTAGATAAGACAAAAGCAGGGATTAACGCCAAGTTAGAGCTTTTTGGAGATCAAAATTAGAATCAAAGGGTTTTGGGATAAGTAAAACGAAGATAGAGTCTATGGTGTGCAACTTTAATCACACAAAAACGGATAATGAGGTGGTGAAAATTGATGAGAAGGAGATACAGTAAAGTGATTATTTTAGGTATCTAGGTTCATTCATAAATAAAGAAAGTAATTTAGAGGATGAAGTTTCACAGATGATTAAAATAGGATGGATGAAGTGGAGAGGTGCATCTGGAACACTGTGTGATCAGCGTATTCCTTTAAAACTTAAAGGAAAATTATCATTCGACTAGCCATGATGTATGGTGCGGAATGTTGGGAAGTTAAAAAACATCATATAGATAAACTTAGTGTAGCTGAAATGAAGATGTTGAGAAGGATGGGTGGCAAAAGAAAGGATAAGGTAAGGAATGATCGTATTAAAACTGATTTGGGAGTAACACCGATACATGATAAGCTACGAGAAAGTTGTTTGATATGGAACAACCATGTTCAGCGGAAGCCGTTAAATGCTCTAGTACGAAAGAGTTATTTGATTTAGATTAAAGGATCCAAAAGTTTAGAGCTAGGGGCAGACCTAAGATGACTCTAAGGGAGGTGATGAGGAAAGACATGCATAGCTTAGGCAAGTATGACATCAAACAGAGTTGATTGGAGGACAAAAATCCATGTAGCCAACCTCATTTAGTTGTGATAAGGCTCTGTAGTTGTTGTACTCTTTGGTACCCATAAAAAATGTAAGGACTTAAATACCCTTCCGTTCCCATCTTGCATGAAGTGCACAGCTATCCCTTAGTGGTACCCTTGAAATGTTCTTTGTCTAATATGCCCTTTACTTGGTCCCCAAATTACAAAAAAAAAAACCAGACCAATCAAAACTCATGCAAGTATTGTAGCCAAGAGTGGGATGCCACATGTACTTCTTTAGCTTACTAAGCATTCCACCAAGTTTTTATCCTATGCATGCATTTCAAGGTGCCATGTAGATGCCACATAGGCAAGGGGGTCCACCACTAACATGCATTAAAAATGTTCCTAAATTCTCCAAAATCATTTCTACGCCTTTGGGGGTTTGAATCCACGACCTCCCCTCAATAAGCCTAAGCCATGCCACAAAGCTACATGGCTCACTCATGCATGAGTCACATAAAATTACATATCATGTTATAGGTACATATGCCATGCTATACATTTCAACGAAGCATATAAGAACAACAATACATACATGATACATCACACTATCAAATCATATGTTATAAAATGTAGTTTGCACATAATAAATTACACAAGGAAACTCACCCAGGTAGAGGGTGAAATTTATGAAAATGCCCTTCTCTCATTCCTCCTCCAGTTCCTCTGCTAAGAAAGAAAATTTTAATTCAGTCCAATACCTCAGATAGCTGGGGTATTACAATACCAGTCCAAGAGCAAAAGAATAACCTGTGGAATGTTTTATAAGCCACAACAGAATTTCCATCAAACACACATCAGCAAAGTGCCATCTACTTGCAAGCAACACAGAGCGTAAGCATGTTTTATCCCGAGGTTCTTGTAGCAAACTTTTCAGTCTCCACACTATCTCATTCTCTCCCATGCATGACCTAGATTCACCATTCTCCACATACACAAGGACTTATCATTATGAAATGAGAGACTGTCAGATTCATCCAACAGTGAACACTTCCAAATAGAGATAATTTCTCCTGTGTGTAGTTTTTGTTTAATGCTATCCCTTGTTTTCTTTTGTACATCATTGCTTGAACAGGCTTACTTTTCTCTCTCATCTTCGTACCCAGATATACTAGATATTTCATAATGTTTGACAACAGATTCACATGTCAACTCATCAAAATCTTCCTCTTTGATAGTATCTTTCCCAGAAATCCTCAGCTTGACCTAAAACCAAATAAGAACAAGCAAATGAAGACAACAATAGAGTGATTCAGCTGCAATCAGTGTTATGATTGTACATCATTATCTCTGCACACAATTTTTGCAGCTAATAGCGGGTTATATGTAAAATAAAGAGAGCTGGTGACAAATACAAAAGAATGGTACTTTGGATGCTGAACTACATACCATCTAAGATCGAACCAAAAAAATGACATTGTGTAGTGCTGAGAGATCTGACAAAACCTGAGTAGTATCACATCGTTAATCCAGAGGGTGAACTACCAATCCAACTGTTGGATTGAACCATAGCAGCTCTCCAAGCCAGCCCAAATAGGTGGGCCAGCCAGCGTCGTGTAAAAGACATTGCTCATGTCAGCATATTGAGAAAGTGCTAGAAATGGCTCTAGTAGATCTCAGGCAAAATTGAACAAAAAGTATCAAAGATCACCTTAGTCAGAGTCTTA
Source organism: Protea cynaroides (assembly GCA_028583415.1). Classification (NCBI taxonomy): domain Eukaryota; kingdom Viridiplantae; phylum Streptophyta; class Magnoliopsida; order Proteales; family Proteaceae; genus Protea; species Protea cynaroides. The sequence continues at coordinate 134,547,686 of CM053276.1, forward strand.
ATAAAAAGCAATCACTATTTGAGTGAAGATGATGAAAATGAGCCAAAAGGCTAACATAAAGTTGTATATATGTAAGTACGAGAAAATTTCTCTGGTCTGCCCCTCAGGTAAGGAGGGGCATGGTCTGGAGCATCTCACCCTAAAAAATATGCAAAGCCCTCAACCCCCCTCTTGTATTAGAAGTTCCCATAATACCCTTCCCCATTATCCAACCATCCACAAAAGCACCCTTTTGAAAACTGCACCCCTAGAAAACCCATCCCCATATAAGTAATACCAACCAATGTCCTAATGCAGTTATATCTGTGGAGTACAACCAAGTTGCATTTATGACAAAATTTCAGCTGAAATGGACCTTTACGGCCAAAATTCTCACTTGAAATCGACCAAATTTGTATATATCAGTGGGCTGCACCCTGTTAAGTCTTACCTTGAGAGCAATCATTTCCAAATTTTGGGCAAAATGAATTGAAGTTTACAACTAAAAGCATAATCAAGGAAACTAATAGAAATTCTATTCCTCCTGCCATGACATAAGAAGTAGAACGCATAATTGAGGCAAGCAACCATCCTAAACTATGATTCTAGTGGTGCATATGCTTGTTCTTCTTATCTGCAATGTCATGCAGGTCCCTAAGGATCCACTGTGACACACCAAGAAGCTAAACCAGATGTGTCACTATTTGGTTTGCAGGTAAAACACAACAAGAACAAGAAAGAGGGAGCTGGAGTATAGATGAATAAGCTGGAATATTGCTTGGGAACTTGACTCCTTTAAACCTCATAAAACTACTTACGTGATCTTGCAATCAAACAACTAGACAAATGCTCCCACAGCTCACATGACTACTCATAGGATTCATCATCAGCAGCAGCAATAACAACTTAAGTGATTCTTACCACAGTTTAGTGCTCCAGTGCACCAAAAGGATGCTCCTACAACACATTGTACTAAGTGCATCGCATTGCTCTAAGTGCAATCATTGGCTTGATCGCAGTTGCATCCCTTCATTGTCCAACATACACTCCTGATTCAAGTTGTATCCAGATCCAAGGGCTACTAATCATGACAAATTGTAGCAGGTTCTATACTGCTAAACATATAAACAGTTTGAAAAGCATCTAAGGAGCATCTATATAAATATATGAACTATGGATATTAGTTGGGTTCCAACCTGATGGTTGAAAGGTTATAGTACAGTTATTAAATTAGGATAAGGTAAGGGTTGACAATAATATTTTCTTCACATTCCAACCAATTGCATACTTGATATTTAATAGGGTCACATTGAAAAACAAGGATAAAGGTTGAATCAAGGTTATAAGTATTGTATCAATACGGCCCGTATCGTACGATATGTATCGGTATCGACACTAGTCTATACGATACTGCTGGATACGTCTCTTAATTTTAAAAACAAAAGGTGTATCGAAGTGTATTGAACCTATATGGCTCGATACACCTCAATACACCTCGATACACACTGATACACTTTGATACACCTGGATATATTTTGATTTTTTTTCTCAAAAATGAATCTAATCATTTTGTATCTTTTATATAATGATTGTAATGTGTCGATCTGCCAACTTGGTACATTCTCTTTAATTTTCGGTTTTTATTTTTATTTTCTGAAAAAATAATATAATTTATAAATTCATTTTTTTTCCATGTAAATGTGCTAAAAAATGTATGCTAATTTTCTGATTTCCATTCAAGTATGCAAACTAAGTGTGTTGCATACTTGAAACTATAATTTTAATTTTCTGTTATTTATTTTTATATTTTACAGTTTTAAAAAAATCCAATCATTCTCCCAGTCCTAGCAACGAGAATGTCGACTCCAGAAGAGTATACACGGTTCTATCATAAGTGGGTTAGACACTATCATTAGTATATAGATTGAGGTGGGTATTGCACATATGTAAAAAATATCAACCAAATCTTTTTGGTTGCACCCCTTCCTAAGACTTATAACTCTGAGTTTGAACTAGCCCGTAACTCAACATAGTATTACATGGACAAATATGAATGTAAGAAACATTTTACTTCTTAATGTTACTAATTATAGTGTTTTTATGCTTTAAAATTGTGTTTTGCATCTTCCATAATCATTCCCATGCATTTCTTGCCCCATATCCATGTGTATCCATGATACAATACGATACGTCTCTTAAAATCGCCCGACCCATATGCGATACTTTAATCGTTGGGTTGAATTCACAATCTACAGCTTGATCATTTCCCAGAGGAATCAGTTGGATTTGCTTTTGTGGGCAAACACACAAGTTGAGATGTGGGAACACAAACTCAGGCACCCCAACCAATCATACAGTTAAGAACAAGATTTGTAAACTAATGTCTCTGAAACCCTAATCTGATGGCCTAAACAGTACTAAGTTTTCCTAGATTGTATCCCATATAATAAGTTGCCTCTCTAAATAAGTAAACTAATGGAGCCTTGCTGTTCCAATCACAACCAATTTGCATTTAGATTCCTTCACTACAATATATCCAAAACCTAATGCAGTTTGACTTCTTAGATAACTAGAACAAGATTTGTAAACTAATGTCTCTAAAACCCTAATCTGATGGCCTAAACTGTAATGCCCCCAGCCCAGGGTTCAGGGCCAAAAGCGTCACATAAAGAATCCTCTAAGTTACAATCAGGACCATAGATTGCTCAAACATGCACAATTACCACATAATAATAAACAACGAAAATTATAGTGTACCAATTTTTTTCCTTTAAACAAACGCTCACACACTCATATTTACAAAGGTCTAGTGCGTTATCTGGTGACAGAAGAAAAAAAATATATACAACGTCATGCTCAAAGGTTTACACAAACTTGTTTACTTATTTACAATGACTTAGTTTCATTCAAAAACTTCTTCAAACTATCATGGAGGATTCTAAGGATTCAAGTGCTTCCCTTTTCAGGGACTTTTTCTTCAAATTCTGGCATAACCTCTTGGCTTTCATTTTCTTCCTCTGAAACATTGATTAATATGGGATGAGCTCAACGGCTCAGTGGAGAAAAACTACGTACTTACACAACAAACAAAACAACTGTAAGAACCGTACTCCGAAAATCCGGTTTAACTTATGGTTTACGTCGTGACAGGTCTCTCAATCATAACCTGAACGAAAGACGAGGCCGGGTGACGAACCACGACATCTAGGTATGAGAAATGATTCTTAAAAATCAAATTTTCACATATCGGTCTCGGTATTGAGTGAGATCGGTATGTGCAACCGGTATGTATTCGCGAGTGGAGACGGACTCCAGCGGGTCCATACTCCGAATCCGAGTTTAGGAAACCTTTTAGACGTAGGAGACCTTTCTAGAATGGTCTCCCACTATATATATGCATCATTCCTTCTCTTTGGATCTTTTCCAAACACCCTCAAACTCTAGAGCCGTCTGAAAGAGATCTGGGAAGGAGCAAGGAGGAAGGAGGTTGTTCGAGAAGGAATTCTACGTTGAAGGAGAGCACCGTCACTCGACAAACACCGGTAAGTGCTCTACCTCTGTAATAATGCTTGGGTTACGGATCAAAGCTGTGAAACGGCGTTTTCTAAAACCCTAGAACTATAAAACCCTAGTTTCATCGAGATTCATTCTGAGAAAGATGGAAATGTCGTTCCACGATGTTAAACGATAAGTAGTCTAAATTTAATGTGTACCCGTACCTTAGAATGGTATAGAAGGGACCCTGAAACAAAGCTAAGGACCAATGGAAGAAGGAGGTCCGAGAACGGATTCTCGGACCCATACCGGCTGGACGAAGAGGTCCTGCAGTATGCTATACTGTAGGGCATACCGGTCGGACTCTAGTCCTACGGTACGATTTTGCGGTACATACCGCGGGGCATACCAGCTGGACTCAAGTCCTGCGGTATGGTCCTGCGGTATATACCGCTGACACATACCGGCTTGACAAAGAGTCTGTGGTATGGTCCTGCGTTATATACCGCAGGCACATACTGGTCTTACTATACCGCGACCGGTATGCTTTTCGAAGCCTGATTGTTGGTCAAACTTGGTTCTGACCAATTGTAACCCTAATAACTTAATTTTAACCTATAAATATGATCATGTAGGACTTATCGACGGCGTGAGTGGACTCTGTGATGCAGGGCGGACTTGCAATCACGCGTTAGGTAAGGGACAAGACCCCAAAGCTTAATTAATTAATAATGGACAGTAAACCATTGTGATCATAATTGTATCTGTGATTATTGTTTGTTGTCTGTGCATTTTACATGTCATTCGTTATTTAAATTCATTATCTGTTCATGCATGCCCGTATGCTAGGAATGTGATTGTTTAGGCATGTGAATGTTTTCGTTAGTGTGTGGAATGTGAAGGAGAGTGTAGCCCTGGATAAATTCTCACACTAACACCTTTTCGTATCTCCGTCTACCTTAGCGAGCTTGGTGCGAATAGGGTATCAGGGGGAGGACATGGGATTGTGGTTCCGCCTGCCCACCAAACTCGAGCCCTATCTCTATGTCGTAGGGAGCTGTGCTAGGGTAGTGCTATAGATACTGTGATGACATATAAGACTAGTTAGAAACGGAACCCACTTGCAAACCCTTACCAACAGGGGTTTAGGTGTTGGTGCGGTGTAGGGTATCAGGGGGAGGACGTGGGATGGTGGCTCTGCCTGCCCACCAGACTCTAGCTCTATCTTTATACCGGGGTGAGTGATGTGGGGCAACAGTAGTAATATGGATCGGAGCTTGACTGTTGGGTGTGCTCGCACTCTCATGCATGGAGGTTCGGTGGCCACCAAACCTTACCATAGCATTTTGTAAGTTATACCTGACCCAATTGTAATGTTATCTCATACATTTTTGTATGTTGCATTGGTTTTGTGCTTTACTGAGCTAAGTTGTGAGCTCACCCGAATATATATATATATATATATATCTTTTTCAGATCTTGATGCAGGTTATACGGTTAAGGACTTTATGGCTGCCCTAGCGTATGGAACAGTAGCTGCTATTGACACACAGGCAGTAGAGGACAAACATGACGCCTCATGCAAGTGCTCTTTCTGTGCGTTCCTTTAGGGATTATTTATTTATTATTTCAGTTGGGTATAGACGATGTAATAAATTATTATTTATGATTGTGGATGATGGCATAATTGGATAATTATTTAATTACAAATAGAAAACTCAGTTCACTTATTTATTTAAATCCGCTGCTATTTATTATTCTCTGATTATGGTTAGTTTGCTTTGAATGGTTTGTTGACACGGTCTATTGAGATCCTGGTGTGAACCGTGGTTTGAAGACGGTTCACTCACACTTGTGGTTCAGCCGGAATTGGGGTGTGACAACAACCAACATAACAAACACGTACCAATGATATAAATTATCAAAGACATAAACAAGACAACAGTAAGCAGTTTCATGAACATTTAAAATGTAAGTACACATGAACAATAAATTTAACAAAGACAAATGTAAATAAATACCAAATTAATCAACCCTAACAATTTATTTTATATATATATCCTAGGCTCGGGGTTTGTGTTTGCTGCAGTGTGCACAAATAGTTGGAACCGTGATTTGCACATTTCCTCATGGTTTATACGTTTCCTTATGGGGTCCTTGGCTACCATGGGGTCCTTAAACTGACCAGGCTACCACGGAGTCCTTAAGCTGCCCAGACTATCATATCACATATCTCCACTCATTACCTAACCCCTTAATGAGAAGGGAGCAGCAAACATGATGTTTTAACATTTATTTATTTTTACTTCTAACCTACATCATCATACATTTTTTCCAGTCTACTAGCCTGGAGCTAGTGGCTTGTCTGATTCTTTCATTGCATATACTATCACATTGTTACACTGTCTCATTGCTCCATTTTTCATGTAATCTTATCATTCTCGCAATACAAAGTTCACATAAAAGCATGCATCAACATTTACCAAACATTGCACACCATAGCTCATAACTCATATCATCACATAAAATAACAAATATAAATAGATAATTTTTTTCACAATACACACTCCACATAAATTCATGCATCATTATTCACAAAAAATTGTATCGCATAGCTCACAAACAAGTGCAAGTAGATAATTTTTCTTACCTTAACAGTGATCAAGTTGCTATTCCAAACTATCGTCAAATTCACACAATAGTAGTGTTACCTACACAGTACAAATATAGACACCTACAATTAAGGCCTGTAGCAAATTCCCAATTAATAAATAAATACATTTTATTTCATAAAACTCCACACACTCTCTCTCCTACCATTCAGTCTTTCTTTCTTTTTTTTCTTTTCCCTTATTTTCTATTTCTTGTAATTTCCCAATCTCTCCCCTATCCTCTCTCGGTTTCCTTTTCCATATGTCTCTCTTCCTACTTCCTTTCTTGTATCTCCTTATTTATTTATTATTTTTTTTTTCTCAGCTAGTAACAATCTCATGAATATCTCTCTTCTTCTAACAATCTCTCTTTTCTATAACCAATTTCTAATTCAAGTATAATTCAAGTCTCTCTCTCTCTCCCTACAATCCTTCCTTTCTTTTTTTTTCTTTTTTTTTTTTTTTTTCCTGCAACTAACTTCATAGTTCTTCCTATTTTTTCCCTTCCTTTTTTCTTATCTTTCTTTTCTTCTGTTTTATGTAACCGATTCCCTAGCTATAATCCCCCTTTATTTTTATTTTTTTACCTTAACTAGCAAAACATACATGGAAGTAGTAATCTGACCCCAATAACTAAACTTAAGAGAAGGCGATAAACAATACCTGCATACTGGGGTTAAAATCCCTATTCCTTCTCCTTCATTCCCTCTTTCTACGGATGTTTTTCCTTTTGTTTCCTCACCCGACACTCTTCTTCCTTTTTTTTACCATTTCATCTCTCAATGCCAACTCACCCTCCTACGTGCCTTATTTCCTTTCTTCCTATCTACCGACTCATGCAATTGCGATTTGCTTTTTTTTTTTTTTTTTTTTATTCTAAACACTTGCCACCTCCTACTTCCCCTCTTCCAAGTTTCTGTTTTGGGTTTGTTTTGTTTTGTTTTGTTTTTTTTTTCTCTTTTAAAGCCACCTCCTACTTCATCTCTTATGTTCATCTTTATCCTTTGCTTTGTTTATTATTTATTTATTTTTCTAAAACCCACAATAACGCCATGTGTTCCTCACTCCCTATTGTTTGATAACAAACTATAGATATGCATGTAAAACGTATTAGATAATCACATACTTAATATAAATAAAAATAATAATATACATTTATACACATATATTACATATAAAATAATAATACTAATAATAAAATATATTCATACATACAAACACATATAAACTCATATATTACTTACCTACCAATAATAATATAATATTAATGACATAAAACTTACCTTGACTGAAAAAATTACCAAAATATCAAAATACCCCACAACTACTTCCTTTCGTAGATAAGCCTTATAAAAAAGAAAAACTTCCTCAACTCAATATCGCTAGAAATTGAGGTATTACATAAACAGCACTAAGTTTTCCTAGATTATATCCCATAAAATTACCTCTCTAAATAAGTAAACTAATGGAGCCTGCTGTTCCATTCACAACCAATTTACATTTAGATTCCCACTAGAGAAGTAGTTACTCTATTGAAAACAAATAAACTGTTCAGTTCCTCTCGTCTTCTTGAAATGGGGAAGAGTTGTTTAACAGCATTACTAATTTACTAGTACGAGGTTTAGCCGAAACCAGAATCAAATTAGGTCCAAGTAAATAATTCTAGTTCCAGTAATGCGAAAAGAGTTTTGAAGAATTACAACTGGCAGACAGTAAAATAATCATCTAAAAAACTACTGGGCCTCTCTAAGAAAACCCTAAAAACAGAGACAGGAAGAGAAGAGGGACAAACTCTGAGCATGAGACGGGAAGACCATACTTTGAAACGGTGGAGGTCCAACTAGAAATGAGAGCGTTGGTCTTGATTCTTGCAGGGACTCGAAGTACGCCTTACAAGTACTGCAAGACCATACCGAAGTAAACGACATGAATCGAGGAAATATGGTGGGACGTCAAAGATGGAATTCAAAAATATTTTTCCGGAGTCAAAATTTTCTATACCATGCTAGCTCATTTACGAAATTTAGGTACATGGATCAATCTTCTACGATATTGAAGTCAAATGAACTGAATTCTTATGAATGGCTTTTACCAATTCCGATCTGATTTCCATTGGAATTAGTCGGGATTTGGCAAGAATCGATTGAACCTTGGATAACTTGTAAGGAATCAGTGGAGCCAATCGAAGTAAATCGTTGGTACCATTGTACCAATTAATTTTGATTCAAATAAGTAGGAAGGGAGATTCAGCCACGATCGTTGGATATGCAGAAAATTGTTTGGATTATCCATGTGTGAAATTACAACAGAAATTTAGTTGTTCACCCTCCCGTCTATCCCATTCATCTCCGCGTTGGATTAGTATCAAGAGGGAAAGCTATCATGCAGTAGTCTCCTTTTGAGAACAACGTGTATATCCTAAGAACGAATCTGGATCCTGCCTGTGATATTGTCGGTTCTTCAAGCTTTTTGGTGTTTTTCATCTATCCAATCTCATTTCTGTGAAAGGTTCGTACTTGCAAGGATTTCTATTGATTTCATTCATCCAACTTTGTCGCGTCTGCAATTCCACAGTTGGAAGTCGAAGAACCAAGGTTTTGTTCTTCTCTCTTTTTCCCATTGTCTGGCTTTCTGTCTTGGTCTTTCCTACCCATGACCTTTCTACTTAAGTCTCTTGACAAATCAATCTATTAGAATTTTAATATTTTAAATTTTATTAGATTTAAAATATTAACTTATTATTTCATAAATGTTGGTTAGAGAGATCCACATCTTCTCTTCACAGAGGTTCAAGAAGAGGGGGAAGGATGTTGGCTCGAATGGAAAACTTGGATTCACCCGAAACCCATGTATGGCATCCTCTTCTCCTGAATCTCTAGGGGAGAGGATTTTGAATCCTAATTGGAGAGATTTGTCTCATTTTAATAAATAAATAATTAATAAATATGATTATTAATGACATGTTTCTAAAGACAAGACTTTTTTAGAGAAAACAATTTTCTTTCTTTTTTGAAGAAAACAATTTTCTTTCTAAAAGAAAACTCAACACAATAATATATAATATATAGAGAAGTAGAGAACAACAATAATAATAAGAATTAGTTTGACAATCCACTAATGTTGACATATAAACCAGAAGAATGAATGCAACATTTTCTAGTTTTTAAGAGTTTTTTTTAGATATTGATTTGTAAGGACCTCAATTGCACCATAGGGACGACTAAGTAGTCTTGATTATGACTTAATCCTTCCGTTGTTTATCACATGTGACACGTGATTTATTTTGATGACTTTGATGGATTCATGGATACATAACACAGTATTTTGAATAATATTTTTTTTTAATTTATTTATAATGCTATATTTTCATGTTCATGTTTTGGGGCATATATTAAAACAGTACAATCCACTAAGATGCACCCCGAACAGAGACATTGCAACCCCAAAGGCCAACAAAATATAACCAATCCAGCATAGAACGGGACAAAGATGACGGTAACAATAGAAGAATCTCGCATCAACCACTGACACTGCTTCAATCTATTGCTGAAGATCACATCCGCGGTAAACTGGTTGGTAACGATCCAAAATCATAATGGATCACAAGATTAACGAAAATTCGATAAGAATTTAAATGAACCCCAATCCTAAAATCCCAAACCAAATCCTAAACGAGTTGATCAGATTCGAAAACTAAGCATAAGACTTCCGAATCACATACCAAAACCTAAATAACAAACTCAATATCTTAAACTTAAATCAACTCTCCTGAGTTTATACATCACTGAAACTATAAAAAAAAAAACTCTTTTCACATGAGAAAGGTAGGGAAAAAAAGAACCTCGAATCTTTCAATCGGTCATACAAAGGAAGAAAGGGACAGAAGAACGAACCTTGGTTCTTCGACTTCCAACTATCGATGGCAGACGTCACAAAATTTGGATGAATGAAATCATTAGAAATCCTGCAACTTGCAAGTACGAACATCTCACACGAATGAGATTACGTAAATAAAAAACACCAAAAACCCTTGAAAAAACCGACAAGATCACAGGCACAGGCAGACAATGAGAACAAGGAAGAAAGAGGGAATGGAAAGACAAGCGTTCTTTACACGTTTCGAGTTTTGCGCGGGGCGATGAAAAATGGATTTCGAAAAATAGATCACGGACCTGTTTTATTGCCCGTTTGCCTCTGTTTATTATGGAACACGTGTCGATCAAATAAATGCCTGGAAGAGTAACTACTACCCAACCGTGCCTTGGAGAGGATTAAATATTCGAAAAAAAAAAAAGAGATTGACGTGTCTGACTGTCCGCAGGAGCCCTGACGTCTCTGACTGTCCTCAAACTCCCATTCCTCGAAACAAATTTTAAAAATAGTTTTTTGATTTCCCCTTCCACCGTGGGATCGCAGCTCCATTTTTTCCCCTGCTATCCATTCAAAACTAAAGGTAATTTTTTGCCTATTAACATGGACCTCTCCCCTTTAGGCTCATAATTTGCTTCCTTGCTTTTCCAGGTTTTCATGTCACAAAAGGGTAGGCAGAGAAGAATTACTCAACTTTAAAGGGTTGGAAAGAGGAAATGCACTCATGTAAAGTCAACTCAGATACTTAAAACTCATAAACCTCGTAAAGCTCTTTAAAACTTGAAAAATGCTAAGGAGACAATGGTGGTGCAGCCTACCAGTCTTCTCCCCCTCAACAAAACACCACCATTAATTATGAGCGTCTGCCTCCTTAGTTTGAGACAACCCTTCAACATAATGACCTCAAAAAGTTTAAAACCCCTAAATAAGCAACACGCTCCCCACTCCCCACTCCCCACTACGCACATCACAAAGGTGATTCAGTTTTGCAGACACCACTCTGAAGAACACTCTTTGGAGAGAAACCCAAGCTTGAGGAAACATTACTGTTGTTGTTGCTGGTGGCGGTTGAGGTGTTTCCATTGTTATTGTTGTTGGTCACGAGTTGAAGACTTCCCGGGACTGAAATAGAGAGATTAGTGCTTGAACTTGAGTTCCCAGTTTCGTTCGCGTTCTTCTTGGTTGTAGCAATAGCGGTAGTGAAATGAGAAGCTTCCACATGCTTTCTTGAACGGTTGCGGCCTCGGTGCATGTGCCGCTCACAATATTTCTGATCTGGAACCACATCCTTGGAGCATCGCCATTTCTTTCCGTCCGTTCTCCTACACCTCCCTGGTTCTGGTTCCATGCTGTTTCTGTAGTCAAAGCAGACACTTCTGCAACCTAAAACTGTAAAAATAATATGAAACAAGGAAAACAAACAAAACCCAGATAAAAAAATCACATCTTTAACCCTTTTAAACAGAAACCCTTGGCTCATTTTTCTCAAAGAAATGCAACTGAAATCAGTTTAAAAAAAAAGGGCAAAGAGAGGGGGGGGGGGTTGAGAAAGAAAAGGAGACCCAACCCGAGATGACTTCGGTTCTTGGGACTTACAGTTAGGGTAACGTCGATAGATCCCACCATTAACACCACCAAAGGAGCTCACAACACTCTTCCAGATAGGAAGGACGAGATGGAAAGGGACAGGCACGCCTGCAACCATGTATTTAAAGATGAGCGCTTGGTGTTCTAGCTCCTGCAACTGTAGAAACGTGAACCCAGGCTTTCCATGGTTAAGCCCAGGCCCAAGCCCAATCAAAAGCGACCCTCCTTCCATTGAACCCATCCCTTCAAAATAAAATTAAAAAAAAAATGAAAATTTCGAGGTAAAATTTTAAACAAAGAGATGCATGCGTGAGCGCAGTGGAGGACAGCAGGTGAAATGGGCAAGAGAGAGTACCAGTGTTTGCAACACGAGCAATCTTAGACGGTGGGCTTTGGGCCTCCATTCTCACGTGGGCGTTGTTCAAGTTCAAAGTTCAAATTCTGAAAGCAGCTCAAGAACAAACGAGGCCAGGCCAGCCAGCAGGTGCAGCAAGCATAACTAAGGACTCTGAACCTGCAATGACAACAGAACAGATCTGAATTCTGCAACTGAGCGAGCGAGAGAGAGAGAGAGAGAGAGAGAGGAACAGAGGATGTTTACAAAAGGGAAAATGGGTGTAAAAACCAAAACCGCTTTAGAAAAGAATAAAGGGAGAATACCATAAACCACTCCCTGGGACTCTCCTCGTCTATGATAGCTAAGCTCATCTATGTGCCTCTGTCCCGAGACTCCCGACTGCCGAATGCCGAGTAGGAGTAGCGCTGGGTGGGAGAGAAGCCAGGACCAGGAGAGGCGTACGGGATTTAAAATTAAAGTAATGGCTTCTGACATGTCTCAACTTTTTGCCGTCGCAGGGAAATCCACGTCACTAGGCCCGCTAGTTTAGTGTGCGTCACGTCTGACTCATGTCAGAAAATGGGTCCCAGGCTTTAACCTAATTGACGGATGAGGTTAGTTGCGTCCCCATGAGTGTCCGGTTTGTCTCTTTCGAATCCATGGGAATTGGGACCTGCAATATCTTTGTTTCTTTACCTCATGAGAAATTGATAGGATGGCTTCCAACCTTGGTTAAGGATTCTGTACAACTATTCAAGGATCACTAGATCGGAATCTTTAATCTTCAAAACTCTAAGGGACTGAGACTGTGGGTTTGAGATCCTCAGATTGAAATTAGGGGACCAGGAGAGACACTAGGTGGGAATGGTCAATTATGGTCCATCCATCTGAATATCTCGAAACCATTCCATAAAGATAACTATTGTATGTGGGTCTCTAATCAACCGTTTACCCCATTGTTATATTGTCGGATTATCATAAACATAATGAACAGATAAAGAAAGGATCGAGGGGGGAGGGAGGAAGGAAGTCGGTGAATGCCCTACAGCTCACAGGCAAGTTGGGAAGGGGACCAGATCTATTGGGTGTAATAAAGGAGGGTTTGTACCCCACCTCTGAGCCATTAATAAAGAGTCCCATTCCCTGTCTACGCTGCTCTTTGTCTTCTTCCTCTGCTCTCACAAGAATTCCGTTTCTACAACAATAGTGTTCGGGGTCCAGCAGCCCTGGCCTTAACCTCCGGCCTTCATTCCACCTTCATGGAAACCCAAACACCAAATACCATATCAGATGAGATACTTCGACTTACCGCATAAGGACGGTGGTGCCGTACACCGTACACCGTGCACCGTACACCGTACACCGTACACCGTACACCGTACACCGTACACCGTACACCGTGCACCATACACCATACACCGTATTAGTAATTGTGTTCAACATCAAAGTTTCATGTGCCTCTTCCCTTATTCACCTGCACCAGCAACAGCAGCGGCACCACCACCTCTTCTTTGGCGGATTATAGATTAACGGTATACAAGTCCCTATCCAGTGGTTTAAACACACAGGAATGATGGACCTGTCATTGGCCCACTCTACAGGCCTTCACAAGAAGAAGAGGTTGACTATCAATTTTTCCAAGGTCCGTCCAGCCAATTGGAAATTTTGAATAGACTATGAGCATTTCCTAGGAGGACGGGTGAGCCTATCAATACTCAAGACTGCCCTATGCAGTTTGCTCCTTTTAAACGTCTACCAGCATATTGAGCTTTAGAATCTGCACCAGGAAGGCAAGAAAGTCTGAAACTTCAAATTAAGGAGTAATGAACAATTGAGCACGATCACAAACCTTCAAAAAATTAAAAATAAAAAAATGGAAAAAGAAAACAAGCTGACCATCAAAACAAAATTGAAATGCAGATACATCGGAACAACTTTCTGTTCTCTTTTAGTTAGTAACGATGGTCAGATGATATCAAGTAATTTCAACTTCATGACTTGCGGATGCTTAATATTAGCCGAATAAAAAATTAAGAAAACTAATGATCTGTTCAAACAAATCATATTCACAGTAATTTAAAAATATAAAAAAAAATTGTTAAATTTACACGTGATTTCAGATACCAGTTCTAGTGGCACTATGGAATCTGCTGATGTCCTCCAAAACTTCAAGCCTAACTTCTGGAGCATGACCAATCTTGAAACTCAGAATTTCTTAGACATCATTAAGACCAATTATATAACCAGGAACATAAGCATGATATGCAAGGTCACAGCACTCTATTATGTACATCATTCATGGCAGCTCTCTCCTGTGAAGAAACATAGGGAGAAGTCTTTCAAGGCATTAAAAATCATGAAATGCCATTAAAATGGCTCACAATGAAGAAGCAAACTCTTAGCCATGAATGTTTAAGTCCTTATGGTCCCATTCTATCTATGAATTTTGAAGGCCTAATTAGGTTTTAGGTATAGAAGCATTATTTTGGAGGAGGCAGCAACGGATGCTGTGGCTGATGTTGCTGCAACAGTTTAGGGTAGTTCACTTTAAGAAATTGTTGCATGTATTATTCCTCTGAGATTGTACAATTAACAGGGATATAATGTGCAAACGAAAGTTTGCATTGGAATGTTATGTCATGCCAATTGAATGAGCCACGTACAACTTCTTCCTTTCTTCAAAACCCTTTCCTGATTGTTTATGCTGGGCTGTACTTTCTTGAATACTGTGGATTATTTAGAATGCTTCTTAGTTGCTATATTTGCAAGATGGCTCTGGGACAGAAATAATCAATAACAAAAAAGGCATGCATCCAGTTATGAATTTTCCACTGAATCTAGGTTAAAATCTTCTGCAAGATTCGAGAACTTCAGAGTTTCGGAACCCAGACCAAAGCCTAAACCCGCTAAAGGGTTCCATTCATTTATGGAGTAGGAAACCTGTTTCAGAATTGGAGCAAAGGTTCTAGTGTCGATAGTTCTTGCTTGCATAAATCTGAATCATTGAGGACCATTTCCAGCTCTGCCAGGTCCGATCCAGATTTTGGAACAATAGTTCCACTAATGCAGGCCTAGACGCAACGGTATGGTTGATCCATTGTGACCTGGAAGTCATGGGTTGGAATCTGGAAATGGCCTCTCCGCAAAGCGGGGGAAAGGCTGCATACATTAGGTCCTCCCCAGACCCTGCAGTGGCGAGAGCCTCATGCACTGGGTACGCCCGTTTAGTTCCAGTAATGAAGGTCTGTATGAAAGAAATGGTAGAGACATGCAATCCCCAGATATAGTCCATTTAGGTTTTGGCCTCAAGTTAATAGCTAAATAAGAAACAATGCTTATGGGTGAGATTGCTAGATGGTGGTGTCAGTCTATTACAGAAGCAACATTGCCCTGGATATAATGAAAAACCATAGGCATATTCTGGTGGAACCTATGTGTATGTAGTGTACATGTACATGCATGAGAGAGAGAGAGAGAGAGAGAGAGAGAGAGAGAGAGAGGACTCACCTTTACAGCAAGTTGGCTCACCTCATTCTGAGTATTGCTCTCTGAAGGAAACCAGTGCATAAGGACACCAAGATGCATCACAGCAGGTATCAATTTGAACATGAGGGGAGTTGTTACCTGTAGATTATTTTCTGAGAAAAATGCTGCAACAAAAATTCAAGTAAAATTATAATTTCCATATAAGAAGCTTACCAAGCTGAAAGCTGTAGTTCCCAGAAGAAGAAGATACATTTTCCCCTGAATCATACAATAAACCTAAAGTCAATAATGATCATAGTAGTAATAATAATAGAAGCAATAACAACAAGAGCAAATAATTACCAAAAAAAAAAGAAAAAGAAACAAAGAGCAATAATTATGATAATGATGATGATGAGGACGACTATGATGATGATGATGATGAAGAGCCTTAGAAGCCAGCAATGAATTTCATCAAGTACCAACCAAATGGTTTCCTATTTTTGTTGCAAATATATACAGGCATCTTATTTTACTTATCATGGGGTTTGGAGTTGGATCTATGTCATTTATCTAAGACCTAAGACCTAGGTTGCAGGATCATCTTTTAACTTCAACAACTGTGCTCTTTGCAAGGTGGATGCTATCCCAGACCACTAAAAGAGTAAATACCACATGGAAATTCTCTCTAAACTTCTCTACCAAATTATCACACAAAAAACTGCCTAATGAATTGAAATATTTGGCGTGACCCAATACTCGGGTTTTTTTTTCCCTCATAAGTTTCGGTTTCAAAAACTTTCCCAGTGTTTCATAAGGCAGTTCATAAGTTTGATCCTCAGGTAGAGGGTATTCTCCCTTCTTATGTATCATTGCATACTGTCGTAGTGTCTTTGTGAACAAATTAATCGAGTCACCTGGGTGAATCCAATTTTACCTGAAGTTTCACACACGTTGAAATCCCATCTGCTCCAAAAGCATTTTATGTCTCAATCTTCGTTAGAGTTCTATCACTCACTTTGAATACTTCCAAAGAGAAATAATAAATAACAAAGCAAACATGTTTGTTAAAGATCCATCAAAACCATATACAACTTTTTGCAGTTGAAGTTACAAAACAGCTTGCAGTCACAATTATAAGGCTAATGAATTAATTGACGAACCATAACATGAAAAAATATTGTAGGAAGTCCAGATTCCACAGATTCCACAGAAGAACTACCCAATATGTACAGAAACGTTGCAATCTGGAATTCTTGTCATCCAGCTAACAAATACATAAAAACCTACGCCTATGCAACAAACCCACCCCAGAGAGAGAGAGAGAGAGAGAGATCACCTCAACAAGATGAAGATTTGAGGCACGGCTTAAGAGCACAAATGCAAATTCTCCAATTTGAGCAAGCAATATACCCACCTTTGAAACACAGAAATACAATAAACCACCGGAGATTACAGTCAATTTATCTATGAATTTTTTTTTATGGGAATTGTATAACTTACAAGGAGTGATGTCCTGACACTATATCCAAAGGCCTTGATCACCATAACAACTACAGTAGTCTTAACAATGACTACAAGAATGACAGATGCAAACAATATATCCACATGGCTCCATAAAAACTGCACATGTATGAGCATTCCAATACTAGAAAGGAACAAAGCTGAAAAGAGGTTTCGAATTGGTTCCACCTGCAATGAATAAAAGCAACGAAGCAGAAGTAAGCTATCTGTAAGCAGAAGTAAGCTATCTGTAAGCAAAAACTACAGAACAATATGAATGAAGTGGATTATCAAAGAAGAGTTACAGAGCACTTACCAAAGTACAGTCACAGAGAACACACGCTAAAGAGAGTTCTCAACATCATTCATCATTAAATTTACATTTACATTGGATATTCTACATCATCAAAATTGATCATTTTGGTTAAGTTTTATAGGAAATGTATTAATCCCATGGGGTTAACCAAATAGAAATGACAGTGCGACAAATACAATGTTGTGGTGAATGTTTTGTCATGGTAACCAATGTCCAGAGAATTTCCTCTACAATAAGAAATATTTATATCATCTATGTGACATTGGTCAAAACATGACTCATGAATCAACTTTTGGTTTTCTCCTTTCCATATAAAAAACATTTTTTTTCTTCAATTTTGAAGTATTAAGGCTATTTTTGGTATTTATGTTCTTATTTATGACCTATCTATAAAAAAATCATTTATGAGAATAAGTTATGGGGCCATAAACAATAATCTTTTGGTATTATTAACCATAGTAGATTACATAATGAAAAAAAGGTTTGGTAAACCTATGTAAATCATAAACTTTGTAACTGATGGCATAATCTTCTTCCTCCTCTTATCTCCTCCTCCCTCCCATCGCCATCACTGCTGGTATTTCCTGAGCAGAGCACTGGCGGAAACTCTTCTTCTCCTTTACCCCAAAAATAAGAAAGGCAGATCTAATACGAAGTATAAATTAGAAAGTCTCTCTCTTCATAGAGTCCGATTTCCTCCGGGAACTGTCACTACCATATCTCCAGTCAATCTGTAATCCTGATGTTCTGTTTCTCTCTCCTTCTTTCTTTCCCGAATAAAGTGAAGGAGGCTGAAAGATGGTTAAATAAGGTGATAGGTTGATCAACTGCTTGTGTTTGAACGATGCTCCTCATGAACCAACTGCAACAGCAGTTGGAAAGAAGGAACAGCAACCAGTTGAAAACAGGACAACAAGGCAATCAACACAAACCTCAAAAACCAGCATGCCGGTATGTGGATAAATCAAACAGGTCTTGAAGCTATTGGTGGAAACACATTATGGAGACACCTTTCACGACACATTCATTCATGGATGGCTATGAGCAAACAGGAACAAAGTCGAAGATTGGAATTCATGTTGGAATTAACAAACTTCTAAGAGCCTATTAAATCTAGAGAAATATTAAACCTTAACAATGACCAGTAACAGAGCTTACAAGTTATAGCCACTACTTATCAGATTCGGAACCTTTTAAGGATAATCCGATTGAAGGACTCTTGTTGCTGGAGCGAGAGAGACAAGAGGAGAGAGATCGACATAAAAAGCATCACCTGTGCTATCGACATCCAGAGCTGAGATACACAGGACATCCTCTCCATCTCTAACCGTATTAACTGCTTTGATTCTCATTTTCTGGGACTCTTCTCTCAGGTCAACACCACCCTCAAAAGTACAGAGTCTCCTCCACCCTCTGCTCCTACTCGTTTACTTTCTCTCTTCTCTCTCTCCAAAGAATAAGGGAGAACATATCAAGGCTGTAGAGTCTGGATGCCAGTGTGAGATGAACAAGGAGAAATGGAGAAGAAGATGAAGAAGATGAAATAGGAGTTGATGATATTAATACTGGTGAACTTGGCTGGAATCATGGAGAGGGCCGACAAGTCACTGCTTCCAGGTACAAAGAGGTCAGGGCAGCTCTCCACACCGACCACAAAGGGGCTGGGCTCACTCGATCCATTGTGCAGTCGTCATGCTACCCACTGGCCGCCTACCTCAGCTTCAATCATAACAGAAATGAAGGTGTCCCTGCAAGTAGCAATCCGCGTTGTTGATGAAATGAAGGTAGGTGAATATGAAATGGAGACAGGAGTAGTTGGAGAGATTTTATAAAGAAATAAAAAATTAGCTTCTTGCCCTTGTTTTTTAACCATTAGAACACATACTCAATGAAGTTGAGCGCATAAATGGCTAAAACCATTTTTGGCCATAACACATAAATGGCTTAGGAGCCTTTATGGTTTTTGTATTATTCTAGTTTGTTATAAATTAAAGCAAAGTTTATAAATGATACCAAACACCTGCAAAGATGAAAAATGTGTCATAAAAATAAAAACACAAATGATACCAAATACAGCCTAAAATAAGCATTCGACACCGCCTACAGAAGATTCCGGCTCAGTTAAGAGATTGAGCTAGAATTCTGTTTATAAAGCATGAATGTGTATGATGTGTTCTTAACCATGCCGAATCTGAATCCAAGAGTTGGTTGGGATAGTTTCTTCTTCGAATTTTTCGCTGAATCTAAGGGTGCACTGTTTGCTGGCTTCAAAGCGCTATTTGTAGCATGTTAGCCTTTTTCCACAGGCTTGTAGTTTAGTCGCAACACACTAGCTCGCGTACTCTTCTCCTGCTCTACTACTCTCTTTACTAAGAAAGACACCATCCATATCTCAACAAGTGGTTATTCTGATTTTTCCATTCTATGATTTGTTAGACAGCTTAGGCTAGGCTCCACTTTAGATAGGATTTTTGGTCAACGTCAAGATAGTTTAGAGGGGCGTCGGAACGGTTGGTAGCTGCTTAGTCTCATACTCTCATCCAAGAATCCAATCTCTTTGTACTGCTTTGGGGTCTTTGTATAAAAAGAAAGAAGGGGCTCGATTTAGGCCCTTCCCTTCCACTACATAGCTCCACTAGCAGGTACTATGAAACCTCTGTCCCACGCATCTAACAACCTCGTGCGGTTCACCGGTTTCACCGAAAACTCTCATTTGTTGAAGGCTTGAAGCGGAGCATAATGCTCTTTAGGTGCCAAGCAAGAAACATCTCTTCTTTTGTTTTGGTTTATTTACTGATCTGAAATGAAGCACTAGTGTTCTTATTGATTCCAGGGGTGGCGCGGCGTTCTTGAAAAGACTATCCGAACCGAATTTGCACTTATTAGATCAGGCTAGGCCTCTCCAGCTGAGTTGGGTGCTGGGGCCCAAGATGCACTAGCGATTGGCACATAAGGGAGTGGTTGAGCGGGTTTCTCGGCCTGGTAACCCGCACCTCATGTTCATGATATCTACATTCTACTGCGCCCTGGAGGCACGGTCCAAGCACCTGGTGGGGTCACCTCCATGCTCAATTTCATCTACAGCTCCATTAAATGGATTTTCTTCTCCCAAGAAAGTCCAGATTCAACTTAGGAGTCTACGTACCTGGGGGAACATGGCAAATTTTTTCTTTTTCCACTTTTCATTGGAGGGATATTTTTTAGAAGGGTGAAACTTGTTCCTTTCCAACAAAATCAAGATCGTCCATTTCAAGCAGCATTGGAAAAAGTATGACAATTAATGGACAACTTGTCAAGGTCAGGCCGGATTTCTATTTTCAGATTGCAATTTTAACCAGAAGTTTCAGTTGGAATCTATTAAACTCATAATTTTCTGCTTTTAGCAGGAGTAAACTAAAGTCTACATATTGGGCTCTGGCCAGTTCTAAAACTACTTTTGGTTAAATAAAATTCTAGGCTTGGTACTTCCTGCAGGATATTTTCCCTCCTTAGATGTGGTTAGAAGTCACTATAATTATTGCTGGTACTTACTGTTAAAGCTTTTATCCTCGTGACTGTTCATGTGGTTACAGAAATCCAGGTACTATTTTTCAAGCGTCTTCACTATTACAGGTTAGTCATAAACTCTCGGGTGGCTCTTCCATAATTCTGGCTGGACATCGGTGCTCTTTCTGCAATTCTAGAATGTCTTTAGATCTTTCGAGTAGTCCAATTTTACTTCTTTTTTTTTTATCTGATACTATTCTTGTAGCTATATCTTTGAGTTATCTTATGCTAATATGCCAATGCTCCCATCATTCCTCGTGCACCCCTTCTATTGTGTTTCAAATTGCAGGACCTTTGACATGCTGAAAGTATTCCATATCTGATGACCTATGACGGATGGGACGTTCCCTTCCAGGGGCTAGTACCATCCCTGGGCTCACCTTCCCAATGCTTCAATCGAGTCAATATCAGCCACCTCAGCTTGGTGCACCATGTTACATACACAGGTCACCAAGGAACAGAAAAAAAATAAGGATCCATGCAAGGGAGGCTCTACAACATGAAATCAATAGCTTGCTATGGATAATTAAATCCTCTTAATTAATTATTCCCCATTTTTCCACTCATACTGATCCTTTGCTTAGAGGAGGTTATACTCTTCCGAATCCGTTTTCAGTTAAAAAGAAACGAGCAGGAAAAATCAGCCAAAGCAGTTCCCACACCCTCAGGCAGATGCAACAACAGCAAGCTTTGCAAGGATGTGTACTTATGAAGTTGTAATATGATGCAATAGAAGCAAGTCAAAAGGAAAACCTGTCATTGACTCACCGTGACGGACTGGAAACCATCAATTATTTCAGTCATGATATTTGAAAAAGAAAAATGCATTAAAAACCATATTCTCATTTCTATTTAATGAAACAACATAGATGAAGAAATTAAGTCACAACTCACAATCAGAAACAATGAAGAGTTTAACAAAGAGTACCTGGTCTAAAGTATGCTGTGCAAAGTCACTGGTCGATATCATGACCCCAGCAGCAAATGAACCCAACTCAAGACTTAATCCCAGCTTATCACTGCACTGGAAAAATTATAGCACAACATGAATATTAAATTGGTGAAAAGAAACTTTATAGGATCAAATTAATCAAAATTTCCAGCTGGCATTATATGTCCCATCCACCATCTTAACCTCCCATTGAACAGGGGAAAAGAACAGTTCCTTTCATCCAACCCAAAGAGAAGAGAACAGATCATGTTATCCCATGTAACACAGTAAAATAGTTCAGATAGGTACATGTAACTGGATATGTGACCGGTTAATGCTTATTTAACATATAAGCACCACAAATAGAGCATCACTAGTCAGTTTGCTTCAAATATGGATGTACTTATTACAATCACAGAAGAGAGAAATAAAAAAGAAAAAGAAATGACATGTTCTCTTTTTCTTTTTCCAGATGTAAAACTCATAACTATTGGTAGAACATGTAAAACAAGGGGAAGATATGAGGAATAGAGCAAAGGATTTCCTATAAATATAACCCAAGAGATTTCAACAAAGCCTCATTAATACTTGTAGCTTCCAGCTCCGAAGAGACCTTTCTAAGAGGTCTCTGGCATTCATTCATCGGATCTTATTGTTGGGAATTTAGTCTTACACCAACTACAAAATATTCTACAGCCCCACCCCCTCCCCTTTTACATGTGGGAGTCCCTCTACCTACCAGTTCAAACTTTTGAGATGGAAACTTTACATAGTATCAAAGTAGGGAGATCGAATGTTTGATCCCTGGAAGTGCAAAGGGGTATACCATTACTTTCTTCCCTCGGTGCCACGTGATGATGTTTTTGCGCTTGTGTCTCACACATGGTTCAAAAAATCGTTGAGATCTCGCCTTGAAAATCTCGACATGGTAGTGACGAGACTCGATACAAGACTGGGCCTTGAATTTCTCGACTAGTCTCAACTAGTTCTTGACTGGTCTCAACTCTCGACATTTTTTACCATTTCTCGACATTTTCAACCAGTTCTCTACTGGTCTCGATATAATGTATGAATTGTGATTGTATGGTCTACTTGACTACTTGGGTTTTTCAATTATGACAATTAAATAATTAAGTGTTATATTTTTATAATTTTATGATTTAAATATGTTTATATATACAAAAATAGGGTTTACATGGAGTATCAGGCCTTAAAATGGTCATTTTAGGGCCGAGACACTTTTTAAGCCCTCGGGGCTTTTTTACAGTGTCTCGCTGAGATCTTGACCGAGGATCTCCGAGATCTCGTTTTCTCAGAGGGTCGAGACACCATCGAGACTCGAGATTTTGAACATTACTGTCACATGCAAGGCCATGTGTGTACAAGCCTACACTTGCAGAGGTGTTGAGTTGATAATACATTGTTGTGGCCCTTACTTAACAACTTTGAGCTTTTTTCTTTTTTGATAGGTAGCTGAGTAATTAAATAGATCATGTAGAAGCATTTTCAAAAGTTAGTACAGCAATGAAACAATGAGGATTTTAAATAAAAATAATATCTTATAGAGAATAAGCGAGGCTTGTTGGAGTAGGTTATTGGGAAGGTTTGGCTAAAATTGGGAGACAAAGGATTAGAATTAAAATTCATTTGAAAGTTGAAGATTACCAACAGGACCAGAAACCCAATAGTAGAATTTTCAAACAGATTCACTCCATATTTTCAAAAAGGTTTAAGACTACTCTTTTGATAATTGCCTACTTAGCTGTTGAATTTACTTCTTAATCTTCGGACTTTGTTAACTGTAAACACTGTGACAAAATAGAAAGAAAGAGAGGAGAGAAGACGATGAGAATCGATGTGTTGTTCTCCTCCCTTACAGTACTATTTATAGAGATACAAAAGTCACAGCCTAAGGAGACTAGGACTGCCACACGTCAACAATCCTAGTTGTATATTAATAATAGAAGTATAGAGTGGTCCTAGTTACACAATGATGCTACATAGAAACAAATGATCCTAACCTCTCCACACGGTTTACACACTGATTTGATCAAGTCAAATCAGTGTTCTATCTTTACGTTGGAGTTACTAATAGAAGAGGAATGGACCATGGTAAATAGGTCCATTCCTCTTCTATTATGAATTGTAAGTGTACCATGTATATTTGAGAGAAATTTGATACTAGTCTATTTGTAGGCAGAGAATTTTAATATATGAAATGCTATGAATGTATGTCTGCAATATACTAAGTTAGGTGAGGACATACCATCATAATTGTGAATGAATATGCCCTACTACTCTGTGATGTGTGTTTTGGTATTCTATGTTATTGAAATGTTGGAATTTTGTGAATTGCTATATCATATTGTAAGCACCCCATTTTTGCTACCCTCAGCATAAGTGAATCCATATGACAGGTTTTCGGTTTTTAACCCAAAGGTTTGTGATTCTTTAAGGAACCCCACAGCAGGGTCATAGGCTATTACCTACTTGGATGTATAGGTCATGAAATTATCTTCAAAATGAGACTGGAATCATCAAATTCTGACATCAAACAAGGAAGATATCACAGTTTGAAAGTGCAAGGGCATTTACGTAATTATCGTATGATGCATGCATTATCATTTAAACTTCAAATCATCATATCTTGGTCATCTGATATCGGAATCAGATGATTCAAAGGCCAATATTCCTTATTCTCAGTCCTCTTCAAAGTGGACGTGAAGAATCCCGAGCAAAGGCCACCGGTGAGTCCCATGCAAGCTTGCATGCATAATTATCGATAGAACTTCAATCCTTCATATCTTGATCATCCGACGTCAGATTCAGATGATTCAAGGGCCATTATTCCTTTTTGGTGTTCTACAAAGTGGACGTGAAAAATTTGGGACAGAGATCTCCGAAGGGGCCCTTGCAAAATTGCAAACCGAAATGACCATTTAATCTTCAGAAATTCATAAGTTGGCCATTTTACTTCCAAATGAGGTGATTCAAGCTCCAGTATTTTTCATTTTTAGTGTTCTACAAAATGAACACGAAAAATTTGGAGTAAAGGCTGTCGGAAAATTCTATGCAGAATTGCAAGCCAAAATGGCTCATAAATGTCAAAGAGAGAAAGAGCAAAGCCAATTTTCAGCCCAACTCAGCTCAACTCAATCCAGACCAGACCAGTTCAAGTTAGTCCAGACCAGACCAATCCGGACCAAATCTATTCAACCCATGTGCATGCATATTATGTATATTATACATATTATTATGATTATGTATTGCATTAGGCATTAAATTATATTTTATGGGTTGCATATATATATACATATATATATATATATATATATATATATATATATATATATATATATATATATATATATATATATATATATATTGGAGGAGACGTTTGGCTAATGGTTCGGTTAGGAAAGAGATAGAGAGAGATCTCAGAGAATCAACAAAGAAAATAGAAAGAGGGTGGAAATCAACAAAAAGAAAGGAAAGAATGAAGAGATTATATTCAATGGGTTTTAAATAGAAAGATAAGAAAGAGAAGACATGGGTTTTGGGTTTCCAAAAGATGGTGATGTGTCAATTTAAGGAAAAAAAGAAGAGGATTGTCGTGGGGAGTCTTAGATGGAAAGAGAATGAGAAAGGAAATCGGCCAGCTAGGTTGGATTCGAAGGGAAAAGGAGAATATCAGATTGGGAGGGAGATTGAGAAAAGAAAAAAAAAATCTGAAGAGAAATCAGAGAGAGAGAAAGGGAGGGACCAGATCCGAAGGAATAGAAGAAGAGGAGAGAGAGAGAGAGAGGGCGTGGAGAAAAAGGAAGAAAATCGAGAATGGAGAGAGGGCCGAGATCAGAATAGAAGAAGAGAGGGGATCCGACTAGAGGGTGAGAGAGAAAACCGGACAGGGAGAACCAGAGGGAAAGAAAGAGATAGAGCAAGAGATGACGACGAAGATGAAGAAAAAGAAGAACAGCAAATCGAAGAAGAAAGAGACAGGTAAGAATTACTCACCTGCTACCCTGATTTTTTTATCTTAATGCTTTATCTCCATTATACCCACCTTAATGTCACCATCTGCAACATCTCCTCCAACCTGCTGCCCACATGTTCAAAACCTATTCACTCCACCTCACCATTAACCAACATCCATCACCAATTCAAACTACACTTAGCTTTCAATCCCCATACAACCAGCACTCTAACTGATTTCATCTCACCTACTTCAATCATCAGTCTTGTGCTACCACCTACCCGTAACCCCAATCTTCAAACAAGCCATTACACCAAACCACCTGTCCTTATTTTCCAGCAGATCCAAACAAACCACCTGTCCTTATTTTCCAGCAGATCCAAACAAACCACCTGTCCTTATTTTCCAGCAGCCCCAACCAAACTGACACCAACCATCTCAACACCAGTAGCTGAAAACCTTGAATCACAGCAGTCCCCATCCCAATCTCCTTACACCCCAACACCTGTCCAACACACCTGCACTTCAACTAACTCCCATCCACCTCCTCACCAACAGTCCAATATCACCTCCACTACACCTGGCCTTCATACAATAAACCAGATAAGTCAGTCCTCCTCCATGCATATGGCCATTCATCATCTATTCATCACCTCCATGATCATGAACTTGCATCTCCACCGAATCCTATCAAACCCCATCTAGATTCCTTCACCATTAAGCACTTAATCAGATCCCCAACCTCCTGGCTGACACATTACCAGTTCCTACATCACTGGTCATCCCATATTCGACATCCCAAAACCTTCCACGACCTGCTGTACATCTGTCCACTCAACCATGCCTCCACCATGTGTCTGTCTCACACACTCCACTGCACACCACTTCACCGAATACAACCTGGCTTCATCTTCATAACCAATCGAACCATCTGTCTAGCCACACTCACAGCTACCTGTAAATCCCTCACATGCAACACCTATAACCTGTCTGTCCAGCCACACCCACAAGACACTTTGCTATTCTACTGCTATCAAGTCCCCATCTGACCTGGCCATGCACCCCAACCATTTCCACCGACCATGGTTGAAATCTGATCTGCCACCCTCTGATCAGCATCCCTCATCTACCAATGATTGAGCCCATGATTGTGATAGGTTATGATACATAATGAATTGGAGCCATTGATGTTAAATTGTTTTGATCTTAAATTTAAATATGGCCATTGATCATGAATCTTTATGTGATGAAAATTAAAATATTGATCATGAATTTAATGTGATTGATCCACATGATCTGAATTTTATGAGATTGATCCAACCATGATCTGAATTTTACGAGAAAGATCCGACTATATATGGCTTGAATTTTTATGAGAATTGATCATGACCATTTGATTGGAATTTTAATGAGTTGATTATAGACCATTGATTTGGAATTTTATGTGGAGTAAACATGGGTCATCGATCTTGGGAGTGTTTTAATCAATCTGAACTATTAGATGATATGATGATGTGATTATAATGAATCTGAATGGTTAGATTATTATTTTGAGTGATTTAAACTGTTGGATTGTCATTATGAGTGATTTTGAGTGATATAAACCGTTGGATCTTGATCATAACTGATTTAAAAGAATCTGAGCCATTGGATCCTATTATGATCATAACTAAACCTGATGTGAGATCTAAGCTATTGATCTTTACTGCTTTGATGAAATTTGAGGTGTTGATCATAATAGTCATATTTTGAAGAGATCCAGACCATTGATCGAAGATCTGATCTTAATACATTGAGAGATTCACATTAGATCCCAAACCATTGATCTAGAGAATTTCATCTGAGACACATTCATACATACCTTGTTGAGAATAATACATGAGATGCCATGCTTTCTTGCCATATTGATTCATATGCTTTTTGCTATATTGATTCTCATGCTTTCTTGCTATATCTGAGATGATACATGTTGATTACTTGCCTTGCTTGAATGATTTTCTATTGTTGGCGATAACTTAATTTCTGCAACAGCCTAGTCGAACTGTCATATATGCATACTTCTAGAAGACAATCTAGGAGTAGAGACATGCATTTAGGCACCCACATTCTTGGGAAGGGCATAATGGGAAATAACAAAAATCTTAACAAAGAAAGAGAATGCTTTACCAAACCTTCCAAAATTAGAGCTTAGGATGAAAAGGGTAGCTCAAAACGATTTCTGCCCCTCAGCATATCCTAAACCTAGAATAGGTTCTCAATCATAAACCTAGAATAGGTTCTCAACCTTAAACCTAGAATAGGTTTTCAATCCTAAACTTAGAACAAGTTATTTCATCATCCCGAACTACGCGGATTCTGATTCCTAGGGCAAACCCTAAGATACATAGGCTATTTGGGAGAATCTCAAATTTGGATCCACACCTTAGTCCACTCGGACTATCTATAGATCCACTTGGATATCCACCCATCATCTCGAACTACGCGGATTCTAATTCCTAAGGCAAACCCTAGGATACATAGGCTAATTGGGAGAATCCCAAATTCGGATCCACACCTTAGTCCACTCGGACTATCCATAGATCCACTTGGATATCCACCCATCATCCCAAACTACGCGGATTCTGATTCCTAAGGCAAACCCTAGGATACGTAGGTTATTTGGAAGAATCCCAAATTTGGATCCACACCTTAGTCCACTCGGACTATCCATAGATCCACTTGGATATCCACCCATGATTTCGAACTACGTGGATTCTAATTCCTAGGGCAAACCCTAGGATACGTAGGCCATTTGGGAGAAACCCAAATTCGGATCCACACCTTAGTCCACTCGGATTATCCATAGATCCACTAGGATATCCATCCACATTCCAACCCAGAATAGGGTTATCCACATTTTGACCCAAATAGGGTTATCCACATTCAGACCCAGAAAAGGTTATCCATTCTTAGATCTACTAGGATTATCTATCAGTTCGTATGGACTATCCAGATCTTAACCCATAGGGTTTCTCAGCCTTTCAAGCATAAACTTCAACTTGAACAATGAACTTAATCATGCACAAGCATAAATCACAGCCATAAACTTTAATCACACCTGAACTACGATGGTGAACCTGATTTTCGGAATAATTATGTGATACGTAGGCAATCTGATGGATACAGATTCGGTTCAATGATATCAAACCACTTGGTTTGGTTCGGTTTAATAGATAGAGTCTAGCATAGGAAAGGTATAAGAGATCGATTTCGATCGGACGGTTTGGGTGCCTAACCCCTTCCCATAACCCTAACCTGACGCTTATCCAATCTCTGATGGACCAGAAATCCAATCTAAGGGTCATGAGTCAATCGAAGTTTTACATTAGGGTGAGATTTCACATTTCTAAGGTCCCAGACCTTAATCTAGGTGGTGACTTTCAAAAAAGATTATGATCTTTGTCCTCACACATATGATATGATGTTATGAGACAGGTTAAGTTGTGTATTGGACTGAATAATGTTTAGTATGATATGATTTAAGGGAAGTGGCAAAAATGCATGTTTTCTACACTATGTGATACATTTGTATGTTATAAAATTGCATGAGTAGATGTCTTGTATGAAGTAAATGAAAATATATTAGATGTATGGACTGATATGCTGATTTGAATAGTCATGATATATAATGTGATTACGCTAAACAAGTACTGATAAAGCATAATGTTTATGCATGTATGTATGAAACGTTACAAAATACGATATGAAATGGAATGCAGGTAAAATGATGAGAGGTTTAACCGAAAGGGAAAGAATATAAAGAGGTTCATCCTGAAAGTCAAGGAATATAAGGAGGTTCATCCTAAAAGGTAAAGAATATAGGGAGGTTCATCCCGTAAGGGAAAGAATATTCGGAGATTCATTCTGAAAGGGAAAGAATATAAGGAGGTTCATCCCGAAAGAAAAAGAATATAAAGAAGTTCCTCCTGAAAGGGAAAGAATAAAAACGGCCTTCGGGTTCCATAAAGATATGGGCTCTCCCCTAGTGACGATAAGGTGGAGGAGGCCATTGCATGATGATGAAGGGAATGATGTTATGATGTTATTGTTGATGATGGATGTAATGATGAAATGAAATATTAGGCCCTCTTGAGCTAGAGAATGCTATGTCATCGAACAAAATATTAGCACCATCTAGTTCAAAGGCGTAACAAGTCATGAGATATGTTGAAAGGTGAAACGTAAAAAATACATTATATTAATGAAATAATAAGAGACATGAGAATGACATGAAAGATAAGAATGAATGAACAAATTTACAATAGTGAATGCAAATGAGACTACTTAGCTTGGTGTATGAGATAAAATTGTATAAGGAATGACACAATGAATTGGCATAAAAGATTGACATAGAGTGTGAAATGTAAATAAAGAGGTGAAATGAAAAGACACAAAAGATAAAAGAAAATAAAAGATACAAAAGCAAGGAATACTTGAGGCACTGTGAGGCAAAAAACCATGTACGGGTGGTGAGCCGAAAGACAGTGGAGACAAGGTGAGCCTAGAGTACATAATGAAAAGGTAAGATTAAGTTATGAAACATGCTATGATAATATGTGAAATATAGTATTGCTTTATGTGTGAGATGCTTGACATATATGAATCGATACATGATTTGTGATAGTAGTGAATGAAGGTTATTGAGAATTGAAATGATATTTATGATGTTCTAATGTACTGCAATGTGATAGGGTAGATATTTTTTTTCCCTCAGTGAGCTTTCAAGCTCACCCCATGTTGATAACTATTTTTCAGATGACGAACACGACCCAATCTAGGTGCACATGAGGAAACACTTATTACATTTGTCTTACCTTAATCACTTTCAAAATAACTGAAAAAACCAGTTTTTATTAATTGTAATGGACGAAGGTATTGAACCAAATTTACAAAACTTGTAATATAATGAATAATGGCACAATTGTCTAGAACCCCAAGGGGGTAGCTCAATTGGCAAGGAGCCTACACCTCAGGAAGCTGAACGTACTGAGTTCAACTCCTCTTACTGCCTTGGGGCCACTCACACGGGGTGTTAAGTGCTCTTTCTTTCCTGTTATGGGTGCAAGTGGAATGGTTCTCATTCACCCCCAGAATGACCTGGTCCATAGGGTTGTGGGGTCAGTATGGGCTCAAGGACTAGTCAGGCCAAAGGTCTGGATACTCGCTGTTAGCCAAAAAAAAAAAAAAGAATAATGGCACAATTTAAATGTATTTTGCCACCAGAGGTTTGGATCCACCCAATGGATCCCCCATTTTTATATTTGGCTCATATTTTAAGATAAGACTTCCGCTATATATATATATATATATATATATATATATATATATATATATATATATATATATATATATATATATATATATATATATATATATATATATATATGTTGTTGTAGTCTATGTAACCAACAACGTAGCATTATGCCATGTAGTTGGGGGTGTTTTGGGGATTTTTTGTAATTAAGTTTTAGTTTCTAGTTCATAGTTTCTATTTTTAACTTTTTAGGTTAAAGGTTATTTCTGTAATCTCTTCTCTATTTGCTTCATTATAAATAAAGAGGAATCATAACTCTTCAACTTTTCTCAACAAAGCCGTAGACCCATCGTCTCTTTCTCTTCTCCTCTCCTTCAAAACCTGCCGCCATCTTCTTCTTTTCTTTTCTTTTTTTTTTTCCCTCTAGATTCTGCCGCCAGAACCTGCTGCAATTATCCCTCTCTACCGCCATTCTCCCTTCCTATCTAAACTCATCTCAGACCTTCCGCCATAGTCCCTAGGACCTTCCTCCATATCTCCAGCCCATCTAGAACTTACCACCTCCCATCAAAACTTCTCACAGCGTTACCGCCAGAGGAAAAAAAAAAAAAAAAAAAAGGTTTTTAATCCCAAAACCTCCTAAACTTTTTATTCTGTTCTTCTCTTCATGTTTCTTTCAATGGTCTCAACATTCCCATCGAAATTCTGCTAAAACAGTTTGTTGTCTACCAGTTTTATTGGATCAGTTCGAGATTGTCTTTTTCTTTTTTTAATCTGAGATCAGATCGTGACCCAGATTCAGTCTTCTTTATTGGACCAGTTTTCTGTTATGTAGCATACCCCTTGGTTAGACAGCAGATTCAGTTCTTGAATCTGAGATCAGATTGCAAACCAGATATTTTTGGCAACAAAGATCGCCTATTGGATCAGTTCTTGTTTAGTTCTTGGATCGAGATGTATTTTTTTTTTTGGCACATTGGTTAGACTGATCTACAGCAGTTTGTTTTCTTTGTTGGATCTAATTCAGAGATGACCTAAATCAGTTACAAAAATTCTTGTGATGCATTACCGCATATCCATTATTGAAGGGATATACTTTGACCTCATAGCCAACTTCGATTCTTCCATGCTAGTTTGAAGATCGAAAATTGCTTCCTCTGTGTCTCTCATTCCCATGAGAGTGATACACGGCATCACAGTTACAGGTATTTTACATTGTTGAGCACTCATTCACATGTCTGATTACTCTGACGTTGCTTCCCCTAATATGGAGAACCCTAGATTGAATTTACCTCCATTCCCCTTAACCCAATTAAGTTGGATGGGACCAACTATTTGATGTGGTCTAAGACAACACAGATGGCAATCTCTGCAAGAGGCCTACTGGGTTATATTAACGGTAAGAAAAAGGCACCTGTTCCCACAGATGGACTCTATGATAAGTGGGCATCTGAAAATTCTATTGTGATGACTTATTTGATTGGGTCAATGGACCCCAAAATTGGTCGAGGATATGTTTTGTTATCTGATGCTACTGATATTTGGAAGGCTGCCAAGGAGACTTATTTCCAAGTTGAAAATTACTCCTTGATTTATGAGCTTCACGTGAAGATTGGTGCTACCAAGCAACGGGATATAACCGTCTCCCAATACGCAGTCTATGGCAGGAATTAGACTATTATGACACCTTTACAGCTGCTTGTTCTACTGATGCTACTGCAATGAAAAGTGCAAAGGACAAGCTTCGTGTGTATAATTTTCTAGCGGGTCTTAATATTGAATTTGATCAGACTCGGACCCAAATCCTTAGTAGAGAGCCATTACCATCATTAGAGCAAGCTTATGCTTTGGACCAGTCTGAGAATATACACCGTACATCCATGATGCCTCCTCTTCCAGTAGAGAGATCAGCTCTCCAGACTACTCAGTCTCCTCTTTCCAAACCCACCTTTGTTCAGTGTGAATAGTGTGGGAAAGAGCATCATACCAAAGAAACGTGCTGGAAATTGCATGGCAAACCAGCTGAATTTGAGGCCAAGGGTGTGACAATAACCTACAGAGACCCAAATATTTTCGAGCACCACAGGTGAATCAGACAGAGACCTATACTCCTATTGCGATGGTACCTACACTATCAACTAAAGAACTTCAGGCACTCAAGAATCTATTAAGGCCATCCGCTACAGTTTAAGCCGCTCCTCCAATGCAAACTTCCCAGCCAGGTTCATACTTTGTCCAGTCAGGTAACTATCATGTGGGTCTGTTTGCTTCATCTGTCTTTAGCCCATGGGTTTTGGACACTGGAGCAACTGACCACATGATTGGGTCAGCTAATTCATTCTTCCTGTATTCTCCCTCTTTTCGGAAAGATATAGTTCGAGTTGCAGATGGGTCCCTCTCTCCTATATCTGGAAAGGGTTCCATCCGCTACTCCCCTATTCTTACTTTGCAATCAGCTCTTCATGTACTTAGTTTTTCTACAAATTTACTGTCTAATAGTAGTCTCACTAGATCTCTTAACTGCAAAGTAACTTTTTTCCCAATCTCATGTAAAATTCAGGATCTGGAGAGCGGGAAGACGATTAGACATGGTAGATTGCATGGTGGTCTCTACTTGCTTGCAGATGGTCCTTTTGTGCCCCCTTCTTCCTCACCACTTACTAAACATCATCTCTATTCCGCTGTGAGCACACTTTAGCAATGGCATCGCCGTCTTGGTCACCCGTCCCTAGCTATTTTATCTCAGTTGTTTCCTTCCCTTTCCAAGCA
This sequence comes from Protea cynaroides, assembly GCA_028583415.1. Taxonomy (NCBI): domain Eukaryota; kingdom Viridiplantae; phylum Streptophyta; class Magnoliopsida; order Proteales; family Proteaceae; genus Protea; species Protea cynaroides. Next base: position 134,581,401 of record CM053276.1, read on the forward strand.
TTATAATAAAAACAAGTTATTATGCGAAGCATGTATTCTTGCTAAGCAGGCTTGTTTAATTTGATTCATTCTGATGTCTGGGGTCCGGCTCGGACAACCTCTATATCTGGCCACAAATGGTTTGTAACTTTCATTGATTGTTACACTAGGACTACTTGGGTGTACCTTATGCATCAAAAGAGTGAAGTTTTTGAGTGTTTCAGTCAGTTTCATAAAATGATTCAGACTCAGTTTCAAACACCAGTCAAGGTTCTTCGGAACGACAATGGGAGAGAATACCTTGATGGCCATTTTTAGAGATATCTGTCTAAACATGGGATCCTACATCAAACAAGTTGTGTTGACACCCCGGCTCAAAATGGGGTTGCAGAAAGGAAGAACCATCATCTACTTGAAATAGCTCGGGCCCTTATGTTTGAGGGAAATGTGCCAGTGACGTTTTGGAGTGATGCTGCTCTGACAGCAACCTCTCTCATAAATCGGTTGTCATCTCGAATACTGAACAATAAGGCCCCTTTGGATCTGTTACTTGGTCATCACTACTTTGGTCTCTCACCAAAGGTATTTGGATGCGTTTGTTATGCTCGGAACCATCATCCTCATGTCAGATCTGAAGATCAGCTGGCCGATATCTTCACAAAAGGCTTACCTATCAAGTCATTTCAAATTATTTTGTCCAAGTTGGGAATGCATGATATCTATGCACCAACTTGAGGGGGAGTGTTGTTGTAGTCCATGTAACCAATGACATAGCACTATGCTATGTAGTTGGGGGTGTTTTGGGGATTTTGGGTAATTAAGTTTTAGTTTCTATTTTTAACTTTTTAGGTTAAAGGTTATTTTTGTAATCTTTTCTCTATTTGCTTCATTATAAATAAAGATAGGAGGAGAGGAATCATAACTCTCTTCAACTTTTCTCAACAAAATAGAAAATTAAAAATCGGTTTCACCTGCCTTGATCGACAATCTTGATGTTGTAGGTTGGGTTTAGGCTCGATTATGCCTCTAAACCCTAGGTCCGAAATCTCGGGCATTACAGGTAGTGTTAGAGCAATAAGGCTCGTGAATACTAGAACCTAGAAACTGGTGGCATAGGTTAGAACAAAAACAGAATATACAAAGAACTAAACAAGAATATAACGAACAAACCATAACTAAAAAAAAGAGGCATAAATCATGGACACTAGTAGCAGAAACAGAACGGAACTAAGCAAGAATTAATATAACAGAACTAAATAAGACATAAGAGCATAAAATACTAACACTGGTAGCACTATCGGTGTGACCAAATTTCGAGGACAAAATTTTTTTAGGGGTGGATTGGAATATCTTGCCCCATGATTATGAGTTAATTTAAATTTTTTTCTTTTTCTAGGTGAAAAATAAAAGTTAGCTTCTCCTAGGGGGTAATTTTGTAAATAGAAATTCCTATAGGAGAACAAAAAGAAGTGTCAAATATTGTATCGAGGTTTGAAACAAGTATAATTTCAGGTGAGGGAAACATACTTACTCCTATTGTTGTATGTTTTGTTTATTTGTAAATGTGAGTAGATTGATTATGCTGTGTATTTTGATGGAAATGAATTGATGTATTAGATGGACTGTTATGTATGGGTATGGAACTATGGTTGTTACTCTATGTGTCATTCTATGGGATGATATAAATGAATGTAGTGAATTCTACAAACTGTGATGCTTAGCTATTTTATCATGTTATGTATTCTGAAAGAATGAAAGACAAACAAATATATTTTCAATTCAACTCAAAAGTCAAATATCCAGTCAACAAACATGGACTAGAAGTGGCAATCAAGTTATTAATGACAACTAAGATAAATCATTAAGATTTGGGTATGATCCAATGGTGAATATGAGAGATATAATGAAGTCCTAATTGAGGTGGACTTCCTTAAACTAGAAAACAGCAAGTAGACAGCACATAAAACTCCATTAACAGAAGACATTGGTTCAGCAATAAATATGCATAATTAAGCACTTAATTATAACAGAAATCAATTACAATTTGAATCTCAAAGTCAATCCCAGATTTGGGACCCAAACTGAGATCTGATTTGGATTCCAGATCTGGTATTAATGCGTATGGATGAGATCAACAAAGGGAAAAAGGTAGATCTCAAAGGGAAACTGGTAACTGAAACCAGAGTTAATGTAGTTCAATAGTAATTAAAACTGAGAATAAAACTGAGCAATTGAATGCAGGTAATGAATAGGAATTAAAACCCCAAAAGCAGCAATTGATTGGGCAATTAATGCAATAAGAGAGACTGATATACGGCAGTAATTACTAACCAGCAATCTATCACAATAGGAGAGTGAGAATAAAACCAGAAACAAAATCGACTGGAAGGAATAATTGTATTTAAAACCCAAATCTGTAACTGATATGTAGATATTTAAGAATCTGAGTGCACATTAATGGGTTAGGAGTTTAAACCTTGAAGCAATTAATGATTCAGTAGCAAGTAAACAATGAAACTCTAAAGCCAGGAGTCAGAATGCAATGGATCAGATCTGAAGTTAATTAGTAGTAATGAACAAACTTAATCAGTGAAGGATAATAAAGATGAGGAGATCAGATGAAGCATAAGATCTGAGAAGGGATTGCAGAAAATGAACTTACTTGATGGTTAAAAGGAGGATAAATAAATTCAGATCTGAAACTGCAAAGAACTTGCAGAGAATGCTTACTAAAGCTGCAGGGAACTAGAAAATAACATAGAAGCAACAGAGGCAACAATGATGGCTGCACATCAGAAGGATGAATTTAGACGACCCTCAAATTGGCAAATCAGATCAACCGCTCTGAAACCATGTGACAAAATAGAAAGTAAGAGAGAAGGAGAGAAGACGGAGAGAATCAAGAGGAGGAAAAGAGAATCAATGTGTATTGTTCTCCTCCCTTACAGTACTATTTATAGAGATAGAAAAGTTACAGCCTAAGGAGACTAGGACTGCCACAAGTCAACATGATAGAGCAGTCTTAGTTCCATATTGATACTAGAAGTAAAGAGCAGTCATAGTTACACAATAATACTAAATATAAACTACCAATCCTAACCTCTCCACACGGGTTACACACTGATCAGTGTTCTATTCTTTACGCTAGAGTTACTAATAGAAGAAGAATGGACCATGGAGACTAGGTCCATTCCTTATTATATTGCTAACAAACACTATTACACTTAGAGAGAGAAGCAAAATTCTGTTACGAGGGCCGCACATGCTGATTGAAAGAAGTCAACACCACTGCATGCACACACACATAAAGAGAGATGATGATGACGATAAAGACTGCAGAGAAATAGGAAGTGAGGGCAGAAAGACTAGTAATCAGTCGCAGTCTTGCAGACTTCAGATTTAGGAGATGAGAGAGGACACAATTAACTCTCTCTCTCTCTCCCCCCCTCCCCCTCCTCCTCCTTTACTCCTCATCTAGCATTTAGGGAAGCAATTTACAGAATATTCTCACAAATACCACATGCACAAAGACCTGCAAAAAATTCTTTTGAAAAGCTTCCTTTTTTGAACTTTTTAAAACAAGTATCTACAAAAACGCTGCTTTTTGGAAGGATTCTTTTTTTTTTTTTAATGTTTTAAAAATTTGTCCAAACACAGTAATATTCTGGAAGCAGATAGGGTAGGTAGTATAAATGTATATGGTTGTTGATTACTCAACTATGTTCTGCCTTTTATGTAAAACAGTTCTGACATAAGCACATAACCCACCCAACCTCACCCCAAGCTCCCCAACTGGCCCCTCCCCCTAACAACCCCCCCGCCCCCACAAAAAAAAAAAAAAAAAAAAAAAAAAAAAAGTTGCTCCATTGTTCCTCACTCATGTCCATTCACCAACCATCCCTATAGTTCATTCTTGAACATGAAAAATCTTCTTAAACACCTTTGTTTGGATAATCTAGTAGAAACAATTTTGTTATCCATAATTGCTGCTCAATATAAATATGAAGTCAGGTGATCTCTTTGAAAGCATCACTCATGTGCATATGTGAAGATGATATTCACCCTTCATACGTAGGTAAAAAATAAGAACTATTCACTTATTCTTCATGTCCACCCCAAGAATACATGTGCCCACCCTAGTAACACTTATGAATTGTTCAATCTTGGCCAGAAATCCTATAAAGTGTATGGACAATGTCTTTTGATGAAGATGGTTCCATTTGTAGTGTGCTAGTTTTATGTGATGTATCTTGCCTCAACCCAATATTATATACCAATAGCAAGGTTGTCATGGCGACAAGGTGACCTAATGACGCTAATAGAACACACAAATGGGCTTCTTTTAGTAAAAATAAGCATTGGGTTAGGTATACATGTTGGGCCTTTGATTCCATGGGTTTTCATTGAAATAGGTCACTTTAATGGGCCTAAACTATGGGTATAAGGTAGGAGTACGGGATTAGTGTTTGAGCATCCCAAGTTTAGTAAGATAAGTCCTTATCTAGTTGGATATCTTTATCTAATTGGATAAGACTTTTAATGTTTGAAGTCTTTTATTGCTTTTTAAGTGTTTTAAGTTACTTTCCTTTATTTTAGGTAGAGTTCTATTAGTAAACTACCTCCAAGGTAAGTTATTGTCTAGAGGAGTTCTAGGACTAGTTTGCTTCCTATTTTGAGTCTTCTATATATGTTTGTGAAGGGCTACAAGCTTGAGTGCGAAAATATGAATGAAATATTGGCTGCTGCCTTTCCTCCAATGGAGAAACCTTGTGTTTGATCAGGGATAGGGACTGGTGTTCGATCCAGTTGACACCTTGCGGTGTGAAGCCTAGTTGGATCATATAATGTTTTGTTTCCTATCGGTTGCTGCTCTCCAGTTCCTCAAGATATTCCTGCATTACTTTATTACTAGAAAGTGAGATTTCCGATTCTGTTTTGTTCATACATTCCTGAGATTTCCCTGTGAAACTTCCCCCCCCCAAGTTTGGTGATTTCAGATTTGATCCACCATTAGATCAGTCCCATGTTATGGTCGAGTTTCCCATTCATCTAGAGAGAAACTCGATCCAAATATCTGGTCCTTTTGACCAGTGGATTCTGATCTGCTGCTAGTGGTCTCCTCCATTATGCCCTGTTGAGTTTTATGCCTGGTTTGTGTTAAGTTCTTGGAAATTTGGCGATATTCAATGAGAAAATTCCTGCCCCTTGGGACTGTTTAATGATTCAATTCAGTCCTACATTACCTAAGGCCTTGGAGGGTTGGTGGAAGCCTAAGGCGACCAAGGCACCTACCTAGGTGCCCTAGTTTCCAAGGCACCTGGACACCTAGGTGACTCCTAGACAACCTTGGCCAATACCATGTTATTAAACGAAGGGCACTGCTCCTGAAAGAAGTTCTTTAATACTAATTGGTTTCATCAGCAGAACTGTCTCGTTTTGGTGGACAAAGGGAAGCTTCTTTAGACACGGACTTTCCTTTAAATTATTCCGTCAACTAGCATTGGCTATTCTTGAGAAAAGACTTCTCCTTCTCTTTTATACTAGTTAACAAATATTAATGTAAAGGAATGGGCCTGATCAGCAAGGCCCATTTCCATTCTCGGCCTCTCTAGTGGGTGCTAATCCCTCTTGGGATTAGTGCCATCTGTTTGGCCTGCTGAGTACCTTGTGGTAGAGTCCTTCTAATGCGGACATGATTTCACATAAAGGGAATATAATGCTGACGGCATTCCAGAAGGGAAAAGAAAAGGGATATCGAGAAATCTACCAAAAGGGAAAGGTGTGGATTACCGTAACAGAAAAGGGGAAGTGAGAGGTATCATGAGGATTATCTTTCTTCTATTAACCAAATAATAGGGAAGGGGAGGGGATGGGAATAATGCTAACCGAGAAGGAGAGAGAACATCGTAACAAAAAGGGGATATCACCGAAAGGGAGAAAGAGGGAGGGGATTACCGTGAAGAACAAAGCGAGGGGAAAGTGCTTCCATAAGAATAATAGGAGGGGGAAGGAGAAACCGCGAGAGAGAGAGAGAGAGAGAGAGAGAGAGAGAGAGAGAGAGAGAGAGAGAAAGGGAGGGAATACCTGCCGTGAGGAAAGAAAGAGGGGGAGGGGAAAGAACCAAGAACGATAGAGAGAGAAGGGAGAAGAGAGATCGAAAGAGAAAAAGGGGGGAAGAACTTACGTGGGAGAGAGAGAGGGAGCCGAAAGCATTGCTTCTCTTCTTCTTCTTCTTCTTTTTTTTCATTAATCATTCCATATCCTTTCATTCCAATAAGTTTTCCTTTTGTTGAATCAGAAAGAAAGAGTGAGAGTTAATTATTCTCCCTCCATCTCTCCTTTATTTATAAGAAAAGAGAAAAGAGATTACAATCTAATAGGAGTCCTAGAGAGACTAGGAGTCCTAGTGAACTTAGGAAAGAAAGAGTCCTAGTTAACAAAGAAAAATAAAAGGAAATAAAATAAATATAATATAAGAGTCCTATATACTAAGGATGACATTCAACACTCCCCCTCAAGTTGGTGCATATATGTCAGCCATGCACAACTTGGATAATAATGGATGAAATTGCTTCGCTGGGAGTCCTTTTGTAAAGATGCCAGCCACTTGATCACTGGACTGAACGTATGGAACACATATCTGTCCACTATCTAATTTTTCCTTGATAAAGTGACGATCAATTTCCACATGCTTGGTTCTATCATGTTGCACTGGATTGTGAGCAATACCATGTTGAATCAGAAAGAAAGAGTGAGAGTTAATTATTCTCCCACCATCTCTCCTTTATTTATAAGAAAAGAGAAAAGAGATTACAATCTAATAGGTGTCCTAGAGAGACTAGGAGTCCTAGTGAACTTAGGAAAGAAAGAGTCCTAGTTAACAAAGGAAAATAAAAGGAAATAAAACAAATATAATATAAGAGTCCTATATACTAAGGATGACATTCAACACCTTTAAATAGGCTTTACAATCTAATCCTAATCGCATACTAATATCAAAAAGGATAATTAAAAGAAAGATTCCTAACTCACTCAAAATTCCTCAGCCTAAATCATGGAAGAATACATGCCTAAGAGGGTCCACGCCCTTCTTTAATATAAAAAGAGAACAACTAAATAAAATACTAACTAAAACTGATTAAATTTTCAAAAAAAATAAAAATGACAAATATATCCCAATTAAAATAAAATCCTCTAGAGATTCCAATCCTGTGGCCCTTGTGCTGCATCACCTTCCTTAATACATCCTATCCTCTTATATTGTAACTGGGACTCCACCTTATTTTAGTGGAGTTTCCTTCTCCTTGTTAGAGTAGGACTGTACATTTAATGGATTCCTTGTCATGTTGACATGTGGAATCCCTATCTACCTTGGTAACTACGACTCCTCATTATATGGAGTCCTAAATCTGTCTGTCTTCTATGTCTTCTTCTGTAAATAGTGGTACAAGGAGGAGAGTATTACTTAATTCGATTCAGCCATTAATAAGCTGCGATCAATAACTCTCTCTCTCTCCCATTCTCCATCTATAGGTTTCTCCCTCTTCTGGTTCTGGTGTTTTGTTATTTATTTTCTGTTACAAATAGTTTGCTCCTTTAATTTTCTGGCCCACAAGACCAGGTGATCTACGAAATTAATGAGCATATTGGTACAACTTGTTCTTAAAAAGTTGGTTAAAAAAAGCATAGCAATGAAAGCATTTAATAATGATGGACCACCAGGTAGCTGGCAGGACACAGGCCATGATCAGAACTAGAACCTACACTTTCAACTTTGATACATTGAAGGAAGGTTGTTTTGCACTTACCCAAGCTGATAATAAACAGAATGCTACAGCAGCAAGCTGATAAAGTTCATTAGTCTGCAGACCACAGAAGAACACCAACTTGTTAAAGCAAATGGTTTAAGAAAATTAGAAATAGGTAGTTAAATTAAACCACAAATTACACCACAACCTCTCCCCCAAATAAAACCCACACAATAAAAGTGACTCCGCAAAAATGTCTTATTGCTTATAGGTCCATTTTTTTACACCAAAAAAAAAAAAAAAATCAATTCCATGAAAGAAGAGAGAACTCCGAAATTAACGTCACACACGATTTTATTAGCATGCCAAGTTCCTAACAGTAGGAAAATAGGAAAAATAAGTTGACTGAATGAAGGTTAATCCTCACCACAAAGACTTATTCTATGTATACTAAACAATATTGCAGAAAAAATACATAAAGCAGAAACATAAACATGCACGATCACCCTACCTGTGAAGATAGTTGTATCATTAGCTTCAAGAAGCGAGGAACAAAGGACCAAGATAATACAGATGCAGCAGTAAGGAATATGAACAGCACCACCAATCTGCAGGTGTAAGCATAAGGAATAAGTTCACAGTAGCAAATTACAAATGAAAATCAACTATATCGGCTGTAGCCTGTATGAGGACTATCCAAGCAAAGTATAACACCAAAAATATAAGAGCAAAGAAAATAGAAGTACCTCCCATGATAATTTATAAAGTACAACAACGAAATTAAGGGTGTGACATATCAATGACATCATTGTAAATCCTTATGAGAGCAACACAATATCAACAAATTACTCCAACCATGAAGAATACAGAAATGAACTCACAGCTTTGCCATTGAAATCATCCCGCGCAGAAGGCCACTATTTCCACCCAAAACAGGGAGAAGAGCAAACAGTAAGCCAACAGCACAATCCTAAATAAGCAAGGGTGAAGGGGAAAAAAGCATGTAACTCAGGGTCAAGCTTTGTAGGTCAACATATTATTCAGTTACAAATAAATACACTTCTAAAACAAAGAGTTGTGGGAGATGCCTGAAAAATAAGAGTTCCAATCGTGACTTGACCATGAAGAGCATTGTTGCCATTCTTCTCTACCAGAAACTTTATAACCTGGTGTAAGGAAGAGGGACACAATTGCACTTGGTAAAATGATAGCAGCCAAGAGGCCCAAGACAAAAAATGCAAAAATAAATTAATTAAACAGCCACAAAAGCATTACAACTGCAGTTGAAGACATTGATAAGAAGAAGCCAACAAATACACCCTCTGACAATTTCGCACCACATATCTGCACCAGATGTACCAAAACTGTCAAACTAGACATTATAAGTCTATACAACTATCTCGGATATAATTCGCACCAGGGCACATGACATACAAAGTGATTTTTTCTATTGTACCATGGAAATTATGCCACACAAGGACATAAATATAATAATTTGAAGTAGCCCTCCGAGAACAGCAACAGGTCCCACAACCTTTAACTGAATCAATAACCTCAGTTAGATTGACTTCTACCACAAAACGAAAGAAATCAAGAAAATATAGTAATAAAAAATTTGTGGCAGTAGATAATCTAATTTTCCTTCTTAGAATAAATTACCTTTGTCAGAGAAAACTCAAGGCCTAAAGCAAAAAGAAGAAAGACAACTCCAAATTGCGCAAAAGTTTCAACCTGGAAACGGGAAAAGAAATCAGATTCTGTAGTCGAGAGATTATGTACACGATATAGCGCTAGTGCTATATCGTTGGGGTTGTTTTTGGTATTTAATTTATAGTAGTTAGAGTTGCTTTATGTCTTTCCTTCTTTAGAGGTTATTTCTGTAATCTTGCTCTATTTTATTTGATTATAAATAAAGTGATGTGGGGAGAGGATCATTACCTCTTCTGTTTTTTCTCAATTCATCATGGTATCAGAGCCTCCATGGGGCTGCTGCCACCTCTTCTCGTTCTTTTCCTTTTTTTCTCTTTTCTTCACAGCTGCCGCCATTCTACTGCCCAGATCCCGTTGCCGCCAGCACTCACTTACCGCCAAATACCCTCAGCCCCAATCCTGCCCACCGTCAAACCCTACCAACCTTGCTGCCTACCGCCAAAAACCAGCAACTGATCACCCAACCTGCAACTGGTTACCGCCAAGACTCTAACAGCCTTCCCCACCCCTGCAGCTGGTTACTGCCATCCTTGTTCTCCCTATCTACAACCTGCCGATACCTTTTTTTCTCTTAAAACCTACTGTAATCCCTATTAAACCACATCTATCCCTATTAAACCATATCTATCCCTATTAAACCTACCGTATCCCTATTTCTCCTTATTGCCAGAATTTTGTCTGGTTCTAATCACTTCTAAACCTACCGCCATCACCCCTAGCCCTACAAGGGTATCCCAAAATCTTGCCTTATCCTCTCTAATTTCTTCCCTATGAACTGAACCTCTCCACAAGTTATTTTTCACCTATTGCCATGTATCCCTTGTTACAGGGATGGTTTTCAAACAGAACACAAAAATAGCCAACCTTGATTCTTCCCTGATTGTATGAAAAGACCGAAACTTGCTGCAGACGTGTCTCTAGTTCCCATAAATTGATACACGGCTTCTCTATCAAGGTCTTTTACATTGTTCAACCTCAGTATTTTGTCAGATTGTTCTTGAGTTGTTATCATACTCATGGTTGAATCATCTGAAGTCGTTTCTCCTTACTAGAGTCCTCTAAAATTGAATTCTCTACTATTCCCCATTTCCCCTTAATAATGTGAAGCTGGATGGGACCAATTATTTGATGTGGTCCAAAATTGATGTGGTCCAAAACAGCACAGATGGCCATCTCTGCAAGAGGTCTCTTGGGTTACATTAATGGTAAAAAGAAGGCACCTGCACTTACTGATAACCTTTATGAAAAATGGGCATCTGAAAATTCTATTGTAATGGCATATTTGATTGGATCTATGGAACCCAAGATTGGGAGAGGGTATGTTTTGCTACCTAATGCTACTAAGATTTGGACGGCTGCCAAGGAGACTTATTCCCAGGTTGGAAATTATTCTTTGATTTATGATCTCCATGTGAAGATTGGTGCTACTAAGCAACGGGATATCACTGTCTCCCAATATTACTCTAACTCCGCAGTTTGTGGCAGGAATTAGATTATTATGATACCTTTACCGCTGCATGTTCTACTGATGCTGCAGCAATGAAAAGTGCCAAAGACAAACTTCGTGTGTATAATTTTCTGGCGGGATTTAATATTGAGTTTGATCAGATTCGTGCTCAAATCCTTAATAAAGAGCCATTACCATCACTTAAGCAAGCTTATGCCTTTGTCCAGTCTGAGGATATGCGTTGTACATCCATGATGCCTCCTCTTCCAGCAGAGAGATCAGCTCTCCAGACTATTCAGCCCAATGGTTCTCCTTTTTCCAAACCCACCATTGTTCGGTGTGAATATTGTGGGAAAGAGCGTCATACTAAAGACACTTGCTGGAAATTGCATGGCAAACCAGCTGATTTTGAGGCCAAGAGGCGTGAGAACCTACAGATCCAAAAATTTTCAAGCACCACAGGCCAATCAAACAGAGACTTGTCCTCTTACTGGGACATTACCTACACTCTCAACTGAAGAACTTCAAGCACTCAAGAATCTATTAAGGCCATCCGCTACAGTTCAAGCCGCTCCTCCAATGCCATCTGCCACGTTCTTATTTTGTACAATCAGGTACTTCTCATGTGGGTCTGTGTGCTTCTTCCGTCTCTAATCCATGGGTTATGGACACTAGGGCAACTGACCACATTACTGGATCTCAAGAATCTATTAAGGCCATCCGCTACAGTTCAAGCCGCTCCTCCAATGCCATCTGCCACGTTCTTATTTTGTACAATCAGGTACTTCTCATGTGGGTCTGTGTGCTTCTTCCGTCTCTAATCCATGGGTTATGGACACTAGGGCAACTGACCACATTACTGGATCAGCCAATTCGTTCTTCCTATACTCTCCCCTCTTCTGGGAAAGATACAATCTGAGTTGCAGATGGGTCCCTTTATCATATATCTGGAAATGGCTCCATCCGCAGCTCCCCTACTCTTACTTTACAATCAGTTCTTCATGTACCTAGTTTTTCTACAAATTTACTTTTTATTAGTAATCTCACTAAATCTCTTAATTGCAAAGTAACATTTTTCCCTTCTTCGTGTGTAATTCAGGATCTGGAGAGTGGAAAGATGATTGGACATGGTAGATTGCATGGTGGTCTCTACTTGCTTGTAGATGGTCCTTCAGCACCTTCTTCTTCACCACCACTACTACACATCATCTCTATTCAGCCATGAGCACATTACAACAGTGGCATCGCTGCCTTGGCCACCCTTCCCCAGTTATGTTATCCCAATTGTTTCCTTCCCTTTCAAAGCATTATAATAAAACGAGTTATTATTCGAAGCATGTATTCTTGCTAAGTAGGCTAGTACAATTTATTTACCTACATTTAATAGAAGCAGTAGTATGTTCGATTTGGTTCATTCTGATGTCTAGGGTCCGGCTAAGACAACCTCTATATTTGGCCATAAATGGTTTGTCACTTTTATTGATTATCATATTAGGACTACTTGGGTCTATCTTATGCACCACAAAAGTGAAGTCTTTGAGTGTTTCAGCCAAATTCATAAGATGATACAAACTCAATTTCAGACCCAAATAAAGGTTCTTATGAGTGACAATGGTCGTAAGTATCTTGATGCACATTTTCAGCGGTATCTCTCTGACCATGGGATTCTACATCAGACGAGCTGTGTCGATACACTAGCACAAAATGGGGTTGTAGAACGAAAGAATCGCCATTTGCTTGAAACAGCCAGAGCCCTTATGTTTAAAGGCAATGTCCCAGCGAAATTTTGGAGTGATGCTGTTCTTATAGCAACTTCTCTCGTCAACAGGTTGCCATCGAGAGTTCTTGACAACAAGGCTCCTTTAGATCTCTTACTTGGTGATCATTCCTTTGTTCTTCCTCCCAAGGTGTTTGGATGTGTATGTTATGCTCGTAACCACCATTCTCCTGGCAAGCTTGATCCACGAGGGGTTCGTTGTATTTTCCTTGGTTACCCTGCTACACAAAAAGGGTATAAATGTTATCATCCTCCGAATAGACGGACCTTTGTTCTTCTATGAAGACATGATGTACTACAAGCCACACCTTCAGGGGGAGACAGATGAAGTTGATCTTGAAGATGTGCCTTTGATTATACCAATGGAAATGGAGACAGAGATACCTATGGCTGTTCTTAATCCTACAAAGACACCGTTGGCTTCACCTATGGCATCACCTATCCCCGCTGCTGCACTTACGCCAGCTTTACTTATGGCTGCACCTATCCCTACTGCTGCACCTATGTTTGCTGCCAAGCCTCTGCAAGTTTATAGCCATGCCAGAAGCAAGCAAGGAAAGACCACTACCATCAACACAACTTCACATGTCCCTTCGTCAGCCCAGGAACCAGAGACTGATCAAACACTTGGTAAGGACATTCCTATCTCTACTTCTTCTGATTCTGATTCTGATCTCCCTATTGCTGTTCGTAAAGGTACTAAGGCGTGCACCCTTCATCCAATCTCTAACTTTGTTTCGTATGATGCATTATCTCCTTCCTTCTATGCATTTGTGTCTTCTCTTTCCTCTGTATCTATCTCTCAGAAATGACAAGATGCAATTTTGGATGAGTGGTAGAAAGCTGCAATGATGGAAGAAATGAGAGCCTTGAAGAAAAACAATTACTTGGGATCTTGTTTCACTCCCACCGGATAAGAGACCAGTAGGGTGCAAATGGGTTTTTACAGTCAAGCAGAACAGTGATGACATAGTAGATCGGTATAAAGCAAAACTAGTAGCTCGTGGATTCACACAAACATATGGTATTGATTACCAAGAAACTTTTGGACTAGTAGCTAAAATGACAACGGTACGGGTTCTCTTAGCATATGTTGTCCACCAAAATTAAGATCTACAACACCTTAATGTGAAGAATGCCTTCCTCCATGGTAAACTGAAAGAAGAAATATATATGGATTGTCCAACTGGGTTTACAGACGCAAGCAACCATGGGAAGGTATGTAGATTGAAGCATTCTCTTTATGAACTCAAGGAGTCCCCTGGAGCGTGGTTTGGAAGACTTCATATAGCCATGATTGCTTTTGGTTATGCTCAAAGCAATGCTGACCATACCTTGTTTATCAAACACTCAGCTGGAAACTTTACTACTCTTCTGGTATATGTGGAGTTACTACTCTTCTGGTATATGTGGAGAATATTATTGTCACTGGAAATACTGATGAGGAGATCAAGAAATTCAAGGTGTTTCTCGGGAAGGAGTTTGAAATTAAAGATCTAGGAAAGTTTAGGTACTTTCTTGGGATTGAAGTTGCTCGTTCTGCAAAAGGCATCTTTCTTTCTCAAAGGAAGTACAACCTTGATCTTCTATCAAAGACAGGTCTACGAGGCTGCAAACCGTGTGCTACTCCATTAGATATAAATAACAAGCTAAATAAGAAATAAGGAACACCAACTGATAAAGGAAGATATCAAAGGCTGGTTGGAAGGCTCATTTATTTATCCCATACCCAGACTAGATATTGCATTTGCAGTCAGTCTGGTGAGTCAGTTTATGCACGATCCCTATTCTACACATTTGGAGGCTGTCTATAGGATTCTCCATTATTTAAAGGCAGCTCCAGGAAAAACGATCTTACTCTCCCCACGTGATGATTTTAGAGTAGAAGCTTACACTAATGCAGACTGGGCAAGTAGTCCAGATCAAAAATCTATTTCTGGTTAATGTACTTTTGTAGGAGGAATGTTAATCACTTGGCGAAGTAAGAAGCAGAATGTTATAGCTTGCTCCAGTGCAGAAGCAAAATTCTGAGCAATGGCTCAAAGAATATGTGAACTTCTATGGTTGAAGGGTCTACTCAGTGACTTGAAAATAGATTGTTTTCAACCTTTGATTCTCTCTTGTGATAATAAAGTTGTCATTAGCATTGCCAACGATCTGGTTCAGCATGATCGAACTAAACTTGTTGAAATAGATCGTCATTTTATCAAAGAGAAATTAGAGAGTGATCAGATTCAGATTCCACATGTTAGATCAAAGGATCAGCTAGCTGATATCTTCATCAAAGGCTTACCTGTAAAGTCATTTCAAATAATTTTGTCCAAATTGGGAATGCATGATATATATGCACCAACTTGAGGGGGAAGTGTAGTCGAGAGATTATGTACACGATATAGCGCTTGCGCTATAGTGCTAGTGCTATATTGTTGGGGTTGTTTTTGGTATTTAATTTATAGTAGTTAGAGTTGCTTTATGTCTTTCCTTCTTTAGAGGTTATTTCTGTAATCTTGCTCTATTTTATTTGATTATAAATAAAGTGATGTGGGGAGAGGATCATTACCTCTTCTGTTTTTTCTCAATTCAACAGATTCTAATGACAACAATATATATTAAATTCAGAAATGTATACGTTTGCTGAATTCCTGAAGGTTTTGGATCCCTAAAATCACATACCTTTTTAACCTTGTGCATTATAAGGATTTTCTGGGAACTAAACCCAAATATTTCACAAGAATGGGTCTACCCAGTAGTCACACCTACACCAGATACTAAATATCATCTGCCAGCTATGCCTAATCATGACTAGAAACCAAGACTACATAGAGCAACCACTATGACAAAATGTAAACAGAACATTTCTTAAAGAAAACAAATAAAATAACAATGGCATACCTGTACTGTTTCACTGATAAAATTTAAACCCCCTGGTCCAATAATAGAACCCGCTAGCAGATAACCAACAATAACCTGTCACCAGCAGACATATTAAAATTAAAACTGCTGAGTTGGGTGTTTTTAATAAGGGTCCTTCTGACCCTCACTATGAAGAGTGATATGGTATTGTTCACTATGACATTTTTACCCATGGTTTTCATGTACAATTTAATATGTTGAGGTCAGTATAGGAGTTTCACAAATGGAGCAAGCCCCTCCCACTAACCCTCTCCCCCTCCCCCTCCTCCTCCTCTTCGCCCTCTTTCTCTCTCATCTGCAAGATTCTGCAACACCCTCCTCTCGGTACAGCAGAACTTTACAGAGAAACCCCCTCCCCTCTTCCACACTGAATTGCAAACCCAGTCGAACCCGATCTCAGCTCAGGATGTCAAGCTTCAATCGAAACTTCACAACAGTTACTCACAGCCTAAGATGTTGATCGAGCTGTTAATGGAGTCGGAGTTCTGCCTGCAGTCACACGGTGATAACCCTTCTCAGAAATCTATGTTGATTCTCTGGACCAACAACCCCTCCTGCTTCTCCTTTTGAGATAGTTTATCAAAGAAATTCATTAATTTCTATTATTTTTACCCAATCCAATGTCTAAAATTCTTCGCTGCTCCTGGGTATAAAATGTCTCCATAATATGCTTGATCCCAATCGTCGGGCATTCCGAGCTTCTTTTTAACAGCTTAACACTCCCTCTAACTCTACAGAGAAACATTAAAGAAGAAAAGCCTTTTCTTCGAATCCCTAGCGAAGCATCCCAAAACCCAATTTAAAGAAAGAAGAATGGAGCACATCTAAGCCTTGGCCGAGGAATAAATAAAGACCCCTATGTCCACGTCCCAATCGCCCCCCAAGAGGAATATGTGTTTCTAAAATATTGCCGGAATGGAGCCCTTTCAATGGAATGTTCTCCAAGGATGAAACTGATTTCAGGTCACAATGTATTTTAATCGATTATGTTAAGCTTGTCCCAATGAAAATCATAATCGCTACATCTAGCGACGATAGGACTTCCTCACCAACAACGGCTAATTGAGAGAATATTGGTGGTATTTCCTCCACTGCGACAGCTAAAAGAATCTTGTATTAGCCAGATCCTGATTTGACCACTTTTGCAGGAATCACTCACAGAGAGGGGAGAAAGAGAGGAGGGGGTTGCAGGAGTCACGGCGGAAGGTGGGGGACGATAGAGGGGGAGGAGAGGGTAGGAGATGTGGAGGGGAGCCCATGTAGGGTTTCTTGGTGTTAGAGCAAACACCAAGAAACACGAATAGAAAATAGAAAAAGATTCAAGCAAAATCACATAGAGATTTAATGTGGTTCACACACCAATATGATGTGCTATGTCCATGGGAGAAGATGAAGATGATTCACTATGTCAAAATGAGATTTCTCAAGAACAAGCTATCTCCCAAGTCCCAAATTCGAAAATCCCCTTTCTCTCTTCTATTTGCGGTTAGGGTTACAAGAAAAAAAATAAAAAAAATAATATATGAGCTCCTCCAAGTCGGGCAAATTCGTCAAGTCGGGTTGAACCGGCCCAAGGCCAAAGCCCATCACTGATCTCAAAATAAACTCCCACTCGGATCGTCACCAAAATTGTCGGAGCAGGTAAATCATCAAAGCGGGTCATGAATCCAAAAACTGGTGAAGAATTCAAGACACAAATAACAATCCTCAAGATAATAAACAATATGAAAGAAAAAATTGGGGCAAAAAAGTCATAGTGAAGTAATCCACTTCACTCTCTATAGTGGCGTGAAAGATTACCCTTCTAATAAATGATAAACCAAACAGAAACAGATTTGAAGATATTGCTGAAAATCCAAATGACAGGAGATATGAGTCGAGATTATGAGTATACAAACCGGTTGACCCAAACAGGAAAAGGTAATGCCGCCAATTGCAGCAGAAACAATCAAAACTACCAAGTCTGAAATTAACCTGCAGGAATGAAATGATAAAACTGAAGTATAAGTCTCAAGCAAGAGAACAGGTCTAGCTGTCTAGGAAACTCCACCAGTTGCAGCAGTAATACTTACAACTACAGGGATCAAATTAACCTAAGTGCATTACCATAAACAAATTGAAAGAACATCAGCAGAAGGTCCCAACATTTTAACTTATTTAGTTTTCTGTTTAATAAGTAGATCAGAACAATTTACTAGACCTGACTAATTTAACTCACTAAAATCAAAACCTACAACTCAATTGTGATTGGAGTTTCCTAATGCAACATAAAAGTGAATAAAATAAAGAAACAAACTTCCTAAAAACTAGCCATGGTTTCTGGTATCTAGAAGAATCAGAACTGAACCAACTCCTGAACCAAAGGGATTAGTTTGAACGGTGAACCAAACCAAACCAATTAAGCCAAAGGGAAAAAAAATTTCTTCCTCTTCTTTCAGCTGGAAATCTGCGTCACTTGAATTGCCAACACCAAATACATTTTGATTGTTGACCTTTCCAAGAAATAAACAACATGATCTTTTGTGCCAAAAATCTTTTAATCAAATAAGTATTTACCACTGTAAAGCTATTAGCATAGGACTTCTGTGCTTTAAACAAACTTTTATGATAAGAATTACATACATGAACTACAAAAGTTTGTATAAGGTAAGATAACATTTCGAGATAAACAACGACAACAAGGCCTTATTCCAACTAAATGGGGTCGGCTAAATGGATTTTTGCCCTCCAATCAGCACTGTTTGAGGTCATACTTGAAACAAGGCCTAAGCTATGCATATCTTTCCTCACCACCTCACCTGGAGTCTCATCTTAGGTCTGCCCCTGGCTCTTTTAGATCCTTTGATCTAAATCCAATCACTCATCATCTCATTTGTACTGGAGAATCTAAAGCCTCCGTTGAACATGATTATGCTATCTCAGACAATTTTCTTGTAGCTTATCATGTATCAACACTACTCCCAAATCAGCTCTAATACGATCATTCATTATCTTATCCTTCCTTGTTTTGCCACACATCCATCTCAACAACCTCATCACAGCTACACTAAATTTATCTATACGATGATTCTTAACTGCCCAACATTCCACACCATATATCATAGCCAGTCAAATGACTATCCCATAAAATTTTCCTTTTAAGTTAAATATTTAAGTATATAAGGTAATATTCTATGAGAAAAGTAAACAACAGGATAAATTTCTACATCTAAAGTTCAAGGAAGCAAGGAGATTTGCAAAGAGATTTCAAGAAAGGTTGTTGTCCCCATCACCATTGCATTGACATTCCTTTGCTGTCCCCGTTGTAACAACTGCTACTACTAGAACTGCAAGCAGCAGTTATTCTTAAGAGCTACTCCTAAGTTCAATTAGGTCTCTTTCAATTTTCAACAAGGTCAGTGCATCATTGTTTCACATAAAGCCTCTTAGTGTTGTAGCCAACCCCAATTTAGAATCATCACATCAAACAACTCAGTCTGCAATTCTGACCTGGTTGACCTGGCAGCCCTTTTCCCAGTTCAACATAGATCCAAGTTTTATGACTCTATGTAGTATTACCAAATCAAAATTAATGGAATTCCAAAGCAAAAAAGTATCTTCTGATATAATACTATAATAGGCAGAGGAAAAGGAGGTGAAAAGCATAAACCTTAGATCTACTTGAAGTACAGGATACTTTGATTTCTTATTTGACATCACAAATACATTGTCCTGACATGAAATAGAAGAGACAAATAAGTAAGAGTTCAATAGCAAAACTGGAAACATATAACTGGAAGCAAGGTTCACTTAGGTGCACATCTAACAAGTTTCCATGCACCTTTTTGTCTATCAAGGTTGTCATGTCGTCCGAACTTTCACTTTCAAGTGAAAAGACATCTTGAAACTGAAATGATCTAGTAACACTGCACAAAATAGGGGGCGGATATAAATTCTGCATAATGGCATGCAGAAGCTGTCTCCTTTCTAAAATTGAAATTGTGAAAGATTTCCCTACTTGGCCTCATGTGTCTCATTTTTCTTGGACTTCTCATGAGTAATTTTAGCTACAGTCTCCAACTCAGCCTGTGAAACATCAGTTAAAAGATTAAAGATATTTTCACCACAACTTGAATAAAAAAAATTAAAATAATTTAACATAATACCAAAATCCAAATGACTGAATCTACTAAAAAAATATTAAAGATATTTTAACCACAACTTCAATAATGTTGATATGCACAGAGTCATCAGGTAGGTTAATAGACTAAAACAGCTGAAGCTGGACAGCATCAAAAGTCACCAGATAGATTTTAAAAACCATGCATAATGTTCATCATCACAACATCTAGAGCTGCATTGCCAGATAACATATGAATCCAATTAGAATATTTGAAACTTTCAGCCAAGTAAGCCTCAGACATAAGAGCTAGAAGATTGATTTTCTTAGTTCGACTCCAAAAGAAATGCTGTTCAATAAACATAAGAATGTTACAGTCCCATTGCAAATTTAAGCAAAAGGTTCTAGGAGGAAGGTAACACCTACTTGTTGCACCGCTACAGAGTTGTTGAAGCTGTTTTCATCAGATCCTGGCAAATGCACAAAGCAGTATTATCCAAAAGAATTAATGACAATGCAATAAAATAGACCGAACATGTTTCATGATTATAGCTTATAGAAACAGTATTAGTAAAACTTACAAAAGTTACGATGATCAAGAAAGCAGCAGGAAATTATCCATTTGATATACAAACTATGGATCAAACTATATTCCTAACAATTTTGTATATCAATGGAGTCAGAAAGAACTCAAACTTGCAGTGGTGTACATGCTTTAACCAAAAGCATAAGCAAGCAGAGCACACCATCCCTACAAGATTGAGTTTCCACTTTGAATAAATTCATTCAACGTGAGCTTGTGGCTAGACTTAAAATTTCTACATTAAAGAAAAAAAAAAAAAAAAAAGAAAGAGTAAGAAACAGGAAGCTGAATGACTGTGAAGGTAAGGAATGGTGTCTTAATATGGGATGAGGGTCAAAGTAAGATGCTTGATTTTAGGCCCTAGTGCTCCAGTGGCAGTACATTTCATGTTCAGGATGCACATAAGGTTTCCATTTATGGGGCATTATAATTAGAAATAAATATTATCGACAATGAATAGAATAAGGTTGTCACATACAGTATTCTCCCAATTCAAGCTTTAGAAACTATCCAATTATACTTCTATATACATGCTCGTAAGATACCCTTAATGAGAAGTTTCTCTATGAAGGTTAATGAGTAGCAATACCATGGCATGTTCGGGATGCATATGAAGGTTTTTCATGAATGAGACGCCAGAGCATGGGGGTATTACAGTTACAAATAAACATTACCCACATTGAGTAGATTCAGCAGAATAAGGTGATCACCTAAGATATTTTCCATTACGAACTTCAGAAACTATAGAATGCTCCCTGTATGCACATGCTTATATATACACATTTATAAGAAGCTTATTTGTTTCCGTTTCAAGTTTTCCTTTTTTCTCCTCTTTCTTCCCTCCAGTAGAATGTACGTCCATCTTCAGCTTGGATTTCTACAGTTCTACTTGCCAAAATAAAAAATAATGGAGAATTTCTTTTTGTTTGGGGAGAGATTTGCATGGCATGCAGAAATTTTGACAACAGAAGAATGATAAATGGCTCAGAAAGAAGATACATCGGAGATGTGAACACACTATTGGACTGTCAAGCAGACAAACTTTAATTCAAGGCGATAAAATTAAACCGCAGACTATTCAATTTTTTCTATTGATTTCCTGATTTCTTTTTTTATTTCCCTACTTAGACCAAAATTCACTATGATTAGGTTCAGATTCTTAAACCACTAAGCCGTGATCTTCACAGCAAAGTAGTTTACGTACTCTAGTAAACTTCATCTCCCCCACATACGATTATACGAAACTAGAGGCAAGATACAAACACATTCAGAGCTAAAATAGACGAAAGAAGTGAAGTACAAGGTAACCTTAACCTTGAGGTTGATCATTATCGGAGAATTCCTTCTCAAGCACCCGGTCGAATATCTTGGCAATGCTCCCCTCCCCTGAAACAGGTGGCGAGGCGTCCATCGAAAGATTCCCGTAGAACCTCTCTCTGGTCTCCTTATCGGATCTAGCGAAAACGGCGGTTCTCGTACAAGCAGCGAACACGACAAGCAATATTAAGAATTCAAAGATTCCTCGTTTTGGATTTAAATTCGCCATTAAAGACGAATGCTCAGCTGCAATTTCGGAGAAAACGAGAACACAGGGAGCTATCTGTATCTGGAGAGAACAAACTTGACGTCCATTATAGATCGGATCTCAAGATCGCTCGAAGCCATTTGCAGAGACCAAAGAGCCGGAGACACTCACGGGGTTACTATTTTCTGTTTTCTTTCTACTTACGAAGGTCGGCCACTACTTATAGCCAATGGGAGAACTTTATTAAATAGCAAATTCAATGCTATCTTTCCAATTGTGAATGTCAGTTGTTAGTTGTAACGTTTGTTTTGTTTTTTAAGTGTTTTTCTTTGAGTCTACGTGTCAGTCCACGTCATTTTTTCCCACATGCAATTTGAAGGTCTAGTAACCGTCTCCCCTCGGATTCTGATCCTCTCCAACGGGCTTCCGATCTCCGTGTGCTGGAGAGGATCACCATCCATCTCCGCTCCAGTATTAACGTAATATACCGTAAGCACGCATCAAGTATGGTTCAAGAATACGGGATCCGGACGAGATCGTTCCTTATGATTTCGATGACGGATCTGGACGAAATCGTTCCGTTATGATTTCGATTTTCGTTGATTCTGATTTTGATTATGATTCGATTCGAATCGGTACTTTGACTCTGTTGAGAAGGTATCGGTACTTTGACTCTGTTGAGAAGGTATCGGTACTTTGTCTCTGTTGAGAAGGTATCGGTACTTTGTCTCTGTTGAAAAGGTATACTTGAATTTAATAACCGTCTTTTTTTGGTAACAATTTAATAACTCTGTCGAGGGTAGGTGAAAGAGACTTGAACTGACTCACTGAGTGAGCAAAATTATCCATCCCACGTCCGTGTTGTCATGTCGGTGGCTTACAAAATTGGGGGGAGGGGCTGGCTTCAGTTGGAGATTGATAGTCTATTACATTATGGAGCAGAGGGGATCCTGAGTATTCAAAGTGCATCTAGATAAAATCTCGATACCCTCCCAATGCTCAAAATCCCCTCTGCCCTCAGACTGGACTAGGATGCATTGGCAAGCATGTCGACCACTCAAGCTTGTTCGAAGAACAGCTCAAGTAAATGGACGACAATAGACGATCAAGGTCTTAAAACAATGGTCGAAAACTCTAAGTTTATAAGGCTGTCTCAATTTTAAATTTGAGAGAAGGTACCCAACCAAGTGGGAACTTTTAAATTTTATTTTTTGGGGTTAAAAAATTCAAGGTACTACTTGTTTTTATGTAACATGGTGAAAATTTCCAAAAAATAGTATTTTCATTATTTATTTTAGAAAAAATTATTCAGAGACTCTCCTTCACATATCATTTACTATACAAACCTCCCCTAACATTAATTGACTTACACCAACCTCCTTCGTAAAGTTAAATTTATCACACTTTAGCATCTTTTCAAGGTGAATCCCCCAATGTCATTTAGTGGTGGCCTGATGGGTGGAGGATGGGAATCTCAGATTCAGAAAAGATAAAACTACGAACTCTGCCTATTAATTCTGTTGCTAAAACTGAAAAATGAATGAAGTAGAAACCGAATGGTTGGTTACCTTTAGCAATTATTTGGAGTTCTTCTATACCTCTGAAACTAGAGATTCTTGCACAAAGCCACCATTTCACTACCCAGAATATGACGAAGATCGTTTTGGGTAGTTTTTTATTTTCTTTTGCAGGTGTGTGAAACAAAAATAACAACCCAACAGACATATCTCAAATTTTAATTAAAATACCTTAAGATTGATCTCTCTCTTCAACCATCTGCTCACTCTGGATTCTCTTACAGTCCACTACTGCTTTCTCTTTTGTGATGACTCTCACCGTTACGAAGTCAAAGCATTGCGTCCCTTAATATCAATTGAGGATACTGCGACATTCGAGTGATCGGCGAAGGATGGCGTAGTAGGAAAGGAGAGTGAAGTCATCCTTCCGACGTTGACGGCGAGAGAAGCAACGAATCCTTTGAGGTCGTGAACTGTGGCAGTAGCAGCATTTGCTTCTGCTCCTTTATCTTCCAACTTTCTCTGTTCCAGTCTCTTCTTGCCACTGAAATGATCAACTGAATCTCCTACTCCCACTACAGGTTGCCATGATTTTGGGAGGTAAGTGCAAGTCAATTAGTGGAAGGAGAAGTCCGTGTAAACAAAACGTTAAGGAGAAATCCGAATAATTTTCCCTTTATTTTAATGTAAATGCATATTATACATTACAAAAGTATAAAAATTTGATATGGAAAAAAAATGTTCAAAAAAAATGTTCATGTAAAATAGTTTGTAAGAAAAATTTTACAATGAACCAAACATGATCTCAAATGAGAAAATGATTTAGGCTGTAGATCAATAGATAGTTTTAATTGTCTCTCAATATCAACTAATCTTTTTCTTTTCTTTTTCTTTTTTTTTTTAGGGAAAAAAATAAGTTCCAATGAAAAGAAATCCAGAAACCCAGGAAATAAGTAAAACAAGAATTGTTGAAGAGTTGAAGGATTCATATACAAGATTGATTATATATTTGAGATAGAACACCAAATTTAACAAATAATAGTTTAAAACATTCTGAATCAATTCAATTACTATTAACAAATCTTAATTAGTTCATATGATTTCAAAATGACAGACATGATGAACAAGATTTGTAACTCAACCATCAACCATTTAAGCAAAGTGGAGAATTCTAACAATATAAATAAAAGACAAAGAATAGGGGTGCAACATCAATTTATAAACTCTATCATCATTACCCCACATGACTATATCACTAACACCAAATCATATCATATTTAGTTATTAATTTTTTTTATTTTTTTATTTTTTTATTTTTACTTTACATTGCATCCAAATCCCTTGTATTTGAAAATAAAATAAAAAATACATCGAAAAACCATCATTACTAAGTATATTAAGTAATTTAAATAATTCATTCAATTATGTTAGGTAAGAATACAAAAGTTTTCTATTTAAGTTTAAAAATTTCACTTCCCTTCTCTTTAACTCCTGTTGCAATTAAATAGAACTTGTAAAAAAAAAATTTATTGTTTGAATCCTTCACAATCCAAACTGGCATTAAATGTCTGGTTTTCATTAAATCAATTAACGCAAACAGAGGATCATACTAATTGAGAATCCGGCATCATACTTGTTACGGTTGGAAATCGTCTCGCCGACCTGAGAACCGAATAACCTAATCACAGAAGTTAGACAAAGGAGTTGGGCGACTAAACCCCGAATACACTCTGTGTCACACCCCAATTCCGACTTGAACCAGAAGTGTGAGTGAACCGCCACTAAACCAACAATTCACACCAGGATCTCGATAGGACCGTGTCCACTTACACAAACCATTGCACATGACCATAATTAGATTATAAATAAATATAGCAGAAGTTTTAAATTAAATGAACTGAGTTCTATATTATAAATATAGTAACCAATTATTCTCCACACCAAAACATAAATAAAATACCTTTATATTATTTATAATCCAACTGAAAAATATCCTAGAGGTACACGCAGTAAGGGCACCGCATGAAGCGTCATGCTCGTCCTCCCCTGCTTGCACATCCAAAGCAGCAACACCTCCATACACTGGAGTATTCACATAGTCCTCCACAGTATAACCTGTATCAATATCTGAAAAATAGTGTGTACACAAGAGTGAGCTCACAACTTAGCTCAATAAGAAAATCAGAAAATGCAACAAGCAATATGCATGAGTAACATTTACATTTCTGGTTTGGTTTTTAAGTTTGCAATATACTATAGAAATGATTGGTGACCACCGTACCTCTATACACGAGTGTGTGAATCCGTCCAATGGATCAAATATCATTGTCATCCCACATGCACCCACCATGGAATAAAGATAGAGCTAAAGTGTCCGGATCACACACCGTCAACACTTCCCCTGATGTCCTACCCATACCAATATGTAAGTCCCTATTGGAAAGGGCTTGCAAACTGGACTCGCAACTAACCAATCATATATGTCATCACAGTAGGTCCTATCCCAGCACAGCTCCCTGCGGTATAGAAATAGGGCTCGAGTATGGTGGCCAGGCCGGAGACCACAATGCCACGTCCTCCCCCTGATACCCTATCCGCACCAAGCATGCTAAGATAGTTGCGATATGAAAAGGTGTCAGTGTGAGGAATGATCCAAGACCCCTGGTCCTTCCCATTCCACACACCAACGAAAACAATCACATCCTAACATAGCGAGTATGCATGAACAGTCACTATCAGTAGCAGAGACAAAAGCCGCTAGATAGGTCATGTCTGTTACACGTTCCACGTTCGGTGGTAGAGTGAATTTCACACTTTGTTGGGGCCAAGGGAGCAGATGTAGGAGCTACTTCGGCAACGCGGTAGAAGAGAGCTGGACAAGGGGAGCATTGAGTGAGGGTTGCGGGGCATGTAGCTAGGTGGACTCTCTTAGCGAGAAGATCGATCCACTATAGAAGGATTCACTAAAGAAGGGTATGGCCGCGCATTGGTAATATAAGGTAGGTATGGCCTTAGGATTATACGTGGGTTGTTTTTAAGCACATCAGTGCTTAAGGGTTCAACGGAATTTCCAAGTTTTCCGTCGTTCTCCCATAAGTCCTTCCAACGTAGGTTTATTAGGTTATCCCTTAGCTAGCTCTAGCTAGTAGGTGCTCCCTTAGTAGTATCTCATAAACATAGGTTGCTGAATCGATAATAACTGAAGTAAAAATGGCATGTGAATATGCACAAACAACATTTCACATAATAATAAATATTAATAACGTTTTACTATTATTAAGTTATTAGGGTTTAGGTTCGATTCCCTTACCTGATGCTTGATTGCTAGCTTGCTCCGCGTCACAGAGTCCAAACACGCTATCACAAGGTCCTACACGACGTTAGGGTTTAATTAGAATTAGTTCCATAGGTGTTACGTTGGTTGAAAACCAACTAGGCAAAAACCAACCCATTCTAACCATACCGGTCGCAAGTCACTGTACAGTGGTGTGACCGACATAGTCGACCGGACAACCTTGGCATGCTACTCGAGAGGTACCGGTCGCATATACCGGTCGCACATAGTGCCACCGGTATGGTTGACTGGTGTGCCTCCGGAAGACCATCAACTTGATGTACGTCTTTCGTCGGTCACCCGTTATGGCTTTTAGGGTTCCTCCTATGCATTCTAGGCCTGAGCAATGTTTTAGGGTTTGTTTTTATCCTTCATTCCAAACCTTATGCTAAAAATCCCTAGTTTAGAACTCATATCTAGTCCATTGGTCGATTTAGGGTTTGACGGCAAATTAAGGTTCCGATCGCATATACCGATCGCACATAGTGCCACCGGTATGGTTGACTGGTATGCCTCCTGAAGACCACCAACTTAGTGTACGTCTTTCGTCGGTCACCCATTATGGTTTTTAGGGTTCCTCCTATGCATTCTAGGCCTGAGTAACATTTTAGGGTTTGTTTTTATCCTTCATTCCAAACCTTATGCTAAAAATCCCTAGTTTAGAATTCATATCTAGTCCATTGGTCAATTTAGGGTTTGACGATAAATTAAGGGTTTTAGATCAATACCTAGCCTTGCATGGTATGATCAATCATCCACAACACTTAACCTAGAGAAAAGTACAGGCACTTACTGTTGGTTCACAAACTATGGTGTTCTTCGTCCAACGGAAGCTCCTCTTCAACCTTTCTCAACTCCTTCTCCTCTTCAGATCTCCTTCTCCTCTCTAGGGTTTGTGAGAATCAAACAAAGAGACTTCAGGAGGTTTAGAGGTCCTTAAATAGGCTAGGATGGAGTTTAGGGAAGTTTTCCTACGTTAGGAAAGTCTCTAGGATTGAGATTTGACAAGCGGGACCCACAAAGATCCAGTTCTGGATCTGACTAGTCTGCCCGCACAGACATACCGGTCGATTGGTATGTAGACCGGTTTCACGAGACCGATATGAAAACTATCATCAATTTTGGTTCGATTTCATACCTAATTGTCATCCGCTCGTCGTCCAGTTATGATTGGAAGACTTGTTACGACATGAAATATAGGTTTAGATCGGGTTCATGGAGTGCGGGTCTTACACTCTGATGCCTAAGTCAGATTCCCTACGTAAACATTCAATAGTAGCAGAGAGCTAACTCTAGTTTAGAGAGAGGGGTCGTAGACAAAGCTTGAGTGCAAAAGAGAAGAAGTAATTAAATGACTTATCATAGGGAGCCACTCATACTTATAGGCATAGGCAAGAGTCATAGAGGTACCCGGACTCCGCATGTCATATGCAGAGAGGACTGTCAGGTGTCGCAATGGGAAAGTATATAAAAGTCTTACCTAGCAAATCGAACTTAGCTAGAAACGTAGGGTTCGCTAAGTCGACATAAAGGACTATTCTGCCCCTCTTCACCTTTTGGAGGATCTCCCCTTCTTCTTGAGACAAAATTGGCTTCTTGTTGAAGCCGGCAGCTAGGACAAGGTACTAGATATTCAACAGGGGGAGTTTTGGATCTCCCTCCCGGGGCCCACAAAAAAGAATTTCTTCTTCCAGCTGTGGATAGAAGAGGGCTTTTGGGAGATCAAGGGGAAATATTTGGCGTCTCTCTGACTGAAGTAGTACCAACAGTCAAAGTATTGCCCTTTTTCAGGTTATAGAATTTGAATAAAGACCAAAAAAGGTTCACGGTCGGGGTATCGCCAAGTCGGCGTATGTAGATGATAAAAGCAAAAATGCATTGCCACCCGTACGGAGCTAGTTGAGACGGGGTGATGCGATAGACCTTCAAAATGTCCAGAGCGATCGGGTGTATGGGAAACCTTAACGCCGACTCCAGGGCATGCTTGTACATGCAAATCTCTAATTTAATCTACTACAGCAATATGATGGAGTTGCAACTTGAGAATCTGATAAAAAGCATAATATATAATACCTCTTTGAACATCACACTGGGACTGCATAGGATGCTCCACTCCCATGTAAGCTGCTGTACCTACAGGCTTTATCCCAGCCAGAGCAAAGAGACTGAGCAACCTACACAAAATCAACTTCAGTATATTGACAGCACATTTTTACAGGTTGATAACTTGTAACAAATTTCATCCTCATGTTCAATACTTCCACAATGATGCAGCAGCAAACCAACAGAATGGACCAATAGAATTAATTTTGAGTGCCCAATGAGTTATATATGTCTCTATTTATTTATATTCTATTGTAATGGGCCAATTCTATAAGCCTAGGAATGAGGGAGTTGAGTCCTATACAAGATTAGACGTTAGTTTCTAAATCCTATTTTCAGTTTATAGAAGGTTTAGGTTAGATCTAATTTCGATCACACAAGATCTGATTATTGTGTTTCTATTTTCAATCTAGAAATGGAAAAATTACAAAAGAGGCAAACAAGTAACCTGTTTAGATTGGGATTAACTTGAGCATTAAGAGGGAGAGATTAAAACCAAAATCCAGTAGAAACCTTCAAGTTCGGTGTGGATGGATCAGGCAGCCTCATTGGAGGGGAATGCACTCAGGATAATATTCTGCATCCGGATGCAGATGGAGGGCGTGACAGAAGCTGAAATGATAATTGCAGAGGAACTCGGGAAAATCATGAAGCAGCACGAGCAGCACCCTCAAAGTTCCTTTGTACAGAAAGTAAACCTTCACACACAAAGTAGAAACCATGAGAGCTAGAATTCCTTATATAAGTCAGACATTTTTTAAAGCAAAACATATGAATGAAACAAAGAGCCAAATAACACGAGTGCAGAGTAACAAATCGGTTAACCCAGTTCAGCATTCCTTAAATTTGGCTCCAAAAACTAAAACAAGTCCACCAGCAGCCGTTGAACAAGAAGCCAACCCATCTCTGGGTAAAGCGTGAGCAAATTAGGCATATAAGCCATGGAAAGCTGGAAATACTCAAGTTAGTAACAACACAGAAGCCACTTTCATGAATTGAAGACAACCCTACAATCAAACCTAAGCATAAGAACAATAGTACGACAAATCAGTAATTTGTCAGCCACTTTATATCCACAACCGGATGGATTCAATAAAAGTCTGGCATCAAGGTTTCTCTACATTTATTTTGGTGGGGTGGGGTGGGGTGGGGGGGGGGGGGGGGGGGGGGGTGGGTGATGTGTAACAGCAAGGTTTAAAAATCCATAATCAGACACATGATCGGCTCCATCTATTCCGATTCAATAACAACTGGAATCGGACAAGGGATTAGCCTACATCGATCCCGTATCAACTCGTAGAATCGGTAGAAACCCTACAAAATAGAATTGGAAAGAAGAACCAAATTTTTACACAGACCTTTATTCTTTTGGAGTTTTTCATTCAAAACTCTTGTAGATTTAGCTACAAGAGGTAAGTTTTCATTGGTTTTTTGCTATATGAAGGGGAAAATGGCAAAAAATGAAGATCTATAAGCATTAAAATCCAATTCAAAAGAGGGTTTTGAGAATCGAGCATGGGCCTGCTTGTAATATGCTTTTTTAGGTATAATATTTATACTTCAAGAAAGTACAAACTTTGCAATAACTCAGATGGACTAAAGTTTGGGTTTAATACGTTTTGTTGATTCTAAAATTCGGTAAGAAAAGCAAGATTCGAAATCCCTCAGCACCTCAGAGTGAACTTGGCACCGGGGATCCTTGGCATCTCAGCACCTTAGAACTTCAGAGTAACCTCAGCACCTCGGCATGACCGAGTAAACCTGACCTTGGAGAACCCCTAGGCACGTCAGCACCTCACCACCTTAGAGTGACCTCTATACCTTGGCATGACCAAGTAAGCCTGATTGTGGAGAACACCTTGGCACCTCAGCATGACCAAGTAAATTTGAGCGCGGAGAACTCCTTGGCACCTCTACCTCAATCCCACGGCACCTTGGCCCAAGCACCTTGGCTTGACCAAGTAAATCTGATTGCGAATCACTCCTTAGCACCTTGGGGTGACCTCGGCTCCCTGGCACCTCAAAGTGACCTCAGCTCTTCGGCACCACGGCACCTCAGAGTGACCTCAGCATGACCGAGTAAATCTGACTACAGAGAACTCCTCGTCACTTCAGCCCTGACATCTCGGCATGACCGAGTAAATCCAACCATGGAGCACTCCTCGGCTCCTCGGCACCACAGCACCTCAGAGTGACCTCGGCACGTCAGCTTCTTGGCACTTTGGCATGACCAAGTGAATCTGACCGCGGAGAACTCCTTGGGACCTCGGCCCTGGTACCTCACATGACTAAGTAAACTTGGCCGTGGAGAACTCCTTAGCACCTCGGCCCCGACACCTTGGCATAACCGAGTAAATCTGTCCACAGAGCACTCCTCGACACCTGAAGGGTGAACTGGGCACCTAGGCACCTCGGCATGACTGAGTAAACCGGACAGCAAAGCACTCCTCAGCACCTTAGGGTGACCTTGGCACCTTGGCATCTCAGTGTAACCTTAGCACCTTGGCATCTCAGTGTAACCTTAGCACCTTAGCATGACCGAGTAAACCTGACCGCAGAGCACTCCTCAGCACCTCGGTCTGAACAGAGCACAAGGACATGGAACCTCCTCCATACCCAGCCACACCAATCGAATCAGCATAATTAGACAATTTTTACTTCCACTCAAAACCGTCAATCCTAATCCCGCATTGTAGTCCAAAGGCGTACGAGACCTAGCTGACATCATCTCCCCAATCCCCATAAATTGCTCCAAGAATCAAGGTCACTTCACTTCATTATCAATATTTTTACTGTTTCACCTACTGCTTTGACACCTCAAACTCGAAATCCCTCTCTTGCCCTGCATTTTACAATATTTACGAGGTCAGCCTCCAAACCTCATCGTCTGTCTACTAAATTCCTCACTTAAGCATCGGAGGGATCCCAGAGCTCCAAACCCGACGACCTTTTCCCTGTCTTGTCGTTTGCAGGACTACTTAGCTTCCAAGGACTTCGGTGCGGAACCTAGCTGCAACAGGATGCAATATAAAATTACAGCACATGCACATGTAAAAACTACCTATATGCACAAAATCAAGGTAGCAGGTTCTGAATATACAATATATAAAACTTCATGGCCTCAATGCAACCTGAAATAGAACAGTAGAGAACAAGTCAAAAAAGATGTACCCAACTTGTGAGCTGCTAGACAATAAGCTTGCAGACATCTCGAATAGCCATTAGAATTGCAAGATGTGCACCAACATGTACACTGTTCGATGCATTCTCATATAAACTCTTAAAAACCTACAAATTAAATAACAAATTCAGAGCAGGAATAGAGATTGGACTTGATTTCCACACAAGTGGGATACTAAACCTTTTGAGTCACAACAATGCAGCCTTGTCTCGGCTTATACATCAGAGTATAATTTCAGGAACCTCAACAATAACACCCTGGAAATATATACTACAGCAGAAGGTAACAACAAGTGGTATAAAATCGTATTTGCAAAATGTTTCAAGTTGAAATTCATTGTCTCCAGAGAGAGAGAGAGAGAGAGAATGTAGGGACTTAGAATTAAAGAATACCTGAATTTATGCTTCTTAGGCATCTTTAGTGACCAAAGTTTCCAGCTAAACACAAATAGCATCAAGTTAAGGAATAAGCTTCATAAGGAAGATGAAGGACACAAAATACCCTCCAATTGGGGGAGAAAGAGAGAGAAGAGTAACAAAAACATAAAATACTATTGCATTAGAAGAACTACATGGAAAGATAAATCATCTGGAAACATCAATGTGACAAGATAGATCAAGCCAAAGGTAAATCTCATCTACGAAACAATATTAAAAATAAGAGATCTAAAATTATGCAACCACAATCAATAGATACAAAAAATAGCTTGTATCTTAATTGAATTTGCGCCCCTTATCTGAGTAAATCACCTAGAGAATAGGATGATATGAAAAGCTCAAAATGTAAACTCCAAAATAACTTTCGACTTTGGGACAAGAAGACACTCTGTTAGCTACCTAACATCTTCACACCCTTTCTAAAACTTAAGCAGATGAAAGAATGACGTCAGAGTATAACTTTTTCTTCTTACATAAACAGTGCAATAGGATCTCACTTAGAATTACAGGATGAAGACCACTTTTGAAAATATAAACAACAAAAGCATATCTTTATTTGTTAAAATCTTGGAAACTTAAACTTTGTTCCTGATGAAGCAATTAATTTTATTTTTGGCTGTTTATCATTTCCCCACCATAAATACATAGGATCTCACTTAGAATTACAGGATGAAGACCATTTTTGAAAATATAAACAACAAAAGCATATCTTTATTTGTTAAAATCTTGGAAACTTAAACTTTGTTCCTGATGAAGCAATTAATTTTATTTTTGGCTGTTTATCATTTCCCCACCATAAATACAGAACAGTAATACAAATAATAGATCCATTAGCTAAATGTAACATTTTCCCAACAGAAGACAGAATTAGCAGTAATGATTTTCATGGTATGGACAAGGAACTAACACATCAATGCTGTTATTGCACTTGAAAAACAACCCCAAAAGAAAAAAGGATTTAGGGAAACGGGAAAGAAATGTCATACAGATTTGTTTAATATTTTATTATAAGAAAACACCCCTTTTCTTCTTTTTGATACTTATCTTTGGCCACCCTTTCTGCTGCTTCTTATGGAGTGAAAATACATAAGGAAAATTAACAGATTAACCAAAAATGGGTTTTAGTCTACCAAATTACTCACCCAATCATTCATTTAAACAAATTACCAAAAATAAAGGTGTAAGGAATTTCAGCTTTCTATTTCTATTTACCACCCAATTCCATCCTCTTTTTAACATGAGAGGTCTTTTCTCCTTTATCATCTTCCCATCTTATTTAAATTCACATAATGACACAAATATAAACACTTTTCATATCCTATATAAATAAAACGTTCCTCAATAAAAATAATATTATTAATATTAGGCTAAATAAAACAACTATTTTTTCTAATTAATGATAAAAAGTATTAGCATTAACAAATGATAAAAATGTACATATTTATTGATGTGTGTGTGTGTGTGTGTGTGTACATCAATAACCAAGGCACAAACCTCCTAGACCCAAATACAGGTGTGGGGTGACTTAGGAATGAAATTTAAAGGCCAAGGGCCTTGAAGGGATTATTAAAGTGTTTGGGGTGACCCTAGAATATGTCCTAAGGGTACCCAACTTGTTAATATTAGCATGCTAGGTTAAGCGTTAATCAAGACAGATTAGTAAAGTTATTGTTAATTAGTTATATAATTAGTAGTATATAAATGGAATTGTTAGCCAGCATTTCTTTTTTGCTTCTTACCTTCTTACTTGAAAGAGGAGAGTGAGAGTCAGAGAGAGCTGCCGGCGAGTTGCAGCTTCAGAAATCTCAGCAAGAAGAACTGTATTTCCTGCAAGAAGAAAGTAGGTTTTGAAGTGAGGAAGAGTGGGTGAGTGAAGAAGAAGGATGTTGCTGTAGTGTTGCTGCAGTCTAAGAGGAAGAACTTGGAATTTCAGTTGAGGAAGGAAGAAGTCAGCAGCTACAGCTGCTCTTTGTACCTGCGAAAAAGAAAACAAAAAAGAAAAAAAAAAAAAAAGCAAGGAGAAAGAGGTTGCTAATCCTAACCTACTCTAAGAACCTGAAAAAAAATAAGATGATGGTTAGAAATTTCTGAGTGTGGTTTGCAGCAAAGAGAGCTGGCCCAACCACCTCTCATGAGATGGGATGATGATACCCTACTGAGAATGGAATTGGTGGACTGTAGGAAAACTGAAATTTCACTCTTGAACCTACGGCAGTAGAAATGATATGGACAGCAGCTTATACTTGAACTGAAAGTAAAATATAAACAATGGACTGAGCATTGAACTGTTTTATGGACTGAAATTTTGATGAGCACCTAAAATGAGTTACATACTTGAGTATTTATACTGGAACCTTAAATAGACAGCAAGTTGATTAAAACCCATGGACTGACATGTTTAAATTCAGTAGCTGAAATGTTGGCATATTCATCATATATGATGAACAGAGTATTCTAATTTATTGGACTGTATACATGCCTAAAGAAGTTATAAGATTGATATAATGAAATGAGATGTTAGCCACCAGAATTTCAAGATGTGCACCAACTTGTACACTGTTCAATGCATTCTCATATAAACTCTGAAAAACCTGCGAATTGATTAACAAATTCAGAGCAGGAACAGAAATTGGACTGGCTTGCCAATAAAGTAGGATACTAAACCTTTTGAGCCACAGCCAATGCAGCCTCGTCTCGGCTTATACATCAGAGTATAATTTCAGGAAACTCAGCAATAACACCCTGCAAATGTAAACTCCAGCATAAGGTAACGGCGAGTGGTAAAGGATAATATTTGCAATAGGTTTCAAGTTCAAATATATTGTCGCCATATATATATATATATATATAGAGAGAGAGAGAGAGAGAGAGAGAGAGAGAAAGAGAAGTTAGGGGTTAAGAACAGAAGAGAATACCTGAATTTCTGCTTCGCTGGCATCTTTAATGAGCAAAGTTATTGGACTGTATAGATGCCTAAAGAAGCTATAAGATTGATGTAATGAAATGACAGATTTAGGAGTTTTAAGTACTCTTATATTCTGGTTTATAAACCCTGATCAATTGTTGATTTTTTTTAAATAAGAACATTTTACTGTAAGAGTGTGTGTATATGTGGCAGTGTTGATAAGGAAAAAGGTTGGTTTGTCTATTTGACCATTTCATTTTCTTTAATATTTTAGTATTTTACGACCGTTCTATGAATTTATAATTATTATCTACTATATATATATTATATTAGACTCTTCTAGTATCCACTACTCCACTGTCCACTAATTCCCCCTCAGCACACCCACTTCACTACCTTCTCACCTATAGTTACCCCTGCAAACCACAACTCACTTCCTCAAACCATGATGGTTTTGATTTTTGAAGTCTATAGGGTTTTTTGTGAGGTTCATATTCAGGTGGAAAGCATAATGCAGAAACAGGCTGATGCTTTGAAGATATTAATGGTGATTTTTTGTTAGCAGGATGGGATAAGAAAACAATGGAAACTTTTACCTGCCCACTATGCCAATGGCAGCTTGCTACTGAAGTTACATCTCACAAGAATACCAGGATTACTATTAAGAGTAAATCATTAAACATGGTGATCCCACATCAGTCCAATGGTTTGAGACAGGCTGCAAATCAGCACTAAACTTCAAAAAGCAGCATCTAGGTTACGTCAACGGATGCCCCCATAGAACAACGTCCAGAGTTTCCTCATCTTCACAACACACAATTTAAATAACAAAAAACTTTTATCAGTAAAGGCATTTCAACTGTATGTTCATGGCAATGGCATGACAAGATGGGACAACAAATTTTTGCAAAAACATACACATTGACACTTGAGATTCAACCTAGATTTATGTCCAGATTTCATGAATAATTTGGTTGATTCAAGTCTATTACCATCATTTATTTGCTTTGCTATTTTATCCAACTGCAAATAGTTCATTAATTGGGGAGGATTTCCAAAATTTTATGGGTAATTGGGTGATTACTTGTAAAAAAAATAAGTGGCGGAGATCCTAAATATTTATAAGACACAGCATTAACAAATATAGATAATCGATTGACACAACTACCCAAGAAGAGGAAAAAAAACCAAAGTAGATAAACAACCTAACAAAAACTTCTTTGCCTAAATTAGGGCTCTGTGAACAGTCAATGGGATCGGTATCCGAGCCCACTTAAATATGGATAAGATAAGTGAGAGATTCTCAGTCCGAGGTGTCAGAGCGATAATCCCAAGAAAGGGTAATAAATGTAAAAGTACCTGAAATCTCTGGATTCGTGGTATTTATAGTGAATAGTGCATCTTTGTAAATGCCGCTTTTACCCTTGTTTCTTTGTAAATGCTGCTTTTATCCTTGTAAAGCTGTAGAAATGGTGCTTTTGTCCTTATCTATTAATTGGATTTATGGGAATGTCCTCCTAGCCTTTTTCGGGATATTGACGTGGATGCTTGGATCCTAGCTATCGCCATGTCATTGGTGACGTGAGAGATTTCCCTAACACTAACTTTATGTGATTTTTGAGTATTAGCTTCAAAATATATTTCACCATGATGAACCTAGATGAAAATCTAAAAGTCAAGATTAATGATGATTACATAGATTATTTTTAGTGCCAAGTAAAAGTTCCACTCACTGGTTTTGAGTAAAGGGAATGACAGGAGTTTATTGGCATTAATCACGAGTGTTGTGGCAGAGAAGCTTGAAGATAGATGTAAGAGATGGATTTCCTTCCCTATATTCCTCCCCCAATGGCCATCTTGTCCACAAATCAAACTGTTCCATCAAAGCAAAACATTTCTTACGATCAGTCTATAATGCAGATTAAGCAAATAATTATGAAGGAAATGACTCCCAGCCCTAAATGGTACCATCTTCAGCATGTACATACATCTACCCCAGTTAAAGTGTGTAAAACAAAACTAGATTTAAGTACTTGTACAACTCTAAGTGAGGACAGCATTTTCAGTTTTTTTAACTTTTTGGGAAACATATTTGTTGATGTAAAGGAGAAGTCTTTACAGCCATAGTATCAGTCCGGAAGACCATTTCTTCAGTTATTGATATATGTGCAAAAACTAGCATACAATAGCAGGATATCATTAAAATGTTTCACCTAGCAACAACAATGGAGACATCCGCTTAACTTGAAGTGGCAGGATGCTAGGTAATCATGATTCCAATGAAATGTCTCAAGATATGGTCACATGAAATCGAATTTTTTCCAAAGAGAAGTAAGCAATAATCTGGACTTTATAAAGCAAAATGTCCCATAAAACTGTAAATAAATATAAGGAAAAGGAAGCACATGCTGCCGGTGTGCTCTCTCTCAACCAAGTGACCGACTACCCGTTCTCCCTGTACTCCCATTTTCCCCTAGCGTATAAGATTCCAATATGCCCTGTTAACTTGTAGATCTCCTCCCATTAATATATTCACATGAATGCGATATGTGCATGTAAATGTCGGTCTGCACAAAAGAAAGGAAATATAGTACAAAAATTAAAAATGTAAATAGACAATACAAACCACAGAATCTTCAAGCATCAGGAGGTAGTGGCAGATCAAATCTTCTTAAGCCAAAATGGTCAATGCCAGTCCAAGCAACCATGACACCTTTACATAAAAAAACCAAGACAAAATAAATAGTACATGGCAAAAACAAAACCAAAGAAAACTGTAAAAATTGATACTAGCTATACAAATACTACATTCTGGAAGCTTTCCATAAATATAAAAATCTGGGATGTCTCTTGGCACTGCCATATGCAATATATTTATTTGGTGTTTCACCTATGTATAGTTTTCCCCAATAATTGTACTGCAATATCATATTTTTCTCCTTCCACTTCAATACAATGTTTCCATGTAACATTCCCAACCCCTCACAAAAAAAATTTCATCCAAAAACCAAGAAAAATGATCACAAATCATAAAATGCATAAAAGTATAAATTTGTTTAAAATATCTACATTTTCTCTTTATTTTGTTGAAATATAGACAACAAAACAGTTAATAAATATTTCTATTTGACTCCCCTTGGATGTGAATGAGAAACAGAAAGATATAACAACATTCCTAAAAGAGACAGAGAAGATATATGATTTCAGGAAAGATTTATGCTTGGATCCATTTGAATTCGTAAAAGAATAGAGTGAATGAGAAACATAACTAAATTTGAATCAAAAGAGTGCGCTAATAAACACTTTTAACATATATATGCTGAAAGACCAAAAGGATATTCTGCTTTAGTTTTATATATTGAATAAAGGAAGAAATTTGAATATTCCTATTTATCTATTTTTGTCTTGAAGAAGAAATGGTGCATCTTAAATTGATAATTACAAAATCTCTTAAAGATCCCAAGTGTCTAACCCATTGATGTTGCACAGGGTGTTCTCTTGAGCCACCAACCCGCTAGCTTCTTCCCAGGTTAGAAATTGCCAATTAACCTCTCAGCATCGTGAGGCAACCCCCCCCCCGGACCTATAATTTAACTGTTTGTTATTTGGATCCATTAAGTGGTCTTTTATCCATATCGTTAATTTCCTCAAGTAAAATTTCATAATCCTGAAACGAAGAAAAATGAAATGAACAAGATCAATGGGACAAAAATAAATAGGAGGCTCGGTTCCAATTAAAAACATATACTTGTCAAGTAAATTTACTTACAAATTTCTGGATTCAGTTGTCAGTCTTCAAATTGGTATAAGAGAAATTGTAATCCTTATGTTGTTTCATTGGAACCTATGAGAAAATCAAACTTAAACTCAATAAGGGGTGGAGGAACCAAGAGGATATCATAGTCATATATCATTATTCTTCTACACTTGTCCATGCAAAATCAAGACTAAAACCATTGTCCTAAATGCAGCTAAAAAAAAAAAACAAGCAACCACAAAATTTCAAGGGAACAAAGATTACCAAGAATTTGTCAAATTGTGCATCACCTTCTTGAGCGAGCTCTTCTAGAGCAGGACCACCCCCTCTTCTCATATCAAGACCAAGCCATCTTGCTGTCGTGTCATAGGCCTCACCAAATGCATCATTTATTGTCGTCCAAAGTTGTATATATTGGCCCAGATCACAAGCAAGAATAAGGAGGTTGTATCCTCTTAAAAATTAAATACGTACAGTATGAAATTTTCTAAATTTTTCATGATTGCAGGACACAGCTTTATTCATCTCCTTCTTATCTTTTCTAGACAAAACTTCTTTTTAAGGGAAAAAAGGGGGAGGGGGTAGGCTAAGAGAAAACAACAAAGCGAAGGAATAATATATATGGTTTAATAAACAAGTATATGAGAAAATGTTTTCAATTCCAATTAACCATGAGATCATGATCAAGTTTCATGCAACAGATCTCCATAAACACCATGGTGAATCTAAGCATCACAAACAACATAATCAACCAGCCTTCTTGAGTAGATGCAAAAAAAATAACCAAGCCACAACTCCATAAAAGAGACAATGAAAGAAAGAAGAGAAAGGGGGGCAATCGTGGAGTTGATCTATATTATCTCTTTCAGTGATGCATATAGAGGGTCCTACAGGTCCAATAGACAATGCAATAAGGTAGAGATAGCAACAAGTATCAGAATCTAGCATAGGTCGCAGGATCCCATGCATAAACACAAAAGTTAAAGATTCTAAAAATACAATAGAACTAATAAATTGGAACTTAACTGCCACGTATAAAGAAAAACCATTTCAATGTCAGGAAAAAAAAAACTAGAGCAAACATATATAAGGAATTGGAAGTGTAAGCAGGCACAATGCCAATTAACGGGGTGACATGATAGGCCACTAAATAAAGGGCAGCTACCAGGACCAATCTCTAGGATAATAGGATGTAGCCATATGATGCAACAGTGAGAAGGCCCTTTAGCCTTTACTATTGAAATGCAGCAACAATCAGCTTCATCCCCAAGCATGCCACTTGTCCTACTCATCTATCCCATAAGCATGCCATTTATTCTGTCTTTTCAATGTTAAATTGGTAAATTTATTGAACTATATACCACAAAATTGGACAGAAACCACCTTTAGCCATTACCTCTATGGCTACTCTAAAATAAAGCAAAATTGAAATATTTCAATTATTTTAAATGATATATTAAAGATCATTTTAAACAAAAAAATGAATCCAAAACTGAGAAGGTCACTCCAATAAGAATATAGCTTCCATATCATTTTGCTGGAGTGAGTGACATAGGAAGAAGATGATAATGTTTTACCTAGCTACCATGCATCTAGGAATGACATATGTCATGAAAATTTGTATTCAATGTGAGCATTGGTTTAGAAAGATGCATAAATATCTTGATGATCATTATATCATAGTTAATTATTTCTTCAGCGCCTTCTGACCATGCAAATATAATTGGAACAAAACATTAGAAAGACAAGCCTAGTACCATCAGAAGTACTGATTGACTAGAGAAGCAAACTACGTAACAAATAATTCATAAATCCTACAACTTTCTCTTTTCCCTCCTAATCACTATGTTATCTCTACATATTCAAAGACAATGATTCTAAACATCAACCATGAGGATCTAGATAACTCTCTAGCTAATGAACAACTACACAGAACAGGGTACCTTCAACCTTGATTATATGTTAGACTCAAAATATGATCTTTGGTTGTCTATGGAGAAAAAATGGATGTCAGTAACGCAGTCCAAAATGAAGCCAGGAGAAGAGCTCAACATATAACCATCCCTAAAAGTAGATCAGATGGTCTTTGATAAGGTGCCTTGGTTATGTTTTAGGGCTTACTACAACTCAACAAGCACGATCCCAAATGCAAATGGGCATAATGTGCTAGAGGAGTGCTCCTCCCTAAAATGGGCCCTGTCCAGAGAGAGCGAGAGTTCCATGATGGTATATAAAGCAAAGAAAGTAGGTTACAATATTATCAGAATGTAATTTCAGGTTTCAACAAATTAAGAGCCAGTTGAAGGTAAATGAAGCAAGGCTTAATCAAAAAAATAGAGAAAGAGTATCCAAATATGATAAAGAAAAGTCAAACAAGTGTCAACAAGAGATAGGACAATACTAAATCTGTATTCTTTGATGTTGAAATTGAAATTTTTTTTTTTGGTATGCCAAGCAAGTGACTGTTTGCCAACGGGAATATCATTATTTCATGCATACATGAGAATAGCACATCTGTCATTTCATTGAGCAAACTATATATGTTTTTGGTCTAGTTACGATGTTGATATTTTTCCATATTCCCTCGGTTAGAGGTAATAGGAGGTCCAATCCCATCTAACCTTTTAATTACATAAGATTTTGGTAAAAGGGGGAGGGGGAGGGGGGGATTAAATGCGAACTAGAAGCATAAAAAGATAGAATTAATGAAGCTTGAATACCTGGAAAGAATCAGAAGAGAAAAGGGCAGAGAATGATTAAGGGACAAGCCCAACCAATCACAAAGCTGCAAAGAGCAAAAAAAAAAAAAAAGGTTTATATGATTGGTGTGAAAATACCAAGCTTTATTGAAAACATCAAACAATTAAGGTTTTTTAGCAATTTATTGATAGATATCTCATTATAAACCATAGGCAATAGATCCAAATGTGTGTGCAGCGGGTCATACACTAACTTTAAGCAAAATACCTATCAGTAGCATTACCAAGCAAAATAGGAATTGGAATCAAGTTCCCACAGAAAAAATAAAACAAAAAGAACAGTAAATGCATGAATGACGAAAGTGAATGAAAACACAGTCACTAAGACCACCAAATGTGTTTCCCTGTATGTCCAACCATTAACAGTTGAGGAATCAACTTCAAATGCAAAACAACCCCAAAAGAAAATATTAAAGATTTAGGGTGAAAGTGCAAGAGTTGATTGAATTGACAGCAAAGAATTCCAATACAAGGCATCCATAATTTATGTTCCATTACCTCAGTTTGTACAGTCCTGGTGGCTAACAGGTGTTGTCTTGGCCAGCATTACAGGTGTTGTCTTGGCACTAACATGGTGGAGATATTCAAGAAGCACCGGCAAATCTAGGAACAAATTGATTTATTAGAGGCCTATATGCAAGAAGAAAAATAGTAGCCTACAGAGGGGGGGGGTGGGAAGATATAATTGGTTTATTGGAAAAGGTAATTGAAGGCTCATATAGATACAAAAAACTCCCAGAAGGACGAATTCCTCTTGACGCAAGGATTTAGAGGTTATCCTTGCTTGAGGGAATGAAGTTCCATAAAAACAATATGAGCCCACACCCACAGAAAGCCCAATATGAGAGTATATTAAACAAGTTTCCATTAGGGTCTCACCGTTCTGTATCATACATCATTATTCTTTTTCATGATTAACAAATTCCATTCGGGTACAGATCATAAGGTACGTTAATGTGAAATACAATACCTGGTTCAGTATGGGTAGAATCCTGATTATGAGGTTCTCAAATTAACAAATATCTGGTTATATCTACATACTTAAAAATAAATGAAAGTTCACAGATGAGAAGAAAAGGGTAAGTCAGTGAGAAGCTTAGAATGGTTGCTAACTCCCTCCTTTCCTAGGTTCTTCATCCCAAAGGAAAAGGGAAGGTAGTGAGGAGGTTTCCTGCAAGGCTCAGTTTGTTTCAAAATGAATCCCCAGATTAATCAAAATCATGGGCTGGTGCAATAAGAATTTCTACCCAGCATAATCCGACACCATCAGTACCTGAAAATCGAACCTAATGAGGCCGCATCAGACCTGCCCCAGAGGTTTTGATCATATGTTTTCTTTAACATCATCATTATCACAACGTTTTCTAGAATCCAAGGAGTTGTTAAAAAAAATTAAATGATAAAAACACCACAATGAATGACTAATAAGTTCACAAGTCAGGTTAGCATATCAGGTGGTACAACCTAAGAAAGTACACCAAAAAAAACCCCTTTTTACCAACAGGAAGCACCACTGCCAATCATTCCACATGTGAAAGTGCCCCTCTACTTTCAGCTCGTGTCCTGTACATGAAACACAAACATGACAAGAGAATACATACAACTCCTAGCATGATTGGATATAAAATTCTAGTTGCACGCATCAGGCATTAGCTCTTATTTTATACATCAAAAATAACTTTATTAAAGTTTTACGGACCATTGGGACCAACAGATGGATCATAAGGACTGACACCAGTTTCATTGTAACTAAGAACATTGGTTTGCATCAAAATAGGAATCAAAGAGACGAATCAGAATTTGGCATGAACATGACAGCACACACAGAAGCATGAAAAAGGCACATGATCCAAGATTGACAGCAGATAGACTAACTTTGAACAGTCACTTGATCTGTTCCAAGACTTCAAACAAAATTACGAGATAAGTGTAGAGGACTGGTGGGGTGGAAAGTTTTAAGTCATTGAATTGTTAGTGGAACCAAGGTAAAAATAATGACGGTGGGTTAGAAAGGTGATCCAATTGATTAACTAAATAAAAAAACTTGGGCTTAATTACACAGAGGAGAGTTCATGGTTGGCTAAGAAGAAGAAGAAGAAGAAGATGGAGAAAGAGAGATTTAACTTATACACAAACATGCATTAACATCACATCTGGTACTGCCCATGGAATAAC
The DNA here is from genome assembly GCA_028583415.1 of Protea cynaroides. NCBI lineage: Eukaryota > Viridiplantae > Streptophyta > Magnoliopsida > Proteales > Proteaceae > Protea > Protea cynaroides. Next base: position 134,625,350 of record CM053276.1, read on the forward strand.
TAATATGGATCCCTGCTGGCCAGCACATTCATGGAATTGTTAGGGTTGATTCTTGAAAGTGCATTTCGCATGGAACTATGATGGATAAATTTATGAATTCCATGCACCCATTAATGACAACAACAGGCAATGCCTCAACACAATAGTTTCTCAATCTTGGTGCTAGATAAGTGGTTTTGGCAGCCCATAGTGGGGAGACAGTAGCATGTATTTAGCTTGTAGTGTCAACATCGGTCTCGACAGTTATGCAACAGCTACTATGTGCTGCTAGCACACTGATCTTTCTCAGACTCTATTCAAAATGTTAAAATAAATTTTCTTTTATGGGGAGTTAATCATCTAAATTATAGGCAACAAAATGAGAAACACAATGTAGAAATGCAAAATTAAATTACTTGTGCTGAAATGTACATGTGAAGTTGGATACATTAAAACAAGGTGAACAATTTAGAAAGTAAACAATGTCCTTGACTCATAACAGAGCAGAAGTCGAGTGTATTGTTGTAATCCACAGATGTGAATGAGAAAACATTAAGTACCAAAGAAACAAAATTCGTGGCAACCAGAACATAACCATTATGGAGATATAAACGAAGACTTACTTGTGATCCGATTGGTTAGGCGTAATTTCATAAATAATGGTTGCAACAACATCCCTTTTCAACTGTATTTCATAGGAAACGAATGTGTATCATTAAAAGCACTGATGTATCCACAAAATAACCTCTCTTTTGGTATAGTTGCATTATTAAGCTATGAGATTACCTGGGTGGCTTCACCCCATAAGCCAATATAGTGTGTCTGAGTTGTTTCAGCACCAAAATTTTCAGGTAAATGCAAAGTGATTGCCCACACTTTGAAATCTAGAATATCTAGTTGAGCTTTGAGATAACATCAGATAATAGAAAATGAAAGGCAATGCTGCATAAGTAAAGTAAAAACCAAAACCCTAATCATTATTTTCCAGGTATCAGAAGGCAGTCAAAAGGTTCATTAGAATAAAAACAAGCCACATCCATGTGCCTCTTCAAGGCTACAACCAAAATATGCTCGACAGCAGCTTAAGGAATTAAAGTGAAATTATGAATGTATTAAAACCAAGATTTTTCTTCCCCTTCCCCCCACCCCCCATTTTGGAGGTGTTGTCTGGAATTGGCCCAAGACTATTCTACTTCTTAAAAATTTCAGGAATTTCACAAATTTCCCAGTGTCTCAACATTTGTTTACACCGCAGAAAACGAACTAATGAACATTCCACTTACATTAGGAACGAAAACAATAGTTTAACCCAGCCTCTTTCAGACCAATCCCATAGCCTAAGAAACCCACCAAAAAATATCACCAACTTAACATCAATGTGTGCTTCTAAGTTAACAAAATAAAATCCTGTTCTTGAATAACTAATTTGTGTTCAACATGTGTCTGACGACACAATAAACTTGAATGAGCAATGCATATAATAGCTACTTTAGCAGTTCAGCATATTATGCTCCAGGTTTGGTTGCAAGATGGTCCTTACTCTTCAAATAAAATATTTCTTAAAAAATTTGAATTACCATATCCCTTTTCTTTTCACCAATGCTGTGCATTACTGCATTTCCTCAGTAAATATTCATATCCAGAAACCTCCCTGTACTTTTGAAAGGGGGAAAAAATAAACTTTACCTCCAAGCACAGTATTCTAGACATGAAAGTTGTAGTTGAAGACAAAACTTGACATGAGACAAGGTAAGTTCTGCAAATTAAGTAGACATTCAAGAAGGAATCAATTTCATTCAGCTTTATATTGTGTCATCATTCACAAGCAGTTCTGAAAAGAAAATATACACAATTTAGCATTGATTCCAGATGGATGAAGTACTACTGCCAGCATGTGTTTGATTCTGATACTATATCTGATTGGCTATAGAACTTCTGAATTTCCTTGCTACGTTTATTTTTTTCTCTTCCTATTGCAAAACATGAATGAACATCCAAGCACATACAGTTCTACTTTGGCTGACAATATATTTATATCTGGCTGATTTAACGAGTAAGACTTCAAGTATTTAGTGTTGACATTCGTATTCACATCAATGCAACAGTAACAACTTTACTATAGGGAATTGAAAAGGAACAATTTGAGTAAATTATACATGCAAACAATGTGGCATATCAACTAAAAAAAGGAGTCGGGGAATAATTACCTTGTTTGGTATTCCAATACTCCTTGAAAATTTTCTACCAAGCCCCACTCCTTAAAACAAATGAAAAATGTTTCACATGAATTAAGCATATTGGTAAACCTCATAACCAATGTAAGCCTGAATGGGTTGCATACCTACGCATCTGAGAAGTCAGTATCATCTCGATTAATGAACCTAAGTCTCAAACAGAAACCAAACAGAGATTAATCTTTTGAAAAGCCGCTTAACCAACATATAAAACTATCGGCGGTCAACTTGGGTATCTTTTTCACAAAATCTATATACAAACTCTTTTCTAAATTGTGCCACGGTTAAGATGATAAATGGTAAAATATTTATTTGCAAACCTCTGTTGGGTGACTTAAAATCAATAAAGACCTTGCACCACAAAAAGGAAAATGGTCAAACCATATATGACAAAACCTAAGGGAAAAAAGTTAATATAACAGAAAACTAATCACTGAAGAACATCTTTCAGAAGCCACATATATTCCCCGAGCTATTTCTAACCAAACATAAGATATCTTCAAAATTTATATACATTTGAGGAAATGGTAAAGAGAAAAAAATATGAAACAGTTAATTCTTTGAAAACTGAAAAGCCTAAAAGTATTCTATTTTAGTCAAGGAATGATTGCCCAATTAATCATACATTGGTAAATCAATCATCCTAGGTAAAACATAATTACACATAGAGCTATGTTAGACGAAGTATGTAAAAAACTGTGAATTCTACATGTTTCGTTTCATGCTTAAATAAAGCAAAGCTTCATCACAAAAATTTATCCACATCAACTGTATAAATGAACCAACTGCTTACCTGAAGTACCTGATCAAGTAAATTCAAATTAAAAAAATTTTGAGTGAGAAGTACAGATATTATGCATTACATGCTGCATCCAAAGAATAAAACTGCATTTGAAACAGATTTTGAGCAGCACATTACTAGAAAAGACAACAATTCCCATTGAGCGAGGATATGCAACAAAACTAACAACTACAGACATGTGATTAGACTGTCATACAATCATAGCCTTGCAGCTCCACTAAACCTTAGACCACGACAACAAGACAATATAACAAGCAAATCAAACCTAAGTAAAGTTTTTTGCTCAGACATTGTAGTTGGCATGAAGGATCATTAATACAATGATAAAAAAATGCTCCGTTAATCTCTAGCTATGATAACTTGATCATCAGAAAAGAAGCAACATCACATAATGAGCACTATTATGCAGGTTAAACTTACATTCTCATTTTTGAAGGACTCATTCCATCAGCACCACCAACGACCGAAATACTCTTAATCTTAACATCAGAAGTGAACCTATTGGGCATAACCAGTTCCAGTAAATGAATAAGAACAGATACAAGTGAGATAAGAAGTTCCCAAATAATCCAGTATTGACTAAATGTAGATTAGAATGTATACAAAGTCAAATCAGAACCAATCAAGCAAGTATCCACCTTGTTTTTTCTCCTTCGCAATATGTGGCCCACTAGACCCACTAGTGCGTTGTAGGCACCACAGGGAATAAACAATGTGAAATAGGGGTGTGACCCCTTTGGTCCCCTTCATCAAACCCCCCCCACCTCAAAAAAAAAAGAAGAGGGACCTCAATTGGATGCAAATAACCGAAAATATTTTTATGCAAATAAGTGAGAGAAGATAACTAGATGTTTCAATAACTTGAAGACATTATTCAAATAGAGGTCTTTATAGGATATAAATCTGAATGCACTTCCACATGCAGGCGCCTCACTGTTGGCAAAGAGTTTGATGATAAGTGACTAAAATCATCCTATTAAGGGAAGTTTCAACAAAATAACAATGGTGGTTACTCACGGGATAAAAACAAGTAACTCTGGGTCACCTTCATTGCTTTCCAAATAGCCCGGCGATGATGAAGAAGAACGAAAGAAACTTCACAAAATAATTATGTTGTTTGTCCAAAAATTTTGTCAGACTAAAAATTATTCCACATGATACTAAAGAACTTAAACTTCTGGAATGAGTTAATGGAAATAGATGCAGAGAATGGAATCACACCAACTAAAATTCTACTAGTACTTAAGAACAAAACTGGAAGGCAGATATAAATCAAACTAAAAGAATAACAAGCAGCAGCTTCATTTTCTAGAAAATAGCTATAACAAGAAAATTCAACTTGCAAAAACTGAAAAGATAAATAAATAAATGACTAATTAAGTACAAAATAAATTTACGAGTTTTAGCTACATACAAAAGGTTTCCCCTCCTCTCCTCTCCCCTTTGGGTAGATATGTTCCCCAACTATTGGAAGAGTATCCCAGGTCAGCTTCTCATATGCTAATAATTTTAGGAATTAGAGTATTTATATTCCATCTTGACATAATTGGATGTGAAGGTAATTCTAAAGATTGGAACTGCAAGGAGTTCTTGGCATTGGCGAGTTGCCTTATAAGCTTTGGCGATGTTTTGGAGATGCAATCTTTTCCCCCTTCTCTTTGATGTATTTTTCCAAGTAAATGATACTTTTCAATTTACAAGCAGCAAAAATAAATTGAGTGTCATATCATATAATGTATCCAGTAGTCTGTATGTGGGTTCATTCTCCATTAAAAAAAACGAGGGAAAAGGAAAGAGAAAAACCCTGAAATCTCTCTCAAGACCACGCATGTCGCAGTTGCTGAACTCCTTGAGAGGCAATGCAGCTAAGCAAAAGAGAACTCAAATTGCAACATAGAATAGGAGTAGCACTGTTCCTACCTTCAAAATCCTCTGGTTTCTCTCCTTCTAGGCTTCCACACCCATTGCACGTATCAAAAGGGGCTACCATGAAGTGCATAGTGATAAAATAAGGGGAGGTGGGGATATCAATGATGATAACTAGAATTCTACATATAGTCACAAATGATGAGGGAAATGGATGCAATGCACAGTTGGATATGTATATTGATAGGGGAAACAACGATGTAACTTTATTCTCAAAATCAAATACAAGGTTATGGATACAACATCCCAAAAGTAGAGATTACCGCTAAGGTTTGAAGAAACTAGAAGGAAAGGAAGGTTTTTGGATAAGAAAATGAAAGTGCAAAAGGTGATTTATGATATTGTTGATGATAGACTAAGCCTTAAAGAAAAATGGTTTCCCATAGCAGTTTAAGGAATATCAAACTGCAACTGGAATTGTGATTTATAACATTTGTTCCATTAGCTCAGTTTGTAGAATTTCAGCATCCAATGAATTTGAATGTATTGAGGTTGAAAGAAATGATCCAATAACCCCAGTGCTATTGGCTTAGGAAAGTTTCACTTTACCACCCTCATATCCGGATTTATGATTGATGGAAAAGTTGTTAAGCCATGATATAATTACAAGAATTCCATCACTGGCCCCGAAAAATATACACTTCCCCAGCGTCTACTAAATGAGTTCAAATTTTTTTTTATTACAAATCCATGTGGTACCATAAATTTTATTTAATTAATTAATAAAATAAAGCTATATTATTCAATATGATCATAAAAATAAATAAATAAATAAAACTATGAGATTACAAAAATGCCATTATTACAAAAATGCCATTCCCTAAGGCCTCAAAATTTTATTCCCTTCCCCAATATCTTCATGGTCCATAATTTTTAATTACAAAATCATGTGGGAACCACGAATTTTATTTAATTATTTAATTTAGATAAATCAAATATTATTTTAATTACTCCACAAAAAAAGCTATGACGTTATAATAATGCCATTATCGGCTAAAGTTTATTCTCTTCCCCCAGTGTATAAATCCATAATTTTTAATTACAAAATCAAGTGTGACCAACAAATTTTATTTAATTAATTAATTTATATAAATCAAATATTCTAACCATCCCACAAAACACGCAATTAGTGAAATATTTAGAAGACAATAAATTTACAGAAATTAGGCTAACCACACAAACTTCTGCTGACGAGTTGTTTTCTCTCATCGTACAGGATTGCACAGGTTTTTCTTTTCTCCCTCTCTCATACTTTCGCGATGAACCAAATCCGGTTTGTGCCAGATCCGCCCGATGAAGCTTTCGTCCCACTTTCAGCGGGGAACTCTTGTTCAAAGGGGAAGCGTTTTTCTCGGCGGTCGATTTTATTAAGGTTATGTTTCCGTGCATTCTACTGAAAATCTCCAACAAAATATGCAAACGATACAAATCATATCTTATTCTTATTAAGATACCGACAGGATGAAATGCAGTCGCGGTTCGACTAATGGCCTTAAATCAGATGATATAATATAATAGTTTTGACTTGCAGAACACCGAATCAAACCAAACCCCATGCTCTCTGCTTTCTGTTGCACGGTGAAGAAAATGACTGTCTTCTTCGTTCTTTGCACGTAATCCTGCTCGGACTCTTCTTCGCCGAACAAATCAACATCTTGTTCTGAGAAATCCATATGCCAACTCAGATCGGAAATCTATAGCCCCGTTTGTTTAGCGGAATAGATGGGGGTGGGAATATCTGATAGATGGGACTCACGCGAATATGGGTGAGTGACCAGAAAAGAGAAGGATGGGATAAACATGGATTAATCACTGTAGAGTCCCAACCCATATGTTTGGTTGCCTTCCCGAAGAAAGTGAAACGGTAAACAATATATCCAACCTCTTTCTCTCACTACTCATCCAACTCGGGTGCACACTGATGGTGGTGCCTGGAGTAGAGGACAGAATGGCACAATAGTTGCCATAAATGCCAGAATCAAGGCCAGAGAATCCTGTTCTTCTCCTCCATAATGAGGCCAGAGAAACCACTGAGTTTCTTGGTATCCACTGAGAAGGGAATTTACAGCAAGGAGGCTACAGAACCTGAATCATCGCTTGGTTTTTGGTATTTCTCTACCCTGTTCTTGGTATCCATTGAAAAGGGAGATTTAGGAGACAGATTTAAACACTCCGCGAAACAGGTATGCCATCGAACATCTCGGTCTGAAACTTCTTTAAAGTGATCGTGTTCATTTCTCTCTCAATCAAAGCGGAGGTCGTCTTGCTGTTCGTCAAACGTCGGCGGATGGAGACGGCAGTGACGAAGGACAACAAACACATGTCGCGTATGGAACCGCAGTTGCATTTCATCCTGTTGATGCCTTAACAGGAGACAGATCTGGATCCAGCTTTAGCATCGGGCACCGAAAGCTTCATCGAGCGGATCTGACCGTTAAGGAACAACTCGTCGGCAGAAATCATGGAACCAGCGGAGGTCGCCGCGGTGGAAGGAAACCTCCCCGAGAATTCAAACTCGAAGGAACCAGAAACGGGGGCATCGGTGGAAGAAGACGCGGAAGAAGAAGGTGAAGAAGAGGGAATGAAATGCATTGAACTCGCAGGAGCGCTGATAAGATAGCGGTTAGGAACGCGGCCTGGACTAGACGGAGCACTGACATAAGGAGTAGAGCAAGCGCTGTCGATTTCTTCGCTGAGGAAGTGAGTATCACCGGAATCGGAAGTTGTTTCGACATTTTTAGGATTTCCAAGGTCTGGAGGCGTGGCGTCGCTCTTCACTGCCAAGGTTTCTGAGCAGTAGCATTAGAAATCATTGCTTGTTCGGATCGGTATATAGGTTTTTATTTCTGTACGGACGAGTTAAATATTAAAAAAAAAAAAATGGAAAGGAAAGGAAGTTACCATATCACAGAATATACAGTATACATGCATGATCGAATCAATTGCCAACGGCTAAAAAACTGCCTAACTTCACTGAATCAGCTGTCAACAGCTGTCAGATAATATATGTTTAGCTTGGAAAAAGACTGTCTCCAGTCCGTCCAGTCGTCCAGTCGTGAATGAACGGACTGGATTTAAAGAACACGCCCCCCATGTATTAGTATGCGTTTTTTATTTACCTTTCTTTTATATGTATCCAAATCCTCATTCTCCCATACCTAAATGAATTGCTTCACTCGGTTTTGGTTTTTTTTTTTTTTTGGGACTACTCCTTTCACTAATTTTATTATCATTTTCCAAGGAGATAGGTCAATTGGCAAAAGATTTATATTTTAAAATAAAAAGATCATAAGTTCAATTCTTTTTAAGGCTCTACTTACTCCAAAATAAAACTTTATTATCTTTCCATCTTCTTTTGTTATCTCTAAGAAATCGTGTTTCAGTGATATATCATTGATTGTACATCTAAAAGAATTATAGTTGAAAAAATAGACTTCTTTCTCTGGTAGGTAAAGAGATACTTATCAAATCCGTTATCCTTTCTACCTTTAATTATGTGGCAGCATCACATTTTAAATTACCTCTATCACATCACTATTCTATCAAGCATTAGACTTCTTTTGGCATGATGATTCTAAGAAGAAAGACATACACTGAATCTCACGGGAAAGATTATGCAAATTTAAGGAAATAAGGGTCTTAGATTGAGGGACCCGGACATTCAAAATTTGGCCCTCTTAACAAAATTGGCGTGGAAAATATGGTCTTCTCTATCCTCAAATTGGACTAAATTTTATAAAGATATTTATTTTTCTAATTCAAATTTCTTTCATACTAAATTGGGAAGTCAACTCTCTTGGGCATGGAAAAGCATCCTTGAAAGGAGGAATTATCTTGCTCATGACCCTGATTTGATATGTTGGAATTTGAAAATCATATTAAAATATGGGATGACAACTGGATACCTTCCATTACAGGATTCAAGACCCCTTGTGCCAAACCTCAGCATTGCCATATTAAATGGGTGTCGACTTGATTGATCCTATCAACCAAAGTTGGAAAGTCAATTTCCTTGAAGAGATTTTCCCTCATGATATAAAAGAAGCAATCTTAAAGATTCCCCTTAGATTGATTTCCACTGAGGACAAGATTGTGTGGAATGGCAACAAATTTGGAAGATTCTCTGTTAAATCTGTCTATCATCATATCTTCAACATTCTTGACAATTTTAATCAAGAGAAAGCTTCCTCTTCTAGAGTCCCCCCTTGGAAGTTGATCCACAGAAAATTTAAAATGGAACCTGGTCGGCCACTATCTTTCCTAAGATCATAAATTTTATTTGAAGAGCTTGTGCAAACGGATTAGTCTCTGGTGAAGGATGAATTCAAAGACAGATTCATATGGACGCTGTTTGTAAATGTTGTGGTATTTAGATGGAATCTATTGATCATATTATACTGACTTGTCCTTTCGCTAAAACGGTATGGTTTGGATCCTCTCTTTCTCATCGGATTCCTTGTGATTCAATCTTCAATCTTCCACAATGGATTGGTTATTGGGATGATTTATTCCGGTCTTCAAAGCCTGCAATTAGCTTATTTTCTCTTGCATCCATCATTCTTTAGTATCTTTGGAGAGCTAGAAATGATCTTATTTTCAGGAATATGATGTGGATCCCTTCAGAGATTATCACTATTGCTGAATCTGCTTTTCAGGACTTTGCTCATTCTTCTAGGAAATTATTTTCTCGTGATGGCTTGAATGACTCATCCACTACCCAATCTTTTCAATGGGTGCTTCCACCAACAAATTGAATAAAAATCAATACAGATGCTTCTTTTTTGGAGGATGATTCAATTGGGGATCTTGGTATTATTTCCAGGGATCCACATGCCAATCCCATTCTTACTATCTCACATAAAGTCCATTGCTCTTTAGCCAAAATGGGAGAGGCCTTGGTTACTTGACAAGCTTTGCTTTTTGCCATCAAGAATGGTTGTATGCAAATCAAGCTGGAATTAGATTGTCTATCTTTGATTCATAATATCTCAGATCTGTCTCTTCTTTGTGAAGTGGAGATTCAACCATTACGAGATGATATTGATTATTTTGCATCTCTATTCGAGAGTTGTTCCTTTGACTTTGTTCATAGGGAAGCTAATTTAGTGGCTCACTCCTTAGTTGGGAAAGTTGTGTCATTAACGGAAATGATGCATTGGTCCATTTTCATTCCTTCGCTTCATGACATATGTTGACCTGAAGCCTTGGCTATAACCCGCTCTTTTATTAATGAATAGATATTTCTTTTACCAAGGAAAAAAAGAACATATGTTGAAGGCAGAAATAAGTATTTCAAATAGTAAAATAAATTCATATTGTTATTAATGGAGTATGTGAATTATTGGAACATCTTTGTTTCTATTAAACTGCCCATATATTTGTATTCTATGGAACACACCCAAATGGGAAAAAGAACCTGTGAGGCACCTGTGTAGTGAGGATCCTATCCACTCAAAGTGGATCAGCACGTATCCTGATCCACTCAAAGTGCATCAAGATACACGTAAATCCACTTTGAGTGAGTGAGATTCTTACTACACCTCACAACAGAGGATCTCAATCTCACCCAAATGCGCCACACTGGCATGGATGGCTCCTATGCGCATGTTCTATGCTCTTCATGTCGGCTACAAGCATGTGAGAGTCAGCCATAGGGATTGTATTCCCCAATTGGCACCCAATTCTATAGTCAAATCCTAAAATCTCCACACACACACACAAACTTTTTCCACTTGTAACTCTAAATTCAATGATCTTAGTGTCGTTTTAAGAGCTCTCGATGAGTATGTCCTATTGGGGTAAAAATAAAGTTCCAATTTGATCAAAGGATTTGAATAATTTATCAAAAGCGAGTTCACATGCAAAAAAAAAAAAAAAAAGATAATCCACAAAACCAGGGAAAATTAATTTCGTTTCATGTTGTTAATTTGAAATAACAGGGATGTGTGAAGAAAAACAATTAATCATGTATGTCCATACATAGTTTCAAGGTTTGTTAACCGAGTTTTGCCTAGGTCAACGGTACTAAGGTTATTTTGATCATTTTTTGAATCGGATGATCTTAAGCCACCCTCAACATCTACTAAAGATCTTTAGGACTTCCCACACCATAAACAAAAGACCTCGTGCCATGCAAAAAAACTTGTTCATCATCTCCAAGCATAACTCTTGAGTGACAAAATGAAGGGTCAATGAAAAGCTTCGCCCATACATAAAGGGAGGAGGTTATGAGCACTTGAGAAGCTCTAATAATTTCAAGCTCTCTCTCATTTACTCATCAATTGAGGGGACTTGCCATTTATTAATCATCGGGTGGTCAATATCCACTATGAGTTTCTAAATGCACTTTTCATTGGATCATCTTTTCACATTAAGCTTCGGTTGTTTTGACGTAAAATTTTACGTGACAATTTTACATTTAACATTTCATATTTTAACAAATTTCCAATAGTTGTTTTTAGAAAGTAAAAGAAAAACAAACTTCTTTTTCTCTCCTCTTTAAATGTTACTATATTTTACTTCTTGAAAATAAATATTAAAAAAAATTAACATATGAAATGTTACATGAAAAAATTTAAATAAAAACAAACGGTGCTTTAAATAAAAAATAAAAAGAAAAAAGCAAAAAAAGAAGAAGAAGAAAAAGATAAACAGCAATAATACATTTAATAACTCATGATTCATAAATTCATAACATCACTCTATAATACAAACCAGACATATGATTCCAAATTTTACATTAAACTAAAGAAAATGATCTCCTATACTTAAAAAACCCTCCAAATGAGAAAATAATATTTTAATTCTAACATACTCATTGAAGAGAGGCTTTGAAGAATGATTGAGAGCAAATGTTAAGTTCATTCTTTATGTTTTTGCGAGGGAAGGTGCAACTTAACTTTGAATAGAAAGAGGAGGTTTGCAAAACTGTAGCAAAACACCATGGAAGCCCATTTCATATACTTCAATCACGAGTCTAGGGCCACTGAATCTAGTATCAGAGCAAAGTAAAGAGGATGATAATATCTAACTGCATTAGTGTCAATCGCTACAACTGAAACAACCAAACATCTTGTCCACAAAGGTCTTGGAGGGTTGTAATCAGATGTGGTTCAACAATTAACAATTTCATCCTCATCAACTCCACTGTTTTTGGCGTCCTCACATGCTGCTAAGAATTTATTGAAAGCATCCTCACAATACTTGATAGCTTCTCCAATAGTCATGTTCTCTACTAGCTTATCAGGATAAATGTCCTTCCTATGGTCACCATTCAATGCAGCTGCCATTTGCACCAATATTTGTTGAAAATCATTTAGCTTCGCGTTTTCATTTGCTTCAGCCTCCCGCAATTTCACTGGATTTGGCAGTGTTACTGTAATGTGCATGGGAACACATTACAAGCTATATCAGCAGTATATACAAAACGTATGAAGATCAATATGCCATAACATTACATCAAACAGATTTTGCAGTGGCTTAAATTTTGGGCTACTGCCCATTCAAGTAAGACCTCTCTTAACTCTAGAGTGTAAAGTATCCATCCTAAAAGTGCGAATTAGTAAGATGGAGTGACTCTCAAATATATAAGTGGGGGGTTAAAGACTATTTGGTAGTTGGTATGAGACTAACTCCCAACACTCCTTCTCATGTGGGATTTTTTTTTTTTTTTTTTTGCTAGAAGCAATGAATTTTTTAAAGAAGAAAAAAAAAAAAAAAAAGAATATTACAACACCCTAAAAGGATGAAAACCTCCACCTTCAGCATTGTCATCAGCGGAGGTCATCCTGGGTGACGAGGAAAACCGAAATCTAGGTCTGTGGGAAGCATTCCACAGAACCTCAGAAGATACAAAATCTGGACATCTCTTCCAACACAGTGATACCTTATCATTAGCTGTTTTTCTAGACAGCCTATCAGCAACAGTATAAATCTCCCTAAAACAATGAGTATACCTAACATGACAATCTATCAAATCAGTTCGGATCGACCTCCACTCCTGCAGCAATCTCCAAAGTAACCGACTTGATGTAAAGCTCAAAATAGATGCACCCGAGTCAGATTCTAATCAAATATTGATAAAATCGAGAAGTCTAGCAGTTTGCAGACCCTGCATAGCACTTCGTATCTCTGCTACATAACAAGTAGCAACTCCTATGAAATCAGCATAGGCAGCAATAACCTCCCCTCTAGCCGATCGAATTACACCACCACATCTGGCATGACCAGGATTCCCTAAACTGCAGCCATCAAAGTTTCTTGCATCAATTTGGGGGTGGTGGATTCCAATACAATTCCACCATGGGACCATGTTTCCTGTGTTTTATTACAATATTCAGAACCTTAGCAATTCTAAAATCATCCATAAACATTACCACACATAGCTGTCTCACAAATAGGTCATGACATCCTGTTTTTATTCTTTCCCGAACCGACACTTACATAGCCATTATATTCCTTTGTATTACCTGGTTCATTCGCACGTGTGATAGCACATACTGCGGACGCATGGAGATTTGAGACGGTGAAAATCCATTGTGGTACCATGTAAAGTTTCATCCCAAAAACTAGAACTAGTAGGTGGAGGGATTCTCAAGTATATAAGAGTAGTTGAAGACTATTTGGTATAATTAGTGTGATACTAGATTCCTAAAATACATAGTCAGGATTGGACTAGTGAGTTGTATGTCTTCATATAATGAAAATAAAAATGTCTCATAAGTTCACCTGGGCAATCTGTTCTTGAGTCGTCCATGTTAGAAGGATTTCAAAAGTTCTGGTCCACGCTTCACGCTTTGTTAAGAAGTCCCTGAGATTAAATATCTTCTTCACCGTTGATGGAATGGAAGAATACTCAAACTGCGAGGTATGATACGGTCTTGAAAGCCGATGGAGCACTATATATAATTACATCACCAAGAGTAGCCACAGAATTGACTTGTACACGCAATTGTGAATTCACATTTGTGAGTATTTGTATAAGCCCAAGTTAGAACCTGACAGTGCATTCTTAACAAAGTTGACACTATCAATGCCCAGATTTCACTTAGGGTTGAAGAATTGGTAAAAACCAATACCCATCATTTTAACAAGTACCAGAACAACACCAAGTAACTCATATCATTAGGCTTCTGTATGCATTGACACCATAAGACAACAGTTCAGCACAGTGACAAGGTTCTCTTGCAAGCTGAAGCAACACACTGTACTGTCTAATTTGGTTCACCGCATACTTTTGAAATGGGGATGGGTTTACACAGTTTTGTACCATAACTCAAGAAGATCATCCATGTCGATCGATACGTAAACCATCATTCTATCAATTATGTGAAATTGCAAATAATAAGAGAATTTATAACCAAGACGCTTTAACAGGCAAAAGTAATCATACCAGAGGAAACGATCGGAAGGTTGGAGACGGCAAAACAGACGGCATCAAGCCCCTCGCGTGAACTACAGCATAGCACAATAGGTAAGGAAGAATGTTTCCGTGCCACACACAGCAGATCCACCAACGTTACCTGCCAATTTGGTAATTGAATAAAACAGAACAATTGGATTTAGAACTGAAGCTCGAAATCTATTTCGTTTGATGAAAATGAAATAATTTACAATTGTGGATGATGATATATCTTGTTGGATTTGTGTGGTCCAATACAAGTTTATTGTGTTGATTTTATATATATTTTTTAGATATTTTTATTTCTATTTTAAGGTATATATATGTGGCATGTTACTTGTATATTTTGTGACTTATAAATTATTTATATGATACTATTATTTTTAATCTATTGTATTAATAGACTGATTTTGTAGATGATTATTCAAATGAGCCACTTTGTAGTCTTTGGCTTGATCGCACTATCTTGATGCACTATATGTTTACATAGGCATTGATTGGACCATGATGAGTTTGAGGGGTGCAAGTTAAAATTGCTCAGACTATGGGAGACATAGGAACTAGTCTCTCGATGGTTAGTGCACATAAGGTCTGTGAAGTCCTTCATGAAAAGACCTCGTGTACGTTAAGTAGTGACTTTAGTGTTTAATGTTCCTTGCTAGTGACTTGACAATTATGAAAATGTACGCATAACTACAAACTGTCAATTTGGACAAATTTATCGTGTTTGATTTTACATCAAATATTTTTATTTATAAATATTTTATTTTTCTTTGCAAAATCGGTGATATATATATATATATGAAAAAAAAAAGGCAGTTTTGTATTTTGGGTCCCTATTTATTATCTAAGAATACTTGTGGTAATTGTCAAGGTATACCAAAAGGCAATCTGGATATGACATTAGGATACTAGCATCTCACTTAAGGTTGGACTTTATGATTGATCATCTTTACCCTAAAGATATAAATACATCTCAAGGTCACACAGGTAAGAAGAGAAAAAGTTCGAAATATCAAGTTATGATATACCTGTCTAACTGAAATGAGCACCCAAATTGCTTGTAAGATACTTAGCTATCAAGTGGTTTGATTAAATAATCATCCAGAGTTCTTCAACAAAATGTATTTTTGAATCATCAAACAAAAAAATATATCATTCTATTTAATTTCTTAGATTAAACAAATAGCATGACATTTGTAATAGATTTTCAATTTTGATATAATATTAGATGTAATATAGAAATTCTTCTAGGATGTTTTTTCCAATAATACTCTTTATCTACCATCTTGAATTGGGGTCTGTCGATCGACGACAACCACATAGTAGTGACGTGCTTGACTGTAATTTTTAGTGAAAGAAAAGATTAAGAATAAATCTCCAATCTCAATCAATCATGAAAGAATAATTTCATCAACATTTATAGTAATCATGCTTGGAATGGAAGGAGGAAAGAGAAGGAGACGGAGATGAAGATGAAGATGGCGAGGCTTCTACAACATCGGATCCACATCCTCTCCTCTCAGAGGTTTAGGAGGAGAGGAACGTCCTCGTTGGATGGTCGACACGTGAAGCTCTAATGAATGCGAGCCTTCCATCTAAGCCGACACTGTTGATAACGGTATCGACAATGGGGTAGGCTTGGATGAAGAGCTCAAATTCATCCAAGCTCCATGTGTCGGCCATCCAACAGAGGTGTCCCCATTCTCCCGAACCACTGGAAGAAGAGAATGTGAATCCCTATAGCATCCACGGCCATTCTTCCGTAACAAGACAGATGTACTATGACTGACCGGGCTAAGGTTACCGCTACGACCCGGTGTTGGGCATTAAAATCAAAGTTCCTGAGTCTATTTTCTGGAAAAAAGATCCTCGTTCCTATTTTCTTAGGAAAAAAGATCGTCCGTATATTTTCTTGTGCACTGTCGCTGCGAATGGACCGAATGTTCTAAACAACTGCGTAATCTTTACGGCAAATTTCCCCGGAAGGAATGTAATTACCGTTAAACTAGGCATAAAATAGACAAATATTCAAATTTTACCAATACTAGAAAGACGTACACACCTTACCCAAAAAACAGAAAAATGTGCACACAGTCTATGGGTTGGTACTTCTATGGGTTCTATCCAATTCATGCATTCCTCCAAAAATCGGATCGTTACGGATACTTCTCCCAACACTAGATCAGTTGGTTGAAAGAACCTACTGTTGTTCTTGCAAGTTTGCAGCTATATTTAGATTCATTCTTTTTGTCCAAAGTTTCAACTTTAAATCCATTTCATATTATAGGCCCTTTGTTATTCTGTCATACCCACCCACATTAGGATGAGCTGATCTTAAAGACTTGAACACGTTTCACATGATAAGTCCCTTGTTATTCTCTTGGTTATGGGAGTTATGCTCTCCATTCTCCGCTGTTGATAGGATGACACATGGTTTTCATTGGTTAATCCTTCTCTCAAATACCCTGGGGTGAAAACATAAAAAGAAAAATTGAGGTTTACACAAGAGAATCCCACGTTGAATTTAAGGCTCACAAACTGTCAAGAAACAAACAATTATTCTATTCTATATGAGGAAGTCTTATCCACAATGATTTTTTCATAAGAATGATCTGACCTCAATAAGAAAAATCTGTGTCATCCTAAGATCCGAGGGTTGACTTCGAAAGATAAACATAGAAAGAATGGATTTCCACATTGGTGTACAGGCAAAGGAATTTAGCTCTCCTCTCCTACAAGGAGAGATTCATGCCTTCCGAGCCATTCTCCTGCCTTAATTGGTAGCATTTACCCAAACTCATTGGATCACTCTAAACCTATAAACCAATAACAAGTGAAGGTAAACGAATCCATAATTTTACTCTCAAAACTACTTTACTGCTTTGCTTAAGACATTGTCTGTCTCTACTAATTGAAAGGAACAACCACACATGTGCTTATTCTATATTGCTTGTTCATAGACTTACTTAAGCATTGGAGTGGTCATAGAGTTATCTAACCTGACCTCCTCCTTTGTCGTTCTATCTACTTGTGTTTAGATTACAATGAGTTGGAGGTAAACCGGTTTGTACAACAACACACTCTATCTCCCTTCTTTGAAATCATACCCTCTTTCTCCCTCTCTCTCTCCTCCAAGTGATCAACTATTATCAGTTCTTTTCTTCCCATTTTTCTATTAGCATATAAAATTTCAATATGTCCCATCAGCTTGTAGATCCTCTCCCTTATTTTATTTATATACAAATGGGGATCAATCGGTACCTACATTTGCTAGAGAAGTGAGTGTCAATCATGAGTCTCATAGCACATCATGCAAAGACGTGTGAAACGAAATCCTCACTCAGTATTATGAGTATCTTTTTCCTTTTAGTTATGGCAAAATACCCAAAGTATCTCTCTCCTATATAAAAAACGGTCTCATCCCACATCCAACCATGCATCAACCCGTTCCATTTGTTTAAATATTTAAAACATAACTATTAAAAGCGTTTCACCTTGGAATATTCTAGATAATTGGTTGAAATACTACATTTTTTCTTACTTTATAAATATTATTTTTAATGTAACAAATTTTACAAATACTAAATTGACTTGTCTTTTTTTCATTGGAAAACCAGGACCCAATAATTTTTTTTACTTGACTCAGAACTCTCACGAGTCAAAATAGTTAGAAAAGTCATATTAATGAATAGTCTCGTATTCTCATTTCTAAAATAAATAAATAAATAAATAGTTGGATACTGTGTTTGACTAATTATAATGGTTAGGTTAAGATAAATCTGAGTATTGTTATGCAAATAAAGTTTTCAGTTTTTCTAAATATTATTGTAACTACGGTCCAGTACTTTGTCTGGAACATTTTGCACCTACCTTATTTATACATCATCCAAACAGACCCTTAAAGCTAGAAAAGGAAAGGAACGACGTGTCGAAGCCAAGTCCACCCATTTCCCGATCTCGTACAATCCTATCCACCACATTGAGCGTGTGTTCTCCACCAAAAAGACACCACATTACCACACCTTCCCACAAAATCAAAATCCACCAACTCCCCTTCTTCTCTCAAGTAAGATTCAGTTCAGTTTCAGTCTCTTTGGCGTGACAAACTTGGGAGGAGGTTCTTCACTGCATTGATTAGGATTGAATAATAGTATTTCAATTTCAGACGACAAAAAGGTTAGGGCACACAATGGCGTCGATGGTGACTATGGTGAGGGCTAGCTTCTCTTATGGTTCATCCTCAGTGGAGGGACGCATGAAGAAGTTTCATGATCGGAGGGGAGCAATTCGATTTGAAACCCTCTCTCCTTCTTCGATGAGGCAGAATCAGAGGCAGAGACATTCCGTTGTGGTGAAAGCCGAGGCAATAAACCCGGAGATCAGGAAAACCGAAGAGAAAGTGGTCGATGCCGTGGTCATCGAAGAGCTATCAAAACCCTTAACTGCCTACTGCAGGTTAGCTTAATTTCCATCTTTATATCTCTCTACTTACTGTAATTTTGCATTTGCTGTGTCTTCTCCCTGTTTTTCACATACCTAGAGATATAAATAAAATGGGAAGAATTAAATGTAACAGTGGTAAGGCGTGGATTGTGGACAGGTGCTGGAGGTCGGCTACTTTCCCCCTCTGCGACGGTAGCCATGTAAAGCACAACAAAGCTACTGGGGACAACGTCGGCCCTCTGCTACTCAAGAAGCAGAAGTAGCAACTGCTTTTGGTAAACATTAAGCGATACTTCTTTTCCTTTTCTTCCAAATAATTGGATTTTCTTCACCTTTGAGATTAATAAATTCATCAGTTTTTATGTTTATATCTTTTTTGGTGTACAAGACTCCATAGACATAGAGAAGCTCAGAATCGCACAGAGATGAATGGGGTGATATCATAATCAGTGGTGCTGACACCTAGTTACTTTATCTTAGGATTGAATAAAAAAGGAAGAGTGAAAATAGGAAGAGAGAGAGAAGCACTAGGATTTTTCTCCAATAATAGAATTCTTCCGGGGAATTCAAAATTTTCAAATTAACACATTAGTATTGAGACAATTTAGGATCGATAATTTAAGAATTCAATTCATAGCCCGTTTTCTCATTCATAAGGATCCATATAAATAGGTATTTCAAACGGTTACAATTTACATGTAGATAATATTGAATTTAATATAATTTAAATAATTTATGATAATTACCTCCATTATCCGATAACCCATCATTTTAATAACCATTTATTCATTAATCACATGTCACATGTCATATGTCATTCATTAACAATTTTAGTTAAATAATCATTTATATTACATATTTAATTCATCCCATAATTTTATAATTATTAAAATAACTAATTATGATAATTCATCATTTCAATAGGCATCCACGTATGTAACAGGTGCTAAACTGCTTTTAGGTCTAAAGCTGTTTTCTAGACAAAGGAGAGGGTTTTTTTTCCCTCTCTTACAGATACACTGATGTGGTTTTCGGGTTTAAGAAGTTAAAATTCACTATTGCTTTAAAAATTAATTTTGCGATTCACCCTTTTGTTTTATGGTGCAAGTGCTACATCCCCCCCCCCCCCCCCGGGGGGGGGCCCCCCCCGGCCCCCCCCCCCCCCCCCCCCCCTTTCCCCCCCTCCGCCCCCTCCTCCCCCCCCCCCCCCCCCCCCCCCCTTTGGGGTCCCATGCGCTACCGCCAAATAAATGAACTAAAATCTGAAACCTTCCTTTACCCTCTAAATAAAAAAATAAAAATTTAACTTTCTCAAAAGATATTTAGAAGGTAGTTAGATGTGATGTTTTATTTTTATTTTATTTTTTTTAAATATCAAGGATATATGTTCTTGTTTTGAATTGGGAGAGTGCACAATAATGTTTATAGTATTAATACAAATGTCTTCAATAAAAAAAACCAATACACTCTCCTGATTGGACACCAACTAGCTGTTTCACAATCTTGAGTGTTGAAGCAAAAGGTTTTGTGAAAGGTGCATTTGCATTAATTGTACTTTCATCCAATGGATGGGGAGAGAGAGGAGATGTGCAATATCATGTCTATCCTTGCCTACCAAGTGAAGTGCAGATGTTAATATGGATTCGTGCACAAAAACCAGTTCCAACAAATTATGGCTGCAAGGATGTAAATGGATAGTTGAAAATTCATATTCGATCTGAATTCGTATCCATTTAGGGGGAATCTGAATTCGAATAATCGGATTCGGATTCGAATTCTGATAGCAAAGGTCAAATTCGGATATCAGTCAAACAATTATGATTATATCTACTCCGTTTAGCCTAGTGTTAAGAAGCATATAACCTTATGTTTTATAGTGCTAAGATGCATATAGTCTTAATGTTTATATGATCATTTAAGGATTCGTTTCTTATTTTTTTAGGGTAGGCTATATATTTGTTTTAAACTAGGCTTTTCTCTCATTTTTCGTGTAATTTGTATTTTAATTCTATTTTTTATTTGAATCGAATTTTAACCTGATATCCAAATAAATTTCGATTTTGGATTTGGTTTTTATACGTTCATTAAATTTTGGATCGAATTCGGATAGGGTAGTTGGTAAATAGATTCGGGTTCAAATAGTGGTGTATTCAATTTGAATTCGATCCGTTTACATTCGGGTAGATTGTGCTACATTGTGGAGTTTGACGAGCAAGTTGATGTTGAATTGCACGGTTCTGATTTGTCGAGAAATTGTTAATGCTTTGTCGACTTCAATTTGAGGTGGGCTGACAAATGTCTGCTAGTCTGGATAGTGTCCATATTTGATAAGAGGGGAAAAACCTTTTACGTTTACGCCAGCTAATGGTTTCAAAAATGTTAAGCTTAGTTGTAGGAGGGAAAGGAGGATAAACTTGTCAAATTCACAAGGTCAGTTACAACAAGATTTTCCTTTACATCACAGAGGATCTAGTTTCTCTGCACCATTCTCTCCACTAATGGTGCAGAGAATATTTATCCATCATTTCCGGGGGTGTAAATTTAAGGTCTGCACCAAAATAGCCTTGTTGGTGAAGCCCGAGACCTGACTAACTTGATTATCAAACGGGTTGGCCTTAGGCTTGGATTGATTATTAAAGGAGCGTTCACACATTGAAGTGAATATATTTTTAAACTGAACTAAATTTTTGTTTAAACCAAACAAATACATTCCTAAAACTAAAACCCTATGTCTATTATTCTCTTTCATGTCTTATGTCTTCCATTCGTTCTTTCCGTTCTCAACTTCATCTACATGGGTGATCGCAAGTTTAGTAATATAGCTTATAATTGTACAATAAATTATCTAACATACAACATGAGAACAATTATGGATTTGAAACCCAATATCTTTCTATTTTTATTAGTACATTGGCATTAGCCTGTTATAGATCGTTTACAGACCTGATTAGTCCAATTAGTATAAGACTGATTATGGACCAAGGGTGATCAGACTGACTATAGTCTATAAACGAGTCTATCCCTCAGGATTAGAGACCGATTAACTAAACGGATGGCCACCATACGGGGTGTTGAAATGATGGGACCAGTTAAATCTGATTAAAATCGATCAAGAGTTCAAGATTGACCGATGGTTCCACCAGACTCTTGGTCCGGTGGCGATGACCTTTCATTGGTGGGTGAGTGTTCTCCATCGGTGATCACTATACAGTCTATACTAAAACTTTCTCCAATTACAAAAGTACAATGTGAATATCTTTGGTTCATAAGATGAAGTTGGATCGGTTTTATTAAACAATACTTTTAACAAACAAATAATTGGTAGCCTGTTAACCTCTCGATCCCTCTTCTAGGTAGTTGTGGTCCACGTGACACCGTCATCTCTCCGGTCTGTCCCATCTCCCTCTTGTTGTAGCCAGATGGAAATGTCCAAGAAATCCAGATCCTCTTTTCACATGATAATTATTATCCCATATTTTTTGAGAGAGGTTCATGGGATTTCATCATTGTGCATAATCAGTGGGTCTCACATTTTAGAGGTTGTTTCTATGGAAAGTGCATGTATTTACATGCACAAGTAGGTGATCCAAACTAGTGAAAAAAATACCATTATCTTTACCATATTGGAAATGAATACAGAATAAAAAACCAAACCATTACCGTACCTGGTGTGATACGATTTTGGTACAGTATTTGATTTTTTTATACAGTACGACTTGTTGTTTGAATTCAGTACTGAGTTGTGGTGCCTCTCCCTTCTTTGGCCTCGGGAAGGGGGCATCAGGGGAAAGCTAGACATTCCGACAAATCTACTCTTCGGGATGATGAGATCTTAATTAAAATGAATCAATGATATATACAGAAATTAAATTTAGACCGAAAACAAAACATCAGAAGAGGAAAAGGATGGAGAGAGAGAGAGAGAGAGAGAGAGGGAGGGAGGTTGGGTTGAGTTGGTGCCTTTGGAGGGCGTTGAAGGGAAGATTGAGTTGGGTTTGGTGAGGGACTCATATCGTCTCTTGTTGTTGGATCACGTTCAGTTGTGATCCAATGGTCGAACTTCATCATGCGCACATATTGATGTGTTACCATAGGCATCGAGTGAAGTCCAGCCATTCAATCATGGCTGGACAAACTAGACAATATGAGATGATTTTTTCTTTTTTTTCCTATTCTTTGGGTGAGAGGGTTTCCTATAACCTGGTTTGAAATTGGCTTCTACCCTCTCTCTCTCTCTCTCTCCCCTCTATTTTGTCTTTCCGTTCTCTTCCCTTGTTTCTCGATTTCTCCACTCTCTCAATGTTTCACACCCCCACAACCTGATTTGGCTGCTTCTCTGTTTGCTTTATTTCTTTTTAGCTTTAGGGTTTTTAGTTTTATTCAATATCAAAATGGTAATAAGTATTGGTATAAAACCAGTTTTCAAAAGACAGTAAACGGTTCATACCAATACTTATTACCATTTTGACCATTGGTATACAGGTATTAAAATCGTACTGTACCGGTACCAAATAGTTATTTGGTATCAAAACCTAAACAATTACTGTATTGCAGTACACTGGTATCAATATAAACGGTATTGATACTGAGATCCGGTATGCGATTCCAATACCAAAATTGTTTTTTTTTTTTTTGGTGAACATTCCAATACCAAATTGACACCCATAGGTCTCACACTCCATATGAGTCCCACATCTTATCCACTGCTCCCAAGGATGCGGGATTCTATTTTCCTTTACGGTGGCAGCTCCTCCAAAAATGGAAATAAAATCTATTTATATTTCTTTTTCCTTTAACTAATAATTGGATTGAAGGTGACCCTCGTACATAAAGTGAAAGTTACCAACCGAAAAGGCAGGCCAGTTATAAAATTTTCTTTAATCTACGATAGTTCGTGATATTCTTCAGATTTAGAAATTTCTTCCATGATTGTATTCTCATGTGTAAGCTTTCATTGAATTCATATATCCATCTTGAACTTACATGACTTACCATATTCGATACTAGAATTTGAAATCTCATTTTAAGAAAACCTAATGCGGATGAGTTGTATACTTACATGAGCAAACAAAAATGCAGGATAACTTATTCAACCGACTACTTTGATTCCTTGATTCTTCCATAAAAATAAATAAAAAAATAAACAAATAAATAAATAAATAAAAAGAAGACAAAAAAAATAATTTAATACTCACTTCCCTAAGCTTAGTCATAATTAATACACCATTAACAGCTTTTTTATTAATAAATTTAATGTTTCCTTAACCCAATGTTAGACAGCATCTACACTTTGGCTGCCAAAGTGATAATCTATAAACGTAATCGTCGTGGTGTGCCGAATACAGTGGTGCATTGGGAGTACCAAACAAGTAAAACTTGTCACTTAGCTTAAAAATAAAAATAAAAACAAGTAAGTTGTTGCCCTGCAATTATCAATAAGTCAACGACACCTTCAATCGAACGGCTTAGCTTCCGAGCGCACGATTCTTAGGATGCGGTCGTATTCTTCTATAATATGGTTGGCTACTGAAAGTTGCACCAGTGGCTGGCTCCTTAACAGTTCGATCCTTAGCAAACGTCATCCTGCTATGTGTCCATCTATACGGTTAAGGCGGACGTTACACCCCGCCCTCAATCAAACCAAAGTCTCAGATGGCGTCCGTAGACCATAATCTATCAGATTTCAGAACGGGGCCGTCTGAATTCAGAATGTGAAATCAAAATGTGAAATGGGACCACAACGTGTCCCCATTAGGGCATCATATTCATTTTAACTGCCACGTGCCCTTCCCAAAGTCGTCATTTGCCGGTCACCTCTTTAAGACACGTGTTTCGAAATTTAGCGCTCTGATCGATCCACTGTATATATTTGATCTTTCTTTCTTCAGTCTTACCATTCCCGTTTCATATCCTGTAAGTCGTAACAGCAGCGAAAATCGACGTCTCTGCAAAAACCCCCGGTCACGGGGAAACCATTCTTTCCGGTCTAGAATTGACCGGAATATCCACAGGTGCTCGCTCGTGAGAATATTTAGTCTCTGATGCTTCCTGTATTGGAATCCTCGCAGCACCTGCCATATCCGAAAAGGCCCAAAACTCCGGATTCCACAGACCGAAAGAAAGCAGTTCTCTATTCGATCCACGTCTACATCTCCACTCGCCCCAAATCATGGCTCATTTTCAGCTTTCTGCTACTGCAGCTACTTTTCGTCCTTCTCATTCGTTCTCTCCCCGTCTCTGTGTCTCCCCGCCATTTCAACCTTCCCAGCAACCCCATTATCAACAATAACTCCTCCAGGGACTCATGCAGCTCTGGCAAGGTCTATGTCTACGAAATCCCTGCCATGTTCAACAAAGAACTCCACGATAACTGTCAGGACTTGAACCCTTGGAGTTCCCGCTGCGACGTGCTATCTAACGCTGGTTTCGGCCGTAGGGCGACGGGGCTTGACGGACTTGTTCCAAAAAACCTCGCCCCTGCGTGGTACTGGACTGATCAATTCGCGTCAGAGATCATCTTCCACAACCGAATTTTGCGGCACAGGTGTCGGACCCTCAATCCGAAGGCCGCCACTGCGTTCTACATTCCTTTCTATGCGGGGCTCGCTGTCGGTAAGTATCTCTGGTCCTCCAAGTACACCGATCAAGACCGTGATTTCCATTGTCAGATGCTGTTGAAATGGGTCCTAGAGCAGCCGTTTTGGAATCGATCCAGCGGTTGGGATCATTTCATGATGATGGGCCGCATCACTTGGGACTTCCGTCGCACTAGAGACGGCGATTGGGGTTCTAGCTGCATCAACTTGCCAGAGATGAGGAACATCACGCGCCTCCTCATCGAGCGGAGCCCTTGGGACTACTTCGATGTTGGTGTACCCTATCCAACTGGTTTCCACCCCCGAACCGAATCGGACATTCGACAGTGGCAGGACTTTGTGAGGTCACGAAACCGCATGAACCTCTTCTGCTTCGCCGGAGCGGCGCGTAAAGCGTTTAAGAACGACTTCCGTGGGATCCTGTTACAACAATGTCGTGACGAGTCTGACTCCTGCCAGGCCCTGGACTGTGCCGGATCGCGTTGTTCGAATGGCACCTCGGCCTTCCTGGAGATGTTCTTGAACTCAGATTTCTGCTTGCAGCCAAGGGGAGATAGTTTCACGAGACGATCTATATTCGATTGTTTGGTGGCCGGTTCGATCCCAGTCTTCTTCTGGAAGAGATCGGCTTACTACCAGTACGAGTGGTTCTTGCCTGACGAACCCACAAGTTACTCTGTGTTTATACATCGTAACGAGGTGAAGAATGGCACATCCATTAAAAGTGTTCTTGAGCGTTATAGCAGAGAAGAAGTGAAGAGAATGAGAGAGACGATAATCGACTACATACCGAAATTCTTATATTCTGAACCAGAGGATGGGTTGGGGAGCATTAAGGATGCATTTGATGTTGCCGTTGATGGGATCTTGAAACGATTTAGCGATGGATGGAAGGATCAGTGGTAAAGAATTAGTAATGGAAGGGAAGTCTGGAAGATTTCCATCAGACAAATATAGAAATTTTCGATTGATTTGTGCAGACTGCCGAGAGGGGTTAAGACCTGAGTCACATGACTGCTGCAAAATTGGGGAGATTTATTTATTTCCGTCTATTTATTTCATGCGATTTTTTCCCATTTTCCTTTTATCTGTATAAATATAAGAAGGTTGATGGAATTTATGTACCAGTATTTATAAGTTTTAGAATAGAGAGCTCTCCTTTCAGCTCCATTAAATTGAATGTACCAGTATTTATAAGTTTTAGAATAGAGAGCTCTCCTTTCAGCTCCATTAAATTGATTGCTGGAAATAAATTAAGGGGTTTACTTCCCGTTTCCATTCGATCCATTTGCTCATCTTCAAGCCTGTGATTCTACACAGCCATCGTCACTATGATTTCAAATTTATTTTTGGGTTAGCTTAACTAGGATGAATGAAATGAAAAAATAACACTATATAGCAGGTATTTAAGGACCGGATTGGATCTATCAATCTGGATTGGGATCAGCCCCAGTGAACAGTGCAGCATACAAATCGGAATGAAGGTAAGGCAATTTTGAAGGTAAACATGATGAGCCCAGGCTATTTGAATGCTGCTACTGAGGGGTAAGAAAATAAAGTAATGGTTGTACCACCATTAGAGAGATCAATTTAGGAGATGATGACTAAAACAAGGAACAGGAACCACCGATTTACAAATCTCATTAACCACAGAATTTAGGTTATATTGAGTAGGACAGAATCCATGAGTGAAGAGTACGCCTGTAAGATCATTAGAGAGATCTTATATTGCGTGGGAAAGAGTCCATGAGTGAGGAGTCGTCGTGTCTCATGTAAGGATTGGATATGTAACAGTGTAGATCAGTTCCGACAGATCCGAGTTCCCGACAAGAAAGTTAAAGCAGGCATCAATTGAGCTTAGCTTTTTAAGTATTAGCTTTTTTTGTGTTGTTGTTGCTTGTCCATTCTCCAAACTCGCAAATAATATATTATGGACTCTGTCTGTTATTATAGGATGATAGCTTCAACAGAGAGCTGCCATCTGTGGAGTTCCACTCTAAAATATATGATTTCATAAAAGTAAAAGTTTGAGTGTCTATATATGGAGGGATCTCCTTCCTTGTACGAGGTAAATTTGGAATGCTTTTTAGGTGAGGAAATTAGTTTTCGAGTAAGTTTTAACACTTGGATAGGATCATATACCTATGTAATGATCTAAAATAAGTTAATACAAGTATAAAAGTAAATGATGCACTTATTGTACTTGAAGAATAAGAAACAATAAGATAGGGCTAAGTCGTGTCACCAGTCACTCTCCTTAAGATTAAATTCATCCATTACGTATAAATAGTTCCCATGAAATAATCTCCAAGATAAAACAGTCCCGATAATTTGAAACATCTTCCACTTAGGTTGCACTCCAAGAAGTGGTCTTCGTCAGAATCTCGACAGCTACAATTAACACTCGAAGAAAACAAAACTTTTCTTGCATTTAAAACAGAGTAAGATTGGAGGGAGAGAGAAAAGAGAGAGTTCTACATGAACTTGAAAATGTGTGTGTAACCTTATGCCTTAGGAATGTCCTCTTATTTATAGAGGATGAAATTCCAAATCAATGGGTACAATGGAGAGTTGTATCCATCCAATGGGGTATAATGAATGGGTACATCCTTTGAATGAATGGTCTGGATTTGATCTCCCAATGATCATATAGATCAACGGTTGAGATCATACCCCTTTAATCTGTATAGGTACAAAACCATGTATAGGTGCCTATTCATTAATTCTTACCTCTGCGTATTTAAATACGTAAAGTCATACATTTAGCATTAAGCCAATGGATCCACACCCGCACCCGCACCCACAGCATATAAGTCTTCTCAATCTTGTTTTCCTTAGCAATGTGGGAGTAAAAGAGTCCGACAAACTAAACCAACCAAAAAACACATTGTGGGAATTTTTCAAAACCAAAAATCGAAAAGAGAAAATTTTGAAACTTTTTTTTTGTATTTAGAAAAAACCAACAATACATTTTAAGATGACAAAAACAGTATTAATACGCATTCTTGATCATGTATCGTTGAATACATTCTTTAGAGAAGCCTATTCTGGAACACGCTATTTAACCCTTCTGCTTTCGAAGTCTAAAATGGAAATGTCTTGCTCCTTAATTCATTCTCGTTCAACATTCATTTTGAGAATACATTTCTATGAATACATTCAAAAAATATGTACCAAACACAAGCTAACATCCAAACCTTTTCTTTGGAATTAGGATTTTAGCATGGATGTAGGATACAACTAACTTGAGCCAAGTTGAATTGACGTTCATGATTTTAACATTTGAGATAGGAAATGATGTTCATAAATGCTACCGGTCAGTCAATAGGTTACACGTGGTGTATGAATCTCTTCATTCGGGGGCAATTCCCCCTTTATTACACAAGCAGACAAGCGGATGCACATCCGTCTATAATTGCATTACCGTGAGTATAACCGACATAAGTAATCCCGACAAGCAATTGCAAAGGCCGGGGTGGACCCCACGTCATCCCTATAAATGAACTATCTTACCAAATGTTACATCACTCTTACATCACATTCCACTTACTCTCCTTTTACTACTCGTCCCCTTTACTGGTAACTGCCTGAATCTAACTTAAGCATCATAGTGTACACTCAGTCTCTATATCTAGCTACTTTTGTGCTTGTTTTCTGTCATCTATGGTCTAGATCCCACTTTGGAAGACCAACTCAGATTTTAGCAACAACATAACACATCATAGATTTGTCACATGTCAAAATTTTGATAATCACAACATTTATATTGTTATCTTGGCACATTTCGTCCATGATAAGTTGCAAATTTGATATTAAAGGGTTCCTAGTTCCTACCCTATGTTCGAATTTTGAAAGTCAAGATGTAAACGGTTTGAATGCAATGAATATGGCTTTAGATAATTTGGGTATCTCTACCAGACAAGAATACAGATATGTTGCTACTAAAATTGGGTTTGCTGATGTGTCAAGATTCCTGCAAGATGGAAAGAGGGTTAGCGGAGTCAGATAAAATGTTCGACGATCAAGTCAGTATCAAAGCAATCAGTATGAAGTCTACAAGAAAATGGTGGACTCCTAAGAGAGGTGGATCCCCTGCGTATTATTCAAGATACTAAGAGATTAGATGCCTTTATTTATGACTGTTCTTTGGCTTTATAGTAGATGTACCTACTTCCTGAAAAGATGTCACGATTGGAGATAGAGCGAGTGTGTCTAAGGCTGTGATTTTGCGAGGACCGAGTACAGTAAGTATGATTATTGGATCTAGTCGGATTATAGTGGGTATCCGTTGGATGTGGATCCTACTGTCAAACAAGGACGCCGCTTTTGCTCCCATTGACCGCCATATGCACTTTTCATGGGTCTTGAATTTCATCTCTAGGAGCATCCCTTAATAGTGATCCTTTCAAGATGCTTGGATTTTATCTAGAAATCCAACATGTGCGAATACTCTCGTGTCTCTTGTCATTGTAGTTAAGACGTCCCCGAGCTGACATCTGGCGGGATGTGTGTCCTCTCCCCAGCATAGTTCTAAGGCGGACACGTGTCTTGACAGAATTGGCCGTGAGGGATATATTATTAACAAGATACAAATTGAATTCGGATTTTGATTATCCAGTTATATATTTGATGATACAAACTGGATTCCAATTTTGATTATCCAGGTGGATATTTGATGATACTAATTGAAATTCGATTTTGATTATCCAATTGCATATTTGATTTGTATAAGCAGGACCTTTCTCTCCTATCTTTCCGTTGTCTTAGTCACACAATTTTATTTTTCTCGTTTTCTATGAAATCTACGAGAACCTTCAAACTCATTAAGTATTTACATTTTTATTATTAGTTGGATATCTAATCAGATTAGATAGATTTTGTTCCAACTTATCTAAAATTGAATCTGGGTATTCCTATAGAGAAACAATACCTCTTAAATGTGTACGAATGAAAATCGAATTTAGATTTTTTTAATCTCCGTTTAAATCTTTACTTTGAAGTCATTACCACACCAATAGGGTCACAATTTTGGACTTACAACACTTTTATAGATATTCTTTTTTCACAATTTCTCACATTATTCGGATTCTCTTTTTCCTTCTTTATCTTGGAAGATCTCTATAATGGCCTTGTGGGATACCCCTCTTTAATAACATAATTATAAGTTAATTTTAAAAGTTTTGTTGATAACTCTCGTAGAATAAAACAAATTACAATCAACATAAGATTAGGTGTTCACATCTTTGATTACAACGAGGAACACCCAATTTTAAAGCAACTATAACATGTGGAGAACTGTGGAGAACTAGATAGATTTGAAGTTTGACATATAATTGGGTTTTGTTATGAAAAACATATTCACTACATATGAGCAATTTCAAAGTTGCCATGTGGCAATTAAAGTGGATATGCTAGAATAACAATAAAAATCTATTGGAAAAGGAAAGGTTTGCTGGGACTAACTTTGAGATTTTTATGAGTAATTAGATAAAGGGACTGAGGCCTCTCTAGCACCTTTAAGTGGTGCGGGGTATGTAGCACTCCTTGGATGTGAGTCATATGGATAAGTTGCAATCCAATGCTACAAGTGGAAGCAATATTTGTACTAATGAAAGAAGGATTGGGATGGACCGTTGCACTCCAATGTAGTAATCTCAATCTTGAGCATTGGAAGGGCATTGGGATACAATCCGAATGCCCTCCCAATGCTTAGTATCACCTCTACTAAACTGGAGTGCAGAATCTTTTTCCACGAAAAAAAGCTAGGATTAGTTTTCCATTTCAAACAATAAACAACTCCCTTATTTCAATCCCTTTCAATTGCAGATGTTGCACCAATTCGGCCATGTGGTCTCCATAACTCATTGGTATGCTTACCAACAATTAAGTATGATTCTATTTAAGTTTAAGCGGGAATCGATTTTGTGATCAGGCATGTGACGTTCTCTTTCGGAAGAACCAAAAAACTACATAAACTGACGGAGAATTGAGAACGAGTCGAACAGTTGACCTTCGTGGAAACCAACAATTTTAGAAACCACCGATCCAGAATACACTTATTTAAAAAAAATTTATAATTACTATAATATACTATGATTGCCGACAAAAAATCATGAAATTTATACCAAGGCATAAAAGCCTAAACCCTAGCTCGTTTTTCTTTCTCTTTCGCTGCTGCTATTCTGCGGCAAGCTTGTCTTCTTTTTGGCAGAAGCCCCGCTACTGCTTCCGTCTTTCTTCATCCCCTCATGCCTTCACTTGCAGTCTCTGAACCTTTTTTCTCCGAGGAACCTAAAGACATCAAGAAGAAGACGATGAAGGACAAGACGGCGTCGAAAAACGCCACATCCCCCAAGACCGCTGAATCAATGTCAACCGAGAAGAAGAAAATCAAGAAGGAGAAGAATCATAAAAAGATAATTTCTTCGAAATCATCCGAGTCCGAATCGGATGTAGACTTGAACAGCGAGGATTCAGAACAGAGTTTGTTGGAGAAAAATAAGAAGAAGAAGAGTAGTAGTGAGCATAAGAATAAATCTAAGAAGAGGAAAGCGTCTGAGGTTGAAGAAGAAGGGGACGATGAAGAGGAGAAGAGCGAGACCAGCTCTGAATTGGGGACGCCAGTGGGTTTAAAGCTAGAGGCTGTGGATGGCTCTTCGAAGAAGAAGTCTAAAGTGATGGGCACCTCCTACGAGGAGGAAGGAGTGGTAGTTGCTGATGCAGCTGTCAACCCTAACGCTATTTCCAATTTCAGGATCTCGAAGCCCTTAAAGGAGCGGTTGAAGTCTAAGGGAATTGAATCCCTCTTTCCTATCCAAGCCATGACATTTGATACAGTTCTCGATGGTTCTGATTTGGTTGGCCGCGCCCGCACGGGTCAGGTATTAATGCCTCTCTCTTTCCACACTTTCTTTTGTACTTTCTCATCCTATTTCGCTACTCTAATCAACTGGATGGTTAGGGGTTATATGTGTCCTTTTAGGTTTGGTCAGTTGCTGATTCCAGAGAATGTCTGGAATGTCTCTGGATGGGAAAGTACCAAGTGCACTTGGACATTCGCCTCATTAACTACAGTCCTTCATTGGTAGTTTTGATATAGGAGACCCTTTTCCTGTGCTACGGGAGTGCATGTTCTTCTCCCTTTTCCAAGCTTCTGTCTGCTGTCATTCTCATTGAGTTGGTTCCTTTCATATTTTTTTCATGGCATACGCTGTTATACTAGCACTTTATTCAAGTTTATATATAGTTTGCATTCGTATTTATGACGTAATCCTCATGTTGAATGATGAATGCTGAAGAAATTGTGCTTTCCTCTGCATATTTTAGAGCTTATGGATTTGACCAAAATTCTTGATATATCATACTGATTAAGTGATGGAAGAAATTGTGGAAGTGCTTGTTCTTGAAGTTGTACTTGTGAGACATTGGTTCTGGCTTGTTTCTACCATGTTAAAGGAGAACTTTTTCCCTTCAGGTCTTAACGTTAGTTTCATATTCTTTAAGGCTATGTTTGGACGCGAAGTAAAGAAAAGAAAAGAAACTTTTGAAATGGAGGAGAGAGATACACATACAGTGATCATTGTTTCATCATTACTTTTGTCTTTGTGGTTCTTTCTTTTCTTTTTTTGACATCCAAATATAGCTTAAAGCACTAACAAATGTCAAGTACTGTAGTCAAATCTGTTCCCAAGTAATAAAAGCTTCTCCCAATAACATAAAATAGGTGAATTGCTGACCTTGTAATTGAAGCCAAGTTGCATGCTAGGGAGCTTGGTCTTAACTTCAATTCCTCTAATCATTCAGTACATAATTAGTAGCAGGTTTCTATTCGTGGGATGTTCAAAAAGTTATTCTATTGAATATCTTTTTAAATTTTTAGGGGAAAACATTGGCTTTTGTGCTACCCATCTTAGAGTCATTGACAAATGGTCCTACTAAAGCCACACGGAAGATGGGGTACGGACGAGCACCTAGTGTCCTGGTTCTTCTGCCTACCAGGGAGCTGGCCAAGCAGGTATTTTGATGTCTAATCTTGCAAAATTGTCCAATTTGGTAATGTTTTGGCAATCTTCTCTATGTGAGATTTAATTTCCCTTCTATTTTCAGGTACATGCCGATTTTGAAGTTTATGGTCAAGTTCTAGGATTAACTTCATGCTGTTTATATGGAGGAGCTCAATATTCTCCTCAAGAGGTCAAACTGAAAAGAGGGGTTGATATTGTTATTGGAACCCCTGGGCGTATAAAGGTATTCTTATACTTGTTATTGTTTATATTTATTTTGTAGTTCTCCTTTGCATGCTAACATCCTGGTATATGCTGCTGTAGGATCACATAGAGAGGGGAAATATTGACTTTAGCTCATTGAAGTTTCGTATTCTCGATGAGGCTGATGAGATGCTGAGGATGGGTTTTGTTGAAGATGTTGAACTTATTCTAGGTACATGGTGCTTATTCTAAACAGTAAATTTTATTTTTTTTTTTTTAATTTGATGTGGTTATACTTTTCCATTCTATTAGGGAAGTTTATTGTACTTGAAAGAGGAGTTTTTTTTTTTTACCTAAAGCTTTCTAACATAACTGGAGTTTTTTTTTTTTTTTTTAAAAGCTTTCTAACATAAGGTCCCTTCGTCCCCAACAAATTATAAATCTCTTACATATAAATGGTTGTTCCAGTACATCTGTAAGCTGTTGGAACTGAAAAAGCTACAATCAGTGTTTTGTGCTATGATTTTGGGGTCAGTAACAATTTTCCTGACTAAAATTGACAAGGAACTTCATATAATTGGTTGAATATGCGGAGAAAACATATCTTTACTAGGTATAGTTCACACTGACCCCATTTAGAAGGGATAAGACTGAATTGAGTTGAGTTGTATAGTTTGCTTATGCATGCAGTATTTATGATGTGCTATAATTACCTTTGATATATATAAGCTTACGTGAAGAAGATGCTTGATAATACTGGCAATGGTATCTCTGTTCGAAAATCAAAATACTTAAATGATGGTGGCATGATGTGCACTTTTTTTTTTAACGATCAATGCCCCCCCCCCCCCCCCAAAAAAAAAAAAAAGAAAAAGAAAAAGATTCAGTTTTCTGTATGAAATCTGTATCCTGCAGAGTGGTTTACTTAATTTCATTATATTAATCTGCAATCCAACCCGAACCAGAAAAATTTAAGTGCCACACCTTTGGTCATGCAGGGAAGGTTGCAGATGTAAGCAAAGTCCAGACACTTCTCTTCAGTGCTACGCTTCCTGTCTGGGTGAAGCAAGTATGTTCTCAGCCATTCTATTTCAACTAGGGGGTTTATTCTTTGTCATAATTCTGAAGCCTGCCTTTTCCTCTCTTTCGGGTATTTTCTGGTATTTGATGCCTGTTTTACGCACTGCAGATTGCTTCTAGGTTTCTCAAAGCTGATAAGAAAACAGTAGATCTTGTTGGTAACGAGAAAATGAAGGCTAGTACCAATGTTAGACACATTGTTCTTCCTTGTTCCAGTTCAGCCAGATCCCAGGTTATTCCAGATGTTATTCGGTGTTATAGCAGGTTGGTATGTTTTTAACACCCTCTTGGTTACAATTTATTGTGAACCTTTTCTTTGAATTGGTTGTTTAAAGATTCCCTTATTTTCCTTATATTTCTGATTCAGTGGTGGACGCACAATTATTTTCACTGAGACGAAAGATTCTGCTTCGGAACTTGCTGGATTATTGCCTGGGGCACGGGCCCTGCATGGGGACATACAGCAAGCCCAGCGTGAGGTGAGGTTACAGGGTCATGTTGAAATATTGTGGTCAGTCATTTTGAAATATTGCGACCGGTCATTCTTTTTCTTTAGAAGTGGATTTGGTAACCAAGAACCAAGCTGTTCTTATTTCCAGAATTCTGAAAAGTACCACAATACATTTATCCAAAATTTATTGATCTTGTTGGTCAATGAGATTAAGATTCCTTTCCCTCCCCCCTTAATCTTGACTTGCCATTTTTTTGCAGGTTACACTCTCTGGGTTTAGATCAGGCAAATTCATGACATTGGTAGCCACAAATGTGGCGGCACGTGGATTGGATATCAATGATGTGCAATTGATCATTCAGGTTTGTGCCTTCAAATTCTCTGGATTTCAATTGGAAGATACCTCCTTTAACTCTCTTCTTTGTGTTATATATGTTTCAGTGTGAACCTCCCCGTGATGTAGAAGCCTATATTCATCGATCTGGTCGCACAGGGAGAGCTGGTACATCTAGAACTCAGGCACATAATCATAGTATTATTTTTTATATTTGGTGTTTGTTTTGCTAATGAGAACCTGGTTATGTTCTTTTTAGGTAACACTGGAGTTGCTGTTATGCTTTATGATCCTAGAAGGTCAAATATTTCTAGAATAGAAAGAGAATCAGGGGTGAAATTTGAACACATCTCTGCTCCTCAGCAAGTTGACATTGCCAAAGCAGCTGGTCTGGAAGCAGCTGAAACAATCACTCAAATTTCTGACAGGTATCTTTCATGATGCATATCTTGGTAAAAGAGGTAAGTGTTTTTATCTCATATTTGATTTATTGAGAAAATACAGTGTAATTCCTGCATTCAAGTCAGCGGCTGAGGAGCTTTTGAGCACATCTGGTCTCTCAGCAGTGGAGTTACTTGCTAAAGCACTTGCAAAGGCTTCTGTAAGCACATTTCCTCTGCCTTTGCTGTTTTTGGGTTCTAAATATTTATTTTGTCAATTTGATTACTAAATTGTCTTCAAATGTTTGTCAGGGTTACTCAGAAATAAAGAGTAGATCGCTTCTTACATCCATGGAGAACCATGTCACTGTACTCCTTGAAGCTGGGAGAACCATCTACACTCCATCGTGAGTCCTTGAAATATTTCCTTTTGCATATTCAAGTTGGACTCATACTTTGATTTCAAGGGAAGTTGTCTCATGCTAAGTTTGATCTGTTTGAAAGAACATGTATGTGTCAGGATATGATTGAGTTATAATTCTCTTTCTCCAATTTGTGGGCTGCGGTATGTGGTTTGGTTTGTTTTCTTCTTTTGTGATCCCAACCATCCAATGAGTTGCATTACGTGTAGATTGTTCTGCATCTGACAGTACCTGTACATAAAATATTATATGGACCCTTGCCGCTCTGGATTGATAGGAATCTGTTGAACTTTTCTTTTTGGCCCTAAGAGTATGCTCAATTGTATGTTTATATTTGTATATGAACGGCTATAACTTATGGTGAACCTATATATTTTGTGTGGAAAGTTCTTAGTGTGCAGGAAGTTTCCTTTTACCCCCCCTTCTCTTGGCATAATACTGATTGCTGATTTGTTTGTATTCTTGATTCAGGTATGCTTTTGGTGTACTGAGGAGATTCTTGCCTGAGGAGAAGGTTGAGACAGTGAAAGGTCTTGCACTAACAGCTGATGGAAACGGTGCAGTGTTTGATGTGGCAGCTGAAGACTTAGATGCGTTCCTTGCAGGTACCGACTTATATAATACAGTTGTGATGTTGGATTGAGCTTGGAAGATTCCGCTATACCTTTTCTTTGGTTGTCTTTGCTCAAATCTTGTTTCTGTGCCTGTTAAGCTCATAAATCTACTGACCCAGGAGGGTCAAAGTGTGCCGCTGACCTTGATGCTGATGGTACTTTCTAACTTTTCCCTGAATCTTGTCTGCAGGTCAGGAAAACGCGGCTAATGTCAGCATTACAGTGTTGAAGACATTGCCCCAGTTGCAAGAAAGAGAACAGTCAAGAGGAAGATTCGGCAGTGGTGGTGGTGGTGGCAGATTCTCTGGTGGAAGAGGTGGCAGATTCTCTGGTGGAAGAGGTGGCAGTGGAGGTGGAAGAAACAGATTCTCCAATGGCAACAAACGGGGACGTTGGTGACAATGTTGAGAAACTAACGATTGATTCTGCAGTTCAAGACCCATGAAAGCAGTAGTTGGTTTGCAGTAGATGCAATCATGCAAAGGGAGCAGGCAAGACTGCATTTGATGAAGAGCAAGGGAGCTATTAAACTTTTTCTTGTTCCTAGTTGAGATTAAGTTAAAGCAAGCATAGGGCTATTTGTGTAATACGAATCGTCACTAATTTTCTTTCTGCCATGGTCTTCGTTCATCCCTAGGGTATCTTTTTGTTTCAAATTTTGATTGAATTTTACTAATTGATATTCATTGTATCAATATACTGCATCTTGATCCTAAGCCAGACCGTCTCACTCTGGAGGGAGGGGGCTCCCCTGAAGCTACTCTACGTTTGGTCAATTTGATGATGCAATTATTTCCAGGTTAAACCCGAATAAAGAAAATTTTCAAAAAAAAAATCTGTTTTTCGTACTGATTTCACTTAAATTAATCTTTTTGCATGTGGTCATTTGCCTGCCCCCTTTTAAGGTGGGTATTTTTATTTGGAAACAATCAGCTTACTGGAATTGAAACATTTATCGCTATATATTGATGGGAAAAAGTAGATCGTTGAAATAAACATTGGAAGTTTTTTTTTTTAAGGAAAAATCTGATTGTCACTTAATGGTTATTTTTTTATTATGTGTTAAAAAATAACGCATGTGTCTTAAGATGAGCTCAACGAGAATAGTAATCTTGTGTGGTAGAAAGGGTAAAAGCTTGTTTGATTCTGATTTTCAATACGAATATGAACTGCAAAAACGTGACCTATCGATCCTTTAAATCTTTGGCATTTGAAGTTAGAGATGTCAGAAAAATTACCACAGGGATAACTGGCTTGTGGCAGTCAAGCGTTCATAGTGACGTTGCTTATTGATCCTTGGACGTCAGCTCTTTCTATCATTGCGAAGCAGAATTTGTGAAGTGTTGGATTGTTCACTCACCAATAGGGAACGTGAGCTGGGTTTAGACCGTTATGAGACAGGTTAGTTTTACCCTATTAATGATATTGTTACGATGGTAATTCTACCTAATACAAGAGGAACCGTTGATTCACACAATTGGTTATCACGCTTAGTTGAAAAGCCAGTGGTGCGAAGCTACCGTGTGTCATCTAAGTCAGAATCTAGGCTAAAGAAGCGATGCATGTGCCCGTCGCCTGTTTGCCAACCCACAGTAGGGGCCTTTAGGTCCCCAAAGGCACATGTCGTTGGCTAAGCCCCCACGGCGGACATGTTGCGTGGGCCCGCCTTGAAGCATAATTTCTATCGGGCGACGAGTAGAATCCTTTGTAAACAACTTAAATATGTGACGTGATATTGTAAGTGACAGAGTGGTCTTCTTGCCACAATCCACTGAAATTCATCAATATGTCACATTGATTCATTCCTCCCCCCACTCCATATCTCATGCCAAGTCGAAGGCCCGACGGTGGCACGTCGATTCCATTGCGAGTTCCTTAGCGCCAACTGCGTCGATTGTTGTGTTATGATCAGAGGCCACGAGGGTCGACTGACCATGAGGGGGTCAGAGGGAGGGAAGGGGCTCGCACCCCTGCTCCCCCCCCCCCCCTTCGCTATTCAACGTGTTCGTAGGTCTGTCTACTGGGCAGGTATCGACAATGATCCTTCCGCAAATTCACCTATGGAAACCTTGTTACGTTTTCTCCTTCGTCTAAATGATAAGGTTCAATGGACATCTTGCGATGTCGCCGGCGACGAACCGCCCACATCGCCACAATCAGAACACTTCATCGGACCATTCAATCAGTAGGAGCGACGGGCAGTGTGTACAAAGGGCAAGGACATAATCGACACAAACTGTTGATTCGTGCTTACTAGGAATTTCTCATTGAAGACCAACAATTGCAATGATCTATCCCTATCAAAATGAAATTTCAGAAGATTACCGGGTCTATCGGTCAAGGCTATAAACTCGTTGAATACATCAACGTAGCATACGTGTCGCCCAAAACATCTAAGGGCATCACAGACTTGTTATTACCTCAAACTTTCGGGGTCTAAACGGCCATATTCCCTCTAAGAAACTGGCCGTGAAGGCAAGTTTTATAGCATCATTTTTATCCTTTGTCTTTCTCTTTATATAGAAATGGAGGGACCATAATCTCCTCATGTCAACCTGAGGCCACGAGGAATATCCAGTTGCTGTAACCGATGTATTTTTCGAAATGGAGGCAGCAGTGATTTTATTTTTTAACTTCTTGAGTTGATTGATTTGGTTTAGTTTTTTATGAATGGTCCAATTTGAGCCAAAGCCACAGTACGTGTGGGCAGCTACCTTGTACTGAAACATGTCTTTCTTCTTCCACCTTGGAAACCCTAACCAACGTAACCAACGTCACCGACCTGATCTGTTACAGGTTCGTAGAGTCCATTGCCGCCTTCGCCACTCCAACTTCCCATCCGACACCCTTAGCCGATGGTTATGACCAACAGTTCCTTTAGCCGATGGTTGTAGCCAACAACCCTCCTTCAGCCAACAGTTCCTCCAGGTCTTGCGGTTAATTGCTCAGTCAGCGCATGATGCAGAGGCTACTCCACTTCAAATTCAAATATTTTTATACCTCTCATGCTGGGTATAAGAAAATCCAATGGCTGTTACCATACGCATTATAAGCATATATCAATATATCGATGTATCCACACAGTCAAATATAATCACTGAATTTTCTTAGACTGACATGAAAGGCACGAAGATTAAAATCCCTCCATCTCTTCCCTCTGAAGGCGCAATGATTTTCTTTGTATTGAACTTGAGGGATGAGACATCGAGGATGGCAATGATGAAGTGTGGACATCAAGGTTGAAAAGAAACGACTGTATTTGTCATTAATTGTTGGGACAAATTTGAGATTAGGACAAAGTTCAGAGGCGAAACAAGTAATATTTCCTTAATTTAATGCACCCACATAGGGTTAAAAAAAAGTACATGGAAACTGAATATTTCTATTAAAGCAAAAGTTGTTTACTTTCAATAATTCAACACAAATCCTTTTTGGCATTCCCTTAGTCCCACTGAGAACCTTGAACTTGCAGCAAATTCTTTCCTGCTGGCACACCTATTGGGCCTTAACCTACACGACCAAACCATCTCGGACTTTACTCATCTTTTCCCCAAAGTTACATCAGATGCAGTTATTTTAATTTATTCTTCAGTTTTGCTATTCACCCATTTTTCAGCATCTTAACATGGACATATTCTTTCTTGATAGCTGAAATTACTAGTTCTGTGGCTGTATCTACAATCCATTCCAACAATTAAATTCCAGAAAGATATTGAGGACCAGAAAGGATAAAACCACCCACCCAACACCCCCCCCCCCCCCAAAAAAAAAAAAGCAATGTCAAATGAAGATAAATGGGGCCAGCTACAGTTTGCTGCTTTAAAAGGACAATGTGAAGCCTGGAAATACATACACTAAGGTAAATGAATAATTGAAACACTCAATAGTTGAAGATATGGCCCTTTATAGATGATGTAGCTGATACAAATAGTTGCGGTTAGACTAAGATTTACCTTCTTAGGCCTAGAAAACTATCCTAAAAATGGGACCAAGAAATACATGGTGAGAAACTACATAACAGAACTTTAAGAAAAGGGACTAATAAAGGATTGTGGTCCAGGATAATAGTTTTCAGCACCAAAAGGGTCAATACATGGAATATGAGTCCCAAAGGGGCCACTTGGATTATGGCAGCGAAATTTTTTGAACCATTTGTTCAACCAACTATCAGGACAACCAAAAACCAGAGAATTGAAGTGTCTAAGTAACAATATGTGACATGCTAATCAATGCAAGTACCAGTTGGGTTTGCATTCTTCATGATCCAAGAATGCTCCATGATCTTCTGAAGTGAAAGCCTTTTTGTAGAGTCCTTCACAAGAAGCTGCACATGTTTCCAGGTATATGACTTTGTCATTATTGCACAAACTAAAACGAGGTTGTTTGAGATTTTTTGCTTCTGCAGACAGAATGGGGTGTGGGAGGGAAACTCAAGTCAACCTTCATTATCCTGTATGCAAACCAATGCTTTACTTATTATGCAATCTCTCTCTCCCCCCTCTCTAGCAAGACAAAACCCCTGCTAATCAAGCAACTATAACCTGATAGGAAAACAGAAAGCAACAAATTGAACATTTCTAACCTCCTGAATGTGTCAGTCCGAGTCTCAGCCTCAAATGGAGGGACCCCATAAAGGAACTCGTAGCAAAGAACACCCAAAGTCCAGTAATCAACGGCAAAATCATGGGCTCTGTTTTCTACCATTTCTGGAGCTAGATGGTCCAAAGTTCCACACATACTGTGTCTTTTGCTTTTGGACTGCACAGACCATCCAAAGTCAGCAATTTTCAGTTGACCCTGCATACATAGAATAGGATTGGGTTCCTTAGATGAGCCCATAACACATCTAGTCAGTCATTCTATAATTTTTTTATGAGTTCAGGTCCAGAAATTAACACATTGATCATTTTATGGTAATCTGATTTAGAAAATGCCTATTTCCATAGTTGGTCAAATCTATATTCAGAAATAACTAAAGAGTAGTCCATTTGTGTAAACTGAGAAACACAGCTGAATAATTCAAAAACTTAATAAACAGACAAACCACTAGTCACTAGAAGTCATAACAAAGGCCTTCATCAGAAATTGCAATCTGATTACAAAGTTTTCAAGGATAACATTGTTTTTCATATAATTAGAATGTATCTTACGGAATTGCAACTTGCAACTAGCAGA
Organism: Protea cynaroides; assembly: GCA_028583415.1. NCBI lineage: Eukaryota > Viridiplantae > Streptophyta > Magnoliopsida > Proteales > Proteaceae > Protea > Protea cynaroides. The sequence continues at coordinate 134,667,396 of CM053276.1, forward strand.
ATCTAAAAAGGCAAGCCCAAGAAAATCCAAACTTATTCAATATCATACTCTACACCCATAAATGAATAAAGGATAGTGCACCTCAAAATCGAGCAATAAGTTCTCTGGCTTGATGTCCCGGTGAATAACATGCTTATCAAGGCAGTAGGCCAACGCTCGTGTGGGGCTTGCAATGTACCGCTCGTGTACTGCATCGCAAAAGGAATAGAATAGAAAACCCTAGGCCTAGAACAATAAGATCAATTAGAAAAATAATTTTAAAAAAAAGGGAAAAAGGAACAACTCTTACTGTTGCAGCTTGTTTTTCGGAGAGGTGCCCATACTTTCTAAGCTCCCTGTAAAGCTCCCCCCTATAGGCGTACTCGAGAATCAAGAATATGCGTTCGTCGTCGTGAAACCAACCAAAGAGACGGAGACTATTGGGGTGACTGAGGCTGCACTGTATCTCCATTTCCCGCCGCACCATGTTGTGAATACGGTACTTTTCAATCTGTTCTTTTAATATAACCTTCAGTGCTACTATGTATTTACTCTATAGAAACAGAAAGAAGCGAGCACACGATGGTTATATAGCTGTGAAAAATTGAAGTTGGAATTCATTTTTGAAATGTCGGAGAACTAAATTGAGGTTACCTACTCTTCTCTAGGAAGATAGACTCTCCCCAACTTTCCTTTCCCGAGAGGCTTTCCAATGTCGAAATCTTGCAGAGACCATTTTCTGGAAGGCTGTTGTTCTTCCTTCCTCTGATTGGGAAAACATTTTGGCCTTGCGATGGATTTTTGTAAAAATATAAAGGAATAAAATTTTATATGAGAACCAGTTATCTGATGTTACGTTTTTAATGATCTATTGAAGAAGACTGTAATTGATAATGAGTTTGAAGCTGGGTCGTATTACAAGCGATACTATCCTAAAGACAAAATTTACCCCCAATGGTGCAAGTGGGTTTTGATGCAAATCTGGCTCCAAGATAAAGTAGTTTCTTGGCTCCCGCATTAAACCTGCACTAGTTTAATGCACCCCTTCGAGTACATCGGAGTTGTGCTTAGGTCAAATGCAAGATGGTAATGTAATTTTGGTAAAATAATAATGTTTTGAAAAAACATAGGGGAATACCCTTGATATGTGCTTACAAAAAAGGAGACAGAGTGAGGGAGAAAGAATCAAGAAAAACTTAGTTTTTCTAATAATTTCTAAGGTTTCCTTCTCCTCTATTTAGAAAGGAGAACATGTCTTTTCAAGACATCCTTTGAGGAAGGGTGTGTCCCTTTGAGCCAACATGTATTTACAAACAAAGAATATGTCTCTTGTAAAGATATTTTAATATACCTAAAACTCAACCCATCTAAGGGGTCTTGGGTTCCAATCTCACAAACCTCACTTCACGAGCCTCATACCAAGAAAATCAAAACAAAACATATTTTTTATTTTGAAATTTTATTTAATAAAAAATCAATAAAATACAACAATTCTTCCACAAGTTTCAAAATACCAATAAAACATATGATAACCTAAGCACATTAGAACAATAGGATACGTCGTTACAGATGTCTTTTGGACTTGAATCTGCACTAGGTCTGGCAAGCCACGCTACAGAGTACGAGTTGAGTCAGACTCATTCAACCTTTTCTCATTGATGTAGCCGACTGTCCTACCAGCCATGTCCTACTGTCCGACCCCTCAGTATACCATTTTGGCCATGTCCTTATCTTGGGTCATGAATGTTTAGAGAATTCGTCCATAGAAATTCTCATCGAAAGCGGTCACACTTCCTACATTCAATTAGGTCAGCCCATAGTATGCACCACGGTTAACATACCCCCACAAATCTGTAAGTTTTTGGCCAATTAAGAGTTCTAAAACTCATCCTTGGATCATCGCGGTGAATACTATCTTCACATCTAATCAGAACAAGTAATAAATGATAGTACTAGTCAAGTCATCCAGTGACTTTGTTTTTATCCTTTGAACCAAATTCCAGGGATCTCCTCTCACATAGGTTGAGTGTCCATTTTCTTAACTCATGAATCACAGACCTTAAGCTTATTCCTTTGATGATTACCACAATAGTGGACAGAAGCTAAATAATTTTCAGTTCGAAATGGCCAAACTGAATAAAAACACGCTACTTCTTTAGCTTCGCTAGATATATACTGCAATTGTCTAAGACATACATATTGTAGATGTCCTTAGACATTTAAACTATCGGTCAAATCATATTTGTCTTATGTGACACTTGTGCTTCTTGCTTTTATGCATATTACTTAAAATAACACAATCGATTTCAATTTTCATCATATATCTGTCATTAAGATATTTGGCCACTTGGCCCTTATCTCGACTTTTAAATCTCACAATGTCTCATGAGATTTTACATGATAGAACCAATATCATAGTTTCAGTTACTCCCCCACCAACACATGCTTATGCATGTCTTTTAAAACATACCTTAATGTTCTTGAATCTAGGCTTATCCTCTAGATTTCATAACCACAAAAGTTTTATATAGAGATGAACAATTCTATTTGAGTTTATTTATTATTTTCCAAATAAATTCACCATGCAAAACTTGCATGCCTATAAAATCCTTTATTTTTGGTTTGACCATATTCTCTCTGAGTATGCATCTCATAATCTATCATATTTTGATATCCATGCACCTTATTTCAAACATAGCATGCAATAAATATGACTAACAATATCATTTGTAATACTTCCAACAGAACTATATATATATATAGAATCCCATCTACTAATAGGCTACATGTTTCAATTAGATGTTTTGGATAGGTCAACCAATTTAAATTGATCTCAAGCTTTTATCAAGCCAACATTTGAACTTATCACAGCCCAAAAATATACCCAACCATAAACATAAGCATGGTCAAATGTATAAAATTAAGCATTCATGCAAACAATGCTAATATCTCTTGTCATTAAAATCATTAAAATATATCACTTGACTTGAAATGTCAACAACTTAGACTAAGTAAAGTCTAATTTGATTTTAATGCATAAATAAATAGAATGTAGCCACTAAATAAATTTTTCTAGCATTATTCCTTTCATAATGCTCATTCAATTTTTTATAAAGGGATTCACTAAATAAATTACCTAAGAAAACTGCAATAAGACATGTCTACCTTAAAATATTTTACTTATATCAATGAAAATACCTTTAGTGGGCGACTTTGCAACTCCCCCACATTTTCATTCTAATTACCCATGCACACCTACAAGCATATTAAATATAACAAGTCAATTAAACTACTTCAGCCAATATAAGAAAATTATCATGCATATGACCATGTAACTTTATATACATATAATTACTGGCATAAAATTTATTTGACAAAAAATGCATTATACAGTACATGCTAGGTACTGCCTTAGATAGATAATCAAATATGCCAACTAATCAGGCCTTAAATGTCATTATTTGAATTTATGCTCCAACTTCTCATTTACGGCCAATGCATAATTCAAGCATTTTTTTTATTCCATAGGCAAATGATTTACAAAATAAAATACTTATACTTATATAACAAAGCCTCTAGTGGAATCTTGATCCACCATTAGAATTTTTGGCTTTGTGCCACATAACCCACCAAACCACGGGTTTCTAATCGTGCACAATAAGTGAAAAACACAATTATAAATTGTACCTCGTGGTACACTTGTTCAATAGCAACCTAGAAGAAATGTTACCAAAACCACCTTACAATTTAAAAGGTGCCACCATCTCAAGACTGAGTCAAGTCTATTATTTTCTATGTGTATGTATCTTTTGTTTTAATTCAAAACATTCATTTACTAACTGCTAAACCAAGCACTGTTGATTCAATACACATTTTTTTTTCATCATGCATAAAAACACTAGGTTCATATGGTCCTCAACCAAAGGCAATGAATCACACCATCCGGCCAAGTTTAAATGATACAGTGGACTCATCGATGGTCATGCAAAAGGATTACTTACAACACAATCGAGTAAAAATATATTTTCCAGTAAATGTGCAATAACAAAAAAAAATGACATGACTTTTCTTTATTATAATTGATCAAGGACTACCAACAACCAACTAATAAAACATTCTTACCCGTCAATCTGGAACTCAAGGATGCAATATACACTCTTATTGTTATAATGATACTTAACCATTGTAAAACCGATATATCCCAATAAGTAGGAACTCAAGGATGCAACAACCCTTTGAAAAGGTTTGTCATCAAAACTTACTCAATAAATTTTTCATATAGCATTTATCATGTTATTAATTTAGCCATGTAATCCAAAATCAACAAACTCAATTCACTCACATACTTCTTGTGAAAGAGAAATAAACAAGTGTTTTAAGATTCATAATGCTCATAATCTAAGAAAATTACATCTCTCACCGATGAAAGCAAAAGAAACAATCAACGGAAGAAATTTTTTTTTTTTTTTTAAGCAAGAAACCTCATGGCGTACGACATACTCCTTCAAGAATAAAATGATAATAAATTGGTTAACAACATATGTCCATTGACTTGGAACTCATTTGCCAAAGCAACCAATACAGGTACAGATTCTAAATTGTTGCAATTCTTGATTAGGACAAGCATGTCTAAAGATAATTAATCCAAAGGAATCTATATTGAAAATCCTAGCATGGGCAAAATAAGAAAACCATATTGCAAAGTTTATCTGATAATTTTCCTGCACTAAAATGGGCATTAGGTAAGACTCTTGGACAAATTGCAATGGAAATCAGAGACATCAAAAACCTTCACTTGTAGATTTAGATGGACTACCCAATGCCTATTTGGTGGTTAACAACTCAGCGTTCTACCCGAACTGGGAGTTGGTTTTAGCAAATTCAGTTAAGGGAAAAGTGAATTTTAGCTTACCCAACAACCTGTACTCTATCGTTAAATGTAAGGGCGTAGCTCTCTGATCTCATGTTGTCTCATTCTCCAATCTATGATCCCAACTTGATTTCCTCTTTACTTTTTATACCCCGATCCAAATCGGATGATAAAAACATATGATAGGTAGGTCCATAGAGAAGTCTAACTGTAACTGTCGAAAGGAAAAGGTGTCGTTCAAGAGACAACTTTAAAAAAAAAAATATCATTCGATGTCAATCGGCATCTATTGAGTGAAACGACGGTACCCCCACGTACTTTTTTTATATTTTATTTCAAAACCAAACAATACTCACACAGTCACACCTGAAAGACCTCATCCAGTGTGAAACGGTGGCATCTTTTGTTTTACATAAAATAATAAGGTTAATACCTATTTTCTTCAAAACTAGTGACAGATTATTCATACCTCTTCATGTCCTTCCAAAAGAAAGGACCGATATTACAGTGTATTCATGGTTAAAACAATACCATTGCATGTATGCTTTCCTTTTCCAAAATTGGAGACACGCAAGCAACCCCTGTGAAGACGTAAAGAAATCCTCTTTCACCTGAGTTTGGGTTGGAGAGTGGCAGTCAGCTGGATGATCGTTACCTGGGTCTCGAGTGAATCCAAGCCTTTCATTCGAGCCGACACCCCAGCCGACAAACTGAGCTGACAAGGGTGTCGACTCTGATGGAAGGCTCGGATTCATCCGAGAGCCACGTGACGATCATCTTTCCGGGCCGCCAACTCTCCTACTCAAACTCATGCGGAAGAGGATGTGGATCGTGTGAAGACAACTCTCCAAAGCATGTTCACACACCTGCAAACAGCCGGAGTCTACAACATCATGTCAGAACCCCAACAACTGTTTCTAAAATCTGGTGACATTCAGTCTTGGCAGTGCCGTCGCCTCATCCATATGTGGGATTCAAATCGTCTCCTCCCTGTACTTCAGGGAGGAGGGGTGGCGACCCCAGTGGATGATCGTCATGTGGAGGTCTGATGAATCTCATCCCTTCGTTCGAGCCAACACTCCCTTGTCGGTTCGACTTGTCGGCTCGAATGGAGGGGTCGGATTATCCAACTTCTATGTGACGACTATCCACTGGGATCGCTGCCCCCTCCTCCCGAATCTCAAGAAAGAGACGATATGTGGATCCCCATATGTGCCAGTGACACACAATGGCACCGGCGCCAAAAGTTACGATTGCATGATAAGAAATCACAGAGACCATTCTCCCCGTGTTAAAACCAGTAGAGCAATCCTGACAGCCACAGGATTTCTTGTCGCACTCCATCCATCCGTCCGATTCATTTATAAATCACGTCCGGATACAACGTGAACAAACTACCGGATTGCCCGACGATTACTTAGTGGTGAAATTGATTTCTTTTGACGAACTATGGTTGTCACTCACACTAGTGATGTGTTCCTTGCTCTACTTCCAAGACTCCAACGGTCATGATCACGGGTTTTCAGAATGGGTTGTTATGGGCAGCAACAATTGAACGAGGATTAAAGCAAACTGATTTATACGAGGAGACTGAAATAATAATTTGAAGTACTCTATCTATTCAAATCACTTTTGAGAAATTGCAGATTTTACCATTAATGTAATCATTACATGGTTTTACGTGGTAACCACTACATCTCTCTTCATGACAACACAACAAAAAACTTTCAAATGAACGACTCTTGGAAGTAAAACAGAAAAACAGACAGATAATGGTTATACGTGGCAACCACTACATCTCCCTTCCTGACAACATAACAAAAAAACTTTCAAATGAACGACTCTTGGAAGTGAAACAGAAAAACAGACATAAAAATATGCTTACACTAGGGAATACATAAGCAGTGGGAACGACCCAAATCATTATATATAATTTTTTTTTTTTTTTTTACTCAGCATGCAATATGCTATCTATACATTATGCATGATACGCATGAATTTAAACAGCATTCAGAACTGCAATAAAATATTTAGAATTGTTTCATTAAGTTTTCAAACAAATTTATTTTTCGATTGTTGTAAAAATATAAAGGAATAGAACTTTAAATGAAAACCACTTATCTGATATTACGTTTTTAATGATTTGTTGAAGAATACTGTAATTGATAATGAGTTTGAAGCTATATCGTATCACAAGCGATACTGTCCTAAAGACAAAATTTACCCCCAATAGTGCAATCGGATTTTGATGTAAATCTGGCTCTAAGATAAAACAATTTATTGACTCCCGCATTAAACCTATACTAGTTTAATGCGTCTCATCGAGTACTTTGGAGTTGTGCTTAGGTCAAATGTAAGACGGTAATGCAATTTCAGCAAAATGATAATGTTTCGAAAAAACATAGGGGAATACCCTCGGTATGTGTTTACAAAAAAAGGAGAGAGAGTGAGAGAGAAAGAATCAAGAAAAACTTAATTTTTCTAACAATTTCTAAGGCTTCCTTCTCTTCTACTTAGGCTATGTTTGGTATCATTTTTGTTTTTGTTTTTATCTATTTAACAAAAATCATTTTGAAAATAATTTTTGTTCAAAAATAAAATGTTGTTTGGTAGCTATAATAAAAATAGATGGTAGAATGAAAAACATATTTGGCATATTACGTCTAAAAATGATTTTGAAAGTTTTTGGAGAAACGACGTCGCCTCCGTTGGAATAATTGTCGTCGTCGTCGTCGCCGTTAGAGCTATCTCTAGGACGAAGTTGCAGGTATGCGTCTCTGTGCTTTACTTCCGTTCGTCAACTAGAAGAGTGTTTGAGGATTTGATTTGAGGTGGTTTTATAAAAAGAAACTAAATTATTTTTTTAACCCTTTATTTTAACACATGTTTTAAGTGTTTTGAACAAAATACAACAAAAATAATTTTTGACCAAAAATCAAAAAGAGATTGAGACCTCTTTTTGAATTTTGACTTGTTTTTATTTTTATTTTTCATAAATAGTACTCATAAATTATATCAAACCTCTTCAAGACTATAAATTTGAACAAAAATAAAAAATAAAAATAATACCAAACACAGCCTTAGAGAGTAGAACATGTCTTTTCAATGCATCCCTTGAAGAAAAATGTGTCCCTTTGAACCAATATGTCTTTACAAACAAAAGATGTGTCTCTTGTAAAGACACTTTAATAAATCGGATCAAACGGATTGAACCGTTACCAATTCGATAATTTTAGGTCAAACGAGTTGAACTGTTATTGACCTAATATAAATCAAATTAAAATTCAACCATCCAAGGGGTCTTGGGTTCCAATCTCACAAACCTCACTTCACTAGCCTCATACTGATAAAATCAAAACAAAACATATTTTTTATTTTGAAACTTTATTTAATAAAAAATCGATAAAATTCAACATGGATTTTGGGAACAGTTCACACTAAAGAATCAGTAATGTAAAACTACCGCCTCAGCCGGTTTTTATCCTTAATTCGCCCATTTTTTAATTAATAGGTTTTCTTATAAATCTTTCTTCACCGGCTCCAGCACGGACATGTTCTCTCCAGAGATAGTTCCATGATTTCGAATGAGCCATGGTTTATACTACGTCTGATATAGAATAAATTACATTACTATCCTTCGGTTATGGATTAATTATATCTACCATCCACTAGTTCTTTTTTACCATTAGTTTTTACAATTACATAAATCACATCTAGATTTGAAACGTACAATAAAAATGTCAATTATTTTAACGGTGTTAAGTCTAAATATTAAAAGATAACTTTGCCCTCATCCTAATATCTATTATTCTTCATAATAGGTAAAAGAAAATAAATGACCCGAGTGAGAACGGGATTTTTTATACGATCCCTTGTTTTTTGCATATTGTGAAGAAGAGTACCGAGGAACAAGATGAAGGTAAAATTATCTTTTAAAATTTAATCTTAACATCATTAATAGAATAAATATTTTATTACACGTTTCAGAATTTAAGAATGACATATACAATTATCAAAACTAATGGATGATAGATAAAATTAGTTTATAATCCAGGGGTAATATGCGTAATTTAATTTTTATATATCATCAACTCTTTGTCAGAATAAATGTAATCTCAAAATTGCCCATCCTATTAAATGAATATTACATTTTTACCAAAAAAAAAAATATATATATATATATATATTACATAAAAGGCTGATACAAGGTTTCAAATTGATTTCTGTCTCTGTTGTTGAATGGGTCGGCTTCTCCCCCCTTTCTGGACTCCCCCAAAAGTTTCGTTTCAACTGGAGATCCTCTGAAGTAGATGAATTGATGGACGTTGGTTACAGTTGAGACATAATATTCTAAGATCATGGGTTGTTACAGGAAAGCCAAGCTTACAATTGATGCTTTCAGGGGCTTTGCTTCGAGAATCGTAGCCCGAGCTCCCATTGGAGAGACAGGCCAGGGATTCAAGCGCCAACCTCGTTCTTCGATTTCTAGTACGGAGAACGTTAGTACTTTTGGGCTCTCTGGTTCATCCTTGATTTCTTCGAGAACAAATCTTCACTTGGGAGGGAAACAGAATCACTACCTTCCTTTTCTTGGAGGTGGGAAGAGATTCTATTACGTGGATCGGTATCGGGTTCAGCATTTCAGACCCAGAGGCCCTGAGAGATGGTTCCAGAACCCTCGGACTCTTCTCGTTGTTGTTGTTGTTGGTTCCGGTGTGCTGATTACTCTTTACTTTGGGAATTTGGAGACAATTCCTTATACAAAGCGCAAGCATTTAGTTCTTTTATCGAAGAGTGTCGAGAGACAGCTTGGAGAAGCTCAGTTTCAGCAGTTGAAGGCTTCTTTCAAAGGAAAGATCCTTCCTTCGATACACCCTGAGAGTGTTCGGGTGAGGTTGATAGCGAAGGACATAATTGAGGCTCTCCAAAGAGGGTTAAGCCATGAACGTGTGTGGAGCGATCCGGGGTATGCATCGGAAACCAGTGGGATGTCCGAAAATAGCACGGAAAAAACTTTGATGGCGTTGCGTGGCGGTGCAGAGGAGAAGTTGGAAGAAGGTTGGAGCCGTGAGGATGAGATTCTTGATGACAAGTGGGTCGAAGAGAGCCGGAAGAAGGGTCAAGAGCGGGGTTCACAACCTGCAACGGAGCATTTGGCCGGATTGAATTGGGAGGTGCTTGTGGTGAATGAGCCTATTGTGAATGCCTTCTGCCTTCCAGGCGGGAAGATTGTTGTTTTCACCGGATTGCTTGACCATTTCAGGTCTGATGCAGAGATAGCTACTATAATCGGGCATGAGGTATATCTTAATCAGTAATTCAATTATTTACATCCTTGTATCTTTTGGAGCTTTTGGAATCTTTTCAATCCGTTCAATGTGACTAAGAGAGCACCAACCTTCATGTAAGTTATTTTTTTTTTTCTCTTTCTGATGAATACCCTTGATGTTTTCTTTCATTCTTCTTCAATCAGGTTGGGCATGCTGTGGCTCGACATTTTGCAGAGGGGATCACAAAGAACCTGTGGCTTTACATCGTACAATTGATTCTTTTACAATTTGTTTTCATGCCCGATCTTGTTAATGCAATGTCGCTCCTTCTTCTAAAGCTCCCTTTCTCACGGAGGTATTAATTATGGTCGTTCATATTATTGGCCTCGTATGTAATTCCTTGGTGCTAGGTGCTTGTTGAGAGTATTTGTTCAAACTTGGCAATATGAAATTCTTGCTCAAGAAATCACAATAACATTCCATATTATCTATTGCTGTCCGTGCATCATTTGCATTTTCATTATCACTGAAGAAAAAGAAACTATTAAAATAAGTAAGAGGTCATCCCAGATAATTAGGTGGGAATATAATATAGCTTACCTTTAATTAGATTTCAATTAAAGGTAAGCTATATTATTGTATTTTCATATGCTGTAATCCGTGCATCATTTGCATTTTCATATGCTGTATTATGCATTTCAATCTGCTTTGTTGATTTTTTTTTTATTATTGTCATCCATTGCTTGCGGACTGCCTCACAGATTGTCATATTGATTTAGTTAAAATGAGATTTTATTAGATTGGATATTTCCCTCATAGGTATGATATTAGTGATCTTCAAATATTCCTTAAGATTTAATATTTTTTAAATAAGAGAAGGAGGTGCTCTTTAGATAAGAGTTGTAGGAACCCTGGTTCCTGATGGGCAGAGATCTATGAGGCAAATCTGATCGACACCTTCAATCCCCCGTTGAATCTTAAAGGTATTTTCATTAGACCAATTAAATTTCTACAGTTAGAGCTTTAATATCTTGCGAACTTTTAATTCTGTGCTACTGTAAGTGAACAGGAGCTTTGTAAGAATATGAAGTCCTTGGCCAGAATCATTCCTTGGTTGCAGGGGATGAGTTCAAGATAAGTCTTGGGAACCTAAGATACTTTTAAAAAAATTTGGTAAATCAGGAGCTTCAGAACTATTAACTTGTTTAACATACCAGATTATTAAATTAAATGAGTTTGTAATATAGCACAGAGAAAACATTTCATGAATGACTAGTCCAGGAAAGTTTGGGTGTGCTCTCTTTCTTAGACATATCAGATTAGGCAGGGCATAAATGTGTTTTCAATATTGAAAACTTCCGTGTACTAGGTTTCGTACTAGGCTTCTATATCATTGTAAAATAGAAGAATGGGGTTGCCCAGTTATTCCTTCTACTGAGAAAAGAAAAGATCAACGGTTGTTCATCATGATGCTGTTTAGGGGTGGAGGTGATGTCGACAAAGCAACTAGATGTGGCTAATCCAGAGGTCACTTTATCTGTTGCATTATCTAGATTTGACATGCCAGCCCTGTTGGCTAGAATAGGGCTCTGCAAAAAAGTATGGGTGGCTTTCCCTTAAAACAATCGTCTAAGTACCATTGATTGACAACATCATCTGGTTTTGAAAGTAGCTTTAAGGAAACCATTATTAGGCTGATGAAAATTGTTGTTGTCTAATTATTGTAGCAATAGCTGATGGTTTGCCCCAAAGACAATCTTATGTGGGATTACCCACTTGAGAAGAAGTTTCATGTTGCTATTGCTTATCATATACTCTAAACATTGTAACTTCTCTAATATTAATATGTTTTTCTCTTCGCAAATTTCATGTGCTAGTTTTTTATGCATCTCATGCTAAACTATTGGTTTGGCAGTTCCATCAATAGAGGAGTTATGGAAAAATGATTTTAACTTTCAATGAAGGCGAAGCTTGGTAGCTAGTGCTCCAACTTTGCTTAATTCGAGTCAAATGAGTATGCACCTGGTCCATCGACTCACATATTTGATTCATTTGTTTTTGTTTGTCCCGTTGTTCCATTATCGTCACTCGATCAATGAAGGACTTTAATGAATTCATAATTTGTTGCAAAGTAACAATTTACTTCCTTGTGGTACAGAACTATTCTTGTTTCTAGCCATGGCTCTGGTACCAATTTGGTTTCGACCTAAAGGCCGGCAAGCTAAGATCCAGGACTGGTAGAGAATATAGATAGATGCTAAAGTTCCACTAGTAGATGACTTCGGCAAACTATAGTCTCACTAGTACCCATTGTAGGAGTCTCACATAAGCCTACTTGAGTCACATAAGCAAAAACAATATTGTGATAGATATTCAAAAGAGTTTGCTGTAAAATTTGATGAATTGCCTTTAAGAGCAGCCATGCTTGCATTATATAAAGATGGAAATCTTGAATACAACATAACATTAAAGTCACTTTTAGAATTCCAAAACCTTTTTGGAATTCTCATACATAGATAACAAAAAAAAATTAAAGAGACTCTTGGAATTTCAAAATCCCTTTGGAATCCCCTATACATAGAAAATAATTCGTAGACATTGAAAACAATTCGTAGACATAGATAATAATTCGTAGACATAGATAACAATTTCTAGACATAAAAAAACCTGCCCCATAGACGTTGAAAACTGCAAACAAAATATTGAAAATTGAATATGGAAGGCAATTAATGCTGCCTTGGATATGAAAGGCAAAAATAGTTTGCTACAACCGTAAGGAGATCCTGTGGGACCTGCAGGTACTGTTCACATGAACAGTGTTGGCTGGGCTGCAAAAGCTTGCTGTCCCAATGGATTGGGCTACTTCTGACTGAACCATATTACATTAGGGGGTGGCATGATTAAAATCTGGACCAGATCTAAGCTCCGGGCTTACTTAATAAAGGGAACATAGATAATTGCAATAAAATAAAGAATAAGAGAACCAATGGAAGACCTACAGAAGAGAGATCAAGAGGGAGAAAGGGGGGGGGGAGAGAGAGAGAGAGAGAGAGAGAGAGAGAGAGAGAGAATTGTGAGGGGAGAGAATATTGAATTGATATTCTCCCCCTCACCTCTAACTTTATTTATAGACATAATTGACTCAACAAAGGGAGTCGCCATTACAAAATCCTAAGCTGATAATGAAACTGCAGAAAAAGGAAATCCTAATCCAATTAAAACTATAAACCTATCCTAGAGTTATAGTAAGAATAGAAACTTATCTTAGAGTTACTATAGGAATAGAAACTTATCTTAGAGAACTTATCTTAGAGTTACAATAAGAATAAGACTCCTAGTTACAATAAGAATAAGACTCATAGTATAACCAAGGTTCGAGGTGCTGGTTTCGACCAACCTCATAATCGAGTTGTCTCGGCGAAACCTAGTCAAAAGACCAAAACTTAATCAAAACCCAGGACATCTCGAAACCTTGGTTTCAAGGCCCAAAAGTGTTTTTCTTGATCTGATTTTTTTGTGTAGCCTATTTCAACCATTTTACACCTATTTCCCATATTAGTTAAAAAAAAATCCAAAATGATAATATGTGGTGTAAACCCAAGTTCGCTAGTGTACGTTGAGATTTTTGATTGTGTCCAGAGTCAAGTAAGGAACACTTATTTATGAATAATATTTTTAAGTAAATGAAGAAATCATTTACTTAAGATATTATTCATAAAAATAAAAAAAATAAAAAAAACCCATTTGAATCCAATAAAAAAAAAGTCTAAAATTCAAATTCCAAAAGTATAAGAAATCAATTTTCTAGTTTAAGAATAAAAACCAGATTTTTAGGTGTGGGGGCGATTTTCAACTTCTAAATGCTAGGCTTTTTCTAAATCTAAAAATTTCATAAATCTTATTATAGCAAAGTATCACTAAAAACCAAAAATGCACCAAAATAATATCTTGTTTTGATATCTAAAAAATTATTTTCATTCAGGTCAACTTTAAACAGCATTTAAGTACTCCAAACAAGGTTCGACCGGAGCGTAACTCCTTCAATATAATTCGGATTCAAGCAATTTTTTATTTGTTGCAAAGCTAGTATAATTAACTTTCTAACAAATCCAAGATCGTTTGAATCTAAATTATAATTAAGGAGTTACATGCCGGTCAAACCTTGATTGGAGTATGCAAATGTTGTATAAAACTGCCTGAATAGAAATAGTTTTTTGGGCATCAAAGCAAGATTTTTATTGTGGCGCACTTTTGGTTTTTAGTGATGCTTTACTATAATAAGATTTATGAAATTTTTAGATATTGAAAAAAACCTAGCATTTGGAGGTTGAAAATTGTCACCACACCCAGAAATCCGGTTTTAGGTCTTGAACTAGATGATTGATTTTTTTTATCCTTTTGGAATTTGAATATTCTTATTGGGTTTAAAATGGGGGGTGTTTGCTTATTTATGAGCAATATCTTAAGTAAATGAAATATAAAATTAAAAAAAAAAAAACTTAAATGGTATTAGTAGTAAATAAGTACTGCCTAATAAGTATTATTCCTGTGTACTATTCCTGGCTTTGGAATCGAAACCTAGTCGAGTTTGGGTTGAAACCTGGTTTCGGTGAGACCTGATACTTTTTAGTACCAACCTTAGGTTTTATTTCAACCTTGGTCGAAAGGCTCCTTCTATGGTTATAACATGAATCTAAATATGTAAACCGTAACACTCCCCTTTAAGTTGGAGCATAAAAATACCAAGACCAAGCTTGGAACAATTCTGAAGAAATAAAACCTTGAATAATGCCTTTGTGAAAATATTCCAAGTTGAGAACTGGAATTGGTGAATGGAGTAGATATCACTTTATGCATAATAGCACTATGGACAAAATGATAGTCGACTTCTATATGCTTCGTATGTTCCTTGAACACTGGGTTGCTAGCAATGTGAATGGAAGTCTGATTATCACTATACATAAGAATAGGCTGGTAATCAGAAAGCTAAGTTCACCAAGAATATTCTTCACCCACATTAATTATGTCGTAGTATGAGCCATAGCATGATACTCAGCCTCGGTGCTCGATCGAGAACTGTAGTCTGCTTCTTGAAGCGCCATGTAATAAGATTGCAACCAAGAAGGTATTGTAAATAGTAGTAGACCGACGATCAGCATCAGTACCAGTCCAATCAGCATCAGAATTACCACAAATATCAAAATTTTGATGAGGATGATATAGCAACCCTTTATCGGGAGCTCCTTAAAGCATTGGGTCTTGAAAGAAGACTGCACAACACAATAAACCACTAAACCTTGTGCGTGATTGCTCGCTTATCATGAGCTAGTTGTCAAGAAATGATTCCTTAGTTCTGTCCCTTGTGCTGCTAACTCCAAGGAAGGAGCTGAGAAAGAGAACTTTTAGATTTCGATGGAGCAGGTTTATATCTATATTGCACAGGTTTCTATCTAAACCCAAGCGCTCACCGTCCGCTGAGAGCTTCCAAAATTCCTAGAGTCCTATGGTATTCTGACAGAAACAGAACATGGCTAGTGGATAACTATTTGGTTATTGTTTTTTAGTGATCAGTTCTTCCGCGGGCTTGGAAAGGTGTCTTTCTCAATTCCAAAAGTTGAGGCTCGCACCAGTGCCGTTGTTTCTAGGACTGACCAACGCCTCACCTACATAGTGTAGTGTCGGTCTCACATTTAAAATACAGGGTGGTCGTAGATCAGGGCTTCCGTTTTTGTTGCTTGAGTGCACTTCGACTTTTCAACTTCCGCTAGCGTGCTACGGATGTTTTTGAGCCAGCTGAAAAGTGGATGCGCGTGCCATGCATGGCTCACTTAGCTTTTATGGCTCTGCCCCTAATAGTAAAGGGCTTCAACCTTGCATTGTTACTTTAGTAACCCACCCTCCTCTTAGACTTTATGTAATATGTAGTGCCCAGCCGTACGACCTAACTCAACAGCAGATAATGCAGATGGAAAGTCATGGTGGACCAACCACTTCAGTCATGGAGAATGAATAATCGGATGGCCCGAAAGGAACAAGCAACGGATGAGCGCTAGCTGATCGTAGACCATCCTTGGAACTTGATTCATCGCTCAACGTACTGCCTTAGGAGAGTCACTTATAAAGAAGGGAATCATTTTTTACTTTGCCTAACAATGAAAAAAGTAAAGCACCGTGATTCTTCAAAATCTTACATGTAGCATCACAATGAACTTGTTTTGGAGCCTGCATAAATTTGACTAATAACTTCAACACAAAAGAAGATGTCAGGCTTAGTAATAGTGAGATAAATAAGCTTCCCAACAAGACTGCGATATTGATGGACGTTGGCAAAATCCACATCATCACATGTACGCATCTTAAGGTGAGAGTCCATTGGAATATCAACAGGTTTGCAGCCTAGCATACTTGTTTCAGTCAGAAGATCAAGAACATTCTTTCGCTGAGAAAGACTAATACCTTTGGTGCTTTGAACCACATCAATGCCTAAAAAATAACGAAGGGCACCCAAATCCTTCATCTAAAAATGCTGATATAGGAAGGCTTTGGCTTCATCAATACCTATCAAGTCATCTCCAGAAACAATAATGTCATTCACAGAGATCAAAAGAATAACAACCTTGGAATTGCGGCGATAAACAAAGATTGAGTAATCGGAATAGAATTGTTTGAACCCATAATTAACAACTTTAGTGAACTTGTTAAACCAAGTACAAGGAGACTTGCTTTGTGGAGTTTACAAACTCTATGGACTACAAACTTTCCTTGAGGATGTACCTCGAGTGAGAGGATCATAACGTCGATACCCTTTTTGTGTGCGAGTAGCCAAGTAAGACACACTTGACCGCATGAGGGGACAATTTGTCTAGGCTAAGATGGAAGTCATGGACGAAGCAGATGTTCCTAAAGGTACGAGGTGGTAAGGAGAACAATGGAGAGGACGGAAAAAGGAGGGAAATAAGAGACTGATCCTGAAGAACCGAAGAAGGCATTCGATGGATTAGGTAGAAGGCGGTGAAGACTACATTACCCCAAAAATAGCAAGGCAAGTGCATATGAAAAAGGAGAGAACAAACAACCTCCAATAAATGACAGTTCTTATGTTCAATAACCCCATCTTGTTGAGGAGTATAAGGGCATCTAGTCTGGTGAATGATACCATGGAGAAGCACAAAAAGAAGATATAGCAGCTTGAGTGTATTCAAGAACATTATCAGGCCGAAAAGGTTTTAATACACCAAACTTATTATTGATTTCCAAATAGAGTTGTTTAAAAACGGTAAGGAACTTGGAATAATCCTTTAACAAATACAACCAAGTGGCACAAAAAAAATATCCACGAAGATAACAAAATAAACTGAACGACTTTTGACTCTAATGAGACCCCAAATGTCGGAGAGAACTAATGAAAAAAGGGTAGGACTTATGGACACATCACAAGAAGGGAAGGATAAGCTGTCGTGTTTTCCTTGTTGGCATGCCTCACACTCAAGATTATTAACAGACTTGCAATTTGGAACCATCTTCTGTAATTTGGAGAGTGACAAATGACCCAGGCGACAAGCCATTGTAGTGGGGAAACACATGTAGTAGTAGTGAGCGCAGCAGCAAAAGATGGAATGTTGTTTAGATAGTAAACAACTCTTCCTTCTCACGTCCCTCACTAATTGTTGCCTTTGTTTGTAGATCCTGAAATACACAACAGGGAGGAAAAATGTGACATAGCAGTTAAGAGCCTTTGCCAAAGTATTAATTAAAAGTAAATTCATGGGCAAACGAGGGACATGAAGAACATAGGACAATGATAAAGTAGTGAGAAGGATTCATTACTCTTGCCAAAAACATGGGTGGTAGAGCCATCGGCCAAATAAACATTGGATTGTTGAAGACAATGGGGTTAAAAGAGGGAAATACTGAGGCCTTACTAGTCATGTGAGAAGAAGCACTAGAGCCAATGACCAAAGTGGTAGGGATTCTGGATGCAAGTAAGACAATGATACCTGTATGTGCCCATGTAGCAGTGGAAGCGTAAGTAGACCCCCCGAGTATCTAGCTGATTGGGACGAGTAAGCATGTTATGAAAATTTTCATTAGACATTGTAACAGAAGAAGATGAGTCTCCGTTGGGGGGAACAGCGGTGTATGAGTATCACCATCGAAACCAGCCGTACCTATATGGCCATGGCTGCCAACTAAATGTAAATAAAGCATAATTGTCTTGGCGAGGGTGCCATTAGACTGGGAGAAGGTAAGATCCACGATGCATTGAACACAACAAAATGCCTCATTTAAAGTTGGGACTTTATCGTTGGCAAGGAGTTGGATTTTAATAGGTTGCAACTCATAAGTCATAACTAACACCAGAGAGCATGCTGAGCCTTCACATTAGTAAGGTTAGTAGTGATCAGTTGATGGACATTCAATTCTTTCCAGATACATTTGAGAGCACTATAAAATTTTGCAATTGACATGTCGCCTTCTTACAATTAAAATGACGCTCATAAAAATCATAAACATGAGACAAGTTAGTATCTTGAGCAAAGCTCTCCTTCAAGTTGGTCCAAACACCTTTGGCAGTGAGGTGGAACATGACATTGGTTGCAATAGAGAATTCCATGGTATTAAATAGCCAGACCATGATGGTGGCATTCTCAGGGGTCCAAGTAGCGTAATTCGCATCTTTAGGATCAGGAGGATAATCTGTCAAATAAGTTAGTTTATCTCTAGCAGTGATGGAAATCGTCACAGCCTGCTTCCACTGCAGGTTATTAGAGGAGCCAGTCAATTTAATGGAAGTGATTTGGATGTGGACAGAGCCATAGTAGAGTCTTCGAATCACTCATAAAGTAGAACTGGGGTAGAGTCTACCAAAAAAAAAAAAAAAAAAAAAAAGGAACGATGTCTCCCAACCTTCCGTTAATCCAATGGACAGATCTGATTATCGAGATCAGCCCTTGTAAACAAAGGACTCCTCCCAAGAAGGCACAACAGCTAATAGGAATAATAAACAAAATAGCCGGCCTTGCTAATCAATAGGAACTGCAACCACTAATGGAAAAGTCAGATCCAAAAAGGAAGTCACCGCAAGGCAGTAGAAGGTGGATCCTGAACTGCTGCTGTTCAACCAAAACAATTTCTGTATTCAGAAACAAACTGGAAGTCGATCACTGATGTGAAGAGATATCTTGAGCTGATAGAAATGACTTGCAGTTCAAGCAAATAAAAAGCTGTATGCAGAAAAACAGTGGGTCTTAATCTGCTCCCATATCAGAAGAGATCTCGAGCTTGTAAAATCTGGATCTCGATCTGATCCCATAAAATATCCTGATCTGCTGTCTAACCAGTAAATCAGCAACAGAAAATCGAGCTGCTGAGAAGAGGATCTCGAACTGATCCCATAAGCAGAATCTGGTTGTGAGCAGATTGCTGAGAGATAATCAAATTAGTCCCCTAGCTGGTAGGCTTCCATGAAACTGGAATTAGTTCTTCAATCCATGGGGACAGCAACAAGTCAAGAACAAAAAAAATCCCAGGATGGGAAGAAAATTATGGATCTTAGATGATTCTCCAAACCAGTAATGGAAAAAGCTACAGGTCTGATCAGAGGAGCTCTGATACCAAGTAACAAAATAAAGAATAAGAGAAACGGTGGAAGAACTAGAGAAGAGAGATCGAGAGGGAGATAGAGAACCAAGAGAGGGGAGAGATACTGAACTGGTATTCTCCCCCTCACCTCTAACTTTATTATAGACATAATATACTCAATAAAGGGAGTCTCCATTACTGAATTCTAAGCTGATAATGAAACTGCAGAAAAGGGAAATCCTACTCCTAATCTAATTAAAATTATAAATCTGTCCTAAAGTTACAATAGGAATAGGACTCCTAGTTATAATAGGAATCTAAATATGTAAACCGTAACAATAATATGTTCAAAATAAGTAGGACTGATTTGAGGTAAATTTATCTTTCTCTTAATGTAGTGGACAGGCTGAGCTGGGCCAGGCTTCACTCAATTCAGCACATGCTTCAGCTTTTCACTTGAGAATTGGGATGTCTGAGGATGAGCCTCAGTTTCTGAGCTCATGCTTGGCTCACCTAAACCCAGCTGTAACATATTGGCCTTAATTAGTCCAAAACTCTCAAGAATCAATGAATATTAATACTTTTCTTTATTCTTTCATGTGCCTGTTATAATGCACATAAATGGGCAGAGAGTTTCCAGTAAACTGAGGCCACCCTACATGTATCAGACTTATGAGCTTAATTGGCCTAGGTTCTACTCAAATGAGTAGGCTCATTGCAGTGTTTATTATACATGAAGTAATTATTATCACTAACAGTCAATACTGATAGATGTGATGGTCATGATCCTATTTTCAAACTATTTGAAAAGTTCTATTTTATGGCCCTTGACATCGACTTTCCAATACTGGGTTCAATTTCATAGTAGTTGTAATGGAAACATAACTGATGAGGGTTCACAAAAGGATTCTGTGATTTTTTTTTTCTTGGAAAATCATATTGTGTACCCCCTAAAACTGTACATTATGGCAAAACTCATTCTTCTCTTCCAAATGAGTTAATGCAATGCTTCCAATGGCCAATTACTGGACAATTGCAACTTAGAGATCTCATGTTAGAGAACCGTGGTGGTTCCCCCATATTTTTTATATCCTCTCTGCCATATGAGGGTCAGGATTCTTCGTCGAAACTTCACAGTTAAGGAGAAACTTTCATCTTCATGACCTTATAATTGTCTTTGTTATTATTCCATTGTTATCCTAGTTTAGGAGTTTGACAGTGGATATTATGGTTCTGTATTTTGCTCACACTTTTACTAGGATGGAGATGGAAGCAGATTACATTGGGCTACTGTTGATTGCTTCTGCTGGATATGACCCCCGAGTGGCACCCAAGGTTTATGAGAAGTTGGGTGAGCTCACGGGTGAGTCGGCATTGAGAGATTATCTCTCCACTCATCCCTCTGGAAAGAAGAGAGCAGAGTTGCTAAGACAAGCTAGAGTAATGGAAGAAGCACTCAGCTTATATAGGGAAGCAAGAGCAGGCCGTGGGGTTGAAGGCTTTCTATGAAGAGTCGATCTCCATTTGGAAGACCAGCACAATCTCTGACGAAGGTCAATTCTATGGAAGAAGCTTACTTGTATATATGCAGGGAGATGAGCAAGCTATGGTTCGGAACCTTCATGTAAGATTCACAACTGTATTTCTGATCCTGATTGCCTGTGAAATGGCAACTATGCAACCTTTGAATGCTTTCCGAGTGCTTCAATACATCTGTTTATGTGTACCATGTATTTTACCTTGGCGTTCATTTTTCAACCAAATTTGAACAGTTTATTTTGCTTGGGGGGTTTCATTAGCTTTTGTTTTGAGTTTGTGTCTGTCAATCATCAGCATCTTCTTCTATTCTTTCTAATAAAAAGGTAAGCAGCCTTCCAGGTAGGTCATCATTTGGAAGATGTAAACAGAGAAATGCTGAAGTGACGATCCCAAAGGCACTCTTGCTTGAACGCCGGTGGAGGAATATTCCATCTTTTGCTGCTGCGCTCACTATTACGATTAGTGAGGGACTGAACGCGGATCTTGCACTCTTGCTCGACAGCTAAACAGGTAGCCCCACCTGAGGGAAAATCCAATTCACAAATGCGAAACTTCTTTGAGTTGTATGCGTGTGATTCATGTAGAATTTTGCGTACTCGTTTAAATGGATTTCTCGGTCGAATTGTCTCTCTTGAACCATTCGTGCAGTAACTCAGTTTGCATCTCTACCCGATCAAATGGTCAAAATGTTGAAACCTCTCCTACGATGGTCATGTAGGTCTATAAGTGTATTTGACAAATATGGTTGCTGACTGCTGAGGCAAGTGATTCAATCGGGATTATTGCACCTCTGGAAAGACCATTTAATTGGGATATGATCCCTGGGATTGACAGGATGTATTGATAGAGAATTTACTGGTGGGATTTAGCCCCTATGAGTGGATTGGTTAGGGTGTTTTCCATGCGGTATCAACTAGAGCGGAAGCAGATTATTATTATTTTTCTTTGGTAAAATAATTTCTGATTTTAATTAGAGTGGTTATCCATGAACAATTGACGTTTTCATCTGCTCCTACAAACCACCCTTTTCAACCGTAGCTGCACCTTCCCCCCCCCCCTCCTCCTCCTCCTCCTCCTCCTCCTCCTCCTCCTCCTCTCTCTCTACATCCCCAGGTGGCTCCCCTCTCTGCCTCCCCTAGATTATCAGTGACACATTACATCAAGGTTCTCCTGATTTCTTCAACTGGGAATGTTCAGGCAGAGCTCCGATGCAGAAAACCCCAGATCACTGTCCAAATTAGAACCTTTGTGCTTCTCATTTTATAAATCAGTTCCTTTTTTTTTTTTGTGTGTGGCTCTTCTGAGGTTTATTCACCCACTATAAGAATCATTTGAAAAAAATTCATTTAACCCCCAAAAACTATGTCAAATTTCATCTACTACCCAATGGTTTCCAGAAACTCTAACCGGCCCCATTTAACTGACAGACTTGACTGAACATGTGAGTAGACATTCTTACCCTTTCTATTTGAAACTTTAAAACATTAAAATGAGATAAAATTACTAATTTGCCCCTTTCTTTAAAACACTAATTCTTGGTCTTTTCCGGTTGTTCGTCTCATGGTTCGGTATTCTTCAGTTCGTCTGGCGATTAGGTCGTCATTTTTCTTTGTTCTTCGTTTTCTCAGCGATTCTAGCAAATATTCATTCCTACTGATGTTCTTACTTCAACTTTTCTTTGTTAATTCCTATCCGTTTCAATCTGCATTATCTTTCCAGATCTGTTTTTAGCTCAGATCTGAAGCTTCTTTCATTGTCTCAGTTTCTTTTGTTTCAGTCAAGATTGATTGTTCTTGGTTTTTCCCTAACAAATCATATTTGCTTGCAGTTCCTCATGTTCTTCAGTTTCAGGTTTGGCAATCGTTATTGATTTTTCAGATCTATTTGCACTAGTTTTGTTCAATCTCATTTTTTCATCGTTTCTTGGATTTCTTCGTATTTCAGAAATCTCTGAATTTTTTTTTCTCTGGTCATTTGTTTTGGCAAACCCTTCCAGATGATTTCTCTCTGGTCATTCGAAGCTATCTCATCCACTTCAATTCCGGTTCATGTCTTGTGTTTCTCTAAAATCTCTCTGAATTCCAGTTTCAGAAATTTCAGTTTAGATCTTGAAGTTTCAATTCTATTTCTTGAAGTTCAGATTTGAGTTTCATCGATTTTGTTCAAGCAGTTTCGGTTATGTTTGAATTATCGGATTCGTGTTCTGGTCCGAGTTTAGATCTGAATTAGTCTACTTAGTTCGTCGTCTTTCATTTCTCGATTTCAATCAATTTCAGTTATTTTAGTTCTTGGTGGTGGCATATTGTTTCTGTTCAATTGACACTTCACTTCCCGATTGATGGATGCATCAACAAACGAAATTTGGCTGTAGTCTGTAGATTCTTCGAAAATGCCTTCATCTTCTTGGTCAGAATTCCTTCGTTTCTAGGTATGTTTTTTGCAGTGTCCCATAGCTTTTCAATTAGTTATTTCTCTAATGTTCACAATCCCTTTTTTTTCGCTAAAATTTCATTACCTTCCCTGCTTCTCGGACTCTCTCTCTCACTCTTGCCATCGACGGCCTCACTCCCTATCTTCTCTCCTTACTACTTCTTCTCCTTCACTTTTCTCTCACAATCCCTGGTCGACCAACGGGTTTCACCGTTGCAACTCATCGGAGAAGAAAGGTATCGAAAGAGAGATTTTCTTTTTACTTTGGGGGGCATTATCGTCTTTTACTATTGGGAAAATGGCAATATTGTCTTAATATTTGCAACTAACGGGACTCTACTAACATGTGGGATCTCTTTGACTAACGGTGGAAATATTTTGGGTGGTAAATGAGACATTTGAAAACCTTTTGGATAGTAGATGAGATTTTTGAAATTATTGGGGGTTAGATCGAATTTGACATAATTTTTGGGGGTTAGATGAAATATTTTCGAATCATTTCTAAGAATTAAAAATGCATCGTAAAAGATCCACCCTAGAGCAAATCAGGAGTGATGACAAACTTTGCCAATCATGATTCATGTCCAAGGACTGTTCCATGGAAGCGATCACACCTTCTCAAAGAAGCCCATTATCTTCATACATTCACTCCCACAGCATCACTAAATATCTTTGTTCCGGTGAGTTCCTTGGTCAGATTACAATCTTCTGGAAAATGATCTCAGCAAAACAACGGTCAGCCCAGCCCTGGAATTAGTTTGAGCCCAATATTCAAGCACTCAAGCTCAACCCAGTTCAGTTGCCTTGCCCAATGGTCAAGCACTCATTAGTTAGTACCATATCGATTTGAGGCCGGTTCTTCTCCACAGGATTTCATCACGTGTGGGATCCACCTCTGAAGTGTGTGATCCATTGGATGTAGATGATGATGGATTCCGATGTAGGGTACACATACATATACAGGTGATCTACATTCCAATGGTTTACCAAAAAAAAAAAAAAAAAATAGTCCAATGAGGTTTTTGTAGTGTACAAAATACGAAGAGATAGGAGACAAATCATGGCCAATGGGTGTCAACTGGTCGGAGCCGGTTTTGATCGCACCTAATCGGTTCCAATACTTTCGAGGCTAATTGATCCTCATTGGCTACATATTGAGTTACTTATAATTAATTATCGGGCTCATACCGGATAATTCCAAATAATTTAAAGCGGTTTAATCATGCTCATATCAATCAGTCGAAATTTAGGTTCATATCAATTGGTTTGGTTTTAAAACATTAAACCATCGATTTCCAAGATAAGTGACCAACAAACCCATGATCCTCCTTATTTATAAATTTGTTTCTCTTTTTTAACACTTAGTCAGGACTAAAGTTACGGAGTCAAGAGAGTGTATGGAATATAAAAAACATGGTCTCATTTTGGTTGGTTAGAGAAAGAAGACGTTCCAGAAACTCTATTAAATGAGACGTTTCATTTAGTATGACCTCTAAAACCAATTAGTTCTACCTCTACAAGGATCATAGAAACTAGATATTAAGACACAAGTCATAAAATCTTAAAATGAGATGTATACATTTTTATCCGTGATAATACTCTTGTTCCTGGATTCTATTGATTTTGTCTTCTTGAGAGTAATTTAAGAGCTGGATAATATTTGGTAAATCTAGTCTGATTCCAAGTTCCAAGGGAATGAACTAGACTCCAATTGAGGATCCAGCGGTCTCTCTTTAACTCGGTGCGCCTATCAATACATCGATAGGTGTGCCTGGTTAAGAGAGACCGCTGGATCCTCAATTGGAGGATCCAACAATTGGAGACGATAATATCCCCATTTTATCGTAGGATCTCAAACTTGGAAGCTAAAAAAACTAACTTTTGTTGCTTCAAAGCAAATGAAACAGAGCTAAAAAAAAAATCAGACCAAAACGAAGGCTTGGCCACCACTACCGTCACCCCCACCACCTACCATCCACCATCTACCACCACCATCACCACCACCCCCACCACCACGACCGCCACCATCGACCATCCACCACCCACCACCACCACCACCATATCTATAATTAAATCTAGAGCAGTGTTATTAAATAACATTTTGTTATCAAAAAACTGACTTCAAAACAAAAACAATAAAGTAACTCCAGCATAAAAACAACCGATCAAGAGCAAGAGTGTTATCAAAGGATTCAAATCCTCTCATGCCCTCATATTGGCAAGAGGATAATCTTGTGGCTGTCATTCATTGTCTGCGTATACATCGATATGTGCGTACAATAAACTATACACATGATTTTCTTTGCGCCGACGAAGGCATGTGAGGATTAAATCCGTTATCAAAAACACATAACCACTTAACTAGGTTTGTTGATTTCTAATATGGTCAGCATTTTATCAAACGATTATTTTGATATGACCCGATCGGTTTAACACGGTCTGGGTTTTGAGTTTCGACGCACCAGCGTTGCATATCTCTGTCGTAGGATGAGAGCATATATCCATATTGGTCCGAAGTGATTCGTTAACCTATTAATAAAAGGGCAGGATCTTCCATATGCCGCCCAATTCGCCTATTCTTTCGACCCTCTGATACTCTCCCCGAAATTCTCTGCACTGATCCCTTATTTTTTTTAGTTGTTGAAAACCAAAATCGAAAAAAAAAAAAAAAAGGTTGGTAAACAATCACCTTTCGTTAAAATAAAGATCGAAGTTATAAACAAACAAGCAAATCGCGGACTCCTCCATCTTTCGAGGTACCATTTCTGTCTGTTTTTAATTTCATGGCGATTTGACTCTGCGTATCATCGAATTATCAACATTTAATTATTTTGCGGGTCTGTATTTAGTTATGATCAATGCGTCGTATTTAATGTACTGCCATCGTTCTCCGTCTCTGTGGTTTTAACTTTTTCTGATCTGCTGCATTTTTTTTTTCTTTTGGACAAAGAATTACCCTACTTATGTCTACTAGAAACTAGAACCGCATTACGAACTTTATAATACACTTACTTTTTCCAATCCACACTCGATCAGCTTCACATATATTCCCTTTTTTCTTATTTGTTGGTACAAAATATTTGACAATGGTCTCCTATGAATGCCGATCCTATTATGATCAGTTAGTATTGCTAATTAAAAATTGAAATCGTGTTTTCCTTGAAAACAGTTGGATGTTGTTGTTATGATCTAATTTTATTTGACGAATCATAGTTTACAGGCAGGGGAGCTTGATGTTATCTTATTCAGCTAATCGATGTCTGTTTGAGCTTGAGTTAGAAAGTGTAGATTTGTGTACATTATCACATCTGTCCTCGAAAGCCATACTCACGTCATTCTTGAATTGCTGAAAGAGGCACCGTTTCTGCCTTAATTCCAGTCAACGTTTTTTTAGTTAAAAAGACATCTCCTCCCTTCCTCCACTCCTTGTCTCTTTTATGGCTATGTGAGGGATTACTAGGTCAAATATATTGTAATGGAGGAAGTAGCCCAAGAATCTGGAGAAATATCTGGAAAAGATTCTGATAGGGCAGTGGATGTTCCTGGAGGTGACGGTGTGATTGAAAGTGGAAGAGAATTGCTCTCTGAGCATATCGGGACTGGTTATGGGGCTGAGCTGGAAAATGACTGGGTTATGCAAGGAGTGAGTTCTATGAGTACAGTCGCAGCTTCTGAAGATTGGGACAGAACAGGGGACGGAGAGGACCAGTTTGAGCCAGTGTCTTTGAAAGACCAAGAGAAGAATACGTTGGATTCTCAGGGCAATGTGGATTCAGTCCGATATTCTAATCCAGATAATGTGAGCCAGTCTTCAAATGTGGCGGCTTTGGAATCTCATACTGGGAAGGCAGAATTGGACTCTTATCTGGATGTTGACACGCAAGATCATTCTTGTGAGAGTCCTGCATCTGAGGGACGAGATGCGCCTGGCCTCAGGCAATCGTCATCTGCAATTAGTTTCGATTCCTCCTCTGTTGTCTATGGAGAAGCTGGGTATTCTTCACCTGTTGCATCACCCACAGAACCTCAGCCTAAACCTGTTATACCAAACGTGTCCCCAGAACTCTTGCATCTTGTGGATTCTGCTATCATGGGGAAACCTGAAAGCTTGGAAAAACTGAAGGCTGTTGTATGTGGTAAGCAGAGTTTTGGGGGAGCAGAAGAAATTGATTGTGTTGCCGTTTTGGTGGTAGACTCACTTATTGCCACAATGGGTGGTGTAGAATGTTTTGACGATAATGAAGACAACAATCCTCCTAGCGTGATGCTGAATTCCAGGGCTGCCATTGTAGCGGGGGAACTGATTCCTTGGCTTCCTTGGGAAGGAGACTTTGCGGATTTTATGTCGCCTAGGACACGGATGGTTAAAGGTCTGCTTGCAATACTGAAGGCTTGCACAAGAAACAGAGCAATGTGCTCCACGGCTGGTCTATTGGGAGTTATTTTGAACTCAGCAGAGAAGATATTTGTTATGGAAGTTGGTTCAGCAGAGCAGATTCACTGGGATGGTACACCTTTATGCTACTGTATCCAATACTTAGCTGGACATTCGCTAAATGTAATTGATCTTCATAGGTGGCTTGGGGTAATCACAAGAACTCTTACCACAGTTTGGGCGACCCGTTTGATGCTTGCATTGGAAAAGGCCATTGGTGGAAAGGAAACTAGGGGTCCAGCATGCACGTTTGAGTTTGATGGTGAAAGTTCTGGCTTACTTGGTCCAGGAGACAGCCGCTGGCCATTCACCAATGGTTATGCATTTGTAACATGGATCTATATAGAATCATTTGCAGACACTCTTAATACAGCAACAGCTGCTGCAGCAATCGCAGCTGCTGCTGCAGCTACATCTGGCAAGTCATCTGCTATGTCAGCGGCTGCTGCTGCAAGTGCACTTGCTGGCGAAGGTACAGCACACATGCCAAGGTTGTTCAGTTTTTTATCTGCTGATAATCAAGGGGTGGAGGCATATTTTCATGCGCAGTTTTTGGTCGTTGAAAGTGTTAGTGGCAAGGGAAGGAAAGCTTCCTTGCATTTCACTCATCCATTCAAGCCACAGTGCTGGTATTTTATCGGTTTGGAGCATACTTGCAGGCAGGGGCTACTTGGGAAAGCTGAGAGTGAGATGAGATTGTACATTGATGGCAATTTGTATGAGAGTCGTCCATTTGAGTTGCCACGGATTTCCAGGCCTCTTGCATTTTGCTGCATTGGTACAAATCCACCTCCAACAATGGCTGGCTTGCAACGTCGTCGTCGCCAATGTCCATTATTTGCTGAGATGGGGCCTTTTTATATTTTTAAAGAGCCAATTGGCCCAGAGAAGATGTCTCGTTTGGCTTTTAGGGGAGGCGATGCTGTGCCTTCTTTTGATAATGGGGCAGGGTTACCATGGCTAGCAACTAATAACTATGTAAGGAGTTTGGCTGAAGAAAGTGCACTTTTGGATGCAGAAATTGGAGGAAACTTGTACCTGCTTTATCATCCAAGTTTGCTCAGTGGGCGTTTCTGCCCAGATTCTTCCCCTTCTGGTGCTGCAGGTCAGCTATTGGTGACATTTTCATTTCCATTTGTGAAAATTTTACAACTGCTTCACCTTTAGCCTTTGGTGATTCTTCCCTTTAAACCCATGGAGTTTTTCCAAATATACTACTGGTCCTTTGCTTCTTAGCTTTCCAGAGTTTGATTAACATCTGTGCGTTTATGGTACAACGCAGGAATGGAATATAATTACTGCAATAACATGTTATATATAGGGAGCTGATTTCATGGTTTTGTTATTTTGTTCTGAAAATAAATTATTTATATTTTATTTTAATTTTATATCAAGCTTTATCATATCTTTATGTCATTTATGCACATTGAAGAAATTTGAATTGTATTCATCCCAGCCAGTAAAATAAACCCTACTCTTTGTCCCACTTCGAATGCTTTTGGGTTTATTAAAACTATATGAAGTGATTCCCCTAATATAAAAATAAAAAGAACAATAACAAGAAGAAGAAGTATTGCATGTGTGACTGTTTTAGATAAGATACTTTTTGGATGGTGCTCAGTCAAGATGCGTAATAGATTAGAGTTTTACAATTAGATTGATTAAAATATTCTGAGTTGAAATAGTTCTGCATTTGTAAAGTTGTTATTGTTTTTTTTTTTTGATAGGCAGGCCCCAAGGAGAGTTGAACTCATGATTTCTTAACTGTGAGGTGTTGGTACTCTCCAACTGAGCTACCCTTTGGGGCTATTGTATCTTCATTAGAATAAACAATAATAAAAGTGAAAATAAAAATTGTAAGTTGTTGTCTCCAAGTGGTACTTGCTACTTGTTAGTGTACTCAAGTTATAATTTGGATGAGAACTTTATTAACTGTTTTTCCTATATTCATTTTCTTCTCAAGGATTTTGAGGAATTCATTTTTTTTTTGTTATTGAATTCATTTGCTTATAATGTTCTAGGGGCACACCGTAGGCCTGCAGAGGTACTTGGTCAAGTTCATGTTGCTACACGTATGCGTCCTGTGGAGTCTTTGTGGGCCATGGCCTATGGAGGACCCCTGTCTTTACTTCCACTCACGGTAGGCTATGTTGAAAAGGATACCTTGGAACCACAACATGGGAATTTTCCATTGTATTTTGCTACAGCTTCTCTTGCTGCTCCAATTTTCAGAATTATTACTATAGCTATTCAACATCCTGGAAATAACGAGGAGTTATGTTGGACAAGGGGACCTGAGATTTTGTCGATAATATTAAAATATTTGCTGCAAACTTTGTCTTCTTTGGATCTTGGAAAGAAAGATGGGGTTAGAGATGAGGAACTTGTGGCAGCAGTTGTCTCTCTCTGTCAATCTCAGAAAAACAATTATGCACTGAAGGTGCAGCTTTTTCAGACTTTGCTGTTGGATCTGAAAATGTGGAGCTTATGCAACTATGGATTACAGAAGAAGCTCCTCTCATCACTTGCAGACATGG
This sequence comes from Protea cynaroides, assembly GCA_028583415.1. NCBI lineage: Eukaryota > Viridiplantae > Streptophyta > Magnoliopsida > Proteales > Proteaceae > Protea > Protea cynaroides. The sequence continues at coordinate 134,698,038 of CM053276.1, forward strand.
TTTACACCGAGTCATCAGCAATGCGAGATGCAAATGCCATCCAGAGGCTTCTTGATGGATGCCGTAGATGCTATTGGATCATTCGTGAAAAAGATTCTGTTGATACTTTTTCACTGAAGGAGGGACAACGTCCTGTTGGCGAAGTGAATGCTTTGGTTGATGAACTCTTGGTGGTTATTGAACTCCTAGTGGGGGTAGCACCTCCTTCGTTAGCTGTTCAAGATGTCCAATGTTTAATTGGATTTGTGGTTGACTGTCCACAACCTAATCAGGTAACACATATTTTCTGACATAACTTTCCCTGCACAGAATAAATGTACAGTTGGTTCATATTTCGTTTGATCACAATGCTGGTATTCCCTCTCTCTCTTTTCCTTTTATCTCTGGCAACTTTAGTCCTTTGGGTCTTCAGTCATCCTTTAAATATTTCCATGTTATTATTCTATTATATAAATGTGGGTGAGTTAGACTGAGCCATCAACTCAACTCAACTGAGACTTATCCGAACTAAATAGGTTTGGTTACACAAATCCTGTTTCACCATTCAACTCTATGGATAACTGAGTGATGCAAGGCTAGGGCTTAGCCTGACTAAGATTTATTACACCAGCCCCAATAATAAATCAACTAGTAAACCAGGAAATCAGTAATAGAGAACTTATCTTCCCGGTCAATTCGACCATTGGTTGATCAAGTAATTTGGAGAGCTTGTAGCTTGATATGCCCTTGTCACAATATCCAAATTTGAGGTCGATCTGATCAACAGTTGAAGAGATATGAATTTTTGAAGTTGCTGTGGTACTCTGGCTTCTGCATTTGAACCGATGAATGGAACTATGGATGTTGAAAATGGTGTGGTACCGATCAGATTGGGTGACCTTCTTCACTCAACAGCAAACAAACTTGATGGAGTCCCTCTCAACCTTTGAAGCCTTCAAGGGAGCAAGGTCACAGCAGCAATGGAGGAGTTCGGTAGCAGCAATAGCAGTTAGGAATCAAAACAGAAAACAGGGAACCGATAGGGTTATGGAAGAGGGGAAGTAAGAAGAAACATGAGAAGATGAGAGGAGAGATTAGAGCTTGCGGCTGAGTCTCACAGCCAAGAGACTCAGCTGCAAATAAAATCGCAGACAAATCTTCTTTTTTTTTCGTTCTAAAACTCCCTTCTTCTACTGCTTCTATTCATATATATAGAATTGCTTTGAATGCAAATATGAAAGTGGACTGGTCAATCCTATCTTGTTGACAACTAGCAAGAAGGGAAAGTCCAATCTTGGAAATAAAATTTTACAAAAGAAGAAGAATCTCATTTTGTATTTGCCTAATACATACTTGACTAATACATACTTTCTAAAAATTGAAAATAGAAACTTTCTAAAAATTGAAAATAGAAACTTTCTAAAAACTGAAATTAGAAACTTGTTAAAACTGAAAAATAGAAACTTTCTCTTAGGTAAGTAGCTTAACAATAGCAACCAGTAATTTAGGTAATATATATTTATGGCCTATATAGAGTGCGAGCCTTGGTGTGACGGTAAGGTTGTTATATTGCAAACTGGTGGTCACGGGTTCGAAACACAGAAACAGCCTCTCCACATTGTGGGGGTAAGGCTGTGGACATTCTGCCTCTCCCCAGACCTTGCAGTAACGGGAGCCTTGTGCACTGGGACACACTTTTTTTTATATTTATGGCCTATATATATTTAGTTTTTTTTTTTTTTTTTTTTGACTGCATCAGTGAGCAGGGGGCATTTCTATGTTTCATAATTTAATCTGTTGCGTGTCATTGTTTTAAATTTGGAGTTTCACCACTACAGGAAATAATCTTTGCAGATTATTTTCTTCTAGGACGAGTACTTTTGGATTCAGGCATTATTTTCTTCATTGTCATTTGTTCTTTCAATGTGAAGTTAGAGCTCTGTTATGCATATCCAAATTTCTCCAAAACTGTCTATTAGGTTAATTTTTGATGTATTTCTATATTAAATACTGTGGCACTTTTAATAAGAACGAGTTCCTTACTGGTGTGCTTTTCCAGGTTGCCAGGGTGTTGCACCTGATCTACAGATTGGTGGTACAGCCAAATACATCTAGGGCTCAGACATTTGCAGATTCATTTGTATCATGTGGAGGGGTAGAAACACTTCTTGTCCTCTTACAAAGGGAAGCGAAATCTGGTAACCGTTGCTGTTCAGAACGTTCTAAGATTAAGGAGGATGGTAGTTTATCACATGAGGGTTCTGGACTTGATACTGGTATGGTACAAGAAAAAGGTCACGATGACATTCTAGAATCTCGTGAGGGAAAGGAAACAGTTTTAAGTGAAGAAGGTTATGAGTCACAGTCCTCAAGTATAGACAATTCCGTTGTGGTCTCCATTGGTGAAAACTCTGAAAGAATGGCATCTGCCACTGAAAACCAATTTCTGAAAATTTTGGGTGGTATGAGTTTTTCAATTAGTGCTGAGAGTGCTAGGAATAATACTTATAACATTGACAATGGTGATGGAATTGTTGTCAGGATCATCAATCTGCTGGGTGCACTAGTGTCATCTGGGCATCTGAAATTGGGTTCACATGAACCTCAAAATATTACTAGTTACATTATGGGTGATGGGTTGCATGATGGAGGTGGTACTATGTTTGGTGACAAAGTTGCTCTGCTACTTTTTGCTTTACAGAAAGCTTTTCAAGCGGCACCTGAGAGGCTTATGACTAACAATGTCCACATGGCTTTATTGGGTGCATCGGTATGCCCCTGCCTTGCTTAGATTTTTGTTTCATTTGTTTTTATGGCTTTTGTTAATGATGATAAGGTTGTGAAGTTTGTGCCCGAATTTGTAATGAGGCTGGTTTTGGGGCTGGGTTTTTTCCAAAATTAACAAATACTAGCCCCAGCCTGGCTATGTGCACTCTTATACAAATATCAAACATGTAAACTTGCTTTATGTGTATTTAGCAATTTACTTTGAATTACTTTTCCAGACAAAACCTTGATGTGTTATTAACAAGTGTGGTCAAATGAAATTCCATTACAAACATTACATCTTTTGTGCATTTATTTCTTATCCTGTTGGCTTTATTTTGATACATTTTCTTGTGCGGGGACTTATATGTTTATATTCTCTTTCAGATAAATGCTTCTTCAATAGATGATGGGCCAAATCTTTATGATTCTGGTCATCGTTTTAAACATCTTAAGCTTTTATTGGTTCTTCTCCGTTCCCTACCATATGCACCGAGGGCAGTCCAAATTCGGGCATTGCAGGTAACATCTTTATGCCTTCTCTCTTGGCACGTTTTCCTTTTTTGTATGAATATGGCCCAAGTAACTTCTATGTACCCTCTGAATTGTGCTCTGCCTTGTGTTTATGTGACTAAATTTGTTTTGATTTGAAGTGTTGACCTTAGTCTATTGAATTTCCCCTTCTCATATCCTTTTCTGAGGACCAAACGCAATGATCAATATGGTAAAGATGCCAATCTTCAACCATCTTTCTGGATTGCACATTGGAGCTCTAGCTTGGGAATCTGTCCATCATACATTCAGCAGAGAGAGATTTATGTAATGTTTGTGTGTTCCTTTGAGAGAGATTTAATGCAATGTTTGCAGTTTTTTTATTGGAGCAAACCCATGCCCTGTCCTTGCAGAAAGAATAATGGACACAGAAATTTAGGCAATGTTTGCAGGGTTTTTTTTTATTTGAGCAGACCCCTGCCCCATCCTTACAGAATGAATAATGAAAAGGATTCTCATCTCTGAAGGGACTAGCATCCTAATGATAGACCATTCGATCTAAAAAGAGTTCTGTTTACGAAAACTGCTTGTTTCACTTCCTTAATTTACTGCCTTTTTGAATATGAAGTTTGCAGTGCTCTCCTTGAGGAGATAGAAGTTCAATGGGAGATGGTGCAGTTCCTGCCCATGCTGGTTGCGACTTGGAAAGGTAATTCTTGCAAGCTTCAGTCTTTCATCCTGGCAGCTGTCTTGGAGCTAGGGGCTGACTCCCGATACCAAACTCCATGACATGAGTGATTAAGATTCATTACAACTTTATGAAGGAATGAACTCCCCATAGAGCCTGGATCTCACCACTTGCTTAGCCAGGTCATCTGCAATCTTATTGGTGCTTCCTGGCCACCGTTGGATGTTAATTTGCGTACAGGAAGTCAATTCTCTAATGGATCTTATTAATTAAGCATAACACCCCGGAACCTCCCTGGCATCTGTCCTATCCATCTTATCACATTTACATAACCCTCTTCCATTATTGCATGGGACCAGCCCTTCTCAACCAATAATCTGATTCATGAATAGGACCAGAAAATGCTGGAACCATTCTACGCCTTCACAGCCTTATAACTTGCTCACTGCCTGAAAAGCCTTGATTTCCTAATGAACATCCATTTACATTCAATTTAGCCATCCTTCCAGGGGGCTGCCGATGGTAGTCCAGTCCTGTTTCTTTTTTCTCTCACGAACGTCACAGGGACTCTAGTCTCTGAAAAATTTATAAGAAAGACATATCAGCTTAGCCTTTAGCCCAATTTGTGACCCAGCATTTAATTTTATCTATCACCTACATAACCTCAGCTTGCTTGTTTTGAGAAAAAAAGGCAATTGTTGCTTTCTTCCCAAAAGCACCAAAAGAGGCTAACTAGAATACTTTTTAGTAGGAATCTACGCTTCCTCCGGAAAAGCTTCTTGTGCCAAAACTAAGTGAGTTTCTTGACTTCCTTAAGAAACACTAGAGGCACATGTAGCATGGTCAGGAAATGATGCCAAATTTGTTTGGCAAAGGAGCAAAACAGAAATAGATGATCAACAGATTCGTTGTCTCTTAGACACATCATGCAAAGTTGAGGAGAAAGGTTACTCTTCTGATACACATCAGTGGTTAACACCTTTTATGTTTTATTTTCCAATCCAATGCCCTGCATTACATAGGTAATTATGATTACCACCACACCTTATGAGAAAAATAACCATGCAGATTCTCTTCATCATCGGTGTAAACAATGATGCCCAAATCATTAAATAAAGACTTGGACGAAAACTCCTGCTGTATTTTCATTTTCTATTTGTTTTAGCTTTTAGCCAGCTGCAGTTGTTGTTGTACTATACATTCTATTTAGTAATAAAATCTCTTAAGTTATCTATAAATGAAAAAGGCTTCGAAGAAATCTTGCCATTACTGTTAAGAGCCCAGATCCTTATATCAGGGTGGTCATTAGATAAGAATTTTTTTTATATGGTCTCGAGCAAATACTGAACTTGTCCAAATTCCCCCTCCCTAAAGCCCCTCCTAAATTGAAATTTTTTTTTGGATAGGTCTGGTAAACTGGAAGTTCCGAACGATATTCTTACCGAAAAGTTGAATCTTTTTTTTATTTTTAAATTGCATGTTCTTTTCTTAGATTCTCCATTGTTATGCTCACCTTGGCTAGCATATGAGGGTATAGGGGGATATTTGTTTGGATGACTTCAAATGGTGGTCATTGTGAAAGTTGTAGTGTGGTTTATATTATTATTATTATTATCCAATTTCTCTCTATTTCCATACAAGTAGCCATTTGAATTTCCAAAATTTAGCTTCTGAACTCTTCTTTTCTATATGATTTCAGGATCTTCTGTTTTTGGCTTGCAGTCATCCAGAAAACAGAAGCAGTGTTACAAAAATGGAAGAATGGCCAGAGTGGATCTTGGAGGTTCTTATTTCCAATTATGAGGTACTAATTGGGATTCTGTCCTCAATTGATATTGTTTTTGTGATGTTCTCTATAAGTCAATCCTCTGATGTTATGCCTTTTGAAACCATGGTTGTCAAGGCCACTGGGCTAACCAAGGCGGTGGAGGGTCGCCTAGGCAACTAGGCGACAAGGTGCCTGCCTAGGCCATCTAGGTGCCCTAGGCATGCATCTAGTAAAGCAATGATAGTTATGTGGTAGCGTGTCGAATGCACCAATTTAATTAAATATTTCTTTACTGACCTGATTAATAAACTATAAATAGGGTAAGCAAAGGTCGATCCCACAGAGAGTGATTTGATCAAAATTTATATTCTACTCTTTAATTAATGCTAAACAAACACAATAACGAAGGAGGTTTTGGTTGTTTGAATCAAATTGAAAGTAAACAGACAGAATTTAAATAGGAAAATAATTAAATGAGAATATTCAGTTCTTGTTTCAATATCCACCTACACATGCAATGAGTAAAATTAATTGCAACATTAATCTCTTCCTCCCAATTAGAATTAAAGACCCTAGATAACAATACGTCTGTTATCCGAGTTTTCCCTTAAGTTTCTCTACTGAAACAAGCTCTTCAGAGAGATCTAACCATTGAACAACATTGAATAAGTTCTCAATGTTTAATTCAAAGGTAGCATTAAGTAGGTGGAAAACAAATCAATCTAAGCAATAATCACACACAAGCGGGGATTATTTAACTTAGGTTATATTATTCATAATGATGAGATGAAAACTTGGACATAATCATCTACCACTGTTTGCTACTTGTGATTAAAACTAGGACGATTACGTATCACAGATTATAGATCTAGCAATTAATATTAATCTAATCGATTCCGCAGGCCATTACTAAATTATTCAGACAAACATCATAAATAAAGATAAAAGAATAACATAAGCAATTCCAATAAAAGAGAGAAGAAGAACAACGTTACTCAAAAGCGATTACACCATTGACATGAGTTTGGGCTTCAAAATCCCCTTAAACTGAATGAGAAAATTAGCTAGACATTACAATCCTTTCAGAGAGAAAAATTTCCAGCAAACGAGAGAGAGATCTCTGATCTTCAACATTAGTGCTCTATATATAAAACATGACAATCCTTTGTAACTTATATCCTCTTCTTTGTGTAGGATTCCTTCTTTGTGTAGGAGTCCTTCTCTATTTAGGATTCTGAAATTGTGGAGTCTTCTTTTCTTCGTTGGAGTCTTCTATTGTAGGTTTAGGTTTCCTAACTTGAGTAGGAGACTCTTTATGGAATTTTCATCCACCGTTGAATGCTTTAATTAGGTTGTACGGCTGCTCCAGTTCGGATTCGGATCAGATTTTCATGACAGACTTTGATGCAACGTTTGGAGGTCCAAACGAACTCAGATTTTTCTCCATAATACCATTCCAAAAAGGTTGAGATGTCCTCTACAACTTTGCTGAAGACAACTTTTCAATTCTAGAACTCTTTCTACGTCAAAAACCTGCATGAAGTTCAGAATGCCAATATTAAGAATGCTGGAATTTTTTATCTTTTAGCAATTAATTCACAAAGTCTCTAAAATATGCTAAACTTATAAAATTCATTCTATTCAGTTCAATTAGGCATAAAACACATTAAAAAACATAGTGCAATGGGAATAAAAATATAGAAATTACACACTTATAATTATGATTTAATTATGCATTTGTGCTTATATGCTCAATGTGCATGCTTCATGTACAATGATTTTCTAATTGATTTGCATCTTGTACGGTGCATGCTTCATATTTTATACATTCAAGCACTGGGAAAGAACATGATTCAGAATGAGTAAAGCTTTTGCATAGTATGATTTATAAAACGTATAATCTTCTTTTGCATTTGCATTTCAAGCTCAACCATTTCTTTTCTCTACTAAACAAGAAATAATTGATTAATTGTTATCTGTGAGAGGATAAATAAAGAATCACTAAAAGTTAACAGATCACGCATACAACTTAAGGCATGAAACAGAGAAGAAGAAGATGACTGACAGTCGACAGATTACCCGTTGGGTCGCTGCCGATTGGATCACAGTTGCCTGTTCGCAGTCCCTCACAGAGGAAGTCATCGCCATAAGGGTTTCAGTCTTTCTGCGAAAGGGTAGCTTTCAGTCTGTCAGAGAGAATGTTTGACTGTGGGGTTTTGATCAACTTCAGCTCACTTTTTTCTCTCTTTATTTTTATTTTATTTTTTTCCCTTGGATTTCATACGCATGTGTTCCCTGCACTTGATGTACCAAAAACCAGTACGCTAACAAATAAAAAAGTCAAAAATAGAATCAACTTTTTTGTAACATAAAAAAAAAAAACCAATGTAAAGCATCCGCGAGGTTGCAAGGAGGGCCAAGGCATTGCCTAACCAATGCCCAGGTGACTGAGGGAGGCCCCATACATGCAAACAATAAGGCAATTGCATGCCTTGGGTGGCCAGATACACTTTCCTAGGCGACGCCTTGGCAACTATGTTTGGAACATGAAATGATTAGAAACTATGAAGTTATATACACACACACACACACACACACACACACATATCCCCTTGTTATACTAACTGAATTGGTTGTTGCTGCAGATGGGTTCAACCAAATGTTCAAATGGTGCAAGCCTTGGTGACATAGAGGACATTGTACATAATTTTCTCATTATCATGTTAGAGCATTCAATGCGACAAAAAGATGGCTGGAAGGTTGGAATTCTTTCTTCTTTGCATTTTATGCTTAATTCCCTCTTGCTGGAATGCCATTTCATATTTCATAAAGTCTAGAGGTCTTACATATCTTTTCAATCTGTTATGATTTCACATGTTCCTTTTTGGATGTTGGTACTTGTATGTGGTTTGGTTACTACTGTGAATTTTCTGTTACATCCCCTGTCAGCATTAAAAATCAAATTCAGGGAGAAGTGTTGAACATCGACCATTGTTTACTGTATGGTGGTTACTTTTGTTCTAGTTTTTCTTCTTCGAAACTGTTGTATTTTGTCAGTTGCAATAGATGGGAACTACGTACTATTAAAACAATATGAAACATCTAGTCCCCCCTCCCCCACCCCACACACACACTTGGAAAACATGCCACACAATGACAACTTTTGACAGTGACATAATGATAGGTCACTTCAATTTATCTGTGAAAAACCCATTTTGCCCCTAAGTTAAAATAATTTTTGGGAATAAATCGAGGGAATGAAAATAAGGTGACATGTTCTAAATATACCGATAGAGGTGTCATTCAGACAATTCCATACTATAGAGGTGTCTATAGTTGTAGGCGATGCTGCTTGTTGTTGTTTTATTAATTTCATTTATATTATTTGTTCTTACCTTTCTTTTACAGGATATTGAAGCTACGATTCATTGTGCAGAATGGTTATCTATGGTTGGTGGATCTAGCGCAGGAGACCAACGCATCAGGTGCTTCTATGCGTTGTAATAGGCATTATGATTTGTTTATTATGTCCCTAGTTTTTTTTACTAAAGGAAAAATGTAGTTTATTTTGAAGAAAGCCACTACGTCCACAAACACTTTGTAATTTGGCCATCAACTGTAAATAATCCGGATACTATCACATTATTCAATTGGATGGGTCCTGCAGAGAAAATATGAGTTTGACTCAAGCCTTAAATGATGTATGACACAATGTTAATTTGTAACACAATACAATTGGTTGCTCAGTATTTAGCTATGTGTTGGGAATGTTTAGTTTTTATCTTAAAAGTTTGAACTAGTAAGTGGAGGGACTCTCACATATATAAGGTACCCAAGGTTCTAGTCTTAAGCAATGTGAGACTGTACCCAACATTCCCCTTCACGTGTTGCCCCTCTTTTGGGTGTTAGTACACACGTGACAAATGTGGTCTCACTTTTGGGTGACTGTAATAAGGGAACCTGGAGTTCTGATACCATGTTAAGTTTTTATCTTAAAAGTTCGAATTAGTAAGTGGAGGGACTCTCACATATATCAACGACGAGCCTTGGTGTGACGGTAAGATTGTCATTGCAACCTGGTGGTCACGGGTTTGAAACATGGAAATAGCCTCTCCACATTGTGGGGGTAAGACTGCATATATTCTGTCCTATCCAGACCCTGTAGTAGTGAGGGACTCTCACATATATAAGGCACCCAAGGTTCCAGTCTTAAGCAATGTGTGACTATACCCAACAGGGAAGAGTAATCATTTAAATCTCAAATTCTCAATAATAACATATTAAAATGTTCTTTTAGTATTTCTTAGATTAATTACATAAACAAAACAAAGCATAGTCCATGTCTTGGTCAGATGGTGGTATAACCATCTAATTGGACAGTTTGTTGGCTAAGTTAGTGAACTTGAATAACAAGTGGGTCATAATATTGACCCACACTTAAGGTTTGGTTACTCCCTGCCTTTATGGAAGAGGTGTACTTTGTACAGCCCAGAGATCATATAGATCGGAACCCGGAGTGATAAGAACGAAAGGGTTGGTGTGGTCATAGCTACAACTATTGGCGCTTCAAAAGGCTTAGATTCTAACGGTGCGACTGAAAAACTATGGGTGTAAGCCCCGAAAGCATTTGGTACTTCGGTAGGCGAGCAACCCTTAAACCAAAAAAAAGGTGACTTGCCTTATTTCTGTATTTCATTCTCTATTTTTCCTGCCTCAAACAAAATGAAAATAGAGGGGAGGCCTATGGATCCGAAGTTTAATGAACTTGAATGACAAGTGGGTCATAATATGGACCCACACAATTTTGGGGAAGAGGTGGTGGTTGACTTAGTTTATTGGCTGGACCAAATCCTAGAAAACTTATATTCACAATTTTTGGTGAAAAAGAAATAAGTTTCATTAACTTGGTCAAAATTCAGTGCTTCAACCTCGGTGATCTTTTCACGTTCTCTATTTATTATTATTATTTTTTTTAATGTTTTCTACAGTTTGAGGGCGAGCCTTGGTGTGATGGTATGGTTGTCATATTGCAGCCTGATGGTCATGGGTTCGAAACACGGAAACAGCCTCTCCACGTTGTGGGGGTAAGGCTGCGTACATTCTGCTCTCCCCAGACCCTGCAGTAGCAGGAGCCTTGTGCACTGGGATGCCCTTTTTGTTTTCTACTGTTGCTTGGATCTGGAATTTGACATTTTGAGATCACTAGTTGGCTGTTCAGCGTTCACTTTCCTTTATACCAATACCATGGTTGCACTTCCATAGGGTTTTTACAAATTTGATTTATTATGTTGCTTATATGGTAGTGGTCTGGGAAAAGTATTTTGAGATGATTAGGCAAATATCTACTTTGAAATTAAACTGCTTTAAAGTTCCTGAATTTTTTTCCTGGATGGATGCAGTAAGTAATTGATTTAATTTGGTTGTCTTAATTGAAATTTATAACTATATTAGCTATTAATTAGTTCTACACATTGGCGATTGATTCTTATACTTCGTTTGGTTAACATCTTGAAGACGTGAAGAATCATTGTCCATATTCAAGAGAAGGCTCTTGGGTGGCTTGCTGGATTTCGCTGCTAGGGAACTTGGGGTTCAGGTATTTTCTGCTTCTTTGCTAGTCAATGCATTATTTGAGCTATAATTTTTATTTATTCATCTGTTTACTTGCAATTTCTTTTCAAACTCGTGTAAAGACACCTAGGTTAGCATAACCTAGAAATTTGGTTTAGATTCCCTAAATGCCTAGGCACTTAGCCTAGTTCCAAACTTCCAATGTTCCAATCAAACATCAAAGATAGAGTATTGGAAATGATAAAACAAAAGGTGACCGGTCTAAGGACGGGCAGATTGGGTGCCTAACACCTTCCCAATTCGTAATTGATGCTTACGTTCTTTGGTGAGACCGAAAAGCCGATCCATTGAGTTATTGAGTCATTAGTGTCTTCCATTGAGTTATTGAGTCATTAGTCCTAGACCTTATCTAGGTGGCGATTCTAGATTTCACCATCCATTGGCGTGGATTGTCACGACCCAAACCTGTACAAGGTAAGAGTACAACCCTCACGGGCGCCGTACTAACGATTGAACCAAGTAACTAAAAATTTAAATTTAAATTTCCAAAATAGTCCAACTCAAAACAATAAATAAAGTAACAAGTCAACCAAACCTATTGGTGGCAGTCTAGTGTGCTATAAACATGAAATAAAAATACTTGTCCTCACACTTGAATTCAAAACCTTATACATTCATTTTAATAAAATAAAACTTCGACTCAAAACTAAAGATAGGTTTGTACATCCTTTATGCTCGCTCTTTCTCCTGATCAACTTCTTCATCATTTGAGATATCATAGTAAGGGGTGAGCTCACAAAGCCCAGTAAAAAGAACATAACAAAAGTACAACACTAAGATGATCACCAAAAATAGAACGAATAAACAATGCAAGAAAACTCACTTTTCATTTACTTTCAAAATAACTTTCATTTAATTTCACTTCCAAAACAATTTTCATTTACTAAGAATTAACATCTACCATTGCCCTAGTAGAGGGTTAACCACAGCCCAAAGCGACTCAGATGGCAATGACTATCCACCCTATTGTCCTCGAGAGCGACTCAGATGGCAATGACTCTCCACCCTATTGCCATCGATAGCGACTCAAATGACAATGACTCTTTACCCTATTGTCCTCAATAACGACTTAGATGACAATGACTCTCCACCCTATTGTCCTCATTAAAGACTCAGATGGCAATAACATCAATATTCAATAGAACATATCATAATCAACACAAATCCATGCCTACGACATTGAAACAAAAAGATAAGGCAAAGAAGCAAAACATAAATCCAACTATGAAGTGTCACCCTAGTGGTGCAATTCTGAAATATTCCACTTACTCTACTCCAAAATAAGTTGTCCCTTTGCAGGTCAGCAACTCAAACCTACAAATATCAAAAGTCTAAGATCACTTTACAAATTCCCAAATCAGAAACTTTATTATCCAAACAGTGCCTTATTTACCCCTAATCTCTACTTCTAGACCCTTCGAACTAGGTCACTAAAAGTGTACGAATCTGTCCATAAATCTGAACTAACATATATACTAATTATACAACTTGAAACTTCCATATTTATATTGATATGGTACTGGTTGTATGAATCTGACACCGACCTTACAGATATTTGAATCTGATATACTGATATGTGGACTTGTAGATACTAATGTACTCATAAATCCGTTAAGAAATATGATTTATAAATCTGTACTGATGTACCATCTGGACTGAAATATATAAGTGATATAAATAGGTACTGGTATATATAAAAATATGAACTGAAAGCAAAATCTGACACAAATCTGCCATATAATTGATGGTACAGACCTGGTATGACATCTGTTACTGGTATAAATTACAGAAACACATATGAATCTGGTATTTGCTCTGTAATAAACTGTTGCTGATCTATTATATAATTCTTATATGAGACTGGTATACTGGATTGTACATGCAATATGGACTGCCTATGCAGATTATAGGCTGTATGTAAAAACAGTATACCAACTAATATGCCTCCAATCTGATTCCAAAACTGACTTATCTGATTCTAGAACTAGGTGCCTATTTATATGTATATAAATTATAAGATCTAGAGGGCGAGCCTTGTTGTGGCGGTAAAGTTGTCATATGCAACCTGGTGGTCACGGGTTCGAAATACGAAAACAACCTCTCCACGTTGTGGGGGTAAGGCTGCGAACATTCTGCCCTCCCCAGACCTTGTAATAGCGGGAGCCTCGTGCACTGGGATGCCCCTTTATAAATTATAAGATCTGGTACATAAGCTGAAAAATCTGATACAACCAATTTAGGAGTAAAATTGGATAATCATATATATAATCTGAACTGAGTATATAATAAAATCAAGGGTAAATTACACAAACACCCCCTCTACTGTAGTGAAATTACACAGAACTACCCTGCTTTTACAAAAGTTACACAGAATACCCGTCTAACAATGTTATCATACAATCTCACCCACACCGTTACTTTCAACTTAACGGCAGAGGGTTAATTTTTTTTTAAGACAAAAATACCTTTACTAAGTGTATTTTTGAAAATGAAAAAGAAAATAAAAAAAATCACAAAAAAATATAAAGTTGAAATTGAAAAGTTTTGAGGGTAAAAAAAGTTTTTTTAGCTTCTAAAAAGAATAAACCCTTTTAGGTCATTTTACACTTAGTAAGTGTATTTTTGTCTAATAAAAATTTGACCCTCTTCCGTTAAGTTGAAAGTAACGATGTGGGTGAGATTGTATGATAGTATTGTTAGAGGGGTATCTTGTTACTTTTGTAAAAGCAGGGTAGTTCTGTGTAGTTTCACTAAAGTAGAAGGTGTGTCTGTGTAATTTACCCTAAAATCAATAAGATCAAAATCTGGTAGAGTGTGTGTGTGTGTGTGTGTGCACAGTCCAGTTTTCATATGCAATCCTGATTGTATGCACAGTCCAGAATTTTACTTATCCAGTCCGATTTACATAAGTCAGTCCAGGACTGGACTGATGTAAATCGGACTGGATAAGTAAAATTCTGGACTGTGCATACAATCGGGACTGCATATGAAAACTGTATATAGAATCTGGATATTAAATTCGTATGATATAAAAGACATTGATACCAAATTTGAATCTGGTCTATACATTGAATCTTTATAATGTATTAGCTGCAACTTTACTGATCTTAAATCTGAAATTAAAATAAGGAACTCACTTCAATTCGGTTTTGAAAAGAAGTCCCTTCTTTATTCTTCTTCTTCTTCTTCTTCTCTCGGTTTCTCTTCCTCTATATCCTCACGGTTTCTCTCCTTTTTTTCCTATGGTATCTTTAACTCCCTTTTTATTTCTGTTTTATTTTAGTAATTCTAATCCCATTGTAATTCTTTCTTTTATTTTTTATTTTTATAGTCCTGATCCCTTTCAAGTTCTTCATTCTCTCTCTTGGTTTCTCTTTTCTACACAATTAGGCTTACCCTCTTCTAATATCTACGTGAAAAGGGATGTGGGACCCTCCTTTATAATTTATCTCTCCCTTTATCCTCTTTTATTTTATTAATTTTAATCGTATTTGGTTCCTGGAACCATTTTTTTTAACAAATACAAGAGTTCAAGGTGAGTTGGACTCCTAATACTCCTCTCACTAGTCTTAAGCCGCCTCAAGATAAGATTAAATAAGTCTAGTTAGATTTGGTCCCATTGCTGCCCACTATTTAAGCACTCGAAAATTACTATTTTAATAATAATAAATAAGCCAATGTGGGCTCCACTTATTGTCCACGTTTTTGGCCTACCCCCATAGTCCAATTTATAATTTTTTAGTCTAAATCACATTATATTGTTATAATATCAACTCCTAGGGATAATGTTACATATTCCAATTTTTTACTATTTCTTTTAGTCATTAAAAACATTATTATCCACATTATTTTCTACTGCAACAAGGAATATACTCTTAGCAAGTTAACATCCAATGATTCATACACAAGGTGTTTTTTGAGATTTACTATCTAACACTGTTGGATCGACACCAAAGTTTTCCTTGTGGGTCCCATGCCTCCGTAGGTAAGATTCCCACTCTCGGATTTTTAATTTGACCTACGTAAACGTCACCGTGCATCAAGTGTACTAAACAGCACGTAGTTTCTCAATGTGACATAATTTCACTATACTTCACAGAAAAAAAATCTAAAAATCTGGGGCGTTACATGGATGGACGAGATCATAGGGCGAAAGCCTTTGATCTTCATTAGGGACAGATACCCCCCTTTCTACCAAATTCTTTCTTCCCACCCGAAAGAGAGGATGAACCAAATCCATGTCCTCAGAGTATTAATTCTTAAACTACCTTTGTAGACTTGCGGAACTATTTAACAACACCCGTGGGATGGCTTAGACCTTTTTGCTGAAAATTTAGCTCAGTTCAGCAACTGGAAGTTGAAAATAAACTGAATAGGGGTGCTTCTAAATAGTGTTTAATGATGAAACAGGATCTGTTCGGCAGAACCCATTTAGTATGGAGTATTTATCACCACAGTTGTATATTAATTATGAAAACTATGAACATATATTCATTCCTTGGATTTTAGCAATCTTTTCACTGTTATTCAAAGAAGGCTGCTGTCCATGTTGTGAAACATGTCCTTGCTTTCTCTATTCAGTACCTTCTGTTGTCAGATAATGAAAATAAATATATCTGCTATAATTTCTACATCCAGCTTTTCTTTTGCTGCAGATTCATGTTATTGCAGCAGCAGCTGCTGGTGTTGCCGCTGGAGGTTTGTCACCGAAAGATGCTAAAGCAGAAGCAGAGAGTGCTGCTCAGCTTTCTGTCGCTTTGGCAGAGAATGCAATAGTTATTCTAATGCTTGTCGAAGATCATTTACGGTTGCAAAGCCAGCTATTCATTTCTTCGCACTCTGTTGATACTCCTGCATCACCCGGTTCATCTGCTTTGACCATTGCTAGCCACCCAAATTCATTAGCCAGAACTGCTGGAGAATCTTCTGAAGCTCTAGGCACTCAGAGATCCTTATCTAGTGACTCTGGTGGACTCTCTCTTGATGTATGTTCTGTTTTAAGCACTTTCTTACAATAGACGGCTGTAAGACGGTGATTTGCCTCTGTGTTATTGTTTTGTTTTCCTTGTAGTATTCCCCTTCATATGGTTGTTTTGATTCCCTTGATCCCACTTCTTAATGCTGTCAATCTCTATAATCATCCATGATCCATCACTTGCTTGCCGATTTGGTTGTGAATTGTGACTATAGTTCTTAGAAGGAAGTAGCATTCCAGTGACTACTGGACAAAAAATTTGTTTGATTTTTGTCTCATCAGATTTATAACTCTGGACTATATGGTTTATGGCTTTTGGTTTATATGCACTCTCTTTTTCCCCCTCTTTTCCAATGATCAAAGCAACAAGCTACAAACAGTTGCTAGATCATTTTTGTTTAAACTCAGATTTGCATTTTATATTTCTAATGTTTTTATTGACAATTCTGTTGATTCTTTCTTATTGTTTTTCTAATCAGGTTCTTGCTTCTATGGCTGATGCAAATGGTCAAATTTCTGCAGCAGTGATGGAACGTCTCACTGCTGCTGCAGCAGCTGAACCCTATGAGTCTGTTCGATGTGCTTTTGTGTCATATGGAAGCTGTGCCTTGGATATAGCTAATGGTTGGAAGTATAGGAGTCGATTGTGGTATGGGGTTGGCCTTTCCTCAAAAAACAGTGTCTTCGGTGGTGGTGGTAGTGGTTGGGAATCATGGAGTGCTGCCTTGGAAAAGGATGCTAATGGAAACTGGATTGAGCTTCCTCTTGTAAAGAAGTCAGTTGCCATGCTCCAAGCGTTGCTGTTAGATGAATCTGGACCTGTTGGTCTTGGGGTTGGGGGAGGATCTGGCATTGGAATGGGAGGAATGACAGGCCTTTACCAGTTGTTGGACAGTGATCAGCCATTTTTATGCATGCTCCGGATGGTACTTGTTTCAATGAGGGAGGATGATAATGGGAGCGATGGTATGCTTATGAGAAACGTAAACATGAGGGATGACATATCTGAAGGTTTAAATTGGCAAGCAGGCAATGTGGTGCTCTCTGATAGCAATAGTCGTTTGCCAACAAGGAAACCACGATCAGCATTATTGTGGAGGTAATTCTGAAGTTTACTGGAAGTGTTATTAAGGGATTTATGTTTTTCTTATAAGGTTCCCTTGGAAGCTAAGGATCAGATTTCATACTTAGTTTTTATGAAATCTGGCATACCAAAGCTACTGCCTACCAATGGAATTTCTCAGTTGATGTAGTACCCCCCTCCCAAATAAATAAATAAATACATAAATAAATAATAATAAAAAAAGAGAGGAAATTACTCATTTAACTAAACCATAAAAATATCAGATGTTGCATAACATCATTTACAGTATAGTAACATTATTTAATTGAGGATTCTTTATAAATATAGTGATATACCATCCTGATTCGGTGTCTGAACACCATATATGGTACTGCTTTTCTCTGGACTACTATTTTCTTACATGGTGCCCTCATTTCAGCCCATATGGGGAATCAGGAATGTACAAACCAGAACCAGTGTAAATGCTATATTTTGACTACCAGGAAGAATAAAAGGCTATAGTTAGCCCACCATCCAAAACATGTCAGGTAACACTGTATCAGTCAGCTGTAACTTCAAATAACTTCACACATAGGCTAGGTAGTAATTGGGACTGGGAGGTGAATAACATTGCTGAATAACATTGCAGCAGAATATGAGTTCAACTAACTTTGAACTTGTTTTTGATGGTAAGGTTTTTATGGAGGTGATTGTTCAATCAGTTGATCGGGCCACAAAAAGGGAAAAGGGAAAAATAAGGGTCAAATGTTAGATCTTATGGACGGGAAACTCTTCTGCTGTACCCCTTTTCACACCTTTTCTAGTTTCTATAGCTTTGTTGAGATTATTATTCTTAAGTCTCCAATTACTCATCCTTCTGATTGGCATCTATTATGGCCAAATCTGTCTTCTCCATAGTTCTAGACTTCTAGTGACATCAATGTGTAGATAGGTGGTCAGTAGAGGGGTGTTAATAAAAGTAGCTGGGTAAGTGTGGAACAGTAATTTTTTTCTATTAGTTATGCCTACCCTTCCAGCAATACAGCAATTGGAAATACTTGGTATTTAATACCAGACTAGTTTGAAGAAAACTGAGGAATATATTAGGAAAGGAATGGAGAGAAAAGGAGGTTTGGTTGAGTGAATCACAATTTCCCTCTCTGCTTTCTTCCCCCTCAACCTATGTTTAGAAAAGAATATATTAGAAAACAGAAGGGAGAAAAAATTTACAGCTAAGTGTATGTGGGGGCTATTCAAAAGATATAATTGCCCTTATGCAAAATAAAAGTAAATTGTTGCACAGAACCGTTCGTTTGCATGGATTTAATAAGATTTGTGCATCCTGTCCTTTTGTTTAGGGGTAATTGTCCTTGTATGTACTTTTTTCTGGGCTCCGTTTTCCTATATCCCTTTTTATTCCCCTTTCTAAATGAATGACATTTCTTTCTTGACTTGCCACAGAAGAGAGGGGGGGATTAATTGTTACGTGCTCTAACACCTGCTATATTTTGGCAAATAAAACGCTTCATTTTGAGATATTTGAGGGAAATGTGCCGGTGCAGCTTTCAGCTGGATGTGAAGTCCAAAGTCCTAACAGTTTAATTAAGCTATCCATTTTAAAGGAGACCATAGGCCGTTTGTATTTGTGAGAGGATGATCCTCGGTGCAAGTAATGCAAATAAATTTCAATTTAGCTGCAAGTTGGCTATATTTCTGATACGTTGTTTGTATTCTGAAGTTCAATTTGGTATTTTTCTTTCCTTATTAGGCAATGCAGAAGAAGTTAATGAGATAGTGAAAATGGTTACAAATGGTAGCTAGAGAACGAGGAGAGTAAGATATGATCCTAAATATAGAAATGATCTGAATGCAGTCCATTCTTTTCCTGTTTTATCGCCTTTATCTTTGTAGAACTGCTTATACAGCCATGCAAATGGAACCTAAGGTATGCATACATACATATAAAAGCTCTTTGATAAACTAATCTAATTTGATTGTCATTCTTAAATGTTGTCTTGATGAGACTGTGGCATCATTTCTTTTGCTACCACACTACCACCAAATTCAATATTTCAGTTAATTTGAATGACTTTGAACTAATTTAGAGTCTTGATGTACAGCGTGCTTTCACCTGTCCTCAACATGCCAATTTCTGAGTCTCGGAGACAGAGGGTGTTGGTTGCATCTTCTGTTCTTTATTCTGAGGTCAGTTCTGAGTTCTGACTCTGCTAGTGTGATTTATTTTCTTGCATCTCCTCCTCTCCTGGGTTCATACTTGTGATTTCCTTGAACCTTTTTGTGACAGCTGAACCTTGCATGTAGTACCTCCCCCATTCCAGAATGATCATCCTCTTTAGAATAATTTCTTTTCTAAGGAGTGGTTAAAGAATTGATGGTCCAATTATTTTCCAATATTGTCCCCCCACTTATTTTCTACGTAGAGATTCCTCACCCACTTATTTTCCAAAATTTGAAATTTGGTAACAAATGACAACTGGTAATGCCTCGAACTTTTTAAAAATCCAGTATTATTTTGTAGAATGGGCAAACAATTTGGGACATAAAATGGAAAAAAAAAAATGGTCTTTGTGGGTTGGAGGGAGTAATACTCATATCGTCCAAAATGATTCTGTGGCTATCCTGCTTGTAGATAATTGTTCTTCAAAGTTATCTTTTACTGAATTATATGATGCAGGTGTGGCATGCAGTTAGCAAGGACAGGCAACCTCTTCGTAAACAGTACATGGAGGCCATTTTGCCTCCATTTGTCGCCATTCTGAGGCGATGGCGCCCACTTTTGGCAGGAATTCATGAGCTTACTTCTCCTGATGGTGTAAACCCCCTCATTGTTGATGATCGTGCTTTGGCAGCTGATGCACTGCCTCTTGAGGTGCTTAAACACAATATCTCCATCTTTCTTGTCATTGCATGTGAATTTGGATTGTGCGAATTCCTGCTATGACAAGGCATTGCATTATAAGCATGACGAAGAGATAGATTATTGAGGAATAAAAATTGAGAGTTTGTTTACTACATGAAAAAAGTTCAGGATGGAACCACATTGATGTTTAACCTTAAAGAAGGAAGAAATTTGGTTGTTTTATATTGGAAATTTTGTGGAAACTGGAAACTGATTGATAAAAGGTGATAAATGGACTAATGCATATATCTGATTATAATTTTATGGCCTGATTTTCTCGTACTGCATCGTTTGAGACGTTCTAGATAAATTTGTTTCAGGCTGCTCTTGCCATGACATCCCCAGGCTGGGCTGCTGCTTTTGCATCACCTCCTGCCGCAATGGCCTTGGCAATGATTGCTGCTGGAGCCGCTGGTGGTGAAACTGTGACACCTGTAACAACTACACAGCTTAGGCGTGACACATCGCTGCTTGAGCGTAAAACAGCTAGCCTTCATACATTCTCAAGCTTTCAAAAGCCTTTAGAGACACCTAACAAGACACCAGCTATTCCAAAGGACAAAGCTGCTGCAAAGGCTGCTGCTTTGGCAGCTGCACGTGATCTGCAGAGGAATGCAAAAATTGGTTCCGGAAGGGGTTTGAGTGCTGTAGCAATGGCCACATCTGCACAAAGGAGGAGTGTGAGTGATATGGAGCGTGTGAAGAGGTGGAATATCTCTGAAGCCATGGGGACTGCCTGGATGGAATGCTTGCAGTCAGTTGATACAAAATCAGTTTCAGGGAAAGATTTGAATCCTCTATGCTATAAGTATGTTGCTGTCCTTGTTGCAAGTTTTGCTTTGGCAAGAAACATGCAACGGTCAGAGGTATGTGTATTTTAATGCTTATTGTACTCATTATGTCTTCAATCTTTGGTGTAATGGACTAGAACTTGTGCCTTTCTGCAGATTGACAGGCGTGTACAAGTTGATGTAATAGATCGGCATCGTCTGTCAACTGGAGTTCGTGCTTGGCGCAAACTCATACATCACTTGATTGAGTTGAAAGGCCTTTTTGGACCATTGGGAGAGCATCTATGTAATCCAGAGCGTGTATGTTCCCAGATAATTCATTCTGTAGTAATGCCTTTTCAACATTATTTATTGTAGAGGTAAACCTGGCATGTTTTCTAAATTGGTGGGTTAAATTTTCTCAGGTTTTCTGGAAATTAGATTTAATGGAAAGTTCTTCAAGGATGAGAATATGTTTGAGAAGGAACTACAGAGGGTCTGATCATTTGCGTGCAGCTGCAAACCATGAAGACAATCTCCAATTGAAACATAATCAAGCGAATGTCATATCTACTTCTACTACTTCTATATTGGTGCCAGAAGCAATTTCAATGGAGGAAGTTAACGAGGATGATGACTACACGGAGACTGATATTTTGGAGGGTAAAATCCATGATAAGGAGCAGAGTGGGAACAATCAGCAGAGGCTGTCTTCCATGTCTGGGCAACTTGTGCATGTTGCTCAGGAATCTGGTGATGCTCAAGTTGCTAGTGACCAAGATTTAGTCCAAAATATGTCAGATGTTGTACCTGGGTATGTTCCAAGTGAACTTGACGAAAGAATTATTTTTGAACTTTCTTCGTCGATGGTACGACCATTGAGAGTAATACAAGGAACCTTTCAAGTAAGTTTAATGTGTCTTTCGGAGATGAGATTTTTCAGCTGTATCGGCATGTGGTTTATGTTAGTCAATCGTGGTGTGGATATAAATTGTCAGACACAGAGTCAACAAATCTGAACAAGTGACAAGTCCATCCAGTTTATTTTGTATGCTATGAAATGCTTATATGAAAAGAATTTACTTAAAAATATGGTAGGCGTGAGAATATTGTAAATGGTAAATTATAATAGTAGAGAGCAACAGATTAATGATTGATGGGTCCAAGTTCAAGTTGTGTTGATGGGGAAGAAAATCCTCTTTCTTTGCCAGGGTGTTGATTTGTATATATCCTGCACTTTCCTCTGCTCTCCTTTTTTTCTTTCTTGTTTTTTCTCTAGTTATGGTTATTGAATTTATAATAGGGTGACGAGGTGTTGCTCTTTTCTTCTTGGAGATTGAATATTATTCTTGTGGGTTTTAGGTCCCTATTGTATGAGATTGTAAGTTAAAATGTGTGGCAATATTAACCTTGGCCTGTTTCCGGCATGGGAGTACAATCTGTTGTGTAAAATGGTTAAACTGATGTTGATCTAAAAAAGAAAAAAAAGCTAGACCTAGAATTCAGTAATGTAACAAAATAGAAAACAAGAGAAGAAATAAAGGGGGAGGGAGAGAGCAGAATCGAATTAGTCTCTTGCTTCTCTCCTTGTAGCTTGTATTTATAGAAAATACAAAACAAATACTAAATATGATCTAGACTCTACAAGGCAGAGTGTTAGTTACAAACTATAGATAAAGTACACTCAATTTAGCAGAAGGAAACTAACAAGCATAATTGGTAAAGGAAACTAATAAAGTAAAGTAATAAACTAACTAGGAGTCCACCAGTCCACACGATTAGGACTAACTACTTTAACTTAGCAGTTAGGATAGTATTTTCATTACTCTAATACCCCCTCGAACTGGAGCATGGGGGAATGTGAGAGCTTCATCTTGGAACAATGTAGTAGCGGAAGCAACAATAGCAGTTGTAGTAGCAAGAGCAGAGTATATAGTAGTAGACAGCAGCAACATCATAGGCCCACGTAATAGACTCCAACAAGGAAGTAGGCTCCAACACGATCGAAGAGGTAGTAGAGGTTGCATCACGTATAGGCAGTAGAGGTTGCATTATGCGCAGGCAGTAGTGGTTGCATTACGTGCAATAGTAGTAGAAGTTACATCACGTGCAGGTAGTAGAAGTTGCTTCATGTGCAGGTAGTAGAGGTCATTACGTGCAACTGTAGTAGAGGTTGCATCATGTGCAGGTAGTAGGGGTTGCATCATGTGCAACTGGTAGTAGACGTTATATCATGTACAACTATGGTGTGTTCCAACAAGAGCTTAGTAAACGGTAGTAAACTTCATCATGAGCAAGAAGGTGAGCTCCATCACGAGCAAAGGTAGTAGTAGGCTAGGCTCTCTTCAATGAGAAGACACGAACTTGAGCAGATATATTATTTACCTTCTCGTGGAATATTTCACATGACAAATTATGGCGGGAGATGTCAAACTGTAGGATAGAGTAGAATATCAATAGGAGTAAGATATTCAAATTGCAAAACCGTCCAACGTTCAGGTTAAGAAATATGGTGAAGTCCTAGTGTGACTAGGAATAGGGTAACGATGCAAGAGTATTTTTGACATTAATTGAAAAGTCAAAGATCCAATCAGTAGTTGTGGACCAAAAATGGCAGGCAAGTAGTTAAATATAACTAGGATAAGTCATTAAAATTTAGGTACAATCCAATGGTGGATATGAGAGATAAGAGTAGTCCTAGTGTTGATAGAAGTAGTTGATGTACAATAATAGATTTGATTCAGTAATGTAGCAGTAGTGGACAGATCTGGTTCTGATATAGGTTATCACAGCAGATCGGGTGAGGTCTAAAACAAATCTTGATGGCTTCAGTAGTAGCAAGTAGCAACAAACTAATAGATCTGATCAGCAGCAGTGGCAGTGAGACTTGGGAGAGATCTCGATGGCACCAGCAGGAATAAGTAGCAATAGATCTGAGTAGATGATCAGTCAGCAACAATAGTGAGATCGGCAACTAACAAACAGATCTGAATGAATCTGATCAGCAGCTACAGTAGTGAGATCTGGGAGAGATCTCTATGGCACCAGCAGTAACAAGTAGCAACGGATCTGAGTATATCTGTTCAATCAGCAGCAATAGTATGTCAAATAGATCACCAAATAGCAGATCTGATCTGATCTTGTACAACAGATCAGATCGATAGAAGCAGTGAGAAAATCAACAACAGCAATCGAGATCAGTTGCAGTAGATAAATTTGAGCAGCAGTGTGCATACGATAATAGTATATCAGGAGCAACCGATCTTCTTCAGTAGTAGTAGTAATGACTAATGAGTAGTAGTAGCAACAACTATGGTGGCTGCACACCAAATAGAGAACCTTAAACGACTTTCAAAATGGCTACCCAGGTGATTGCTCTGATACCATGTAACAAAATAGAAAATAAGAGAAGAAATAAAGGGAAGAGAGAGAGAGAGAGAGAGAGAGAGAGAGAGAGAGAGAGAGAGAAGAATCAAATTAGTCTCTTGCTCCTTTAATTGTAGCTTGTATTTATAGAAAATAGAAACAATTATTCGATAGGATCTAGGACTATAAGTTAGTCCTAGTTACAACTAAAGATAAAGTAAATTCAAAATAGGAAAAGGAAACTAACAAGCCTAACTGGTAAAGGAAACTAATAAAGTAACTAGGAGTCCACCAGTCCACACGATTAGGAATAACTGCTTTGACTGTTAGTTAGGATGATATTATATTTTATTACGCTAACAAGTAATATAGAATAATTATAGATTGTCCAAAGTGATGAAAAATTACCAGGTCGAAGGCTGGCTCTTCGGCCTAACACACCCCCTAACCCCATTCTTGTTTCCTTGTGCCTCTCTCCTCTGTCATGGGCGACCGTCCTCCGGCCATGGCTTCTTCTGGCCCTGTGGGAGAGAACCCCTCCCTTCATTTGTTGTCCTGATGCAGTTCCGGGTTGCAAAATTGGACCCACCCTGGATATATAGAGGCTCAAATAGATACGGTGATTGGAAAAATTGTAATTTCAGGAACAGCTCAACACCTTAATGGAGCTTACAAGATATAGGACAAGATAGGAATTATATTTAAGAGGTGAAGGTAATCTTGGAAGGAGATATAAAGTTTGGATAAAATATAATTGCTTATAAAGGCAAGGGTTTTTTCAGGAACCTAACTGTAAAGGGGAAGGGTAAAATAAAATAAAGAAATAAAGGGGAGTTAATATGTGGGGAGTGGTATCGTCTCCTACCTCTCAATCGAGAGCAAGAGGGGGAAGATACATGGTGTTCCGGCTGAGAGAACTTCACTCACGGGAATCCAAATGACCTGAATTCACAGGGGAAGAATGGCAATTCACAGGGCTACTGATTCCAAGCCATAGAAGTCCCAACAATCAAACTTTATTCTGAAAATAGATCTCTAAAATCAAGCCTGGCGGTGGGAGGGAGAACAGGGTCTTAATTTCAGTTTAAAACCCTTGGTTCCGGCAAGGTCTCGAGCTAGGTATTTGCAGAAGGAGGCGAACCTAGCTTGTATTCTAAAGCTAATATGGAGAATGGCAACAAAGAAAAAGAGCATTTGGGTAAACTGGATCTATGCCTCTTACGTCAGATGACTCCATTTGGACTGTCCCCAATGGGAAAGATGCTTCTTGGGCTTGGAGGAAGATGTTGGAGAAGAGATTGTCATTGAAATCATCAAATTGAGGGTTGGTGATGGATCTTTGACACTTGTATGTTTGATAATTGGCACCCTCATGGAGTCCTTATCCATAGGTATGGGAAAAGGATTAGACTTGACCTGGGAGTAGATTTTTAGTCACAGATTTGGCAGACTCTTTGTATATCCTCTCTCAGATGAGCTCAAGCTTGGTCAGCTCTTCACTCCACGGCTAGGAGTACAACGAGGAATGAGACCTTGTTCTTTGGACTGTGACTAAGTCAGGCACTTTTACATCTTCTACAAGGAATCTAGTTACAACGAGGGCTGCTAGGGTGCCTTGGTAGATGCTATCTGGTTTCAGGGGCAGATACCTCCCCACAGCTTTATCGCTCAGAGGGTTTTCACTCAATCCCTTCCTACTAGATTGCAGCAAACTGCTGCGTATTCTGGTCAACCACGGAAGACGTTCCTCACATCTTCTTTGCTTGGCCAATCTTGCATATGGGAAGAGATTCTCTGTTGTTGGCCTCGAATTAGGCGGATCCTCGAGTTTGACAGGGAATGGGAATGGATTTGCAAGGTCTTTAAAGGAAAATATCCTTGTGATCCCATAGGGAAATTAACTCTTGTGAAACCATGTATCATATTTGGATGTAGTGCAGTTTGAGATCTTGGACTTCCAAGTCCAGAAGCCTTAATCAGATTTGGGAAGCTATCGCCTTAAGGTTGGGGAGACCTTAATCCCTACTGTTAGATCTTGTCCAGATTCATCTAGGAACATATTTATTATCAATGCCTGGGATTTACCTATCCAATTTTAATGTGGATAGGATTTCCTATGTGTTCTTTTTGTAGTCCTCTGTATATTCTTCCTGGTAAGCCTCCTTGGGTAACTGGCTTTGTATCTTCTTTGGGTTCTTCTTAATAAATTCATTTATTTACCCCCAAAAAATTATAGATTGTCCCATCTTCTCATCATGATCAAAGGAAGAATTTCTTGCTTTTCTGGCTAACTCTTTCTTCCATCCATCTTTCCGATAGATTTCCCAAGAGTTACACATTAAGGCCGTCCTTCACATCACTTGACATGGATCCCTCATGGGCCTGCCAATCTGGAAATAACATCGATAATCTGGCTGGAACTCTTATCTGTCGTCCATTACATCCAGCGGCGTCCCAAGATTCCAATAAGCCCTTCTCTTCTCAAGCCAATTAAATGGGATCTTCTCGGCAAGATAAGCCCATTCCACATAAATAACCAAAAGCTCTTCCAAGTGGCAAACCCATTTGGCCAGTTTCTTGTCAGCCATCTTAGGCCTTCACTTTGTCTCACCTGTCTCTAAGGCTTAGGTACTTAGGCCTAGACAAGGTCATGCATATGCATACATTTCATGTCATCATTAATATTCAGATGAAATAAAAATAAAAGTTCAATGACAACATTATCTCAGTACATTCTTTATTTGGGATAAAAAAAAGGGAAAAGTAAATGTAGTGAAACCTAGTTACGTTTGCATTTGATTACCTGCTACCAATTAGAACAAAAAAAAAATGTATTGCCAAGTGGCAGGCTGGGATGGCTGTGAGTGGATCTATGTCATAGGAGACCCCATACACCTCATTAGTCAACTTTCAGCTCAAAACAAGTATGGGAACTGATTTGAGGTTTGGCTTTCCCCATGGAAGTGATCTAACCCTCCAAGTTTCAGATTGAATAGTTGGTCACGAAGGAGATCGACCAACTCCTTCCAGTTTGGTAGAAAGTCAGTATCAGGAAAATAGCAAATAATGCAGAGAAGATGGTAGCAGATGATGAAGAATAAGGAATGAGCAAAGAAGGGATTAGACCTGGTAAGAAGGCTGTTCAGAAGATGAAATCTGAGCAGGGAGAAGGAAGAAGAAAATTGACCAGCAAGCTCGCACAGCAGCAACACAATTCAAACAGAAGTTTCATTCCATTCCATAAAACTAATTCTTTTCATCGAATACATTGTACTTAGACAAATAACAGAAATTAAAATCCTACTCAAACTCCACGACTGAAAGAAAATTACTAAGTGTAAAATTAACCCAACAAATCCAATTGTTAAAAAGTTCCCGTCAGTTACATTGTAAAATTTCACACAAATAATTTTTTACGTGAAAATTTCCTCCATTTAGAATGTTCCTTCCCCCGCTCTTTTGCGTTAAAGCAAACTTGGAAAATTGAAGACATTCCTCACATCTTCTTTGCTTGGCCAATCTTGCATATGGGAAGAGATTCTCTGTTGTTGGCCTCGAATTAGGCGGATCATCGAGTTTGACAGGGAATGGGAATGGATTTGCAAGGTCTTTAAAGGAAAATATCCTTGTGATCCCATAGGGAAATTAACTCTTGTGCAACCATGTATCATATTTGGATGTGGTGCAGTATGAGATCTTGGACTTCCAAGTCCAGAAGCCTTAATCAGATTTGGGAAGCTATCGCCTTAAGGTTGGGGAGACCTTAATCCCTACTGTTAGATCTTGTCCAGATTCATCTAGGAACATATTTATTATCAATGCCTGGGATTTACCTATCCAATTTTAATGTGGATAGGATTTCCTATGTGTTCTTTTTGTAGTCCTCTGTATATTCTTCCTGGTAAGCCTCCTTGGGTAACTGGCTTTGTATCTTCTTTGGGTTCCTCTTAATAAATTCATTTCCTATGTGTTCTTTTTGTAATCCTCTGTATATTCTTCCTGGTTAGTCTCTTTGGGTAACCGGCTTTGTATCTTCTTTGGGTTCCTCTTAATAAATTCATTTATTTAGCCCCAAAAAATTATAGATTGTCCTTAGGCACACTAGATTTTTGAGTTCCTCCCCTCTCCCCTTGTAGCATGCATTCCTGTGATAATATTTGTAATCCTTAACAGTGACAGCATGCATTCCTGTGATAATATTCTAATCCATAACAGTGATCACATCAATCGCTGAGGGATATATGGATGAATTGAAACTAGAGGGAAGTGTAACTTTATGGCCTGGCCGAAACCAGACACGAAACCAAAATTCGAATCCTTGTGTGTAACTACACAGAATATCAATGAGGTTTTATTTCAAATATTGAGATTAAGTACTTTCCCTATGAGTATTTTGTGGTATATATTTCACCTATAAGGCTATAATTAATTAATAATACTTTATCTGTGAGTATTTATCAATACTAAAGTCTCTGGGGGTTTCTTTTTGTAGATCTGGGTATTGACTTAAGTTGTCTTCACTTGCTAGCAGCTAAACAATGACTAACTTTCTAGAAGAAAAAAAAAGTTCTATGTCATTTTTGCCCGTTGCTTTTGAGTTCTGACCTCTTGAAATCAAGCCTGTTTAACCTCGGCAACAATATGCATATCATGTTGATGATTAGTATTAATGCCTCCCTTTCAGGTAACAACAAAAAGGATAAACTTCATAGTGGATGATCACATTGATGACAGTACTGTGGAGGATAGTTTGGGTCCCCGTTCTGGGAGCAAGTACCATGAAAAGGATTGGAGCTGGTTGATGTCTTCTCTTCATCAAATTTTTAGCAGAAGGTGGGACTACTATATATATATATATATATATATATATATATATATATATATACTTATAGCATACTATAAACTTTAATGAGCAGGTCAGTTAGTGTGTATGACAAATTGCAACAATCTGGAGGATTTAAGTTTGGTTTTTATTATATTTCCAGCTGGGTTATTTTTTCTATATGGATCTGATTACTCCTTCCATCCCACAGAGATTGTCTAGTTTGACAATTCTCACTTTTGAAGGGGAGTTTGTTATTGCATTAATTACCTAAATATTTTCACTAATTTTCCAAAATTATTCTTCTTTGATTTAGAACAACTGCATTAAATTCTTCTTATTCTCTCCCTTATGCACCATTCTCTATTTCCATCTTTGAATGCATTAAACTGGTTAAGGTAGTGTGGGAAAGTAAGAAAATTTGAAAGCATTTAATATTGTAATGGCTTAATGGACAAAAAAATTGAGACATGAAAAAACTCCCAAACCGAATTCTTTGTTTGGGGGGGGGGGTGATGCGGGATCCGGTTGAGAAAACCCTAATTAATCCGCTAATGGGTCCAACCAAATAATTAGATAATCAAATAGCAATTTTAGTGGCAGAATTGTAAATATATTAAAAACTCAACCAATAGGTGGCACTTCTATAATTTAAAACACTGGTATATGACGTGGTGGGAGGCCTTGGGATATAGAAAGAATTAACAATTAACCAATAGGTGTAAACTTGGAAACAAAGGTAAAGAAGGGGATAAAACAGAATTATGTAAATCTAGGGGTATTTTTGGAAAATCCTAATTAAAAGGCTTTCTTCAACCATTGATTGAAGTTCTCGAACAGAAACAAGGAGGCGGTAGAACCTGGGTGCTTTAGAATGGGACATCTCATTCGGTAGTGGTCCAATGGACCTGAAATTTCAACTGAAGATTCAAAATATTATGGCCTATCGTTTCAAACTCAAATCAGGCCAATCAATTGATTCTTAAGAGAGAACAAGCCTCCTGAGACAGATCTGGCGGTACAGCTTAGAACAGCCTTAGTTGCAGGTCTGTAACTCCCTGTAGGTCAAAGGGTTGGGGTTCAAACTCAAGGGGTTGAGTCGCCCTTAGGTAAGGAAGGTTCTCCTAAAGTTTCAGGTTAAGAGGATGAGGGATGATGGAGTTTGACGGTGGTTGTTGGGGCTGGTATTACCGCCCAGAACAGGGGAGGTTAGGAAGAAGGAAGGGAAACAGAAAGAGAGGGAGAGGAAGGAGAAGGAAGAAGAAGAAAGGGGAAGAAGAAGGAAAAGGGTTAGCAACTCACACAGCTTCACTGGTCACGCACATACCAAAACACTATTCTTCCTTTCATTCAAATCTTCTAATCTGAAAATAAAAACCTAATACATGTTCTATTTAAAGGTAAAACTTTCCTAAACTAATTGACATAAGTTTAGAAACTACATATTGTATCTATGGAATGAAATCCTTACTCAAAACAGAAATAATAGATAATGAAATCTAATATTGAAACTTCCTATTATAATTAATCATCTACCAACCCTTTCCAGACCAAAAGGTTGGTTTGGGTTTGAGCCGGTTCAGGTTTGGCTTGGGTAGCCAAATTGGCTCGTGTCGATCCATCCATGACACTGCTACTGCATCAAGGGGGGGTTAGTTTGATTTATTAGTAGAATTTGTCTTAAGTAGGATTTTTGTAGTATTAGAGGTGTTCCTGTAAGGATGTAAACCAAGACATTGTTATCAGTTGAATAAAATTAAATTTGAAGCCAGTGTACTCTCCCTCTCAGCCATGTTGATTCATGATTCTACAGGTGATCCTTGCATCTATTTGTTCTCATCACTTGTCATATTATTTCTTTGTTTTCTGAACAATAATTTAGTCCACCAGTTTACCAGCCTGCTTAATCCTTTGTAAGTCACCGTCAATCCCTCTCAAATTAAATAATCACTTGAAGATTTGTTTCCTATTAGTTGATTATAACAGCCAAAAACCTTAGTCAATTGGTTTTCTAGAAAATTGTTTACTCGGAGAGCAATCACAACAACCTAGTCCTACAAACAAAATCCTGAGCAAAAAGTCACTTTTCTCTGAACCACTTGTGAGTCCTTACGTCCAAGGTATTGTGTCAATACGTGTCAAGTTGAGGGGTGTTGATACTAACGAAAGACAAAAAAAAGGGTCTTGGGTGTCTCGAACCTTCTCAGTTGAGATGGCCCAAGATGGGTCGTTACAAGCTGAGACATCTCAACAGAAAAAGAAGAAGAAGTCACCGCCTTGCCACCCCTCCACCACCACTACCACCACAGCGGCTACAACAACAGCAGCAGCAGCAGAAGAACCTGGCGGTAGAGGTGGCAGTGACGGTGCCTGCTGCTGCTGCTTTTGACTGCCTTGGATCTTTAATGTTTCAAAACTAAAATCCTATTTTCCCTCATCTCTTATAAGATATGATTCAATGATTCTCCTCTTTCTATTACGATGTGCACTCGTGAGAAAGGAATCAAAACTAAAACCAGCTTATTTTTACTTATAAAATGATAAAGTGTAGCATACGTACACAAAGAAATGATGTAAGGGGCAATAAAAAATAAAGAAAAATAATATATATATATATATATATATATATATATATATATATATATAATGTGAGCAGGGGGCATATGGGTGTAACTATCCACAAAATAGGGGTCCAATTTGCCATGTGTTAGATTTTTAGGGCTGTTACATATAGCTTCCCAAGTGGGCCATGTAAGATACCCTTATCCAAGTAATTAATAATATGTTTAGAATGTTTATACGTACATGTTTAGTACACTGTTTATTACTTCTTACCTATTAATAGATTTTGTGACAAAGTAAAGTAGGAAGAAGCAGTGGAGGAGAAGAAGATAAGAGAGGATCATATGGAATTGGAGGAGAGAATTCATGTGTCAGAATTCCTCCCCTTCTTGGTCTTTTTTATTGCCATGATGGTCCCAAATTACAGAAAAACCTCTAACCGATTTAAGCACTTAAGTGTCCTACTGAAACCGACCTTGAACACAAAGCAAAACTAATAAACAACACCACTATAATAAACACCACTAACACATAAAAGAATGTACCACCATGGTACGTAAGTCCAATCTTCAACACTCCCCCTCAAGTTGGATCATAATCCAGCTTGGAACAATTAAAAATATCAACACACACCCTCAAACTGGAGTGTATAGACCTATCAACAACTCTAGCTTGGGACAACAAGAGTAAATATGAACCGCAAAACATTTTTCAATATATAGCTGTTGGAGACGCTAGGGAGCATAGAGAGAACTTCATTTTGGTAGCAATACCCACTCACGAATATGGAATACCAATCATCAACAACATCATATAGTCTCTTCCCAAGGAAGGCAAGTAGTAGTAGTAGTAGCCGCAACATCATAGACACAGGTAGTAAGGAGTAGCAACAACATTTTTTAGTAGTAAATAACTCCACATCAGATAACAAAGGTTGTTGTGAACAAGGTTTAAAATCTCATCTTTCGGAAGAGTCTCGGCCTCTGAGATCTCGCCGAGACTGTAAAAACTCCGAGACAGCTCGAAAAGAGCCGTCTTTCGAGCTGTTTCGGTGGCCAAAACTCATTTTTTAGGCTTGTTACTTCAGGGAAATGTTATTTTAGCATACATAAACACATTTAGAGCATAGAATTATAAAAAAAAACTCACACTTTGTGGTTGTTTGGGTTTACACCCATGTTTTGGCAGTAAACGCTGAAGCTTATTGTAAACTGAGGCTAATTTTGGCTATTATATTCAATCAAATATGGCAAATGAGACAATAACATAATGCATTAAGGGAATGAGGAACAAAATAAAACTTCATTATAAATCATTACATCATAGTTCAAATGTTCAATACTAGATGATCCCATAGTCCCCATGTGCCCATAGTCCACAATTCCACAATCCTCATACAGATACAATGTCTAGTAATACGTAGAGTTTCGTGGATGATCCATCCTACTATCATCATACATCTGGGAAAGTTGTCGACGCAAATTGTTTTCCAACTGAGTAATATAATCTTCCCACGATATTCTTGAGGCAAAGTAGTTTTGGTAGTCTTGCACATGATTCATAAATATAATATCAGTAGCTGTCTGAAGGATACCTATCTTAGGGAAGAATGGAAAAACTTCTGAAGTAGTACTTTGGTGCGAAGATTCTTGCGAAGGCACTGATGGAACGGAATAGAAGTTGGTTGATCCACTCTGACTCTGTGTCTGTGCTCCTGTATCTGAACGATCGTCGAAAGAAGAATCATATGCAGTGGGATAGGGGACGAAGTTGATATCAACATAATCATTTGAGGTGTAAGCTGACCCAGTGCTATATCCAAGAACATTCCACTGCTCCTGTCCATTGCAATAAATGTTATTCTCCTCCACACTCAATCCTTGTAAGCCACTAGAGAGGCTATCAACGTTGACGTCCATCATGCTATTGCAATCAGCATCTTCATCCTGTTGAGCTTGGGAATGATGCTGAGGCCTACGCGAATATGAACTTGGTCTACGTGATGAGGATGGCTCATGTGCACCATGGTCATCATCCTATGTTGCATGAGTGTACTGTCTCTCCCAAGTGTATCTAACAGGTGATGCTTATGGCTCTGGATCAGCCCTAATATTGACAATAGTGGCTTGATCTCCACCTGGGTCTCCACGCCCACCCCCATGATCACTACCATTAACTCCACTACCACTCCAACTCCACTCAGGATCATCTGTATCAGTGCCAGTAGGAGGGTCAAACGGCACGGATGACGGTGTGTGGGCACGATCTTTTCCGAGGCTAAAAACTCATCGACATCAGTATCCAATTCCCTAGCCAAATGGGGGTCAGGCATCCCCCCAGGCTTGTCCATCACTGGTACTCCTCTGTCCCGCACTCACTCCACTAAGGATCTTCTTCTTCAGAGTCAAGCTGGAAGATGTTGGCGAGCTCGAGCGGGGTATCATCCTCCTTATCATGGAACATGTTTTGCACCCTCAACCTCATGTTGTAATGCACAAAGACCAAGTCATTTAGCCGTTTAGAGCCAAGTCGATTCCTCCTCTTTGAATGAATGAGGTTGAAAGTACTCCAATTTCGCTCACAGCCAGATGCAGAGCATGTCTGAGCTAACACTCTACTTGCTATCTTCTTCAGAGCATGTGCATCTTTACCATACAACACCCACCATTCAACTGCATAAGAATGATAACATATTTTAATTTCGTCTGTCATTTAAACGTAATACATAAAACATAAGATAATTTAATTTCATATGTCATTTAAACATGATATATCACGTCCAGCCACTGCAGCGGGGAAACCAAAACTTCCACAGGCTTCCCTGAAGGTTTTAATCTACACACAATCGGAAACTTATAAATATTTGCCATTACAATATATAGTTTTGTCATATTTCTAGTAATTGAAGGATACAACTCACCTCTAGATTTGCTAATGCTTGTGCTTGGGGATCTGGCTCCAACTTTGCAACCACTAGCTTCACTGCTTCAATGAGTTCTGCATTCGTCCCAAGTACATGTGTATATTGGTAATTTGGTACTTGGGGTTCAAATAGTATGCTGAAATATTTGACAGTGGACACGTGGTTAAAACAAATAAAAATTATATTGGTACATAAGTAACACTAAAGTAAATACATCA
Organism: Protea cynaroides; assembly: GCA_028583415.1. Lineage (NCBI taxonomy): Eukaryota > Viridiplantae > Streptophyta > Magnoliopsida > Proteales > Proteaceae > Protea > Protea cynaroides. Next base: position 134,732,981 of record CM053276.1, read on the forward strand.
TCAAATTTACTCACCAGCCTTATGCAATGGATGCATGAGTTGGCTTTCCCATCGGTCATTGATGATCTTTATGTAATTCTTGTAGTCACGTGGTATCAAAGCTTTAACACGTACTTTCAATGCGTCCACAGTAGCATTAAGGAGTGACATGGTAGGTTTCCGCTCAGTATCTACCAATCTCAACACCTGCACTACAAGATGCAACACCCTGATTACCACCTTCACGTTTTGCCAAAATTAGTCTGAAGCAATGGTAGTCTGTGCTTCCACTCCCTGGGGGGTACCTGACTGTCTCTACGAAAACCAATCCTCAGATGCAAACATTGATCTGAGTCCGGCCATCTTCACCTCAAAGCTCTTCAATGCTATGAAGTTCGTAGCAAATTTGGTGAAGCCTGGTCTGACCAAGTCCCTTCCACATCTCTCCTTGAGCATATTCAAAGAATAGCCATGGTTGTAAATGAAAGTGGTTACTTGTCTTGTTTGCTCAACTACTCTCTTTACTTTACTTATCTTGCCCATGTTTTTCAACATTAAATCAATACAATGGGCGGCACATGGAGTCCAGAAGAGATTGTAGTCAGCATTGTTCATTAACATCTCCCTTGCCTTCTTAAAATTGCTGTCATTATTCGTCACAATTTGGACAACGTTCTGAGCTCCCACCTCAGCCACCACTTGTTGCAACAGCCCATAAATATAGTCTGCATCTTTTACTTCAACTGATGCATCAACAGACCTAAGGAACACCGTCCTCCCATCACAGTAAGCCATGAAGTTGATGATGGACTTTCTGATAGGACCAGTCCAACCATCACACATAATGGTTACTCTTAAATCTTCCCAATTCTTCTTCTGGCCTAGGATCCAGTCTTGTTATTCCTTTTTATGTTGAGGCAAATAATGAGTCATTAACTCATATTGATTTGGGCCTCTAATCCCTGTACCTGCCTCAGCAACTGCATTTAGCATGCTCTAAAAGAAAGGGCCTGTGGTGGCGTTTGCTGGGATGCCATGATAAAACGACCACTTAGAGTAAGAATACCCTACTGACTTCCTATTCTTTCCTCCAAACATTGTCTTTATTTTTTTTCTGCTTGCTTTGCTTCATAAAGATTCTGGGTCTTGCTCTAGAACTTGAACATAATCATCCCGTGGCCGTGGCTGAGGCACATGTTTTTTCCTTCTATTTCGTGATCTAAAAAATCAAGAACCAATCTCTTTGCTCCTTTTCTGTGGTTCAGGCTGAGCAAATCCACTACCACTGCCACCTACTCCAGATGTACCTGCTCCTGTCTGTCTCCTTTCCACATCTAATCTAAGGGTTTCTCTATTAGCCATTGTTGCATGGCGTATCTGTCTTGCCTCTGCCTCTGTCATATTCTCTACATCCCATCCCTCAGCCTCATGTTCCTTACTGGATTCTGGTATGGTGCCTCAAATTGCTTCCTCAAACTGCTGTTTTTCTCTTTCCATTTCTGCCCTCCTCTGCCTCCCTCCCCTCAAATGTTCACCTATGACCCTAGATATCTCCACAGGACACTGCGGGTATTTGGAAACATCTTTGCCCAATCCACTCAAATGTTGCTTCAGTTTTGTGATGCCGCCAGACTGAAGCTTCTTCCCACAAAAATTACACTGGATCTTCTTCCTATCATCCTGAAGGGCAGTCCCATACTGCCATGCAGGGTCAGTACGGGAACTGGCGCCGTCGCCTCCATCGCCTGCCCCAGAACTTGGTCTATACATAATTTCCAAGCACTGTTTCATAGAAAATACAAACTTCAATAGCCTTACAAACTTGACCACACCAGAAATTACATTTCAAAATTTTCTTCATATTTTAAATGTGATCAGAATAATTTTCCTTATTTTCCCCTATTTTGTAGCATTTTTTAACCATTTTTAATTAATTTTTAATCGCTGGAAATTATTTTTTTAATATAAATAATTTAAAAAAAAAACATACAACAACCGAAATCTGAAACTGTAAGACCGTAGATCGGCCAACGGTGATTAACATATAAATAGGTCATCATCATCAAATAAGCATAAATAATAATTATTTTAAATTTTAATTGCAGGAAATTCATTTTTAAATGCAAATAATTGAAAAAATACCAACAACCAAAATCAAAATCTGAAACCGTAGGACAGTAGATCGGCCAATGGTGATTAACATATAAATAGGTCATCATCATCAAATAAGTATAAATAACAATTATTTTAATTTTTAATTGTTGGAAATTAAATTTTAAATGCAAATAATTGAAAAAAAATACATACAACAACCAAAATCGAAATCTAAAACTATGAACTCATAGATCGGGCTCACGTATCTAACATATAAAAATTTTATCATATTCTACCAATTTTTTTTTCTTTCTCATAGTCTCGTGTAAATATCTCATTTTTTAGCAAGAATCTAACCTTCAACAGTTGATATGAAGCTCTCACAACAATCCCCACAGTTCGAAGCACCACCCGCAACAAGTTGAAAGTCCAAACAAAGAAAGAATGAGGAAGAAATGAGAAAATTTTCAAAAAACTAACAAACAAGAGGAAACAGCAGTTCTCGGTCGAGTTTTCGAGAGTTTTCGACTGAGAACAGTGAGTTTTCTCTTTTATAAAGAGAAAAAAAAAAAAAAAAAAAAGCGAGAAATTGCGAGAAGTTGCGAAAAGTTGCGAGATATATCGAGATCTCGACAGAGATTATGCATCTGCCAAGACGAAAAGGGTTATCGACCCTGTTTTCGTCTCGGCTACTGTCGAGAAGGGCGAGATTGGTGAGATGATCTCACCGAGATTTTATTTCATGGTTGTGAACCAGATTGCATCAGGTAGCAGTAAACCAGACAAATTGCATTGTTGCTGAATACCATCTTCATAGATGATAGGCTTCATTACGAGCAATTGGTAGTAGGCTTTAGTAAACTTCATCATGAACAAATAGATAGGCTCTGTCACGAGCAGAGCAAATAAGTAGGCTTCATCACGAGCACATAGGTAGTAGGCGGTAGTAGACTCCATCACGAGCAAACAGGTAGTAGGCGCCTAGGTGGTAGTCGACTCCATCAGAGCAAATAGGTAGGTAGTAGGCTCCATCTCCCTCTACATGGAGCATTCCACACGGATAAATAACCAGGATCACAATGATTCACCAAACCAAAATATGAAACCTAATACTAACAGCAAATCCACTTCATAGATGCAACTCCAACTATAAGATATTAGAGATACTAGTAATAGAAACAATATATCCAAGTCTCAGGTCGATCCAACGGTTGGATTGAAAGTATGAAGAAGTTCGTATCAGACAGGGATTTCACAGATTTTACGGGTAAGGTGAAAATTCATATCTAGAAATCTAGCCCTTGGATTTAAATCAGAATTTGTAGCAATGCAGCCAATAAAAATCAAAAGATGATATCTAAAGATGAATGAGGTCCAAGGACGGATCAAGAGATATGGAAAAGTCGTTGGATTGCTAGCACTACGGAAGAAAAACAAGTAAATTTTCAGAAGCAATTAAAAAGTCAAAATCTGACCTTCAGATAATGGTCAAACTTAGGCAGGTAGTAACCTACTAGGATAAGTTACCATTACCAAATCTGACAAGAAACTGATGTGGGGATAAGGAGATATTAAGCAAACACTGATCTGATAGGGGACTCTATACGTCAATATTGACATCAAAAACCGATATCAGATTAGAACATCATTAACTCAGATAAATAATTCCAGCAATTGATGGCAGCCGAAGTTTAATAGAAGCAACAATGATAGAACACAGAATCAATGGAGCAGATTCAGCAATCATGAATGATCTACATCAGAAACCAAACATGTCATAATAATCAGAAATTAAAATTGAAGAACAGATTAATATCAATGGAGTACACTAGAAACTAGATCAGGAAACCAGATTGACATCGAGGAAAAGAGTAAGAGAAACCAGAAATGAGGTATTTATGGATATCCATGAAGTATAAATAACGTAGATCAGATCTGGAATTAACCAGAATTAACCGCAGGTTGCAAAGATAATTGATAGAATCATTACAACCAGTAGTTTTGATATCTTTTCAAGCAGTCATTAATGCAGGATAACAGAAAAATTACCAAGGAATTTTTAGATCTGAAACAGAGATTACTTACCAAAATTTGTAGAAATGGGAAAATAGAAGTGAGAACCAACAAAAAATGCTTCATGGGCGGCAGTTGTAGCAATCGTGGCTGCACACCCTAATGGATACCTTTAAATAAAACTCAAAACAGCAGATTCGATTACCGTTCTAATATCATGTGACAAAGTAAAGTAGGAAGAAGCAGTGGAGGAGAAGAAGAGAAGACAGGATCATATGGAATTGGGGTGAGAGAATTTGTGCATCAGAATTCCTCATTTCTTCCCCTTCTTGGTCTTATTTATTAATAGCCATAAAGGTCCCAAATTACAGATTAACCCTAAGCGACTTAAGCACTTGAGTGTCCTACTAAAACTGACCTTAAACACAAAGGACAATTAATAAACATCACCGCATTACTAAACACTAAACACCACTATACCAAACATCATTTACACATAAAAGAATGTATGCCTATGGTACATAGGTCCAATCTTTTAACACTCCCCCTCAAGCTGGAGCATAATCCAGCTTGGAACACACAAGAGTCTCAACAGGTTTGATGTTGTACTTGCCAATCAAGGAAGGAGTTTGAATCTTTTTGACTTATCGCAACATGTTTTAGTGACGAGATCATAGTTTAAAATTTCAGTTTTGCCAGCCATTTTGCTGGCTGGCGAAACCGAAACATACTGGCAAAGTAAGCGAAATGGGGGCAAAATCCTGTATTTTTCGGCAACATTTTTTGACCGGCCTTTTTGGTGGTCAAATGGCGCATATTTAGAACCGAATCTTCATGAAAACCTTAATTAAGCCTCCATAAACAATTAAACATGTGTGAACCTTTAGGTTGCAAGAAGAGTCGTACCAAATGGTAGTTTAGCTTTCAACCCTTGGTTGGTAGTTTACGTCGAACCTTGCTGTATACCTTTGTAATTTAGCCTATTCTACATATGGTTTAGTACTAGAACACGCAAAATACATTTAAAACAACAATAATATGCATTAGGAATGAAAAAAATATAATCTTGTACTTACCAAAGTCATAACATTGTACACATAATGCATAGTGATGACTAACAAGTGACAAACACCCCCTGAGACTGTAGATCGGCCAATAGTGTCTAACATATATTATATTGAGAAGGAACTATGAAGGGTCTGATCATTTGGGTGCTGAACCGAAATGTCGGTACTGAAATTTCGCCTAAATGCCGAAATTTTGACTGAAACTTTGTATACTTTTGAGTCGCATTACGTTTCATTTTGATCCTTGTCAAAACTGAAATTTTTTGGCTATCGCCGGATTTTTGAACCATGGATGAGATGTAAATATATCATTACTTATTTTTATTTATGTTGTATTATGTTTTAAAACACTACTTTTGCAATCTATGCATATCTTAAGCATATCCATCATGTCTCCGATGCGTCTCCGAGATGTTTCTTAAATCCAGCTTCTTGATATGGTGCCCAATACTTATACTTGGTACCTTGCCTATGTCTACTGTTCCTAGTGTCATTTTGTTAAATTTCGGTTCGCTTTCTCCAATTTTCTTTATTTTTACTCTCGAACCCTATATGAGAACCCTTCCCTTTCAGCAATTTTCTTTGCTTCTACTCTTTGAACCCTATCTGAAAGCTATTCCCCTTAACACCACATTTTCTTTGTTTTTCCAGTTTGACGGGGCGTCACATAACTAATGAGTGGTGCGGTTTATTTATTTATTTATAAATAAATGGCAATCAGGCATATGATAGGTCCAGCTCCACAACGTAATGGGTCCACAGAAAACTTGAGTTCCTTTCTTTTATGCCCGTCAATTCCCTAATCAAATTCTCAAGAAAGTAAGAACTTGAAATGAGACAGAATTGGCCACATTAAACCTGAGTTCCTTTCTTTTATGCCCATCAATTCCCTAATCAAATTCTCAAGAAAGTAAGAACTTGAAACAAGACAGAATCGGCCTCTGCTGTTTGAAAACATTTGGTTGTATGGTATGTGGGTTTCAATTTCGAAGATCCAACCTACTTTAAAAATTCTTAACAATTCAATGGAAGCTCCAAAAATCATGAGATTATAAATTTTGGTAGAAGAATTAGAGGCTAACCTCCCACAAAATCTCAAGACAACAGAAAAGTCTAGGATGTGTTTTTACATCCTTAATCTGAGGGACATAAAAGCACAATATGAATACAATAGATTCACTGTCAAAGAGGCTTAGAAGTTCTGCCCGTCAATTTCAGCAAGTATGAAGGCTTAAGGAGAATAGTACTTATCCTAGGATTTAGGTTTGACAAAGAAAATGCAGCAAGTGTTCTAGGTTCAATCCATGTTGTTTAAAACTATATAAAAGCATTTTCCAAATTTCTACTATAGTAGAACATTTAAATAAAAATCGAAAATTTTAAATAAAAATGTACTTATAACAATAAAACACTTGTACATGACAAATTAAAGATAACATGAAATCTTTCAAATCTGATCCAAATGGAGTTTACCCCCGCCCTCCCAACCCCCAAAAAAAAAAAAAAAAAAAAAAGGAGAAAAAAAGAAAAAAGGAGAAAAGAAGAAAGAACAGAGCTCCCTAACCAAAAACTTCACTTTTTACTCCACATGTATGTATGTGTGAGAGCTTCCCTTGGTTGATAAGAGCACACACTATTAGACGAGTTTTTTTTTTCTTTTTTCAAGGTGGTAGAAAATCAGTCTTCCCAACTAGAAATAGGAGTTGCTGACTATGATCCTCTTAAAAGGGCTTACCTAGTGCACAAGGTTCCCACCACTGCGGAGGTATGGGGAGGGTAATGTACGCAACCTTACCTCTGCTTTGTGGAGAGGCTGTTTTCAGATTCTAGTCCATGACCACCAGGTCACATTGGAGCAACCTTACCCTTGTACACCCGCCCTCTTTGACCTTGATCCTCTTGTATCACAATATTTATCTCCCTCCACCACACCCTCCCCCAAATATATATATATATATATATATATATATATATATTGAACTCTGATCTCCATTTCCTATTAATTGAGATTTGGAAGAGGAACAACTTCATTCTGGGATCAGTCAAAGAAGTATCAGATTCACTGGCCAAGGTCATTTTGTTGGAATGCCATGACCAATGGGTATAGAGCTACCATTGCAGAATATAGTTTTTTGGCATGATCAATTTATAACTTCTTTTCTTTCTTTTTCTTTGTGTATTCTTGTATCAATTGGGAAAAAAGTTTTGCTGCCTCAATACCTATTTTCTGATCAAGAATTTCTTATTGATTACTTAGTGTTCAAGATAAGCTCATTACATCATCATTGACATGATTGTCGCTGACATGCCAGACATGGTACTGGAAGTTTTGGTATTTTCAGAAATGAGCTATTGACATAATTGCTTAGTACCTCGCTGGCTATGTCTTGTTAAAGAATCCAACATGTGGTATATATCACGCAAAAAAGAAAAGAAAGAAGAAAAACTGCCATGTAGTTAATCACATTCTAATACCAAATATCTGTTAAAGATTAATCTTATCTATTGTTATCGTTAATAGAAACAACATAATTTTCACTAACACGGTTATGTGATTGTCTATAATCTAACATACTCCGATTGCTCTGCAGGTTTGTCTTATTTTTATTTTAAAAATTAAAAAGTTTGGTCATTGGTTTTCAGCTCTTCATTCTGATCATTAATGGTATCACTGTTTCCAGATATCTTTTGAGAAGAAGTGCTCTGGAATTGTTTATGGTTGACCGGGCAAACTTCTTCTTTGATTTCGGGGTATAAATATGTTTGAATCATGCAATCTCTCTCTCTCTCTCTCTCTCTCTCTCTCTCTCTCTCTGTGCTCATCTAGATCATAGAAATTTTATCAAAGTAATTCACTGCTCATCGATTTTTGTTATGGATTTTGTTTCAGAGTGCTGAGGGGCGGAAGAATGCCTATCGAGCTATTGTTCAAGCTCGGCCTACTCATCTGAACAATATTTATCTGGCAACACAGGTCTCCATCATTTAGCAACCTCAGTTACATATGTTTGACCTTAGCCATTTTATTCTTACATGTCTGGTTCTATGTAATATTCTTTTGTTCAGAGACCGGAACTACTTCTTAAAAGAACTCAGCTTATGGAGCGCTGGGCCAGGTGGGAGGTATGAAATTGAAGATGGACTGTCATATTCATAATTTACTGTGTAAATGAACTATCAGTTATTCCCATTCAGTTTCTGAGTGCTATGTTACTAACTAGTAAACTATCCGCAGATTAGCAATTTTGAATATCTAATGCAACTCAATACACTGGCTGGGAGAAGCTATAATGACATCACTCAGGTGGATTCTCAGGATAATTGCTTGTGGTGGCCATTTCATTAAAACTCTTACCATAGTTTGTTACTAAGAATCTTTTTCCCCTTCGGTTTCATTGCAGTATCCTGTTTTTCCATGGATTCTTACTGATTACACATCGAAGACTTTGGATCTCTCAGATCCTTCTTCATACCGAGACCTTTCAAAGGTTGCACATGTTGAATTTCATTGCTCTCTTCTTGATTCCTGAGAACTTTCCCTCTTCTTAATGATGCTTACATGAAAAGCCTGTGCTTTTTGCAGCCCATTGGTGCATTAAATGCTGAGCGGTTAAAAAAGTTCCAAGAGAGATACTCCAGCTTTGATGATCCAGTCATCCCCAAGTTCCATTATGGTTCACATTACTCAAGTGCTGGAACAGTAGGTTTTGTCCCCAATTTGATTTTAGGAAGCCCTCAGTCATTATAGTTGCAGAACTTATCTTATACAATTTTCAAGAAGCATTAGTATATGCATGCAGGATGCTTAATGCTTTTTTTCTCTGTTCTGAATTCTGATCTGTAACTAGGGCATAGAATGCCAGTAACATATCAGCTCAGCTTTTGTGTGTAACCTGGACTGATTTCCCTCTAGTTTATTTTGAGAACATCTATGCTTGTCAGTTTGTTTATGTTAATTCTGTATCAATACCTGAAAGAAGATGGAAATATAGTTTAATGCTTAGAGAGAGCATGCTTGTTTGTTTGAGAACTAAAATAGGTATTCTTAAGTACTATATTCATTACCTTTAGACTTTCTCAATGTTGTTGTACTGGAGTTTGGACTTTTAATTGTCCATTTCTATTGGTCGGCAGTTGGTTAAACCTGGGAACTTTAGTCAATTTATCATACGTGCACAGAAATTAAAAATTGACAGTTCCCCAACTTACACAGGGAAGAGTGGTAGAGTACGAGATGTCTTGTGGGTTTTGCAGTAACAGTGAGGGAAGTTCTCTCAATAAAAGAGAGTTGAATACGATCAGACATCCTATATGTATCATATATACTGTATTTGATCTGTAAAAAAGGGGATATAAATCCTCTTCTAGAAAATGTGTTTGAGCTTCGGCAAATACACAACTGACCCTGGTCCTGATATGTGAGAAATGCTGCCAAGTGCCAAGTGCCAAGTGCCAAGTGTATCTTGGTTTAGGTATTACATTTAAAAATGGGAACGTCCAACTTTTTCTTATTTTTAGCTTCACAGAAAATATTCTGACAACAGAAGTACCTTAGTTGTCTTACTACTATTTGATCCATGACAAGTTATATTATTCCCTTTTTTTACTGGGTATTTTTAATATCTGGATTTTTATAATAAATTATCTGGATATTATTCCTCATTTTTTTCTTTGTTGTACTTCTTGCTAGACTTTTGCAATCCCAGGGTTTCATCCCAAACCCTAATCGTCCATACAAAGATTTAGAACACAATGGAGATTCAATGTAAATATAATTGTAAAGACATACCTGTGCGTAGGAGATTGGTTTCCGCCGTTAATCTTGATGCTTTGATCACAGTTTTCCACAGTCCGTAGAGGTTCTGACTGATTCTCAATGCTTGTGGGTGCAGAAAGAAGAAAAGCAACTAAGGCTGTAGGGACTCATGACCTAGTATATATAGTACTGTCACAAACCCTAATCAGTCCTACACTGAAACAGGGTTTGCCTATTTCTTTATCTTGTGACGAACCAAACCGAACCGGTCAGCCTAGTGACACAAACTCCCACTAGTCAATGGGCCCGGTAATTAATCAAGCCCACATAAATATATCCCAACACTTCTCTGTATATTCTGTACAAAATTAACAGTGATTGGTGTTTTTTATTTTTATTTTTTGTTTGTTTCATAACAAAGTATCGTGAATTACTGAATTGAATATACTGACATGGCCTTCATTTGTGGAATGATCTTTAAGGGGCATTTCCTGGATGATTTGTTACCCATGTGCTTTATCATTTATTGTTGGAGCAATGATGCATCTCCAACTTATCTGCCACATCAGATAAAAATTAATTGAAACAGTCAGCCCTGTTTGAAGAACAGGGGCTGTTGAAAATATCAGGAGAAAATCCTCTTATGTAGGCCTCCAAAATGTAGCCTATCTATGAACCTTATTCTGTTCAAAGGTCAGACTGATCAAAACATAACTGCCATGCGGCAGAAATAAGTGACGGAGGTGGAAATGCTTCCATTTCTATAGGAAGTGGTTCTGGTTTCCGTTATTTATTTTTTAATTATTTCTTTCATTCTCCCTTTTCTTTTCTAGGAGTTGGTGACATTGGGACTGTTTTTCCTGTTATTATGTTTTATTCTGATCTACTTTTATTTCTTTCACAGCATCTTCAATATCTAATTTGATAACCTCTTTTCTTCTTACTGATCCTCCTTTTCGTAGGTGTTATATTATCTTGTTAGAGTAGAGCCATTTACTACTCTCTCAATTCAGCTTCAAGGTGGAAAATTTGATCATGCGGACAGAATGTTTTCTGATATTGCTTCTACTTGGAAGGGTGTTCTTGAGGACATGAGTGATGTCAAGGAGTTAGTAAGAGTCAATTTCTTCGCCACTACTTAAAACTTCATGTTTTGGAGATCTTCAATTGCTTTTCATTTTCTTTTTCTCGTCATTTTTTGCACTTGATGCAGGTCTTATTCATATTCTGTACTTGATTCATTTTAGGTTCCAGAGTTGTTTTACCTCCCTGAGGCCCTAACCAATGTAAACTTCATTGATTTTGGTACAACACAACTGGGAGGAAAGCTGGGTATGTACTTCAAGATCCTTGACATGAGGAGACTTAAACCTGCTGCATGATTTCTGGAACTGCTAAGTTGGCTTGCTGACCTCTTGATTCATGCTCATATTGCAGATTCTGTCCAACTTCCTCCTTGGGCTGAAAACCCTGTTGATTTTGTCTATAAGCATCGGATGGCCCTTGAGAGTGAACATGTCTCTGCACATCTGCATGAATGGATTGACCTAATATTTGGGTAGGTCAAGTTCCTTTGGAAAGTTATTTTGGGTGGCAATTTAGCTTCATTGTGCTTTCTGTTTCACTTTGTTCACTCTTTTCATTTTTTTATTTTAATTAATGGATACTTTCAGATATAAGCAACGAGGTAAAGAAGCTATATTGGCAAATAATATGTTCTTCTACATAACCTATGAAGGCACAGTTGACATTGATAAAATTACAGACCCAGTGAGTCAACTTTTTTCTTCTGATTTGTTCCTTGAGTTTGAATCATGATTATTAATTTTTACTCTAAATATTGCAACAGGCACAACAGCGTGCTACACAAGACCAAATAGCATACTTTGGACAAACTCCATCCCAGCTTCTGACTGTGCCTCACTTGAAGAAGAAGCCACTGGCAGATGTTCTTCACTTGCAGGTACCGATCTTTGTATGCGGGAAATTTATAACTATGAGTACGTTGACATTTGCACTAGGAGATTCCTGGTTTGGAGGATTAGTGTCAACAGTGACGCAATACATCCATACAACATATTATTGTCAACTTGTGGACTGAATCAACTGATTCAACTCAACAACCAATCCAATGAGTAGATTCAGGTTTAGTTTTTTAAATAAGAACTCAGTGAATCAAATCCAATCAATTGAGACTTAATCAATTCACTGCATTCTGGTTGATTTGCAAGTGAGGAACCAAGAGATGAGCATATCTCATTCCAATTGATTCCATGCTTGAACATAATATAAGTCCAGAAAATATTATTCATCAAGCCATTGAAATCTCAAGTAGGCAACCAGAAAGATAGATGGATCTCACTAATCAACGTTCATATGCTTGAATATAATACTAATCCAGAAAATACAATTTATCAAGCCTTTGATATCGGCAGCAGAAAAGTAATACTAATACAAGATCCAAACTTACGAAAGAAAGAGGTCAAACAACATGAAAATGAAATGTATTAATTCCTCCAAACAATTCTTGATTCTTAACAGAAAGCACCATCCCTGATTTTTTTTTTTTTTTTTGGTAGACCTTGGAAATACCTATGTCTACCTGCAGTTAGACCATACTTGCTTGGTAATTTCTAAAAAACTAGTAAAAAAAACCTGCATCTGTTAGCAATCTTCTTTGAGTGCCACAATTTTTTAAGCTATGCCTTATTAGCTTATTAGGTTGTAATATCCTTTGATATGAACTGAACACATATTTTTCCCTTTACATACTAACTAACTATGAAGTGGTGGTTGAATGGTTTAACTTAAGCTGACTAACCTGAGGTATGAAGGTAGTGGCCCAAATTGTTGGCTGACCTTGAACTGACACATGCAAAGACAACCAATGAGACACATAGGTCTGCATGACACTACAGAGCTTGGCTGGGTTCACTGACACAGCATATAACAGAAACAATTACTAACCAGAGAGAATACTTGTTACCGATGGAAAGCGAGAGCGAATACAGATCTGAAAATGAGATGAGGGTTAGGGTCCATAGCTGAAACCCAGACAAAATCTTAGTTGGAAATGAAATGAAAACTGACTCTTCATATGGCTTTTTATGGCTTTATAGACAGTCCTTTCTTATCCAAGCCTAAGATATCCCATAATTTATAACATTTAACATTTGGAATCATTATTGTACCTCAGGCCCTCTAATATTTATTTGCATGCTAAGTATTGCAAGTCCCCAGAACTTTACTAACACTCAATACCAACTAATCAGTAATGAGGGTAAAAATAGAAAAGCAAAAGATATTTGGTTGCTTGGTTCCTAACTGTGCTCCTGCATCATTCGGGCTCAAAGGCTTTGTTTGAGTCCCCAAGGAAGCAAACCTTGTCCTGTGATGCAAAATAACTAATCTCATGGCCTAAACCTGGTTCTGTTAGTACCAGGCCTAAAACTGGCCTATCTTTCATACAAAAATTATGCTTTCTTTAGTAATTAAAATTTTTTTTGTTTATTATTATAGCAACCTTAAAAAAAGGTAAGTCTTTTATTGACTCAAGTTGGTAGGGAAATATTCTGTTTCCCTGTTTTGTTGTAATTGCTAAGCTAGAAGTGGGGAAGAAAAAAGAGAGAAGAAAGAAATAAGAATGACCTATATTTCTTGTTGCATATCAGACCATCTTTCGGAACCCAGGAGAGGTCAGACCATATGTTGTTCCAAATCCTGAACGGTGCAATGTTCCTGCAGCAGCTATACATGCATCACCCGAATCTGTGATTATTGTTGATTTAAATGCTCCAGCTGCACATGTTGCACTACATAAGTGGCAGCCAAACACTCCTGATGGACAGGGTACACCATTCATTTTCCATCATGGAAAATCTGTTGCAAGCTCCAGTGGAGGAGCATTGATGCGCATGTTCAAAGGGCCAGCTGCATCTGTTTCTGAAGAATGGCAGTTTCCCCAGGCATTAGCATTTGCAGCATCAGGAATCAGAAGCTCAGCTCTGGTTTCCATAACATGTGACAAAGAAATCATCACTGGTAGGTGGTCATCATCTCTTCTTTTCTTGTTTTGGCAGTATGCACTGTAATACATATTCAATAAAGTGCATTTCTTTTTTTCCTGCTTTTATAGAGACTTGGTTGTCAATATTTTAGTCCCTGAAAATGTTGTGAAGAAGATGATGAGAAAAAAATAAACGAAACAGGGACAATAAATGGGTAGGATAATGTCTATGTACAAATGTATCTGTAATGGGTTTCTAAATCTGTAGGTGAGAAAGTTTGATATTTTCCTTTGTTAATTTCCTTTGGAGAATGTGGCTTCTTGGATTCACTCATTTTTTTTTTGTTTGGCTTGACACAATTCATTAGTTGTATTGGCTATATGGCTTTATGTGCTTGATTTAAAATATATGAAGTAAATGAGTCAAAAAGGAACTAGATGGATACTTGCTAATGAACACCCAGAATTATTATGGAACTAATTTGAAAACTTACTAAGGCTGCGTTTGGTAACTCTCCCAAAGAACAGTTCTTCTGTTCTTCCGTTCTGATAGAACAGAAAAACTGTTCAGAACAACCAAGAACAACTAAAAACTGTTTGGCAAATCTGGTTTGTTCTTCTGTTCTCACAGAACAAACCGGATGAAAAAAACATCTAAGAACAAAAATTTTAGAACATGGTTTACCATGTTTTTACGTTCTAGAACAATTTTGAAAAGAACAAAAAACTAAGTTGTGCCCGATAAAACCTGACACCCTTTTTACCTACTTGCATACACGAAGAAGCACATCCTCCTTGTTCGTTCTCTGCAAGCACAACAGTTATTTTCCCCTCATCTCTCCCCATGTCTCATTCTCTCTCTCTCTCTCTCTCTCTCTCTCTCTCTCTCTCTCTCTCTCTCTCTCTCGTCTTTACTTCTCCTCCATCTCCATTTTTCTTGTTTGAATTTTTTTTTTAACATTTTTGTAGAAACTACTCCTTGTTCGAGCAGGTAAATCTACTACTGTTTCGTCTCCATCTCTGCAACTTGCTTGTTCTTTGTTTTAGGGATGGTCACCTCTCCTTAACATAAATTTCAGACATGTCAAACCATGTTCTTACGTTCTGGAACAATTTTGGAAAGACCAAAAACAAAAGTGTGCCTGATAAGGGTGTCAAAAAATAGAGCTCTTCTTCATCTTGTTCATCTGTGAAAAAACTCTCTCTTCTCTCAAGTGCGAACCTTCTTCAAACTCTCTCTACACACAGTGAACCGTCGTCCTCTTCCCCTTTGTCCCGTGCCTGCGAAGCCTTCTGTGGAGGTATTCTTCTTCTTCTTCTTCTCTCTTTCTCTCTCTTGTTCGATTTTCGCTAGGGTTTACAAAATCTCGAGGTTTCTCTTTTCCAGTTTAGGGTTTTGTCTTACCTCTGAGTGCTGAGTGCTCGATCGTCGCTGCAATCGCTTGTTGGTTCCTCTGCCATCTTTGTCTTCCCTGTGATCAATTGTTCCAATTTTCTCCAGGTGTGTCTATGAACTTTAAACCCTAGCATTTTGAATAATCATTATGCCCTGGTTTTACCTTGTGTACTTGATCTTGGAGATGTTCTGTTTTCCTCTGTTCTGTTTCTTTTCGGTGAGAATGTGAAATCGGGATTATTCTGAGTTTTGCAGCATCTTCTGCAGCTTGTGAGTTGCAAAAGATGCTGCAAAACTCAGAATATTATTTTAATATGAAATTTTGTGAACAATTAAATTTTTGGTTTCTTCACACAATCCCAGCTTTGATGTTCCAAATATAAAATCTGAGAAAAGTGTCAAAATAACTAATTTTCTGAGTGCCGCCCAAACACCAAAATCATTCCAATCGTTTATCAAACCATAAAGACTAATTTCCTGTAGTGATTTTCTAGTTTTCTTTTAGAAGTCAATCTAGTTGTAAGGGGACATCTTTCTTCTTATTTTCTTTCTATTTCTTGTTTTGAAACGTTTAAGTCTATAAAAGGGGAAATATGTAAGTTGTAAGGGTGATTGGTTGCTCAACTTTTCCAACAGAGTTGATAATGGAGTTGATAACAGAGTTGGTAAGGATACTCTGTTAAAGCTATTTACTGTTGTTTGCCACTTTTATTTTATATCTACTGCAATACTCTTTTCTGCTGCCCAGATTGGATGTTTAACAATATCAGTCCACAAAACCTACCAATTCACATTCTTTTCTTCTGAAATTGAAGGTCCCTAGGACCCACCACATGCTTGGTTGTGACTCAGCTATTCTGTTGGTTTGGATTTAAGAAATACTACGAAGAATAGACGAGGATATCCAGACTCTGCTTAATATATGTTTAATAGTTGATGATGGTTAAAATGACAATTCTGTAAGATATTGGTTAAATGGCAATTCTATAATATTTAAATCATTTGAAAAAAAGTGTTCTAAAACAAATTTTACCAAACAGCAAACAGGTCATAACAGTGTTCTTAGACTAGTTCTGGAACATATTTACCAAACAGCTTTAAGGCTAAAAGAACAACCAAAGAACACTATTTTCAGAACAGAACAGAAAAAGACCATCTCTTCCGGTTCAGAACAAGAACAGGTGAGAACGTTACCAAACGGAGCCTAAAGATACTACACCAAAATTGTCAACTGAATTTCACATATCTTTATAGATATGGCAAACGAAATATTTTCCTCACTTTTGAACTACTTTCTGAAAATTTAACATTTTCTTGTATGCTATTGTTTTTTTCTTGGTAAAATATTTCACTTTGCACCTTCGAGAATTTGCATCCAACCAGACTGACCATATTTCAAGTAGTGCCTCCAGAAAGAGCAGCAGTAATTGATGGTTTAACCATGTGCAGAAATTGGTCCCTAACCCAGGCAATTGGTAACATTGTTGGACTGCATCCTGTAACTGGTGACAGGCAACTAGTCATATGGAAACCTATACTGTGCATGTATTTGTGTATAGAGGATTATAAAAATCTGGATCAAATAAGGTGTATCAAGTGATCTGTATAAGTATCCCCGGCCCTCGATCTGGCCAATGCAACCATATTTAGCTGACACCCGAATGGATCGCAGTGTCAGAAAATTTGAAGTTGTGGAGGACTATTATTGAGAGCCGTTTTGGAAAACTAAATGCTTGTGTTTTTTTTTTTGTTTTGACAATATTACTAGACTTTATTTCTCAAACCTTACATGCCTCATTGCATATATTATCAGGTGGGCATGCAGACAATAGTATCAAGTTAATATCATCTGATGGAGCAAGAACCATTGAAACAGCCACAGGGCATTGTGCTCCTGTGACATGCGTTGCTTTGTCTGCCGATAGCAACTGCCTTGTAAGTGGGTCTCGAGATACAACTGTGATAGTCTGGAGGGTGCATCGGACTTCTGCATCGCATTCAAGGAATATTTCAGATCCTATGACTTCATCTGGCACACCCACTTCTTCTAGCAGTGGTAACCTGGCAAACATTTTGGCGGACAATAGTCGGAGACGGCGTATCGAAGGCCCAATGCATGTCCTCAGAGGCCATCTTAGTGAAATAACTTGCTGCTGTGTTAGTTCTGATCTGGCAATAGTTGCTTCATGCTCCAACTCTTCAGATGTGCTGCTTCATTCTATAGGGAAGGGCCGGTTAATCAGGAGGTTGGTAGGTGTGGAGGCACATGCTCTCTGCCTTTCATCTCGAGGTGTCATAATGACTTGGAACAAATCAAAGCGTAGGGTCAGCACCTTCACTGTCAACGGGATTCAGATTGCCTCAGCACAATTGTCTTCTATCCCTGGTAACATCAGTTGCATGGAAGTCTCAGTTGATGGGGAACATGCGCTGATTGGGATTAGTTCATGTATGGATAATGATGGGACCAACAATACCAACAATGATTTGGAATCCAATGAGAATGAGGCTGAATGTATTTACTTAGGAGCGAATAGCAAGAGCCCTAACAACAGTTTGATTATTCCGGTGCCTTCAATTTGTTTCCTGGATCTGCACTCACTCAAGGTATGAAATAAATTGTGAAACTAGTGGCCACTTTGCATAATTGTCTGCCACTTTGCATAATTGTCTTCTTCATATTTTCTTTTCTAGGACATTCATTTTCTAACAGGCCAAGAATGCTGTATTGTTGGCAGGTCTTTCAGACATTGAAGTTAGGAGAAGGGCAGGATATTACTGCTATGGCTCTAACCAAGGATAACACAAACCTTTTAGTGTCAACAATAGATAAGCAATTGATAGTCTTTACTGATCCAGCTGTAATTTTACTTACTTTTAGTCTTTTCACTTATCCAGCAGTAATTGTACTTTTCTTTCTAGTTCCTTCTTGACTGATCTTTGTAGACACTCATCTAAAGTTGGCTACATTTCTTTGCTTGCAGTTGAGCTTGAAAGTGGTGGATCAAATGCTTAGGCTTGGTTGGGAAGGGGACGGACTCAGCCCCCTCATAAAATAAGGTTTTGAACGGGTTTCGATTTGTGTGAAGGAATTTGAGATTGATCGGAAGCTATGGTCCCTCAAGGCTTGATACTTTGATGGGCCTGTAACACATTCAGAACTTGAGCCAAATGCATATATTTGTTTGGCAACTAGGCTACTGCTTCAAGGATGTAACATATGTATCCATCAAGTAGATTGACTCTATAGCCGCAGTGTATATTGTTGTTAACTAGAACAGGGTTGTTGTCCACTTGTTTTTCTGTCTAAATTGAGGTGTAAGTTTGTTACATTATGAGATTATGTTTAGGCCTTTGGCTGTTTCATGGAATGGGTAGTTTTTTGTGGTACCTCTCCATTTTTGTTGAAATAATATTGAAAGTTTTATGGTTCTTTTTTTTTTTTGTTGGTTTCTAATCCTTAATTTTGGTGTACTTGACATAGTTCACAATTCGGCACAACTTTTTTGTGGCCATATATTAGCAAAAGTTTCCCGGGTCTGAGCAAAAAACCATGTAACTTTCCTAATTTGTACACCTAGAATTGTAAACGAAACAGATATTATTAGACTAAAATCCTAGTAAACTTCCTAAGTAGACAGTCCAGCGGTTCCTCTGAGGACTGTAGGTGTTGAACTTCCCCACAGTTTTTGGATGACTTTAGACCAACCATGGGTTTGAAGGTTTTTGTTTAGTTACTTTTGGGTCAGATTGGTTGCAAGAGGAATTAAAGGAAAGAAAAGAAAAGTGAAAATTTTAAATTAAAAAAGAAAAAGCTTATAATCACTATAGCACATACTATCACGACTGCGTAATTAATTTCAAATCATTCTATATTTAGTTACTAATTTATATTATACTTTGCATCTAAATTCTTAGCATTTAAAAAATAAAATAACAATTGAAAAAAATTAAATAATTTATACAATCATATTGTATATCGACCCTATATTTGGAATCAGGTTTTGTCGTCGTTGTTGTTGTTGTAATCATATTGTATATGGAACAAATATTTATAATACTTTCTCTTCATAATTTTAGCCTTTGTACAAAAGTTCCCATTCATCCATAAATAATGCAGATTTTTGTGGGCTTTACATTTTCTGTTGTTAGGGCCATATTTTAGCACAGAAATCATTCCGTCGGTCCAGCCGTTTAGTCAGACATCGGATTGTTAGATTTATGTCGGTTTAATTAATTACCTAAACTAGTCAATTCAGTAGGAGTCCAATGAACACGATAGAACCGGTTTGATTTGATTCGTCACATAGTATGAGATAGGTTTGGTAACCCTAATTCTATTGTAGGAAGGGTTTTAGGGTTACAGCAGTATTCTATAAATACTGGGTTAGAGTCCTCACAGCCACAGTTAATTAGTTTTCTCTGCACCCATTAGCAAGAGACATCAGGATATCCTTTGGAGGCTGTGGAAGACTGTAGTCGAGGGATTTCGATCAAAGTTTGGAGTGTCGTGAAACGTATATGAATCGATCTTTTCATAAACAGGTATGTCTTTATGATTCATAGTTAATGGCTTCTCTATTGTGTTCGATGATAACTGTATGGATGGATAATGGGTTTGGTTCAAACCCTAAGTACAAAAATTTCTAACAGTTGGTATCAGAGCAAACCATACAGACCTAGAATCGATGGGGATTGATTATAAAGACTAATAATGAATGATTAAATTGAAAGAAAATTTTTTTCTTAAGTTTTGGATCGAATCTCAATCAGATCTGTTGGAGTTTTCTACAGACGAAAATTTTTGCGACTGACAAAATAGGTCAAGCAATATACCGTTGGAAAGGTCTCGGAGAGACGGAGCCGACGATACAAAAATCGTCGATGTCGGCCCCCTAACGCGTCGGTACTAGCCGGCAGTATCCGCGAGTGGATCTTACTCGCAGGTGGGAGAACATTAAAAAAAAAAAAAAAAAGATAGTTTTGGGCAGTGTTGACCCGGTCATCACCGTATCAACTCAGAAACCTTAATGGGTTGCGCCTTGACTAGGACCGAGTTGACCAGAAAAAGATAAAAAAAAAAAAAAAAAAAGATCATGTCGCACGTGCATGGCACACGTGTGACGTCCAGCGACCCTGTTGACTAATTAATCGGGTTGGTCAACTGACCCGGAAGCCTGACCCATTGACCTGCCCAATGACCCATTTGCTCTACCCAGAAACCCAGAAATTCTGATCCGAGATCCGAATGGTCAAACCATATAAACCGGTGGTTGAACCATAGGTCTAGACCACAGTTCAGTTGCATTAGACTGTTTGGTTCGATATGGACCAAAGTAATTCAAAAAAAAAAAAATTAAAGGTATATTCGGTTCGGTTTAAATCTCCTTAGGAGCTCAGGGGCCTGTGATCTGTTCCATCGAACCAAATCGATCATGGGCAGACCGAACTGATCGAACCAAACCGACCCTGACAGGCTTATAAGGGTCTGTTTGGTTTTTGCTTTTAACAAAAAGGACATTAAACAGTGATTATGGGAGCTAGGAATGTTAGATTGATATCTGGTTTGTTTCGTTGGACTCCATTTTAATGTTCTTCAATCTGATATATATTTTGATATATTTTGGTGCATTGAAAAACATGTTATTATGAAACAATACCCTATGAGAACTCGATTAGTAATATTTTTGTTAATTTTTCTTAAAGTTATTGTACAAAATTGATTGATTGAGCTAATGTACATGTTTATATGAATGTTTAAACTTGTACAATTGTATTTTAAAGCATTCATGGTTAAATAAATATCCCACATGAGCTGCAAGTTGGGATTTATTCATATTATGGTGGAACTTGGTGTGACCGCCAAAGTGGCAATCTTATTTTATTATGATGTGTTCAAATTCAAAGGTCTGTATTTGTAAATGCTTCAGTTTAATGATGTTCACTCAAATGTGACATTATCTAAATTTATTCAAATTAGGATTTATAGCTATTGTAT
Source organism: Protea cynaroides (assembly GCA_028583415.1). NCBI lineage: Eukaryota > Viridiplantae > Streptophyta > Magnoliopsida > Proteales > Proteaceae > Protea > Protea cynaroides. Next base: position 134,754,290 of record CM053276.1, read on the forward strand.
AAGAATTTTGTGGTGATCACCAAAGTGGCACACTTGGATTCTATTATAATATGTTCAAATCTAATATTTATGCATTTACAAACTACAGTAAAGAAGTATAGTGTTCACCCAAAAGTGACACTGACATAAACTTTCACTTTTATGGATGCAGCAAAGAACGGTACTGTCCACCCAAAAGTGGCGTTGTCTAAGATTATAACGAACGACACTGTCCACTCAAAGGTGACGTTATCAAATAATGTAAAAAACTCATACACATGGTTGAAGGATCTTGACTTTAAGGGGTTTCATCCATCCAAAGGTGGTGAAATCTTCGAGAGTCATTATCTCTTCGCAGTTATTGCATAACTATCGAAAGGACCAGTGTACATATTGCCCCAAAAGATGTGTGTGTAGTTCAGTTGACTTTTCAAAGATGTAAATTGATTTGCATATGTTATGTATATATTTTTGCTAGTTAATTTTATTTGATATTAATCGTAGACTTGCAATTATTTACATTGTAATATAGTTGTGGACATATAATGATTAAATACCTTAAGATGCATGTCATTGGCAGCCAGTCTTATCAATTGACATGAAAATTAAAAACTAGTCTAGGACTGTTTAACCTAGATGTACTCAACAGAAAATTATATTTTGGTTCTAAGATATTTAGTCTCTAAGATAAAGTAAGACAACGTTCAGATGATGAACATTGAAAAAAAGATATTCCTTGTGAAATCCAAAGAAAGGTTTGTTATTTCAAAAAAGGGCTGAAAGATGTTTTATTACTTAAGTCCATCAGTACTAGTTTATGATGATAATAGGTGGTATTGAGAATGTGAGGAAGTATAAGGTAGAATTGTTAACTATTAATGATAAGCTCAAGGATGAGTGAATATTTGTAGGTTCATTAAAACCTATGTAGGTGACGTTTTAAACTTTTTATTTTCTCACAAAAACTGTATAGTCAGATCCTGGTGACCTATAGTACTCAAAAATATAGTGAACCCTAAAGTGAAAGAACTAAGGATAAAAGTTCAAAGAAAAGATAAAAATATAAATGCCAATGTCATAGTGCATAATATATATCCAGACAAAGACAAGTTGCGAAAAGAATAGAAAACCCATAGAAAGAAAAATATTTTTTCATGAAATAATTAGAAATTTTATGACAAAGAATTAGACATTAAGAAACTGCAAGATAAAATGGATCTAAGTAGAATAAATTTCTTATAGTGTGACCTAGAAGAGACATGTAAAGAAAAAATTTATAAAGCTGGATAAGCTTCAATGAAAAAGGAATAAAGATTATGAAATTTCTAAGCAAGAGAGTGCAGTAGATTGAATACTTAAACATTAATCGTAGTTTGAACCCGTAGAAGTACCAAAATATTTAATTTATTCTTTTTAGATTATCTATCTTTAGAAGTTAAACTATATATTGTTATCTTCTGCCCTGGTCATAAGGGTTTAGGACTATTGTCCAAAGAAAGATTAGAAAGAATAATATTCTGAAATTCTTCTTCCAAGGTTTATTACATTTATATATGTGAGAATTAATTAAAAGAGAATATGACAAGATTCAAGTAAGTAAAGGTTATTCACAACAAGAATTTATTGGACTTGGTGGACATCGAGATTTCATCTAAGACTTCTTGTCACAGTTTAGTCTATGAGTGTTTTTTCAAATAATTAAAATTAAGATGAATTTTTTTTATTAAATGAATTAAAACTATTAGATCTGAATGAGAAAGTTATGAGAGATCATGTGATATTGGTCTATTCCTTATAAATTTAAACAAATGTTTATAAAATCTTGAGAATGTATTAATCATGTAGGGAAATAATTGATATTGCAGTCTATATTATTAATAGAGTGCTAGTTAGTCAGATCAAGTTTAAATTATCCTCTTGTTTGAAACTGTAGAGCTGACATAATTTCATAATACTCGTGTGAGAGTGATTATTTTAGGATATTGAGTTGTCATATTATGGGATGTCAAAATAGACCTAAGAAACTTAAAGTTTGATGAGACCACATGAAAATAGGTGTGAAGCAATCAATTGAGATACCAGAAATGTTACTAGAGTGTAATGAAATAATTATAGAAATATTCATTAAGATCGGTGCTTCAGCCATAGTAGCAGAGCCAGATGAAGCAATAAAGAGATATACTAGACCATGTAGATCTGTGATTTCCTCAAATCACATGTTGTACTTCAAAATAGATATTTTTGGTGATGAACAAAAATAAAGATTTCAATGATTTTGAGTAAGTTGTTAGTAATGAAATTACTCTTTAATGTTTAATGATCATAAAGGATGTGTTGTTGTCTATGAACAATAACGAGAATTGAGATTTTATGCTTTTGTCAATGAGCGGTGTACTCGTAAGTTAAAAATAGACATACAAAAAAAAATGTGATTCCAGTAAGAGAATTGATTGCTACAAAGTAAAACTTATAGCGAAGTGGAATTACACAAAGAGAAGAGAAAGAAAACTTCTTTGAGGTCTTAGTTGCGTATTTTATTTTGAAGTTGTACCAGATAGATGTAAAGATCGTTTTGATTAAAGAAAATCTAGAAAAAAAATATTTATATACTTTAATCCAAGGTTTTGTAGTAAGGATAAAGAATATATGTTTTGTAGACTTATAAAGTCAATCTGTGGATTAAACAAGTATCCGGATAATGATATTTGAAGTTTGACAGGGTTGTATCTTCTTTCAATTTTGTTGAGATTTTCATTGATCAATATATATCTATAAGTCAGTGGGAGTAGATTCACTTCCTAGTCAAGTATGTTGATAGTTAATCACTGGCTTATAGTGACTTGAATTACTAATTGAAACCAAAATTTTTCTGTCTGATAATTTTGAGTTGTAAAAATGTGTGAGCAAGTACTTTTGTATCTGATATTGAGTTTGTTAATAACAGAAAAGAAAAAATTTTGGATTTGTCTCAAAGCATAAACATTGTTTTTGAACGATTTAGTATGCATGTATAACCATTAAGTTACAGATGCTTAAATCGATAAAGGAGACAAATTGACAGAATTGTGTACAAGAAATGATATTGAGTGTGAGCATCTGCAATGCAATAGGGAGCTTGATATATGCTCAAGGTTGTAATCGCTTTATGTAGCATTTTCAATGAATGTTATGTGACGTTTTCAGTTAGATGCTGATATAGCTTACTAGACAACGGAGAAAAAGAAGATCATGTGGTATATATAGAAGACCAAAGATTGCATGTTCATTTATGAAAGCAGTGACACTCTATGTTATTTTGATGCAATTGTAATATTTGCATTGATGACAGAAAATCAACCTCAAGGTTCATTGTTATGGTGGTAAGGTTTTGTAACTCTATATAAAGATAACAAACAAGATATCTGGTGTGAAAATTTCTTCTCTGATTTGAAGGTTGTAGACTCTACTTCTAAACCTATTGAGATGTGTTGTGACAGTGGTTCAACTGTGTTCTTCTCAAAAAATAATAAGAAATCTAGTATTTCAAAGTATAATAGAGATCGAATCTCTTCAAGTAAAGAAAATGTCAAAAGATTGTATATCGTTGTAGATTTTCTGACGAAGATTTTGTCAGTGAGAGTCTTCAAGGGATGGTATGTCTAATATAGAAATGATTGAAAATAATTAATTTTATCAGAGGCTTAAGTGGTCAAAGATCTGAGAATCAGTGGGAATCTCTAAATATGTTTAATCAGTAGAAGATTCTTTATGTTTATACTTATATTTTCACATTGTATACTGTGTTTGATTGTATTGCTCATGGTTTAATGAGCACAGTTTTTGTAACTATGATTTTTGTTTATATTAGTATTTACGTTGTTGCTATTTTACATACATAGTTATATGTTTGATATGTCAAAGATAAACTAGGCTATATTTAGCCAAAGATAAATTAGACAGTATTTAACAGGATATTAGGTAATATTTAGTCAAATGATGAACAAGACAATATTCAGTCAGATATATAAGGTAGTATTCAGTCAATGTATGGTATTATATTTATGAATTATTTAAATATCATGTTTTAATTGTCCATAAAGGTTTTGGGACACTTTGATTAAGGTTCTTTAATCAAGTTTGGACTCGCATGAGAGTTTACTTTCATGCATTATCTCAGACGATTTATGTATTGAGTAAACCTTTGTTGTGGCTGACAGAAGTTTGTACACCATATGTTGAGGTGTATTATTCGTTGTTGCTCACATTGAGAAGTTTGATGGATGTTTCAAAATTAGTGACGTTTTAGTGTGTTGAATTCCATGGCCACACTGGTTGACGGTGATTTTGTAATTAATATAATCCGAGTGGGAGATTGTTAGATTTATGTTGACTTAATTAATTATCTAAACTAGTTACAATGTGAGTCCAATGAACACGATAGAACTGATTTGGTTTGGTTCGTCACATGGTATGAGTCTCTATAACCACAGTTAATCAGTTCTCTCTGCACCTATTAGCAAGAGACATCAGGATACCCTTTAGAAGCTATGAAAGACTGTAGTCGAGAGATTTCGATCAAAACTTAAAACGTCGTGAAATGTATGTGAATCGATCTCTTCATAGACATGTATGTTTTTATGATTCATAGTTAATGGTTTCTCTATTGTGTTCTATGGTAACTGTATAGATAGATAATAGGTTTAGTTCAAACCCTAAATACAATAATTTCTAACACGAACTTCAACCAGTCTTCAATGTAACTTATACAAAAATAAATAAATAAATAAATAAATAAATAAAATAAAACCCAGACTTCAATGTAGAACTAACCCAAAACTTCATTGTAGAACTAAAGCAATAAGTTATAACCCAGGACTGCGACTTTAGTTATTACGTTTGCGAGAATCTACACGTGCAATTCTTAGTAAAACGTTCCTCGCCTCCGCTCGTTTGTTGACGGTGTAGGGAGTCGGGACCTGAATGCACGATGACGTTAAGGCTTCTTCATTGTTCAAGGCTCTCTTACGCTCCTAGGGTTCCCTGTACATTCTGTCCATTATCTCAGAAGATTCGCTACTCATTCCCGTCTTTGTTGCATTGGAGAAGTAGGTTCTATACAAAAATGTCAGCAGAGGAGCACTCGCCTCTTAGCCACACTATCAGCCTGGCTGTGCCGGCACGAGGAGGAATAGAAGAACCTCTCCAGATTATTGCAGCGCCTGGAATCTCCCACAATGAATTCAGGTCATTTGCTTTCCTTTTGATTAACTGTTTGTAGAACTGTGTACCCGTTTATTATATTTGGATTGGAGAGTTCTTAGTTTCTTCTCCGCGATTTGGGTTCTGCATTTCTAGGATCTCTGAGTGTTTCATGTATATAATTATTAACATCCTCTTGTGTTGAATCAGAAAAGCCTAAGAGAGTTAACGATCTCTCCCTGCACACTTTTTATTTATAATAATGAAAAAAGAAAATTATAATCATACCCCTCATAATAAGAGGGAAGAAAACAAAATAATAGATAAACAGACTAAGTCTAAATTAGCGCTAACTACTAACTTAGGACTACATAACTATTAACTTACGACTATATTTCCTCTCAAGTTAGTGCATAGATATTATGCATACCCAACTTGGACAATATTATTTGAAACGGTTTTACAGGTAAGTTTTTTGTGAGAATATCGACTAGTTGATCCTCTGATTTGACATGCGGAATCTGAATCTGACCATTCTCTAACCTTTTTTTGATAAAATGACGATCTATTTCAACATGTTTAGTTCGATCATGCTGAACTAGATCGTTGGTAGTGTTGATTGCGGCTTTATTATCAAAAGAGAGAATCAAAGGTTGAGAGCAGTCTACTTTTAAATCACTTAGTAGACCTTTTAACCATAGAAGTTCACATATTCTTTGAACCATGCTCGGAATTCGGCTTCTGCACTGGAGCGAGCCACGACGTTCTGCTTCTTACTTCGCCAAGTGACTAACATTCCTTTCACAAAAGTACAATAACTAGAAATAGATTTCCGATCTGGACTACTTGCCCAGTCAGCATCTATATAAGCTTCTACTTTAAAATCACCACGTGGGGAGAGTAAGATCCCTTTTCTTGGAGTTGCCTCTAGGTAATGAAGAATCCTATAGATAGTTTCCAAATGCGTAGAATAAGGATTGTGCATAAACTAACTCACCAGACTGACTGCGAATGCTATGTCTGGCCTGGTATGGGATAAATAAATGAGCTTTCCAACTAGCCTTTGATATATTCCTTTATCAGTTGGTGTTCCTTCTTTCTCCTTCAGATTGATAGTTGGATCTAGTGGGGTAGCACACGGTTTGTAGCCTAGCAGACCTGTCTTTGATAGAAGATCAATGATGTACTTCATTTGAGAAAGAAAGATGCTTTTTGCAGAACGGACAACTTCAATCCCAAGGAAATACCTAAGCTTTCCTAGATTTTTAATTTTGAAACTCCTTCTCGAGAAACACCTGGAGTTTCTTTATTTCCTCGTCGTTATTTCCAGTGATAATAATATCATCCATATATACCAAAAGAGTAGTAAAATTTCTGGATGAGTGTTTGCTAAACAATGTATGGTCAGCGTTACTCTGTGCATAACCAAAGGCTATCATAGCTCTATGAATTCTGCCAAACCATGCTCTAGGGGACTGCTTGAGTCCATAAAGTAAGCGCTTCAGTCTATATACCTTCCCATTAGTACTTGCATCTATAAACCCTGGGGGACAGTCCATATACATTTCCTTTTTAAGTTCACCATGGAGTAAAGTATTCTTTACATTAAGCTGTTGCAGGTCCTAGTTGTGATGGACAGCACATACCAAGAAAACCAACACTGTTGTCATTTTAGCCACTGATGCAAAGGTTTCTTGGTAATTAATGCCATATGTCTGTGTAAATCCACGAGCTACTAGTCTAGCTTTTTACCTATATATTTTGCCATTGCTGTTCTGCTTGACAGTAAAAACCCATTTGCACCCTACTGGTCTTTTACCCGATGGGAGTGAAACAAGATCCCAAGTATTGTTCTTCTTCAAGGTTCTCATTTCTTCTATCATTACAGTTTTCCACCGCTCATCCAAAATTGCATCTTGCCATTTTTGAGGAATAGACATAGAGGAAAGAGAGGACACAAATGCACGGAAGGAAGGTGATAGAGAATCATACGAGACAAAATTAGATGACTCATCTTCCAGCAGCAGGCTTATGCCTTGGTCCAGTGAGGATATGCGCCATACATCCATGATGACTCATCTTCCAGCAGAGAGATCAGCTCTCCAGCCAGAAAATTATACACGCGAAGCTTGTCTTTGGCATTTTTCATTGCAGCAACATCAATAGAGCATGCAACTGTAAAGGTATCATAATAGTTCCTGCCACAAACTGTAGAGCTCAGAGTAATATTGGGAGACAGTAATGTCCCGTTGCTTAGTAGCACCAATCTTCACGTGGATGTCGTAAATCTAGGAATAATTTCCAACGTGGGAATAAGTCTCCTTGATAGCCTTTCAAATCTTAGTAGCATTAGTTAGCAAAACTTACCCTCTCTCAATCTTGGGTTCCATAGATCCAATCAAATATGGCATTACAATAGAATTCTCAGATGCCCATTTGTCATACCGAATATCAGTAATGGCAGGTGCCTCCTTTTTACCATTGATATAACCCAACAGGCCTCTTGCAGAGATGGTTATCTGTGCTGTTTTAGACCACGTCAAATAATTGGTCTCATCTAGCTTAACAGGGTTAAGGGGAATATAGGAGAATTCAATTTTAGAGTGCTCCATATGAGGAGATACGACTTCAGAAAATTCAGCCATGGGAATGATCACAACCCAAGAATAATCTGACTAATATACTGAAGTAGAACAATGTAGAATATCTTGACAGAGATGCCGTGTATCAATTTATGGGAATGAGAAACACATCTGCAGCAAATTTCGATCTCTTCATATAATCAGAGAAGAATCGAGGTTGGCTATTCATGTGATCTCTTCAAAAACATCCTTGTGACAAGGGATACACGGCAAGAGATGCCAAAAAAAAAAAAAAAAAAAACCTTGTGGAGAGATTTAGTTCATAGGGAAGAAATTAGAGAGGATAAGGTGAGGTTATGGGATACCCTTATAGGGCTAGGGGTGATGGTGGTAGTTTTAGGGTAACTTATATGGTTGCTGGTAAGATGGGAGAAGTTAATAGGGGTGGCGGTAGGTTTAAAAGGGATTTTTAGAGATGATGAGGTGAGACGCGAAGGCTAGTGGGTGATGAAGGGAGAAACAGTTTCGGTAAGACTGGAGAGGGGATTAGAGGACTACGACAGGTATGGAAGAGGTTACAAGGAGTGGCGGTAGGGCTGGGAGGCCTTGCAGGTATTTCCGGCAGGTTTCAAAGGGGTGACAAGGGTTTACGATGGGGCTGGGATGTGTTGCAGGTTCAGGAAAGCTGTGGCGGTCAAGAAAAAAAGGAACAAAGAGATGGCGGCAGGGAGAAAGAGAGGAAGAGGACCTAAGGCTCTGATACCATGTTGAATCAGAAATCCTAGAAGAGTTAACGATCTCTCCCTGCACACCTTTTATTTATAATAATGAAATAAGAAGATTACAATCATACCCCTCATAATAAGAGGGAAGAAAGCAAAATAATAAATAAACAGACAAAGTCCAAATTAACGCTAACTACTAACTTACGACTACATAACTATTAACTTATGACTACATCTTGTATATTTCTATTGTTATTAAATTGATTATTTATATTTTATATGAGAAAAGAAATTGTATATCAATGGAGAAAAGAGAAAATAACAATGTGCTTCAACCGTTCCATCCTATTATTCTATTATAAATTCTTTAATTTCTTTTGCGTTAGGCAATGCGGTATTATCTAGTAATAACAGGCAGTTCACTTATGAGGGCTTCCTCAGGCAGTCCACTTATTTACTTGTATCTGTTCTCCTGAATTTGTTTTAGTTTTCCGAGGTTAATTAAAGAGTTTACAGAGCAAAAGATTTGAAATAAAGCATTTTGACGACGGAGAAATTTTCTGTTTGTCAGAATGGGTGTTCTTGATGAACTGGAAACTCCGCCTGCATTTCACTTGCAGAACTAGCCACCAAAAGAAAAGAAAAAATAAAATAAACCCTCGATATCTGTTATATTGTGTTATCGACCTTGATTTTTTGTTGCAGGGATGCTATTGGATCCTCTTTGTTCAAGCAATGGTTGAAAAACATGCAAAGTGACACTGGTATTTTAGCTCAAGGACATATGTCTTTGAAACGGGTAATTATTCAGGTAATATCGAGACATCCGTTTTAGAGGTCATTGTTTTCTTTTTTGCCGTAAAAGAGGTTGAGGTTGTTCTCCACATACATACACTTTATTTCATTATTTTAATTTTCATGGGTGGTATAATTTGTTATTCTATTGCGTCCTTTTTCCTTTCTTGCTTTCTTTATTTTTCTTATTAAATGCAACTGTTGTATTGTTCTCTCTCTCTCTCTCTCTCTCTCAGACACACACATATGACATAACACACACTCATGCGCTGAAAACCAGTTCGTAATGGGATTGTTTCCCATCTCTTTAGGCATATCTGATAGTGTGATGTGGTACTTCCTCAACTATATCTAATAATCTAGAAGATCAATTACGTATGGGATAACATATTCTTCTACCAATGGCTTTTGTGATCATTGATCCTATTGCCTGGAAAGGGGAAAGCCCAATGTACATTCCCACTTCCTAATGTTCTAACTAATTTATATTTGACTTCAGGGAGTTGATATGTTTGGAAAACGCATTGGTTTTCTCAAGTTCACAGCAGATGTTTTTGACATGGAAACTGGGAAAAAGGTATTTGATTGATATCTCAATCAAAAGAATTCGGCTTTATGGAATGAAGTTGGTTGTCATTTATAAACTAGTTCTGGTAATCAAGTTTTCTTGTGCTTTACAAGAATGCTTTGGTATCTGATATTGGGAACATTGGACTGCCTGGAATTTCTGGTCCACTGGATTGTAAGTAATAAGAAATGTGCCTATTGAAACTTTTCTCCACTAAATCTGTGTCAAGTGTTAACAATCCAAGATACTGGTTCCATGGTCTAGACCTCTGTTCTGCCCTGCCTTTTCTAGTTTTGATCATCAGAACAAACATGGAGTAACTGCTTTATCTTTTTTCTTTTTTTTTATGGTTGCGCACGGTGTATCATATCTCTGATAACATTTAAAACCTTCTCTGCATGCTAAATGTATTTTTTTAAGTTCAATTTTCAGTTCACCCACAAAGGCTAAATAATTGCATGCTTTATTATCCTAGCAAAACACAATAAGCATATAGCATGCACAACGGTGATATTGAAGATAATAAAATGATGAATAACTTAATGAGAACTTTATGCACACTTGCAAGCTTTCAAAATATTACCAAGCATGGAAGAAGTAGGAAGTTTCTGAAATAAAATTAAAGAATGCATATCTAGAGGTGATTACAGTTTTTTTAAGAGAAGTAAAGTGGTTTGTATTAATAATGCTAGAACAAGCAGATGTACACATAAAGAGTAAAGCAAAGTAGTCTTCTCAGTTTGGGTGAACCCGGATATCACTATACAAATACAATATGAAAGGTAAAGACCAACCAAAGGTTATGGAAATGCCAAGATTTCACAGCAAGAAAGCAAGGTCTACATTAAGTCACAGAAGAAAATGCCAAGATTTTCTGATAGCAAGTCATTTGAACCCACACAACTGCCAAAAAGAAAGGTTGTCATTCACCCAAAAGCCATCTCATAAGTTGACTCAGTAAGGCATTCAACACCACTTGCTCCAAGTGGTTGCATTTGGGATCAAGAGCCAAAGGTATTATGGACTGAGGGATAGCTCAAGTAAGCGACAAGACTGAGGGAGAATTAATAAGATGATCCCATCATATGAAATGAAATTCAGTGGGTACGGTGTAAATTTAGGCCTTAAAAGGACCTGGAAAAGCTAACCACAACTTGGGCTAAAGTACGGAAAAAAAATTTACTGCTTATGATTTAATGAAATATTTTGCCGAAGGTAGATGGGAAAGACCAAGAAGAGTCAACAAGGATTAAGAAGTTCGGAAAAAGATAAGTTGACCGTGAATGTAGGAACATTCTGCATGTGAAAAGGAAAATTCAATTTTAGATTGAGTTTACATTTATATTTTTCTTCTATTTGTTTGGAATCTCTTTTTTTGGACATACTGATGCATATATTTTTTCCAATGTTCAAGTATGTAGACTAATTTTCCAATCTTAAGCTTATAAATTAAAACATGTTTAGGTTCCAGGTATCGTATTCTCACGAGGACCAGCTGTTGCTGTGCTAATCCTTTTGGATTCAGACGGTGAAACTTATGCCGTACTTACAGAGCAGGTAGTGGCTTGTATTTTGTGGCATGATAAATGATGCTTTAACATAATTGTTGTTAAATCACTAATAAAGAACAATGTGCTTGCAGGCCAGGGTTCCAGTTGGGAGGGTTATTTTAGAATTGCCAGCTGGAATGTTGGATGATGACAAGGGTGATTTTGTTGGCACAGCAGTTCGTGAGGTCAAACTTCCTCTGACAGATTCACCTTGGCTAATAGTGGTTATACCTATCTAATTGTAGGCTACTGTTTGTTATCATATTTTTTCTCTTTCCTGTTTTCCTTCTCTAAAGCCATTGAATATGCTGATCATTGTTTAATTACTAGAGATATTATATTGCATTCATCTCGTACTAGAATGTTTAAAAAGCAAGCCTTTCTACTGACCTGTAATGTAAATGAGGTGGTTTATGGCTCACTGGTTCGATTGTTGGTCAAGCCAGTGAAGTTTCATGTCAGAAACAACTGTATTTGCAAGCTACAGATGCAAAAAGCATAACAAGAAGTCAAGAACAATGAATAGAAAAGTACAATAAAATAGGAAAAACTAGAACCTTCAGAAAAATAAATATAAATAGAGGCAATAGTTCAATTATCACTGGCCAGCAATGATGTTTAGAGCTGAATGCTGGTCAGTGAAGAAACAATATATAAGCAAACTTAGTGTAATTGGAATCAGGATGTTGAGATGGATGCGTAGTAAAATTAGAGCTAATTAGCCATTTAGGAGTAGTTTAGATACATGATAAGTTGATAGAAAGTAGCTTAAGGTGTTATGGACATGTGCAATGGAGGCCTTTCAACGCTCCAGTACAGAGGGGTGATTTGATTCAAATTTAAAGGAGCTAAAAGAGCCGGGCATATGCGTAAGATGACTCTAAAAGAAGTGAAGAAAGACTTACATAGCTTAGGATTGGTGACAAGTAGGCCTAAGACTCAAGTGATCCCCCCCCGGGTTTATTTTTTCTTCTTCTATTAGTTTTCATACTGTAGATGGAAATTTCATGATTAAGTAGCTCCTGCCTTATTGTTTCTTCTTCTATGGTCTAGTCTTGTAATCCCCCAAGACTTGTCTGTCAGATTATGTTGTGCATAAAATGATAAACTTTAAATGCAACTGTTAATTATTTGGATGGACAGCATAGTTGCATTTAGGCTCAGTATAACCAATAACTGTTTCCACTTAGGCTGCCTTTGTTTCACCATAAAAATATTTTACGGGATTTAAAATGGAAATTTCATCATTAGGTTAAGTAGCTTCTGCCTTGTGATTAATGATTAACGTGGTGGATGAAGTCACATTTTAATGTGGGGCTGGGATGGGGCTTGGGGAGGAAATCATTCTGAAAACAGGATCTAGAATAATATGGTCAAAAAACAACAGGAAGGCTGTTATGCCACAAAAAAGTGTCTTGTAATCTCCCAAGACTTCTCTGTTAGATAATGCTCTGTGTAAAATGATAAACTTTAATTGCAACTGTTAATTATTTGGATGGACAGCATAGTTCTATTCAGTCTCAGTATAACCAGTAACTGTTTCCAGTTAGGCGGCGTTTGTTTTGCCATAAAATATTTTATGGGGTTTGCTGAAAATCAATACAAAAGTGTACGAGGATTAGAAAAGGGGTAAATCTTCTAGTGACAAAAATTTGGAAAATAACATCTATTTTGTAAATCAGGTTGTTATTTTATCAAAAAAAATGATGTTATATTGATTGGTTCTCTTGGCACCTATGCCACCCCCATCATACGACTGGTTTCTTTTCCTCACTTAATCATGTTCAAATGTGCTTATTGCTCATGTACAACAAAAAAATTTGTCAAAAGGCAGAAAAAGTTATTTTTATTATAAAATAATTATTTTCTCGTAAAACATTTTACTGTGAAACAAATGTAGTCTTAGAGCCTTAGTGCTCATCAGTTTTCAACATTTATTTCTATTTCATCACACATTGACATCCCACCAAATCGATAGCTTGTAAATTTGTAAAAGAGAAGAACGAAAATATATAGATAAGAAGCATTTGACCGGCTATGACTTATGGTGCGGAATAGTGGGCAGTTAAGAAGCATCATATAGATAAACTTAGTATAGCTGAGATGAAGATGTTGAGATAGATATGTGGCAAAACTAAGAAGGATAAGGTAAGGAATGATCGTATTAGAGCTGATTTTGGAGTAGTGCCGATACACGATAAGTTACAAGAAAGTGGTTTGAGATGATATGACCATCATTGCGACTTTTTAGTTGCCAAAAAAAAATGACAATTTTTAATTCTGAAAAGTGTTCCAAATTCCATTTTCTAAACAGGCATTAGGTCAATCTTGGATGCTGACTAAAAATTCATTGCTTTTCTGAAATGATAGACTTCCTTAGTTGTCAACTTGCTTTTGTACTTTTTTAGTTGAATTGAAGAACCAGAAGATTTCATCTCAGTTTTTTATTTTATGATGCTATTCAATTGACTATGAAGGTAGAGGAAGAGACTGGTATACATTTAAATCTGGAAGACATGGTTAACCTCACGGCCTTCCTAGACCCATCAACCGGAAGCAGGGTTTTTCCTTCACCAGTATGTTGATTATTGTGTTCCTTTATTTCGATTTTCCTTTTTCCCCCTATGACAAATCTTACTTCAAATTTTCAGATCAATAAAAGAAAGTTCTGATGTTACTATTACAGCTAGCCACGTCTCAGTACCCAACTTAAGGAATAAACAAACAAGTGATGGATTGTTTTCTCTTTCTGTTCTTTCTATGTATATATTATATTTACCTTGTCTCCTTTTTCTTTTCTACCGTCAGGGTGGATGTGATGAGGAAATTAGCCTTTTCCTATACAAGGGGTGTGTTAACCCAGAGGTCATTACAGCACTGCAGGGAAAGGAAACGGGTCTTCGTGACCATGGGGAGCTGATTAAAGTGCATGTAGTTCCCTACAAGAAACTTTGGCGCATCACAGCTGATGCAAAGGCTCTAATGGCAATTGCCCTATTTGAGATGGCCAAGAGAGAAGGGCTTCTTCCTTCCTGAGTCTTACCTCGTGATTTCCCAAGCCATGGTATCTGTTGAATTCCATAAGCTCTAATATAGGTTTTATAGTCCCAGTGCCTCAGAAGTTAGGAATGACTCAGCCTGACTCATTTTCTTTATCTAATGCGTATCAATTGAAATTTCTGTTAATTTATGAGACAGGCTTATGGCTTGGATGAAATAATTGTAGGTTGACCTTGTATACTGATTTTAATAATATCCTATTAAACATGATTGCCAGTTGAAACAGCCCATATGGTTGGAAAAGGGGTTACTTGATTTGAATCGAGTATGAGAAATATTAGCGCTGCGGCAGTCAAAATCCTTAGCACTCCTCTCTTGATTATTGGACTCTTCCAGTATGCTTTCCTGAGAAGGAATTTTTTGAATATCAATCTGAAGACATTCAGAAAGACACTTTGGAGCCTGTCATCCTCCAACCGCTCAAAAATTCTCTTGTGCTGCGTTTGGTATGCATTCTCAGAATGCGTTCTGGAATGTCAAGAACATGGTTTGGTATACATTCTTGTTCTGGAATCTTAGAATGGGTCGAGAACAAGCCTCCTTCTGGAATGTGAAAATATCCCATTTCGCATTCTTGTTGACAGAATTCATGTCATTCTTGTTTTCACCCAAAGGCTGCCGCTGCTGTGCTGTATATGAACTCGTCCACACCTGGCTGATCATGATCCCTCACCTCCTCTATGTCCACTGCCCTTCTCAACTTCTCTGGGAACTCCTAGTGGCTTACCGGACACAATCACAGAGACTCGGTGGTGGCCCTCATTAGGGTGAAGATGGCATTGACTACAACCAAAGAAAGGGCGAGGAGATTGGATAAGTGGTGGTGGAAATGGCGGCAAAGCGAAACCACAACCGCACATGCGACCAGGTTCGACGCACGGTTCAGACGCGTGTGTCGCATCACTTGTCTTGTGGAGTGGGAGTAGCAGAGAGCGGGAGAGGTGTGTGCTGGCCTTCTTTTCGTTTATGCCTCACAGTTTTGATATTGATGCTCTGATTCCAACCAAGGCCCACATTAGCTTCTTCTCATAATGGGACTAGCATCAGTAGAGCTCTTATGAAGAAGATGATAAAAGCAAAGACAATGGTGTAGAGTCGTCCGATCCAGTTGGAGGTTCTTCCGGCCACAGTAGACCCAACTATGGAGCAGACGCTGACGGATGATGATCCCGACTAGGATTTCCACTTTGATGAAATTACTTCTTCGCTCATGAGTCATCACTCCTGTATCTGAAGAACGACAATAGAGGAAATGAGGAAAGAAAATGACAAATTGAACAATCTTCTGAAGGAGAGAATGAAAATATAATCTGAAATCTGAACAAGAGTAAAGAGCATCATAATAAAAGCCATATACAAACAGAACCATTGTGAAGTTCCTCTGCAAAATATTGAAGTTAGAAACACTGATCGTAGCCCAATACCTTTGAAAGCTAAAGCGGAAGAAACCAAAGGAAATTTGTCCTCCCGCGTTTGCTTTATGAGACAAGTGGCAGAGTGGGATTGTCCAAAATGACAGAAGTTACTTCTGTGGCTGTGTTCACCATGTGATCGATGATTTGCCCCTGAGCATGGTTCTAAATGCAGGTATGAACACGATGTCGGCCAATGTCCAAAATATATCTCAATCAGTTTACGATTCAATGGAAAATCGAACGTGTCTGATCTTTATTAAAATAATATTTAAAATAGGCTGAATTAGGTATTGGATCGGGAATCGGCCAGGTCCCAAATCGATACAAATCGATCAATTCGATTCCGATACCTTGAACCATGCCCCTAAGTCAAACCTGATTAATTCCCATTTTGAAGAATGCATACCCAACACCTGATTAATTCCCATTTTGAAGAATGCATACCCAAGAGAGCCTTGTTTCTTACTCCGATCTCAAGAAATTGAATTGAAACTTGCTTGTCTTTGCTCAAATATCCGCAGGGATGGAGAAAGTTGGGCCAGAATCGTCTATAGCACTTTGGCGTAACAGAATTGAACTTGGGCATTGGGAGTGCATTTGGACTTGTGACTGATGCACTTTCAATGGTCTGGATGTACTCTACTATGATAAAACGCTACATACGATGAATTTTTTTTTTTCCCCAGAGAAAGTCTGCGAAATCTTGCTGGAGAAGTCTTGTCATCTCAGACATCCATTATTGTTTATGACCTCTACGTCGAGTTCAACATCTTCGGCCACATCCATGGTTCTGGTAAGCAAAACCGGCAATGGGATTGCTCTCCATCGATTATGATTTTGATCCAACTAGATGTTGGGTTGTGTCTTGTATTCTGTGGGATCCACATAATTAATAGAGTTGTACTTGTATTAGGGTTTGGTCTATTACATGTATGGGATAAACTTATAATTGTGGTGGGATTAGGGTTTCTAGGTTTCCCCATATATTGTCTCTGTGTGGGAAAACCTAAGTAAGGCTGGGTGACAGCTATGAGGCTGACAGAGGAGAACACTCTGTCAGGTGGAGAGTTGTAGAGGTTTCTTGGCAATAAAGAATTCTCTTTTTCTCCGTGGACGTAGGCATCCCACAATGGGGTGTTGAACCACGTTAATCTTCGTGTTTTTTCTTTCTGTTTGCGTCTCCCGATCCTAACAAGAGTTGGTGCATTCTGATGTTTGTGGCCCCTTGAAGGTACATTCTCATAGTGGTGCTATCTATTTTGTGACCTTTATTGATGATCATTCTAGAAAACTCTGGGTTTATACTTTGAAGACCAAAGATCAAGTACTTGGTGTGTTCAAAGAGTTTCATGCATTAGTAGAAAGACAAACTGGAAAAAAGTTGAAGTGTATTCGATCAGACAATGGTGGTGAGTATCGTGGACCATTTGATGAGTATTGCATACAACATGGTATTAGACATCAGACAACTCCTCCAAAAACTCCTCAGTTGAATGGTGTTGCTGAGAGGATGAACAGAACTTTGATTGAGAGAGTGGCATGTTTGCTTTCAGATGCACACTTACCTAAATCATTTTGGGGTGAGGCTTTGCTTACTGCAACACATGTTATTAACTTATCTCCTGCTGTTATTTTGGATGGTGATGTTCCTGACAGAGTTTGGTCTGGCAAAGATGTGTCATATGATCACTTGAAGATTTTTTGCTGTAAGGCATTTGTGCATGTTCCTGAAGACGAGAGGTCAAAGCTAGATGCTAAGACACGACAGTGTATCTTTCTTGGTTACGGTCTAGATGACCTTGGTTATAGGTTGTATGATCCAGTTGAGAAGAAACTTATTAGAAGCCGTGATGTGGTGTTCTGTGAGGATCAGACAATTAATGATATTGAAAAGGCCAAGAAGACTATGTCTACTGATAGTGGTGACTTGACTGATTCAGATACAATTACCTTGGGTAGGCCAAATCCAGTTCATGATGATACAGAGATTGATACTCATGGTGATCAACTTGCTAGTGATGATGTAGGTGATGTAGATGTTCCCTCTGTTGATAATGTTGATGATCAACAGCATGTACCTACAGTTCCACCAGTGGTTCCACAAAGAAGGTCTGAAAGAGTTCATCAACGTTCTACAAGGTATTCTCCAAACGAGTATGTACTTAATTATGTACTCTTGACTGATGGGGGAGAGCCTGAGTGCTATGAACAAGCTATGAAAATTGAAGACAAGACTAAATGGGTTGATGCTATGGAAGATGAAATGAAATCTTTGCATGACAACCACACCTTTGAGTTGGTAGAGTTACCAGAAGGAAAAAGGGCTTTAAAGAATCGATGGGTTTATAGGTTGAAGCAAGATGATAGTTCTTCACACCCACGATATAAAGCTAGGTTGGTTGTTAAGGGCTTCAGTCAGAAAAAGGGGATAGACTTTGAGGAAATTTTTTCTCCAGTTGTGAAGATGTCTTCTATCCGAGTTATTCTTGGCTTAGCCGCCAGTCTTGATTTGGAAGTTGAGCAGATGGATGTGAAAACTGCTTTTCTTCATGGTGATTTAGAAGAAGAAATCTACATGGAGCAGCCAGAGGGTTTCAGAGAAAAAGGGAAAGAGGAACTTGTGTGCAAGTTGAAGAAAAGCTTGTATGGTTTGAAACAAGCACCGAGGCAGTGGTATAAGAAGTTTGAGTCTGTTATGGGGGAGCATGGCTATAAAAAGACTACTTCTGATCATTGTGTATTTTTTCGTAAATTCTCTGATGATGATTTTATTATCTTGTTGCTTTATGTTGATGACATGCTTATTATTGGCCAGAATGCTTCTAGGATTGACAGGTTGAAGCATGATTTGAGCAAATCTTTTTCTATGAAAGATTTGGGGCCAGCAAAACAGATTATTGGCATAAAGATTGTACGTGATAGAAAGGCTAAGAAGTTATGGCTATCACAAGAGAAGTATATTGAAAAGGTACTTAAAAGATTCAATATGAATAATGCTAAAGTGGTGAGTACTCCTCTTCCTCCACACTTTAGATTAAGTATCAAGCATAGTCCTTCTACTGAAGAAGGAAAAGAATATATGCAAAAGGTTCCTTATGCATCAGCAGTGGGTAGTTTGATGTATGCAATGGTATGCACTAGGCCAGATATTGCTCATGCCGTTGGCATAGTCAGTCGATATCTTTCTAATCCAGGAAAAGAGCATTGGAATGCAGTGAAGTGGATTATGAGATATCTTTGTGGCACCTCCAATTTGAAGCTTTGTTTTGGAAGTGAGAAACCAATTCTCACTGGTTATACAGATTCAGATATGGCATGGGATGTTGATTCAAGGAGGTTTACTTCTGGTTACTTGATCAACTTTGCAGGGGGAGCAGTGGCTTGGCAATCTAGGTTGCAAAAGTGTGTTGCGCTGTCTACTACAGAGGCAGAATTCATTGCTGCTACTGAAGCAAGTAAGGAGTTAATATGGATGCGAAAGTTTCTACAAGAACTTGGTTTTACACAAGAGAGGTATGTGTTGTTATGTGATAGTCAGAGTGCTATTCATCTTGGTAAGAATTCAACCTTTCATTCTAGGTCTAAACATATTGATGTGAGGTATCATTGGATACGCGATGCTTTGGATGATAAATTGCTAGAACTTGAGAAGGTTCATATGGATGATAATGGTGCTGATATGTTGACAAAGTCTTTACCAAGAGATAAGTTTGAAACTTGTTGCTTGATCGCCAGTTTGGCGAGTTCCTCCACATAGTTGGGAGGGGGAGATTTGTTGGGTTTTTGGGCTCCCTTCCTATGTGGATAAAGGCCCAAACCTTTGTATGTTTTAAGCCCATTTAAGCTCATTCTTTTTACCTTGTATTTAATCTTTTAAATAGGGCAAAAACGAATTAGGGTTAGGGTTTAGCATCATAAGAAGAAGAGAAAGAGAGCAGCAGTTTTTCTGGGCGTAGGTGATTTGCGCAGCCGTGATCAAGCCGACGATCGGGAGGTCATCCGTGGTCCGATTGGGCTGATTTTTGGACAACAGGTATAGGACACATAGTTCGTCAATCTGTACGGTCAGATTTTTTATTGGAGTTTTCTAAGTCAAGTTATTCGCTCCGTACAGCAGCCTCTGTTTCTTTGGGTGAAATTTCTGCATCTCTTTGTTTCTTCTTATGATGCTAAACCCTAACCCTAATTCGTTTTTGCCCTATTTAAAAGATTAAATACAAGGTAAAAAGAATGGGCTTAAATGGGCTTAAAACATACAAAGGTTTTTTCTTTCTGTTTGCGTCTCCGATCCTAACAAGTGCTCTGATACCACTTGTTAGGATCGGAGACACAAACAGAAAGAAAAAACACGAAGATTAACGTGGTTCAACACCCCATTGTGGGATGCCTACGTCCACGGAGAAAAAGAGAATTCTTTATTGCCAAGAAACCTCTACAACTCTCCACCTGACAGAGTGTTCTCCTCTGTCAGCCTCATAGCTGTCACCCAGCCTTTTTTTTCTTCTAGGGTTTTTCCCACAGAGACAACATATATAGGAAACCTAGAAATCCTAATCCCACTACAATTATAAGTTTATCCTATACATGTAATAGATCAAATTCTAATACAAGTACAACTCTATTAATTGTGTGGACTCCATAGAATACAAGACACAATCCAACAAATCTCCACCTGGCTTGAATTCTGCAAACCACCTTGAAGAAGAACCCGTTGACGTTGAGTCTGTAAACCCGTCTCTGTCAAACCGCTACACCTAAACAGGCATAGCCTACACCCAGTCCGGGTGTCCCGTACAGCTCACCGCCGTACAAAGTGATGTGACTCTACCTCTTCCACTGCCACAGCATCACCGAAAAGATAACATCACACACAGCCTGCTGCAACTCCAGATACACCTGGAACCCGAGTCTCTCACCTCTGCACCTCCAGCGCAGACCTAGAGAACCGACTCCTCACCACAGCCTGCCAGTCCTTCTTTACCCACGGTACAACATCAACTGCCCATTATGTGTACCGTGCCGGGATTCAAATCCCCCCCTTTTTTTTTTCTTCTTCTTCTTCATACTGCGTACCTCCTTCGTTCTTCAAAGAACCCTAGCTCTGATACCACTCGTTAGGATCGGGAGACGCAAACAGAAAGAAAAAACACGAAGATTAACGTGGTTCAACACCCCATTGTGGGATGCCTACGTCCACGGAGAAAAAGAGAATTCTTTATTGTCAAGAAACCTCTACAACTCTCCACCTGATAGAGTGTTCTCCTCTGTCAGCCTCATAGCTGTCACCCAGCCTTACTTAGGTTTTCCCACACAGAGACAATATATGGGGAAACCTAGAAACCTTAATCCCACCACAATTATAAGTTTATCCCATACATGTAATAGACCAAACCCTAATACAAGTACAACTCTATTAATTATGTGGATCCCACAGAATACAAGACACAACCCAACACTAGAATCAACTGGGAATTGTTCAGAATCTCCAGAAACCCTAGAAATTTGTTCGAAATCAGAATCGAATCTGCTTCCCTTCCGATTCCAAAAACCATGGCCACATCAGCAGGGTCTATGATACAAAACGCAACTTTAGACAGCACGACCGTGTCATATTCTTTCAAATATGAAATATCTCGGGAAACGTAACCTCTCAAAACCTCATAAACAGGTTATTATAACATGGATCTCTGCCAAAAAAACCCCGTCTAGTGGGATATGGTTTGTATTCTGGAATAGCTGCTCTCCGTCTAATTTCAAAGCCTAATTAATTCAATCAAATACTCTATAAAATGATATTTAATAAGGTGAACCCAGTTGCCACAAAATCTCCATAAGAATGTCAGACATGAACATTATCTATCTTGTAGATACTGAGTTTAGGGCAGTGGTATGAACCAACCATGAACATTATCTTACAGATTATCTCTATTATCAGTCTTCTTTAACAGATTATTGGATATATTACAAATAAATAATTCTCATTTACAGTTTTACCATCATATTTTTTAATAATTTAAAATAGTATTTTTAAGACTTTGTGAGAACTTTAAAAGAGATTCTTCTACCCACTGCTCATTGGAAGTAGATTCCCTTTTAAGTGGTTGGGAATTAATGCCTAAAATGGGATATTTTATTTACATCCTTTAATTGGATTGCAATCAGCGAAATCACAACTCTGACAGTGGGCTACGCATTTGGTGAATATCATTCATGTTTTTATTTTTTTTTACCGTAGGACTTATTAACTACTATCTTCTTATTTTTCTTGAATTAGTTGTTACTTTTAAATATTAGCAACAATTTCTAATATTCTATTACAGTTGTGCCTTTTGGGAAATGACGAAGTTTTTAGTCTTTATTTGTCTTATGGGTTTTGACCAACCCTATTGGCAAAGGGTAATGATGACATTATAAATTACAATTAAAAAAAAAATTACAAACCCAAGACCTGTTGAAGAGGTGTCTTTAGAGATTGTCTTGAGTAAGAATGGTTACCGACCAAAACTATCATGACAGTTAGGTTTAGGTATGTATCCATGTGGATTTGATGTGCAAAATCAGTGTTGCAAGTGTGTAATTATAAAGGTTGTGATGTGACTCCTTTTGGCTGTATTTCTTAAAACTTGATCGGGACATTGTGACTCATTGCCTGATTGGTGGCCATGAGCACTTAATGTCTTTACAATGTGGGATAAAAAAACCTCTCCCACGGCAGGAGGTTTCTATCACTGATCCAATGACTGGGGATCAATCGCCTCGTCTATCAATACATGGGGAGGTGAACCAGCTGAAATCCCGCCCTTGGCAAATGGCAGGCGGGCGGGAGAAGATTTCTACACTACAATGTGAGTAATGCTAATCAATCATCACGTGAACATTGTGAATGATTGTATAGGTTGGCGGCCATGAATATCTATGTGGGTGAAAAGGTTTAATGAATCATCACTTAGACTGATAGCTCAGTTGGTAAGGATCTTATGTTCCAGAAAAATAGAAAGTTTCGATTTTGATTTTCGTATTTGTCTATAGGTCATTCTTACGTGGTGTCAAGTGTTATATCTTTTTTGATTTAAATCATCAACTATCTTCATAGATCCTCACAAAATCGCTATCCCTTGTCTCCACCTCTCTCGCCTCGTTCTTCTTTCAATTGTAGAGAAGACCATCCCTTACACTTTCAAATCACAATTGAAAATGCAAGAGAATCATTTTTAATTTGAGAAGTGATCTCTTCGTAGCATGGTATAAATTAAGAATTACACCTCCAATTGGTTTTAGATTTTAGATTAGAGAAGTAGTAGGTGAGATTCACATCTTTTTCTTTCAGTGATTCAGGAGGACGATGATGTCTTTGTTGGATGACTGACATGTAGGGTTTTGGTGAATTCAAACCCTCCATCTAACTAAGCTTGTCTGTTTGGATAGAAGGTTCGATGTCGATCACCCATCTAGACTGCCGTCCTTCCTCCTAAATCTCCAAAAGAAGAAGATTTAAATCCATAATAGATGTCGTCTCATCGAACGGCCACTAATAGTCCTCCAATTATCATACCCATTGGAGACGGTCTGGTAGTCAAAACTGTTACGACCATTAGGTTTAGGTATCCATGAGGACTAGACGTGGAGAGCCAAAACATTGGTTTCAATTATTATTGGTTTTATAATGGCAAGTGGCCTTTTGAATGAATGATTGCATGTTGTGATGTGACTCTTTTTGGCTGTATTACTTAAACTTGATCTGGACGTTGCGACTCATCGCCTGTTGGTGGCAACGAGTACCTAGTGTTTTAATACGTGAGTAAAAAGGTTCGATGAATCATCAAATGATTTGGGACCCATTACCTAGCGGCCATGAATACCATATTGTCTCTAGGATGGGAAAGAAAAAGATACAATGAATCATCACTTAGAGATTATTGAGTATCACAAAGTTAAGTTTGAGAGGGCAAAAAAATCGTCTCCAGCGCGCTGACGGGCTGGAATGCATCGGTATACGTGTCGGTGCATTCCAGCCCGTCAGGCTGGCGCGCAAGAGAGGATGTGAGTCCTTTGAGAGGACGCTGTCGGAAAAAGATACCTTATAGTAAGACCACCATAGAATCAACATTCCATTCAAAGTGGATTAGTATGTATTCTAATTCATTCAAAGTGTATCGAAATATATTCGGATCCACATTGAATGAATGGAATCCTCACTACAGTAGTGTCTCACTAAAAAAGATCCCAATCTGACACTGTCAACGTCCAAATAGAATTCAGGTTGAATTCTTCTCCTCTCTCCTCAAACTCCCATTCTTTCTCTCTCACTCTAATTAATTGGTATAAGGCATTAGTATGTTCCAAGGACAGTGGATGTTAGTTGTTGAATTTTTTTGACGAGTTTTAAATTTTAAGTACACATAATTGGAAAAGCCTTAAGAGATTGTTTTTAATCTTAGATTTTGATTTGCGGGGATCCATTACACCATAGGGGATGAATACAATCTTAATGATAGTGTGACCTGTGGCACGACTCAGTCTCATCCTATGTTCAGCTTTTCAACCTATAAGTATTCAAACTCTATTTACATTACATTTGATAGAGACGAAAACACAAACAATAGAAAAATAAAGAACAAGCAATCACACAATATGAGGATGATCAGCATTCAATGTAGAACGGCTATCTTTTCAACCCTAGGAATTAGAGTATTTCTTTTTTACCAAGAAATACTCTACACCTCTTTTTACCTTACAAAATGTTTTTCATTTTTCACTTACCTAAGATTTATTTTTCTAATAGAAAAAATATACACTTTCAAGAAATCTTAAATTCACACAATTACCACTACAACAACCGTCATTTCTGGTTACGAAAATGAGTGACGGGAACTAAATTCCCCTTGCCAAATATCATTTTTTGCCACGGTACTTATTTTTTCATGGGAAAAAAAGCAATTTTGGCCACTGTTTGTAGGTTCCCATGGCTAAAAATCATAGTTTAATGACGCCACCAAAATTCCCATGATCAAAATCATTTTAGCCGACAGATCCAAATTTCAATGGCCAAAAATCATTTTAACAATAAAAAATGCAAGAGTTTATCCACGGGATCCTAATTCCAGTGACCAAAATGATTTTAGCTAACGGGATCCAAATTCCCATGACCAAAAATCGTTTTAGGCGACATAAATTAGATTTTCGTGGCCAAAAATGCATTTTAGCCGACGGGATCTGAATTTCCGTGGACAAAAAACATTTTTATCCCATGGAATTTAGATTCCCGTGGCCAAAAATTGTTTAATCCGACCGGATATAAATTCCCGTGGTCAAAAATGAAAAATAAAGGTTGGGGTTTTTTATCACGTCCCTTCCTCGTAGGATGAAGCCAGGAAGGGGATTTTCATTTTGAGAAAATGATGAGAGAGAGAGAGAGACTGAGAGAAAGAAAGTTGCAATAGAGAGAAACCGAAAGAATAGAGGAGATCAAAGAGAGAAACGATATGGAGTGGGTGGATTTCATTGATGAGTCCATTCGAAAAGAGGAACTATGAGAGACACTCAGCAGCCAGAGCAAGAAGAAGAATGAAAGAAAAAAAATGTAAAGAGAGAAGTTGAATGCGGGTGAGAGTGGAAAAAGGGGGTTTGTTTTCTGGGAGAGGGAGGAATGCCGCAAGAGAGAACTGGGATAAACCTTATTTTCGCTTATCAACCTAAAACAGATGAACCCTATTTTCTCAGCCGCGGCGGTTTCTAGGTAAGCTTCTTGGTCTTCGGTCCCCTTTCCATAATCTCTTTCTTCGTGTTCATCTTGGAGTTCAAGCGGTTTTCGAGTCTTTTGAGCGCTGTAGGGTTGAGCTTTTTCATTTTCTGTTTGTGGCCAATTTGAAGAAAGGAGAGAAGGTTATATATGCCTTTGGCTTTCAACTCAACCGAATTGGTGAACGAGAATAGAAAGGAGAGAGAAGGTTATATATGCCTTCTTTTATCTAAATTCGAAGACGAGACTCAGACAAACTCAGCCGAGTTTCAGTGGCACCAGCGTTTGTCGTTGTCTGCAGCTTCTATCCCTTCCGCCCAACGCCATGATCAACCTCTCTCTCTTTATCACACATTGGCTTTGTCTAATCACATATTCAATTCTTGCACTTTAGGTAATTTGAGGATTCTTTTCTCGTTTTATAATGTCTCAGTTTTGTCGATATATTTCCAATTTAAGATGAATGGCGTTGTTATGGTTGTATTCCTCATTTTTCTCACCTTAGTATCTTGAATTGAGGAAAATTGATTTGGGGAAGTTTTTGTTTTGTTGGAACTGGATTGGAATTTAGGGTTTTTGGGTTTTTTTTTATTTTTTATTTTTTATATTTTGGTAGGTAGTCCATTGTTTCGTCATAGGGATTCTTAGCTATGTTGCATGTATCGGTGTCAGAGTAGTCGCATATTGTTGGAGTTGTAAGATTATGTGATTCTTTCATGACAATTAGGTTTCGTTCTCTCAGTGATTGTTAATAGCTGTTTTGATGCAATTTAGAGAAATGTAAATTGAATTTCTTGGTTTTTTCATCCTATGGGTTAAGCATTATGGTGTTCTTTTTCTAGTGGATGAATTTATCAACCTCACTTCTCCTGTTCACCTAGGTGCTCAGTTCTGTTACTTCTGTAACTAAAATGGGTTTTAATGAATCTTACTGAATTGTTGTTTTCATGAGTTCTATGCATTGAAGTTCCTAACATATTCTTTTTCAAAACTTGAAAGTTGTTTGGAATATAGAATTCTAAAGTGTTGGTGGTGACTCTGTTCCTTAGGTTTGGTAAAATTTCCCAATTTGAGAACTTCTTGAAGTTAGAGTCAGACACTTCAGATGAACTGCTAAAAACAAAATGAAGAAATAATATAACTGAACATAATGGATTTGTGAACAGTTGGAGTTTCATCACATATTTATGAAATGTGTCTTAATCAATTCCAGCTTCTTTAACTTTTAAGTTTTAACCCTGGAATGATAAATATGATTACAGGAAACTTCCACTAATTAACTTGATAAAAGGTATCTTCACTCTTCTAATTTTTTAAACTCAAGGGGGCCCTCAAACTCAGAGGGGCCCATCACTCAGGAATAAAAAACAGAAAAATGAATGATGCATCATAGCATTTTTTTTGTTATGTGACGAAATTTGTTACTTAGTTATTATTGATGGGATTGATTGTTACCTAATTTTATATATTTTATTATTTAACACATTGTTGACCCTGATTGGCTGTATGCTCAAGGTTATTGCTCGAGGTCACTAATTTATCTCCTAGTGCCATTAGGATTGCTTTTGAATCTCTCTTTCCATAGAAAGCAAGCTGATAACATTACTGCATTATCAGATTGTATAGATGCATAAATTTATCTTCTTTTTGTCTAATTATCAGAATAATCCATTGGTGAAATCTTCCATGTATCAAAATATTCAATCAAAGTAGAAGATGTATCAAAATATTCAATCAAAGTAGAAGACAAAAAGCTTTAGAAATGCCCTTCAATCTGAAAACTAAGGTTTCCCATCTAGAAGAATATATATAATCCAATCCAAGCACAGAATAGATATTCTTAACCGTTTTGAAAAAAACCTTACTGTATGAGTGCTTGAAGGGCCACTGCTGTCTTCATTTAGTCTGCTTCCATTATTTATCTGAGCAAGAACAACCCTAGGAGCTGTACTCAAGAAGGGCCTCGTGGTTGGGCTTATTGAGTAAAGAGATGGTATGAGAGAATTTGGTAGGAGACCTTGCGAACTTGAGCTCAACATCTGAATGTGGTTGGCTTGTCTTGGATCACACTCCACTGGGGCAGTGACATATGGAGGAATAAAAGATGATGTTGATGCAGATGCATATACCAATAATTGAGATCCTGATGGTAGAGATGAATGATGAAGAGGGCAATGACACAATAGGATTGTAACATTTAAGCTCAAAATTCAGAAATTTAGAACTAGAATTGAAGTATATATCAATAATTAGGTGCTAGTCCTATCAATTCTCTGTTAATTTGTATAAAGAATTAGGGTTATCAGATCTACTTATATGAGGAATGGAACTTGGCATGTCTCTAAGAAACTTGAAACTTTATATTTTTTATTGTTCAGAGAACAAAACCTTGAGGATCCTGTAACACTCTTGCTCCCCCTTTGAATTTTATATTGAATTCAATTGAATTGCAGTGATTTCAACTATGAACTCTAATTTCTTTGCAAAGAACAAACTTACTGAAGATGCCATAGGACTTTGAGAAAGAAAAGATGCTCGAATTTAAGAAACCATGCTCCATCTCAAGGAAAAGTAAAAGGTATGGTGCATTTGCAACTAGGTGGCAGAAACTGGCAATTGTTAAATAGATGGCCTTGTATTCTTTTCTTATCTTTTATTCATATTTTTACCAATATTGAGTTATTATTGCTTAGATAAGTTAGTTATCCTTTACCTTAGTTCTAATTTATTCATTGTAGTTATTATTGAATAATTATATTATACAAAATATAAGAGACTAATTTCTAGAGAGAGAAGTAACTATATATAAGGGAGACTATTTGGTAAATGTAATTAGTATTGATTTGAATGTGCAAAAGGGAGTTTTTGTGTAATTAAGATTTTGAATTTAGAATTATATTTCAATTATGTTTTTATAGAGTGTAATTATTTCATAGTTTTGACAGGTGTAATTAGTACTGATTTTTATGGGCAATAAGTATTTTTTATTAAAAAAATATATATACATTTTTTCCGACGGTAATAAATTTACATCGGTACAAATTAGAATATATAATTAAATATATATTTTTCCAGACAGATTGTTGTGGACAAAAATACTGATTTTTCTAGACGGGAATATATGTTCCGTCGGTAAAAATGTTATTTTTTTTTTACGGAAATAAATTTTTGTCGGTAAATATATACATTTTTCTCGACAGGAATAATATTTCTATTGGAAATTCTTTCCCAAATGGTACATCTACCATCATAACAAAAAATCTGATATGAGATTCATGCCACCAATGTAATTATCAAACACTACATCACAATAGCTAAGGGCCCGTTTGATAAAACTTCTGCTTCTGGATTCTGGATTCTGGTTCAAATTTGGATTCTACTCCTAGCTACTCTAGGATTATTTTGGAGGAAACTTGTTTGATAACGCAATTCTGAAATGGATTTTAAAGCATCTTTGGATTAGAAACATGTTTGATAACACACCATCCCTCCAATCGAAGTCTAGAAAAACAGTCGTAGTAGTGGTGGTGGGCGGTGGTGTTGGTGGTGGTGGTGGAGGCGACGGCGGTGGTGGTGGTAAAGGTGGCGGCGACGGTGATGGTGGTGGTGGCGGTGGTGGTGGTTGTGGTGGTGGTGGTGGTGGTGGTGGTTGTGGTGGTGGTGGTGGTTATGGTGGTGGTGGTGGTGGTGGTGGTCAAGTGATAGTCATGTGAGTGTCGACTCTTTTTTTTCTCTTAAAAAGTTGATCCAACAGCTTGGAGCAAGTATTTATGACTCCAAAATTTTGGATTCGAGTCATTCTAATCCGGTTCACTCTGTGGGAGTTGGAATCTAACTGGACTTATCAAACGCGCTTCTACTCCAAAATGGCTCCCTGGGAGCCAGAATCCATAGAATCCAGAAGCAGAAGTTTTATCAAACGGGCCCTAAGAGTGTCACTACTGCCACAAATGAGTAGATGATCCTTAGTCCTCTGCAAGTACCGCATGACCTTCTATTCCCGTTGTTCAGTGAGCTATACCAGCATTCAACTAAAAATGTCTCAAAACACTCTAAACAAAGGCTATGTGAGAATAAACATAATCTTGAGCATACACCAAGCTCTGTACTTCAGATGCTCTCTCTCAACATCATTTCTTGAACATAACTCTGTCAATTTGTCTCATTTACTGATTTAAGCATCTGCAATTTAATTGTTATGAATGTACATTCAATCATTCGAGAACACGAATAATGTAAGTGGATTGGGTTGGTAGTCTCTAACTAGTGACGAACCAGACCTGAACCGATCAAACCAGTAATTGAACTCCCACTTAGCAATTGGTTAGATAATTGATCAAGCCCACATAACAGGAATCTAACATTGGATAAATGCAAGTGTTGACAAGTACACCTTAGGATCAAAATTGGTAACCAGTTGTCTAATTTAGACAAGAGTCATGTTGGTGGTCAGTTAAAAAACCAATTGGTTTATACGCATGTGCAAATGATGGTAAATGGGAATAATATACATTAATTATAGGGAATGTTCACTATATATTGAAAATTGTAGTGTTCATATCTAGTGTTGATTGACTTATTTATGTTAATTACATGCTACGTTACATTGCAATAAGATGCGTGGATACTAAAATATGGAATTACACCATAAGCATAGTTGGAGTTATAAGGTAAAGTATGGTAATTACTCAGAATTGTGGGGGTTTTGTGAAAATACATATTGTTTATGATGAAAAATATCTTTTAAATAGGTACATGGATCAAATAGAAAAGTTAAATCTCTATTTGGAACTATAATCTATAAGATAAGTCAAGATTCATGCATAGCACTTTGATTCAGAAAGGTGATAAGTTTGGTTAGTGATTCAAATGAAACCAATTATACTGATTCCATCATTTAAAGTCTTGTGAAACTTTGTGAGATTTGAAAGAATGTCATGATAAAGACCAAGTAACCAATATCTCAATGATAGATATATGATGAAAATTGAATTCGATTGTACTACTTTTAAGTAGCAGATACAAATGCAAGAAAGTTACTAGTGTCAAGTATTACACATGCATGTGACTTGGTTGGTTGCATAACATATACGAAGTGTATGTCTTAGGCATTGTACAATATATTTGGAGAGGTGAGAGAGCATACTGGTTATTCAGTTGGGGCCGGCATTTTTAGTAGTAAAATTATTAAGCTTTTGACCATTATTGTGATATTCATTTGAAGGAATGATATTAAAATTCGTAATTCATGAGTCAATGTGGTAGACACCCAACCTTTGTGAGAGAAGATTTTTGTAATTAAATTTGAAGAATGCGTTTAGAATTCTTAATCAGCAAAGCCCATGAATTGGGAGAGTATGATAACTGATGCATATTAATGGACTGACCTAAGTAGATGCATAAGGCGCCGTTACTGCCTCCAATGAATCGGGTCTGCCGTATCTATCATTTTCTTACATTGACCTGCTGGTTCTCTTTCATCTGATTAATTAAACTGACCAGCTACTTGTTCACCTCGGCCAAGTTAATACGATTTCTACGTCTTTTTCCACTGTTTGGTTTTGCAGAATGACGATTTCATCATTTTACTTGTTCCAGATTATTGCTCCTTTTCTTTTTTTTTACTAAAAATAATTGGCCTAACTCCTGATATTGTTACTTATTTGGGGTATTATCATTCATATGGTCTTTTAGTTTTTATTCCATACCGAATCAAGTGTGGTTGAGAATCCCAGATTCATCACTTATTTTCTTGATTCTCTAGTGAATTTGAATCCTCCATCTGAGTCGATATTCTTGTGATTTAAAACAGAATTCACGTTCACCGTATAATTTGTCCTGGAAAAAACATGTAGCTAGTCAGTTTGATTGGATGAACGAGTTGCAGGTCAAAATGTAAGAAATGATATCGATGAACGAGTTTTTATTCCATACCGAATCAAGTGTGGGTGAGAATCCCAGATCCATCACTTGTTTTCTTGCTTTTGTTTATTAGCAAATCAAGATTTTTTTTTTTTTTTTTTGTGGTGAAAAGCAAATCAAGGTTTATTCTGGGCCAAAACCATCTTGGACACCTTTGTCGATCATTCATTGTTAATTTTTTCGATATTCTCCAAATAAATAAAACTCTATCGTTAAGCACAGAAAACAAAGCCCCAGCTTCCATGACTGACGCTGTTGGTGATTGAGTAGTGGCTGCTACTTGGCATTAAACAAATATTTTTTTACTCAAGGACAGAACGAGTTAACGACACCGGAGGGAACTGAGAAAGAAGGTGACAATTAAGAAACTTAAAGTCAAAAGAATTCCGTGCAAGTGGGGTGGCTCACATGCATGACATAACATTTCATATTTTGCATAATTCTATTTTATAATCTTTTATTTTTTATTTTTTGAGCATAAGATACCTTGGACATGTGGCATCTATTGAGTATCTCCATCTCCTTAACGAGAACAGCTAAGGTTAATTATTAAAATAAAACTCTAGGGTCCTGATTAATAAGTACAATTTTGAGAAATCCATTTTACTATCGTCTCTAAGAAACTTTCAGTCAGCAAGTGCAGGTTAGAAACCCTATAATGGTTATTAGGACAGTTTATTTTATTTTTCTATTGATGGTATCACTATGCAAACCTTTAATGTTGAGAATTGGGATTATTCGTTGAACTTTAAATGCTAAAGATCGCCTCTACTACACAGGAGTGCAGCGAAGAACCTTTTTCCCAATGTTGGAGTAGTAAAGAGTTATTTCCTCTCCTTAATTTCCATTAGAATGGTTCCATTGTTGGTTATTAGGGTTCTTTATTACTCCACATTAATTGGATATACCATCTTGTCCGATGATGGACTCACACTCCATAGGTGAGTGGGTTTGGGAATGGAAGCTAGGTATGGGTGAAGTTGATTTTTTAAAAATTAATATAAAAGGAAAACAAATCGAACATAATATGTGTCGACAAGTAATTTCAAATTTTATTTTTTACCTTCTTTTATATATATATATATATATATGGAACTTCATTTTAAATGGCAATTTCTATCATTCAATTCAATTGGCGTAATCAATCTTCATGGAAGGGAGTAGAGTCATCGTTATATGAACACAGCAAGCCAAAACCCTACCATATCTAGTAGCATTAGTAGATCAATCCCATGTCTCATGTTGCTCAAGCCACAGCTTGGCGATAAGCAGCTCCAACTTTCGAACGTAAAGCATGATTCGCCCTTGGTCGTTGCCCGACTTTTGCTCGCTTCTATTGATTCGACCTGAACGCTCGAGTAAAGGGTGAGAACCTTGTAAACATTAGCTGACACGGATCAAATGCCGTACATAAAGGCCCGAGACAACCCAAAAAACATAGGTTTTCCTAATAATGAAAAAGCCTCCTATCTTTCTCAAAGAAACAGCCAATGCCCTTAAGTTCTCACATTTTATCTATTAGGAAAAATCACTGTCTTTTCTAAGCACTACATTTGTATTTTATTTTCCCAACTACTAAGTGTTGCACCACACGGCACAACCTGAACTACCTAGTCAACTAGTGGTTTTTATATATATTGTGAGGATAATTCTTGTCACGTCCATTTTGAATAATGGGGCAGTAATTTTTTTTTTCCCTCTTTTATACGAGACCACTCTTGACACTGTTGACACTGACAAAATGAGAAATCACTTTTAAAAAATTACAAAAAACTCATTTTCCACTCGACTTAAAAAAATTACGTTAAAAACATGGCAAAGGTTATTAAAAGAAGGGACGGGTACCCCGGTGTCCGTCAAATCGGCACAAACGGCCCTCCCTATCTTCCCTCAATTTACGAGTTTCTTATAAAATCTTTCTATTTTCGTCGCTCAAATCCCCATCCCCTTTTGAAATTGAAATCCGTTTCAATGGAATAAAACATGGGAGGTATTGGATTCACATCCTCTCCGGCCTGAAATTCGGAGGAGAATTGGTGATCCGGATAAAAAATCAACACTTGATTCTTGATGAATTTGAATCCTCCATCTAAGTTGGTACCCCTGTGACTCGAAACGGAATTCACGTTCACCGTATAATTTGTCCTGGAAGAAACATGTACGTAACTAGTCAGTTTGATTGGATGAACGAGTTGCAGGTCAAAATGTAAGAAATGATATCGTAGAACCGACGTACCGTACCAAACAATTTACGTGAAATAATTCATCTTGAAATACAGTAGCCGGATGCAATACTATTGTTTTACTAATTTACTTTCCCTTCGTTTTTACTTTGTCATTGTTCATTTTCTGTAGGGTTGATGATATATACACAGACGAGGCTTACCATCTAAAAACCAGATGCGCAAAAACCAGAGGCCGGCAAAAGAGAGAGAGAGAGAGAGACAGCATACCATGGACTTGTTCACGTTGATGGTAGGTCTGTTGTTGGTTCTGTGGAGTCTACGGGCATGGATCTCCGCTCTCGTCTTTGGAACCAACCGCAGTAACCCAATCACAGGATCTGGCAAAAAGCTCCCACCAGGCCCAGTTCCTCTCCCCATCTTTGGGAACCTCTTTGAACTCGGTAACAAACCTAACGAGTCGCTCGCAAAACTCGCCAAGAAGTATGGCCCACTCATGACTCTCAAGCTCGGCACTGTCACCACCGTCGTTGCTTCCTCTGCTACTACAGCCAAAGAGGTTCTCCAAACCCACGATCAGGCCTTCGCCGGTCGAACAGTCGTGGACGCGGTTCGGTCACTGAACCATCACCAGGCGTCCATGGTGTGGCTCCCTCCCTACACCCAGTGGCGAAACCTCCGCAAGCTCTGCAACAATCACATCTTCACCGCACAGAGACTCGACGCCAGCGAATCCCTGCGGCGCCAGAAGGTGCGGGAGCTACTCGTTCATGTTCGTGAAAGTGCGCAGCTGGGTCGAGCCGTTGATATTGGTCAAGTTGCATTCGCCACCACTCTTAACCTGCTATCGAACACTGTCTTCTCCGTTGACCTAGTCCGTCCGGAGTCCGATAACGCACAGGAGTTTAAAGCGATGGTGTGGGAAATAATGGTAGAGGCAGGAAAGCCAAATCTTTCGGATTATTTTCCCATATTGAGACCATTAGACCTCCAAGGTATAAAGCGTCGTATGACGATTCAGTTTAGAAAACTACACAAGGTGTTTGATGAGTTGATCGACCAACGATTGAACTCCAGAGCTTCACTTCCTTCTTCTCCCTCAAGAAATAATGATCTACTAGATGTCCTGCTCGATAACTTCCAAGGCGATGGTTCAGAGTTCAGCCGTCCCGATATCAAATCGTTGCTTACGGTCAGTACCCATTTCTCAAATTCGCTCTTATTGTTCCTTAACTTCTCTCTTATTATTTTTATTATTTGTTTATGTTATCAGGACATATTTGCAGCAGGGACGGAGACGACCTCTACAACACTGGAATGGGCCATGGCGGAGCTGATCCATAACCCAGATTCGATGGCGAAGGTTCAATCAGAGCTCCAAGAAAACATCGGTGAGGGGAATCCAGTGGAGGAGAGTGATGTCGTTCGACTCCCTTTCTTACAAGCGGTGGTCAAAGAGACGTTGCGGCTGCATCTACCAGTTCCGTTCTTGATTCCTCATAAAGCAGAAACTGAAGTGGAGATCTGTGGGTTCACTGTGCCCAAGGATGCCCAAGTGCTGGTGAACGCGTGGGCTATTGTGCGAGATCCCAACATATGGACGAATCCTGATTCTTTCATTCCCGAGAGGTTCTTGGGATCGTCAGGAATTGACGTCAAAGGCCATGATTTTGAGCTCATACCGTTTGGGGCTGGGAGAAGGATATGTCCAGGGATCACACTGGGGTTGCGGATGGCGCACCTGATGTTGGGTTCGCTTCTGCAATCGTTTAATTGGAAAAATGAAGATGGGATAAGCCCCAAGGAGATGGACATGACCGATAAGTTTGGGATCACTTTGCAGAAAGCTCAGCCCCTTAGAGCGATACCACTTGAGAGGACACCATTTTGATGTCTTGTATTGGTATCAGAACTCAACCGCTGCTTGGTGCAAGATGGTTTATACGTCGTGAAATTCGGACCAAAATAATCCGTCCAGTCTCATGTTCTTTTTACTATGTTTTGTTTCTCACTTTCTGATATAGATTTTGTACCAACTGTGTTCACGCTTTGTGGAACAAGAACCCTATTAAATGTCACTTTGCAGTTGCACACTTGTACTTGATATGTATTAATCACAAAAATGCATGGGCAGTTTTCCTACTACCAAGTTGAAGAGATTCGATGTGGGAGCTCATATATGGTCTCGGAACAGTTAAGAGTAGGATCGAGTGGGCTCCCATAAATGCATGGGCAATACATTTGGGAGGTCACTAGATAAGTCCAATACTACGAGGAATCCAGTGGGATCCCAAATTAGATAGGTCGACATAGCATTTCTTATTTCATTACCTATTTTGAATGAACTTTTTAGTCCATAAGGGCTAATTCAATTATAAAAAAAAAGTTAGCCATCTAGTAATTAAAAACTACCAAATGAGTGCACACCAATGTTAGGAAAACCAAACAGTATTGCATTTTTTTTTTACTAAAGGTCCAATATATTAATGAGGAAAAAAAACTGTTTACAAAATAAGATCTTGAGAAGGAAACCTCACCTTCGGCCTTGCCATTAGCAGGTTCCAACTCAAGAAAAAATTAAAAATTATACAAATCTGAATGTAGGCTGGCCAAAGGCCTCCCAAATCCACATCCCATGCCACAATATCAAGGCACATATTCCACCTTTCATATATTCTCCTAGTTGCACCCTATTTCGACAAGGTGTCAACCACTTTGTTTGTTTCCCTAAAACAATGATTAATACGTAGTTGCATATGAAGCATTGCTTTACTGATTACACTCCACCTTTGTTGGTAATAATATTGCACTGATATATATGGATGGTACATATATATGGTATTACATTACCCTATGTTCCACTTTGAAAACACTCCCATTGAATGGCTACCTATAGTTTCATTTTTTTTTTTTTTTCTGATTTTAGGATACCATGTGAAAGCCAACAAGGCCAAGTGAGGGGAGATGTCAACTGATTAGATATAAATGAGCTTGGATCACCTGCATGTACGCATATTCTTCTTGAGATTCCATCACTATGATGTGGTATGGATCCACTTCTAGGGTATGGGATTCATTAAATATAGACGATGATAGGATCCTATGGAAAATACAATTACATGTAGATTAACTATTTTCGACACAAATAGCCTATGTGACTATATATGCCAAGTTCTCCCATCCCACTAGATAGAAAACTTGGCCACTTGCACAGTCCCACCCATAACTCTTTCTTTATTGATAAGTTTTTTTTTTTTTCTGGATAAGAAAATACTTTATTCATTAACGAAACCAAGCAAAGCCATGACATCAAGAGTACACATATGTACAAGCCATGGAATACACATGGACCACATGACTTAATCCGGAGAAGTCATTACCCTCCTAGTCAAGGAATGAACTACTATATTGGTTTTTCTTAGAATATAGACAAAAACAACAAAAAATTCCTGAATTCCAAAAACTAAAATGTCTTTAACTATGAGTTTTTTTTTTTTTTTAATTTAATTTTTGTGTGTGTGGATAAGTATAAGCTTTGTGTTCATGCTTAAGCGGAAAAATATATGACAAAGCCTGTCTTTTATCCGTCATCCATGCCAGCCTCTGGATTATTTGCAGTTTTTCTATTTGAATGATAATGACAAAATCCTTTTGGGTTTGCTAACACGCCCCACCAGAAAAACAATGGAATCCAGCAAAACAATGGAATCCAGCTACGGTTATGAAATTCCATGAGGAATTATTTCTTCGCGGAGCTCAACAGAATTAGCTTTTTCACTTTTAACTTTTGGCCCATTTTCTTTTACGTTATCCGATCATTTTGTATTCACTTTTCGCAAGTGTCAAATTTAGCGACGAAAGGAATTGAGTAAGATGGCCGCAGCCATGCAATGCATAGGGAAATGCACCGGGGGACGGAGTCAGAAACTTATATTACGTGCCAAACTGCCATGCACATAAAGATGGCCACGGGTACAATAAGTCTCCATAGTTATTTAATTATTCGAATTATTTGTTAATTATTTTTTCGAATCGAATAATTCGAGTAATTCTCTCAAATTCGAATTATATTCAAATAAAGTTTTTTCAGAAAAAAAAAAAACTTAATGCCATAACTATTTACATCTTTTTCAATCTAAGACTAATTATAAGTCTAAAAATCACATTATAATACAAAACAGATCATTAATTTCTTTTTTTTTTATATGAGATTAAATATGAGTATGAAAATCGAATCATAATACAAAATAAATCATTAATTTCGTTAGACATTATAAAATTAAATATGAGTATAAAAATCATACCATAATACAAAGCAAATCATTACTTTCGTGTGCTTTTCCAATTGAGATTAAATATGAATCTAAAAATAAAAATTATAATACAAACTATAAGGAAGTAATTATCGAACATTAAAAAGAGATGAATTTCATGAGGATAATTGGATGAATTTATGAAAATATTTGATTTTATGAACATCAACTCTACTAAATTGGTATTGCAATCATGATAAAATCTAATGATCCATATTATATACTGTAATGAAATGTAACAAATCCACCTTTATACACACATACCCATCTATTATGTATTATATTGTTATTTATACATTAAATATTATTCTAATGTCACTTATATATTATGCAAGTGTGATAATTGATTGATAGTGTGAAATATGAACACCAAATATTAAAAATTAATATCCGAATTTTTTGTCCGAAATTTTTTTTAACAAAAGAATAATTCTCGAACCGATCCGAATTCGAATTTTATTTTAAGTCCGTTTTTTTTACCTCACCTTTGACCGAATTCTTAAATTATCAAAATGACTCATTCCGAATTATTCTCTTTCCGAATAATTCTCAAATCCTAATTAATTAACTATGCCCCTTGCGTGTTTATTGCATAAATTAACTCAATATATGTCTCACACATGTCATGGAGGTTGTCAATCGATCGGTGGTCTTGTCGGATCAAATTGATCATTTGCATTAAATTATTAAAACTCTTACACATCATGTGGATTGGTGTCAATCGATCGCTCTCGATCAGGCCTAATCGTTCACATGCATTAAATTATGGAAACTCCTCAGGTGCGTGTTCACACATCATGTTGAGGATTGTCAATCAATTGGTCTCAGTCGGACCTAATCGGTCCCCCCAAATTTAATATAATACACTATAATTAGCATGTTTAACTAATTGGTCCTCATTTGCAAGACATGAACACGTTTATATTTGGTCCAGTCGATCTTGGCCCCTAATAAGTCTAATTGGTCTGTTAATGGGCTTCAATAATGCAAACTAATTGACCCATAATCAGTTATGTTATTTGGTCTTATGTTAATCGTCTCAATCCTGCCAACCGGTACATAATAAAAATAAACACAATCCTTGCCCCTGTTGTAATTGTTCGTTATTTATTCTACATTCACAATATAATAACTTATTTGAAGTTATTAATTAAAAGAATATAACATAAATTAAGAGGGATAATTAGACATTTAGCAATTTAATTAAGGTTTAGGTCTTTAGGGATTTAGTTTAGTGGGTCATTAGTCGATCGATGTCGGTACAGTCAAACGATCGATAAATTACACCCTTACACCATGAATGACTGATTAATAATCGATTCAAACCTAAATTGCTCGGTCCAAATTTTAATCAATCAATTCAATTGGAAGGACATGTCTCTTAAGTTTGCGTTTTATATGCTTTTTAACGGTTCAGCTCCATGATTGACGCTGTTAGTGATTTTGAATAGTTTTTTTTTTTTGGGGTAATTATGATTTTGGGTAGTTGTTGCTACTCTGGGCATTAAACAAATATTTTATTTTCAAGGACAGAACATGTTATTGGGGATTCATATCGTCTCTTCCCGGAATCAGGACGCGATAACTTATTTCGGATGATCGTTACGTGGTTCTTGGGTGAATCCGAGACCCACGTCTGAGCCGACACCCTCTGTCGGCTCGGCTTGTCGGCTGGGTGTCGGCTCGAACGTGGGTCTCGGATTCACCGAGAGTCATGTGGTGGTCATCCAAGACAGATTGCCACTGCCCTCCCAAAACCACTGATAAGAGAGGATGCGGATCTGATTATCGAAGGAAGGAGGAGAAGAAGCTGAGAAATTAAGAAATTAAAAATCAAAAGATTTCCTTGTAAGTTGTAAACCACCTCACCTTCACGTTTTGCACAATCTCATTTTAATTTTGTTAGCGTATAAAATACCTTGGACATGTGGCATCACGTTATGCAGAATCCCATTTTAATTTTGTTATTGTAAAATACTTTGGGTATGTGGCAACCATTAACTAATCTTATTTTTTAATGGGAATATAAAGTTAGGTATTAAAAGAGAAACTCTCTAGGCTCCGAAATACTATGTACTATTTGGGAAATCCATTTTACTCTCATCTTTGAGAAATGATGAGTTACTCAGAAATTCTAGCTTGTTTGTGTTTTCTTAAATCACTATAGTAGGGAGCATTAGGGAAGCAACAGTAGATGGGCCGGTTTGGTAATGGAGGTCTCAGGGTAAAGTTGAAATATTTTTAAATTGATATAAAACGGAAAAAAAATCAAATATAATATTTGTCAAATAATTTAAAATCTTATTTTTTTTTTGTCCTAATATATATATATATATATATAATTCTTGTCATTTTACTAATCCATTTTGAACAACAGGACAACTCTTTTTTTTAAAAGGACAGCTCTTGACACTGTCGACATAATAAGAAATCACTTTGAAAAAATAAGTGAAAAACTCATTTTATATTTGACTTAGGCTATGTTTGGTATCATTTTTGTTTTTGTTTTTTATCTATTTAACAAAAATTATTTTCAAAATAATTTTTGTTCAAAAATAAAATGTTGTTTGGTAACTATAATAAAAATAGATGGTAGAATGAAAAACAGATTTGGCATACTATGTCTAAAAATGATTTTGAAAGTCTTCCTCTTCCTCTGTCATGGAGTGCCTATTCCTCTTCCTCTGTCAAGGGATTATGGAAAGAAATCAAACCAGGAACCATCTTTAGAGAAACGATATCGCCTCCGTTGGAATGATTGTCGTCGTCGTCGTTGTCGCCGTCAGCCGTCTCTAGGACGAAGTTGCAGGTCTGCGTCTCTGTGCTTTACTTTCGTTCGTGAACGAGAAGAGTGCTTGAGGGTTTGATTTGTGATGGTTTTATAAAATGAAATTAAATTATTTTTTTAACCCTTTATTTTAACACATGTTTTAAGTGTTTTACACAAAACACAACAAAAATAATTTTTGACCAAAAATCAAAAAGAGGTTGAGACCTCTTTTTGAATTTTGACTTGTTTTTATTTTTGTTTTTCATAAATAGCACTCATAAATTATGCCAAATCCCTTCAAAATTATAAATTTAAACAAAAATAAAAAACAAAAATGATACCAATCACAGCCTTAAAACGAAAACATGACAAAGGAAATTTAAAAAGAGGGTTTACTTTTTAGTTGACTCGGGGCTGGTGTTAATGCTTAATTGACACCGGTACCCCAGTGTCCATCAGATCCCCCCTCACCCCTTCTTTTTCAGAGCCCCAGTTCCCACCCCCTTTTTGGAGTCAGTGCCAATGGGCCTTAATGCCGGCCTGTGTCAAGTAGAATGACCCTTAAAAGGTGTCATGTTCTAATGTCATTCAAGTAGTTCTGACTATGGTTCAAGTTATCGCTATTGAATCGGTTGATTCATAATGATTTTAACCCTGGTCGATCCCCAATTTCTGTCTATTTTAGTACTATTTTTAAAAGAATTGGATATGCATCGGTTTCTATTTGGATATGTACCCATCCGATCCCTTTTGGATCCCTTTATGGTTCCTTAATTAAATAGTATAAAACATGGGAGGCACAAGGTATCAGATTGGCATTAAAATTCATCACATAATTCGACTGGGTAAAACGTGTAGCTCGTCAGTTCGATCGGATTAACGAATAGCAGTTCAACATAAGAAAATGATGTAAGAATTTTTAGATCTCTTTTGGGTTCTTCCCATGAGATTTCCCATAAACCCTAACAAACGCATCACATAGATTACTATATTACAATGTGAATTAAAAAGAGTTATTAAAACACATACCTATTGTTGTAAATTGATTTTCAATCGTTTTCTTTACTTGAATGTTTGGATCAGAGTCTCCCACAGTCTGTCGTGATCCTTTGAATTCTCTCTGCATATAGGAACAGGAGAAGAAAATAACACCGTGACTATGAGGACAATAACCATTGATATTTATAATACCACTCCAACCTTAGATTCTTCCCACAGTAAACCAAGTTGTTCCATCTATAATCATATTTAAACTGATCTAATCTTATAATTAATTTAACTCATAAAAAT
The DNA here is from genome assembly GCA_028583415.1 of Protea cynaroides. NCBI lineage: Eukaryota > Viridiplantae > Streptophyta > Magnoliopsida > Proteales > Proteaceae > Protea > Protea cynaroides. Next base: position 134,796,359 of record CM053276.1, read on the forward strand.
TTCTTACAAATGATATCGGAGGCATTGTGCCAAACAATTTACGATAAATAATTTCTCTTCAAATTTGACGACCGCAGCCGGACGCAATACGATATATACAGACGAGACTTTCTTCTGAGAGTAGAAGCTCAAAACCAGAGGCCGGTAGATAATGAAAGCATAACATAGAGTTCTTCACGTTGACGTTAGGTCTGTCATTCTTGGTGCTGTGGAGTCTACGGGCATGGATCTCCGCTCTCGTCTTTGGAACCAACCGCAGTAACCCAATCAAAGGATCTAGCAAAAAACTCCCACCAGGCCCTGTTCCTCTCCCCATCGTTGGGAGCCTCTTCGAACTCGGTAACAAACCCAACGAGTCGCTCGCAAAACTCGCCAAGGAGCATGGCCCACTCATGGTTCTCAAGCTCGGTGCTGTCACCACCGTCGTTGCTTCATCTGCTACCACAGCCAAAGAGGTTCTCCAAACCCATGATCAGGCACTCGCCGGTCGAACGGTCGTGGACGCGGCTCGTTCACCAGTCGTCACTGCTGTGGCTCCCTCCCTACTCCCAGTGGCGAAACCTCCGCAAGCTCAGTAAAAATCAAATCTTCACCACACAGAGACTCGACGCCAGAGGGTGCGGGAACTACTCGCTCATGTTGGCGAAAGTGCCCAGCTGAGTCGAGCCGTTGATATTGGTCAAGTTGCATTCGCCACCAGTCTTAACCTGCTATCGAACACGGTCTTTTCCATTGATCTAGTCCGTCCAGACTCCGAGAACGCACAGGAGTTTAAAGCGATGGTGTGGGAATTGATGGAAGAGTTGGAAAGCCAAATCTTTCGGATTATTTCCCCATATTGACGCCATTAGACCTGCAAGTTATAAAGCGCCGTACGACAATTCAGTTGAGAAAACTACACAAGGTCTTTGACGAATTGATCGACCAACGACTGAACTCGCTTCACTTCCTTCTTTTCCCACGATGAATAATGATCTACTAGATGTCCTGCTCGATCACTTCCAAGGCACGTGTGCCTTACCGTAGTCACAGGCAGACAGGTTGCTAACAACACGTGCAATGAGAGACCCAGTGGATGACCAAAAAGTCCTATTATTTAGGAGACGAACCAACAAGACGTGACTTGCTAATGATAATAGATGTCATCTCGCATTGGAGGATAAATTGAATTAACCAAGACACGTGTCAGTCCTCATTATGTTGACACCGAAGAACACGTGTCCTCTAATCACCGAAAGACAAAATATGGCATTAACAATACCATCCGGGGCTGGGAGAAGGATCTGTCCAGGGATGCCACTCGCGTTGCGGATGGGGCACCTGATGTTGGCCTCACTTCTGCAATCGTTTGATTGGAAAATTGAAGGTGGGATAAGCCCCAAGGAGATGTTGCCCGTGTCCTACAAGACAAATACAAGAGGTTAACGGAGCCGGGCCAAGGTGCACGGAATCCGCTTCGATGGTAAAGTCAATAACAAAGAAAACATTCCAAAACTAAACTAAAATGGAAAGCTCGGAGGGAGTGGGGATGACGGAATTCAAGAAAGATGTATTAGCAGTATGATCGCTAGTAGAGAATTCAGATAGTGTTGACATGATCTTTACCTTCTAGCCGTCTAGGAGTTATATAGAATGGAGAGAGTTCCAGATAAACTTCCAACCTAACAGCCAAACTGCCAGGAGCGTCCGTGATATTCTTGCATGGCCATAGGATGAAGATCCAACGGCCAGTCTCAATGTCATGTCATTGTAACCAATAGTTCTCACATCTACTGACGTAGCAATGTCAAGAACAACCAAAGAACTACACACGTGCAAACCATCACATCTGTATACAGGAAAGTCGTAATAATCGCGATATGGGTAACTCGCTAGCCAACGGCGAGATCTTACCATCCTAGCGAAATGATCAAGCGAGATGCAACTCGCCAATGGTAACAACCACCAACTTGCGTAGAAGTGTGGCTTAAGAGATCTAAACACGTGTCTCTCTCTCTCTCGTACGCTGACCCCTGAGGACACATGTCGCTTAATAATTGGAGAACAAAATATGGCATTAAGAAGATGGACATGGCGGGTAAGTTTGGGATCACTTTAAGAAAGCTCAGCCCCTTAGAGCGATACCACTTAAGGTGGCCCGATCTTGATGTCTTGTATTAATAATTCAGAAGACAACCGCGCACGGTTTGGTGAAAGTTGGTGTGAAGGAGGATCGAAGTGAGTCGGGATCCATGATTTCATGATCTTTTTACTATGTTTTATGTGTCTGGTTTTCTGATGTAGATTTTGTGCCAACTGTGTACACGCTTTGTAGAACCCTATTAAATATCATTTTGTCGTGCTAGTTGATATTTATTAATTACATTGATGCATGGGGAAGTTTTCTTTCAACCAAGTTGAGGAGATTTGATTTGGGAACTCATAAAATCTTGGGGACACGTAAGAGTATCTCCAACCTCCAACATACAAGGATAGAATAATAATGAAGAGAGAATAGTTCATGACCTGTATGTATTTATATTATTCTTGAGACTTCGTTATGGTCCATATTGATTAGGTCTCATATTCTATGTTGAGATAGAGACATGTGTCTCTCTTATGTACCATTAATTATTTTTCGATTTTTTTTATATAAAGAGTAGGATTGTAACTTTACTTTTACAAGATAATGAAATCCAGTTCTCTCCAAAAACTTCGTGACTTTCTTGCGTTTTACCATTCTTAACATTCTAGAGATGGGTTCTACACCACATTGACGGTGATGAAATCCAATAGAGAATACTTTTACATGCAGATGATTCAAAATCATAATAATAGCAATACATTTGAGAGATCTAAGCAATATTAAGAGTAGGAGGAATCGAGGGGGATCCAAAAATTAATTAGAAAGATCGACATAGCATTTCTTATTTCATTACCTATTTTCACCTAATTTGCTATTCGAATGATAAAGCCTCAGCTGTATATACAATCCTCAAGAAAAACGATAATGACAAAATGGAGTCCAGTTACGGCCCACAAATTCCATAAGGAATTATTTCTCCGGAAGGAGCTCAACGGTTAGTTTTCTCACTTTTTACATTTGGCCGTTATCGGATCATTTTGTATTCACTTTTTTTAATGCTCCGTTTGTTTTGACGTAAAATTTTACATATAATCAAAATTTATTTTCAATAGGTAAAAGAAAGGCGAAGTTCCTCTTACATCCCCCATAGAGTTCACTATATTTTATCTCTTGGAAAATAAATATTGAAATTTTTTTTACATATAAAATATTACACGTAAAATTTTCCAGTAAAATTTTACATCGAAACAAACGGAGCTTAAGTGTCAAATTTTACGAGGTAAATAATTGAGTAAGATGGTTGCAGCCATGCACGCATAGGGTAATGGAACGGGGACGGGGTTGAAACTTATATTAGATGCTAAAGTTGCCATGCATATTAAGAAGACCACCAATATAATAGGTACTCTTTCCTGTTTATTGCATTAAATTATTGAAACTCACCAAGTGGAGGCTCACACATAGGGTAGCAGCAAGGCCAGGTTGGGCCGGGTTTTTCAAAATCCTGACCCTAACCCGACTATTTAAACTTAACCCAACCCCACCCTATCAGGGTCAGAAAATATACATTCATAACCTTGACCTTGACAGGGTTGGGCCTAACCCTAACCTACCTTGATTGACCCTGATAGGGCCAGGTTGGGCTGGATTAACCCTGATTCAAGGTAGGATTGACCTGATTGGCCCTAAAACATATAACAAATTGTCAAATAACATATATATATAACAAGTACAAAAAAAAAATGTGTGTGTATATATATATATATATATATATATATATCGGGCCTAGTTGGGCTCAACCCAAAGGGTCAACCCTAACCCAACCCAACCCTGCCAGGGTTCAGTAAGGGTGTGAAAAATGGGCTCGGCCTGGTAGCATGGACCGAGCCGGCCCAATATAACCCGAACCCAGTCTGAACCGAACCTTAATGGACAGGTTTCGGTCTCGACTTATAAAGCCTGACACCGTTTCAACCCAGACCGAACCAGCCCGTTAAGAAGCCCGAACTAGCCCGAATCAATAATACCTAACCCGAACACCGGTAAGGCCCATCCGGGCCCAGTTTCTTAATTTTAATTGTTTTAAATTGATGGATTATATTTCACTGTTATAGTTCACTTCTTGATCCGAAAGATTATATGAATCTATAGTTGAAAAGAGTATGTTAATTGTTACAATTTACTGAATTACATACATATATAGAAGGAATGATGCTAATTTTATAGATAAAACTAATAAAATAGGCTATATATCTTAAATGTAAAATAGGCCCGATAAGCTTGATAAGCCCGGCCCGTTGACACCCTTAGGGTTCAGGGAGGGTTTGGGCGGGTTTGGGTTGTCAGGGTAAAACTTGCACCCCTACTCACACACCATCTGTATATGGACGAAACGTAAATACCCTATGAATCTGAGTGCCCATCCAGCTAAGAAATTGAGGGGTTATAGCAAGCCTGTCTCTTACGTTTGTGTTTTATACGCATATTCGTAGCGTTTAAAAAGATGTTATAACACATACATTTCTGAAGATCCAGAAAATTTGTCTCTAAAAAATTATCTTACCTTACAACCCTTACATCCTCCATTTTTTCTTCATTTTTTTTTCTAACAGAATAGATAACCTGGTTTCAATCAAACTTCACTCTCTCTCTCTCTCTCTCTCTCTCTCTCTCTCTCTCTCTCTCTCTCTTAAATTTTATGCTCGACCTCTACATTTGATTGAATCAAAGGACGTCTTACACATATATATCTTGAATCCCTTCAAATTTTTAAGGAAAATGATTCCAGTGTAGGTCACGACATGTGCCCCTACACATTTTCTCTCTCCTCTCTGACACCTTGCCCCTATAGAAATCGACCCTAAACACAATGCAAAGAAGTTAAATAAAATAGAAAGACACAATCATGCATCGTAAAGAGTTTACAAGGTTCAACAACTGTTTCACTATCAATGGAAAATATGATTACAATGCTCTTCCTCGCACTTCTCATCTTTTGACAAAGAAAGCCATCTGTACACATTTATAGCGAACCCTATACTAATGTAATTATTGAAATACCCATAGATCTTCATGGGCCTTATTGTCATGGGCCAATAAGACCACATGTGGTCTTCATCAAGGGCATTTCCGGATCCAAACCTGCAATTCTTTCCTCCTCTCTTGGCTGTTGGCCATACTGATGCTCCTCTCAGCCAAGTTGATGGAGAATATGGTGTCGATAGGAATTCCCCTAATGTCCAGATATCAACATCAGATATTAGCATAGTTGAATTGGGTGGTACATTGAGCAAAGAGTAAGCAGTTTCTTCCGACAGAGTTGTATTACTAGATGTCGAGAAGCTGGCTCAATGACTTTGGTGCTTCTGATTTGTGCCAAAACCAACCAGGTCTCGTCGCATTCAAGAGGAACCCAGTCAATCCCTCTTGGATCACTGAAAGTCAAGTAATTTCATTTATAGTCTTCTTTATTTCATAATTTTCTCCAATTATTAAAGCTGCATTTGGAATGCATTCCAGGTCAATAACACATTCTAATATGATATAAATCTGTATGCATTTCTGTTATTGGATCATGGAATGCATTAAAAAATGCAGTTCATTTTGGATCAAACTCTTTAGCTCATTCTGCACTTTGAGGCCATAATTGAAATGTAATATTCTTTAGGTCATTCTTATTCTATGTTAAGAATGTATTTCTAATAATATATTCCAAGAATGCATATCAAACATAGCTAAAAGGGTTTCATTTTGATTGGATTTCTAGAGAAAGACTACAGACCCACGATGCTTCCATTTAAGGGTGTTAAATGATTTATAATCAGTTCAACGGTCCGGTTCTGTGTGGTGCGGTATGGTGTATAAGAGGGTAAAACTAAAATCAAATAGATTAATTAAACAGTCTCAAAATTGAAACCAGAATAAATTAATAATCGATTTTGGTTTATCGGTTTTTAAACGATTTTTCATTGATCGATTTTGCTTACTATTTATAAACGGTTTAACACATCGGTTATTAATCGATTTTTCGTAAAAAAAAATTGAAAAAGTTCAAACGGGGAGGAGAGAGTCAAGATTCGAGAGAGTGAGATTGTTCCTATGCTTAACCACTAATGTCTGTTATATATTTTCGTTTTGATTTTATGGTTTAGGCTTTTGGGAATCGAGGTTGGTATTGAGAGAATAATGTATTAATTGGGATCGAGCCATTGGGGATGGAATTTTGGGAAAATAAAATGTTAAATTTTCAATAGGGAGTGACTGATGAGATTAGGGTTTACTAGTTTAGCTTTTAGGGAATTTAACCATTCACATTATATTCGGTTTAAACGGTGTCTAGTCGATGTAACTTGTTGGTTTATATGGTTTCAAACCAAACCGAATTGATTGGGTAAATAGTGTCATATTTCAAACTAGAATTGAACCAATTATTAAACAGTCTCTCTGTTTCGGTGTAAATGGTTCAACCTGATTTTGATAAAGTTCCATTTAAAGTTAAAAAATCTCACTTCTCTTCCCTTTAATTTTCCTTGCAACCAAACAAAACCATCGTAACTGAACAGTAATTGCTATCCACCGAGATTGAACAACTCTTTTTTATACAAGGATTAGAACGAATCACCGGAGGCGAGTGGTACAGAAGGTGAGAAATTAAAAAACTCAAAGTAAAAAAGAATTTAATGTAAGTGGAGCCCACATGAAACCTCCTTCTTCGCTTTTTGTACTATCCCAATTTAATTTTGTTAGCATAGAATATCTTAAATATATGGTATTGGCATCCATTGACTAATTCTATCTCCTTAATGGGATGAAAAACATTAATTATTTATCTAAAAAAAAAATGTTAGTTGTAAAAAGTAAAACTCTAAGGTCTTGATACTACATACAAATATTTTTATCAATATTTTTATCCAAGGAGAGAACGGGGTACCGAAGGAAGCAGGATGGTGGTATCCATCGACTTAAGCCTAACTCTTTAACCAGAGGAGATAAGGTTAGTCATTAAAAGTAAAACTCTCAAGTCTTCAAATAGTAGTAAAACTCTAGGGTCTTGGCATTACATGCAAATATTTTTATTCAAGGAGAGAACAGGGTACCGGAGGAAGCAGGATGGTGGTATCCATCGACTTACCCTAACTCTTTAACCTGAGGAGATAAGGTTAGTCATTGATGGATTCATAATTTTATATATTTATTTTCCTTATATTTAGTCTATTTAACATATTATATGTCTTATGGTACTTATTTTGATGATTCCTTATATATAAGACATTGATGGAAAGTATTAGTAATTTATGTTTAAAATAAAAAAATTCTGATATTTTCAATAATGACTTTTTGAATTTTATGCAGGTTTTTAATGTGGAAAGAATTCTAGAAATCAAACGTGATCTAAAAATCATATCTGGAAAACTGATTTGAATTAAAATCAGAGAAGGAAGATTACCACACATAGAACGTTTACTATTGAAAGGATTTGATTGATTGTCAGAAATCTTGAGGAGAATATATACCTCTATGGAGTATTACAAAGATTGAAAAATCTAGAGGTGGCATTTGGTTAATGATGGAATGATTCTCTATCTAATCTAGACAAGCAGATTTTGTTTAATCTTTATTTCCATGTAATAAGGTTAAATCAATTCTGGATATACCAGTTTTAATCTTCTCTACTCTGGCTATTTAAGCAATGTAAATGCTACGTAATAGAGCATCCAAGAATTATTGAGAATATAATTTTATTTTTTTTGTCTTTCTTTTCTATCATGTCTAACTAAGTTCTTTAGTCGATTCAAGGGGAATTCAATCCGGTTAGTAAAATTATGAGACTTTATTCTTAATTTTAATTATTCTTCTATTCAAATATCTGTGTTTTTTTATTTTTTAAGTTAATGACTATATGATTCAGTTTATTAAGAGGGTTATTAATTTATTGAGTTATGTGGTTTATTGCTAACCTGAATCCATAATCCGTAATTGTTATGATGTTCAGAAAAAATAGCAATTGAGCAGAACAATTATGATCCAAGTTTTTGTTACTTGTTTAAAGGAAACATAGAATGAATTAAATAATCTGACGCTTGATAGATTGTTGTTCATCTTTAACTCCCTCCGAGAGTGTAATGCTATCAGTAAATTCATGAAGATTGCTTAATACCAATTGGTTTATTGATAAGAATTAAATTGTGCGCTGGACTCAAATTAATGAAATTAGGGAAGATAAGGATTGTCTGAGTTTTTGATAATCCTTGATTAAATATTTGAATAGAGAATAATATATACATGAAGTCAGTGATCAATTTGCAGCCGAGAGTAAAATTTCCTTGAATCGATGTAATCTTCCATTGAATTTTTGTTACTTAATTTTGTTGTCAATTAAATTGCAGAAGAAAATCCCCTTTTTTCTTGGTAAGTAGACAATTTGATTAACTAGTCTCTATAGATCGACCTTTACTTATCATTATAGGTAGAGTAATTTATTTTTGATCGCGCTCGACACGCATCATTCATTAAAAATAAAACTCTCAAGCCTTGAAATAATAGTAAAACTCTAGGGTCTTGATACTATATACAAATATTTTTATTCAATGAGAGAATGAGATACCGGAGGAAGCAGGATGGTGGTATCCATCGATTTGTCCCTAATTCTTTAACCAGAAGAGATAAGGTTAGTTATTAAAAATAAAACTCTCAAGTCTTAAAATAATCATTAAAAATAAAACTCTGAAATCCTGAAGTCCATTGCATCGGGAAGCAGTAGATAGTACTTTAGGCAACACTACTATCGATTTCCCCAAAAAGAAAAAAAACTACTGGTTAATTGTTATGGTCAGAAGCCCTAAAATGGTTATTAAGGTTATTTATTATTGTGCATTAATTGAATGTACCACCTTGTTTGATAGATTCGCACATCATTGGTGGGTGGGCTTAGGAATGGAGGTCTAGGTAAAGTTGAAAATATTTTTAAATTACTATTGAAGGAAAAAAAAAAATCTAACATAATATGTGTTAAATTATTTGAAACTTTATTTTTTTTCGCTTTCTTAATATAATACGTTTGCTTTTTTTAAGAATAGTTCTTGTCATTTCTCCATCCAGTTGAAACTATGGTTATTTGTTTTTTTTTCTTTTTTTTTTCCCTTTTTTTTATACGTGACCATTCTAAACACTGTTGACAATGACATAATAAAAAATCACTTAAAAAAAATATGTGAAAAACTCATACAGCACTTTGACCTAAAAAAAATTACAGAAACATGATAAAGGTAATTAAAAGAAGGGTTGACGACACCAGTACCTGTTGTCCATCAGATCCAACCCCTCTCTCCCCCAATCCAATTCAACCCAACTCATTTACCAATCCAGTACCTGTTGCCCATCTGATCCAACCCCTCTCTCCCCCGATCCAATTCAACCCAACTCATTTACCAAGATACCACCCAACTTTTCTTAACTATGAGTTTCTCATAATATCTCCTATTTTCGCACTCCAATCCCCTGGTCTCCTTTTGGTCTCCTTTTGGAATCAGTGTCAATGGACCTTGAACCTGGCCAGTGGCAATTAGAACTGATCATTAAAAGGTGTCATGTTCTAATATCATTCAAGCAGTCCCAACCATGGTGCAAGGTATAGCTATTGGATCAACTGATCTGACCGATTTCTATCAATTTTGGACATGGCCGATCCTTGATTCTAGCCAGTTTTTAAACTATTTTAAAAAGGATTGGTCATGTGTTGATTTTCGATTGAATTCAAAATTAAATCAATTTTGGACATAACCGATACCATATGTCTAATACTAGGGTTGAGAACCGTGGTCCCAACTATGGTTATATTTTTAGGTATGGATAAAGTATCAGCTATGTCTAAAACTGATCCGATCCATGGCATGTCAAAATGTAAGAAAATGATGTCGAGGACCCGACGCATGCACCGTGCCAAACAACTTGCGTTAAATAATTCCTCTTGAAATTTGAGGACCGTTGTTTTTATTAATTTACTTTGCCTTCATTTTTACTTTGTCATTGTCCATTTTTGTAGGGTGGATGATATATACAGATATACAGACGAGTTTTATCATCCGAAAGCGGAAGAGCAAAAACCAGAGGCCGGCCGGCGAGAGAGACAAAGCATAACATGGACTTCTTCATCTTCATGTTAGGTTTGTTATTGGCGCTGTGGTGTCTACGGCCATGGATTTCCGCTTTCGTCTTTGGAACGAACCGCAATAACCCAATTACTGGATCTGGCAAAAAGCTCCCGCCCGGCCCCGTTCCTCTCCCCATCGTTGGGAACATCTTCGAATTCGGTAACAAACCCAACGAGTCGATCGCAAAACTCGCCAACAAGTATGGCCCACTCATGACTCTAAAGCTCGGTACTGTGACCATCGTCGTTGTTTCCTCTGCTACCACAGCCAAAGAAGTTCTCCAAACCCACGATCAGGCCCTCGCCGGTCGAACAGTCGTGGATGCGGCTCGGTCACTGAACTACCACCAGTCGTCCCTGGTATGGCTACCTCCTTACTCCCAGTGGCGAAAACTCCGCAAGCTCTGCAAAAATCAGATCTTCACCCCACAAAGACTCGGCGCAAGTGAATCCCTGCGGCGCCAGAAGGTGCGGGAGCTACTCGCTCACGTTCACGAAATTGCCCAGCTGAATCGAGCCGTTGATATTAATGAGGTTGCATTCGTCACCACCCTTAACCTGCTATCGAACACCATCTTCTCCATTGACCTAGTCCGTCTAGACCCTGAAAACACACAGGAGTTCAAAGCGATGGTGTCGAAGATGATGGAAGAGGCAGGAAAGCCAAATCTTTCGGATTATTTCCCCATATTGAGACCATTAGACCTGCAAGGTATAAAGCGCCGTGTAACGGTACAGTTGAGAAAACTACACAAGGTGTTTGACGACTTGATCGACCAACGATTGAACTCCAGAGCTTCACTTCCTTCTTCTCCCACGACGAATAATGATATACTAGATGTCCTGCTCGATCACTCCCAAGGCAACAGTTCAGAGTTTGACCGTCCCGATATCAAATCGTTGATTGGGGTCAGTACCCGTTTCTCAAATTAAATTCACTCTTCCTAGTTTCTTCTTCTCTCGGATTATTTGTTTATGTAATGTTATCAGGACATATTTGCAGCAGGGACGCACACAACCGCTACGACAGTGGAATGGGCCATGGCGGAGCTGATACATAGCCCAGATTCGATGGCGAAGGTTCAATCGGAGCTCCAAGAAAACACTAGTGAGGGAAAACCAGTGGAAGAGAGTGATGTCGCTCGTCTCCCTTATTTACAAGCGGTGGTGAAAGAGACCTTGCGGCTGCATCCACCAGTTCCGCTCTTGATTCACAAAGCAGAGACTGAAGTGGAGATCTGTGGGTTCACTGTACCCAAGGACACCCAAGTGCTGGTGAACGCATGGGCTATTGCGCGAGATCCCAGCATATGGATGAACCCTGATTCCTTCGTTCCTGAGAGATTCTTAGGATCGTCAGGAATTGATATCAGAGGCCAACATTTCGAGCTCATACCGTTCGGGGCTGGGAGAAGGATCTGTCCGGGGATGACAATGGCGTTGCGGATGGCACACCTGATGTTGGCTTCGCTTCTGCAATCGTTTGATTGGAAAACTGAAGGTGGGATAAGCCCCAAAGAGATGGACATGACCGATAAGTTTGGGATCACTTTGCAGAAAGCTCAGCCCCTTAGAGCGATACCACTTGAGGTGACACGATTTTGATGTCTTGTATTGGTGTTTCAGAACACAACTGCGATTTGGTGCAGGATGATTTCTATGTCGTGAAACAGATCAAACAATGTCAAAGAGGATCGAAGGGAATCGAGATCCACCATTAAAATCGACCCCCAAAGGTTCAAACGGAAAGATTTCATGTTCTTTTTACTATATTTCATGTCTCTGACTAAAATAATCTGTCCAGTTTTACGTTCTCTTTACTATATTTTATGTGTGACTAAAATAATCCATCCAGTCTCATGTTCTTTTCTCTCTATTTTATATGCGACTAAAATATTCCATTGTCTCGTATTCTTTTTCCTCTATTTTATGTGATTTTGTGCCATGTTAACGTTTTCCTTCGACCAAGTTGAAGATTCGATGTGGGAATCATTAACTATCGGAATATTTAAAAGAGAAGTCTGATTGTGATTCTATTTTATGTGATTGTGTTAATTTTCATTATTTAAATAAATTCTATATTTTTAATTCTTCTTATTTAGGTAGATTGAATTAGCAATCACGTTTTTTTTAAGGAAAGTAAATCTATTTGAAATAAATCTCTAACAATTTTTAAAGTAAGTAAATCAATTAGACATAAAATCTCCAATGATTTTTTAAAAGAAAAATAATTAGAAATAAAACTCTAATGAAACTCACGGTTTTTTTAATAATAAAACTCTAACGTTTTTAAAAAAGAAAAACAATTAGAAATAAAACTCATAATTTTTTAATTCAATTAGACTCTAACAATTTTTAAAAAAGAAAAACAATTAGAAATAAAACTCACGATTTTTCAATTCAAATAGAGTTTTACTAATGATTTTTAAAAAGAAAAACAATTAGAAATAAAACTAATAAATCTCATGATTTTTTAATTCAATTACAGTTTTATCTCATTAAAAAAAAAAGCTTTTTCCCTTTTCTCTTTCTTAACAATTTAAATAAAATGTATTCCAATGGCGTGAACAAACAATACAAATGCAAGTCCAATGAACTCACTTCACTGTTTGAATCTTGTTTATCACTTCATGGTTCATAATTTACTATCCAAGTCTTAATCAATTGGAAATAAAGCTATGTTAAATTGAAAAATCGTGAGTTTTATTAGATTTTTATTTCTAATTGTTTTTTTTTAATAGTTAGAGTTTTATTAGAAATAAAACACTCTAATTGAGTTAAAAAATTCGTGAGTTTTATTACAGTTTTATTTCTAATTGTTCTTCTTTTTAAAAATCATTAGAGTTATATTTCTAATTGATTTACTTACCTTAAAAATTGTTAGAGATTTACTTCTAATAGATTTAATTACCTTAAAAAACATGACTACCAATTCATCAAATCAATCTACGTAAATAAAAGGAATTAAAAAATAGAATTTATTTAGATAACCAAAGTTAGTACCGTTAACTCCATGGGACACTTGTGGTCCAAAGAGTGTACTAGAAGATTAATTACTCTTCTAGTAAGTGCAGGTGATCCCAAATATTATGACTATAGTTGAAAAAAGTATGTTAATTACATTCTTGAATTACATGCATATCGGACTATGTTAATTTTATTTAATAGAATAGGCTATATATCTTACATATAAAATATTTCCAACCTTCAACATACACACAAGAATAGAATAATAATGGCAGGAGATTTGAAGGTAAATTGATAAGAGCAATACTAGGACGAATCCAAGATTGGCTCTCTAACCTCAAGATCTTTCGTTCATATGTCAATTTTCAATTAAAAAAAAAAATTAGCCATCTAATAATTAAGGACTACCAAACGGGTGTACACCAATATGAGGAAAACCAAACAATGCATTGACATATATGGATGGTACATATGGTATTACATCATCCTCACCTTGAAAACACTCCCATTGAATGGCTATCCTAGGTTCTAATTTATTATTATTATTATTATTATTATTATTATTTTGGTTTTTAGGGTGCCATGTAGAAGCCAAAAAGGTCGGGTGGGGAGAGATTTTAATGGATTGCATACAAAAAGATGCCATGTGATCGGATCTAGATACTCCTTGATTGGAAACATATATTGATGCAAATCGAATTTTGATTTTTTATTATCTGTTTACATTCCTCAATTATGGAATTTAGACGTTTTCCTAAATGGATATGGATGCGAGAATTCAAATTTTCAATTATTCATTTACATCCTAAGGGAAGAAGCTTGGAGAACAACCAAGTTAGGGTAGAAGATTTGAACCAAGTACCCTTGAATTACACCTACTGCTCACCAATGTTAGAGTTGTTGTCGTTGATTCTCACTCGATGCTTTTGGTGCATATACCTGTCAATAGAGAAGCATATTAAGCAATAGAGGGCAGGTTCAGAAACCCTATGGCCATTCTAATGCCTAGAAATCAGAAAATCAAGATAGTAGATTACCTGAAACTTAAATACTATATAGTATCAAGATAATAGATGATACTAACATAAAATATATTTAAGCATATAAAATATATGTTAATTTTACTAGTTGGAATAATTCTCTAATCACTCGTTACACTAGAACATCTTAAAGTTTCCTTAGTAGATATGTAGAATCATAGGATTATTTATTTTCCACGTTCTACCAAAATAAGCATCACAAAAGTGGGCTTATTGTCGTGGAAATAAGCTTTAAGCTGGGTTGCACATGTATTGGGCTTTTGGTCCAATTGGGTTTTTATGAAATGGGCTTATGGAAAGAAATTAAGAATACGTGATCTTTGATTAGTAGATTGTTTAGGCTATTTCTACTTTTCTAGTTATGGATTGTTTATAATAATTCTTCTTTTTGTTTTAACTTGTTTTTCTTTTATTATTATTCTGTTCCAACTTTGAAGTTCCTGCAATTAGTTTATTTTAAAATTGTATCCATCTCTTCATTTCTAAACTTTCAATTTGTGATTCTGAATTTCATTTTCTACTATTCCTAAGCATATATTAATCTGAACCTGCAATTGTGTTTCTTTTTTTTTATTTTTTTATTTTTTTCTTTTTTTATTTTTTATTTTTTTCCCGGGGGGTAGTATGGAAAAAGTACATGCATCTTTTGTGGAGAGAACGTGTGGACGGTGAGCTGTATGACTTGTATCTCATTTTATTCTTCAACAGAAATAATATCAAATGGCTATCTACCTTTGTCGCATGGATGGTAGTCCATGTTTTAGAAATTTGTTCTTTCTCATCTGGTTTTTTCAGAAGTATATGTTATTTTGCAGGTAATGTGTGGAAATGGAATCCAAATCGTCTCTTCTTTGAGATTCGGGAAGAGGAGCGGCGATCCACTGGATGGTTACCATGTGGAGGTCGGATGAATCCGACCCCTCCGTTCGAGCTGACAAGCCGAGTCGACAAGGGAGTATCCGTTCAAACAGAGGGGTCGGATTCATCCGACTTCAACGTGACGACCATCCAGTGGGGTCGCCGCGTCTCCTTCCCGAAGTACAGGGAGGAGAATATTTGAATCCGTGGAAATGTTAATATTTACAGGAATTCTTTTTAAAAGAATTATTTTTTTTTAGAAAAAAATATTTAACGACAGTATGTCGTTTTCATCTATTAAATGCTGTCGTTAATAGAAGTGCAAAAAAACCAAAGTATTTTACAGGAATTCTCTGTTTCTGATAGCCCTAATTTCTTCTTCTCTTCGCAAAAACCAAAAAAAAAATTACAGAAATCAAGAACAAATGAAACAGAGGAAAGAGAGAAGGAAATTGAAATAAATCAAAGAATGATGCTAGAAGACATTCCAGTTATTTGAGCCCATCAACTGAGCTTAGAATCAAACAGAAGCTGATGAACATCAAGCAGGGGGAGTTGACGAAAATAAGGGGAAATAAGGGGATCCGATTCCTCTCCTGCAGACGACATGAAGATGAAGATGAAAGGAGTTGCAGAGGTAGATGTTCAGCTGAAGCGACTCACCTTTGTCTATCTTGCACCAGCGCTGATGAGGAGCGTTGGATGTATTTCTCGTCACGTGTCACGCATGAGGCCAGAGAGCCACCTCTCCTCCAGATACCCTAGGAGGAGAGGATTCGGATCCCACCGCAATGATTAGAATATGAGTTTCAAACTCTTATGTGGCAAAGCCCATGAATTGACTTGTTACTATTTCAGCCGATCAAACTGACCAGCTACTTGTTCATCTCGGTCAAATTATATAATTTCTACATCTTTGTACCGTGTTTGATTTTGCAAAGTGACGGATTTCACATAGTGTAGATGGAAAATCCCAGATTCAACGGTTTTTTTTCTTAAATGTACTCATTAACAAATAATAGTTCAATCGGGTCCAAAACCCTCTTGGACACGTTTGTCCATCCATTGTTAATTCCTTCAAGATTCCCTACTCTGTTGTGATTGAGTAGTGGGTACTTTTGTTGGGATTAAACAACTATTTTTTAGGAAAAAGATCGTCTCCAGTCTATTCAGTTGTTCAGTCGTGATTAAACGGACTGAAATCACAAGACATGCCCCTTCATGTATTGGTAGACATGTCCTTTGATTCCAATCCGTCCATTTATAACTGGACGAACTAAACGGATCGGAGACAATCTAAATCGTACTTTTTACTTTTTATGCAAGGACCAAAACGGATTGTTGGAAGAAGTCGGTGGATAAGAAGGTGAGAAATTGAGAAACTCCAATTGAAAAAACAAACTCATCTAAGTGGGGCCCACATGCAATTTTTGTTTTTATTTTTTTAAATTTATTTATTTATTTTGTTGGTAAACCCCAACCTCACCTTCGCGATTTACAGAATCCCAATTTAATTTTGTTAGCTTTGGATATCTTGGATATATGACGTCATTGATTAATCATTAATCCTATCATTTTAATATGTAAATATCGTTAGTTATTTAAAATAAAACTCTTAGAGTCCTCGTAGTATATACAATTTTAAGAAATTCATGTTACTCTCGTTTATGAAAAAGGGCAACCAAATCCTCTCTTGCGGTCCTGTCGTCTGCCAAGGGTTGGATTTCAGCTGGCTCACCTCCCAATGTATTGACAGGCGGTCAGATCGAACCTCGGCCCTTGGATCGACGGCAGGAACCTCCTGTCGCAAGAGACGATTTGGATCCTGAGAAAGGTGGTATGTCAGAAACCTCACTATGATTATTAAGGTTGTTTATTATTTTACATTAACTGAATATTCCATATTGTCCATTGATGGACGTTCATCCCATAGGTGGGCTGGTTTGGGAATGAAGCTTGGGTATGAGCAAAGTTGAAAATATTTATTAAAAAAAAAAAAAAATCAAACATATTATGTATCATATAATTTCAAATCTTACTTTTTTATTTCTATAATATAATATATTTGTTTTCTTTTCGTGAGAGTAATTGTTGAGTTCTTTTATTTTTTATTTTTATTTTTTTTTAAAAAATTTCACATACACTCTAATAAGAATTGTTAACATCATCAACCACCTATAAGTTTGAAAAAATATCACTTACCATCCAAAATCTTTATCGTGTTAATCAAAGAAGCCCACTTCGTCTATAGATTCCCATTAGATATTAATGTCGGTTGAAATGAAACATTTGATGGACAATAATACCCTTTGAGTCGAGTTAAAAGACAATTTTACTTTTTATTTGAATTTTTACCCTAAACCCAATCATATTCTTTTCGTAGCAGTAACAGTATAAAAAAGAAAAAATCTTGATCCATCGTTCTCGATCCCTATATCTCTTTGTAACTCCGTTTTCTCTTACTGCAACAAAATCAAATAGAAGCACAAAGGTGGTATGAGTGAAATATATGCACAGACCTTTGTGAAGTAAATTTTAGCAATTGAGTTCTACTTCCATTTCAATTTAAGTTTTCTGTAACTGCTGTGGTAGAAGGCATCCTTGGAGTTGGTCAGGTGAAAAATGAAGAAATATATAGAAATCCAAAAAAGATGAGAAAAAAAATTGAAAATCGTATGAATCAAGCAGAGGATCCACCAAAGAATCAAAATACAAAAGAGAAAGAACCTCCAAGGAGCAGAAAGATTGTCACAGGAAAAAAAAAAAAGGTTATGGTTCAAAATTGAAGAAACCCTAACTATACAGAAAAAATGTGAATGAAATTGAAAAAATTTGTCCCAAAAAGGTGAAGCATGGTGATCCAAAAAGAAGAATAATAAAATAGATTAGAGGAATTAAGAGCAAACCAGAAAAGAATCAAGAGCAAAGCAGAAAAGATATCGCATAAGAAACGTCATCTGATACCATATTGAAATGCATAGTTAATCAGAGAAAAACAAAGAAATGTGTAAAATCTCTTTCTCATTATGTTACAGAAATGAATATTCTATCAAAAATAAAAAAGAAATTAATATCAAAGGCTTTTTTTTTTTTTTATTTGTTACACCGGCCAACTGGGTGGGACTAGATCCAATATTCCGAAATATGAGATGCTGTAATAAATGAATGGATAGCATTAAATAAGGCTGGCTGGTGATGACTTTGATGTTAATGGGGGATTTTGGATACCCCTCTTTCGATGTCCATTTAATTTTGTCATTTCTCTCATCATCCATCAATATTGAGTAGAAGTACTCATCTTATTTGTTCCCTCTTCCATCTTATTTCTAATACAAATTTTTCCAAACAAAGAAATAACGGTAACTTCGTCTTCTTCTTCATATTTTTTTGCGGTCTGTATTAACCATCATCGGATGAACCCAAAGAAAAAAAAACCAAAAAGTAAGTGAGAGGGATGATCTCGACCTATAGCGATATGAACTAATGGAGGCGGTGGGGTAAAAAGAAGCGGTGATAGAGACAACAAAGGCCGGGGTCACTGTTAGTGGTTCTGGTGGAGGTGGTCTGGTTGGTGATTGCAGTAGTAGTATCACAAAAGGAAAAAAGAGAGTGAAAATTACTGTCAATGGATTCCGCTCAGTGTTCCAGATGATGCCACGTAATTACAACACAAACAAGATAGTGAGGTAAATGAGTTTAACCTCAAAACCACTCTGATGCCAAAGTCAGTAGAATCAAACAGAATGAAACTCTTAGTGAAACACTAGAATTCCTTAAAGAACAGGGTTCCTGAGGTACGAGAGTTTTAGAAAACTATATTTCCTCTCTAGTGGGGGAAGATGAACAATGTATCAAGAGAAAATGTGAAGAGAATTGCAGAACAAGAGTACCTTAGGACAAAAACTCCTTGGGTTAAGTTGGACCCCGAATGCCTTGCAAATGATAGCCTTTTGATATGTCAGACAAGGGGAGCTAGGACAGAACAACTACGACGTCTTAGGATGGTGCATATATGTCTTGTGTGTCTTTTTCAACCCCCTTATGACCCGCTTCGACCCTTTATGTCCATGTCAATTGCTTTTCTCTATCACAAATGGCTGCCATTTCTCACTTATCGAGTGGAAATCCTACTTTTTCATTAATTTGATCTCCTATATGGTGATGTGGTAGGACAAGTCAGCACACCTTGCACTGATGGTTGTTATTGGCATTTATGAGCATTAATGACAATGCATATAATATCCAATTACTCTTTTTCATATGTTTTGTTACAGCTCTTTTTCTTAGAGGGGGTCGAATTGAATCTCATCCCCCCGATCATTGTCAGAACATATCTTCCCTTGCATATATGTGTCTTGTTTAAATGAATGCCACGTGTAACACTTCAAAAATACCTTTATGATACCTTATCGACGGTTTGGATTTCTAATCCTTTACCAATGGTCAGAATTTATCATGGATTTATTTTCCTCCAACAAAAATGAAAAGGTTCAATAAAATATCAAACTAGTACTTTTATCTAATTTTAAAATTTTTTCAATTTATAATATAAAAGGTAAAACTGTATATCAACAATTTAATTGATTTTCGTCAGTTACATAGATACGATAAATGTTATTCTAAACTTATGAATAATAGATGATGTTAGCAATCCTTATTAAGGTATATATGAAAATATTCCTTTTTTTTAATACCAAACCACCAGACATTTGACATTAACATAATAGAAAATGATTTTCAAAAAATATTTGAAAATTTTATTTTTACAACTAACTTCAAAAATAGGAATTATGGAGAACGTGATAAAGGTAATTAAAGAAGGCTAGGTAAAAAAGGCTTTTTCGTTTGACACCGGTGTGACTGCATTAATTGACCCTAGTGGATCCTTCCTCGGGTTAAGAAGTAACTATCCTTCTATTTATGAGTTTTTCATAATACCCCTTATTTCAATACTTTCAATCCCCCCCCTCTCTCTTTTGGAATGACACCGGCTGGTCAATGGTGATCATTAAATGGTGTCGTGTCCTAATTTTCTTCAAGCAGTCCCAATCATTGTTCAAGGTATCGGTATTGGATCAATTAATTCATTTTGGTGTTGGACTCATATCGGCTTTGGATCTAACCGATCCCTTTAATACTATTTTAAAAAGGATCGAACATGTGTCGACATTCTATTGGATCCGTACACCAATTCGATCCAGATCAGATCGATTTTGAACATGACCGATACCATATCTAATATTTGGATTTAATACCATGGTCCCTACTAAGGTTTTATTCTATGTATGAATAGTGTATTGGCTATATCCAAAACTGATCCGTAATGATCTACAGATCCAATGGCACACCAACACACGGCTAATCCTTAATTAAAGAGTACAAAACATGAGAGGTATCAGATACGTGAGATGAACATGTAGTTGGTTAGCTTAATCGGATGAATGAGTAGCTGGTCAATGTAAGAAAATGATATGGTAAACCCTTAGGCTTTGTTTGGTTATAGGGGAAATATAAATATTTTGTGCCAAGTGAAATTTATTTCACAAGGGGAGGTTATATTGGATGTTTGGTTGATGGAAGAATATTTTTTAAATATAAAATAAATTTCAAGTTTACTTAATATTTTGTGTTTTTATTTCCCGACCAAATTTGGATGAAAATTTAAAACCCCACGTTCACTCTGAGTCTCAAGTGTAGAAATCATCTCTCGTCGACCTGTCGCCTGTCAAGGGCGAGATTTCAGTCGGGCCACCTCCCCATGTATTGGTAGGCAGGCCGACTGATCCCCAGCCCTTGGATCAGCCGCAGGAGCCTCCTGCCACGGGAGAGGATTTTTATCCGAGTCTCGTCTCTACTCTCAACTTGGTTGTGAATTTGTGGGATCTACATCTTCCCCCGCCTGAGTTTGGGCAGGAGAGTTGGCGGCCTAGATGGATGGCCGCCGCCTAGCTCTCGATATTTTTAGTGATAAACAAGGTTAACATTCATTTAATGGTAGGTCCAGTCATTAAATATATAAATTTTTAGTAAATGAACTAAAACAAGATTATATTTTAATAAAATATATGTTAGATTATAAAAGTTTAAAATTGTACATCAATTTTAAATCAATTTTACTTCCAACCAAATGACTCAAAAGAGAAAAATATTTCTCTTCACTTCCCTTCATTTCCTTGACCTTCACTTTGCTTTTTATTTCCCTTGCAATCAAAGGTAGCCTTGCAACCAAACATAGCCTCACGCTTTCAGGAGGGGAAAAAAAAAAAAAAAAAAAAACCACCAGCCCCTTGCGCACCTTGACAAACGAACATGCGTGAAATAATCCCTCTTTAAATTTGAGGACCGTAGCCGGACGCAATATTATACTATTTTTACTAATTTACGTTGCCTTCGTTCATACTTTCGTCATTTTCCATTTCTGTAGGGACGTTGATTATATAAATAAACGAAGCTTATCATCCGAAAACCAGAAGCCCAAAACCCAGGAGGCCGGCAATAGTTGCAGAGAGAGAGAGAGTGAGAAAGAGAAAGGATAACATGGACTTCTTTACGTTGATGTTGGGTCTGCTGTTAGTGCTGTGGAGTCTACGGGCATGGATCTCCGCTCTCGTCTTTGGAACCAACCGTCGTAATCCATTCACCGGATCTGGCAAAAAGCTCCCACCTGGCCCAGTTCCTCTCCCCATCGTTGGGAGCCTCTTCGAACTCGGTAACAAACCCAACGAGTCGCTCGCTAAACTCGCCAAGGAGTATGGCCCACTCATGACTCTAAAGCTCGGTACTGTGACCACCGTCGTTGCTTCGTCTGCTAGCATGGCCAAAGAGGTTCTCCAAACCCACGATCAAGCACTCGCTGGTCGAACAGTCGTGGACGCGGTTCGGTCACTGAACCACCACCAGGCGTCCCTGGTGTGGCTCCCTCCCTACTCCCACTGGCGAAACCTCCGGAAGCTCTGCAACAACCAGATCTTCACCGCACACAGACTCGACGCCGGCGAATCCCTGCGGAGCCAGAAGGTGCGGGAGCTAGTCGCTCATGTTCGCGAAAGTGCCCAGCTGAGTCGAGCCGTTGATATTGGTCAGGTTGCTTTCGCCACCACCCTTAATCTGATATCGAACACCGTCTTCTCCGTTGACTTAGTCCGTCCAGACTCCGTGAACGCACAGGAGTTCAAAGCGATGGTGTGGGAAATGATGGCAGAGGCAGGAAAGCCAAATCTTTCGGATTATTTCCCCATATTGAGACCATTAGACCTGCAAGGTATAAAGCGCCGTATGACGATTCAGTTGAGAAAACTACACAAGGTCTTTGACGAATTGATCGACCAACGATTGAACTCCAGAGCTTCACTTCCTTCTTCTTCCACGACGAATAATGATCTACTAGATGTCCTGCTTGATCACTTCCAAGGCAACAGTTCAGATTTTGGCCGTCGCGATATCAAATCGTTGCTTGGGGTCAGTACCAATTTCTCAAATTCGCTCTTATTCGTTTCTTCTTTCTCTCTCATTATTTGTTTATGTATGTTATCAGGACATATTTGGAGCAGGGACGGACACGACCTCTACGACAGTGGAATGGGCCATGGCGGAGCTGATACATAACCCAGATTCGATGGCGAAGGTTCAATCGGAGCTCCAAGAAATCATTAGTGAGGAGAAACCAGTGGAGGAGAGTGATGTCGGTCGTCTCCCTTACTTACAAGCGGTGGTGAAAGAGACCCTGCGGCTGCATCCACCAGTTCCGCTCTTGATTCCTCACAAAGCCGAAGCTGAAGTGGAGATCAGTGGGTTCACTGTGCCCAAGGATGCCCAAGTGCTGGTGAACGCGTGGGCTATTGTGCGAGATCCTAATATATGGACGAACCCTGATTCCTTCTTTCCTGAGAGGTTCTTGGGATCTTCAGGAATTGATGTCAAAGGCCGAGATTTCGAGCTCATACCGTTCGGGGCTGGGAGAAGGATCTGTCCTGGGATCACACTGGGGTTGCGGATGGTGCACCTGATGTTGGCTTCGCTTCTAAAATCATTTGATTGGAAAATTGAAGGTGGGATAAACCCCAAAGAGATGAACATGGCAGATAAATTTGGGGTCACTTTGCAGAAAGCTCAGCCCCTTAGAGCGATACCGTTTGAGTTGACACGATCTTGATGTCTTATATTGGTATTTCAGAACACAACTGCGATTTGCTGCAGAATGGTTTCCACATCGTAAAACGGACCAAACGGTGTGAAAGAGGATCGAAGGGAATCGTGATCCACCCCTAAAATGGATCCTCAAACGGAAAGATTTCATGTGCCTTACTAAAAAAAATCCGTCCAGTTTCATTTCCAGTTTCATTTTGTCTCATGCTCTTTTTACTATATTTTATGTGTCTAGACTTTTTGATGTAGAACTTGTGCCAACTGTGTTCACCCTTTGTAGGACAGATTGAGATAGACTCTAATCCTTTCCCGTTCATCCACCCTGTGATAGATGGATTGGATTGAAATGACATGTATATCAATACATTGGGGATGTGTCATGTAAATTCAATCTGTTCGTTCACGATTGAATGATTTGATGGACTAGAGACGATCTTTTTCCTTGTAGAACCCTATTAAATATCAGATTGCAGTTGTATTTTATATATATTAATCATATAAATGTAAGAGATAATTTTCCTTCGACCAAGGTGAATAGTTTGCATGTGGGATTGTAGGAACTCATAAAGTCTCGGAACAGTTAAAAGAGTATTTTCTTACATTGACCTGCTACTCTTAATTAATCCATCCGATCAGACTAACCAGCTATTTGTTCATCTCGGTCAAATTATACGATTTATACATCTTAATTTGTACCATGTTTGGTTTTGCAAAGTGACGATTTCAGTTAGTGCAAATTGAGAATCTCAGATTCATCGCTCGTTTTTTTCCTTTGTATATTAACAAATCATAGTTTAATCAGGGCCAAAACCATCTTGGACATGTTTGTCCATCCATTGTTAATTCCTTCGATATTTGCCGGGACTCGTGATTGAGTAGTGGTTGCTGTCCTTTGGGATTACAATGGAGACTTGTCACAGGCAAAGTTCAAAATATTTTTAAATTGATATAAAAGAAGAAAAAAAAAAATCTAACATAATGTATAAAATAATTTTAAATCTTATTTTTTTTCCCTCATTATATCATATATTTGTTTTTTTTAAAGTAATTGTTGACAGCTTTTTTATTTTTTATACGTAGACAATTCTTAACACTCTTCACAATCACATAATTGAAAATGACTTTCATAAATATACAAAAAATTCATTTTACATTTGACTTAAATAAAAAGAATTACGGCAAAACTGAAAATATTTTAAAATTAATATAAATGAAAAAATATCTAAGTATTAAATGATTTTATTTTTTTTTATTTTTTTCCTCATAATTTAACCATCCTCTAATGGAGAAAATAAAAGGTCTGTTTTATCTTTATAGTAAAAAGACTAGATTTTTCTTTAAAAAAAAAATTTTGACTTTTAATTTTTAACATTGGTCTATAAACCAGATCCTGTAGTTTGGTTCTTGCTGGAGACGACACGGACGATACATTCTCTTTCCACCTGCTGTGGCACCTCTGTTTCCACCCTCGCTTCCACAAAGAGAGAGGAAAGACAAAATAGCTCTGAATGACAACCTTCTTGTGCTGCTGTTGTTGCATCTTTTCACAATCTTCAAACTCGCCGCCTAAAATTGCCGGTTTCAGCTCCCTTTTCTGCTGAGAAAGAATCAAACACGAACTCAAAAAAAAAAAAAAAAAAACAGTTGCCAGTCACCGTTGAAATCAGCCACATTAATCCCACATTCCCACCTACCTTGTTCCAGATTTTTTTTTTTTTTTTTGGTAAAATCCCTGTTCCAGATCACAAGCCCAAAATCTCGCCTCACTCTCTTGGAAATCTTGATGTAGTATAGAAAACGGACCAATCTCTTGGAAATCTTGATGTAACATAGAGAACGGACAATCTATTTGAAATCTTGATGTAACATAGAAAACGGACCTGAGCCCTCAAGCACTCCCCCGTAAGTGAAACCAATATTGAAGTTTTGGAGAGAGAGAGATACCTCGTTTTTAGACTTTTTTTTAAGAACAAAAAAAATCCAGAATATGATGAAGTATATCTCTTCAAATCTCACATCGCTTACTGATTTATGGAATTGAACTTACAAATCAAACCAAAACGGCAAGGTTTGTGAAGCTTGAGGAAGGAGATCTTACAAGATGTAGTTCAAGTTACAAATCAACCCAAAACGGTAAGGTTTGTCAAAGCTCTGTTTTAGTTGCAGACTTTACTTCAAGCTTCACGAAGAAGGTACGTCAAACCCATTTCACCACCGCCCAAATTCTAAGGTTTCAAGAAAATTCCAGGATCCCTCTCTTCGATTTTCATTTTCTTGAAACTCGGTTATGAGAGTTTAACCAGCAAATCAAGCTTGACTCAACTCTCAGGAGGTCTGTGCTTGTTGATGTTAAGGTTTGCAGCTCATTTTCTCCATTGCTAAATTTTGAGTAAATGCAGGATACTTCTGTAGAGGATTTTTTTTTTTAGAAGAAATTTGATTCTCGTAAACCAAGCTCTGATAACAGCTTGCATGCATATTGGTTTCTGTGATTTTTGTGTTTTAAGCATTGAAAGAATTTCGTTTTCCAATTTTTGTTTTATTTGGTAGCAGAAACTCGCCCTGAGTTGGTGCTCTTCAGCTTTGGGATTGTTGAACAATGCACAAGGCGTGAAAAGATTTTGCAGTTCCTCATGTCTGGACTCTGCGTCAAACGAAAGTAGTAAGAGATGGGCTAGACCTTTCTCTTCAATCAGATTTGATGGGGCTTCAAGTGTTGGGGACCGACATGCATCCACAGCCATATGCTTCCCCAGAAGATGGATTTTGCCGTTATGCGGCTGGGGTGATTAGGGATGTAAACGGATTGGTTTCGGCACACATAGTAGTCTATCCAAATTCGAACTCAACTTCTAACCGTCTTATTCGAATCTGCCTTCACATCTGAGGGATTTCTAAAAATAAAATCCGAATCTGAAATGGAATATTAACCAAATATCTGGCTAAAATCTTATCCAAATACGAACTGAAACATGAAGCATCTTTGCATCTAGCAAATAAATTTGTTATTCTGCCTGCTCTGCTCTGCTCTGCTCTGCTCTGCTCTGTTCTCCTCTCCTCTGAAGGACTTGGATTTATGTTTAAAACGACAGTTCTGTAAACTGGAATTATGAAGTTCCTTGGTCGCATAAAATATAAGAATTTAATACAGTTAATTAAACTTTGAATTGGAACTTACTTATAAGTTACAACACAGTTCCACAATGGGCATCTTACATGTGGATGCTGATTTCAAGGAATATGTTGCTTTAGTCGTCTT
This sequence comes from Protea cynaroides, assembly GCA_028583415.1. Lineage (NCBI taxonomy): Eukaryota > Viridiplantae > Streptophyta > Magnoliopsida > Proteales > Proteaceae > Protea > Protea cynaroides. The sequence continues at coordinate 134,822,842 of CM053276.1, forward strand.
TGACACACGGAATTGTTAAAATAAAAATTTTGTTTATAGATGACAAGAAACATTCTTGGAAATATCAAGATCACAAACGAAAAATATATTGTTTAAAACTATTTAATAAATATATAATATTACATATAATATTATATATCAAATCATATGATTATATAATCAATCAGTATAATATAATGGAGTATAGATACATACCTTTCACAATTTGAAGTAAATAATCCACTACGACTGAGCCATGTTGGTACCCTCTCATTGAGATTGTATTTGTCTCTTATACGATGTAACAGGTCCTCGCAAACCAATCTCCAAGATAAAATAGCTCTTCAATAAGACACCCACCCAGTGTGCACCCACTGTTAGGTGTATGCAGACCCGACGGTTAAGATTAACAATCCTTTAAAACAATGATGGAACAAACTCTATCGATAAATCAGAATAGAAAAAGAGAGTTAGAAAGAGAATGAGGAGAGACATGAATTTTTGTATTCAAATCTTAAATGTTTTGAAATGAGGTAACATTCTCTATTTATAGAAGACAAGTGTCTCTCTAAGGGTCACTACCAAGGGGTATGGGTGTATCTCTTCATACCAAAAGGTATAAGTCACCACCCTTCTAAAAGGATACACTTGAATAAGTATGTATCCACACTCATATCCATATTTATATCCATTTTCATATTCAACTCAAAACAAAATTCAAATTAAATTTCCTTCAAAATTAAAAACAAAACTTTGAAATTAATTTTTAAATTTTTTTGAAACTTTATTTGTTTTTAGATATTAAAAACAACAATCCCCAATAAGCCCCTAAAATCGGAATCAAACTGTTAACCTCATGAGAACTGTAAGCAACATCGTTGCCGATGTCTGCCCGACTTGAATTTACATTAGGTCTGATAAGCTACGCTACAGAGTACGGGTGAAGCTTGCTCCTTAGATCTTTCCTCATCGGTGTAGCCGACTGACCTACTAGCCACCTCTTACAGTCCGACCCTCAAAAAATCCCTTAATGATGGATATATATTTTTTTTTAAACTAATCTTGTCCCTATCCTGATTCATGAATGTTCATGAGAGTTCGTCCTTAAAACTCTTATTGAAAACGGTTCTACTTCCTATATTCAATAAGGTTAGCCCATAGTGTGTACCACAATTAACACACCTTCACATTCCTTTGGGATAATTTGACTTGATTAAGAATCCTTGAGATTCATCATCTGTTCATTGTAGTAAGTATTATCTTACCATCTAACAATAATGAACAAAATATGAAGTACTAAACAAGTCATCTGTGTAACTTCGTTTTTACCCATTGAACCTAATTTCAAGGATCTCCTTTCACATAGGTTGAATTTCAATCACATGACTTATGCCACGAGATTCAAGCTCATTCTTTTATATATATACAACCTTAGTGGTGAGAAGCTAAATAATTATACCAGTCAACACTTTTCAGTACTAAGTTATGTCAAAAAGCACACTAAAGACTTACATGTCTTAGACATTTTATAAACTCGGCAAAGTCATATTTATCTTAGTTATAACCTTTTACCATTAAATTTATTTCTTAAAATAGCATAATCAACTATGGTTTTTATCATATATCTGTTATCAAGATTTTTAGTCATTGATATTTATCCCCACTTAACTTTGTAGTTATAGTTGACTATCCATGGTGGAAACTTACCATCATGGTCATCTCTTTTTGAATCAATGTGATCTTTTTGAATCTAAGTTTGTCTTCTAGATTCCATGTCTAAATAGATATTAATGATTATATGTTGACATCATTCTTCTTTCATGTAAGAGTTTGTCCAGCAAATATGTTTTCTTACAAAACCCCCCATAATTCTGAGTTTTTTTATACTCAACCTTATAAGAACTTTGAGTATGCATAAGGTACACTATCATTTCATTTATCCATTAAAATTCCTAGTATCTCATGTCTCCGTATTAACCATATTCAACAAGTTTCTTGATCTATCATATCTATGATTAATAAACAATATACATGCATTTTGAACCTTAATAGTCTCTTTAAATGGTCAATATACTAAGAGTCTCACATTGAAATCTTATTAGGCCAACTGTTTTGGTCATGCAACTTTTAAATGCCTTCTACTTAGATTGATTAAAGTCTAGACAATCATGAGTCTCAATTTATATGATCACACCAATTGTTGAACTAGCAATTAACTTATTTTCTAAGTACATAGAATAATAATCTTCACATGACAATTATATTGTCTATATAATTAGTGCACATCATAATTATGTGACAGTTAATAAATCAAGATCCAAACAAACCATTAATTAAGTAGAATTAATAAAATCAATAATGATAATATAAAATTAAAATTCACTATGGAATTTTATGGCTTGTCAAACAAAATCATGTTAAATATTCCCAAATACACATCAACCTATTTCCGAGTCTAATTCTATCTTCGGGCTATGATTCTTATTTTCTAGATAATCCAATACATGGGTTGGGATTGAGCACCATATCCTAACAGTACAATTGTCCAAATAAAAGCACCACAAAGGGTTCAGTTGTAGACACTCAATAGAAAATTTTGTGCCACTTCAAAGAAAGACACGGCTTATGTGTCTTATTTCACAAATATACCCAAACGGATCTTACGCCTTTTATGAGTTATGTCACAAACTTGTCATTTTGTAAAACTACAACAAGGCAAGTCTATACTTTAAAGTATCTCACCACATGCATTTTCTTATTTCAAAGTAAAACAAAGCATCAGATCATTATAAATTCAATAATATTGAACTATTTATCTGACTAATATGGATTATATAGCATTAGTCTAAAATAGACAATTAATTAGGCATAAATTAGGTCATAACACTTTATAATACCAACATCTTGGACCTTACCGCCCTAATAAATTACAAACATGACCAATGCATCATTCAAGCCTTATCAATATACTCATTAATCACCCATGGTCATGGGGTACTGATCTTCTTACAAGAAGGAACCAAACCATAATAATATACTTTGGTTGCAAATAGCCAAAAACTTAAAGTTTAATTAATGTCTAGTTCATATCTAATTAAGTACGATATAACCACTATATATTTAGGATGCAATTAATAGACGTTACATGTATCTTATATATGTAAAATATGTAAAGAACAAGACAACAATGATCATCTTTTTTTTAGTAAGAGACAATGATCATTGGCAAATCTTAGGACTAATAAGATGCACAGTTGAGAACACTCCACCACATGGTTCACACACACACACACACACACACACACACACACACACACACTAATAAGATGCACAGTTGAGAACACTCCACCACATGGTTCACACACACACACACACACAGTTGAGAACACTCCACCACATGGTTCACACACACACACACACACACACACACACACACACACACACACACACATATATATATAATCAAGTGATGTATTCAATCAATAAACACCCCAACGGTGCGGCAAATAAGATTTTTCAGTCATCAATGAAATAGTTATTTGTTGATATAAAATATTATTTAAAAGAATTCCACAATCTACAATCCCTTGATGTTTGATGTAAGAGCCCGTAGATTCAAAATATTTAGTTATATCCAAGGCTCATGTTTTAATTTAGATTATAAGCTAATCCATCAAACCCCTAATCCAACCGATCTCAATGTGTAAGTAAAATACTACTAGGGGCATTTATGAGTCAGCCACCCTCCCAATAATGAAAAGACAAGATCACCTAGAGCAATCTCCCCACACACATATGGGCCACCCCTGATGTGTGGGCCCTTATCCGTATTCTTTTTCAGACAGTTCTATTGGGAATAGTCCCACATTGCTAATAAGATTGGAATCATGTGGTCTTATATATGGAGAGTCCCTCGACTTACTAGTTCCAACTTTTGAGTTGGAAACTTGACATGGTATCAGAGCTCCAGGTTTCTTCTCATAATAACCCTAAAAAAAAGAGGTCAAGTCATCGAAAGAGGGACGTAAAATGCACAAAAGAGTGACTATGGTTACCCAAAGAGGGACAATCACCCAAAAGAGGGATTATATGTCATCCAAAGAGGGATCAGTCACCCAAGAAGAGGGACCAGTCACCTGAAAAATGTCATGTAATGCCACATATACTACCACATATACACCACCTAACGGTGGAGTTACATGTGAGGGGGAGTATTGGAAATAGTCTCACATTGCTAATGAGATTGGAATCATATGGTTTTATATATGGAGGGTCCCTCCACTTACTAGTTCGAACTTTTAAATTAGAAACTTGACAAGTTCAAGATTCATCTCTGAGTCTAAACAGTTAGTGTCCAGGTCAGATGCAAAATCTCTTTGATACATGATCCAATTTTAGTGTCCAAATGTCACTAAGTTTCGAAATTGCAAACCAATCCAGTACCAAAAAACCTATTTTCCAAGGATTTCTTGAAACACAGAGAACATGCGTATATCATTACACAAAGAGTAATAGTTAACTCCTTCCATGAGACCTTTCACCAGGAACCGTCACCTATGAATAGGTGGCTAAAACCCCCCTTGTATCAAAGTTTCTACTTCAAAACCAAGGGACACAAGTACTGAACAAGAATCCTTTCCATTGGCAATCATTGCATCCCAAGAGTAATTACAACATATGAACAGTAAATCTGCATGTCGAGGAGATGCAGTACCATACAGTAAAACCTTACCCGGCCATCCATGATGCAACAAGTGTTCAATATAACAGGTTTTATCTTATTTAAAAATGAAGGCCTAAGCCAGACCACGTGATTCAAGATTTAAATTAATTGTCAATGAAAGAACACAAAAGCCAAAGAACAAAGACAACTATTCTTCAAGACAGATTTCTGATACTGTAGCAATCATTGTAAATGGCTACAAAAAATTAGCAATTATAAAGACAACTAGATAGTTCCTATGGAAACAACCCTTATAACGGTGTGCAGCCCTTACATAAATATAATCACCGAGATCAATTTAATTAATATGAATTGCTACGGACTGAAAAAAGGATGAATAAACTTAAGACATACCATGCGACACCTATTAATAAACATACCGGTATTATATAGATTATTAGCCATTCGATATGCCTTTGCAACCCATTTTTTTTCCCTTGTTCTTTTCCACTTACCACATAAAACAGGAGAACTATTGTTTCTCTCTCAACCACTGAATAAAATCAATTCAATAAATATAGACTTAAATTATGACAACATTAATCCTTCCAATCAAGAAAACTCTTTCCACAGTTTGTATTGTTAGCAGATAAATTTGTACAAGTCAAAATATGTACAAACCCTTTTTAGTATTTGTAGGAATTTATCCTGAATACAATTATATACAATGCAATCATTTCATTGTTGTTCGTATACACACATACATCGTAAGCGCATCTCCCAAAACAGGGTTGCTTGGTCAATCCATGGATAAAAATGAGTTAAGGGGCACAAATGCATTTTCTTACATTTAAAAGGAAAAACATTTTTTATTTGTGGAGTATCGATTAAAATCAATTTTATATATGAGTAGAGAATCAAACGAACAAACAGAGCCATTTACGACATGAAGTAATGATGTTCAATAAAAGGGAATCCCACCTAACAGTGGTGACTCACGAATTACACCCACAGAGCACGGGTAAAGCTCGATCAGTATGTCGCACGGTCTCAAAAAAATCTCAACCATTGAATATTAAGTCTTAAACACTAACACAATCTTAAGAATTATTGGAAATATTAACATTATAAAGAAAAATATATTGTTTACGATTATTTAATAAACATATAATATTATATACCAAACCATATAATTATGTAATCAGTCAATATAGTGTAATATAATAGAGTATAGACACATATCTTATACAATCTGAAGTGAATAATCAACTAGGACTGAGTCATGTAGTACACTCTCCTTAGAACTGTGTTTGTTTTTTATACGGTACAACGGGTCCCCACAAACCAACCTCCAAGATAAAACATCCCTTCAATAGGACATCCATTCAATGTGCACTCACTGTTGGGTGTATGCAGGCCTGACGACTAAGGTTAACAATCTTTTAAAACAAGGATGAAACAGACTCTATCGATAAATCAGAGTAAAGAAAGAGAGTTGGAAGAAGAAGGATGAGAGACATGAATTTTTGTAATCAAATCTTGAGTGTTTTGGAATTAGGCAACATTCTCTATTTATAGAAGACAAGTGCCTCTCCAAGAGTCACTATCAAGGGGTATGAGTATACCTCTTCGTACAAAAAGTATAAGTCACCACCCTTCTAAAATGATACACTTGAATAGGTATGTATCCATACTCATATCTATATTCATTTCACTATCCATATTCATTTCTATATTCGACTCAAAACAAAATTCAAATTAAATTTTTTTCAAAATTAAAAACAAAACTTTAAATTTAATTTTTAAAACTTTTTGAAACTTTATTTCTTTTTCGAAATTAAAAACAACAAACATGAATAAGCAAAAAAATAAAATCAAAAGGCACATTCAAGGTGCAAATCTCATGAAAAAGAACACTTGGCTCTTGGGTGAATCCGAGCCCTCCATCTGAACCGACAGCCCTATCGGCTCAGCTTGTCGACTCTGGTGTCGGCTAGGATAGAGGGCTCGGATTCACCAGAGAGTCAGGAGTCGGCCATCCATCCGGGCCGCCAACTCTCCTGCCAAATCTCAGGCAGGAGAGGATTTCTATACCTCTGTCTCTCTCCCCTCCTTGACACCTTACTCCTATAGAAATCAACTCTAAACATGATGCAGAGAAGTTCAATAAAATAGAAAGAGAATCACGTTTTGCAAAGATTTTACAAGGTTCATCAGGGATTTCTTACTTATGTCCACGATTAGATGAGATTTATTCCACTATCAATGTAAATCTTTCTTTTTTTTTGGTGAAACACAAACTATTCATTGTAGTAAGACGAAGATGTTGTTGAAAGAGTACATTGCTCAACATTGGAAACAAATCAAACAATTTAGCAGCAACAATAATGAGCAATGCATGCATCCGAATATAATCAGTAGTGATTATATGTTATTAGGCATGAACAGACCACACTGCCATGTCAACTGACATTATGAAAGATTCGCATTCCCTTGAGAAACTTGCCCCAACTTAAATCTAGGGCCTTCTACAATTCCTATGATAGAAAAATCAATAGATATATTGGGAATAGTCTCACATTGCTAATGAGATCGGAATCATGTGGTCTTATATATGGAGAGTCTCTACACTTACTAGTTCGAACTTTTGAGTTAGAAACTTGACATGGTATCAGAGCTTCAGGTTTCCTCTCATAATAATCCTAAAAAAAAGAAATCAAGTCACCGAAAGAGGGACGCCAAATACATAAAAGAGGGACTATGGTCACTCAAAGAGGGATCAGTCACCCAAGAAGAGGGAACAGTCATCCGAAAAGTGTCATGTATTGCCATATATACTACTACATATACACCACCTAACGGTGGGGTTACATTTGAGGAGTATTGGGAACATTAGTTCTTGAGGCATGCCGTGGCGGCAGACTAGTCCCACATTGCTAATGAGATTGGAATTCTATGGTTTTATACATGGAGAGTCCCTCCCCTTACTTAGTTCGAACTTTTGAATTGAAAACTTGACAAGACAGGATGGAAAATCAACTAAGAACCTTTTTTTGGGGGCGTGGGTGGGAACCCGTCTACAGTGTAGAGATAATAGGAAGAATAAAAAATTAATATTATCAATATAGACCATAAATACCTAGATCACATCAGAAGGCAGAATCTAATATCTTTAATATCTAGAGTGTAAGTCCCATATTATGTGTGAACAACATAGCAGGGGCAAGGCGTGTCATGTAAATTTAAGCATTTACAAATCAGAAAATATATGTAAATGAACAAGGTATAAGACCTTTTATAAGCATAAGCCCATGACAATTCAAGACCCCATCAACAGCCCTCAACGACACCCACCAGTTTGATTCCATGCATCATGTTCTACTGTTTTTCACAGCATAAATCACTTTTGTGAGTTAAAAAAGAATCCTAAATCATTTAAATTTTTTTTTAAAAGTTAAATTAAAAGCACAAGCAGCATATAAGAATGATGAAAATGAAATAATAATCAAAAAATTATTTAAAAAAAAAAAAGAAAGGACACCTTGAAAATATGGCGAGCTGTAGCCTTGGCCTAACAAATCCACCTAAACGACCCCACCCCTTGATAACTATGATGGACAAAAGAGACCAATTACACTCACTTTAATCATGCTTTTGCCTTTCCAACACTTTAATTTTGCAGCTGGGTTTGTATATTTCTGGTAGACTAAATTTTTCTCTTTTGTATTGGTTCATCCACTTTCTTATTGTTTTCTGTAAAGTTTTAGAAGTTGAAGGACTTCTATTTTTCATTGTTCATTTGCTATTTTTTTCCCCCTAGTTAGGATATTTAAGGGGCATATTAACCTGTTTGTTTTGACTGGATTGCATTGAATTGAATTTCAGAAATAGTATCTGCGCGCAGTTACCAGATCAGGCAAGGCAGGATACCATTGTTTAAAGGGATTGTCAAAATATTGCAACTAAAGGTTAGTTGCAATTCTGGTGTCCACCAAACTTGGCAAGTCCAAATTATAGAAAATCCAACACGGCTGTTTTCTCCCTCTTCTAGTCCAAAAAAAAAAAAAAAATGCCAGCCGACATATGTTAAATCCAGTAATGCCTAGGCAAAGAGGGGATCCAAATCGTCTCATGCAAGGCTTTCCGCAAGAGACGTAGCTGCATCATTTGGATGCACCACACGTGGCTAGTATCAGATCGAACGTTGAACAATCAAGTAAGTGCATAATGTGTAAAATCAATCAGTTGCATCCTATCAAATATCTCTTTCTGAATCTGGAAAAGATTGACAACTCTATCTGGGTTTTGATTTTTCAACCCAGCGTTTCAGAGGGGAAAGGGAGGGCAGAGGAAGAAGAAAGGGGGAGGAAGTCAAGGGGGAACCTGATCAAGTGATTTTGGTCGGGGTCGAAAACCGGGAGAAACGATCGGGGGACAAATGGCGATTGTGGTGGTGATGATGATGGGAAGAAGGCCGGAGGGCGATGAGACGGAGAGGTGGTCAAATAGAGAGAAGATGTGAGAAAAGTGGTGACATCAACATCTGATAGAAGAATTTGCAGGCAGAACGGCATATTAAGATCTGATGAAGGGGAAGGTAGGAGAAGATCTGATGGAGTGTGTCCTATGGGAGGCCATGAATCAAAGAAGTTTCCATTTCTCTCTCTTCTTTCTCTCTCTCTCTAGCAATGGCGTCAATTCTTCCTTGAAATTTTATTTATAGTAGCATCAACGTGAGGAAATCCTTCCTTGAAATTTTATTTATTATTTTAATTTAATCTGTTTTGTTGTTTTATGGTATAAATTATGGTATTTCATGTTTTATTCCAGCAAGAGAAAAAAAAAATCGATTGGTTATTTTTAAGTTTAATCTGTTTGTTGTTTTTTTTTCTTTAATTTTTCCATTTTTTTTTTCTGTTGAAATCTTTTGATTTCTGTTAACAAATTGATGTGCTTCCTCAAAATGGCACAAGAGTGTATAAATGAGTTGCAGAGGGTTATTTCTTCCTCTGCCCTCTCTCTCCCCTCTGAAACAAATCCCTAAAACAAGTCCTCTTTCTACTATCTTCAAAATGGATTCACAGAGTTGCAGAGGGGATCTCAACTTTCTTTTTCCTTGATCTCCTTTCTCCTCTGTGGATTAACTTTCTTCTTCCTCTGCATTCTCTCTACCCTCTGAAACAGACCCCTAAAACAGACCCCCGAAACAACAAATCCTCTTCCGTTCTTCATCTTGGATACAAACTAATTTTCAAAATGGTTTTGTCTGTCTTTGATAAGGTGCATACGGCGTTGGTTTCGTCTCTTGCAGTGAGGATTTCTTGAACCGTCGAATATCAATTAATACACATGGCATGCATCTACCGTAAGCAACAACGTCTCCTGCAGATACCTTCGCAGGAGACGATTTGGATCCGCAAAGAGGTCATCCACATATATCATCAACATCACCAAAAAGATGAAAAGATGGTCATCCACATATATCATCAACATCACCAAAAAGATGAAAAGATGTTTGATTTGAAACCATTGGTCACAAAAGGTTTAGTTTTAACCCTTTATTTGCAATTGATAAGACCCTCTATGGTCCATATAGCTTGCAACGAACCTTGTAATGTAATCCACGTTTTAAATTCTTTTGTTCTTGAAGCTTGTTGGAATAAAATATGCCGAATCAAGAATGTCCACAAATAATGCCACGTGTTTTTAATCATAGTGAATGTCCACATCCACATATATCATCAAATTATTTTATTTTTTTAGTATTTATTTATTAATTTCCTCCAGTTAAGTCCATGAAACATTAGGTTAAGCCAGTTTCGATCGGATCAGTGAGGGACTTGCCAATTTTGATGGTTCTCCCCACCAGGGATGTCAATCGATTGGTCCGGTTGGTTCTGGTCAGGTTTAATTGATTTTCGATTATTAAACATTTTGTACTGTGATCTGCTTGTTTAGTTATTTAGGTTTTAAAAGCCAGGAATGGACATGTTTACATTCGGCTGATCAGTTTTCAGTCTATAATCAAGCTCATGCTAAATAGGCTTTAAACGGATTAATACCAAAATGATTATAGATACTTTCTTGTGGCAATGTAAAAGGCTCTTATTGGGTTTCAAATCCATAATTGATCGTATGTTGTGGAATAGGTACTTTCTTATGAGAATGTAAAATGCTTTTATTAGTCTTATGATCAGCTATATAGACAAAGACGAAGACTTAAGGAACGAGTGGAAGACTCAAGAAATAAAAAAGGAGGATGAGAGACGTTTTAGGTACATAGCTTTAGGGTTGTATTGGTGTAAGAATATTTTTGGTTCATTCTATCGGTTCGGTTGGACTACACCTTTGCACCTTGAGCGCTTGTTTAATGATCAATCTAAGCCTAAGCTCAACTCGTTTTATAATTGGACCGATCGGTCTTGGTCCATAATCAGTCAGATTCGGTTGATTTACAAGGTATAGTCCTAAAATTGACACCTACACTCCCAACTATATTGGCATCTATAATGATTTTTTTTTATTACCTTAAAGTAGAATCTTAATCCATCTTTACATTCAGAGTCAGCAATGTAAACCCTGGGTCATGGATCTAACATGAACAAAGAAAAATTAGAGCCTCCACTTCAAAGTTTTGAATTCCAGACATTTTCTTCCATGGCATTTCAATAGCGCATCTGCTCATGTTGATCTAATTCCCTGTTTTTTTCTTCATGCAATTGTACGAGTATTTTTAAGCACGTGGGTAAAATTGTATTCTTCCAATCTTATTATATCTCTAAATATTTCATAAAAATGAAATGTGGAATGATCATATGGAATATAAAATATGTTTTTATTGATTAGATATTTGGAAACAAAGAGATCTAGATGGTCATATAAGCCAGAGGTAGGATGGTCCACTTATACAAGTATATTTAGATGGATAGCATTCTCACGTTCAATATTTTGCCACGTAGTAGATTTTGGGTGGCTTAAGAAGTTCTTCTGAAGTGACCCTTGAGAGAAACTATATCTACAAGAAAATACTCTCTTCTTTTTTTTTCACCTAAAACTCCATTTGGTTGCAAGGAAAACAAAGGAAAAGAAATAAATACTTATCAAACCTAAAAAAAACTTCTTAAAATCATTATATAACATAATCCTGTATATAACTCTAAATGGTTATTAAATTTTATTTTACTTTGCAATTAATTTACTTCACTTTAAAAAATAAAGATTGCAATGAAAAATCTAATTACTAAAAATGGTAAGAATGTTAGGAAGGATATGAACCTGACGTACCAGTCAATGATCCCACCTTTAATACGGTTGAACCTACTGGAAATCATCTTTTCTTTGGGAGTTGGTCTTGTACATCAAAGGTACATCATATTAAATGATTATTAACAATTAAAAAATAATTTAAAAAACATTTCCAAATTCACCAAATCTGTGATCAACATTTACAAGCTTAATAATCACAACTACGCCAGCCTATCAGTCATAGCTTCAGAGAATGACAATATAAACCACCTGATTAAGGACAACAATTAAGCATTAACTTACATTGATTTTGCCTTACCGAGTCAATGGCCTTGATCAATAAATCCCAAGAACCACCTCTTTCGATGCTCCACATTACTAGCTTCAAATGCATTTGCAAGATTTTGATAAATGCTTGTCATATGAACTTTTCAAGATTTTTGTGTTTGAAAATGAATTTTATTGGAGTATAAGAGGGAGTTGGGGGTGGAAGAGAGTCCAAAGCTACAAAAAGACCAAACAAAACAAGTAAAGGGAGAAAATAACCAAATTGTTACAGCCAGCTCTTCTTTCTAACCTTCAGAGCATCTTATTAGTTATTACCATGTAAGACAAGGTTTATTACAGTTCCAAGTAATTGGAACTATGTTGCTCTAAACCAAGAGAAGCAATTCAACCTTCCAAGTTCGAACCACAGCGGCTACTTGGGGTGACTGGGCACTCAATGATGTTAAACCATGGTAGAGCTGATGGTTCTTTGATTTATCAAACATTGCATTCAAGTCCAGAAGTGAATCCTATGGCTCCTTTAATTCTCTCAGATTGTAAGACCTTCAATCTAATATGGTTCCTGCAACATTTTTCCACCAGATACAATCAAGAACATAAGAAGAAAAATTGCAAATTTTCCAGATAAGGGACTGAATGCTCTATAGAGATGCGACTCGGGCCAGGCTGGATTAGGTAATTGATGAATTTTGAAAAGAGCCTAATACCAAGCCAAGCACAACGATGACAAAATGAGATCCTAACCCAACCCAACCCAACCCAACCCAAGTTTTTTTTATGTATATCTGCACTTCCAAGGGATTGGAGAAGGTTCATTTATTTTTAAGTTTGAGAGCTGGTCCGAATATTAGTGTTGATCAAAGACAGATTCTGTGCAGGTCCCATGTTTCTCCCATTCATGCGACCAGAACCTATAACCATTGCTGCTCGGGCAGGTAAGCGATCACCAGTTTCTTTATTGACTACATGTCAGGTATTAGGCCTAAATTTGATAGAGAATTAGAGGAAGAAAAATTTTGTGAAGGCTTGGCACCTAAGTGTTAGCGATATAATAATATTAAATCAAAGGAGTTAGCAAAACTGTGTGGACTAATCTCCTTAGCTTACTTTCTATTTTGCTTGTTAGAATCCTTACTTGTCCTTACCCTTACTTTTTATTTTGGTTTATAATATTCATATGTAACAAGGACTGCTGTCATGTTGACATGTGGCAGTCCTATCTTTTTAAAGCTTTACTTCTACTTCTATAAATAAATACAGAAGGGAGGTAGAGAGATATTACACTCGATTCTCTCTCCCCTTTCTTCTTCTACCATATTGCTTAGTGTGGCTGCTGGCGTATATTTTATTTACTTTGTTATGCTACCTTTCAAGGCATGGCATGCAAATAATATGCTAATACAATAAAAGAAAATCATTTACCTTTCCACATGTTGAGGGAGAATGCCACTTGATATGAGAGCAAACTCAAAAATCTGGAGTATCTCATAATGGATAGAAAACAATACAGAGATAATCATGTTGTACCCATACATCCATTAACACCATTTTCATCAGCAATACAATTTTATGCTTCATTGCCGTTACCAGGAGCTTCCCTAAAACCCTAACTATGAGGGCGAGTAATGGCATGTCCTGAGGAGCACCCTTATCATCATCTCAAAAACATAAACTAGTTAGTCTTCAAAATTGGTCCTTTCAAATGGGAAGTTCGGGAAGTTTATGACAATGGTATGAATAATAGTGTGCAGTTTTTAGGAAGCTTCAACAATCTATTCCAAATTAAGTTAACTTCACAATACTCCCCCTCACGTGTTGTCCCTCTTTCGGATGACAGTACACGTGACATTTGTGATCCCTCTTTTGGGTGACTATACATAGTTATTCAAATAATTTAAAATTTGAGGGCTTTGATACCATGTTGAAGTAAGTTTGAAAACTTGGGAAGTAGATGAGTAAAAGCTGTTCATCCATGTCTCCTTGGTATATCATACTCAATACATACCCAGAGCCCAAGTAACTGGGACAACAACGACATTTTTTAGCTCTAGGTGCAACAACGCCTAATTATGAAACTATACACTTATCACAACTGTAGCCAGAATTTCATCCCACCATAATTGACTAAATGGTTTAGTTGATAAGCCGTTGAAAAAAATCATTGCATAATTATATACCAAAAGCTTTCCTGAAGGTATCTCACCCTTTTAACAGATGACTTTCACTCAACTTTATTATCTAGACGAACCAACACACTAAGAAGATTCCTAGAAATTTGCACTCTTTTTCTTTAGAATATGACAAACGCATTGATAATCATCATCATTCAATTTAAAAAGACAAGGAAGACCTTATGCGATTACTTGCATGATGATACTACTAGCGACACCTACCAACTTGTTTTGACTCAATCTTCAAGATTGTCCTTTCAAATGGACAACCTAGAAGGTTTATGGTAATGGTATGAATAATAGACATCAACAATTTATTTTTGATTACCATACCCACAAAAAAAAAGTTCAATAAATCTATTCCAAAATTAGGTTTAATCCCCCCCCTCAAAAAAAAAGTCATCATATCATCAATGACACTACACTATCTTTTGAGTACCATATCCACAAAATAAACAATTCATTTTTAATAAATCTTATAAATTCATTAACACTATGGAATATCCAATCAAACTTGATAGATACATAAGACCATTAGGAATAATTTTATCATAATTAAACGATAAAAAAAATCTATTAATTAATTAATTTATAAAATCAATTAAAAATTAATTGATTATTTTGTTGTTATTGTACTAATAAAAGTATAGGGTCATTGGTGATATGGTGACTTATTTTTCTTAGAGGTGATAAAGCCTAATTTTGGAATAGATTATTAACGCCTACTAAACAATATTGATCAGGAATGGAACCAACATCAACTATGAATATTGACCCAAAACAAGCTGATGGGTATTGCTAGTAGAGGCCAAAAGGCATCAATCAAATCATCGCAAAAAGCTTTGCTATTTGATCATCGTCCTTTCAAATTGAACGATGACCATTATCAACGCATTTATCATTATTCCACAAAAAAGAAGGTGCAAATTTTAGAAATTCCTATTGTGTTGCTAACGAAGTTGAGTGGGAATCATCTAATGAAAAGGTGTATCTACCTTCAGGAAAACCGTTGGTACCTGATTATACAATGATTTTTGTTAACAACTCATCAACTAAATCTTTCGATCAATTGTCGTGGGATGAAATTGTGACAACAATTGCGACAAGGGCAGAGCCCCACAATCAGTCATTGTTGCACCTGGAGCTAGACAAAATGCTAATAATTCGTGAAAATGCACGTTTACAAGGGTTTCCAGATTTATACAAGCTTTGTGGATCAATCAAAGAGATATATTCAAGTAAAGAATGTCATTGTTGTCTCAATTGCTTGGACTTTGGGATATGCATGAGTCTGACGTACCAAGGAAACACAAATGAACAACCATGTACGGCCACCCAAAAGAGGGACCACATATCACTTGTACTACCATTCAAAAGAACGGTAACACATGAGGGGAGTGTTGGGAATAGTCTCATATTGGAAAACATTGGCATTTGAAATATCTAATATATTAGTTGGTTTCTCTACCTAGCTTTTTGGGTTGGATACTTCAACATTGCATCAGATAAGAGTAGTTTTCTGTTTTAATTGGACAATTGTCTGTTTTTAAGATTAGACTAAACTCCACGTTACCTAGTAAAATAAAACTGCTCTTTAATGAGTTGCTATAAATAAAGGTTGAGGGCTACACCTTTCATGTCTGCTGCAGTATTTAGCTTTTATTTGTTTTTATTCTGTGGAGATTCAAAGCATATTTACTGTGGTGATTCAGCAGTCCCCTTGTTGTGGTGATTCCAGTCCAGACCATCGGCGGGATTGAATTGGTCGTATCCCTTCCTTCTTCCTATTTTCATTCTTGTTTCCAAAATAGAATACAAGTATCATGCACGTATTCATCTGAAGATTTCTGCCAATCAGTTGCTGAAAATCAACCTGTTTACTATCATTCAATTCTTCTGAATTCTGTTTAGGAGATCTTGTTGTGACCCTGTGGTTTCAGTTTCCTATTCCCACTAAAATTTCTAGAATCTAAAGAGTTTTGAGGTCTAATTCTGAATCTGATTTCAGTTATCATTATCAATTTCTGTGTATTACTATTTTCCATTTGAATGTTTTGGCCATTTCTGTGATCTTAAACATAGTGTGACTTCTGAAATTGCTATTTTGGATTCTGATCAAAGTTCTGTTGGATTTACTATTAATCTGATTGTCTGTTTATGAGTTCTGTTGCTTAGATGATTCTGAAATTTGATCTTCCAAAGTCTCTGTCGACAGGTAGTTTCGTGGTACCATATTTTCATTAGGAATTGCTATATCTCAGCATCCCACCCTGGATAAAGCTGAACTATTATATCCTAATCCGATAACAGAATACGTCTTTCAACCTGAGTTCTCGGCAAATCAGACCCTCAGATCTGGTGATATCAGATTTCTCCTGAAATCTGTACTCGGACCTTGACCTGAGATCCAGTAGTTTACTGATGGTCTGAACCTACCTACGTGATTCTAAACCACGTTACACTAACTCTCAAAAATGTAGATTTAAATTATCGACTTTGTGAGCTTCATATTCATGACTCTACAAGAATAAAACCCATTTAGAATGAAACCAAGTCCCAGTAATCTCAATTGGAGAAGCTCCGGTATCAGTTCTCCACAAATCTCTTCACTCTTGATGTAAATGTGCACAAACAACCATGTGATCCACAGTATTTTACATCAATAGTGTCTTTGAGACCTTTTAATTCTCTTTTTCAAATTTTTTGGAAACCTAAATTAAGTCTAGACTCCAATAGAAATTACTTCACACTCTTATAAATGTCAGTCTAAATATAGATTTGGTGTTTAGTAAGATTTCCAATTCCAGAAAATTTTCTTCCCCTCATAAATCCCTTCACAATAATGGGATTAAGAATATAGAATCCAAAGCCTCGTTAGCTCTACCATTTTTTTATGTGGATATCTGTTTCGCAGTAATTATCACATGTGATCATGTACTACTGCAGTTCCCTTTGCAAACCATAGCTAGTATTTTCAATCACATTGTAAAATTATATTTACAACAGATCGGGTGTATTCTTTTATTTAATCCTTTTTTTTCAGTTGCCTTACCATTTCATATTGTTAAGAGTTCTAGATATCATCTCATCATGCACCTATACGTCAGAAACGTATTTCTTAAGCATGTCATGCTAAGAGTGCAGGTCCACAAAATACTGCATGCACCCATACAGATGTTATGCGCAGACACAGTAATTCAAACATGACAATAAGCAATTCTGCCCATTAGTAACAGCTCAAAAATAAGTGAAAGCATCTGAATTAAGTATAGATCAATAATGAATTACAAGAGCATGTTGGGACACAGTTGAACAAATAGAAAGGATTATACCAAGAGCCACTAGCACAAAATAACATAACAAGGAAAACATTTCAAACGTTAAGCAAACAACCAACCACCTATGTATCTCTAGCATATTAAAGTCATAAATTTGTCGCTCAAGTTATTCAGCATGCTTGACCTTCTTCCAAACAATGTTAATTCTGCGATAGCGGGCTTACCAACTATATCAAACATCTTTTTTCTGGCCTACAAAAAAAAAAAAAATCATAGAAAATGTTCGAGAAGCCATAACTGCAGTGCAATGAAGTTCACCAGTTGTTTGATCGGTTGATGAATCTGTATGATATGTCATCATCCTAAGCGAGGAGTGAACCTGCAAATTTTGGAGCAACAAGCAAGGATTTAAATATTAGGCGTATTGTAATACAGGCAAGATAAGCACATGAATGCTTAGAGAACATGCAAAACACAATTTAATAGCATAAAAAAAATTCCATGCACTATTTAATACAAGAAATAAATCCCCAGTTAGGTTCTAGGTTTCAGGCCTTCAAGCAAGTAAGAACAGATACATTTTTTTTTATTTCTCACGAAATATGGAACCGTATAATACATATCGACCGTATCGATGATGCATCGTGGTGTTACTGGTGTATCAAGTAGTGTGGTGTATCAAGTAGTATCGCAAGATATCTAGACATTTAATAAACAAAAAAATAGACATGAATCAAGGTGTATTGTGTCGATACTGATACGTATCAACTGATATGCCCCGATATACAACATTGAGATGAAAGCTGAGATGAATCTGTGTCTAAGACTGCTTTGGATCCAAGTCTAAAAGCTGGTTAGAAACCGAGTCTAAAGCTGATTCAAAGCCGAGTGAGAAACTGGTTTTAAAGCTGAACCTAAAACTGATTAGCAACTGGGATTACAGACTCCAAATCGAGTACATAAATTAATGATCATAAAATCCACCTCACTCAAAGAAGTTACTCAAGAACACAAGTAACCTGGATTGAGAAATCAAATTCCAGGATTCAATAAGAGCAGGAACAATTTTCCACATGCGGGTTATTAGTGCTGGCTAGGCTGTGAGAAACTAAAATGTAAAACACACAACTTACCGCAGATATCTCTAAGGGATCGTTGGCTGCGGCGGGTCCCTCCTTTCCCTTTTCTTTTCCTCATCTTCATTGTCCCTGCGATCTCTTTTCTCTAGCTCCTTCTTTCCTTTCTCCCATTCTCAAACCCCTCTATCTCTAGCAATTTGTTTCCTTACTTATCGAACCCCTCCCCTCTTCCCTCGATTTTCTCTCCCCCTTTCTCATTTTTTTCAGTCCCTCCTTTCCGTCTCCTTTTCCTTATCTTCATCCTCCCGGTGATGTCTTTTCTCTCAGCTCCTTCTTCCCTTCCTCCGATTCTCAAACCTTATTTTAGTGATTTGTTTCTTTCCTTCTCAAACCCTTTCCTCTTACCTAGATTTTCTCTCCCTTAAATCTTATGGCTAAATATCTTCCCTAAATCTCTTCCCATTTCCTTTTTCTAATTTTTTACAACTTATTTCCCCTTCTACTACCACCTATAGATTCTATACGATGACCACAAACAGGGTTGCAACAGGTCAGTATTTGTAAACCCCAATCTTATCTTATGATCTTTATTTCCAATCTGACATGGTTCAATCAATCCTACCCCGATCAGGGCTTGGTCGAGGTCTGATCTTTATTTCCAATCTGACATGGTTCAATCAATCCTACCCCGATCAGGACTTGGTCGAGGTCTGTCGGACCGGATTTACCGTGATTCATCAATCTACTTGGATTAAATAAAACTCGGAATAAGAAAACAAGTAATTGAGCTTAATTAATTAAACAATAAAAAATAAAACAAAATATCTTTTATTTACGAGAACTGTGTGAGTTAAATCTACCAAAGACACGAATCATCCTTGGAGCTGATGCAAGCCATTAAAGTAAATATATTATCTTAAAAATGAAAATTGAAATAGGGGTTTAAGGAGAGAGATGAAGAGGTAAGTCGTGTAAAATCAATAAGATTTTTACTCGAAAAGAAAAAGTAAAATCAATAAGATTGTCTGTTGGTGGGTCGAAAATGGAAAATCAAATACGTTTTTAAAATAGAGAAGTGTGCCATGGCTCCAACGCCATCCATCATCTCCATGTATTACAAAAATCCTGAATCTGAGGTTTTGATCTGGTTTTCAACTCCGCTTTACTCAATGCCTCCATCACTCGCTGTTGGAACTGTGTGAGAGAGACAAGGATGTTGCCAAAGCCTATTTTGACATTTTTGAGAAAAAAAGACAACAACAAGAAGAATAAAAAAAATGAGAGCCGAATTCACACCAACAATAAAGCCACCGCCACCATCACCAACGTACATAGCTCCCACCGCCGCCGCCGCTTCCCCTGTTTCCGGTTGTCAATTAGAGAACTGAGGAGCATTGAAGGAGGCGGAGAGTGGAGATCGCAATGAGTGCCGAGAGCGAGATTGACGAGAATGGAGAGATACATTTTTGGGTTTGTCTTTGGGATTTGAGAATAAAAAAATATATTTATATATATAATACATCACATAAGAATATGTGGTTTGGTTGGACCGGGCCGGGCTCAACCCGAGGCCTCAATCCTGGTCCGGACCTACTCTGACAGGGTTTTGATAAAATATGATCATAACCCGGTCTTGTCAGGATTCAAAGTGGGTTTAGCCCTAACTGGGTTCTGAACAGGTTTGGGTGGTCTGGATAAAACTTGCACCCATAACCCCTAACTATAAAGTATTATTTTTTATTTTGAAAATTTTAAAATAAAAAAAAAAAAGAAAATCATAAACTTAATAGGTAAACATGGTTTCTTTTTTATTATTATTATTTTTTTATAATCATCCTTTACAAAATAGGCAAATTAAATCTTCATTTTTATATCTTCTCTCCTCTTATTATTATTTCAATCACACTTTAATGCCCTTGCTAATCCAATGCTTCACATGTACACTAGTTTGACAGTTTCCCTACTCGTCTTTCACAATTCCAATCCAAGATCCTCTGATATATTTGATCACCATTGAGTATATTCTAAAGACTATGAAGATGTTACCCTCCCTTGTGACAAGGAAGCATATAACGCAAATCACGTTGTAGTCTGCTATGTTTGGATTTGTCCAAAAGAGAATATCTATGTTCTTCATCTTTGTAAGATTTAGAGATTGGCTAATGCCGTACCCAAAAAATTTTGGAAACGACATTTGGTTGCCTACCCTAGGAAAGAGAACGCAGTCCTAATTTCCTGATGATAATTTTGAGGTTGGAAACATTTTGTAGGAGAAAACCCTTCTTTCTTTTGCCTTGTTTTTTCAAGTGCCACCAAACGATATTGCTAAGGGAAATCTTTTTCTTTTTTTCCCTTTCTACCCATCTTCCCTAACGTGCAACCAACCACAGCCTAAGAATAAGTAAGGAAAGGAATAATTCTTAATACTAAAGATACTCATTGGTTAACGCTTCATCTATCTTTTTGATAAAGTTTAAATCGGGTAACAGTCTTTGCTTCATTAGCACAAAGCAAATGAAGCCAAGAAGTAGAGCTTGACCACACATACTTCCTTGAATAAGATTTGATCATCCTAGCCAATGTGTGAGCCCCAAAATTAACCTCCCTTGGTACATAAATAATTTGATAATGTGAAATTTTATCAATCAGATTCATAATGTCATTCCTTAAAAATTGAATCACAACTTCACATTGAGAAAATGAAAAATGATGGTGCATGTGAACGTGCATCGATTTATGCATATGAAATAGTATCTGCAGTTTCTAGATCAGGCAAAGCAGGATACCATTGTTTGAAGGGACTGTCAAAATATTGCAACTAAAGGTGCAATTCAGGTGGCCCCTCCATAGTCCGGAATCTTGAAAAGTAATTACATGAGAACATATTCGGGGTCTTTTTTTTTTTTTTTTTTTTTTTTTTTGCTAACAACGGATATCTAGACCTTTGGCATTCTTTTTTTCTAAAACCATTCAATTCCTCTTTCCAACGCTCCCTCCTTTCTAAATTCCTTCGTGCTTTGTTTTTTGTTAGTTCCTTTTTCTTAATTTACCCTCGTGTTACGTAAGCCTGGTCCATACTTTAATCTAGTGAATCCTCTGTGGGTGCTATAGACCTCACAATCGTATGAACCAGATCACTCCAAAGTTAAATGAGAACCATTCCATTTGCACCTATAACAAAAAAGAAATAACACCATACTATCTATTATAGTGGTTTTTTTTTCTCCTTAGGATGAATCTTAATCCATCATTCCATCCTCATTTATTTTTAGAGTCGCCCATGTAAACCCTGGGTCCTCGATCTAACATGAAGAAAGAAAAATTAGAGCCTCCACTTCGGAGTATTGAATTCAAGACCTTTGCTTCCATGCATTTCAATAGCTCATCTGCTCATGTTGATCTAATTACCCTGTTTTCTTCTTCACGCAATTTTATGAGTATTATTAAGCACGTGGGTAAAATTGTATTATTTCAATATGATTATATCTCTTCATACTTCATAAAGATGAAACATAGAATGATCATATGGAATATAAAATATGTTTTTATTGATTAAATATTTGGAACCTTGACACAGAGATCTAAATGGTCATATAAGTCGGAGTTAGGATGGTCCATTTCTACAACAAGTACATTTAGATGGATTTCGAACGTTTAACGTGGAAGATTTTGGATGGCTTAAGAAGTTCCGAAGTGAACCCAGCATCTTTTCCTTGGGAGTTGGTGTCTTACAACAAAGATATATCATATTAAATGATTATTAACATTTAAAAAACATTTCTCAATTCACCAAATCTGAGGCCAACATTTACAAGCTTAATAGTCATATAGGCCGGCCTATCACCGGTTAGCCTCAGAGAATGACAATCCTCCTAGTATAATACAGAATTCATGAACACATGCTACAACCAGTCCCAAAAACTCTAGACAAGTCCACCACTTGAAACTACCTCATTTATCTACAATCCTCCCATCATTTTTTCAGAAACATCCAGCCCCTCCAAGACTCTAGACAAGTCCACCACTTGAAACTACCTCATTTATCTACAATCCGCCCTCAATTATAGGGTCCAAACAAATCATTTTTTCAGAAACATCCAGCCCCTCCAAGAGAGCAGATAACCCACTAATCAATATAACCACTTGATAATAAGAAACAATTAAGCATTAATGTAATTCGCTTTACCGAATCAATGGCATTGATCAATAAATCCCAAGAACCAACTCTTACGTTGCTCCACAATACTAGCTTCAAATGCATTCGCAAAGTTTTTGAGAAACGCATGTCATATAAACTTTTCAAAATTTTGTGTTTGAAAATGAATTTTATTTTAGTATAAGAGGGAGTTGGAGGTGCAAAAAAGCCCAAAGCTACAAAAAGACCAAATACAAAAACGTAAAAGGTGAAAATTACCAAAGTGTTACAGCCTGCTCTTCTTTCTAACCTTTAGAGCATCTTATTAGTTAGTTAAGTTATTACAGAACTCATTATCTTTCTGTATACGTAACATTGTGCCGAGATGTGAAGGATTTTCCAGGTTTTATGTTTTCTACCATCCTTCAATGTAAGAGCTGAGGCCATTTGGTATTTTGTTGCAATACTGGTGGTGCCTTGTCAAATTTCCTCAGCTTGTGTCTTGTTCTGCAATTAGGGGCCACTTTCTCTTGGAAGAATGATTATTCATTAAAAGATGGTAAACAATATTATTTATGAAATAGAAGTGATGTTATTGATAGCAACAATGCTGACAGTCTCAATGACAATGGAGATGACGCTAATGATAACGAGGATGAACATGCCACTGACCAGTGACCACCCGCACCCCCCCCCCACCCCTCATCTCTACCATTAATATTAGGGAGAGGGCCTCTTTACACAGGCCTTGATTTCTTAACATGCAACAGGAAGCTGTTTCTTAATCATAGCAACTCAAAAAAATCATCCTTCATCAGCTTGGAGTAAATTCAAGGAGATGTGACTGCTCGATTGCAAATTCGATTTGATCACCTGACTGGAGACGCGATCATGATTTTCCTACCCATAGAGGTCAAGGAAAGGTCCTTCCCTTTTGGGTCGATTGTGGTTCCCGTCTTCTTTACCTCTTCTCCATAATTTACCTCCTGTTTCATGCATACAAAAGAGAATAAAGAGGTGTGATGCTTTTGGGAATGTTAAATTCAGCTACATTTCTGGATAAATTATACTAAATGTACAATTTTATGCAGATTCATTTAGTATGTCATGGTTTTTCACATGCACTTCCAGATGGTTACATGAATTCATTGAAGCTTGTCCTACCCAAGGAGAGTTGATCTCATGACCTCCTTGGGGTTCTCTCTATTTCAATAATGAAAAAAAAAAAAAATAGATGAAGGGAAGGTGGACATTTGTGCAAAGAGATGCATATTTTCCTGGCTTAATGTGTTTAATCAGATTTACCTTAACCTATCATCATTAATGTATGATCTTAAAAAATTTGCGGATGAATAATTCCTATACACATGCCTACAGTCGCTAAACAATAATGTAAGTAAAAACTATGGGCAGAGACAAGTGTTAATTTATCAAGCATCTTATGTAAGTCAATATATGTTTAAAAAATCAGGATTCTGCAACCGAAAACAAAAGGTAAAACAGAAACAGTAATCATGCGCTGACCTGGTTCTTTACAATGTTCTCCTGAGCAGTGAAGCTTCCATATGAAGGGAATTCTGCAGCAGAGGACTCTGAAAGGTATAGATGTACGTCACTGACAGAGGAAGGAATATTCCTTCTTGGCCTCTTATCTTGAGATACTGAAAAATTACTTTCTTCGACTTCCACTTTTTTGGATTTCAGACCACAGCTTTTGATAGAGCTTCTGATTTCTCCCACCGTGAATTCCCCCAGTAACTCCACTTTGGTGCAGCTCTTTGAAAGCCTTGTCCTCAGAGCGAACAGAAGGTGAAAGATAGATGGGAGAATCACCTTTTGCCATTGATTGAGGAGATGACTGAACCCTCAATTGCAAATCAGCAAAACATCTTGGGCCAGGCTCTATAGAGATACGGTCGGGCCAGACTGGGTTAGGTAATTGACGAATTTTGAACAAGTCCTAGCACCAAGCAGCATAACGTCGACAAAATGAGGCCCTAATTTCTCAGGTGTTGGCTGGAGTTTCAAGTCTTTGCTACTTCTATGCGCCAAAATTTACCCAACCCAACCCAACCCAACTCAACCCAACCCAAGTTTCACTATAAAAGACTAACATGTAGATTAGTTTTTTTTTTTTTAAATGTATAACTGCACTTCCAAAAGTTTGGAGAAGGTTCATTTGTTTCTTAAATTTGAGAGATGCTCTGAATATTAGTGTTGATCAAGCATCAAGGACAGATTCTGCGCAAGTCCCATGTTTCTCCCATTCATGCGACCAGAACATATAACCATTGCTGCTTGGGCAGGTAAGTGATGACCCGTTTCTTTATTGACTACAGGTCAGGTATGAGGCATAAATTTGATAGAAAATTAAAGGAAGACAAATTCAGTGAAGGCTTGGCACCAATGTGTTAGCGATGTAATAATATTAAGTCAAAGGAGTTAGCAAAACCGTAAGGCCTAGTTTACTTTCTACTTTTCTTGTTAGAGTTTTTACTTGTCCTTACCCTTACTTTTATTTTGCTTTATAGTATTCATATGTAACAAGGACTCCTGTCATGTTGACATGTGGTAGTCCTATCTCCTTATTTTTTTTTACTTCTACTTCTATAAATAAATACAGAAGGGAAGTAAAGATATATTACTCTTGATTCTATTCCCTCTAACTACTCTCAATTCTCTCTCCCCTGTCTTCTTCTTCTTCCATATTGCTTCGTGCGGTTGCTGGTGTATATTTTATTTACTTTGTTACAATACTCCCTCTCACATGTGCCCCTCTTTGGGATGACAACACACATGACATATATGGTCCCTCTTTTGGATGGTCGTTCAAAGTCATTCAAATAATATAAGATTTGATGGCTTTGATACCATGTTGAAGTAAGTTTTGAAAATTAGGAGGTAGCGTGAGTAAAAATTGTTCATCCTTGTTTCCTTGATATATCAGGCTCAATATATACCCAAAGTACCAGTAACTGGGACAATAATGGCATTTTCTATTTGAATATATTTTTCTTTGATAAATTCACAAAGCTTGTAGAAATCCGGGAATCCTTGCAAACGTACACTCTCATGAATTGTTAGCACTTTATCTAGCTCTGGGTGCAACAACGCTCAATTATGAAACTCTTCGCTTGTCACAATCGTTACTACAATTTCATCCCAACACTATTGATTAAATGACTTAGTTAATGAGCTGTTAAAAAAAGTCATTGCATAATCAGGTACCAAAGGCTTTCTTGAAGATATCTCACCATTTCAACAGATTACTTCCACTCAACTTTGTTATCTGGACAACCCAACACACTAGGAAGATTCCTAGAAATTTGCACTCTCTTTGGAATATGGCAAACTCGTTGATAATCAATATCATCATTCAATTTGAAAAGACAAGCAAAGCCTTTTGCAAACCCTTGACTAATTGATGTAAGTGGCAAAAAGATGAAATCAGAAATATTTCTCCCATAAGTAAAAATTTGAGATCTCACTATTAGCAACATCCATCAACTTGTTATGGATCAATCTTATGCAAAACTAAAAATTTGTTTATATGTTTTTTTATATGGCATTTTATCATGAGTTTCATCATTTGTTATAAAAAGTAGGTTAGTATTAGCATCCTTTAGTTAGAGCTTATTTCACGTTACAAAGACTTAACTGAACATATGTAATAATATTTTGCCCAAAATTAATTGGGACATTTCCTCTAACTTCATAGTTGGCAATAGATATTGAAGTAGCATCTCAAATACAATGAGCAAACCAAAAGAATATACGCATGTAAAACTGAGACAGTTCGTAACATACAACTACCATCATATTTAGTCATGCTTGATAATTTCATAAAAAGACGATCCACAATATACTATCTAAGAAAACCATCAGCAAACTTCAAAATGTAAACTCATTTTTCATTAATCAAACTTTTGGGATTAAAATATTTGACAATGTCCATAAATACAACTAATTTGCGATTTTTGGAATATCTAAAAGAGCATACATGTTTCTAAAACACATTGGAGCCTAGTGAACCTAGCAATTGCTAAGAAAGGATTAAAACCTTTGTAACCAATGGTTTCAAATCAAACATCTTACATTTTCCAGGTGATATTGATGGCATATGTAGAGGGCCTCCTTGCCAGGCAATTAGTGGCTTTCACCGTTTTAAAAACAAGGATGATCTTTTGGAGGACCCCAAAAACTGCCAAATG
This sequence comes from Protea cynaroides, assembly GCA_028583415.1. NCBI lineage: Eukaryota > Viridiplantae > Streptophyta > Magnoliopsida > Proteales > Proteaceae > Protea > Protea cynaroides. The sequence goes on from CM053276.1 coordinate 134,849,891, forward strand.
GTTGTGTTTATGGACACTATCAAATTCTTGACACCTAAATTTGTTTAATGAAAAATATAGTTGATATTTTAAAGTTTATTGGTGGTTTTCTAGGAGAATATGTAATGGGTCGTCTTGTTGCTATAAATTATCAAACAAGGTTAGCAATGATGGCAGCTGGCTTCTATAAACTGTCTCAGTTCCACATGCTTGTATTCTTATGGGATACTCGTCGTAATGAAAAATTGTCTCATTATCCATTGCCAACACATGAAACCGTTATTAGAAAAAACGTCACAACCAATTTTGAACACCAATACTATTACATATGATAAACATAATCTTTGCAAACTGGAAAAAGCACTTTATCTAGAGGATGTTATTTTTGATAACCCTCGATAACAAATGAGAAAACCCGAGATGAATGTCATATGTAAAGGCACCTAAAACAAAAATTTCCAACGCTACATAGGCTAACCCAAAATAAATTAATAGGCGTCACTAGTAATAGCCAAAAAGCATCAAGAAAGTCATCACAAAAAACTTTACAATTTGATCAACATCCTTTGAAATTGAATGATGATAATTATCAATGCATTATATACAATTGTCTCTTCCTTATAATAACTGAAATCCAATATCTATGAGGTTGTTTAATGCTTGGAGGTTCTTGGAGATTCTTGTAATTGTGATGATAAAGTAACATTTTGTCTGTCTAAGTATTAAAATGTTTTTTGATTAATTCTAGACAATATTACAATTGATTTACTAAGATGAAAATTTTTTTTTTTTTGCTGAAATTTTATGAATCCTGTAAGGAGTAAGTAGTGCTGCAAATTCATCAAAAGATAACCACCAAATCCAACAGTAGTTGAATTGGTGGAATTAAGCTGAATTCCTAATGCTATTTTGTATGAGGCTTTGAAAGTTTTCAAGATAATTAGATTTTTCTTTGCCTCATTGCTGGGATTAATTGGATTTTCTAATCGTTTAATTGAGATAAAATTATTCCAAATGCTCCTATATATCAAATAAGTTTGACTAGATATTCCACAGCATCAATTAATTTATAAAATCTATAAAAAATGAATTGTTGAGGCCTACTAAAAAGCTTAATTTTGGAATAGATTGTTGAGGCCAACTAAAAAAGTGTTGGTCTGAATTGAAATCAACATAAACTTTGAATATTTACCCAAAACAAGCTAATAGGTGTTGCTAGTAGGGGCCGAACGGCAGCAAGCAAATCACACAAAAGGCTTTGTTATTTGATCATCGTCCTTTCAAATTGAATGATGACAATTATCAACGCATTTGTCATTATTCCACAAAAAAAAAAGGTGCAAATTATATGAATAATCTTAATCCTAGTGTTGGTAACAAAGTTGAGTGGGAGAAATATCTGTTGAAAGGGTGTATCTACCTTCAAGAAAATCTTTGGTACCTGATTATGCAATGACTCATGTCAGCAGCTCATCAACTATGTCTTTCGGTCGATTGTGATTGGATGAAATTGTGGCAACAATTGTGACAAGATAAAAGCCCCACAATCAAGCGTTGTTGCACCCGGAGCTAGACAAAATGCTAATAATTCGTAAAATGCACGTTTGCAAAGATTTTCATATTTCTACAAGCTTTGTGAATCTATCAAAAAAATATATATTCAAGTAAAGAATATCATTGTTGTCTTAATTGCTTAGTCTCTGGAGTATGCATTGAGCCTAACATACTAAGGAAACACGGATGAACCACTAAGTACGGCCACCCAAAAGAGGGACCACATATGTCTCGTGTACTACCATTCGAAAGAGGGGTAACACATGAGGGAAGTGTTGGGAATAGTCCCATATTGAAAAACATTGGCACCTGAGATATCTTAATATATTAGTTAGTTTCTCTACCTACTAGCTTAAACATAGCATTAAACAGGAGTAGTTTTATGTTATAATTGGATACTAATCTGTTTTTAAGATCAGACTAAATTCCTAGTTACCTAGTAGGGTACAATTGGTTTTTTATGAGTTGAAGGCTACACCTTAGCCCATGTCTGCTGCAGTATTTGAGCTTTTATTTGCTTTTATTCTGTGGAGATTCATAGCATATTTACTATGGTGATTCAGCAGTCCCCCTGTTGTAGTGATTCAATGGGTAGGTTGGTGGTGATTCCAATCCAAACCATTGGCGGGGATTGAATTGGTTATAGGCTTATATCCCTTCCATCTTCCTATTTTCATTCTCGTTTCCAAAATAGAATTCAAGTATCCTGCGTGTGTTCATCTGAAGCTATTTGCCAATCAGTTGCTGAAAACCAACCTGTTTACTATCATTCAATTATTCTGAATTCTGTTTAGGAGACCTTGTTGTGACCCTGTGGTTTCAGTTTCCTATTCCCACCAAGATTTCTGGAAACTAACGAGTTTTGAAGTCTAATTCTGAATCTGATTTCAGTGACCATTATCAATTCCAATGTTTTCCTATTTTCCATTTGATAGTTTTGGCTATTTCTGTGATCTTAAACATATTCTGATTTCTAAAGTTGCTATTTTGGATTCTGAACAAAGTTCTGTTGGATTTACTAATAATTTGATGTCTGTTTATGAATTCTGTTGTTTATATGATTCTGGAATCTGATCTTCTGAAGTCTCTGTCGATTGGTCAGTTTCGTAGTACCATATTTTCATTAGGAATTGCTATATCTCAGCATCCCACCTTGGATAAAGCTGAGCTTTTATATCCTAATCCCATAACAGAATACGCCCTTTGACCTGAGTTCTCGGAAAATCAGATCCTCAGATCTGGTGATATCAGATTTGCCCTGAAATCTGAATAGTTTACCGATGATCTGAACCTACCTATGTGATTCTAAACCACGTTATACTAACTCTCAAGAATGTGGATTTTAATTATCGATTTTGTGAGCTTCATATTCATTACTCTACAAGAATAAAACCCATTATTAATGAAACTGAGTCCCAATAATCTCACTTGGAAGTGAGATGTTCCTGTAGTTCTCCAGCAATCTCTTCACTCTTGATGTAAATTTACACAAACAACCATTTGATCCACAGTATTTTACATCAATAGTTTCTTTGAGACCTTTTAATTCTCTTTTTCAAATTTTGTGAAAACCTAAATTAAGCCTAGACTCTAATAGAAATTACTACACAGTGTTATAAATGTCAGTCTAAATATAGATTTGGTGTTTCAATTCCAGAAAATTTTCTTCTCCTCATAAATCTCTTCACAATAATGGGATTACGATTATAGAATCCAAAACCCTGTTAATCCTACCATTTTTTTATGTGGATATCTGTTTCATAGTAATTATCACCTCAAAAATAAGTGAGAGCATCTGCACAAGTATAGCTCAATAATGAATTACAAGAGCATGTTGAGACACAGTTGAACAAATTGAAAGGATTATACCAGGAGCCACTAGCACAAAATAACATAATAAGGAAAATATTTCAAACATTAAGCAAACAACCAACCACCTGTGTATCTCTAGCATGTTACTCTTGAAAGTCATAAATTTATCGCTCAAGTGATTCAGCATGCTTGACTATCTTCCAAATAATGTTATTTCTGCGATTGTGGGCTTATCAACTTTATCAATCATCTTTTTTCTAGCCTATCAAAAAAAAAAAAAAAACATAGAAAAAGTTCGAAAAGCCATAACTGCAGTGCGATGAAGTTCACCTGTTGTTCGATATTGATGAACCTGTATGATATGTCATTATCCTAAGCGAGGTGTGAACCAGCAAATTTTGGAGCAACAAGCAAGGATTTAAATATGGGGCATATCTTATCATGGATACACTGGATAAGCTAGAATACAGGCAAGATCTGCACATGAATGCTTAGGCAACATGCAAAACACAATTTAAGAGCATAAAAAAAAATTCATGCATTATTTAATACAAGAAATAAATCCTCAGTTAGGTTCTAGGTTTCAGACCTTCAGCAAGTAAGAACCGTTACATTCTTTTTATTTCTCAAGAAATATGGAACCGTATAATACATATCGACCTCATCGATAATGTATCGTGGTGTATCAAGTAGTACCGCAAGATATCTAGACATTTTAAAAAAAAATTGAGATACGAATCAAGGTGTATTGTGTCGATACTGATACGTATCAACTGATATGCCCCCATACGATAAGAGGTCATAGCCAGAGCAGGACGTCCACTTCAATCGGAACCCGGTTAGCTGTTTAAAACAAGAAAAAAATCCTCTACGACTTTTCATTTGAATTGATTTCCGCAGTCGATAATAGCAAGCAGGACTAAAGAAAGCTGCAGTATGCGGGAAACTCCTTGCATACAACATTAAGATGAAAGCCGAGATGAATCTGTGTCTAAGCCTGGTTTAGATACAAGTCTAAAAGCTGGTTAGAAACCAAATCTAAAGCTGATTCAAAGCTGAGTTAAAAACTGATTTTAAAGCTGAACCTAAAACTGATTAGAAACTAGGGTTACGACTCCAAATCGAGTGCATAAATTAATGATCATAAAATCGACCTCACTCAAAGAATTACTCAAGAACACAAGTAAACTGGATTGGGAAATCAAATTCCAGGATTCAATAAGTGCAGGAACAATTTTCAAACATGGGGGTTATTAGTGCAGGCTAGGCTGTGAGAAACTATAATTTAAAACAGACAACTTACCAGAGATATCTCTAAGGGATCATCCGCGCCGGTCCCTCCTTTCCCTCTTCTTTTCCTCATCTTCATCCTCCCTGCATCTCTTTTCTCTCGCTTCTTCTACCCTTTCTCCCATCCTCAAACCCCTCTATCTCTAGCGATTTATTTCCTCATTTATCAAACCTTCTTTTCTGCCTTCGGTTTTCTCACCCTTACATCTTATGGAAAACGATCTCCACAAAATCTCTTCCATTGGATTTTCTTTTATTAATTTTTTTTCAACTTATTTCTCCACCTATCACCTATACCAACAGCATTATTTTTCATTTTAAAAATTTTTAAATAAAAGAAATATTAAAAACTTAATAGGAAAATATTGTTTCTTATTTTATTATTATTCTTTTGTGAGTGATTCACTTACTAAATAAGGAAATCAATTCTTTCTTTTTATGTCTTTTTATTCTTCTTATTTCTTTCTATCACACTTTAATGCCTTTGCTAATCCAATGTTTCACATGTATACCAGTTTGACAGTTTCCATACTTGACTTTCAGAGTTCTTATCCGAGATCTTCTGATATATTTGATCACCATTGAGTATATTCTAAGGACTATAAAAATGTTACCCTCCCTTGTGAGGAAGCATGCAATGCAAATCATTTTGTAGTCTGCTTATGTTTAGATTTGTCTAGTATTAGAGAATATCTCTGTTCTTCATCTTTGTAAGATTTAGATATTGGCTAATGCTCGATGCTCCTGCATCCCTTATTATTGGTTTAAACTCCAGAACCAGTTATCTTGTCTTTCATTCTATCTATGGAAACTGTAGAGCAATGAAAAATGGTTGTCACTTAATCCAATCCAATAGGTAACTATTTTTGTATATATCTAAAATATCCATTGGAGATTATAAAATATTAAATGATTTATCTGAAATCATATTGATTTTCAACTTCTAACAGTAAGGTCGTGTAATCTCTTGAAAATTTCTCATGAAGTAGTTCTAGTGGTATGCCTCAAAATTTTTGTAGATCTTAGTGTCTGATTCTGTTGAATTCTTGGTTCGCTAAAGGAATGGAAAATGACTCATTACCAATGATTGTAAAATACAGAGACTTTTTTGTTCCAGATTACTTTTGTAGTGCACATTCTATGCCAGGGAAGTTCTTAACTTTTTGTTTGTCTCCCAACAAGTACTTGTGATGAATGATATTGGAACTAACAATGAGAAGCCCCTCAAGACCTCCTTTGTAAGACTCTATTTCGTCTTATCACAATATGCATTTAAATTCCATGTGTAGATAGTGTTAATACTGATTATTTAATTAAAGGCCTCTTTGGTATGTATTATATAATTAATTACATAATACATTATAACAGATGTAGTTGTTTGGTATGATTCATGATACTAATTTATATTTAAAATAAATTGACATAATCTAAAATCTATAAATAGGTTAAAAGGTGTTTATCATTATTGTGATAATCTATCATTATTATTTTTATATTTAGTGGTATTAAATGGTTATTAATTTTGTGGGGGGTTTGTGTTTTGTCCGTTTCTTTTTTTTTTTTCCCTTTTTTTTTTTTTTTTTTCCCTTTTAAATTTTACCAATTTTTATTTTTTTTTTTTTAATATATATTATTTCCCTTTTTAATTTTTTTCCTTTTTTTTTTTTTTTTTTTTTTTTTTTTTTTTTTTTTTTTTTTTTTTTTTTTTTTTTTTTTTTTTTCCCCCTTTTTTATTTTTTTTTTCCTTTTTTTTTTTTTTTTTTTTTTTTTTTTTTTTTTTTTTTTTTTTTTTTTTTTTTTTTTTTTTTTTTTTTTTTTTTTTTTTTTTTTATATTTTTAATTATTTTTTTAATTTTTTTTTTATATTTATTTTTTTTTTATTTTTTTTTTTATTTTATTTTTTTTTTTTTTTTTTTTTTTTTTTTTTTTTTTTTTTTTTTTTTTTTCCTACATTCTTTTTTTTTGTTTTTTTTTTTCTTTTTTTTCCTTTTTTTTCCTTCCTTGGTCCCCCCCTTTTCCTTTTTTTTTTTTTTTTTTTTTTTTTTTTTCTTTTTTTTCCCAAAATCAAAAAAAAAAATCCATTCCCCCCCCTCCCGCCCCCGCCCCCCCCCTTTCCCCCCCCCCCCCCCCCCCCCCCCCCCCGGCCGGCCCCCCCTTTTCACCCTTAGTTATTATATATAATCTATAATATATTTTCATAAATGATTTATTATAAATAACTCATAAACATAAATATACATTATACCAAAGAGAACCTAAATAACTTCATGAGAGTACCACAAATTTAGTTATACACCTCTAGTGAGTGTACCCATTGCATAAAGTACCTAAATGAAATAACTCCCTAAAGGTATTATTTAAGTTACAAATTACCTAAATTAATTTATTACCATGTTTAGAAATGATAGTTATTAAAGGTAAACTTTATTTTACTTTTCAAATCCTACTAAGGATTTTTATTTTATATTATTATTATTTTTTTTTGGATAGCTATGGTGTCAAGGAGAGATGAATGCAAAGTAAAATGTAACTTAATAACTAAAGATGAAATGATTTGAAATTAATTACATCATGTGATGATTACAAAAGTTTTATTTTGAAGTTAAAAATTTTCACTTCCTTTCCCTTCCTTTTTATTATGCTTACAATCAATCAGAATTTTAAGGTTGCATATGTTTGCTCTCCTAAAAAGGTTGAGAAAGAAAGTTGTACCCAAAAATGTTGGGAAGGACATTGGGCTGCCTAACTTAGGAAAGAGAATGCAATCCTAATTTCCTGACGACATTTTTTGAAGTGGGAAACATTTTGTAGGAGAACCCTTCTCTCCTTTGCCTTGTTTTTCCAAATGCCACAAAAAGATATTGCTAAGGGAAATCTTTTCCTCTTTTTCCCTTTCTACCCATCTTCCCTAGAATGCAACCAACCGCAGCCTAAGAACTATAAAGGAAAGGAATAGTTCTTAGGAAAATTTTCACATACACTCCATTAAGGATTGAAAACCTCATCTTACCCTACAAGATTGCAAAAACCTCAATCACATCCAATTAACTAACGGAATTGTTGAAATACAATTTTACCCTTTATATTAAAAATTGAAAAATTTAAAAAGTATGATGAATGACTAATTTGACCTTTGTAATGGAATTGTGTTTCTCTCATTTTCACTCTCACCCAAACCCTAACCCCCTCTGCGTTAGTCCCCTTTGCGTTGTCGTCGATTTTCACTTTTCCCCTTCCTCCGCTCATGGCTTGCTCCATCGCTCAACTCCCCCACTCCCTACTCTCTCTAACTCTAATGGTTTGTTTCTGTTAGTTTTTCTCTCCCCTTATTTATTTTGTCTTCCGTGAAGCCTTTTATGAAGAAGAGAAAACAGACGAACATTTGGGGGGGGGGAAGGACAATTGCAAATACATAAAGTACAAAAACAATCACTTTCTTTTTGGGTATCTATAGGGTGCTGAATTGCTGATTTTAACACCCAAGAGGCCAAGAGGAAAGAAGATCCTTTGCCTTTCAAGCTTTTAAGTTTCAGTTTGGTCTCAGGCTTTCAACTTCCGCCTTTCCAGTTTTCGAAGCTTTCCCCACTTCCTTTGGTCCTTGCTATCTGAATTTGACTAAAGCAATGCGTAGATCTTTAGATTACGTCTCGTCGATAGTCATCTCGAATCGCAACTTTATTTTGCATAGTATCGAAATGCTTTCATTTATTCGATAGTGGCTCTATTCGGTCTTCTGCTTCACCGTTTCTTGCCCGTCTCAGAGGATACCAAAACTCTCTTTAATGGAGGTTTGGTTCCTATTCTATTGGCCCTCGTTGCTGTTTGCAAGATATTTGTGTTGCTTGTCTAGATATCGTTTGAGAGATCTGTGTCGAAGAGGTCGGAGAAGCAAATGAGCATTCATCTGGGCGGTTTCCAAATTGTGTATGTTTGAGAAAGATTTAGGGTTTCGTGATTACTATATTATTTTATTTACCATCAATCAAGACCGTTGAAATAGTATAAATTTCTTCAATGAACGAGATAACAAATAAATTAAGGGTATTTTGGTCTTTTAACAAGCTTAAAAGGGTATTATCATCCATTAAAATTTTCAACGCATCTGACGTCAGCAACTAACGAGATTCTTTTAACGGAGTGGACTTTGTTGATTAACGAAGCAAAGTTTTTAGGTACTAGATGAGGTTTTTGCAATCTTGTGGAGGTAGATGAGGTTTTCAATCCTTAATGGTGTGTATATGAAAAATTTTTTAGTTCTTAATAATGAAGACACTCATTGGTTTTTTCCATAGAAAAAAAAAGAAAAAAAAAAGAAGAAGAAGAAGAAGAAGATATTCATTGGTTAACGCTTCATTTGTCTTGTTTATCCACGTATTCTAAAACATGCTATTTCTTTTCATACTTTGATCTGCTGAAATTGTTTGTTTTAAAGTAATATGATGTTGAGGGTGACTTAGAGAAAAGACTACTTGCTACGTGTCTTTAGACTTTTTAGAGCTCCAGCACCCAGAGATTTAAAACCCTCGGAAACAAAAAAAAGTGAAAACGAGAACAGAAGAAGAAGCGTTTGTTTAAGCATCGATATCATCAATTTTCGAATGGTTTAGCTCTTCATTGTTGGATATCGTTTCATTGAATTTGCGCCTCTTTCTTTGTCTAGGTAATTTATCGGTGTTGTCTCTCTTCTTGAAGTTATATTACCTCGTTGACGGTTTTGTTGGAATCATGGCTGTCTGTTTCAAATGTAGGAGCTCCGTTGATTTCGATTCCATCAATATCGCCAATCGTCCCTCCATATCCATTCGGGACCTAAGGTCCAAGATACTGCAACAAAATAATTTGAAGATCTGCCAAGATTTCGATATTGTCATCTAAGACCCCTCTAAGAAGCAAATCATGATGTTTCTTGACTACGACGGTACCCTTTCACCCATTGTCGAAGATCCTGATCAAGCTTTCATGTCTAAATCACTTCGTTGCAGTGATCTATTTTGTTTTTTAGTTGAACATATAAGACAAGTCATCGCCGAACTATCTACAATTTACCTATGTTGCAGACTTAGCTGGCCATTTAAACTTGCAAATCTTCTGCAAATCCCAAACGAAGACACCAAAAAAATATTGGGGAGGCAATGGTCGACAGAGACTATGACGGTGGCGACTCTCCCCTCTTCCTCTTTCTTCACTGTTATTTAGATTTAGGGCTTGGCTAAGAGTGAAAACGAATCGAAAATGATAAATGTTATTTTCGATAAAATGTCAAACTAGTACTTTTACTTATTTTTAAAATTTTTCAATTTATAATATAAAAGGTAAAAATGTCTATCAACATGTTAAGTGATTTTCGTTAGTTAAGTGGGTGCGGTTGATGATTTTCCAAACCTGTGGGTGGTAGATGATATTGGCAATACTTCTTGGGGTCTACGTAAAATTTTTCCAGAGTTTGACTTAATAACACACATCCACTCTCTCTCACTCTGTTTGATACTTTGATCAGAATCTAACCTAGGGAAATTAAAAAGGAAAAAAAATGAAATTTTTAAACTTAAAAAGAAATTTTGTATAAGTATAACACAACATGATTGTATAAACTACTTAAAATTTTAACGATAATTAGTAATAATATTTATTAGATGTAAAGTTTATTTTACTGTTTAAATGCAAGAAATTTAGATGCAAAGTGAAATATAAGTTAATAACTAAATATAAAATGATTTGAAATTAATAACATAGTCATTTGATAGTATTTGCTCAAATGATTATAAAAGTTTATTTTTTAAATAAAAAAATCTCACTTCCCTTATTTTTAATTCCCCTTGCAACTACTCAAGCCATGGTTGCTATCCTGTGGAATTAAACAAATATTTTTTATACAAGGACCCGAACGTATTACCTAAGGGTGTCAAAAATGGGCCTGGCCCGATAGCACGAACCGAACCTGCCCGATATACCCGAACCCAGCCCGGACCGAACCTTAATGGACAGGTTTCAGTCTCAGCTTGTAAAGTCCGACACCATTTCAACCCAAACCGAAATCAAACCGGATCAGCCCGTTAAGAAGCCCGAACTAGCCTGAACCAATAATACCTAACCCGAACACCGGTAAAGTCCATCCGGGCCCAGTTTCTTAATTTTAATGGTTTCAAATTTTGATGGATTATATTACACTGTTATAGTTCACTTATTGATCTGAAAGATTATAAGAATCTATAGTTGAAAAGAGTATGTTAATTGTTACAATTTAGTGAATTACATTCATATAGAATGAATGATGCTAATTTTATAGATAGAAATAATAAAATAAGTTATATATCTTACATATAAAATAGGCCCGATAAGCTTGATAAGCCCGATCCGGACCGAACCAGCCCGAAATCATATCAATAAGCCCAACCCGATAACAAACCGACACCGGACCAGCCCGATAGTTATTGTGTCCAGCGCAGCCCAACCCATCCCGAACTCTTAATGGACATGTTTTAAGCTGGGCTTATAAAACCCAACACCGATTCAGCCCGGACTGAAACCAACCCGGACCGGCCCGTTGACACCCTTAGTATTACCGTAGTTAGGTGGAAGAGAATGTGAGAAATTAAGAAACCGAAAATAAAAAGAACTCCTTATAATTGGGGGAAACATGCAATTTTTTTTTTTTTGGGGGGGGTGGGGGATAATAAAACCCCATGCAACATCTCCCTTGCGTTTTGCACAATCCCAATTTAATTTTGTTAGCATAGAATATCTTAGACATATGGCATCCATTGACTAATTCTATATCCTTGATGGGACGAGATTATTAAAGTAAAACTACAGGATCTTCGTACTACATACAATTTTGAGAAATCCAATTTACTCGTCTATGAGAAATGATGTGCGACATGGAAAACCTATTTAATTTGTTGTTTTTTCTTTAATAACTGTAGTTGAGAGCATCAGGGAAATGGCAGTTATAATTGGAATCAATCCTTGCACTTGTGCCAGTCACCGTTGAAATCAGCCACATTAATCCCACCTACCCTGCTCCAGATCACATGCCCAAAATCTCGGAATTGATCCTTGCACTTGTGCCAGTCACAGTTGAACTCAGCAACATTAATCCAACCTACCCTGTTCCAGATCACAAGCCCAAAATCTCGCCTCACTCTCGGAAATCTTGATGTAACACAGAAAACGGACCAATCTCTTGGAAATCTTGATGTAACATAGAGAACAGACCAATCTAATTGAAATCTTGATGTAACATAGAAAATGGATCAGATCCCTCATGCACTCCTCTGTAAGTGAAACAAATATTGAAGTTTTGGAGAGAGACAAAAAAAAACCCCACGCTTTTAGACCTTTTTTAAGAACAAAAAAATCCAGAATATGATGAAGTATATCTCTTCAAATCTTACATCGCTTACTGATTTATGGAATTTAACTTACACATCAACCCAAAACGGTAAGGTTTGTCAAAGCTGTGTTTTTAGGTGCAGACTACTTCAAAGATGGTACAGCAAACCTTTTTCACCACCGCCCAAATTCAAGGGTTTCAAGAAAATTCTAGTGTCCCTCTCTTCAATTTTCATTTTCTTGAAACTCAGTTATGAGAGTTTAACTAGCAAATCAAGCTTGATTCAACTCTCAGGAGGCCTGTGCTTGTCAAGGCTTGCAGTTCATTTCCTTCATTGCTAAATTTTGAGTAAATGCAGGACATGTAGAGGATTTTTTTTTTTTTGCAATAAAATTTGATTCTAGTAAATCAAGCTTCTGATAACAGCTCGCATGCATATTGGTTTCTGTGATGCTTTAAGCTTTGAAAGAATTTCGTTTTCAATTTTGTGTTTTATTTGGTAGCAGAAACTCGCCCTGACTCGGAGCTGCTCAGCTTTGGAACTGGTGGAAGTGTAGAAGGTGTGAAAAGATTTTGTAAATTCCTCATGTCTGGATCAAGTGAAGCAGTGAGACGGGAACTTTCTCTTCTGTCAGATTTGATGGGGCTTCAAGTGTTGGGACATGCATCCACAGCCATATGCTTCCCCAGATGATGGATTTTGTCCTTATGAAGCTGGGGTTGATGAGGCTCAGCCTCCCTTTCTACACAAATGGAAGCAATAATATGCAGAAAACATCTCTTGAAAACAGTAAAACCAAAAAGTAATTTGGAAACAGTAAAAAGAACTCAAAACCAACCATCATTTTCATAAGTCCAAAGAAAATATTGTCGTTAAAAACAATAGTGATTATACATCTCATCACTTAACAAACTGGAGAGAATATGATTGATAAAGTATGATTGATATTTATTATTTAAATTAAGGAAGTTAATTGACATTATGGTCCAAGATAAGAGTGATTGAATTATGAGTATACTTCAGAAGAGGATGATAAAATTTACTCTATTTTTACCCTTTATAAAAAAAATAAAAAAAATATAAAAAAAAACTCATGACACCGTTGACATTGACATGATGGAAAATGATTTCAAAAATATATATATGAAAAATTCTTTTTACACTTGACTTGAAAAATAGGAATCATGAGAACATGACAAAGGTAATTAAAAGAAGGGTTTTTTTGGTGGGGCCAATGCCTTTAAAAAAAAAAGGGTTTTTCTGGTTGACACTGGGCTAGAATGCTGGATTGACACCAGTACCCTGCAGCACAAACCCCTTTCACTGTTTTCAAGCTCGAGCTCTACTTACACATATCTTGAATCTCTTTAAATTTTTTGGGAAAATGATTCCAGGTTATGCCATGCTCCTCTATGCACTCTCTTTCTCCTCCCATCAACCCTAAACATGATGCAGAGAAGTTAAATAAAATAGAAAGAGAATCATGTTTGGCAAAGATTTTACGAGGTTCATCAGGGGTTTCTTGTTTACATCCATGATGAGATGAGTATTACTTCACTATCAACGGAGATGGAATTCCGAAAAAGATACAATTAAATACATATAGGCAAACTATTCTATAATTACCTATCTGTAATGGGGATTTTGGCTCCTTCACTGTTCAGTAAGGATAAAGACGAATGCATACCCTCCCCTATTGGGTATGGATAAAGCCACAAAGACCTCTTTGGAGAATTGGAAAGCAAGAGACCCTACCCTATCCATTATTATATTAATATGGCAATAAATACAAGTGTAAATTTTTATTTTTTTTTTTTATTTTTGGTGAAACCCGAGCTATTCATTGCGGTGAGACAAACATGCAGTTGAAAGAATACATTGCTCAACATTGGAAACAAATCAAACAATTTAGTAGCAACAAGAATGAGCAATGCATGCATCCAAATATAATGAGTAGCGATTATATGTTACTAGGCAGGAAGAGAACACACAGCCATGTCAACTGACATTATGAAAGATTCGCATTACTTTGAAACTTGCCCCAGCTTAAATCTAGGGCCTTCTGCAATTCCTATATTAGAAAAATCAATAGACAGAATGGAAAATCAACTTAGAACCCTTTTTAGGGGGCATGGGTGGGGAACCTGTCTACAGTGTAGAGATAACAGGAAGAATAAAAAATTAATATTATCAATATAAACCATAAATACCTAGATCACATCAGAAGGCAGAAAGCTAATATTTTTAATAAAGTCCCATATTATAAGTGAACAACATAACAGGGGACAAGACGTGTAATGTAAATTTGGGCCTTTATTAATCAGAAAATATACGTAAATGAACAAGGTATAAGTCTAAACCTTTTATAAGCATAAAGCCCATGACAATTCAAGACCCCAGCAACTGCCCTCAACGACTCCCACCAGTTTGATTCCATGCATCATGTTCTACTGTTTTTCACAGCATAAATCACTTTTGTGAGTTAAAAAAGGAATCCTAAATCATTTAATTTTTTTTAGAAAAAGGTAAAAATAAAAGCACAAGCAGCATATAAGAATGATGAAAATGAAATAATAATCAAAAAATATTTAAAAAAAAGAAAAAGAAAAAAGAAAGGACACCTTGAAAATATGGCAAGCTGTGGCCTTGGCCCAACAAATCCACCTAGAGAAAACCTTGATAACTATGATGGAGAAAAGACACCAATTACACTCACTTTAATCATGCCTCTGCCTTTCCAACATGTTAATTTTGCAGTTGAGTTTGTGTATTTCTGGTAGACTAAATTTTTCTGTTTTGTATTGGTTTGTCCACTTTTTGTTTTCTGTAAAGTTTCAGAACTTTAAGGACCTTCATTTTTCATTGTTCATTTGCTTTTTTTTTTTTTTTCCTAGTTAGGATACTAAGGGGCATATTATCCTGTTTGTTTTGGCTGGATTGCATTGAATTGAATTTCACTAATGTAGATTAATTTTGTCTCCTGTTGTAAACGATTAAAATTCATGGAAATGATAATTTTGACACAGAATTTTAGAGGTTTTCTTTCTATCTTGACTAAATTATTTTTAGTCTATGACTCAAATCATTTTATTGTTTAACTTCTCCTGGTTTATGCGTATGAAATAGTATCTGCAGTTACCACAGATCAGGTAAGGCAGGATACCATTGTTTGAAGGGATCGTCAAAATATTGCAACTAAAAGTGCAATTCTGGTGGCCACGAAACTTGGCAAGTCCAAATTATAGAAAATCCAACACAGCTGTTTTATTCCTCTTCTAATCCAAAAAAACAAAAGGGAGAATCCAGATTTCAAGAATTTGACTATGTCATAAACACAACCGCCTTTAGGGTCTTCCAAAGAAGAAGCATCCTTGTTTCTTAAACAATTAAATCCACTAATACCTAGACAAGGAGGTCATCCACTTCTACTTCTATAAATAAATACAGAAGGGTGGTAGAGATATATTACTCTCGATTCTGCTCCCTCTCCCATTTTTGGGTGGCCATTTATAGTTTTTCAAATAATGTAAGATTTTATGGCTTTGATACCATGTTGAAGTAAGTTTTGAAGCTTGAAAAATAGCATGAGTAAAAGTTGTTCATCCGTGTTTCCTTGGTATGTCAAACTCAATACATATCCACAACCCAAGTAACTGGAGTAACGGCATTTTCTATTTGAATATACTTTTCTATGATAGATTCACAAAACTTGTAGAAATCTGAGAACCCTTACAAACGTGCATTCTCATGAATTGTTAGCACTTTGTCTAACTCTAGGTGCAACGATGCCAAATTATGAAGCTCTACGCTTGTCATAACTATTACCACAATTTCATCCCACCATTATCAACTAAATGATTTAGTTTATGAACCGTTGAAAAAAGTCATTACATAATCAGGTACTAAAAACTTTCCTGAAGATATCTCACCTTTTCAATAGATTACTTCTACTCAATTTTGTTATCTGGACGACCCAACACACTAAGAAGACTCCTAGAAATTTGCACTCTCTTTAGAATATGACAAATTTGTTGATAATCATTATCATCATTCAATTTGAAAAGAGACGGGCAAAGCCTTTTGCGAACCCTTGACTAATTGATGTAGGTGGCAAAAAGATGAAATCAAAAATATTTCTCCCATAAGTAGAAAAATTTGAGATCTCAATATTAGCAACATCCATCAACTTGTTTTGGGTCAATCTTATGCAACACTAGGAATTTATTTATGTGTCTTTCCATATGACATTTTATCTTGAGTTTCATCATTTGTTACACAGGATAGGTTAGAATTAGCATCCATTAGATAAAATGTTTATTTCAATTTGCAAAGATTTTACTTATCATATGTAATAGTATTCTGTCTCCAAAATTAATTGGAACATTTCCTCTAACAACTTCATGGTTGGCAATGGATATTGAAGCAACATCTCATTCGACGAACACACAAAAAGAATATACGCACGCAAAACAGAGACAGTTCGTAACAGATAACTACCATCATTTCTAGTCTTTCTTGATAATTCATAAAAAGACGATCCATAATATATTCTCTAAGACGAAATACAACTAATTTTGACAAACTTGAGATTAAATTTTTTTACAATGTCCATAAATACAACTAGGGAAATTTTCACCTACCACCCCAAAAAGCTTTCGACAAATCACCTACCACCCAAGTGTTTTTAAAAACATCACCTACCACCCAAATTACCCAAACGTTTATCAAAAAAATCCAAAACCATATAATAGAGCCGTTAGTTGCTAATGTCAGCCATTAGAAAATTCATGAATGACAATAATACCCTCACTACAAGGGGAAAAAAGTTTCCGAGAACGTTTTGATCGAAAATTCTATCTTCAACAACGACATCCTCGCAATGGTTCTTCAGAGAAGAGCTCCTTTTTTCACCAAGATTGGCATGGGAGGTGGTGCTTGTGGACCTTTTTTTTCACCGGAATTGGTGGTGGAGGTGGTGGTGGTGGACCTTTTTTCACCAGAATTGGTGGTAGAGGAGGTGTCGCTGGACTTTTTTTCTTTGCTAGGTTTGCTGGAGGAGGTGGAGGTAACGGTGGTGCTAACGCTGAAGGGGGTAGCTCAACCGAATTAAACTAGATTGATTCATCCTTTATTCACTGAAACCACATACATTGATTTTCTATTTCTTATAATCTACTTTGTGTGTTATCAGACCCAACTTCCTTTTTTGGGCCAATCATGCCTCAAAGTTTTCCTTGGCAACATCTCATCACGTTAGATCCAATGCCGATCATTGAAGAAACTTCAATGCCGATCGAGTCTATTGGTCCGGCTGAGTAATCCAAAGAATTTTTTTTTTTCTTATTTCTTGTTTCCATCATTCTCGATGGATTGGAGTTGGTCGGCGGATTTTGAGGGAGAAAAACCAGGAAAGAAAAAAAAAACAAAAAGAGTGAGAGCTGTGAAGGGGTTCGGTACCTTCTTTGCAGCAGATTTGAAGAGGGTTAAAGAGGTTTGTGTGGCTGGAGTTTCAAACCCTTGAAGAAAAATTACAAGAAGGAAAAAATAGAAGATTGGAGTAATCAGTGCGATGATTTACTGTAATTGCAGAGGATTATTTTTTCTTTTTTGATAAAATGTTGCAGAGAAATAGAGAGGAAGAAGAAAGTGGTATAAAAGTCTACACACAATTTCAACTCTTTTTCGTCAATTAAAGGACTAACGTTTGAGAAATTTGGGTGGTAGAGGATGTTTTTAAAAAACTTGGGTAATAGGTGATTTGTCCAAAGCTTTTTGGTGGTAGGTGAAAATTTCCCATACAACTAATTTGCGATTTTTGGGATATCTAAAAGAGCACACATGTTTCTAAAACACATTGGAGCCTATTGAAGGCCCTAGCAATTGCTAAGAAAGGATTAAAACCTTTGTAACCAATGGTTTCAAATCAAACATCTTACATTTTCTTGGTTATGTTGATGGCATATATGGAGGGCCTCCTTGCGAGGCAATTAGTGGTTTTCACCGTTTTAAAAACAAGGATGATCTTTTGGAGGACCCCAAAAACCGCCAAATGATTGTGTTTATAGATAGTCAAATTCTTGACACTCAAGTTTGTTTAACAAAAAATGTAGCGGTTGAAGTTTGTTGGTGGTTTTCTCGGAAAGTATGTTGTGGGTTGTCTTGTTGCTACGAATTATCAAACAAGATTAGGAATGATGGCAGCTGACTGCTACGGAATGCCTTAATTTTGCATGCATGTATCCTTATTGGGTACTCATCATAATAAGAAACTGCCTCAATACCAATTGCCTAATATACGAAATTGTTGCTAGAAAAAACGTCTTAACCAATTTAAGGTACCAATACTATATATATGATTAGCAAAACCTTTGCAAACTAAAAAAAGCACTTCATCTTAAGGATGCTATTTTTAACCTACCCTCGATAATAAATGAAAAAACTCGAGATGAAATGCCATGCGGAAAGGCAACTAAAAACAGATTTCCAACGCTACATAAGACAGGCCCAAAATAAGTTAATAAATGTCACTAGTAGTAGTCAAAAAGCATCAAGCAAGTCATCACAAAAGACTTTACTATTTTATCAACATCCTTTGAAATTGAATGATGATGATTATCAATGCATTATGTATAATTGCTGTAAACACCCCATTTTTTGCCACCCTCTGCGTAAGTGAACCAATATGGCAGATTTTCGACCTTTAACCCAAAGATTTGTGATTCTCCACTGAACCCCACAGCAAGGTCATGGGCTATTATCTACTTGGATGAATAGGTTGTGAAATTATCTTCAAAATGAGACCGGAATCATCAAATTCTGACTTCAAACAAGGAAGATATCGCAGTTTGAAAGTGCAAGGGCATTTACGTAATTATCGTACGATGGATGCATTATCATTCAAACTTCAAGACATCATATCTTGGTCATCTGATATCAGAATCAGACAATTCAAAGGCCAATATTCTTTATTTTCAGCCCTCTTCAAAGTGGACGTGAAAAATCCCGGGTAGAAGTCACCAGTGGGTCTCATGCAAGCTTTCATGCAAAATTATCGTTAGAACTTCAAAGCTTCATATATTTTTCGTTCTACGTCGGATTCAGATGATTCCAAGGCCGTTATTCTTCATTTATGATATTCTACAAAGTGGACACGAAAAATCCCGGGTAGAAATCTCCGAAGGGTCCCATGCAAAATTACACATGGAAATGATCATTTAACCTTTGGAAATTCATATTTTGGTCATCCTATATCTAAATCAGGTGATTTCAGTTTCATTAAGTTCCATTTTTAGTACTCTACAAAGTGGACGTAAAGAATTTCTGGTAGAAGTCTCCGAAGGATCCCATGCAGAATGGTCAACCAAATTATCGATAATTGGCCTGCTTAAACTTCAGAAATTCATAAGTTGGTCATTTTATTTCTAAATGAGTTGATTCAAGCTTCAATATTCCTCATTTTTAATGTTCTACAAAGTGAACGCAAAAAATTTGGAATAGAGGCTATCGAAAAATTTCGTGTGGAATGACAGCGGAAATGACCCATGAAATGATAGAGAGAGAAGACCCAGTTAATTCCAGTCAATCCAGTCAATTCAGCTCAATCCAAGCCAGTCTTGGCCCAACCCAGTCAATCCTTGTCAATCCGGACCAATTTATGTAGACACATATGCATGTATTTCTTTTATATATTATTATATAATGTATAATATATTATAATATATCATATAATATATGCATATGTCTTGTATGCATATTATATCATATATATTAATATATTATATATGTTATATATATATATAAGGGCAATTAGGATCCGAATAAAGAGAGTCGGTGAGATTGTTGAAAAAGGAAAAATCAAAAAAAATCAAAAAAAGGAAGAAGGATAGATGGGAGTATAAAAAAAGAAAGAAAAAAAAAAAACCAAGAAGAGGGGGAGAATCCGAAAAGAGAGAGATTGGTGGGAGGAGGAGATAAAAAAATATATATATAATAAAGAAAGGAAAGAAATGGGATTGGAAAAGAGGGGAGAATCCAAAAAAAAGAGAAGGATGAACTGGAGATGAAGATAGGAAAATCCAAAAAAGAAACAGAAGGATGGAGAACATGGAGAAGAAGAGGAAGGAGAGGCGTTGAAAAAGGAAAAGGGGGGAAAATCGAGGGAAAAAATGGAAAAGAGGAACTGAGATGAGAAAGGAAGGGAGAGATTAAGCGGTGAGGAAAAAAAATAAAATAAAAAGGAAAGAGGAGTCCAAACAGAGGAAGGGGGGAGAAAACCGAAGAAAAAAAATTAAAAAAAGGAAGATAAAGGAGAGGTTTCGAGTGAGAGAGAGGGGGTCGTTTTTTTTGGGTTTTGGAGAAGAAAACCAGAGAGAGATTCAGAAAAGAGGAGAACGGACAAAAGAGAAAGAGGAAATTCATATTGAGACCCAGAAAAGGAGAGGAGGAGAGAGGCTGTGAGGTAAGTCTGCTTAGTTTTTTTTTTTGTTTTTGTTCTTTTGGTTTCAACTCACAACATCACCCACAAGCCACTTGTTGCACTATCAACACATCACTTACCATTTCACTTTACAGTACCCACCGGATACCCTCAACAATCCTATTGATCTGATTCCACTTGATTTGAATCCCTCATCCCACTGATCCCATGAATTTGATTTTGTCTAATTTAATCTCTACTTGTTATCCATCATTTTATCATGCACTATTAATCATGAGATTTAATCTGGTCCATTGGTATGTTAATGTTGATTTTCTTGATCATATGATGTGAGCCGTTGGATGATACTTTTATTTGATCATGTGATGATATGATAATTTTATTTTGATCATTTGAGGGCCATTATATGAATTTTCATGTGGATTAAAATATGGTCTTTGAGTGAATTTTGATTTGGTCATTTGAATGAACTTAATTTGACTAAGTGTGGCCGTTAATCATGATTTTGGTGAAATAAAATATGACCATTGATTTTGGGACCATATGATAGTATTAAATTTGATTGGTTGGATGATAATCTATTTTGATGATGGAATGATTAAATGGGGCCATTGGATGATGATAAATGAATCTGAATGGTTTGATTATTATTTTGGGTATTAAATGATGATAAATGAATCTGAATGGTTTGATTATTATTTTGGGTGATCTGGATTTTCATTAAGATTTGATTTTAAATGGATTTGAATGGTTAGATTGTGTTTTGAATGATTTTAGATCTTGATCATATGTGTTTTGAATGATTTTTAACCGTTGGATCTTGATCATAGGTGTTTTAAGCCATCTGAACCATTGGATCTTTATTGTGAATGATTTAAATTAATCTGAATGGTTAGATTATGATTTTGAGTGATTTGATTTGTTGATTACCTTTTGAATGGTTTAATTGAATTTGAACGATTGGATTAAATTCATGAATATTTTTTTAAGTAAATCTGATCCATCGATCATATTTGGATGCACATTGCTATATTTGGAATGCTATCACTGCTATATTTTGAATGCTTTCACCTACCATATTTAATTTTTTGGAAAAATCAATAATTAGGGTAGAAAACCCTAAAAATAGAAAGAAAATAACAATTACGGTAGAAAACCTTAAAAATGAAAAGAATACAACAATTTGGGGAAAAAACCATAAAATGAAAAGAAAATAGCAATTAGGGTAGAAAACCCTAAAAATGGAAAGAACACAGCAATTAGGGTAGAAAACCCTAAAAATAGAAAGAAAATAGCAATTAGGGTAAAAAACCTTAAAAATGGAAAGAATACTGCAATTAAGATAGAAAACTTTAAAAAATGAAAAGAAAATAGCAATTAGGGTAAAAAAAAACCCTAAAAATGGCCATATTAGGTCTTGCCATGCTTAGAAAATAGCATAATAGATCATGCCATATAGGCTCTTGCCTTATTTGCAATACATGCTATATTTGAGAGATTTTTAACAATCTTACTATATATGAATTTCTTGCCATAAATGTTTATATACCATATTTAGATAAATAATTTATTTTTGGCAATAATTTAATTTATGCTTCACCCTAGTCGAACTGTCATATCTGTACACCTAACAAACATATTAGGTGTGGGGACGTGTGTTTAGGCACCCACATTCTTGGGGAGAGCATAATGAGAATAATAAAAACCTTAATAAAGAAAGAAAATGCTTTGCCAAACTTTTCAAAAATTAGGATTCAGGATGAAAAGGATAATTTAGGACAATTTTGCCCCTCGATAAACCCTAAACTTAGAATAGGTTCTAAACCCTAAACCTAGAACAGGTTCTCACTTTTTAACCCAAATAGGGTTATCCAGTTCCGAACTACCCGGATTCTGATTCCTAAGGCAAATCCTAAGATACGTAAGCTATTTAGGAGAAATCCAAATTCGGATCCACACCTTAATCCACTTGGATTATCCATAAATCCACTAGGATATCCACCCATATTTTAATCCAAATAGGGTTATCCTATCCAGATCCTAACCCATAGGGTTTCTCAACCTTTCAAGCATAAACTTCAACTTGAACAAAGAACTTAATCATGCACAAGCATAAATCACAGCCATAAACTTTAATCACACCCGAACTACGATGGTGAACCTGATTTTCGGAATAATTCTGTAATACCGAACTACGATGGTGAACCTGATTTTCGGAATAATTCTGTAATACATAGACAATCTGATGGATACAGATTCGGTTCAATGGTATCAAACCACTTGATTTGGTTTGGTTTAACAGATAGAGTCTAGCATAGGAAAGGTATAGGAGACCGATTTCGATCGGACGGTTTGGGTGCCTAACCCCTTCCCATAACCGTAACCTGACGCTTACCCAATCTCTGATGGACCATGAATCCAATCTAAGGGTCATGAGTCAATCGAAGTCTTACCTTGGGATGAGATTTCACATTTCTAAGGTCCTAGACCTTAATCTAGGTGGCGATTTCCAAAAGACTGTGGCTAAGATGTTGTCAACCCGGAACCCTCCGAGAGAGAAATCCTGCCTTGTATACCCTTGTGGACGAATTTAATCTTCTGGTACAAAGTAGATGCCATCGCATTGGCCTGATAGATCCAAGGCCTACCCAGAAGGATGCTGAATGAGGCATTCACAGCCTATTTAACCGGGTTAAATAGGCCGTAAATGTCTCTCCTTGGGTAAGCGTCAGGTTACGGTTATGGGAAGGGGTTAGGCACCCAAACCGCCCGATCGAAATCAATCTCCTATACATTTCTTATGCTAGACTCTATCTGTTAAACCAAACCAAACCAAACCAAGTGGTTTGATATCATTGAACCGAATCTGTATCCATCAGATTGCCTACGTATTACAGAATTATTCCGAAAATCAGGTTCACCATCGTAGTTCGGGTGTGATTAAAGTTTATGGCTGTGATTTATGCTTGTGCATGATTAAGTTCTTTGTTCAAGTTGAAGTTTATGCTTGAAAGGTTGAGAAACCCTATGGTTAGATAGTCCTAGTAGATCTAAGGATAACCCTATTTGGGTCGAAATAAGGATAACCCTATCTGAGTTGGAATATGGATAACCCTTTCTAGGTTGAAATCTGGATAACCCTATCTGGGTCAAAATGTGGATAAATATCCTAGTAGATCTATTAATAGCCCGAGTGGACTAAGGTTGGATAACCCATTCTGGGTCAAAATATGGATAACCCTATTTGGGTCAAAATATGGACGGATAACCCTATTTGGATTAAAATATGGGTGGATATCCTAGTGGATTTATGGATAGTCCAAGTGGACTAAGGTGTGGATCCGAATTTGGATTTCTCCCAAATAGCCTACGTATCCTAGGGTTTGCCCTAGGAATCAGAATCCGCGTAGTTCGGAACTGGATAACCCTATTTGGGTTAAAAAGTGAGAACCTGTTCTAGGTTTAGGGTTTAGAACCTATTCTAGGTTTAGGGTTTACCGAGGGGCAAAATCGTCCTAAATTACCCTTTTCATCCTGAATCCTAATTTTTGAAAAGTTTGGCAAAGCATTTTCTTTCTTTATTAAGGTTTTTATTATTCTCATTATACCCTCCCCAAGAATGTGGGTGCCTAAACACACGTCCCCACACCTAATATGTTTGTTAGGTGTACAGATATGACAGTTCGACTAGGGTGCAGCATAAATTAAATTATTGCCAAAAATAAATTATTTATCTAAAATGGCATATAAACATTTATGGCAAGAAATTCACATATAGTAAGATTGTTAAAAATTTCTCAAATATAGCATGTATTGCAAATAAAGAGCCTATATGGCATGATCTACTATGCTACCTTCTAAGCATGGCAAGACCTAATATGATCATTTTTAGGGTTTTTTTACCCTAATTGCTATTTTCTTTTATTTTTTAAAGTTTTCTTTCCTAATTGCAGTATTCTTTCCATTTTTAAGGTTTTCTACCCTAATTGCTATTTTCTTTCCATTTTTAGGGTTATCTACCCTAATTGCTGTGTTCTTTCCATTTTTAGGGTTTTCTACCCTAATTGTTATTTTCTTTCCATTTTAAGGTTTTCTACCCTAATTGTTGTATTCTTTTCATTTTTAAGGTTTTCTATCCTAATTGTTATTTTCTTTCCATTTTTAGGATTTTCTACCCTAATTATTGATCTTTCTAAAAAATTAAATATGGTAGATGAAAGCATTCAAAATATAGAAGTGATAGCATTCCAAATATAGCAATGTGCATCCAAATATGATCGATGGATCAGATTTACTTAAAAAAATATTCATGAATTTAATCCAACCGTTCAAATTCAATTAAACCATTCACAAGGTAATCCAACAGATCAAATCACTCAAAATCATAATCTAACCATTCAGATTAATTTAAATCATTCACAATAAAGATCCAATGGTTCAGATGGCTTAAAACACCTATGATCAAGATCCAACGGTTAAAAATCATTCAAAACACATATGATCAAGATCCAATGATTAAAATCATTCAAAACACAATCTAACCATTCAAATCCATTTAAAATCAAATCTTAATGAAAATCCAGATCAGCCAAGATAATAATCAAACCATTCAGATTCATTTATCATCATCCAATGGCCCCATTTAATCATTTCATCATCAAAATAGATTATCATCCAACCAATCAAATTTAATACCATCATATGATCCCAAAATCAATGGCCATATTTTATTTCACCAAAATCATGATTAACGGCCACACTTAATCAAATTAAGTTCATTCAAATGGCCAAATCAAAATTCACTCAAAGACCATATTTTAATCCACATGAAAATTCATCTAATGGCCCTCATATGATCAAAATAAAATTATCATATCATCACATGATCAAATAAAAGTATAATCCAACGGCTCACATCACATGATCAAGAAAATCAACATTAACATACCAATGGACCAGATTAAATCTCATGATTAATAGTGCATGATCAAATGGTGGATAACAGGTAGAGATTAAATTAGACAAAATCAGATTCATGGGATCAATGGGATGAGGGATTCAAATCAAGTGGAATCAGATCAATAGGATTGTTGAGGGTATCCGGTGGTTACTGTAAAGTGAAATGGTAAGTGATGTGCTGATAGTGCAAAAGTGGCTTGTGGGTGATTCGGGTGATGATGTGAGTTGAAACCAAAAGAACAAAAACACAAAAAAAAAACAAAAAAAAAAAAAGCAAACTTACCTCACCGCCTCTCTCCTTCTCTCCTTCTCTGGGTCTCAATCTGAATTTCCTCTTCCTCTTCTGTCCGTTCTCCTCTTTTCTGAATCTCTCTCTCTGGTTTCTTCTCCAAAACCCAAAAAAAACGACCCCCTCTCTCTCACTCGAAACCACCTCCTTTATCTTCCTTTTTTAATTTTTTTCTTCGATTTTCTCCCCCCTTCCTCTGTTTGGACTCCTCTTTCCTTTTTATTTTATTTTTTTTCCTCACCGCTTAATCTCTCCCTTCCTTTCTCATCTCGGTTCCTCCTTTCCATTTTTTTCCGATCTTCCCCCTTTTCCTTTTTCAACGCCTCTCCTTCCTCTTCTTCTCCATGTTCTCCATCCTTCTGTTTCTTTTTTGGATTTTCCTCTCTTCATCTCCAGTTCATCCTTCTCTTTTTTTTTGGATTCTCCCCTCCTTTCCAATCCCACTTCTTTTCTTTCTTTATTATATATATATATTTTTTTTTATCTCCTTATCCTACCAATCTCTCTCTTTTCGGATTCTCCTCCTCTTCTTGGTTTTTTTCTTTTTTTTTTTTTCTTTCTTTTTTTATACTCCCATCTTTCCTTCTTCCTTTTTTGATTTTTTTTTTATTTTTCATTTTTCGACAATCTCACCGACTCTCTTTATTCGGATCCTAGTTGCCCTTTTATATATATATATATATATATATATATATATATATATATATATATATATATATATATATATATATTATATTATATTAATATTATATGATATATTATAACGCATATATTATATATTATATTATAATATATTATACAATAAATAATATATAAAAAAAATACATGCATATGTGCCGACATGAATTGGTCCGGATGGACAAGGATTGACTGGGTTGGGCCAAGACTGACTTGGATTGAGCTGAGTTGACTGGATTGACTGAAATTAACTGGGTCTTCTCTCTCTATCATTTCATGGGTCATTTCCGCTGTCATTCCACACGAAATTTTCCGATAGCCTCTATTCTAAATTTTCTACGTTCACTTTGTAGAACATTAAAAATGAGGAATATTGGAGCTTGAATCAACTCATTTGGAAATAAAATGACCAACTTATGAATTTCTGAAGTTTAAGCAGGCCAATTATCGATAATTTGGTTGACCATTCTGCATGGGATCCTTCGGAAACTTCTATTAGAAATTCTTTACGTCCACTTTCTAGAGTACTAAAAATGGAACATACTGAAACTGAAATCACCTGATTTGGATATGGGATGACCAAAATATGAATTTTCAAATGTTAAATAACCATTTCCATGTGTAATTTTGCATGGGACCCTTCGTAGACTTCTACCCGGGATTTTTCGTGTCCACTTTGTAGAACATCATAAATGAAGAATAACGGCATTGGAATCATCTGAATCCGACGTAAAACGGAAAAGATATGAAGCTTTGAAGTTCTAACGATAATTTTGCATGAAAGTTTGCATGGGACCCACTGGTGACTTCTACCCGGGATTTTTCACGTCCACTTTGAAGATGACTAAAAATAAAGAATATTGGCCTTTGAATCATCTGATTCTGATATCAGATGACCAAGATATGATGTCTTGAAGTTTGAATGATAATGCATGCATCGTACGATAATTACGTAAATGCCCTTGCACTTTCAAACTGCGATATCTTCCTTGTTTGAAGTCAGAATTTGATGATTCCGATCTCATTTTAAAGATAATTTCACAACCTATTCATCCAAGTAGATAATAGTCCATGACCCTGCTGTGGGGTTCAGTGGAGAATCACAAATCTTTGGGTTAAAGGCCGAAAACCTGCCATATTGGTTCACTTACGCAGAAGGTGACAAAAAATGGGGTGCTTACAGCCTCTTCCTTATAATAACTGAAATCCAAGATCTATGAGATTGCTTAATGCTTGGAGGTTCTTGAAGGTTCTTGGAGATTCTTGTATTTGTGATGATAGAGCAATATTTGGTTTGTCTGAGTAATAAAATGTTTTTTGATTAATTCTGGACAAGATTACAATTGATTTACTAAAATGAAATTATTTTTATGGCTGAAATTTTATGAATCCTGTAAGGAGCAAGTAGTGTTGCAAATTCATCAAAAGATAACCACCAAATCCAACCATAGTTGAATTGGTGGAATTAAGCCGAATTCCAAATGCTAATTTGTATGAGGCTTTGAAAGTTTTCAAGATAATTGGATTTTTCTTTGCCTCGTTGCTGGGATCAGTTGGATTTTCTAATTGTTTAGTTGAGATAAAATTATTCCAAATGCTCCTATATATCTAATAAGTTTGACTAGATATTCCACAGCATCAATTAATTAATAAAATCTATTAAAAAAAAATTGGGTTATTGGTGATACAACAAATTTTTTTTTCTCTTGGAGGTGATAAAGCTCAATTTTGAATATATTGCCAAGGCCTACTAAAAAAGTGTTGGTCTAGACTAGAATCAACATAAACTTTGAATATTGATCCAAAACAAGCTGATGGGTGTTGCTAGTAGAGGCCAAAAGGCATCAAGCAAATCACACAAAAAGCTTTGCTATTTGATCATCGTCCTTTCAGATTGAATGATGACAATTATCAACGCATTTGTCATTATTCCATAGAAAAAAAAGTACAATTTTTTAAAATAATCCTAGTGTTGGTAACAAAGTTGAGTGGGGAAATATCTATTGAAAAGGTATATCTACCTTCAAGAAAACTTTTGGTACCCGACTATGCAATGACTTATGTCAGCAGCTCAACAATAACGTCTTTCGATCGATTGTGGTGGGATGAAATTGTGGCAACAGTTGTGTCAAGGGCAAAGCCCCACAATCAAGCATTGTTGTACGCAAAGCTAGACAAAGTGCTAACAATTCATAAGAATGCACGTTTGCAAGGGTTTCCAGATTTCTACAAGCTTTGTAGATCTATCAAAGAAAAAATATTCAAGTAGAGAATGTCATTGTTGTTTCAATTGCTTGAATTCTAGGGTATGCATTGAACATACCAAGAAAACATGGATGAACCACTATGTACGGCCACCCAAAAAAGAGACCACATATATTACGGTACTGCCATTCAAAAGAGGGATAACACATAAAGGGAGTGTTGGGAATAGTCCCATATTGGAAAACATTGGCACCTGAGATATCTTAATATATTAGTTGGTTTCTCTACCTAATAACTTAAACAAAGCATTAGATAGAAGTAGTTTTCTATTATAATTGGACACTTATCTGATTTTAAGATCAGACTAAATTCCTAGTTACCTAGTGAAGTAAAATTGCTCTTTTGTGAGTTGCTATAAATAAAGATTGAAGGCCACACCTTAGCCCATGTCTGCTGCAGTATTTGAACTTTTTTTTGCTTTTATTCTGTGGAGATTGATAGCGTATTTACTATGGCGATTCAGCAGTCCCCTTGTGGTGATTCAATGGGTAGGTTGGTGGTGATTCCAGTCCAGACCATCGGCGAGGATTGAATTGGTTATATCCCTTCCTTCTTCCTATTTTCATTCTTGTTTCCAAATAGAATTCAAGTATCCTGCGCGTATTCATTTGAAGATTTCTGCCAATCAGTTGCTGAAAATCAACCTGTTTACTATCATTCAATTATTCTGAATTCTGTTTAGGAGACCTTGTTGTGACCCTGTGGTTTCAGTTTCCTATTCCCACCAAGATTTCTGGAAACTAGAGTTTTGAGGTCTGATTCTGAATCTGATTTCAGTGATCATTATCAATTCCAGTGTTTTCCTATTTTCCATTTGAATGCTTTGGCTATTTCTGTGATCTTAAACATAGTCTTATTTCTGAAGTTGCTATTTTGGATTCTGATCAAAGGTTCTGTTGGATTTACTAATAATTTGATTGTCTGTTTATGAATTCTGTTGCTTATATGATTCTTGAATTTGATCTTCCAAAGTCTCTGTTGATTGGTCAGTTTGGTAGTACCATATTTTCATTAGGAATTGCTATATCTCAGCATCCCACCTTGGATAAAGCTGAGCTTTTATATCCTAATCCCATTACAGAATACGGCCTTCAACCTGAGTTCTCTGCAAATCAGATCCTCGGTCTGGAGATATCAGATTTCTCCTGAAATCTGAACTCCAACCTTGACCTGAGATCCAATAGTTTACTGATGATATGAACCTACCTACGTGACTCTAAACCACGTTACACTAACTCTCAAAAATGTGGATTTTAATTATCGACTTTGTGAGCTTCATATTCATGACTCTACAAGAATAAAACCCATTATTAATAAAACTGAGTCCCAATAATCTCACTTGGAGATGCTCCTGTAGTTCTCCACAAATCTCTTCACTCTTGATGTAAATTTACAGAAACAACCATTTGATCCACAGTATTTTACATCAATAGTTTCTTTGACACCTTTTAATTCTCTTTTTCAAATTTTGTGAAAACCTAAATTAAGCCTAGACTCCAATAGAAATTACTTCACACTGTTATAAATGTCAGTCTAAATATAGATTTTGTATTTAGTAAGCTTTCCAATTCCAGAAAATTTCTTCCCCTTATAAATCCCTTCACAATAATGGCATTAAGATTATAGAATCCAAAGAACTGTTAAACCTACCATTTTTTTTTATGTGGATATCTGTTTCACAGTACTTATCACCTGTGATCATGTACTACCGCAGTTCCCTTTGCAAACCATACCTAGTATTTTCAATCACATTGTAAAATTATATTTATAACAGATCAGATGTATTCTTTTATTTTCAATTAGTTGCCTTACTATTTCATATTGTTAAGAGTTCTAGATATCATCTCAGCATGCATCTATAGGTCAGCAACGTATTTTATAAGCATGTTGTGCTAAAAGTGCAGGTACACAAAATACCGCATGCACCCATACAGATGTTACGTGCAGACACAATAATTCAAAAACGAAAATAAGCAATATCTGCCCATTAATAACAGCTCAAAAATAAGTGAAAGCATCTGCATAAGTATAGCTCAATAATGAATTACAAGAGCATGTTGGAACACAGTTGAAAAATTGAAAGGATTATACCAGGTGCCACTAGCACAAAATAACATAATAGGTAAAAAATTTCAAACATTAAGCAAACAACCAACCACCTATGTATCTCTAGCATGTTACCCTTGAAAGTCATAAATTTTTCGCTCAAGTGATTCAGCATGCTTGACCATCTTCCAAATAATGTTATTTCTGCATTTGTGGGCCTATCAATTATATCAAACATTTTTTTTCTAGCCTACCAAAAACAAAAACAAAAACAAAAAAGAAACATATAAAAAGTTCAAGAAGCCATAACTGCAGTGGAATGAAGTTCACCAGTTGTTTGATCAGTATTGATGAATCTGCATGATATGTCATCATCCTAAGCAAGGGGTGAACCTGCAAATTTTGGAGCAACAAGCAAGGATTTAAATATCAGGCATATCGTAACATGGATACACTGGATACGCTAGAATACAGGCATGATAAGCACATGAATGCTTAGGGGACATGCAAAACACAATTTAAGAGCATTTAAAAAAAATTCATGCACTATTTAATACAATAAATAAATCGTCAGTTAGGTTCTAGGTTTCAGGCCTTCAAGCAAGTAAGAACCGATACATTTTTTTTTTATTTCTCACGGAATATGGAACCGTATAATACATATCGACCGTATCGATAATGTATCGTGGCGTATCAAGTAGTATCGCAAGATTTAAAAAAAAAAATTGAGATACGAATCAAGTGTATTGTGTCGATACTGATACGTATCAACTGATATGCCCCGATACGGTAATCCTTGGATACAACATTAAGATGAAAGCTGAGATGATTCTGTGTCTAAGACTGGTTTGGATCCAAGTCTAAAAGCTGGTTAGAAACCGAGTCTAAAGCTGATTCAAAGCTGAGTTAAAAACTGATTTTAAAGCTGAACCTAAAACTGATTTAGAAACTAGGGTTACAGACTCCAAATCGAAGTACATAAATTATTGATCTTAAAATCCACCTCAGTCGAAGAAGTTACTCAAGAACACAAGTAAACTGAATCGGGAAATCAGATTCCAGGATTCAATAAGTGCAGGAACAATTTTCGACATGGGGGTTATTAGTGCAGGCTAGGCTGTGAGAAACTAAATTTGAAACACACAACTTACCAGATATATCTCTAAGGGATCATTCGCGGCCGCCGGTCCCTCCTCTTCCCTCGTTTTTCTCTCCCCCTTTCTCTTCTTTTCGGTCTCTCCTTTCCCTCCTCTTTTCCTCAAATTCATCCTCCCTGTGATCTCTTACCTTTCTCCGATTCTCAAACCCTAGATAGCGATTTGTTTCCTCTTATCGAACAGAGCTAGAACAGGATATGGGCTGAAATACCTTAGAATCTGCGGCCAAGTTAGGGTTAAGAATTTCTGACCCTAAAGTTAAGATTGAGGCCTTGGACTGAACCCAGCCCAGTCAATCCGGCCTTGTTTTCTTATGGGAGGTAGCCAGAATTCTCCGACCTTTCAAACTCTATATTATCATTGATTATATGAAGGGCTTAGCTGAGAGATGGATTTCTCACATGTTCTTCAAGGTAGGGAAAAAATTAAGGATATTCTGGGTAAAAGGGAGAAAATATAAGAACCCTATTGCTCAAGTACTAATCGAATGGTTAAATCATTTGTCTGATTACTCCAGTGCCTAACTTAGAAGGAACAAAATGATTACGAAAAAAAAAAATCCAAAATTTATATTATGACTCATTGCAAGCAAAACATTGTAATGAGAACCTGGTCTAGCTCATAAGAAACCAGAAAGAAGAAAGGGATTGGTTGTGACAAGGTTGTAAATCCATGTGTCAAAAATGGAATCTGTCATGTCTAAAATCGATTAGATTTGAGTCAAATCGATGTTTGGATCTAATGGTAAATTAATATGTGATTGATTCATAATAAAATAATATTAAAACAGTCAAGGTATTAGGTATCTGATGCAGCTTATAGGTTCGTAATGGGAAGGATTTGTGCTCCGTAACAAGGAATGTGAGGAATTTAATTTTAATCCTACGTTGGTCAAGTAGTGAATGTGGGTAAGGCTTCCTCACCCTGAAAGTCAGGTTTTTTTGAATTGAATGCCACGGATATGGAATTGGGATAGACCACTCTCAAAACTGATACATGTTGAAAAGCATTATGATAAGAATATGGTATAATTATTATAAAAGATTTATTTCTCCTCTTAAATTCTATTTACAACGAATAAAAAATCCAACAGTTTGAAAAGGGTTTCCAGAGAAATCAGAAACTTAAAACGTGTTCAATTTCTGGTGTATATACCTTCCATTCCCCTGAGGACAATAGTCTTGAACCTGAAAGGATTAAAGGCTGCTGAACACACCTAAATGCGCCAGGGGGCTGGGCCCTTACGTAAATGAAAAGGGTAGCATGTGTTACTCATAAATATTGAACAGAAACTCATTTAAAAGAGGCCCTAACGGTGCCATATATGAAGTGGAAATCCCGAAAGGAGGACTGGCAGGATCCTATCTATCATTTAAGACTTTTGACCAAAGCTTTGAATGCTGATAATAATTTTGGTGATGACCGACCGTTGAACCCTACACCTACTGAACAGAACAGAGTAGTAAAGTAAGAAGTGAAGCATAGAGATAAGGGTTATAGAGAAGGACCCAAATCATCTCCTGTGGCAGAGGAAACTGCGGCTAATCCAAGGGTTAGAGATTAGTCGATGTGTATATCAATACATCAGTATGTGGGTTGACTAAAATCCAGCCATTGACAGCCCGCAGGTACATAGGAGAGGATTTCTAGATAAGACGGGGGAGGGAGAGGGGGAGGGGGAGGGGGAGGGGGGAGGTGGCGGTGAAATGGTGGAAAAAGATTTCTCCTGTTGGTCAGTCTTTTTCATCTTAATTCTGCTATATCAATTTATTGATATGCTAAGTGAACATCAGTCACTGAATCACTGTTGGAATTTATTCAATACAGAAGAAGATCCAAACCAGTAAAGTAATTGATAATGATTTCGTGATCATATTGCAAATTGATATACCATTGTTGTAAAGTCTTAGTTCAAGTAATCAGTATTGATTACGTTGATTCGTATTGATTTTAGACTTGATCCATCTCTAATCCGATCAATCACCCCATAGGTCAATTTATTATTGAATTTGTACATCGATCTAAATTGGATCAATTTTGGATATAACCAATGCCAGATTTAGAACCTTAGGTAAGACAGTATAAAATGATATAAAAAAAATATAATAATAATAATAATAATAATAATAAACTGGACCCTTTTGTCATTGTCTAGCTTTGTTGCCAAATTTTAATTTATTAATTATTATAATAATTTAATATTTATTTTTTAATTTTCTCAACCCGTTAAATCCATGAATCATTTGGTTAAACCAGTTTGAATCGGATCAGTCTGTGACTTGTTAATTTTAATGAACTCTCTCAATTTTATTGTCTATCATAATGAGTGTTTTTTTTTTTTCTGATTCTGATTGATCCTTGTTTTTTATGAGGCACTTTTACGGATGGCTCCGAGGATTAAAAAGAATTGAACTCAAAGACTTCTTTTTCCTTTAACTTTTCAATAACTTATTAATTTGCCCATGTTGATAGGACTTGGAAGGCATCTGGAAAGCATCTTTTTCCATGTTGATATGAGTTATCCTCTTTTTTCCTTTTTCTTTTCATGCAATTTTATGAGTATTATAATAAGCACGTGGGTAGATTGGAATTCTTTCTATCTTATTTTATCTCTTCATACTTCAGAAAGATGAAACGTAGAATGATGTTGAATGAACATTAGCTTGATTTACCTACTCAAAAAAAAAACATTAACCTGATGTTTTTATCTAAAAAAAAAATATTAGCTTGATTTTGAACGATCATCACAGGTCTAAAATTGGGATCGGGCAAAGCTAGTGTCAACGTTGACACCTGGCACTCGCTCACATCCAACGATATGAGAGTTATTGTAAAGAAAAGTAAAAAAAAAACTACAAAAAAACTCAATAACTCTCATACCGTTAGATGTGAGAGAGTATCAGGTGTCAACCATCCAATCGACACTGGTTTTTCTGAAATTCATTTTGAACTTGAGAGAAGCCCGATCCCCAAAATTGAGTTTCAAATCTAAAAAGAACAGAACAGGTTGGTGAAAGCCAGATGAGATTTCACCAAGGTGAAGCAACAACAATCATTTCAATCGAAATCCCACCCCCTTAATATAGTATCTTTGCCATTTGAATATTGTACCTGCAACTTTACCCATTTAAAGACATTACATAATTGTTATAAATATTAGGTAGCCATTTTACCTTTAGACTTTAGGTAACGAATTAGGTAGCCACAGGAGGAAAAAAAATCCAAGCAATAGTAAGGAAATGGATATTTTGCAAGATTAGTGACCTAAACACCCATTAAAAAGTTTGTCTTTTTTCTCCTTTGAATTTTGTATTTTTGTTGGTTCTTTTTCATATAAAGAGACAAAAAAGGTGCTGCAAATGAATAATTAAGAATTCGAATTTAATTTGCATGTTAAGGAGTATCCAGATACAAATTCCTATATTGTATACATATAGATATTCAACAACTGTTAAAAAAAATCAACTAACTAATGATCTAATTTTTTTTGGAGATTTATCTAATTAATGAAAAAAAATCAAGTAACTAATGATCTAAAGAGTTCTGAAGATTTGTAAAGTTAAGAGAACAAAAAAATAAAGAGAATCATGAGATTAAAAACATGAATAGAGAATGATACAAATCTTCAAAGAAAAGACCAACTAAGAATTTAAATAGATAGTCAAAAATCCAGATTCAATTTATATTTATATATATTTAGAAGTATCCGACACATCATTCATTTATAAGCGTGACAATTTGAGAATAATTCACATGTATGTATTTGTATTCTTCTTAAAATTCCATCACCGTCATCCATATCCAGTAGATCTCACACTCTAGAGGTAGGTCCTATACCACAATTTACTTCTTCCACCACCACTTTCCTCCTCACCGTTACAACGTATTAATAATGGTCACCTCACTTCCACTATCGACATCACATGCATCCTGCGTTCTGTGGACGGCAAACCCATTACTGTCGAACAACTATTAGATCGGATTCTTTTCCATTTCAATTCATCAACAGCCATTAGAACAGTACCAAGCTTTATGCCGTTCCATTTCAATTCATCTACGATATCCAGTTTGGATGGATCAGATCATTGGAGCACAAAGCACAAATACAACAATTAGAACAGCTGAAGGGCATGTTCCAAGGAGATTGAATTGAACCCGGTATCCAATCACCAAATACTATCTTACTTCTAGGTTTCACCAGCAGGGCTGCAGGAAGCAGCAACTGTCCCAAAATACCAAAATTAAATTCCATGGGCATTCATGATAACAACCACCGCCTTTATTATTTTATCACAACAACACACCCCAAACCCCTTTACTGGTTCTTCCTTCTTCTTCTTCCTCTTGCTCTCTTTGTTCACTCTTTCGTCATCTGTACTCTGCAATGGCTGGGAATTCAGTAACATGGCTATTACTGTGTCTGACTTGCTGCCTAACCATCAGCCTCTCTGCCTCATTGGCAACGTCGTCTACGATGAGAACATATATCATCCAAATGGACCATTCGAAACGACCACAATCCTTTACAGAACACTTCGAGTGGTACTCGTCCACTGTAGAGTCAGTTCTTGCGAAACCTGAAACAGAGGATGATGATACAGTCGAAGAAGCTGCAGATAGGATAATCTATAGCTATGGAACCGCTTTCCATGGCTTCGCAGCCCAGCTGAGAGAAGAAGAAGCAGAGAGACTCAAAGAGGACCATGGCGTGGTGGCGCTGTACCCTGAGACTGTATACCAACTACACACTACGAGGAGCCCAATGTTTCTCGGGCTCGAACCAGAAAGCGGTATTAGTGTATGGGCTGATGACA
Source organism: Protea cynaroides (assembly GCA_028583415.1). Classification (NCBI taxonomy): domain Eukaryota; kingdom Viridiplantae; phylum Streptophyta; class Magnoliopsida; order Proteales; family Proteaceae; genus Protea; species Protea cynaroides. Next base: position 134,886,505 of record CM053276.1, read on the forward strand.
TCTTTGACCATGATGTCGTCGTCGGTGTACTGGACACTGGAGTATGGCCTGAGAGCCCGAGCTTCAATGACACTGGTATGGCACCGATCCCCAAGAATTGGAGAGGGGCCTGCGAGACTGGTCGCGGCTTCAGCAAACGCAACTGCAACAGGAAAATTGTGGGTGCTCGGATCTTCTATCGAGGGTATGAAGCCACTTCTGGTAAGATCAATGAGCAAGAGGAGTACAAATCACCCAGGGATCAAGACGGCCATGGCACCCATACGGCTGCGACAGCCGCTGGCTCGCCCGTGCCAGGCGCAAGCCTTCTGGGCTACGCTGGTGGGACTGCAAGAGGGATGGCTCTCAAGGCGAGAGTTGCAGTTTACAAAGTTTGTTGGGCCGGCGGGTGTTTCAGTTCAGATATTCTGTCTGCAATCGATCGGGCTGTAGCTGATGGTGTTAACGTTCTGTCCATCTCCCTTGGAGGAGGGGTCTCTTCTTACTATCGTGACAGTTTGTCGATTGCTACGTTTGGAGCCATGGAGATGGGGTTGTTTGTTTCGTGTTCAGCTGGAAATGGAGGGCCCGACTCTTTCAGCCTTACAAATGTGTCTCCATGGATCACCACCGTCGGAGCCAGCACCATGGACAGGGATTTCCCGGCCACTGTGAAGCTGGGGAATGGGAAATTATTGTCTGGTGTCTCGCTCTACAAAGGCCGGAGGAACCTCTCGACCGATAAGCAGTACCCTCTCGTTTACATGGGCAGCAACTCAAGCAACCTTGATCCGACTTCATTATGTTTGGAGGGTACTTTAGATCCTCATACTGTGGCAGGAAAGATTGTGATTTGTGACAGAGGCATCAGCCCAAGAGTGCAAAAAGGTCAGGTGGTGAAAGATGCAGGTGGCCTGGGCATGATCCTAGCAAACACTGCTGCAAATGGGGAAGAGCTAGTTGCAGACAGTCACCTTCTTCCAACGGTTGCGATTGGAGAAACGTCTGCAAAATCAATCAAGCACTACACACAGACTAACCCACATCCAAATGCCACGCTAGCCTTTCTTGGAACCAAAGTAGGTATCAGGCCTTCCCCTGTTGTTGCGGCATTCTCATCAAGAGGACCTAACTTGCTCACACCAGAAATTTTTAAGCCAGATGTGGTGGCTCCAGGAGTGAACATTCTTGCAGCATGGACTGGGGATGTAGGACCTTCGACTTTATCGACTGATCGCCGCAGGGTGAAGTTTAACATCTTGTCTGGAACGTCTATGTCTTGCCCGCATGTTAGTGGAGTTGCTGCTCTGCTGAAGGCCAAACACCCAGATTGGAGTCCAGCTGCAATCAAATCAGCTCTCATGACCACTGCTTATGTTCATGATAACACACAAAAGCCAATCATAGATGCTTCAACTGGTGCACCTTCAAACTGCTTCGACCATGGAGCTGGCCATATTAACCCCTCAAAAGCCCTTGACCCCGGCCTGATTTACGACATGGGTGTGCAGGATTACTTCGAATTCCTCTGCACACAAAAACTGACGCCAATGCAGCTAAAAGTCTTCACCAAGTCCTCTAACCGTTCCTGCCAACACATTCTTGCAAGCCCAGGGGATCTGAATTACCCAGCTATCTCAGCAGTCCTCCCAGATCAGCCCTCTAACAGAGTCTTCACCCTTCACAGGACCGTCACCAATGTTGGGACTCCCGTTTCAAAATACCATGCCAGGGTTTCACGGTTCACCGGTGCTTCTGTCACAGTCAAGCCACAAGCCCTCACCTTCACGAAGAAATACCAAAAACTGTCTTTCAAGATCACATTCACCACAAAATCCCAGCAATCAAAGCCAGAGTTTGGAGGTTTGACATGGACTGATGGCGTTCACAGGGTCACTAGCCCAATTGTAATCACCTGGCTGCCAAAAATATGAATCATTCAACAGTTATTTTGCACGAACTATAGTTGGTTCATCAATAAAAAAATGTATCACAAGGACTTTGATCCGGAAAAACAAAATGTATCCTACAGGGTCTTGGAGCTCATTCGCTTTTGTTACATAGAAGTGTTTCTAAACCTTTTATTACACCAAACATATACGGTAGCTAAAAATTCAAGATACAAACTAAAACACACACCTATGATCCACCCACAATTGGAAACATGTTCACATTCAAAGCAAATGTATGTCTGCCATATATCAGATTTGGCTGACAGTAAAATTATTGTCATTCGCTTGCCATATTGTGGTGCCATCGCATGCGCAAATTTTTTTATAGTTCTCACCAACTCCTGCACTTCTAGCTATGACTGCAGCTGCAATGCCTTGGTCTGATTTATCTTCAGTTTCGTATACCACGATTGATCGACCAATGAGATCAGCAACTCTAAGCATCTGTTTAACGCCAGTGAAGAAGGCCTCACTAGTTTCTTGAGCATCTAATGTTCCCAAGTCACCGAGAGCCTACAAACAAAATCAACAGCTTCACTTGGTAAAAAAACTCCTAATGCCATCAACAACATATGGTAGCCAATAATGCATGAAAGGAAAACGAGGAACCATTGGTTTTGCAGAATGAGCAGCCTGACAAGTGACAATGATTTACAGGAACATCAAATGCTTCATTAAGGATCTGTGCTAAACTTAAAACAACAAATCAGAATATCAAACAAATATATTCACTTTCAACTAAAATTTCGCAAGCAGTTGTTGCAATCAATGGAGAATACAATTGATGCTCTTCTCCTTCATAATTCACACTGCTTTTCAGTTTATGTTGCTAGTTATCAAATCGGTTCAAACACTGTCAATTTGCTTTCTGTTAGCTCCTGCAGTTCTGTTTCAGTTTATTACGATTCTTTATTACATCATGATTGTTCTATCTAGCCATCAGATCATGACAAATTTTGCAGATCTGACCTGTAAACAAAACAAACCCATTAAATGAAGTTTGTCTCTAATCTGATTCTGTTTGCCGTAATTACTGAGGATTTTCTGTTTCTGGTCCTATTATTTCTATTCGTTTGATATATTCTGACCGTAAATTAGAAAACCCCATAATTTCTTCTCTTTCTTGTTTCTCTCTTTGCTTTCTTTTCCCTCTCATTATGATCTCCTTTACTCTCTTGTTTCTCTCTCTCTCTCTCTCTCTCTGGTACTTTTTCTGTTGTGTTTCTTCTTCTTTCTCAGTCTCTTTTGCAGGTTTCAGCCATCTATTTCCTGCAACTACAGATTAGTTCTCCCTCTTACTCCTCTCCTCCACCTCTTTCTTCATACTCTGTTTCTTGATCATTTATCAGATCTGAATATCTGATTACATTCATGTCTATTAAACCTGAGGTCAGATCTCTTTCTTCTTTGAAACTTGATATTCTGATATCAATTTCTGTCAATAATTCCTCGAAGTACTATTCACAGGTGCCGTTCAGGTTCCCAAAACAATAATTTTCTCTAACACACTCTCTCTGTTTCTCTCTCTCATCCATTACTATTCAATCCCCTTTTCCCACCACCTTTCTATGGTAGTTCAGCCCTAAATTTTGAAACCCTTGGTTGTCCAATATCATTAGATCTTAGGAAAATTTCATGCACCTCCCTTGTACTTTGCTTTAAAGGCACCCAACCCCTGAGTTCACAGATTATTACACGAACCTCCCCTAATTTGTTAAATATGTATCCTACAGACTGACACTCCGTTAGCTGATAACGTGGCCTCCTCTAAAATATTTGAATGCCAAAACTACCCTTATACACACGTTAAGTTACCCTTTTACCCTTAACAAAACATATTAACTTACCATTGCCCAACAGCGGCTGCAAAACTTGCATAACCGAGAACGCAGGAGAAGCCAATGACCTTCTTGCGACGCTGGTGGCCGTGATTGATGCCTGCATGGCCAATGATCTGCAGCGGCATGACACCTTGTATGGGTACAACCTCAAGTTTAAAGATGAAATGTCAGTCTCCTGTTACTTCTTCTATAACTGAAGGAGATCTGTTTGTTGAAGACATTGCCCTATTTCCCAAGCCCAAATCCACTTCAAGGTACTGAACCACTGACTTCCTCAAGCCAAATCCCCTCTAAATCAAGAAGAAGCTTGCATGGTCAACATTTCTGAGTTTCAGACGTAAGCAATGTCCCTGAGACTAATACAAAAGATGATTCCTCCAGAATTTAACATCAATTGACTATAACTGAAGCAGAAAGGCAAAATTTTAACTCCACCGCCTCCAACAATGCTGAGCGCAACCACAACCTTAACCTCTCCCTTGCCCGCGACACTTTTGACGTCATAGTCCATGCCAAGACTGGAAGCTGTGATCTCACTAGGAAAGATCACCCGAACCAAGGCAGATATGAGGGTTTCGCTTTGTACCCCTCGTCTGCTTTCGAGGCTAAAATATCTCTTGACCACGCGCTACTCCACCATCCAGATAAACTCGGTGACATCGCTTGTGAATCTGCCGTTGGCGAAGATCAACAAGGTGAAGATTGTATGGGTGGGGACTGTTCCACCATAGATTGATGTGTTGAAGGGAGGATTTTCTGAAGCGCAAGAACTTGCGGCGGGTGCTCTCTTCAGCCTCACACTAGATAATGAAAACAAGAGGAGAAAGAGTGTCTCCGGAGAAAAGAGACGCCGGGGAAGAAGGCCACAGGAGAGAAGAAGAAAATCACCAGAGAAGAGGAAAGCTTTCTTGAAAAGTTGCTGAGAAGAAAAGAGAAGACAAAGTGGGGAGTTTACAATAGGAGGGCAAATGAGTCATTAAACATTTTCTGTTACCATGTTTACAGAGTGGGGTGCGGTTGTAACTAACTGCGAATTCAAGGGTTGGGTGCTTTTAAAGCAAAGTACAGGGGAGGTGCGTGAAATTTTTCCTTATATCTATAGTCTTTTTTTTTCAATTCATATAAAATATGTTCCATTAGAACAAACAAAGCCATAAAGATCGTCCTGGTTAAGATCATCTGGTCAAGCATCCTGCATCAAGGATTCATCCTTGCCAAATCTTAACAAGCTTTAGTAGGTGTCTTTCTTCGCGTGGACAGCTTCCATGGGCATAACCGGATCAGCATGGTATGGAGGTTGACAAAATGAGTGAAAGCTGTGTGCCGAAACAAAAGGCCGATCATTTAAGTTTTGAGACATGGTTTTCTCAGTAGTTTGGGGTGATATTTTGTCGATTGGTGAGTGGTATGGACTTTTTCAGCTTCACCCTTACCCCCTCCGTCCCACAAAGATGGTCCTATTTGAGGTTTTTCATCATTCCCAAAAGGCTGTTCATTTAAAAACCCAGATATGAATTTTGTCAGATTCCCCATAATACCCCTACTTATTCACACATGTACTGTATTCACTTGCCATAATTTGTTTCCTTCTATTACATAAGCCAAACTAATAGGGTAATGGTGGAAACAGGGTTTGAATTAATGTGTGATTAATGCATTAACAACAACCTCCTTAAAATGTGGGTTTTTTCAAACAAGACAAACCTCTTTAGGACAGAGGGAATATGACTCATAATGGAAGAGGAGAGAGGTCCACTAGATGGAACTTGGAAGATAAAATAGTTTATAGAGAATCATGAGTTCATATATATATATATATATATATATATATGAAGAAAATCAACAAGTTAAGTAGTAAGAAAAGCAAAGAGAAAGGTGTCTATTTATTGTCTACATTCCCTGATTTTAGCAAGGTACCTTTTCAGTGTGGGAAAATTGGGTAATGTTGTTAATAGGGGATGAGTTAGTGCCCTGGCAATTATAGAATGGTGATAGATTGTAGAGGTCTCATTTTGTATAGTGTGTTCATTTGTGGACTGCTCCTTTCTGTATAGCATCTTGTTTATCTTTCATAAAAGTTCTTTTCACTAGTACTGTAATATATCTGACCTTTTCCTCATTAGAAAGGAGGTTTTTTTTTTTTTTTTTTTTTTTTTGGGGGGGCATAACTAGAAGTTGAAACTTCACAAGGAGTTCATTAACTCAGCCATTAAAAAAAGAAAAAAAATTATGGAATATAAAATATGTTTTTCTTGATTAAATATTTGGAACCGAGCCATAGAGATAGGATGGTCAAATAACTCGGAGTTAGGACGGTCCATTTTTACAACAAGTACATTTATAAGATAGTATTCTGACTTTTAATATTTTGTGCTCCATAAAAAAAAAAAACAAGTATTTTCCTATATGAGTCTGAATAGGGATTTATGCATACTTTTAATTCTCTGACTTTATAGATTGGGTGAATATTGTACAAAATTTTCTAAGGGGGAAAATCATGAATCCTCCACACCTAAAGTTCAAACAGTGACCTGATTCCAATTACCCTCCTTGATGTTTTACCATTGGGTTTGGGTTCAACTTTCACAATGCTGTTCATACTAACAATGACTTTAGACAAAACTATAGAACAACTAAAACCCAAAAGGAAAGCTCTGTAGAAGCATACCTTTTCTGTTGCAATGTGATTTGTTGGATTGAATACTTTCCCAGTGCTTGCTGCTCCTTTTGTCAGATCTCCAAACTCATTTATGGACCAACCATGTTTTCCAGGTGTCAGACCAACAAAACTGGCTTCAATTCTTGCCAATTCTATATTCACCTGGGCCAAGCGAACAACACCAAAAATTTTGGGACCTTTAAACTCAGCAACCGCTGCCGACACTAAAAAATCTGCAGAAAATTTTAAATTTGATTATTAAACATAAATTATAGCTAAAAAGACGTTCAAGAGCCTGCCATAGGCAAAAATGAAAAAGCTCTCACACGCTAAATGTTCAGTTGCAGATCAAACTGCAAAGATGCCAATGATATAACCAAACATTAAAAGTCCATTTTGATGCTCCAGAAGCAAAGCATTATATTCATGTCTTGAGCATTTGCTCTTAGTTAGGATTTTTCCCAACAATCCCCCACATGTGGTCCCTCTTTTGGGTGACCGTATATAAATGTTTAATTAACGTAAGACCTAATTGGCTCTAATACCATGTAACTAATATCCAAACAACACAACCAGAACTAAAGCAACAAAAGAAGAATGAGCAGAATCGATCTGAATGCTATTCTCCTTCTCTGCGATCTCTGTTTATAGAGTACAAAGGGATAAGAAGGGTACTCTGATCGACGACCTCTTCTACGATACATCTCGATTGATTGGTTTGTGCAACAGAGGTACTCCGATTGACCAGGTTCTAATTTTATAAATCATGTAAATAAGGGTTCCAAACCTGTTGCATGTATCACATGCAGGAAGACAGCTAATAGAGGGAAATCTTCAACATGTCACCATGAGAGGAAGTCCTATTTACAATAGAGATAAGGAACTCCACATGTCAACATGAGAGGGAGTCCTAGTTACATAATGAGACCAGACGTAAAAGAAACTAAAAGACTTAGTCAAAACACACTTCCACACGGTTTGCAATCTAGTCCTTCATTCTTCACACTGTAGTTTGTTTGGGGGTGGGGGGGGGGAATAGACCACTGTAATGGGTCAAATCCCTTGTTGCTAACACTCTTTCAGATTCATCTCAGCCAGCATCTACTAAATCAAAGCTTGGGTAAACCAACAAAAAGGGAGTTAGTTTCCTTCACGACCAATACTTTTTTGAACCTACTGGATCTAGTGCTAAGTAATTTTTCTACCACTCCAGTCTACTTCTAGTTTTCACTTTCCACTCAACTTAGACCTATTTAATCTATAGTTGTCAAGGCGCCAAGGCAAACCAAGGCGTTGGAGGCCTGATGGAGGCCTAAGGTGACCAAGGCGGCTTATTTTCCAAGGTGCCTCAACACCTAGGCGACACCTTGACAACTAATCACAAAATGTATGATGCAGATACAAAAGAGGATCTGCTGGTGGTGAGTATAAGAAAGAGAAAGAATGAAAAAGAAGAGAGAAAAGGGAGATTTGATCTCCCTCCTCCTGATTCTGTTCATCTTTATTTTCAGGTGTGATCTTTCCTTCTATTCTCTTCAACTATTCCCCTTCTTCCTACTTCTGATTAGTATGCAGTTCCCCTCTTCTCTACAAGTTTTAGGTTACCATTAACTTGAGCATCAGTTGTGAATTGAATCTTGTTCTTAAACTTCAGATTCTGATTTGTTTATTGATTCTGGTGTGAGAATCTTCTCTCTCCCTTCCTCTCCAAATCCATGCGAGCTCCCTTTTCTGCATGTGGATCAATAATTTGTTTGAGAAAAGATGAATACAAATTAAAACAGAACCAATTGATTCCTTTTTCTCAACATTCAAAAGATTAAATTCATTTTATTGGATTACTCAACCAAAAGTGAATTCAAACACCACCATAATATACCTACAGTGATCGCGGATGATTCACAATAAATGCCCGAAATAATGCATAGTGACAGCATGAATCGGTTTATAATTGGAAGGAAAGAGAACATTTAGTTTGGTTCTACTAGGTTGTACCAATTAGAAGGCAAGAATCAAGGATTCTAGTAACTATTATTGGCTTCATCCTGGTTGCAATTTTTGGTTCAATAAAACAGCCAGGAAACAACTTCAATTTGCCTCATAAATGGGAAGGAGGGGGATGGAATTCGTGATTTACTTCTTCTATCTCTGCACTATATCTCTGTGTAGTTTCATGGAAAACAGGCCTCTTTTCTTGACCTTTTTCTCCTATAGTGCCTGCTGGATGTATGCCTTAAATATTCTAATAACCCTGGCTAACTGAAACAAAAAGTGGGTTAAGGGCCCGCTTCGAGTAGTTCTTGGTTTGCTAATCTCGATTTATGCTAATCTCTTTGAAACAAAATCAGATACTATTTGAACTTTGACCCTCGTGAAAGCAAGTTAAAGCAACACTCTGCCAGATTTAATCTAAGTAGACTGCAGTTTAGACAACTATACTAATCACATTGATCAATTATTTTACCATGTCCAAATTTCAAGTTCATTTGACATCATTTTTATATTGTCGAAGTGGTATTTGAATAATACTTATTTCCTGGATTATAAGAATTTTTCCCAATTGGCCATTATTTATTGGATTGTTATTTATTTTGGTGGGATGGAAAATTTCAAATAATTGTTGTAGTCCCCATTACTGGCAGACTTGAATAAGTCCTGCTTCAATTTGGTGTCAACACTCCAATATGATGTTGAGTAAAAGGTAAGCGATAGTGCCTGATTCTCATTCCCAGCTATTTGTACTCTGAATCCATATAAAGTCAACCTTGATTTCTTCAAACCTTCATTCACCTCCATCAGATTGATTCCCAAGGATGAGTGCACATACTAGATGAGGTAAGACTGCTTTCCCTATGAGATGTCATAAATTGACGTAGGCTCATTCTTACCACAGATACAACAACAACAACAACAACAACAACAGCCTTATCCCAACTAAATGGGGTCGGCTACATGGATTATTGTCCGTTAATCAGCTTTATTCTATGTCATACTTGAAGCAAGGCCTAAGTTATGCATATTTTTCTTCACCACCTCCCTTAGAGTCATCTCAAGTCTACCCCTAGCTCTTTTTCTTCGATATGAATCAAATCACTCCTTCTTACGGGAACATCTAACCGCTTTCGTTGAACATGACCATACCATCTCAAACGAATTTCTCATAGTTTATCATGTATCGGCGCTACTCCAAAATCAACTCTAATACAATCATTCCTTACCTTATCTTTCCTAGTTTTGCCACACATCCATCTCAACATCTTCATCTCAGCTACACTAAGTTTATCTATATGATGTTTCTTAACTGCCCAATATTCCGCACCATACATCATAGCTGGTCGAATGACTGTCCTATAAAATTTTCCTTTAAGCTACTTCTTACCACAGATCCACTATGAAAATAAGTTGATTTTATAAGCTTGATTCATCCTCATCCTGTAGGAACTCTTTTTTTTTTTTTTTGTTCTTTTTGCAGTTAATGGGCCATGGTAGGGTTTGTGCAGTCAAATATTTACACAAGAAAAATGAAAATGCTGGACAAAGTGAATAAGTGAGACTGTTTTCTCAACAAAAGTAAGAAAACATCGTCCTAAATGGTGACCCCTTTAAAATATGATTGTCAAGTCAATGAAAGCCCCGGTTTATTTATACGTAATCTGGGAGTGCATTTATTCAGAGAGCACCCCACACCTACACCCACACCCCCCACCCCACCCCCTGGTGTTATGCCACACTATTGATGAATTCTTGCATTATTTTGGAAGTCGCCTAACCCTGAGTAATTCTGACTCATGAGATTACAAAAGCTTTCCTTTTTCTCAAGTTAATGCTGCAACTTCGTTTGAACCTTTGAATACCATTCCCGCCTTGTGCAGACTACGAATAACTCTTTTGTTTTTGTGGTCAGGGACTGATAATAATATTCAGAGCTCATCTAATTTCTAGGAAAGAACAATTAAAAAACATTCCTCAAGCTTTTTTCTTTTGGTGAATACCAATTCTTATGTGCATAAACATAAACTAGAAAAATAAGAAAAGAAAAAAACTGAATTAATCTAGGAGTGGTTGCTGTTTAATTTAGTATGAATATTGTAGTGGACATCATTGAGTGCAGCAGTAAGGAGTGTATGATATAAATCAGATTAGTTAAAAGACCAAGCAGTAGACTAAAAGTGACATGGGAAGTAGTGAGGAAAGATATAAATAGTCTAGGCTTGACAACTAACATATCCTTTAAACAGAGATGAGTGTGAAATAGAATCCACGTAGCTGACTCTATTTAGTTGGGAAAGGCTTACCGAATCTCGTTGAGTATAAGGATTGATCCTTGGCTACCTAGGGAGCTACAAGGTTCAGATACGTTTATTACAAGAACCCAATGCTGGAATATTTCCCTCCTCGGTTCATTACAGAGTCTATCGCACAGATTAGTAGCCCTAGCTCTAGAACGCAACATGATAGACCATGTTAGCCCACAGAAGAATTGGGAAGTCTGGTGTGTAATCAACTTGAATGTTAATGCCCTCATTACCTGCGCCCTCAGCATTGACTCGCTTAAAATGGCCATGTATATTGGAAGTACTAATTCCATTCAGATACCAGGTTTTCTGACGAAAGTGTTGTGGAATATTGTATCAACAAGAGATTGCGAACAAATGCTTTATTCCCTCCATGCCAGTGGACTGTCACTAAAGGCAAGTGAGGGTAACTCTTACTATAATATTCTTTTGCCCAATCGATTTGATCCTGCCCACTGTCTTGATGGTCTCAATCGATCTGACCGGATCCCAACATCATCGCTCCCACAACGACTGTGCACGGCATAATCTTCTCAAATGGTGAAGTGGGATGCCTACTCAGAAAGATGGTTAGATCTCCAAATATTCAACACAAACGCATGCCATAACATCCAATGTCTTCATGATGACAGATACAATCCACAGGAGGTGCACAATGGGGTGATAAGTACCAAAATTTCCAATTCTTTCAACATGATCGTTGTCAGTCAAATGCAAAAAAGAAAATCTGAGTGTTCCTCTAAAATTTAGCCTTTAGAGAGCTCAATAAAGAGACGAATAACAATATCAATTTTAAAGAACCTCAATCGAGGTCATCTCAGACTTAATGCATTCTGAAAAAGGAGGAGATAAGCAATACACGAAGTAGGATATATATATATATACATATATGAAGGTAATGGACCACAGAAAAACCAACCTCCGGGATTGCCTTGGCCAATTAACCGAGTTTTCCGACCCGTCTGTTCCAAAGCATCGATCATTGTCTTCACGGATGAAGAACCAACAACCCTGACAACTTGGTTGCTCAAGTCTGCTTCAACTCCTTTCACCCCTGAAACCACAAATTCTTTCTGTGAGAGTGGGGAAAAAAAACTTCAGCATGAGTAACGAAAACCAATAACATTGTTACGTATCTTGTGAACTACATCCGAGAACTCACCCTCGAGAGTCATTAACTTATTCTTGACAGCACTCACACAGCCATCGCACGTCATGTCCACCATGAACTCTGTCTGCGGTAAAACCAAAATCCAACTTCACAAATATATCAAATTGCTATGTAAATTTTTTATGAAATTCTCTGAGATATCAAACTCACCATCAACTCCGGTAGAACTCCGTCATTCTGCAAATCGAATTTACAAAAAAATTTATTCAACCAAAAAATACAAGTGAAGATGAAATTCTAATAGTTATATTACAAAGAAACGGAAGGGAATCTAAAGACCTGCGCAGGAAGCGCCTGCTCGGACGTGGGAGAATCCATGCGAACAGCGGAGTGGAAAGGACTAAGGTTTCTCACAAGGCTCAGACCCGAACGATCAGGACTGAAGATGGAAACGAAGAGGAAAGGAGGGTTCGGTGGTTTGGAGAACAGTGACTTACAACTGCGAAAAGGACCGTCGGATGAAGACGAGAGAGTTGCTACAGCGACCGCTGCGGGAAGAACAAAGGCTGCTGTGGTCGTTAATGTCCTGAGAAATGCCATCGCCCTTTGCCTAATGTTACTATTAATTGAGGCAAAATTACGACCCAAAAAAAAATAGGAAATTTAAAGAAAAAGAAAATTTGGGGAAAATTCGGGAAAGAAACTAGAAGGAGATAGAAAGCGGTAGGACTTGCAATTCACAGTTTTGTGCCATGTGTTATATTGGTTTTGTGCTGGTTCGTCTTTGTCTAAATATTAGATATTAGGTTTCCACGCTATTTTTGGAATCCAAAAAAATAGAAAAATAATAAAAATAAAGGAAAGATATAGAAACATTAAATCATTATTATGTTTTTTTTTTTCTGCTTCCAAACATAGCATAAAGGTACATGAATGGAGATCATATCAATTTAATGGGAGATTAGCAATTTATTTTATAGATTAAATTTTTTTTTGCTATGAAGGGACAAGGATTTATTTGTTAATGAGGTATATATATTAGAATCTTATAACTTAATAAAAACATGTAATTTCTTTTCATTATAAATTAATCGTTATTTTTTTTTCTGATAAACTGTTAATTCATTGAGAATTGATACTAGAACATGAAGATACATCGGATTCATATCAGAAGATAAGCCAACGAGAGTTTGAATTCCACCACAACAGACCAGAGCCCAAAAACGCTTTCCTGGCCACTTGATGAGCCACCCCGTTATGAGTTCGGGATACATGACCACAAAAAAAAACCTTAAAGAACTTAGTTTTCTATATACATATATCATGTATCACCATATATAACAAAACATCAAGGCACAACCGTTGCCTATTGATATAGTACCTCCAAATTATCTGTTTCAACATGCACAGATTTATAACTCTACTGTATAGTTATTTGTAAGCCTTTCCGAATAGCTAAAGCCTCCCCCATAGACGACGAGGAGAATACCAGATCTTCTGCTGCTGCAAACAATGGCCGCCCCAAATGATCCCTGCAGACAATGCCAATAGAGCTATTATGCCACATTGGTAAATGATGTATTTGTTCTAGTTTGGACAAAGAGATCAAATTATAAATTAGTTATGGGTCAAACTTCATTGTCTAATTCAATCAAGGGAGAAAGAATATTATCAGTCTATGTAGATGACATAGTTTCCATGTAGTCAAGTTTATAGTTCTAAAATTATAATGTTTTGACATAAACCATTTAAGTTAATTTACGAAACCCTATATGGTGTTGTAAAATATAAAGATAAAAGATAAATTTACAACTATCTCCATTGTTGCCAGAATTTCAAGTTCATCCCAAAGATTTCAAACAATTACAACTGTTCATTTTTTCTTCTATCAGTGTTGAACATAATGTTCAATGGACAAATCTACCATTGAATGGTTTGTTAGTAATAAATCACTTCCACCATAAAATGTCAAATTTAATCTTCCTGTTTTACATAAAATTATAAAAGTTATATTCTATACTAACGTTTATCTTCTTTCTCGTTCTCGATTTTCATCTCCAACGAGCACGAGCTTCGATTCCACCGGCATGCTTCAACTCTGACACTCCTTCTGTGAATGAACTCTAACAGTTGAGTTGTATGCTTTCTGGACCATCTTCCAACAATGACCCACTCATCTACCTGCACATCTACCCCTAATTTTCGATTTCGTGGAATGGCACCTCTGCACATGAATGAGGAGGGTAAACAAAGGGGGAAGAGAGGTTAATCATAGCAACGAGAATTTTACTATCATTACCTATAATAATGAGGTACTAAATTTTAATTCATTTCCATTCAAACTAAATTATGTAAAATGAATAGTTTATTTGAAAACATGTGATAAACAAATAAAAGATCGAGGCCTTAGGCTCCCACTCCATTATGTATATAAAAGACCCAGGCTCCCACACTAGCAGTGAAAATGCACCTAGTTTTGCGATGTGATGGTTCGGATGAAATTGAAACTAAGGATGACAAATTGATACCAAAATTGTATACCAAAACCAGTATTATACTTTTATATAGATATTAAAATAACTTTTTTTATTCTGTATGTTAATGATTTAAGTTTTGGTGTCGTTTTTTATCCAATAAAGTAATGGTTCATATCAATATATCAACAGTCCATACCAAATTAGAAATCGAAGCGCGTACTTGATAAGAATCGTATTTTGTTTTGTACAAAACCGATACTATACTGGCTAAAAACCATACCGAACAAGCATAATAACGATAAAGGAAGATTATATTTCAATCAATACAATACATTAATAACAATGCATGCCTTTTTATTTTTGTATGGTACTAGATTTCCAATTGAAACCATTAACTAAAATTACGAAAACAAATAAACATACACTCAAGTCTTTTGCCCCTACACCAATTAATTTTAGTCTAAATGGAAGTGACATGAATAACAGATATGACTTTCGATATGGGAGTATACATGAATGAATTTAAGTATAAGTTTTGACATCTCACCCACTTATACAGTCAAGAAATAATTAAAAGCATTAAGTTATTAGTCGGTAAGAGATTTATATTTTACCTATAAACAAAGGGCCACCAAAGTCGTGAACGAGAAAGTCCTAAATTTATTTTGATTTTTTACTTTTATTTTTTTACATTCACATTTAATTTGAAAATGATTTATTATTGTGTCATTATCAAAATTGCCATTATCATGGCGTATTTTGAAAGTAAACATGTAAAATAATTAAATTTACTCGCTTCGGAAAAGAAGTTGTGTTATATTAGAAGGGTAGAAAAAAAAACAGTCTGCCATCTTTTTTTTTTTCACTAATGATTGTTACAATAAAATTTATCATAAATAAATAAGACAAATTATTATTGTCACAATGGTATGTTATTTTTTCAAACGTTACAAAGAGTTTATTTTGCCACATGGGCAAATGATGTGTCTATTCCAACTCAGAAATGTATGGTCTAGATTAAACACATGTCGGTTTTCAAGTTCTAAGTCAATAAAATACCCATTTTGTATTGGTATAAATCCTCTTGATGTCTATAATGTCTATGTATGTGTACCAATACTTTAAACATTACTATTCAGTCTCTCGATTTTGAATGACTTAGATTTATAAAAAAAGGCAAAAATGAATGAACTAGATTTGTCTTGTGATTTTCACAAAAACCAACAACCTTGTTACATGGATAACTACATAATAAATAAAAAAAAACCAATGCCATTTATTTGAGAGAGAATGATTATGAGAAGATTAGTTGATTTAGGATTAAACGACATTTGTATAGGAACCTGCAAGATGTAGTTTATTGCATGAATATACTGAGTTCCCAACCTAAATCGCTCAATTACTATTTGTTCAAGTACTCAGTGTCTGGTTGGCCAATTCGTATCAATTTTGGACATGATTGATTCCAATCTGATCCTATTTTTAATATAATTATGGTATCAACCACATGTTAGTTTCGTATTGATTTTGTATATCAATTTAATCAGATTGATTATGGACATTGCTAATACAGTGTGAGATACCTAGGTTTAGAGTATTGATCATTGAACATGATTACTAACCTAAAAAGTAAAACATGGAAAACAAAGATCAAACCTAAAAGGCCTACGATTTTAAAAAGACTACATTCCCTCTTACCAAATTATAGGATCCAAGTTCAATAATGTAAATGCGAACACAACATTAATATGAATTGAGTTGGTTTTAAGGGGTTGTTGGTTATGAGTTAAGACTGAATTAGATGATTCACAAGTGGGGGGAAAAATTTTGGTCAATAGGCTCAATACCAATCCAATTGTCACAATTGGCTTGATGCCCACGTTTTTTATGATTTGATTGATTTGTGAGTCTTTTTTTTTTTTATAATATGATTTTTTTGGAAATTTTACAGGTACCTCCCTTGTAGATTGCTTGAATTTTAATTTTCTCGCAAACTTTTAAACAATTATAATTACCTCCTCCCCTACAAATAGATTATATTACAATTAAATCCACTCTATTAGGCGCTTTTTGTTAGAGAAGGGGGAAGTGACGTTTCAACCTTCGGACCCCTAACGGATTGGACTTAATTGTAATATAATATGCTTGTAGGGGAGGTAATTGTAATTGTTTAAAATATTTGGAAGGAAATTAGAATTCAAATAAATTACAATAGAGGTTGCTGTATTTTTTTTTTTTTTTTTGGAGGAGGGGGGGGGAAGACAATTAATTCGATTAAATTATTATTGATACATGTCATAAAAGCTTTATCTAACTTATAATCGATAATATATTACCAAAAAAAAAAAAGGATAATCGATACCAGATTAGTATCGACTGGATCAACAATCGGATCTGACAACAAAAGTAAGACAATTCAAGAGTTTAAAGATGCGATTAGACCTTAATGATGGGGTCCAAAAGTTAACCAGAATATCAAGAAAATCTCAATAAAGAATTCTATCCTTTTCATAATTCTATCCTTTTCATAATAATACGAGACCGTGACACCTAAAATGCAGTGGTAGTTGTCAACCTATTATGGACCCACATCGACTGATCATTCATTCATTCTCATGCCATAAAAATATGACACGTTTCAAGAGTTAGTTCAATGTTTCCGGTCGCTCCCAATGCGCCCGCCGTTAAGGTGTATATTAGACATAAAGTTTGCGTAATTACATTAAATTGACACGTTTTGGGTTTTGATTGGCCAACTGTTTTCCATTGGTACTTTATAGAAAAATCAATTTAATTATTATTCAATAATCCATTACTAATCACCTAACACCACGTCCTGTCCAATTCCAGATTTTGAACACGCGTCCTCAAGCCCATAAATAAACTAGGGGTATGATAATAGTGATATATGGTTCTTGGGTCCCTCTGTATTTACGTGTACCCTATCAAATTCTCTCGGCTCATCTTTTTTTTTTTCCTCTTCCTGATGATGTGGGATGATTCTATGTATCAAGCTCATAGACTTCTTTTCTGACCACACCAATCAGGAGGGTGGAACAATTATATGCTTACGGTCCATTGCGCCTCAGATCCTACGTAGACAGCATTTAGGGGATCTGGTGGCTGAGAGCATTGGACGCGTGTCTCCTTGCACTCTCAGCTGCTAAGAGCATCTTGATCCCTTTATTGCCGTTAGCACATGATAGGGTTGTGTATGGGTTGTCCACGGGCCGTTTCGGTTCGATTTTTGTCTGGGTCAATTCAGTTTGATCTTATACACACCCCAGCGGCCCAGCCTATGGGTATCAATGGGCTGGTTTTGATTCAAGTGAAATTGATGTCGGATTTTATAAGATTTGACCAAAACATATTCATTAAGAGGTTTAGGCTGAGTGGGTTGCACTGTACACATTAACTAAAAAGGCTGATCTGGTATCGATTTGTTACTAGTCTATGCTTATTGTGTTGATTTCGGGCCGGTTTGATTTCAAGTCCAACTATTGGCTTAGTAGGGGATGCTATTTTACTTTGGTGCTTATAAGGTTAACCACCATATATCTAAATCCCTGACATTGATTTAATTTGGGCCATGATGAAATTCGATTTGGGTTCTATTGGTTCAAGCATAGCCGGTCTGTCTTAACAGTTCGGTTTCGGACTAGCCTGCACCAGGACTAAGAAGTATTATAACATACTAACCTGAAAACATGTCCACTATCAGTTCAGTCTGGATTGGTTATGAGTTAATTCGAACCAGATCAGTCCCAAAATTGATACCCCTACCTTAGGCCAATTATTAATGTTCAGTGACTTTTTTTTTTTTTGGTTTAGGTCCTATTTCATTTTCAGTTCAACTCGGTTTTAGGGCATTATTGGGTTGGATTAATAGGCCTTTATTGACCCACCATTGATTTGGTTTCAATTTACTATATGTATATGTTGTAATAGGTTATCTTAGTGGGTTCTATTTTGCCATTATCAGACTGGTTCAATTTGAATGATGGTTTTCAACATTTATTTTTAATAAAATATTAACTTAATGAATTCTTATCAATTCATTATCGAAATGGTTCGATTTATTTAAATTTATCGTTTACTCGAATCTGATATTGATTTATTATATTCTAAAAATACAATCTCGTCCAATTATTATATAATAAAATTCGGTTTCGATTTAATCTGAGTCGAAATGAACTGGTTCGATTCACCGCAAATTTTGATACTCTTATAGACTAATAAGAGCTTTCCCCTTTCGCCTTTCGCCTTCGATTTAAAGATGCCGACTGACTGTCTGACGTGTCAGCATTGGACCAAACACGTCATCTATTTCGGCATCTGTTGGTCAAATAATGCCACGTGTAAATATACTTCAAATGGAAAAGGCAATTTTCTTGTATTTAAACAAAAAAAAGCTGCTGGGGTAGGGATAGCGTGGCATACAACTATGGGGCGACGTAGTAATCTCAATCTACTTTAGTGGCACAGTTTAATTGGCCCACGTTGCTCGGGAATAATAAAGGAAGAGTCAGTTGGCCAGTTCCTTTTCGACACGTGTTGAACGAAGGACAGAACTTGGACTCTCAATCCGTCCATTTCTCCATTGAAGGCTTTACCGGTTACTTTTACAGCCTTAACTCTACTATTTTATTTTTTATTTTTTTTGGTAATAACTCTACTCTCTTTCACTAAGAAAGAAAACCACCAGGAGGCGTTATAGGTTCTAGCGTTTCACGATTATGGGAAATAGAACGTCATGGTAGACACGTGTCGAGAATGCAGCAGCAGTGGTCGGTGACGGGCAGTACGGGCAGATGACCGTGGAGTTGGCTAACCCAGCTGCTTCCACCAAAAAGAAAACCGACCACGTCGCCGTTTCTGATATAAACTTCAAACACCTCGTTTTTTTTTTTTTTTTTTTTTTTTCCGTTTCATTTTATTGTTATTTCCTCTTTAAATTATTTCTACCTTACTACGCCGGAAATGAGAGACCGCGAAAATCGATTTTCTTTTTCCCGAGTTCGTTTTCGTGTTCTTTTCTGACTATGCTGATGCTGCCCCTTACGGCAGTGTTTAGCCGGAAAATGGTGAGTGACGACGAAACCCCGGTCAAATCCTGGGAGATTCGCCGGCGAAGAGGAGTGGTGGTGAGCCGGTCCTCTGCCATCGCGGGTGGCACCGGCAAATCATCTTCACCGACGAACAACGGGAATATTCATCGAAAGCGTCTGGACTTTTCCCAACGTCCTGACGATGGCAAGAGGAGTCGGAAGTCTTCTCAGTCGTCGCCGTCATCCTCCTCTTCATCGTCAACGCAATCTTCATCGAGCGGAGAAGCAGAAGTTTCGGAAGCGATGCCGTCGACCACCATCGAGAATTTTCTGGCAAACGATCTGGTGCCGGCTTTCGGTTCCATATCGGTATCAGGACGATGCCGCGAAATGGAGGACGCCATATCCATACAGCCGGATTTCTGCCGACCGGAAGTTTCTGGCCGCCGGCCGCTGCATTTCTTCGCTGTATACGATGGACACGGCGGCTCTCACGTAAATTCCACTTCATAACTCAGTATTTTCAATTTTAGGGTTTTATTTATTTGTTTATAGTAACTCGTAAGATCGAAGCTAATCAATGTTTTTTGGGTGCTTTAATGGTTTGATGGATTTGAGGACTATGTAGGTGGCGATACTCTGTAAAGAAAGGATGCATGTGTTCTTGGAGGAGGAGTTGATGCGAGTGGCGTCGAACAATTCCGGTGAGGGCAGCAGCAGTAGTTCGGAGGAGAAATGGAAGACGGTGATGGAGAGGTGCTTCGAGCGGATGGACGAGGAGGCGCTGAGCTCATGTGCATGCGGAGACGACAGCGCACCATGTAGGTGCGACCAGACCGGGGTGACTTCCGAGATTGTGGGTTCCACCGCCGTCGTCGCTGTTCTTACTCCCGATACCATCCTCCTCGCCAACTGCGGCGACTCTCGAGCTGTCCTCAGCCGCGGCGGAAAGGCTATTCCTCTTTCCATCGATCACAAGGTTTGTCGTTCACCATTAAGACGTTAACCAACCAATGATGAGAAGCGCAGCTCCGCAGACCGCAGAGCTTAATACATGAATCTCTGAAGCTTTCTTGAATTCGCTTTTCGTGCTGTTGATGGGGAACGAACATGAAAATACGAAGGATGAGACCATGATTCCCCCAAGGAGGCCGCCCAATGGACGAGAAAGGATTATTCCGTGACCTTTTTTAATATAAGCACGTGGCATATATGCCGAGTTAAAATATCAGATGAACTTAACCATCTGATTGTGGACTCGACTGTATCTCCATCTCAAATGTTGACTTTTGAAACACCCAAATTTACTCCTTATTCATTACCTACCGCCATGTGCATTATACTGTCACGGTCTAATGGTATTTGAAATTTGACCCCGGGGATGTGTTTTAGCTTCACATCTGTCGCCTGGACCACCCGGTCTATTTACGTTTCTGGTTCTTCCAACAAAAGAGGGGGAAAGAAACGAAACGGTTTTTTATTCTCTGATGGATTTTTTTCGAAGGAACTATGTTGTTCTTGACGATTGTAATACGCTTTGTCGCCTACATTTTTGTGACGTAATTTTAATTTTGTAACAGCCCGACAGGCCTGATGAACTAGCAAGAATTGAAGCAACCGGTGGCCGTGTTATCTACCTTAATGGAGCTCGAGTGCTTGGAATCCTAGCCATGTCCCGCGCTCTCGGTACTCCATCCTTTCAGACTTGACTTAAATTGATATCATTATTAGTCCTTTCGTATGGTTTTTAAGTTCTAATATCCAAACAGTTCATTCTGTTGGGCCCCCTTTTTATCTGGAATACAACTGTATGGTCATTGGACACATATTTGTTGATTCATAGTAATGCCATTTAGAGCTCATGAACATTACCTGCCATGTTTTGTGTTTGCTCTGCGTTCCTGTTAATTCTTCGAAGGTTTCGTGTCCCTCTTCTATTGCATCACAGATGAGCATTTAATCCGAAAACAGGACCACTGACATTATTTTTGTATTAGTTGTGGATTCATGTGGTTCCAAACTTCCAACCCAATGGTAGGCTGTGCTTGATGGTTGATACATGGGTTCACCATATAGAAACACTGGTGAAACATCGGTTGGCTGTTAATGATTAGCAACATCTTACGTAATGGTCAGTTGGTAGGCTGGGTAAATCTTTGAAAAGTCCTTGTTTCTGATATTGACCAAAGCAAACGTCCGTCCTCATTGATGGATCTTCAACACATCTGACATAAAGAATTCTTATTACAGAAAGAAAATGCTTTTTATATATTTGGCTCTTTCCAAGACTTTATGTCGTGTTCTGTTGACGAGGCCGATCAAGACAATGTTGTACACGTCTTTCACCTACGTGTTATGACATCACATGGCCAATCCAAAAACATCCATCCGATATCAATTTATGTCATACAGTCGATCCACTAAGGTATAGAGCAACGGTGTAGCATCAGATCCCAAAGATAGTAAGTTCAACATCAGTCGGTTCGGATCTCCACTTAGTTTCACTCAGGCTTCATCCTGGTCATGCATGGATCATCCAAGTTCCAATCCATTACTTTTTCAATATTTTATCATTGGAGTGTTTTTTTTTGATTGGAATCATTGGAGTGTTTTAGTTTAATGCTTTAGGGTAATACAAAACAATTGAATATTATTTAAATTATGTTAAACAATGTCATGAAGATTGTCTCAAAGAAAAATAGATGGCAGTCTGATAGTGATGTGAAATTATAGTTCATTATTTCCTACTGTATTATAGACAGTTTCTAGGACCAACATGTATATAATGACAACTACAAGCTATAACATTCTTCAAGAGCATCTTACAACAATTGCACCTCCTTAATATTTTTGCACTCAATTCCTAATAGTAATCTTACTCCATAACCAGGTTCCCTTACCAAGTTATTTTAATGCATCGAGAACATAGTGGTCTTTTGCTGCCCTGTTCTATGAACTACTCTAAATTTATTTTTGTTCATCACTTCATTGAATGCTTTTATCAATACTTTAGTTTTAAAATCATACTCCAATTTCTGTCTTTTTTTGTTCCCTATTTTTGGTTAGGAGTTCAGGTGGAATTTTTTGCCAATCAAGACTTTCCATGTGCGGAGAGGAACTTTTGTCGGGATTAAATCCACATCAGATCCGGGTTTGCCAATTCGGACAAGCTAGGTCTAGGTTTCCAGTTAGAGCATGAAATATAATAACTAGATACAACTGGCTTAACACCTTAAAGCCTGGAAGATCATCTTGGACAGCGATTTTGCCTCCACCATTCAAATGTTACAGCACAGTATATGCCCTTTTTGGAATCTTGACAATCTCTTATTCTCAATCATTTAGAACCTCCATCAAGATTGGGAAATCGACCTTGGGAATACATATGAGACTCCAGCACCCTTTTCTGACTGAGTGGCTTTTTTTTTCCATATTTTTGCTTTGCTCAGGCCTCTGGCCTCTTAACTGCTCCAGGTCACCTATATCTAATGGGAAGGGTTCTCTGAGCAGTGGGGTTTCCTGCAGTCTCCAATGGAAGGGGGTGAGATCGGATCCGTCAGTAGCGTGTAGGGAAGGAGAGAGAAAGACGGGTAGATCTCCGCTGTTCAGACGAACTTTCCGAAATCTAATTTTCTAATACAGTGGAAAAACAGATTTTAAACCACTGAAATTATGTTTAGCTTTGTAATGAGTAAAGATTGTTTGCATGTTAATTAATGTTTTTTATTTGTACACGTCCAGTTAGACAGGGAGAATTCAAATCAAAACTAGGTTGGACTTGGGAGTACCTATCTCCAATCCTGGTTTGGTTTGACTGTCATGGATTTCAGTAAGCTGCTTGTTCTTTCTCCGGAAGGTAAACAACCCCAATACAGCCTACAAATCTTGCCTTTCTACCTTCCCGTTCCTTTCAGCGTCGACCTTTTGAAACAGTCATTTAACTTGCATTCCAATTCCCTGGATTTAAATCAATGACTTAAGGACTTAATCATTGCAACTTCTAGGTTTAGTACCTGGAGACTGTTGCTTGTCATAATCCCACATTGATATTTGTGGATAGGATTCAGTAAAGAAGGTCAGAACTCCAATGACCGAGTGGGGAAAGACATGATCCATTCAATTTTATGCCCACTCCTATTTGAGAGGATGGTCATTATGGCAAAGTGAAACACAACAAAGCATAAATTACATAGAGCCCAGCCATGCTCAATACTGCCAACTGCCTCTCCCAAAAGGTCAGGTTAAATGACACAATAAAATAACATCAGGTGGATTGCTTAACTATGGGCTGCACTTTCATCGCTGCTTCTTGCACCTTTCCTTCATGTTGACCACTTGAAACCACTCAATACATTCCACCACCCTTTTGATATTTTGAATTGTGACATTCATTTCCCCTATGGTTTTAAACTCACATTGGATCATCCAGATGATGTTCACACCACCTTCCAAAATAGCTCCTTTAATTCCTAAATTTGCCATTATTCTTACCGTCTGTTGAAAATCTTTTCACTTCAATCACAAAAAAGATCTTAGAGAGTCTATCTTGGCCTTCCCCACCACAAAACTCCTACTATGATCCCTGATGATCAAATATCTGCCCAAAATTCTCTTTCTGGTACGACCCACTCATAAATTTGGTGCCATAAACCTGGACTGGCCGTCACCCTAGTATTTATTTTGGGTTGATTATTTCCACCACTATCTCCAACAGGTTGAATCATGTTACCATGAACAAACTATTAGACGTTTGACTTCCTTTCAGATGCTGGGCCAAAATGCAACCAAACAGTCCGTGGCCTCATTTCCACTCCCAGCCTCAGGCCAGGTGACGCGATATATGGAAAGTTACATGGGTCCAAACTGTACCATGAGTCTGTAGCTTCATATCCAAGACATTACAATTGATTGAATATGTCCCAAAAGAAAACAAAAAGATGTCTGTTCTATTTCTCTTTTCAAGAAAATGGTGTTGACATTGTTTATGGGTTAGTAACGAAATAAATCCCTCAGGGAGCCATCAGAGTGCGAAGACTGTCCTTTATGGAGTTTTCCTTCTGGAGTGTCTGCAATTCCAACCACAATATGTAGAAAAACATCTCTATGGTTGTTTCTATGAATATATTTAGATGAACTAAACACACAGGTGCCAATTCCTACGTTAATTACCCTTAAGATGCCTATTTCTACCATATGTTTTGGGTGCACAAGGGGCTCCACAGAGAAGTCTCCACAAAAATCTTTTCTGCTTGATGGAATTATTCAATGCTACCAATTATTAATTTTTCTGTTTCCACCCATGATATTATTATGGGTGTGGAAGTGGTAATTGGTGTTCTGCTCCATCTCAAAGTGGTCAGCATATCTGCTACATGGCAGGTTCGTTGAGGACCAAATTTAACTGACAGTATGCCCCAACCTCCTCCCCTGTTCCTGAGTGAAGTTTGAGTTCAAATATTCTCTGACAGCTGTCAAAATGAAGTAAAGAATGCTCCAAGACACAACTATAAAAGTTTTGGAACATTAAAGATACAAGGGGAAGATGCAATAAATGGTGAACCATATTATTAAAATACGAATTTGATGACTTGGTATCCTTTCCCATCTAGTGGTGTGGATAAACCCGGACACTCAAGAAATCCATTGGACAGGTGGATTCACTTCTCTTTGGCCCACTGTGGAATGCCACATGGTGGAAATTGGGGTGCCTGAACTGCCTTTGCTATCTGTATCTCATACTGTTTTTTTTTTATCTATGTTCTTCCATTTAAGCTCTATTGGGCCTGGAGTTTTAGCTCTGAGATACAGCTCAAATACTTTGTGACTTCCATGCTTAACTAGATTCAGAGAGTGAAAATTTAGCTGGAGATCGAAACTATTATTCAAGGGAGTAGGATTCAGGAGATAAGAATTGTGATCTAGTGATGAGGATGATCTCCACACGAATTATTGTGAATCAAGTGATGGATTCTGATAGCTATCTATGAAGACCAAAATGCAGTGGTATGATCAATAACTGATTTCATATAAATTTTAGACATGATAGTACTAGAACATCGCTGCTCAATGTGTTTAGCTAATTTGTCTATTATTCACCAAAAGTGTTAGGGGGCATATAACTCCACAATTTTAAACTGTGAATAATTCCTGATTGAAAATGTATCATGAATTCATGATTCATAATTGCGTGTATTTTTTTCATTATTAAGTTTATTTGTGGACTAATCTTTCACATGGCAGAAATAGGTCTTCCAACCAGGGACTCCTTCCTGGTTGGGCCAACATGAGCAGAAATTGTCATTGTAGTTTCACCTTCAAAATGAACTATATATGAAATTTTTCCATGTGCTGAATTGTCAACCATGTTATGGATTGATTATGAATTCATCAGTGGAGTCTATCCCATCTGACTTTTACTTCTTGTATTTATTAGGGAAAAGACAATAATGCACAAAGGAAGGACCAAGAAATCCACAGAACCACAAAAAAATAAGAATAAACAAGGGAAACAGCTTTACAACATGGAAAATTATTCCTAATATATAATCAGGAGCACACCACTTCTTGCTTTGCCGGATCATCTGCCACATCATTTGCCTGCCTGTATTCAACCTGATGTTAATTGAGTGATTGACTCTGACAGCTGTTCAGACTCTGAGGTTCAAAATCCAGCTGGGCCATAATATTGAGATTCATACTTTCATATGAATTTTTTTTTTTACTAACAATAGTCCTCAAAACATGGGCACGCATTTCTGTGGGCTCTTCACCACCTGATTCAATTTATATCCAGTGATTAATTCTAACAGCTGTTTTGACTCCTATGATCTAAATACTGCTGTATAAACATATGATGTTGCATGTGATCTTCGGGCATAGGAATAATATTAAAATAAGTATATTAAAAAGTAAGAAAATAATCCTCACATGGTACTGCATACTATGTAAGAGGAATTTAGGATGGATTTAGACAGATTCTTATTTTGGTGGAAAAGAAAATAAATTTAGATTTAATTCTAATAACATTAGTGCCCGGAAGGCTCGCACAAATTTCATTAAGTACGAACATCTTATATAATTTAAACATAAAGGCTGTACTTTATTATGCTACATATCACAAAACATGTGTCATAGTATAGCATATTACCATACATAAACATAGGGTTTTTGAATCTTTGGAAAACCTTCACCGGTTATATTAAGAAATTAGTTGGCTAAAAATATGCAATAAAGAAACTAATCACTTTTCATTAAATAGGGAACTTAAATGATAAACGGTATGACGGTAAGGTTGTCATATTACAACCTGGTGGTCACAGGTTCGAAACATGGAAACAGTCTCTCTGCACTGCAGGATTAAGGTTGTGTACATTGTGCCCCTCCACAGACCCTGCAATAGCGGGAGCCTCGTGCACTGGACGCCTTTTAAATGATAGAGGGTATGGATATAAAATGTATCTACTCTCTAAAGGTGCTCTAATGCATTCGTATAGTTTGGCACTGATTGCTGAGACTGCTTCTCAATCTCATGTGTCACCTACTCATTTCATCTTTTGCCTTCTAGTTTCTACTTGCCCTTTAACAGCATAATTATGGGTGTCCAGCATAGAGATGATTCCAGTTTGGACAATTAACTTCTAATATGAAATGAATTTATTTCGTATACAATGGCTGTGATAGACTTCCAGCTCATCTCCCTTTCTTAGTGGTACGGAGCTTGATTTTAGGATCTTCAAGTTTTACCTTAGCATTCAAATGCTAGGGTCGAAGCAAGGTGGTTATGGTGTTATTTGGGCTCTTGTCTGGAGGTTGAACAACTATAAGGTCTTGTGTGAATCAAATTCTTTCCTACTATTATATGGCTTGCTCTCAATTGCATCGAAAGGAAATGTTTCTTTGATATGTTCTGATAGTTTGGACTTATTTTGACACAGTGGTGTTATCATATGTAATTATTTTTCACTTGCAACCACTAATTGTTGGGAGTTGTCTGGTGTTTCTGACAGTTTGCTCCCATAGCTTTCAGCCCCTTAGCCTTATAGTAGAGTAGGTAAGAGCTTATGGTAATTTAAAAATGTAGGGATCGCTCAATTATGATTGCAGGGTTTAAGGTTTTGCTCTATCATCTGTTTATGTACCCATTTTCACCTATTGCTTTTATTTAGTTACTATGAAAGTTGTCCAGTTTATTCCAAGGGAATGTGGTTTGTCCATCTCCGGTATCCATCTCTATCTTCTCTCTGTTTGGTCCTATATTTCTGCAATTGGGAATGTTTGTTTAATTAAAGGATCTTCCTATATTTTCAGAATGGACAGCTTATTCTCTGTGTTTGCATTGTGAGGGAGTTTACTACACTGATTAACTCAGTAATTGATGGGGGTAGATCTTTCAGATTTGGAAAAATGTTTAAGAATGTTAAAGAACCACTTATATGTTTTGTCTGAGCTGCTCATCAAATCATCTAGAAGATAAAAATTCATTGCTTATCTACAGCTTCTTTATTACAGGAAGTACTGCTGTGTTCTATTATTTTCTTGCATATTACAATTGTATGCTTTTGAGACTCTGGAAGCAAATGACCTTTATATGTTATATGTGAAAACACTCTGTTTCTGTTCATTTCGTACGAGCAACATATATACGTTGTGTTGGAGGAAGCAACCATTTCAAATTTGAGTTTCCAATCTCCTTTCAGTTTACACTTTCACAAGAGAAGATTATTTTCAGTTCAAATCATTTACGCTGGAAGCACGTCTGATATAGGTTCTTTTGCACATACACATAGGAGGATGAAGGGTGTTTAATAATTTTAGAAACCATTTCATACTGTAGGTATGGGACAAATGCTCTTGCCAGATTCGTATTTTCCATGGTCGTTGCAAGTAGTAATGATTTCTCATTGAAAACTAGATAATTCACTAAATTCTCGTGACAGATGACTAGATGAGGAACTTTGATAAGATGTGTGCATGGTGATCTTCACTGTCATGAAACTGACTTGTGAAGCGTGACGTTACAATAGTGCATCAATTGAAATGTTTATTCTTATTATCTTCCAAATGTTGTTATTTTGTTTGTGAATTACTAACTAGTGTTTTAGACTGATTTCTCTTCCCAAACATATGCATTTTTCAAACAGGTGACAAGTACCTAAAGCCGATAGTAATCTCAGAACCAGAGTTAACAATCACAGAAAGGACACCTGAAGATGAGTGCTTGATCCTTGCAAGCGATGGCTTGTGGGATGTCCTCTCAAATGATTTGGCCTGTGAAGTGGCTCGGAAGTGCCTCCACGAGGAAGTTTCCTCCTCGAATGCACCCAGAATCCTCAGTACAGAGCCTGCAAAGGAAGATAGTGCGGCAGAACAAATGAACCAATCAAGATGCTCTCTGGCAGCTGCGTTACTGGCTCGCCTTGCACTTGGACGGAAGAGCTCAGATAACATCAGTGTCATTGTCATTGATCTGAAAAGAGGTTGAGATGGAAGGAATTGGACTGGTGCACCACTCTGTTCCAACTTTTGAGGAAGAGGAACAAACATATGTACAGGTTTTCACAAAGCAAAGAGAGAGATGAGGGGGAAGGATCATCATGCAGGATGTGGGAGTTGTGGAGATTATGTTCTCTCAGGCTCTGCTATTAAATGGAACCCATTAAAAAGAGGAAAATGTGTAGGTTCTGTTTTTTAATGACATTCAAATAGTTGGACATGATGCAATCGATTAGAGGGAATTTCATGCAATAACTAAACAGGATTTCAAAAGGTTTCTCCATTGCTGATGCATCTCGTCATGGGTGAGAGCTGAAACTATTACATCTGAAGTTGTGTGAAGGTCCAAGACTCATGACTCGAGAGGATGGCTTCCTGTCGTGGATCAGTAGGATGGGTGCGTGTTGTTGCATCTTGCAACTCGGTAATGGTGCAACTCAGATGGCTTGGATGATTTAGTTTGGATCAGACAGAGAGAGGGATGGGGTATTTATTTTTGGTTAGGTGTGCTGAATGGATCTGAAAATATTAAAAATTAAAATTTTGAAAATTTCTATAAAAAAAATTCACAAAAAAGTCCAGAAAACTATTCCCTAATTATTAATGTGAAAGAGGAAAAATAAAATATATATTTTAGAAACATTATAAATATTAAACAAAAAGTACAATAAATGTGTTAAAAATTAGAATTTTTTTTTTATAAATTATGATTAAAGATTTGACAAATGGTAAGACATTAATAACCCTTTGACCTATAAAAAATAAAAAATTACAAAATGTGATTCCAAATATAATAAGGATTTTATATTTATTTTTAAGTATTTAAAATTCAATTATTTTTTCACACAAGAGGCTAGTATTATCATTCACTAAAAATGGTTCTACATTACAAATGTAATCATGATTTTACAAATTCAAAAAAACAAAAACATGTATTAATCATCAGTGTAAATATATTTTTATATTAAAACTACAAAGCTCATGTTTCAAGATAGTGAGATTTCGCTCCATATATTAAGAGGTATCCAAATCCTTTCCTATCAGAGGTTCAGTAGGAAGGGTCGCACACCTGTTAGATGGCTGACTCTTGGGGGTGAATCTGAGCCAACACCCCCTTTTCGGTTAAGTTTGTTGGATTGGATGAAGGGTTCGGATTCATCCGAGTTTCAGGTGTTGGCCATCTAACAAGGGTGCCACCCCTTCTCCCGAACCTCTAAGAAGAGAGGATGTGGATTCATACTAAGATCAAAGCAAACTAACAAAGAAAATTAGAAAAAAAAAAATATTCTGATTAAATTACATCAGATTTCATGGAAGAAGTGAGATTTGGGCAACGTAAATCTATAAATCTACTGAGTTTGAAAAGAACGTAAATCTATAAATCTACTGAGTTTGAAAAGATTGGAGCTACGTCAACATAAAGGAAAAAGAAAAAAAAGGAGTAGGTAAGAGTCTTCAAATTTGAAGAGATTTGGGTTAAATTTTTTTTGAATTTCTGTTGGATACCTACATTTGTTCTTTAATTATTCAAATTTTATTGTCTTAACTTTTTTTTTTTTTCTGATTTCTCAAAAAAGCTGAAGTTTCATATCTCTTTCTCCCCCCTGTTATTTTAAAATTTCTAATCACTGCCACCAAAGCCACAGCCACGGTCTCTCTTCCCTCTCTTGCCCTCATTCTCGTACACAGACACACTTATGCTCTATTTCCTCTCCATATCTGACTCCTGCAACATCTCCATATCTGACTCCTGCAACATCTCCGAGCTCACATCCCGTATTTTTTTGGGTAGTTATCCATTTAAAAAATGGAATGTGACATTTTCAAAAATCACAAAACTAATACAAACCATTCATTCTTATAATTTTTTTTAATCTAAATCAATATTTCTGTTCAAAGTTGGGAAACAGCACAATAACGTTTAAAATACAAGAATACATTTATGGACATACATAGGATATATCATATATGCTCAATATAAAAAGAGTATCTAACTGAATTAAAATATAAAATTCAACACACAGCTAATCAAGCTGTTTCTTTATCCAACAATTGAAATAGACACATAAACAAACTGTGGCAAAATAGATACCTTTTGTGATGTTGAAAAAACAGCAGATCGTCTGAACAATATTCACTTTATTTGTTTATATATAATATTATGGAGGAAAAACATCACCCAATAAAAATCTTACACATGACACTCAAAATCATATTAGTCGACCAGGCGCAATAGAGCGCTGCTCGGCCTCTCCTGCTCGGAGTCATGGTTCTATCCAGTTACATCTCCTAGTAAGCCGCATAATCCTATTGGGGTACGTCTCCTAGTCGGAGTCCAGAGTCCTAAGATGACTAAGTTACGTCATAGGAGTCATTCTTCTAGTACGATACGATGTCGACTATTACGGCCATACGACCACTTGTATGGTGATACGTGTCACTCATATTATTGACCGACTTAGTTTCCTTGGCTACGGTCTCCCACTCCTACTAAGGGTCTATGACCTAGGCATCCCTCAGAACGATACCTGGCAATCCTATTGGCGATCTATTTCCCTGAGTCCCGATACTTCTATGCTTCTTCCCAATCTCTATAAGTAAAGGACGAATCTTCAAGATAATATTTACTTACATTCTCAAAATCATCCTACTATTCACACGCATTCTCTCTCTTACGCTCAAACTCTCTCATCGTTCCCCTCTTTCTCTAAACTGGAGAGCTATCTCTTGACTGTTTACATTGGGAATCTGATTTAAGCATTGGAGTGTATTCGAAGTTTAGTTGCCCAACTCCCCTGTTTAACTTCTGTGATTGCAGATCGTTCGGATCACAGACCGATGGACAATTTCCAACCGTAACATATAACTACCATTTTTAAGTTGGCATCATTGTTTTTCTATACTTCATTTTTTTGTCCCCTGTAGGACATAGAAGACAAAGTGGAGATCCTCTCCCTTCACGGTGACAGGCTCATTATAACTAATTGTACTTACATAGAGCGAAACGGAATTCAAATTTCTTTTTCTTTTGATAAATGGACTCAAATTCAATATCAAATTTTCTTTTTCTTTTAGCAAATGGATTCAAGTTCAATCATGTATTATAGCTTCTTATGATATTGTCATTTGCATCAGCATTTCTTCAATAGATTCTTCACCGAAAGAGTGGTAGACTCATGGATTTATTTCATGGCTTTCGAATGGGTATCCAAATTGGTATTGATATTGGATACGAGTACGGCTAGTATTGATCATATGTTGATGTGACATATTATTTTTTTGATATCAATTGATATCAATCTATATCAATCACTAGCAGCGTTTTTGGGGCCATAACTACAGGGCAAACCGTAGAGAGGCAAACCTTAACTTACCGCAGCTCAATGAGGTACCAATCCAATCATACTACCACCCACACACTTAAGGGAAGACATTTGAAAAATCCACACCCTTTCTTCATCCTTTCGCATAATCAAATCAAGATGTCAATAGAGACGTGTATTCGTCAAATATCAGTTTGGCATTATTCTCCTTATACCGAATCAATCAGAAATCCATACACTGATAATTCAAAACCCATATGGTCAACGAAAAAAAATATAATCTTTTATTTCAAACCCTGCTGTCATCGTCGTGGTGGAAATTTTTATTTCAAGAAAAAAATATAATTTTTTCAACAGCCAAACCCAGTTTACTCACCTCAGCTCCGAAAAGCGACATTTCCATGTGACTCAGTAGTCAGTACTGAGGAAGAAGTAGGTGTGATAAAGCTTTCGCAGCGGTGCTGGCCTTTATTCAAACACTTGCGTTGCAGGCCAAAAACTAGAGAAATTCAGAGACTAAAATCAGTAAAACCACCTCTTCAACACGCATTTTCTCCAATCCGCAGCAATGGAGGTGGCGGCAATTGCAAATCTGGCCGTCCTATCCCTTCTGATCACCGCGGCCGCATCTGCAACAACTCAATACACAAACCACACCGTTGGAGGCAACGCTGGATGGTTCTTCAACGCCGCCACCAACTCCCCCTCCGCTAATTACACAAAGTGGGCGGCTTCTCAGACCTTCAACCTCGGTGATTATCTCAGTAAGTCTTATAATCTCTTTCTCAACTCTTAAATATTAGTTAATTCATTCTTCTTTCTCATCTGCAGATCCCTTTAATTGATAATCTCCCAATTTTTATTTTTAATTTTCCAGTTTTCAACACGAATGGGAATCAGACGGTGATCCAGACATATAACGGGACGGTCTACCAAGCCTGTAGCTTCCAAGATGCACCGGATGGTGATGCGATTCAGTACGGCGGAGGGACTACGGCAGCGAACTCGTTGACGGTGCCGGTGCCGTTGACTCAGGAGGGATCGAATTTCTACTTCTCTGATGCATACGATGGTGCGCAGTGCCAGAAGGGGATGGCATTCGAGATCCAGGTGAATCACGGGCTGGGATTGCCTCCTAGTCTCAACCAGCCTCCACCCCCGCCCTACGCGTCGCCTCCGTCCCCCGATTCTCAGACGACTCCTTCAACATCGACTCCATCCGACCAACAACAGAATTTCTACAATAGCGCCTTCAGCTTCACCTTCTCTCCGCTTCTCCTTCTCTTCATTTTCTCCGCATTTGCGCTAGCTTGATTGACGTTGGTGCAAAAAGACAGGCCGAGTTCCCTTCGGAGTTCTGATGATCTTTAGATCTGGATGCCATGGCGGCCGGCGAGGAATCTTCTTTTCACAGTTTTTTGTTTTTCCCTAAATTTTTTCCCCATTTGAATGGGAGGATATGATCATAACTTTATTATTATTCACAGTTACACTGTTAAATGGGGATTACTATTTATTTTTTGGGAAAATATATTATTTTTAGATTTTCATTATCTTGGAAATTGTTTTTTGAAAGAAATATTTATTCTTCAAGTGGTCAATGCATCATAGATACAAAGTTAATCGGGGGATATCGTTGTCCGAAAAAAAATCCTCTCGTATTGGTCAATTCCTTTGGGTTTCGACCGTGATGCAACAGTAGGAGATCACTCGTGCATATCAATATGTGAGTCTGTGACTTCTGTCATAGATCGCGACAGATGAGAATTACCGTCCATCGTTGTTGGTGAGATTTGAAAAGGATGGTAAAGATTTTGGATCCGAGATCTTTTATGGTGACTGTCAAGCTGGAGTGAGGATTCAGCTGCTCACAATACAAATACTGATATCGGCTGGGATCCTTACTTACTAGTTACTACCGCTTGGCAGCTAGAGAAAAGCAGGTGGTCTTCCCTTGGGTGGACCATTCTTAACCCTTACTACCGCTTGGCAGCTAGAGAAAAGCAGGTGGTCTTCCCTTGGGTGGACCATTCTTAACCCTGTCGCAAACAGAGGACTCACGGTTGAACCGCGGTCAACAGACCTCAAACCCTCCGGTGGGAAGTGAAGGCATCAACGACCCCACTTAACGAGAGTGAACCGTTATGTAGGGAAAATACGAAACCGTGAAAGGACTAGAAGGAAGGAAGAGATAAACTCGAACGAAAGAAAGAATCTAACCGAACGGACATGTAATTTAAGTAGCAATTTATTGTTGGACTGGAAACAAGAGAGCTGACGTGAATTTACATTGTATTTCACTCCAATCCTCTGCGCTGGACCCTCGAGGGAATGCAATGACAATATTGCAATATTGCAATTTGCAGAAGGTACTGAAGAGGGGCGTGACTGATTGATTTTATTGCTTCTTTGTTCAAGAATTCCGTTTAAAAGTCGGAGAAGATGGGTTTGATTTCTGGAATTCTAACGGGTATAGTTGTCGGCATCTCTTTGATGGCTGGCTGGCGCCGCATGATGAGGTATCGCAGCACCCAACGTATCTCCAAGGTACCATCTCATTCCTTTTTGAGCTCTATTCTCTAAAGGACGAGTTCTTGTTATTTCAAGCCTTTTAGTTTGCGTGTGACTTACTTTGGAAATATGACGAACTGTCTCGTAGAACTTATAGTGGGTTTCTTTCACCTTATTCTCACTTGTTGTGTATTTTCTTGATTCTTTATCTATGCCAACTTGAAACCACTTCTTTCCAGGCGAAACTATATCTCTATATCTATGGAAGGTGGATTGAACTATTGTGTGGCTGTGGTATATAATTTCTAGCCTTAGAAACCCCTTAATTGGTGATGAACCTTTAATGTGGCTATCATTGGTTTTGTATTTGTACTCTGTGGCAATGCTTTTGATGTTTCTCTTCAACTCTAAAATTATTATAATGGTTGAATACAATTATTAAAGAATATTATTTTGCATGATTGGTGCAAAACATTGTTGATGCTATTGGTTATGTCATCACCAGGCAGTTGATATAAAACTTCTTGCGTCCCTTAGCAGAGATGATCTGAAAATTTTTTTTGGCGACAATTATCCTGAATGGATATCTTTTACTATGTATGAACAGGTCAGTTTTTCCTTATTTTATCTCCGTGTTCTGTTGGTTACTTAATTTTTTTTCCGGAATGGCGAATTTATATGTAGTTTTCCCTTAACTTCTCAATATGTCATTCAACATAATTTATCATCATTATTATTATATTTTTGGCTTCTATAAATGTCTTAAATGAGCGTAGACTAGTCCTTTCAGACAGTCACAGGCTCGCTAAAAACGGAACTTAGCTTCTCACTGACAGACTTCAGAAATGGCAGCAAGCAAGCTAGCCGTATCGGGGGTTGGGGGGGATCAAATGCTTTGTGTTGAATAGATACTCCTTTGTATCTGTTATTGATTGAAATTCAGTACAGATACAAAGTAACAATTAGGCAATAACTACGATAGCTTTTATACATGTGAGGGCATGCCTTTTATACAATATATGATAGCTTTCTCATTCATAGAATTGTTTGTTATAATTTCTTATTCTTTTCTTTCATGTGCTTTTTTCTTTCTTTTTCTCTGTTGTACTAGAGTTCAATATGCATTTTTCGGGTTCATACTTCACTGGTGTACCAGTGTTTCAATATACATCCTTAAATTGAAGTTTCAACTTTCCTCCACTTTATATTTTTTCCCACAAACTATCTATGGTGTAAAAGTGTAATCAGGGCTGAAGATTCTTCAAACATTCACTTGTAATTTTCTCCTGTTAATATTCACCCAAAAAAAAAAATAAAAAAAAATCTTCTGTTAACACTGCACAGCAAGCAAAGGATTGGGGATTCAGTGGTGTATTTTTAACAAAATAAATAATTCTTATAACTTGAGTTTACTCTTATTCAAGTCGATGAAATGTTTATAGGAGAACACATTTTGAATGCTTGAGTTGACTCTAATTTAAGTTGATGAATGTTTACAGGAGACACATTTAAAATGCTTTAGTTTTGACTTACGAATTGGTTAATTAACCTGTTGCTTTCTCATGCATGAATTTATTGCCTTGAAATTATTTTGAATCTATTAAGTCTTTCCCCCCTATTTGTTTAATCCAAACAAGTTGTTTCTTTCAGGTGGAATGGCTAAACAAGCAACTGGGCAAACTGTGGCCTTTTCTTGTAGAAGTAACCTTCTCTTCCTTTTTGTGGAATGTTCATCAGATTGATTTTGTAAACCATTCGCTGTTTATTTAATATTTATGTTTTCTTCTCGGCTACATGCAATGCTCATTCTTTCCTTTATTAAGTTCAGTATTGTCACTCCATTGTTGGGTATGTTCTTTAATTGGGTTTGGAGCTGTTTGGATATTCTTTTTTGGGTTTAAGTAAATATTTATATCAGTGTTCCATCAGCATTGCTACCGTCAGTAGCATTTCTGTATTCCACTTGCATTGTTAGAAGTATTGGCTTAGGACAGAATTTATTATTCTTTTACAGTAGTTGATATGGAATTAAAAATTTTCAGACAGGGTAAGAAAAAAGGGGATTGGATTATCATGAACTTCTTGGTTTCTTCCTTTGCATTTTCTTGCAATACATATCCTTTTGAAATTGATGGCTGTATCAAAGTGGCAGTTGAAACCATATCTCTATGGTATCTGAATTTTGAATAGATTTTGTTAAAATTGTTATATGTGCATTGTTTTGTTGACAGCCTTTTATTTTTGTGCTAGCATGGCATCAGTTTCCGATTTCAATTTGTTGATTTAAATTTTTAGAATGTTCTTTTTCCAGGCATTATCAGTGGTCTTAAAAGAATCTCTTGAACCACTACTGGAAGAATATCGACCACCTGGAATTACATCACTGAAGTTCAGGAAATTCTCTCTTGGAACTGTAGCACCCAACATTGAAGGTCTGATTCACAATTAACTTTTAGTATTTATGATAGTTAATTTAACCCATCCTAGTCTATATTTTGAATTTTGTTAGCTGTGACTTGTAAGGAACTTTGGGGTGGGGGGTGGGGGGTGGGGGGTGGGGGCGGGAGACAATCATTTAGTTTTCTTACCTTTGTTTGTTGTTAGGATTGGGAGTCGCAAACAAGAAGAAAACACAAAGAATTAACGTGGTTCAGCACCCCATCGTAGGATGCCTATTTCCACCAGAGAAAAGAGAAATTCTTTATTCCCAAGAAACTTCTACAGCTCTCTACCTGACAGGCTTAGCTCATCTGTTAGCCTTACAACGCCTTTAGCTCTCCACTGTCAGAGGAGAATCCTCTGACAGCCCTTACAGCCTTACCTAGGTTTTCCCACATAGAGACAATATATAAGGAAACCTAGAAATCCTAATCCCACCACAATTATAAGTTTATCCCGTACATGTAATAGACCAAACCCTAATATAAGTAAAACTCTATTAATTGTGTGGATCCCACAGAATACAAGACACCAACCCAACAAATCTCCACCTAGCTTGGATTTTGCACACCACCTTGAAGAAAATCCGTTGATGTCGATTTTGAAAACCCGTCTCTGTCAAACAGCTACACCCAAACCGGCATAGCCCACACCCCGTCCAGGTGTCCCGTACATCTCACCATTGTACGATGTGATGTGACTCCATCTCTCCCACTGTTGCAGCATCACCGGAAAGATCACCGTCACTTACAGTCCTCCTGCAATTCTAGTTGCACCTGGAACCCGAGCCTTTCACCTCCGCACCTCCAATGCAAACCTTGAGAACCGACTCCTCATCCCAGCCCTTTGCAACTCCAATTGCACCTGGAACCCAAGCCTCTCACCTTTGTACCTCCAATGCAGACCTCGAGATCCGACTCCTTGTCCTAGCCCGCCAGTACTCCTTTGCCCCACGGTGCGACATAAACTAGCCATTATGTGCATCGTATCGGGATTTAAACCTGCCGTCAGATCCAACACCCGATCCGACCAAGTCCACCAGGCCACTGAGATCCATTGCCGCCTCACCTGAGTCGAA
This sequence comes from Protea cynaroides, assembly GCA_028583415.1. Taxonomy (NCBI): domain Eukaryota; kingdom Viridiplantae; phylum Streptophyta; class Magnoliopsida; order Proteales; family Proteaceae; genus Protea; species Protea cynaroides. The sequence goes on from CM053276.1 coordinate 134,924,710, forward strand.
CTCTGCAAATCTCGACTCCATAATCCCCTTTTTTTCTTTTTCTTCTTCTTCTTCTTCATACCTTCTACGCACTTCCCTCCTTCTCCTAGATCACTGATCGATTTATCGAATCTAGCTCTGATACCACTTGTTAGGATTAGGAGATGCAAACAAGAAGAAAACACAATGAATTAACGTGGTTCAGTACCCCATCGTGGGATGCCTACGTCCACCAGAGAAAAGAGAAATTCTTTATTCCCAAGAAACTTCTACAGCTCTCTACCTGAAAGGCTTAGCTCATCTGTCAACTTTACAGCGCCTTCAGCTCTCCACTGTCAGAGGAAGAATCCTCTGACAGCCCTTACAGCCTTACCTAGGTTTTCCCACACAGAAACAATATATAAGGAAACCTAGAAATCTTAATCTCACCACAATTATAAGTTTATCCCGTACATGTAATAGACCAAACCCTAATACAAGTACAATTCTATTAATTGTGTGGACCCCACAGAATACAAGACACCAACCCAACAGATTTTACAATTGCTTCATGTCCTTTTTAATACTTTTCACTGGTGGATAGTGTATAGTAATACAAGTGTGTTGCACATTGGGTGGAACAGGTCATAAACCTCAGAAATTTGTAATATAGATTTGAGGGAGATAATGGAAGGCCAACCAGGGTAAGACCTATTTATACCACACAAACTCCACTAATAGGTTTTTTGATAAGAACTTAAATTATCTTAAATCTGCATCCCTCTCATAAGGACTGGGTATTTGAAGTTAGTAATAACGTAGGACATGTTGTTGTTTAATGGATGCAATATCTCAGCATTGAAGAACTGAATTTGAGAGAAGGAAGAAATGAATTATTGTGGTTAGGGGAGGTGTGGAGAGTGGTCCTAGCATTAGCTGATGTAGAGCATTCAGGGTTCTGATATGGATCTTTCAAGGAAGTGTTCAATCACAATGTCCCCTTTAGGTTTCTTGCTAGAAACTAGGGTGAGGGTATGATTTGTGAACTGGAGATTAAGGAAGATTTAAAAATTCTTTTCTTTTGTTCCTTTTTGTCAAGGATTTAAAACTTGTGAATGCTTTCCATATTGGACTCCACCAATCCAATACGATGGGAAATACTGTCCAATTCAGTATGAATTTTGAGTGATACTATGTGGTATTGGTATAGAATTGGCAGATTTGTGTTCGCAATTACGATATGGATTGGCAGATATGCCTGATCTGATACTGATATTTGAAGCCATGCGTTCTGGTGCAGCTTTGGGACTCGAAGAAAAGTTTGTTTGCCTTTCTTTAATCGTTATGATGTATCTTAGAAACCATATCAACCATGACTATGTATTGTTTGTTTTGCTTGCTAACAGTGTGCATTTACTACCTTGCATTTGCACAGTTGTCTACTGTTCACATTTGATGCAGATGTTACCTTAAATAATTAATTAATTTATGCAGGTGTTCGTGTTCATAGCCTTAAGGAAGGTCAGATTACGATGGATGTCGACTTCCGTTGGAGTGCTAATCCTAGCATCATTCTTTCTGCTGAGGCAGCACTTGTTGCTTCTTTACCCATTCAGGTTGGTAAATTCAGTATGTTGAAGAGCTTAGGTACTTGGAGGGATGAGAACAAGTTGAATTCTTAATGCAGCATTAAATGCCCATTCCACTTTCTCCGTCTCCCAAAGGCTCCATTTCCAATGGCTATATTCCAATGACTATATTGTAACAGCTCTTTTTACCCTCCTCTCTCTATATATTTGAATTTTGGTTTGGATGAAAAAAAAATGATTTGTATTTTTTGACTTGTGGGTGTGCCAAAGTGAGCGCTCCTGTGGTGAGTAGTGGTGAGTGTGAGTCTCACACTTTGGTTGAGCAATCCCCTAAGAGATCCTAGAGTTAAGTGGTCCATTATGACCCTTTCTTTTGTTAAAGTTGTTTCCTCATATTGCAATAAATTCTTCCTTATTTTGTGTTCCTTTTTGTGCTATATTAACTTGGTGTTAGAGCAAGTTTCGATTCTTGTGGCAAGCAATTTCTAGTCCGATGGAAGAACAAGACCGATACCTAAGACACTTGGATTAGTGAACACGAGTTGAGGATGCTTGATCATGACACGTGGAGAGGATGGTTGCTGCAAGCTTGGGGAAGAGTTGTTTCAAAGAGAGAGAGAGAGAGAGAGAGAGAGAGAGAGAGAGCGAGAGAGAGAGAGAGAGAGAGAGGAAAATGCAGCATTAAATGCTCACTCCACTTTCTCCTCCTCAGTTCCTCCCAATGGATCCATTTCCAGTAGCCATATTCCAACGATTTATATATATATATATATATATATATATATATATATTGTATTTTCGTATCGATGAAAATAGAATGATTTTTTTTTTTTTTTTTGAACTTGTGAGTGTGCCAATGTGAGCCCCCATGGTAAGTTGAGGTCCTCTAGTTGTGAGTGAATCCCCTTGGGTTGAACAAGCTCCCCAAGAGATCTCAGAGTTAAGTCCTTGGGTTAAGTGGTCTCTTATGACCTTTTCTATCTTATATATAGTTGTTTCCTCATTTTGCAATAAACTCTAGTTCCTTTCTTCATTATTTTGCATTTCCTTTCTGGGCTGCATCAATTCTGTATGAATTGGGTCATTCCACATCTATGTGACTCAACTGAACCTGAAGAAAAAGATGAATAGAATAGAGGGAGGTAGGAGACATTGAAACATTTTAGATGTTATCATTAGTTTCTTTGTTTTCTGTAGTCTAATACCGATTGTGCTTGTGATGTGGACCTTAGTTAAGATATACCAAGACCTCCTCAATAGGGGTGTGAGGTGCTGGTAACCCATTTAAACCAGTCCATTGTAGTGCTGAGGTTTCCAGTATAGTGTTTACAATCTACCACATATGCATAGATGAGCCCTTTTGATGAATATTGGCAAGTGGCCCCTAGATTCCACATATGCTGGATTAAGTCAACCTCCCATCTTGTCATTATGTATTATTGTCCTGCTTTCTTGAATATTATAGTTGTGCTACTGTCTGCAGTTGAAGGATCTTAAAGTTTTCACTATTCTGCGTCTTATCTTCCAACTAGCTGAAGAGTTGCCTTGCATTTCTGCTGTGGTAGTTGCTCTCCTTGCTGAGGTATGTCCAATGAACAAATTTCCTTGCCTTGCTGATTGTAGGAATAGTTTTTGTTTGCATGTTAGTATCCTCAATCATTTAGCACTGTGTTTGAAATACATACAGCTTGGATCATTGGAATGGAACACGGGTATGAAGTCTTGGACTCAGTAGACCTTTTTTTTTTTAATTTTTAATTATGACTGTAAGGGGATATTTGTGTCCGTGATTGTCTAGACACAGGAGGTAACAGAACTCTGTTCGTCTAAATATTCACTTGGAAAATGAGAATCTTTTGGAAGCACTGGGGTAGGTCCACAGTGAGAAGTCGTCTGTTTTTTAAAATATTTCCTTGAATTGCTTTACAATTCTGGCAAGATAAATGTCCTATCAATCAGAGCACTAGCATCTTTAAAGAACTTCCTGTTTCTTCCCTTCCAAATGGACTTTTAAATGGCAAAGGCAAGAATAGTTCATAAAATTCTAGAGTTCACAAGAAGGCCCACTACCAAGAAAAGAACACGTCTGCAACTCCCTGTGAAGGGACACCAGTTGTGCTAAAAGAAGACTAATGAAGGAGCTCCTGCCTTTTGCACATAATACATCTTGTCATGAACTAAATTATCTTAGAAAATTTCCAAGGGCCATCAATAAAAGCTACCATCTGTGGTTTTATAGGTTTACTACAAACGCCCTGAAACAGAGTTGACAATATGTGGAAATTTTCTCTGCCTTCATATATCAGCTTGATTACTTCAATTGATCCGAAGAGAGAGATTGTTGTAATTATGATCAAATCATGTCCTTTCATTTGCTGTTGTCCTTGTATGCATGGTTGTGTTTAATGTACCTGACAGGATGAAAATACTTAAGGATTTATATAATTAAATGACCAACAATCTTCTGAAACCCAGCCCATCCAACAATCTGTTGATGAGACCAATTCAAGGCTCACTGGTCCAGTGAACCTTTTGATCGAGAATGGAAATGGATAGCTAGGAAGTTCAAAGAAAAATCTGGTTGTGGTTCGGTAGTCAAGCTTGCTTTCTCTGCTACGGTGTATCAAATTTGGTTTGAGAGAAACCTTAGAATGTGGGCGGGGAAGTCAAGGTCTTTTAATCAGATTCAGGAGGCTATTGTTTATTGTTTTCGATGTGCGTAGAGCTTTCTTGCCTTGTGCTAGGTTACCGCGGGATATGGTTATAAACAGATTCATTATGTCTTCTTGTGATCTCCCTACCGTATGAGGTATGGAGATCTTTTGCTTTTTCTTTCTGTTTCTCTTTGTTGAGGTTTTAGCCTTTTTGTAAGGAGCCTAGCTTTATCCTTTTGGATACCCAGGTTTGTTTTCCCTTTTCCGGGGTATTGTTAATACATTTATTCACCTAAAAAAATGAGTGGCTAGGCTGAATGGTTTTCACTCTGAGTTATTGTTTGGTGATGGTATAGTTCTGAAAATTAAGGGCATCAAGTTGCACTACTAGAATGTGTTTCTGTATTCTTTTAGATGTCCATTGCCAGCCATTGGTGACCCAACCACCCATCATGTTTCATCTTTAGGGTCAAATGGTCTATTATGCCACTGAGATTTTGTGTGAGACTGGTCATAATGTCAGCAAACCCTTATTAGGGACTGGGTGATGGGTGAAGTAGTTTAACCAGGTTGGGTAATGCAGAACTAATCATGAACCAGGGAATTCCAGTGGGAGATTAGCTCGCGACAGGATCACGGGAAAAGAACACAACCAGATCAGAGAAAATAATATAACTCAGTTGAAACAGATCAGATAAGTCAGAAGTTCTAGTCAATTAGTTGACTAGACAGGGGGACCAAACCAATAAAGTCAGATGGACATCTGATGGTTAGATTCAAAGATATGGAGCAAACCTACTAGGAGTAGGAAAATTCAAGAGCTGTAGAATCGATGGACTGTTAGGATTCAGTTAAGAATTTAAATAATTTATTGAAACCAGAAAATCCCAGGCAGAAATCAGATTCAAAAACTCAGATTTGAAGAAGTTGAAAAGAAGTAGAATTTCAGAATCGATTTAGAAACTAACTGTAAACAAATTTTCATTTTTGGTTCCAACAAAAACCCCTAGATCTAAACTCAAATCCAAAAGAAAAAAAATGCAAGTATGATGTAATTTCAAGCCTCCTCATACAGGTAATGAACTAATAAATGGCCCAAAAAAAAAAAGAAGAGAGAAAAGGTTTTCAAGTCATTTTTCATGAAAAAAAACAAAGTTGCAGGTTTTTACCTTTTCCCAGCAGGTTTTGCTTCAATAATCGATTAAACTTCAATCTTCGATTGAAACAACAGTTTGATCCTTGTTTCTAAGTCATTTTTTGATATTTAATCAAAGCCCTAAGGTTGCTGGAGTGATTGGTTCATAAAAAGTTGTCAAAATCGAAGTTCCTAGTGTGAACATTAATGGGTGTAGGTGAGGGTGATGTCACCTATAGTGAATGCATTCCATATGAATATATAGAAGAAGTAGAAGAAATGAAGCCGCATTTAATCATGGTAGGCTGCTGACCGTGATGACTGCTCACCTATAAAGACCTTTTGGATGCTGTGCCCAAGCGACTACGGAGGTGAAAGAGTTTACAAAGCTCCCTTTCCTCTATGAAAAGGAGGGAGTTTGATTGTAAATGTTAGAGGAATAAAATTGTAACCGTACACTGTTTTGACTTATTCAAAGTAGCTAGTGCTAGTTTATAGGACTTGGACTTCTAATTATTTTATTAGTTTGCTTTATTAGTTTCCTTTACCAATTAAGCTTGTTAGTTTCCTTTTCCTATTTGAGTTTTGCTTTACCTTTAGTTTGTAACTAGCTCTGAACTTGTAGAGTCCTAGATCCTATCTAGTAGCTATTTTCTATTTTCTATAAATACAAGCTACAAGGAGAGGAGCAGGGTACATTGCTTATCTCCATCTTATCTTATTTTTTCTATTTTGTTACTGTAAATAACATAACACACAATTCAAGCATAAGAAAGCTTAGGAGAAAAAAGAAAACTAAGTGAGCTCTGGGTCTTCTCTGGGTTGGATTTCTTGTATTGGGTTTGGATTCATTTGTAAGAAGTCTGGGGGTGTACAATTTCTTTGGGTAAGTGTTTCTTGTGGGAATACCTGTGGGAGTTGTACTGGTGAGGATTCTTTATTGAGTATGGGACCCATGTACTATGTTGTCAAGGTGATGGGTGCGGCTTGTAATTTTCCTTGATACAACAAGAACAGCTCAGTTGAGATTAACCTGTGGACGTACGCTACCACACCGGTATTGAACCACGTATATCTGTGTCTTTGCATCTTGTTCATTTTTTACACTTCGCATTTTTCATTGTTTCGGTATCTTATTTCCCGATTGTGTGGGACGTTTTTAGCAACAAAGAGATCTTTCTGCTGGTTCTCAAAAAACAGAACAAGAAATGAAGAAGACAGGTGTTTTAAAGGTTGTATCGACCAATATTGTACGTATCGGTTCGATACTGGCCAATATGTCTCTTTTTTTCCCCAAATTTTTGAATGAATAAATTGTCAGTATGAATCTTCAATTTAAGCTGTATCGAGCTGTAACACGGTGTATCAAGTATATCGGACCGTATCGGTTCGATATGGTCGATACTCATCGATACATATATGTTTTAAAAACTTTAGACATATTGCAAGGGTATTGTATCGTCCCCTAGCGATGCCGATACATGTCGGCCGATACATCCTGTATCGAATCAATACTTTAAACCTCATACACTTCCTTATTTTTTTCTGTTTTGCCTATGTCAGCAAGTCGCAAGTCAAGTTCAACAACTTTGTAGTTTGAATCAAACGATACCTTGATTTGAGTGCTTGTCTTTGGTATGCATCCACATTAAGTTGGACCTTCAAAGTAATAATTCACCACTTGGTCTGGCTTCTGGCTAAAACAATAATTAATGTTATGGATGCAAGAGGGGGAAAATGAAGAAAACTAGCTCTAGGGTTTTCTTTAAGGCCGCATTAGGAGAGTAACCATTGTCATGCTTCCAATCAATTTTTAATAGCATATAGATAAAAGAGATGGTGATCATTTCTTAATTCATCTCTTTATTGACATAGCATTTGAGGTCTTTTTTGTTTCCAACTTCTCTACTGTTGCATCAATTTGTTTTTTTGGGTGGTTTTTTTTTTTTTTTTTTTTTTTTTTGGGGGGGGGGGGGGGGTCTGTCCGTGCAATTATAATAATAGTAGTTTGAGTTGGAAAACTTCACATCGAGATAAGAGATTATGTTCATTTGCTTCATGAACAAACAGCTAGTAGATATTCTTTGACCATTACCTTATGCTAACTACAGTATGCTTAAGACAACTGATAATTTATATGTTCAATCAGCCACAGCCTAGGATAGATTATGCATTGAAGGCTTTTGGAGGAAACTTAACTGCAATTCCAGGGATTTCTGACATGATTGATGTAAGTGGAGACTTGTACTTGACCTTTATCTGTATATATATGCACCATATTTGAAAATGGCCCTGGCAATACTTTCATATGCTCACTTAACAAAAAAATAAAAAACACACTTTCTTCTATTCCATGGTAGGAAACTGTCAATGCAATTGTCACAGACATGCTGCTGTGGCCTCACCGGTTCGTTGTTCCAATTGGTGGTATTCCCGTGGATACAAGGTAATATAAATTTTATCACCTCTTTTTATTTTATTTTCTCTATTTGTGCTAGAATCCCAAAGTGAGATTAACTTGATAAAATCTCATTTTGTTCCATCAAATTCAGATTCATGTGTTTTCCTCAACAGAATTCGAACTTTCATGCTACTGATGAAACTTTTTGAATAATAAAAAAAAAGAAAAAATTTCAGCTACCACCCAAAATAGTTTTAAAACATCACCTACCATCTATACCTTTAAAAAAAAATCAACTACCATCCAAACATTTACCACCGTTAATCAAATAGATCCACTCCGTTAAACGAACCCGTTAGTTGCTGATGTCATCTAAAATCGATTTTAAAATGGAAAATAATACCCTAAAGGATATATTGAAAGACGATTTTACCCTCCTTCACTTAATTCACCATACACCTCCAAATGATAAACCTGAGTCCCGACTTCAAAAAAAGAAAGAAAGGATTTTGGAAACTTTTTCTTCTTATTGTGTTTGCTGACTATCTTCGCTGACGACGACGATACCTGCAACTCCTCTGATCAAATGAACGACGCCAAATCCAGCTAAGAGAACGGACACCTTCGCTAGGCAAGCAAATTAAGAAGATAGAACTTGGCCGTCGCTTTAATCTTCGGCTTTTGTCTGATACAAAATCGGCAGCTAAAGAAAATCAGAGAGGCTAGACAAAACCACGAAAAGACAACGACCCAGAGGAGAAAATCAGAACTGACCGATTGATTGATTCATTTTCCCTACATCATCGTTTTATCATGCTGACATCTTTCAGATTTACGAAGTTCTTTATCAACAAGAAATTAAATACAATTCATTGAACTCAGCCTTTCCCCTTTAAATATATGTAATCTGTGATGTAGAAGACGAGCTCTAGAATGGATGGGAGTAAAGATTTATTATCGAAGTTTTTGAACCTGGCTAGATGGTCTTTTCTCTCTTTTATGGTTTGACCATTCTTCTATTAGGTACTCTTCTTCTCTTTCTTCCTCAATTCCTTCTCTATTTCTTCTTTCTTCTCCCTTTATTTATTATCCCTCCTTTTTACTGTTACTGTTACTACTTTTCCCCTGCTTATCCTGCAACTGGCGCTAATACAACCCCATACGAACTTGTTTCGATCTCTACAAAACAGATATGTTTGGCCTGAAACCTATACAACGGATACTCATCCAAGGCCTCATGGTTCCTTGAGTTTCAATCCCAACTACCGCTCCTACGGTGAGAAATTTCCCTGCAACCAGGCTGGTTCTGGGTTCTTCTGCCAGAATAGAGTTGCATAATTTTTTTTATCTTCATTAATCCTCATCTATGGGCTATAATATTAGTTGGAATCTGAAGGATTGTAACTTGTGAATCACCCTTTGAAGTCATGGTAAAGGAAGAGGTCTCAATCATTTGATCTTACCCAAATACTTCTCAGTTGTCTGGATTGTTGAGATGCTCGAATTGCTCAACCGTCCACTTGAACCATTTCATTAAGAACACCGTAAGGTCAGCCCGTGTGTAGATGTGAAACCCCACGCTCAATCGTCCACTTGAATCGGAGTTCAATAGTGGTACGTAGGTTTTTCTTCACAGTGGAGATGAGTTCTTCGCAGAGGAGAAGAGTCCAACCTTAGGGATTGGGCTGTTTATAAAATGAAAATGTGAAGGGTTATATTAGTCAATTTTACTAGTTTTTAAAAAATTTTAATTAAAAACAAAAAAGGCAAAAATATCTAACAATGATTTCAGTCTCTTCCGTCAGTTACTTGGGTGTAATTGATGTTTTTTGAAAGGTGTGGGTGGTAGGTGATGTTTCAAAACTATTTTGGGTGGTAGCTGAAATTTATCTTAAAAAAAATCATGTATTTCAATTTATATGGTTTGCAAGCAGTTGATAACTCACAAATTTCCATTTGGAAAAGGTTAAACAATTTTGAAGCACAACTGAGTTCATGAATTTTAATCTATATGCACTATATTGTTGGTAGTGCTTTCTAGTTCATCTTACCATAAGTTCTCTTCCCCGGAGGAGAAGTGGCCATTTTTATTTAGCCCAGCTACAATTGTTTGGGTATGTCTTACTCTAACTGTACAATTTGTCTTACATTACATTGTATAGCAGGACTTATTCTTTATATCTATAAAGCAAATACAGATATAATGTGCTTTTATAATACAACATTAAAGTTTTGCAAAAGCATCGTTCTTATTCCTTATCCTATTTATATAGATTGGATTCATCCTCAGAAGTGGTGGATATCCCCCCCCTCCTCCTCTTTTTAGATCAACTCTTTGCATGTCAAAACTCAAGTAAATATTTTCTAGGATCCTTTTCTGTTGAGTTTGTTGTATGCATGTGCTGTCTGACATGCCGAAAGGGTGAGAGATTATACTTCCGAAGTCCACCCATTACAAGGGTCCGAATAGATGTGAGGTGTTATATTGTGTACTTCATTTGGAATTAGGAATTTAATAGCCTTGAATTTGGTGTTACCTTTAGTTACACCATTTTTATCATTCTGTTTAAGATAATGCCATTTTTCATTAATATGACGTTGTCATTCTTTGTTGTTTAGCTTGTTTGGTTATCATTTCATCTATGAGAAAGTGTCCTAGTGCATGATGACTGGAAGTTGATGTGTTTTCAACTTCATATCTATTTCATAAGCATGAGTTGTAATGTTTCTTTTGTTCATTATGCAGAGAATTAGAGCTTAAACCACAAGGGAAGCTTTTAGTGACAGTAGTTAAAGCAGACGGATTGAAGAATACGGAAATGATCGGTAAATCAGATCCATATGTGGTTTTATATGTTCGACCTCTATTCAAGGTTAAGACAAGAGTTATTAACAACAACCTCAATCCTGTATGGAATGAAACATTTGAGCTGATTGTTGAAGACAAGGAAACACAATCACTAATCCTTGAGGTTTTAATCGAACTTAATCTCATTCCTTTTTTTGGATCTTATATTTCTTTCTTTCATTCTAGGATGAATTTTGAGGGCAGGCCTCGGTGAAACAGTAAGGTTGCTCCATTAGACTGCTGGTCACGGGTTTGATTTTGGAAACAGCCTCTTCGCGAAGTGGGGGTAAGGCTGCGGACATAAACCCCTCCCCAGACCCCATACTGATAGGAGAGCCTCGTGCACTGGGTACACCCAATCTAGGATGAATATTGTGAAATCACTTATTTCTTTATACAGCCTTCCTATATTTATTTTGATGTGTCCAGATTGATATATTGCAACTTGTCAAGAAAAGTTGACATTCTTGTGGGACTTTATCCATCTTTTATGAGTAACAGACACTCAATTAAAAAATTTTGTGATGGCAAAGAGGGTTCAAAACAAATCAAATTAACATCCCTCTTTACTGCAGGATCTCTCCACAGTCCAAACCCAAATCTGATTTAACAAACAAATAAGAGAATCAACTTATCCGGGAATCTAACTGTTGAAATCAGTTGAAATTGCTAGGTGATTCTCTTGACTTCAATTCCGAACACCAGCAGGAATTTGAGGTCAATCAGAGGAGCTTTATGGTTGCTGCGTCCCTGCAAACCTGCTGCAGAGGTTACCGCCCTACCCAGGAATATGTCCCAAAAGAATTGGTGATATACTCAACTGAACAGCAAGCACTTGAAATTCAATGGTAGGTTGAAGTGTCGCCCAGACAGAATTGAAGATTGGTGAACAAGAAACAAGTATTAGAATCACACAAGAAAGAAGAAAACAGTTTGGTTCAGTTTCACAACCTTGGGAGATTCAACCAGAAAAATCAATCTCCTTTTTTTGGAAAAATCTCCCTACTGTTGCCAGCCTTCTCTTCTTATTTATAACTTTGAAAGAGTACAAAAATTTAGAAAGTTTCAAAAATAGAGACTCTTAACTAAAGCTGAAACTTCCTTTATAGAATAGGAAAGTTTCTAAAACTGAAATTAGGAAAGTTGCTAAACTAAAATTAGGAAACTAAATTTAAGGAAATTCTTAACCTCCAAGTAATTAGAACTTCTAACTAACTAGCCTATATTTTAGGAAAGAAAATAAGATTATTAATCAAAAAGGATCCTACTAAGATCTACTGCTGTCGACTCTAGCTGGCGGTAGTTGACTGATTGTTTGCATTGCTGGTTGCTTAACCCAATGGACCAGGCCCATTTGATTGTTGCTTGCGGCTCCTCCTTGAGCAAATCCTGATCTGCATCATTTTGGTTAAGGTGTTATAAAAGTACTGCCGCCTGCTGGTCATGCTGGAGGTCACTGGATGTATATTTCAAGATTCCACTTATGCTTTTGCCCCTTATTACGCATGGCAAGTATATTTTATACAAATACAACCATCATAATTTTTTCCCTTTTTTGCACTTATTTGTTTAATAAAGGGCCTTTCTTATAGGGATAAAAATGCTTTATGCAAGAGAAAGACTTCCTTTCATGGAGTTTTCTCTACCGAAATTGTTCTGTAAGTTCTGAAACAATAATAATGTCCTTATCATAATCTTAAATAATAAAAATTTACTGACTACAACACCAGATAGTCTATCTAACCTGCGTTCTATGTCACATGGATCTGGTTAAACTGGAATATTTGTCTCACCAGTTCCCCGCCTTTCCTTCTTCAGGTCACTAATCTGCTGCCATCTGTTGTTTGGAATGTTCTAAAAAAAGAAAGTTCATAGGAAAATTAGGACACATAATTGTTTATTCTGCTTATAATGTTGTTTATGACACTTTTTACTCCCTCCTTAAATCCATGGATTCAACCATAGCTTACTCTAATGGTAATGCATTTCATTTTATTTGTAACTTGTTGACAATTATAGTGCTTCTGCAGTAAAGGATTGTTGGATTATGTTCCATATTAGAATCCTCCATGCTATTTATGACGACTCGAGTAAATTCCTCCATATCTCTTACAGTTATTGTCTATTTGATATAGAAAATGATTTTCCACCTAAGGCATGATCTTAGTTGGTGTCAGTCCATTCCTGAGCTCATGGTTCCTTAGTTTTACATTACTGGCTTTGGTTCAGGATGACTAGGACTTATTTCATGAAATTCTAGTAACTTTTCAATTCTCTTGTGCGAATGACAAATACACTTCTGTATATTCTCAACAACTTAGTTTAAAAGAAGAAAAAGAAGACTTGGTTTCCATTGAATGGTATGTCATCATCAATAACTGAGATAGAATTGCATATTTCTGGGAGATTACATTTTAGGCCCGGTCTCTTGTTTAAATTTGAAGTAATTAATTATTCTTTTCACCAGTTGGCATGATAAACCAGTTGAGTTGATGGATAACCTACTCAAATAATTTTTGTATATGTTGCCAACAGGTTTTCGATGCAGATGTTGGACAAGACAAAAGATTGGGCATTACAAAATTACCTTTGAGTGAGTTGGAACCTGAAACTCCAAAAGAGATGGATCTGAGACTACTGCCATCACTTGATATGCTAAATATTAAAGATAAGAAAGATAAAGGAACTCTTACTATTAAGGTAAAAATATCTGTTCTTACAATATTAAATATGCTACAATCTTGTTATCAGCAATTATTCTTTGAGCAGCATGTCATTGTGTTACATTATGTCTCAAATCTTATTAGCTATTGCTGAAAATGTTGAGTCTGTTTTTGTGTTTTTGTATATGTCTATGTTTTCCTTTTTCCTTCGATGTTGAAGATGCCAGGGAAGAGTGCAAAACCATGTGCTTAACTAGGAAAATATTTCTGAGTGCTTCTTTGTAAAACCCTAAATAATATTTGTTTGTTTGTTTTACCAAAAAATAATAATAAAATTTGTTGGTGACACAAGTATAATTTCTTTTGCAGTCGTATGAATAGGGATATGCATGTAGAAAGGGAACGAAACATAAACAGACATGGCCATATACCCTTTGACAAAAACAGTCACACAATTAGGAGGAGGAGAAGTATATACGCAATATAATGTGCTGCTAGGGGTTAGATAATTTGCATTCTTCCAATAGTTCAATGCTTTCAACAAGAAGAACAAAGCCTTTTGCGTGATGCTACAAACATTCTTATTAAGTCTTATTTTAACTGAATATCTCTTGAACACCCCACCCCCCCCCAAAAAAAAAAAAAGGAAAAAAGGGGGGGGGGGGAATGTTTAGGATGGTAGAATACCTATCCTACAACTAATGAAAGAAAGTAATCAAAAGGTACTGCTGGTTTGATATTTCCAGCAATTAGAACGTAGGGGAAATAACTAGGGTGTACAATGGATTTTAGATTTGTACATGAACAGGGGACTGGAAGGGTTTGGTCATTCGGGCCGAGTGGTGTATGGTTGGATAGAATGTGCTGTTAGGTTCCTTCAAAGAGGTTATATAATTTACATTCTTCCAAGTATTCAATGGTCTCAACAAATGAGACAAGCATTCTGCATGATAATCCAAACAATTTTGAAGTCCTTTTTTTGCCCCTGCTCCAGAGAAATTGCTTGTCCTAGTGCACTATAGTGTGAAAGGGAGGTACATATTGTGCAATTCAAGAGAGAGAGGAGGCACATAATGTGCAAGGTTAAGGGCAGGATCTGATTTCAGGTTTTGGTATAAGAGGCCAATGACTTAAGAATGCTGAAGGTAGGGTGTGCAAGAGATTCTATGGTTATGGGTTGTACATGAATGGGGAGCCGAAAGGATTGGTTGACGAGGACAGATTCCCAAGAGCTAGAATCGCAGTGAACTGGATGACCAGAATAGGAACAATGTAAATAGCAGCATATCTACTCCACGGATAGGCAAGTAGTATGATAATGAACTATATATCCAAAATCAAAGCAATCCAACGGCTGGATTGACAGATATGAGCAGTCCTAGATGAAGTAGGATTAATGGAAGGATGCAAGCAATTTTTTGATGGAAAGTAGAACAGCATAATCTAACCAATAAAATAATGATCAGATTATGCAATGATACTGTAACATATAATGGGAAAAATGTATCAAAAGGTCAGACTGATCTAATGAAAGGATTGGAAGATAAGGGGGAAGTCCTAGTGGAGGTAGGATTATGAAGGTATGAAGAACAGCAGCAATTAAACCTGAAATAAATTGCAGGAACTATACTTACTTAAAGATGAAAAAAAAACATAAACAAGAAAGAAAAGATATGGATCTCAGGCATCCCACCTAGGAACTTGTTGACATCTCATCAACCCTTCTAGCGGCTCACTAGGACAGCAGCATCTCACCATTAATATCTCAGGCATCCCACCTAGGAACTTGTTGACATCTCATCAACCCTTCTAGCGGCTCACTAGGACAGCAGCATCTCACCATTAAGAACTGAATCTCGCAGTTAAAATAAAAGGCAACAGGCAACAGCCATATTTTCATTCATAATTTTCGTCCTCAGGGATGTAGCCCATCACAAACATATATAGAGACTTAAAATAGAAAGCAAACTAGTCCTAGAACTCCTCCAGATGATAACTTACCTTGGAGGTAGTTTATTTTTGATAGAACTCTACCTAAAATTAAAGAAAGTAACTTAAAACACTTAAAAGCAATAAAAGACTTAAAGCATTAGAAGTCTTATCCAACTAGATAAAGATTATCCAATTAGATAGACTTATCTAACTGGACTTAGGCTGCTAACTCACTAATTCTGTACTTTTGCCTTTTACCCACAGTTCAGGCCCATTAAAGTGGCCTATAACAATGAAAATCCACGGGATCAAAGGCCCAACATACATATAATCCAACCCAAGGCTTATTTCCACTAAATTCAGCCCAATTCAGTGCCTTATCTACATCATTGGTCGTTGGAACCATGGACATCTATGGTTGGGACAGTGTTTTAAATCTCGGCGAGATCTCGAAGATCTCGAGGGGCTCGAGACGAGATCTCGCCTCGATACAGTGTATCGACCATCTCAACCAGTTCTCGAGTTGGTCTCGACATTTTCGACCATTTCTCGACATTTTCGACTAGTTCTCGACCATTTTTCGACTAGTTCTTGACTGATCTCGACATAAGTATGAATTATGATTGTATAGTCTACTCGACTACTTTGGGTTTTTTTTATTATGACAATTAACTAATTAAGTGTTATTATGTTTATTCTTCTCCTAAAATATCATTTTACTGGTTCATTGGGTCTTTTGTGATATTCTATTAGTGTCACATATGTAGAATAGCCAATATTACCCTAGGTTTACATTTAAATTTCAAACCGATACTGCCAAACATGGGTGTAAACCCAAACAACCACCATGTGTGATTATTTATACAGTTTTATGGTTTAAATATGTTTATATATGCTAGAATAGGGTCCCCTCCCAGAGTATCAAGCTTTAAAATGATCATTTTAGGGTCGAAATACACATTTTAAGCCTTCATGGCTTTTGTGCAGTGTCTCGCCGAGATCTCAACCGAGATTTCCGAGATCTCTGTTTCTCAGAGGGTCGAGACACCTCGAGACTCGAGATTTCGAACTATGGTTGGGATAGATTGGACACTCCAATCAATTATACTGGTTTTTCTGGTTTGGACAGTTGGGAGAGAAATAAGTGCAGGTTAAAGGGTATGAATAAGGTATTTCGAGTCAAGGTTTAGGACCAGAATTATGTTCTCTCTCTTTTTTTCTTTTTTCTTTTTTCCTCTCCTTTTTTAAGAGTGGGTTGGGTGGAAATTCTGTCTTGTTACTTATGCTCATTTGTTCTTTCTCCCCAAGTAACTCCAATTCAGTTCAGTCAACTGATCCCATGATATGGTTCTCATACATGTACACTGTCCTGTAAAATGTAAACGATATAATTTAAACCACTAAACGATAATCACGGTTAACCAATGACTGGACATAGACTACAGGTTTCAACTTTCAAGTATCAGGACTGGGTTGGGCATATTGGCCGACACCTATCCAATCCGATACTTTCTGACACGTTTTCTTCCTCCAAAACAGTATTGGAATGGGTTGGCAGAGATACATATTGGGATCAGAAGTCTCCAATCTAACTTGCGATACCAGGTTTTAAATGCGTGTACTCTCTTATTATTCAATGGGAAATTACAAGCATAATCTTCAATAACTCAAAATTACTAATAAAGGAATAACCAAGGTGATGCTTCCTCCACATGTCAGCTTGTTTTGGATTTTGAGAACAGCTCAAAATAAAACACTGCTGAAAATGTCTTTGCTGGTTTGGTTCCATATCAGGGATCTCAACGTGTCAATCATGTGCTATGGTTGTTTCTTTTTCTGGTTCATTGTCAGGTTGTAACCCCATCACTGCCTAATGCTAGCTGAGAAGATTCTTTTATCACCTCCCACTGGTTCAATTGTTTGCAAGATTTTTTACTTCATTGTGTGAAACATTGTGCCATTAAGAGAACATTTAGCCACCTTTATGTGGCAAGGGTTGGGATCCCATAAAACATGGTCCTTTGGCAAGAGCATATTATTATTAGCCAGGCCATATGATAATGCAGCTAGCATTGAAGATGGATTAGAAGGGACAACAACGATGATCCATCTTAAAAGGATTACATAAAAAATCCATTTGATGGTGGGATATAATAGTTTCCTTTCATGATGTTTATGAATTTTCTTTATTTGCTATTCCTCTTGGACAAAACACTAATTTCGGATATGGATGGGGCATACAGGTCTTGTACCTCGAGTTCAACAAGGAAGAGCAGTTGGCAGCCCTTGAAGAAGAGAAGAGGATCTTAGAGGAGAAAAAGAAATTGAAAGAAGCAGGTGTGATAGGGAGCCTAATGGATGCAGTTGGGTCAGGGGTTGGGCTGGTGGGGACTAGCATTGGAGCTGGAGTAGGGCTTCTTGGAAGTGGCATCGGTACAGGAGTTGGAATTGTTGGGAGTAGTCTTGGTGCTGTGGGCAGTGGCCTAAGCAAGGCTGGAAAGTTCATGGGCAAGACCGTTACAGGGCAATAAAGTAGCTCCAAGAGGAGTGGTAGCAGCAGTACTCCTGCAAAATGGTGGTGCAAAGCTGGCATGAGCACGGTTTAAGACGAAAAGACCAACAGCATAGTAGGAAAGAGTAGTACTTTGGATATTACCATAAGCACTTCCATGTCAAATCCAGAAGAAGATGACCAAACTAAGTCACTGTAGTCTTTTTTTAGTTTCTGAATAACCCAAGGCTCCTTTTTCTTCTATTCATAAGCCATCTGTATTATTCCTTCCTCTTTTTTTCTTCATTCACAACTTCAAATATTACTCTTCTTTCCTGTCTCTGCTGTTGTTTTACCAAGGTAGGTCTTTTTCTTCCCTTTTGCATTCAGATTAGACCATTTTCTCAATTCCTAAGGCCTTCAGGGGTTTATTATTATTAACCCTATTTAAATGTAGAACCAGCACAATAAAAAGATACATGAAAGAAGCATATATACAACTCTTAGTAACAATAATCTCAATATATAACAGAACCAATGCCCTTCAAATTCTTTGGCATTGAAAATAAAAGAAAAGAATTTTTTTCACCCAACAACAAAGCAAGTCGTGTTAAAGGAAGGTATTAGGCTGGTAGTTCTGCCTTATTTTATAAATCATTCTGAAGAAATACAGGAAGAGAAGACTACATAAAGTCCACCAGGTAGGTAGTAAACAGAATGATACTGAGTATTAAATAATACAAATCCATCTTCAATCTGATTATTTAACAAGATACCAAATTCAGGATCATATATGGACATTTAGTATCACTGCATGTGCTGTCTGATTCGACGCGCAAGGGTGAGAGACTATATAACCAAAGTCCACCAATTACAAGGATCCAAATAGAAGTGAGGTGATATTGTGTTCTTCTTCTTCTTCATATGGAATTGGGAATTTTATAGCTTTGAATGTGGTGTTACCTTTAGTTACAACGTTTTTAATCATTCAGTTTAAAATAATGCCATTTTTCATTAATATGACATTGTCGTTCTTTGTTGTGTTGCTTGTTTGGTTGTCATTTCATCTATGAGAAAGTGTTCTAGTGCATGATAACTGATAGTTGAAGTGTCCTGAACTTGACATCTATTTCATAAGCATGAGTTGTAATGTTTCCTTTTGTTTATTATGCAGTGAATTAGAGCTTAAACCACAAGGAAAGCTTGTAGTGACTCTAGTTAAAGTAAACGGATTGAAGAATATAAAAATGATCGGTAAATCAGATCCATATGTGGTTTTCTATGTTCGACCTAATTCAATCCTGTATGGAATGAAACATTCAAGCTGATTGTTGAAGACAAGGACAAAGACAAGGAAACACAATCACTTTTTGAGGTTTTGATCGAACTCAATCTCATTCCCTTTCTTGGTTCTTATATTCCTTTCTTTCAAACTACGATGAATATTGTGAAATCACTTACTTCTTTATACAGCCTTTTATGAGTAGCTAACAGGCAGACAATTCAAAATATCTGGTTAAGGTGTCATAAAAGTACTGCTGCCTGCTGGTCATCCTGCAGGTCACCTGATGTATATTTCAAACCCGCTGATCCTCCGAGCGAACACCACCATCACTAGCTGCATCATTGTTGCAGCCTGGTACTCTCTCCCCTCCCCTGCGTTGTTTAGTGATATACAGCCGTATCTGCCTTGTCGATGACGATCGGCGACGGCCAGAAATTCAAAAGGATCACTGTGTGTCGCTCTTCTGCTGAACTCCTCACCCATCTAACATAGTTCTAGGTTGCTTGGTTGAACAAAGAGAGAAGGGTAAAATGAGCATCTAAAGCAGTAGAAGCATCTACAAAAACGACTACCGTCTCGAAGATCCAACTGAAGAAGTTCGATTCTATCTCAATCAGCTCAAATTCTACCAAATGCTTTTTGGTTTATCTCAATAAATCATCAGATATAATTAAACCCGTGCTCCCAGAAAACAAAACTGCCTAACTCATTGTCACCAAGTATTCCGGAACATTCATGAAGAACAAATCTAGTTAAGCTAAATTCAAGAGCTAAGACGTGTACAATCCAGCGAGTCTAAATCCAAAACCTCGCACAAGAAAATCCAGCATGAATCCAAATCAAAGCTCCGCTTTTTCTTTTTTCAAAGAAACAAATCAGTTAATCCAGATCCAAGAGCGCAGAGAAGAAACTGTTGAGAGAGGAAAGAAACCAACAGCAGAAGAAAATCCAAAAACCAACGAGACCCTATTGGATGAATAAAGACGACGACGACGACGACGATATAGTCTGAGAATTTATAGACATGCCCTCGAAATTCCATCATGCATCATCTTCATCACCGCCATCATTTTCGCCGCTGATGATGGGTTCTTATTCTTGTATCAAAAAGTCTCAATGTTGTTGCTGGAGAATGTCGTGAAGTGGCCATTGGAGTGAGAGATTATGAGAAAGGGAGAAGCAAGAGGAGAGTCAAGGGGTTAAAATTGTCAAAAATGATAAGTGGTGTTGGTGAAATACTCTTTTTGGTATATCGGTAAAACCCACTCATTTTTGGATTTTTTTTTTTTTGTTTTTGTTGTAGTAAACATAGAATGGATAGATTTTTTTTTTTTTTTTGGTAAACACATAGATTGGATAGATTGATAAGATATTAAGATGAATAATCGAATAATTTTTTCTAATTATAATATATTGATTCTGTTACTAATATTACTATTGACTCGTGTACGGATATGCTGCAACAACTAAAAGCAAAAATTCAAGTTCGAACCCAAGGATTTAGGAAGTCACTCCCTGTTCTTCACTGAGGAAGCGGCCAACGGCTACCTTTGTTCCCAGTTCCGGCACTCCGACACTCTTTAGAGTCCGGCATCTTACGGGTATATATCTGTTTCGATTTTTTTTTTTAATTCTTCTTCGTATTCTTCTCAATTTTTGCTTTTTTTTTTTCTTTTTTTTTTCTCTTCCTCCTCTACTACTACTTCGATTCTGTTCTTCTTATTCTGCTTGATTTTTTCGTTTTTTTCCCCTTGTTCTTTTACGATTCTGTTCTTCTTTTTCTGGATTTTTCATTTTTTTTTTTTTGGTACTGCTGTAACAATTCTGAATTCTCTGTAGTGTAATCTGCTCTGATCTTATTCTTCTCGATTTTTTCGTACCGGTTTTTTTTTTAATATTTATTTGCTTCTTCTTCTTATTCTTATTCGATTGATACTACTGTTTTCTTCTATTTTTATTCTTCTCCTTTTCTTATATTCTCTTGAATCCGCTCTCCTTCTGCTGTAGTAGTTCTGTAACTTATGTTTTCTTATATTCTATTGAATCCCCTCTCCTTTTGCTGTAGTAGTTCTGTAACTCTGTTATCTATGGCTTCTTTGCTTGAATTGGTTGATGAGTATTGTTCATTTTGTCTGTTGGATTACATTCCATATTAGAATCCTCCATGCTACTTATGACAACTTGAATAAATTCCTTCATATCTCTTACAGTTATCGTCTTTGTGATATTGAAAATGATTCTCCACCTAAGGCTTGGCTTTGGTGAGGTCCATTCCTGAGCTCATGGTTCCGTAGATTTACATTACTGGCTTTGGATCAGGATGACTAGGACTTATTTCATGAAATTCTAGTAACTTTCTAATTCTCTCGTGCCAATGACAAATACCCCTGTGTATTTTCAACAACTTGAGGTTTAAAAGATAAAGAAGATTAGGTTTCTATTGAATGGTATGGTTTCCTACCAAAAAAAAAAGGTATGATCATCATTATATCTGAGATAGAATTGCATATTTCTAGGATATTACATTTTAGGCCCCTTTTCTTTTTTAAATATTTTGAAGTAATTAATTATTCTTTTCACTAGTTGGTATGATAAACTAGTTTATTGATGGACAACCTACTCAAATAATTTTTGTAAATCTTGCCAACAGGGAACGATTTAAACCCTGGGACCATGGGATTGAACCATATTAACTAAACGGTATCCTGTTTCCATATTACTCTCAAGGAATAGGAATCAACGAGATTAGGGATTAGGAGAGTTATCAAAAGATCCTTAAGAGAACCATAAAACATGGTCCTTTGGCAAGAACATAATTAGCCAGGCTATATAATAATGCATGCAAGCTAGCATTGAAGACAGTTTAGAAGGGACAACAACGATGATCCATCTTAAAAGTATTAACATAAAAAAAATCATTTTATTGCGGGATATAATTGTTTCCTTTCATGACGTATATGGATTTTCTTTATTTGATCTTCCTCTTGGACAAAAACTAATTTCGGATGTGGATGGAGCGTACAGGTCTTGTACCACAAGTTCAATAAGGAAGAGCAGTTGGCAGCCCTTGAAGAAGAGAAGAAGATCCTAGAGGAGAAAAAGAAATTAAAAGAAGCAGGTGTGATAGGGAGCCTAATGGAAGCAGTTGGGGCAGGGGTTGGGAAGGTGGGGAGTAGCATTGGAGCTGGAGTAGAGAGCCTAATGGAAGCAGTTGGGTCAGGGGCTGAGATGGTGGGGAGTAGCATTGAAGCTGGAGTAGGGTTTCTTGGAAGTGGCATCAGTACAGGAGAAGAGCAGTCGGCAGCCCTTGAAGAAGACAAGAGGATCCTACAGGAGAAAAAGAAGAAAAAGAAATTGAAAGAAGCAGGTGTGATAGGGAGCCTAATAGAAGCAGTTGGATCAGGGGTTGGGATGGTGGGAAGTAGCATTGGAGCTGGAGTAGGGCTTCTTGGAAGTGTGGCATCGGTACAGGAGTTGGAATTACTGTTGGGAGAGGTCTTGGTGCTGTGGGCAGTGGCCTCAGCAAGGCTGGAAAGTTTATGGGCAAGACCATTACAGGAAATCATGTGGCTCCAAGAGGACTGGTAGCAGCACTCCTGCAACACCGGCAAAGCTGGCATGAGCTTTCCTATAGAGTTTTAGCCTTTGATACCTGTGTAATGACCTTTTGATTTGTATATGTATGATCTTAAATGATTAGTTGGTTGGATTTAGAAAGTTGTAAAACAAAATGGTTTAATAAAAATAGACCAAATAGCACAGTAGAAAATAGAATTCTTTTGGATATTACTCTTAAGTACTTTTGTGTCAAATCCAGACGATGACCAAACTATGTTACTAGTCTTTTTTTTAGTTTCTGAATAACTCAAGGCTATATCAGTCAGATCCTATTGGGACTGAATTCTTAGTGTCCACAACTGGCTTAGTTGGACAGTAAACAGAATCATATCCAGATAAAAATCCAGCCCATTAATAGACCTAATATTTGGTATTATAAAAGTCCATTCAGAATCAAATATGAACATTTAGAATCACTGCAAGAAAGGAAACATGTAGAATGGTGAAGATGAAATGATTTCAGTCTACTAATCTGGGAGCAAATTGATACAGTCTTTTCCTTATTATTTATTTAATTTCTTTGCAAG
The DNA here is from genome assembly GCA_028583415.1 of Protea cynaroides. Classification (NCBI taxonomy): domain Eukaryota; kingdom Viridiplantae; phylum Streptophyta; class Magnoliopsida; order Proteales; family Proteaceae; genus Protea; species Protea cynaroides. The sequence goes on from CM053276.1 coordinate 134,947,811, forward strand.
ATGAAGTACTTTCCTGTAATGAAGCATGTGCAGATGCACTCTACGGCCCAGATACGACTGCAGGATATCCAAGTCCCAATTAATCGGCCTCCAATAAGAAGAATAAGAGGCAACAGAAAAGGGTTTGCAAAAGGAGTCTGAATCGTCTCCTATGCGTACGGACATAGGAGAGATGGCGGAGACCGTTGGATGGCCGCCATGTGGATAGGCAGTCATCCAACGGTCTTTTTTTTGTTCGTTGGCAGTTGCAGAGGAATGAACGGAAGCACCCAAAACGGAAATGGGAGAGGAGAGAAAATGGTGGAAGACCCAAAAATTGAAAGGAAAGTTGTTACGATATTTGACAAAAGTGAAAGTAAAACAGAAGAAGGAAGTTGGGGAGGTAAGGGGAAGGTAGGAGAAAAAGAAGGGGAGTTCTTGTTTTTCTTGAGTGGATTTTCGGTCGTTGGATTGAGGGTTTTCGAAGGAGAGAGCTTGCAAAGGAAGAAATCGCAGAAATTGGGTGGACGATTCAAAAGAAAGGCTGCCTGAATTCAATTCGTCATTAGGTATGTTTTTCGATTTTTAAGTTTTTTAATCTCTGTTATCTTTCTTTTGAGCTTCTCTAATTTTGCTTCTCTGTATTTGATTTGTTTCTTCAAACTCGGTTTTTTTTTTTTTTTTTTTTGGTATATATCTCAAATCGTCTTCTCAGTTTTCACCGATTTTTGTTTCCCATTTCTCTGAGTTCTCAAACCGATTTTCGTTCCTTAATCTCAAGGTTTCTCATTGATTTCTTTTTCTCCATTTCCCAGATTTTCTACTCTTTTGCACTTCGATCTCTCTATTCCCATCTTTTTTTTCTTTTTTTTTTTTGTCAATCTTCTTCTAATAGTCTCATCGATTTTTGTTTTCAGTTTCCTCTTACTTTCCACTTCTCCATCTTTGGTTTTGGCAGCTCTAATCTACTTTCAAGTTCCTTTGCTGGTAGAGAATGAGGGTGAGAGAATATGAAGATCAGAAGAGAAGAGAAGAAGACGATGAATAGACGATTCAAACGACTCTAACTCAAAGTGTTTCTAATAAACCCTAACTCAAGTTTGGGATTAAGACCGTTAGATGACTGTCTATCCATGTGGCGGCCATCCATCGGTCTCCGCTATCTCTCCTATGCCCGTACGCATAGGAGACGATTCAGACTCTTGCAAAAGATAACTGTTACATACACTCCATCAAGTTATTGCAGTAAAATAGCAGCATCAAAGCCCAAAAATTCTGCCGCTTTGAAATTCAGTAAATTTTGATCGTTCTGGACTCAGTCATCATACTTCCACGATAAGATGATTTGACTATCAACTTAAAAATAAGGGAAAATTACTCGTACCTCCCTAAACTCTACTCTAATTTCAACCCATACCCTAAAGTTTCTAACAATTACTTACACTTATCCTAATTTCAATACTATGTTATAGACAGCCTCGTTTCATTAACTGAATTCTATTAGATGATGATGTCATCTAGTCCTCAAAGTTTTAAAGACAAAACTACCCTTAATGGAATAGTGAAGTGTCATATTTACCCTTAATGGCCAAAAATGAACCAGCTCCCGTTGACTAGCATGAACACAGAAGATTCGTCACCAATCATGATACCAGAGGAAGAAGAAATCAAACCATTCTCTTCAAATCTTTTTCTTTTTGATTTTCTCTCCTCTCTTCCAAAATCTCTTTTTCTCTTCAGTTAAAAAAAAAAAAAAATCTCCCCCTTCCTTCGAGTGAGCTTCTTTTATTCTTCTGATTGTTCTTTTCTCTCATTTTTCTTTTTTTCTTCCTTTTTCCCTCCGGTCCCCCCTTCTCCCCTCCTCTTCCCCAACCTTACCCTTTGCATCTTCATTTCTCTCTCTTTTTGCAGCCACCCCTCCCATTGCATTCTGCTCCTTACTGCAACATCTTCCCTTCTGCAACACTTTCTTCATCTGACTCTATTTTAATCGAAATCAACCCCATCGATCATACGCCTGAAATTAATCCCAAGGCCCTATCGAGTAGCGAGGTACATACGCTCAACCCTTAGGAGGCTGATTTCAACATGAACCAAATACTCGAGGTAGCATTTTTGTTGTTTATGGAGCCAGAATTGATCGAAGAAACTTCTGAACCATTTGACTTTGAGTTTTCGCTGTCATTTAATCACTCTATAGCTTTGTCGGGAGACTCCTCAAATCGGTTTCAGCTTCTTCTTCTCATGCATCTTACCTTTCCGACTTTACATGAACTATTCCCCAAACCCAAAAACAAGACAAAAAAGAACAATCGAAGAAGATCATCTAGTAGCAGTAATGGAACTGAAGATATAAGTGATGGAGGTAACCACAAAACATGTTTTGTTACTCTTACTCCAGGCCTTTCCCTTACAACCTAAGGTGTTGGGAATAATCCCACATTGGTAAAGTTCAGAATCTTGGGTGCCTAAGTGCCTTATATATGCGAGAGTCCTCCACTTACAAGTTCAAGCTTTTGAGTTGGAAACTTAACATGAAGAAACAGAGGATTACGATGACGATTATGGAAATTAGTCGAGCCTTCGACCCTCTAAGTCTCTGAGCCACGACATCATAAGCCCTCGCTGCCTCTTCCGCCGTATTGAACATGCCAAGCCAATGCCTGCACCACTTGATAGGATCACGGATCTCAACCGACTACCGACCTTACAGTCTCTTCCTCACCCCTCTATAGTCCTTTTGTACTGAAATAACTCAATTGGAGAAATCAACCAGAATAACAAGAATGTATAACTCAATTGGAAAAAAATTCAAAATTTTGAATGGTCATCTAGGCTAACTCAAAATGCAAAAGGAAAAGGTTAAAGTTACCTTTTATATTTCTTGTTAACACCATCAGCTAAAAGGGAGTAACTATAATTATCAGAAACTTTTGGGAAGGGATTTTGGAATAGAACAAAGTCCAGAGAAGGTACCATAATTTACCTAACAATAACTAGTACTTTACCATGGGAACAGAATTTTGTTTACATCTAAAGACTGCAATTATTTTACCCAAAAAAAGAAAAAGAAAAGAAGAGAGAGATTTCAACTATCGGAAAATTTTAATTTTTCCTCAAGTTATCGAACGATGCCATGGATACAAAGAGAAAGAAACTGAATAGAAGGATCGAGGAGGAAGTGGAAGAAGGAAGATTCACGTTTTTCTTGACCTTATGGAAGAAGCTTCTATAAGGTCAGAAGGAAGATTAAGTTATCTCTTGTGTTGTCTACTAGATTCCTAACTTAAGCATTGAAACGACCTAGGGTTCTAAGTCCGACCTTTTTTGTCTTGTTTTGTTGTTTGCAGGTCTACTCAACATCCAAAGACCTCGACACGAAACCTAGGAGCAACACATACCAAATGCAAAACCAGATTCTCTGAGTCCAAAAAGGAAGGCAAACCAACACGATTTAGCTTTGTCTTGTCTATTGGGAATAGTCCCACATTGCTAATGAGATTAGAATCTTGGGGTCTAATATATATAGAGAGTCCCTCCACTTACTAGTTCAAACTTTTGAGTTGGCGAAAACTTGATATGGTATCAGAACTCCAAGTTCTCTCTCATAATAACCCTAAAAAGAGGTAAAGTCATTGAAAGAGGGATGTTAGATGCATAAAAGAAGGATCATGGTCACCCAAAGAGGGACGATCACCCAAAAGAGGGACTAGATTTCACTCAAAAGAGGGATCTGTCATCCAAAAAGGGATCGATTATCCGAAAAGTGGCATGTATTGCCACATATACTATCACATAAACACCACCTAAACGTTGGGATTACATGTGAAGGGGAATATTGGGAATATTTTCACATTGCTAATGAGATTAGAATCTTAAGGTTTAATATATGGAGAGTTCCTCCACTTACTAGTTAGAACTTTTGAATTGAAAACTTGACATTACGCATCCCAATCAATTCAAGTATTTTCATTATCAGGAATATATATATATATATATATATATATATATATATATATATATATATATAATAATTAATTTGATCGGGCTGAAGCTGAAACTTTTTATTTTTATTTTTATGTTTTTGAATTAAATAATTGAAATTGAAACTTGACACGTGAATAAAAAATAATATAGATAATGAGCCAATTGATATTTTCTCAGTACTAGTCGCGTTCTGTTGTTATATGGTGACAACAGATGGCAGCGTCCGCGGACCAATGGCTCTGTTGTTATATTTGGGGAATGCAGATAAGGATCTCGCTAGAAAATCATATCTTTTATTATTAAAAAATAATTGATGTTGAAATTTAACATATGATATGAATAGAAGAGGAATATGATGTAGACAACAAACCAATTTTTGACTTTTTATCATTATTAATCATGATCGCTTTTCAGTGGTGTCAACAGATATCAGTATTCTATCAAAAAAAATAAAAAATAAAAAATAAAAACAGATGTCAGTATCTTTGGGGCATATACGGATCTGCAAGAGGAAACTAATTTTTTTTTATTTTAATAATTGATATTGAAACTTGAAGTATGAATAAATAAAGATAATGTGGTCAAGAAGCCAATTTTGACATTTTCTCATTATAAGTCAGGGTCGCTTTTCAATGATGTTAACAGGGCCTATTGATTGTTACCCCCACGAAAAAAAAAAAAACAAAAAAAAAACAGGCAATACTGATATCCTTGGGTAAGGCTGATGAGGATCTGCTCCCACCCATTACCCAATTACCCAAAGAGGAAACAGATAACATGGATAAAAGCATATCATTTAAACATGTAATTTCTTATTTTAATTCAGAAATTCCAGGGAATGGACTTCAAATGGGAGTTGGCTATAGATTGTTGACTTCGACTCTGGCTGTTAAGGAGGCAAATGCACTGGGCCATAGCCCTTAAATTATTGCTCTTTATAATTAAATTACTATATATATATATATATATAACTAATTGCCGAGCTCCGGGAATGGTCGAAGCCATACCCAATCGAAAAAGGATGTTATCCAAACGCATTTCAAGTAATTGTAGTAAAATTTGACCAGTTGATCATCCTTTTGCTTTTCCAGCGATACGAACGTATTTAAGTAATTGTCGCTCTGTCAGACCATAATGAAAACGCAATTCTTTTTTCTCTGACAGATGGTCAGAACTTCATCTGGGTTCGAATCCTACTGAGAGGTCCACTAGAGATCAGAAATTGTTGAAGAAAGAACAAGATGTTTCTTTTGTCTCTTCCAGGCGATCGAAAAATAAAGAAATGGTTGATATATTCAAGATAATTACGTATTTACAAAATACCGTCTCAATTCATCCTATTTCATCAGATCCGGGATGTGATATGGTTCCGAAGGATGAATCGGATATGGACAGCTCCATATATATATATATATATATATATATATATAAATTAGGAAAACAAAGGAGGAGAGTAAGGGAGAGACTCTTCATTCTTATCCTATAAGATAATGGTAGGTACAATTCAACTCAATTCAGTTTTATTCCAATCAAAATTTAGTCTACATGGATCCTTTTTCTCCAATCAACTTTAATCAAAGTCCTTAGGAGTGATGTGTTGTCTAGTACAACAACCAAATAGGGGGGCGGTGGCTTGTAGGAGATAGCAATGTTGACTCTCCCTCCCACATAGTAGGTGCATTTGTCCCCTTCTTTGTGCCACATCAGGTGCCCACCTCCCCCTTTAGGCATCGTCTTATCTTAAAGCCAAGAATTGAAATAGTTAGTAAATGAACCATGAAGTCGGAAAAGCAAAAAGAAATATTGAGGATGGAATTGAAAATGCCTCTATCCGGAAGTATGGAAACCCGTGTAGGCATATCTCGATTTTGAAACAGACCATCACCTATAAAGATTGAATCTACCATCGCCTACTGGGTCATTCAATCTCTCACTCCTAGGATTTAGCTCTCTCTTATAGGGAGAGGGGCAAGACATTAGGATTAGCTACTTCCGTCTCCAGTAATGGATGGATAAGGTGGTATTGACTTGGTATTTAATTTATTTTTTTTATTTTTTATATTTGCCTTGGAATTTAAGGCTGTGAAGGAATAGTAAGAGAAAATAGACGTGGCCAAATCTTATCTTGATAAAACCACAAAGAAGATGAAAAAAATAGGTTGATGAAGGTAGACAACCTGCAAATTTCATAATAAGAAACTTGGTGCTCATAAATCTCCTACCACATACAAATAGTTTAAAAAAAAATACTAAAATGGCAAACTTTTATTTTATTCTTTATAAGAAAAAAAATTATTTAATTTATCTCCTTGTTGGTTTGCAAACATACAAGAAGTTATTAGTCATCTAGCAGTGGTATTAGAAAAAAATTTCATTGCATTCCTACCTTAAGGGCTTTAAAATATAAGATACTCTTTATTTTTAAGTTGAACGGATGTTTCACGCCTCATGATGTTCCACGTACTAACACTTTACTTGTTTGTGGTGCAAAGACAAATTTTTTTCTTTTTTTTTTATGAGAGCCAATGACAAAGTTGATTGTGCTGTTAGGGTTGCCGTGTATTGACAAAAATGTCCCTCTCAGTTTTCCCTTTCTTTTATTTTGCAAAAAACAATGGTAGATCAATTGCAACGACTGGATATACTTCAACATATATATTAATACATTGGTATATATACGTAATCTCTAGTTATTAGATCACAATTTAAAAGAATGATTGGGACCTGAGAAGATTTTTATCGGGCAAAGATATCTAAACACGCATGCATGCTTGTCATGTGTAACGTATAGAAATTTTCTCTCGCCTAAATTTGGACAAGAGAACGTGACTCTACTGATAGACGTGTCCATCTATTGAGTAGACTGGCTAAGCTAAGATCCTATCGCTTTCAAAATTTAAAAAATCGAAAGAAAGAAAATATCTACGGAGTAGTGGGGGTGACAACTCCCGGGGATTTGGACGGTATGTATATCCACCACGTGGAAAAGAATCTACTTGGGCAAGGCCCAGGCCCAGGCCCATGCCATCATGTGAATGGGTTCGCCCATTACGTCGACTCAACACGGCACAGGTCACTCACTCAACCTTTATTTTTATTTTTTTTTTAAAGCTCTGCGGAATGGTGTACTGACAGGGATATTGTTGCTGGACAGGGATTGGAGAATCAAATCTTCATTAGTATGCCATCTAATCAAAAGGTTTCTTTAATGATAAGTAAGTAGCAATCATTATCATCCCTGCCATTAGCAATTGCACTCCTACTAGTCTTTAAATTAGCAAGTAGCAGTCGTCTTTAAAAAACAAAGCAGCTCTTGCTGAATTTGTGTTTGAAGAACATGCTCTTTGGGACACACGCAATTCAGCTGAAGTTCGGACTGGGATATCGGATTTTATCACGCAATTCAGCTGAAGTTCTTATATTCCGTTGAATCTCCTCTCCTTCTGCTGTAATAATTCTGTAACTTCTGTAATCTAAGGTTTCTTTGCTTGAATTGGTTGATGAGTATTATGTAAGAATATTATTATGGGTTAAATTATTATATAGTTAGTTGATTCAGTGGGAGTCTAGTTCCAGGTACACCAGTATAAGTATAATTAAAGATGGACCAATCTGGTCTACTGTGGGATTGGTCCAAGAATGGAGTGGTATTATATATACCAATGGTTAAGGTTCCCGTAGCCAAGGTTATTTTCCTCTCCTGTTCCCATACGCAGAGAAAAGCAAAAGGATTCATGGCAGGCTGTGGAAGACTCCGATTAAAGTATTCAAAGCTACAAGAAACGGTCGAAAATCAATCTACAGCAAGAGGTATGTATTTTATCATCTCCTTTTAATGTTTATTGTGTTATAGTAATCTGTATGGTATATTTGTTATGGATGCGAAAAGCTAAAGAGAACAGAAAAAGTCTTACACATTGTTCATTTTGTTTTAACTCTGGAGAAATTATATATGCTTGAATATTTTTCTGTTAATTTATTCTAGAATGTGTAACTTACTAGCTAGTTTTTATGTGTTTGTTACTTGTTACATTACTAGCTGGAAAAACTATATATATTTTAATTGTAAAGTGTATGTCATGTGTTTGTGCATTTTATATTGCATTGATATTTTAGGCATAATGGATACACAGTCGCCTTATCGCCTTGTCACCCAAACAACTATGAGAATATAAGATTACATTCCATATTAGAATCCTCCATGCCACTTATGACAACTTGAATAAAGTCCTTCACATCTCTTACAGTTATCGTCTTTGTGATATTGAAAATGATTCTCCACCTAAGGCTTGGCATTGGTGACGTTCATTCCTGAGCTCATGGCTCCTTAGATTTACATTACTGGCTTTGGATCAGGATGACTAGGACTTATTTCGTGAAATTCTAGTAACTTTCTAATTTTCTCGTGCCAATGACAAATATAACTCTATATATTCTCAATAACTTGGTTTAAAAGATTAAGAAGACTAGGCTTGCATTGAATGGTATGGTCATCGTCAATAACTGAGATAGAATTGCATATTTCTGGGATATTACATTTTAGGCCCCTTCTATTTTTTAAATGATTTGAAATAATTAATTATTCTTTTCGCCAGTTGGTATGATAAACTAATTTATTGATGGACAACCTATTCAAATAATTTTGTAAAACTTGTCAACAGGGAGCGGTTTAAACCCTGGGACCATGGGATTGAACCAGGTTTACTAAACGGTATCCTGCTCCCATATTACTCTCGGGGAGTAGGAATCGACCAGATTGGGGATTAAGAGAGTTATCAAAAGGCCGTTTAAGAGAACCATAAAACATGGTCCTTTGGCAAGAACATATTAGCCAGGCTCTATGATAATGCATGCAAGCTAGCATTGAAGACAGGTTAGAAGGGACAACAACGATGATCCATCTTAAAAGTGTTAACATATATAAAAAAAATCATTTTATTGCGGGATGTAATTTTTCCTTTCATGGCCTTTATGGATTTTCTTTAGTTGCTCTTCCTCTTGGACAAAAACTAATTTCGGATGTGGATGGGGCGTACAAGTCTTGTACCACAAGTTCAACAAGGAAGAGCAGTTGGCAGCCCTTGAAGAAGAGAAGAAGATCCTAAAGAGAAAAAGAAATTGAAAGAAGCAGGTGTGATAGGGAGCCTAATGGAGGCAGTTGGGTTAGGGGTTGGGAAGGTGGGGAGTAGCATTGAAGCTGGAGTAGGGCTTCTTGGAAGTGGCATCAGTACAGGAGAAGAGCAGTCGGCAGCCCTTGAAGAAGACAAGAGGATTCTACAAGAGAAAAAGAAGAAAAAGAAATTGAAAGAAGCAGGTGTGATAGGGAGCCTAATAGAAGCAGTTGGATCAGGGGTTGGGATGGTGGGGAGTAACATTGGAGCTGGAGTAGGGCTTCTTGGAAATGTGGCATCGGTACAGGAGTTGGAATTACTGTTGGGAGAGGTCTTGGTGCTGTGGGCAGTGGCCTCAGCAAGGCTGGAAAGTTTATGGGCAGGACCATTACAGGGAAAGCATGTGGCTTCAAGAGGAGTGGTAGCAGCACTCCTGCAACACCGGCATATGAAAATGGTGGTGCAAAGCAAGCATGAGCTTTCCTATAGATTCATAGCCTTTGATACCTGTGTAATGACCTTTTAATTTGTATACGTAAGATCTTAAATGATTAGTTGGTTGGATTTAGAAAGTTGTAAAACAAAATGGTTTAAGAAGAATAGACCAATAGCACAGTAGAAAATAGAATTCTTTTGGATATTACTCTAAGTACGTACTTCTGTGTCAAATCCAGATGATGACCAAACTATGTTACTAGTCTTTTTTTAAGTTTCTGAATAACCCAAGGCTACACATATCTGTCAGATCCTATTGGGACTGAATTCTTGTGTCCACAACTGGCTTCGTTGGACAGTAAACAGAATCGTATCCAGATAAAAATCCAGCCCATTAATAGACCTAATATTACATGTAGAATGGTGAAGATGAAATGATTTCAGTCTACTAATCTGGGAGCAAATTGATACGGCCAATTTTGGTATCTACAGTCTTTTCCTTATTATTTATTTAATTTCTTTGCAAGATGAAGTACTTTCTTATAAGGAAACACGTGCAGATGCACTCTCAATGGCCTAGATGCGACTACAGGATATCCAAATCCTAATTAATCAGCCTCCAATAAAAAGAATAAGAGGCAACAGAAAAGGGTTTGCAAAAGATAACTGTTACATACACTCCATCAAGTTATTGCAGTAAAAAAGCAGCATCAAAGCCCAAAAATTCTGTAGCTTTGAAATTCAGTAAATTTTAATAGTTCTCGATTGAGTCATACTCCTACAATAAGATGATTTGGCTATCTACCTAAAAATAAGAGGAAATTATTTGTACCTCCCTTGGATTTTGTTCTAATTTCAACCCTTACCCTAAAGTTTCTGACAATTGCTCGTACGTCCCCTAATTTCAAAACTTTGTTAAAGACAGCCCCATTTCATTAACTAAACTCTGTTAGATGATGATGTCATCTAAACCTCAAAGTTTTAAAGACAAAACTACTTTTAATGGATTAGTGAAGTGTCATATTTACCCTTAATGGCCAAAAATGAACCAGCTTCCGCTGACTAGCATGAATGCAGAAGATTCGTTGCCAATCACGATACCAGAAGAAGAAGAAGAAATCAAACAGTTTTCTTCAAATCTTTCTCTTTTTGATTTTCTCTCCTCTCTTCCTCAAAATCTCTTTTTCTCTTCGGTTAAAAAAAAAAAAAAAAAAAAACTCCCCCTTCCTTCCAGCGAGCTTCTTTTGTTCGTTCTTTTCTCTCCTCTTTCTTTTTTCTTCCTTTCCCTCTGGTTCCCCCTTCTCCCCTCTCTTTTTGCAGCCACGCCTTCCATCGCATTATGCTCCTTACTGCAACATCTTCCCTTCTGCAACGCTTTCTTCGATTCTATTTTAATCGGAATCAACCCCATCGATCATATGCCTGAAATTAATCCCAAGGCCCTATCGAGTAGCGACGTAGATACGTTCAACCCTTAAGAGGCTGATTTCAACAGGAACCAAATACTCGAGGTAGCATTTTCGTTGTTTATGGAGCCAGAACTGATCGAAGAAACTTCTAAACCATTTGACTTTGAGTTTTCACTGTCATTTAATCACTCTATAGCTTTGTCGGGAGACTCTACTAATCGGTTTCAGCTTCTTCTTCTCATGCATCTTACCTTTTTGACTTTACATGAACTATTCCCCAAACCCAAAAACAAGACAAAAAAGAATAATCAAAGAAGATCATCTAGTAGCAGTAATGGAACTAAAGATATGAGTGACGAAGGTAACCATAAAACATGTTTTGTTACTCTTACTCTGCATCTTTCCCTTATAACCTAAAGTGTTGGGAATAATCCCACATTGATAAAGTTCAGAATCTTGGGTGCCTTATATATACGAGAGTCCTCCACTTACAAAGTCTCCGAGCCACCACATCATAAGCCCTCGCCGCCTCTTCAGTCGTATCGAACGTGCCAAGCCAATGTCGGCACCACTTGATACGATCACAAATCTTAGCCGACTACCAACCTTATAGTCTCTTCTTCACCCCTCTATTGCCCTTCTGTACCGAAATAACTCAATTGGAGAAATCAACCAGAATAACAAGAATGAAATAACTCAATTGGAAAAAAATTTAACAAGACTACAAAGAAGATGAAGAAATAGGCTGATGAAGGTAGACAACCCACAAATTTCATAATAAGAAATTTGGTGCTTGTAAACCTCATACCAGGTACAAGTAATTAAAAAAACACTAAGATAGCAAACTTTATTTTACTCCTTATAAGAAAAAAAATTGTATTTCTTTATTTAATTTATCTCCTTGTTGGTTTGCAAAACATACAAGAAGCTATTAGTCATCTAGAAGTAGTTTGAGAAAAAAATTTCATTGCATTCCTACTAGAAGGGCTTTAAAATATAAGAAACTCTTTATTTGTAAATTGGACGGATGTTTCATGCCTTCATGATGTTCCACTACTAACACTTTACTTGTTTGTGGTGTCAAAGACAAATTTTTTTTTTTTTTTTAATGAGAACCAGTGACAAAGTTGATTGTGCTGTTAGGACTGCCGTGTATTGACAAAAATGTCCCTTTCAATTTCTCCTTTTTTTAATTTTGCAGAAAACGAGGGTAGTTTAATTGCAACGGCTGGATATACTTCAGCATATATATATATATATATATATATATATATATATATATATATATATATTAATACATTAATATATATTCGTAAACTCTAGTTAATAGATCACAATTTAAAAGAATGATTTGGAGCTGAGAAGATATTTTTCAAGTAAAGATATCCGAACACGCATGATAGACGTGTCCATCTACCGAGGAGACTGCTAAGTTAAGATCCTATCGCTTTCAAAATTTAAAAAATCGAAAGAAAGAAAATATCTACGGAGTAGTAGAGGGTGACAACTCCCGGGGATTTGGACGGTATATCCACGTGGAAAAGAAGCTTCTTGGGGGAGGCCCAGGCCCATGCCATCATGTGAATGGGTCCGCCCATTACGTCGCTGAGGGTTACCCGACTCAACACGACACAGGCCACTCACTTAACTTCTTTTTTTTTTTTAAAGCTCTGCAGAATGGTATACTGACAGGGATATTGTTGCTCGACGGGGATTGGAGAATCAAATCTTCATTGGCATGTCATCTCATCTAATCAAAAGGTTTCTTTAATGAATAGTAAGTAGCAATCATTATCATCCCTGCCAATTAGCAGTTGCAATCGTACTACTCTTTAAATAGCAACTGCAATTAGCGAGTAGCAGTCGTCTTTAAAAACGCAAAGCAGCTGTTGCTGAATTTGTGTTTGAAGAACTTGTTCTTTCGGACAGACACGCAATTCGGCTGAAGTTCGGGACTGGGATATCGGATTTTGACCCGTCAATTGATGGAGTTAGGCCATGGCGGCCATTTTCGGATTAAGAAATGATGTTTCGACCATTGCTGGCCTCAACGGCGGCTTGTATTCAACAGCCAAGGAGAAGGCCTTCACTAGGGGCATGTACAGTACTAACCGCTCTCCTCTTTTGCTACGTCGGATCCGCCCGTTGCTTGGGTTTGGCAAGTTTAAGCTGCTTTTCGCCGTATGTGTCTTCTTCGCGTTTCTTCTCATTGGCTCCAGGCTCAGTTCTCTCGAGGGATGGAACCCTCATTATCCTTCTTCGGTTTCTTCTCCTTCTAGGTAGGCGTCTTGCCATCTTTTTTGGATTCTCCGATTTTGTCAAGTATTTATTGCTTCTTTCTTGGGTTGATGGAGTAGTGTTTCAAGTTCGCTCCCCCAATCCCCTGTTGGACAATCCTTATCTTCGAAGAAATATTTTAAGTTAATATATGATCAGGCCTGTATGTAGAACATCATTATTGAATTCGGATTATTTATGGTAGGGTTGATTTCTTGATATGGGTTGCAATTATAAGGACTTAAATTGTGTGTGGATAAATTGATCAAAATCTGTAACTGGAACGGATAAAATTGATATGGTTCACATATTTTTGTTCATTTTGTTCATTTTGGAAGAGAGAGAGAGAGAGAGAGAGAGAGAGAGAGAGAGAGAGTAGAGAAGTCGACCTATTGTGTTTATCTCTAGGGCATTTTAAATAAAAGAACACGGGAGCTTAAACTGAGCAATTCTATTGTTCTTGCTAAATTGCTACTACTTAGTATGACGGAAAGCTCAGTCATCTACCATGAATAGCTTCTAGTCCAGTCATTTACTATATGGTGTTCAAAGATTGAAAGGTCACCATTTCTTTCCGCCACCGCCATCTCACCCTTTTTTTTCTGGAGGATACGAATACCTAGCAGTATGAAAGCTTTGGGTCTGCTGTGGCTCCAACTTGCTGGAGGATACAAACACCCAGAGGAGGTTCGAGGCAGTCACGAGAAACATTGAGATCCAAAGGGAGGTCTCAAGTCCTTGATAACAAACGAGGACAAAGGCTTTCAGAGCTCCTTCTGACTTGTAGCAGGCTACAAACACCCGGCAGGGCAGAGGTCTTTGGTCGTTTCCGGGAACATTAACTTTAACAGTCATCGTAGCACTACTGTGTTCTCAGGCATTTTCCATAGTTAGAAGCCTCCCTGTTCTGCTACCTCACATAAAATTAAGAGGTATCTTATCTTCAGGCCCCATCATCCATCTCACCCTTTTGCATTCTGCATCTTAGATTATATCAATTTAAGCAAGTTTAGAGCACAATGGACCTCCCTTCTCCCAAGGGCAGTGTGTGTGTGTCTCTTGTTCTGTCTTTATTGCCTAAAGGGGGCTAGGTAAAAATATCATCTTGTCTTCAGCTCTGGTATCATCCACAGTTTTGTCTATTTTCATGTAAACCCAAAATTTTGTGACTAATCATTGATTCGTTGCTGACAAACTCTGAATACCCAATTTCATCTGGTTGACTGTGATCTCTATATTGCATAATCTCTCTCTTTCTCTGTCCTTGTTAATGCTCTTTTTATATATTATAACTTTTATCTGTATTGAAGAAAATATTTTGGTAGTTTGTTCCTGTTGTTTTAACAGCCTTGGAGTTTCTCATATATTGCAGGGGTGGTTACACAGTGTTGATTAACACATGGAAGCGCAATTCTCTTCTTAAGCAAGCCGTTGGTCATTATGCATCCTGTGGTGGGGTTGATGCTATACGTGTGGTTTGGAGTGAAAGTGATCCACCATCAAAGAGCCTAAAAACTTATCTTAAGCATATTGTAAACTCGAAGTCACAAACTGCACATAAACCTAACTTCAGATTTGACCTGAATAAGGAGGACAATCTGAATAATAGATTTAAACCAATTGAGGACCTCAGAACAGACGCGGTTTTTTCTGTGGATGACGATGTTATTGTCCCCTGCACTACTCTAGATTTTGCATTTACTGTATGGCAAAGTGCTCCATCCACAATGGTGGGATTTGTTCCTCGCATGCATTCGCTAGATGTAGAGGTGCGTAACTTCCTTTGCTTAGTGAAATTTTCTTTTGGAAGTTGCTTGTTGATAGAAATTCTGGTAATAAACTCATGGTTCATTACTTATACACCATATTACAAGGACACCTACATGTGTCTTAACTCTTAAGACAGAAAATGTTAGTTTAAATGCTTGGACACCTACGTGGGATGCTCATCAATGCAGCTAATTAGAACCTCTGTAATTCCCGTTCTTTCTTGGCAGTGAAATGAGATTGAACCTGCAACTAAACCAGTTATGCTACTGGCGTTGTCGTCATATAAGGTTTTTCATGGGTACACAGTACATTTTGTTCCGCTTGATCTTTTATAGCAAGTTAACTTCCCATATCATTGTATAGTAATGTAGCAGATATATCATTGTGCAAATATAGTAGACTATTGAAGAAAATGTTTATTTTGTTTTAGGGAAAAGTTTCTCTTGTTTGTGGGACTCCATGATTTGGAGCATCTCACCCTAAAAAAAGAACAACCCCACTTAGTGCCCCTCCCATCCAATCAAGAGTCATGATGACTCCCCTTTTCATGGTCCGCTCCCCAGAGAACCGCTCCTTATATTTTATCTCCAGAAACTTCTAAAACTACTTCTGGAACCATGGAATGAGATATATGGAATTATTGCAAAGCAATTTTCTTTTCATCATAATCTCTTCCTGTTATTTTCCTTTTTTGGGTACGTTGTCTTTAACATAAACTTCTTGTCTGATGTAGAAGGATGGGGTTGCACAATATAAATATGGAGGTTGGTGGTCAATTTGGTGGATGGGTACTTACAGTATGGTCCTCTCAAAAGCAGCATTCTTTCACAGAACGTACTTGGATATGTACACATATACAATGCCTTCAGTAATACATGATTATGTGACTAGGGAAAGGTCAGTTGAGTTCACTCCTTGGGGTTGGAATATCCTTTCTTTTAGTATTCTGCATATATGTGAAAAATATATACATGTCCGATCCTCACCTGTTTTCTTGCGGAAACTGATATATCCATGTCCATCCTCACCTGTTTTCTTGCAGAAATTGTGAAGACATTGCAATGTCTCTTCTTGTTGCGAATGCCACGGGTGCTCCTCCAATATGGGTTAAAGGTAACAGCTGCTGTTGCTGCTGCTCTCTCTCTCTCTCCCTCTTTCTTACGCATCTGCAGATCCATGGGCTACTTAAGCTTTTCTATAATTGGTCTAATTTGTTATTAAATATCTTATATTGGTTTACTATTCCCAGTAAAATGTCCATTTCTTCAGTTGTTCTTACTAGTTAGCATGCACTTGCAGGGAAGATATATGAGATTGGTTTTTCAGGCATCAGCAGTCTGAATGGGCACAATAATAAGAGAAATAAATGCCTCAACGACTTCATTTCCCTCTATGGAACCATGCCTCTAGTATCAACCAATTTAAAAGCAGTGGATGCAAGACAGGAGTGGTTCTGGTAGTATTTGAGGTGATGGATTCATTTATATGGCTTTTGCGTTCTTTTTCCCATCCAGTGTAAAGTTTGCGCTTATTTATTACCTATCACTTGTAAGCTGCTTTAGGATTGAGGCAGTACACAGGACTAGGTTATATCAATGTGTATATTGTTAATAATTCTATTGTACCCAACAATCCATTGTGTTGTTTATTGTTAATAATTCTTTTACCCATCTTACATTGGATTTGCTTCGGGTTTATGGTGGTAAAGCATATGCAAGAAAGACTAGCATAAAAGAAGTATAACTGAGAGAACAACTTGTTATGTCTATTGTTCATGACAAATCTATAGAACTTTATACAGGTATGGCTGGGTCTACAAGGGGAAATCCAGAAGAGGAATTTTGGAAAGAGTACGGAAACAAAGTTAGGGGGAAAATTTACTAACAATAATAAAAAAATTTGTTGCTACAATACAAATCAGCTACTTAACAAGAGAAGCAAGAGAGAACTAAGGTGCTATTTCGTGCCAAGTCAATTATATAATTGTGTTAGTTCAACTTTTATGTTTGAGGATTGTCATCCTTAGAAGAAAGGATGTGGCTTTGGCTCTTATTGACACTCTTCTCCAGTGGATTCTTGATGAATGGAGATGTGACTAATATTTAACATGAAATGTGTTTTGTATACCCTTAGGTTAAGTGGTCTCCTACAACTCTTGTTATCCGGTTATTGGAATAAAATTAGTTCTTTTTTTTTATATTCCCTTTTTGGCTTTTTATCAATCCTACTCCCATGTATCCTCCAATTTTATACATACAGAAAAGTAACTCTGAACTTGCAGTTTAGGCAGTTTAGGCTAGCCCTCTCGCATTTTTTTTGTCTCTCCCTCAAAAATGAACTGAGCTATGAGAGGGTGGAAGTGTAACCCACAGCTCAGAGATCATTTACCCTTTTACACAAGATTCTCTTTGTTTACAGGTAAAAACCATGCAAAAACTATAACTCTCCTTGAAAGACTTTCCTTCATTTGGTTTTTGACCTGCAAAGCAATTGAGACCAGACATAATTTCGGCAACCTGACCATTTAACTCAGGTTTTCTTGAGGACTCACTCAACCTAAGTATAGGACTCACACACCACGAGAGGATCTCAACTCACCAAGGAAGCTCACATTGGCACACCTACAATTCCAAAAATATCAATTGTCTTTCTTATCTAAACCAAAATATTAAGTATATATAGGGGATGGTAGAAGAGCCATTACAATATAATCGTTGGTATATGACCGTTGGAATATAACTATTAAAAAAGAGTTGTTGGAGAGTGCTTTGAAAATTGAAGCTCATTGATATCTTGACTGCCTCAACGACATCACACAAGATATCTGAATAGACATCTAGTTTTATCAAATGGTTGGTTGGATGGTGCTGAATTTTTTTATGGGCAGATCTCAAGGTTTTGGTCCAAATGTAATATTATTTAAAATCATAATACAATGGTTTTATACCTAATGCTATTTGATAACTATTAATAGCTATAATTCTGGTTCTACAGCATATCAGAGCAACCCACCAAAGAACATGTTAAAAAGGAGTAATAATTCATGGAAGTTGGAATAGGCATGCCTTCTCTTTTCTTTGTATCCTTTATTCTGTTTGGCTGTGATATTCTATAAATCCACATTAGAATGTGGCATATCCTTATGTATCATCAAAACAGAGCTTAAGACAGTAGAGCTTTTAATGTGGTTGGTTATCAGTTCATGAGACTTCAAAACAGAGCTTGGCAGAAATTTGGGGAAAAACAGTAGAGTACCAAAAAGATAAGGGGGCCATGCCTAACAATATAGGCAAGGATGCAATACCTGAATTTAGAACCTTGGTCCACATCAGACCAGCATGAATCTGGGGTGGCCTCATTATCCCATGAGAGATCCAATGAGAAAAATGAGAAAGTAGAAAAGGGTTTGGGAAATCATATACATATAAAAGGCTTCCTTGCATGGGGTGCCCACATGAATATTCCACAACTAATTAAATAACAGATCATACAGCTTTGCAAAGTGGATCACTAGATTAAAAACAAAAGTTTTTATAAAAGTAGGAAGATAAATGGCTTGATTTGAACCTTGTGGAGAGCTGATGTGACCATTAGAAGGAGCCAAAATTAGGACCGAAATTCTCTCCCGTGCGCCAACCTGCCAGCCTAACATCTGACGGGCTGGAATACATCGGTATGTGTGCCGGTGTATTCCAGCCCGTCAGATATTAGGCTGGCGGGCTGGAGCGCGGGAGAGGATTTTTTTGCCCAAAATTAGTGTTGCCATCACAAGGTTTTATGAAATATTTAAAAAATCCCTTTTATCTCATCAAATTATTATAAAAAAAATTGCCTTTACTTTCTTGGCTGAACAACTCTATTCTTGAATAAAACTGGTGCCATTATCTCCCACGTGGCACATTAGGTTGGGCTTAATTGGCATACCTCGTGGCAAAAATCAGAGTGCTGGAACTGTTCTCTGCATCTATACTATTTCACCCCATCCTTTCCAACTTATTTCACGGAACTGTTGAGTGCCACACTTCCACATTAGGAGTCTGGATCCTCCACCCACGTGGTACCCTCCCACTGGATCTCATATCATCCATGAGATACAGGACCCACCTCAAGACTGGGCCCCACTGAACTTGAACAGTATGAGATCCAGGGTAGAGTACTCATGTGGGGGGAGAGGATCTGGACTCCCCTTAAATTGGGCCGGGAAACTCCTCTTCATCTGCAAAGTCAGCAATAGGAAGAATATTTTTAAAAAAAAAAAAATTGTTTCATGTGTCTGCCTCCATCTGAGCATGTTCTTGTGGGTTCCATGGTCAGAAACATTTGTCTGTATCTTATTTATTAAGAAGAAATTTATTGCAAGCAATTGAAGGACATATGACCTTTTTAATTAAAATTAGGGTGATGAACTGAAAATGTGTATTTGGAATGTTGAGTGATTCATGAATTCAAATAATAAATTTATAATTTGACTATATTTTCTATAGTTGAATACCTAAAAGTATTTAAAAAAAAAACGTAAATTTGATTTACGGAAACAAATTCGATCAAAAAAAATTTATCAATTAAAAAGTATAATCATAATATTATTGTGCTTTGATTGATGGAGCAAAACAAATAGAAATAGAATCTAGCATGGTGGCAGTCTACATTTTAAAAACCGTTGCTGCCACGCCTCTATGTTCAAGTAGTATTGTAAATTACTATATTCTCACATATCTCCCTTGATATTAACAAACTTAATTTATATCTTATTATATTTTAAATCTCTCTTTCTCTCTCTCTCTCTCACTCGTAAGGTTTTTTTTTTTTTTTTAAATCATAATCTATGTTTTGATTCTTATATATTTTATTAACAAAATAATTGTCCGGTTTGACATTGAGACTAAGTGCAAGATTGATGTCATGGATTAACATTCACATTAGTTATTTTAGCATTTCATTAAGTAAAAATAATTTTAATATTTTATTCCTTTTTCTTTTTTTTTTGGGTAAATTTTCAATATTATCTTTTATGAGTGGCTTATCTACCCTTTGCATGAAAGGTAAGTTCAAATTTCATTGATTAGTATTCTTTAATTCTATGCATATTTAAATATTTTGGTCTAAATAGACTTCATTTTTTGTGCAAATAAGATATATAAAAATTTTCATAAAAAAATAAAAATAAAATAAAATTGGTTAAATGCAAGAAACATGCACAAGCCAGGTTGGACCACACAATAGAATTACGGATTTAAAAATTGTAATGTGACTTAAATATATGATCATCAAAGTTATTAAGAGAAAAAGACAGTTATCTCCCTCGTAACTTATCTTAATGACAACTGAATACCCAACGTTTAGGAAAAGACAATTATCTCCCATAAAAATACTATTAAAAGACAAATAAACCCACGCCGTTAAGAATATTCCATTAGATGCTAACGGTGGAAGTCCAATATTTTCTTAATGACCAAATTACCCTTTATAAAGGTGACTGACTTAAAAAAATGGTGAGAATCTAAAACTGAATTCCATGATCCATTCAAGAGCTTATGTTCTGGGCAACTTGATTAAACCGTTGTTCTATATAAACATTGTCTCTTTCACATCTTGGGTTTTTTTTTTTTTTTTTAAAGTTAGTCACCTTTATAAAGGATAATTTGATCATTAAGGGAATATTATACTTCCACTATTAGCATTTAATGGAATAACGATGTAGATCTGTTTGTATTTTAATAGTATTTTTAGGAGAGATAATTATTTTTTCCTAAACATTAAATGTTCAACTATCATTAAGGTAAGTTATTGAGGAAGTAACGATCTTTTTCCCTATTATTAATTTTTTTGGAAAAATAATACATGATTTTTTCCCTATGTTTAATATACCATGTGATCAATTGTTAGACCTTCGTGGGTGCTTTTTTTTTTTTCAAAATTTTGACTTTTGACTTTGTTGACCGAAGGTGAAATAAAAGACCAATTGTAATAGGAGGTCCCCAACCTATAGGCTTTTGATAAACGTTGAAAAGCAAAAGATTTAGTTAGAATTGAGAAAGGGATCCGTTGGATTGAATGGGACTGAATTAAATAGGGCGTAGAAGAATGAAATGGGCCCACATCACATACAACTACAACGGAAGTCACCAATGAAGAATGAAGGGGATATGTTGAAAAAAAGAGTATCCAATGTGTTATCCAACGGGTATTTACTACCTCCACGTGACGCCCTAATTACAAAAATATCAAATAAGGGATATTAAAAAAATAATAAAATCCCTTCTCTGACGTGGAATTCAGTTATAAAACCTGAACGTCTTTACAGTCCTCCAAAGGTATGTCGTGCTAATTCAACGGATACATGCCCCGCGCGTTGTGTATTTATTTCCTTTACGCAATCCCATCAGCTTGTCAGCATTGTCCTTCCGCCACGTGTAGAGTCATGTTGCACCGATGTTTTTTTTATTCTCTTCCTTCCCTCCCCCTGATATACGGGAACGGCTAAGAACTTCCAACACATTTTAGCCTTCCCAGGGATTCATATCCTAGGATCCTCCTAGTGATTCGGGAATGGAGATGTCCTTGTTAGATGATAGATGATGAACACCTAAGATTCAGGTGAATTTGATCGTTTCATCCAAATCAGTATTTTCTATTGGTTTAAATTGTCAATTCAATGTCAATTTAAATTCATCTAAACCTCACGTGTTCATCATCGAACAGAATCATTCCCTTTCCTCCCGAATCACTGGTGGGTGAGGATTTGAATCCACGTTCCCAGTGTACCAATCCGACGGTGGTGTAAACCAGTGACTAGTGGGACGGAAGAATAGGGTCAACAAAAATCTGATTTTTTTTTTTTTTTTTGCCCTTTCCCAATAAAATACTGATTTTGTTGTTAGTTTTTATCGTCCCGATCGTACCACACTTATCTATATAAGTCACGGAGTCACGACTCACGACTCACGACTCACGAGTCAGTCTCCATTCCCCAACAGCTAAAAAGAATAGTCCCACACTTTTACGGTGGGGATGTGGGTCCCACATCATTTCATTTTTCAACCCTCTAACCCTCTAACCCCTCTCTCTCTCCTCTCTCTCTCTAACTGCTACGAATTACCATATACATTATGGATCCAGCCTTGCTTTTCTCACGGCTCACCACCCTTTTGTTTGTTACTGTCAGTTGACAAAATAAGAATGATGGGCAATTACTGGTCAAACTCTCCATAATCCAGAGTAGAGTGTATAGAGTGTAGACCCCACCCTACCCCTCCCCACCAAGAATAACGAAGTGGATCTCTCCCATGAAAACAATCAAACGAAACCAAACTTACACCTACTCATCCCATTTTATTTTATTTATTTATTTTTAATAAACAAACAAAGGTAATAAATAATATTGACAACAGGAAACAAAAAGCAGAAGATGACAGACAAGAGAAGGAGAGAAGACAACGCAACACCAAGAGAGAGAGAGAGAGAGAGAGAGAGAGAGAGAGAGTATTACTCTCTCAGTCTCACATTCTCGCTGGTATTCCATATCATGTTCTGTTTGGTTCTCAAGACCTTCACAAATAACACTAGAAAGCAGGAACAAGAGTCTCTTTTTTCAAGTCCCGTTATGGATATTTATGTCTCTTGAACGTTTCCTTCGTTTGCTTCCGCCATGCCGTCACGCCAACCACTGTCTCCGCTGCCACGGCCGTTGGTCTCACTAACCGTTACACCATCACCACCACCACCACCACCACCACCACCACCACCGCCGGCTCCACCTCCCCCAATGCGGCGGAAGCAGCCCAACATCACTCTCAGCTCATCCCATTCGTCGCCGGTGGTACCGCTGCTCTTTCTATTCTTTTCTTTTTGGCGGTTCTCTACCGGAAATTATCACTAAAAAGGACGGTCCCGGCCGATCTAAAGCCCCCTCACTGCTTCTCCTACACCGTTCTCCGCCGCGCCACTTCTTCCTTCTCATCCTCCAACCGCCTAGGCCAAGGCGGTTTCGGTTCTGTCTACCGTGGCACCCTCCCCTCCGGCCAAGAAATAGCCGTCAAGCTCATGGATTCCGGTTCCTTGCAAGGGGAGCGGGAGTTCCAGAACGAGTTGTTACTCGCCGGTAAGATCGACTGCGATCGTGTGGTATCGCTTCTTGGGTTCTCCTGCGACCGCAAGCGTCGACGGATGCTGCTTGTGTATGAACTTATGCATAATCGGAGCTTGCAAGATGCCCTACTTGATTGCAAGCGTCCAGAATTGATGGAGTGGAAGAAGCGGTTAGCCATTGCCATCGACATTGCGAAAGGTCTTCAGTTTCTTCACTCCGTCTGCGATCCCCCCGTGATTCATGGCGATATCAAGCCCAGTAACATCTTGTTGGACTGCTATTTCTCAGCCAAGATCGCTGATTTCGGTCTCTCTCGATTGAAGACGGAGGAGAGTTCTGATGCCGTCGCCGTGGAGGTTATTGAGATTGATGCGCCAAAGGTTAATGATAATAAGGATAATGAATCTCAGAGTAAAAAGGCTGAGAGATTGGAGAGGAATGGTGCGGGTGGAGGCGACGGTAACGGATCAATTCCTGAAGAGACAGAGAGCGTGATGACCACTTGTGAAGAGGCCAATGCCGGTGTGGACAAGTCGCCCGACAGTTGCATCGGGATTTCTGATACTGAAGTATCACCGGAGACGACCTTCGTGGCAGAGGCGTCCCCTTCGGAGATCTTAGACAAAACGAGCGTGTCGGAGGGTTATTTTGATAAGCTCAGTGTTGATAGTAGCAAGGATGCAATTGGCGGCGGAGGGGACCGGAGGGGCGGAAGGAAGAAGAGTGTTTCAGGGAGGGATTGGTGGTGGCGTCAGGAAAATGGCGGAGGTGCTGCTGACTCGGGGGGCGTCAAGGACTATGTCATGGAGTGGATTGGAAATGAGATTAAGAAGGAAAGACCCAAGAGCGATTGGATTACTGCTTCCGCTTCTGCCGATGAGGCTGCGGCTGCGGTTACGGTGAAGCCCAGCGGGAAGTCAGAACGGAAGAAACATAAGCGAATGGAGTGGTGGACTTGCTTGGATGAGGAGAAGATCCCCAAGAAGGAAAAGAATCGACAGCCGCGAGAGTGGTGGCGAGAGGAGTTCTGCGAAGAACTTACCAAGAAAAAGAAGAATAAGGACCTCAAGTCCAGAAGCGGTAGTGGTGCAGGGGACGGTTGGTGGCAGAGGGATGAGGATTTGGTCCCTGAAAGAAGGAAGAAGAACCGTAGCAGGAGTAGTAGGAGCAGTGTGGATTGGTGGTTAGATGGGCTCAGTGGAGAGATCCGAAACGGTGGTCGCCGCAATAGCCAGGACTGGGCGAGCGGAGAGATCCCCAAAAGCGGCGGCGTCAGCAGCACCCCAAGCATGAGAGGCACCGTGTGCTACATCGCTCCAGAGTACGGCGGTGGTGGGCAGCTCTCTGAGAAGTGTGATGTGTACAGCTTTGGGGTTCTGCTTTTGGTTCTCATTGCTGGACGGCGGCCTCTCCAGGTGACTGGTTCACCCATGTCGGAATTCGAACGAGCCAACCTCATTTCTTGGGCTCGTCATCTTGCCCACGCTGAGAAGCTGCTGGA
Source organism: Protea cynaroides (assembly GCA_028583415.1). Classification (NCBI taxonomy): domain Eukaryota; kingdom Viridiplantae; phylum Streptophyta; class Magnoliopsida; order Proteales; family Proteaceae; genus Protea; species Protea cynaroides. The sequence goes on from CM053276.1 coordinate 134,972,369, forward strand.
CCTTGTTGATCCATCCATTCAGTCTCTAGACCGAGAACAAGCGCTTCTCTGCATCACAGTCGCACTCCTCTGCTTGCAACGCTCGCCTGTGCATCGGCCCTCCATGAAAGAAGTTGTGACCATGCTTTCCGGTGAGTCTGAACCTCCCCCCTTGCCATTTGAATTCTCCCCTTCCCCACCCTCTAAATTTCCGTTCAAATCCCGGAAAAAGGCCCGGTGAGTTCTTTTTTATGTCCCTGCCGGCATTAAAATAGAGAGAGTATGTGTATCGATCGGTGTAGGCCATTTTTATTCATCTTCTTTAATGGAGGATTTATTTATGTAAAAAAGGGGAAAAAACAGAGAATTATTTTTCATGAATTATGGCTCCTTTCACTTGCTAATGTTCAGATGTGTTGTATATCATACAAATCCATCTCAATTCACAACTTGACCGCTTGTTGATAATTGTTGATAAATAGAGAAGAGAACCATTGTTCAGGTCCTTCCTTACCATCTTCGCTCGACGCTTGTCTGAATTTCTTTATCCGGAGCAGGATGAGAAGTGTGAAGTTCAGTAATCATTAACCCCCACTGTTCAGGCGAGGTGGCCCATTTGGCCATTCTCATTAATTCACTTTTCGTTGAGGAATTTAATGCGGGGTTGCTTGATTTCTGCTTAAAGTGAAAAGGTTCTTAGCTTTTGGAAAAATTTCCTACAATCCCTTTACTAGCTAGCTAACTTTCCCAAATCTACTCAAGAGTTTTTTTAATCCTATGTAAACTGCTTTAATAGCAGGTATACAGAGTCGACAAATTTGAGAATTCAAGGAAAGCTGAATCGAGAGGTTTTCCCTGTAATAAAACATTAGATCGAAGAAAATTGGTTCTTCGGTACCCAGTTTGTAGGAAAGAGATGTACATAATAGAATAAACCAAAAGTGTTGAAATTATATTGGGGCAGATTTTCATACACAGTAGTGGTCAACATTTCAGGCGTTGGATAGCTGCATGAGAATGGAGTATTCGTATCTAATGGCTGAAGTGTTGACCATTTCAATTATATTGAAGAAAAACAAGAAACTGCGGAATGGCACCTTGCTTGCCTCTCAAACTTTGTAGTCGTGTTCTATCGGATTGAAATCCTCTCCTGCCTGGGTTTCTGTGAGAGACACGATTACCTTGTCCCAATGCAACACGTGGCGGGAACTAAATCGAACACTGACAAAATTCCTTGGTGCCTAAAGTGATAATCAATTGGAGTTGTAGCGTATCAAACGTAAGCTGCAGACTCTTTCCCGAAGTTCTTTTCCTTTATTCTGTGAAACCCTAGTATCAATCGAATGGCTGTTTTCGTTTTCTTCTTCGCTCTTCTTGAAGTTTCTTGATTTCTTTCACTCTCTTCTTCTGCTAATCTCTGTGCAACGTGAGGAACTCAAGTAATCTCTGTGCAACATAAGTCATATGTATTGACATCGGAGATAAGCATTGGTTGAGGTCGGATTGGATAAAAATAGAGGAACTTGAGCAACAGAGGTAGGAAGCTTGGTTTCCAGGATGGAGATCTTGGTTTTGTTTGATTCCATGTACGCTTCACTAAGGGTCTCTGCACTATTATAGAGATTTCTATGGGCAAGGACAAAAGGGTAAAGAGAAAATCCACAACATTCTTGTTTGTCTCTGCAAGCAGAACCTTTTGCGTCTTCGTGTCTACCATAAGCTTCGATTTCAACTTGGAACTTGTCATGGGTAGGTACTTTGCAGAATTGGATGATAAAATTCCAAAGAGAAGGAACAGAAAAAAGAAACACGAGACAAGGATAGGGTATAGAAACCCTAAGTTGAATATTTAAGACAAGAAATTCCAAAGAGAACGAATCTGAGAGTAGAAATCCCAATTATAGAGAGTTTTCAACATGACAAAAGGAAGAACAAGAAAAGACTTAGAGAATGTTATCTGAAAAGAAATTTCTCCACAAATTTGACTTTCAGACACACAGAGAGGAAAAATCAGAGAAACCAAAAATACACATGTAACCGCAACAAGTGAAGATCAGACGATAAGCTGCAACTCCAACTCATTTCACCTCATGCACCAGTGCTCTTCGTCGGCATCGAATTCTCCCATGATCATGTGTTACACATCGAAACAAGGCAACCGTGTCTACCCTTTTGTCACGGTTGAAGCATGACAAAATAAATGTATAAATTTTTTATTACGAAATGTTTTGGATGGCTGGCATATGATGATCATCACGTTTGAGATGGGCCGCTGCACATTTAATCAATTTCAAAAGATACCATAACTATTAAATGGCCAATCGACTGAACTACCTGATATTGCAGATACAATCAATCTATCAATGAATTTTTCTTTTAATAACCGTAATAAATCTTTTCCAGAAAAAAGACAAGGAATAAATTAATCCCTTTTATAAAGGATAAGGATAATGATCAATAACTAAAGTACACCTGGAGTTATTTACTTTACAAAACTGATCTCTCCATAAAATGGAAGACCGGCCGGCCGGCCATCATCCATAAATACTTTCTTGCATGCGTTAACCACAACATACGTCATGAAGATAATCTAGATTATATTGTTACATCTACACAATTTTTTTTTATGGGTCTTATTATAAGTTATACTATAGGGTCCCTGGAGACCCGGGAAGGGAACAGATGCAAGAGAGGAGACTCAAATTCAAGATCTCCTCCCAGCCCCTACTTCAACAAGCAAAGAACATTTCAGTTCAAGACTAAAGTTTACATTTGAAAGCAGCAATAATCCAATAGATAATGTGAAAATCTACACATAAAGGCTGCAAACCATTACAATCCATGGCCAACATCTCAGTTCAAGGTTGAAGTCTGCAATTTTCATTCTTTAATCATTTGGTTAAAGTTTAGTTGCCAATCATCATCAGGCTCTTTACCTGATCACTCCAGCATGATCGTGATGATCCAACTACCTGCGGAGATTTGCGCATGGAAAATTAGGACATAAATGCAATAAGCCAAGAACATCATCCTATCGAGTTTGTGTCCATGATTTGTTAAAGAACCCAGTAAAATTGACAACAGATAAAGCCTGAAATAAATACAAATTACTGTACCACTTATAATTCCTATGAAATGAGAGAGTGTCGGACATGGCTAGTTCAATATATGCAGTCTCAAAAAATTCAAGAGGAAATGCTAGGAAACATAATTCATTTATTACCTGGATCATTGGAGTTCTCTGAGACATGTTTGAACTCGACCATTGACGAATCAAAGAAAGATGCATTCTCCTTCACGGTCTCGGCTGATGAATCCTGAATTACAGCCTATGCTTGTAGAACTTATGAGTAGCAGAGAAAGGCAGCCCATAGAAAAAAAATAAGTACTGCATAGATTCTGACACAGAAAAACAACACTAAAGCAAGAAGGGGAAAGTGAAAAAGAACATACTACAATAGAAATAATCTAACAAATGGAAGTGAAATGTATCACTCTGTGATCTCCAGAACACACATTGAAAACCACCAAATAATTTATAAGCACTACCCATCACTGTCACACTCTGTAACAAAATCAATCAGCTTATCACTTGTTCTTGTGTTGAAATTTCAAAGCATGGGAAACAGATTTTAGTGTGATTCTAATATTGTAGACACTAATATCAAGTAAATGGTTGCTAGAATGTATGCCTTTAATCAGAGTTGTTGTGATCGAGACACTGTTAGTTGGCTCACCTGGTTAGAAATTAATTTTAGAGAAAGTCATTAGGTGAAGATGGGTAAAAAACCTAGCTCTCTGGTACAATAGCCACAGATTTCATCTTACCAAGTTGGTTGGAAGCTTCCAAATCCAAATTTAATAGTTATTTCAGTAATATCTAATGAATTCTGCATGGAGACAGCATTGAAAGTAAATAAAGAACATTCATGTCAATTGAAAAATGACTCCACCAACATAACATTATCCAGAACCAGAAACTTAAAATATAGCTTAAATCGGTGAATGTTTTACCTCACAATCCAGCCTCTCCAATGGAATTCCTCCAGATGAAAACATTTCTTCCTCAAATTCTTGTTGAAGTTGAATAAAATAAGTCGAACCCATAATAATATGGAAGATTCTTACTAAAGAAAATGATTGAATAATACCACAACAGTAACTTCTCAAGCAGAAATACTTGACCACACATTATCAGCTGAAACAACCTCTTGTTTAGCAAGATAATCTGTCATGCATGCCATTTCCTGATACTGTCCCCCGTCAAAATGAGATTCAATGATGAGACCAAGTTTTTAATGCATTTCCATGGGTTATCTTCTTCTTTCGACATCCATCCAAAGATATTTTTGCGAAACCCTCTGCAAATCTATACAGTTTGAGTCCAACTGGAATCTTAATCAAACAAATAATCTTACTCCAATGGTCAAGATCGTCTGAACATCGTAAAGTCTTCCCAATAGTAAAATCCAATCCAGTAATTTGGTCTTGGTCTGGACGTCCAGTATGGTTCATGAGCCTGAGTTCTACCTAAAAACAAAATAGTTCATGAACGGCCGGGCCTGAAGCCCAAGCAAAAGATGATTATTATTTGGTCCCAAAGTTGCCATGGGCTGGGTTGGGAACTGTTAAATTTTTATTTAATACGGCCGGGCCTGAAGCCCAAGCCAAATCTGATTATTTGGTTCCATGGGCTGACCCAGCTGCATCCCAGATCCAAAATCTATCAGGGAAATGGGGTTCAGTTCTTGATTGATGAGCCCTCTTTCTCTCTACAAAGCAAGTGGCCATGGAGCAAGTCCTCCGTTTGGCTACTGTAAATAAATTTTAGGGTGAGGGTTTAGTGGGAGGAATTTCCCATGCTACACCAATGGGAAAATGTATCATTTGTATTTATAAAATTAATAATGATGCTATTTATGAAGCTGATTCTTCTAATGGTGGCATTGGTATTACAGTTCGTGATTCAGAGGTTAATGTGACCAGAGCATATTCTTAGAAGATCTACTGCTCTTCGGCTTTTCAAGGTGAAGCATTGGCAATCAAACCAGCTCTTCAAACGGCGGTGGAGGAAGGCTACTCTCATATTTTGCTTGAATCTGATTGTAAAGAGTTGGTTCACTGCATCTTTGGCTCATTTGCCCCTTGTGAAACTATTTCTCATCCTATTACGGAAGATATCATCTTTCTGATCTTGAAGTGTGCTCGTTGTCAAGCTTCTTTTGTTTCAAGGGAAGCCAATATTATGGCTCACACCTTGGCTAGGAAGGTTGATTCTTTTTCGGGGAAAGCTTTTTGGTCAGTTTCCTCTCCTTGGCTTCTTAATCTTTGTAAGAATGAAGCCTCGGCTGTATCCCTTTCTTTAGTTGTTCAATTGTAGCTTGTTTTACCTAAGGATGTAAATGAATACTCGAAAATCCGGATTCAATTCGAATTCGACTCCGTTTAAGGAATCCAAATTCGGGAAAATCAATTCGAATTCGAATTCAGATAATTTTAATTGGATGCAGAGCCGAATTTGGATTTGACTTAAACGGATCGGATATAATCCGCTCCGATCAGAAAAGTTAAATACCTAAAATTAAGAAGATAAATATTAAAAATAATTGAAGAGATAAAGTCTGGTGACAGATGTAATACTATACTATTCATTTATTATAATAATGAGAGATTACCTAATATTTTAATTAGATTAGAAAGTGTGCAACACTCAAGAACGCTCTAGGTTTTCTCATCGCAAATAGGAGGATCTCGATGGAAGAGGTTCTGGTTTTCTAATCACACGCAGAGAATCTCGACGGACGGAGCTTCTAGTTCTAATTGCAAGCTGGATGGAGGTTCTGATTTTCTAATTGCAAGCTGGATGGAGTCTGATTTTCATCTTTATTATTCTTACTTCTTTCCCATTCTTCTCTCTCCTTTTTCTTCGTTTCTTCTTTATTCTTCTACTTCTTCATTCTGTTATTTTCTTCATCTTCTTCTTTTCTTCTTTTAGAAAAATGACTGTGTTCTTGAAGTAATCTAGCTTCAGCTACAAATTGTTGACAGGTTCTTGTAATTTCTTGTACGGGGTTAGATTTATTGGGATTTCTGCAATATATACAGTTTGTTCTTCTGCAATTTGTCTTTGGAGTTCATATTTCTTGCTAATTCTGCAATTTTCTTGTAATTTTTACTTGTTTACTGTACAGTTTGTTCTTCTGCAACTCGTCTTCGTTGGTATTGTTCAAATCTTCATAGCTTTCTATTTTAACTATTTCGAATCGGATTTCAACCGATATCCCCGATTACAATTAGAATTCGAATTCGGATTTCATTTTTACAAATCCGTCGGATGTCAGACCGAATTCGGATAAGGTGATTGGAATACGGAATCGAATTCGGATATTAGCATATTCGTACCGAATCCGCTCTGTTTACATCCCTAGTTTTACCCAAAAAAAAAAAAAAAAATAGAAAAGGATAAAAACTGTTGGGTATAAATACCATTGGACCATAGTAGCATGATAAGTGGCTGTTCCTAAGCCCTCAATAGTTGGGGGCATAGTCGTCTTTTTACTCAAAGGGCACTCAGGAACATATCCAATATTATTTGCTAAAGTGAAGAACACAACCGACCACCAATACTTCAAACTTATACTACAATGAGGCACGGGACCCACTCCAAACCTATATAAAAGAGGGCTGAATCTGAAAATGAAAGGATCATATCATTAATTTTTATCAACTCTCACTTTCAAATGTTCCCTTATTTTTACTTATTACTATTGGAAGTCCTGATTTAAGCATCAGAATGACACCAAAGCTCGACCTCCTCTGTGTTTTTCCTTTGTCGTTTGCAGATAAATCCCACCTCGATAGATCTTGACGGATTCCAACGACAAAAAAAACATTGTTGTTTCACTATGCCAAACTTCCCAATTAATATCAGACTCTCACCATCAAAACCCTTTTTCTATTAATGACTTCTTGATATGGATAATCTTTTAAGTGGGTCCCATCAATGTTCTAATCTTGTTCATATGTGAAAAGACAAGATGATTTGTCTTAATCCTCCTACCGTGCAAGCATCAGATCATAATATATCTTCAGTTTAACCAAAAACTATATGTTTAATTAATGTTTGTTTGACTGAAAAATCAATAACAACATGACCACATCTACAATAATTAATCTTGGAATCAGATCGTTGCATATTACATATTTTAAGGAGTTACAGCAAATATCCTTGGACTAATCAACTGGACTCTGTCCTGTTTTTATTCCTTCATTATATTCCATTAATTTGTTCTTCTTCCCTCATTATAATCCATTAATTAAATCCTTAAAAAATAAAAATGTTTGTAATTAATATTACAATAAGCACGTGGTGATACCTCAATATATTTATAGCCGATTTAATGTGCTGGTTTGATGATTTTCTTCTTTACCATATCTTATTATGTTATGTAGTATGACCACATAAGATTATATATAGTCTCTATACCAAACCCTAAGAAGTAAGAAGGAAAATTCATTTACTAATCAACAAGCGTGGGGCAAATCCGATGCCACTATATATATATATATTAATTTATTGCATCTATCCTCATAATAGAACCCTAAAAAAATTAATGGGTTGAATTATTTTTCTCAATCTAACTAATTGATTCTCAAAGCATATGTTGTAATTTTAGAGGGAGGGTTTCTCACAATACCATTGTGGGGAATTTCTCACACCAAATCAATGGAAGTATGGAATTCAATCTTATTGAACATGATTTGGGTTGTGTTTTTAGAATTTGATGTAAAATCACATCAGACCGGACTGGACCGGACTGATTGATAATAAATATACATGTAGAAAACTAACATCGAAATCAAATCAACCCTATATTAATTGTCTAATAGAGCTCGTTTATCCAATTTTTTTTTACTACATATAGATATAGTAAACAGAACCAAACCGCTAACGGACCGATAAGAGTCCATTAAACTAACATTTTATTGAATATACATGTAGGAAACTAACACCGAAACCGAACCAATATGATATTAATGGTCTAATAGAACCTGTTAATCCAATTTTTTTTAATTCATATACATATAGTACATCGAACCAAACCGATAACGGACCGATAAGAGTTCATTAAGCCAATTCGATAATAAATTGACACCAGACCGGGTCGTGTTATGTAGCTTACCTCGGCTTGAAGTTCTTGTTGGACGTGTTTCGAACTCCCCTTAAAATGTGCAATACCAACCTGGCACGGACTAAAACTGGTCCGAATCAACCTGTTGACACCCTCAATAAATGACCCACGTGATTGGAGGTGAAAAAAAAAAATCGAATATACAAAGGTGTGAAAATGGATCTTATTTTATTAGATCCACGAAGCCCACAATTTGAAATGCTTAGTGCTTGTCAAGAAAAAGAAAGAAAAGCTACGGATAAGTTTGTCGTTTGGCCGGTTTACCTTATAATACACCATCAGCTCCTCGCCCAACTCGAGGTACGCTTATAAAATTTGGGTACTCCAGGTCCACCGGAGATCTCTTTGAAATATAGTTGGTTGTGTTTTTATTAATTAATTGCCATGTGTCAGTTGTTGACGATAACAAGTGTCAACATGGATGACTGCTTCAACGAGATGAAATCGAGGCCATCTAATACTTCAAATGTGTTGTACCGTTCAACTCATCATAGATCGAATTTCTCAAGAGTCGGGAGACGGAAGCTACAGAGTTTCACTCTTTTCATTGTCTTGAGGCCATATATACGGGATTGTTAATTGTTTTTGTTTTTCCAATTATACATGTAAATGGAATTATTTTTATTCAATTTTTGAAATAAATCCAGCCTATGTGATTGTGGGGTCGATGTAAACTTAGGAAATTTGTCGTTAGCAAAAAATATCATAGATCGAACATGACTTGTTTAGGGAACCACCATGCGAGCATGGTCTCGCATGGTTCAAGGTATCGACAATCTGATCCGTCTGATCTTGATTCGTTTTTAATCAATATCAACCACGTGTCAATCAGTTATTGCCGTATGATGGATGGATGGTCCAATCCGATGCACAGTATTTGCATACTATATCATCACGTGCACCAGGAACTCTCAACCCCATAACAAAATTATTGGCGGATATATAAAATATTTCATATATTTATTCATCGCCGTTAATATGCAATAGGTCCCACATCATCTCATGGACGGTGATAAAAGTACCGGGAGCGTACCCTCGTGGGGAGAAGAAGGGGACACGAGCAGGCGAGGATCTTTTTCCAGGTATTAAAAGGAGACCGAGAGGTGGGGGAAGGTTAGATAATTTCTGACGACGTCATCTTGTCTGGGAAGACTTAAACATATCGGAAACATATCACAGCAGATCTTAGCAATTATTTCTCTAATTAGCACAATCCCTGAGAGATATTATACCCTAACGTTTCTCCTACTTTCTTCTTCCTCCATCCGTCCATGTCTCCCACATAGACGCCCCCAAAAATGGGTGAGAGACCCAAACGGATGGATTTTATTCCTCAAAATCCAATCTTTCCTTTACAACATAGCGATGAGCTGTGCTTCCAGGTTTCATCTACTTTCGGCCTCCAACACACAGACCCACAACAAGATACGCTGTTCATACCTCCTCCTGTGATTCCCAATGAAACCTGTAACGAGAAAAACAAGAAAAAGATCATGCACAGAGATTTCGAGCGGCAAAGAAGGCAAGAAATGGCCAGTCTTTATGAATCGCTTCGATCACTGCTCCCTTTAGAATATCTCAAGGTCAGATACACAAGCTTTTCTTCTTATTTTTTTAATTTTGATCTGATGATGCAATATTGCAGGGAAAGCGTTCTATCTCCGACCACATGAACGAGGCTGCCAATTATATAAGAGATCTCCGTAAGAGAATAGATGAGCTTAGTGACAAGAGAGATGGGCTCAGAAACATACCCAATTCAGGCGCTTCCGATGAAGTCTCCGACGGCTGTTCGCCGGACTGTGTCACTGTCCAGCCTTGTTGGGGTGGAGTGGAAGTTGTTATTAGCAGTGACTTGAATAATGGAGAATTTCCATTGTCTAGTGTGCTCAGAGTTCTGGTCGGTCTAGGGTTTACTGTAATTAGCTGCGTATCTACTACAATAAATCAGAAGACACTCTACAATATTCAGTCCGAGGTACTATTCTTCCTCTTTCTTTCAAGTTTGGTTGAATTCCCAAGTTTAGGGTTTTATGTAAATTTTCCATATTTTTTTCTTGTTCTAGCTACTACGTAAAAGGATTCAACACAACAGCTTCCTCTCACAAGTTACCAGTGTACATACAGGTCAACGATTTGGCACCTGTGAATCTATCCGGCCTGCAGGAGATGCTGACTGATTTGATCTCATCCTGCCCGAGTTAGGGTTTCATCACTCCCATGTGTTTGGTTTATTTTTATTTTTATTTATATTTTTTCTGTACAAAGGAGAGTAGAGGGAAAAGATCCAAGACAGGATGCATGCTATCACTAGGTGTCGGCAAAGTGTGGTAGTTTGTTGTCCTCTTCGGAGGGCATCCTTGTTGTACATAGCTTCCTTGTGATTGAATCTTTAGATAAAAGGAATGGAAACCCACATTGCGGCTTGAATTATTCTACCATACCATTTCAGTTTTACTGGCTTAATTTCCGTCCCATATCGAGCAAATTATAGGAGCTTCTATACTGCATCATTGAAGGTGGCCATGTTGAGGATGTCAAGCATGCAGCTTAGAGTCTGTCATCACATGTGGGGTAAGAATTTTCAAGTTCATTACTTGTATCTTCGATCTACACAACCAGAATCTGACCGTGTGATGTTTCGATATTTTATCCAAAAACTAAACCAAAATTCAATCAAAAGGCATATATCTCAGCATGCAATAGATTCTGAGGATTTTTGATACCATTGTCTCTTCCTTTCTCATTCTGCACAAGCAAATTGGGGCAGACACGACATCAGATACTGTTCTAGCAAGTCAGACGAGGCTACTTATTCGTAAGTTGGTTATGATTGTGTCTTACTATTACTAGGGTATATATGTAGATGTACTTATTTGTTTATTTGTTGATTTATGTGTCTTTTGAAGTAAAATGATATATGAAGTGATACTATGTAATTAAGATTTCCCGTAAGATTATTAGGATCGGATTTTGTGCATAATTGGTAGCATGGTAACACGTTTTTCAAAACTTTTGTTACTCTTAAATGGGAGAATTAGGTTTTTTTTAGTAGAAAATGGGAGAACTAGTTGAGTAGACCTTGATTGGTCTCCTAAACCATTTGGATATTATTATTAGAGGGAAAAAAAAAAAAGTTGTCAAGCTGCCTGGAGACATAGGAAGGCAAAAGATCACCATGCCAATTCCCCTTATAGTATGCCCCAGTGCGCGCTCTCATAGGCCCATGCTGGGACAAGGGCCACGCAACCTGGCTGCGATCCCTACTCCCTTTTGTTCTTGTATTCTCCCAGTCTGAAGAACATGATAACATTAACTCCTATGTTCCCTTTTGATCTTTTATAGATTTCTGTTCCTCACAATAGAAACTTGTCTACCAGCCGCATTATTGAGTCTCCAGCCCATATCTTCTCTACCTAACGTGCCTATGAGATTTTATATTAATGGTAGGACAATAAGGACAGCTATTACATTTTTAGAAAGTTGGAACCAATTAAGTACTGTCCAGGTGAAGATTTGGTATCACATAGCATTCCATAGAAATGGGGAGTTCAACCTAAACAGGTTTTTCCCTTCACAAAGTAACCCTGTCAATCTGATTCAGTTTTTACATTTCTCTCTCTCTCTCTAACTAGAAAGATTCAAACATTGGTAGGTTCTTAGAAAATTCTCATTATAATATTAAAGGTATTTTAAAGAACCAGACCAACAAAGTAGAGATTGAATTTTGAATTTGGGTTTTAGAACTATTTTTTTTATTAAGGTGGAGAAATTTGCAAGATTTGTTGATCTTAGCTAGTTTCATGGAATTAATTGTACTAGAAAATGAGATGTTGTTTTTTAAAGATGCATGATTTGCGAGTAACATATATCATCTACAGCAGCTACAATATTAGACGATGGAACATCTCTATCCATGAGTATACTTCTCTTAATGTAACACATGGAATATTGGAATTTTAGGTGTACATTTCATTTCATTTCATTTCTTGTTGTAGAGTAGGAAATGGAACTTCATTGAAAGATTTCTTGTGACAAGATTGAGAAAATGAAAAGCTAATAAACAATTACCGTTCTATTTGTTCTTTGTAATATTTTACATGTTAAAAACTTTTCCAAATATTTCTTTCCAGGAGATAAAGAAAGACGAACTTTCTTTTTCCCTCGTCAAGATCACTATATTTTACCACCTTTAACAAACATTGGAAATAGAAATTTAACATGTAAAAATTTAGACCAAAACAAACAGAGTCTATGTGATTTTTCCTGTTTGCAAAACATAATATGGGTTAGGAGTTGGGACATACATGCAAACATTATTATCTCAACTCACTTTTTGGCTATTTCAACCTAAGATTGTATATAAAATTTCATTTATCCAAGTCAATATATTGATGGGTTCTATTTCATTACACTATCAAAATTCTACTGAATTTTTTGTGGGAAACTGCATACCTTTTAAAAAGCTTCATCTAAGGGCTACAAATTAAAATTACATGGTAATGGAAGACATCAATATATCATAAACTAGAACCTTATGGAATTATTTTTTTTCCTATAGCAAGGCCCTATTTGTTTCATTATAAAATTTTCCATGCAAATGATATTTTATATGAAAATTGTTCTACTTTTTCAATTCTTTTTTGTTTATGCTTAAAAAATATCTTAATATTTCAACCGTATGAACATCTCTTTATGGTTTTTTTTTTTTTTTTTTTTTTTTGTAAAATTTTTTCTTGCAAATGATATTTACATGAAAAAAAAAATTTCCATGTAAAAGTTTCCTAATACTTTTTTTTTCTTAATCTTACATTGAAACAGATGATGATTTTTTCTTTTTAAGAAAAAATTTCTTATCCACCTTTTTATATGAAAACAAACCCGGTCAAAGGTAAAATCCATTCCTTCTAAAAGAATATAATTGAATGCATGATATCGCTCTTCTTTTACTTAAACGTTGCTGGCAACAAAGAGTACTCTCACTTATATCAAGCTAATCAAGAAAAAGGTGATTAAGTGAACTACTAACTGTTGTAGTCAATCAAAGTCATTATTTTCACGTATTGAAAATGTAAATAGTATAATAAATAATAGACTAAATAATAATAATAATATAGGATAAATATATAACACAAAAAATACCAGAAATCATGTTTTAAACTTTAATTTGCAACATAAATTGTCATTTCCAATATAATCGCTACAGTTATTTCTGAATATTCCTAAATATTCACAAAAAAAAAAAAAACAAAAACAAAACAAAAAAACTTAAAGTTAAGTGGACACTCGTAATTATACATGCTATTCTCTTAATTCTATGAAATTATCAGGGAATCTTGAAAATTGTTTGTTTAGCTCTGGTGTATACATTAAGAATATGACAAAGATTCTTGGCTGCTGTGCCTTGGCTGAAGTCATTTCTGGATCAAGGAGTTCGTTTCCTAATCTTGGTTTGAGTCAATTTAACGACTCCTTTTGGTGGTTTACTTTCTGTTACCTGCTAATTTGGTTTTATCACTTTGCATATGTAGCCTTGTGCAAGCTTCAATTCAATTACAATGATTTGAACCTATTTTCTTTTGCTTATTCATTTAACAACCAGCTGCTAACATTGGAAAAAATGTTCTTAAGTATTTGTTTTTCAAACCCAAATGAAGTAGTTGTACTTATACCTTGCTCTATTACTCAAATACCAAGTATACACTTTGTTTATTGTGATTTCCCTAATGATCCTATACTCAGTATCTACCTATAAAATTTCAGCTTAATCTGAAGTATACACAAGAAGAAAACTGAAGTCAGAGAATGGTGCAGATTTTGTAGTGATGACAGCCAAATCTCTTGGTAGTTTGTAATGGGCTATTCTTTCTTTCTCCTAATTTTTCCATAGAAAAGGATTCATGTCCGATAGTGTGTACTAATGGGGATTCGGATCGTCTTCTGTTCTTAGCTGAACAAGATACCATCCAACTGTTGCTCGATGAGCGACAACTGGATGATATTAGATCCAAACGGTTAAGCTGGTTTACAGCATAATAGTGCTGGTGTGTAAGCAGCATACCAAATTAAATGACCTATTCACCAAAACAATGGAATTAACCAGAGAACAGAAGCTTCGCTGCAACTTCAATTTCTCAAATCATTCCTCTCTTCTTCTTCCATGAGCTACGAGCTTTGAGAAGAATGGCTCTAAGGTTTATTCTTTTTCTACAGATACAAATAAAAAAAAATCTAGAGTACATGATCACCATATAACTACGTACAGCAAACAAGTGTCAGAGTTGATAAGCATCAGCCCAATGAATCAGACAGGGATAACTGTTCAATCAATTTCTCATCATCCATTATGCCGAAGGAAATTTTGTTTGAAAATCAATGTAAGAAAACTAGATTGTTAGGATTTAATTACTTATTTGTTTATTTGTTGATTTACGTTTCTTTTAAAGTAAAATGATATATGAAGTGATACTATGTAATTAAGATTTCCCGTAAGATTATTAGGATCAGATTTTGTGCATAACTGGTATCGTGATAACACGTTTTCAGAAACTTTTGTTACTCTTAAATGGAGAACTAATTTTTTTTAGTCGAAATGGGAGAACTAGTTATTGGGAATAGTCCCACATTGCTAATGAGATTAGAATCATGTGGTCTTATATATGAAGAGTTCCTCTACTTACTAGTTCAAACTTTTGAGTTGAAAACTTGACATGGTATCAAAGCCAAGTTCTCTCTTATAATAATCCTAAAAAAAAAAAAAAAAAAAGAGGCCAAGTCACCAAAAGAGGGGCCAGTTGCATAGAATAGGGACTATAATCACTCAAAAGAGGGACTATATGTCACCCAAAGAGGGACTATATGTACCCAAAGAGGGATCAGTCACCCAAAGAGGGACCAATCATTTGAAAAGTGTCATGTATTGCCACATATACTACCACATATACACCACCTAACGATGGGGTTACATGTGAAGGGTAGTATTGGGAATAGTCACACATTGCTAATGAGATTGGAATCCTGTGATCTTATATATGGAGAGTCCCTCCACTTATTAGTTCGAACTTTTGAATTAAAAACTTAACACTAGTTGAGTAGAGCTTGATTGGTCTCCTAAACCATTTAGATATTATTATTAGAGAAAAGAAGATTATCAGCCTGCATGGAGAGCCAAGACAATGAAAGGGCAAGGCAAGACATTGAAAATCACCATGCTGCCCCGTGAAATGAAAAATTCTCCATATTTTATCCCCAGTGCATGCTCCCATGGCCCCGCACTGGGCAAGGGCCAAGCAGTCTGGCACCCTTTTAGAACATGATAACATTAACTCCTATGTTCCCTTCTGATCTTTTATAAATTTCAGTTCTTCAGTTGAAACTTGTCTACCAGCCGCATTATTGTGTCTCCAACCCATATCTTCTCTAACTAACGGGCCTCTGAGATTAATCTTGTATTAATGGTAGGACAAAGCAATAAGGACAGCTATTACACTTATGGAAAGTTGAAACCGATTAAGTGTTCTCCAGCTGAACATTCGGTATCACATAGCATTCCATAGAAATGGTATATAATGCAGCAACCCATGCTGACAACCTTCCGTGTATTAACATCGGAATCTAATCCATAATTGAGTTCCAACTAAGCAGCTTTTTCCCTACCTTAATGTAACCATGTTAATCTGATATCGATTTTGGGAGTTCAAAATAAACAGCTGGTTTCTCCTTATCACAAGTAACCATGTCAATCTGAATCAATTTTTTACATTACTACTCTCTCTCTCTCTCTCTCTCTCTCTCTCTCTCTCTTTTGAAAGATTCAAACATTGGTAGGTTCATAGAAAATTCTCATTATAATATGTCAAATTGGATCTAACCCCCAATAATTTTGAAAGTCTCATCTACCACCCAAATGGTTTGCATAAACTTCAATCGACCCCAATTAACTGACGGACTTGACTGAAAATGTGATAAGACATTTCTACCCTTTGTATTTGAAACAGAAAAACATTAAAATGAGATAAAATTATTAATTTGACATTTCTTTCCGCATCCCCTCCTCACCATTGATTCCTCTGCCCTCAACCCAAGTCATCAACGAAATAGTTTTGGAGGAGTTGAGTAGAGTAGTAGCTCTGATGATATAATGCTTCTTACACATCTTTATCGTTTCCATACCCCTATCTTCGTCTCTATCCCCATCTATTCATCTTCATTCTACGCTCATTTCTTTTATCTCCCAAAGACAAGGCTTCCAATCGCTTCAGTTCTCTGCTGCATAGCCTTTTCTACTCTTTCCTCCATAGGACCCGTCTTGATTCTTGACTCATCATCTTCGATTTTTGCTGCTTTGGAAGATACCCGAATTGAAACTCCCCATCATCTATTGATTCCTGAGAAAACTCAGATCGAAATCCCTCTTGAAAAGATTTTTATTCCTCCGAATACCGATATTTCCCCAGGAAGCGCTCCACTGAGGACTAGGGTTTTGAAAGGTTTTAACATAGTTCTTAGCAAATATGCGAGGGACGCCCAGATAACGTAGGCAGATTTCGTGAAGAGTAGTACGCCGATGGAGGATAGATGTTTCCTTGTATCTCCATTCTCCACATAATAAATTTCTCCGGCAATCTTGTAGTTGTTTTCTGGTTTTCTGATTTTCTGCAACATTCCATTCAATCTCCTTGGAGAAAGGAAAAAAAAAAAGATCATTCTGCGGAGAGATATTTTGTGAACTTAACAGATTTGAATTGATGTTTGGTTCCATCCTAAAACGATTGAAATTAACTATAAGGCCCCGTTTGATAACACTCCAGCTCCCATGGAGTTACTTCTGGTCCGAAGTCGTTTTCTACTTCTTCTCCAGAGTCAGGATTTTTGGAGTAGAATGCTGTTTGATAACGCTGCTTCAAAATTAAAAGACTATGCTTCCAAAATACTATTTAGTGGTGGTGGTGGCGACAGTGGGGGGGGGGGGGGGGTGGTGCTAGTGGGTGGTGGTCGCTCTACGGTCTTTGGTGGGTGGTGGTGGCGGTAGTGGTGGTGGCGACAGTGGTGGTGGTGGCGGTAGTGGTGGCGACGGTGGTGGTGGTGGCGGTGATGGTGGAAGGTGGTGGGTGGTGGTGGTGGCGGCGATGGTGGAAGGTGGTGGTGGCGGTGGTGGTAGTGGTGGCAGTGGTGGTAGGTGGTGGGTGGGTGGTGGTGGCGACAGTGGTGGAAGGTGGTGGGTGGTAGTGGCGGTGATGGTGGAAGGTGGTGGGTGGTGGTGGCGGCAGTGCTAGTAAGTGGTGGTGGTGGTGGCGGCAGCGGTGGCGGTGGTGCTGGTGGCGGCGACAATGGTGGTGGTGGTGGTGGCAGCTGTGGGTGGTGGTGGGGATGGTGGCGGTGGAGGGGTGGTGGTGATGATGGCAGTGCTAGTGGAGGTGGTGATGGTAGTCAGTAGTAGTAATAGCTCCGGAGCAAGAGAAATAAGTTTTTTTAGCTCCAGTTTTTTAGCTACCAGAGACATTTTTGGAGCGGTTCACTCCATGGGAGTCAAAACTTGAACCGTGTTTATCAATCGCCATTCTACTCCGGATTAGCTCCGGAGCTAAGAAGTAAAGAACTGGAGTGTTATCAAACGGGGCCTAAAACACTCAAACCCAATTGAAGAAAGATGAGATATGACTCTGTAAGTAAGTAAATATAAATAAATCTTTGTTGGGAATTCCATCAAACAGAGAGGGTTTTATCTATCCTTCAGTGACGAGCTAGCCACCAAGATTAACAGCTTTAATTGGGAAATTTGGGTTTTCCATTGTAGCAAATGAAAGAGAACAAGAAGGAGAAACAACTCAGCAGCAGTTTGGTCAAAAGTTTGAGTGGGAGATACAAGAGGAAGCTTCAAATTTTTTCAAGTCGTTGTTTGGTTACAATCAACACATCACCATCGTGAGACGAAACCACCAAGAGATTGGTTTCTGGTAATGTCTGGAGGATGGGAATAAAGGTTGCGGCTTTCTTTCTTTGTCGTAATGGAGATATTTTGAGCCTTTATCCCCAAGATCCCCAAAATGGTACCGATTGTCCGACCACCTGGGTTTTCTCATTTTAAGGAGTTTCTGGAAAACATAATCTGGTTCCCCCTTGAAGAAATCAGTCGAATCGTGCCCTCTGAAATCCCATTTGTAATCCGTTTTAAGGAACTTTTGTATTGGATCATCATTTAAGGTCTTACCTATTGATGAATCACGATCTGAAAGAATGGTTTCGGATTCGAGATCTGGGCAAGGGAATCTGAAGAAGCTCCATACGAAATACAGTGAAGAAAAGAAGAAGAGCAGAAGAGGAAAGAAGAAGAAGAAGAAGGGTAAAATGGTCTTTCACCATTACAATAAGAGCAGTATTGTCCCATAAATTTTCAATTAGTGATGACGTCATCAACTAACGGGACTCTACTGACGGGTGGGGTCTCTTTGGTTAACGGTGGAAAAATTTTAGGTAGTAGATGAGACAGTTGAAAAACTTTTGAGTGGTAAATGAGACCTTTGAAATTACTGGAGGTTAGATCAAATTTGACATAGTTTTTGGGGGGTTAGATGAAATTTTTTATAAATATATTTTAAAGAACCAAGCCAACAAAATAGAGATTGAATTTCGAATTTGGGTTTGAGGACTAATTTTTTTATTTTTTTTATAAAAGTGAAGAAATTTACAAGTTTGTTAGTCTTAGCCTCATTTCATGGAATTGTACTAGAAAATGAGACGTGTTTTAAAAATGATTTGCGAGTAACATATATCATCAACAGCAAAATGGAACATCTCAAATTCTCAATCCATGAGCATGCTTCTGTTAAGGTAGCACATGGAATCTTAGTGCAGATTTCATTTCATTTCTTGTTGTAGAGTAGGAAATAGAACTTCATTAAAAGATTTCTTGCAAAAAATATTGAAAAAATGAAAAACTAATAAACCATTATTGTTCGGCTTGTTTTATGTAACGTTTTACATGTTAAATACTTATCCAAAAAAACATTTGACCACTACCCAAAATGGTCAAAGGTAAAAACGACATCACACAATTTAGCACAAGATGCCCAACCATCAAAATCAACTCATCCTCAATTAGATATTTACCATAACCTTCTTATCCCGTTTAATATACAAAAGATTAGACATAACCTTATTATTGTGACTTAAAGTCCTGATTGAACAATAAGTCCAACCCCACCTTTGCCTTATCTTGTCATTTACAAATTTGACGGTCAATGGAAGATCCAAGTACGGATTCTAAAAGGCAACCCAAAAATATTGTTTTTTTTATTATTTTGAAATGACATTGAAGACTTTAAGTGAATCTACGTATTTGCATACTTTTATTTCCCACCCTCCCAACTTGGGGATGCCTGCAGGTGAGCAACGCCCAAACCTCCCTGTCCACTAAGCTTGCAGAGATGATAGAACCAACGTTGGAGGATGGAAACATCATCCTCTCGTGGGTCATAGAGTACCCGTATATTTGGTGATACAGTCACAAGACGGTTTTAGAAGTGAAAGGTAAAAGGATAGCTTATAGATAAGAGTTGCGTATCTTACTCACATCCGATGAAACATGAAAGAGGCCCCCCTTCTGTGTTTTCGAGTGATTGACGTCGCGATGCGAGAACGCATACGACGCTCATCCTTCCATTAGTCTTCCAACGCTATGATAACGGTGCTCGCATCCCGCCTCCGTCGCTGACGCCACCGTCAAAATTCTTACTTATTTATTTTATACGTACATATAAACAGATATCGCATTTCCTACACTAGAAGATTTCACCATCACTGACCAAAAATCCCTCCTTCCATACACAGTTCACAACAGAGAAAATCATAAACAAAATTACTCGCGGTCAAGACGAGAGTTCTCTCACGGAAAATAAAATGGTGATGGAGCAGGAACAGGGTTCCTACGAAGAGACAACAGAAGAATTAGAAGACGACGAAGAAGATATTCTGGAGCTTGGCAACCCAAAGAAAATGCCGGTTAAGCAACAGAAGCCGCATGAGGGCTCCAACATCAATCCGTATGAACACATGAAGATCGAACTCAACCCAGATGGAAGTTTGACGCGATTATCCGAGCTTCCCACATTGGAAGCATCCGTGGATGATCCCTATGGTGACACTAGAGCCATCCTGAGCAAAGACGTGACCATCAACCCCGAAAAGAAAACATGGGTTCGAATCCTCCGCCCCAAGGAAGCGGATCTCCAACCCGGGGTTCGCCTTCCTCTCGTCATGTATTTTCATGGTGGTGGATTCGTCACGTCCTCCGCTGGTACAGTCTTTTGTAACAATCTCTGCGAGCGTGCCGCTCGACTGGTACCATGCATCGTCGTCTCTGTGAGTTATCGCCTCGCACCTGAAAATCGTCTGCCTGCCGCATACGAAGACGCAGATGATGCGTTGATGTGGGTGAAGCAACAGGCCACGGACTCCGACGGAGGGGAGCCCTGGCTCAGAGAGCTCGCTGACTTCTCCCGTATCCTGCTCTTCGGCTGGAATAGCGGAGCAAATGTCGCATTCCACGCACGATTGAGATCGTTGGATCTGGATCTTGAGCCCCTCAAGGTCGTTGGGGTCATGATGACGCAGCCTCTGTTAGGTGGGATGGAGAGGACCCAATCCGATCTCAGATACGCTGACGATCAGGTGCTGCCGTTGACGGTAAGCGACCTAACGTGGGAGCTGGCCCTCCCCGTCGGAGCCAATAGAGACCATGAGTACTGCAACCCATGGAGCAGTCCCCGAATCCGTGAGAAGCTCAGTAAGATTGGGAAGGTTTTGGTGAGAGGGTACGGAGGAGACATCACCATCGACCGTCAACGAGCACTGGTGGAGCTGCTGCTGATGAATGGGGCTGAGGTCGTGGCTCACTTCGATGATATAGGTTTCCATGGAATCGACCTCATCGATTCACGGAGGGCTGTGGTGACCCTGAATTACTTGAAAGATTTCATTAAATCGACCTTCCCGAAGCCGAAGGCCCCTCTCCGTTCCCACTCTCACTCCCACTCGTCCTCCATGTTCCCCTCCCCAGAAGTTTATTAACGCTAGCTTCCTTCACTTCTCCCGACGGTCATGTTCGGAGAGCTTTCCGACGACGGTCTTTTCGACTTAAAGTTCAGTTTCTTCTTATCTCTCTGATCTGATCTGATGTAAGGTTATGTTTAGTTTGCAGGCTTCCTTCTATATGTTTTCCTTCTTAGCTGCCCAAAAATTATCCAATGTATAGACAAGCCCTTTTATATGTTCGGCCCGCTTGATGGGTATCGGCCGTGGTCATCATCATACCCTTTTCCTTTCCATTCATCGGTTGCGATTTGTATTTTGCATGTTGTTGTTACCAAAGTGGTGGATCGATAAGTTCTTGCTTCTCACCTTCTCTTCTCTTGACTACCTTTTATTTTGTTTTTTAAAAGTTGTTTTAAGTAATTGTCTGCATATTTTTCAAATTAAATTTTACATTTAGGTTTTTTTTTTTTTTTTCATAAAATTTTATGTGTAATATTTTATATGTTGAATTTTTTTTTTAATATTTTTTTTAAGAGATAAAATATAATGATCTCTAAAAAAGAGGGAAAAAAAATCATCTATCTTTTACCATGATCTCTAAGGGAGAGGAAAAAGAATTATCTATCTTTTACCTATTTAAAACAAACATTCAAAAAAAAAAAAAAAAAAGGATTTGACATATAAAATGTTTCATGTAAAATTTTAAATAAAAACAAACGGAACCTCAAAGGAATGAAACCGAGCCATCTTTGACAAGTGCGATTTTCAGTATGCTACCCAAGGTGAGACCATTGCAATCCAAAAGGCTTTGCTTGAAGCTATTCAATAAGGTTTGGATTATATCCTTGTCATATCCGAATGCAAGCAACTTGTTGAGTTCATTGAAGCTAAGGGGGAAGGTTGTTGTTCTTCTGTTCGATCTTTAGTCAAGGATATTATTATTCTGGCTAACTCCATGGCATGTTGTAATTTTTCTTATGTTTCTAGGGTTCACAATGGTATTGCCCATGCCCTAGCTCGGAAAGCCCTTACCGTGTTGGGGATGGTTTCGTGGCCTATCTCCCATCCATGGATTCAGGAGTTAATCTCTAATGTAAATCCATTTTTATCTCCTTTTTTAAATCAATAGTTTCTATTTCTACCAACAAAAAAAAAAAGGAATGAAACCGAGCTATCACAAAGGATTTTGTAACGGATTATCTTTTATGCACTATGGTTGGTTTACCATTTTACAATGTTTGGCATGAACCACGAGGGTTGTTTACAACTAGACAATACCTACTTTAAAAGGATAAAAAAGGTAAAATCATTCCATCTCCATTTTTTTTATCAACTTTGATGACAACAAAATTTTACAAAATACTTAGTAGTAAATGGTTTCTAAGAGAGTTTCTCTAGTCTACTCCTTAGGTAAGGATGGTCATGATTTAAAACATATCATGGTTATCAACTTCAAATAACTACCGGTCTACCCTTGAGGGAATGATGGTCATGATTAAGAGCATATCACTTTCAAAGAAAGGTCTACCTCAGGTAAGGATGGTCATGATTTAGAATATATATCCTTCAAAGAACTAGAGTGCAACTCTTTTCCCTTGCGAAGTGCCACCACCTCTCATGTCTACAATGCCATATGAGTAATTTACTACAAGAAAGCCCATGAATATGATACTTGAAGTAAATAAGATCCAATGAACTCGAATATAGAAAAATAGAGCAGGAAGTGAGTGGAAGTACGACAGAAACTTAATAAAACCCAAATGTTCAATTACAGGAAATGCAATACCAAGATGGGCAAAAAAAAATATTTGATAGGAAAATTTTCCTTTTGCCACTTATTTTTTATTGAAACAGAAACAATCTTATTTATGGTAAAAATTTTAGTGGATGATCATTTAGGAAAGGATTTTTTGGACAATGCACTTATTTACCGTGTGATATATCTAGCATATGGCCTTAAATTTATCATATGTTAATTTTATAATTAACTGCAATAATATATCCTACAATGTATCAGCATTTTTTCTGTATTTTCAGTCATTCTTATATTAACATCATTTTCTTATATTCATGGGTTTTTCGAAGCCTTGATTTCAACGCCAATTTTATTCACACATAAAATTTAGTAGTTTACATGTGAGTAATTAACTTTCGGGTCATAAATCCACAAAAATTAGCTCCTTTCACCTAGACACGTGGCATAATATAATTTGGGTCAAACGAGTTATCCACAAAAATTATGCTCTTTATGTATTTTATTTTTTGACAAGGATATGGACCCAAATTCTGTATTCAGAGTTTTAGATCCGTTTAATTACCAAAAAATAATAATAAATATCATAAAAGGGTTTTTTTTTTTTTTTTTTTTTTTTTGACATCGATGTTGTCTGCATTTTGGTATCTGTCAAATCGATATTCTTCCCCAATCTAAATACCAATAATATCTTATATTTTCAAAATTTTCATTATAAATATTCTGAAGATGGTCCAATCATATGCCATATCAGCATATGAGTGATATCTGATCGATACCATGTTTAATACAAATTCTGATATTCGTTCCAATCCATGGTACATGTCCAGACATATACACTCTCTTGCTTCCAACCACGAATCACCCGATTCAATGTATTCATCAAAGATGAATCACTCACCGTCACCAAGAAGACCTGGCTTCACATCTACCATTATGAGTGATGCATGACATCTACACTTGCACCCAAAACAATAACACAAATTTATATCTGAATTGAAGTTCCAAAATCTTGGAAGTGAGTTATGCTTAATGGTGTCAAAATGAAACCGAATCTGTATTGAAATCAAACCAAACCATTTAAACTAAAACCGTGAAACTCATTATTTAACATTTCGATTATAGTTTCAATCATGAAGCCATTAAAAACGATTAATCCTTTACTTTAATCCCCTACTACTAAATGTCTAAATTTGTAGAAATAAAAATTATTTTAATTCTTTTTCACGTAACATATTTTTAAATCGTAAATCCATTTTTATATATGATTAAAATTATTTTAATGTTTTCTTAGACTATCTCTCTACTTTGTTTTTAATCCTCTTCTTCTTCCCTCTAGCAATAAAACTGTTTAAAAATTAAAAAACCAAAACTGAACTACCCCATTTAACACCCTTAGTTAATGCCAATATGGTATAACTCACAAACAAGGTGGTGGACCATCAGCATAAGCATCAACAACTAATTTAAGTTTGACGAATCAATTGAAAAAGCCAATTAAACATTTGCTATAGTTTGGAGAATCACAACTCACATGGGTGTTAAACGGTCTATTATTATTATTATTATTTTTATTTTTTTTTTTGTAAAAGTTCGTCATCCTTTTACCCGAAAAAGTAAAAATAGTTTGAAGAATCACATCTCACATGGGTGTTAAACGGTTTATTATCATTTTATCAAAAAAAAGAAAGAAAAAAAGAAGGGGTTTATCAAAGATTAAACGGTACAGTGTATAGAGGATAAAATCGACATTGAATCAATTAACTGAGGCGGCGAATTTTTTCTCCGAGTGGTTCAAAAATTTCACAAACCCCAGACGTCTATTGGAGTAGCACCACTGCGGATCCGCATCCTCTCCTCCGAGCGACTCTGGGAGGACAGTGGCAACCTTGTTTGGTTTGGATAGCCGACACGTGGCTATCGATGAATCCGAGATCCACATGCAAGCTGACACCCCCCTGTCGGCTTAGCTTGTCGGCTGGGGTGTTGGCTTGAACGTGAGTCTCGGATTCACTGAGAGTCACGTATTAACCATCCGAACAGGTTGCAACCGTCCTTCCAGAGTCGCTGGGAGGACATGATGTGAATCCGTTTACCCTAACTAGCAACTACCGAACGGCGCCAGTTATTATACTGCAACTCGAGCCCCGTCTCTCCCCGACTATGGAAGAGGATCGTCTCAAGTTCATTTTGAACTTGAAAAATACCAGTGTTGACTGGATGGCCGACACCTGACACTCTTTCCCATTTATCGATATGAGAGTGATTAAGTGTTTTTGTAATTATTTTTTTTACTTTTCTTTACAGTCACTCTCATACCTTGAGATGAAAGGGAATGTCATCCGGCTAACACTGGCAAGTCTCAAATTCATCCCGAACTTGAGACGAGCCAAGTTCCCTGACTATCCCCATGACCCTCACAATCACTGCCATGATCCCGCCGTTGCAGTCTTAGGCCCCACCGTTCCTTTGCCGCCATGGCCGCTCAACGGCCGTGATCTCCGTACAAGCGGTACTGTCCATGGCCTCCCAACTCCTTCCAAGCTTCATAACCCTCTAATTTCCTTCCCCAGCCTTTGCACCAGAACACTGGGTCCGTCTCCGGATTCCATCCCTTGGAATCGACGAGCTTGATCACCTCCGAAGCCCTCGTTTGTTTGGAATTCGCCGTTATTTGATGACGACCTTCAAACATTAGGGCTTTTGGGTAGTACGGCATTGCTGGAAAACCAGACCATCGGCATTGGCATCAGCTGCAGCAGTCGCTAGAGAGCAGGTTAACGTTTGGTTCGTTGCCGAGTGATGAGAAACAATGGTTTACTAACTGTACATTCTTTGGATCCACATGTGTGAGGATTCGAAAGATTAAGTATAAAGGCCCAATTCAGTGTTCAGGAGGACCGGGAAGGTGTACTAGGGGGAAAAGGCTCTAATGGCTCTGAAATCACTCTTCATTCTAATTGGTTTTGGCCGTTAGACCGCCTACAACTAAATTTCCAGCATGCCCGTCAAGGGAACTTTGCACTTCACGAGCAAGGAAGAGCAGGAGACTCCTTGGGGTTTCAAAGTCCTATTGTGCCGGAGCACGGGCGACCATGACCTGGTTTTCCACACAAGCTAAAGGGACAAGGACATTTGGTTTTTGAGGGCCAGGAAAGTCGGGATGAATTGAAACGCCAGTCTCCTTCCTTCTATAATGAAGATGGGGTGAAGACAGGACATACCCGTGACGATTATGGAATTCATGGTGATGCATCACCTAGATTTGGACTCACTAGTCAGCTTGAGCGCCCTGGCCAACCTACAGGGAGTAACCTGCATTCTCTTCCACCATCGCGTAGTGAAGAATCTCTGACCAATTTGCATGGCGAGGTTGTTGATGAAGGGGCGTGCACGGACTTCCGAGGCCTGGTCAGAGGTATAGGAATGGTGTAGTTTGTCCACCCTATGGAAGGGGTCGTTGCCATGAACAGGATATTTTGGCTGAACAACGTATTGGTTCTTTGACGCGTAAGGATGGGTTTAACAAGGATAGCGTAAGGATTGGTTTAACAAGGAAGGTAAATTAATTTGCCTTTAGATGCACCAAGTGTATTGGTATTGTGCCCTAAATATTTGACAATTGGCAGAATGTGGTGATATGTTGATGTTGTTTTCAAATGCAAGGATTGGAAAAATAAAAGAACCCCCTAGGGAAGGAAAAAAATGAGATAAATTAAATAGGTTAATCTTTTACTGTCAACATGAACATGTTGAGTGACATCCCCTTAATATAGTGAATGTAGCATCACTCGCTCTAAACTTTCATGTTCTATGTCATGGTTGCTTTTTTCAGGTAGATAAATGTAAATATCTATGTCATGTTTGCTGGTGAATCTAAGTCTAGAAAATAGAATTCAGTGCATTGGTCCATGTCTTGTAAATGGTCATCCAATTGCTGAATCATGTAGATCTGATTGATTATTCTAAAGGTCTAGTGAGTTGATCCAGATCTAATAATAAAAAAATGTAACCTTGCATATGTCATGTATTCATGGGGATGGAGCATTCTAAATTATCCTCTGGGTAAAGGAGACTGACCGTTAAAAATACTTCTAGATGACAGTGAAATTGAAGAATAGGAAACTGTTAATTCACTCTATATCTCTTTTATATTTTTCTTGTTTACAATGTAAGGGAGGTCTATTGGAAAAATCAAATAGTTTTCCTTTTCATTGATACATTGATGGAAACACCACTTTACTCTTCTCTGGAGAAGTCCTTCCATCCCGAACTAGTATTTAGTACTAGAGATATAAAAGCACAAAGAGTACGCTTTGTTGGCGAAATTCTAGCATCAAATTGCTTGCTTATAACCATGCTGGAATTTCTTGCTTATAAACAGGATAGTCTCAGCAAAACTTGAGAAGAATTATTTACATATGGTGGTCACTGGTCATGGTCAGGCCCATTGTTGATGTTATTTGTAATTTATGTTGTATTGCAAGAGACCCTAGTGATGAATTGCTGATATTCTTTTACTTTAAATAAGGTCATAATATTCTTTTATGTTTTAATTTGCCACTTTTTTTGTGACCAGGACTTCAGATCAGATTACTCCAGGGGGTTATGTGTATCTGGCCTGTGGATCAGGAACAAGAAAAGACAGATTGAATGTCGTATTGACATAGGCAGATTAAATGCTCCTTTTCTTGCAATTTATAAATCTCTTATACCAGCCGAGGAAGAAAGGGGAAAGCAGAAGCAGCTGCTGACTTTGTTGGAGAACCTGGTCAACAAAGAATGGCCTAATGCTCATTTGTATCTTCTTGGATCATGGGCTAATTCATTTGGCATTTCCAATAGCGACGTTGATTTTTCCCTTGCTATCGGAGATACAAATATCAGCAAGTCTGAGATCTTCTTGAAGTCAGCAGATATTTTGCAGGCTTATAATCTCGAGAATGTGCAGGTGAATAGTATATTTTTGCCCTATTTTCAGAATTTCAAAGTGAAATTTCTAGTGCTCTATTTTTCATTATCAAGAGTAATGTTTCACATCTTTTTATGTGCTGCTTTAAGAAGAAAACTAGATGAATTTTCCAATAAAGGAAATGTTATGGAGATGCCCTGCCTTATGTGAAACACTTGACACCTGTTGCATTTGGATGTCGCCAACTCGGTCTTCTTGGCAATCCCAGTGTTTATTTTTATTTTAATATTGTAGATTATTGAAGTGTTATATTAATTAATTTAATAATTTATTAAATGCTTCATGCAATACAACATGAGGAATAGTGGTCTCATGATCATGGATATTAACTGTATGCTTCTGTTGAAGATAGGTTTTAGGAAAACCATAATTCATTACAAAAGGTAAAGTTTTTGTGAATTCTATTTATTTATCAAAATACTTTCTAGCAATAAAATAGTATAAAATAGCCAGCTTTTTTCTTCCCTTTTGTTTTATCTTAATTCTGTCCTGGATTATAGGCTCCAGTCTTATCATAGCCAGTAAAGTTTTGTGGGATGTGGCGACAAGTGGTTTCTGCCTTTTCTTCTCAAATATCAAAAGTAGGTGGCTCTTAGACTTGGTTTATGGATTAAAAAAGATTGTTAATTGGAAGTCATTAGTGTCATTAAGCTGTGATATTCAAATGTGGAGCAGCAGGACTCTAGGCCCTGAATTGAATTATTCTTGCCATGATGTGCTCCATAATAATGAGACAGGATTTTGGGTCCTTGGAAGAGGCTGTTAACTGAAGGGCTGTATTTATTCAGTTATAATTCTTGTACTTATTCTGTAGGGTTTAAGTTATTCCCATAAGGTTGTTGTCATATCTTATCACTTGATTGTGTGGTGCTGACTCATTGGTATTTTATTGAATGGAATGTTATTAGACTGGTTTGCAAGGGGTACTTTCTTTTGGATGACATCTCCCAGTTTTTGTTGGTATAATGCATTCTGATGCATTCTCAAGATTGATTTTCAGAATTACAAGATTAGATTGAAAAGATTACAATTAAAGTGATGCGTTGGGAAGCAGAAATGGTCCTTTCAGGGCATGCATGGGGGTTCCTTCTGCAGAGATTTAAATCCTTTGAATTTTCAGAATTACAAGATTAGATTGAAAAGATTACAATTAAAGTGATGCGTTGGGAAGCAGAAATGGTCCTTTCAGGGCATGCATGGAGGTTCCTTCTGCAGAGATTTAAATCCTTTGATTCTTTCTAGAGTAGTGACATACCCTCATGATCCATTAGAAGGAACCTAGGAGTTGCCCAAATCATGACTAGTTGAGAGAAACTCGTCTGAGGTGGCATGGATATATGCAATGGAGGCCTTTGAATGCTCCAGTATATAGAAGTGATTTGTTTCAAATTGAAGGAGCTAACAGAGCTAGAGGTAGGCCTAAAATGACCCTTAGAGAAGTAGTGAGGAAAGACATGTATAGTTTAGGACTGGAATCTTGTATGACTTTGAAGAAAGCTGATTGGAGAAATAGGCTCCATGTAGCTGACCCCCATTTAGTTGGGATAAACTGAGTTGAGTGATGGACCCTTGTACATGCTTCTCCGGTTGGAACATTCAAGTTGAACTATGATGGTTGTTCTATGGGGAATGGTTAAGATCAAGGATGGTTGAGTTGTTAAAGTATAATGGGTCCAATTAGGGAAAGTTTTTCCACTGGGGCAAAGTTGTGGTCCCTTAAAATGGGTTTGGAGTTTGCCATTTCAAGAGTGTACCACCAGGCACCAGGTGCTTGTGGAGGGAAATTCAGCCAGTGTCTTTGGTTGGAGGAAGCAAAATACCAACCAGGGGAAGTGATTCCACTGGGTCGAAGATGTGGTCCCTTAAACTGGGTTTGGAGTTTTCCATTTCAAGTGTAAACACCAGGTGCTGGTGGAGAGAAATTCAACCAATATTATATTGATTGGAGGAAGCATAATGATTCGGAAGCATAAACCATTGTGATATTCTCATTGAAACAGATTCATTTGATCACTTTCATCATCCCAAATGAGTTTCTCATCCACTTGTCTGCCAAGATCGTGAATCAAGAGGCAGATGTTATGGTTAGGAAAAATCTGATTTTATCATGTTTATGTTTTTGGGATAATGTACCACTATAATTTGCTATTTCTGATTTTAGCACTCTATCATTAATGTTGTGGGGGTGGTCGATCTCCATTCCCATCTATAGGTTTTACTTTTTTTGGATCATTATTACCCTTAATAAATAAGTGGCTTCTGACAAAAAATGTCCTGTCTTACGGTCTGGTGGAAACTTAAAAGGCTTATGAGCTTGGCAATAATATGTTAGTTGTTTAAATGCTTGTGGAAACATCGGTTCTTGCACATCACGGGACATAATTTATGTAAAAATTGGTTGAGAACAAATGAATAATGGTTTCTATGAATTTTGTAAGATTCTAGAGTGGATTTATTTTAAATCTTTACGGAAAGTAAGTTTTCCTTGTTTTTTTTCGTTGCACCAGAATCACGTGATTGTGTTTAATCGGCAAAATATAGATATATAAACAGAACTTCTTTTGATTATTCCTCCATCTATAAATGGATAAGACTTAGGTCTTAGTGTGTACAAGTTGTTGAAGGAGCAATACCAACATCTTGATAAAACTCCATGGTTATGTACTTTTCTTAATAATTGACATGCTTCTGAAAGTTCTTGCTCTGCAAACTATTCTGATCCTTGGGAAAATTTACTCGTGTAATTGAAAGTTGCCCATATATATATATATATATATATATATATATATATAAGGGAAATGACATGCTTTATACACATTGAAGTTGATTTTTGCATAAGTTGAAGAAAGAAGAACAACAGAAGAAGGTCAGTGGTAGATAAAGATACTCCCCCGATATTTTGGCTCTATATTTTTTAGATATAGTTTTGCCTAACATATTCATTTTGTGCGTGGAAAAACTATTATATGCCCTCCTCAGTTGTTTGTCTTGTAAGTGCTAGACAAATGGTTTGACATTCATTTCTGACCATCAAGGCATCAATGGCTGTAATATTATCCTTCTCTAGTTACTATATACAAGTCATGTTTAGATATGGCATCCTTAGGCGAGAAATGCATTCAGCTATATATATTTGAAGTATTTATGGCATGGCTTTGAAATTCTTATACTAATTTATTTACTATTTAAGTTATTTTTCAATGGCTACAGGATCTGACACGTGCCAGAGTCCCTATAGTGAAGCTGATGGATCCAGTGACTGGGATCTCCTGTGACATTTGGATAAATAATGTCTTGGCTGTTGTTAATACAAAGCTCCTTTGAGACCATGCAGAAATAGATTCCAGATTGCCTCAATTGGCTTTCATTGTGAAACACCGGGCAAAGTCACGGGGCATCAATGAAACATATCAGGGAACACTATCTAGTTACACATGACTACGTGAGTTATCTATGATCTCATAGCTGCTCTTACTTAAGGATAACAGAAATTCATGTGCACCTCCCTCATACCTTCTTAATTCCAGCAACCTGATAATTGCAATTACTTTTTCAGATATGCTTTGATGTGCATCCACTTACAACAGTGTAAGCCTGCTGTTCTAACCTGTTTGCAGGTATTCAACATTATACTTATTTGGTTAAGGTTTAACCTCTGAGGAGCTGAGTTGTTTTAGTACTTAAAACTTTCATTTTCTGTGTGCCACACCTAAATATCACTGTTAATGTTTCTGTCACTGTTAATGTTTCTGTTAATTGATTTTTTACATGTACAAGTATCTTGCTGGTTGATTGTAATGGTTTAACTGTTATTTTCTGAAATACTTGTTTCAATATGCTATAATATCTTCATTACTGTTTGATAAAGTCCTTGCTTCTTTGCAGGGATAAAGACTTTGCTGTTGTTCTAGGCAGTGGTTGTCTATTCTGTTTCTACATTTATCGTACTTGTAGGATACATGATGACATCGACACCTAGTAGTATTAGGATTCCTAGTAGATTTAGGATTCTATTTGTTTTATTTTATTTTTATTGCTAGAGGTGTAGGGCATCTCTTCTGTTTTATTTCTTTATTTTTTTTAACTGTGGACCCCACCTCCTTAAGACATGGGTGAGTTATAATTCTGATTTGTTTGTTATTGTGGGCCCCATCCCCTTCCATTGAGACGTGATTATAAGTCTTTTAGTAGTAGTTAAGTTGTTTTATCAGGCATTTAATCTTGTTAGTTTAGGAGTTTTGAAATCTTTTGCACATTAGTACTTCTTAACCTATGGTTTATTATGAACATGACATGAAACCTAATTAATAATTGCTTAGTTGATCATGTTACTGGGCTTTATGCTATTCTTTACTTGTGGTTATCGTGATACTAATCTCGTAAGCATGTCATGTAAGTTGCTGCCCATAATAGTCCCTACCCTTTAGTTAGTTATTTCATTAATTCTTGTGTTAGTTCGTCGTGTTAGAGTAGGTTAAACTGGAGACCCTAAGTTAGCCTACATCAATTTGGTATCAGAGCTTAGGCTAGAGTATCCATTAGGTGTTGGTTAGTATATTTAGTGGAATCAACCTTATATGTCCACTAGGAGCGGTAAAAATTATCAACACATGTCGAACCCACCTAACACCCCCTTGACAATTGAACACTTTGATCAATTGCTTGCAGCCATTAATGCTAACAGGGTTATCCAAGAAACTCAAGCCACTAGCATTAACAATCTTACCCAAAGTTTCCATGACCTCAACCATCGGGTTGCTGCCCTTGAGGCCCCTGCTAGAAACCCTAATGGACAGCAAGGTCAAGATGACCAAGACGCTGGACCTAGAGTGAACAACTCCAACCCTATTCCGGAAAACCCTAGGAATGATAGACGTCATGATTATATTGATGACCATGATAGGGTAGATGACAATTTCCACGGTTAAGCTACGGTAGGAATAGAGGAGGAGTTAGAGGTCGAGGATACCGAGGTTAGAGACACCACTCTCCTCTTGGATATGATGATGACTATGGACATCGAGATAGAGGAGTGGATGTTAGGAGAATGATCAAAGTAGAGGTTCCAGACTATGATGGACAAATAGATGCCAAGATTCTTCTAGGTTGGATCAATCGAATGGATAGGTACTTCGAATTTTATGAGCTGCCTGAAGAACTTAAGTTTAGGTTTGCAAAGATGAAGCTCGCTGGAGCTGCTTAAGACTTTTGGATTGAGTTAGGGTATTAAGAAAAAAACATAGTACACGAGTCCGTCTCAACTTGGCGTGAGATGCAAGTGAAGCTTAAGCAGGAATTTCTACTTCTCACCTATAGGCACCAACTTCTTAAAGACATGACTAACCTGAAGCAAGGTAAGATGTCTGTAACTAAGTACATGGCTAAATTTAATGAATTGAAAATCCAAAGCCAGACTCGAGAGGATGTTGATCAAACATTAGTTAGGTTCCTTGAGGGACTTAATCGTGACATCCAGTTACGCCTAGCACCTCACCTAGTTAGAAATGTCCCACAAGCCTTCCGTATAGCACTAGAATTAGAAGGGACTATGAAGTTCACACTACAGAAGAAAAACGGATTCCCATCTGGGGAGTCTAACTTCCAAAATCCACTTCCAAATACCTCTACGCCTAACCCTCCACTTCCACTTGACAACAAGGGTAAAGGCCTTTTGGGATAAGCACCCAAAAAGAGTGGCCAAGCATAAGGTTTAAATGTAAAGGGTCTGATCATTTTGCCAAGGAATGTCCAAACCGAAATTTGTATGTGGGTGAACCAGGTTATGAAGAGCGTACTCTAGAGGAACCCCAGAAGGTGAGTACGAGGAGCATAGACCTAATGATATTATCTCGGATGAGGGTGATGAAGTTGTAGATGTCTCTAGGCTAGGAGTTGTCCGTTGTATTGCGACAGACCCCAAGAATAGTCATGAGATTATTTCGGATGAGGATAATGTAATAGATATCTCTAGGCTAGGAGTTGTCTGTTGTATGATGTCGGCTGTCGCAACCCAAGAATAGTGATGACTGGCGGCGTACCAATATCTTCATTACTTACACCTGTCATCAGGGTAAGAATTGCCGTGTCCTCATTGATAGTGGTAGTTGCATGAATGTCGTGTCCCAAAATGCTGTAACAAGAATGGGGCTCCAACCAGAAGCACATCCGAAGCCTTACAAGGTTGCCTGGGTTGACCAATCTACAATTCCTGTCACCTTAAGGTGTCTAGTCCCCTTGCACTTTGCAGGATATGATAGAGTGTGGTGTGATGTCTTAGAGATGGACTTTGCTCACATAATCCTTGGTAGACCTTGGATATATCACTAATTTTGAGAGGGCTAATACTTATGTCTTTGAGTTTAAAGGAAACAAAATCAAATTGTTTCCAAATCCCCCAAAGGAGATAAAAGCTTCAGAACATAAGGGAATCACATCCAAGAACACCCCTTCGAAAACACTCAACATCATAAATTCAAAACAATTCAAAAAAGAGTGTAAGGACATTGGGGTTATTTACGCTTTAGTACCACACAAGTTAACAAAAAACTTCCCAACCTATTTTTTGAGGCTCCTAAAGAAGTACAACCTCTGCTAAAAGAGTTTGAGCAGTTGTTTCCTGAGGAACTACCTGAACTACCACCTATGCGCGACATTCAACATGTTATCGATTTGGTTCCAGGGTCTTCACTGCCAAACTTACTCCATCATAGGATGAATCCCAAGGAACATGCCGAACTTAAAAGACAAGTAGTAGATGGGCTACTTGAGAAGGGGTTCATTGGAGAGAGTCTTAGCCCCTGTGGGGTACTTGTTTCACTTACGCCCAAGAAGGATGGAACTTGGCGTATGTGTGTTGACAGCAGAGCCATCAACAAAATCTCCGTTAAGTATAGGCTTCCTATATCCAGACTTGATGACATGCTAGACATGATGGCTGGAGCGAAAATCTTTTCCAAGATCAACCTTAAGAGTGGGTATCACCAAATTCAGGTTAGACCTGGTGATGAGTGGAAGACTGCCTTCAAAACAAAGGACGGTCTGTATGAGTGGCTTGTCATGCCTTTTGGTCTGACCAATACATTTATGAGAATTATGAATCAGATGCTACGACCATATAATGACAAGTTTTTAGTGGTTTACTCTGATGATATCCTCATCTTCAGTAAAACACAAACTATTCACCTAGATCACTTACGTCAAGTCTTTCAAACACTTCTGAATGAAAAACTTAATGTAAATTTAAAGAAGTGTACCTTTATGAGTAATCAAGTCATTTTCTTAGGATTTATTGTTTCAGAACAAGGAGTATCTGCTGATCCTGAGAAAATAAAGGCAATTGTTGAATGGCCTGAACCGGCTAACATCCATGAAGTGTGAAGTTTTCACGGCTTAATAACCTTTTATAGGCAGTTCATCCAACGGTTTAGTTCCATCATGGCTCCCATTACTGATTGCATCATAGTTGTCAAGGCGACAAGGCGATCCAAGGCGTTTGGGGCCATCCTGGGCGCCTAGGCGCCTAGGCGTTGCCTAGGCGACCAAGGCGTTGCCTAGGCGACCAAGGCGTTCCCAGTGCATTTTTTTTATTTCTAAAATATTAATGTTTATATATATGCAACATTCTACATAAATAATCAACATTTAAGACATAACTTAATTAATATGTGGTGTGGACCCATGTTTACTAATGTACACTAAGACCTGAGATTGTGTCTAGAGTTAAGTAAACAATTATTTATGACTAACATTTACGTACTTTTAACGAATTTGATTGGAGCGTAACTCCTTTAATATAGTTCGGATTCAAGCAATCTCGAATTCGTTGCAAAGCTAGCATAATCAGCTTTCCAACAAATCTGAGATTGCTTAAATCCAAATTATAATGAAGGAGTTACACTCCGGTCAAACCTTGTTCGGAATACGGGAATGCTGTTTAAAGTCATCTGAATGTAAATTATTTTTTGGGCATCAAAGCAAAAGATTATTTTAGCGCACTCTTGGTTTTTAGTGATGATTTATTATAATAAGATTTATAGAATTTTTATATTTAGAAAAAAGCCTAGCATTTAAAAGTTGAAAATCGCCCTTGCACCAAAAAATATGGTTTTTGTTCTTGAACAGGGGGGTTGACTTTTTTTCCTTATGGAATTTGAATTTTAGACTATTTTTATTGGATTCATAAATAAGTACTGCCTGATAAATGTTGATCAGGCAGTACTTAGTCATAAATAAGTACTGCCTGATAAATGTTGTTCCTGTCTGGCCTGGGCGACCACAAGGCGCCCTGGCGCCCAGGCCTGTACAAACTGCCCGGACACCTAGGCGACGCCTTGACAACTATGGATTGCATAAAAAAGGGGAGTTTTAGTGGACTAAAGAAGCTACTAAGGCTTTTGTAGAAATAAAAAAGTTGATGACTGAGTCACCCGTTTTACGTCTCCCTGATTTCTTCAAAGTTTTTGAAGTACAATGTGATGCCTCTGGCATTGGGATTGGTGTCGTCTTTGTTCAAGAAGGACATCCTGTTGCTTATTTTAGTGAGAAGCTTAATGGAGCCAAGCAACGGTATTCCACCTATGATTAAGGAATCAAGTATCGTGTATCGGTACTGTATCGGACAGGTAAAATTAAGAAACGTATCGTATCGTATCGTGGATACGGTAGATACGCATGGATATGGGGCAAGATACCCTCAAAAATGATTAAGGAACATACAAAACACAATTTTAAAGCCAAAAAACACTATAATTAGCAACATTGAGAAAGAAAAGGTTTCTTACATCATAGACACATGATTATGGGGCAGGATACGTACAAAAATGATTAAGGATCATACAGAACACATTTTTAAAGCATAAAAACACAATAAATATATAATTAACAACATTAAGAAGGAAAGTGTTTCTTACATGTAAATTACTCAGCTAATTCCATGTCGAGTGACGGCCCAGATCGAACTCTGACTCATATTGGGGAGGAAGAGGTGCAACCAATATTATTTGGAATGTATCTCTTATCCATGTACAATAGGTAAACCAATCCATATGTTGATCATAAAAGGTAGTAAACTGGTAGTAGAAACGTGTATACTCTTCTGAAGTCGACATTCTCGTTTCTCGGACCCACGATGTCTCAGTTTGACTTCCATGTGATGTACTACCAGCGTCGAGGTTAACCATTCTTGCTCCATTGTCTGCAGCAGAACTCACGCTCATTGACTCCATTTCATATGTAATCATATTAGTATCATCATCATGGAGTTGTTGCCTATCCTTCCCCTTCCCCTTTCGGCTGTAACTCCTTTGTTGTAAGCGACCACCATGATCATCGTCTTGAGTTGTATGGGTATATCTTGCCTCCTCTATAAAGTGCACTGGATCATATGATTGCATACCACCACCACTACCACCAGCATCACTCCTACCATTGACCCCACCACCGCCACCACCACCACCAGCATCACTCCTACCATTCACTCATCATCATCATCATCATCATCATCATCATCATCACCGCTCTCCTTAGAAATAGTGCCTCCATATTTAGCATCTGACCTCGTCCTTCTGGCATCACCATCAGAGGGGGTTGTGTTTCGTCCTCTTCATTTAGTTGACGAATGATGTCATCTATTAAAGGATCAGGTCTAGTAGATTGTCTATCCTCTGCAATCACATCCATCACAAATGCTCTATCGGTGTCCTCTACCCATGCTCTAACTGGGTCATCCTCATCAAGCGCATGGGTCATGTCAAGTGGGTCAATGTAGGCTTTTGTTTCATTTGGCCTCTCCGACTCCATAAAATTTTTCATCAACCTCATGTTGTAGTGCATGTAGACCAGCTTCTGAAGTTTTTGATGGCTGAGGCGGTTGCGTGGTTTAGTAAGTAAAAGCCCAAAAGTGCGCCAGTTCCTTTCACAACCACTTGAGAAGGCCGTTTGGGACAAAATGTGGATTGCAATCTTCCTCAAGTGTGGAGCACTTGTGCCATAGTTAAGCCACCAATCAGCTGCACAAAGAACAATATTTCTAATCAGCCACTAATTAGTTAAGTAAGACACCAATCAGTTAAGACAAAAATA
Organism: Protea cynaroides; assembly: GCA_028583415.1. NCBI lineage: Eukaryota > Viridiplantae > Streptophyta > Magnoliopsida > Proteales > Proteaceae > Protea > Protea cynaroides. The sequence continues at coordinate 135,010,377 of CM053276.1, forward strand.
ATATGTCCATTGTCTAACTTACCAAGAGCCATCTTGAACGCAGCAGTCTTAGCAACTCGATCACCAAATTCTCCCCTGTATTCACGGAATATTTTAATCTACAGTAGTTAAATAACTTTAGCCAATCATAAAGGGTTTGTGCAACTAATATTTATGAAAAACAAAATTGGTTTTTATTACCTGTTCTGTGGCCAACAAGGCATTATTTATATCTGGCTCCATTCTATTGATAACTTTTCTAACAACTTCTATATATTTCAACTCATACCCCAATCCAGAGTTTGAATATTGTTGATCCGGGTTTAAGTAATATGCTACACATCCAGATGTAAGAAACATTAGAAATTTATAATTCAAATCCTAACTGATCAATATAAAAAGCAATAGTTTAAAACTAATCGAAACCAAAGTACCTGTCATATGAATGTCTTGTAACAACATTCCTTCCCATTGGTTATCTATAATCTTCAAATATTTTTTCTTGGATGATGGGTTCCATTCATGTAGCTTATACCTTATCATCTGTATTGCATAGACCAACATCCCCATTGTTCGCTCCTTATCACCATCAACCAACTTAAGTAGAACAAATAGGGCTTCATAATCTGAGTTATTTCATCAACCTTCTTCCAAAATTTTGTTGACATAAGAATTTCTGTCACCTCAGTCCCTATCTTGGTTGCATGATATGTACTCGACAACCATTCTCCACTAGTTACCATTTGGGGTAAACCTGCCTTTCGCTGCTCAAGGCTGTCCAAGGCAACATAGTTGGTTGCAAACCTTGTTGCTCCAAACCTTATCAAGTCCCCTTGTATGTGCTTCCTCATTAAAGCCAACACCCAACTGTGATTGTAAATAAAATTTGTTACCGTCCTTGCTTGACAAACCACCTTAGCCACCTTGGGCAACTCTCCAATATCTTTAAACATTAAGTCAATACAGTGTGCAACACAAGGTGTCTAAAATAAGTGTTGCCTCTTCAGCATAAGGGTTAGTCCGGCTTTTTTGTAATTAGTAGCATTATCAGTAACAATCTGAACTACATTTTCCTCCCCAACTTCCTCAACAACTTCATCTATCAGTTTGAAGATATACTGTGCATCTTTCATGTGAGCGGATGCATCCATTGACCTAAGGAATATGGAACGCCCATCACAGTAGACAAGAAAGTTGATGATGGACAGCCTTGTGGGCCCACTCCAACCATCACACATGATGGTTACTCCATACTGGGATCATTTCTGTTTGAAGGTTTCTATATAATCATTCATTTCACCCACTATGACATCCAAGTAAGGGCCACCAATTTGATAAGCTGTGGGGGCCGTCACACCAGGTCCACAGCGCTGTATCTCCCTCATCATTGCCTTGAAATAGGGATCTTTGGCCTTGTGTGATGGGATAAATGCACTGTGGAACCATCTAGCGATAAACTTTCCCATTCTCTCACCCATGGACTTTGAATGCATTGACTCCTCTATCCTCTGTTGCCCTGCATCTCTTGGTTTAAAAGGCATTGAAGGAGTCATTTCATGAATTTCTGGGCTTTTTTCCCTCTTGCCTCTCATTCGATCAAACATACCTCTTACACTGCTGGATTTACTTAATGAAGCTGGTTGCTTGCCCCTGCTTCTCTGTGTCCCACTACCACCAATACCACTACCATCAACACCCTGAGACATAAACCTTGTTAGTTGGTCTTCATTCCAACGTTTCTCTGCTGCCTCATGCCTTGAGCCCTTAACCACTTGCTGAATCTCATCTTCAACATCCATATCGGATCCCTCATAATCCTCTAAATTTAAGTGACTCATTCTCCATAAGGTTTTATGTTATTCTCTCTGCATCATCTTTCCTCTGTTTTCTTTTTGCTTTTCCTTCAGCTAAGTGCTTTGCAATTGCCCTGCTCACCTCCACTGGACATTTTGAGCACTTCTTGACATTGGCAAAACCCCCTGCAATGTATTGCTTTTGCCGTATCACCCCACCACCATGATGTTTAGTGCCACATAAATTGCACTTTATCGTCAATCTATTGTCGTTGATTTTAGTGCAATACAACCAACCCACGTCTTTGTTCGCCATATTCCTACACATCACACGTGTGATACAACATACGTGATTAAAATAAAATGTCAAACCTAGCAAACTATTTTCATTTAAAAAAATAATTGGATTGTTTTCAATGATATGAATCATATGATGGATGATTTAAATTTTACAAGCAATGATGTGATATCTAAGATAAGAATTGAATTGAAGTAGGAATTCTAATGAAACAACAACTAACACTAGAATCCAAGGGCAACAAACACATGCAGCAAAATGAAAATGTAATCTATCAGTTTTATACCTTAGATTTTTTCTAATACATAAGGAGAACCATTCTGCCCAAATTAGGGTATTATTCAAAGTAGTTTAAAAATAAATATCATAACAAATTCCAGAATAGTCCATCACAGTGGGACCCAACCAAATAAAATGGGATTTGATTCGATTGGACATGGGATTGGTCCCATTAGATGGGATTTATCCAACTGAAATTAAAGATGGAGTCCTGACACTAATTAAAAAAGGAATCTGATATGGGTACCTGATATGAATATATCATTTTCAGCAAGGTACATTTATTTTATTTTATTTTTTTGAACTAAATGGTGATAGGGGAAAGAAACAACATATCTGGGCAGCAATTGATAAAACAAATGATTTAATAAAAAAAATAAAAAAGAGAAATTGAGAGCACAAAGAGCAGAGAGCATACTTACCCAAAAAAAAAGAGCAGAGAGAGAGAGAGAGAGCAGAGAGTAGAGAGCAGAGAGCAGAAAGAGAGAGCAGTGAGCAGAGAGAGAGAGGGCAGAAAGAGAGAGAGCAAAAAGAGAGAGCAGGTAGAGAGAGAGAGAGAGAGAGCAGAGAGTAGAGAGAGAGCTAAGAGATAAATATAATTATATATCTAATTTTTTAACCAAAAAAAATACTCGAAAATTACCACAGAGAGAGAGAGGAGAGAACAGAGAGCAGAGAGCAAAGAGAGAGAGAAGAGAGAAAGAGCTGAGAGGTAATATATTTATATATATTTAATTTTTTAACAAAAAAAAAAAAGCTCGAAAATTACAATTGAGCAGCAAAGATGGTAGATCAGTGGTCTACACATCTTACATAAGTAGTAGAAGACCAAAGGATTCATTTTTGGAAATTTTTTTTTTGAATTTGTACTGTTATTCAAAAAAATTTCAAATCGAACCTCAAATTAGTGTTTAAATCCATGTATGTAGCATGCATTCACCAAATATGACTATACTTCACTGATTCATGAGAAGAAACAACACAAAAATCGATTTATTTTGAAAAAAAAATGAAGTTGAAATTCATACCTTCACTGATTTCCACCCTTGGAGCTTGAAGAGATGATTTCAAGCTTTAATCTTCACAAAAACCAAGTTTCTTGCTACCTTTCCAGTCGTTTCAGGGCTAAGAATCAATGCCCTAAGTTTTTTTGGAAGAAAATGAAGTTGCAGAGGAGGAACGAAGCTCAAATGGTCATCGGCTTCTTTGAAAAACGACGTATCTGCAGAGGGTCGATACTGCTCGATACTAAAAGGTTGTATCGACCAGTATCGAACCGATACAGTTCGATACAGGTCGATACAAGTTGTTTTTTTTTAAAACCATATTTAAAGTGTATCGATACACTCGATAGTGTATCGAGTGTATCGAGGCGTATCGAGCCGATACACCTCGATACGCTCGATACTATGTTTTTAAAAAAAATTGAGAGACGAATCGAGGGGTATCGTATCGACTATTGTCGATACCGATACGTATCGGCCGATACGGTGCATATCGTGTCGATACTTGATTCCTTGCCTATAATAAAGAAATATACACGGTTGTCCAAGCTTTGCACTATTAGTGACACTATCTCTTACCGCAAGAATTTGTTTTATATTCAGACCACCATGCATTGAAATATTTGGGTTCTCAGACCAAACTGAACCCTAGACATGCCAAGTGGGTTGAATTCTTACATGAGTACACCTTTATGCTTAAACATAAACTTGATGTTGATAACACTGCTATTGATGCTTTAAGTCGGGTTCACATGCCCATCCTTCCCCAAAATGTCAAAAACCAGGTTAAGGCATTACTCCAAACCATGAGTATTGAGGTTGTATGATTTGAGCAAATCAAGGAACAGTATCCTACATGCTTAGATTTTAGTGAGCCTTACACCTCTCTGAGCGAAGACCCATCTGCAAATCGCTCAGATTACCTACTTAGAGATGGATTTCTTTTCAAAGGAACTCGGTTGTGTATTCCCAGGACTTCATTAAGAGATTTTCTAATCTTGGAATTACATGCTAGTGGGATAGTCGGTCATTTCGGTTGAGATAAAACCATTGCCCTTATCGATGACCGATTTTATTGGCCTAACCTGAAGAGGGACGTATCTTGAATTATTAGCCAGTGTCGAACATGTCAAACTGCTAAGCAGCAGAAACAAAATACTGGCCTGTATACTCCTCTTTCTGTTCCTCATACCTCATGGCAGGATTTGAGTATGGATTTTGTGCTAGGATTGCCGAGGATTTCGAGAGGTTATGATTCTGTTTTTGTGGTAGTAGACCGCTTGTCGAAGATGGCCCATTTTATTACATGCTCAAAGACTTCTGATGCCTCTGTTGTAGTCAAACTCTTCTTTAGTGAGGTCGTCAAGTATCATGGTTTACCTAAGACAATAGTGTTAGATAGGGATGTCAAGTTCACTAGTCATTTCTGGCGAACTCTGTGGCGCATGTTAGGTACTAAACTCTATTTTTCGTCGTCTTTCCACCCTTAGACCGATGGGCAAACTGAAGTCATAAATAGGAGTTTAGGAAATTTGTTACGTTGTCTGATAGGTGAACACCTTACTAGTTGGGACCGTGTCCTTACTCAAGCCGAGTTTGCGTACAACCTTTCAAAAAATAGAACCACTAGTTTGTCCCCCTTTGAGGTTTGTCTAAGTCATTAGCCCAGGACCCCAGTGGACCTTATCCCTGTTGTGTCTAGCTCTAGGATATCCCAGTCAGTCGAGTCTTTTGTGCAATACATACATGACTTGCATGCAGAAATTAGATGCAGAATAACTCTAAGTAACGAACCATATAAATCCAGGGTAGATGTGCATCGACGATTGCAAGAGTTTCAAGAGGATGACATGGTAATGGTCAGAATTAAACCACATCGTTTTGTCAAAGGAAACTCAAGCAAGTTACATGCTCGCAGTGCAGGACCTTTCAAAATTCTTGAGCGAGTGGGAGCGAATGCTTATGTGTTAGAGCGACCTTCGGACATAGGAATCAACAACATTTTCAATGTTGAGGATCTGGTTTCCTATCATGACCCTGCTACTGCCCCTTCAGTTTATCCTGCTAGCCTTAAGGATTTTCCTTTCATTGCTGATACTTCTGCATCCGACCTTATTACTCATCCTACTACCTCTACCCCTCCTATACCCCATATTGAGCAGCGAGTTGAGGAGATTGAGGAGATTATTGATGAGTGAGTCACCGCTACACATACTGGCGGTTCTCGAGAGTTTTTAGTTCAATGGTGTGGATGACCAGATATTGATTGTACATGGATTTCTATGGTGGAGCTACAACGACTCGATCCGGATATGCTTGAGCATTATATCAGTGCCTCACCTGAGGTGACCTCTTCCAGACCGGGGAGAGTTGATGACATCTTGGCAGACTGACCGTTTCGAATGTACCGGCGGCAGAGACGGAGACGTCAGACTTCCCCTCCTCTCTTGTGGGTTGACGATGCATTTCGAGGATATCACCTAGCTAGGGGCAGCGCTGATGAGTTCCTGGCTAGGTGTAGTAGTTTGTGGATCGTGCGAGTTTATTCACCGGAGGTGAATTCTTCCCAGTCGAGGAGAATTGATGAGGACATCGACACCGAGTAGTATTAGGATTCCTAGTAGATTTAGGATTCTATTTGTTTTATTTTATTTTTATTGTTAGAGGCGTAGGGGATCTCTTATGTTTTATTTCTTTATTTTCTTTAACTGTGGACCCCACCTCCTTAAGACGTGGGTAAGTTATAATTCTGATTTGTTTGTTATTGTGGGCCCCATCCCCCTCTTTTGAGACGTGATTATAAGTCTTTTAGTAGTAGTTAAGTTGTTTTAGCCTTTAGGACTCTAAATTTAATTGGAATTTAGAATCATAATGATATTAGGATTGTAAGCTTTATATAGGTTCTTTTTTAATTAATGAAATTCAGATGATGATTATTGATTACAGAAAAAACAGAAAGCAGAAAATTGCTCTTGGCTCTCTCTCTCTTCTTTCTCTTTGCAGGTACAACAGCCATCCCTCTCGGCTATTCTCTCTCTCACTTCAGGTACGACCCCCCCTCGTTTGATCTGCTGGGACAAATTTCTTCTCCCCCTTCTTTCTTTCTTATTACTGAAATTCCCCTTGCATTGCTTTCGGCATTGCTGTCCCCTTTGTTTTTCTGATATTTATCGTTAAGCATATTATTACCACCCCTTCTGTTAGCCACTATCATTGTGATAACCTGCTGTTGGGTTATTTATTTTTGTTCTAGTACATCACGTTGAGCTGTAACTCTAATCTACATAATTTTTCAGAGTGAATGCCAAGTTTGTGCTTACTAACGTGGACAGCCACTTTGATAGCATCGTTACTGTTGAGCCTTCGTATTTAGTATGTTATTGTTAGGATTTCATCTATTTGATTATTGGAAAGTTGCTGTTTTTACATGTTCATAGGTTTATGTACTCACCAGGCATTTAATCTTGTTAGTTTAGGAGTTTTGAAATCTTTTGCACATTAGTACTTCTTAACGTATGGTTTATTATGAACATGACATGAAACCTAATTAATAATTGCTTAGTTGATCATGGTATTTGGTTTTATATTATTCTTTACTTGTGGTTATCATGATACTAATCTCGTATGCATGTCATGTAAGTTGCTGCCCATAACAGTCCTACCCATTAGCTAGTTATTTCATTAATCCTTGTGTTAGTTCGTCGTGTTAGAGTAGGTTAAACTAGAGACCTTAGGTTTGCTTACATCAATACCCTTCTCTACGATATCATTTGAGGCTGTTCATCACTTTATCTGTAAGCCCTGAAAGAAATGATGTTTGTCTGTTAATAAAGAATTAGCAAGTTGTTGTTAAACATCATGCCACTTGGATTGTAGATTAAGGAGTGTCTATAAACAAAAGGCAAAGGATGTTTGTATATAGTGGGGGTGGGTGGTGGGGAAAGGCTGAAGAGGAACATATAGAACAAAACTGTGAAGGATAGCCGGCGAAGGGGGATGGGTGAGGGCTGAAACCTGGATCGTATCCTTTTTTCTTGTTACAAGACTGATCTATCAATGGGTTTTACCATCCCAAAGCGTGCATGCAGTAAAGGTATCTAGTGATGTCTAGCAACTTTGTTATTGGTGGAGAAATTATTGTTTGAAGGTCCCACCTAATGCTGGACCCAGTAGTGTTACTAGCAACTTGGTTATTGGTGTAATAAGTTATAGTTTAAAATCCCCACCTAAACCTGGGCACTGAATCATGTAACTATAGAATGCATGCAATTTACCAAGGACACGGACCTGTAGAACAATCTAGGTGCCCGGACCTGAGATTTTGTCTTTTACTTGAAGAATGTTTTTCTATGTAAATATAGAAAATAAATAGAAAGAGGAAATAGGCCAACAACTGGTTTTTTTTCCTAATAATTTGGTCCTCTCTTGAGAACAGTCTTCTGTAATTAGTGTCTCTTGACCATGCCAGCATTTTTATGCGGTTTTATATATATACTACCATAGTTTTGTATTGATTTGCCGGTGGAGTTATTGGTTGCATAAATCTTCGTTTCTATCGCTGTAAGCATTTTAAATGTCAATAATTTTAGGATTGTTATCTCATCTTAAATGTGTTAGTATGGCTTACGATCGTCACTGTTAAAGAGATACTTATTTCCTGTGAGTGGTTTGTAAATCGTCTTATGTAACTGCTAATTTTATGCCAGGGAATGGAGGCAACATATACAGTGACAGTAGAAGGATGTTGAATGTGCGTACTTTGACAAGGTAAATGGCCTCTGTGATTTTGGACTTTGGAGCACAGAATAATGAAAGTATTGCCCAACTGATATGGGCATTTTTTGATTATTGGGCATATTGTCTTGACTCTTGACTATGCAAATGCTGTTATATCCGTTCGAAGAGGAAGTTTCGTCAGGTAGGTTAGTTATTTTTATATCTTAGAACTATAGTTACATTCAGCTTGCTATTTTGTACATATCATTCTCCCAAAACTGTATACAAATAATGATTTTTTTTATTTGTTAATCAAGTAAAATGACAACTTATTTGTGCTCAAATTATCTATAAGTCACCAACCAAAACAAATATTCTCAAAGTCATTTAAGCGTGAGGGTACCCCACATTGCCAGTGTGAGGGGAATCTCCCACGCTACGCCAATAGCAAAGGAGATAGAAAACACACAAAAGGTCATTAAGAGGAATAAACTATCCATAATTCCCATATACTAAATAACAATATGATTATTAACCAATCAATCTAAACCATACATTTAAGACAAGACAAACCATCTTTGTACACATTAAAAATACTAAGCAATATTGCAATCCGTGTTCTTGCATATAGTGATATGCAAAAGAGCAGGGCACTCTGAATTGTTTTGTTTATAAATTCCCTAACATACCTCTGACTGAAATCTGAATGGCTTCCTCACTTGTTCCTAATATTACATTACCGTGTTTTGAAAGAGAGGTAAGCGTGTTCCAAACAATCATCTCACACCATCTTCTTCTAATCCTCCAATCACAAGCTTCTCCAAAATAAATAAATAAAGGGCCAATCTCACCTTAACGATGGAAATCGACTCTTCTGCTTCTTCTGTTGCTAACTTCAACGATCTTCATCTTAATGCTCTCGAATGCCAAATTTTGAACGTGATGAGACGCCTTCTCCCTCTTTCTTTTTCTCCTCCGCCTGAGTAAGAAAATAAGACCCATCTCAAGTCTTAAGAGGCGAGGATGACAACAAACTTGACATTCTTTCCAAAATGCCTTTCACTTTCTCTCTGTCTCGTGTTTTTTCTTGCTTACTTAGTTTGAGGAAGCTAACAATGTGGATGGAGCAGGTGATGCGTTGCATGCAGAGAGTTTCGGCAGAGGGATATGAGGTTGAGGTTGCAAAGATGATTCCTAGGTTGAGGGAGGGAGTGTACAGAGAGCTTGGCCGAGGGATTTTGCTGAATTTTGGGTTCACCAGAGAGGATTTTGCTTACAGCTGCTGAACTTTTCTGGAATCAAGAACTCCTCAAGCTTCCATGAAATTCCTTGGTTTCTCTCCCTCTTCTTCTTCTTCTATCTTCTACCTTCAGTTTGGACTTCAAGTTCATGGCTCTTCCTCCCTTTGTTCATGCATGCATTTTCATTCCTTTAGGCTTTAGATCACTCTCTTCCTTCTTTCTCTTTCTCTGTCCCTAGTTCTCAGTCCACCCATTTCACCATTAAAATGCAACGTTGTAGACACTTAAAATTTGAAATTGACCATGGCTGGGAAAATCCCAGCATACAAATAATAGAACTTAAACCTAGAAGAACGAAATCAAGATTTACCTCAAGAAAACTTTGATCGGTTCACTAATTTACAGCTGATTCCAGTATTCTGATTCAGCTCAAAACAATGTGAGAAACCCCTCTTTCACATATACAGGTACAGTAGAAACTAGAAAGATGAGAGAGAACGACTCCTCTCAAGAATCTGCTCGTCCTTTCTTCTCTCAGTTTTCTCTCCCTTCTTCCTCGACCTTTTTTCTGCTGCTGATTCCCTATTCTTCTCCTGCCTTCTTCTTCTTCCTCCTTTTCCTCGTTTTTTTGTTTGTAGGGTATACCCTTTTGTTAAGGATAACAGGGTAACTTAACACGTGTATAATGGTATTCTTGGCATTAACATATTTTAGAGGATGCCATGTTATCAGCTAACAGACCTGTCATATCAAATGGTGTCTGTATGATACATACTTAACAATTAAGGGGAGGTTCGTGTAATTAACTGCAAACTCGGGGGTTGGGTGTCTTAAAGGCAAATTACAGGGGAAGTGTGTGAAAATTTTCCTTTGAATTTTTGCCCTCAATTTCGGTGAATTGGAAATCGATTTCATCTAAAATACCAAAATAGCTAAGGTTCTCTTTCACATTTCTCCCATCAAAGAATTTCATCTTATTTTGCATTGGGTTCTAAACTTTCCTTTCCGTAGCTTTACTTAGATAGGGGGAGAAGGTTCAGAAGCCGAAAGTTCTTTCAAATAGAACAGCGATAGCCGTTTCACCAGAATGCTGAGGAGTCATGAGTGCCATCTCATCCCAAATGGCGCGCAGCCCACTGCTTGGAAAGCCCGTTCCGCGCTCTCTATCCCTTATTTTTTGAGATCCCCATGAACCGCTTTCGTCTATCCGTGTTCGCCTTCTTTCTTCCTTCCCTTCCTCACGGAGGAGAGGACAGCAAATGAGGCGAGCGCAGCGAGGGACTCTGAAAGAGTCAATCCACACTTGCCTTTCAGCTGACTCTGCTCTTTATGGCTCGTTCTCTCTTTGTATTCCCAAAACGGGAAAACTCCATTCAATTCTCGATGGAAACGAAATTTTGCGAATTCTCCCCGGAACTGGAAGATCATTTCGAGATCTTCGAACATATTCGAGGGTTCAATGTGACTATTGTCACTTCGGCCAATACGAATATCCAACTGAATAATTAATTGTCTATAACGTGTGGTAGCTTGCTTTCACTGCCTTAATCTACTTGGCTACATCCGTGCCATGCTCTTTCTAAAAGATCAATAGATTCCATTTTTAGCATTCATCATTATTTAATTTCGTTTTTCTTACCTTCATTAAAAATTCAAAATTAAATGAAAATCTTAGACATAAAATCCTAATCATGTAACTGCAAATCCCGAACCTGTGATCGCTCGCAAACCGGGGGTAAGGCAGAAGAAGTACATGGTCTTCATCAATGACAAAACAATTCAGCTAAAGCCTAAGTCGGGTAAATACAAGGTTAACGACGTTGTAAGCACCCCATTTTTGCTACCCTCAGCATAAGTGAACCCATATGGCAGGTTTTCGGCTTTTAACCCAAAGATTTGTGATTCTCTAATGAACCCCACAGCAGGGTCATAGGCTATTACCTACTTGGATGTATAGGTCGTGAAATTATCTTCAAAATGAGACATAAATCATCAAATTCTGACATCAAACAAGGAAGATATCACAGTTTGAAAGTGAGAAGGCATTTACGTAATTATCGTATGATACATGCATTATCATTTAAACTTCAAATCATCATATTTTGGTCATTTGATATCGGAATCGGATGATTCAAAGGCCAATATTCCTTATTTTCAGTCATCTTCAAATTGGATGTGAAAAATCCCGGGCAAAGGTTACCGGTGGGTCCCATGCAAACTTTCATGTAAAATTATCAATAAAACTTCAAAGCTTCATATCTTTGCCGTTCTTCGTCGGATTCAGATGAATCTAAGGCCATTATTCTTCATTTGTGGTGTTCTACAAAGTGAACTTGAAAAATTCGGTACAGAAGTCTCCGAAGGGTCCCATGCAAAATTACACATGGAAATGGTCATTTAATCTTTGAAACTTCATATTTTGATCACCCCACATCAAAATCAGGTGATTTCAGTTTTAATATGTTCCATTTTTTGCACTCTACAAAGTGGACGTAAAGGATTGCCGATAGAAGTCTCCGAAGGATCCCATGTAGAATGGTTAGCCAAATTATCGACAATTGGCCCACTTAAACTTCAGAAATTTTTAAGTTGGCCATTTTATTTCCAAATGAGGTGATTTAAGTTCTAATATTCCTCATTTTTAATGTTCTACAAAGTGAACGTAGAAAATTTGAAATAGGGGCTATCGAAAAATTTCATGTGGAATGGTGGCAGAAATAGACTATGAAATGATAGAAAAAAATAAATTTGGTCAAAACCAGTTCAACCCAACTTAATCCAACTCAGTTCGGCCCAGCTCAGACCGATCCGGACCAAGTCATGTCGGCCCATATGCATGCATTTCTTTTATATATATATATTTATATAATGTATAATATATTATTGTATATATATATATATATTTTATAGGTATATTATATTATATATATTAATATATATATATATATATATATATATATATTATAAGAATGGGAGGCCGTGAGGAGAGACTTAGAGAAGAAGAGAGAGGGAGAAGGAAAAAGGAAAGAGAGACTGTGAGGGGAGATTAGGAAAGAGAGGCCCATGGAAAAGAGAGAGGGAGAAGGAAAAAAGGAAAGAGAGAGGGAGAAGAAAAAAAGGAAAGAAGAGGAGGGTTTCTAGAAAAACGTGAAAAGAGAGGGAGAAGAAGAAAAGGAAGGAAGAGAGAAGAAGAAAAAGAAGAAGAGAAGAAGGAAAGAAGAAGAAAAGGAAGGAAGAGAGAGGAAGAAAAAGGAGTTTTCCAAGAGAAGAAAGAGAGAGGCCGTGGGGTTTGAGGAGAGGAAAAAAAAAGAGAAGAGGAGAAAGAAAAAACGTGAGGAGAGAGAGAAGGAGAAGGGATTTTTCTAGAAGAGGGTTTTCCAGCCAAGAGAAAGAAAAAAAAAAGAAAGAAAAGAGAGGAGGGAAGAAAAAACGTGAGAGAGGGAGAGAGAGAAGAAGAAGAAGAAGAGAAAAGAAAGAAAAGAGAAGAAGGAAAGAGAGAAAGAGAAGAGAGAAAGGAGCAGAGAAGATGAGAATGAGGATTCAATATCAAAAAACTTGATACGATCTCCAAAAATCCTACATCGAAGGTTTCGCTCCATTCGAGCACAAGGTTGGTACCCTAAAACGAATTTAGGGGTCTTTAGAATGCTTGAATGTTGATTTTGCTTGAAAAGACTTATTTTTATTAAATCTCGATCAAGAATGCTCTATTGCATGCATGTTGATGTTAGGATGCTCATGTCTAGCATTTTTTATGTATGATGATTTGTTTAAACTATTCAATGATGAAGATTTGAATGCTATATGATGATGTTTGATGTTTTTGACAAATTTTACAAAGTGGATTTCTAATCTGAAATTTCCAGATTTAGGATCCAAATTTAGGACGTGCATCTCATGTGATTTTTCTTAGATTTTGAAGCCCAAATTTTTATGGGATTCTCTCTGATATGTTAGAAGACTTCCCTAGAAATTTCGTTCCATTTGGAATTGGGAAAGTTTATAAAAAAATTCTTCTTTGGCATTGTTGTCCTACTCGGGTATAATGCAATTCCCTATTAGAAAGTCTCTAGAAAAGGGTCTTATGGCTATAATCAGAAAAGAAACTTCATATGAATTTTTTAGATATGGAAGTCTTCTAAAAAATGGCACTGGTTTCGGATTTTTTCGATTTTTAATTGAATTGATATTGATTTCTAAGTGCATAGTGCTCTGATTTTGAATCTGTTAGGATATTCTGATTTGTTTGATCTTTTTTCACAAAGAGAATGTTCTGTTTTCACTTGTTTTTCTTGATGAAATTTTAGATCTGACAGTTATCTACATGGACATATGTCTGGATTTAATTTTCATTAAGTATGGGATTTTATACGGAATTTATGGTGCAACTGGTCAAAAATCTGGAACAGACTTGACCAGTGCACATATCTGTTCTTGTGGCATTCATTTGACCTATTTTTGCTCTCTGTTGGGATTCGACCCTTTCAGATGAAATATAGCATGTCAAGTCATCTTTCTGTGGAAAAAAATAGAGCTTGATTTGAGTTACAGAAGACCTACTTATGCTCATTTTGGTGTAATGTGACAGAATCTGAAAACAGTTCATAGTTTGTCCAATATTTGAAATTTTGTGTCACAATTTTGACAATTTTTGAGTCAGTATTCATTCCAAATGTCTTTATAAAAGTTACAAGATTTTCAAAGTACTTATTAAAGATATGTTTTTGATTTTGGATTTTTCAAAAAGGTTTCATTGATGTCTCATTCACTGTAACATACAATTGATTGCTTGAGTGAATTCTACCATATTTGATTGCATACTTGCTATATTTAGAGTATCTACATGCCATATTTGGATAAATGACTATATTTAAAGCATTCATATGCTTTGTTTGGATTGTGCACATACCATGTTTGCCATATTCTATGTGTTACTATATTTGGTAGAATAAATGATTTTTACCATATTTAGCAAAATCTTGACAATTACCATTTTTAAGTCTTACTATGCTTAGAAAATAGCATATAAAATCTTACTTTTTTTTGGATAATTCATGCCATATTTTGCATTCTATGTTTGGTACTTACCATATTAATATATAGATGCATACATCAATTTCTTACCATGTTAGGTTTACCATGCTTAGAAAATAGTATATAAGATCTTACCTTTTTGGATGATTCATGTCATATTTTGCATTCTATGTTTGGTACTTGCCATATTGACATATAGGTGCATATATTAATTTCTTGCCATATTAGGTCTTGTCATGCTTAGATTAGCATATTAGATCTTGCCATATAGGTTCTTGCCTTATTTGTAATACATGCCATATTAGGAAATTTTTAACAATCTTGCTATATGTGTATTTCTTGCCATAAATGTATTATATGTCATGCTTAGATAGAATATTCTATTTTTGACAATAATTTAATTTATGCAACACCCTAGTTGAACTGCCATGTATGCACACTTCTAGAAGACAATCTAAGCGTGGGGACGTGCATTTAGGCACCCACATTCTTGGGAAGGGCATAATGAAAAATAATAAAAATCTTAATAAAGAAAAAGAATGCTTTGACAAATCTTCCAAAATTAGAGCTTAGGATGAAAAGGGTAGTTCAGGACGATTTCTGCCGCTCAGTAAACCCTAAACCTAGAATAGGTTCTAAATCCTAAACCTAGAATAGGTTCTTCTAGGTTTTCAATCCTTAACCTAGAACTGGTTATCAGTTCGAACTACGCGGATTCTGATTCCTGGGTCAAACCCTAGGATACGTAAGCCATTTGGGAAAATCTCAAATTCGGATCCACACCTTAGTCCACTCGCACTATCCATAGATCCACTTGGATATCCACCCATCATTTTCCGAACTACGCGGATTCTGATTCCTAGGGCAAACCCTAGGATACGTAGGCCATTTGGGAGAAACCCAAATTCGGATCCACACCTTAGTCCATTCGGACTATCCATAGATCCATTAAGATATCCATTCATATTCCAACCCAAATAGGGTTATCCACGTTCCAACCCAGAAAGGGTTATCCACATTTTGACCCAAATAGGGTTATCCATATTTCGACCCAGAAAGGGTTATCCATTCTTAGATCCACTAGGACTACCTCTGGTCCATGTTCCATTTCATGAAGGAATCGAAAAGAATTTTAGTCATTTCAACTCAATCAATCCATCATCTCTAGCAATTAGAGTCCAATCCATGATTGTCATCCTTGGCTTCTATCA
Source organism: Protea cynaroides (assembly GCA_028583415.1). Classification (NCBI taxonomy): domain Eukaryota; kingdom Viridiplantae; phylum Streptophyta; class Magnoliopsida; order Proteales; family Proteaceae; genus Protea; species Protea cynaroides. Next base: position 135,025,932 of record CM053276.1, read on the forward strand.
ATTGGAGCCCAACTCAAGCATAGTTGTCAAGGCGTCACCTAGGCGTTCGGGCGGTTTGTACAGGCCTGGGCGCCAGGGCGCCTTGTGGTCGCCCAGGCCAGACAGGAACAACATTTATCAGGCAGTACTTGCCCAGGCCAGACAGGAAGAACATTTATCAGGCAGTACTTCATTTACTTAAGATATTATTCATAAATAAGCAAATACCCCCCTATTTGAATCCAATAAAAATAGTCTAAAATTCAAATTCCAGAAGGAAAAAAAGTCAACCCCCCTGTTCAAGAACAAAAACCATATTTTTGGGTGCGAGGGCGATTTTCAACTTTTAAATGCTAGGCTTTTTTCTAAATATAAAAATTCTATAAATCTTATTATATTAAATCATCACTAAAAACCAAGAGTGCGCCAAAATAATCTTTTGCTTTGATGCCCAAAAAATAATTTGCATTCAGACGACTTTAAACAGCATTCCCGTATTCCGAACAAGGTTTGACCGGAGTGTAACTCCTTCATTATAATTTGGATTCAAGCAATTTCGGATTTGTTGGAAAGCTGATTATGCTAGCTTTGCAACGAATTCGAGATTGCTTGAATCCGAATTATATTAAAGGAGTTACGCTCCGATCAAATTCGTTAAAAGTACGCAAATGTTAGTCATAAATAATTGCTTACTTAACTCTAGACACAATCTCAGGTCTTAGTGTACATTACTAAACTTGGGTCCACACCACATATTAATTAAGTTATGTCTTAAATGTTGATTATTTATGTAGAATGTTGCATATATATAAACATTAATATTTTAGAAATAAAATAATGCACTGGGAACGCCTTGGTTGCCTAGGCAACGCCTAGGCGGGCGCCTAGGCGCCCAGGATGGCCCCAAACGCCTTGGATCGCCTTGTCGCCTTGACAACTATGAACTCAAGCAATCCTTGCATCTAGCAATTAGAACTCAGTCCATGACTGTCAATTTTGATCTCTATCAATCAGAGACCAATTCAAAGTCAATCTTGATCTCTATCAATTAGAGACCAGTTTAAAGTCAACCTTGTCTCTATTAATCGGAGATCAATTCAAAATCCACCTCTGGCTCTATCAATTAGAGCTCGATCCATGTCTATCATAGCCCAGTGCTACAAGTTAGGATCGCTTGTTAGGAGTGGTGAATGAGAAGCATTCTCATTGCTTGTCGATAAGATCAGTTCCAGATTCTGGAGTCATCAGAAACCATGAACCTTCAGCTATAATAGTGCTATCCCATCATGGGCATTTCTGTCCCATTGGCCAAGAAAATGCCAGAATCCAAAGAGTTGCCCTCATATTTCTCATTATTCGAAGAGAAGGAATGAAAATTTTCCGAGCAGTAGGTTAAACCAAAGAAGAGATCCAACATACCCTAGACTAGGATAGGAACCAGAATCACGGCTAGGGAATGGGCCAATGATGAAACCTTTAACCCATGAACTGGGGCATGAACCAGATTGAACTTGGACCCAAATTGAGTGCGGTCCAATGGGGAAAGCCAATGACCCATGAACTGGGGTATCAACCAGATTGGACCCAAATTGAGTGCTGTCCAATGAGGAAAGCCCTTGAGCTCTAAGTTTGGCATGAACCAAATTGACCTTGGACCCAATACAAATGGCAGCTTCTCCAATACATGTTTCTTGAGAGTACTCTTATGTCTCCTGATTGATCATTTAAAGCTTTCCCAGACGGGTTGGCCCTTTCTTTCTTAAGAGGCCAGGTGGCATAGAAGTTCAAGAGACGGCTCATCGTTTCAATCATCTTTAGAGTCAGAATGACTGCGCACGTAGAATAGGAGGATGTATGAAACTGGGAGGAAATGTATGGAAGAGATAGCACAGAGTTTGAAATCCCAAACGGGGTGATTTTCTTTTACTTACAGGACAGATTGGACTGGACTTGTCAACAAACATATCGTGGTCAATTTGGTTCATACCCAACTTAGGGCTCAAGGGCTTTCCTCATTGGACCGCACTCAATTTGGGTCCAAGGTCAATTTGGTTCATGCCCAACTTAGGGCTCAAGGGCTTTCCTCATTGGACCGCACTCAATTTGGGTCCAAGGTCAATCTGGTTCATGCCCCAGTTCATGGGTCATTGGCTTTCCCCATTGGACCGCACTCAATTTGGGTCCAAGTTCAATCTGGTTCATGCCCCAGTTCATGGGTTAAGGGTTTCATCATTGGCCCATTCCCTAGCCGTGATTCTGGTTCCTATCCTAGCCTAGGGTATGTTGGATCTCTTCTTTGGTTTAACCTACTGCTCGGAAAATTTTCATTCCTTCTCTTCGAATAATGAGAAATATGAGGGCAACTCTTTGGATTCTGGCATTTTCTTGGCCAATGGGGCAGAAATGCCCATGATGGGATAACACTATTATAGCTGAAGGTTCATGGTTTCTGATGACTCCAGAATCTGGAACTGATCTTATCGACAAGCAATGAGAATGCTTCTCATTCACCACTCCTAACAAGCGATCCTAACTTGTAACACTGGACTATGATAGACATGGATCGAGCTCTAATTGATAGAGCCAGAGGTGGATTTTGAAATGATCTCCGATTAATAGAGACAAGGTTGACTTTAAACTGGTCTCTAATTGATAGAGATAAAGATTGACTTTGAATTGGTCTCTGATTGATAGAGATCAAAATTGACAGTCATGGACTGAGTTCTAATTGCTAGATGCAAGGATTGCTTGAGTTGGGCTCCAATTGATAGAGGCCAAGAATGACAATCATGGATTGAACTCTAATTGCTAGAGATGATGGATTGATTGAGTTGAAATGACTAAAATTCTTTTCGATTCCTTCATGAAATGGAACATGGACCAGAGGTAGTCCTAGTGGATCTAAGAATGGATAACCCTTTCTGGGTCGAAATATGGATAACCCTATTTGGGTCAAAATGTGGATAACCCTTTCTGGGTTGGAACGTGGATAACCCTATTTGGGTTGGAATATGAATGGATATCTTAATGGATCTATGGATAGTCCGAATGGACTAAGGTGTGGATCCGAATTTGGGTTTCTCCCAAATGGCCTACGTATCCTAGGGTTTGCCCTAGGAATCAGAATCCGCGTAGTTCGGAAAATGATGGGTGGATATCCAAGTGGATCTATGGATAGTGCGAGTGGACTAAGGTGTGGATCCGAATTTGAGATTTTCCCAAATGACCTACGTATCCTAGAGTTTGACCCAGGAATCAGAATCCGCGTAGTTCGGACTGATAACCTGTTCTAGGTTAAGGATTGAGAACCTAGAAGAACCTATTCTAGGTTTAGGATTTAGAACCTATTCTAGGTTTAGGGTTTACTGAGCGGTAGAAATCGTCTTGAGCTACCCTTTTCATCCTAAGCTCTAATTTTGGAAGGTTTGTCAAAGCATTCTCTTTCTTTATTAAGATTTTTATTATTTTCCATTATGCCTTTCCCAAGAATGTGGGTGCCTAAATGCACGTCCCCACGCTTAGATTGTCTTCTAGAAGTGTGCATACATGGCAGTTCAACTAGGGTGTTCCATAAATTAAATTATTGCCAAAAATAGAATATTCTATCTAAGCATGACATATAATACATTTATGGCAAGAAATACACATATAGCAAGATTGTTAAAAATCTCCTAATATGGCATGTATTGCAAATAAGGCAAGAACCTATATGGCAAGATCTAATATGCTAATCTAAGCATGGCAAGACCTAATATGGCAAGAAATTAATATATGCTCCTATATGTCAATATGGAAAGTACCAAACATAGAATGCAAAATATGACATGAATCATACAAAAAGGTAAGATCTTATATGCTATTTTCTAAGCATGGTAAAACCTAACATGGTAAGAAATTGATGTATGCATCTATATATTAATATGGTAAGTACCAAACATAGAATGCAAAATATGACATGAATTATCCAAAAAAAAGTAAGATCTTATATGTTATTTTCTAAGCATAGTAAGACTTAAAAATGGTAATCGTCAAGATTTTGCTAAATATGGTAAAAATCATTTATTCTACCAAATATAGCAACACATGGAATATGACAAACATGGTATGTGCACAATCCAAACAAAGCATATAAATGCTCTAAATATAGCCATTTATCCAAATATGGCATGTAGATACTCTAAATATAGCAAGTATGCAATCAAATATGGTAAAATTCACTCAAGCAATCAATTGTATGTTACAGTGAATGAGACATCAATGAAACCTTTTTGAAAAATTCAAAATAAAAAACATATCTTTAATAAGTTCTTTGAAAATCTTGTAACTTTTATAAAGACATTTGGAATGAATACTGACTCAAAAATTGTCAAAATTGTGACACAAAGTTTAAAATATTGGACAAACTATGAACTGTTTTCAGATTCTGTCACATTACACCAAAATGAGCATAAGTAGGTCTTCTGTAACTCAAATCAAGCTCTATTTTTTTTCACAGAAAGATGACTTGACATGCTATATTTCATCTGAAAGGGTCGAATCCCAACAGAGAGCAAAAATAGGTCAAATGAATGCCACAAGACCGGATATGTGCACTGGTCAAGTCTGTTCTAGATTTTTTATCAGTTGCACCATAAATTCCGTATAAAATCCCATACTTAATGAAAATTAAATCCAGACATATGTCCATGTAGATAACTGTCAGATCTAAAATTTCATCAAGAAAAACAAGTGAAAACAAAACATTCTCTTTGTGAAAAAATCATGCAAATCAGAATATCCTAACAGATTCAAAATCAGAGCACTATGCACTTAGAAATCAATATCAATTCAATTAAAAATCGAAAAAATCCGAAACCAGTGCCATTTTTTAGAAGACTTTCATATCTAAAAAATTCATATGAAGTTTCTTTTCTGATTATAGTCATAAGAATTTTTTCTAGAGACTTTCTGATAGGGATTGCATTATATCCGAGTAGGACAACAATGCCAAAGAAGAATTTTTTTGATAGACTTTCCCAATTTCAAATGGAACGAAATTTTTAGGGGAGTCTTCTAACATATCAGAGAGAATCCCATAAAAATTTGGGCTTCAAAATCTAAGAAAAATCACATGAGATGCACGTCCTAAATTTGGATCCTAAATCTGGAAATTTCAGATTAGAAATCCACTTTGTAAAATTTGTCAAAAACATCAAACATCATCATATAGCATTCAAATCTTCATCATTGAATAGTTTAAACAAATCATCATACATAAAAAATGCTAGACATGAGCATCCTAACATCAACATGCATGCAATAGAGCATTCCTGATCGAGATTTAATAAAAATAAGTCTTTTCAAGCAAAATCAACATTCAAGCATTCTAAAGACCTCTAAATTCGTTTTAGGGTACCAACCTTGTGCTCGAATGGAGCGAAACCTTCGATGTAGGATTTTTGGAGATCGTATCAAGTTTTTTGATATTGAATCCTCATTCTCATCTTCTCTGCTCCTTTCTCTCTTCTCTTTCTCTCTTTCCTTCTTCTCTTTTCTTTCTTTTCTATTCTTCTTCTTCTCTCTCTCTCCCTCTCTCATGTTTTTTCTTCCCTCCTCTCTTCTTTCTTTTTTTTTTCTTTCTCTTGGCTGGAAAATCCTCTGCAAGAAAAATCCTTTTTCTTACCGCCGCCACCGCCGAAGAGGCGGACCTGCTCTTTCCTAAATGCTTACACAGCTCATCTAACCCCGCCAGCAAACTCCCCTGTTTCTGGCTCCAAATACTACAATGGGCTTCGGTATCCTCTGCTTCTCTTTGGTTGTTGTTAGTTGTTTTTGGAGAGGAAACTGGATTCGTTGTGGGCGACAGCACCAGAGATTCTCAAACTGTTGTCTTTGATGAATAGAGAAACGATTGGGACCTCTTCTGAATGCCATATCTTGGATCGATTTCATCATCGCCTAGCGGTGGAGGAGGTGGCAATGGCGGGGGAGATGGTTGGTAGTGTCAGCCTCTTTGAAGTTGAAGAAGGTATAGAGAAGGTGGATCTGCTGAAGAAAGAACAAAACTCCGACCATGGCAGTTGTTGTAGTGATGGTGATGATGGGTTGAACAAGGTTTAAAATCTCGGGTTTCGGAGGAGTCTCGGCCTCCGGTTTCTCGCCAAGACAGTGTATTTTGTCCGAGACAGCGGTGGCCAAAATGCATTTTTTAGGTCTCCAACTTCAAGGGAACCTCATTTTTACATACATAAACACATTTAGAGTATAAAATTGTAAAAATAATGACTCTTTGTGGTTGTTTGGGTTTACACCCATGTTTTGATAGTCAATGCTGAAGTCTGTTATAAATTTAGGTTAATATTAGCTATTATATTCAATCAAATATGGCAAATGAGACAATAACATAATGCATTAGGGGAAAGAGAAACAAAATAATACTTCATTATAAATCATTACATCATAGTTCAAATATTCAATATTGAATGATCCCATAGTCCCCCTGTGCCCATAGTCCACAATTCCACAATCCTCATCCAGATACAATGTCTAGTAATACGTAGAGTGTCGTGGATGATCCATCCTACTATCATCATATATCTGGTAGTCTTGCACATGATTCATAAATATAACACCAGTAGCTGTCCGAAGGATACCTATCTTTGGGAAGAATGGAAAAACTTTTGAAGTAGTACTCTGGTGCGTAGACTCTTGTAGAAGTACTGATGGAACGGAATAGAAGTTGGTTGACCACTCTGAAGTTACAGTAATCCCCGTAGTCTGAAGCACCACCCGTTGCAAGTTAAAAGTCCAAACAAAGAAAGAATGGAGGAAGAAATGAAAAAACCATGAAAAAACTAAGAAAAAAGAAGAAGGAGCAGTCTCCACCGAGAACAGCCTCTCTTTTATAAAAGAGAGAAAAAAAAGAAGCAAAAAGCATGTGCTCGCCGAGATCTTAGCGAGATTAACAGAGAATACCGAGATCTCGGCGAGATCTCGGCGAGAACATGTAAATGCCGAGACGAAAAGGGTTATCGATCCTATTTTCGTCTCGGTTAGTTGCGAAATTGGCGAAATCGGCGAGATCTCGCCGAGATATCTCGCCGAGATTTTATTCCATGGGGTTGAAGGGCTCTCCATCCTTTCCAGCCATGCTGCGTTGTAGTGATGGATATTTGATGTCACAGAGTAGAGGAAGAGGAAGAGTAGGAGGAAGACAACGACAGCCCTGCAACATGAATAGGAAGAACTCTTCATTGACATTTTTTGAATTTCTTCTTAGTTACTCTCTACCATGGGCCAGTCACGACTTCAAGAAACAGAGAGGGAGAGAGAGAGAGAGAGAGTTTTAAAGACAGGAAAGAGAGAAGGTGGTGGTGATGTCGAAAATTTTAACTTAAAAGGCGAGAAACCCACGAGTGACGAACCAAACAATTGTCTGATCTTGCCTTGTGGAAGAGCTCACTGTGAGAAATTTTGTCTGCAGTTGCTGATTCTGTTTTGGAGTAACCATTGCTGCAGCATTTGATTCAGTCTTCTCTGAAGTTGTTGATTTGGGCTTCTTGAACCCCAACGTGAAGACACGGAACTTGGTGGCAGATTTCAACCAGGAAACATGGAACTGAGACTTTGAGTTTGGCTCAGAATCGTTAAAGACAATAGATGATGGTTCGATAGCACAAGCCTTCCTTTGAAGAAAAGATCGTTGGACGGGGAGAGCAAGAGATTCGGATCTGTTCTATCACCACTTGACCCGGAAGACACTGTGAATTTGAACTCTCTCTCTCTCTCTCTCTCTCTCTCTCTCCATCGCTTCTGATTGAGGAATCTCTGTTGACTTCCTCGTCAACTCCCTCTTCTAATAATATTTTATACTTTTATGGGTATTATTGTCATAAATATACTAGTGATGATAAATCTCATCACCAAATGGATTGAAATGGGTTATTTTGAGAAGTAGGGGAGGTGGTGGACATTATGGGCCAAGTTGGGGGGTGGTTGCCTTACATTTATTCTTTAGGGGAGGTGGGAGAAATTTTCCCTTGATTATTTGATGAGGTGAATGTATGATGAACTTGTGATGTGGTTTCTAGTCTTTGTGGTTCAGATTTAAATATAATTTTTATTTTTTATTCATTTTTAATCTTTAAAGCTGCTTTCTAGAGTGGAATCTCTGTTTCTTGTTGAATTGCGTCACAGTTAAATATATAATGCTGTTAGAAATCCCAATGATTTCTTTTTTTTTTTAAAATAATTTACATCACTTATTTCACTCAGTTTTCTGAGATCAAGCACATGATGAGTTACTTGGATTTCCCTTCAAGATATTTTGGGTGATGTAACTTGGGATTCTGATGCAGATACCTATAATAAATTTTGAGTTTTGTTTTAATTATTCTTTCTTGTATATTCTTGTATTGTATTAATTGTTAAAGGCAGAGTAGCATGTGGGAAGAATGGTTCTCCCGCTTGCTTTTGTTATTAATTACCTTTTTTGGTCAGAAGAAAAAGGTCCCTTCCATTTTTTTTTTCTTTTCATAGATATAAAAAGTTCAGGTTTAATCAGTAACTAGTCATAAACATTTCATTTCTAAATTCAATTTTAAGTAGCTTCTTTTTATTTGAAAATAATTGTTTTAAGTATAAGGATCAAATTTAGTATGTGTTCACTTCAATGTTTCAATTATAGTGCTTGTCTATTCTTCTGTTATTGTCCATTACAGTGAACATTGAAGCATGTGACTGTTCAAAGTATTCCCTTGGGACACCATGGATGATCTAGGTAGAGGTTCCTGCCCCCGGTGTGAATTTTCTGTTTTTATCATCTCAAAATCTGGCTAGTTGTCTGGCCATGATGGGCTGCTGCAGATGGAATTTCAGTTTTCAAGGGTGGGATCTTACCATCCTGTGGTTTGTAGTTGTTCTTTCAGAACCTCAATTGTCCAGAAAATGTGAGTAGATTAGTTCCTTGCATGGGATTTCCTTTTCCTTATTCCCCTCCATGCTATAACCATGAGCTTTGATCTTGTTGAGACTCTGAAGCAAACCTTGTAATCCTATACCAGGTTTATGTCTCATTTGGTTGCATGAGACATATTCTGTTTGTTGCTTTGCTTGATTATGAAGGCATACATACTTATGATTCAGGGTGATTCCTTTTCATTGCTGTAATAGACTCCTGGCAATGGCATCTTGGAGATAGTAGTCAACTATGAGTGACAAATGGATCTGCAAATTAGGATGTTTTATATTGGTTGAGTTCTATCTGATGGTTTTTTCCCTTCATTTTTAAGATTTTTGTCAGGCAAGAATTTTCTCCCAGTGGAGGGCATTTTGTTATATCAATTAAGGTTTGTCACTTTGTCTTGAAATTATTTTAAAAATATTTTGCTAAACGAACTTGAAATTGGATGCTTGTGCGTTTATATATGGGAAAATACCTGGAAACAGATGTGAGGTTTTCTGCTAGTGCATCCATTCATCATTTTTGTGTTTTGGGAAATAGATTTTAAAGCTACGAAGAGTAGGTGTATACTAGATTTGTTAACGTCATCATGGAAACACATTGTGTATTTTTTGTCCTTTTTCAGGTGAACTGAACAGATTTTATTGTTCCTGCTGAAGCAGTGGTCGCCCAAGAAGTGAAAAAACTGCAGGAGTATCAGTTCAAACCATTTGAGCAGGTCACACTTGAGCCATTTGAGCAGGTCACATGTGTAGGTGTATACCGAATGCCTGTGATACAGAACGCTAAAAAGTAGAAGCCCATGTTTCTGCATTGTAACCTCTAAGAGAGACATTTTATCATTTTATGCTCATGTTTTAATTAGTTGCAGGTTCTAATTATGGATGGAGCTGGTAAAATATTTACATCTTGGGAAGGCATGTTATATTAGTTTGAATCAGCAACGGTACTGAAATTTAGAATGTCAGAGATACATAATTGAGAGAATAGTTTTGTTTTACTCGATGATGAAGATCTGATGCTATTATTTATGTTCTCAAAAGATCTAATGTTGCCATGGAATTCATTTTATTATGTTTCTAACTCTGTCCATCTTCTGTCGCGTCCATTTTTTTTTCTTAAGCCCCCATTTGTTTCGTTTTAAAAGTTTCCATGCAAATGATATTTTACATGAAAATGTTTTCTACCTTTAATATGCCTTTGTAGTTTATGTTAAAATAAATTGTGGGAAATCTTATTTTTGCATGAATTTTTTCTTTTCCCCACCATTTTTCATGGAAACACGGAGCCTAATGATAAATGCTTTTTGGTGAACTTAAAGGCATTGTGCCTTCATAATCCCAGATAACTTTTTGTAGTGTTTATCTGATTCATGGGAGGCCAATATTAACTATGGAAGTTTCGCTGATTAAACACCTTTTTGATACTGGGAGGTGTTTTCCTAGTGCTTGCTAAACACGAATGAATCTGCTCACTGATGTTCCAAATTTAATTTCTGAAAGGAAAAAAATTCCTTGGATGAGAGCTATGCACCATGAAGCTATATATTGTGCACTTGGTTGTACATGTAGAAGGATGATGCGTAAATTCTGACTCATATGGAGGCTGCTGCCAACTGTATAAATTGCGCCTGGGTTGACAGAATCCTATGGAAAACCAAGTTCTTTCGGACCAACAATAACAACCAGCAAATGGAAGTGCACAGAGAAATGGCATTCGTCTTTTCTGATTTACTTCCCATGGGTGAGGGAGTTCCATCCTTGAACCCATTGACACAGAGATATCATGGTCTTGAAGAACTCGGTATATGAGAGAGAGAGAGAGAGAGAGAGAGAGAGAGAGAGAGAGAGAGAGAGAGAGATGGACATGAACAGCTTAGAAGAATGTGGTCTATAAATTGTTTCAATCGGGAAAGGTATTGTGGCTCTGGCCGTACACCCATTTATATGCCCGAAAGCTAGCCCATTAGGTGTTAGGAGTCCAAGCTTTAGTGATTACAGATTTTTTCAATGCTTAGGATTTCCTCCAAGCTTTGGTGATATGGTGGCTCCCTTCTCGTGATTGTAGATTTTTTTCAATGTTTAGAATGCCTTTTATATGCATTCTACGTCAAGAATATATTTTGAATTTTACAAAATAGTGTTTGATATGCATTTTGAGTTTTGCAAAATAATGTTTGATATGCATTCTCTATCTTGAATTGTGGAATGCCTTAAAATAATACGGCTTGATCTGAATATGATCATTGGTTCGTTTTGAATCGAATTCTTCGATTAATTCTAGAATATGCACTTTGGCTCATTTTGCATTGGGAGATCTGAATGGAAATTCATCACTTGCATTATCTGAGTGCGTTCCAAGAATACATATCGGGCACAGCTTTAGTTTTTCTCATGTTCAGTTCTACTTGGTTAAAACTGAAACTTTATATGTTGGTAGTAGTTGTCCGTAATCAATTATGGTCCATAGATTCCATGATGGAAGTTCCATTCATCAGACTACTTGTGAAGACTAGCAAAAAGGCTTGGGAAATTTATAACTTAAAAATGTTAGATTCTCAAGGGAGGGCTCTCCCTCCCTTTATGTTCTTTGGACAGGAAACATAAAGGTATTACATGAAAACCAATATATGCAACTTGTTGACACCACTGAGGTGTACTAAGAACTAACCTGTATTTGATTGAGCTTTGACTTATTCCCTAAAGTATTTAAGGTCAGTGTGAAAAAAAGGTTTTTCAAATTAAATTGGAAGGTAATTTATTATTATGTTATTGCCATTGTCATTGTGTAGCACATTTTTCAAATAAATATGTGAATGATTGAGATAGGTTATAACATTTTTTTTTGCTCTAGCCTTGGTTATAACTCGATTTTCCCTAAGATAATACATGATTTGTGTAAGTGAAGATTGATAATATCCCTGGCCACAACCTCAATGTGGGGATGGGAATTCACATTCTCCCTCACATTTTGGCATTTTTTCTTCTCGTTGACATTATCTCTTTTCCGTGATCATGTAGGTCTTTGTCTGTAATACATTTCTCTACCACCATTGGTTTGTTGTGAGAGATTCTCCCACATTGTTGTTGTAGAAACGTGTGCAATTATCAAATATTTGCCATGCAGCATATTAGATGGTGTCCAAATTGTTGAATGGATTTTCTAGAATGCTGGGAGGATCAGCTTTGGTTCAACCCATATCCTGGATCAACTGACTCGACCAATCTGTTTGGTAGTTTGAAGTGAGTGAACCCATCAACACTAATTGGTTCACAAATCTTGATTATGTTATTGTTAAGACCAAACGAAGAATATAACAAAGCAAGGACGAGAAACGAAGTCCAAAACTGTAGAAGCGAGGAGAGACAGTATTCACATCGTCTCCTCCCAATGATTTTGGGAGGACATGGCAACCTATCTCGGATGACTGTCACATGGCTCTCGGGTGAATCTGAGACCCACGTCTGAGTCGACACCCAGTCGACAAGCCGAGCCGACAGGGGTTGTCGGCTCAGACGTGGGTCTCAGATTCACCCGAAAGCCATGTGGCAGTCATCCGAGATAGGTTGCCATGTCCTCCCAAAATCATTGGGAGGAGACGATGTGGACTCGGAGAGACAGGGATAAAACTGGAATCAAAGCTATTTTAATACGTGGGACAAAAATTAAAGCTACAGCTCCAAACTATTCTCTTTCTCCCATATCTGCAATGGAGATACGAAGAATAATATAATCCTGTCTTCTACGACCACTACCACCACTCAAACACACTTTCTCCAAAAATGGAAACTTTTATTTTTTTATTTTTTTTATTTTTTTGTTTTTTGGTGAGTTACATCATCTTCTCTACATGCTTATTTACTAAAGCATTCCTAGATGCTTTTCGGTGGGTCGTGGTTATAGCTGCGTGGTTATGACCATATTCCATTAATGGAAGCTAATTAACAATTCAAAATTAGTGGGATTTTTTTTCCCTTGCATTCTCTTCAATTCAGAAAGCACCAAATTTAAGAAAGAAATGGGAAATAAGTACCATGTACAGGAGAGTTGGGCGTGCAAGTGCATGCAATCGCTTTTGCCATCTTTTTGTTTCCAGTAGTAACCTTCTGAGTTTCTGTCCGGATCTCTTCCTCAAAGATTATGCCCATAAACTACAAATCAAATAAGTAAAATTTCAATCTCACCTTCCGCATAGCCATTTACAATAAAGACTGTCCAAGTCAAAACTAAGGCTTCCATCTTATCTTCGGCATTGCCATCGGTAAGAAAGAAAACTTGGTCAAAACAATAAGGAGGGATTTTCTTATTGACACCTGTAAAAGTGTTAAATAATTTGTCATCTTTTTTATTTGCCTTTTTTGTATGACAGATTTGTTCTTTTTTAAAATTAAATCTTCTAATTTCACGTGTATATTTGAAAAATATGTGAGACAATGATAGCTAACTCTTGACAATGACGTAGTGGTAAATGCATTTTCAAATTATTTTGAAAACAAATTAATGAACTAATAAGACAAGAGACAATAAGAAAAAAACGTTCATAATATAAATACACATATAGAGATGTCATTCAGACAGTCGATTTTAATAATATCTAAAATCTATGACTAGTCCAATATCTCATTTATAACTCCCAACTTTGGCTTTTGCACTACTAGTCTTCTTCTCAGATTTAATAAAAAAAACACCTTTAGAGTTTGCTCTTGACTAAGGTGGAAGAATACAAAAGAAAGAGTATTCATATAATGAACCCAAGTAGTTGGGATAAGGTTTAGTTGTCTTGTCAACTGTTTGTTGTCTACTTCACATCTACTCATATGATAAGTATTAATCAAAATGCATTTTGCTAGCCTCACCCCTTTGAACATCCCCTTTTTGTCTGTCTCCGTGGTCTCCCTTCGATGAGTTCTTCCGGACTCAAATCATCTCCAGCGGGGATTCGGCAGCTGAAGTTCATCCAGAGGATCCCAATACATTGGGATTTGCGTTGGATGAACTCCAGCCATCGGATCCCCGCTGGAGAGTCTCTAGCGCTGGAGACGATTTCTACGCCTTAGTTTGTCCATTCTAATTGTGGATAGGCTTTCCAGTTTGTTTGCTTCTTGGCTTGTCATTGCATCTTCTCTCTCTTATTTTTTTTTTCTTCTTCTTTGCTTTCCTTTGGGAAACACCTTTGAGTATTTGAGTTTATTGAATACAATTTATTCATCCATACCTTAAAAAAAAAAAAAAAAACATTTTGTAACGGGGTCAAATGAAATTTTCAAAGATGATTGGAAAGTCATACTTCGAACAAAATGGCTCCCACCGTTGAAGGTTTATATAAAGACAAAGCAATAGGTGGCTTGAGGTGGGCATTGAAATCTGGCATGTAAACAATGTAGAGGGTATAACCTCTAACCTCAACATGACCTAACTGTCAAGGCAAGGTTTCTTTAATATACGCTCTCCATCCCTATCACTTTTGTCTTAAACAAAGTTATGCGTGAGCAAAGAAGAAAATGTAATGGACTTAACCATGGTTTCCTACAGGATTCTTAAAGATATTCATATCTCAATGGATCAGTTTGATGTAACTTAACCTAAGCTTCCCAAAATAATGGATTGAGAAAGTGAGTTATACAAGTTCGAACATAAACACAAGATGTGCAGAAATTTCAGTTCTGCACGATTTCCGAAAATGACTATATCTTGCTCAATTAATATAGGTCAGAATGATTTAAATTCCAAAGCCTAATGAACAAAGACTCATTGATCTACAACTTTCATAGAAAATATTTTCTCATGATAACATTTTAAGTATTCAGAATGATGATGAAGATAGTGGATGAACATGGGCAAAATTCTGAAAATAAAATAAAATGAATGGAGATACATATGGGCTAAATGACACCTCTTCTTGGATGCAAGAAGGGAAACAAAAATTCTAAGTCTTTAAGGTTGAAATGAAACTCTTCTAACAGGTTTCAAAGGAGAACTCTTCAAAGTTCAAAGGAGAAGACATACTTCAATCCATTTTTTTCACTTAACAACTACTTACTACATGAGAATTTGCCACTACTTATAGGCTTTACAAACCCTTAAATCTCTCAAAATAATATCAAGCATTCTCTATAATCCTCGGGCTAAGATTGTGCATAGAGAAAATAAAAGAAAAATACTTGTTTCTAGGTATAGAAATTTGTTCCTAGGAGAAGATTCTAGAAAGATTCTCATAGTAAATTCATATGAAATATCACATTGATGAGAATGTATAAAGAAGCTTTAAGAGGAGTATCTACATCATCATCGACCAAACCACATGAAAAGATTGTTCTGTACATGTTTCGTAAAAATGTCATAACTTCCTAGAGACAGCTTGTATTGGCCTCTTTAAAAGTCATATGAAAGTATACTCATATTGCTAGAGCTTTCATGTTTTAATTAGGTTCCAATTTGAAATGTGGATATTCCAAAGTTACCCTTGAATTCAGTACATGTACTGAAACTATATTTTCACAGCATGAACCATAAGGACTGGTCCAGACTTGGCTGTGTTGATCCCAATGTGGGTTTCGGTGCTTGTGGACCATGAGTTGATTTTAGGCTTTGCCTTGGGCCATGGCTTGAATATAGGCTAACCTTCAAAAAACTTGAGGTTGGTCCACTTGAATAAAGAACTGCCCAGGGTTGACCACATAGGTGTGGATATGGATTGCATCAAAGTTTCAATAAGTTAGAGAATAATACTTCTGTGTATAATCTTTTCGAACAAAGAAAACATCTGAATATATGAATTATCATTTTGTACAGAGAAACGACACCCCATCCCCTCCTAGATTTTTTGGTGAAGGATTTTTTTTTCTTTTTCTTTTGGGTGCTAACCCATGATAGGAGAATTTTATTAGACTCTAAAGGCAGAAAAGGATGTACAATCTTATGAAGATCGCAAGTAAACAAGGTCTCCCATAACCTTTGATGCAGGTTATTCACTATACTAGTGTGGGCATGGACATTTGTAACAATCCACACAACAGAAAGAGCAAGATTCAAGGCCACCTCGTGGGAGAGAAGGATGTTAGGGTTATACTGATACATTAGATGTAAATCTCCATTTTGTTTTTAGTATAAATTACATAATCCTTCTTCCTACCACCCCAAAAATATATTTTTTTAATGTATAAAGCTTCAAAATCCTTTCGAAAATGTGGATTTTGAATAAAATGGTCCAATGGCTATATATACGTATAAAAGCAATATACTAGATATGCTATAAGATGGAGGTGGTGAGATAAATGTGAAGGGGTATACCTTATCAGTCTAACCATGAGGTTAGCTAGCCTAATCAGCCCTCCACATGGCTGGACTGTCAAGGCATGAAGAAAAGGCTTCCTTGATCTTCAAGAGAAAAGAATAACGACGGTCTCAAAAGTTTCAAGGACTTCAAATTACATAGTAACCCATCTTTCAAAGACATAGGAACTATGGGGTGTCCAAAACAAAAGACAAATACATGAATAACTGAAATGATAATGTTCATAATGCCTGGTGAAATCTTGTACTATATATATATATATATATATATATATATATATATATATATAGACAATAGGACAACCCTTTGTTTTTATCTTTTCTTGGGTACAACAAACATTCATTCAAACAAAACAAAAGCAACTACAAACCGCTCATAATGCTTCTATTGTCTCTCTTCGCTCTTCCCTCCAAAAGAAGATGATCTAAAACAACTCAATGTGATGGTGCCTTTTGTCATAATTGAACTATAATAATCTTAATTAAGTTGTAAACAAAGATTTAATCTATGCATGACATTTTTATTGATTAATAGTTATAAATTGAGCAACTGCCAATCTGCCATCAATAAGCCTGGACCTCTATCGATAAACTGGAACAATATTAAACAATTGATTTTTTTTTTCTTTTTTCTTTTTTTTTTAAAATAAACTGTTGCTTATGTGATTAGCTGACTAGGGTGGGGAAAAGACTCTGATTTGTTATAAAAGAAAGGGAAAACAAAAAAAAAAGGTAATTAAAGTAGAGAGGGAGGAGTGACAATGAAACCTTTCTGGGAGAAAGAGAAAGAAATCCAAAAACAGACAAGAAAAAAAGAGTGTGTGTAGAGCTTTGGAACTCTATTGAGTGGTGTGTGTTTTGTTGCTTCTTTTGTTTTTAAGAAGGTACATATCATGTGTGATTTGTATTGTTATTAAATAAAAAAAAATATGAATTATTTTTTGTCTTGTTTGTTATCTTTATCTTCTTTAATAATGTTACATATCAGTCCACATCCACTTAATAAAATATCTTTGAAAAAAAGCGCCAATAATAATATACACACAATAACAAACGGCAATTTTGTCTTATCCGAAAGGATCAGAAGGAGCACTGCACATGTAGCAACCAGACAAATGCTTTCTCTGGTGACCTATGGGTTTGTCTATCTGATATTTTTTTAGGATCCACTCTTAAGAGATCTTCTTTGTCTTTTTGTCATTTTCAATGCCAAATACATATACGCATGTACATAGATGTACATATACATAAGTATAATAAATATGTTAAGTGAGATTCTCCAATCTCTTGTAGTGGAACCCTCATTCATGTTTGGATTTTTCTGTGAATGGGTATAAAGTTACTTTGACCTAAAAGTATTGGTTTTATATTGATAACCATGCTCTCATTGCATTGGAGGTGGAAGAATGATGCAGCAGCAGTAGTGCATAGTGCATCTTAATTATTTATAGTTAGGATTGATTAATATATATATATTAATCATATATATAAAAATTTCCCTATCTTGTATACAAAATTTCTCACGTGGTAGTTATGTTAGTTGCAAATTCACCCTCTTATGATTGCGATAAATTTGATGAGAGACCACTCTGATCATACAGTAAATAGGGAAAATGAAGCTTTGAAAAATAAATAATTTTGAACAGAAAAAAAAGTTTTAAAAAAGACAAGGGTAATTTCATGATTCGACTATAACACCTATGAAAATCAATAATTTCATATTTTTATTTTGTGAAAAATATATTAGGATCAAGCTTTAGTTGTTGGTAGTGGGTGTTCATTTCATCAATGATATCTTATTTTTCATGTAATTGTTGGAAATATGAAAATTTACACTTACTGTTGGGTAGATCTAAATTGAGTCAAAATGGTGAATCATCAAAATAAATATGTGACCAAACCAATTCTTATAATTTCTCATCCATGCAACTGGGGGACTACACAAAAGAATTCCCACAGATGGGGTGTTTTATGGTTTTTAGATTTGATTAATGGAAGTACAAAAGTCTGAAATATGGTTAATCTAGCTAGTTAGTCTATAACTATCCAATAGTCGGAAATAACTAGGACATTTTTTTTCATCCAAAATGAGTGAGTCCTTTAAAGAAAATATTCTTGTTGGATTCTAATCTAATAACTACATCTAAGATCTCAAATTTAATCTATGTGGAATTATTCTCAACACTTTCTTCACGTGTTAGGAGACATATAGTTGGAATGAACATACACATGAATAGATAACACAGAAAAAGAGTAAACTTGAAACTCCAATACTATGTTGGATTTTAATCCAAAAATTAAACCTATTAGGTGAAAGGTCTCAACAAGTACATGAAGATACCCAAAATCCTAGACTTAACCAAGGTTAGAAATAATTCCTAACAATTCTTTAGTAAGAGGCTCACCTAGGATTCCCAATATATATATATATATATATATATACTATGAAAGATAAGAGTTAGATATGCTTGGGATCGGTTGGGTCATGGGTGGATGCAAGGCTGCAAAGTGATACCCTAACTAAGGATGGACATTGGAGAAGGCTTCAAAGCCAATAAATATTGATTCTAAGTCTAGACACTAGACAGCGCTGGATATGCACTTATGATATCCCACTATAAACACCAATTAACAGAGGGAATCCCAGAGGTTAATACGACAATGAAGTTGGGCAAATATACTATTATAACACCATTTTAGCTACTGATCAGATCACAAATGCCACTAGAACTACACAATAAGAACAACAATTGTGAAGGGAGAGAGAGAGAGAGAGAGTTTTTTGTGTTGTTGTCTACATGTGAAGATGGAGACGACGACAACACCTCGCAAACGAACAATGGTTGGAAATGGACAAAAGACAAGACTTTTTTTTGTGGGAGATAGATGTACCACCTCACTATGAGTTGTTTATTCTTTGTTTATATGTCTTTAAGCTCTGGATTGGGACGTTAAACCGTCCTGGTCTGCCTCATTTGAATCTAATTAACTACAAAATCTCTAATTCTACACTGCTTCTATCACGTGAACTGCATGATGATTATTAATTAATTTTATCAGTGATAACAGTGTTTCCAGGACTTCACGGCCGACTAGTGGTTTCAGATAGTTATGGATTGGTGTGCGTTGGAACATTTTATCCACAACTTTGTCTAGCTATTGGTTACTTCGTCCAACTCGGTTTCATTGTAAATATAATGTTTTTCAAATTCTTTGAAAAGTAAAATCTACTAGAATATTTTCTATTGTTACAGAAAATAATAAGAATAATTCTACGTCATGTTGTTGGTCATGTCATTGTTGTTGGTGTGCTATATACATGGCAAATCATATGATTGAGGTGAAGAAATATGACATGCCACCAATATAAAGTGTTCCTTATCTTATATTTTTTAAGAACTAGCTACATCAATATCCCTCCATAAACGGATTCTCGTGAACTAATATTTCAGCAGCTTTCTCAAAATCCCCTTCCTCACTCCCCCTCTTTTTTGTTAGCTCATGAACAAGAAATCATTTGCCAAAAATTTAAATGCACTAAAAAATAAATCTTAGGTTGAAACTAGTAAAAAGGGATCCAAATAGAAAAGTAGAAAAGCCCTTGAAAGTGGACAAATGGATCTTTTTTTTTTTACATGATTATGAAATGGGTTAAGAAAAAAAAAAAAACATCTTTATTTTATTATTATTATTATTATTTTTTGCAAGTGATAATGTTGGATGAAACTTAAATTTTGTGGACAAATGGATGATTTTTTTCTTTTGCTCATAACTACTCAAAAAGTGTTGAAATAATTCTTACCAAAAAAAATAATAATAATAATTGGTTGAAAAATTAAGAGTCATCAAAAGAATGTATGGATAAATGAAATATTAAATGTTTGAATTTAGATCTAAAATTTTATATATGGCGAATCCTTATCGTTCTCTACCTATCCAAAAGTGAGAATCTGACCATTTATCTTTTCACGTGGCAAAATTTCCATGCGTGTCCAGAAAAATCTTTATTTTATCCTTAAATTGACATGATACAATGTGATAACAAGTCAATGCTAGCTGGCGTGGCTCTATAATTTCGTGGCATCAACTTCTCCATACATACGTATATATTGCAAAAGTATTTGTAGATGAAGCACCAAACCAAAATCTAGAAAAGTACGTGGGGCCATGGTTAGAGCCAGGTCGCCATTTGATGGGTTGGAGAGATCTAGATGAGGAAAGCTTTGTAATGATCACGTCTCAAGTCCCGTAGATTATAAGAGAGACAGCACATGCAAATATGCAAATGGGGGAAGGGGAAGGGGGAAGGGGAAGGGATCTTAAAAAGACAAGAACATGGCCGACCGGTTCCGCTCGGCCACCAAGACGGAGAGGAAAGCTAAAGACAAAAAGGGAAAATAAAAATCTATATATTTCATGAGCAGACAAGACAGAGGAGGATGATATAATGGGTTGACAGTCAATCCAAACTGTCCAATCAGATGGTGGTGATGGCCCACACACATATATCCGATGAAACTCTCTACTGATGAGCTTATCCAACCAACCAAACATAAACGTTACGTGATTGAGTGAGAAAAGCTTGGAAAATCCGGACGACAATATCTTAATAAACTGACTAGTACTGGCCGAGAATATTAGCTGGAAGGATTTGGTTGGTTATTTATAATATTTGAGATCTCAATCTATACAGTAATCGCTTGGTGGGAAACAAAGAAGCTTCGCTTGCCCACCAAATAACTGATGAAATGACACCAATGAAATTCAGAGAGAAAAAAATTTCAGGAAAGAACCAAGAAAAGTATCCATGAGACGCGGACCTTGTCGTTGTCCCGTTGCGTTGGCGACTGCGGGAAGGAACCGCGCGAATGCTATTTGCCTATTTCTCATTTTGAGTTGCGCGTTTGTGAGTGCGATCGGTGCTGTTTTTGTTGGTGTGCATGCCATTGTGCCGTGTGCCACCACTGTATTCTGTATTGAGAGAGAAAGGGAGATGGGGACAGAGACAGGGTGAGGCGTACATACGTAGGCAGAAGGTATATATGTGGAGCTTTGCGGCTTGTCTCTAGCTTTACGACGGTGATTTAAAATTTAAAACTCTTTTTTTTTTTTTTTTTTTATCATTCAAAAATACAACTGGTTTTGTTTGGAATATATCTGTCAATGAAACTGAAATTTTATAGATAAATAGATCAGTAGAAGATCCAAACTGATGATATGTCAATTTTATAGATAAATAGATCAGTAGAAGATCCAAACTGATGATATGTCAATTTTATAGATAAATAGATCAGTAGAAGATCCAAACTGATGATATGTCAATTTTATAGATAAATAGATCAGTAGAAGATCCAAACTGAAGATATGTCATTATATGAGACAGTGAATGATTGAAATTTGAAATATGAGCAACTTGTTACAATCTGAGCTGATCTTAGAGGTGAACACATATGAGACAGTGAATGATTAAAATTTGAAATATAAGCAACTTGTTACAATCTGAGTTGATCTTAGAGGTGGGACCTTGACTATAAATGACAAAGAAATGGGGTTCGAGGTGTGCAATTCTAAACCAGTGAGATAGTAAAAAAAAAGAAACAGTAGAAAAAGAATAAGTGAAATATCGATTCAATGATTATAACACCCAATTAGAATACCTAAATGTGACCGTATGGATTACATTCAGCTATTCCAATATCTAACGGTCAAATTTATGACATATGAATGATGAAACTCTTAAGGAGTGTGGTTATGAAAGGGTTAAAAACTTTTTGGATGAAAGAAGGGACAAATGGAATCTTGAAAATGTCACCCGGAAGAATGTTGTAGCATTTGACGACAAACATCAAGACTATATATTTTCATATCCTTCTAAATCTCCCAAATACAAATCCCATCTATCACCAAACTACACGTATTAATAGCTTAATCCCATATTGCCTTTTAAAACTATATAATAAAATATATATAATCCTCCGGCATTCCATTTAAAGAAAGAAATTCAAATTACCAAAGGACTTGAGTCCTGATGGGCCATGTCTCCGTACACCAAAAGGCCAAAACTCAACTGATCATCTAATCATCTAATCATCTAATCTTTGGGCTGGACTTAGGCTGGCTGGAAATCACAACCCAAACCCATTTGTTAATTGATATATCTTGGAAAATGATTTAATTGGGCTTGTTTAATTTTTTGAAGATATTATAAGTTAATGGGCCATCTGTCCACTTGAGAGAGAGAGAGAGAGAGAGAGAGAGAGAGAGAGGTTGTCTGTCAACAGACTCAACACCAACGTTGCCCAAGAAACTTGACACCTGATCATGTCTGGCAACACTGACGTTCCCCAGGAAAGTTTTAGTTTTCTTTAATCTCCTCTGTTTTGTCTTGTAGTCGAGGGAGAAAAGTGAAGAGAAGATAATGAAGCTCGAAGAGGGAAATTATGAGGATAAAAAGAAAGGTAAAGGAGGTAAATACGTAATCTTTTATCCTGAACCTGCATGATGTCATTTTCATTTTTCCATTACCATCAGGGGCCTCCTATGTGGACACATGGTTGACCCAATTAGAGATAAAACCGGAGTGGCTGGGCTTTTTACTTTGGTTTGGGACGTGGTCGATCATCTAACTTTCATACATCTTTTTCGTTAGTCGTCTTCTTTTACTCTTCACCGACTGACTCCCTTTCAACTCTTTTTCAATACTTGTAAATTCGTCGTCTATCTTCTCCCTCCAAAACTCCAAACCAGTCGCTTTCGTTGCCAGTGGCAGGTAACAACGAATAAGACGATGCAATCGAATCAGGATCCTCCCCACGTACGTGTGTTTGTTTTGTTCATCAACCCTTCCCATTCATTGCTAACACTGCCTTCTTTGTATATTTATATACTTTTTACATTTTAACTTCTTCCCTGTACCCAGCCTTTCATTAAAATGAAATAACTTCAAGAACTTCAATCACGGTGTTTCACCAATGTTGCAAGATAACTGTAACTGTAACGGTCTTGAAGCAACAATACTGCTAGAACAACTTCTGAATACATTTCTCATCAATGAAAAGATTCAAACTTAAGTTGCAGTGACAAGATGGGCTTCATCATTTTTTATCCTGTAATAAGCAAGAATCTTGATTTGATTCTATAGAGAGATAAACCAGTGTCTCTTTCCTTTATGCAAGTAAGATTGGTTGGGTTAACCCATTTTTCTGTAGGGTATATATATATATTCACCTTATGTAGTTTTCTTGATTGCAGGCAAATTTAGGTAATTCATATATATATATATATATATATATATATATATATATATATATATATATATATATATATATATATATCAGGAATATTTGTGTTCTTATTTTAAAACCTGCATAGGATTTTCTTCATTATTTTTTTATCAAAAATTTTATATGGTATCAAAGTGGATTTCACACAAGTATGAAAGTACTGTAAATTTAGTCTCGCACCAACTATCAAATGATCTTCTAAATCCCTTCACCTGCAGATTCAAACTTTTGAAGAAAAAAAAAATTTACACAGGAATATATTACCATAACTCTTGCAATTTACTGAAAATTTGGATTCGAGAAGGAAATAGCGCCATAGATTTAGGTATCACACAGCACAACTTCCTTCTTCATATTGTCCTAAGAAAATGGACAATAAGAAAATAAGAAAAAAAATTATATATATATAAGAAGAAAGGTGTTAGCTAACGGAAGCCTCCGTCATTGCTAAAACAGGTGTCAAAATAGCAGCTTCTCCACGTACGTTGAGAGGATCTGGATTCCGATACAATCACCGAAAACAAATAAGAGCTGACTGGGACGAAGACGACATTCTCTATCTCTCAATTGTTTTGTTGCAAAAGCCATTGAGAGAAGACGGCCAAGGTCTTCATGTCAGCTCTGTAATGCTTCTGGGTGAAATCCAGCAGCGATGACCATGTAAAGTCCGGGAATTTCCTCGGGTTCTCCTTGTCCACCAACCGGCTTGGTGGTCTCACTACCTTCTCCTTCTGAGGACACAAGAAGAACGCTAGAGATTTCCTCGGTGACTCTCTGTTCACCACTGCTCTGTGCAAGCAGCTCTTGTATCTCCCATTCGATAGCGCCTGATCATCGAGATAAAAAATAAAAAATAAAATCAGTCCTTTTTCATTTTGACTTAATATCCAGATTAATTAAGTTAATTATCGATTTGATAATTTTATTACCATGAAAGTATCTCCAATGTTGACGACAAATGCTTCAGAATGGGGACTTACAGAACGCCACTCTTCATCTACAAATACCTGGAGGCCACCAACCTGGTCTTGATGAAGGATTGTTAAAGATGTGGGATCGCAGTGAGGTCCAGTTCCCAGAGTCAGATGTGGTTTTTGGCATGGTGGGTAATAGTTCAGCCTCATTATAGAATTATTCCCTTCGAAGAACTGTCTGAAATGGGTCCTTCCTACTCCAAGGCTCATCCCAAGTAACTCCATGATTTCTAGCGAGAGCTTATTCATCGCTTCACAATAGTCCTGGTACACCCTCCTGCAACAAATCAAAACATTTTTCAGTTTGCTTCAAGAAATTAAGAATGATATGCAATTGTTTGGTTTTTTGGTCTTACCCGAATTTCTGGAACCGTTCACCCCAGACGTTTTGGAAATACTCTTCTACTGTGGTGTTGGCTGGCTGAACGTCGGGAGAGTAGGGGAATGAGAGGGTCTCCTTCCATGGGAGCTTACAGGAGAATCTCCCAGTGAAACTACTGGCATAACCAATGTTCTCTCCTGGCTTCCTCTGCGCCCTCTGCTTTTCTTGGAGGGGCATGTCAAATAATAAGTCCATGTAGTTATGGGCATCAGCAACGAGTTGCGCATCCACGCCATGATTTACAACCAGGAAGAACCCATGTTTTTCACAGGCCTCCCCAACTTGCTTTGATGCTTCTATGGCAGCAACTGGGTCTCCTGATAAGAACCTATCCAAGTTGATGAGCGGAACAGAGAGTTCTGGTGCCTCAGCAGTGGGCTTGTCTTCGTCGGGCCATACAAACTCTGTGGGTATATTAGGCTGGTGTCGAAGCACGACCGCATCGAACACTAGAGGTGGTGATTGTTCTTGCTGTTGGTCATCATCTTTCCTATCTCCTTCGGTCGGTGGGGACATCTGTGGTTCCGGCGAGGGGGGACCTCTCATCATCGATGCGTTTCCATCGTAATCGATTGTCATTGTATCTACTCAGGGTGTTTGATATGCAGAGATTCGAAAGGCAACTTGATCAGAAGTAGACTTGGTTTGAGGTATATTGATATCTCAAGAATCAGAGAAAGTAGCAGATGAGAGGGGAAGAAAGTCCATATGGAGTTTGTGGGTGACACACTCTCTCTTTCCCTCTCTCACTCCCAGTCTCCCCTTGCTCTGGCTTCACACTGGGATTGGCTGATGATATGTATTGTGCCTTTTGCTAATGTAAAATGTAAATAAATAATGGTTTAACATAGATTTAGATTCCAATCCAATAGTTGATCGAAGATTGAGAGCACAGTAGCATGCTAATGTTTATTTTTCAAATAATTTACAATTTCTTGATATAAAAAATTTCACAATACGATAAAGCGCCCTGCTAGCTACAAGATTTTTAAACCACGCGCCTGGCCTTAGTGCCTGGGTGGTCGAACCAGTAAAACCGAACACTACTACTAGATTAATTGGGTTGTTTTTTATTGTTGATTAGATTAATTGGGTTGTTTTATTGTTGATTAATTAGATTTTCAACGATCTTGACCAACCTGTGGGTAACTCATAACAGGAAGCTTTTGCAGACCCATCTGCATAAATGTGGATTGCAGTTGTAAACTTTTTCAAGTTTTTCAAGTTAAACAAATTTTCAAATCAATGAATAAGATGGAGACGATGATTTAGATTGATCACATATCAAATTTAGGATCATACCTTAATTATATTGATTCATATAAATAATTCATTTTTACCAAAAAAAAGAACAAATTCAGAAATTTAGACCCTTGAATAGAGATACAGTGGGCAACTTATATTGGTCACGTGCCACGTTTAGGGCCTAATTACCTAAACAAATTTGAATTTGAGACAGAGAGCTTTTGATATATAAATTTGAATTTAATTGATACATTTGCAACATAAATTCACATAAAGATTTAAGAAATTGCAATATTCAAAACGATGTAAATCTCTTTGGCTCTGATGGTTATGTGAGATTATCTCACTGATCCTATTGGCTGTGCATGATTTGTGGGATTATCCATTGGATTATCCTTATCATTAACTCATCTAATGAATACTTTCCTTTGTATTTTTGAAAATTATTCAATATAATTTCTTTGTTATGATTTTTTTTTCCTGGAATTTATAAAGACACTGGACCAGGTTGAATAAAGCTTAAACTTTGCACCTAATAGTGGGAGGATGCCAGCCCACCAATCATTATAATTTAGGTCTCAGCAGACCCTGCCATGTGGCAAATAATATACCACTGGTATTGCATTGAACAACCTGATCACACTCCCTTGCTCGATACTAGAATTGATGCTTGTTGTTTCTTCTTTCTTCTACACTACCCCTGCTTTTTTTTCTCTGTTGCTTTCAAATGAATGGTCGAGATCTAATATTTGCTACAATCTATGGATCTGTATTAGATAGTGTGGACAAAACTTCTCACAAGAAGCACGTCAGACATTTACTCCAATAAAAAAAACAAAAATGTGGTTATCAACCTCATTTAACTTGCCTGTCAAATCGAATCAACTTTGATCCAAGAATATTTTGGATTTGCCCTATCTAGATTTTTGATACTTTTGGAATTGTCAGAATTATAAGAATTATAAGAATTATTACATCATAAAGAATTATAAGAATTATTACATCATCTTATCATATGACTAAATATATGTAACCATACTGAAAACTTATTAGGATTGCTTGTCCTGATGAACTGGAGCCTTATTTGGCTATAAGTTAAAGAGCTGATAACCAATTGGTTAGAGTAAAGGTAAGAAAAGTGAATTCGTTTTAAAAAGAAAAATAGAAACTTTTATGATTACTTACCTTAAACTCTTACTAAATATGGCAATTTAATTTTTTTTGTTATATGGAATTTTTATTTTTCTTTTATATCTAAGGAATAAATTGAAGTAAAATTTGAATACCAAATTTAAAATGTTTTCAAGTTCTAAAAATATTGTTGTAACCAAAATTGATGAAAAATAAGTTGTTGCCTTATTGTTTTATCTTTGTCAAAAAAGAGATTTTTTAAGGAGGGTAAAATTTAATCATTTCACATGTATACTTGGAAAGTATGCATAACTATAACACTCTAGAAAATGGCATACATAATGGTGGATGGATCACTTTCAAATAGTATTTTGAAAATCCTTTTTTAACTCTTACTTAAAATAACTTTTTAAGAATAAAATAAGGAACAATAAAACAAAGTTAGAATTTCATAAATTCACATCTTTGGTTACAACAATTAACACCATTTGAAGTTAATTACATAATCTTATAATAATTATAAAAATTTCGATTTTAATTACGTATTAATTTCACATTCCTTGTCTTTATTTTGGATTTCATCCACAAGCGCAAAGTTTATGGCTGAGCCCATGGAACCCGATCCAAAATGGTCAGGCACGAATTAAAGTGGAGCCAATTTTGACCCTAATTGGAAGACACACTTTTACGGAAATTGAAGTTGAAATTGCTGATTTACCAAAAAAAAAAAAAAAAACGAAGTTGAAATTGCTGACATGTGTGGGAAGAATGGGTTTTGTAGGACTATCTCTCTAAAAGTTGTGCCGTCCTAAAATTAGTCCACATTACGTTTGCTTCCATGGATTTAATCTTTGTGCCTAAAACTTTCACACACGAAAACTGGGATGATTTGACCACTTTGGAAAGGTTAGATTTGAATTGTTCTTTCCCTACTTTTCATATTCTTATTCTGATTTCTTCATCTTTGAGTATGCACAATGCTATAATCATTGTGTTGCAGTATGCTAATATTTGATTAAGCAACTTTTTTTTTTTAATTTTCAGAAGAACTTTTAAACAAGTTCCTTTGTCTGGAAAAAGTGAGGCAGTGAATTATCATCCATTCTTAGAAAATGAAATTCTCAACATTGACTAAATTCATGCTGCAGGTGTCAACATGAGAATGTCTTGTCAATGGAATTGAGATCTCGTGTTGTATCAGATTCATAATAAGATTGTCTGAATGACACCTCTATAGGTGACTTTAGAACATGAGATCATCTTTTAAATACCTTTTCTTTATTCTTAAATTTTTTTTTTTAAATTGAGGGTAAAAACAGGCCTTTATCCTGTACATTGTTTGCATGGACATGTAAAATGATAAGAATTGTCTTTACTAAAAAAAAAAAAAAAAAACAAATGTTTTATGCCAAAAAGGTATTTAAAAAAGTAAAATTTTAAATTATTAGATACTTCAAGAGGTGTAAATAAGAAAATCCCATACATAATAATCTCAGTTTTCTTAAGGAAAAGTAATTCAAATGAATGATTGCTATTCTATAGTTTATATCCTGCATTCTTGATTTTCCATGACTGTTATATCTGGTGATACAGATGCTACTTTGCATTAGGATTTCTATGCTCTAATTAAGATCGTATCTTTGGGACTTCCAACGATAATGAACAGTGATACTTTGCTTTTATTCTAAGCATTACTCCTAGAATGCAAGTACTTCTATAGGATCTGCCGGCAATCTAGCTGATGCTGTATATATATAAATGTAGAGTTGTAGTTCAACTTGGGATATTGGAGATTAGAGATTGGAGAATTGGATCTTTTTCTTCCAGATTAGGGATTGGGTCGATCTAACCTATCATGGATGCAGATAGAGAGAAAGAGAGATCTAGTGCAACCAACCATCAAGAAGATGTCCATAAGTCCAAAATTATTTTCTTTCATTCCACCTCCCCTTTCCTACTAAAGAATCACGTAATTTAAGGCAATAATAAATAATAAAAAAATATCAAGGAGGAGGAATATATATGATTACTACGGCTCTAGGGTGAGGTGTTATTTATTTATTTATTTATTTTTGTGCATAATCAATAAGATTTTTTTTTTATTTTTTTTTATTTTTAGGTAAGAGAACAAATAAGATGTTCAAAAACATAAAGTGTAGCGCATGATTGGATTGATGATAACTATTTATTGTATTTTGTTAAGTAATGTTCCGGTTCAGGAAAGTTTCATTTCCACAACAGAAATTGCTGATAGCCCCTTTAAAATATCGAAGTCTGAATGTTATACAAACATAAACATCCATTTCGAAATTGGCTATCATGCTAACCATATGAAAAGGCATTTCATATAAATTTGGCAATATGGGACAATGAGAGAGGGAGCCTTATAAATTTCATGCATAAATATATATAAACTTACTCAAAACAAAACTTTCTCTTTCTCTCCCTCTCTCTTTCTCTGGGTCTTACTGAAAAATTTTAAAAACAAATAAAAACATGATTGGTAAGTATGTGTATTAAAACTAAAATGGCTGGAAGGACAAAAAAAGGCAGGTGGGGAGAGGGGTTGGTGTTTGGTAAAAAAATACCAAGACAAAGCAGAAGAGGAGGCTTTCGGTCAGGATGGATGTAGACAATTTTCCTATTGAGGAATCAGGATTGGCAGGCATTCGATTCATGATATTCATGGGTTTCATGCACCAATGTAGTTATATATGTTTTTGTTCTATTCTATTCTAGATATATCCTATGCTATGATTTGATATGGTAGCTAGGGATATGATAAAATTACTATGACGTTTGTAAATTGTACTATCCTAGGATTCCAAGGTGGATCCCACTGAGAGTCACTTGACTCCCAGGGAGTGTGTATGTTGCATGCCTTTTTCCACGCCAAACCTTCCCGTCCGTTGGTGCTGCTATCAACTAAGTTTGTATATAGGTTTCTTAAAAAAAAAAAAAAAAAAAAAAAATCCTGAAACCAGAAAGTTCTTCTAATATTTTGATTTTTAATGAGCCCTCTTAGGCACTAACATCATCAGTAGCATGTGATATCGTTGCTTTCTTTCTTCTTTGTCTATCATATATAATAACCATCAGTAGCCAAACCTGTGGGTGTATATGTTTTCCTCTTTCCTATTGAGGCAGCTAGAACATAAACAGCTTTAGGCCAGCATTTTGATCATTGTACAATGTTTTCAGTGTCCTTTGTTAAATGAAGGGTTTAGTTTGCTGTGATCTTAATTTTCATTATAATTGAACGAATACATAATGGAGATCAGCTAATTAAATAGATTTGTGATATCGCTGATTTGTATTTCCTTGGTAATATTAGTCTCCTTCGACCTTTCTTCCCCTTTAATTTGCCTCCATTATTCATTCTTTGCATTCATGGATTGAAGCTCCAAGCATTCGCTTTACAATAGCCAATAATGGATGAGTACTTGGTAATATTAGTCTCCTTTCTTTCTTCCTCCTTTTGTCTCCATTATTCGTTCTTTAATTGGAGGATTTGCATCCATGGTTTGAAGCTCCAAGTTTTCACTTTATAATAGCTGATAGTGGATGCCTTGGTAATATTGGTCTCCTTCGCTTTTTCTGCCATCCTTTTGCCTCCATTATTCATTCTTTAATTGAAGGGTTTAATTTGTAACCAATATGGATTGAAGCTTTGAGTAATTGAAGCTCTAAGTTTTCACTTTACAATAGCTTAGTGGATGACATGGTAATATTAGTCTCCTTTTCTTCCTCCTTTTGCTTCCATTATTCATTCTTTAATTGAAGGGTTTAATTTGCATCCATGGATTGAAGCTTTGAGTGAGTGAAGCTCCAAGTTTTCACTTTATAAAAGCTGATAGTGGATGGCAAAAAAATAGATTTGCAGGTAGTTATAAGGCACTATAGGAACATGTTGCTGTGGGCCTGTGATTTATAGTGTCTTAGACAACTAGGCTAACTTGATAACCTAACCTAGAATGCTCAAGTCATACCTAGGCCCCTGATCATTAGTTATGCCCTTATACATAATAGGTTGGAGACCATAAATAATATATCCTTTTTCACCGTGGTTGATATTAAACTTTAAAACATTTTAGGTTCCAGCTCGTTTTGCAACCAGCAAAAATAATAGAATTTGTAGGTAATGTGGGTGACCGGATAGGAAATCCATATTGATCCACAATAAGTAGGACCCACATTGTGTTGTAAATGTTTTATGTGTAACCTCTGTGACAAAGAGGATTTCTTGAACCGTATTTCTTGGAGTTTGTACCAATGCCTTGCTTGGTGGGTGCGTATATTTTTCCAAGAAGACTGACATACCTTTTTCTTACTCTCCGTCTCAGTCATCAATGTTCATCTCCTCACCCATTCATTGATTCTCCTAAATGATTCATATTTTTATTTTATCCACTCTAATCTTACCCGTCATCTGCTACTTCCAACATCATCCCAACAATTCTTGTTCTACCTGCATTTACATTCCACTCCATAAAACATGTTTCTTTTCTTTCTTTCTTTCTTTTTTCCCTCAAGCTAAAATCTAGCTAGTTAATTTGAGAATAGTCCTGTCAAACTTTCCCTTAACCCTAATGATGTGATTCTGAACAGTTCAACTCACTCAGATTATATGGATGACATCTTAAACGACACATTAATCTTGATCCCGAAATTATTAATGATATTGTGTATCATTATCAACTAATTTAGAGGTCAATGGTTTAACTAGTACCAGCTTCTTTGAATCCTGGGTGGTGTGTGGGTCACACATATAACCATGAAGTAGTTGAAGGTTCAAAGCGTGATACATACCCCCCCAACAGACAGAGAGAGAGATTCCTCAAGTAGTCCGAACAGTACTAGTGTACACATCGATCTTATTTTGGTTCTTATGTTCAGAGTTGTGGTGACAGACTTGATGTAGTACGTTGTCTTTTAAAAGATACAAAAGGAAATCAGGTATAGATTTCATGGATCGATTAATAATTCAATTTGATAGGGACCCCCCCCTTCCTCTTTTTGAAGCATCCTACCGATAGTTTCTCTTTGATCTCTCACTTATGGTGCCTTTTTGCCTACCAAATGATTGTGGCTTTTGCTGCAATCACTGTGATCCCCCGAAGAGAAATCAACCATTATTCTCTCATCCGCTTGAGAACCACATTAACATACTTTTATCTTCAAACGCAAACTACTCAAAAACAGAAAATGCATTGCCAAGATGCACAATCCAAGAGAGAGAGACCCTTGTCTACCAGCAAGAACCCATGAAGAGGAATAATTTCCAAAATGATTAATAAGTAGAAGCATGACATAAGTCAGCACAAGATACAAGTCCCCAAGAGAAAAATAAGATCTATATGTTCTTGTAATTAACATTCTACATACCTTAAGGATGGAGGGCTTACCTTATTTTGTTCCATTCTAATATGCCTTGTAGTAATTATGAAGCAAAACCACGAATTTGAATGCTCAGTTGAGTGGAAAGGACTGGTTGGTCCATTCAGGACTGTGAGAGACTATCAAATAGCTGTTGGATTGTCTACATTTAGAAAGTGAGCAGACAACAATTGAAAATCTTTACCCCCTTAAACCCCATTATATCAAATCTAAAATTATCAGGTTATCTGCCTTCTAAAAAGCCTCTTCTCCCTTTGGAAGGTATTGCTTTAGCTCCTTTGTTCTGTCAAGTCTCAAGAGCCGAGGTACTTACATGGATTTCTCCATATCTTTGTTAGTACAAATGTGATTATTAAGGCCAAGAACCGGCCAACTAAAGGCGACTCCCTCACCTTGTCAATGCTTCAACCACCCAATACTTTACAGTAGCTGAGACTTCGATACTTAATTTGACAGGATGGTGGTGCATTATTTATTAGAGCGTAAAGGATGATTTGGGCCCATGTCAGTCATGCCAGAAAACCTCGCAATTTCAACAGTGGTACCAATCCGAAGGGCTTAATCTTTTTCCTTTTTTCCTCTTTTTGGCTGAACGAAGAAAGATATATGAGGGGACAGAATAATTAAATGACTGAGGCCCTCCTATATATATGTTGAATGCCAGTTATATTTGTTCATAATGTCAAGTTTTCAATTCAAAAGTTTGAATTAGTAAGTGGAAATACTCTCCATAAATAAAGACCTAAGATTCCAATCTCATTAGTAATGTAGGACTATTTCCAATACATAGATCCCTATCTAACTCAGTCGAAGCCCAAGGTGAATGCTCTTCACCGTGGGTGGAGAAAAACTGTCCCCAACTACTTTAGAAGCCAGGAGTCTGATATTTCCCTCTTCGAAAACATGAATAAGATTAAAAACAAAGTTTGATATTTTTCCATTGTCCTTTCATTCCTTAACAATGCAACAGGGAAATTGCCTTAATTCAAGCAGTAAGCATTGCTTAGAAGAAAAAAAATGCTTTCCATAATTGTCTTAAACCGGTTAGCATATTTAGCTCATCAAAAGTATCACAAGTTAAATCAATTTCACTATACGATGGCATCAGCTAGGAAGACATATCATGTCAAGTCAACTCAGCTTTATCCCAATTACAGAGGATCCGCTACATGGAACCTTTTTTTTCCAATCAATACTATCCAAAACCATACTTTTTCTAGAGTCATTTAGGCCTACCCAAACTCTTTCAATTTCAATCTGAATCATATCACCCTTACTCACTGGAGCATTCAAATGTTTCTGAATCTTAACTTAATTTATTTATTTCCTTATTTAATTTCACTAGTTTTATAATTCATCCTCTCAACGTCCTCATTTCAGGTACACTAAATTTGTTTATATATTGTTTTTTCCATTGCTCAATATTGATGGAAATAAAGGAACAAATATCAATCTATTCAGTTTCAGAGAAGAAAAATCCAATATATTGCAAGTCGAGGCATAAGATTAAACATTCTCTAAATTTTGACTTGCTAATAGAACTCAATCAAAGGAACCCTTTACGCGGCACAAACTCAATGCACTGTCAAGTTTAGGCTTTGGTCCCCTCCCCTTCACCGCATTTGACTTTTGTAATGTTATGTGGGAAGGTGGTAGCACACCGAAGTCTTGATTCAAACATAATTTTTACAATATTGTGAAACAAAGCTTCAGAAAATATCTAAAAATCAAGGAGGCATAACACAATGTCATTGCTGAAGATATAGTTGGAAATGTTTAATAAAAGATAGTTGAAATGGTTGAGCAGGATCACAAAATTTGACATGTGGCCATTCTAGAGAATCATTGTTGACATAATTACTATCACAAGAACCCATTTTGTTACAAAATTTCCCTGATTATGTTAAATCTAGTCTCGAAGATCTCAAGAAAGTTTTGTTGCATTGCATGTATGATGAACAAAAGGCTCATATTTCAGTTCCTTTTGTACTCATTGGAAGTGTAGGAAGAATAAATCAAGATTTCTTCACAGTTACTTATGAAGCTCCTTTGCTGATCCATAGTTACAAATCAAGTCATGCTTGATTTGCAGTTTGTGATTCATAGTCTGGATAATAAATTTATTTAATTACATAGATTTGATTTAAGATTAATTCACTCAAATCATCTCAATGATTTATCAGGTTCACCTCTACAATTAGCTATGTTGACAATGTTAATTTTCTATGTTCATAATCTCGAATTGAGGAATACATAAAACTAATTTATTTAATTCATTGGTCCAAATCTTCTTCGAGATAGAATCTCAATATCACATAACACATCTGTAAAGTGTCAACTCACTTTTCCCTGGTGTACGGGCAAAAGAGTTGAAAGCAACCAAGCAATGTAGTGGGTTGTCAGAACTCACTGATATCACTAACATTGTAGAGACGAATGTGGAGAGGAGCATATGAACTGAGTTCCCTGGAGATTAACTGCTCCCCTCCAAAGAAAAGAGCTCTCTCAAACGAGTGACAATGATAAATATAACCGAACAAACTCAGATCTTTTTAAAAATTTTAGTAGTTTGGAAAGTGATCATCTCATAGAAGACAACAGCGACACTTTCATTATCCTCCAATATCCCACGTGTTTGTTTTGGGAACGTGACTCAGGACTGAGGACAGGAGGGTAGTTGCTGGTGTGGCTTTGGGTTTCTTCCTAGTATGAGATAATGGGGAACAAAGACAATCCAAGATTGATATTTGCTTTGGATGTAGGAGTGATTTTGATGGAACATGGAAATGGCATCTTATAGGCCTCTCCTCTGGCAAAAAGGGATCAGATTAGAATACGAGGAGAAAATGTCAGAGCATCATCGCATCACCATAACACCAAAAGTATTCCACCAGACCAACCCCCGTCAGTAGTAGTACGATTTAAACCTAAAAATAAAATTTTAATCTACGAAAGAGGAGTAAAAGGGGAATTGTTTTTGTTTCAGGTGTGGATCTCGTGGGTGTCTTTACGTACCAATTAGGCTGAGTGCGTGCTGCGCCATGATGTCACTTGTGTAAAGGGTGGGAAATGAGTTGATGGATTCAACCCAAAAAAAAAATAAAAAAAGCCAAGCAATTCACAAATGGAAAGAATGTTGAGCTGGTTTGGGTAGGTTTTGCTGTTTTCTTGTTCGCTCTCTTCAATCATCCATTGGCCCTTTTTGCACTGGATCACAATGCCTGCCATCCTCTTCAGCAGGTTACCTCACCTATCCGTCTTCTCCACATGTCGACATGGGATTCAACCCTTGAATTAAGGAAGCCAATAATTCTCATACAGACCATAATTTATTTGTTTCTAATTTGAAGATGGCATATTTGAAAAGACAAGCATTTTCAAATTCATTCAACTATAAAAGGAAATAAAGGATCGTTGTAAAGATGGATTGTCTAGTATTCATAAAATGCTTCCCAGTAATGGCACTCAACAATCCACCCATTCCTTCCCAGTGCAGTTTAGTGATTGTCAACAATCACTCTTACTCTAAAACAAAGAGTACCAGCGGTTGTTTTGCTAAATATGATACCGACGATCGATCAGTAACGGTCTGTCAGGGCTGTCTACACCAGACTGGACCAGTCTTAAGAATCTCTCTTAATTTCACCTGGTTAGCCCTTAGTAATCAATGCCATCGTCCCTCTTCCACCTTGTGGAGGGCCGAACTGGTTGACAGCAGCTATATGCTGTCTCTATACTGGACTCTTCCCCAAGAAACTGACCATTGGAAAAGTTGAACAGTCCAGAAACCCCTGAGAGAAGCTAAAACAAACACAAAAAGAGCGATAGGGACTACTGAAAGGAATGGGGGGCTGCATGCTAAAAGCTGTCACATGAGGAAAGTGATATAGGGAACATGTGCATCTCACTCAAAACAGCCATTTAACACTAGAACAAACAGTAAACGCTTCTAATAAACATTTGTTGTGTGCTATAAATTGTTGTACAACCGGAAAATGAGGTCCAATTATGTTCCATTCATCTTACCTTGTTTGAAATGCGCAAACATGAAAAACCACACTACCTCAAAGAAGATTACATTGATTCCAAGTTTAATAACTTCGTCTGCAATGATTCTAATCGTGGCACCCATCACTAAGCCCTTAGCTGCCTAAATAAATGATCGTTTCAAGAAGTACCATGCTTGAAATAGAAAAATCGCCAGTCTCAAAGAAAATGACAATGTTCTATATTGGAATGCTTCCTTTGGAATGATCTAACACAACATGGGAGTGGCATCAGAGGGTTCTCCAAGTTCTATGCATCAATATAATACCCGAATAAAATTTGATTATTTAAACATTGTCCATTGCTATCTACTATAACTGCATCAGTCTCAATTCAGAAATTTCTTGCCGCTAATTCCCACTCCCCACTGCCCACTGCCCACTGCCCAAACCCCCCCTCCCCCTTTTTTTAAAAAAAATTATATTGTTGCTACTCTATAAGGTGTAATCATCCTGAACTTGTTATCATTACTGTTTGCAAACAAATAACTTCGAATTAACTTCATTATCACTTGTAGTCATAGTTAGACTTGCCACACTGCTATTTATTTCTTGCAGGAAGACCCATGAAACTCTCACAAGAAACCTAGGTAAACCCAAGAGTTCATCAATGAAACTAGAGGTCAAAATGCAGACACTTCTACAATCCAAATTCAATTTTACAATGATGCAGCAAATATTTTACAAGACACTAACCAAATAATACTAACTATTCATACACAATCATTCAACTGAAACCTGAAATTGATGTGAAAATGAAAACATCAAATTGGATAAAAAAAAAAAAAAAAAACTCTCATTGTTTACTTTTGAGCCACGTTTCAATTATTTTTTTGGGAGGAGCGGCGGTGGTGGAAGGATTCGTGTAGCAAATAACTAAATAAACCATTTAATTGGGAATAAAGCTTTGATGAATTGAGGTATCTTCCCCTTGTTTGGATTAACCCTTCTTGATATGAAAAACCAACTCAACCAAACAAACTACAGGAACACCAATAAAATATTCAAGTTCTGACCAAAGAGCCAAGAATACCGCAACCAAATCCTCTCCTGCGGTCCTGCCGCCTGCCAAGGGCCGGATTTCAGCCGGCCCACCCCCCAATGTATTGGCAGGCGACCAGACCGAACCCTAGCCCTTGGATCGGCGGCAGGAATCTCCTGCCGCAGGAGACGATTTGGATCCAAGAATACCTAAGATGATCAAGTGTGGGACTAAACTCCAAACAAAAGTCATTTGCATGGGACCATATGGCATCCCGATGTCATGGTAGCCGCCAGAAAGATGCATTTAGTTCATTTTGCCTGCTCCTCAGCCAAGTGTTGGATAAGGCCTTTCTTCCACCACTTAATGCATCTGAACTGATTCATTTGGATTGCCAAAAGTGAAACCAGAACAGGAAGTGTTATGACTACAGCATTTTCAGCCTTACCCATGATGTCACCTCAAGGCAAGGCTTTACTGCTGACGCCTCATCCATATGATAACCCAATAGCACAAGCAAATTCCTCAGAATATTTGTTAAGAAAAAAAACTCCGTTAGCAAGTTCCTTTATGAATTTTAACCCACGTTATGGATTTCTCCATCTTTGGTTTTTCCTCATTTACATAATATAATGGACATATCCTACCTTGAACTAGTTGATGTTAATGCAGGCTCGGTTTATATTTCGGCCAGGATTTAGTTTTGGGTCGGTTGGGCTAATAATTTTGAGTTTATTTACCGTAATGGGCCACTTATAGGGCTCAAAGTGAGGGATTTAAGGGGTACACGAAATTAGTATTTTAATTAGGTAGCCAAGGTTAGGACTAGGGTCCATTAGCTATTTGTTAGGAAGTTAATTGATTTTAAATTAGTATTAGATAGCTATAATTAAGTCTAGGGCCCATTTCTGGCCACAAGTTTAGCTTAGGGATTTTTTTTTTTTTTTTTTTTTGGCCTTTTGGAAATCTTATTCATTACTATTTTAATTTCCTTTATGGAGTTCACTTTAAGTGGAATTCTACTCAATTTTTTTTATTTAAGACTTCTAAACAACATGCCTATCATTGATCTTAGAATAATAATCCAGCATGGCCGTAGGTTGGTTTCTAAACAACTAATGTGGCACTTCTGTGAAATCAGATTTTCACTCTTTTCCTGTTTATGGCTAGTTCTTGCATTTTAAACAGATTTGCAGGTGTAAGCAAGAGCCCCTAAATAGTGCATGCCAATATTTTGCAGTACAGACCTACTAGAATCCACGGGAGTAATTATCTTGGTTGTTCATGTGGATTAGAGCTAGAAACCAGCTATACAAAACTAGAGGTGTGCAGAAAGAGTCATTGTCATGGAATTTTCATTAGTTTCCACTAGTGACAATGTGAAGCTTCATATTCCCTAAGAACTTTACGCAGGTTTTTCCATTAACGTACATAGATTCTTTCTGAACACTGAGCTTTACAGACATCACATATTCCCCCAGCAGTTACAAAATGGTTGGATCCAACCCAAAAAGAAATGGAAAGCACATATAGTAAAATGTAACAATGTAATATCTACCAGAACCCACACACCCCCCCCCCCAAAAAAAAAAAAAAAAAAAAAAAAAACCCACTTTTATTTTCTCTGAATACATGGTTATGGCATATCACCTGGAGAAGCCAAGTGGGCCCAGGTCAGACTTGCTGCCAATCGAAATTGAAGTACAGGATATGGAAAATAAGCACAAAAAATGGAATGCCTCACTTGCCTTAAACCCAAAATCAACAGCACTAATTGAGTGCAATGGTCGCAGACACGACGGATTTACGTGATGACTGTAGGCTTCTCCCTTCCTGTGAATTCCTTCAGCTTCGAAACCGACAATGCCAAATCTAAAACATGACAAGACAATTAATGAAGATATAATAAAGATCAGCATATGAAAATGACGGTGAACTTACCTATCAGTGGTTTCAAAGCTGTCTGAGCATCCATGTCATGTTTAGAAACGTCAGGCTCAAACTGTTCAACATAAATCCGGATAGTTGCACCTGCCGAACCAGTCCCCTGCAATAGAAACATGGATCATTTCACCTTAGAAGTACTCAGACAAAACAGGAGAAAAGATACATAGATCAGAAAAAGGGTACTTACTGATAGACGGAATATAATTCTTGATCCATCTGTGAAAACAAACCGAATACCTTGCTTGGATGCAACACTTCCGTCTACCTGCAAAATAGTGAAGGCTATAGGCTAAATTCCTCCGTAGTACTAAGCAGCATTTTGATAAGACTTGGCCTCTTTAATGGAAAGCACAAATGATAAAAGACCAAAACCATGTCAGGAAGTTAGACTTACAGGATCAGTGTAGTTGAAGTCATCAGCAAATTGAAGGGCATAACTTCCTGTAACAAGGGAGATCCTTAAGCTTCTGAAACAAGATCACGTAACACTTCCAGATGGATGTAAGCAAATTGGAGCATCAGACTTACCATACATTTCACCTGCCCTGCTTTTGGA
The DNA here is from genome assembly GCA_028583415.1 of Protea cynaroides. NCBI lineage: Eukaryota > Viridiplantae > Streptophyta > Magnoliopsida > Proteales > Proteaceae > Protea > Protea cynaroides. The sequence continues at coordinate 135,066,088 of CM053276.1, forward strand.
GACTGTATCTCTGAGGTACTCTATCATTTTATTGGCTCCCTCAGATTCACATTCCTGAATGGGAATCTTAAAATTAGGATCAGAAACATAAATTATTCGATTGTATATTTCTCACCAATTACCAATCAGAAACAGTACAATCGAATTAGCTCCAGAACCCCCCCCTCTTTTTTCCCTCCCTCAGAAGGGGAATCCTTAATAAGCATAGAAGGTGAATAGAATCTAACAAGATATGAATGGCTGCAGCACCTGGACGAATTTCTATGAGTGTATAATAAAATACATCAGATGGTAAAGATCACCTCATAGTCATATCTAGAAAAGAAATTTCTTCCATACATCGCCCAATACTCCTTAACAACATCAGAAACAGAGACCAGCTTCTCTCCAACCTTCTTGTCCTTGTTGCGGTATGCAATTATTGAAAGCCAAGCTAACACAGCCCTGTGAATCAGGAGATTTGCACTCACTCAGATGTGGTATAAGACCTTTGACGATGAAACATAAAAGGTGGTACAGAAGTATCATGGATGAAAAATAACATAAAAATTGATAAAGATATAAATCAAGGTTAATAAATCAATTGGAAGATTTTGGCAGAGTTAGACAGTAAAATACAATTCAAAGCCGAAAAGGTCTATGCCCGACCTAACATCAGCACAAAGTTGAGCAATCTAATAACAAAAGGCTCCAGTTAAATAGAGCACAATAAAACATAATTAAACATATTTTTCAAAGAGAGTGTCAACTGCAAAGGAAATTTAAGAAAGCTTCCACAGGTAGACCATAATTTTCATCCAAAAAACTATCATAATCATAATTGCATATGGTGAATTTGCCTTCAATTTGTTTCTAAGAGCCCTACTAGTAACTCCCAAAAGGAATAAAAAATTGGTGCCAGTAAATGCCGCATTTACCATATACCATCCTTCTCACGGATGTGATCAGAACCTGTTCCAAAACTTTCTTCCCCACAGATCGACAACTTCCCAGCATCCATTAAGTTCCCAAAGAATTTCCAACCAGTAGGGACCTGAACCAGGAGGGTTCATTTAGCATGTAGTTTGTCAAGAGAGAGATAATCCTCTATGACATCACATAGTAAGATAACCAAATCCATAAATCAGCTTAAAAAAAAAAAAATCTAAGTACATCCAGCAAAGTCACACCTCAAAGAAAGGGAGACCCAGTTTTTTGGCAACACGATCAAGAGCACCACTGGTTGGCATGGACCGGGCTAAACCCTACAAGACAGAAAGGTAGAATAACATAAGCAATCATTTCTCTTAGGAGTTAAAGAATATTTATTAAAGAAAATTGGGTAGCACAATATCCTACCTTGGGGCCACTCTGGAAATAAGGGATTGCTGCCTGTGCATTGGCTGCAATAATTGCAACAGAGTCTGAAGGAGTGACAAAAAAGCCTCTACCAAGAACCATGTTTCTATCACCATCTCCTGCAAAAAGATAAAAACTTCCCAACATAAAAAATTTGGTTCAACAAAAACTAAAAGGAACTGGTTTTTGTGCGAAGAATCATGTTTTTTCTGTTAGTAGTTTACTTAGATGGGGCCATAGAGGTCTGTCCAACTGTCCAAGTCGTGGACTACAAGTGTTAGTCAGAGAATCTTATCTTAGAAGTTAAATTAGCTTACTTTTAGAGTCCTTATTAGATAGGTAAAGGAACTTTTCTTTTATTTCTTTTCTATACATGTAACCACCACACCCGTACGATGGATATTTGAATAGATTAGACTATTCAGTTGGTAAGTTGCCTTGTCTGGATGATTTCCATTTGTTTGGTAACTGGCCACGTGTGACTGGTTCTCTCTCACGAGCGGGATTTATTTCTCTATCAGGCAAGAATATCTCCCTCTCTCTTCCTTCCTACCTATCTCTGCCCTCCCCCACAGCTGGTTATCTCTCTTCTTTGGGCAAGCACAACAAACTTCTCTCTCTCCAACTTCCTTCCATCAAACTCTATTCTCTGATCATAAATTTTACGACTTGTTTCCCTACTTCATCTCCACACAACTTACCCATCAATCACCCTTTTCTCTCTCTCTAAACCCACCTCACTGATTGAATATTTAAGCTATTTTATTTCTGAATTTTAAAGGGCAGGCATCGGTACAACAGTAAAGTTGCAACATCGTGACCTGGTGGTTGTGGGTTCGAATCAAGAAACAGCCTCTCCAGAAAGCGGGGGGTAAGGCTGCTAACATCTGCCCCTCCTTCAGACCTAAGACAATTGAGGCCATAACTAAAATCTTTAATCTTTTCGAAAAGAAAACCTAAAAAAATGTAGCAAGAAACATATTGCAAAAACCAAAGACAATATTAGTCATTGAAATCTTAAAAGGAATGTCATAGGAATAATTTGATACAAATTTCAACTCTTTTAGTCATCCTTACATACCATCACTTGCGGCTCCAAAATCAGGTCCATTGTCCGTGTACATGATGTCAACCAAATCCTTGGCATACCTGTTTCAAAATAGAATCCAAAATTGATAAATTTGTAACAAGTCAACTTTCCTATGACAAGCTTTTACTTTCTTACGTAAGATTAGGGTCAGGATGACCATGGCCAAAGTCTTCCAGCGGCACTCCATTTGCAATTGAATCCTGCATTACGTACCTAACATCCATGATCAATAACTTCATCTCTAGCTTAAGTTCAAATAAATTAATAAAAGCTTGGAGATTCATGACCATACAGGATTAGCTCCAAGCCTATCAACGAATATAGGTTTTGCATAGGCACCAGTTACTGCATGCATGGCATCAAATATAAACCTGCAAAATTGCCACAGATTTCATCTTCACATTAAAAAAAAAAAAAAAAAAAAAAAGAAAAAAAAAAAGAATAATTTGTATTTGATAATTGCAATAATTTTTGAACTTGTGCACAATGCAAACAATTTAGTTAGCACAAAGAATGCATAATGGTGCTTTGAATTTCAATAATTTGGTCCTAAACATGGCACTATGTTTTATTTCCAGCTTCTATCAAATCCAATTCCATAGAGTAGGTGGCACCATTCTGGGACAGAATCCTCTTTGGTTTTTTGGACTTAAACTTGAAATTTTTAACATGAAAGGACCATCATTTCCTAAAACATGAACGAAAGGAACACCGTACGCCAACTATGAAGTATGAAGTAAGAGTTTACAATACAAGTTACATACCTGAAGTTTGATCGAGATAGAAGACTTCTAATAAGGTGGAAATCAAATACATTCTGCACATATAGATTTTCATTCAACTCTAAGATGCACAAGGACAATAATTCAGTCATTGTAAAGATTTTTTAAAAAGACTTATTGTTCATGGAAGAAACCTCAAGTAGCCCCATATAGTCAGACACTGGGTCTATAACTTCCACATTGAAGTTGCCATATTCTGTAACTCCTAGATGAGACAGATCAACATCTGGTACTTCTGCCATTTTAATTTCAGAAATCTGTATATACAGTTAACAGTTCCATCATTTAAAAATCAAATGCTGAAAAATGCTTAATCATAACTTAACAAACTGAAGTGATAAGGATCATATAGAGTGACAGGGAATGTGCTTCGGTTGAATGTTGAATTTCAGTTCCATGCAGATTCAACATCCAAAGGTGATAACAACTTAATGGAATGGTCAGCAAAACAGTCAGGAAAGAAGCAAACAGAGGTTGCATCCTAGTGATGCATTAGGTTCGACAGATCAGCCCATGTGGCTCAATCTTACATCCATCAGAGGCCTAGTTCTTTTGGTCAAGCTTTGCAATTGGTAAGTTAAAACGTATCATAGAGTGGAAACACATTTAGAAAATCTATACATACCTTGCTAAATTATAAAAGTCCAACAGCTATTAAAAATAACACAGGCAAATATACTTCATATGTATGGGAAACACAGTTGCCTGCAATTCAAAATTTGATCCAGGTGGAGAAGTCTACAAGGGTTTAATTTTGCAGAAATTGGATTATAAATTGTATTCAAAGTCATCTAGAGGCTGATCAAAGAAATCGAGAAGTAGGTCCATTTTTATCAAATATAAAATGGGAACTAAGGCATCAGTATGGTTACACAAAGATAGATATAAAGTCTTGACTTTATTAGTTAGGTAATTGGATTCATTTTGGAGTAGAACTTGGACTTGAATTTGGCGAGTGTTTTTTTTTTTTTTAATGTAAAAATATATGACTAACATAGGCTGTATACAGAATTGGCTATTCAGTAAAGCAAATTTAGGTATTCTTTTTCCACTTTAACCTGTACTGTTGCAGGCCCTAACTTTCTAGGGTAATTCTTATTGTTTTCAAATATTTTTGTCATCTTTACTATCTTTAACCAACGAACTATATATAAATGATTCAATATTTTTTTAACAAATTTAGAATCATGTTGGCATGCAGTATTTCCAAGAGAAATTCAATTGATCGTTCATTTTTTTCACTGAGCCCTTTTTTTATCCATATGTCACTGGGTACCATAAATAATTTGATCTTTAGAGAAAGAAAGCAATAGCCTGCATTCTACCAAACAAATAAATCACAAACAAAAATATCATGAAGATTGAAGAATTATATACATACAGAAAGAGTATTTCCATATATCTTGTCAGTTATGGACTCTGGCGCAGGTTGCCCGCTGCTATAATTGAACTGAAAACAAATAATTAAGTAACTATTTCAGTCAAAAGGCAAACTCTTAACTAAAATTGACATTTGAGTGCAAAGGAATCTTATGAGTAAAGCTTGAAGAGACTACACAATCCAATACCAATGAATTCAGAGATAATAAATATCCACATTGATGTAACAATATCTCCAACAATAAACCTCATTACAAAATTCTAAAAAAATGTAGACAGTTGAGAGGTAGGTCTTAATTAATTTTTGGCTTAAAATAAGATAACAGAAATTTATGGGTTCAATAATGCACAGAAAAAAATCAGGACTTATTAAATGGAATTGTATATGAGTTGACTAGATCACCTTGATACCCCAATCATATTCAGGGCCACCTGGATTATGGCTCGCACTCATTATAAAACCACCATTTGCCTGTCCAAACAACATCAAGTGACAAAAAGAACACATAATGGCTTTGACATAATAATGTAGAAGAAAGCACAAAGATAAAGAAAAGCATGCCCTACCTTTCGCTTCCGAATTACAGCAGAAACCGCAGGGGTTGACAAAATGCCATCCCTGCCATTAAGACACTTACTATATAATAAGAATTCTATGAAACATAACTCTACATTTCCACAGACAGCACAATAAAACACAATAAGCAGTTAGAGAAAACAATGGAGTTAGGGCAACAAAGGGAAAACACTTAACCCGAATGGGTAGCTCAGTTGGTAAAGACCAACACCTATAATGGTGGCGACTGCAGGCAATTATTTATACTTTACAATGACGCACTGCGGGCAAGGTACATGCTTTGGCGCCTGGACAAGTTCCTTTACATTTCAAAAATTGCAACAAATTCATTAACTAAGGCTGTGTTTGGTATCATTTTTGTTCAAATTTATAGTTTTGAAGGGGTTTGGCATAATTTATGAGTGCTATTTATGAAAAACAAAAATAAAAACAAGTCAAAATTCAAAAAGAGGTCTCAACCTGTTTTTAATTTTTGGTCCAAAATTATTTTTGTTGTGTTTTGTGCAAAACACTTAGAACATGTGTTAAAATAAAGGGTTAAAAAAATAATTTACTTTCCTTTTATAAAACCACCCCAAATCAAACCCTCAAGCGCTCTTCTCGTTGACGAACGGAAGTAAAGCACAGAGACGTAGACTTGCAACTTCGTCCTAGAGACGGCTCTGACGGCGACAACGACGACGACAACGACGACGACAACGACGAAGACAATCATTCCAACGGAGGCGACAGCGTTTCTCCAAAGATGGTTCCTGGTTTGAATTCTTTCCATAATCCCTTGACAGAGGAAGAGGAATAGACGCTACATGACAGAGGAAGAGGAAGACTTTTAAAATCATTTTTAGACATAGTATGCTAAATCTGTTTTTCATTCTACCATCTATTTTTATTATAGCTACCAAACAACATTTTATTTTTGAACAAAAATTATTTTGAAAATAATTTTTGTTAAATAGATAAAAAACAAAAACAAAAATGATACCAAACATAGCCTAATCAAAGAAAGTGTTTATGAGTGACCATACATATGCAAGACAGGGATCCCTTCATAGCTGAATGAGACGCAAACTAATAGGGCATTTCCGTAAATTTCACTAGTAGACCTTAATACAGGGCGTGATGGGTTCCAACGATCCTTTCATAAAAGCAAAAATAAAAAGATAAATTTACACAAATCAAGAAGGACTACCAAGTAAGCTACTCACCTGCCAACTAAAATTTTACCAACGCCATTTCCTGCTGCGATTTTGATAATTGTCTACATTTTGCATCAAGCTAACAGTCAGTTAATACTTATGTGTGTGTCTGGGAGAAAGAAGGAAAAGAAGACGCGATATGATGATGGACAGATTAAAAGAAATTTAGTATTGGACCTGAGCAGCTTCACGGTTGAAGTAACGCCCATCACCTCCCAGAACCAGCAAACCATTCTTAAAATCCTCCGGGGACAAAGAATTAAACAAAGCCTACTTTGCGGAAAAAACAAATACAATCAAAAGCCATATAGGCACGTCGAAGCACGCAATCCGTATAGGGGGCAGGGAGTTGGAATCCAACCGTACAAAATTGTGGAGAGCTAACCTGGATCCAATTTGCAAGGTAATTCTCTTGCATAAAGACTTTAACCTGTGAATAAGCAGGACAGCTTCACTTTTAGAAACAAGCATAAAAAACGAAAGCACAAACCCAAGACGAAAAGAAGAAGAAAACGAATAAGCAGCTTGACAGACCTTCTTCCGCAGACCGCTTGTTCCGGTCTTCTGTCCCTCGATAGGTTTAGTGGGTACTGATGTAATCTAGGCATATGCAGAATCCCAAAAGTAAGATAGAATATAAAATTGATCAATGGGTAAAAAAAAAAAAGAAGAGTAAATTGGGGAGGAGAGAGAAGAGACCTTGATGCTTCCGGACTCCGCCACCGCAACAGAAGAAGGAGACGAAGAGGAAGATGCCTTGACCACAAGTTTTGATACTGATGATGAGTTTCGAGAAATTTTTGAGGGTATGCCATTCGTATTAAGGAGGAAAGGCGAAGAACGCGAGGGAAGGAAAGAAGATCTGGGATGAGAAAGAGTGACGACATTGAGAGTTGCCGTTTTTGTGATCGGCGATTTCATTCTCATCTTGAACGAAGAAAAGACGTTGTCGACGCTGGGAGCAAACGCCATGGCTTCGTTTCCCCCACTTCAGTCAAGGGAACTTGCTGGTTTGCGTTTGACGGATAAAGATGGGAATAGGAAGAGACTTTCTAATAAATAGAAGTAGCCGGTCCCACACAAGAGACGAGAGATGGAAAAACGCTCCAGATCCAGATTCGATTCCAACGAAAACTATAATCCTCTTGCCACTTGTCCTGTCAATATCATTTGTTAATCTCCGTTCCTTATGAGAATCTCGCAATTTCTAAATAGTTAGATTAGCAAATTTCCTCATTTGACGAGAATATGCTGATCCGAAGAATATGGGACCATTATTCGAGTATCTATCTGAAAAATAAAATGTTAACATGCACCGAGAAATTAGTTTTCACAACATATCTAATCATTATTTCTATTTTGGGATACCTAATTATATAAAATTCACTTAAAAAAAATATAAGATTCGCCTTTTTTTTTCTTTTTTTTTCCTAGCTTGATTTAATTTTAAATTTATTTCTATCTAATTTGAACTTAGTGGATAGGATGATGTCGATTATCTTAATTGTTGAATAAACATGAAGAAAGTCTCTATTAGTTCCTTGTCAAATTTCTAAGATCAAATTTAATAAAATAATTTTTTAATATTTATATTTATGCATTTCATATGTATATTCTTGAAAACAAATTGACTATCATTCAAAAATAGTTTTGAAACATCATCTATCACTCACATCTTTAAAAAAACATCAATTACCATCCAAACGTTTTCCATCGTTAATCAAATAGATACACTCCGTTAAACAAATCCCGTTAATTGCTGATGTCATCCAAAATTGATTTTGAATTGGACAATTATACCCTAAAGGATATGTTGAAAGACGGTTTTACCTTCCCTCAGTTAATGTCTCTTAGAGCAAAGAATTCTTCTCAAAGACAAAAACGGTCAGACTTACCTCTCTCTCACCATGGAGTCACCAAGCCCGCTACCTTTCCTACCTCTCATGCGCTAGCAGCTTGGGCTTCGAGACCTCAGCTTGGTCCGAAATCGATGGATTCGTGCGATCTAAAACTTTCTAAAAGATGTTCCAAGCTCAATTCCATTATCTTTCGTTTTAATTCTCAACCAAGTCCTAACGTTTTAGATGATCGAAGGTTTTTTTTTTTTTTTATTGTTTCTGAAAGTTTGTGGAAGTCCTGCAAATCCTGTCAGTGGTGGATGCCAGAAGGGAAACAATCTAAGAGACCTCTAGTGCTAATTAATAATCCCAATCATCACGGTCAACAACACAATACGATGCTGGCAGGGATAATCCCCCACCCTCTACTGGCCCTGCAACTCCCCTTCTTCTCTTGGTGCCGCTTCCGTCAAGTTCATCAAACCAGAGGAATAGGGCAACCGTTGGTTCTCTATCTTCCCTACAACTTTTCATCCACGATTTTTGTCATAAATTAAAGACTCTAAATAATTATGCTTAAACTAAAAAATCATTTTTTTTTCTAGGGCAACCATTGGTTCAGATAGTTCTGAGTCACATTCTGCAATTCTTTCATTGACGATGTGCATTCTTACCTTGAAGGATTTGTTAGCTGTCTACGGGTAGGCGATTCAACAATTAATGGATGGATAGATGGGCGGCAAAGATTTGTTAGCTGACAAAGTCACTTATGCAAAGCTTATGGGGTTAGAGAAATCAAGAGAGTTTGCAGAGAAGCTGAACAAGGATGCCAAGGAACTCCTTTCTAAATTTGATCCAGAGAAAGCTGCTCCATTGATTGCTCTGGCGAATTATATTGCTTACAAACCGAACTAGTTTGTTGCTTGGAGAAATTTTTTTGATTGTCTAGAACAATTTCATTGTCTGAACAAGTTGTCTTGTTTGGTCCATTAGGCTATCCTTGAGATGAAAAGCTTTAAATCAGAAATATACTGATTCAAACTAAAAGGAAAGAAAAAAAATAGGATTTGAAACCCTAGGACGAAAAACAGGGGTTCCACCCCAACCATCACCCATCACCTCCCCCTCTCTCTCTCTCTCTCTCTCTCTCTCTCTCTCTCTCTGGAAACAAAGCACAAGCTGTGGTAGAGCAAGCACTAACAGCTTGTAGTCGTCTTTTTCTTCTTCTTAACTCCCTCATTGTGCTACCGTCGTTGGTGAAGAAGAAAGTGTTGCACAAACTCCTTCACTGTGCTATCGTCATCTCTCTTCCCCTCTTTCTAATAATTTTTTTTTTTTGTCGTTCAATCCAATACCATCTTAGAAATGGGATATATAGCCATCTGAACAATGTATTATCGGATTCAATCCCTATTCTTATGATTGCAATCGTAGCTAACTGCATGGGCTACCTGCGATCCTTGCTTATTGGGTTTTCCCAATCAGTAGGGTTTTCTAGATTGGATATAGTGGATAAGGTCGGCGATGGGTTGTTCGGTGCAGTGGGATCGGGCTTGGCTGAACTAATTGTCTTGGCAGAGCAGCTCAACGTCAATCGGGTCTTCTCCTATAATGAGTGTGGGGAGAAAGAAGGCGTAGCCGCTGCCGGTGGTGGTGGTTTGATTCGGATTGTGTGGTGTGTTTGTGTAAGTTCAAGAATGGAGAACAGGTTAGGAGGTTGGAAGGAGAGAGGAAAGGAAAGAGAAGGATTGTATTAGTAATTTTACTAGTTTTTAAAAAATTTAAATTAAAAACAAAAAAGGTAAAAATGTCAAACGTTGATTTCCGTCTCCTCCATCACTTATTTGAGTGTAGTTGATGTTTTTTGAAAGGTATCGGTGGTAAGTGATATTTCGAAACCATTTTAGGAGGTAGCTGATTTATTTTTTTCTTTATTTTTCAATCTTCCATGCAGTCACACTGTAGTTCTTAATTTTGTTTCATCACTTAACAAATGGAATTAATACTTAACCTGTAAATAGAAAACCTAAAAACAAGTGGCAGATATTGAATTATTTTGGAAACTATCGTAATAGTCCATTTTGGAAACATTCATCCCCTAATATTAAGAAAATGGGTCTTAATTACTTGTTTTTACAAGCAATTTACAAAAGCAGAGCTCTCGGGAATCAAATGGTCTCCTGTGAGAGTCTCTGCAAGAGATGCGACTGTATCCAATCGATGTCCGACATGTAGATGTTGATTGAATTCGAGCCGTCCAGCCAGCATTGGTGCATAAGTCTATACCCGCAATGCCATGGAAAAATTTTTTGTATTTGTATCCTCTTGGGGTCCCTTATCGTCCATATTCAATGGGTCCCATACTTCATTGATGGTGATAGAATCTCATGGAGAGTGCGGTGTATGTGGGAATCAAGGGACTCTTTTTGGTTTTGTAATGTGAGATAGATATAGAAATAACTTTTTATTATTAAAAGAAAAAGAAGGGTGGATAGATGGATCCAAATCGTCTCCTCCCTGAGATTCGGGAGGAGGGGCGGCGACCCCATTGGATAGTCGCCATGTGGAGGTCGGATGAATCCAACCCCTTTGTTCGAGCCGACAAGGGAGTATCGGCTCGAACGAAGGGGTCGGATTCATCCGACCTCCACATAGTGACCATCCAATGAGGTCGCTGTGTCTCCTCCCTGAAGTACAGGGAGGAGACAATTTGAATCCGTGGATAAACATATATATTGTAAAAAAAAAGTGATTAATCAAAGTAGGACAGCAGAATCTGGCATCCCTTGGACAGATTTACCTGTACCCTATTATTTAGTTTCTAATGCAGTGTTTCTTTTCATTAAAAATAATAATCTGATTGGGTCCGGCTCTATTCTCCTCTCTAAATCTTTCTCAAGACTCTAGCCGTGCCACATTTCATATCGTTTCCTCCAGTTCCCTCAATTGTAGATCTTAGAGAAGCAACTGGACCAGTAGGGCAGGATTTTTTTAAAATCCTAGCCCAACCCTAGGCCCCTTCAACTCTGCCTAGGTCTAGCCCTAGTTCACGCTGGGATATTTCAACCCCGATCCAACTTCCAACTCTGTCGAGCTCAGCCCAGCACAGCCGATTCTGATTAACCCTAATTGGGCTAGGCTGACTATGTATCAAACCAGCTAATATAAAAAATGATTTAATAATATATATATATATATATATATATATATATATATATATATATATATTTTTTTTTTTTTTTTTTTTTTTTTTTTTTTTTAAAATTTTATGTATACAGGGCCGGATTCATACAGAGGCCCAAGCTCAAACCTGGCCCGGCCCAACTCCAAATCTCTGAAAAAGCCCAGTCCAACCCCTGTCGAGAGCAGAGTCGTTTTGCCATAAGAAAAACTGTCCCCTCCCTTGGGCTCCACCATGACTATTGTAAAGATACGTAATCGGATTGGGATGGAACCCATCGATCAAGGAAGTTCGTTATACAGATTTACAAACGTTTACAAGATCATTTAAATTTGAAAAACTGTTGAAGTCGTTACCTATAGTTTCTCCACACCTGCTGAATATTTTCAAATTTGAAATGCTGTTGAAGTTGTTCCCTATTGTTTTTACCTTAAGTTAGGCTTGGACTGACCTTGATTGACCCTTTTGATCCTGACCATTGGGAGGGTGATGGCCTTATGGGGGATGTAGGTTCGGGAGAAGAAGAAAAAAAGAAGAAAGAATAGGACAGTTACTCAACCCAAAACCTCAATCATAGCCTGCCTTGGTTCAGGGTTAGAAATTCTTAACCTTAACTCGTCCTCAACACCGGAGTAACTCAGCCCAAGTCCTGTTCTGGCTCTGGCTTAGGCCGAGAGGGCCAAACTTACACCCCTAATTGAACCTCGGGTATTAATCACTCCGAGACATGGTTCAAGTAGTTGGTATCAAGTCGGCCGGATCAATCGACTCGTATGGGTTTTTAGACTTGATATATCAATGATCCAATTACCAAATCTAATTCTGGTTTAATATTATCATATATGATATCAATTATGTGTCAACTTTCCATTAAATTAATATCAGATCGATTTTTAACAATACCATTATTGTGTTTCTACCCAGATTTAGAACCTTGCTCGGATCCCTCAATGATTGTGATCGAGGAAGAAGAAATTGTGGTAACGACGACATTGAATTCTAATTGCTTTTTCCGTCAGTGTCCATTTTTCTGAACTGTTCAATGCATGCACCATAGAAGTGTTAGGTCCAGTCTCACGGTTTTGCCAAAATGAAAATGTAAAGCGGACAACATATTTTGATACATAATTCTTTCTTAGAATAAGATTCAGATTCGTATAAATTGATGCTTTTAAATATTAACGTAAAAGCAAGAACTTAAACAAAATAAAACTCGATAATTTTATTTAGTTCAATGTTTTTTTTTTTTTTTAGAGATTTATAATTGAGAGAAATGGGTTAAATCCCATCATAGTAAAATCGCAGAATGACATAATAGTAAGGTTTGTAACAACCATAACCTGTAGAAGATGATAATATACATTCAAATATTTAAATATTCAAATCTCATGATAATAAGAATTCAACTAATCTCCTCATCAGGTTTGTTACAATGCACAGATAATAGAAATTCAAATATTCAAATTCAAAGGAATTCAATCCTTCACTTTTCATGAGAATAAGAATTTAAATATTTGTATCTAACGTGACATATATTCTTCACAGATCGATGTTGGTGGTTTCAAAATTACGACTCTGTATCTTTGAATCCCACAAGACCAATAAACCGTGGTTCCGCCACCCAATTCACTCTTCCTTCTTCTAGATGACGTGGCTTTATCTCTCTGCTGCTGAGGTACCATCATAACTTATGTTTCTTCCAATTCATAAGCAAATAAAAGCAACTTATATAGAAGGTTGGAGAATTTCTCCCTAAGTAAATGTATGTTTTTGTCTTCTTTTTTTTTTTTTTTTTTTTTTTTTTTGGGAGAGAATCCTGTCAAAGGTAGAGATCATTAATTTGATGGGTAGTTAAGGATAATTTTATACAATTTATATTTGGGGAAGTGCCTCTTAACTTGAGCTATGGTAGCACATGTTATCACATAATTATGTAAGTAGTTCTAAATTATTTCATATACTTTGCATCCAAATCTCTTGCATTTTGAACGTAAAAAAATTTATATCAAATAAATATAGCATTATTAAATGTGAAAAGAAAATACAATCATGTTCATTTCCAGTTATAAAATCTTCTTTTAAAAGTTTTAAGATTTCCTTTCTCTTCTTTTTAATTTACTTGCAACCAAATTGAGTCTCAGGGTTTGACCTAACAAAGAAAAAAATATATATAAAAAAGAAAAAAAAAATCTAGTCTACACCTCGAGTAAGGTGATCCATGGTGTGGAGTTTAAATACAAAACCCCTCATTCACATTATTTAAAAATTCCGTAATATCCTTCCTCTTTATCCAACCACCTACAATAAAATCTCTCTCCCTATAAAAGAAATCCTTCCTACAAAATAAAAAACGAACCTTTAACCATTAGCCTGTTTATAATATTACCATTTTGCATTCTTACCCACAAGTCACAAGGTTTACAATTTTAATTTCTTGCATTCTTACTCACAAATCCTTTTACAGTTTTAGACATCTTGCATTCTTGGTCACAACCCACAAGTCAACTCAGAGGAAGTTGGGGCTGTGACTTTAGCAGGAGAAGCAAATGATCCGAACTAAAATTTCCCATTACTGGTAATTCTAAATGTAATCGGAGTTGTTATATTTAGACTTGTAACAATCTAAAATCTGAATTAAAAGAAATCATCTTGAAAATCTCAATATATAGGGAAATGGTTTTGGTTTTCATTTTGAGACTAATGTAAATCTGATGGTAACAAGATCTCCTTGTTGCAAAGTTAAATGTAACCAGATTTGTTACAAATAAATTTTCATTACCTAATGATATTCTAATTTTTCAAAGGACCGTTTGGCTGGACCGCCAAAATTGGAAAATGCCCCAATTTCGCAATGGTTTTGTAAAAATACTATTTCAGATCCTATTGGCCCAAAAGATCCAAGACCGTATCCCCCGTTTCTAAAAAGCATTATCCTCCTTTTTTTTTTTTTTTTTGATCTCTGAGAGGAGACGATTTGGATCCCATAATCTTCACACGATATAAGCGTGGACCTTCGTTTCCTTTATTTGCTGTGACCAATTGATTTTGTCCACTGAGTTTGGGTGAACCGTGGAATTAAAAGTTTAGACCCGCTTGGGTTCAACCGTTCCAACTCCTAAAAATACCAAAAAGTCAAACAATTTTATGTCTCTCTTTTACCTGTATACATATAATAGCTAACTTTGACTCTTATATTCGTTGGGTATTTACGGGTTTCATTTTTAATCATAAGTCATGACATACATATTTGGGTGTCAATTCTCATAATTAGGATAGAATTGAGAATGGAAGGGTATGCTCTCTGTTAACCGTCATAGAATTTTCGCACTTTTTGCATGAATAGTATATTGGTTATAACAAATATAAAAATATTAAACTAAAATTATGATTATAAAATGATTAAAAGAAAATAATGGTTTTGATTATTAAAAAAAATGATTTTAAAAGAGTGTAAATGTATAGTTAGTAATACCTTTGATTGGTTCCTTCCAATGCCTTAGTCTAATCGTTTCAAATTTCATTATCATAGTTCTTCATACATGGAAAGTCTAGAGAAAATGCAGAAAAATTATTCATAGCGAACACTTTAGAGCAATGAGTTGTTGTTATGAACAAATAAATTTTTTTTTTTTTGGGTAAGGGTTATGAAAAAATATCGTGCATACAAGGTAGGGTGATTTTTGTATATATTAGTCACAAAAAATATATGTCTTTTAGTAGTCGTTTTAGAAAACATTTGACATGCATTTGTCAAGTTGGTAATGTAATTTTTATTCAATGTTTTTTTTTTTTTTTCTATGATAATAAAAGTGATATTAATTTTTCCCAAAATTCCATATTGGTTTGGTTACTTTTGTAATGTGAATATGTGATTCATGCATCTTTTACCAAAAAAAATAAATGTGATTCATGCATCTCAGTATAGTATAACAGGTACCCAGGCCAATGGTTACGTTAACAACAGAATCACTATTATTATAAATAACAAGTATAATACAAAATAATTAAAAAATAAACGAAAATAAAAACCGATCGCACAGGCTTATAAGGAGCCCGCCTTCTCATCGCCTAGGCCCGCTTACTATTGCAAAGTTCTTCTATGTATACATTATCAAAGTTTGGACCAACGCTAATAGAATCCTAACCGGGCCCAACTCCAAGTTTCTAAAAAAGCCCTGACTTAACACCCTTAGGATAAAAGCCCAATCCAACCCCTGTCGATAGCAGGCTCGGGTCGATGGCCAAACTTGCACCCATCAGCATCTCTCCTCGTCCTCTCTTCTTTTTTTTTTTTTGTGGCAAAAATCTTAGTATAATCCCAATTGTAAATTAGAAGTTTTGCCATAAGAAGAATTGCCCCCTCCTTTTATATTACAAAAAGAATTGGGTACTGGCGAGCTTTCTATGAACGTATCATTAATATGCAAAATTGAAAATAAGTTTTCTCTTTGGTATTTATTAGTTATTTATAATAAATTATTTATAAAATAAATTATGAATTATAAATAATAATAATTTAATATCACTAGACATAAAAAAAATAATAATAGATTATCTCAATAATGATAAACACCTTTTAGGTATTCAAATCCTCTCCTCTTAGGGGTTCGGGAGGAGGGTGACTCCCTCCAATCAAAGCCCAACACTTAGGTGTCGGCTGGATCTGAGCCCTTCATCCGAGCAGATGCGTAAGTCGACACCCTTGTTGGCTCACCTTATCGGCTCGCATTGAGGAGGGCTCAGATCCAGCCAACACCCTAGTGTTGGGCATCGACTGGAAGGAGTCACCCTCCTCCCGAACCCCTGGGAGGAAAGGATGTGGATCCCTCATAAACTAGTAACCCATGACCAGAAACGAAAATCAAAGGCCACGGATCATGGAAATGAAATTGAGTAGAAGAAAAAAGAGGGAATATTTATTTATTTCTCCAAGTTTCCAAGGATTTGGTTACTATTGCAAAGTTGTTCTGTATATTATTCATTATCAAAGTTTAGAGCAACTCTGATAGAATCCTGCCTACCCCAGATTCCCTCTTCCCTGAAATGAATGGAGAAGTAACCATTCCAGCGTAGTTGATTGATCTTGACCAGGAAGTTTTTTCAGTTTAACCAATAAAAAAAAAAAAATCCATTAAGGCAATCCAATAAAAATCGAATACAATACCGAAACAGAACCAAATCGACTATATAATCTGTTATTTACATTATTTTCCATTATGGCTTATGCCTTGTTCACTATTTTCTGAAATTAAATAATTATCTAATCCTCCTTTTGCTGAATTTGTGCTACATCTTTCATGCTTAGCTTTTGATCTTGCATGTTGGACGACTGTCAATATAAGAATATTATTGTAGACTGAATTAATTATATGATTAGTTGATTCAGTGGGAGTCTAGTTACAGGTAGACCGGTTTAAGTCTGATTAGAGATAGACTAACCTAATCCACTGTGAGATTGGTCCAGGGATGGGGTGGTATTATATATACCAATGGTTAGGGTCCTCGTAACCACGGTTATTTTCCTCTCTTGTTCCCATACGCAGAGAGAAGCAAAGGGATTCTCGGCAGATTGTGGAAGACTCTGATCAAAGTATTCAAAGCTATAGAAAAATGTCGAAAATCAATCTACAGCAAGAGTTATGTGTTTTATCATCTTCTTTTAATGTCCATTGTGTTCTAATAATCTATGTGATGTATCTGTTTTGGTTGAAATTCCATGTAAAAACCTAAAGAAAATATAAAAAGTTTATAGCCAATACTTTGTTGGAGTTTATATGTTAGTTAACATGTGTCTCCTTATATTTGCCAAGGAAGTTGTCTTTGCTCTTATTGGTTTTCAATTATCCTTTACTCTTCTTGACAAAAAAAAGAAAAGAAAAGAAAAGAAAAACTCATAAGTATAATCTTCCAATTCATTTTAGAGAATAGGTAACCCAATGTTCCAATCCTGATTTGCATTTCAGTACTGACTTTGTTCAAAGAATATTGAATCAATGGATAATGGACATTCAATTCTGGATTCTATCTATTTCAGGTCTTAACATAGATTTTGTCGTATATTTGCCTCTTGCTGATGTTTGGTAATCAAATTGAACTCATATAGATATACTAAGATGTCGGATAGCCATTGAAGTTTACTAATTGGATGTAAATTTTGAATTTTGTCTTGAATCGAATGTTGGAGCATCACATTTTTCTAATCCCATATGATAATATCATCTACTAGTCTTTGAAGACCATGATTTGACATTATCCGAGATGATTATGTCATCAAAGTGCAATATATAAATAATATATATATATATATACGTGCAATATATAAATAGAAAAATACTGTAAGTTTTTAAAGCTTATCATGAAAACAATCTTGGAATTACTTGTCTTCTATTTTTATTATAGTAATGAAGGATTTGCAAATAATTTAGCATAGAATATTCATACTTTTAAAGTCAATCTGACAGTACTTAGTTCATGTAATGACACATTTGAAAGTAATTATCAGAACAAACCACCATTTTATTATTATAACCAAACACTCTAGTGGCGTATCTCTCCAGCCCCACCAACCGTTGACAACACGTGGATGATTTTACTAGACTATTAAAATTCTAGTTTTTCTCACAAAACCAATTTCAAAATCCAAACCACTTAGTTAGAGAAATGCGTTTAGGGTTTTTATTACAAAAAAAGAAAAAGAAAAAAGAAGAAGACCCATTTCGAAGTCAAAGAGAGACTACTACAAGCATTGCCAAAGTCGTCTCGCATCAAGAAAACAGTCTTCCACTTTTCACCATGCCTTCAAAGTGCGATAGATAATAGTAACTTCGATTTACTTATCATAAAAAAAAAACAAAAAAAAAACAAAAAAAAAAAAGACAGTGACTTCGTTTTATAACAATAAATCCTGAAAAAAGTATTTTAGGTTTCGATTAAAGAAAAAAAAAATTGATCACCTATGAGGCCACAACATAGAGGAAGTGAAAGAGAGATGGGGAGAGAGAAAAAGATCCAGATCGGATTCCTGATCTCCTTCCTACTCCCACAACCTCATGTATGCAAAGAAAACACCATAGTGGAACGGCACATTGAAAAGTATATTAAATTCTACCTCCACCTACTGTGAAGTGCCACATGGCTCTACTTTCCATGTTGGATAGAGGGAATAAAGACAAAAGTGTGTAATAACAATTTTACCCCTAATTGAAATCTTATAGTCCTATTTCAAGTGTAAGATTTCCATCATATGAACTCTCCCCGCAATTGGGGTTAACTTTTTATTATTATTGTTATTAGGATTAATCACCACCAAAAGGGGGGACCTTTGGAGGGGAACAAACATTTATGGTTGGGACCCCATAGTATGGGAGAGAGGACAAAAGGGAAAAATGCATATATATCATGAAATCCAAGTGGGGAGCGAAGAGAAAGGTTTTGGACTTAGGCAAGTGAACAACTGCATATGCAGCCATCCCTGCATCAAAAGCAGTTTCCTTTGGATTGAAATCTAGCCCTCGGCAGGTGCACTTGCCGCAGGAGAGGATTTCTAGACATTTAATTTACACACACACAAAAAAATGGGGTAAATTACACCTTGGGACTTAACGTTTGATAAATAATGTTTGGAGTACCTAAATCAGAATATGTAAATTACACCTTGGGACTTAACTTTTAATAAATAATGTTTAGGGTACTTAAATCAGAATATGTAAATTACACCTTGGGACTTAACGTTTGATAAATAATGTTTGGGATACCTAAATCAGAATATGTTTAAACAGAGTTGGATAAATTTCAATTTTACCCAATCCTCTCTCCTTCCTCCCTTTCCCCTCCCTTCCACTCGCCTCCCTCTCATAAGCTCTCCACCGTCGGCAACCCCCACTTCCTTTGCCACTCCTCTCTCTCCCGTAACCCCTCCACCGCCGGCTGCCACCACCTCCCTTGTCACACTCCCCTCTCCCTGCCCCTCTCCCTTGACTATGTATCAATATAAAAAAGAATTTAATAATGTATAGTTGTATGTTATGTTCATATATATACTATATATAACTGTTATATATTTTAATTTTTATATATACATGGCCGGATTCAAACAGAGGCCCAAGCCCAAACTTGGCCCAGCCCAACTCCAAGTCTCTTAAAAAGCCCTGGCCTAACCCTTAGTATAAAAAGCCCAGTCCAATCCCTGTCGAGAGCAGGCTCGGGTCATCGGGCCAAACTTACACTCCTCAGCACCTCTCTTCGTCCCTCTCTTCTTCTTCTTCCTTTTTTTTTTTTTTCTTTTTTTTCCAAAAATCACAGTACAGTCCCCAGTTGTAAATTAGGCGTTTTGCCACAAGAAAAATGGCCCCCTCCCTTCTTTTATATTACAAAAAGAAGTGGGCACTGGCCATCTTCCTATCATTAATATGCAGGAATTTGAAAACAGGCTTAGTTAATGGTTTGGGGCCTCAAACCAAAACCAAAACCAAAAAAAAAAAAAAAAAAAAAAAAAAAAAACAAACTTTGGAGCCTCTCTTATGGGCTCCACCATGACTATTGGACCTAGGGTTGGTCAACCTAATTCCTAGTGCGTTTAAGTTTGCCCAGGCCCAGCTCTGTCTTGACTCAAGGTTTAAAAATTCCAACCTCGAGTTAGGGTCGGGTTGTCCTTGATTGATCCTATTGATCCTAATCATGGGGAAGGAAAAGGGAGATGTAGGGACTGAGAGAGAGAAGAAAGAAAGAATAATACAATCGGTATTCTATTGGATTGGTGTCTTGTATTCTGTGGAGTCCACGTAATTATAAGGGGCAGTATTTGTATTAGAGTATGAGTCTAATACATGTACGGGGGTAAACTTATAATTGTAGTGGGATTAGGGTTTCTAGGTTTCCCTATATAGTTTCTATGTGAAAAAATCTAGGTAAGATCTGAGCAAAGGAGGACACTGTGTCAGGTGGAGAGAATTGTATAGAGTTTTCTTGACAATAAAGAATCTCTGTTTCTCTGTGGTGGAGGTAGGCATTCCGATTTGGGTACTGAAACACAGCAAATCCTGTGTTGTTTGTTTGCTTGATCTTCGTCCCTTTCTTATGGTTGTGCGTTCATTCCTAACAAGTGGTATCAGATCCAAGTTCGACATATCGATTATGGATTTGAAGGAAGAGAAGTGCGCAAGGATTATTGGAGAAGGAGATATTTTTTTTCTCAACATCGATCGGAACCAAAAGAGTTCAGTGACAAAGCAACAGACGGAAAAAAAAAAGAGGGTACAATCTGTTTTTTTCGGAACCTAAGTGTTCTCGATTTTTGTGAAGATCGAGAAATGATAAGGAGGTTTGAAGAAAAAAAAAGGATATTGTACGGAGTTTTTTTTAAGCCAGACTTTTCTCTTCTTTTGTGAAAATCGAGGAGAAGGAGAAATCACAATTACTTTTTATGTGTGACATGTTTCTTTAAATTTTCACGGCTAAGGTGGATGATTAAAGAATAAAAAAAAAAAAGAAAAAAGGGGGTTGGTTTGCTTTGTAATGTGAAAAAAATAAAATAAAAAAAGGTGTACGTATAGAGTGTACATACATTGTATCATCCAAAGGAGAAGAGGAAAAACATAGAGATTGTTATCCCAAAGGAATTTGAGTACTACGATTTCATTGGAAGACACGGATTGGACAGATTCGATGTCTTTGGTATCGATCGAACAATCTTGTACAAGATCAACGATGATTATGGCAGATACAAAAGGTAAAGATCGAGTTAATAGAATAACAGCGAAGAGTTCAAACTTCTCCATAGAACCCTTCAATGGCTATAATGATTTCAACTTGTAGGAACAACGGGTGAAGAATATTTTTACTCGGGAGGAGACTATTAAGGCTCTCAAGAAGAAATCCGACAAATCGAAAAAATTGACAGATGATGAGTGGCTAGAGTTGAGGGATCTGACAAATAGTGCGATCTAATTGTTTCTAACGAATAATACTTTTCGTGAGGTCATTGGTTTGAAGGATCCAGAAGATGTTTGGACGAAGTTGGAGAGCAGGTACAAGTCCAAGTCGTTGACAAATCGATTGTTTTTGAAGAAACAATTATATGACTTTCATTTGTCAGATAGAGTGAAATTTGATGTGCATAATGATGAGTTCAACAGGATTCTAACGGAGTTGTCTGCTCTTGATGTGAAGATCGAAGAGGAGGACAAGACACTTATCCTATTGGCATCATTGCCTCATTCATTTGATCACATTGTGACTAAACTATTGTTTGATAAGGATACTCTCAAACCTGACAATGTTATTGTTGCTTTACTGATGAATGAGACACGATGAAAAAATAGTAGTGAGGGGACGTCAGATGAGGGTAATGCCTTGCTTACAGTTGGTGATCAGAGTAAAGGAAGATCAAATGGGAGACAGGAATATGACAAGAATATGGGTCACTCCAAGTCACAAGGTTGTAAAATAATTTGTTATTATTGCGATGAGAAATGTCATATAAGATGGGATTGTCCAAAGTGTAAAGACGATAAAAAGAAAAAGAAAGACAAAGAGAGTGGAGAAAAATCATCTACTGTTGGTGTCATAGAAGAGTGGAGTTATGGAGATCTCCTTCTCACTACTTCATTAGGTATAAATACTTCATAGTGGATTTTAGATTCAGGTTGTTCGTTTCATATGTATTCAGTTAGAGAACAGTTTGCTAATATCATGAATGTGATAAAGGTATAGTTAAAATGGCAAATGATGCTGAAAGCAAGATTTTCGGGATTGAGACTGTACGAATTCGCATGTTTGATGGGATTGTGCGAACTGTAACTGGGATTAGACATGTGCCAGACTTAATGAATAATCTAATTTCATTGAAAACAATGGATGCGAGATGCTACAGGTATTCATCTGAAGGTGCAGTTCTTAAGGTCTCCAAAGGGGCCATGGTTGTGATGCAATGACAGATGATTGACGATCTATGCAGACTTACAAGGAGTGTTGAAACAGATGGTGCTTCTGTTGGACCTCATGCAAGGAGTACAGATTGAAAACAGAAGATGCAAGAAGTTCAAGTTGTGAACAAGTACAGATCTAGAAAGAAACGAGTTTCTTTTGCTTCAGATTTTATGAGTGGAAGTGATCTCTCTGGTGATGTTACAGTAGTGGAGAGATTGAGTCACTTCACATCGTGCAGCGGTGAGTTGTACGGGACACCCGGACAGGGTGTGGGTTATGCTGGTTTGAGTGTAGCGGTTTGGCAGAGACGGATTTTCAAAATCAACATCAACGGATTTTCTTCAAGGTGGTTTGCAGAATTCAAGCCAAGTGGAGATTTGTTAGGTTGGTGTCTTGTATTCTGTGGGGTCCACGTAATTATAAGGGGTAATTTTTGTATTAGGGTATGAGTCAATTACATATACGAGGGTAAACTTATAATTATGGTGGGATTAGGGTTTCTAGGTTTCCCTATATATTGTCTCTGTGTGGAAAAACTTAAGTAAGGTCTGAGCAAAGGAGGACACTGTGTCAAGTAAAGAGAATTGTAGATAGTTTTCTTGGTAAAAAATCTCTGTTTCTTTGCGGTGGAGGTAGGCATTTCGATTTGGGTGCTGAACCACAGCAAATCATGTGTTGCGTGTTTGCTTGATCTTCTTTTCCTTTTTGTGGTTGTGTGTTCATCCCTAACATACTTAGTCCAAGGCCTCAATCCTAGTCTGACCTGGCCTTGATTCAAGGTTAACAATTCTCAGTCCTAACTCGTCGAGCCAGAGTATCTCAGCCCAGGCCCTGTTCAGGCTCAGGGTGGGTGGGTCGACAGGGCCAAACTTGCACCACTAATTGAACCTCTGGTATTAATCATTCCGAGGCATGGTTCAAGTAATTGGAATCAGATCAGTCAGATTAGTCGACTCATATCAATTTTGAACCTGATAGATCAATGATCTAATTCCCAAATCTAATTATGTTTTAATATTATTATATAACATATCGATCATGTGTTAATTTTCCATTAAATTCATATTGAAACGATTTTAGACATAACTGCTATTGTTCCTACCCGAATTTAGAACCTTGCTCGAGATCACTCAATGATTGTGACTAAGGAAGAAGAAATTGTGGTAAGGACGACATTGAATTAGAACTGTTTTTTTCGTCAATGTGCTCTCCATTTCCAGTGTAGAAATCGTCTGCAGCTGCTGGAGACTCTCCAGCGCAATCCAACGGTTGGAATTTGTCTGACGCAGATCTCAATACATCGAGATCTGTGTCGAACAAACTCCAACTATTGAATCACGCTGGAGAGTCTCCAGCAGCGGGAGACGATTTGTGTCCCCATTTCCATGTTTTTTTTTTAACTGTTCAATGCATGCACCATAAAAGTGTTAGGTCCAATCGCACGTTGCCAAAAGGAAAAGGTTACAGTGGATAACATGTTCTAAAGTGGGATCGTAATAAACTCGTCTTTAATAGTTAGGTGGTCTTTTTTTTTTTTTTTTTTTTTTGGGAGACCGGTGGTTGCAATAGTTAGGTAGTTTTACTCGACTCCCTTCTAACGGTTTGATCCCTCTTGCTATTTGGTTTTCGTGCAAAATGTTTAACCAGATGTTTCTAAATTTAAAAAAGAAAGAGAAACAAATTCAATTTTCATTATTTTTTTTTTTTATGGTCAGCTACCTAAAAATAAATAAAGGGACGAGTGTCGAAGTGGAATCTCTAAACTGTCAGCTTAAGAAAGAATCCCCAAGGGAAACCAATATAAGGGGAGAATGGTGGTTGGAAGGAAGGATGAGAGATAGACGTTCAAATAAAATAATAGAAAATCTATGGGAAAATGATAGCTAGAGATTCAAATAAAATAATAGAAAATTTTATGTGAGGAGATTCTTTTAAGCAATTAGAAGCTTGTAGAATTTCTCCAGCAAAAAATATGTATGTTTTTTGTTCTTTTATGAGAAAATCTGTCACATGAAGAGAACATTATTTTAATTGGTAGTTAACGATAACTTTATATTTGGGGAAGTACCCATAGAGCGACGGTAGCTAAGCATAAATAAGGAGGTCATTTGTTCAATTTTTTCTCTTAGGGTACATCTTTCAGGTGTCTATTGATTGCAAGAGAAATTGAATGGGTTTTATACATGTTATCACATAACTATATAATTAATTCCAAATCATTTCATATTTAATTATTAACTTATATTTCACTTTGCATCTAAATCATTTGTTTTTAAAAAATTAAAATAAATTTATATTTTTATCCAAAATAAAAATTTACATCAAATAAGTATCATTACTAAATGTAATGAGAAAATAGAATCATTTTCTGTTATAGTTTTAAAAGTTTCTTTTTAAAGTTTTAAAATTTCTTTTCTCTTTCCTTTAATTTACCTTGTAATTAAACTAAGTCTCAGGGTCTCACCTAACAAGGGAAAAAAATATATTTGGTTTACTCTTACAGTAAAGAGACCCATGGTCCGGAATTTAACCTCTCCCCTCACCCCCAAGAGACGCACACACTCAGTAAGACCTCTCTCTCCTATAAAAAGAATCCTCACTACAAAAGAGAAGAGGAACATTTAACCATTAGCATATTTATAATTTTACCATCTTATATTCATGTTTATAATTTTATCGTTTATAATTTTACCATCTTGCATTTTTACCCACAAGTCCCAAGAGGTTTTACAGTTTTATGTATCTTGCATTCTTGGTAACAATCTATAATTCAATCCCCACGAGGCTAGGACAGTGACCTTAGCAGGAGAAGCTAATGATGCGAACTAGATCAATTTTCCATTACTGGTAAATCTAAATATAATAGGGGTTGTTATATTTAGAATCATCATGGAAAACTCAATACATAAGGAGGTGACTTTGGTTTTCATAAGGAGGTGACTTTGGTTTTCTTTTTGGGATTGTCCCAATTTTTCTATGGTTTTGTAAAAGTACTATTTTAGGTCCTTTTGGCCCAAAAGATCCATGACCCTATTTCCCGTTTCAAAAAGCATTATCCTCTTCAAGTGGTGTTTCATAAATATGTGGGGATGTCTGTAATAGGGAAGGGTTGAGACTTAGATGTGGACTTATCAGAATCTTCAGGCAATATAAAAATGTTTATTTTTTTTTTTTTTTAAAGAGACAATATAACATTATGGCAAAAAGACAAAAGGCTTTGTGCAAGGTCGGTAGTATATTAGTAATTCTATGTCTACCTATTTTGAAGTGCCACATTTCTGATAATGTGCCATACTTTTCAATAGAGGAAAAGAAAAAAAAAGTGTGTAATAACAATTCTACCCCTATTGATCATGTATTAGGGAGAAAAAAAAGGGGTACTCACTTCTAAGTTTCTGACATCTAATTATTAACTATAACAATAAAATCAATAGTAATTAAAATCTTATAGTCCCATTGAGGTCAAGTAAAAGATTTCCATCAAATGTACTCTCCCTGCAGCTGGGATTAACTTCTTTTTTTTTAATAATCAGGATTAATCACCACCAAAAGATGGGATCTTTGGAGGGGAACAAACATATATTAATTTTTTTGGATAGATAAAGCCTTAAGAAGAATTGAAACCTCTTCATTTTGAGGTATTGTTTTTGTGTTAAATGAGATATTCCATTAGGATAACAAACATATATTGTTAGAACCTCATAGGATGGGAGAGAGAGATTTTGGCCCTAGGCAGGTGAACAACCGCACATTCGTTTACCAAAAAAAAAAAAAAAACGCATATGCTGCCGCCTTGCGCCAAAAGCAGTTTTGCCGGTCAAGAATAACTTAATAGAAGTCTAAATTTACATCCAAAAAAATAATAATAAATGTCTAAACGCCTGTCCAAGTCACGAACGAAAAGCGATGATGCTCCGTAATTCTAGTCTACGCTTTCACGTGAAATTCGGTTTGTCTAGCCATTTTTGGCACTTCTTTGCCTCATCTTCTCCAATACGGAAGTCCTAAATCATGAATCACCGAATCACGGTTGATCAATCAGCAATTGGTTTCTCATTTCTTAGAAGTTTCATCCATGAAAATTAATTTTTTTTTTAGTTTGGATCATCTGCATGTACATGTACTCTTCATTGGATCACATCACCGTTTATGTGGTGTGGAATCCATCTCTAAAGTGAGGGACCCATTGAATATGAAAGATGATGAGATCTCAAAAAGATACAAGTATATAAATGTGAACTATTCTCAGTTTTGAATGATTGAAAATAAATCCACTTAGAGAGTTTGAAATTTGGATGTCTTTAGTCCCTTCTTTATTAATTCAAACTTTTGATATAAAAACTTAACATAAATTTAATACTAATAGAATAAGTCTTTTCAAATTTGACTAAATCAATACCATTAAAATTAATTCTTGCCTTTTTTTTTTTTTAATTAACTAAATTCCAGCCTTGGTACACGAATCCATTCATAGTTCTCTCCATTTGAAAAAGAATTCAACCGCTAATCGGGTTATTATCGTCTTCAATTGCTGAATCCTCCAATTGAGGATCCAGTGGTCTCTCCTAACCAGGCGCGTCGAGTTAAGAGAGACCGCTGGATCCTCGATCCTCGATTAGAGGATCGAGCAATTGAAAAGAATAATGACTCCCGCTAATCACATCCATGATGTAAGAAATGCCCATAGGGCAGAGGATCAAACTATCTAGTAGAGGGTTTTTTTTAGCGGAAAATAAAACTTTTTGAAAGGGGGTTTTTATTTTTTCTAATTTTTTTTTTTGGGTACAGATTTAGGAAAGGGTTTCAGTTTCTAACAAGAAGGAGATAGAATCACATACTCTTTTCTGTATTTCTTTATTTTTTCATGAGAAGAGCCAATCAGACTTAATTAAGACACAGATAACAGAGGTAAATTTTCAAAGACAAAGCAGAGGCCGACTCTCATAGGAGCTGCTTCTTTAGCCATAAATACTAAATCACAATAGCTCGGCATTATCATCAACTCGTTAGGTGAGGAGCGCCTCCTGGGTTTTCTTGAAGAGCTTGTGCTGCATGTGCTGAGCGAAGGTGCGAGGTGGGAACACTGCCGGCTCCGAATCCGTGATGACCTCCGCCAGCGGCTTGAGGATGATCTTTTCCTTGGGAGGCTCGCAGAAGACGGCCCAAGATATCCTAACCTTCTCCTTGTTGACGAGTCCCCTGTGAAGGATACTCTTGTACTTCCGATTGCTCAGGATCTCGATGGTGTCTCCAATGTGCATGATGATGGAGTTGGGAACACACTTGGCCGTCACCCACTTTCCCTCGTAAAAGAGCTGTAGCCCAGGAACCATGTTGTGCATAATGAATGAGAGAGCGCTGACATCGGTGTGGGCTTCCACGCCGAGAGCCAACTCCGGCTGGGGGCACTTGGGGTAGTAGTTGATCTTCATCTGCAGCAACAGTTCTTCCATGCCTCCCACTTCTTCCTCCAGCCTGCCTTCCTCCAATCCTAGTCCCAGCGACAGCGCCGACAGGATCTTGCTCACTAGCACCCTCAACTGCTTCGAGTACTCGCTAGTCGCCTCTCTGCCAAAGCCACCCAATTCAAATTTCAGACACATGTAGGAATTGGCTCCTATCCAGCCCCGCCCAGTTGGATCTCTCCTCCGTGAGACTGTGATCCAATGGTGCTGGGTGGGCTGGGCGGCTCGAGAGGATTTTTTCTTACATCTAATTATGTAAATGCAGAAAAAGTAAGACCAAATAAAAATAATAATAATAATTGAAGTGCGGTTGGCTGGATTTTCAGTCTACACCGTCAACTCAGAAAAGGATTAGAGTAACTTATCTTACGTCTATTGTCCACACCTCTCTCTCGGTTTATAGAGAAACTTACATAAGCACATTTACTGAATAACCAAATAACCCTATCCTATATTAATTAACCCCCTCCTGTCCTTATATTGATATGAAAAATATTCAATAATTGTCATTCATTTTACACATATATTGATGTATTAGAATACACATACAATGAATGAGAGTCATGCATGAGATATTCCTCATGTCAACATGAGGACATGAGAAAATTATGATCCATAAATAAATTAACAATTGTGCCTCACACGCTTCAGGCTTTGGGTTTTTAACGGTCTTTCAAAATTAATTTACAAACTCATGCAATAATTAGGATATCAAAATTGCATCCAAATTGAAAATCGAAACTGAACCAGTTTGATTCAGCTCAAAACAAATCGAATTGAATCTTATTGGACCGTAATTGGGATATGTTTCTAGAGTTCGATGGAAAATCAAAATCAAACCAGAGCAAATGATAAGCCGGAACCAAATTTGACCAATAAGACCGAAACTAAACCAGCCGGATAGTGGATCGATAAGAATCCATTAAGCCGACATTTTTTTATATTAAATATACATGTAGAAAACCAGCACCGAAAACGAACCAGCCCAACATTGGCCCAATAGAACCCATTAAGGCAATTTTTTACTACATATACATATAGTAAACTGAAACCGAACCGACAATGGACCGATAAGAACCCATTAAGCTAGCTCAAAACCAAATTAGACCAAAATCAAAAACGAAATCAGATTAAATCGGAATTCTTTTTACAAGGCCATAATTGGACTGGGGTGTATAGGATAAAAAACAAATCAATCTATACTAAAACCGCACTCCCCCCCAAAAAAAAAGAAAAGAAAAGAAGAAAATCCATGCTCAATAATGAATTGTTAAAAAAAAAATCCAATCCAGCCTTAGTATCGTATCAGCCGTATTGATTGACACATGGTCAATACCAATCAATATCAGAAAGGCATGCCACATTAACATGTATATGGTCCACACCTAAGTGATACTTCTTGATACATCGATCCAATACCGTAAACTAAATTCATGCCTATAAGGACAGGATGGTCTCCTGCTAACCATTCACTCTAATCGACCATTGGACAAACTAGGGTGATCGACATGCATGTTGATGCAGCCCAACCACTCCGGTGGATGGCTGGGCCACTGGACGACAACAGACATACCCTAACTGCATCCGGTTTGGATGGAGTTGTTCATAACTTACGTGTAGTCAGTGGGTGTCTTAGGCCAGATTGACATGTCACGCTTATCTTCGGGGAAGATCAGGTGGAAGAAGTAGTCCTCCCACTCCAGCTGACCACTCGCATTGTTTGCGAGCTTGCTTCCGTACCCTGCAATCTTTCCGGAAGCTTGATCGTTGGCGTACTTCTCCTTCTCCTCCACGGGGAGATCAAAGAAGGTCTTGCCGGCTGCCCTGACACGGTTGATGATGTCGTCGGAGATGCCATGGTTGACGAGATGCATCACTCCCCACTCCGTTGCAGCCTTCTTCAGCTCCTCCCTGCATTTCTCCCTAACCTCGGGTTCCTCGGAATCCAAATCCTTTAAATCAACGGTAGGCACCTGAGGCCCGTCGTCCTTCTTCTCCTCTTCAAATACGTCGTGAATACTGGTCAGCTCCTCCTGGGGACGCACGTATTCTTTGGGGATGGAGAGGATCCCGCTTTTGGCCAAGATTTCTACTCTAGACCCTTGCACTGCAACTTCGGCTGCCATTGCAGTACTCTGTTGGAAGAATTTCTTATCTTGAAAACTCTAAAGCTAGCTGAAACTCTCTTGTCAAGTATATTGTTTCCGAGTAGTCTGTATATTAGGCTTTTTATAGACTAGTGAAGTAAAATACGAAGAAGGCACCGGAACAAGAGAGAGTAGCCATTTTACGAACGTACAAGAGAAACCGCCAGCTCAAAGGAGGAGAGAGAAAAAGGATTAATTAGTTGAGTGGTTGATGAAGCATGTACGTTGCTCAAATGAAGAGCGTTGTAACAACAGTTTGAGTTTTACTGGAAGGTGGGCGAACTGGAAGGCTGTGCGTGACCGGTAATTCATGCACGAGGAGTAACTGAGGCAGTCTTGCTATCCACCAGTCATACGAGTCCAAAACCAAACCATGCACGTTGCACCTAACCTTTCTTTGACCTCCTCCTCCTCTCTCTCTCTCTCTCTCTCTCTCTCTCTCTCTCTCTCTCTATTCTAATTTTGTTCCTAAATTTAAAATTAAAATTAAAACAAATTACGGTAAATTACACCGGCCTCCTGTACAATGAGTTAAATACAAGGCATTAGCCTGATTTTTTCAAAAATTACCCTCCAACTGTTATAAACTATGCGAAGAGAAAAATGGGGAAGATCTACATCCAACGGTTGTCAACCCATTTTCCCACAACGAACCCTGACTTTTTTGAGATTGAATTGTGGGCTCACAAACACTCTCCTTATTAGACTCCAACTCTAACTCGTACAACATATCAACAGTCAGATTGCAAATAGTGCCAAAACCATCAAATCTAAATAGAAGAACTTACGCCACCTCATGCCCTGTCTATAAATACAACACAATCCTAAGGTAAATGAATCGAATCTTGGACACTTTCTTTTGCTCTTTCTATCTCACTCTGCTAATTAACGCACTTTTAGGTGTTCATATTTTTCATACCAAACTCCATTCTACTTGAACTCGGTTCTGATTTAGGCGTCGGAGTGGTCACAGGGTTTCTAAACCCGCACTCACTTGCCTATTTGTTTCCTCCTATGCATAGTTATTTAATTCTGATTCGAGAATTTTTCGGAAGGAGAATAGTTTAGAATGAGTCGTTTCGATAATTTATTCGGACAAAAAAGTGGTAAAAAAAGCAGACCTTAAAATAAAATTTGAATTCAAATCGGTTAAAAAATTATTCTTTTGTCTAAAAAAAATTCAGACAAAAACGTCAGATGTTAATTTTTAATATTTGGTGCTCTTATTTCACACTATCAATCATCACATTTGCATAATATACGTGACATTAGAATAATATTTAATTTTATAAATAACAATATAATACATAATAGATGGCTATATGTGTATAAAGGTGGATTTGTTAGATTTCATTAGAGTGTATAATGTGGATATTTAAATTTTATTATGATTGCAATACCAATTTAGTAGAACTAATATTCATAAATTCAAACATATTCATAAATTCATCCAATCATCCTCATAAATTCCATCTCTTTTTCATGTTCGTTAATTACTTCATCCTTGTTTGTATTGTAATATTTATTTTGATACTCATATTTAATCCCAATTGAAAAAGCACACGAAAGTAATGACTTGCTTTGTATTATGATATGATTTTTATACTCATATTTAATTCTACACTATCAAATGAAATTAATGATTTGCTTTGTATTATGATTTGATTTTCATACTCATATTTAACCTCACATAGAAAAAAAATAAAATTAATGATCTATTTTGTATTATGACATGATTTTTAGACTTATAATTAGTCCTAGATTGGAAAAGATCAAATAGTTAAGGCATTAATTTTTTTCTTTTCAGGAAAACTTTGTTTGAGAATGGTAGTTAAGGCATTAAGTCCTCCACTAGGACATTAATAGTTTTTTTAAGTATCAAAATTATTTGGTATAATTCGGATCCGAAAGAATTATTCACAATATTTATTTCTAGACAAAAAATGAGAGAATTTTTCAGAATCATTGAATATAATTCGAATTTGGGAGAATTATTCTTATTCTTATTATTTGGTTCGGAAGAATAATTCGTGAATAATTCGAAGAATTAAATAACTATGCTTCTACGCAAGTTCGACCATCAAGGAAGTTTGGGCGACTACCGACTGCAATAACGGCAAACATGGGTAGAAGATGAGAGGAATCATGACCGTCCCCTTTTCGCCAACAAGGTTGTTCAACAGTACCATTTCGTGTAGGAGGAAGAGGATGAGAAGAAGGGACTTGGATATCCAACGCCGTTGGATCACGCCTGGAGGGAGAGCTCAACTTGAGACGAGTTCTATCCAATCCCACGAGCATCAACAACAGGGATTGTTTTGAGGAAGCATTTGCAACTTATGATGTACAACAATATGTACCATATTATGTTTGATCAGAAGTTTGAGAGTGAGGATGATCCGTTGTTTGTGAGTCTCAAGACTTTGAACGGGGAAAAGGAGAAGGTTGGCTCAGAGCTTTGAGTATGATTATGGTGATTTAATTCCTATTCTAAGGCCTTTCTTGAGAGGGTATTGAAGGTCTATAAGGAGGTTAAGACTCTCTTTGGTATGTATTATAGAATTAATATATAATTATGACAAAAGTAGTAGTTTGGTATGATTTATGGTACTTATTTATATTTAAAATAAATGGATATAATCTAAAATCTACAAATAGGTTAGAAGGTGTTTATCATTATTGTGATAATCTATTATTATTTCTTTATGTCTAATGGTATTAAACCATTATTATTTAAGGTAAATTTCTCCCACCCTTTTAGGAATCCTAAAAGGCAACCTCCCCCCAACTTAACACTAAATGTCACCCACCTCCCCTACTTTCAAAAATATTCCTCTTCATTCAATTTGGTGATGATATTCATCATCACCAATATTTTTTTGGTCAATAATATCCTCAAAATTTAATTTAAGAAAATTTAAGAAATCTATAATCGAATTTAATTTAAGAAAATATATTAAAAAATTAAAGAAAAGAGTGACTGTGGATCTCGTGTCCTCGTTGTCGGCGGTACCTGTGACTTCATGGCTGATTTGCTCGCCATCGAGATGTACGATACCGAATCCCGACGATGGGAAATTTGTCAGCCGATGCCCATCCTGCTCAAAGGCTTGCTTGCTAATGTTAGCTCCACTTGCGATCTCGCCGACCAAGTTAGCAATAAGGTTCCTGATTCGCCCAATCTCATGTCTATTGCATGCTATTATGCATTGATGTCGTTGCCTGCACCGACGGTTTCACCTCCGATGCCAACACCCGCACCTTTCGTGGCTACCCCAGCACCAGTTCCCTTTCCTTTGGCTTCAACACAGCCACTGTTAGTTTTTCACAATTTTTGTTGTTCTGTATGAGTATTGCCGTCTCTGTGTGCTTTATTTTTTCTTTACCAACGCGAAGAATGAGATCAAGGGAGAGAGAGATGTGGATTTGATTTTGACTCTTGAGATCGGTGATGGTTGGACGTGAAATTGCAGAGGAATGGGAAAATCCCCAAAACTTTTCTTAACAAGGAAGCTTTCTCGGGTGGATGGTCAGGGCCGTCAGTTCATCGATGTTGATGCGGTCCTCACTCATGCTTCTAATTATTTTTATGTATTCTTCCACTAGATCGTGTCATAATGCGCAAACTATTCTCAGTTCACTTTCTCCTTATATTGTCCAAATTCCTACTATTGTCCAAGGCATCATGTATAGGACCTGTTACGGTCGGAAATCGTCCGTCGGTCTGCGATCCAAGCAACCTGCAATCATAGAGATGAGACAACGGAGTTGGGCGACTAAGCCCCGGGTACACTCCGATGCCTAAGTCAGATTCCCAATGTAAACAGTCAATAGATAGCAGGAAGTTATCTCTAATTCAGAGAAAGAGGGGAACGATGAGAGAGTTTGGGTGTACGAGAATGAATGGAGAGATTGTTAGATTGAGAGACGAGATTGTGAATGAATTACCTTGAGGGATCGTCCTCTACTTATAGAGATTGAGAAGAGGCATGGAGGCACCAGGACTCAGGGAAGTATATCGCCAATAGGACTGCCAAGTGTCGCTCTGAGGGTCATCCAAGTCATAGACTCCGAGCAGGAGTGAGAGACCGTAGTCAAGGAAGCTAAGTCGGTCAACAGGGAAGGTGACACGCGTCACCATCCGGATGGTCGCATGGCCGTAATAATCGGCATCGTACTGTACTAGGAGAATGACTCCTCTACTGTGACATAGTTGCTTTAGGACTCTGTCCTCCGGCAAAGAAACGTAACCGAGTAGGTCTATACCTCCGACCGGTTCCTTGTTCTAGCAGGACTTGTGACTCCGAACGACATAAGCCGAGCGCACCACATCATTTGTGGTCGGGTCCGAGGATAAAGGTCGCTACGTGTAAGATTTTAAATGGATGATGTTTTTCCCATATAACAGGACCAGATCAACTGATATGATAAATTATTTCTTACTTTTATTAATATTTTATATCACGTGCTAACCATCCAGTGAATTGGGTTTCCACGTCATAATCATTCACGATTGCCAATATATAAAACTACGTTCTACTTTGATTAATAAAAAAATTGATTAAGCAACCAGATACTGAAAACAGATTTTTGGCAGTCGGGTTAGACTAATACTAGCCAATAACAATTGTTCTTTTGCAATATCATTTTCAACATTTGCTGATTACTGATACCATATCCCATAATGATGAGTAATCCTATCGTTTTCCCTAATCCAATATGTATAAGATTCTCTATGATTTATAATATAATAGTATAATGAGAAAATGACGTACTGGACTGCTCGCTGCATGTGTATACTTCACTCTCACATCCCACCTTTTCTCTCCTCCTTCAAGTGATTTGTAGTTACCAATTCTCCCAGCAATCTCATTTCTCATCTAACTGGCAGATCATTAAATACACCCAACAGCAAAAAACATCCCCCTATTATTAATTATTATTATTTTTTTTTTTGTAGAACGTTACTATTAATTATTTGACACATAATAAATAGATTATTAATCATGACATTTCAATGGATTCCCACGGAAAAATATAATGTTGTGTAATCCAATGAAATTAGATTCTTCCTTAAGTCCGGCACATGTCTAACCCCAGTTACAGTTCACACAATCCTATTAAACATGCGAATCTGCACAGTTCTGATCCCGACAACCTTGCTTTCAGCATTATTTGTCATTCTGATTGTACCTTTATCACATTCATGATATATAGCAAACTGTTCTCTAACTGAACACCTATGAAACGAACAACCTGAATCTAAAATCCAATCTGGAGTAATCGTACCTGATGAAGTAGTGAGAAGGAGATTTCCATCATTCCACTCTTTTGTGACACCGGCAATAGATTATTTTTCTCCACTCTTCTTGTCTTTTTTTTTTCTTTTTATCTTCCTTACGCTTTGGACAATCCCATCTTATATGACCTTCCTCATCGCAATAATAACAAATTATTTTGCGACCTTGTGACTTGGAGCGACCCCTATTCCTGTCATATTCCTGTCTCCAATTTGATCTTCCTCTACCCTGACCACCAACTGTAACCAGGGCATTACCCTCATCTCACATCCCATCACTACAATTCGATGTGTGGTTCCGACGGAAATGATAGCATCGTATCTCCCGAATCTGTGGTTCCGATGGAAAGAAATGGGTCAATGAATCGGGCGTTTGTAAGACCGTTTTGGAAGAAAGGAGTGGTGTGGGGTTGGTTAAGCTGTGGTCATAATTCCTTGATGACCCGGAAGAAAAAAATCCCTTTTAATCCTCCACAGCAAGGAATTGCAGGATGTTGCTTGGTAACTTTGAAGTAGGGGATTGCCATTTTAAAAGACCATCTTTGCTCTCTTCGGATGTAATGGTAAATATGTAAGTTTACGTTATCTTAAGGGGTGATTTTGTCATTTAAAAGGTTTAAGTTTACATGATGTCAACAACTACCGTTACAAACTTAAAAGAGTGGATCTCACTGTCACTAACTCTGTGTAAAAAAGGAGTTCTATGTCATTTCTAGCAAGTCAAGGTAGTAGATTATATTTATTAATTTATACAGTGGAGGTTTGTGTAAATTTCACAAAAAATTAAATAATGCATTATAGTTTTGTCAAGCCTTTTTGAACATTCTAGATTGTCTCACCCACGGTTTTAGTACGCGGTATTCGAAGGGTATTGATCACTCTGAAAACCGATATTTTTTTTTCACTGAATGTATTTATTTTATGAGAAAAATAACACCAAAACCACATGATGACCACATGATGACAGGAAGAGCCTATCAAAAGGTTTAGGCCCCAATCCTCAGCGCCGCTTTAGCATTAGAATAAACGTTTTATCGAAAGACTTAATTTTGACATATAAAATGGCATGGATAGCCTATCAAAAGGTTTAGGCCCTAATCCGCAGCACCGTTCATAGTTAATTAAAATGGGAATAGTAAAAAAATAAAATGGGACGGAACGGATTTTAAACAGAGTAAAATAAAAATGATACAATCAAAAAAAGATCAAATATTTCTAGAACAGCAAAAAAATAAAAACGGACAGTACAGGTTTTAAAGGATCAGATATAATATGGTATGGTGAAAAAAACGACAATATACACCCATGAATTGAAGAATTATATTGATGAAACATATAAATCTATTGGAAAATCATACCTAAATCAATACGAACATATGACATTTATAAAGTGTTTGGCCATAAAATGGTGAGAATTATCATCTTCAGTCAAGTAGTTAATTGATGTTTTATGTTTGTCCAAGACTCTAAGCATGAATCCATAGAGAGAGAGAGATCAATGGTGGCTTACAATATACAATTGTTATAACTCATAACCCACACCCCACCGTAACAAGTAACAAAATAATGAGTTTATAAACAATTATGAGGAAGTGACAGCCTTTAATCCCACATAGGTTACATGTAAAAAGCAATAAGAATATTAAACGATATGGGATTAATCGATTCATTATTTATTAAAGATGTAGGTTAAAATATATTAAAATACGGATACGATCCGGTACGCATTTTAAACGGGTTTTAAACGGCAAGGCTTGGAGTATGGAGTATTTTAAAATATTTTTGAGATCAATACAGCAATACGCGTATTAAAAGGTTGAGTACGGTACAATAGTACGGTACGCGTTTAAAACGAGTTTTAACTAATAGATGCGCTGCTTAACAATTTTTTTTTTTTTTGGGTATTAATGCCGCTTTAGTGGTAGAATAAATGTTTTTATCGAAAGACTTAATTTTGACATATAAAAGATTTGTGTGACAAATCTGAGTAGTTGGATGGAGATCCAAGAAGTTGTTAGAATAAGTGCGTATTTGGTAACACTCTGTTCTCATTCTGTTTTTTATTCAGATTCTCAAGGAATCATTTGGGAGCCATTTGAGAGTTAGAAAGTGTTTGATAATACCATGTTGATTCCAGTTCCCATGGAGTCAATCGATTTGAAAAATGACTCTCAGAGCCAAAAATTGAAAGTAAAAAATACTTGTTTTTCTAGATTTGGAGTCAAAAGAGAGAGTCAAAAATTGGAAGTCATAACCCACTACTGCCACCACCCCCACCATCCACCACCCAGTACCCACCATTGCCGCCGCCACCACCACCACCACCACCCACAACCCACCACCACCGCCACCACCACCCACAACCCACCACCACCGCCACCACCACTACTACATTTGGAATTTATTCCAAATTCATT
Source organism: Protea cynaroides (assembly GCA_028583415.1). NCBI lineage: Eukaryota > Viridiplantae > Streptophyta > Magnoliopsida > Proteales > Proteaceae > Protea > Protea cynaroides. Next base: position 135,103,724 of record CM053276.1, read on the forward strand.
TTTACCAAATAATCTCCTGCTCTCAATGAGCTTTGGAATTGATTCCAGAGCAACGTTATCAAACAAGCTCTGCTCACAATAAGTTTTCAAAAAAAAAAATAGGAACTCAAAAATGACTCCAGAGTAAGAGTCAGGGAGCCAAAGTTAGAATGTTACCAAACAAGCACTAAACGGGAACATGTCAGACTTTCGCATCTGATTTAATCCAAATATTGGGAATATACTTGTAAACAGATAAAATTAGAATCTCAGATACTTTAGAAAACTATAAGGAAATAAATCCAGTTGTTGGGTACTTAGTTTTGTCAAGTGACTAATTTAATGGTGTGCAATGTTACCCGTTGACTGAGATTTGTTTCCTTAATTAGTTTTTAAAAATATCTGACCATATTGTTTTCCTTAAATCCTCTAAACTATATCTTGTAATAAAAAATTCCTTAGGCCAATCGGGGGCAATTTTTTTTATCAATAAATAAATAAATAAATAAAACCGTTGGAGAATATTTTCCCATAATCTTATACAAACCATAGATCATACATACTATCAACGTCAATATTGATACTTGTGATGCGATTTTCTTTTCTTGTGTTTAAAGAGAAATTAATAATCTAACTCATACTCTTGCTAGGAAAATCATCATTATTTTGGATTTAAATTGTCTTTTGCGAGGATATCTGTAGGAGACGCGATTGCATCTAGTCGATGCGCGACACGTGGGTGTCGATTGAATTTGAACCATCCAATCAGTACTAGTGCATAAGCCGACACCCTTCTAGAAGGTTTCATCTTATCAAATGGCTAGATGGTTTGAATTCAGTCGATGCTCACATGTTAGGCATCGATTGTATACAATCAAGTCTCCGACGGACCCCCGGTAGGAGACCATTTGAATAGTTTATTTTCAACGTGTCTTTGAGAATTAAATGTTATTGATGCCTGTAAGTAACCGTCCTGTTTCTCAATGGATTCTTTTTTGACCTAAAAAAAAAAAAAAAATCATGGACGATGGCAGATCTTCACGTGCCCATTACCTACAACAGATGCAAAGAAAATTACATGGGAAAGAAATCCTTGAATATCTATGTTACCCCGGGGTTAGGTGGCCACAGCGTGTTTATAAAATGGCTTCATACGTATCGTGTATCATTGCACTGCTTGTTTCTGCTCTGACTAAGTCCTGACTCCTTAGTAAGTCCGACCAAGAACTGATAGATTGTTGGCATATATGGCGCCAACAATAGCTCCGGTAGAGTCTAGAGTAGAGAGCTTGGCCAGCAGCGGCATCCAAGCCATTCCCAAAGAATACGTGCGTCCAAAGGAAGAGCTGACTAGCATTAACGACGTATTCGAAGAGGAGAAGAAGGTAGAGGGACCTCAGGTTCCTACCGTTGATTTAAAGGATTTGGATTCAGAGGAACCAATGGTGAGGGAGAAATGCAGGGAGGAGCTGAACAAAGCTGCAACGGAGTGGGGAGTGATGCATCTCGTCAACCATGGCATCTCTGAGGACCTCATCAACCGTGTCAGGGCTGCCGGGAAGACCTTCTTTGATCTCCCCGTGGAGGAGAAGGAGAAGTACGCCAACGATCAAGCTTCGGGAAAGATTGCAGGGTACGGAAGCAAGCTCGCAAACAATGCTAGTGGTCAGCTAGAGTGGGAAGACTACTTCTTCCACCTCATCTTCCCCGAAGACAAGCGTGACATGTCAATCTGGCCCAAGACACCAAGCGACTATACGTAAGTTATAAATTCTTCCAGGTGTTATTGTTTTGTGTCTAATGGAGTCCATTTAGTGTATGAGAGTTAGATTAGGTACTTAACATGTTTTGTTTGATCAATTGAACTGAATGAAACTGATACAGAGAGGCCACGAGCGAGTATGCAAAGCAGTTGAGGGCACTAGCGAGCAAGATCCTGTCGGTGCTGTCGTTGGGACTGGGATTGGAGGAGGGAAGACTGGAAAAAGAAGTGGGAGGCATGGAAGAACTGTTGCTGCAGATGAAGATCAACTACTACCCCAAGTGCCCCCAGCCGGAATTGGCTCTCGGCGTGGAAGCCCACACCGATGTCAGCGCTCTCACATTCATTCTCCACAACATGGTTCCTGGGCTGCAGCTCTTTTATGAGGGAAAGTGGGTAACGGCCAAGTGTGTTCCCAACTCCATCATCGTGCACATTGGAGACACCATCGAGATCCTGAGCAACCGCAAGTACAAGAGTATCCTCCACAGGGGACTCGTCAACAAGGAGAAGATTAGGATCTCTTGGGCCGTTTTCTGCGAGCCTCCCAAAGAAAAGATTATCCTCAAGCCGCTGCCGGAGGTTGTCACAGAGTCGGAGCCGGCGGTGTTCCCACCTCGAACCTTCGCTCAGCACATGCAGCACAAGCTCTTCAAGAAAACCCAGGAGGCACTCCTCACTAAATGAAGTCTTCAACCTAGCCTCCAGATCGATATGGTCTTTGTAATCGTATATCTTGCTTCTTGATGAGCTTATAAATTATAATGTTCTACTAAAGTTTCCGTTAATAATATGTAACAAGCTCGGTCGGAGGTTGGAAATTAATGTTTTCAGTAATGGAGACCTCTATTAATATCTTTCCTCAATAAAAAAACCATTCTCTTTGTGCGGAATTCCCTTTTTCTTTTCTTTTTTTTTCTTTTTTTTTTTTTTGAATTTTTAGATCATTTATTGCATAAGAAAAATAAATAAATAAATAAAATTACACACCCTCCAAAAGAGGAAACCTCTCTACCCACACCACACCATAGGAACAATAACCATCACCACCTCAATTACTATAAGTCGACCACCAACAATCTTTCAAGCGCTTTCAACCGCAATTTGCGTAGGTAGTCACGAGGGTGGTACTTAGCTACTTACCAATCACACAGAGGTTTGTTAGTTGTTACTGAAAGGCCAACTGTTCTTTTTACGTTGAAAAATGGCTCAGTTGTGAATGCAACATGCACATCATAAATTCCACAACCACAAAAGTGAGTGAGGTTTTAACAAAACATAACAATACACCAATCACCCTTAAAACTACTAGTGAAGTGAAGATGTGATTGAAAATAAATGTATAAGAATAATTTAATAAAATCTCATTTATTGTTAAAATTCAAAAGTAAATGTATAAAAAGCTAATACCTCAATTAAATTATCCTAAGGGTTAAATCATAATAGCACTCATCTCTATCCAATGCCAATACCTTAAACCATAGTTCTAAATCCAAATATTAGACATGGTATCAATCGTGTTCAAAACCAATTTCATCTGTATTGATTTGTTGTACAGATCCAATGGAAAACTAACACATGTCCAATCCTCATTAAAATATAATTAAAACAGGTTGGGCTTGAGGATCGAATTAGAGATCGACTAAGACTCAAACCGATACAAATTGACCAATCCAACTGATTCGATTTCGATACCAATACCTTGAACCATGGTTCTAAATCCAAGTATCAGACACAGTAACGTCCATGTCCAAAACCAATTCAAGTATAGATCCATCAGAAAACTACACATGTCTGATCCTTATTAAAATAGTATTAAAACAAACTGGGATCGAGAATCAAATCAAAAATCGACAAAGTCCCAAACCGATACAAATTAACCGTTCCACCCAATCCAATACCGATACCTTAAATCATGCTCATCAATTATCACAATAGGACAGATGGTGCAAAAAAACAAATCCTTTTCTTCCCATACTTATCACAACCCATCTTAATATTTGATTAACAAACCTTTTTATTTACCAAAAAAGAAAAAATTAACAAACATTTTTCTTCTCATACTTGTCACAATCCTTCATTCTTAATATTTAATTAAGAAAACTACTCACTAATATTTGTTAACCAACAATTAATATAATAAGTCAATCGGGGTGTAGAGAATAAAACAAGAAATCACTATATATATATATATATATATATATATAACGGGGGCACAGAAAACAGCTGCAATCTTAATTTCATTCTACAAATCAGTGAACTGTAATCAATGAACTAATGGTAAATTGAACTCAACCCCCACCCCAACATACGATGGATTTCGCTCTTTATGTCACAATCCAACACTGACCCCTCACAAAATACACAAATGAGAATGAGGCATTGACAGTTCATACTTCATGCCCTGCTCCAGACGAAGACAGCATCAATTCTTACAAAGGAAATGAATCAATGTGAATTAAAAACTAGAAGAATAACCAATATGTGGAAAAAAGTGAACGAATTTTTGCAGCATGGAAGATATGGAAGATAAGAGGGTGGACCTTCTCTTACTTCATGCATTTCAATCCAGACCCATCTTTCGTTGGGGCAAGAGGTAAGTGTACAACTGCTGTGCTAATCTAAGACGTACCCATGTGGCTTCTTCCATGTGCCCACTCATTCACTTATGTTGCAGCTGCGCATGTACGGGTGATTGTACTTGATATACTTTGTCCAATATGATCTGTACCTGGTCATGGCCAGTTCTAGCCACGGTTTCATGTTCCCATTATAGTGGACAACTGCTGCATTCTCGATCTCTCCTCGATTGATGCTTGGGTTATACCCTAACCCAAGCACATGCCACGATTTGTTCAGTGAATGTGTCAGCCCATAGAATGTAATCAGACCTGGGGGCAATGTTCCAAGCTTCCACAGCTCCCTATTTTCATTCTGATTCAAGGAAATGAACCAGAAGAGTTGTCAGACTATGTTATGTGTTGGCATGCAGGCGTATATATGTGTATATATGATAAAAGAGCAATAAACATGCAACCCATTGATAGGTCAAATACTCACCCTGTTCTGCCACATGTGGTAGATCCCAGTTATATCCCTCTTTTTCCATTCCTTTAGATCAAAGACATTCATCCCATATGCCCAACCACAAGCATTTGGATCAAAATTTCTTGAAATAAAGGGGTTGGAGAAATTGAGATACTTGTCAAACCGGTGGAAACTTTCACCACAGGTATCAACTGCTCCATTTACTTTCCCATGGAGATCCACTGACCACAACCCAGTCAAGTCCTTCTGAACAACAATGTCATCATCAAGAAAGAGGATCTTATCCAACTTGGGATAAATTTGCGGAAGGTAGAATCTCAGGTGGTTCAACATTGAAAGATATTTTGGATTCCTGTATTTCATATTTGAAGAACCAGCTGAGAGACTTGTTGGATGATCAGCCTTAAAATAGTACTCTTTCATGGCAGCAGACTCGAGTTGACGAAGAACCGGACAGTAGGATGAGTTCAACCATTTGAAGTCATCAACATTTTCGACATGGATGGTGGCTTTTCCAGGTGGATTCAACAGAAACCACATATTCATGGCTCCAAAGTTAAGTTTATCAGTCACCAGATGGAATACATGCTTCTCAGGTTCCTGAAATCCATCAAAGAAGCATTTATCTAGTGATGGAAACAAAGTGCTGATAGACAACCCATAACAAGAGTTCGGTCATGTTATGGAAGTATTTCAAATCCTAAAGAAGAAGCAGAACTCATGCCATTGTATAACCAGAATAACAAAAGATTCAATTGCTTCAGCCTTCACCTTAGCATTCATGATGGTGGAGTTGACAACAACTGATGCAGCCAAGACGTTGTCAGAGAAAAGAGCATAGTGGAAAAGGTTTGGATTTTCCAAATTCTCGCTTCTTGGGAACCTTCTCTTCTCAGGTGGAAGGAGGAAGTAGCTTATAGTTAAACGCATTGACAGGCAATGGATCCCATTCGGAATTGTCTTTGCTGCTAATTGGCTTAGGAATGTGCTCTGCTTCTTCAAGCTCCTCACCTGTTCATCAGCCGATTGAAGCATTGTTCTCAGCTTTCGAGTAACCAATTGGCAGCCATAGAGCTGTTCTCTTGCTTTAGACAACACTTGACCCATGGCTTTGATTTTCTCAGGGGCACTAGAAATAAAGAATGCAATAGAAAAGTGCACCATGTAAATATGGAGGACAGGAACACTTAGAAACCAGAAAGCAAATAAGCATTTTAAGAGAAATTGCACCTTGAAAATGTTATTACCTGCGGCTCAAATCAGCATCAGCATTGGCCTCTCCAAGGGCATGTTGGCTTTCTTTGAGCCTTGCCAAAAGGTCCTGGTGTAGGTCAAGCTTGTTCTTCATCTTTGCAATGCTTGCATAAACCCTAGCCATAATCATTTGATCTCGCATCAAGCGTACTGTTGAGTCCGAATTCTCATTATCATTCTCACGCCTCCATATGCTGTACTTCCCCAAAACTGAAGAGTCAACAGCCTTTGAACGTTCAATGGCAGCATTTTCTAGCTTAACAATTGCTTCATCATCTTGGTGGACCAACTCAGCTGCCCGTTTTTCACGCCTTTTCTCTCTCAATTTCTGCATGAAGCTTAAACTAATAAAAACAACTACAAAAAAATTATAGAATAGAAATTTAGCCATAAGCCAGTAGAGTAATATTACAGACCAAACATCAGTATTTGCTTCTCAATCCTCCAGGTCATGAGTTCAATCAAATCCACAAAATTATAAGCATAGCAAGAAACACTAAAAAACAGTATTTACCCTTCGGGCTGATTTTTCAGGAGTATCAGGAAACCGAGGACTCCCATCTGCGTCAAATAAGTATCGTTTGAATACCACCACCGTGTAAAGGGAACACCAATATAGCTAAGAAAGAAAAATGATTCCCAAGATACAAATAACAACCTGTTGTAAAATTTTCTGGTTTGACTTGAGGAGTTTCTTGTTCTATGTTTGTAACTATTTGGTTCAGCTACAAAGACAAACACAAAGAACACATCAAAGTATCAAAATCTGTAACTTGACTTGGTTATGGAATAAGAATGGAAAAAGCAATCAAGGCAGAAATACGAAACTAAACCCAACAAGCATTTACTTTATTCTTGTCAGAATTCGCCAGACCCATAACTTTCCACGAAGAAGACACAGTATTGTTTCTAAAAAAATCAAGGCTCCATGGTCCCATGTCATCTATGTTTGCGGTAATCGTATCAATGACCTGTCACCATTCTTTAATTAGGATCTGGCCCTTGTTAAAAACCATCACTTAAATGATAAATGAGAAAAAAGCATCCCCTAAACTTAGAGATGTAATAAACTCCCACTTGCCTCTTTCGAGAAAATTGATTTTATGTGTTGCATCGCCAACCGTTCTCGCCAATCTGTACTCTGCACCCACTCACCCAAATTTCAAGAATTGGAAAAGAAAAAGGGCAATGGGGACCCATAATCCAACATAAGATCAGAGCATTAAAAAAGAGACATGTTCAGAATAGCTACCTGTAAATTAGTGCCAGTTTGGATTCCGTTAGAATCTGCTCAATAAATAAATTAATTAGTTCAAATATATATAAATGAAAGGAAAAAAAAAGGGTAGGGACAAAATCACATCTATAAATGCAGTCATTAGTTTCCTGATATCTTCACAGTGGATTCTTATGCACAAGTTAATGCATCATTTAGCAACAATCATGGAAGTTCCTTGCTCAAGAAACTCGAAAAAGGACTGTTAGCATAAACTCCAGTAATTATCAACCATGTCAGTCAACCAAGATTCCGAGAACATGAAATTCCAAAACTCTTCTTAGTAACAATACTCGCACAGATTTCGAGGACTGCAAATACTAGGATTAATTTAATTGAAAACATCTCTCTCTCTCTCTCTCTCTCCCCCCAATGGGGGAGTTTATTGGGGAAAGGGGGTTGGGGAATAAGAGAATCCTCTTTAAGATTTCTATTTTTCACCTTTCATCTGCAACAAACTTTTTTGAGATTTATATTCAACTCAAGGTGCATGCCATACAACACCGATTCCCATTTCATCCTACCTGTAACAAAATAGAAAAATTAAGAGAAGATGGAGAGAATCAATGTGTACTGCTCCTCTCCTTGTAACTTGTATTTATAGAAAATAGAAAACAACTATTAGATAGGATCAAGGACTGAACAAGTCAGAGTCCTAGTCACAAACTAAAGACAAGGTAAACTCAAAATGGGAAAAGGAAACTAACGAGCCTAATTGATAAAGCAAACTAATAAACTAATTAGGAGTTCATATACTAATAGGAGTCCAAGCCCTAGAAACTAGCACTAACTACTTTGACTAAGTCAAAGCAGTGTACGGTTACAATTTTATTATGCTAACACTCCCCTCAAGCTGAAGTATAGGGGAATGTGAGAGCTTCAGCTTGAAACAATGTAGCAGCAGAAGCAGCATTTGTAGTAGTAGTAGTAGCGGTAGTAATGGCAAAAATAGTAGTAGTAGCAGCAGCAGTAGTAGTAATACAGTATATATCACTATGAACCAAGTAGTAGTAACAGCACAGTATATAGATCACCGTGAACCAAGTAGTAGTAGCAGCAGTAGGAGCAGGAGCAGCAATAATAGTGGCTACACACCTAACGGAGAACCTTAAACGACTTTCAAAACGGCAACCAGGTGATTGCTCTGATACCATATAACAAAATAGAAAAATAAGAGAAGATGGAAGAATCAATGTGTACTGCTCTTCTCCTTGTAGCTTGTACTTATAGAAATAAAAAACAACTATAAGACATGATCTAGGACTCTGTAAGTCAGTATCCTAGTCACAAACTAAAGACAAAGTAAATTCAAAATAGAAAAAAGAAACTAACAAGCCTAATTAATAAAGCAAACTAACAAACTAATTAGGAGTTCAAGTCCTAGAAACCAGCACTAACTACTTTGACTAAGTCAAAGCAGTGTACAGTTACAATTTTATTACGCTAACACTATCCAATTCCAGTAACTTAACACGCAATATGTGTTGAAAAAATAGTAGTAGAAAACTGCTCTCTCTCTCTCTCTCTCTCTCTCTCTTTGGGGGGAGGGGGTTTGGTTACTATGAAGGTTTTTGTGGAAAGGTACACTAACGATTCACCTATGACTAGACTGCACATGACAGACATAGCATACTATGGGTATTTCCAACAAAACAAGGTCTTGATTTCCAGTAACATTTTAAAGAGCAAACATTTTCTTGGGGCATCAGACTAGAGAACAAACACTTTCTTTAAGAAGTTGTGACAATGGAAACACAAATGAACTACAACTCTATAACTTCAAGAATGCATGATCAAAACAGTAATGAAATAAACGGAGAGTACTGCATTAAAAGAAGAATAAGAATATAGGACAATGAGATGCATGCTGACCAGATTTGGATGGGGAAATAAGAAGGCTTCAGAGAATACGATGAAGACGATCACCTACTTTTACAAAAATTGTTCAACCTGAGACATATGCTCCAGCCAATAGAAGGATGTACACAAGTATCAAGAAAACTGGACTATGATGATATAAAAAACATTAGTATGATATGCAATGAACCCTCCGAGGAAAAAGGAAGAAGCTGGAAAATATCCTCCTCAGCCAAATAACTGCCATGTTATTAGCTAAACTTTGATTTAAATAAAACAAGATGTTTACTGCAAACGCATCCTGATTTCCAATTAAAAGATGAGAAAATTTCTTTATTGCTGTAATAAAATAGAAAATAAGAGAATATGGAGAAAATCAATGTGTATTCCTCACTTCTTAGCAGTCACTATTTATAGACAAAATAAAAAGGGTAAAATGATAGGTCTAGGACTCCAGAAGACAAAAGAATCCTAGTTACAAAGTAAATAGGAGTTCTACATGTCAACATGATAAGAACTCTCATGACTAAGAAGATAAAGATAAACAGTCCTATTCTAATTAAGAAGAAGGGAACTCCACAAGGGAGGGTGGAGTTTCAATTACATTAAGAGAGTAAAAGAGGATAAGAGATAAGAAACTAATTATCTGCTGCCACCTATCCAATGAGTCAATATCCGCTGGTTTGACTTTGACAAGTCAAACCAGCAACCACTTGTCTTCTGATGCATCTAGAATAGGCCTACAAATGGGCTCATATTCTTCTATTTCTATCGTTGGCTAACAATTGCTTTTCTTGAACTACATCCTACTGAAAGCATAACTAGAATCACCCCCACCCCAAAGACTACTGATATTTAAGAGAGATCGATTTCTAGACCATGGAGGCTTCTTAAACTTCGCTTGGGTTGCTTGGCCCCAAGGAACCCAAGAGAAAATGACAGCTCTAATCAGAATGGACCCCCAATCCCTCACATTCTGGGCTTCAAGCTGAGGAACCATCAAAACTTTATCTCAATAACAGCTCAGTGAGGGTGCTACGCAACAAAAGAACTATGACGATCAAGAGCTGAACTAAGAACCAGACTCCACTGTCATAATACTCTGCAGAAAGGATTCATACGCAGCTGTTGTGCAAACCCTTTCCCCATGCCCACCCTTTTATTTTTACTTTTTTTTTTCTGGTGACCATGTGGACAAGAATATTAGCATCCTGACAGTTGGGTAGACTAGGAATTCCTCGTATAAAGCACATCTACAATTTGGTGGCTTATCTCATCCTTGTGATTGGCAGTTAGCAGATCAGCTTGGCCATCCCGCGCGCAACAAGCAGCGAGGTTGTCCGGAGCTAAGCCAGTGTGCAAATCAGCTTCGTTGTAGGAGTGCCATATTAAGGTTGTTGTGAACATGCAACCAGTGAGCTAGAAAGGAGCACCTTGGACAATTTTTTTTTCCACCTCAACCATAAGGCCCACCATGTATGCAGTTTTTTCCTAATTTTTTCAATGCTCCCTGTTTCAAGATTTTTCAAAGCACTATAACTGACACGTGGACAAGCCAAATTAGTCTAGAATTTAACACACGATCGATGATGATTTGGACATCATGCCCACTGGATTCACTACTAAACTAGCTTCCAAATGGCAGTTATAGGGAGGCATGTGGGAAAGGATTCCTGCCAAGGTTGTCACATGACAAGGCAACCCAAGGCGTTGGAGGGTCTCCAAACGCCAAAGGCGCCTAAACGGCTAGGCGGCGCCTTGACAACACCGGTTCCTGCAATGGGCATGTGAAGACATTACCCCTATATTTACAAGTGCTTATAGTCCATTGCACTACTCCAATGTTAAAACACAAGAGGCAATTGAAAGCTACCAAATTTATATTGCCAATGATACCAAAAGCGTTCAAGAACTCACATTGAAAATGAATGAAGAATTTCATGCATATTTCTATCATTCATGCACACTATACAAATAAAAAAGGATGGAGCTTCATTCTACTTTCCCTTTTTAGATGAATTAGAGGTATTGATTCTTCCTCGATATAATAAGCAAAATATTTCAGTTCGGAGAGTAACAAACAATTTTTCAACATAAAAGCCACTTAACAGAGGCAACATTCTGAAGCGAGACACAGAGAAGAATAAACCTTTATACTCAAGCTTATGATAGAGTTCCAAGAGAGTTAATCTGGCATGTACTAGAGAAGAAAAGTGCTTCAAGCAAATATGTGGACATAGTTAAGGATAAGAATTATAATGTGGTGACTAGTGTGTAAAACATGGGACGTCAAGGCAGTGAATTCTCAATCACAATGAGGTTACATCAAGGATCAGCTTTAAGCCTTTATCTGTTTGCCCTCATTATGGATGATTTAACCAGAGACATTCAATATGAAGTTCCTTGGTGCATTTTTTTGCTGATGATATTGTTTTGGTGGATGAGACAAAAGCAGGGATTAATGCCAAGTTGGAGTTATGAAGATCAACATTGAAATCAAAGGGTTTTAAGATAAGTAAAACGAAGACAGAATATATGGTGTGTAACTTTAGTCACACAAGGACGGATAATGAAGTGGTGAATATTCTTAAGAGAGAGATACAACAAAGTGATCATTTTAGGTATCTAGGTTCAATCATAGATCAAGAAGGAGATATAGAGGATGATGTTTCACATAGGATTAAAATAGGATGGATGAAGTGGAGAGGTGTGTCTAGAGTAATGTGTGATCAACGTATTCCTTTAAAACTTAAAAAAAAAAATTTATAGGACAGTTATTCGACCGGCTATTATGTATGGTGTGGAATGTTGGGCAATTAAGAAGCATCATATAGTTAAACTTAGTGTAGCTGAGATGATGATGTTGAGATGGATGTATGGTAAAACTAGGAAGGATAAGATAAGGAATGATCGTATTAGAGCTGATTTGAGAGTAGCGCTGATACATGATAAACTACGAGAAAGTCATTTGAAATGGTATGGCTATGTTCAACGGAGGCCGTTAGATGCTCCAGTATGGAGGAGTGATTTGATTCAGATTGAATGATCTAAATGAACTAGGGGCAGACCTATGATTGACCCTAAGGGAGGTGGTAAAGAAAGACATGCATAGCTTAGGCCTTGTTTCAAGTATGACATCGAACAGAGTTAATTGGAAGCCCAGAATCCATGTAGCTGACACTATTTAGTTGGGATAAGGCTTTGTTGTTGTTGTTGCTCAGGCATCCATACCCTCAAGATCTATACCCTCAAGTAGCTAATATTTCTGCATAGGTAACTATTTTTCAGCAACCCCAAAAAACAAATTTATAAATAAATATCTCTAGCTACATCCACTCCCCAAGAAATCAATAAAAAAAAATTCCAAGAAAACAAGGGAAAGCCTCAAAATACTATGCAGGAAGGTCCAAAGATATACATAACCTCCGGAACTGGGGGAACCAATGCATAACATAATAAAGTGTTACCCCAGCTAAATTCCACCAAAAAATAATCATATTCCATAGGCAGTCAGGCAACAGCATAAAGAAGGAAGACAAATTTCCAAGTTCTGGCTGACTAGCAAGGTCTCAGGTTGTAGCGAGATTACTATATGGACTTTAGATAATTAGGAGTTGAATCCAGTTTTCTTGTGGAGTTTCTTTTTCTTTTCTTTTTATTTGTTTAAGAAGCCTCCATAGATGTTGCTATATTTGTAACTGGAGACAATGTAGAATGTTTGAGTCTTTAGGTTCAAATAAGAATTTTAGTGATGCAGCTACAACCCACGGAAAGGGTAAGAGGATAGCTCACGGTTTGGACTGGATTCTTCTTATGTTCATTTGTTCATGTCAAGGGCTTGCTTTATATTTAAGTGGGCTTAAGTTAGTTTAGTCTGTTACTTAAACGCTTTATTTGTAAGGCCGATTTATGAGGCACATTGGTTTTGAATGCCCTTAATTACAGCACATTAGGATAGCTTAGCTATCAAGTTATTAGTGGATAAGTTTTTTAAGAGTTTTAATTGTGTTTTAACTTGGGTTTCATCAGTCCACACACGTAAGGAAGCATAGCCCATTCGACCTCTGTTTTGGGGGTTGCTATTAAACAATGTAAGGGGTTAACAAGCTCCCGATTATGATAATGAAGTTTTGTTGAATTGTTTTGGGAAAGTTATGGCCAGTAACTAGCAAGGTGTCAGACTGTACTGCAAATTCTTTTCTCTCCCTATTCATTTGGGAAGCACTTGAAGAAGTTACAAAATTTGTGATTGGAGTCAAATCTTAGGATTGCAATTTGGAGGTGAGACTTGGACAAAACATGAACATATGAATCACTAAAAAAGTTGGAATTTTGTTGGAGAAATAAAAAATAAAAAATATAAAAAAATAAAAACTAATTTAACTCTCCAAAATAAAACTTTAAAGTTGGGTGGATTTCTAGGGTTTTAGATAGAACAAAGTTTTGGGGATTTAAAGCAGTGCAGAAAAGGTAAAAATACGCTATGCAGTTGGCATAGATGGTGACTGAAATGTGTTTCAACCAATAAAGATTGATTGAAATCCAGACGGGAAACATGCCTTTTGGTGGCTGTTGCCAAGGTTTAAAGATGAAAGGCCAGGGTTTAATTCTGGTTGAGTGTATGGTGGAGCAATATATTTGAACGATGGGTTCGTGAAGTAACAAGGGTTGGCAAGGGCTAACAGAAAAACATAGAATTCTTGGAGGGGAAGTGTAATTAGAAGAAGAAGAAAGGAGTAACAAGACAACACAAAGTGGAAGCAAAGGCATCACACACTTGTGCATGTGAAAAAAATTTCTAGAAACCCTAACGTAAAAGCCTATGCAGAGAAACCTAATTAGGACTTTTAGGATTAACACTAGGGATTAATGATTATAGTATTCATATGGAAGGATCAGCAACCAGACAGTAATAGCTCGATATCGGTAGTGGATCCAGCATCCCACTGTGTATAAGTAGAAGGATTTGTCCCACCTTAAACTGATCCTAATCCAGCAAGCATTGTCGCTACCAACCAATCCTTGGAACCATGCTAGCAAGAGAAGCCAAAAATATCTGAAATACACAAGAAACAAAAGAATTTAAGTTGCATCTTGTCGACCTAGTACTTCAATCCTAATCAACAGATTCTTAAATGTTTTAAATCCTTGTTAAACAGGTTTAAAGAAACCCATTTCCTTCTTCCAATCTCCTGTGTTCCTTATTGCATCCGAGAATTTGGGTACTCTATCTACCCAAAGTAACTTTTCTTAAATTTTGGACAATATCAGTGTAATTATTTGGCATTCAAAGCAATTTCATAATCAAATTTTGATGCCACAGCCCCACAGTTGAGTTCCTATCATGAACTCTAATGTAAGACTGATTTGAACGGTCAAACAGTCCCAAGGAGCAAAATCTTATTCAAAAAATCTGCCCAGATTCTCAGAAATAGCAATAAAGTAATGCAGAAACATCTTGAGGAACTGGAGAGCAGCAACCAATAGGAAACAGAACATTAGATGATCCAGGGCTTCCCACCGCAAGGTGTCAACTGGATCGAACACCAATCCCTATCTTTTATCAAACACAAGGTTCTCCATTGGAGAAAAGGCAACAACCAATATTTCATTCATCAAATTCGTGCTCAGGCCTGTAGCCCTTTACAAACCGATATTGAAGACTTAAAAAATTAGTCCTAGAACTCCTCCAGACAATAACTTACCTTGGAGATAGTTTATTTCTAATAGAACTCTAACTAAAATAAAGGAAAGTAACCTAAAACACTAAAAACACTTAAAAGCAATAAAAGACTTAAAGCAATAAAAGTCTTATCCAACTAGATATAAACTTATCTACCTAAACTTGGGATGCTAAAACACTAATCCCATACTCCTACCTTATACCCATAGTTTAGGCCAAATGAAAGTGGCCTATTACGATGACAACTCATGAGATCAAAGGCCCAACATACATATAACCCAATCCAAGACTTATTTCCACTAAAATAAGTCAAATCCGGTATCGTATCTACAGCACTTGTTCATTGAACAGATATAACTCCAAAATTTTGCTAGGAACCTATCACAGGGAGAAATTAATTGTGTTGCCAAATACATGAACCACCACTCGAATTTTGAATCTTTGATCATCAAGTTATCAACAATAAGGACACATTTCAAGCATCATCATTTAGACATTACCCTTTTTTAAGCTATGGCCTTGCTTAAGTGGTAAAGTCTATGTCTTGACACCACAAGGGGGCTAAAATCATATCTTCAACCGCTAAGCTATCAATCCTTAAGCTACTTGTCAACCATAACCCCATTTTCTCCCAGAAAAGTGAAAACCTTTAGCCTCTACTTATCTTCGCAATAGAACTCCCCGAAAACTTCAGTTAGGGATGTAAATTTGGGACCAGAACTGCATAACGGACTGGAACCGACCCACTAGGAACTGGGACCCTCCCACCCATTAGCTAATTGGGACCAATCTGAGATTAGATTTTGGAACAGATTACTTATCAGAATGGGCTGATTCTGAGGCCCAACAGGCCTAGAACTGAAAGACCAATTAAGAACTGTTGGGCTGGTACCGCCAAAACTGTTTTAATAACATATATAAAGTTATAGCCATATAAAAAACACCTTCACTTGGTTGATGCTTTGAGTGGGGTACATATAAGTGCTACTCCAACTTAAGTATCTTCTAACACTCAAACTCAAGTTAATGAGTGATGGATAACAGACACGTATGATATTCAACTTGAGGGTGCGCTATATTTTCATTTTAAATGTTCCTTGGTTTTTTGATATTTTGTTAATTGAAAATATTGCAATTTTCAATACGCATGAACTCTTTTGTGATTTTGAAAGGTTGGTGATACTGATGTCAAAGATATAAAGTGATATTGAGATTACCTTTTTTTTCTTCGGGATTTAACAAATTCAGATATAGTTTAGTGATATGGGGTTGTTAATTTGGGTTGGAAAATATTTATCTGATTGACTTGTATCGTTCATTAGAATTTTGGAATTTTGAATTTATTTGATTGTTAGGAACGAATCATTTTTAAGTATTTTATTCATATTTAAATTCCTATGTTTTATAGATGGATATTTGATTATTTGTATACGCAGGAATGGGTATTTGGTTAGAATTTTTAGGCAAGCATTTTGAAATTTGGATATTCTAATAGTTCCTAGAACCGATTAGTGTCTGGAAGCATCCCACCCATTAATAATCAATACTAGGAGTTAGGTTTGGAACCGGTTAACTTAACGGGACGGTTCTAAGAGTGACCCCATAGGACCAAAACCAGCAAGGAACCATCCCAATTTACAACCTTATCTTCAGTGCATTTTGGTTCTATGCAACAGATAAACACTGATCATTCCAAGGTAGAGGACTTAAACGGTGCAGGTTGAGGCTCTTTGATACTGCAAGGGTATTCCAAGAAGCAAGAATGGAATTAAAAAGTTGCAGAAACAATACAAAGTTTATCTACTTCAAGGGTAGACACCTCTTCAGGGAAACAAGAAGAAGACTTAATTCTGTTCATATCCTATCTAATACTTCCTCTTCCTACTTATATTTTCTTCAACCAAACTTTAACTGTATTCTGTTACAAACATTCCCATCCTAACTACCCATGTAATAGTATCTAAGTCTTGTGGTTTCATCACAATTCCTCCTCCCTCTCCTTGGCTCTGTTATCTCATCGTCCTTCTATGGTTTGTTTGTTGTAACAATACTACCCGCTGCCGAAGAAACCTTCTCCTCAAGGTTGAAATCTGGAAAATGAGATCGAATAAGCTCCGTATCTTCCCAAGTGCTCTCTTCCGGCAGAAGTCCTTGCCATTGGAGCTGTGAAATAGTCACACCCTTGCGTTTAATATTGTGATCTTGTATGACAGCCACAGGCTTAAGTCCATCACTCGAATTAGTGAGCAGCAGTGCTAACGGTGTAGTTTGGGTCTGCGGATCGCCGTTACAGCGCTTGAGAACAGAGATATGAAAGACAGGGTGAATCCGAGCTGCCGACAGCAGGTCCAGTCGGTAAGCTACCGAGCATATTTGTTTTGTAACACGAAACAGACCAAAGAACCATCTACCAAGCTTCTAATTTAGCCGCAACGCGACCGAATGCTGCCTATAAGGCTGAAGTTTAACAAAAACCCAATCATCCACAGCAAACTGAATAGCAATCCGCCATTTGTCACTCTATATTTTCATGCGGTGCTGAGCCTTTAGCAAATTGGTCTTTAACAACTGTAAGATTTCATCCCGTTGACCGAGTTCCTGGAGAACAGTGTCGTTGTTCGAAGAGTCACGCGGAAACTAGGATAACTCCGGCGGAGTCCAATCATAAAGCACCTAGAAGGGTGTCATTCCAATTGCCGAATGAAAGGAGGTATTGTACCAGAACTCTACCTAAGGCAAGAATGTTACCATCACTATGATTCATCATAGACGAAACTTCACAGGTAGATTTCAAGACAGCGGTTCAAAACCCTTGATTGTCCGTCTGTTTGCGGATGATACGCACTACTCATTGTTAAAGTAGTCCCCTGTAATCGAAACAGTTCCTGCCAAAAGGAACTCAAAAACAGAGGGTCTCTGTCGCTTACAATGGTACATGGGATCCCATGTAATTTCACAATTTCTATGAGGGATACATTGGCCACCTTAGTATAGGGGCTGGGAAGAGTGCAAAATGTGCATACTTTAAAAGTCTATCGATGACAACCAGTATAGCTGATTTTCCATGTGAAACAGGGAGACTTGTTATAAAATCCATCGCACTATCCTCCCAGACTTGGTTCAGTATTGGTAATGGTTGTAGGAGAGCTGCTGGAGATTGGTTAATCGCCTTAACCTGCTGACAGATTTGGCATTCGAAAACGAATTGGTGAACCTGAGAGCGCATATGTTTCTAGAAAAAAACACGCAGAGAGTTGGAAATAAGTGTGATGTATGCCAACATGACCACCACGAGGAGTGGAGTGAAACTCAGTGAGTAATAGTTTACACAGATGGAATCCGCAAGGATGACGAAGCGGTTCTGATTATACAGCAAAGAGTCACAAATTGCATAGCCCAAAAATGCCATAGAATCGATGGCCTGACCCTGACATATACTGTTCAGTTTGATACTCGAGGGATTTTCTCTGCATAATTGGTCGATGAAAGTAAATTGGACACCAGACAGAGCAAAGAACCTGTGACCCGTTACCGGAATCCGCAATAAACCATCAGCCGTTGTATTTTCATTCCCTGGCTTATACAATATCTCGAAATGCAATCCAAGTAGCTTGATTAAGAACTGTTGTTGCTCTAGCGTTTGAATCGTCTGCCTCATAAGGTTCTTTAAGCTTCGTTGATCAGTATGAATAAAAATTTCCTACCCAAGAGGTATTGTCGCCACTTTAAAACCGCCATAGTTATAGCAAACATTTCCCAGCTGTAAGCCGAGGCGGCTTGCATCCTCAAAGAGAGCTTCCTACCAAAGAAGGCTAATGGCTTATTAGCCTGCATGAGAACAGCACTGATTCCAAACCCGTATGCATCTGTTTCCACCACAAAAGGGAGTTCAAAATTAGGTAAGGCGAGGACGGGGGGTTGTGGTTATTGTTTGCTGTAATTGAATAAAGGCTTTCTAAGCTACTTCAAACAACCGAAAAGCCTCCTTTCGTAACAGCTCAGTTAATGGGGCCGCGATGTGCGCATACTGGTGAACAAAGCGTCGGTAATATCCAGTTAGACCCAGAAATCCCTGTAGTTCTTTGACGTTTCGAGGAATCAGCCAGGCTAGAACCGCTAAGATTTTTTATGGGTCCATGGCCACACCATTTCTCGATACGAAATGGCCCAAGTATTCTCCTGTTTGTTGCCCAAAGAAGCATTTAGATTGTTTGGCAAAAAGGCAGTGGTCATAGAGAACTTGTAATACCGAAGCGAGATGTGTGAGGTGAACCAACCAGGAAGCACTATACACCAAGAAGCCGTCAAAGAACACCAAAACAAATTGCCGTAGAAAAGGCCGAAACACTGAATGCATGAGTGCTTGAAAGGTCGAAGGTGCATTCGTTAAGCCAAAAGGCATAACGAAAATTCATAATGCCCCTCATGTGTCCGGAAGGCAGTCTTATGTGTATCGGCTGGGTTAACCCGAATTTGATGGTAACTAGCACGTAAATCCAATTTTGAAAAAAAAAAAAAAAACAAAAAAAAAAAAAAGAAAAGAGCAACATGGAGTTCATTGGTGGTAGGAATTAGAAATCGATCCCGTATCGTTATCACATTCAAGGCGCGATAATCAATGCAAACGCCATGCTCCTTTTTTTTTTTTTTACTAATAAAATTGGAGAAGAGAATGGGCTGGTTTTGGTCTGAATAATACCTTCCTGTAACATTTTGGTAACCATCTTCTCAATCTCTCCCTTCTGAAAATGCAAATATCTATACAGCTGAATGTTTGTAGGCTGTGCACCTGATTGTAGATGAATTTCATGATCAAACTGCCAACTTGGTGGAAGAATCGTAGGAGTTACAAAAACTGCAAAAAATTTCTCCAATAATGTTGTAAGCCCGACATTTACTTGGGCAGGCAGTATACTTACAGAGGTGGTGGGCAGTGTATACTGATTACTGAACCTCAAGTTGAAATAATGCAGCGAGGCCATAGGTTTCAGCTAGTCTCCACAAGGCATTGCAAGTGACTGGAATGCTGATTATGTAATGTGAAGGATAGAGTCAGTTGTTGGCGGGTCCTAGTTGTAAAAGCCATTGAACTCCAAGCACTAATTCTGCCCCTTGAATTGGCAATAGGAAGACAACAATAACAACTTGATGACCTTGAACAATCACTAGAAGCTGACTGATAAATCCATCATTGTGCAACCGTTCACCACTTCCGACCATAACGGACATGCAGGGTTCAATAGCCATGATCAAACCTAGATGATGAGCCATCCGACTTTGGAGGAAGTTATGAGTACTGCCCCCATCGACCAAAATTTGAACATCAGAACCCTCGATGGAACAAGAGAAATGCAGCATGTGGAGAGAGGCTTGGCCAGCCAAAGCATGGTAAGAAATCTCAGGTTGTTCACATGGTACTTGATCCACAAAATTTCAGGTCTTACCGCTGGAATTTCATCACAAAAAACCTCTTCTGTCGTCGGATCCAATTCAACATCCAGAAGGAAAAGTTGTCGGTTCTTGCAATAAAGTCAGCCGGGCCGGTGGAATTTCTCCCATGCATGGCACATAACGACGGCACTATTCTGCAAATTTCGCCTCTTGTAATTGAGCCAACCCAACTACCTGAGACAATGTGGAAGGGCGAAAAGCCATAACCTCACTTCGTATATCGGAACGAAGACCAGAGACAAAACAACTAATCAAGAACGAGGTAGAAATGTTGGTCGTTAGATTCAAAAAGGTTTCAAATTGAGTTTGATAGTCTGAAACAAAGGACGTTTGCGCAAGTTTGGATAGGGTGCCCTAATGATCTTCAAACCCCAATGGGCCAAAGCGAACCTCTAGGGCTTTGGTAAAAGTCTGTCAAGTAAAGAACTCACCATTACGATGCATCCACTAGAACCACTGAAGATCCTTACAATCCATATGAAACGATGATACCAACAAACTCTACTCGTCTGAAGTGTTATGATAAGCAAAGGACCTTTCCACTTTAAAAAATCCAGCCTAGAGGATTAGTTCTGTCGAGTCTTGGGCAATATAAACGGATGGATCGAAGACGCTCCAGAGAAGAGTTACTAGTGGCAAAAGATGCAGGGTATCCTAGAACATCTGTAGAGGAGGAAGAGGTTCCCATACGGAGAACCTGTTCCAAGTGGCCATCCATTGTCGTAAACCGAAGAACAAGTTCAGAGAAAGCATGTTGATGGTCGCCCAGCATCGACTGCAGTGAATCAAGACGCTGAGTTTGTACTGCTGAAGAGTCATGAAGCTGTTTGATTGACTCGTCGAGCAAACGGAATCGGGTGCTATCGGCCATGCCAGAAACAATGAAATCACCAAATGATACCGCAAGGGTATTCCAAAAATCAAGAATGGAATTAAGAAGTTCCAAAAACAATATAAAGTTTATCTACTTCGAGGGTAGACACCTCCTCAAATAAATAGAAGAAGACTTAATTCTGTTCATATCCTATCTAACACTTCTTCTTCCTACTTATACTTTCTTCAACCGAACTCTAACTGTATTCTGTTACAAATATTCCCATCCAAACTACCCATGTAATAGTCTCTAAGTCTTGTGGGTTTATAACTTTATCACAATTCCTCCTCCTCTCCTTGGCTCTGTTATCTCATCGTCCTTTTATGGTTTGTTTGCTAAAACACTCTTGAAGCAGAAGGGATGCCAAAGTCAACAAGGTTACAGGAAGTGATACAAACCCTGAAAAATGATGATTTAACAGAAGAGATTGCCCTAGATACTGTGGAATGACAGAAAACGATACATGTAGCTGAGCCAAACTGGTTTTTGTAAATAATTCTTCTATTTTGACTCCCCGAGTTTTTGTGAGTGACGAAGTTCTCAAAGTATTCGAAGTTGTATAAATTAAACAGTTCAACAAAAACAAAATTTCAAGTACACCCACATCGCCAGCCCAAAGTACATAATTCAAAATCAGTCGTGGCAAAAATTAGAAACACAAAGGATTTACCCTTATGTTGGTTGCATAGTTGTTCTCGTAAAAAGCTGCCAAGTTAAGGTAACTCAACAGAGGCAGAACCACTTTTTCCCGTTCTCTGGTTGACAAGAACAATCTGGTTTTCTTTTCTTTATGTTTTCCTTAATTTCTCTTGTTTACCACGCGAGAGTTTGAGGAGATTCAAAGAGCCGACTAATCAAGGTGAGATCGAGAAAACTAATAGAGATTATAACGCCATTACAAATTAATGAAAAATCGTATTCTTAACACCAAATCAAGAAAAGGAAAATGCACAACAGGAGTAGAGAGGAAACCAACCGATTATGGTGGTGGTGTGGATACTCCGTCCGATGAGGAAAAGCAAGGGCGAGAAAATTGCAAAGAATAGGAGAATTACGACAGGTACACGACACCAACCGCTTCTGTTCCTCTGGAGGGCAGCACCAGAGGATCCCCGTTTCAAAGCCATCGTCGCTTAGTCAGATCAAAACCACCTTCTAAGGTCAGGGACGAGACAAAATAAAAAGAGTCATTGAAATAAGAAGGAAAAGATAGATTAAAAGAAAAACAAAGTAAATAACGGGTGAATTGCAGTACAGATCTCTACCTAGTCCGACCTCAGGCGCTTAGATAGTTAGAATCGCTAAACGTCATCTCGAGAAGGAAAAGAGATAAGGTAATGGGAGAAAATAAGGGATCGGAGACGAAGGCGCCACGCCAATATGACACTAGTTCAAGAACGGGAGGATTTCAATATCAATTCAGAAACGAATTGCGAAGGAAACGAAGCAATGTGTGAGAGCCAGACTTAGACAGTGTGAGGAGTATCGCTGTGTGAGTCTGAAACTCAGAGGAAGGGGAAAGATGAAAGCAATGGAATTGTTGTTTTAAGGAAATAAAATGAAAGGAAACGACCAAATTGCAAGAAAGAGGGCGTCGGGCGAGGACTGAGGAGGCGTAGAGAATAGAGATTAGAGAATAAGGCTTTTATCGGTAAGACTTGAGAGGTGTCCGAACGCGTTTCGTTACTTTCGTAGCCAGCGAGTGTTGGGCTGTGTTTTGTGCATTCCATATAAATATAAATGCACTCATGATAGAAAATGCATTCTGAACGTACCAAAATAACGGGTCAAACAACGAGGCATTTCTGCTACCAATTCAAAATTAGAATGGACTAAAAAATGGACTCTATGGCCCTGTTTCTTTTGAAATAAAAGTTTACTGTATGATTTTACATGTAATATTTTATATATAAAAATATATATATATATTTTTTTTTTCGAAAGATGATATATCATTATATCACAATCTCAAAGGGGGGGGAGGGGTTTCTTTTACTTACTGGAAAAAAAAATATAAAATTTTATTAAATAAAATGTAGCCTTAATGGAGCTCGAGTGCTTGGAATTATAACTCGGTGCTCCATCCTTCTTCGTCTTCATTCACGATTCACACGTGACCTAGAATGATATCAATACTAGCCTTTTCCAATGGTTTTTATGTTCTTCACAACCTGTGATTCTGATGCCACCCTAATGGTTGGCTATACTTGATGATTGATATAGGGGTATCAATAGTCCGGTTCAGTCTGATTTTAGTTTCAATTCAGTTTCAATCCTATACATTTCAGTTCAATTACTGTCCAATAAGAAAACCAGTTTTGATCCAGTTCGATTTTGGGTATCAGTGCAGTGGTTGGTTCAATGTTGGTATTGATTTTCTACATGTATATTTAATAAAATGTTAGCTTAATGGATTTCTATTGATTCGGTTAAGTTCGAGCATATCAATTGATCCAATCTAGTTTTGGTTTTTCATCAAGATATAAAAACATTTTATAACCCAGTTACTATCCAATAAAATTCAATTTTTATTTGATCTAAACCAAATTGGAGTGATTCGATTTTGATTTTCAATTTTGAACCCAATTTTAATGCCCCTAGTCCCACTTCTGGTCTCCACCAACGCTCGGGTGGATCTTCATCATTTACCTCTAATTCCAACTCACTAGTAGGATGTTAGGAGCATAACATTTCCATCACCCTGAAAAAAGATAATAATAAACGGGAAGTGGGGGGGGTCATTTCTCATATTCTCTCACATGCAACCCATGTGAGCTCGGGGTGACACTCACTATCTTCCCTAATCATAAAACCCATATTGATGAAACCGTTTTCCATGTCTTGAGTGATGTGACGTGAGAAATTTTCTCCATGGACGAATGAGAATCTCCTATGTCACATCAATGGAACCAGTTCAGATGTGAGGCTTATAAGGACTGAAAGGATAAGAGAGAGAATATTAGTTTTATAAGAGGGTGTAATAAAGATCACTATATCACTGTGGGGGAATCTACATTTTTTCAATTTTTAATTCTCATATCAAAATTAAATAAAATATTAAATTGTGAGAGAGCATACCTAACTGCTTATCAGTGATTTTATAAATAACAAGAATTTTTATAATATGATATTTTTTTTTTTAATTATCTCTTATTTTATTCTTAAATGTTTTTCAAGTTAAGGATAACATGAGTTTTTCACAATGTTTTAAAAAATGAATTATCTATCTAGAGTTGTCATTGTTTGAGTTTATCAAATAAAGATGTAAAATGATAAAAATTACTCCCACTAAAAACACAAATATATTATACAGATGGTGGACGAGTGGTGTCCTATGCATTTCCCTGATTGAAACTATCACATTCAATACGTATGTCATTTCCCCTATATAACATGTTGGCCCCATTCCATGATAGATGATGTGCATTGTTCTTTATCTTTTTAGAATACGTTCAATAGAAAAGAAATCCTCTCCCCTCATGCTGACATGAGAAAATTCAATTGCTGCAGTTTATTATGTACACATACCAATGTATTGGTATACATGCACAGTTGATGACAGCCATTAGATTTTCTCATGTCGGCATGAGGGGCATGGGATGATTTTTATTTTATTTTTTTGCTAAAGATCCAATTGTATTAAAAAAGAAAAATGAAAAGAAAATAGAAAGCCCTAATAGAATGAAAAACTCCCACCTTCAATATTGCCATCAACAAGAATCACTTCGGGCATAAAACATCTAACAAAATCAATATCTAGGCTGGTGGGACGCATCCTACCTGGCTTCTTTAACTACAAAATTCAGACATTTTTTCTATGAATATGACTACCTATCATGAGCCGCTCTCCTTGCAAGCTTGTCTGCCATAGTGTTGCATTCCCGAAAGCAATGAATGTACCTTATAGTACATCTAGATAACTCCATGATACCAAGGCAAGTCCGCAGATAATAAAGCATTTATTATAGATTGAGAGTCAAATTCTAGCCAAATGTGATAAAATCCAATGTACGTTGTTCTATCTTTCTAAAATAAATTTAAAGAAAGATTTATGTTCAACTGTGGGGTTCTTACATCGATTCAAGAGTACATTACCATATAAAAATATTTTTTTCCTATAAATTTAAGTTTTGATCCCATTTTAAGAGTTAAAGTTTCGTCCATTTTGGATCCATTTTCCACATAACTACTTCAAGTTCCACCTGGCAAATTGTTAATCATTCCACATCATTACAATAAATTTAAACGCAGAGAAAATCCACGTGTCATCAGGAGGAGGTAGGAGGATTCACCGAAACCAAACAGGCTGACTTGGCAAATATACTGGAAAAAAAATCTGTTGACCCACGTACCCCAACTTGATACCCAGTCACTCTACCTCAACAAATCCTCTTGAAAGGGTTTCAATCCTAGCCCAACCCACGAAAACACCCGATCCAGCTCAAGACATAACCTAGCCGATATTTAGGTTGGGCATTTGGTCACTGAGTTGAGCACTAAACTGCCCAAGTTTGGATTGGCCCACCCCAACCTTATTAATTATTGGTCCTACTGTCCACTAGTCCAACCTGAATATGATGCAAACCATAACACCCTGCCACGGCCACCCCACCTTGTATTATGGAATCAACATTTGTCAGTCTTGGCTGACTGTAGCATTCGTTACATTCACTGTTTCAGAGAGACTAATAATGTAATCGACAAACTTGTCAAGCAAGCAGCCCAGTCACGACGCTCATTTAATTTAAACGTTTGTCCTGATTTTATATCTAGAGAAATAGTGTGGGATGCCTTCCACATGCCTAGATTTTGTTTCAAGTAGTGCTTGTATGCCTGAGTTGATCCCTATTAATGGCAATACCAAAAGTGGGGTTTAACAACTTATTAAAACTTTTGCTTTTCTTTTTTTTCATTAATATATTTGGATTTCTAACAAAAAAAAAAAACCATTTGTCTGTGTTTGGTATGCATTATGTGTTTAGAATGCATTCTGACATGTCAAAAATGTTGTTTTTCATACATTTCCGTTCTCAAATCCCAGAACAGATCCAAGAACGAGACCCATTCTAGAATGATTTTTACCTGTTCTCTGTTCAAGACGAGGCCTTCAAATTATTTGTATTTTTTTTGGCAAATAACAAACCTTCTTTTCGCAATAAGCAGGGCTTGTTAGCAACAACGATGAACATCAGACAACTTTTGAAATCCGTGTGGCCTCCAACAGTCCCCAGAATCTTCAGGTTTGCTGAGTTCTACATCGCCTCCAATGGCATCAGCACCATCAATTTGATTGCCCAGAAAAAGGTCACAACAAATAACCCCTTGGAATCTACTAAAATATTTAAAAGATCCACTCCCTCTCCTGCTCTTGAGATTTGCTAGTCCCTTTCTGTCGATTGAAAAACCAAGAAGTTGAGGAAGCTAGCCTCATCTTTCTCTTAATTCTTTGCTCGTGAGATGTTCAATGGATTGCCTGAGCATTCTAACTTAAGAATTAATCTTGACTAAACATGTACCCAAACGATGTCCCTATTCTTAGTTGAAAATGCATTTGGTATTCTGAGAAGGAATACACATTATTAGAATGAGAATGCAATACCAAACATATACTCCTTAAATGCTTGTGGTGTTGTGATTATAGATTCTTTTTTCCTTACAAAGATTTATGACTATAACCTGAATCTGATGCAACCATGGCATTGCCCCCGAATCAATCTTAGGGAGTTTTAGTCCTTGGTTTTCTATGCTTAAAAGTATTTTTCTTAGACTTATAACAATGATCTGTACTCTGTTTTTACATAAGCTGGGTAAAAGCATTATCTTTAGACACATGAAAATTGAATCACCCCCCCCCCCCCCCCCCCCCAAAAAAAAAAAAAAAAAAAAAAAAAAAAAAAAAAAACCATAAGACTGACACTATGTATTAAGAGCTTAATCCTACACTGACTATCAAATAATCTACAGTCCCCTTAATAAATCTGAGAGTTCCTCCTGAGATTGTAGATTCGTGGACACTGTAGCGTGGGATTCTATGTGGGGATGTGGGTCTCCCTAGCAAGGGTGCCCTCTGGGGAAGTTGCCAGGGGATTAAATGGGGGTACGCGTGAGATGGTTAGCCAAGTCATTCCACCACATGGCACACCAACGTAGGCCTAAAGAAGCAACTAGATTTTCTGTTATTTGTATAACATTCAAAAGCAAAAACAACCGATCTCAAGTACAATGTTATACTGCATACTCTAAAAGGCACCAATCCTAGTTGAAAATAAACACTGGTCAGGGACAAACCATTAGATTGAAGATCAGCTGGGGTTGTAAGAGATTGGGCAACATCAAAAAACTTCGGCACCTCTCTACAAAAACACAATACTTCTTCGTCTATAGGATCGCCACATCCAAATAGTCTCCAATCTTCAAAACCACAATATAAATAAGTAATCATAGAAAATAATTTAAGAGATAACTTGCATTTCCTGGCAAGAATAACGAATTACCTGGAAGCCAAGGTCAGCTAATGTTTTGCTGTCGTCTTGCCACCTCCCATTCCCATAAGACTGTGTCATCCCCACCTACAGGATTAAATGAAAAATATCGTGATTCGTCAAGTATGTAACAATTGGTAGCAAGTGTCACAAGAGATGTAAGTGATATACATTTTCCTGGTTTACCCCTATGACTCCATTTGTTCTGACGTAAAATTTTATTATATGTAAAAAAAAATTTCAATGTTTGTTTCCAAAAGGTAAAAGGAAAACGAAGTTCCTTTTCCCTCCCCCTTAGAGATCTCTATATTTTACCTCTTGGAACAAACATCGAAAAAAAATATATTACATATAAAATGTTACACAATAGTATTACATGGAGCCTACAGAAAAAATCATTTCTCTGGTTCTTTGAGTAATTTGCCTTCACTTTGTGGAAGATTTTTCCCCCTAATTTTCTCCTAGCTGATTTACTTTAGGGAGTTCATGGGATCAATAACGTGAATAGATTTTCTTTTAATTTTATCTTCTGTGAATAGGCTTAATTTTCAGAAGTGTGTGGGTTCACCTGGGTCTATCCCCGCTCACTTACTTCAGTTGGTAATTATTACCAAGGATATACACCAATGCTTCCATCCATCAGTGGTCACACGTACACGATGTGCAAAGAAATGGAGACTAATGCATGAGATGCTCCACCACATAGAAATGGATAAAGGGTTTTCGTAATCAGTATTGACCACAGTATCGGCCCCAGCCACTACCAATCCGGATCAGTAATACAGCCAGTAGATGAACGACATGTGCCATCAAGATTAAAAAACAAATAAAAAATAGGCTCGGATCAGTCTCAACTGATACCAATACGAATCAGCTGCCTTGGCCGATCTGATACCGATTACTAAAGCCCTGAATGGGAAAACAAAAGGGCAAAAGAAGAGATTTTACGTACCGCTCTCACTACATTACGGCCATTTTTATCGGGATATACAAATGCAAATGACAGTTTTGCACCTCTTCTTCTTGCCGCACGAGCAACCTCTTTGACCTAGAAAAGAGCCAGTATCAACTGATAGCATAAATGACCTTCTGTTCAAAGACCAATTGAGAAACAATATTGCGCTTACCAGATCAGTTAGTTCACGAAGAGTAGCATCTTTCCATGTATATATTTGGACCTCATCTTTGGGCTCCTTGCCTCTTACAGCAAAATCTTCCTTAGTATGGTGACCTCCAATCTGCATGCATAATCTGTGGATCAGATGGTACACCGGACAATGACTAAAATCTTCCTTAGTATGGTGACCTCCAATCTTACGGCAAAATCTTCCTTTTGTCTTCATTAAAAAAATATCAATCAAAATGGTACACCGGACAATGACTAAAAAACTCAAAAAAGGCAAAAGCCAAACATCAAGCATTGACATCAGAACACGATAACTATCACTCCTTTGATGCAAATATCATGCAACCAAAGGAAGAAGCTCAGTTAGTGAACTCTCCTGCTTATTGGTACATCAGGGGTGAGCTAGGATAAAATCAAAGATGCGTGAGCCACAGAAAATCCACCTCTTAGTAATTAACCATAAGCACTAATATAAGACTACAGCACTAAAGCCTCAAACATCGATCAGTTACCATGTCAGTAGAACATTCCTTCCCTTCCAGACCATCCAGCAAATAGTCGGAGAAAGCATATTCTACTCAAGCCTCCATGCATCTGAATATGACTAAGCATTGGCAAGTCACGTTGTACAACCCAAAAGATCTCGAACTGACACAAGCAGGGAAGGAAATTTTCATCGGTAAAGGGACATTGTGCAAGCAGGCAGGTGACACTTACCATCATTACAATGGAAACATATTTTAAGGAGATTAGCACCTTGACTTGTAGGTACACCGAAGGCACCATTCTAGAATGTGCGCGTTTAAAATGAAACAGTTAAGCAAAGAAGCATCTCCACCATCTCTAACCACTAAAAAAAATAATTTTTTCCACGACAGCATCTAATGATTAGGATCCACACATTTATGTCTTTGCAACATCCCCCTAAGCTTGATTCAACTTTAGGAAGAAATTAGCAACATCAGCAACTTTCTTTCAGAAATTATTCATATTTCTCAGTAATCTTGGGAATTCACATACTCCTTTCAACATCTTCATGGCAGTCAGCAAGCAAAGAGATGAAAAGCAAGGCTACAAAGAATTCCAGCCAAAATTTGATGAATGTTACTAGATCATGGAAACCTTAAGCTGTCTTAGGAATTTATTTCCATATATTGATGCCATAGCTACCAGTCCCACGAGGTGTCCACTTTTTCCAATTCAACAGATCACAGCCAAATATTTGTTAGTAATCACATTTTTCCAGAGCTTCTCATTCTCCTCCACATTTTTTTCTTTTGATACATGATAAACACTCATTGGGGGTGGGCCCAGGGCTGGGATCTAATTACAGGGACAAGAGGGGGGGATCTAATTACAAGCCGCGAGATGAGGTTGGGCAGAGTCGAAACCTCGACATCTCCCCAGAACTGCAAACAACTGCAAGGCCAGCACCTGCTGGGCTATTCCAGCAGTCCTCATTCTCCTCCACATTTTTGTCAAGGATAGGTCTATGCAAACCCATCTACAGTTCAGTTACTCTCTCTCTCTCTCTCTGTGACGTTGAGGCAAATCAAAATTAAAAAAGGTGAGGATGATAGGGCTCTAATGTAAAAGGGGAAACTTTAGTATCTAAGGGTTATTGAAGTACAGGCATTTATGGATGAATAAGCTGGCCTATTGGTATAGGGACTTTCTAGTAGATGATTCAATTTAGCTTGGTGGGGCCCATCAGAGAAGCTGAAAGTAACATGAACCAAATGCTGTTACTAGAAGAAGAAAAATAAACTATAGCTATAATTCTTCCATTTTTCTTGGCAATGACATGTATGGAAAAGAAAAAGACACAGCGAAGACACAAATCACACGCAAAAGGCACACACTGAATGATGCGGACCCGGGTCGAGAGAAACCCCATCGGGTCTGCTATGGGCCCATCCAAGATACATAATAGCTGAAACTTGATCTGACGGTAAACACATGTACAGGTATGAAGTCTGGTCTGTACTCACAGTATGGTAATCTGATGGGACTGAAACTTCAAGAGTAAAGGAGGAAGAAACAGAGGATTAGAAAGGGAAAGTGAATCCAAGAGAGAGAAGGGAAACCAGAGGGTAAGAGAAAGAAAACCTACCCACAGATCGGTAGGGGAGGAATGAGCTTCCACAGCAATGGGGAAGGGAACCAGCTGAGAGAGAGATGGCCCAACCGAGAGAGGAAGAGAGGGAGAGCAGAAAGTGCTCTGCCCGTAGGCACCCAAAAACCCTTTTTCTCAAATCTCCATCATGTATTTCATTGATAAAAATGTTTATAAATAGACTTTACAATTTAATTAATTGCTAAATAAAAACTCTAAATAAAAGATGATAATGAAAGAAAACTCCTAACTAAAGAAGACTCCTAATTAAAGAAAACTCCTAATTTAAAGAAGACTCCTAATTAAAGAAAACTCCTAATTTAAAGAAGACTCATAATTAAAGAAGACTCCTAATTAGCCTAAAACTCTAACTAAAGGATAAATACATCCATTTTTATGGAAAGAAATAAAACTAAATCAAATTAGAATGATTTTCCCAATTAAAATAAACCCTAAAAAAAAATATTCTCATCCAATGGATCCAGCCTACATCAATTCTCCACCGCTTAGAAAAAAATTCGTCCTCGAATTATGTAAGTTCTTAATGTCTGGAGGAATTTATTTCTTCAACAACTCGTCAGGATTGAATGTGATCGGCCTATTGGTTGGACATTGATAACTGTCCCATATCTTCATTAAGATCTTCATAGTTCCAGGCTTCGCTCTGATACCATTTGATGCGGACCCGGGTCGAGAGAAACCCCATCGGGTCTGCTATGGGCCCATCCAAGATACATAATAGCTCAAACTTGATCTGACGGTAAACACATGTACAGGTATGAAGTTTGGTCTGTACTCACAGTATGGTAATCCGATGGGACCGAAACTTCAAGAGTAAAGGAGGAAGAAACAGAGGATTAGAAAGGGAAAGAGGATCCAAGAGAGAGAAGGGAAACCAGAGGGTAAGAGAAAGAAAACCTACCCACAGATCGGTAGGGGAGGAATGAGCTTCCACAGCAATGGGGAAGGGAAACAGCCGAGAGAGAGATGGCCCAACCGAGAGAGGAAGAGAGGGAGAGCAGAAAGTGCTCTGCCCGTAGGCACCCAAAAACCCTTTTTCTCAAATCTCCATCATGTATTTCATTGATAAAAATGTTTATAAATAGACTTTACAATTTAATTAATTGCTAAATAAAAATTCTAAATAAAAGATGATAATGAAAGAAGACTCCTAACTAAAGAAGACTCCTAATTAAAGAAGACTCCTAATTTAAAGAAGACTCATAATTAAAGAAGACTCATAATTTAAAGAAGAATCCTAATTAAAGAAGACTCCTAATTAGCCTAAAACTCTAACTAAATTATAAATACATCCCTTTTTATGGAAAGAAATAAAACTAAATCAAATTACAATGATTTTCCCAATTAAAATAAACCCTAAAAAAAAATATTCTCATCCAATGGATCCAGCCTACATCACTGAAGTCTTTAGTAACAAACATCAGAGTAATAACTTGGAAGTATAGTCAACTTTGGATGGGATTTTCACAGATAAGATCATAGTATTTTTACACCATCACAGTTTAGAAAAGACAAATAAAATCCAAAAGTACAATAACAAAGCAAGCACATACCTTAGTGAAAACCCGAAGCAAGAGTGGGCAAGTCTGCATTTGCAACAATACAAACTCTCATCAAATTGAAAAATAAAAGAACAAAATAAAGGAGGTTTACTTGGATATTGCACACCTCATAAGGATGCATGCATTAATAGTGACAACTCAAGAACAGGTGCAGTAAAAAGGACGCAGGAATACAATTATTGGCCTATAATCAATAAGCCATACAAGACAATATATGGTACTTGCAGGAATTCCTGTCCAATCCATCACCAATTCACAAAATGAGCACGAAATGTCAACAAAGTTAGATAGTTTATGCTTTATATTTATTTAAAGCATTGGCAAGACACGGTTTCCAATATATTTATCAACTTATTTTTGCCACTGTGTTATTTATTTTCAATCTTCTAGGAGAGGAAGGGACCAAAGAAAGACGAAAATACCGTTTAGTACTTCCAAATGACTTGCGAGATGACAGCTACTAAGATCACTTTACTGTTGGCTTGAATAGGTTAAAAGCTATTTCCCAAGCCTTACATTTTGAAATTAATCTTCCCCTAATTTTTTAACATCTAAAGCATAAGGAATAACACCCAAGTCATAAATTTTCATGTCCAAAGAGATTATCCACAGACAAGATAATCTCAATATCATTCTTTTTTCTTTCCGCATTATTTTTTAAGACAGTTCTAACCAACAAGCATTGATACTGTAAGAGAAACTACCTCAAGATAGCATCGAGATAAGAACCTATAAACAGATGATATATGCAGTGTATGTGACATCCATTTAGGCAGGCATGGTTGTCTATTTTTCTTCTCCCTTCTCAACCCACTTTTTTTGAGAAAAAAAGCATGAAAAGGGTGACAAAATCCAGGGGTACACCTCCCAATAAACATCAGCCAAAATCAATCAATTTAACAGAAGCAGATCAGTATCAGCTACTGTCAGCTCGAAACTTGAATACTCAAATTGCTTCTGAAATCATAAGGTGCCCAGCTGATGTTGTATCAAGTATCTGATGTCATGAACCAAGGGACTGGTTCTTAATGGGCAATTAAGGTTTAGCTAAAATATAGTTATGACCACTTTTGAATCCCCATCTAGCCATAGGTGGTTTACAACCAGGTCTGCAAGGTGAATTGCCTCCCAAATAGCTGCTTCAGGTATTGCATATATTCATCCAGTTTCCCAACCATATCACTTTGCGTCAAGGTCTTGACAATGAAAGATCTTAATAACTACGCCCCATTCCAACATCTTTCGTTGAATAGACTGAGGCATTAAATTTGATTTCCCACAGAGGCAACCATACCTCTTTCATTTTAACCATCTAGTCAGACAAGATAATTAACTTTTGAAAAAGATAATTGACAAAAGATGAAGACGAAGAAGGGAGTGAATTTCCCTAGAACGATGCAGCATTCCTGTTTAGCCATAGACTCCACAGAACAAAGGCTATCTCTCATTTACAGTCTTTCGATTGGTCTTCTCCGACTTATATGAACATAAACCTAGGAAACTCATGCCCTGAATTAGATTGGGTCCTGCAAATTTGGTTAATCATCTGCCAAATATGCTCTCCAATTGGATAGTGAAGAAATATATGATCCAAGGTCCCGGTTCAGCACTTCAACCCACATACATCACATGTCAGATTCATGCCAACAGATATTGGGAAATTTTTTAAATTTTAACCCTACATTTCTTCCATAAGGCTAGCCAAAACATAAGGAAAATAGATCTTCAGCAGGCATTCAATAATCCGTACCCAATTCAACAAGGATACTGTCAAGTTTCCAACTCAAAAGTTTGAACTAGTAAATGGAGGGACTCTCCGTATATAACGACCCAAGATTCCATTATCATTAGCAATGTGGGACTATTCCCAATACTCCCCCTCACATATAGCCCACCGTTGGGTGGTGTATATGTGATAGTATATGTGGCAATACATGACACTTTTCGGGTGACATGCAGTCCCTCTTTTGGATGACCGTCCCTCTTTAGGTGTCCATAGTCCCTCTTTTGTGCATTTGACGTCCCTCTTTCGGTGACTAAACCAGGAGCTTTACTACTATGTCAAGTTTCCAACTCAAAAGTTTAAACTAATAAGTGGAGGGACTCTCCATATATAAGGACCCAGATTCCAATCTCATTAGCAATGTTGGGCTATTCCCAATAGGTACAAGCTATTGATTATCATATGAAGGTTCACCAGTGAGACTGGTGGCTGACGAGGGTAACTACCCATTCCAAGAGGGCGCCACCAAATGGTTTTTTAGTAGGAGATACGAGGATTAAGATAGGAGAATCTAATTAATAATATCGGTGTGACAATAAAGTTGTCATATTACAACCTGGTGGTCACAGGTTCAAAACACGGAAACAACCTCTTCGTGTTGTTGTGGTAAGGTCGTGTACATTTTCCCCCCTCCCTAGATCCTGCCGTAGTGGGAACCTCGTGCACTAGGACACCTTTTTTTACCGAAGGAGGCCAAATTTCTCTTAAGGTATTTTCTTTCTACTAATCTAGATATAGCAAATCAAGTTGAGATCACTCTATGGATATTAAAAAAGAAGAGGGAAAAAAAAAAAAAAAAGAGGAAGAGTTGAGATCACTCAATTTCAGTCGAAAAAAGGCTCATCAATGGTTTGTCTATCAATCCAATAAAACACCTTAATACCCAATGAAACATTTTATACCTTTCACAAGGAGCTCTTGCTTCCATGTATTGCAAACAAGCAGAAGACTTCAAAAGCGCTTGAAGTAAAGATATTGCCTCTATTAAGCCATTTTTCACAAGCTATAGTTCAACCAGTATGTTGTTTCATGGAAACCCTTCCATCCAAACTTTGACCTGGTAGCTTGGATGATTGTGGGAAGACCAACTGCAAAGTGGCCAGGCTCACTTCAAACTATGACTATCATATCTTTTTGTTTGATAAAAGAGCCATGGGTGTCTTGTGTGACCCATTAGACCTTAAGAAATTCTATCGTAACTCAAACTCAACTCAACCACCGAGTTGAGATATCAAGTATGAAATTTCATTGTAGGCAATCTATGTCCCTTCTAGTACGGGAAGCAACCCATCACATGTTCAGAAATGGTGTTGGCAACGGACTTGACGATAGTTTTTCATATTCCCCTCCTTCTCGAAAGAAGTTTGTTGCTCCCTCCCTTCCTCCCTCCTCACTATATTCTCAGTTACCTTGCCTACCCTTGGAAATGAACATAAGCACCAAAGTATGTCTATAGAGAGGTTACTAGTTTAAACCCTAACGATGTTGCTATAGCCATCCCTAGTCTCCTAACAATGTTTCTAAAAACAGCCTCTGATTCCTGAGTGTTGGGGTATTTGGCCCGGCGTCTCGCAAGAAAAGGTCAATATTATCTATCAATTTTTTCTCATCTGAAATATTAATTGAGAAAATAGCAGACCAAGATTCTCAAACTGATAAGCTCTATTCTAAAGCCCTAAAACTGTCCACAAAGATGACAAAGCATTGTTTGTATCAGTCTATGATCAAAACCAAAAAACTCGAAGAACAAATGACCCCAAGTACGATTCTACGAGGTGAACTTATAAAACAAGAGCATCGGAATAGAGAGAAATAGAACCTTCTCGCGATCAACAGGCTCAAAACGTTGGCGAGTCTGAGGAGGAGGGCCTCTGGATTGAGAAGTGGGAAGGGATCTGGCAGGTCTGTTTGGGGCTTCCGCGACTCCCTCCATCTATTCTCTGTGTACACTCCGCAAGATTGCAACCCTTTTAGTCGAAATCGTTCTTCGGAGACTAATGCGATTTTAGTGGTTTTTTTCGGTAAAATGAAAATTCCAAATCGTATCGATTATCATTAGTTTTAAGTCCAAATTGAACAAATTGGTTTCAATTTCTGGATTGATCAAACGGTTAAGTAAATGGTTAAATCAGAGACCGACCACCTTACCCAAAAAAAAAAAAAAAAAGAGTAATTCCGAGACCAAATAAATTTGAAGTTATTTGGTTAAGGCTTCTGCTATGATAGTCCATTAAACAAATTTGATAGTGAATTTCAACCACATAGTCTATTTTGAATGATTGATTGTCTTTGAGAGACTATGTTTGGATGTTGGGAAAAAAGAAAATTTAAAATCATTAATATATTATATATCGATCAGACCCATTTGATAACGTTTCAGATTTTGGTTCTATGAATTCTGACTCTTAATAATTATTTTGGAGTATAATCACGTCTCGAAAACTTAGTTCGATTCCAACTCTTATAAAGTGAACTGATTCATAAAATCATTCATAAAAGCTTGACCGCCATTGTCACCACCGCTATCATTAATACCACTACCACCATTGGCGTTTCCACTTATTCTCTAGACTTTCATTAACGAGATATTCTCAATATATTTGTGTTCCAAAGATGCTTTAAAATTTATTACAGAATTGTACCATCAAACATCAAACGTGTTTTCATTCCATAATAATCTTGAAATAAAATTTTTACTCTAAAATAAAAATTAAAGACTCCAAAACAAAAGTATTATCAACCAGAGTTTAGGTTTAGGTTTCTATACCGTTTGGATTCGGTACAAACGATACGAAACCGTATCAATACCATTTTGAAACTGCACCCTCAAAACAAGGAACAAAAATCGTCTCCTGCCTGGGTTTGGGCGGGAGACTAGGCGGCCTGGATGGATGGCCGCCACCCGGCATTCGGAGGGATCCGAGCCGACCCCCCAGTCGACAAGCTGAGCCGACTGGGGGGTCGGCTCGGAAGGAGGGCTCGGATCCCTCCGAGTGTCAGGTGGTGGCCATCCATCCGAGCCGCCCAGTCTCTCGCATGAGTTTGGGCGGGAGACGATGTGGATCCCAAAACAAGGGATATTCAAATTTCATGAATACGTGGCGGGGCTGGCGCTTGTAGAACAGCGATATAAACTGGTGGGCACGTCTTCCCCTCTTGGTATTATTTTTAAATCTTTTATATTTTTTGTTATCATTGAATCCGTGGGTGCGTAGCTGTCACCCTTCGCGGCCTTCCATACTTAACACCAAGAATCGCAGGTCCACCATCCTTGATACACCCTACTTAAACCACATCAAACTAGACCACTGGACCACTTTGAATGGTCATGATTGTGCCAAAAGAAAAGGATGAAGGTACATTTGATGATAATGCACCTCAGGCCCATATTATAAGTAATCCTCCCCACGACCACGGTCTATTTAATTAGTTGACCTACTTAGTGAGGCCCACGAATGTCTGGTTCTTACTAATACGGGATAGTAACTAATAATATATATGCAGAACCGCAGAAGATCAGTTACACGTTGGGAAGTGAATTTGGAACGGTGACCATCATCAATCATGGCTTCTTCCTTGTCCCGGCCATTAACCCTTACCTTCTTTCTTATGGGCTGGATGTTGATGATGATGATGATGATGATGAACATCCCAACAGTTGCAGCTATAGCTGTTTCTAACTACCAGGGCAGTCGATGGGCATTTGCTCATGCAACCTTTTACGGTGACCAAACAGCATCGGCAACAATGGGTTTGTGAACCGACCAGTACCCATCAATTCGATCGATCTTCGCTACCTACCATCTTTTCTCTATCGATCTATAATTTTGTTCTTTCATTTATTGATTTGCAGGAGGAGCTTGTGGGTATGGAAACCTGTATGCTAGCGGATATGGAACACAGACTGCAGCCTTGAGCTCAACATTGTATCAGAATGGACTCGGATGTGGAACATGTTATGAGATGATGTGCGTTCAATCGCCCCATTGCTATAAAGCTGTCACAATCGTCACTGCTACGAACCTTTGTCCCCCCAATTGGTATGAGAGTTCTGATAATGGTGGCTGGTGCAACCCACCTAGGGTTCACTTCGACATGTCCATGCCAGCATTCATGCATATAGCAGATTGGCACGCCGGCATCATCCCTGTCATGTATCGCCGGTATGATTCAAATCCAAAGACTTAAGTTATTATTAGGTGCATGAGAAGAAACCAACTATAATATATGAACTGCTTCATTAATGGTTGCAGAGTACCTTGCATGAGGAGGGGTGGAATTCGATTTCAGTTTCAAGGAAATGGATACTGGTTGTTAGTGTATCCAATGAATATGGGAGGAGCAGGAGACATAGCAGCAATGTGGGTGAAAGGAAGCAAAACTAGATGGATAAGCATGAGCCATAACTGGGGAGCATCATTCCAGGCATTTGCAACCTTAGGTGGTCAAACTCTCTCTTTCAAGATCACATCTCACACCACAAGACAGACTATTGTTGCTTGGAACGTCGCCCCAAGTAACTGGAATACTGGAATGACATACGAAGCTAATGTGAATTTCCACTGATAAATACATGAGAGGAATTACCCATTATGATCGATTCAATCTTTATCATATACATAATTTTTTTTATCATTTTGATTTTGGACTGAAGAAGTTTCCTTTATGAGCCAGTATTTATATATCCTCAATTGAGATCGATAATACTGTAAATTTGTAACCGTATGATGTAGGCGTACATAGCCAATAACATCATATATTGCACAGCTTATGATTGAGTGCAAAAAGGTTCTTTTTTTATTTATCATTTTATGATTAGTATATCTATCACCTTCCTCATCCATGATTTCTGATCACTCAAAACAAAATTTGCAGAAAACACAGTTCCTATATATCAAAAGTCAAAACTAACTGGGGTTTGTTACTAATGGGCTGGATTGGAATGGTTCACGCCTGACTACCAAGCCCATTACTGTTCTTATAAGTTCAGCTGAACCAATCGAACCGGGTTTGTCGGTTCAGTTGGGATGATTATCTTTAGGGTGTATGCCAAGAGTCATGAATCAATTGCCACCCTTGTAATGATCCATGAAAATGATCATAACCATACATTGCTTAAGAGTGCAAAAAGAAGTATGTAGACAATTTGATTTAGATCATTACAAACCAATATCAGAACATAGATGGATAGATAAAAAAAGAAAAAAGAAGCAATTAATCTCATTAATTAATTTACAATATTGGACCAACCCTTAATTAAAGCTGTTGCTATTATATAGGTGAGGTCAAAGATCATGCAGCTATTATATAGGTGAGGTCAAAGATCATGCAATGCATAAACAAGAAGTGGACCCGGCCCTTACAGTGAAATATTTAAAGAGACCCACAAAGTTGTTCAAACAGAGTGGGGAACATGTTATGAAGTTGTTTGCACACACTAGACTGAAATAGGGACGACTGATTCATTCCCATCTCCCTACTCCTAAGCACGCCAGCTTTTAGTGTCTTTTAAAAGCGACCGAGTCATCATCCCCACCACGCTCCACCCTCCAAATCATTTCCCTTCCAACCCTACCATCTCTAAACCCAATTTGTTTTAATTTATTTAACCCTTATTTTATATCTTTATGAGAAAGAAAGATAGGTCAGTTATACTAGGAATAGTCCCACATTAGTCCTACATTACTAATGAGATGGGAATCCTGTAGTCTTATATATGGGAAGTCTCTCCACTTACTAGTTCGAACTTTTGAGATTGGAAACTTGACATGATATCGGAGCTCCAAGTTCTCTTTCATAAGAACCCTAAAAAAAAGAGGCCAAGTCACTAAAAGAGAGATGTCAGATGCACAAAAGAGGGACTATGGTCACCCAAAGAGGAATGATCACCCAAAAGAGGGACTATATGTCACCCAAAGAGGGATCAGTCACCCAAGAAGAGCGACTAGTCACCTGAAAAGTGTCATGTAATGCCACATATACTACCACATATACACCACCTAACGGTGGGGTTATATGTGAAGGGGAGTATTGGGAATAATCTCACATTACTAATGAGATTGGAATCATGCGGTCTTATATATGAAGAATCCCTCCACTTACTAGTTCAAACTTTTAAGATTGAAAACTTGACAAGCCAGATGGATATTTCAAAATTGGGTCCAAATCGAAAACCAAAACCAACTATGTCTGATTTGGCCCCGCCCGAGCTGAAACCAAACCTTTTTAGAGTCGGGTAGAAATCAAAATTAAATCAGACCATTTGATAAACTCAAATCAAATCAAACCGATAATGGTGCGATAAGAACCCCTTAAGCAACCTTTACTAAATAAACATGTAAGAAACCGGAACCAAATAAATTCAATAATAGCCTGATGGATTCCATTAAGCCAACTTTGTACAGAGTTTACTTATAAAGAAACCCAAACAGAAAGAGAGATGGGTCACCTGAGAATTCATCTCTAAACCCAACTCATTTTAATTATTTCTCTTTAAAGGAAAGAAAAATGGGTCACCCCGGAAAGCCAACAGAAAGAATTAATGATCCTACATATATACAAGATCAAATCAAGATTGCTTCAAGGGCTTGGATTGTGATTAATTGGTTGGCCATGCACAGTGTGGTATATTGATTCCATGACATGTAATACCACAGTGCAGATGCTGTCAACTTTAGATCCACCATATTTAACCACCAAACAATGAGAGATTTCTCTTCTTTTCTCTCCATTAGTGATGGTTGCTGCAT
The DNA here is from genome assembly GCA_028583415.1 of Protea cynaroides. Taxonomy (NCBI): domain Eukaryota; kingdom Viridiplantae; phylum Streptophyta; class Magnoliopsida; order Proteales; family Proteaceae; genus Protea; species Protea cynaroides. The sequence continues at coordinate 135,144,747 of CM053276.1, forward strand.
CCATCCTAATCCATTTCTCTGATCAATAGAATGAATCTACAAGCAATCAGTCTTGGTGTCCAGGTATTGCTAGAAGCTCCTACAGATTCAGTATCTGGAGAAACTATACTGTTCTTATAATGGGCTCTCTCTTTTTTCTCACTCTACGAGTTGATTTTCTAGTTTTTCTAGCATTTTCGTTGTGGAATGTAATCAACAGTCAAGGATTTGATACAGCACAACTTCTGGATCATGTCGTTAGAGACCATGCTTTCCTCTCTTACACAGGACATACAAAAACGGGCTCCTTGTACACAGTACACCTGCCAGAAAATTTCTCAGACATTGAAGCTGATACAGTGAGATTTAGGTGCGGCAGTCTTCGGAGATATGGAGCACAAATTAGAGAATTCCATTTGGCAATGGGTATTGCAGTTCGTCCCTGTGAGGAAAGAGTAGTAGTAATTAGACAGAACTTGGGAAATAATTGGTCTTCTATTTACTACTACAATTTCAATTTTTCTGGGTATCAACTTGTTTCTCCTGTATTGGGTCTTCTGGCATATAATTCTGCAGATCTGGACTCCAGAATTGAGATTTTCGCCGGCGAGAGGCCTATTAGGATTGATTTCTCTGGGGTTTCAAGGATAAAGACTCCAGGTTTAAAGGCTTTATGTGCTAGTTTCAATTCAGATGGAACGGTTAGTCTGTCAGAACAGGTGTCGTCCAATGTTTGTATCACACGAGGGGACGGCCATTTTGCTCTTGTGATTGCGCCAACGTTGCCCAAGACAAAGGGAAGATTGAGTCGATGGAAAGTTTTGGTTGGAAGCATAATTGGGGGTTCGTTGGGTGCGTTTCTTTTGCTTTTACTTTTAATTGCGTTGGTTGTTAAGGTGAAGAAGAGATCTCGAATTGCAGAGATGGAACGGAGAGCTTACGAAGAAGAAGCTCTGCAAATGTCGATGGTTGGACATGTGAGGGCGCCTACAGCAGCCGTGACTCGAACCCTTCCCACACTTGAACACAGGTATACTCCTCCATGAATTCTTGCTTCTCTGTAAAGAGAATCTTCAAATTTTCTTATGTAACAATGAAGCTTATACCGTTAATGGCGTCCCATTTTGAAGTTTTGGTGATTCATTCATTTTTTTAGGTTGCTCATCACTGTATCCTCTGTTCTTCAAATTTTTGGATATTCTTTTCCGGTGCTCTGTTTTTACTTTGGATGGGAAGAGGTTTGATCTGAACAGGATGAACCATGACGGAAATAAATTCTCTCTCCCCCCTAGTGCTGGCATGAGAAAATTCAGTGATTATAGTTTACTGTGCAATGTATTGATACAAGTGCACAGTAGATGATAACTATAGATTTTCTCATGTGTGATGAGGGGGCATGAGAGGATTTGAATCCAACTATGACTATTAAAACATTTTTTTTAATTAAAATTAATTTAATGTACCTAATTTCTTGAACCTTTTTCCACTCTTCCTTTTGATGGGAAGAGGTGAGTGTAGAGGATAGAGGTTAATCTGAAACTCCAAAACCCCAACTCATGTTTTGTCTTCAAAAGCAAATCAATCAAGATTTGCTTTTGAAGGACGGTGGTGTTCTTGTTGGATGGAAAGGTTTTGATTTTTTTTTTGAATGAGAACCTGGATTTCTGTCTGTGTAAACATGATCTGTTCTGGGAGTGCGTTCCACTCGCTGTATCAATCAGTTGTGAAGATAATATCGTAATTACTTTGTATAAAAGGAACTATACACTGCCGGTGTACATTTCCTTCTCACATTCTTATTTTCTTTCTCTGAACCGGTTATTGGTTCTCTATATATTCCCATTCCCCCATTGGTATGTATGTTTCCAAATTTGGTACAAAACCGCCTAATGTATCAAATTCCTTCAATGAATGATATTTGTTTTGGGTTGGTGGATTTTGTAGTGTATGTCTTGTCCAAATTATTTTTTAACTTGATTCTACCTAGAATGGTTCATTTATTAAGTTTATTAAGGATAATTTACATTAAGGGTATTCGATGTTATGAGAAAATACCAGAGGTACTTCAAGTTTCAAAAATCATACAAGAGGTATCTCTTTTCATATTTCCAACATTAACCTTATTTAACTTTGGCATCCTCTAAGTTTACCGTTAGATCTACCTCAAATTTTCAGGGACTGATTGTTTCTTGTTTAATTACCCTTATTTGGTGCCTGATTGTTAGTACACCCGTCGAAAAAACAGTAAGTTAGGGTGCAAAGTTTTCTCCAAAGGTGTGTACCATAGTCGAGATTTGTGACTTGATAATGAACAACCGCCAATGAGGAAGGGTCATAGGAGAGGACAAGGGCAGGAGAAGGGGTGGGCAATTGAAACAGCGATGAGCACATGGGAATCCGAGTGGTGAGTTGTTGTGGCCACAGGATGGTGAGAGAGTGAACCAAAAGGGACCAAGAAAATTATGCTAGACCAAGAAAATTATGCTAAACAGGGGTAAATTTGGAAGTACAAAAATAAAAAGTATTCCAACTGTAATATTTTTGAAACGTCAGGTACCTCTGTTATATTGTTCTAGAACAAGTAAAACATGTTGTGGTCAACTATGGATGATTCTTTGTAGAGATGTAAATGGATAGTCGAAAATTCAGATTCTATTTACATTTGTATCTGCTTAGGGAAACCTAAATAATTGGATTCAGATGCGAATTGAGATATTGTCTAAATAGAGTGGATATAAGTTCAGGTATCCCCCAAAAAAAAAAAAAAAAAAAAATTATACGATGTACTTATTTCTCTTTCATTGATTTTTTTGTAAATTGTAAGATGACAAATTATGAGAAACTAATGAATAAAATTGTAATTTTATGTTTTTTTGTTGGTTATTATTGTACATACCTTTCAAAAATAGTGTAGTGAATATTTTTTGGATTCACATTTGATTTTAGCCAGGTGTCTGGTTAGAAATCAAATTAACGTTTGTTTTTTATACATTCGAATAGAGTATTTGCTAAGTGGATTCGAAGAATTCAAATAATAATGTATTTGGTTCAGGTCAAGTACTGGCATTAGTGCATGAGCTGCGATTGTGTCCTTGAATAAGCTGCAAATGGGGCAGTTTGGGTAAGTTATGGGCCAGATCAGTCTCTGGTGTAGATTTCTACAAACCCAAGCCCAACCAATTAACGTAATTGCAATCTGGGTTGCTCCAGTTTGGACTTTTGAACCAGAGCCCAACCGGAATCTGGACAGGTAGTTTAAGCTTGATTGGGCTACCAGCTAGCCGCGGCAGCCTACCCCCCACTGACACGTCACTATTCTAATCATTTGTCTCAAACACTCGGGAGTCTCCCACTGTAAGAGGCGTAAAACTGACTTAGGACTTCAAAGTAATAACTACGTTTTTAGTGGAGGAAGACCCTTCTAATAATGTTTACCATCTTTATTACGATAATTAATGATATAATGGGGATGTAGCTCAGATGGTAGAGCGCTCGCTTAGCATGCGAGAGGTACGGGGATCGATACCCCGCATCTCCATTTTTCTAATTCATTATTCTTTGAAAAATCAAAACAAATTCTATTTTGTTCCTACAAACAAAAATAAACACCGTGGTATACAAATATGTCACATCCGGTTCAAAAAAGGAGCTGCAAAGGGAAAAGAAACACTAAAGGGATTAAAATTAAAGTTTAATAAGTTTAAACTGTTCTAAATAATTGATTTAAACAGTTTCATTTTTATTTACGTTTACTTTATGTTTTAATTAATGAAATTTCAGGTGTTATCCCGGAAGAACTTAGCAACTTGGGAGATTTGAGGAATCATGAGAAATGAGGAAGAAGATTTAAGGAAGGGGTTTCTATTATTTATTTATTTATTTTTTTTTTTTCCAATGCCTTACAAAATGGAATCGGGGTTTCAAGTTTTTGAAATTGGTTTTTCCACCTTTGGATTCGTGGATTCCTCTCCAATCTACCTTATATTCTACTCTCATTAATAAATAAGCCTTTGAATTAGGGTCTTTGCCATCATGCGTCGAACATCGGGCAGTGGCTAGCACCCCCCGTGTTGAAGACTCGGCTGGAGAGGACCCCAATCCGCAGTAGCACCTCTCCTATCTGAAGACTTGGCTGGCAATTTGGATTTTTTAATTATTCCCTTGGGGAGAGAGAATTTTTGAAGGACCCTCATTTTGTTTTTTGATCCGTGGGTTTTGAAAACTCTTCATTTTCAATCTTCTTGAACTCTTGATGAACAACCATCCTATGAGAAATCCTAACATCCCGCCTTCTCCTTAGTAAGTTTCCATAATCAAATGGAGTCATTTGGTTATACTTAGGTTGCCCTCATTTGAAATGTAGAAACGGTGGTGATGACCAAGATGGTCAGAGGAGTCCATCGGTCGTCTATGGTTGCTGCAAAGGTCGAAGCAGGAGCCAGGAGGAGAGGGGGGAGCTGTTGTCTCCAGGGAAGCAGAGGCAAAAGACGACGACAAAGAAGAAGAGGAAGAGGCAGATGCGGTGAGCGATTTCTCAACAGCAACAACACAAGCATTGATCGCTTTAAAGCTGCTAAGCGTTCATGGTGCCATTTACATAAGGGTGTTAACCGAATTCACACTGTATGTTTAATCGATTTAACCGGTTCAATTTGGTTTCATATATGGTATCAAATTGTAACTAGAATCGAACCATTTAATAAATGCTTTGTCGGTTACAATTTAAACAGTCCGATTCAATTTCGATATGCGGTTCTGTTTCATTTTTGACACCCTTACATTTACATAAAGAGATTGAATTCTGTCACTTGGCAGCGCCACTGCAATGCTTCTATGTTTCAATCCTGGTTATAACTTATAACTTATAATTAAAGGTGTTGTGTCACAGTTGGGTCTATAGGGCTTGGACCACACTATAAAAACTATTTGCAGAATCATGAAGAGAAAGGTTGAAGTTTTTTTTTTTTTTTTGGTAAATATAAATTTTATTGATGAGTAATAGGATTATAAGTCGAGATGTCATTGATACACGAGTCAATTAACCACGGAAGTGAGTCAGACTTAAAATGGAATGAATAACATCCTTATTGTCAGACTCTACCACAATCCTTTTATAAACATTTGAAATAGCAACTAAAAAGGCTAATCTAATAGCCAATGCTTCACCTTCCAAAGCTGAGGAAAACCGTATATGGTTAGAACAAGCACGGAACATTTGATCAAAGGAGTTTCCAAAGAAGAAACCAATACCACCATCCAAAGTACAGAACAAAACAGCATTTGTATTAATTTTAAGAAACTCATTGAAAGGAAGAAATGCCATCAGATTTAATGGAGCAACAGATTGCGATAAATTTAGATAGACCCGAGCTAAATAAAGTTAGTATCATATTTCTAAGGCTCTCTTTGGTTTGTATTATATAATGTATTATATAATATATTATAAAATTTATGGTTGTTTGGTATGATTTATAATGTCTATTTATAATTAAAATAAATCGATATAATTCATTATCTACAAATAGGTGAATAGTTGTTTATCATTATTAGAATAATCTATTAGGTGATTGTTTATATTTCTCATTATATAATGTATTATGTTTAGTGGTACCAAACAGACATTATTTATTACTCATAATCTATTATCATAATTGATTTGTCACAAATAACTCATAATACATTATATAATACAAACCAAAGAGAGCCTAAATTAAATAACTTAACGTTTAAAGTGTTTTGGGCCTTAATGGGTAAGACCTGATTGGGCTCCTTCTTTAATCATTGTTGGACCCTAATTAATTAAAAGGTCTTGAATGGCTTTAAGTATTCCAGGCCCAATTGCAAACATTTGGTTTTTTTATATATATATTTTATTTCTGCAATACTGCCAGTATGTATTTCCTTCTCACGTTTCTCATTTCTCTCTCCTCTATAAAATCCGAGCTTCTCCTAGTGAATAGACTACCGGCAATGTGTAGTTCATCGGACCATAATCTTCTCACGTTCTTATGTTGACATGAAGAATATCTCACTATCATCCACTGTGCACGTATACTAATACATCGATATATACACATGAAAACCATCGGATATTCTTCATGTCAAATTGAGGATACGAGGGGATTATTTTCCACGTTCATCATCCTCCCTTGCCTTAAGTGATTCTTTGACCGTATAATATCATTTCGTATCTTAAAATAACAAGTCCTTGTGCCCAGAATACTGATGCGATGATGGACAAGTGCTTCACTGTCTTGAAAGCGAGTGCTATAACAATTATCAAACCTACTAATCCAGGACTATGTATATTTTCTTAAAAAAGATCTTGCTTCAGAACACCAGCCGGTGTCATGGAACATAGACCATCGATTCCTTTTGAAATCTTGTAAATAATGGTATTATAGAATACTCATAAACGGGGTATTATGGAGATTTAGGTCAGAGAACCGTGCCGATCTAAGAACCCTATTCTTTTGTAATTAACACCCAATTGTAGGGGTGCCACAATTGTGCTTAAACCGAAAATCAAAATCAACCCAGTTTGAATCAGTCAGGACTAAAATCTTATTGGGCTAGATGAGGTATAGAAAATATATTGGTCTTGATCTGGTCTAGGCTAGCCCAATGGACAGCCTGAAACCAGACAATTTAAACCGAAATCAATAGTAATCTGAACCCAAAGTGATACCCAAACTGAATTTTAATCGAAAATACATCTTATCCCTAACCTGATCTGTATCTTTCTAGATTTTTCATCTCACCCCTACCCACCAGCTTCCTCTCATTCCCCATCTTGTCTTATCTTTTTGAATTTAGGTTTATTGTCAAATTATTGCATAGAACAAGGATGAGAGATATCAAAGAGATGGGAAAAAATAGGATCAGAGTTTTCTAATAGATTTGTAATCGGTCTAACCATGAGTCTAAACCAAACCCAACCCATTACTAGTCCCAATAGAGACAACGAATAAGGACCAAAACCAGACCAAACCACCAGCCATTGGTTACAAATTGATCTCGGGCTACACTTGTCCAGCGGCTCCAGCCCCACCGGTCTATCGACACCTAATAGTCAATAGGGCCAACAGAAAATGAGTCCCATTTGACCAGGCCATCATTCAATTTCCAACCCCATTCTTTTAGAAGGGATTTTTTATTAGGAGGAATAAGGGAAGAAACAGCAAAGCCGAAGAAGAAAGGAGACCCCACATTTTAGTTGTGATTCACATGACCATCCATGGTCCTGCAAATGTCTTCCACTTCCCCAATTTTCCTTAGAAAAGATTGAATTTCAAAGTTCACTCTTGCAGTTGCAGGCCCTGGTCTTCAGCGATGTGGATGGTCTACGAAGAATTCCCAAAGACCTTTCTGGGAAAATGACACGAAGCTGCACTGTATTTCTCTAATTTGATAAAACATAAAACTCTTTTTAACTACTAAAACTGATCTCATCAGCTTCTCCCACCGGTCCCCTGCCACAGTTATCAGTCCCATCAGGACCACTATGAATGAATGCCTCCAAAACCAACTACTATCTTTCCATATCTCTGGACTGATATTATTTAAGCCTTACTTACAGGACTATACAAATACGTCTTCTAGGAGATTGTAGGTTGACAATTTCTGATGGAAGTAATTAACCATATCACTGCTTCTTCATACAACAGAGAGGATCTACTTAACACGGTGACCAACGGTAGAAATTGAACCCTAAATTAATCACCATGAAAACAAGAATCACCACTTACTATCAGTCCAGAGTCCACCCAAACACACAACTCTATGCCGAACCTACAGCTCGAGTCCGAGTGTCGCGCTCCTAGTGAAGGACATTGGAATCTGCAGGGTGCAGATACCTTTTCCTGTTCTTCCGGAAACTTTTGAGTGCTTTGAGGGCCCGTTTGATAAAACTTCTGCTTCTGGATCCTATGGATTCTGGCTCCTAGGGAACCATTTTGGAGTAGAAGCGTGTTTGATAAGTTCAGTTAGATTCCAATTCCCACAGAGTGAACCGGATTCAGAATGACTCCAGAATCCATAATTTTGGAGTCATAAATACTTGCTCCAAGTTGTTGGATCAACTTTTTAAGAGAAAAAAAAGAATCGACACTCACATGACTATCACTTGACCACCACCACCACCACCGCAACAACCACCACCACCACCACAACCACCACCACCGCCACCACCACAACCACCGCCGCCACCTCTACCACCACCACTGCCGCCGCCTCCACCACCACCACCAACGCCACCGCCCACCACCCACCACCACCACCATCACCGCCACCACCACCGCCGCCGCCACCACCACCACCACCGCCGCCACCACCACCACCACCGCCGCCTCCACCACCACCACCACCACCACCACCACCACCACCACAACCACCACCACCACCACCACCACACCACCACCACCACCACAACCACCACCACCGCCACCACCACCACCACCGCCACCACCACCACCGCCACCACCACCACCACCACCGTCGCCGCCACCTTTACCACCACCACCACCACCGCCGCCTCCACCACCACCACCACCGCCCACCACCACTACTATGCTATATATATATATATATATATATTTTCTAGACTTCGATTGGAGGGATAGTGTGTTATCAAACATGTTTCTAATCCAAAGATGCTCTAAAATCCATTTCAGAATTGCGTTATCAAACAAGTTTCTACTCCAAAATAATCCTAGAGTAGCTTGGAGTAGAATCCAAATTTGAACTAGAATCCAGAATCCAGAAGCAGAAGTTTTATCAAACGGACCCTGAAAATTGAAGTTGAGATGGAAGAGTAAGGGTTGTAAGATAAAGAGTACAACATAGGGATTCATGATAAACCTATCAGGTACGTTATGAGTTGACCCTTCTTCCATCTACGACTTCACTTTCAAGATGACTTCTCTCACAGTTCATAGACAGATCACTTTCCTCTTCCATCTTTAACACAGTAATTAAACGTATAATATCAGTATATATCTTCCAGATATGATTAAACCAGCTTTGTAATGTGAATATACTGCCCTAGTTTTTCCAGCCCAGAGTAAGTCGGTGATAATTGATATCAAACGGAAATGAGAAATGTCATCCTTGTGCCGGAATAGTGAAAGACAACTAAAATAATGAATCCCTATGTTGTCGATGAAAATCGTAAAGCTAGATTTTTCAAGACATATAATATGAAACTCTCAGTGAAACACTAGAACTCCTTTAGAAATAAGAGTTACTTGAGATATTGGATCTACAACAATCTTTCCTTCTGCTAAGATAGAAACAGAGGGAATAAAAACACCAGGGGTGTAAGGCCCAAAATGAGAGGTTTCCCTTGGTGGTGGAAAAAATTCGAATTCCCTTTATTGATGTCCTCTTGCTGCATATATAATAAGTTCAATAGGAGACTTCCCAAGCAAGTTCCTCCATACCTACCACTATCTCAATCATCAGTCATCTAGAGAATAGTAGGTTCGTGAGGCTACGACCCCCTAGGACGGCGCTAGGACGTCCTGTCAGCTGCTTACGACCCCCTTTGATCCTCTTCGATCCCCATTTTAATCTCCCATATCTTCTGCCGTCTGTTTCTGTTCTTACACTTTTACCAAGTATTGGTCTTGTTTTTTGTTGATTCGGTCCATGATATGGTGACATGGCTGGTCAAGTCAACATACCTTGCATTTATAGTTGTTGTCAGCATTTATAAGTATTAATGACAAACCATTAATAGCCTAACTGCCCCCATCAATCTGTTACATCCTATCTGAATCAGCATGGGGGGGGGGGGGTCGAACATGAGTTCCTTTTGAAATTTTCAGTCATTTCTTTCTTCTCATACCTTGTACCTTAGATACACGCCACGTATCCATTTCGCGATGATCATCCTAAATTCTCTACCACCAACGATCATATTTTGTATCCACTATTAATTTCCCCTAACACCCTATATAAAAGATTGATGGGACTATGATCTATCTCTATGACTATGATGTATCTCTATCCCCGCAGGCATGACAAACCTAGGCTTTTGTGCTGAGCGTTGTGTGTGTTTAGCACTTCAGCTGGAGTTCGGATATGGACTAAGGACAGGGGACTCACTCACGATAATCAATGAACATGAAATCTAAACAAGAATTATAGATTCAAAATGAAACTTGGTTTCATACCTAGATTCATATGGATTGGAGATAAAGAAAATCCCTAAAATGCTTTGTCGATCTTCCCTGCTCTCTTCCCTATGGTGGCAGGTAAAATTTAGCAACTAATGAGTACCGCAACCAATATATTCACTAAAAGGCATAATAAGGCATCATTGTTAATAGGCCCACATCGGTACTGGGCCTAGCCAAACAAGTCCATCACTCACCACCATTCACCCAGTAAGCCAAGTGTCTACAATGCCTGCTAAACCCATTACTTGTGAAAATAATACTTTAACTTTCTTTCCAAAAATTTAAATTATGTTTTAATTCTAATTCAATCTACATCTGCCCTAGATGCCTATCCGATATCGATCTAGATTAGTGATAAAGCCGATAAATGAACAATAATACGTGTCTGTATTGGATTAGAAAATAAATAATAGCTGATCCATACCAATTACCAAAACCTTGAGCTAAGTATGTATTGATGTCACCTTCAAAACTTATAATTTTATTCACAAAATACATCTGCATAGTTTTTTCCGCCGTACACTGATATGAATTGGATTGACTAATTCACCCTATTATATCGGAATGCTATGTTTTCATGCAACCTTCTTTTGAATGGCTTGTTATTCATGTTTGATTCCCGCACTTGGCTATTTTTTTTTTCTTCTTTTTTTAATCAATAAAATAGTAGAAAATTAACTATATTTAATGAAAACCCATGTTATTGGATCAAAGCTTAAAAATAATCATTTCTTCTTTTTTCTAATTCCCATTTTTAGGTTTTAATCGATGCCAAACTGGTTCTTGCTAACAAATCCTATTTTTTATTTTTTAAGATGACAATGACCTCCAAATTTTTTCTTTCTTTTTTTCAATAATTAATTAAATCAAGAAACTCATTTTATAATATGGAATGGGCATCCCTCAGAAAATATGTATACAGTTTATATTTATGAAGAACAAAGGTAGTCTCAGTGAAAGGATAATGATGAAAAAGAAAGGACCATTCAATTGGTCCTTCTGAAGTTACCCCAAAGACATACATACCACTGATTATAGAGTTGGACAATTCAGACGGATCTTAGAGATGGGTCGGGGCTATGGGCCGGGATGGTTAGAATTCAAGTGTCGGGTGTCTAACAACTCGTAAACCATATGAAGCAATCAGGGTGTCAATCGATTGGTCTCAGTCGGTCTCGATCAGGTGCAATCGGTTCCCATCAAGGTAATACCTTGCACCGTGATCGATATGTTTAACTAATCGATTTTGATTTGCAAGACAATATTGACTCGTGTATATTCGGTTTGATCAATCTCGGTCCTTAACTAGCCTTATGTTATTCGATTTAATCGATCTATTACCGTCTATAATCAATTATCTTATTCGATCTTATGCACGATTATCTTATTCAATTTAATCCTTGACCCATGTTCAATTGATCATTATTTATTCTACGTTTTCAAAATTTAATATGCAATTTGTCTGTCTTGTTGAACTTCAAGGAGAGTGAGAGAGAGAAGGGTAAAGAAATAAAATAAAAGTTAAAAACTTATATTTAGCATAGTGGCAAATGGCAGAAAAAAGTGGGAGGGGAAAGGTGCGAGGGAAAAGTGAGACGGAGAAATTGGAAAAGGAAATTATGTTAGTTTATGTTGAATCGGTCTTTAATTGGTCTATGCCAAGTTGGTCTTTAATTGGTTGGATCAGTTGGATGACTGTCAAGTTATACTCTTGCACCGTGAACTAAGGATATAAACGGATCGAATTCGGTACGGATGGATTAGTATCCGAATTCAAATTCTAATTTTAACCGATGTCCGGTTAAAATCTGCTCCGAATCCAGACCCTAACATTAGGTGTTTCCGTTCTTAGATGACTCAGTACAGAACTCAGTCCATGCTGAGCAACCAGAATACCAGAAAATATTGTTGGGATAGAATATTGATCAGATGAAGAAAAAAAAAGACAGAGTAGCCAAAGTAACACAGATCCACGAAACTAATCTCCCAAAAACACAAAATACTGATCTGTGTTGAACTTCTTGATCTACTGACCATCCAGAAGAAAACAAAATGATAGAATATATGCTCTGTTCATGGCCAGAAACAATCTCCCTCAATCGGCTTTGATTTTGTAATAGCTTCGTCGATCTGCCCCCAACTACAAGCAAATAAGTGTATTTTTGTGGGATTCTAATCTTCCATGGCAGGGCATAAGAGCTAGTATACAAGAAATAAAGAAGAAAAAAACAGAGTTAAGAAGAGAAATCAGTGGTCTGCAACAGCATGAGGTGGTCAGTGGCCGCCAATCGAAAGTTTGTATATGTGAAAGAATGAAAACTAGATAGGGCTCATACTCATACTTCTCTTTTGCCTTCCTGCGTTGAGCCAAGCCGTCGATGAATTGTGACTGATGAGTTTGCCTTTCGATTATAATACTGTTTTTCTTATAACACCTCCCCTTACTCCCTTACTGCCAGCCCTCTTCAATATTCCCATATTCCAACGTTTCCTTATTTTATAATAATATTTATTTATTAAATATCCCATATCTCAATTCCCAATTCCGTACGATTGTTTGATATTTTTCCATTTCCCAATTTCCCTGTATTCCCGTATAAACTAACGAAATATAATAATGGTCATTCCGACTATTCTTATTATTTTAATAAAATAAGATTAAAAGGGGATCGGAGCGGAGAATATCCGACCAAAAAACTTCAATATCCGAATTCGCATCTGAATATGTTTCGGATATCCCCATCCGAATGTGAATCGGATCAAATTCGGACACCCCTAAACGAATTCGAATGCTAATTGAATCCGGATTTTCGGTTATCCATTTACATCCTTATTATGAACGATCTGTTTATTAATCGGTCCAATTCATAGTTAGTAAGTTCGGATACGACAAAAAGTCAGATACGGATACATACATAATTAAACAGAGTCTAACTTTGATATGGACCAATAATCCGTTTAAAAAAAATGTGTACTGCATTAATACACTACGTATTTAATACGATAGCCTGTAAAAAAATCAGAACCGAAAATACAGACATATATTCACTATGCAATAAACATCTATAGCATTCAACAAATAAAATATTAACATATAAATATAATTAATAAAAAAAAAATTTAATCCATTAAATCCCACACAAAATTATCATCCCATCAAACAAAAAAACTAAAATATTATAATTTTAAAAAGTTTTCATATATAAAATGTGTAAAATTTTTACCGTAAGTATTTACTAATTATGGGTTCAACACTGCAGAGTTTTTTTTATCAAAAAAAAAAAAAAAACACAGTAAAGCTTTTGAATCTCCTACTTATAGTTAGTAAATACGCATATAATACACGTATTATATTAGCCTTTTTTTAATTTTTTATATTTTTCAGAATATACGTAGAGTCTCGTAATTTTTTTAAAAGATAATGAAACATATTATATGCAGAAGACCAAAAAAATATTGAAACATATTATATGCAGAAGACCAAAGCTCAAATTGACAGTGCCACAAACGACTTATATGTTGACAGGATCCTTGTAAACCGATAGCACTAAAAGGAATTTGGGGAATAAGTTGACAGGGAAAGGATTTGGAGAACAAATCGTGAGTTTAGGACTTAACCGCTAAAATTGCCAGTTGTTGCAGAAGGGACAAAGGATTATGTTTTACTTTGGGGAACAAAATCCACGACAGTAGACTTTATAGTTCTTTTTTACGATTTGTTTTTTTTGTTATTATTTTTTAATAATTGTCATTGTATTATATCCGTTTAATATGTCATACGTGTATTAAACGTTACAATATGTTTCATTATTTAAAAAAAAAACATTACGAGACTCTCTACGTATATTCGAAAAAATCCAAAAAAAAACTCGTTTAAAAAAAGATATACATTTAATACACGTATTATATGTATATTTATTAACTATGGCCTAGTCTAAGCTTAACACGTTTATTAAATAATGCGACTCAATGTGATTTTTTAATTGACCGGCTTAACTCAGAGAATACAATGCAGGCCAGAAATTGCCACCGGACCCCACAAGTCGGCTTGTCATGGTCATGAGGAAATTAGGACAGACAAACCCTAATAAAGAGAGCTTGAAGAATATCATCACACGCCATGTGATGGATTGTCTCATTTGAAAGGGTCGTTTTCCTGCTTTGCATGGGACTGTTGTGGGTGATAAAAGAGATATTGAAAAAAGACTAGTTTAAAGTACAATTTCATTGCAGTTATATTGTGTACCTCTCTCTCAAGTGATTACACCAATTTTGTTTTTCTTTTTTTCGGTAAACTGTGATTACACCAAATCATTCCTTGATTAATGGCTTTCGGTCCGCTATGTGACTATGCAGGAACGGATAAAAGTACACCCACAATCATCCAACAAAATAGAGGTGTCAATCATGCAGTCTCAGTTAGGCCTAATCGATCATCATTAATTTAATACATCGAACCATGATTTGTATATTTAATTAAATTGATCCTCATAGGAAAGACATTGATACATTTACATTTAGTCTGGTCAGTCTCTGTTTCTAATCGATCTTATGATAATTGGTCTAAACGGTCTATAAATGGATTGCGATGATCCAAACTAATCGGTTCATAATCGGTCTTATATTAATCGGCCCAATCCTATCAATCGATTCACAATAAACAAAAACACAATCCTTGGTTAGGTTCTACTTCCTGAACCAACACAAATTATGCACATGTCCTCCAACAATACACTTCATACTCGAAATTCAAAACAAAAACTGTTTCAATCTAGTATTCATTCTTAATTACTCTATTGTTCTTAAATCTAAAGGTCAAACAAACAAGCCATCGAAAATAGTAGTGAGAAATCCTATAATTTAACCTATCTTGTAAATCTTTATTATCACTGGTGCCAACTGCGGTCATATCAAGCTGCATCATCCTATCGAAGTTCTTGTTAAGTGTTTTTTTACTTTAGCAGGCACCCTCATATTCAATCTATGTTTATTGTCTTTGTATGTCATGTACTTTGTTTTTTCCATGACTCCCAAGTAGGAAAAAAAAAACCCACTAAGGGGAGAGGGATATGGGGAGTGATCAAAAGAATTATGTCTGTAATGGATTGGTATTGGGTTAGGTTTATAATCAAGCAGTGCGATTAAGTGATCGTTGCACTACAGCCTTGCATCGATGATTGACAGATTAATAATTGGTCCGGGCATAAGTCCGACACATTTAGTAAATAACATACATTGATTTGGGTTTTAATCGCTAGGTTTGGTTTAATTGAATGGTATGAGCCAAACATTAACATCTGTAGAAGATGAAATCCCCGTTTGATAACACTCCCACTCCTTGATTCCATTGATTATGTTTCTCTGTGAACAATTTGAGAGCTGAATACTGTTTGGTAATCCAGTTCGATTCTAAACTCTTAGGGAGTGAATAAGATTCTATTTGACTTTAGGATCCCAAATTTATGAGTTAAAAAAAACTAACTCTCGTTGCTCTAGAGCAAACGAAACTAAAATAAAAATGGGAGTCAGGCCAAAAAGAGGGTTTGATCACCACTGCCAACTCCACCAACACCACCACCACTACCACCATCACCTCCACCGCCATTGCCACCACCACCCACCACCACTACTATTAGATATGAAATCGATTTTAGATTCATTTTTGTCAAATGTGATGCTATTTTCAATAAATTCTAGAATCAGATATAGAATAACGTTATTAAACAACATTCTACTCTCCAAAAACTACTTTCAAAAGCTCCAATGTTATCATTTCCCCCCGTGGGACTGTGGGTGAGATACATACTGCGGACAGAAATCACTTTCCCATTAATTAGAATCCACAAATTAAATTGTAAGGGTTTTAAAGTAGAAAAAGAGAAAAAGCAAACTGCATCTCTAAACCAATAACAATAAGGCAATAGTACTGTAGAACGGAATAGATTCCTCGTACGATTCTCTCTCCTCCTACTCCCTAACTTCCAAATTACGTCTCTATTCTTCCTCCAAAAAAAAAAAAAAAAACACTGTGAGAGCAGAGGACTGACGAAGGAAAAGGGCGAAGATTAAACAGGAGATGGCCACCTCCGGGGTTCCAACAGAGAGAAAGCGATGGGATGGGAATTGGAGGTGCGCATAAGGCAGGTAGAGTGGGAAAAGTTGGCGTTTGAGTGGGATTTTTATTTATTTTTACTTCCCCTCTTGGTTGGTTTTTTTACCCCTTTTGATTTGGTTGGAAATAGAAACTCAAAAGTGTGCGTGTTGCTCTCAACAGACCACCGAAAACAATATTCGAGAAGACTGAGATGTGGTATTCATCAAGTCTAAAATGGATATGAATTAATCAGATCAATTGATTCAATATCCTTATCTTGAACCATGCATAATAAGAAAGAATAACAAGTGAGAAATTCTTTATTCAAAATCAATTGACTTTTATTTAAATGATTCATCATTTCAAACAATGCGGGCAGCAACAGTTGGATGAGTTTCAGCCAAAAAAAAACCAGTTGGATGAGTTGTAAACTTTATGGACTAGTCATCTACCTAATTTGGAAATATGTAATAAGCTTTTTTATCACTTTTTTTTTTTGGGTAAGAAATAAATTTATTCATTAATAGGGGTAGTAGCCGTGATATCCACAAGAAACATCTAGGATAACCACGGAGTGGACTCTGGCCAAATAATGTCCCCATTACAAGTTATAGTCTTCCTAGCTAGGGAATGAGAGATTGAGTTCACCCCCCAAGAACATACTTAAAAGTCACAACATTAGGTGAGTTCAGACTATTTAAATTAAGCATACATCTAATATCATTAATTACAGTCATAGCAGAAAAATCCAAATTATCCTTGCGTTCCCCTAGAGATTCCACCACTCGTAAGCAATCAGAGTCGATGACAATATACCTGAAATCTGAAAGTAAAGCATGAGCTAGACCCTCCCAAATTGCGATGGCTTCGCCTGTTGCAATTGTAGGAAAAGAATATGAAACTTGAAAATGCAAATAGGCTTTTACCATCAGAATTCCTCAAAATAAATACCTCCAGTACCCCTGTCACCACTTGAGGCACCATCTGTATTAATTTTAACTTCATATGTAGTAAACTTTTGTCCTTATAATTACATTGTTAAAGTTGAAATTTTCAACTAGTGTTTGAAATTTTTTATCCACACAAGAAAATATGATCTGCTTGAAATGTGATAATAGTTGATGATGTGGACAATTTATCCACAAAATTTGAGTAGCAATAGATCTGTCAAGTGGTAGATATTTATGTCATTCTAATACTTACGAGAACTCCCTTTGCTCCCTTCACTTCCTTTCAACCTCACCACAAAAGCTCTTAGTCTATCTCCTTATGTCTCTGTCGTTGCAAGTAAAAAGAAGAGAAGGAAATGGAAGAGAAGGAAAAAAAATGAAATCAGATAAGAAAAATAAATATTTTATTATTTAATTACCTTATAAACTCTTACTAAACATGATAATCACCCTTACTTTTTAGATTGAATATTTATTTTTCTTCTTAAAAATTTAATTGCAAAATATTTTCTAGTCATTATTCTAGGTATCTGACACAATTTCTATCGACTAGCACCCTCGATTCCACACAATATCTTGCCCCTTATTTACGAAGTTTCTATAAAAGCTCTTTCTAAATTTAATAATTATATTTGAAATATTTTTGAATTAGTTACACAATCATGTTAGATAAAGATTACCATGATCTCACTTTCCTTCCACTTCTTTCCCTTACATATGGGATTATATATTTGCCTTGAATGCCATATGATTGAGGGGAAACACCCCGCCATGTCTGGGAAGAACATGTCGGCGGAGTCAATTACAAGTGCTTTTTGTTCGTTGATAGCAGTGAGAATGTCCAAAATAGTCATAACCGCATAAGAAATTTCAAATTTAATTAATATCCAAATTAAATTGTTACTAATATATCTTTGTTGTTGTTGTACTTTTTAGATCGTCACGGGAAGAGAGAAGGTTGTGAATGATGTTGTGTCAATAATTTGCAATCTCTGCAACCTGAAAAAATTTACTACAAAATAATTTATTGAGCATGGTAAGAGGGCCTACCAAGATGCAATTCTTTGTCCCGAATCTTATTATAGTGTGTGCTTCTGGAAGAGTATACATGTAGGAAGGGAGGTTGAGCTTGATGCAAACGGTATAATATTAGGCATTTATTGAAATTTCTTCACATTTTCTCATCTCTTCCATGCTTCACCGAGATTACCCACACGAGGATAGGTCGATCCAGATATTTGAAGAATAAGGTTATGAAAACCATAAGAAACCTATAAATTGGTATGAGAACATATATGAATTAATAGTTGGGAGTTAAGAGCCTTTTAATAATGTTCTTTTGCCAACAGTGTGGGTCCCATAAATAAAAGTTTTGTTAAGAGATCCATCACCACCCCAACAATTGGTATCCAATTGTCATGGATTTCTACTTTCATAGTTTATTAGTTCTATAATTTTATACAATTTTAGATAATCATGGGAAAAGATAGGAAGGTCCTGAAGGATGTTGTTGCAGATTGTTACAATATTCTGCAACCTCTACGATGTACATGAAGAAATTTACTCCGCAAGGGTTTGTGAAGCATTGCAAAAGGGCTCACCACCAAAGACAATTCCTTGTCCCAAATGCTTCAAGGTCGCAAAGTCTGAAAATGACCACTACAATAATGTTCGTGACAAACGTACAATTTTTTGGTGTATGGTGTGAAGTTTGGGGGAATGGGCCCACCTTCTGAAAATGCACTAATATATATTAATCATATTCATGTGCGTGTGTTTCTTTTTAAAATATTTTATATGTTTGGCCCCACTTAGAAATATATATGTTGGTTTCCATATGAAGTTGACAAATACCCAGAAGTTCCCAAAGAAAATGGGGGGTTTTTGAACGAAATGCCTCACTGAGACATGCTCTAATTGCATTTTTTTTTTCTTCTGTTCTGATACAGTAGTATTGAGGTTAAGATTGATTTGTATAGCTAGTGATCTGATCTTATAGAATTTTATAAATCAAGTGTGTAATAATTAATTACAACTGTTTGTGTATGCATGTGCCCCTTTTGTTAGCCTAATTTCTTGAAATCTCTTCCTATTTTCTCCAGTCTCATCTAATCTCTTCCATTCTTCACCCAGATTATCCACAGAAAGACAAATGGATCCAGATATTTGAGGTTAGAATAAGCTTATGAAAAAATAAAAAATAAAAACCTATATTGGTATTAGATCAAGATCGATTTTTCAAGATCTTTTCTTGTGTGCTTTATGCACTTAGCAATTAGCAACCATGTGGCAAGGCCCAATATTGCCGAGAGTTTAACTTGGATTATTTGGGAAGACTTATTTAATGACTGAGACTGGCACAATGGGCTTCTGGGCCTGCCTACGGTTCGAAGCCAGTCACTGGGTTTCTGTCTTAGATCCATCCTCTATTCTGGCACTCATGTTCATCTTTCCAATGGACTTGGGCTTGTACCTCAATGGATAAGATAAGGTAGGCCTATTAGTATAAGAAACGGGGGGGCGTTATTGGAGTATGGAATTTTTTTTATTTTTACCCAACAAAAATGAAAAAGAAAAAAGGTTTCATACAACGACAGTTTGGGAGGAATCTCCCACGCCACATCAGTGGAGACTGGAGAGCATAGGACGTCGACGGAATCCATGAACGGTAGATTTTGATCTATTCCAATGAAGACACGCGTACAGACAAAACAGGGATAAGTGTTTGCAGTTTGTAAATTGCAAGGGAATAGCTGATAAGACGGATACGACAGGATATAAACGGACATTATATCGTAAAGGAGGTCTAATCGGCACGTCAGGGGATACAAAAGTCAATATATTAATAAAGTATGGGTGGTATGGGTCATTCAAATCACAGACGGGAGACGATTTCTGTTCTTGGAACGGCCAGACATAGCGGATACAGATGCTCTCTCTCTCTATCTAGTATCCAGTTTACGTCACCTGACGGCGTTAAGGTTCCGTGCAACCGAGAGTCAGGAAGAGAGTTCAAGTCTGGCAGAGTAAAGAACTCGACACGTAGCCTGACCAGTTTTTTTTGTTTTTTTTTTTTAATTATTTATAGGATTTAACGTAGACCAGACTGGCTGACACACCACACATTTAATCACACCACCAGACAATACTGTTCTTCCGTCCTCGCTCCTGCCCTACCAGTGCTACCACCACAGGTCCAGTGGGACCTGAAACCAGCTCTTCTCTCTCTCTCGCTCTCTCTAGTCTATAGTCTATTATACTCTATAGAAAGAGAGAGAGAGAGAGAGAGAGGATTACCCAGCAAACATCTCTCTGCAGTACTCAGAGAAGGAGACCCTACTGAGAGTGAAAAGATGAATAAAAAAGAGAATAAAGAGAAAAAGAGGAAATAAGGAGAATTTCCATTTTGTTATAAGAGAGAATCGGTGGAGTAGTAGTCGAGATGAAGGTTGTGTAAATTGAGTTAAGTCGAGAGTAGTAGGTTCTCGGCCGGCACATCCCCTAATTAGTTAGTGAAATCTCCCACTTGTAGTAGAATGAATTATCAGAACCCCCCCTTCCATCCTTTCTCTCTCTTTCTCCTTCTGTGTAAATTCTATTGATCTATTTATATTTGTGCTTTGTGCACCCTCCACCAACAATCAAACAATCAAACACTGACTGATTATTAGATTTACCCACCCTTCCTTACGATTCCGTCTCTCTTTCTAGCTGTTGCTATACATACACCATTGACGCACACGAGGATAGGAAGAGGGAGAAAAACAACCGAGAATAGGGGGGAACAAACATGAAAAAGGGTCAGGATCAGGGACACACTTGAAAGGCACATACATACATACATACCCTCTCTGTCTTTCATCGTCATTGTTGTTGTTCTTGCTGTAAAGAGAAAGAGGGAGTGATAAAGATATGGGTAGGGGACGAGTGGAACTCAAGAGGATCGAGAACAAGATTAATCGTCAGGTAACCTTCTCCAAACGCAGAAACGGTTTGCTTAAGAAAGCTTACGAGCTATCTGTGCTTTGTGATGCCGAGATTGCGCTCATCGTCTTCTCCAGTCGTGGCAAGCTGTATGAGTTCGGAAGCGCCGGGTATATATACATATATATTTTTATATATATTATCATCCTCTGTGATTCACACTAACACACTTTCTCTTTTTCTCTCTCCCTTTCTACACCTTCCTTTGTTTTGAACTGAAAGTGTTTTTGTTTAATTCCACAGTTATGGATCTCTTTCTCTGTCATTTTACTGAGCTTCTTTATTTACTTCTTAATGCGATTTCCTCATTGTGATTCTTTTAATTTTGCTTTTGTTCTTGTTTTTTCGGATCAGTTGAGGTTAAATGTTGTTTGTGGTGCATGGTGTGCAGAGTGCACTTTAACCAGTTTGATTCTCTCTCCGCCTCTATGGGGCTTCTCGATTCTTAATTTCTGGTGTTTCTGCCTATAAAGAAACCAATGATGTTTTACCAGAGTACTCCTGATACTCAACCAGGTTTACTAATCTTCGGCTTCCTTCCTTCGAGGAAGCAAGGACTTCCAATGGCGTCTAAACACGTTTCATTGTACTTACTTCTCTCTCTCTCTCTCTCTCATCGTTAACTGAAATTTTGTACCAGCTTTTCCTTCAGAATTGCTTCGTACGGATCGGAAGAGAGTAGAAGATGTTCCTAGGAACTCGCTACACCTTTGGACCTTTGATGCAAGATCTAGGGTTTTTCTCTCTCTCCAGCTGCTAATGGATTTGGAGAAAAAGAAAAAAGAGACAGAAACGAGTCTTCATTAGAAAAAGATAATCGGGTTAACGTTCAACATTTTCGTGAAAAATCATTTTTAATGCACCCATGAATAATTCCCAAGGGTTTAACTTCTCTGAAAGAACATCAAAGAAATTAAGTCTCGAAAGCATGGGTACAAAGAATACAACAGATCAGAAGCAGATTTATCAAACTTACTGTGGGAAAATAAATTTAAATTTTCTTTTTTTCATCCTCAGATCCTTTGATCACCCCAAACCAAAGAAAGGGGCGGGGGGATCCTCAGCTTTACACTTAATGTACGTTAAGGGTTTGATCAATGAGCCTGGAGCTTGTGTTTCTACCCACCCCCTCGAAAGAAGAAAAGAGGAAAAGTTTGCGTAGTTTAAGATTAACATAGGGTTTCGAATTAGCCTTTTATATGATCACTAGAATGAAACTTAAGTTCTGTTAAAACAATCTTATGATTTGAATTAGCCTTTTATCTGATGTCTCATTGATCAATTAGAAATTCGTTTTTCCTTGAATTTTTTTGTGTTATTTTATTTACTTCTTTTGGAAAGAGAAAGCCTGGAATTACATCGCATCCCAAGAAGCAGGTGAAAGAGGAAAGACCAGCTCAGTTATGGTCTATCGAGCGAAAGGACTACAATAGATAAAGTAGCCAAACCTGCACTTCAGGAAAGCCTTCTTTCATCTTTCCGATTCTGGTTAGATTAACCATGGTTTTGAGTCATCCTCGATCAATGCACAGTACCCATTCTAAGTCATGATAATCATAATCTTTACAAACATCATTGTTTAATGGAACTGATTTTACTCCATTTTTCCGCTAGGGTTTTGTAGGTTTTCTCTAACTAATAGATACATCTACAGTTATTAGCAATGTATTAAGGTTCTAATGCTATGCTTGCCAACTACATCTAACTTTGCTCTGATTAATATAAGAATAAACTATGGTGACTTATTTGGTAGCACTTGCAATATTACAACCCCCCCCCCCAACCAAAAATAAAATTTCTTTACTAATTTTTATGCGTTGATTTCTACATCTTTAATTGTACAATTTCTAACCTTGATGGAAATCAACGATAACTGTAATGTTTGTATCCATCAATTCTGATCAATTTTATATTTTCCTGACACTTCTTACTGATTTGGTCGTTAAGTAATTCATTTGTGATATAGGAATATTTATGACGCATGAAAAACCATAAAATCTTAGCCCCTAAGGAACTTTTGGATTGTTTAGTGTATTCCCTGCAGCTTCCTTAATTTAAGATTGCAAGCATATGTAGTTATTTGCTCAAGATGTTAATATCTTTTGCTTCTTAAATTTCTCTTATTTATTTATTTATTTTTCTTTATTCCGTGGGTGGAAGTTTAGGTTTGATAGACCTATGGTGTTGAATGTAGCAAAATATGCAACTAGTATATTTAAATATGCATAATCATAATTTGCTAGAGTTTAATTATTTTCTATTCCATTTGATTATTCTGTACACCCGTCAATAAGCTGCACTTCTTTTCATTAGTCCATGGGAGTGTTTCTTTCGATATCACAAAAATGCCCTTTTATACCCTATTGTCAGTTAGCTTTAAATCTTGACTTCCAAATCACGGGTTTAGTGTGAGCATCATGAAGATGCATTTAATTAAACATAACGACAAGCTTATGATCCAGTACACTGTAACAATGACTTAAAAAAAAAAAATTCGACGTAATTACGGAGAATTTCGGTAGATTTCACCCCTATATCTCATCAGTCATTTCGTTTTGCTTTTCTATTA
This sequence comes from Protea cynaroides, assembly GCA_028583415.1. Taxonomy (NCBI): domain Eukaryota; kingdom Viridiplantae; phylum Streptophyta; class Magnoliopsida; order Proteales; family Proteaceae; genus Protea; species Protea cynaroides. The sequence continues at coordinate 135,168,504 of CM053276.1, forward strand.
AGCTGAAATATTTCACTTTTCAATGAAATTCCACTGAAATTTAGAACTATGATTAATTACCAAGTGCAAAACGAATTTGGTAGAACTACACGCATTATGGTTGAGAAAACCCAAGCTAGAGAAGCACAAGCATTTGAGTGTTAGTTGTTAGAACTGCAGGACTGTTTTTAATGGGATAATTGGTAATGAGATTATATGGTCACCACTGAATGACCTCGGGGTGATAGTAGTAGTAGTAGTAGCATAACAAGTAATTTATTTAGGTTATTCAATAGATACATAATCTATTATGGAGACAACCGAAAAGAAAGAATCATTGAATTTGAAGCTTGAATTCGAGAGTTGCTCCACTATATTGAAATATGTCTTCCTTAATTGGAGCCTTGGCACAAATAAGGTTGAGCTTAATCAGATTAAAATTGTGCTAGAAGCGATCCCTAAAGATTGGTGAAATTTATGGAAAAAGATACAGCATGGGTGTGGCATTTTGTGCCTTAAATGAACTAATTTGATAAAAGAGGGGGCCCTGTTCTAAAGAGTCCAGGAAACATTGAATGAAAATTGCATGGAGTAACCAGCAGAATTTTTGTCAATCTGTTTTCTAAGATAATGGTTTTGATTGTGTTGTGTTGTGTTGTGTTTAGTAGCATGTTTATTTACTAGTTTATTTTTTGTGGCGGGTGATCAATCATTGACTTGTTGATACATAATTAGAAGTAGTTTAGTCGATTAAAAATGCATATACTTCCATAAGTAATTAAATCATGTAAGAAATTAATACTAAAAATCATGTTCTTTGATCCCCTAAGATCTTTATATCTCCATTTATGAACCTGCACATAACTAGAAGACAAATTACAAGCAAAAGGCCAATTAATAAAGTTCAATAAAATATAGTTAAAAGGAATAATATTTGTACTAGTAAAAAGTACACGAAAGATTTCAATTTGTACTAGCGAGTTTGTCCTGGTTGATTGATTATTCAGCACCACCTAGTTGGTATCTATGTCAGTTATGTGCATGAAAGTAGTAGATTCACTAGTAATCGACTAATTAGTTAAATTATACACTGGCTTTTTCATTATTAATAATAATGGGAAATCTTAGATGGTATTATTATATTTGTTTCGTTTCGATGAATTGGCATGGTATCATTATGTTTTTTTTTTTTGTTTTTTTTTTATTTTTTTATTTTTTTATTGTTGAGTGTACTTGACTTGACAGACTTTTGATGAATTGAGTTCAAATTTAAAACACGGAAATGGATTGGAGACGAGAATTATTTTCACTCTTTTACTATGAATGCTTGGAAACCATGAGTACAGGTAAAAGAATATGATTTATCTCTTCTTATTCATTTTCAGAAACTTGCTGTTCCATCAAAGACATTAAACCGTGATACCTAATACAGTTTGCAAATCTCATCTTTACTTCAGTTTTCAGCCAAGATTATATTAATTATTAAAGATGAATCTTCCCCTCAGAGTATTTTGCTAGTTATGGGTTTTCCTTCCAAATGTCAAACCTGTCCAGTTTTCAACTTAAAAGTTCAAACTAGTAAATAGAGGGACTCTCTATATATAAGACCCCAAGACTTCAATCTCATTAGCATTGTGGGATTATTCCCATTACTCCCCTTCACATGTAGCCCCATAGTTAGGTGGTGTATATGTGACACTTTTTAGGTGACTGGTTCCTCTTTGGGTGACACATCCGTGACTGTCTCTTTGACAATAATCCCCCTTTTGTGCATCTGGCGTCCCTCTTTCAGTGACGTTTTGCCTCTTTTTTTTAGGGTTATTATGAGAGAGAACTTGGAGCTCTGATACCATATCAAGTTTCCAACTCAAAAGTTCGAACTAGTAAATTAAGGGACTCTCGATATATAAGACCCCAAGATTCCAATCTCATTAGATATATGGGACTATTCTTATTAAAGCCCGGCAAATGAACTACAATAATGTTGCGTCGACACCAAAATATCTATGTTTTTGCACAATTTTGTGTGTCCTATTTGCACATTTCATTAAGTCTCTCCTTCTAGGTACTGACCAAAATGTTCTGTTGTCATTAACACAACTTAAAAACATCTCTATGCTAGAGCTGTCAAAAGTTTGGTTCGAGCCGGTTTCAATTTTGTACCAGCACAATCCGAAGCCAAAACTATTAGGAGTTGCTAGGTTTTGATCCAATTCGCTTTCAGGTTTTATCAGGGTGGCATAATAGGCTCTTATCAGTTCCTTATTAGATCACCAGTTTAGTTTTGGTTTCATATATATAGAATACTTTGGTCTTAACGGTTGGTCGAGGCCGGTTAAAGTTTTGTACCGGTTCCAAAAACCCCAATTAAAACGTGCTCGATAACGGAATTGGTTCATGGTTCTTCAGTCTATTTCAATCGGTCCAATTGTTTCGGAATGTATTTTGACACCCCCTACTCTACTCTTCTAAGGAAAAGACAATCACTATCAAGAGCCAACCAAATATCCTTGCTCATTTTTAGCAGCATAAATGAATTGAGTCTCCCCTCCTTGGTCCCTCCCCATTTCTTATTCTTGATGCTTTGCCGTCATGTTTTCACTAGTATGGAAGGAACCTTCTATGGTCTGTAACTTTCTATGTTCATGATACTAGTAATGGACTCAACCTGTCTACTTAATTGTACGTGATGCATGCTTTACAGATTATAGGTAACAGTACTGTTGTGGCAAAATAGAAATTTTTTTCATTTTTTGTTAATGAATGAATGTGTTGTGAACCAGTTAGATAACATTAATAACAGGAAAATCAAAAGCCAGGTTCGAAAGATGATTCCCCTTATGGCTTATTTGTCACTGCTTATTGAGAGAATCTGATTGAAACCCAAAAGTCGGAAAATTTTCATTACCAAATTATGTGATGTTCTAACAATGAATTGTTTGGTAATTTTTTTCAGTCTGAGCAAAACCCTAGAGCGATATCAACGATGCTGTTACACTCCTCAAGACAACACTGCTGCTGATCGCGAAACACAGGTACGTAAATGTAATCTATATCTTTTCTTTCTACGCTGGTTCTGGAGGAGATATCTGAATACATTAGTTACATGATGGAGAATTATCTATATTTTTTATATTTAGTTAATGTCTTCTTAACTATTTTCTTTGTTTGTTTTCCCCCTTCTTTTCTTTTCCATTGATCATTGTAGAGCTGGTACCAGGAAGTATCCAAGTTGAAGGCAAAATATGAATCTCTTCAGCGCTCACAGAGGTTCTTGCTGACCACAATATCACTCAACATAATAAATTAGTGTAGCAATTATTACCTTTGACAACCACAAATATAGCAACAAAACATTTCTTTAATGGCATGATAAGCAATTAAACTAGTTAAACTACTACCTCCGTTGTTCTCCAACCATAATAATTCTTATTGTCAATCTATGTGAAGGCATTTACTTGGGGAAGATCTTGGTCCACTTAGCGTCAAAGAGCTGCAAAATCTTGAGAAACAGCTTGAAGGGGCTTTGTCACAAGCGAGGCAACGGAAGGTAGCTGGTTTTTCTTTAACAAATTTTGAATGTTGGTTGAAGAACTAAAGATATTCTGGTTGAGGTTCATAGGTTCACATTTAGAACTTGATAAAATTTAGATTCTATAACTTGCACATAGAATGTGTTGCTTTCTCCTCTCTCATCTCAAATTTTGCTTTACATATGCTAAAATATCACGTCACCAACGGTGCCAAATGATTTCTGGCACCCCCGGTTGTTTCCACCCCTAGGCAATGTTTGCTGGTTATCTTGACTGCCGGATGCATGAGACACAATGTATAAGGTTGTTATTTTTTCTCTTGTTTCTTCTTTTTTCCAGCAGTACTTTGTCCTTCAAACAAAATTGACTTTCAAAAAAGGACCTGGTTTTCCTATGCGGAAGTTAAGAAAAGTATCTCCTAAACAGACAGTACAAACACCATGGGAAAAGGACTGGATACACCATGGGAAAAGGTCAGATGGGGTTGAAATTTTATGGCAAAATATATCATAATAAGGTCCCATGCTCACATGTCAAATTTCAAATTAATCTTATTTGTTGAAGTAGAAAAACAAGGGATTGAAAATCTTGAAACTACAGGAGAGTGCACATGTCAACATTGTATTGATCAGGACACGTGTTAGTCATGTAGTCATGTAGTTCGGCAGACTTATTGTTTCTAGTTTATTCTATGTTCATATCCTTAGATGCAATATATACTTCATTCCTCAGCCTATATGACATATACAAGAAACTGTTCATATGATTTCTGTTCACTCTGAGTTTACTCTATTTTCTCCTGAAAGCTAACATGGTATCAGAGCGGAAATTTCCATAGGTCTTTTGTTTCTGATTTTTTTTTTTTTTTGCTCGCTGCAATCATCTGTTTTCTCATGGATTGTCCCTTGATTCCTTGTATTTTTATTTTTTTTGCTCGCTGCAATCATCTGTTTTCTCATGGATTGTCCCTTGATTCCTTGTATTTCATTAATTTTTACTGATTCGTTTGATCTTCTTCTTGAATTGCTGAAGTCTTCTTTTGAAACCCTCATTTTCTGGATCTAGGGTTTCTCATTCAAACAATAATGACATCTCCAATTCCTGCAACTTCTTCCCAATCTTCAATATATCCTTTAGATAATCCAGGCCAAGTTTCTTGTTAGCAAATTACTTGATGGGAATAATTACCCGACTTGGCGCCGAGTAATGCGAGTAGCATTCAGTGCCAAGAACAAGTTCGGTTTTATAGATGGAAGTTTGTCGCGACCTGACGATGAAGACACTCCAATAGTTTTGGCCTGAAAACAAGGAGATCTAATGGTAATGTCTTGGCTGTACAACAGTTTCGTTCCAGCTCTACACAACACTGTATTACACGCAAATACTGCTCGAGATTTGTGGTTGGATCTTGAAGTTCAATTTACACAAGGAAATGGCGCCCAGATTTATGAACTTTGTCACAGTATATCTACACTACGGCAAGATTCTCTCACTGTTTTTGGATATTATTCTGCTCTCAAGATTCTATGGGACTAATAAGCTCTCATATTCAACTTCCTACCTGCACCTGTGTTCAGTTTCCTAAGTGCACCTGTACTGCTCAAAAACAATTTCATTCTTATCTTCACACCGAACAGGTATTTTAATTTTTAATGGGTCTCAATGATACCTACAGCATAGTTCGTACACAAATCTTGGCTATGGAACCTCTTCCTCAACTCGGTAAGGTTTACTCTCTCGTTCTCCAGGAGGAACGTCACCATGGACTCTCCATACTAAAGACTATGGCTGATTTAACAGCCTTTGCCGTCGGTCGTTTATTTCCATCTTCACAGTCTCAACCTGGAGCTTTTCCTCCATGGTGTTGGACTTTATGTTGTCATTGTTGGCAACTTGATTGATGTGACAGTGTTTGTAAGCATATAGTCAAAGAAATGAGGAGAGAGAATGTCATTGTAGGAGAGATAATATCAGTGCAATGGCAAAGATGGAGCAACCTCGCATGTGTGTTCTACAGTGTTCTACATGTGTTTCAGATGGCTTGCAGCGAGTTAAATGGTATTTTACATCAAGTTTGATGAGAGAGTGACTGTGGACCCCACAGGTGATGTGGCCGAGTTTCTGATGATGCGACAGTGTTTCTGAAGCTTTTCTGATCATGTTTATGTTTCTCATGTTTCTGGTGTTGTGGCATTGAAGAGAGAAATTCAAGAAAGAGAAAGAAGAGAGAAAATCAGAAGAGAGTGAAAGAGGAGAGAGAAATATGGGTGGGACCCACTGTGCCTAGATGGCATGCCACCACAGCAGCCAGCCTGGTCGAGGGCCTTGGCACCATAGGCAGCAGTCACCACGTGGTCGAGGGCCAACCGTGGCACCACATGGCCAGTCGCGGCACCACATGGCCAGCCGAAGGCACAGCCAGCAGGCTAGCCATGCAGCAGCACATGCCGCGAGGCACACAGTCCTGCCCCACAAGCAAGGTCCGCAGCCAACCCATGCCGCACCCCAAGCAGGGCCGCACGCCATGCAGCAAGCCAACCCCACAAGCAGGTGCATGGCAGGTAGCCACAAACCTTCTCGCAAGTCAAGATGCGCGCTCACCAACTGTTCGACATTACTCCAGGAGAGAGAAACAAAAGATTTTGGTTACAGAGGTCATTAAAGAAGTTGTTTAGGGGTAATTTCATCAAGAAAAAAGGGTGAAGATGCAAAATCGGCGATAGGAATGAAGCCACCCCTTTAAGATTCCAATCCAGTGGATCAGATTAAGGCGGGTTATGGTGTGACTCGTCTGACGCGTCAAGATTCTCCCGCACACGTACTCGTTGGACGGAGGTAGTTTAAAATAGTGTGCCGGAAATTATAGAGGTTCTTCTTGATTCAATGTGGCGCGCTTTCGGTACAGCGGCGCGAGGATCCTGATCTAAAGGCCTAAAATGAAGCCGATTTTCGTAGACGTGATCTGACAGATCCAACGGGCATCAGACGATCCCGCCTTTTTGCAGACGATCCGACATACGCCAACGAAGATACTCCGCTCAGCGAATCAGAACTCGACAACGCATCAGCAGCGCGGCTACGGTGCGGCGCGGGTGCAAGTATGGTTTGAAAAGATTCTCTTTCCTTATTTGTGACTGGCCGAACTTTAAAATGCCATAACTTTCTCATCCGAGCTCCAAATCGGTCTGTTCAAGTTGCAGTTTTCATATTTTCGGATGCTCTATACATTGGGCGCCGTTGGGAGTCAAAAAATTGCAGAGGAAAATTAAAAGAGCGTTTTGAAAGCAGAGAGAAGGATTTCTAGGGTTTCGTGCATGTGGGAGTGATCAATCACCAACTACTCTTCTCTGTCCATTAATGGAGTGTTAAATCCCTATGAGAGGTCAGTAGAGTGTTAATGTTTACATTCATGGTGATTATGGGTTAAGTGAAAGAGATTACAAGCCTATGAGCGAGGTGTGCTCTATGAATCAAGTTTTACTATCATTGCAGGCTGTTCAAGGTTTCTCAAAGCAGTGTGGAGCTTCAAAAATTATTGCTGGTCATTCAAGAATATCAATTGTTAGATTTTCTCATTCCCTATCCTCTTTAATGTTTTCTATGCATTGTATGCTAGTATAGGTGAAAAGAAAAAAGTAGAATACCTATCTAGTTTGGGGAAAAATTGTAAGGCATAATTATAAGCCTAAAAAAAATTTATTTGCTTCTCATGGTTGCGAGTTAAACGTGGTGTGTTCAGTGGGTGCTGGACACTGGCTGTTAAGCCTGATCTTGGCGTTGGTGCGCCCTCTCAGTTTTATACTGAGAAAACCTAGGGTTAATATCATTGTCTTGTAAAAGACTAAAAGTTGAGTGTTGAGTAAATACGGAGTCCGTTGGGCATCACTCCGTGGACTAGCCATCACACACTGTATTGGTGAACCACGTATATCTTGTGTTGTAGACTGTCTTTATTTTCTTATATATTTTGGAGTTTTTTAGAATGGCTTGTAGGGTGGGTGTGCAAATCTAATAGACCTGGCCACAGAGTGGTAGCGAGATAGATTTGCATGTGCTTGTGTGTGTGTGAAAAGTTAGGTCTCCATCAGCTCTGGGCAACAGTGAAATAATCAGGGAGAATTTTCGGACACTGATTCACCCCCCCTCTCAGTGTCATATCAAGTTCATCACATGGCAGAGTCCTTTTTGTTATCATTGCAAGAAATATGGTCATACTCGCATAGCTAGTTACGAGATTCACTGTTTTCCAACTGGATAAGTGCGACATCCAGTTTGGCCATCACGGCCACCAATTCATTAGTCTAATGCAATTACTTTGGAAATGCAGTCTTCCCCTCTTGCAAACGTTCATCTGTCTGACTCCCTTGTAACCAACCAACAATCTTCTTCACCTTCTTTATCCTCTTCTCCTTTGCCACTACTCACAAATACACAACACCAACAACTCATAGCTTTTTTAAACCTACATATTCACGCCTTCGCATTTTTGGCTGTCTTTGTTATGTACATAATAATTCTCCTCATCGTCATAAGTTTTCACCTCGCTCTTTCAAATGTATATTTGTTCGTTACCCTTCCAATCAATGTGGTTACCATGTTTTCACTCTTACAACCAATACTTTTCTTATCAGTTGGGATGTTGTTTTTAATGAAAATGTCTTTCCATTTCAAATCAATTCCCCCATTGATTCCCTTATTGATTTCTCTGTTTCTTCTGTCATTCCTCATCCTGTACAAACTACTTTTGTTGATCCTGATCCACCTGTTGATCAAGATCCACATGTTAATTTTGACCTACAAATTCATCAGGATCCACCTTTGGATCCACCTATTGACCCTAGCCCATTTGTTAATTCTTACCCACATATTAATCAAAATCCACCTTCGGATCCACCTGTTGACCCTGACCCATCTATTAATTCTGTCCCACATATTGATCAGGATCCACCTTTGGATCCACCCATTCTTCGTCGAAGTTCTTGAACTCGACAATTGTCTGTCATTTTACGTGACTTCATTTGTAATTTCATCATACGAGTCCTATTCCAATACTTCTTCGGGTGTTCAAGTTCAAATTCTAAGCAAGCCAATCCTTCATTCTTCTGTTTCAGGTATACCTCTATATCCCATTCAAAATTATTTGTCAACTGCTTTGTTAAGTAATGTGTATATGCAAATTGAGCCTAAAACATTTACACAGGCCCATACTGATCCGCTTTGGCGGGCTACCATGGCTGATGAATTACAGGCCTTACGTGAAAATAAAACATGGACCATTGAACCATTATCCTTACATAAAAAGCCCATTGGTTGCAAAGGGTTTTCAAAATAAAACGACATGATGATGGTCTCTTAGAGCGATATAAAACTCGCCTAGTTGCCAAAAGCTATACTCAGTTGGAGGGCCTTGACTATCATGACACATTTGCCCCGGTTGCCAAGTTAACCATTGCCCAATGTCTCATAGCTGCGGCATCATATCGTAGATGGCCTTTATTTCAATTAGATGTCAAGAATATTTTTTTACATGGTGATTTGCATGAGGAAGTTTATGTGCTTCCTCCACTGGTTTATACCTTATTTGGCCAGATCTTCCAACCTTTTCACAATTACAGTTCACTGCGCGCATAGGCTTTGAAGCCAGCTGAAAAAGGCTAGCGCGCGTAGCAAAGAAAACGGATGCGCTAACGCGCAACGCTCCACGCTCTAAGTCCTAACACTCATTGGCTTACTTCTGGCTCTGACAGTTCTACTTCCAATTTCCAGTTTACCCGATTCTGAAGCTAACTTACTACACATACTGGTATTTTGGTTCCAAAGGGCATGGTTTGTAGATTATAGAAATCTTGATATGGCTTCAAACAAGCTTCTTCGCAGTGGTTCACAAAGTTTGCTGAAGCTCTTTTACAACTCGGTTTTCATCAATCCATGTCTGACAACTCTCTTTTTACATTTATTGGCGACTATATTTATTTTTGTTTTAGTACATATTGATGATATCATCATGACTGGCCACAATCTTACACACATCAATGATGTTAAATCCAAGCTTCAGCAGTTTTTTCATATTAAAGATTTGGGCCGCTCTTCTATTGTTTGGGTATAGAGGTGACCCATACATCCGATGGCCTTTTACTAACTCAACAGAAATATACTCTAGAACTTTTAACTGATTCTGGGCTCATGGAGTCCAAGCCCACATCAACACCAATGGAGCAGAATTTCAAATTAGATAATGAAGATGGCCTTTAATTACCTTACCCTAGTTCATATCGTTGCAAGGTTGGGCGACTCATGTCACAGTGACCAGGCCAGACATATGTTACGCTGCTAATGTCTTGAGTCAGTTCATGCATGCTCGGTGGGACACTCATTTACAGGCTGCTTTTCGAGTTATTCGATCCATCAAAGGTTCCATTGGACTGGGCCTTCATATGTCTTCTAATACTGCTATGGTTATATCTGCTTTTTGTGACTTTGATTGGGCTAGCTGCCCATTTACTCATCAATCAACAAATGGCTACATTTGTTATTTTGGCTCTAACCCTATATCATGGCGAACCAAGAAATAAACCACTGTTTCACGTTCATCTACTAAAGCAGAGTACCAGACTTTATCTAAGACATCATGCGAGCTCACATGGTTCCATTTAACAATTCATAAAAATCCATGTTTCTGTGAGATTCCAGGTATTCTATAGTTCCTTCCCGCGTCAATTGCCAATTCAGTTGATTACAGATTTGGGAATTCATCATCCTTTTTCCATGACATTGTATTGTGATAGTCAAGCAACTTTACACATAGCTGCAAATTCGACTTTTCACGAATGAACAAAACATATCTAGATAGACTGCCATTTCATTCGTGAGAAAATCCAGTGAGGACTCATAAGCACACATCTTGTCTCCACACGTATACAAAGAGTTGATATCCTCACCAAATCTTTGGGAACCCAACAACATTCTCATTTACTTTCCAAGCTCAATCTCCGGTGTTCCCCTCCATCAGCTTGGAAGAGTGTGTTAACATTGAATTGATTAGGACACGTGTTAGTCAACGTGTTAGTCATGTAGTTAGGTAGACTTATTGTTTCTAGTTTATTTTATTTTCATATCCATCGATTAATATATATACTTCATTCCTCAGTCTATACGACATATACAAAAAACTGTTCATACGACTTCTGTTCACTCTGAGCTTACTTTGTTCTCTCGTGAAAGCAAACTTGACATCATATGGGACGAAAAATGATTAGATTTGATACTGAAATTAAATATTTCAGCTATTTTTATCATTTCTTAGATGTCTAATAGTCAAATTTGTTACATCACTCTTTCACATGACAAATTCAGTGAACCAAAGGAATTCTTTGCATACGATTGATCGGGATGTATTTTCTGTTGAAAAAAAATTAAAACTGCATTATTTAAATCAGCTATGAATTAGATGTTGATACATATTGTCACATGATATATTTGGTTTGAGAACACCCTCACCCCCAACATAATTTATGAATGTGTAACGTAGGCATTTAGTACGTGGACCTTATTTATGATTCACCCATATGCATATATATGCTTGAAAAATACAGAACGTTTCGAAATATTATTTCCTTCTATAAAATTTCTATACCAGTGGATGTTCAATTCGACTCCCCCCTGGGCAAGGCAGGGGTTGAGTACGGAATCTGGTGTACCTTGAATTCTTTCTGGCTATTTAATGGAGCAATAAGAACTTAAAACAAAAGGTTAGGAAGAGATCCGGAACAGTGGATTCGAGAAATTACTTTATAAAATTGCTCGGAGCCAAGGGGATCGAGAAGCCTATAAACTGCAGATTCCTCCAGTGAAGTCCTTCCAAAATACATCTGCAGTTTCCATAGCTAGACAGGATCCCACATAGAGTGGTAAAAGCTCATACAAATGGATAAAATTTGTTAAAGAAGAAACAAAGCAAGGAGATAGAGGAGAACCACAACATTACTATTTTCTTACTTTATCATTCTTTAATAATGGCACAGTATTGAAAGGTGATTAATTAGATGAGTTAATTGTGGAGAACTTCCTCTATAAATGGAAGGGCGAGATCTGTGATTATCTTGAGTACTGTCAAGAATTTCTTGTGAGGCTAGTCTACCAATCTTGATCAGTTTGGATATGGTTTCCACGGTGCTTGCTAGCTGCTATGTTAGTGTGTGGCTTTTGAATTCCTTCCATAAGAAGAAAGCATGAAGGGCAAACAAAAGATGTACTAATGGTGATTCTCAAATTATACGTCCTAGAACTACCTTAACTTCAGTTCTTGCATATGGACCGGACGGAGGGCAGACCATGGGCACCCATGTTTAGATAATATCATGTAATTAGAGGGATTTTTCATATAGGGTTTGTCTGTTCATGTAATTTTTTATATGTTAAAAATTTTCAATCTTTGTTTTTAAGAGGTAAAATATAATGATCTCTAAAGAAAATGGAAAAAGAAGTTCGATTTTCTTTTACCTCTTGAAAACAAATATTGAAAAAAAATTAAAATATAACAATGTTACACATAAAATTTTACATTAATTAAAATTTTATGTCAAAACAAATTGAGCCATAAAAGAAATAATATTTATTAAGTTGTTACGAAAAGTAACTAGATGTAATCAAAGTAGAATTAGAAGTTCAGGTAGCAGAGAGAGTCTTGAAGTACAGTTTCAGGGTTGGGGTCGAGGGGATGAAGAGAAGGGATTCTAGTTTTTGAAGCTACAGTTGTTGGAGTCTATCGTAATCCAAATTTTAGTTAATCAAAACTGCCACTGCAACAGAAAATCAACTTGAAATTTAAATTTCAACTGAACATCAACTTGAATTTTCTTCATACTTGTTTTTCGGAAAAGCAAAGCTGTTCAATCACAGTAAATGTAGAACAAATTAATTGACATAAATAATGAAGATACTTGTTTATTTTTTGACACTTACTATTCTTATGGAGTTGCATTGCTCCTATGATTATTTTCCTCTATTTCACTATAACTGCGAAGTTGAGGTTCATGATATCCTTTAATGTTTTCTGAATGCAGACCCAAATAATGACTGAACAAATGGAAGAACTCCGCCGAAAGGTATGCACTTGTTAGATGTAGATAACTCTTGACAAGTTTTCTTCCACATTATCTGATTATTAAAATGGAAGGACTTTCTTATAGACATATTTGTTGCCTGTGAAAGTTCAATTTATCATCACAGATCTCCTTTCAATAGCTAAAATTACTGGATGTGTATCATAGATAGATTGAGGAAAGAGAATGGGCTTACATATATATATTACTGTTATTCTAATCCCGCTAAATATCTTTGAATCTGCTTCAACTAATAAAGGAACTTCCATTGCCTGCTCGTGTGTTTATCTATTGTAATCATGGATCTCCTACGATTACCACATTATAGGTATAGAGCAGGTCAGACCTTTACATGTGGAGAGCTCTCTCCATAGCATCCCAATGAATAAAACAAACATCTAGGCATTCACTTTTGCGTACAAACCATTCACCAAAGAGGTAAAAGATTGTAAGTAAATTCTCTTACAATCAAAGAATTTATCATACCCGAAGAATTCAATAGTTGAGCTGCCCTACCCAAAGAGGAGGTTTTCTGATTCGAATTTTTCCTGAGGCAGGTGTATGAGAGCAGTTTCGTAATTTGGGGGTTTAGGTTTTCTCTTTATATAAAATGTAATCTCATAAAGAGAAGTACTGAGGATTTGTAATTTCTTCATTGAAATAATGTCAACTGTCTACCAAAAAATAGTAAAAGTGTTTTGCCCCGAACATAACCCACCACATGAATCGTTGTGTTCTGTTTTCTTCTTTTTTTCTTTTTTGTCTTTTTTATTTAATTCCTAACATTGTTTCTCCTTGGCCTTCTCAATATATTGCTTTCATCTTCTCTTTCCCATCAGGCTTACAGCTTTCTGGTTTATCTTGCAGGAGCGTCATCTTGGAGACATAAACAAGCAGCTCAAAAATAAGGTTTTGCCTGAGCCTTGGTCATGATATACATTGTAGTGTTTTGATGCTAATAATGATAAAATCATCACTATGGTGGCCACTACTCAAAGGAACACTTTACAATTTGGTTGTTTAGGTGCTACTAATGATATTCTTTCCATTTCTTCTATGTTTTGTTAGCTTTTTCAGTTTGAAGCTGAAGGACATGGTTCTCTTGGAGCCACGCAGTGCTCGTGGGAGTCTGCTTCAGTGGTTGGAGCCACAAGTTTTTCTGCACAGCCTTCTCAGTCCAACCCTATGGACTGTGAACCCACCTTACAAATAGGGTAGATTCTCTCTCTCTCTCTCTCTCTCTCTCTAGGTCTAGATGGATTGGTAAAGAGGAGGGTTCCAATTTAATGGTTGTTGGCACAGGTACCACCACTTTGTTCCACCGGAAGGAACAACAATTCCTCGGAGCGTAGCTAGCGAGAGTAACTTCATCCATGGATGGATGCTCTGAACTCTACACTCAGCAAAAGACCTAAATTATATGATTGATTATAAGCCACGTAGATAAACATGGAATTTGCAGAATTACTGACATTTTTACATATTTGCGCGGTTTTGTGGCATTGTTTACCGGATCTGTTTTAATGATCATGATTCAGGACTGCAGGTTCACTGGTTTTTGAATCTGTTTTTTGAACGAAAATGCTAACCTAACGAAATAGGATTAGGTCAAATTTGATGAGAATTACTTCCATATATTCTCCTGTCCTGAGTATTAGGGTCGATCTGAATTCCGAACAGCAGCTGCAGTACCAGTGACTCAGTGAGATTGTAGCTGAAAAACTACCAGTTCAATTCATGCTCGATTCCCTACATTGGGCTGGGCTATCTCTATGTGGCAGTCCCTTGACAGGTTTTGAGGCCCAGAGCGAAGTTTAGGCTGGGCTCAGCTGACTTCGGTCCATCTCGACCCTGATGACTGTATCTTATATGGGGTTGGCTGCTGTTGACATAGGCTTGCTAGTAACGTATCGGCTCATAATGTTGCAAAATGGGCCTCTCTTTCCCATATTCGGGGTCATGGGAGTCTTCTTTTTCGGAGGATCTCCACTTCTTTGTAACTCCCTTTTTTGCCTTTAATGAGGCATAAAAAAATTTTACCCTCTATTGATTTGTAACCAAAAAAAAAAAAAAAAGGAATATTTTTATTGACATTGATCCACTGCTTATTGGTGTCTGTCAGATCGATGCAAAGCCCAAACCCCCTCCCCAACATAAATACCAATACCTTCGTATTCAAGGTTTTCATGATGGTCCAATGACATTGTACAAAAAGAATTGATGGCAATGGCTATTGTCATAACCAGTGTCATGGAAAAAGACCCTTTATTTTATAGGCACCGTGTGCTAAACCTGAGAAAAAATCACATGATGCACTAAAAGGCATTGCAATTTACCCAGGACAAAAAAAAAGGGGATTGCAAGAGTATCTTATATTATGTGCTAACACTAAAGATCAAGGGATTTGGATGGTATTGGCTATCCAGTCACGTGAATCTGACATGGTATCGGTCATGTTCAAACCAATCTGAATTGGATTGGTGTACGAATCTATTGAGAAACCACAAGTATCCAATCTTCATTGAAATATTATTAGAACAGTTTGGGATCGAAGATCAGTCAGGTCCAAAATTGATACAAGTTGACAATCCAATATCGATATGTTAAACCATGCATACGATAACAAAAGTAGGTTTATTGTCTCTTTTAATGAAAACACATTGTCTGATTGACAGGTGACTGTTGGATGTCCTACCAATGGTTGAAGATCAATCAACGCCCATACTTATGTATAGATATACACACCGATTGATCATTGATCATATACCATTGAATTAACGAGTGGACCATCGAACGATTGGGGAGGAATCAAGTCCTTTTATTTGACGGCGGTTTGGACGTTCGCTCAGGCCAAAGGAGACTGATCCATAAGGCCCCATGAATGAATGAACTAGTCATTTTCAACCTCTCGCATATTCCCTCTTCCCAGGGTAAACGGACGGGACCGTTTAGGGAAATTTGTACAATTGTAATTGGACGAACCGGAGGGTTACAAAGATAGCGGGCTAATACTAAATTGATTAGTGGCATTCAGAAATTCCGTTTAATCTTTCGGCTATTGTTTACTACCATCAACCTTAATAACTAGTCCATATCCATAATAAAAAGTGGACCAATCACAATAAAAGGTCAACTAAGTATGAATCGTCTGGCTAGTGGCAATGTGGTCCTCGATTTTTTTTATTTTTATTTTTCTTGTGAATATTTATTTTTACCACATTTGCCATATTTTAACATTTTTTTTTATATCTTTGCATTTAAAATCATTAATTTACTATTCACCATCAAAATAAATTCATTAATTTACTTGTATAGCCCATAGTTTTGACGAGCTATAGATCAATGAGGTCTAAATATTAAGGATCGATGAAGTAAGGCCATGTGCCTCCACGTTCAGTTTGATCAAATATATATAATAGAAGTTAGGGCCCAATTGCATTCGAACCCATGAGTCCATGACCTCCCATTTATGGTGGATTCCCTTTATTTTCATTCTTTTTGATGGATTTCTAAAATTTTAATTTGCCACTTAAAAAAATTCATCCATATATCCTCTCGTGTATTGGTGGATTCTCCTGTATTGCCAACTTCTTCATTTTTTTCTTGGATTTCTATAACTTTATTTTATTACTTAACTAATTCCGTGTTGGACAAAACTTAAGGCTATGTTTGGTATCATTTTTGTTTTTGTTTTTTATCTATTTAACAAAAATCATTTTTAAAATGATTTCTGTTCAAAAATAAAATGTTGTTTGGTAGCTATAATAAAAGTAGATGGTAGAATGAAAAACAGATTTGGCATACTATGTCTAAAAATGATTTTGAAAGTTTTCATCTTCCTCTATCATGGAGCGTCTATTCCTCTTCCTCTGTCAAGGAATTATGGAATGAAATCAAACTAGGAACCGTCTTTGGAGAAACGACGTCGCCTCCGTTGGAATGATTGTCGTCCTCGTCGTCGTCGCCGTCAGAGCCGTCTCTAGGAAAAAGTTGCAGGTCTGTGTCTCTGTGCTTTACTTTCGTTCGTCAACGAGAAGAATGTTTGAGAGTTTGATTTAGGGTGGTTTTATAAAAGGAAACTAAATTATTTTTTTAATCCTTTATTTTAACACATGTTTTAAGTGTTTTGTGCAAAACACAACAAAAATAATTTTTGACCAAAAATCAAAAAGAGGTTGAGACCTCTTTTTGAATTTTGACTTGTTTTTATTTTTATTTTTCATAAATAGTACTCATAAATTATGCCAAACCCCTTTAAAACTATAAATTTGAACAAAAATCAAAAACAAAAACGATACCAAACACAGCCTTAATACGTAAAAAAGAGATTTAGATCTAATTTGTTCACACAATTTCAGCTTTATTAAAATTATGGCATGGTAAATATTTGCATCATTGTAAGATATGCTCTCTAGATGCCAACCTAGAAAAAACTAGAAAAAACTATCCCTTTTCTTCATTTTAACTATTGAAAAATTGTTTGAAACAAATTAATAAATAGTTAAAAATACAAATACAAATTAATGAAAATAAATTACCATACATTTTGGGTTAGGGGTATATATGATGGAATTTGACCTTGAAATTTGAAATATAATTAATACAGATCATGTCTTTCATGTAAGTTATCTACAAGATTTTTTGTCTAAAATAATATAAAATATTATCCCCTTGTTTGCATACTAGAATAATACATAGTCTAACTCACTTATTTGTTACAAGTGATAAGAGGATGTGAGCATTTTAACCACGGGATAAGAAGAAATGGTTTTGGTCAATCACATGTCAAATTTTCAAACTTAATTAATCTTATCACATCAAATAATATTAAAAAAAAGTCAAATAAGAATTACCATATAGATATCTAGACTTTTGACTTGACTAGTCTCACAGACCCATAGTGATCCTACAACTGCATAATATAAATCACCATTGTAACCACACCATAATATAATTTTTTTCAACCTATTCTTTTCCAAACATGTATACCAAATTATCCTTGAGCATATCTCAGGCCATAATTAATAGCTTTGATCACTTGCAATCAAGCCCTTATCCAATTTCAACAAAAAGGACACGGTACACCTTAACTCAATGAGGTTCTTCAACCCACATTATTGTTCGAGGCTAATCCCAACCCATATTACGTCAATTCTTACATGTGGTTAGTGGATTCTAGTGTTTTTTTCATCAATCCTGTCCGATTTGCAATCCTGTCCGATTTGGACTGATCGGTCACGGAATCAAATCAGAATCAGCCAAGGTGGATCCTGTGTTCTTCAACCTTGACTACGGGTTAGGCTATCAACATCTAGTAACAGCTAATTAACCATTTATTTAATCAGGTTTGAAGATATCAACTGAAAATCCAGTTAAACTATCCAAGTACTTAGAGTACAAAAAAAAAAAAAATCTAGTAACAATTTTATTTCAGGGAAAAGGAACTGGCTATCGTGTATATTCCCTTTTATATGCTATTTCCTCATTAATATTCTGTTCCCTTCTTTTTGAAGCAGCAAATGTCGGATTCAAATCCTCTCATGCTCGATATGAAAAAATCTAGTGACTGTCATCCACTGTGTGTGTATACCAATACATTAGTATATGCACCCAGTATACTATAGTCACTGGATTTCCTCATGCCAGCATGGAGGATATGAGAGGATTTCTATCCGCAAATGCCATCTATCATTGTGTGCACCCAAAGAAGAAAAAAAAAAAAAAAACAAAACAAAAATGCTCCCTATCATCTCCACGTTCGCCGGCCATTATAATTTCCATATTTCTTGGCCATTTTTTACGATATCTCTAATTCAAATTAATATATTCATAGTTAGGATTTGAGATACAATATTCAAAAAAACTTATGTATAGTTTGATTGTGGAAAATTAAAATGCACAAAATTTCAGTTTTACGAGAAGCTATCGTCTAGCTTAGTTGGTAAAGATACTGGTTTAACGGTGCTAGATCCTAACATGGATGAACATTTTCTTATAACATAAGGATTGATTGCATGTGCATTAATTTGCAATTTTACATTTTTTTTTTTATTTTTGCAATTTATCTCAACCATATGACTCATTATATGTGGGTTTTTTACTTCGTTTTTATTTGTCTATATTTTTCAATAATTCTAAAAAAAAAAGTTTTTCTTTATTAAATAGTAATGCAATATTTTCCATATGGGGAACTGTGATTAATATGTAATAAGATATGATTACATACATACAATGCATTTGAACGACACGGCAAGAGAAGGGGAAAATCATTTTGCTTTTGAAAGTATATATGGACATTCTTACCAACGTGTTGGAAATTTTTTTTTTTGGTAGAACATAAAGCGAAGAATATATTAAAAAGGTGATTCTATTGGTTCCAATGGCTCATTTTCGCACATGATACATTTTCTACTCAAATCAAATGGATATATTATCCATGTTATTATCTAATTATGGATTACTTTTAATCTAATATAAATTGCCATTTGATCGTATGACACTTTGAAATTTTTTTTAATTAAAAAGGTTTTCTATTTGAAGAACTTAGATCCTTAAGGTTTCGTTTGTTTCCAAGTAAAACAGTGGAAACAAATTTTTTATATAAATTTTACATAAAATGCAAAGAAATACATTAAAAGTTTTCCATGTAAAATATAAATTACACAAAAAAAAAAATTCAACAAAACAAACAAGACCTTAAGAAAATACGATGGATCATAAAATTGAGATGGAATTATTTATTGTCTAGTTTTTGTCAAATTAATTATTAATTTGATAAAAATATTAAATTAAACATGTGTCTATGGAGTGTATTTAAAGATATCTAGTGTTTAAAATGAGATAATCCCCCACCCTCATTTAATTCCTTCAATCAAGATTTAACGGTTGTAATTTATCTAGTACATATATCGATGTATAGATATGCACACCAAATGAACTATAGCGACTGAATCACAGTTAAAAGGCGAATTCAACATCTTCTCCTCTCAGTGATTCGGGAGTGTAGGCTCGAATGAAAATTTTGAATTCACCCAAATCCTATATGTCGATCATCCAATAAGGGTGTTTGTTTCTCTCCTCCCTAATCAATGGGAGAAAAGGATTTGAATCCACAACTAGAATCTCCTTAATAATATGATTTATTATTATTATTATTATTATTATTATTTTAACGATATCACACGATAAGAGACGGAGAGGGATTGATTGGAGAGCATTAGGGTGCCGTAACTTACAAAATTGTATAGGCGGATCCCACTATTTTATATTATGGGATCCACTGCATTAGTTGACTGGAGCAACGAATCAAAATTTACAGTTGTCTGTATTCATGATCACAAACTGAGTAGGATTCAACTACTTTTTGCTGTCAAATCAAATTTGATAGAGACAACCTTTTAACTTTTAACGATAAATAAAAGATCCGTAACCTGCTTGTATTCAAATCCTCTCCGGTCCTGCTCTGCTAAGGGTCAGATTTTAATCGATTTACCCCTCAAATGTATTAGTAAATGATCAGATTGAACCCAACTTTTTGGATCAGCAACAGAAATCTCCTACAGCAGGAGACGATTTGGATCCAACCTGCTTCGCTTTATTTGTGTAACACAATTTTATTTATCTATTGGTTCTTTTTGTCTAATTATTATGGGCTTTGATTTCTCTAAAACTTTAAAATTTATTAAAATTCATGTCCAAATCCAAGGATGATTAAAGATACAACATAACTTTTAGATTTCTAAAATTTTATATATTAATAATTTTTTTATGATGAATTTCTTTTCCTTCCTTGTTAGAGAAAAAAAATATATTTTCTTTTTGAAACAAATATTAAAAAAAATTAACATGTAAAATGTAATAGGAGAGGAGACACCCTCATTGTAAAAATTAACATGTAAAATATAAAATATACATGTAAAATATATTTTTCTTTACAATGTATCCAAATCCTCTTTTCCAAATGTTTCTAGAGGAGAGGAGACGCCCTCATTGGATGGACGATATTTGGGATTAAGATGAATCCGATTCGACACCCCCTTGTCGTCCATATCATATCATATTATTATCTCTCTCTTACTCTTGTTCTTGTAGACCTTGTTAAGAAATACCAATTCTTACATACTGTTTGTGCGTTGTAAGAGATTTTTGACATCCGAATCATCATTCTTTAAGGATTAAAAAATAAAAAGAAGAGAGAGAAACGTCATAGTCCCTTCCTCGTTGGCTCACACCATATATTATTTCTTAAGATTTTTGTAATGAGTCTTCGAGGCATGAAACAATTACACCCAAAAAAAAAAAAAAAAAAAAGGGGGTTAAAGGCATGAGACTGGAACTTTGGAAAGTGGGTTACCGTTTTTATATATTTGCTTGAAAAGTAAGTTTATGTGGTAGTGCCTACCCCACAACTAATATGAAAGTTGTTAGGAAGATTGAAAAGGTTGTAGGAGATTTTCCATGTCAAACCAATGGGTACAGTAAATGGTATCGTTAATGGGATCATATGGTTTGAAAAGAAAGAAAATATTAAAATAAGGGAAAGAATGGAAAGATCCTCATACTGGAATTGTGGTGGATTCACATCGTCTTTTTTCAGTGGTTTTAGAAAGACGTACGTGGCAATCTATTTTGGATAGTCTCCACATGGTTCTCGGGTGAATTCAAGACCCACGTCCAAACTGACATCCTATGTTGGCTTGACTTGTCAGTTGGGTGTCAGCTCGGACGTGAGTCTCAGATTCATCGAGAGCTATATGGTTACCATTCAGGATAGGTTGTCATTGTCCCCTCATAATCACTGGAAGGAGAGGATGCGGATCCAATTGTGATAAGGATTTTTTTTATTTTTTTTAAGCTCCTAAATTGGTAACTTGCATATTAATTAAGAGAGAATTTTCTATGCTGTCAGTGTGGGAAAATTGTTCTACGCCAGACTAAAATCATGATGTAGGAAACATTTCGGAGAAAACCTAGATGATCAAAGTGGAGAGTGATCCAGTGTGAGACCTCACACAATTAAGACGTGAGAAGTCATGAGAATCAATGTTTAAGATGAGTGAGAATCCCTGAAGAGCAATGGAGATTAGATGCAACAATACACTGCTCCTCTTTCCATTTGCTTTGCTGCGGCATTCAAAACCAGAACTCCCCTACCCACAGGCTTGCTTTGACTTGACTTACACGTAAAACGATAGGAAAAGAAATCTCCAACCTTTTCTATGGATCTGATTGGCTGGATATATCTGAAAAGAATATAATTTAAACAAGGGAATATTCCAATGTTCTAGAAAAATACACTTGCATGGGTTAATAAGTGTGAACTATTTTTGTTCACAATTAAATATATATATTTTTATTTTACCCCCACCTTTTCCTCTACTATAGATTCCATCGGATCCAAATCGTCTCCTCCATGAAATACAGGGAGGAGGGAGTAGTCCCGTCGGATGATGGGCACGTGGCTCTCAAGATATTCCGAGCTCTACGTCTGAGTCGACACATTCTGTCAGCTTGACTTGTCGATTAGGTGTCTGTTTATACATGGGACTCAAATTTTTTCAAGAATCACGTATCGATCATCTAACGGAAGCATTTTCCTCCCCTCTGAAATACAGGGTGTAGACGATTTGAATCTAACCTCTGGCTCCACTTCCTCTTCAAATATAAATAATTTTACCTTTAAAACAAAATGTCAGATTCTTGTGATGGTGCAGTCTTATTGACACATATCTTTATCTCACATTGTTTATTGTTTGGTTTTGAGAAAATTTGTGGCAACGGAAGGAAAAGTAGAATAAATGGATGAGACTGGAAATTCGATTATGAAAACGATTGAAAACCCATCGTATATCAAATTTTATCACCTAGGTATCTGGTATCTTCTGGATGTGGTATTCAAATTACATTGCAATTCCTTTCCTCATTAACAAAACAGATAAGAAGACTTTGGAAAACTAAAAAGTGCAAGCTCAAAACAACACACAAAGATTTATCGAATATGGGAATTGATAATTACTTTATCATCTCTATTTTTTTTTACTTCTATTACAAAGGAGTTTAAGACTTCTTCAATAGTGGAGATCGTCTCTTGTTGTCCATCAAACGAGTTGGACTGTATTGAGAGGTGTGTCAATCATCCCAACTAGTCTAATGGATGACTGGAGTGAAAGAACAATAGGAGACAAGCCATGTCTAAAGAGTGCTTGCGAAATCTATAGAACTTCACAACTATATGTCCCACATGTAATAATTAACACATATTATTGCACCAAAAAAATTAGATAGGGGGAAAATTAAGTAATTAAAAGGATAAAAGGTGTATTGATAATATCTTTATTCTTCTTCCAAAGGTTTTTTTTTTTTTAAAGGTTTAAATGTTTAAAAGATTTAAAAATTTTCAATATTTATTTTCAAGAGATAAAATATAATGATCTCTAATAATAAGAGAAAATAAAATTTATCTTTCTTTTACCTCTTAGAAACGGACATTGATTTTTTTTTTTTTTAAATATAAAACTTAATTTCAAAACAAACAGAGCCTAATGAGGAAAAATGATCCATGGAAAACAAGCGTTTTAAGTGATCGTACCCGTAAATCCACACCCAACATTCTTTTGAAAATGTAAAATATACTAAAAACCTGTAGTCTATTAAAAAATGGTTTAAATAGAGTCAATTCAAATTCACTGTCATTATGCAATGAAACCCTAGTTTAATCAAATGTCTAGTTACATTCCACTTTTTTGAAGTTGTGCACTAATCAATCCTTAACGAATACTCTAATAGAAATAATTTATTACCATATTAGATCAGTTTTGAAAATTTTCTTAATAAAACCAGTTCAAACTTCACTATCACTGAGGACAACTAATCAAATAACACAAAAAAAAGAAAAAAAAAATCTGTTACAAATGATCAGGGATTTAGGAATAATAATAGAATGCCAAGTAGAGTTGATAGAGTTGAGTGACCGTTTTTCTTCGAAGACTCGATGACCCATTAATGAATTCCTAATTTAAACACGAATCCAATTACATTCCGCCTTTTCAAAATTGTGCATAATTCTTAAAAAATAATCTTTTCCTTAAAAAGAAAAAAAAGTAAACATTACAAAAATTTTTATACCAGATTTTAAGGAATTGTAAAATTACATAAAGAGTCTATTATTCAGATTCTTTTTACGTAATTAACTATTTCATTAAATAATTACTCCAAAAATATAGTTGACTTAAAAATTTTAGAGGAAAATTTTGAACCTCTAGAATGTTTGTGAAGAGATTGTGAGTGGATTAATTTTGTTTTTTTTTTTATTATTTTTCGGTGGAATAGGAGAAGAGGGTTCTATTTCCAGTCAACCCCTATTCTAATCAGTAGTTTTTGGACTCAAATCCTCTCCTTCAAGAGTTTTTGGAGGAGAGATGGCTCCCTTATTGAACGGACACTTGGGGATCAGGTGAATTTGAGGGACAAGCTGAGCTGACAAGAGGTGTCTACTTGAAAGGAAAGTTTGGATTCACCCGACAAACTGAGCTGACAAGAGGTGTCCACTCGAATAGAAAATTTGAATTCATCCGAGTCCCAGGTATCGATCATCCAATGGGGGCGCCACACTCCTTCAGAAACTCTTGGATGTGGGGGTAGGTTAGGGTAAGATTGAGAAAAAAGATTCAACGAGGAGGATAACGATGAAAGAAAAAAACGGTGGCTGAGTTGTAAAAGGAAGACAGTCGTAAGTCGTAAACCGAGAACCAAGAAAGTAGGCGCTTTTACAAACTTGAATTGTAGGTGTAGAAATAGTAATTCTCAATACTTTCTACTTTATATAATCTTCAAATCAAGATTTCACCAATCTTCTCATTTTTCTTCTCTTCATCTAACGGCACCTTCTCTCTCTCTCTCTCTCTTCATTCCAACTCTTCTGTGTTCATCTTTTCGCTCTTGCTCTGCGCAATCTGTAAGACCCTCTCTGTTGATCATCAAGATGGCTAATGCCACTTCAGGTGCGCCCTTTTCCTATTGTATTTCATCCTTTCCTTAGCGGGTTCTGTTCAGATTTTTCTTTCATAACACATGAATCGATAAAAAAAACTCTTAAAGGAAGTTGCTGTTACAATCCTTGCCGTAATCTAAACATCTTATCTAATTTGAGATTCATATTTGGCTTCTTTGGTTTCTTGGTGTGTTTCTGAATTAGCTTGATTTTATTTATCTGTTTATTTATCGGATTTAGTTCAGGGATAATATGTGTTTATGATTATTTGCTGAAGCCGACAACCGTATAATAAAGAATCTTGGAAGTTGGGTTCGTGGGAAATGTGGGTATCATGTGTCATCTAGGATCGGCTTATTCACAACAAAGAGTCCGAAGTTGTAAGATCAGAACTAAAAAGACTATAATTTTTTTTCTCCACTGGATCTATTCCTTAATGAAATTTTCTTTTCCTCACATATATATGATATTTGTGCTGAGGAAACCCATATACAGTCGGTTGGCTTTAAACGCCAAATTCAATAGTAAAGGAATAAATTTTTTTCTATCAAGGTCCTATTGAAAATGGAAAGCCGGTTGATTTAATTGTGATCTTATTCGTTTTGAATTCTGCTAGTTTATAGTTTCAAGCACATATGTCAAGCTTTTTTCTGAAAGAACCTTTGAAGTTGTTTAGATCTGAAGTTGGTGACTATTTTACACTCAGTTCGTTGTCTGATTTCTGCTTCTGTGGGTTTGGCCACTCACCAGCTTCCTTTCATAATCAGGGGTTTGGATTTTTTTTCCGTTGTTCTTAACTGCCTCAGAGAAGCTAACAATATTAAACTTTTTGTATTGGTTTTCCATGGGGCATATACACACCAGTTGGTTTAGATATTTGTTTCTTAAGAGAGTAGGTTTTGATATTTCATGATTGTAATTCTATTAAATGGAGTCAGTTCAATATCTGTCAATTAACTTCAGAAGGGAAACAGATTTAAGGCTGGCTGGTTCAATAGCTGATGTAGAGATCTACTTTTAATCTAAGACAGAGCAAGATAGAATGCCCTGTACATTTTTTTTTGCTTGGCATAGTTTCTCCAGGTTAAAAGTTTCTCTATCAATGTGATCCAATCATTTGACTGCTTAGTTGTCACTGATCCAGGCATTTGGTCTTCTATAGGTGAACCGAAAGCTCTTCCTGCTGATACAAGAGGGAGTACCCCAGAGAATAGCTCACTTGTTGTGTGCTTTGGGGAGATGTTAATTGACTTTGTTCCAACTGTTGGTGGAGTTTCCCTTGCGGAAGCACCTGCATTTAAGAAAGCCCCTGGTGGAGCTCCTGCAAATGTTGCTGTCGGGATTGCAAGGTTAGGTGGATCATCAGCATTTATTGGCAAGGTGCATTTGATCTTTGGACCTACTTCATCCTCCTTTATGTTAATCTCTAGTTTCCTAGCAGGTCTCTTTATGCTGTGTTTATGCTCGAGGTCTATCTATTAGTGTTTAAGTAAGGTTAGATATTTGATAACATTATGATCTATGTAAACGCTTCATTTACTCAGTTTCTGTCACTGATTTCTGGTGTCCCTGTATCTGTTTGTCACATGTAGTTGCAGTCTTACATGCCTTGATATTTATACTTGTATGCTGCCTTCAATGATTTTATTGTCTTATGTAGTAATATGTATATGGCAACATAAATGATCGAGTGTAATGGTACTTTGTATTTGTAAATCTTAGAAGCTAACTCATACCACTATGTTCATGGGGTTATCAGTTTTGGGTATGCTTTCTTAAATGGAGTAGCATTATTCATTGAATTTCATAGAATCTGTTCATCAGGTGGGAGATGATGAATTTGGGCGTATGTTGGCTGACATCCTGAAACAAAATAATGTCGACAATTCTGGCATGCGTTTTGACCATACTGCACGGACTGCACTTGCATTTGTTACACTGAGAGCTGATGGTGAACGTGAGTTCATGTTTTACCGCCACCCTAGTGCAGATATGCTTCTTCGAGAATCAGAACTTGATGTGGACCTTATTAAGAAGGTAAATATTGTGTGAGTAGTGCCTTCCCCCCCCCCCAAAAAAAAAAACAAAAATAAATTAATAAATAAAATAAAATAAAAAAATAACCTCAGCAGGGTTTTATTCAATTATGCAATGATGTCAAGAATTTTTAATGGTACATCCTAAACTTATTTCCTTCAGTTCTTTTCTCTGTTGATTGTAAATGCAGGCACGTATATTTCACTATGGCTCAATCAGTTTGATTGAGGAACCATGTAGGTCTGCGCATATTGCTGCGATGAACATTGCTAAGGAATCTGGTAGCATCCTCTCTTATGATCCAAATTTGAGATTGCCTCTGTGGCCATCAGCAGAAGCTGCTCGGCAGGCTATTATGAGCATATGGGACCAAGCAGACATTATCAAGGTGTTGTTTTAGAACCTGGTATTTAATCCGAAACTAGTTCTTACTGTAGAATACTGATCATTCATGGTACAGAAGTGTATTCCACTAGAAGAGCTTAATCATTACCAGTTAATGTAGTAGATATTCATACTGCAGCTTTAATTTTGCACTTGCAGATAAGTGAGGATGAAATTTCATTCTTGACAGGAGGAGATGATCCTAATGATGATAATGTGGTGCTAAAGAAGCTTTTTCACCCTAACCTTAAGCTTTTGCTTGTAACTGAAGGGTCAGAAGGTTGCAGATATTACACCAAGGTAATCATACGATTTTATACTTACTGTGGCTTTTAAGCATGTTGCTAAAAGCCCTTCAACAAATAACAATTTCCCACCCTTCTACATCTCTTATGAAATAGTTCCATATGGTGCATGCTACTTAACTGTTCTGAGCATGTAGTATGTTCCTTCACTAGATTATATTATAAGTGAATGCAGATCCTACTCTGCCAGCAAATAAGGATTTCAATGACTAGGTCTGACTATCTATGATTGTGAATTAATGAATATGAAGTAATGAATCCCATTAAAAGGATAATTTGAGGTTTAGTGATTGAAAGCTAGATATGCGAATGGATTAAATGGTGAGGCTAAATGGTAATTTGCTTTCTTGTGGACATACTACACTCAATTCAAATCAACAAAACCTTATTTGAGGTATCTGACATGAGACAATGTCCAATTTGGGTATGTGTGTAGCAGAGTTCAACATTCTCATCTTCACTCTGCTCCTATTTACGTATTATCTATTGACTTCCAACGTGCTGATCCATAAAGAATGGATGGTCTAATAACTGCCTTGTAAAATTCTTCAAATTTGTTGATTGTGTCTCACACAGCAAGCCAGCAGATTCCCTGCACATAATCCACTCCAGTATGACACCAAGGATATATCATCTTTAATCTCTCCATCCTCCTGTTTTATGACTGGAAAATTGTCAATTGAGGGGTTTTCTTGGTCATTAATTTTTATTCCTTTTAGACATACAGCATTGAAAAAGAATGTTAAGTGATACTTTGCACTGGAGTTTTCTGCATTTGGAGTTCTGTTTCTCGTTCTACTTAATGTTATGTTCGCTTTTCCATTAAGCACTTAATCAATTATTCTCCAAAATTCTCAATGTAAGTATTCTCCAAAATTTGTGCAGGAATTTAAGGGTAGAGTCCCTGGTGTTGAAGTTAAACCTGTTGATACAACTGGTGCTGGTGATGCATTTGTAAGTGGGATACTGTTCAGCTTGGCATCTGACCCAAATCTGTATCAGGTAACTTTCATTTGTGGATGAATTTGTATTGGATGTTTCTCTTGGGGCATGTTGCCAATTTTAGTAATTAATTTTTCATATAGTAATTCACATGAATTTTTGCCCGGTGGTTTGTGTTTGTCCACTTTCCAGAATAATCTTTATTTCTGTCATTCAACCATATGACCTGAATTAGCTTCTGTTCTTGGTGTTCCATTTGTGTCTTCTATCCTTTTTGATTGATGTTATCATGTTTCAATATGAATTAGATGTGCCCTTTGTTTGTAATTCAACTAATGCCATTTTATTCTGTCTTCTTATAATCTGTAAATTATGTAATTATTGGTAACTCTCTTGAAGAAAGTTGTGTGCTTTCATCTTTTTGTAAGCAAATTTCAAACTTTCTACTACTTTGCTGGATGGAAACCTCTTACCTCAAGTTGTGATCATGCAAGAGGTATCTCTTCCTCAATTCTGGTTGGATCCCTTAGGGACTAGTAGATTGTTGAACTTGATCATTCCCCTATGAGAGACTAATGGGTTAGATGTTCCTTAAGATAATGGATCAACAAGGTTTCTCTTATTAGAATGAATTTCAGGTGCACATGAGATGGGGCTTCTCTACTCTTCTCCGACACGACCCCAAATTTGTTAACTGATTTCACTGCAAGGAAACAATTTGTGTACACATTTTGAATCCCTTTATGAGTTTTAGATGAAATTTTCATTGCTTCACTATCACTTTCTGATCGTATCTGTGACCCAATATTTGATGTAATTAGAGAATCTATATAACATAATCGAGGGATAACGCCATGCACATCCGTCTAGGTCATACACATTTGTATACAATAGCCCTTTTTATTTGGTCATTCATCATCTATTGCAAATTGGATAGAAGTTACTACCTATTGGTCAAGCATGTGCTTCTTGTGTGGCCTGTGATACACCTGCATGGATTTTCTCCCCAGGGGGAAAGCAATTGGGTTTGGAAACATAAACATGGATGTTAGTTTTTCAGTGAAACTTGTCTGAAATGTTATCGGCATGGTAATTTCGGATAGCTGAAGCAAGTTTTGTTTTTAACTGGCAGGATGAGAAGCGGTTAAGGGATGCTATTCTGTTTGCAAATGTCTGTGGTGCTCTTACAGTCACGGAGAGAGGAGCTATTCCTGCCTTGCCAACAAGAGAGGCGGTCCTTAAAGTCTTATCAAAAGATGAGGCATAAATATTGTCACCCTGTTGTGTAGTTGTGTAATTGCTTGTAATGGAATTAATGTAAGTTGTTTTTGTCCGCTGAGGTAACAAAGTACTTTCTCTGAAGAGATGGATTCCAAGCCCCAAGCTCACCATGGATTGTTGCTACTTATGCGCATTTGTATATTAGAGGACTTGACTATAAATAAGTTCAGGAAAAGAGAATGTAAGACCCAAAAAGAAGAAGAAGAAATGATAGCAGTTGAAGCTGCTGAAGTTTTGGTTCGTGGCTGATGGATGTTTGGAATGGAATCAAGAAATCGATATTTTCCTGAAATTCAACCTTGTTTCCTTCATCTTGTCGTGAAAAAACTTAAATCATAAGCAGATCTGATCCACTGGACGAACTCACATACAAGTCTAACAGGCCAAGCTACGGAGTTTTTTTTCTCCAAATTTGAAACAATGTTCCAGAACCTGTAAACAACTTGTTTCTAACGAATCAATGGTAGAAAAAAAATGGCAGAGAGTCATAGGAAAGCCATAACCAGTGATTCGGCCCACTTTCTCTTCCTCCACGTGCAAGTGACGTGTTTCTCGGATGATTGGATCTAAAAGGCTCTCATGGTTTCATCTCATTTTTCCACTCTCTCCCCATGTGAATCACAGAATCAGTTTAATAATAATAATATAAAAAAACATATAATCAGTAATTGGGCCCGTGGCAGATTTGTGCATTCCTCCTATTCGAGTCGGTGATGGGCTCCACACATGAGACAATTGACAGCCGGATACGTTGAAGACCTCAGGCGTCTAAAGGACGCAATGGAGTAGCGTCTGATTTTGCTTCCCGTTTTGATTCAACGGCCATGAATCCTTCTCTCCTTCCTGAAATCGGGCCCGATGGTCTCCCCAGAGAAGCCCCTGTCATCGCCTATACAAAGAATCTCTCTCTCTCGGGCAAAAATTTATCGATCTTCGTATCTGTTGATTGGACTATCATCTGGCATTTATGCAATTATCTTCTCCATATCTCAGATAATCGAAGAGGAACAGCTTCAATTACAAAAGTATGTCTGCTCCTATTCCCCCTGCTATTTCCTAGTTCTTTCTCCATTAAGTTTGCTGGTAGTTACTCAGTTAATGCGGCTAATCTTCGTAGTATCCTCTGTTACGGCTAATGTTCGTAGTCTCCTCTGGTAATTCTTTTGGTGTAATTTGCTGATTATGGTTTTATTTGCCATCGACGTGATTGTACAGGCTATTAGAAATTATAGTAATGGAACCAAAGATAAGTTTTTACACTGGCTCTCAATAATTGTACGGGAGCAATTATGGGCTTTGAAAGTGAATTACATCCATAAACCTCAGAAGTTGGTTTTTGGTTTTAATCTGAATGAGGAGTTATAGGTTTTTATTTAAAATGAAAATCAGGAAAATGATGGTGGTTGAGGCCCCTTGCTGTGGTAAGAAACTTGAGCAAAGTCGTATTGCTGCCCTACATGTATCCTAAGGATTTAATCTTTACTAGAAGTTATATATATATATATATATATATATATATATATATATATATATATATATATATATATATATATATATATATATATTATTTATATTTGTTATGAATCTGAAAACTGGGGACTTTAGGCCACATACATGGGTCGCTCTACGTTAGCATTTGGTCTCTCACCAAATTACTTTTTTTTAACCTGACAATTTGATATTACTTACCCAACGATATGAAAGAAATCAATAGCTCAAGAATGTCGACCTTGTCAACCAATTTTCAGCAACCAAAATATAGTATAAGATATTAATGTTTGATTTATCGGAGGTAGAATTTTAAGAGCACCATTAGGCTTTTTTAATTGCTTATGATATTTTTGTTTTAAGAGCACCATTAGGCTGAGAAATGCTGAATCAAAGAATATTTGGTGCAATCCTGTTAGCCTATATCAATGGCCTTATTCAAATATTCGACTTGAAGGTCCTATCTCTGCAATCTTGCCCAGAATCATGGGGTTCTGGTCAGATTTTGCTTTATAGGTTCCACATGTTCTCACTTGGAAGCACGACCTAACTGCATGGATGGGATTTATGTCTACCTGAGGACTTACTGGCAGAGTACAAAATCTGGAAGCTCGGTGAGGTTTGAAAGTTAATAGTTATGGTTCTGCACAATTCAGTTAGCTTCAATTAGTAGCTTTTCATTCAAGTGACTTAAAAGTAATCTTCCAAGTCTGATTTTTTGAGCCTTGAAGAAGTGTTTAGAAGTTTTAATAAAGGTTAATGACATGAAAGAGTGTGCTTTGTATTTTAGATGAATGGTTGGCATCAGTTTCTAACACATTAAATAAATTCTATGGCTCCTTGTTAAGCCCTGCAGAATTCCTTTCTATTTTTTAATTATTGGATGAAAATTTTGAAATTTGCAACCAATTTTATTTTGTTGGTTTAGTCATGTATAAGGTGGAGAGATTAAAGAGGACTTTTTTGTATAACAACTTTCGCAGGCTGAATGAAATCAAGAGAAGCTTCTTGTGTGTTATGTGATTGATGGATTCCATTAAACTGAAGGGAAATTTTATAAGAAGGCCATACGATAGTGATATCTGGAGCTGAATCCTGGGTAACAAAGAGTAAGATATACTTAAAATAAGTGGAACTGAGATGAGGATGTTGAGATGGGTAAATTGAAAGAAGTTTGCAGTTGCACCACCAGGATTGAAGTGGTGAGGAAGGATACGACAGGTTGTGATTAGGAAGATATTTTTTTCTTTGGGGGAGAGTGAGTCAATAATTTGACTGCTGTTGTCTTTAAATAGAGTGGAATTCCGGAGTAGGATTCATGTATAGAGTAATTGGGACAAGCCTTAGCAATTCTGGATGAAATATGCATTTAGAGTTTGAGGGTTTCTATGAAAACTTTTGCTTGCTATTGCCATGTGGGATGCTTTTTGATAGTTTTTAGTTTTAAGCCTTAGCAAATCTGGATGAAACGTGCATTTAGAGTTTGAGGGTTTGTATGAAAACTTTTGCTTGCTATTGCTTTGTGTGATTCTTTTGATTGTTTTTGGTTGCTGCAAATTAGCTCATTGATCGAATGAAAATCTCCCTGGCATTGACAATTGAAATCGAGGGGGCTCGTAAGGGCCCGACACAGGAAAGGGAGTAAAGAGAGCAAAGGTGAGGTAAGGAGTTTCAGCCACCATGAACAGGGACTAAGTCAGTCCTCTCTTTGTGCGGACTCGCTTTCCTTTCTTATTGATACTCCTCCTTTTCTTCTTACCAGAGGTTTGGAAATTAAAATGAAAGACCGGAGGTTATAAAATTATGGAAAAATCTTGATTAAGAAAGACCCAGCAAGCAGGATGGGATAGCCCTTTCTAGCAGGAACAAATCCAGTGTTTCAGGGTGCGGTGTGGGGGAGGGGGGCACAACCAATGAATCAAAGCAACCTCATATTGATTTCTTACTCTTTGAATGCCTCTATCACGGCCAGCAAGAAGCAAGTATCTGCCGGTATCGTGGAATTGGATTGTTTGGCCTTTTTCTTTCTATTAACTCCATGGTTCATTCAGATATATTCAAGAAAATTATTCCAACATCCATGATGTAGAAAGAGAGTTAGCAAATCTTTCATTGGAGTTGAAACTCACTGCTGGGCCTAAGCAAGTAGGTTGGCAAAATCAGGTTTTCTGATTGTTGGATTTTATTTAAAACTTCACATTTTCTGTAGATTTTCTAGTATAATATTCACAATTAAGTTATGTAATACTACCATCTGCTTTCTGCAGAATGTTATGTAAACACTTGAACACTTGCGGAAGAAAATAGAAATGTCAACTGAGACAATACGTGTTGCAAAGCTGAAGGTAGACCAAGCATGCTTGGTTTGTCCCTTTCATTTGACATTTTGACCAAAAGTTATATGTGCTCACTAGGTATTTTTAATTGTTTTTCCGTCAAAGGAATTCTTTTAGGTTTGTATTTTTGGAGCTTTATCTATATTAAAGTGACAGTCTCCCAGCATTTTTATTTGTCATCAATCATCTTTATGCTTATTCTAGGTGTTTCTAGTGTTAGTTCTTATTTATAGTTTCTTGAATTTCCATACGAGAGTTTACTAGGAAAAAAAAGAAGAAAAAAGTTCGGTATCAGAATTTTCATAATTTCCACATTATTTCCATTGTTTTCACCATTTGCAATGCATACATGCATACTTCCTTTCATATCTCGATTTTTTTTTTATGGAATATTTCATTTCCAAAGGTGTTAAAAATCAAAATGAAGAATTAAAAAGATGTTTTTGACCTTGCTCTATAAACCCATTGACTAGACATTCGACACTCTGGTTCTAATGAAAGGCAGGAGTCGTAGCTAGTCTAGCCAGCTTCCCACAAAATGGGTTTTCTGCTTCCTTCCTGTTGTCTGATCCTCTTTTCAGATGTCTCAACAACCCTAGACCTGCAACATGGTTGGATACACTAATCTATATTCTGATGTGGAAAGCACTTCTTTGGTTGCTTAGGAACCCCACGAAATGAGGCTCACCTCTGCAGACATGAGCGTTTTTAGAGAAAACCTCTGAAGTGCATTTCATCTAAAGGAGAGGCGTATAGTATATTGAAAAGCTCCCAAAAGTGCTTTTAAACAAAGCTGATAAAAAAAAAGAGAGAATGTTTATCCTGCAATAAGCCAACCTCCTTTCAGACTTGTAATCACTAATAGCAGACATAATGTAATAATTAAGGAGAGTTTCCCTATCAAGAAACCTATTCAAGGAGAAAAAGCGGTACAATACCCTCCACAACCTTTCTGATTCTAGTCAGCTTTTGTCTTTGGAAGTAGTTTTGACACATTTAATTGGGATAATGTACCATGAATTGGTTTTTTTTTTTTTGTCATCAGAGGAGCCTAGAAAGACAACTAAACCATCAGCAAATGGAAAATAAAGTTTCGCTGGATCATTAAAAAAAAAGAGAAAATGTGTCATTGAAGTGGAGACAATATTCATTTTTCTCAATTATAATGGGAATCCATTCTAATGTGAAGGGGAATGACTCTTCTAAGCCATCTGATCCTATAATTCGTGTTCATCACTCTTCTGCCGAACAGGCAAATAATTCTTCAAAAAGAATTGGTGGCCCATCAACCAGA
This sequence comes from Protea cynaroides, assembly GCA_028583415.1. NCBI lineage: Eukaryota > Viridiplantae > Streptophyta > Magnoliopsida > Proteales > Proteaceae > Protea > Protea cynaroides. The sequence goes on from CM053276.1 coordinate 135,203,173, forward strand.
TGTTGCTATAGCTATAGAAAACTGAGTGATGCACATTGCTTTTTCTATTGAAAAACAAGTTGGTGTCTCATTTGATGGTGTTGACGAACAAAATCTAATGCAGCTAGTAGCCTAGTTTCCGTACAATCAGAGTTGAAAGGGGAAAAATGATTGCAATGGTCTCTCGTTGGAGATAAGGATGGGGAAGTGAATGCAGAAGGGCAGAATGCATGAATGACTGCCAAATGAAGAACAATATTCAATCTGGGGGTCTTAAGATGGCTGGAACCGCGGGGGGATTTCAAACTTTCTCTCCTCCAAACTTTTTTTTTTTTTTTTTTTGGGGGTGGGGGCCATCTTGAAGTTACTGTAAGCAAGGAAGAGCCAACACATTTCTACACATTGCAAAACACTCCATTCTCAAAACCTTCCATGGTATGGTAATCTAAATGCTAATTTTGGTAGATTTGAAAACAAATCTTGATACCTAGGCTTTCCTCGCATAAAGGAGGTTTTATGGGGGAAAAATATGGCAGAATCTGAGCCTTCTTTTTTGAGATACTCAGCAATTAATACAGAGACAATATTTTTTTTTTTTTTGAAATTTGGCTCTAGTTTGTTTTAGTTTATCTCAATTTTTTTTTATTCTTCAGTTCAGGTTATTTATCTTACGCTATTTTCTTTTGATAATGAATACTTGAGTTTAGATTGTTTTTGTCAACCGCTCATGCCATCCACTCTCTTCCCCCCCCCCCCCCCTCCTCTCTCCTGCAGCCCTTTTTTGTGGTTGTATGTTCAACATTTCAAATTTATCAATGTGTTGTGGTCACATTTAGTGTCCTGTTCAGAATCTCACATCCCCCCCTACCTTATCATATCTCTATTCACAAATGTCATTTGTGTTAGATGAGGGAAATTTGGGTATCACTGTATTTCTAGTTCTCACATGGTAAAAGATGCTACAAACATCTGGTACTATTTGTTATCAGTAAGATGCTATAAGTATCATATTCAGAAGCATATTTTTCCAATCACCATTGGTATTTCCAGCTGGATGCATCTTTCTGTTGCATATCTTGCACTTCCTTTTTTTTTATTACAGAAAAAAAAAAAAAAAAAAGAAGAAGAAGAAGAAGCAAACTGATGGTCAACTAATCCCAGCTGGTATACGTAAGTTTTACAAGTGGATTTTGATGCAGTAGCTGTTATGCAAGTCAAGTTGCTGCTCTTGCTGTGAATAGGTTCAACAAAGCAGTACCCCTCAATTTTCTAGACTGGAGGAGCCGAAAAGGTGACTTGAAGCTTTGAACCCAAACAGTACTATTTCTGTTGCATATGTATGTGTTCTCTTTCTTCTCTTTTTCTTATCGGTCTCGTCTCTTTCTTTATATCTTTCAGTTTACCAGTTTGCATTGCATTGCTTTTTCTCTTTTGTTGATAGTTCTTTATAAATATGTAATATATGTGCAAGTGGAATAGGGAAAGAAAACCTAAGCTCAACCTATTAAATTATGTATCATGTTCCTGTTAGCATACAAATGAAATAATATCAGGAGGTCTGATGCACATTAATCATGATTAATGTAATAGCATCCGACCAAATAGCCTCAAACCATGCATAGGCTGTTCCAAAGGGGATCTTGGCTTTATATTGCCATGACTGGTAGCTTAACCATAACATAACAATGCCTAGCAGATGATTTTCGTCCCTTTGTCCTAGCCAGCTGATTTAAAGACATCACCTTGATTTGGGGTGATGGTTTCTACCATTTAAGCAATTTCTACTGATTAGGTAGTTTAATTTCTTCACTATAATTCTAGGATGGGAAAGCAGTACACCCTGTACAGATATCAGACCCGTCTGCTCCTTTGTCACTTTTGACCTATACATTACCATTGGTTTTCATGAAGCAGGCTAAAATTACTGATCAGGTTTTTGTTTTGTTCTGTTTCTCTCTCCCGCTATATGTGTGAATTATTGTATATAAGATCTGGCTTTCAATGAAACACAAGAAATGGAAAATTTACATGGTGGGTCCCAATTTCAAGGGAATCCATTTAAAGGCGTCTGCTGGGGAAATCCTACAGCTCAGAAGTATAAGTGTTTGGATACTAGCGCACATTTTATCGACCTAGGTACTCATCAATTTGGTTTTGCTGTCATGCACTCATGCTTGGTAACCCCTTTTTTTTTTTTTTTTTTTTTGTTGAAATGTTTGGTAACTGATAGATATAAATGTTTCAAGCATGCACAAGATAATTTTTTTTTTAATGAGAAAAGAGACACATGGGCTACGAACTACATGAAACTGAAATAGAATTATTATCTAAGAGCATCATGACCATCCTCCGTTTGGAGCTCAGAGCAGCATGACCTTGAAATTTGGAACTCAGGAATCAGGGATGAAATGAAGATGAGCTCTCCATCACTACCCTTCATGGCTTTCATCACCACCTAGACAATTGGAACCAACTTTTGTGAGTTGCTGTAATAATACTACATGGTGATGATGGGGAGAGAGAACAAAATCTTCTCAAGGATCAAATGCTTGAGAATGTGGGAAATGCGTAGCATCATTGTAGTTTTCCTTTGGCTTCATTTGGTTGCAAGTAAAAATGAAGGGTAAAGTGAAATCAAATCAATACTAAAATAGAAATCGATGAATAGTATTGTTAAATATTCATATAGATATCTTGCCTCATCATCATCGATAATGCTTTCTAATCAATGTTTTGCCCTTTCAGAAAGGACTCTAGATGTTCTCCCTGCTGAGGTCATGTCGGCTTCTTCCTTGCATGCTCTGTCATGCCACAAATGCTCTGATAGTACTTATTAATTTTCATCATCGGGTTACAGGTAGACTTGACTTGTAGTAACTTCGTTTTGAGGGGATGGAATTGGGTTGGTTGAAATTCAGACTGGGTTGGGTATAGACTTCAATCCTGAAACTGGTCGGTTAGTTGAATTATAAGCACCTAAACATGGGTCCCCACTTCCACCCATTTAAATCTCGTGAATGGGGGTTGGGTTGTTCTTTTCAGTCCGTGCGACTGCAACCTAGCTATATATTTACTGTCTTTGCCTCTTTTCAACCGATCACTCTGACCAGAAATGGGTTCAAATCCAATCCAGTTCATTCCGCCAAGCACACCATGATACCTCACCCCACTCTACCACCAAGAAAGAAGAAAAAGGGACTCTGGTACCAAAGAAGGTAAATCTTCAATATTCAACAGCATTAACTAGATGTGCAACCTCAACTGATAACCAATTCCTCATAGTCATATGCAGCCCCAACAGAGAAACATAAATAAAGAAAAACCCATCCCATTGCAAGCCCAAGTCACTAATCTATTCACCCAAGGTTCAAGAGCAGGGAGTCAGGTTAATCCCGAGTCGAATCGTTCCAGATGGAGCTGAACCAGCCAGAAAAAACACTAGGAATGAGATTACATGACAATGCATTTTCCTTGTTAACCGTGCCAGCTCAAGATGCTACTTGGAATCAGCCCTGGCCAACCCAATCCCTTAAACCCAGATTCTGTGTGTATGTGTGCACCCAAACCATCCCCTGCTCTATGTGTTTTGTGTATCCTCAACATTTCATTTACCCCATCACTGGTGCTGTAGTCAATAAACACACACTTAAAAAAAAGGGTCCAAAGCAGAATGTGCGGGTGAGAGACACTATGCACATGGGCACCAAGAGGCTTCAGACCACTCTCAGAGGTATAACGATACAATTATGGTCAAAACTAATTGAAAATGGAGGACATGTGAGCAGAGTGAAGCCAAAAAATATTGTATACAAATTTTGGATTTATCTATTAGATTAATAGTATATAAAATGAAGGGCAATTTTCCACTACTTTCCCATACTTATTATTATATATTTATTTAAAAATTTTTGTCTTAAAATTTTTTTTTTCTTCAAATTCTTTCAGGAAAGTGAACTTACAATTCTTCTTTTTCCCCCTGATAATTCAAAATCCTTAAAATATCCATCATCATCCTACTACATCTTTTACCAAAAAAAAAAATTCCTACAACATCCCTCCTGCCGAGTCATCTTGCGATATATGCATCTTCTCCATCTTAACCCAATGAGTCTTTCATTGTTCCAACGTAGTCATCTCTTGGCCACCTTCATCGAAGAGTTCCCTCTCACCTATTGACTCTCTATGTTCACTTCCTTTCTTTTAGATTATGGCTGTTTCTTTACTTTTTACATCTCCTTAATTCTCTTTCTCACTTTTTTTTTTTTTTTTTTTTTTGTATTTTAAAATTTTCCTTGCTCATTCGTGGCTTCTGGTGATTTTTGGTGTAAAGGAAAAACTCAAAAACCTGTTGTTCTTCAATGGCGAAGGGTGCGGAGGTGGAGAGTTGCATAAGGTGGGATATGGGAGGGATGGGATCAATTGTGAAGGGTAATCTAGATATTTTAAATTTTCAAGAGAGAAAGAGACATGAGAATTTAGTTATCTGAGAGAATCTGGAAAAGAAATTTACTGCCAAGAAATTTAAATAAATATAAAATAAATATAAGAGTACGTAATAAAAATACATATTCTTGAATTTCCCGCTCTGATCATCATACAGCCCCACAGCACCACTCCTGCACATTCTAAATTATGTTTTACCAACACGTCAGGAGCACGTTGTTGAATATTCAATTATTCGAATAAATTGAATATCAGACAGTGACGATACCCTCCATCAACCAAACACAAAATCAGATACCCCATAAGAAGACGAGCACTGTTCACGCTCTCCCTCCAAACGCAATACGTATGCCTGTAAATCAGCAGCTAACCAATACATATACATATACATATACATATACATATACGTACCAAATGAATTCCAGCGATACTCTTTCCAACGATTGAGTCAAGAGAAGGGACGACAGGAGAGATGTAAATCCACCACCGGTCAACTATTTGGTACTCCGCTTTTGTCGGATTAGGTTATTCTCAAGTGAGTCCAATGGTTCTGAAGTCAGTCCTGTACGCATAGTCCTGTGCATATACTATTACATTGATTTACGCATAGAATAAAATCATCCAATCCGTAAGATTTTAACTTGACAAGTGTTTAGACTTGAAAGGAGCTCTTTAATCCGCCTTCGTCAGCCCAGCTGGAGAGCGATTGCTGTCAGGCTACAGTCGTCTTATGCAGACGTGGCTGTTTATCCTAAGCGGGCTGAATTGGGCTCACATTAGCGAATACCATCCAGTCACGTGAATATCCCCATGTGACGTCTGTCAGATCCACTGAGATTCTGTATCTCATCATTGTGCGCATTTTCCGATGTTTAAGTACGGAACCAAGCCTGGCTGACGTGAGCAGAGCGTGCTTCGTCCTCTCCCCTCTCTCTCTCTCTCTCTCTCTCTCTGGAGTTCGGATTCTCGTCTCTCCTCTGCCCGACGAAGACGAATGCGGCGGCGGTCTCATGGAGGAGTGAGTCGAGAATGTCACGCTCGATCTCGAAGACGATCGACTCGCCTTCCTCAGAGTAAGGAGGCAGCGTGCACATGTTAGCGTCCGGCAGATCCATCTCGACAAGGGCATCGATGTCTTCGAGGATCTGGCAATTGGCGGCGGGGAAGCTCTGGATGCGAGACCACAGGCGTTCCAAAAGCTGCTGCCCCGTCATCTGGCTGTCCTTGCGAATATTGATCACTGGCAACAACCCACGGTTGATCCAACGGAGCCATGGTTTCATGTTCAGATACGGTCTCAGCACATCCACCAGGATCTCGTCCACCAATTGGAACAGCAGCTTTCTGTTACAACGATGCTTTAACGAACCCAGATCAACTCCTCTTCCGTCATCGTCATCATTGTCATCTTCTTCGTCTCCAACTTTGGAGTATGTTAATGAATGTTCGAGGTGATGGAAGATTAATGGATTGAGAGGGTGACACCGAGAGAACCATCTCGTCATAGAAACAAACGCATCCCTGTGAATTCCTGTACCTCTTAGTATCCCATTCACGTACCGAAATTCGACATGACCATCATTCCTGTTGCTGCTGCTGCTGCTCCTATTCTTTTCGCCTTGGTGGACGAGCTCCTCCGTCCGTTCTTCTTTCCTGTTGTACTTCCGGCTCAAACAACTAGATAATTGTGAACTCCGTTTTGAACCTTGGGCTGCCTGAAAAATAAAAAACTAATCTTTATTCACGACATTTGAAGACAGACAGTAGAGGATAAACGAAACAGATAAACGGATACCTGTTCTTTCTTGAGCGGAACTAGGTCACTCGATAATAGAGTTTTCTTGGATTTCTTGTCTGAAAGATTAGCTTTTGTTGCTGGGGGTAAACGAATAAATGGTTCTTCTCTCATGTTACGAACTGTTTCTGAAATTTGCCTAGGCTTCGTAAGACGTTGACTGAAACGTTCACTGCTGCTGCTTCCCTTTTTGCATTTCGATGCTTGTGCTTTCGGTTTCCTAGAAGCTTTTAGCTGTGGCTGGTCATCTGCAAATGTAGCAGAAGTTGACGATGATAATGACGCAGTTTGTGATGGTTGAGCAGTTTGTGATGGTTGAGGTGTTGATGGTGTTGTTTGTAATCTTGGACTGTGTGAGCTTTGATCTGGTTTGTTCTTGGGCTCCAAGAACCTTAGCCGTGGAGAGCATGATGGTGTGGAGTGCTTGCTCGGGCTGGATTCATCTCTCCTTGTTTTTTGGGATTTGATCGTGGGACTATCACCTTCGTTGGCTCTGTTTCTTGTGGTGTTTGTAATGTCCAGACCCATCTTTCTTCTGCCAACGCTCTCTTTGACCTGTTTCACGATCTGTCGAGCATAATGGCTCGGACTTCTGTTTTCGTCTCCATGTCTCCACTCTTTCTTTCTCGACTTGGTAGAATAAGGTGAGTAAGAAAAGGAGTTTCTTGTGGCAAATTCTTCCGCATTCTCTTTGTTGAACTGAAGAGAGAGCCTGGGATCCGCATCTGCTGATCTTCTGGCCAAAGATATCCTTGGAGTGTTTGGCAAAGAACGGCTTCCACTCATCTCGTATCTCACTTCATTCTCCATGAAATTGATGTTACTATTGCTTCTACAGTGGAGATATCGTCGGGATACAAGATCTCTCTTCACTAATTCACAAGCAATTTTCTCTTCAAGACGGTGGTCCTGGTGACGCTTGGAAGAGGTTGAGGAGGAGGAGAAAGAAGGAGAGGAACAATCAGGCAGGAGATCAAGACCCATCAGACGCGCAACAAGATTCGGGGTCTTTGTCGCAGGAGAAATGCTAGTGTCTGAAGATATTTCCTCCGTGCGTCCCTTCGTCTCTCCTTCTCTTGCATTATTATCCTTTGTTCCTAGTCGAATTTCTCTTACTGGAAGATTCAACTTGCCTTCCTCCATGATTGAAGACAAGGGCACAGTTGCCATGCTGGGACCCTCCTCTGATTTCAAGCTATTCCTCGGTGCTTCTACACCTAAATTACACAAAATCGACGACATGAAATTGTAGAATATCTCACCAACTTATATATCTTGAAAGACTGAAAGAGAAAGGGTGGAGGAAATTAAAGAGCTTACCTTGAAGGATTTTGGGATCTTCTTGAAGAAATGATTCGGGGGTCTTGAAGCAAGGTTGGTGTAAAGAGAACTGAAACTGATGGAAATCAAAGAGCTGAAGTACACCACCCAAGCAACCTGAAGAAGTCTCCCTCTCCGTTCTCCTGGTGGTCATGGATCGACCACCCTTGGACCAGGACCACTCTTTACCCATAGCTAGCTTCCTGAATCCTAACGATTTACTCACCCTTTTAAGACAAGACAGACAAGAAAGCAGCAGGAGAAAAGGTGTGGAAAGAAGAGGAAAAAATGACGAAGCAGTAGAGAGAAAGAAAGAGAGCGACAGTACAGTAGAAAAGGGTCAGTTTAGCTAGAAAAGCAGAATCTAAGTTGTGACTTGTAAGCCTCAAAACCCCCCAAAAAAGCTGCTCCATACATCCTGAGGAGCGCAAAAAGCGGATCCATTTCCTTTATGGAGGAAAGACTAACTAAAGCGAATAAAAGAGACCTGAGAGAGGAGAAAGAATTTGATTTTTCCGTTACAACAAGAGGATGGTACTCCTAATATTATTCTCTTCCTTCAACTCTCCTCCACTCTCCCCACTTCCATGAATGGAGCAAGTTCAAGGTCCCGAAAGAGGAAAAAGATCATTTGCTGCAATCCAGTGAAGCAAAATAACCGTGATCATTTAAAGTGCATTGAGACTGTAGCCCAATGCCCTCCAGTGTTCATGATCGAAACTGCTCTACTGAAGTACAGTGGACGATTTCAATCCCAAAATCAATATGTTATATGGCAACCTTTTTGGTGCTGGTTAGATATCAATTGGTATGGTCACGTGTCGGCCAAAATCGATTCCAACACGTAATGATTTTGTATTGATCAAATATCGATTTTTATATTAATTCAACAAAACGATATCGTTTCAATATTAATACAATATTGATATCTCAAACCATACCCATTCCATATGCAACCACACTCCCTAACTAAGGTTAATCCATTAATTGATAGGTCACAAACTGATATGGAATCAGTATTAAATTAAAAAATATTTAAAAATAAAGATATCAAATACATATCGACCACTGTACCATGGCCAACACTCTTGGGTTGGGTTGGGATTTTATTTTAATTTTAAATTATAAATAAATAAAAAATTGTGACGAGAGTCGTGGTCATCACTGTGCACTGCTGGGGATCTGCAAATTTTAAAGTTGGCGAATATCCATCCCCCTCTCTCTCTCTCTCCTTCCTCCTCTCTTGAGGGTATCTATTATCTTTTTGAATTTATAAAATCTTATGTCCCCTGAAGCTCCTAAACAATACGATACGTCACCAGAAGGAATCTATAGCGGCGAGCGCCTGGGCTCCCTTCCCGATGATTAATCAATCTTCCCATCTTTATCCACTGCTACTCTTTCCTTTGTAGTTAATTCATGACTTCAAGTCTTCAACGTCCCCAGCTACGGCTATTTATCTTTTTAAATTTTACTAACAAAGTTAATGAATACTACCAAGTTTTCTGTCGCTTTCATCGCCATTTTTGTTTGATTTGTTTGTTTGTATTGAAAACCAGGTGTTGTGTGTCGGGTAGTTGAGGAACCGAATTGCTATGCAATAAAAATTTTAATTAAAAATTCAGTGGATTCCAAATTGAGATTCTTGCTTCATCTCTGTAATTTAACAGTTAAGATTTTGAACCACCATCTCGTCTGATTTCATAATCCTGGTATTAAATACCAAAACCTCCCTTAATTTTAAGGTTTTTTTTTTGGATTTTAATCCTCTCATAACTTTATGTTGGCATAAAAAAAATTCTATGGCTGTAATTTATTATGTGTACATTCCGATATATTGGTATAGGTGCACAGTGAATGATAGCCACAGGATTTTTCTCATCCCAACACGAAGGCATGAGAGGATTTGAATCCTTTTTTTAAGTATTGTTTTTATTTTTGTTTTTGTTTTTTCGACATATTTTGGTTTTTGTAAGTTTTTTTAGTATCACATTTTTTTATATTATTTGTGAAAAGAAAAAACAAAAATTACCTCAAAAACAAAAAAAAAATCAAGAATTCTTTTTTATTTTAGTCGAGAAGAGTTTTTGTTTTTGCACAAGACTTAATTAGCATATGTTTTTAAGTGTATAAAATGGTAAAACTAACATTTTTTTATAACAATAACTTTTCATCTAATCTTCTTTATTTCTCCCTCTTTGTTTCAAGGATTCGTCCATCACAAAGCACTTTTTCTACCAATTCAATCTTCGATCTGTTCCGTTGGGTGTCAAGTATAGTAAAAAAAGGTACATGTTTCTAAATTTCAAATCAATCAGAGAGAGAGATCACTAGATATCAAGATTTGAACAATTATGCAACTTGAAGATATCCAATTGTTATTCTTAATTTTAGCCACCTCAATTATGCTTTTTCTAACTGTTTAACTTCCAATCAAATCTGTTGGATGTCAAGACCAAGAAAAAGAGGTAAAGATATCCAAATTTGAAGTCGATCAGATAAGGGAATCACAAAATATCAATGCTTAGAAAATTCTGGAAGTTGAAGAAATCCAACTCTTGTTCTTGATACTTTTCCAGCCGTCTAACATCCAATCAGATCCATCGGATGTCAATGTCAAGAAATAAACCAAATTTTATGTCAACCAGATGAGGGGGATTACAAAATATCATAATTAGAAAATTTTGTAACATGAAAAAACAAAAATACATTTTTATTCTTAATAGAATACCAAATTTATTTCTCATTCTAAATGTATTGTTTATAGTAACTACTAAATAACATTTTAATTTTTTACAAAAGATAATTTTCAAAAAATTTTAATAAATAAGTAAAGAAAAAAAACAATACCCAAGAAAACCAAATTCAAAACCAGAATACCGAATCTGAATCTCATGAAAACAAGCATGAGAGAGTCCACATTATTAAGAACATTTAGAGGGCCGATGATTGTTGTCACCCTGCTGGTTCTAGCTAGTTAAAAGTCAGATTAAAAACTAAAACTAAAGAAAATTAGCGACTGCTTATCATTAAAAATGGTACCAGATCGGGAATTTGAATTTTGAGGGTTCATCGATTTCCGTGCTTTGTTAACCCGGATTAGTCTGATCGGCCGAAGCTGACCGCTTCACTAGTGTGTCTGGTCCAGCTTAATTTCAGAGATCTGACTGAGGCCTTCGACCGGCCTTGCTACCAGCTTCCATTCCTTGTTATCTAAACAGAATCACAGTGGTTACATTTTTGTCATTTTGCATGAACCAGTGGCAATATTCCAATTTTTATGTACAGTATGGGGGTTCCTGCTTTCTGCTTCCTGGTTCCTGGTTCCTGACGGTCACCGACGCACAGTGCCCCAGCTCTGCTGACTGCATTTCCCTGAAAACCAAGGAAGAACACCTACTTCACTTCAGGAACGAATAAAACGAAGAAAAAAACAAAAGTCCATCAGACTTCAATTTGAAATTCAAAGCAACTCATGGTCTCAAGCATTTTAAAGCAACTGATGGTGTTAATAAGAATGAAAAAAATAAAAATCCCTTTTTTGGGGTAAGAATTTTCTCTACAAAGGTGAAGTGGGCTACCTACCTGTGCTTGGTGCTCAGATGTTACACGTGGCAGTTTTAAGGCCCAGACTGCCCAAATCAGATCAATTCAGCCCAACCCAGAGTACATTCCAGCCTACGAGTCTCATCTCTCATTTCACCGTCATGATTCATGAATAGCAACGCCGTCACAATGCGTTGGTAAAAATGATAAATAATTAAAAGGATTTACCAAAAATAGTAATAATGATTGAAAGGGAAATAAAAAAGGTGTAAGCTATTGATAAAATTGGGATAAAAATCCTCTCATGCTTCTCATGTTGGCATGATAAAATTTAATATCTGTCATCTTCTGAATATGTATGCTAATACATCAGTATATGTATATAGAAAAACTACAGTCACTGAATTTTCTCATGTCAACATGAGGAGCATGAGAGGATTTGAATCCATAAAATTGAGTAGTACATTGCGATCTAATATTAAAAATGATTATTAAAATCAAACACATTCCCTTTAGATTTAGGTTGTTAATTGTTATGGTTGGTGCGTTACAATTAAATCACATATATTTTGCTGACATTCTTATAGCAGTTTCTTCCGTTATGATTTATGAGAGAACATTAAATTAAAGCCTTTTTCTTTGGTAAGACATTAAAGCCTATTTTTGAGTCATAGCAATGGTACCATCAATTCCCTGACGAGCTGCCCCAACCTTACTGTTATATCAGAGCATTTAATATTACAAAATAGCTTAATAGTGTGGGTCCAATTATAAAAATGACGAATCATAGTGTATGGGCGCCATTCAGTAAACAAATAGGATCGTCACATGCGGCACTTCCTCGTTATTGTGTGCTGAGCAGTGAGCAAAGTTAGTAAGCCCGAAAACAGTAAACATTCACGGATATATATGTAGGTGTATAAAAAAACGCAATCAGATTTTAAGATGGGGTTGAAAATTCCGTTAAAAAAAAAAATGTTGTGCCACAACATTTTTATTGAAAATAAAAACATATATTTACTTTGCTTATAATAGATATCTACATCATTCAACAAATAAAAATCAAAGCCGAAAAGGGTTCATTCGATAATGGGGTTTTAGAGATTTGGAAGAAAATCGAAATATTAAGAAAAAGAAGGGGGGAGGGGAATATTTTTTTATTGATGTTTTTTCTTGTTTAATATGGCAATACACATCTAAAACTTGTTTAATACGTTTCAATATAAGAAATATATTTGTTTGAGAATCTATGCAATAGATCGGTAGAAAAACATAAAAATAAATCCAAGACATGTATAATTTACATAAAAACGCTACTTTACTAACTATGGTTGGACTAGTGTAACTAACTCGCTCCAGTCCACTAACCCATGCATGCCATTTCATATTTTCCTTGAGCTGTGTTAAAGCATCATTATAGCAAACCAAAGTATTTGAAGACCTCTCCTTTCAAAACAATCCAAACAGCAGATAATGCTTCGTCTTCCTCCTCTTCTTGTCTAGGTGGCTTAATTGGATGAACTATGCGTAAAACTTTCAGATTACTTCTATTAAAAAAACATGAAAATTCATAATAATAATAATTCTATGGTTTTTAAATAAAAAAAAGACCGTAAAATTTGATTTTATGAGAGAGAAAGACCAAACCCTCCAGCAGCGTTCAAGAACTGGGATTCGGGTAAGGATCGGCTCCAGTCCACTCAAAATTGCCTCATTTCGAGCTTAATACATCAGAATTAATGGTCTTGCCTACTTTAATTAACGGTGGGCTCAAGCAACCAAGCAATCAATCATCAACCCTCTCATTCGGAGAATTCTCCCCAAGTCCCATCCTTACCTCCTATCGAGAACTGAAAGTCTTTCTCTAATTACTCGACCAAATAGGAGGCAAAACATCGAGGCCTCACAGTTCTTCATGATCTACATATTGGGAATAATCCCATAAAGAGATTAAAATTTTCGAATCCTATATACGGAGAGCCTCTCTACTTAAGTGGAGTTCAAACTTTTGAGTTAAAAACTTGATACCATACTAATACACAACAGGTACCCATAGATTATGCTAGGCTATTATTTGAATGTGGACAGAGTTCTAGATTCCAACTCATACATTAAAAGGTAAACTATAATCACTAATGGAAGATAATTTTTTATACAATAGGTTGGATGATTTCATCTAAATATTTCGACCAGTGCAAAGTCTCCAAATCAACTAACCAACTACTAGTATTATATATTATTGTTTCTTTTTTTCTGATGTGTTTCACATACTAACTGGTACGTAGATAAATCAATATCAGTAATTTTCATGCCAAAATACTGATCTAGCTATCTCCCTTTAGAATCCTATGTTGGTAAGATTGGTCATACTGATCAATTCCCTGATGGAGAGCACATCGTTCCTCTACCAATAAACAGTCCGGTTTCCACATCTGTATGTGGATTACTTTGACTGTATTGTACCATCTCTCCATTTCGGGTTGCTTGTCTCCATGCCTGCACAAAGAATTGCAACAAACAGTTTTTGGCAAAAGGTCCCTAAAATAGACGATTCAAAATTAGAACAAAGAATTTCACCTTCTCGCGTAGCCTTCCATTTTCTGCTTTAAGTATCCTCTCCTGAATTTATAGAAATACCAATTAGTAAAATATTTTGGTTGTGTTTTTTTTACCACTTTTTGTAAACACTTTCAGTGTTGTTTTAGAAAACTGTTTATATAGTAAACACCCTTGTTCTGGTTTCTCAGAACACTGTTACTTCAATCTCTTCTATCAAAGGCAACACATGCATGGACCATACCTTTTCCTTTAGTTGCTCAATCTGTTCTTTAAATAACTGAGTCTGGAGAGTAGAGCATCAAAAAAGTTGATTGTCAGTAACTTTTTTCTTCAAAAGCCATATGGAGAATCCATATATGTAATTTATAACATACCTTTCTTCCCCTAATGTTGCTTAAGCTTTGCACCAACTGGCTTTCTATCTGTTGCAGTTCCTCTATAGCACATGATTCCAGTTCATCTCCCAAAAGCTTCCTGGAAAATGTTTTTGCGTTGCTAGGAATCTTCAAAAACAGATTTTGACAGAAAACAATATAAATAAATGGCTGTTCAAGTCCATAGGTTTTGAGTTTATCCTCTAACCGTTTTGGAACTTCAAGAATTTCAATCTCCTTTGCCATGCTAGCAGCTTCATACTTCAAATTCTGCAAGGACTTAATAGGAGTGAGAAATTCAGGAAAACTGTTCCATGCATGCTTATCATTGGAAGTATGCTTGAGCATGGTGTATTTTCTTCTAATGCTGCAGTGACCAAATTAGAGTGGGAAAAATAAGGCAAATAATATTTGTTGCATGCTTGTAGTTGATCTGGTACATGAGTTATGCAGCAACCGTAATAATAAATAAAAATGATGAATGATGTGGTGTGATTGACTATGAGACTCAATAAACAAATACTAATATGTTTCCATTGTGAGCTATTTTCATTTTGCAATGTGCAATTTTTTTTATTAACTCTCAATAAACAGTTAATGAGTTCTCTCCCTCGTAAATTAACAAAAAAGTTTGCTAGTCATGGCCAGTTAATGCAATTTTTTATGATAAAGTTTCCAGTGCTTCTATTTTCCCATTTTGGAGTTTCCAGAGGAATAAACAGTTTGTTTTTGGTAAGACACCAAACAATACTTATAGGTCTATGTCAAGGATCACACAACCTTTGGCTTTTGGAGCCTCATTGTTTAATAGTTAATAGGCATAACTAGTCATTGACTTCAAAAACATACGAAATAGGGTTGCATAATTTCTTTACTGTTTCTTAATTGATGAAAATTCATAAATTACCTTTTTTTTTTTTTTTAAATGCCTAAAGAGAAAAGAGCAAATAATAGAACTGCTGTTTTGTCTTACTGGTTCGAACTTCTGAACTAGAAACTTCAAATGTTTCTCATGTAAAAATGTTAAAATGAAAACACAATTCTTCTGACAAAAAGACCTTGCTAAATTATTATTTAAGTTCAGTCAGAAGCTTGGAGTGCATTGATTCAGTTCCTTAACCGAGTTTAATTTGCTTAATCATGTAGAACTCCTGCCTTGGTTTTCACTTCTTTTTGTTTCTTTAATGGGGATGCGGGGATCAGAATTCCTGTCATTATTGAAGTGTGGTAATAAGATGTGTTCATGCTTGTCACTTAAAACTTCAAATTATCTATAAGACAATGATACAAACCCAATTCCCTTTTAACAGCAGGACACTATATTTTCTAATTCTATCAAATAAAAAAAAATAAAAATAAAAAGGCTAACCTGGATGCTTTGTTCTATTGCCTTGCTGTTGTTTTGTACACCTCTAGCAAGTCTTTGGTAACGATCTACTGTCCTCTGCATGCTGAAGCATCCCAAAATAGGAAAAAAAAAGTGTAAATCAATCATTTTATTTTCAGGTTAAAATGGAAACACAAAGCAGAATATAGCATGGTTCATAATAACTACGATTCTTATTTATTAGGTTTGCTATCCTGATCATGCTAGATTGAAAACCAGAACATCTGATGTGACTGAAAATCATCAAACCATTGCAAAATTTGACCTAGCAAGCTGTTGTAGTTCGATTTGACAGAACACTAAGCAGAATGGGGCATAATGAAATAAAAAAGATATAGGACAAAAAAAAGCATAATAGGAAGTATTAGAGTTACTTTCAATAATGCTGCTTTGAGATTCATTCAAAAATTATAAACAGCATTCAGAATGACAATTGGCAAAACTAATTTGTACAACAAGATGAGCTTAACACTCCCCAATAAACTTTATTACACTAACTTTTTTTCATTTTTATTGCAGGGAGATATTAAAAAGATATTTTCTACTGTAATAGGAAAGCAAAGACATGCATGTGAACGCAGGAACTGAGCCTTTGGTGATACAAAGTGTCTCCTACAGAATGATGGGTTTGGATTGGCCCACCCAGCCCTCCTACAGCTCTGGAGGTAATCCTTCTAGGAACCTTTATACTCTAAATTTAGGGGTGCACTTTAAACTCTTTTATACTGTGATACAATAGTGGAAAGTAAAGACTGTTTAAAGTTAAAGAATTAATCCAGCCACTATATATCAATAAGTTATAGAACAAGATTTATAAATAGTATAATCAGCAAACAAGTACATAAGCTTTTTCACCCCGAAAAAAGAAAGTCACCATGAATACAGCCTTGACAGTTTAATCATTGTAGTTAAAAACTCCTTATACAACTGTGCCTTCATCAGTGTGAAGAACAGACTTTTGTTCAGCTGTTTCCTGTTGGCTTCTATCCTATAATACACTGATACAGGTACGTTTTGGAATCTGACATGGGTACAAGTAATTCTAAAACACTCAAAAGACGACTGGATTTCACGATGTCTTTAATTGTTTGAGGAATCGGGATCAGATCAGCAGTATCAGCAGCCTATACGAATTGGAAACCCAAACATAACCAAACTGAACTGGTTGACCGATCAGAACCAAACGAAAAACTAAACAATATAATCAAACTGATTCCTTACACAGGACGTTTTCTTTTGGGATACAAAACAAAACTGTCTAAACCGGCTGTCAAGAGTCTCAAGACCGACCAAAACGACACACCAAAGATAATATTTCAACAACGGACCAATACGGCAACCTGATAAAACACAAAACTAACCAGCCCATACTGACTGTTTAACAGTTAACATTCGTACAACCCACTTCAAGTAATCTTCATCTGGATCACCCAATCTGATCCAACCGATCCAGAAAGTGCATGATGAACACCCGTAACATAACCTTCCGCATCTTCCGAGGCCCAGATCACCCGATCCAAAATGTGTGGATGATGGACATATATAATCACGTGTAATAGAACCTTTCGGATATTCCAAGGCTTCCACAGGGAAGCTCAGTTTAGTTTAGAGGGAAATTAAAAAAGAAAGGGATATGAAAATTTTAAATTTAACAACAAAACTTGTATAGAGATATAACACAATATCGTATAAACTATTTAAATTTCTAATCATCATTAATAATGATACTTACTAGAGTAAAATTTATATTTTATTTTCTAAATATTAGAGATTTAGATACAAAGTGAAATATAAGTTAACATAAATTTCTCCCACCTTTCCTCCAGGAATCCTAAATGGCTACCACCCTCAACTTGAATGAAAATATCTCCCACCTCCCCTGCTTTTGAAAATAATCTCTCCCATAATCTCTCTCATTTAATTTGATACCCTCATATTGACTTAAAAGAGATTTTATCAAAAAATTTATCAAATTTAATTTAAAATATATATTAAAATTTAAAAAAAAAAAAGAAAACACGAGATACTAAATAGATCTTGCAAAAAAAAAAAAAACCAAATAGATTTAGGATAATAGAATTTAATTTCTAAAATCCTAAAAAAGAGATTTACTAAAACTCTCCGGCAAATTGAAAATGAGCCGATCTCTGGCTAGTTGAAGAAGAGAGAACAATGGTAGAGAAAGAAGGAAGAAAATAAAAAAAATTAAAAAAAAAATTTGAAACAGAAGAGAGAGTTCCTTGGGAGAGTTTTAGTAAATCTTTTTTGAAATTTTATTAATTAAATTTGATTACTCAAAATTTATTTAATATTTTTTTTTTTGGACAAGATCTATTTAGTATCTCACGTTTTCATTTTTAAATTTTTTAATACATATTTTTAAATTAAATTTGATTAAAATCTTTTGATAAAATCTCTTTTAAATCAAACTAAGGATATAATAGTTCAAAAAATATTGATGATGATGAATCATCATCAAATTGAATGGAGAGATTATTTAAAAAAACAGAGAGATGAAAAATATTATGAGTGAAGTTGGAGGTGGTAGCCATTTAGGATTCCTGAAAGGGAGATAGGAGAAATTTACCCTATAAATTAATAACTAAATATAAAATAATTTAAAATTATTTATACAGTCATTTAATAGCATATATTATCATGGTTATTAAAAAAATTAAAATAAAATTTTCACTTTTTTTATTTTTAATGTTCTTTGCAAGTGCATGGTCCCACTCATAAACGACAAAATAACTGTATTCCTTTACGAGAAAGAAAATACTAGTGGTGCCCAACCGGCCCTACCCATAAACCCCAAACCTAATCCTTTAAAGGAAAGATGGGATTTTAAACATAAAAAAAAGTTGGGATTCCCAGACCTTCTACTTATGTGAAAGCCTTTTTCTCTTAAACCTTTCACACTTGAAGACCTTGGGGCCAGGGCAACCATTTAGGATTATATTATTTTTTTTTTTTTTTGGTAAAGTAGTATTATATTATTCAGTTCAATAGAAATGTCGAAACCGGTATCTAGCTTTCCAAAACCTGTCGCGGCCATGGAATCCTGTGTCTGGCAATCAAGCGGATAGTGAGGATCTTGCCCTCTCTCTCATAAGGCAATAAGACACTACTGGCAGCCCGCGAGATGCCTTATGAAAGGTTGGAATCCTCGCTATCGCTTGACAGTTGGCCAGAGGATCCTAGAGCATGGCCCCATACCCCTATGAGTATGCTCTTCGACACGTGGTCAGTAGTCAAAGGTCTATTCTAGTTCGGCAACAATTACAAAAATTTTCTTCTTATATACGTTCGGTCTTCGACCTTGAGATCGGTTCCCCAAGATGAGAACCCTTCATACATTTAGGTTAGAACTTAGAAGGTGTAAATTGTAACTACACGCCTGTATCATCAATATCGATCACCAGCCATAGATTTCGTGCAAAATAGATTAAACAATCTAAGACGTACAATAATATCTTAATGACGCAATCCAAACCTACCCAACTGAGGAAGATGATAACCGTTGTCGCCCATATCATCAGCATCTAACTTTTTGGCCAAGGGGGTGGTGCTAGCTTCACCCTTTAGGTCATCACCAACTAGATTATTCGATCTAATTCTGCTCAGTTTCTAAAAAATTTGGAAATTTGCTAGGCGCTGTTCTTATTATCAGTTAATAATGTACGGAATCACTAGATGAAGTTGCAGGATCAGTGATGAATCAGCAAAGGAAGACGGTTGTACAAAGAGATGCAGCAAGAGATCATCCAAACTATATTTAGTAAGAGCTTGCAGGAGCGATGTTATGAAATAAGATGAGATGAGATGGGGGAGGTGAGGAACGCTATACCTGGAGCTGGAGTACTCACAGAGTTTCCCTCTGGGGGAGAAGACAATAAGCCCCACTTCGGCATCACAGAGAACGGAGAGCTCGAACGCCTTCTTGAGCAGCCCGTTCCGACGCTTGCAGAAGGTCACCTGTCTGCTTGTTGCGTTCTCGATTCGTTTCATTTGAGTCTTCCCTCTCACCATCTCTCTCTGCACCCTTCTTCTTCTTCTTCTTCTTCTTCTTCTTCTTCTTCGTCTTCTTCCTCCTCTCCTCCTTAGAAGGTCACATAAAGATCGATAGACAAAATGATGAAAGCAGCTTCAAGTTACCAGAGCTGACAAGACGATGAAGGGACGAAATTCGCAGCAAAAGATAATGCCCAAATCGAGGAAATATAATTGGCTTCTTTACCCCATCTAAAAACGGAAGGAAAGAGAACTTGCTAATATAGCATCCCAATTCCAGAAAAAGGAAAGAGCGTCTCCAGGAGGACCAAAGAATCTGGACAAGTCTCACTTTCTCTCTCTTAAAATTTCTAAAAACAGAAAAGAAAGATAAAGTGGAAAAGACCTCTCCAACACACACACACACACCCCCCCCCCAATATTCCCTTGTTTTCAAAGCAAAAGCACAAAAAGGAAAGGAAACGGGGGAGAAGAGTCTTGAGCACGACAACCGAAGAATAAATGTAAAAAATAATGGTTAAATTTGATCTGTCGCAAAGCAACAGAATTAGGAATACATCACATCATTCCGTACGCTACTCCAATACTCCATCAATAAAGATACGACACGTATCATCCTTGTCGGACTGTGGATGACTGACTATAAGTGGTTTTTTTTTATTTGGTCCAACCATCCCAGTGCCACCTTGACCTCGTCACGTGATTTCTCACTTTGGTGTCGTTCTTTTAATAAGTTATTTAAAGTTTGCTTTTATTGTGGGGTGACAGTTGGGTAGGTCAGAATGGAGCCCACGTTTCTCACCACAAATTCCGCCGACGATTTTATATTTTACAGATTTTTTCATTTCCATTTATGTGCATTTGCCTAGGTTTCCCACTTCCCCATTCTCGTAGACTATTTCTACAGGTAAAATCTTACAACACACCCACCAGGTACAACTCAAACAGGTCATGAGTGCAATTCACTTCCCGGATAATTTAAAAAATAATTCAAATTTTGATTGTTATTTATAATCATATCCATGGAGAGGTGTTTGAATCGTATCACATCAAGATTCCTATCTGATTTGTTTACCTCTCTATCTAATTTTAATATTACTAAAATCAATGTTACGATACGTATCAAATCTGATACAAATGAATCATATCGATTTGATCCCAAAATTTAGATATAGATATCTGTACCACCCACTTTGAAATGGATCCGTATCCGATAGGTTGGATTGATCAATTCGTATCGATGTTAGACTTAATTGATTTTCGATCTAATACTATTTTAATATTATTATATACAATATCAGCAGTTGATGGAGAGATATGTAGTGGGGGAAAAGATCTTTTACAGTGAAGCCACCTATGTAGTGAGGATCTCAACCACTCACAGTGGATCAATATATATTTCAATCTTTTCAAAATTTATCGAGATACACACAAATCTATTTTAAATGGATAGGATCTTCATTGCAGGGGTGGCCTCACTATTAAAGATCCCACTCTTTAGTGGGGTTCATTAGGATCTCAATTGTCTAGTTGACAATCAATACGTCTCTCTTGCATAACATTTTTTTTTCTCTTTTGATCATGAGGTTTTGACATGTGATTTCAATTGTCCAATTGACAATCAACATGTGTCTCAACTTAAAGCTTTGATCAGCCGAGTTTTATTTTTTTTCCTTATTATTTTTTATATTAACGCGGGGATCACAACCTATTGCAAGAAGAGGAGGCATGCATGGTTAACCAAATTATTGGTTTTAGGGTTTCCAAAAAAATCAAATAAATGGAAGATAGTGCAGCCAAGGCCAATTGTGCCACAAGGATATTATTGTCAATTCATCATCATGGGTCACTCTTATCTTACATTAGGATGTAACTATTTCTCTTTTCATTTTCCCGAAAAAGTAAAGGGGTAACACCATGATTCAAGAAGATAGCAAGAAATGGTATAATGCAATTGGATCACCCATCATCCATCAGCCATCATTACTCATCGCTCATGGACTGTGGATCCATTTTTAGATTATTAGTCCATTGAATATGGACGTTTGTTAGTTAAAACGCTGAGGGATCCACTTTTAAATTATTAGTCCATTGAATATGGATGTTTGTTAGTTAAAACGGGATCCACATTGTTTTCCGCCTGAGTTTGGATGGGAGACTGGACGGTCCAGATGGATGACTGCGATGTGGCAGTCGGAGGGATCCGAGTCCTCCATCTGAGCCGACCCCCCAGTCGGCTCAGCTTGTCGACTGGGCGGTCGGCTAGGATGGAGGGCTCGGATCCCTCTGACTGTCACATGGCGGCCATCCATCCAGGCTGCCCAGTCTCCTGCCCAAACCCAGGCGAGAGACGATTTCTATACGTTAAAATGCCGAGGGATCCACTTTTAGATTATTAGATCCATTGAATATGGACCTTTGTTAGTTGAAACGTATGGGACGTAAACGCATATTATTGTATTACCTCCAAAGACATGGCAAAAAATGTTGTACGGAAAGCTTGTCGATTGAAACGCGTATTCATTTTTTATATCAAAAAACATAATATCTGTTACGGTTGAAAATTGTTCGTCGATCTGTAATTCGAGCAACCTGTAATCACAGAAGTTAAACAAAAGAGTTGGGTGACTAAGCCCCAAGTACACTCCGATGCCTAAGTCAAATTCTCAATGTAAACAGTCAAAAGATAGCAGAAAGTTATCTCTAGTTTAAAGAAAGAGGAAAAAATAGAGAGAGTTAGAATTTAGGAAATATGAGATCCCTCCTTTTACCTTGGGGGTTGTCATTTACTTATAGAGATTGGAAAGAAGCATGGAATGATCGGGACTCATGGAAGTAGATCGCCAATAGGACTGTCAGGTGTCGACTGAGGAACACCTAGGTCATAGACTCCGAACGGGAGTAGAAGACTGTAACCAATGAAGCTAAGTCGATCAGTAATAAGAGTGACTTGTGTCGCCATACGAGTGGTCGTATGGCCGTGATGATCTGCATCATATTGTACTAGGAGAATGACTCCTCTGACGTAACCTAGTCGCCTTAGGACTCTGGACTCCGACTGAAAGACGTAACCCAGTAGGATTATACCTCCGACCATACACCGTGTCCTAATAGGACTGTATCTTCACCCAGGAGACGTAACCGGATAAAATTATGACTCCGACCAGACAAGGCCGAGCACCACTTTATCATGCCTGGTCCATCTAGGTGATTTTGGGTGTCACGTGTAAGATTTTCATTGGATGATATTTTTCCCTCATAACGGTATCAAATAACTTTTAAAAAAATAAATGCTTCTAACCATAAAGTGCAAGCAAGCTGTTAAGCTGTCCGACTATTTTGATACCATTTGTTAGGAAAAATACAAAACTTTTTCTTTTTGTATGCAAATTAATGGAGAACGCAACCACAAATATATGCACAAAGATATAGCAGTTGAAATAAATAAAATCAATCAAACCAAAAGAAACACAGTAATTTTTACGTGAAAAACCCTTCCAAAGTAAAAGGGAAAAAACCACGGGACCTAGTATAGGTAAATCTCCAGTATAATAATAATGGGTACACAATACAATTTTTTTTAGTCATAGCTAGAAGTTATCAATTTCTAAGAGAAATACTCTATTCTTGGATAATACAAATAACTCATCAAAAGAATAGGTGGTAATCCAAGGTACAAGAATATTCTCACATCAATATCGACGCAACAAATACTGAGAAGAATTGTCACATTTCTTTCTTCCTTGAACAAGGAGAATGTCGTCTTGCACGTACAAAGAATAAGAGTCTCTCTATTTATCCTTCATCTCCAATCACTAATAGTAATAGAAAAACTAAAGAAGTTTTTGTTTGTCTATGGAAGTACAAAGAATAAGAGTCTCTCTATTTATCCTTCCTCTCCAATCACTAATAGTAATAGAAAAACTGAAGAAGTTTTTGTTTCCAATCCCACTTTGATTCTTGGGATTTCGATAACTCTCGACTACGCTCTCCGTGGAGGAGACACTGTCAAGATCTTAATCTGAACCTCACAAACTCACACCACACTCTCTGTTACAACTTTTACAAAGGCATTTTATAAGAGATAGTTGAGACAGTTTCTAATACAGCTGGAAGGAAATTAACTCACTCTACTATCACATCTCCCCTTTTTATAGGTAACTTATTCCCTATTTTCTAACCATTTGCCGATGTGGGATATATATATGTGATGATGAGTTTTTTAAATTTAATATCCATATGAGAAGATGATTCAGACTTATAAAGGGTTTTTTTTTTTTTTTTGGGTAAAAATCGTAAAGAGTAAATGGGTGGTCACCGTTCCGCATCGATAGTGAAGGGCCAATGAGACCGAGGCCGTAAGCCGAGGTACATTCTTGGAGCTGGAGTTGAACTTACAGCTTCGTGTAATTTCTGAATGCTCATTGCTTACATAAGAGATTACATTTTATTTTTGTTTGAAGGATAAGATACTCATATAGAATCTTTATAACATAATACCATATCTTCACTCTAATCTACCAATCTTCACTAATTTACTCCTAAATTCGTCTATGAAAAATATATATATTTCAGATGAGTAATGCTAACGTTCACAAGGAGTTGCTGAATTTTGACAGTACACTACATTCTATTCATTCCACAAATATCCAACCCACTCCTCCTCCACAATGGGCTCTAGGAAAGCTCCTTCCATCCTCTCTCTCTCTCTCTCTCTCTCTCTCTTCAATCCCATCCAGGTTATAAATATGAGTAACTTAAGCTGCCAGACCAATTTATTATTATTTGATAATTATCGACAGGTTTAGCTTGGGCTGATTCAAGATAACCTGTGCTTAGCACCCTAGTTGGATGGGTTACCTTTGGGCCTGTTCAAAGTAAGCCCAATTTGGCCCATTGAAGATGAGCCAACATTTTAATTACCAAAACTCGGTCTGGGCTGACAAAAGCCCAAGTCATCGGATCAGGCAGGTCACGCTCAATATGCCAATCTAGGGTTAATTATGTGCTTGGTCGAAATTAGTAAAAAAAGAAAAAAAAATATTAAAAACTTTCTGTTGAGAGTGGGATTTGAACCCACGCCCTTTCGGACCAGAACCTTAATCTGGCGCCTTAGACCAACTCGGCCATCTCAACCCGTTATTTTGTGTGGTTGTTGGTTGGCTATTTGAAGATGACCACTGCGAATACCGGAATAATAAAACGTGGTTGTGGATTGAATTTGTGAGTCCTTCACGTTATTGCCATCCAAATTTTAAAGCTTCCGTGGATGGATCATTGCACTTAATGTTTTGAAGCTAAACGTATCCAGACATGCTATCATGACATAAATTTTGAACGTCCAACTTGGATACAAGGTATTCTACGGAGTCTCTCTCTTTCTCTTCTCTCTTTTAGGTAGAGGGAGTAGCTGGTAATTAGTGATGCACATAAATTGATTAATTAAATCTATTGAAAAAATAATAATAGATTTAATTTGGACTGTGAATGAAGAACCTATGATAATCCTTGAAGAATGGAATACGTGATACGCATCGAAGGTACGAAGCATGAGGATAAGAGATGTTCGGATGATAAAATTGTGTTCGACCCTTTTATGGGTAATTAGGCAATGATTTGACAGATTGATGGAGGTAACTGGACATTTAATGATCTATCATTAATGCTCATAAATATCGACAACAACCATAAATGCCAAGTAGGTGAATTTGACTTACCAAGTTACCCTATCGTGGACCAAATTTATAAAAAGTAAGATTGCCACTCGATAAAAGAATAAGAACAAATACAGTTGTCAGAAGATATGGAGGATGTGGAATAAAAAGGGGTCGAAGAAGGTTGAGGAAGGTCGTAAACGACTAACAAGATATCCAAGCGCCATCCTAAGGGGTTGTAATCCCCTAAGTCCTTTGGTTCTCTAGATATCAGGTGATGGAGATGGCAGTAGGTGATGAAAGGTTTGTTTGTAAAGTTCTTAATTGAACCTATAAGTATTGAAAGAATATCGATTGCAAATGATCCAGAACTTCCTATCCCAAAAAATAGAGAGTACCAAGATTCAGGTATGGCTCACATAAGTTCGTTTGAGATAATCTTTGTTCCATTTTTTACTCCTAGTCTATCTCATCGGAGGGAGGAAGCTACTGAAGTTCCCGTATCTCAGGGAACCCCATCTCTAAGGAGTTATAGTATTTCACTAAGAACTTCATTCTGATTGTCTTTAGAATCCACTAACTTTGGCATTAGAATGGCCTCGGATTATATCCCGCCCACTTTACTATCGTATTTGTATTTCAATTACATAGCATCATTTGAGAGACTGAATACAATCCATCAATAACAACATCCAACGAAAACCAATAATGTAGCATTAAGAGATAGAGTTATAAAATTTAATTAGAAAAATACCCTCAAAACATTTTAATAATGCTGGGGTGGTGGAATATGAGTAAATATTTGCCACTTGGCAATTTCGTTGGCATTTAAATTTGAGGAACATGTTAGGATATTGATTAGTCTATGAATTATTGAACTACCCTCTTCATTGGCCAAGCAAGTTGTAACTCTCTCTTCATGGTGGGGGTAGGAAAACTTGGTTCATAAACTTAAAAATATATATATATATATATATATATATATATATATATATATTTGGAGAACTTTTTTAAGTGTAAGTAAGGGATTAAAGGAGGATTGAATTTGGCAAAAAAGGATGGATTCTTTAGATTGAATACATATGGCTAACCGAAAGTAGGGTTATTTTTGTGAATATAATTTATTTTGGTAGGTATTTGATGCCAATACTCAATGCACGTCATGTTGTTGAAGTAAATTAATTGTTGAAAGTGGTTTTCTGGTTGGATCGATTCCGGATATTCCTATAATTACTTATGGCGTGTGATGCAGTAGTGATCGGATTTAGTTGCACCAGCCGTTTATATTTACTGTTATTTAATAATATTGAGAAGCGATCCCTTCTTCTTTTTTTCTTTTTCTTTTTTTTATTGGGTGGAATATAGGATCGATCTCCTTTCACTTTATTTAATTTAATTTTGTATATTGTAGGCTAGGGTCAGCACCCAAACAGTAAACCTCACCTGCATCTGTAGGCCACCACAGTCTAGGTCGGAGCGTCGTCCGTGTGTGTCCAGAGGTGGAGCTCGAGAATTAAGAAATGATTAAAGCAATCGAAGCATTTGGAACGTTAGGTAAAGAAGTTATCCAAGATTTTACCCAAAAAAATAATAATAAAACAAGTTAACCAAGAAAATGTCTGCCCCATATCTTATTACTTCACTTGTATTGTACCCAAGTATCAAAGTATCAAACAAAAGTGGACATCAATTTGGTCGGTGCTGCTGTTCTATCTTTTTAAAATAACAACACTAACCTATGGGGATAACTCTCTGGTAAAGAATAACATATCTTGTTAAAATAACAAAATTAATCTATGGGGATAACATCATTGTTAATTAAAATAGGAACGATAAAAAAAAAAAAAATAAAATGGAATGGAACATGTTTTAAAAAGAGCAAAACAAAAACAGTAAAGTAGAAAAGGGTCAACTATTTTGATAATGGCAAAAAAAATTAAAACGGCCAGTACGAATTTAAAACGGATTAGATATAATATGGTATGGTAAAAAAATGGCAATATACTCCTATAAATTTAAAGAATTATAACTAAATCAATGGGAACAAACGATATTTGTGATGTGTCTAGCCATAAAATGATGAGAATTATCATTCTCAATTAAATAGTTAATTGATGTTTTATGTTTGTGCCCACAATCCATACACCCTAACGGGTAATAAAGTAATGAATTTGGAAACAATTATGAGTTTACGATGAAGTGGTAGCCTTCAACCCCACATGAGTTACATGTAGAAGGTAATAAAATTATTAAACGATATGGGATTAATTAACTCATTACTCATTGAAGATGTAGGTTAACATACAGATACCGTACCATATTCGTTTTAAACGGCAAGACTTAGAGTATGGAGTATTTTAAAGTATTTTTTAGGTCACTATAGTAATACGTGTACTAAATGATTGAGCACGATACAGTTGTACGGTGCGTGTTTAAAACGAATTTTAACTAATTATGATTAATACTTTAGAATTAAGAGGTTATGAATTCAAATATTCTTACAATCTATTTATTCAAAAAAGAAGAAAAAAAAACTGTCTAGAGTATTTTCAAGATGATAAGTGTTCAAGTGGTAGACACTTTTTTTTATAATATACTGAATTAAAAAAAAAAAAAAAAATCGAAGACAACTGTTCAAGATGGTACCATATTAGAACCATATACTTTACCAAAAAATAAAGAATAAAATCATATTTCATACCAAATTAAAAACTAAAACTTGTACCAAATCTAAAACCATTTTGTAACATATAAAAATTATATACCATAGTAGTTAAAAACCATACCCAAACAACATGTTAATAGTAATAGAAAAAAATAAAATTTATATTTTTTTTAATAGAATATTTGGATATGTATATTTGATTGAATTGAATATGGAATTTGAGAAATGGTAAATCCAAAATTACATGTTGCCCCTTTGTATCCGATTGTCGGAATTGCCTGTGTGTCATCGTAGTGGCAGTATTCTATTACATGGTTGCCAACCAGACAAGACACAAGACAAGTCATTGGGCCCGTGAAAGGGGCACCAAATTGGGTTCTGAATATTCTGTCACCGTAATAGTGGCCGTTTAATATATCGTCTCCTCGTTTTTCTCTCTTTCGGTCTGCCTCTTCAAGTCTCCTCTTTTTCTTTTCCTACTCTCATTCGCTCCTTCTAATTTCGTAACTCGAACATCACTGGAAATTTCTCTTTTCTGCTCTCTCTCTCTCTCTTGTTCGAAGGTCGGCGATGGCTTCCGAAGACCGAAGAAAGGAAGCAGAACAGGAACAGGAATGCCTTTACAAGACAAAAGTGGTACAGTTCTTGGGGCGCACCACACCTATCATTCTTCAGAACGACAATGGCCCATGCCCACTCCTCGCTATATGTAAAGTCCTTATCTTTATTCTTCCCTTTTTTTTTTTCCCTCTCATTTCTAGGGCTTCTGATTTATTTTCTTCGTCTCCTCCTCCTGTCGATGTTTTATCGTCTTTACGTATCTTTTTCCACTTTGCTCTTTCTCGTTACTCGAGTTCTATCGCGAAGAATCTAATGAATGACCAGCGACCTTATAGCTGTTACTTTTCTTGCTTTACTTTTAAGGGATCGCGTATTGATGTTGTTTGGGTATGTAGATGCTTTGTTGTTTTGTTTATATATAACTCGTTTTCCCCATTTATTTTGTTGTTACTTTTGTTTGAATTAATGCTCTGTTTTATTATGGAATATAGGTAATCTTCTTCTTCTAAGGAACAACTTGAATTTGACTGTGGATGCGTCTGAAGTTTCATTACAGAAATTGCTTTCACTTGTCGCCGAAAGATTGATTGATTCTAACAGCAATGTCGATGTAACAACCTATTTGGTCGTTAAAGGCCGTTTATCAATCCTGCAACAGTTTCTGTCAATTGACTTGTTATTTACATTCTGTTTTGATGCAGAATAAAGATGCTGGATATGTCAATAACCAGCAACAGAACATAGCGGATGCCATTGACTTGCTCCCTCGACTTGCAACGGGGATTGATGTGAACACTCAATTTAGGAGGTACCTACTCCTTCACTCTGCCCATCTATCTCTGCTTGTCAGTGTCATTTTTTTTTCTTCCTTTAGTACTTGGCGTTCTGTTTGACTAAATTATACGTGATTGTTACTTGTAGAATTGACGACTTTGAATTTACGCGTGAGTATGCCATATTTGATCTCCTTGACATTCTTCCACTGTATCATGGCTGGATTGTTGATCCCCAGGTATTCTCTTCTGTATTTAGGCTTAAGTATTCTTTTCATTTTTTTTTTCTACTTTGTTATTTCATTTTCATGGCCATTATGGTGTCGATTTTCAATGCCAAGCTTCATATTGTCCAGTATCTTAAATTTATTAGTCACCGTGGTTATCAAATGTTGTTCCATTGTAACTTGCCACGGACTTTCGTATAATACTCACATGTAGCTCTATGCATGTTTGTATATGTTCTAACATGCGACATTGAGGATAGATGGATATATTGAGAAATTTATCTGTGTTAAAGGTTGATTTCATAATATAACGCAAGTAAGTTGCTGGTAGACATCAACTGATCAAAGCCCCCTTCTCTTTGGGGGGGGGGGGGAGTGGTGGGGTTGGAGGTATGGACATAGACAATACTATTTTGGCATGAGAAGATGTATTGGCAATGTCAAGCTTGGTAGCTAAGATTACGATGGTAAAAAAGCTGTTGATTGCATATCTGTGCAGTGGATTGCACTGACAATGTCAAATGCTTGTTTTCTTTCAAATTTTATGTAATCCACTTCATTCCAGACAGTGCTTCTTTTGTGTCCTTTTAACATGACCCATACTTTATCTTTAAAATTTCCCTCATATCTTGCCAACCCCGTGGAATCATATTATCTGTAGGTTTATGTAGTCAATTTTCCTTACAGCCTTGGATTTGTTAGACATCTAATGTCAATCATACGGTTTATGTTGTCCAGAATTTGGAGAGGATGAGAGAGTCTTTGCTCTGAAGTGCTCTTTGAATCTTTACTTAGTAAATATTACTACTAGTATTGACTACCAACTCTGTTTTATGCTCACTAATTAGTGTATGTGACACGTACTAGGATTATGCTACTGCAAATGCAATTGAATCCAAGTCCTATAACACTCTTATGGGGGAGCTTGTTGCCCTTGAAACCAAAACTTCAGTACATAAGAACAACTCTGAAGAAGATTCTATTGATTTCGCTGCTGCAACAGCTGCAACTTTAGGGGTTCCCTCACCATCTCTTTCAAGAGGTATATCTTTTGATGAATCACCTTCTGCTGCATCTGAACATCAGAAAGGAAGAAAGGGAGACTTGGAGGAACAAGAAGAACTGTTAATGGCCTTAAAATTGTCAGAAATTGATGTGCCGACTTCAGTGGATGAGTCTTCATCAGTGGATGCAAGTGGGAGTAATATGACTGTAATTGCAGAAGAGATTGTGCATTTCGAAAGTAATCAGTTAGAGTTCCGTGCAGATGCTTTAGAGAGGTGCGTTAGTTATGAACATGAAGAACCCCATCTGTCAGAACCATCTGTATCACAGGATCCCTCTGCATTTTTTGGTGGCAATAATATTGTGATATCTTCTGAATCTACTTTGACGGAAAATGATTTATGGTCGAAGATTGAAGCTGGGATTCATGTTGATCAGTTAAAGAATTATGAATCTGAGGAACATTTTATTTCTACTGACTTGATTGAAAACAGAACTGACATATTGGTTCAAAGTGAACCTTCGCATTGTCTAGACAAAGATTTTTCCTCTCCCTTGGAAGACAATATGCATGGATCTGAAGGGGATGCTAAAGTTCAACAGACAGGACTACTTGATACCTCCGTCCCTGAAATTCATCATGAACCAGCGAATTATCTTGGTGTTTGTGAAACTACAGCATCTACTTGTACATTTACATCGAATCCTGAGTCTAATGAATTTAGTGGCAATAGTCAGCACATAGATCAACCCAAGAATGTCTCCCCGAGCCTTGAAGGAAGTGAACCCATATATGAAGGAGAGGAGTGCATACTTGACTCAGGATTAACAATCTATGAAAACCGGGAGCCCATGTATGAAGGTGAGATGGTTCTTGCTGAGAAAGTGGACAGAGGTGCCAGAGATGGAAGTGACATGCATCCTGGGGATGAAATCACTCAACAGAAAGGTATGTGGTTACTTGACGTCAAGGAGGATTATTGTGTAAGCTGTTCTTTTATTGCTTGATTTTATGACTCGTTCTTTTCTTGTTCTGCGTTTAGGGGAACTCATCCAGAATTTTCTGAGGAACAATGCAAGCCAATTAACCATCTATGGGTATGTGATGGTTTTCTTTCATTCGAAGTTTCCTTTTCTTTAGTCTGAGACCCTATTTTTTCCAACGGAGCGTGTCATGAGGTGATTCTTCTGTTATCTTGGCTTTTGCAGCCTCTTTTGCTTGCAGGAAGGTCTCAAGGAACGGGAGCTTTGTGTTTTCTTCCGGAATAATCACTTCAGCACCATGTTCAAGGTCTGTTCCTACATGTGTTTGTTTTCATCTGCTTCAATTAAGCTGTGCTGCCGATTGGACAGCCAGCTGTTCTTCTAGGTATTAAATAAACAGAAGGAAACATGTCGATGGTTCTAGTGGTCCAGCTTTTTCTCCATGAACTTGCAGGTTATTTATAAATGCTTGATTCTGTTTGCAGTTTAATGGTGAACTTTATCTCTTGGCCACTGATCAAGGTTATATAAACCAGCCTGATTTGGTATGGGAAAAATTAAATGAGGTATGACTGCTTATCTCCGAGTTTCTTGATACATGGTATCTCCTGTTTCTGTTTATCTTTTTGTGCTCATGAATCTTTACAAAACTACACATGTTAGCTCATATCTAATTAATAATTATTCTTTCAGAAAATGTTAATTCAACATGCCTGTGGAGACTGTATGCTCTATGCTTGACTTTGGCTGTATGCCGCTCTGTTTGAAGTGGTTCTCCAGTCTCAACTGAAACTGCACCCATAGAATTTATGTTCTGTAGTGCATGTACTATTGCTGCTGTATACTTGTAGTGTAATTTTCCGAGATTTAACACCTTGTTTTTTCAGGTAAATGGGGATACAGTTTTTATGACAGGCAGCTTCAAGGAATTTAAGGTCGAAAATCATGTCAATGACCAATGGGATGAGCGAAATGCAATGGCCTGTACTGCTGTATGGATCACTTTGATCTCAAATAATGTCCTAAAATTTTTCATTAATGGCTCAACGAACTAATATAAAGTTTCCTGCATCAGGACTTCATTGCTAGCATTGATAATCCAGTGACTGCGGGTTCGACTTTAAAGTAATTCATCTTTGCTAATTTCTTT
Organism: Protea cynaroides; assembly: GCA_028583415.1. NCBI lineage: Eukaryota > Viridiplantae > Streptophyta > Magnoliopsida > Proteales > Proteaceae > Protea > Protea cynaroides. Next base: position 135,235,606 of record CM053276.1, read on the forward strand.
CCTATTTTTTCATCCATGTTAATACTTCTTTTGTTCATTGGTTCCTAGGTGGAGTAATGAGGATAATGATGCTCAGTACTATTTGCTTCTAGCTGGATTCTTTCTTCTGAAAGCTGAATCATTGTGTAAATAGGGGCAGGCATTGAGAACAGGGAACTGCCGTAAGGGTGGGAATTCTCAGCCTGGCCTCCTAGCTCTTCTGGACCGGCCCAAACTAGCTTAGCTAATAAATAGGCCATTGTTGAGTTTGGCCTTCTATTTCATTTATTGCATGGGATGATCTTGGGATGGGTCCCAATCACAACGAGCTAGTATACCACTGACAAATTCTTTATTAAAAGCCCCTGGCACCCGGGCTGAGTTGCTAGACATATTTTCCATTCTTTACATGCACTTGTGTTTTCCTAAAAGAAGAAGAGTCAGGCATGCCAAACTCTTACCTACAATTGTTGTATAAACTATAAAGTGCTGAAAACTTTACTTATTTGGGTAGAACTTATTTGTTGACTGTTGAGTAGGAACCTCTAACCGTGCCATGTTATTTTGACAGCTCTGACCTGCAACTGGCAATTGCACTACAACAACAGGAATTTGAGCAGCAGCCTCAACAGCATAATACACAAAAATCAACCACCAGCAGTTCACGGCTTGTCACAGGTCCACAGGTAAAATTGGGGGTTTTAGGTTATATCATATTTGTTAATGTATTTCTTAATCTTACCAAGTAACTGTTTGTATTATGCTTATAGCCACCCGCCCCACCCACAAAATAAATATATAAATAAATAAATAAATAAATAAATAAACCATCTGAATGTGTGCTGTTTTCATTATTTTTGCTTTTGATTCTGTTTGCCACCCAATTTCTTAAACATGGACTAATTCCCATTTCCATTAGATAATTGGGTTAGACTATTGAGTAACACAAATAAACCTGTGGTTGTAACTTTGGATGAACTTTTTTGGAAAGAGAATGGTAAGATTGAATACGAACTACGATTCTATGAACTGGCCAAAATTGTGATTCATGGCAGTGGCTAGCTGTCTTACTCGGAGGCCTCTTTTGTATTATGTCTACTGCCCTTTTCTTAACAATAAAACATTATTATTTATGAAAAAGGAAACTTGTACAGCATTGAAGCATCTAATGTTCATTTAGTGCCATCCAAAACTTACCAAGAAAATGAGAAATTGTTCATGTCACAAAGTGCACAGATTAATTCTTACAGGGAAGCTTAGGAAGATTTTGTGTAGAATCTGTCTGATGTTTCCCCAGTTCAAGTTTGGTTGCTTATTGCTGAAATTTCATGTTTGTTCCTATGCTTTGGAGCTTCTCTGATAGTACTGTTCTTACTAAAATGGTTGAAGGACGGGGGTTAAATTATCACATCCTTTTTTGCTGTCCATATGCAGAAACTAGGTCAGATGGGCCTAAACTGTCATATAGAATTTTCTGTTATTTCTGGACCTAACCAGAACCTTGTGACCGATTTATGGCCTGGGACAGACTGCCACAGGCCTTCTTGGACTACTTGGCATGGTGGCTATGTTTAATGGATGTGAACCTTGGAGTCCTATCATGGCTATCTAAAAATCATCAAGGCAGTCTGTAAACTCCAATATGATTCATGTTTGGACAATCAGTTGATATGCGATCGACTAGTTCTGGCACCATATTAGATTTGAGGGCGTAGGAAACAGTACATTGAGGGTTACGCATGATTTTGAGTAAAAACTTTTAAGTCAAGGAATTACTGTATGGCTATGGGGTATTCTCAAATTTGGGATCTGGATGGCTTAGGTCTGGCTGACTATTTTTCTCCCAAACCAAGTATTGGAGCGAACATGAATTATTGAACTAGCAGACCCCATTTAGTTGGGATAAGACTGAGTTGAGTGGTATAGTGAACCCCATTTAGTTGAGATAAGGCTGAGTTGAGTTGTATGATTTCTTGAACAATGTTTCTGGTGGTTGGCTACTTGCTGCTGCTGCATAATCTCTCTTGGATGAGCAATTCACTTTGTATTTAATCTTCTGCAAGATGTATAACCGTAATTATCAGAAAGACGCATGGTTTAGAAGAAGCTAATTCCACTTAGTTTTTGGCAGATGTTAGGGCCTTGGTGGGGTGAGATTTTGTGGTAGATTTTAACAATTCTTAAGTTTTAGCTGTTGAACTTTATCTTTTTATAACTAAAACAGATGTGTTCATCCAGAACCTTTCAAATTTGCATGGTAAATATAAGAGATCATATAAATGTATTCAAAAGCATTGTGATGATTGATAAACTTAAAAGAAGTGTTGACTAATTGCCAACTTTTATTGTGTGTTGCTTATCACTGCAAATTCCCAACTGATCTAACACTGTCACGGATGAGATTGGAAGTTTCTATTTACCATAATTTATTCCATGGTTTATTCTGATTGACATAATTTGTTCCTTGGTCAGGTGCCAACGAGCAGTGGCAGCCATTTGTCTTCAAAACAGGAAGCAAAATCAAAAGAGAAGTGTATTGTGATGTAAAAGTAGCCACGAGTTGTTACATGTACTGTAAATGGTGTATTTTGTTTAGATAGGATTTGTATGACAAAAAAACAAACACTATTTTCAATCTCTCAATGAATTTTTGTATGTAAATAAAAAAATATATATATGAAGATCCAAATTGTGGCGTACTTTGCTATACAATCATTTACATTGTAAAAAAAAAAAAAAAAAAGGTCGACTCAAGATAACCTCCTATTTGGCTTTCACCAAACAGAATTCACCACAAAACAAACCTAAGGTCGACTCAAGATAACCTCCTATTTGGCTTTCACCAAACAGAATTCACCACAAAACAAACCTATCCCAATAGCCGCCCCCATAGAACCAAAAAAGAAAAGAGGGATGCTGCCCTGATTGCAATCGCTTTTGACCACTGTAACCAAACTCTATTGCTCACAACTGTCACACAACCTCTATTGCTCACAACTGTCACACAACCTCTATTGCTCAAAGCTGTCACACAACCTCTATTGCTCACAACCTCTCTGCAATAAGCCCTTGGAAGCTGAACCATAACAGAAAAGGGCTATTAGCAGTGGGTTTCTTCTTAAACAGGTCATGAAATCATCTTTGCTAACCCTTCCATCACCGTCAGTATCAAATATGATGAACAGTTCTCCGACCTGCGCATGCAAATGGATTTCGAGATTGTAATATATGGCAATCAAATAAAGTACGGGGTCTAAAATGTCAAATTTACTGGTAGAATCAAGTGGTTTGCCAACCTCTTCTTCACTCAGGCCTGGCATTGCTATCTTAAGGGAATCTCGTAACTGCAAAGTCCATTTAAAGTTGAGATTACTGAAGATGCCAGATTATTAAGAAAATTGGAAGTGACTATTTAACAGGAGCAATGGAGAAGAGAACATATATACCTGTTGTTGTGATACATAATTAGATCCTCTGCCGTCAAATTCAGTGAAAGCTAATTCACAGGCTTGCAAGAATAATGGCTGCTTTAGGATATATGCTGATCCAAAAAAGAACTGCAAGTTGTAGCAGTCCAGTTGTCAAATGGTTTGCCTAGAAACCCAACAATGGGATTTACAAGCTAAATCATTGCATCAGAAAAGGTAACCAGCATTTGGCATAACGCAATCTCCTTCAAGGATTTGCTTTAACGTGGGACATGATGGAGTATACATCCAAGAGCAAACCATTGACAGACCAATAACAAAGCAAGATTGAAAAAATAGCATTTACCCAAAAAAAAAAAGATTGAAAAAATAGCCCAAGGGGAGAGAGGTATTTTTTTTTGTGTGTGTTAAGGGAGTGGAAGTTGTGATCTGGGGGTTACAGGAGTCAGGTCACACAAAAAATATTTTGCGCGTGTGCCAACAAGTTACCTGTCTAAATGTAACCGATCCCTGCTTTTCCACATCCAGATATCTAAAGATCTGTAAGGAAACATAAAAGAAAACACTAAAAATGAACATCATGTGATAAAAAAAAGAATCTTGCAGAATATACAAGGTTTCAAACCATATAATATTCAATGCATAAGAAACCATCCATATACAGTCACTCACCAAAGTTTTCTACAGTTATGAATCTGAATATGATCCGATATATATTACTTCACCATCCTTACATGCTCATGAAGCAATTTTACTACGCAAAGATCAAAGCCCGTGTAGAAATAGAGATTAATGATTATGAAATTGTTTAGAGGACCCCAAGGCTAGCAGACAACTGAGTGGAATAGCAACACTTCAATTTTGTTTTTGTTTTTTCCTCCAGTAAACCACTTATTAAAGTAATTAGTCCATTCCCCAAAGACGAGGTAGTCCAATCACATCCTCAAGGTAGAAGACCTGTGATCCAAGCATTGCTCTAACGGTTATTACTGCATTTACTCAGTGTTCTCTTGGGTAATGCAATAGTTGACACAAATGTATGAACCAATTTAAGGTTCATATCAGGGCATAAAATGGAGCAGATCAGATCTGGGATATACACTAATCCCCCATTAATACAAGTTCGGATCTTGAGATTATATGATTATATCCTTTTAGCTAATCTGGGTTTGGATCAAGCTTGTCAGATCTTTGGCAGATCCATATCAGGATCCTGGATTTATAGGAGTCGGCATACTTCATAGGACCCTTTAGGATTTTTTATTGGATCTGTGAGGACCCAGTCTGAATCCGATCTCTTCTATCCATTAATTCATTTTCCTATTTACTTGTGAGTCTAGAGCAACACCTCAATGCCCCTCCAACAAAAGCACTCATGTTTGTTGAGCTGAGTTAACATGCACCTTCGTTTGTGAGTTACTACAGTACTTTCCCCACCTTTAATGTTTGACCTAATTCAGGACAAAATCATGTAATATAGAATATTGAAAATTAGGTTCCAATAAAAAATGTAAGCATATATTTAACTGCACATCTGGTCTGCGCATGTCATTCTTGAAGTTGTAACATCAGAACAAAAGGAGCTGGTGTAGGCAGATGTCTTCGACACAAAGCTTGGCACTAGGGCACAGCATGTATATCACATGCATGCAACCTCATTATTTTCTAAAAATCTTTCGGAAAGATCTCAGAATTTTATGTTCCTATTAGAATACCAATATGGACAAGTCATTTTAACATGCTCTTCCAACGAGGCAAGACTAGAGATTTTTTCTTTTTGCGTAGTGTTTTCAGTTTTTTTCATATAGCCTCATTCTGTGGCCTTGTATAGATGCTTTGGAACTCCTCTAAATAAATTTTCTCAACTTATGAAATTTGCATTTTGGTTGTAAATGTACATATTGATTGACTAAGTCATAGAAAGAAAATTTGACTAGAGTAAGGAAGTATGGAAAAACACCTCCTAGGTATGATGAGCTGTCGGATTTGAGAATATGAAGCAAGGTTCAAGATTTTGGTTTCGACTGGAATTTCAACTCTGGTTGACACCGAAATATTTTCCATTTTGGTGAAAAAACCGAAACACTGAATACCTCAATTTGCATGCCATATTGTTTCGACCAATGTCAAAATGGAAATATTCAGTCAATATTTCAAACAATGATGTGAAGACGAAGAAGAAACAATGCTGAAATTACAAGGATTTTAAATGTTGCAGCAAGTTTTTTGGTATATTTTGCTTGTAGGGTCCTCACAGCGCATTATCAGGATGGGTTCATTAACGCTTTAAGGAGCTTGTTTGCAAGCATCTAGTGTTAAAAGTGTTTGAAGAGTCTTTATCATTAGAAAGTCCTAGGAGTCTTTTATTGACCAATTGAATTACTTATGTTATCACAAGAATGATTTCGAGAAATATAAGTAATCTATTCTCTCAGAGCTGAAAGCTTCTGTACAGATTCACATATATTGGAAAATAAATTTAAAAGTATTTCCATCTCTCCTATTCAGACACATCATTTTAGATTCATATCAATATAAAGTATGAACAAAAATTCAACCGATTCAATTGGCAAGTGACAAGAAAGAATATAATAGGAACACAGGAAGGTGTTCACAATTTTCTGTCTCCTACTGGCCCCCCAAAACATGTTCTTTTGTACCAACTTTTTATCCATGAAATCACATCCTAACATATCACCTACCATCCACCATCAAGGCATCAACCCCTTTAAATCCCTTCACATATCTAAAGATCAGCCACTGTCTGTCCTAAGCCACCCTAACCAATTGCTATTATAAGATAGTTTAAGGCTTGATTTGATTCTTTCTGGTCCAAACATGCTGTTGAACCCTAGTTCCACATCAGATGGTGTTTTCTCAGGGGAAGTCTTCAAAGTAAGTTCTTTGAGAATTGTTTATCAATGTTAGAAAAGGGAGAGTCCTTTCAGAATTGTTTGTCGATGTGAGAAAAGGTTCTTAGTAACATAGTGTGACCAGTATATTTTAGAAGTTGTTCCAGGGGCACATTTTATCTCGATGGATACTAATATAACTTTCCCATACATTGCAACCCAAAATAAACCAGTGTCAAGTAATTAATGAACTGCAGGGATGTGCTGATAGTAGACATGAATACATGATAATGTCAGAGAAAAGTGTATAACCGCTCAGGCAACTGACCTTCTCCGAAAGAGGACTTTCCCTCAGCCTTAAAACCCTCAAGAAGCCATGGATTTTAACACGCCCGCTGTGAATAGGATGACGCAAACGAATATGAAAAAAAATTATATATTGAATGGAGAAACGAGCATGTCATGTCACAATACTCAAAGAAGCAGATGGTACGAAACATTTTCAGCATCATATAGTGCAATCAAACCAACCTAAGCAGCATGTTAGTAGTAGTATATGACAACCTGACCACAGTTCAACCACAAATATGAATACAGAGTCTGATTAATAATTAATCCTAAAATCCACCTAAAAGGAAGTCCATGATTACTAATTGGATCATTGATAGGTAACAAAATAAAACTAAGCAGCTTGCCTCCTAAAAAGAAGTCATTGCCAAAAGAGCACCAAGGTTGGCACCCGTACACAAATATGGAGGCGCGCCAAGAAATTTTTTTTTTTTGAAGCTCAACAGAACTGAGAGAAAATGGGCTAAAGAGAAATACTTCACTGAAATTTCGGAGCATAACTAATAAAAGGTTATAAAGACGTGGCAACAGGTTATTGCACCCAACAGATGATCAAAGATAAGGTTCCAATGTACAAAGCTCAACAAAACCAAAGCTGACAAGAACTAGTAGCAATTTGACTGAGTTGATGCAGGTATTGCAATTTGTAATGATCCCCCTTTCAGGTAAATAATCCTCAGAACCTCAGCGAAAAAGCAATCCTGGCCAAACTCAGGCCATGTAGCCTAAACTCATGGGCAAAGACAAAGGAGAATTATGGCTAGTTTACCTAAAGGAGTTTCCATTTCTTTAAAAAGGACAAGGAATGGATCAAATATTGACTTTCTATACACAAGGGTTAGGTAATTCTGTACAATAAACGACAATTACCTCCCATTATTGATCATACATTTTGTTACATATGAAGGAAGGGAGGGGGAAGGAGGTGGATTTGTATGATGACATGGAGGATACAAGAGTTTGATGTAGTAGGAATACAAATAACGTCCATCTTCAGATCATCAGGATTAATAAGAAACCTACCAAATACTGAAAAGGTATCCAAACCTTGAGTTTCCGTGTCCCGTCAATGCGCATACATTTTTAATTTTAGAGTAAAACTATTTATCAAGTATGAACGTCAAAAAAGTACAGCAAATCTTTTTTTGTGAGCAAATGACAATGTCCTTTTTTTTCTTTTGGATCACCAATAGAAATGTTATAATAAAGAAAGAAAAGCAGAAAACAGAATAAAAAGGACCCCTCAACAAGAGACCCCAAAACCAAACAAGGGATCTGGAAACCAAAACATTACTCCTAAAACACTATAAATTCTCCCACCACACCAACCTCATCAATCAAGATCTTAGAAGTCATCTCTCGTTCCTCGGCCAACCCACCAGCAAAGAAAAAGGCCACATAAATAAACAAACAACATATTTAAGAAATAACCTGATGAGACTCTCAACCATAACTCCTGTCCTTCGGCTCCATCTTTAAACAAAAACCCAGCCTCTCCAAATGCTCTGAAATCTTTTCTCTTCAAAGATCTTCCCAATGTTTAAACCACCCCCCCTCCCAAAAAAAAAAACCACACCAGGTGCCAGAGCATTATTAACCCAAACTCAGTCCCTACTTCTGTTGCTTACACACTTCTTAGTTCTAGTACTTTTAGCTGCGACTAAACAGAGATAAATCCATCATGCTTCAAAACTTCCACAGAGCAACCAGAACTTGCACTGACATTGCAAGCCTTCAATGAAGTGATAATACAACCTGAGGTGTAAGCCACTTTGGTTGGAAATAGAATAAGTATGCTTATGTTGAATGATGCTGGTATCAAAGAGCCGATACCATTATATTTCGCTCCTTCATGGCTCAGACGATAGATGATGCAAAATAATAAATGTACTTCAGATGTTATAGCCACTGACAGAAGGAAAAACAATAAATCCACAAAACTTGCACATCTTGTTCCAACTAGAAGAGACATTAATTCAAGGAGAACTCAATGTTTTCTAACAGATTAAGAAATTACCTGGGGTCTGGATTCATGGAAAGGAACTTATCCAGAAAATCCACAGCTTCCTGTGTGCTTATGTTAAATAACTGTATAACAGACAAGAAGAAACTGAAGTCGGTTTTTCTTTGATCCAGCATAATTAAGCATAAGAAGAGGATTCATAACAAGAAGAATAAAAAAGCATAATATTCTGTCTCAATCTGAACAAATACTGGACACTGGCAAACATTTCCTCTTTCAAAGAATGAAGCATTTACACAAATCAATCGGGGCCAATGAAAACTTCAAAATCAACCTTTCTCCAGTTCAACTGACCTCAAATATTTTTATACAATGCATAATAACGACTCCACTTCTTTAACAGGAGACTACTATTGATGAGGACATCACAGCAGCCTTTCAGCAGGAGTTTTTACTTTTTTTTTAATACAGCATTTTCAGTTCTATTTATTTTCTATTTCTGAAACTGTTTGTTTTTATTTCTATTTTTGTTTCTGTTTTTATATTGTAGCTTCTGTTTCAGAAGTTCTTTTTATTTTTATTTTTGTTACAACACCCCCCCCCTTTACAACGTGTTGCCTCTTCTCCCTTACCTTTTTTTTTTAATTCTAAATCTGATAGTTGTAACTGCAAGTGTGTAGTTTCTGCACCTTCCCCAACCCCCATTCTGTTATTTCTGTAGGCCTTTTATGTGCCATTTTTTCTGTAAATGAATTATGCAATATTGATGATGAAATGGAGCTCCTTCTCTGGCTGTAAGTCACTCTTTCTTCTCTCCCCTCCCCTATATCAATTCTGGTTTCCCCACCCTTCCTCTCTCTTCTTATTCCTTAACGGGCATTTTTCTGAAATCAAACACTATTTTCTGTCCTTTCCTGTTTTTATTTTAAAGTATGTATAATGTTCCATTGTAACCCCTCCGTGCAGCATTTAGCCTTCCATTATTCCGTTTTCAGTTTCTGTTATCGTTAGACAGCTTCTTTAAATTTCAGGTTCTGTTATTTCTTTTTTTTACTACTGTAAAAAGCTTGTGTTTGCCATGCACTGTGTTAGTTTTTCTGTTGCTATTAACAATACCTTCCTACTGTATTGAACCCTGTACTGGTTCTTAAGTTTCAGCATCAATTCTGATTAGTAATTTTCTCTATATTGAATTGTTACTGAATTACATGAAACTGGTTTCTTAAGCACTAAAACATAGCTGTTATTATTTTAAGAGTATTGAAATTTCCTGCATAGCACTACACGTCAAATGCTGCCTTCTATTACTGAATTCTATTTCACTCTAGTTGAACATTTTTAAGTTGGTAATATATGTCAGGAATATATTGTTCATTAGTTCATAATTCAGTTCTAAAATCTAAATGCATGTCATATATGCTGCTGCCCTCTTTCCAAACTAGCTAGCCATTAGGTAATTTGTTACCTAGATTAGCTGTAAGTGTAGAAGACCTAAACCCTAGGCTGTCCTACATCAACTGTGCTTGAATACTACTCGGGTTATGGCTTGGGTGTCACTGCATTTGCACGCCCTTGGGAGAATTAGAAATCTACCTGTAGACCTATGCCTTCTGGTTTTGCATTACTTTCTATAAAGACAATCTTACCTCCTTTGTCCCCCTCTTTGATAAGTGAAGACAATCCTACCATTAGATTCAGTAAACAGATAAATACACCAGAATTACCATAGTTGAAAGACCACAAGAGAACATACAAACCCTTTATCCAGTATTTCGAAACAAAAATTCCTCCCATATATCAGTTTCCAAGTGCTTTAAATCCTTTTCAAGGTTAAATCATAAGATGGAAATCAGGAAGGAAGTAGGCTACTAATGTTTTGTCACTTGTTGTCATTTTGATCCCATCATTCACTGATGACCCTCTAGTAAGTAAATAAGAAGGGAGAGAATTTGTTACTACCTAAGAAAAATGAAATATCAAGTTATAGCTTCTTCATAAGTGGTAGAGGGGAACTTTTAAAATTCCTTTACCTGAGCATGGAGTATGTATGTGTGCATTGTAGGTATATGCGTGTGGATCGTAGGCATGTATGTGTGTGTCAGTGTGTCTGTGTGGTGTCTATTCTTCCAAATGAGATTGAAATATTCCTACAACTCATCTTAAGCACACCCAACTTGGAGCATAGGGGAGAATAATAATTAGCACGTCCCATTTGCTTGCTGTTTTTCAAGTTAGAGCAGACAGAAACTAATAATCAAGCGCTGTTTGGGAAGAGATACCTAATAATACAACTAAAGCCGCCAACCGTTTAGGGGCAACGAAAACATAGAAATCATGCACTTAACTTTAGCAGAATCTGTCAGGCAAAAAACTTGGGGAGTTGGTGCTATCTGTTTGCTGTTTATAAGCAATATTTTATATATGTAGGTTACATATGGTTATAGTTTCAGTTCTCCATACCATTTTCACCAAAGGTTATCAATAAACACCTAAACATTTTTTACACCACAAAAAGCGGTATTTGAAATCAAAACTCACAGTTTTGACGTTAGACATTTCCACCATATAAGTTGAAGGTTTCTCCTGCAAAACGAAATAACAATAATATAAAAACGTTTTAAGTAATAAAATAAGGGATGATTTTATGGATGAATTTTGAAAAGATACAATGAGATATACAAGAAACAAAAACATAAATGCTATCACTCAAGTTTGAAGCCGAACCACATGATCCAAAAAAATTGAAGTACCAAAAGAACATATTTGGTAGAGAAAATAGAACACAAGAAATATGTCCAAACTAATTTGTCCATATTCATGACTTCAATTAGTCAAAAACTCCTAACCGATTGCCTAGATTTGGAAATGGATGTGGTAGGTTCAAATCAGAAGAAATGCACACTTCAGCCAAACCAGATCATTTATTCCTATATTCACCACAGCACTTCGAGTCCGAAGGCATTGCTACCGCCTCATACTCTGAGTGTCTTCCAGAGAACAAGCTGCTTATGTTCAGTTTGTGATTAAAGGTGACGGTGATGCAGATATGTTTCTCACCATTAACCTCGAGCCTCGGAAAACCTAAACTCAGTACCGAGGGGTCAAATGGGTTCAACAAATGTCAGTTCTTCAATCAAATCTCAGGCTATGTTGGACTTAGGGCTTAACCGGGTTTGCAAAGACCAAAATGCCAACCTAATCCGGCTTTTCTACCGGACAGGTTCAGTTTTAATAACAAAGACTCACTCAGTAAAAGGTGCTGCTGAGAATAGCTACCCCTACCTAAAATACTAGAGGTAGTGACACTACAAGATCACTACTTGTTCATTCCTGATAGTACTAACAGAGTCTTTCTATGAATACATTACCATACAGTGCATAGACAAAGTCATACACTCCATCAGGATCAGGAAAGGATCCTTTTTAATCAACTTTACTCAGTAGATCCATCTAATTAGTAGATGCCAACAAACTATGTCACAGATCGACCAGAAAACAGTAACCAGTAGAACGTATCAGAATGCTTTGAAGACAAGTTCTTGGATTCAAATGTAAAAAGAAAATTGCCCATTGGCGAATTCCAGGTAGAATTTGCGTCCAACAAACAACAAAGGTGGGTCTCATTCCAGAGAGTGTGTTGCTTGTGAAGATGAGGGATTTCTCAATTTGAAGAAATTTTGGTTGCTTAGTAACTTGATTAAGGGTGACTAATCTATTTATCATATGGTTAATTCAAAACAATCACCCCTAACAAGACATGATGCAGATGGCATGATATATGATAAGCAATAATTCCTTACCAGTTTTGACTCCAAGGCTTTCGTTAGAAGCAACGAATCCCCATAAGAATGAGATGTTTGTACAACATTGAGTGCACTTGCAATATTGCAGCTGGTCTGCATGAAAATAATCATCAAAAGCATTAAGTAAGAACTTTAGGCTGGCTGCATTCCCAGAAGGAAGCTTTTATGATGGACAACTATCCACCAATGGTAAAGATTCAATGGAAACAGAAAAATAACAGTGGAGAATTATTCATCAATGGTTTAGGATGGGGGCTTAGAAAAACATTAGGCTGCCTGCTGACAGAGCATTGAAGAAATATAAGTATCATAACCATAACCAAGAGGACATATCTATGGGCATGCTTGGATGGTCTCCTTGACTAGCCTAGCATATATTAACCAAAGCCAATTGTATACTCAAAGGTAATACTGTGGACAAAACAGATCAAGAAAAGAACACCACTTGAAAATTAACTTTGAAAAAGATGCAGAGAAGGACAAGCGGCAAAGAATATAAATCTTTTTAAGTTGAGGAAGAGTAAAATGAGCAAGATTATTAGAACAAATGATCTTTCCATCTAAAATAATGATTTGCCCCCCCCCAACCCCCCCCAAAAAAAAAAAAAAATTTAAGGCATAGATAATTAGAGGAAAACATATTGACAAGGCAAATTATTACTGTTACAGTATTTTTTTCAAACGTCACAAGGCATCTATTCTGCCATGTGGACAGACGATGTGTCCATTCCGACTGTTAGATATAGAGGACATGCTCTAGTTTAGCCATATGTCAAATTTCATGGTCTAATTCGATCAAATACTCCCTTTTGTATTAGCATGCATCCCGTGCATGTGTACTAGTAAGCTAGACATTACTATATATACTCCCAACCCTGAGCAAGAAATTAGATTAAAAATCATAAAAATGGATGGCTCATATTTATCTTGTGATTTCTGGAAGTGTCACATTCACTATTTTTCCAAAATCTTACTTAATAAATATATATAGAGAATCAGACGACATAATAAAAATGTCATCTACTTGATGGCCCCATTAATAAGAAAATAATTGAAACAAATATATCCATAATCAACACAGTTATGGTGTCTTTCATACATAACTGCATTCTTTAATGACAGTAACTGCATTCTTTAATGACAGCTATCAAACTTAAGTTTTCTGAATTTCCTATTAATAGGTGCATATAAGAAGTGGGGCTGTTTGTGTCAAAATTGGAAATGCTCGACTAAGTAGAGAGGAGAATCAGCATGAACTCACCCTTTCAGCAAAATCGACAGCACTTTCTTCTTGGTTCTCAAGAGGTGAGACAATGGGAAGGTATTCAATCTGTCCATCCAGAATAAGATCACTAAATTCAAAACTACATCTTAAGAAGCCAAAAAAATGAAATTGTAGAGTTGAGTAATTGATTGAACAAGCTCGGAACTTAAATGGGTAGCACAAACATAACAGAGTTCGATGCTTGGTTAATTTTGGACAACATCCATACATTTTAGGAAATAAAACATGGATGCCTTGATGCATCTAAATTTACAGATTATCTTATGCCAAACTTCTATCATATCATCACATCAAATTGAATCTCATCAATATATACAAGATTAGCGTGTGATTAAAAAAAACTAACATGCGACAAGCCACCATAGATTGATACCATTGACTATGTCAGTTGTGAGTCTTGTGACTGAGTGAAATGAGAAAATTGCATATTATGAAAAACAATTAAGAAATGGTGGCCCCTGGTGATAAGAATATAGACTCTGAAATTAGACAATTAGAAAATCCAGTTGCAAATGATGATGATCAGAGCTTTTGTCCTAATCAAACTATAGCCGGCGAGCATTACATCGCGTGCAACAATGCTGATCAAACGTATGCGACCTGATTCAGTAATAGATGCCTATAAAGTAAGAGTTACACAGCAGAAATATCAGTTGTGTTCCCAGTGCAAAGTTTTAGTGCATACAATATCCAAATACAGCTGAGAGTATTTCAAATGGATTCCCAGCTATAATTGGTTGAAAGCCATTACGCAACCCCACATTCAGTCGCTTTGTTATAATAGGAGAAAGACAACTAGAAGAATCATCTGCCCTACCTCAAATAAACTTCCAAGAATGGGCTAAAAGATATCCCTGAATTTGATGGGTATTAACCAGCCATATGTATCCCAATACCAGGATAACAGCCATCCCATGAAGAGCAACTCTCCACAATGATATTAATGATATTGACTCCTAATTTTATTTAGCATAATCTATATGCTTTGTTTTACTTTCTTTATTTAAAAGAAGAAGAAGAAGAGAAAAGAAAGTACTGCAACAGTCAATTCAAAATTTATTCATCAGAACACAAACTGAAGGCAAAACAGATTAAATTAATAGGTTAAAGGGGGAGAAAAGGAAAAAATATACATGCATAGAATAATGTACCTCCATGAAATTATGAAATTGAGTGAACATTCTGAACATGATCTTTGCCAAAGAAATATGCCCCCTATGATAAATGGCAAAAAGATAAAGCAATTTTAATGAATTAAATTTAAAGACCATCAAGGAAATTTCCTTATTAGCCAAAAGTCATACCAAGACTGATCAAAGTGAACATGTGGATAGCGAACAACTACCGGCTGGATTGGATAACCAGGAATGAATGCACCAAGTTGGAAAGCAATAAGAACCTTCCCATTAGTTGTGGTACCCTCAGGAAACAATAGAACTCGAGAAAAATCACCGCACGAAGCCTTCCTCTGTATTCAAATCCTTCAAAGTACATTTCTGTATCAAATGGCTTATAAATAGATACAACTTATTCCTCTGAATTTAATTTAAGAAAGTAACAAGTAGAAATTTGGCAATAAATTGAGGCCTAGTTAAAAATCTATATAATTTATGGTACGTGAATAACACATGATTATTGAATAGCCACCGTGGCAACTAGGAAAGCACAAGCAGGCACGCTGGAACCACATATGGAAGATTATGTAATGTGATTTGATAGCAGACATAGCGAATGAATATGCAATTTTCATGATGTAAAAACCGTAAAGTCAACAAAAGCCTTATCCCAACTTTTTGGGGCCAGAAGAAACTTGGGGAGGGGAAACAAGAGAACCATACAAGTTAATTAAAAATAAGATACAATGGTAGACTAACAAAAGAAAAACAAAATAAATAAACTGTAAATAACTTAAACCACTACATTATTTTTCCAAATCACAATTTTCTATCAAGTGATATCAGATTCAGGAGGTATAAACATCAGATAAATCTCAAGTAGGCAACAGTTCATCATAAAGGATTAAGAGTCTCAAACGGTCTGCTGAAGCTCTAATATTCCAACCATTGTAATGTTGAAGCCATTCAAGAGTGTGGATTAATTGAATCATAAAGGCTTAAGTTACTGCATATATTCCAGGAGAACTTGCAAAATAGAAGAAGATTGTTTATGCTGTCCCCCTCTTTGAGAATGAAGCGAGAAAAATGCACATAATCTTTATCTTCAAATCATGTAAGGTTAGGCAAGCAAGATCACGAGCACCAAAAAAGAGGAATGCTGTAAATAACAAACTTTCAGTCACGGATAAGGGGGGAAATAACCTAAGTGAAAACTCAATTTCTAGCTCCCGTCACACACTTACATCCCACTGACTACATTATAAGAACTTTGAAAGAATAAATGGCCCAGATATAGGCTGAGAAAATGGCACAAAAGTGGCTAAAGAGTGGCCCGGAGTGCCTACTAAACTTGATCCATAGTGGAAGAACATGCCCAATCCTTAGTAGCCACATCCCCAGCTTTTCCAAGCAACCCAATGGAATTTATCATATTATGTACAGGAGAGTAAGCTTCAGTAGGGAAATTCAAATACAGCAAGGATAAAGTGCACACTTTCTTGTGCTACATGCACTTGAACAGAAAAGACAACTACAACAGCCAACGCAATTTATCATATTATGTACAGGAGAAGTAAGCTTCAGTAGGGAAATTCATATACAACATAGGATACAGTGAACAATTTCTTGTGCTACACGAGCACTTGATCAGAAAAGACAACTACAATTGAAATACTAAGTGAGCACTCCGTTTCAGATTGGAGCCGTCCTACCTTTATTTCACTAACAGCATGCTTCCTCGACGATGATGATAACCTATTAACATAAATAACCTAAGAACATATAACAAAGATGGAAGCATTAATCAGGGATTAATAAAGACATAAAGCATAAAAAAAAATAAAAAATAAAAAAATAAAAAAGATCGCGAGCATTTTAGTGAAACATAATTAAACCATCATGTGTAGAAAGTTATAACATACTGTGCACCTGTAAAAGCATTAATTACCTGCATTGCTCTGATGATTGTTCCGACAAAGGGCATTGCATCATGTGACTCAGAAGCAACAATGGATGGAAACAATTCATAGAAAAAGAATATGGGATCAATGTATGATACATGATTAGATACAACAATAGGAGCTAGCTCCCTTGGGGCAGGTCTTCCCTTTCTCTTTATCCAGTGATATCTGTAACATTAAAAAATAAAAAGAGAAGAAGAAGTGAATGGGGAGGAATTGAAGCACTCATTCAGAATTTGAATGCGACGCAAGACCACCGAAAAAAGTATAGCACAGCAGGCCATCTCAAACATCCTAAAACATAAATATTCCCTTGAAGGTAATAGTGAAAAACCATACTCGACCTATCAATTAGACTTGCATAGTGAGACGCAATCAAATAAACTAAATTGATGAATGAATCAGTGGTTTGCAAACCATTATGTTAAAATTCATGAATCATTTCGTCCGAATTCATCAGTCTCTCGTGGATTGAGAATGGACTTAAATTCCCAATAAGCAAATTCACTTTTAAGCATTTTACCAAAAAAAAAAAAAAAAAGGCCAGATAGTTCTTGACAGAAAATTTGTTTTTACATTATCAAGTGAACAGAATGATTTACAACATTGACATCCAATGGTTCTGCCAGTCAAACTGGGGAAGGATCAGCAAGTGGGGCCTTCAACAGTAAAGATCAGTTCTCTTAAAATTAGGCATGTGTTATTTTACACGTGTAAAAGGAAAGAAAATGATCTGAAACACATTTATGTCCATATTCACGAGAAATGAAGGGAATAAAATGTATAAACAGAGAGAGCGGCTAAAGGTTAGAGGAAGGGCCGGCAACATACCCGAAGGAGAAGAGAATGAAGCGAGAACAGATGCGAGTGATCCACATGATCCTACGCCTCCACCTGGGCATGGGATTCCGCTTGTCCTTCCAACCATGTAGAGCACTTTTGGTGGCGACGTATCCCACCGCAATGCTAAGCCCAAACAAGATAAGCCGAACAATCACAATCGGAATGCACACCACAATCTTCAGCCATTCGTACAGTCCTTCGATGTTGGGGGTGTCGTTCCAAAACGGATTGATCGTCGTTGGAGGGGGCACGGAGAAGCTTCCGACGCCGATGAATTCGAAGGGATTCTGATCCTCAGTGCCTTCCAGCTGTTCCTCATGGCCGCCATGGTTGTTGGTCTCATGACCAAAGAAGCTTTGAATAGTCAGTTGATCGCCGCCGTCGATATCCACAATCACTTTGGCTTCCTTTGATGCGTCTCTGACGCTTTTCAAGTCCAAAAGAGGAGCTCTGAGGCAATCTACCGCCATTAATGCCAAGTTCTTTCACTTTTCAGACACGCACGCACAAAGGAGAAGACCGAAGGTAAGGCGGAGTCCCGATCAAAAAGGAACTAAAAGGAAACGTCTGTTTGGTCGAAACTTTGAACCGGGGAGATAAACATTAAGGGAAGTTCACAGTTCTCATTGGTTTAAACTTTAAACAAATGAAATAGAAAATAAATAAATAAATAAATAACACAAAAAGTAGACTGGATTTTATCTATTTATTTATTTATTTATTTATTTATTTATTTATTTATTTATGATGTAGATGAAAGAAATATTAAATTTAATAGAGGGATCTAATGGTCTTACAGACCCTAGAATGGCTGGATACGGCATGCCAGTTAAGGGCTACCGGTGGTGAACTTAGGATAGGATGTTTCTATTTTCTTTTATTGACTCTAGTCTTCTTTCCAAAAGAAAAAAGAAAATCTATTTGTGACCCAAGTGGTTATAACTGATTTTCTAAACTCTGTTTGTTTTTCAGCCATTAATTCTTATTTTTGTGCAATCTGGAATCCCTTTGTTCATCTTTTTTGAGCAATCTGGAATTAGGGATAGAATTTAGAACTTGTAATTTCTCTTTTAACTTGGTTTAGTTGAATCACGTACGGAAGCTTGGATAAATCATAAATGGTTCGACAAAGCCACAAAAGTATTTAAAGGTAGTTTTGCACCAAAACCTGAAATCGTCTTCTACCTCTGAAAATCTGAAAATCCATTTACGCTGCCATCGCTGTTGGTAAACTCCAATTAGGTTCTCTACAACATCCCCGAAGAATCCGATAAATGACCGTCGAAGAATTGAGTCCAACTGGAGTTTCCGGAGAAGACGGTCATCGACGTGCATGTGCTGAGTCTTGACGCCATTCTTGATTAGATCTTAGATCTTGATTTGCTCATCAGCCTTAACGCCATGTGTGATTCCAGAAAACATGACAAAATCAACATGCTAAATCACATGAGTCACGTGGTTGCACAAGTAAGGTGGATGTTTTTTTGGGGTAAATTAAGGTGTGGGTTTTCCTTGTCTTTCTCTCAGGTTCAACATTACGTCTCTCTCTTTCTCGCTACGCTACTTGGTAACTTATGAAGAAGCTTCAAGGGGGATATTCCTCTCCAACCATTGTAAGTCCTCCCAACAGTGGAGGATCAATGTATGGGTATATGCGTCGTCTAATCCTTAATGATTGGATCTGCAGTTGACTGTCCAGGGGCGAGAGAGGATCCAAATCCAACATCGAGGGCATACTCAATAACGATTTTAGGTATCCGAATTGGATTCGGGGATTGGTATTATTATAGTGACTGATATGGAACCCACGATTGAATCGGAACGAGTACCAACACCTAATCAATACTTAACCAATACCTAACCAATACCACCGTCTGTTACATTGCTGAAATTAGCCAATATTTGTTTGATACCAAAAAATTATGCCATATCAGTATTATTATGACCAATACTTATATTCGATCCAAAACTGATACCCATTCCATACCATGAACTCAAACCATTAACTCAATAAATTAATAATTTTAAAAGTAATTTGGGATTAAAATTTTGTGGTCCAATATACATCAGCGAGTTTTACCCGCTTTAATGAATAGCTCTAATAAAAAAAAAAAAACTAAAAGAAGTGGTCCATTTTCAATTTTAAATTTTTTTCCGGGTAAAAGTGGTCCATACTGCAATGCTTCATATTTCATAAAAAGAAAAAATATCAGGTATCTCTCAAAATAGTTTCAAAACATCATCTATCATCCACATCTTTCAAAAAACATCAACTACCACCCAAACATTTATCACTGTTAATCAAATAGATCCACTCCGTTAACTGAATCACGTTAATTGTTGATGTCATCCAAAAATGAATTTGAATTGAACAATAATACCCTAAAAGAAATATTGAAAGACAGTTTTACCCTCCTTCACTTAAGGAGGGTAAAACCCCAAATCGCTAAATCTCATTTCTTCTTCTTCTCCAGATCTACCCTCCTCTTCCTTCTCTTAAGGAGGGTAGATGATGTTTCAAAACTATTATGGGAGGTAGTTGATTTTTTTGCTTCATAAAAATGGTGTTTTTCAAATTGATTCAACCATAAATATAAAATAAAATACCATGATATATATATCAAATGTATCTAGGGAATGGTCATTTGAAAAGTGAATCCTCCTTGGATGCGTCTATTTCACTTTATTCTAGATCTATTCTGAATTTTTTTTTCTTTTCTATTGATTCTTTTTCGTTCAACATGTATAGATCCATGGATCTATGTGTCCAAATAGATCCTGTTCATGGATTAACAAAAATGTACAAAAACTCTATTTGCCTTGCCATTCTATGAATCTCTACTGGCTAAACTGTGTCGTATTGTTGTTGTTGGCCCCACGAACAAGAGAACATGTTTTTTTTTGGGTAAATAGAGAACATGGTTTGAGGGGACAAAATTTTCGATGGAATAAGCCTTCTTATATAATTCATAATTCCAATTCAGCTGGAATCGACTGGAAATCCATCGGATTGGGTCTGAACGTTCGAAATCAAGTACGAATCTGCCGACTCAGACAAAACCACAATCGAGATCTATTGATCTAATTCGATATTGGCTGATTCGATCCTAGTTTGATTTCCACAAACCAAAACTTCCTCAAAGAATCTAAGAGTTTTCCTTACCTCCAGTGATGGAGTGTGGATCAGTTAAGTTTCTATAATCCTTCTGGTGATCCGATTTTCTGTACACCCATGGATTTAGGAACTAGTATCGTATTGGTATTGATATCATATATATTTATGTTTATGTGGCATATTTTTTTGGTATCAGTCAGTATCAGCTTATATTGGCCCATATTTGTTCGTTTCGGTCATCAATATCTCTCTATGTCGGTCACATGTATTAAATTTGGTATTGATCCTTATATTGATTTGGCAAAATGATAGTACGATACCTTATCAACCAAATATCTGTATTGATCATCACCAATACTGATATGAATGATCAATACAATATCAATACCTAAAACCATGCGCACACCCGAACATCACACCTGCCTTTTCATTTGTCAGAGTTGCATCCATGGACAAACGTGTATGCCATTCAAATGCAGGGGTCAGTGGCAATCATGTTATTTGGTTTTCAAAGCTAACAACCCTTGATTAACAATCCAACCCCAATGGTTACAAAAGAAATTAACACTCTAAATTTTTTATTATATTTAGTAATGATATTTTTTAGATATAAATTTTATTTTAATTTTTAAATGTAAAGAATTTAGATGGAAAGTACAATTTAAGTTAATAATTAAATATAAAATGATTTGGATTTTTTTTTTGTCATAAAATGATTTGGATTTAGTTACATAGTCATGTGATAACATGTGCTAGCTGTAATGCTCATATGTTGAGAATAAAGCATTACAAATTGCATTAAATATTATTTTCATTTGAAAAATATAAACCATCAAAAAATAAGTCATATAATTGAGATACATTCTAATTGACATGTAGTATATAGGAGACTTCTTATTTATCCAACTGATAGAACAAGAGATCGTCCACCGTTTTTTTTTCTTGTTTTTATTTTTTATTTTTTTGCAAACGATGAATTCCAACCTACCTTTATTTTTATGTCTCTGTAAGTAAACGGTTCCATGTGAGACCCCCTGATGCCACATGAACCAAGAAAGACTAGAGCCCATGAGAACCATGAGCCACTTCTGGCGACTAATCCAAAAGGTTAAGAATTAAATTCAGGGTCTCTCATTCTTTAGGCATGATCCCTTGTCA
This sequence comes from Protea cynaroides, assembly GCA_028583415.1. Classification (NCBI taxonomy): domain Eukaryota; kingdom Viridiplantae; phylum Streptophyta; class Magnoliopsida; order Proteales; family Proteaceae; genus Protea; species Protea cynaroides. The sequence continues at coordinate 135,257,456 of CM053276.1, forward strand.
ACTATGCTATCCCTTTGGGTCCACATACTCCTTCTGTCCAAGCTTCGCCATGTTTGACAAGAGATCCTCCCCGGATTCAAATCGTCTCCTGCAGTAGGAGGATTCCAATTGGAATCCAAGGGTTGGAATTCATCCGACGCGCATGCCAATACTTCGGTATGTGCACTGGATGAAATCCAACCCTTGGCAGCCAGAACTGCCGCAGGAGAGGATTTCTATACGATCCTCCCCTCCATCGCTTTGATTTCCTGGCTACTCTCCCTTACATGGTGACAAAAATTCATATATGCAATCTAGCCTAAGTCAATCTAGTCTACGAAATGCTTGGATCAGGCCTGCTATCAAAATTCCTAGGCCCAAGCCTGCCTAATTACAGGTTGGACCCCGTCAGGGGTGAGCCGGGAACCATGTCGATTCATCATGATGAAGATTGATATGGAGACTGTAACCCCCCAATTAGATCTCGCCATGTATACACAATTCTTGCCAACAAAGCAATCGATAAGTGGCATACGATTTGCCCTTCGGACAGGCCAAGGCCTCCGAGGTCCCCTCTTCGCCACGCCTTAGGATCCTCGACGGGGTCTTAGTCGAAGGTTGGCCTCAAAAGGTGAGCGCCTCATCAATATCGAAACCCTAGCCTTGGTGGTGGGAACCTCAACCTTTGTCATGGCGCATCGATAAGGGTGTCAACGGGCCGGTCCGGGCCGATTTTGGTCCGGGCTGAATCGGTGTCGGATTTTATAAGCCCAGCTTAAAACATGTTCATTAAGAGTTCGGGCTGGGTTGGATTGCGCTGGACACTATAACTATCGGGCTGGTCCGGTGTCGGTTTGTTATCGGGCTGGGCTTATTGAGGTGATTTCGGACTGGTTCGGTCCGGACCGGGCTTATCAAGTTTATCGGGCCTATTTTATGTGTAAGATATATAGTCTATTTTATTATTTCTATTTATAAAATTAGCATTATTCTTTCTATATGCATATAATTCAGTAAATTGTAACAATTAACATACTCTTTTCAACCATAGATTCATATAATCTTTCGGATCAAGAAGTAAACTATAACAGTGTAATATAATCTATCAAAATTTAAAACCATTAAAATTAAGAAACTGGGCCCGGATGGATTTTACCGGTGTTCGGGTTAGGTATTATTGGTTCGGACTAGTTCAGGCTTCTTAACGGGCTGATCCGGTCTGGTTTCGGTTTGGACTGAAACGGTGTCGGGCTTCACAAGCCGAGACCGAAACCTGTCCATTAAGGTTCAGTCTGGGCTGAGTTTGGGTTATATCGGTCCGACTAGTTCCGTGCTACCGGGCCGGGCCCATTTTTGACATACGCATCGATGGGTTGGAGCCTTGTCGTGTTATTAGCGTGGCTTAGGGCTCCGACCAATATGGCCATGAACCTTATCCAGAGTTCCATTCCCATTAAGGAAATTCTCCTTTGGGAATGATATCCTGGAGTGATCCTCGAGTATGATGGAAGAGAGATGTGATTCGGATGTTTGTATATAAAAAGATTCTCTCAATCCTTGTGACATCACATTTGCGACGATATCTTGCCTTATCAGGTGAGGCTCTAGACCTTTCTATTCAGGCCATCTCCAACTTATATGTCTGTGGCACGCATAGGTAAACACACATTCAACCTAACCCTCTAAACTCAAGGAGAGAAAACTATCTGAACTCTCTTCTAACAAAAGGGATAGTCACACTTGTGCTTATGTCATACTGCTTGTTTCATTAGACTTACATAAGCATTGGAGTGGTCTAAGAGTTTTGCAATCAGACCATCACATGGTATATTTCTTCTCTCTATGCAGAATATTCCGGCAGGCAAAAGGACTGCCCCGTTCGGTATGACAACAAAGATCAATAACATGGATTGCACATAGCAAACCATGGACGTTCATCTCTAGAGCATGGTTTTTGGATGTCACAGTTTGGCACCTCAGGCCCAGAAGGACCGGATCGGATGCTGGTCTTCAAAAACGGATAGGAATTTAAAGGAGATGGTCAGAATTGCAGAGAGAAATTTAAAGGAGATGGACAGCGAAGCATAAGCCATGGAACTTTGAAAGCTACCACACCGTCGCAGTCGCAGTCTATGATGTATCCTAAATTGCTAGGGTACCCTATAATACAGGATAGGGACCACTGCACCCCGTCGCAATCTTCATCCCCGATACGACGAACTACAGCCCTGGGTTGGGGTCCCCATCACTCCACCAGTCCCAGTGGTCCCACCACCACTACCCAAAGTGCAGGAGCCTGCAGGAGTGTGCAGTGTGCAACTCCTCATCATCGTCATCATCATTTTCGTTTAGGGAATTGATTATGTGAATCCCATGTTAACATTGATATCTCCATTGATGTAGCGTTCCTGATTAAGGTGATTTCTGGTCGATTTCGATCGATGCCATAAACATAGTTCATCGAAGAAGGAAGGAAAGTATACAGAGAAACGAGAAACGATTAATTAGTAATTAGAGAATACCAAAATGGGGTGGATTGGAGACGTGTTTCTTACTTCAATTCATTGATGTTTAGATCAGCAAAGTATAGAAAGTGGTGTCTGTTGGCTTTCCCTTTTTATTATTTAGTTACAGCTTACAACCAAAATAATTGCTTATCGATAAGAAGGTTGAAAGCCAGAGAGGGGCCGCCAAACGCTGTAGTATATACTACGTACTATAGCCTCCTCCATTGATAAAGCTTGTACCATTAAGGGCAGGTGCACTGCATCTTTCCGTGGTTTTATCTTCTGCTGCATCCATTGAATGGAAGATTTCCTGGACCAAAATGTTGATTTGATTGGAAAATTTCAAATTATTTTCAAGTTGTACTGTTTGATGAATGTCCAGAGTGAGTGAGGTTGGTTCTTTCACCATCAAAGTTTAATTAATGGTGGGTATCGGAGGCGGTTTCCTTGAAATTTAGGAAGGGCATGCACTCATGCTTATAGGGAACCGTCTTTCTGCTGCAGAGACAGGGACAGGAGGAGGACCCTGGCAGTAATTCAGAACTGCGCTGCCTTCATTTCAAGTATCGGAACCCTAGAAAGCGAAAAGAAATCCGTGTACTGCAATCTGTGATGTAGCTTGCGGTGGATGGTTTTGCAGCTCCTAGCCTTCTGATCATCAGCAAAGAGACACGGAGAAACCATCTTTGCGCTTTGCTATCTATGTTCCAACCCTAGGTTGCCGTTTTGGGACATAGTAAAAGAAGGGAAATGTCCCCTCACATGTTCTCTTTTTTACAAAACCTGCCAAAAATTCGGCACAAAAGTCAAGTCTCTCTCACATGGAAACTATAAGGAATTTGGTCAAAGCCCTTACTCACATGAAGGAACCCCCAAGAGCGCCATGGGCCTCCATAGATTCCCCAAATAGATTGAGTTGCTATGATAGAGTGGGAGTGCACATGAAGTCTAGTCCTTACTTGCTCTATCCTTTCTTGATTGCTGAGATCATTACATTTGATGGAAGCAAGCATTACAATCTATACTATATGTCTTGGATGCAACTGATCGATTGTTGAAGGTGTGGAAGATGTACTTGGATTAGTTATAGGAGTGAAATCTTCTATAGAATTATGATGAACACTCAATCCTGCCTTCTCTTTTGCCTCTAAAGCAAGAGAATTTGAGCTCTCTATCTAAATTGCATTTTACTCAAGAAGAAGAATACTATGTGTATTGCGTAGAGTTTGAATTCTCTCTGCTGCCTTTATGTGTGTTGGGGGAAAATAATTTTCGATTTAAATCAGACCGTTGATGAGGGACCCCGAATGCATACCGTTGATAAGGTGTCGATAAAGGTGGGTACACGTGGCGCACATCTAAGCTAAGAGTGTACGGATAAGGGAGGATCTGCTCTAACAGCAATCGGGGGATGAGATTAGGTGCGACCCTTCTGGGTAAAAAGACGGTGATTAGACAGCTTGATGGAGATAGCCGAACATTAATTGCTTTGTCATTAATGTTCATAAATACCGACAACAACTATAAATGCCATATAGGTGAATTTGACCTACCAAGTCATCGCATCATAGACCGAATCAGCAAAAAGTATGATTTATACTCGATAAGTGAGCATTGACAACCACGGTTGTCAGAGGAAGTAGATGAGATGGACAAAAAGGGGACAAGAGGGGGTCGAAGAGAGCCAAATGGGGGTCGTAGACGGCTGATAAAACATCTAGGCACCACCCTAGAGGGTCGTAGCTACCTAATCCTACTGTTATCTGTCTCCCATGCAATGGAGATCGGGGTACGTGGAGAGAAGCTTGTCCAAAAAGTTTCAATATGGTTCTATAAATAGTGGAAGATGGCCAATGGTGAGGGATTCGAGATTTTTCACCTAGAGGTATTATCACTCTCCCCCATTTCCTCTTAAAATATCCAACTTTTTTACTGTTCATCTTCCTTACTGGAAGGAGGAAAGCTTAGTGGAACTCCCGTATCTCAGGAAACCCTTCTAAAAGGAGTTCTAGTGTTTCACGAAGAATTCTATTCTATTTCTCTGTGGAACTTACTGATTTTGGCATCAGAGTGGTCCTGAAAAAAATCCCGTCCACCTGATAGTTTGTTTTTGTCTTACAGCTATGTGGCATCATCTTATGCATTAAGCAAAATCCATGGACAACAAGGTGAGGAGTTGTTTGTAGAGCGCGGACTGTTTTGGGCATTTCAATATTTAATATAGGTCTGTAATTTGGCACATTGAAATTCATCTTTGGGTAATCTAGTAATTTTCAATAAAATTTGTGGGTCATGAAAAAAGAATGAAAATATTTTGGATCTTACATCTCTATCGTTTTCCGATTTCCAGTCGATCAAACATGGAAACAGAAAAATGCTTTCTTGGTTCTAACGCAACTACCCAAAGATGTCCTCCTAAAACGTAGGAAATCAAAACGCTATCTAAATTGATTTTCTCTCTCTCTTTTATGTAAAATTTTACTTATAATATTTTATATATAATTTTTTTATTATTTTTTTTTCAAGAGATAAAATATAGTAGTATCTAAAGAGAATGATCAAACATGAATTTCATATTTCTTTTATTTAAAAGAAAACAAACATTAAAAATTTGGTAAAATTTGACCGTCAAAAAAGATGAAGCTTAATTTGAAGGCTTAAACCAGATGCCGTGCAACTGAACAAAACAATCAATCCCAATAATTTTTTGTTGTGTGAAAACAGTAATGGAGGTTTCGGAATATGAAACCACGCTAGTTAGTGGGACCATGGTTCAAGTAATCGGTTCTAAAAATTTAGGTAATTAACATCGGATTAGTTGGATCGATTAGTTGGATTGAATGATTTGTATCAATTTCGAATCTGATTGAGTATCTATCTAACTTTATTTTAATAAATATTTCATCACATGTCAGTTTTCCATTAAATGTATATACCAAAACTATATCAATTGGACATGACTGGATTAAGTGAGCCTATTAAGTGTTAGTTACCACTTCTGGTAGATCCGAAGGGTGGTATACCAAACGCATACCAGAACACATTGCAAACGTGCAGCCTTTGGGGACCCATTAAGGTTTTTTTTGTTTTTTTTTTGTTTTATTATTATTTTATTAATTAAGGTGAAAGGATCCATGAAGTGATGAAGCCCTGTCCTATCTCTAAAAATAAAGTAATATTCTCTCATACAAAAATCTTTCCCTTGATGCGTAATCATCGGCATTGTTCTTTTTGTTTTAATGCAAAATGAGAATTGAGAGTTGAGATGGATCCATCGGATGGATCAAATGGTCCAAATCATCCCAACCCCATCACAATAGTCAATATATGTGTGCTATTTTGGGCCCACTTGAGCGTATAAAGTTGGTGGAGAGATTAAATAAGCTCCAACGAACGGAGGTTAACCCTATCTCTCTCTCTCTGAAATGAAAAAAACGTAAAAAAGGAAACTAATAAAAGCGAAACGCCAACCAAAACGAGAGACAGCTGATCAACTCAACCCTACAGACTCCCTTTATGCTTTAGCACATCAATTAATAAATAAAGAAATTTATGAAAAGGGAAGATCAAACAAAGCAGGCGCGCACACAGCAGGAAGGGAGAAGGTCCAGAAGGAGAACCCACCACTACTCCAGCTGATTCCTAGATTTATGAACCTAATCAATGGAATTCGAAATTTGCAACTCCTTATATAGCTGAGGTTAGGTTGGAACAGAACATTTAATCAGAGAGAGATGAAAGAAGAAGGAAAAAGCAAGTAAAGCAAACAAAAGGGGGGCGGCAGACCTCACAGACATGTCTACGATGTCCTCGCTTGACTTATCTCTGGTCTTTCTCCATCTCATAATAACGAGTCTGACTCTTATACTGTTTTTCTTTAGTCCCCCTCTCTCTCCTTGTTCCATAGTTCCATAGATATTGAATTCTGAAGGTGAGCAGAGAGCTGGCGCAGAAAGTTGTGTGTCTGGGATCCCTAAATAAGGTCTTTCTCGTGAACGCCAATAACGAGAAAACTGCCTCTGCTTTTTCTCCACTCATAAACACCACCAGGGCTTCAGTATAAAGGGCTTGTGGTCCTCCACCCACCTTTTGTATTCCGTAATAATTTTCTCCATACGAGTTCATTTCCCTTCATCCCTTTTTGTTCTCCGCTAGCTGTTGCATTTCCAACTGCCAAGCTTTTCATAATCTCTCTTTTCATCTCTAGCTAGCTACTTCCATAAAGAGAAGAGAGAAAGATTGGCTTTGAGTGGGCGAGCGTCTATAAGCAATGCAAGAACCAGGTGGGTTGGGAATGTTGGGCGGTGGCGGTGATGGAAGTTTTGCTGGATTAAACAACGATGTGCCCATGTCAGTCTCGCTAGCGATTTCAGCCGAGCAACAGCGGCAGCTCAAGGCGGAGATCGCAACCCACCCTCTCTATGAGCAGCTTCTAGCAGCCCATGTTGGTTGTCTCCGTGTGGCTACTCCAATCGATCACTTACCCCTCATCGATGCGCAGCTCGAGCAGTCTCACAATCTCCTTCGCTCTTACGCTTCCCAGCATCATCACCAACAACACGTCCTTTCTCCCCATGAGAGACAGGAACTCGACAACTTCTTGGTATACCAGTTACCCCTCTACAGCCACATTTTTTTGTCTTTTCATTCCTTCTTATATTAGTTTCTAATCTTCATTGCTGTTGTTTTACTATACAGGCACAGTATTTGTTAGTTTTGTGTTCATTCAAAGAACAGCTTCAACAACATGTTAGAGTCCATGCCGTGGAGGCTGTTATGGCTTGCCGTGAAATCGAGCAATCCTTCCAAGCTCTTACTGGTACGCTCTGAACATAACATAGTTTTTGAGTTTAGAGATGTTGAAGAAGATGTTAATGCTGTGGGTTTTCTCCATTTAATCTGTGGGCTTTTTAATTAATTAAATTTTAATTTTGACGGGTGGAAAACTATATTTTATTTTCTTGTGAGAATTGAGATTGCGTTTCAGTGAGAGAGGGTGGGTGGAAGTGGGACCAACAGCATATAGTTTATACCTTTTAGTTAGGAGAGGTTACTTCTTAAGTTTGTTGGGTGATGGAAGGGAAGAAAAAGTGGCAACAACCGTACTGTTTTAGTCCCAATATTACTTTTTTCTTTGGGGGAGGGTGGGTTTCTATTATTAGCCAGGAAATTTCTTCCTTAGCTTCATGACTTCGGTATCTTAGGCTATTAATGTGAAGGGCTATATCAGAGTTCTTTTAGAAGGCTATTTCAGAGTTTGAGAAACCATCAATGCTGCTTAATTATAACATCTTATCCAATAAAAAATAAAGAAGGGAAATTGAATAAATAACACAGGCGTGTTGCGTGTCATGTTTTCTGTTCTCTCCCTCTCCCTCTCTCTCTCTCTCATGGGTAGGTGATTATTGCAATGGGGAACCATTTGGAATCTCAGGCTATGTTTGGATGTCAATTTTTTTTTTTTTTTTTTTTGCAATGTTAAAGAGATAGACATATAAAGTGATTATTGGTTCATCATTATTTTTATCTTATATTGTTTTGTCTTTCTTGACATCCAAACATAACCTCAAGCTAAAATATGTCAGAATTTTATGCATGATATATTTAGACAATTAAACCTTCCCTTTTCTCCCCCTTCCACCTCTCCGCCGAGCCAATATCAAATGATTGTCAGTGTTTTCTAATTTGAGAGAATTTTGTCTTCTTTAAAATTATGATAAAGCACATCTTGGCCTCTCGCTCCCTTCAAAGTCAAATTTCTAGAACTGGCCCCAAGGGGAGAAGAAAGTATTTTATGTCAAAAAAATTCCTTAAGTTAGGTGTAGAAAAGGTTTTCAAAATAATTTGAAAATATACTTATCATTATATCATTCTCATGAAATGTTATTGTTTTACATGTATTTTTGTGTACAAATGTCATGTGTGAAATGATAGGATGTTATCCTCAAGTGTTAAACTAAAAGCAAAAATAATAAGATTACAAATTATTTGATACTTTAAAAGTGTCAATAATAAATTCCCTTAAATGAATAGATCAAATTATTTGACTACCATTTTGTTTTTGCGGCTCTCATTAATGGGTAAGGTTATAAATTATAATTAGGATCCTCCCTATGGAATATGGATTTCTACTTTTTCAAATTTTCCTTACAAGGGATTTCTAGTTTAGTTTCATATAAGGAAGCTACAATGATGTTACATGAATTCTTTGGTTTTCATAAATTGGGAATTGGTTCACTAGGATCCGATCTGTAAAATTCCCTAGAATTAAGGATTTAAGTAACTGCAATACATGCATGGGTGTTCCCTAGCACTAGGCTTCGAAGAAGGTAACTTTTGAAGACGCTAGAGTAGCTGCAGAGACCAAAGTACCGTTACAATTTGATTTTGGGTGTAAAACCTATTCCACTCTATATAACAAGACAATATGAGCTCCACCTGATTGAATTGGATTGAGAGTATACTTGATTTGACTATAGTTTCACAATGTCTAATACTGAGGAAGAATAAAGGTGTTCTCAATTGAACTGATTTAGATTTGGATTATGGGCTTTTTGAAGAATATTTAGAAATGGTATTGATTACTTCAATGAGTTACAATCCTTCCTCGTCGGGTTAAAGTATAAGAAATATGAAACACAAATTGGATAAACATTGAAACAAATCATAGTGAAATCATATCTGATCAAATCTTCTTGATTGACAACCACTTGATTCTTACTCAGTTATAATTAGTTCTGCTAGCTTGCTGGTAGATCTTGATCGTAGATCTTCATTATTGCACCTGTGTTCTGCCTTCTATCTTTTACATTCATTGTCAGGCCACTCCTCCTTTACATATGCTTACAGAACGCTAGGATGAAAAAATAACTCATCCAATAGGGTCATGGTCAATATGGAGTTATGGACTGACTATTCACTTACCTTACCCATCTATGTGCCTGTCATTTTACCAACAAATTTACCGTGTATGATTGATTACTGATGAACTTGATATGTAATTTTTCGCATGCATACAAGCGTATGTAAATCTACCTCGCACCCACTTGGTGGCCAGGTCTACTAGATTTGCACACCCACCCTGCAAGTCATTCCACGCACTCCAAAATATGCCAGAAAGCAAAACAAGGAACACAGAGATATTAAGTGGTTCGCCACCACAGTGTGTGATGACTAGTCTACAGAGTAATGCCCAATGGACTCCGTATTTACTCAATACTCAGCTTAGTCTTTTACAGACAAGGATACTAACCCTAGGTTTTCCCAGTTTAAAACTGAGAGGGCAAACAATGCCAAAATTCAGGCTATGAAAGCTAGTGTTCAGCACACGTTGCACAAACCACGCTTAACCCACACCCACGGGAAGCAAGTAATAATTTTTTAGGCTTATTAACAATGCCTTACAATTTTCCTTCACTAATTAGGCATTCAACAACTTTCACCTACGCTAGCATACAATATATTGAAAGCATAAACAGATAGGGAATTGAAAAATCTCACAAACAATGCTTTCGAATCTCAGACAATAGCTCTGAAGCTTCACACTGTTTTCATGAATTCTTCAACAGCCTTCAATGATGGCAGAACTTGATTCATAGAGCACACCTTGCTCACAAGCTTCCAATCTCCTCTACACAATCCATAATCACCATGAATGTAAACATAAAAGCTCTACCAACCTCTCACAGGGATTTAGCACTCCATTGATACACAGAGAAGAGGTAATTGATTATTTATCACTCCCACAGGACACAAAACCCTAGAAATCTTTCTTCTTGATTTTTTTGCCCCTTTTCAATTTTTCTCAGCATTTTTACGACTCCCAACACTGCCCAACAAATAAAGGTGCTAAAAATATGGAAACTGCAAGTTAAACGGACTGATTTGGAGCTCGGATGAAAAAGTTATGTCGGTTTGAAGTTCGGCCAACCAGATATTAGGAAATGGAATCTTTTAAATCCATAACATGCAACCGCGGAGCACGAAATAGCCTCCAGCGCTGACCGGTCAGACGCCGCTGTCGAGATGTGATTGGCTGTGCCGAGAATCTTCTTTGGCTGTCGTCGGATCTTCTGCAAAAAGGCGGGATTTTATATCGCCCATCGGATCTGGTTATATCACGTCAGGCGCGATCAGCTTTAACAATAGCCATTCGATCTACATCTTCTGGCCTCTGCACTGCGCGTGCGCCACATGGAATCAAGGCTTCATAATATGTGACACGGTACACTGTCTTAACCTACCTCCGTCCAACCAGAAGACGCGTGGGAGAATCTCGACGTGTCAGCTCCGATACACTGTAGCCCGCTTTTTGTTTAGCCACTAGATGGGAATCTCGCATGTGTGGCTGCTTTTAGGCGGCCGATTTTGGATCTTCTTCAAATTTCTTTTCCTAAAAAGCCCCTCAACTTTCTTAGAAAGGACCTCTGTAACCAGAGGTTCATAAACAAAACCCTGTACAGTGGATTTCTTCCCGTGAGGTCTTCTCTCTAGACCATTTCAACTCTCTCACTCAAGACATTTTAGCAAACAGGTGGTGGGCTTGATATGTGCGGCCAGGGGGAGCGCGCAAGCTTGCTGTGTGCGGCATGGCATGCCACAATAGTTGTTGCTGGCGAGTGCGCATGCCCAAGGCTCTTGCGGCTATGCTATGCTGTTGTGCTACATGTGGCTGGGTGCCACTAAGGTGTCGTGGCACTCAGCCAAGCCGGCTGCCATGGTGGCATGCCACCTAGGCACAGTGGGTCCCACCTACACTTTCTCTCTCCCATTTCGTACTCTACTTTCTCTCTCTTCTCAATTTCTCTCTTCAATTTCTCATGCCTCAACACAAGAAACACTGCCACATTATCAAAAAAGCTTCAGAAACACTACCCGACCAATAGAAACACTGTCACATTTCTAATGAGACACCAGTGGGATCCACAAACAATCTCTCTCATCAAATTCAATGTAGAATCTCTTTCATCTCACTACAAGTCATCAAAAACACACTATAAGGGATGTAGAACAATGTAGAACCCACACACTGGGCTGCTTCATCTCTGTCACTACACTGACGCTTTCTCTCCTCATTTCACTGATTGTATGCTTAACAATTCTGTCACATCTGCCAAATTACCAACAATGACAATATAAAATCCAACAATTGCTTTCATCATTTTGATATCGTGTTTCCTGTTAGAAATTAACAAGCAGATAAGGTCTTAATTCTTTAGCCTACAGATGTAACTTAAATTATGAGATAAATTTTACCCTCCTTTCTTTCGAACGAAGCAAAATATTCCTATTGGTAATTGAGAACAATATCCATTTCATATTTATGGCTCATTCAAGACTGTCAACTCTTAACAACAATTTCTGTTACGATTGTAGTCATTCTTCCCATGTGGTCAAGTGTAAGAGCCACCAGAAATATGGTTCACCTCTCTCTCTCAACCAACAAGGGATTAATCTTTTTATATATAGGACAATTTAGTTTATTCTAGCTATCAGTTATAATTTAGTTAGTATTATTTATATTGTACATGATTTTTCAAATATACAAATTTTATACTGCAATAATTAGTAACAAGTTTACATAGTGCATTGCATATTAACTTGGATATTTCTTCAAGTTTCTTTTTTGATAATTAAAATTTCACATTAGGATATTGAACCTGGGATTTGGTCAGTGAATTATTTGCAAATAAATATAAGTAAATTGCACAAGTTAATGCAGAGATCATCTTGTTATTTAATCATGTTCAGTTTGTTCTAACTAGATTAAAATTCCAACACAAGGGTGCTAATATGTTTATCTTGTTTCCAAATTGTCTAATATTTATATAATGTTTATTATGGTAGATTCTACCTTTTAAAAGAAAATTCTTGCATCTCAGTTTAACATTTTTTTTGGAATCATGTTTAACATTTATTTAAGTTAAAAAATATATTAAATTTTTTTTTGTTGTAAATGTTTAGCTTATATATCATTCTTGATTTGTAAATACATTATTTTTATATGGGATTAGTTGTTTAGGATTTTTTTTTAATTTCAATGACGTCATAATTACAATTTACATGAAGTGTTTTACTCTTAAACGACTTTGGACCCAAATGAATGATGGAAAAAACCAAAGAGATTCTAAAATTAAACCTAAACTAGAGCGCGTGAAATGGTGGTGTAAAATTTTCAATTGTTTAAATGACAATGAAATTTAGATACTTAGCTAATATTAAAGCATAATATAAAGTAAAGGACAGTATGAGTAACACCTCCATATGTATATTTAGAACATGAAGTATTCTTTTGATTGTCCATGTATTTAAAAGTTTTTCATAAATAAAAAAAAAAAGTTTTCAAAATAATTCAAAAATATATTTACCTATGTCATTCTCAAGAATTTCCATTGTCTTACATATATTTTAAGTACGCACACATGAGAAATGATGTGATTTTACTCACATTAAAAGAAGAATTGCATTATACTAGGAGGGTAAAATAATATGATTACAAACAAATTATTTGACACCACTGTCAATAAAAAAATCCCATTAATTAAATAATGATATTAAAGTTTAGAAATTTTTTAAGAAGTCATATTGCATGTGATAGTGTTGGTGACACGGGGCTATGATTCTAAACACAAGAGAAAGTTCCCATGCATGGTGACCGTACACATTGCCTAGTCAAGGGATTCCCCATCCATGTCACAGTCAGATTGACCATCAGTAATTACTATATAGGTCACATGGTTGCTTGCAATTCACAAAACGTTTTCAATTAATATAACTACTCTAAACTCTAGTTACTAAGGTTATCTTTGGTATAATATATATTTATGTTTATAAATTATTTATAATAAATCATTTACAAAAATAAATTATGAATCATAAATAATAACCATGTAATACTAGTAGACATGAAGAAGTAATAATAGATTATCACAATAATAATAAACATCTTCTAATCTATATATTAATTTTAGATTATTTTAATTTATTTTAAATATAAATAAATACCATAAATCATACCAAACAACTACATATATCATAATGCATACCAAAAAAAGCTTCAGAAAAATTTCCATATGAGAAGGAAATGAGAAATTGAGAATTTATTATCCAAACAACATTTATGTGGATTGATAAAAAGAAGACCAGTGATGAATAAACACGCTTTGATCGGGGAGAATATATGGTCGGGGTGGTTGTACCATAGTGGTAATTGTGGCTTAACCCTGCTTGTGTGAGTTTGTTTAGCTGGACCAAAGCAAGATCAGGATGAATTGGCAATTGGGCGAAAGCTAAATCCCCAATATATATACACACCTAGCAAGGGAAAAATATAGGGAGTCACTTCCCTGCATCGGGTGTGCCTTTGAGCTGGTTTTAGCGGTAATAGCATGCCTAAGTTCAAATTGCAAAACAAAAAGGATTTGTTAAATATTCAGCATGGTATGCACCCAGAGGAATTATAGATAGGAACAATTAAATCAGTACTCAATTGAAGAATACACTCATGTAAACTATAAGAAACAAGGAATTTCTTCAAATTTCGGCTTCTTTATTTCCTTTTCCTTTTCCTTTTCCTTTGCTGGGGAAACAATTTAGCATCTACTTAAATCTGCCTTGTACTCTGTATGCATGAAATTTAATTGAATAAGTAACACTGACTTAGGCTCTCTTTGGTTTGTATTATATAATGTATTATATAATATATTATAAAATTTATGATTGTTTGGTATGATTTATTATGTCTATTTATAATTAAAATAAATTAATATAATTCATTATCTATAAATAGGTGAGTAGCTGTTTATCATTATTAGAATAATCTATTAGGTGATTGTTTATATTTCTCATTATATAATGTATTATGTTTAGTGATACCAAACGGTCATTATTTATTACTCATAATCTATTATCATAATTGATTTGTCACAAATAACTCATAACTCATAATACATTATATAATACAAACCAAAGAGAGCCTTAGTAATATATGTTTCAACATATTGTTTCCCAATCACAGGTTGGTTACAAAAGATAACTTGAAAAAAGGCATTCGCCATCCTTACCTAACCGCATATACTTTCCTTTTGCAGGAGCAACTCTTGGTGAAGGAACTGGAGCAACAATGTCAGACGATGAAGATGAACTACACATGGATGGTTTAGACCAAACAGGTTCCGATGAGCTTGACATGACCGGATTTGGTCCATTGCTGCCGACAGAATCTGAACGAACTCTAATGGAGAGGGTTAGGCAGGAATTAAAGATTGAACTCAAACAGGTAATGACCTGCAATTGCTGCTGGAGAATTTTTATGACTATTTTGTTCTGTTTGAAAATGTTTAGTAATTATGACAAGAAACTAAGTGTAAAACATAAGCTTCTATAGGTTCAGTTGACGGTTCTCTCATGGTCAACTCATCAGCAGACTGAACCATCAAATACTATTTACTTGGTTGCAGGGATTTAGGTCAAGAATTGAAGATGTAAGAGAGGAGATATTAAGAAAAAGAAGGGCAGGAAAATTACCTGGTGATACAACTTCGGTATTAAAAAACTGGTGGCAGCAACACTCAAAGTGGCCCTATCCTACGGTAAGCATCCATGTCTTTGGGGAAACGTAACTCTCAGCTGGCATTGTAGGATACATCCTTTTACATGCCTCTTTTATTCTTTTTCACACTGCCAGTTCAGAGATCATTCGGCCATCTCTTTCATATTCTTATGATTGTGCAACAGTGGCTGAATTCTAACAAAACATCCTCCCTTGAACATGTTGAATATAAAAAACCAGGAATGCTAAAAGGTTCAAATTTTTTAGGTTTTCATTGTTCAAAACATTTAGTTGTAAAAGGAGAATTGTCTCTTCAAATAAAAAAATGAAAATTATTTAGATCCATCATCGGGGAAAAAACCAAGGATCATGTGAAGAGTGTCCTGTTTACTGTGTATAACTATAAAAACAGTGTCGTCTTCAGAAGAAGAGAGAATGGATGAAACAATGCGGATACCTTTCATAATTCAAAGGTTTGAATCAAACCATATATCGAGCAACGTTAGCAGATTTACCACTCTCTATGGAAATGATATATCATGGGATGCCCAGGCTCATTCTCGTTTTCGTTTTGCTTAATTTTTGTAATGGTGTTTGTGGATTCCTGCTGATGATGGCATTGTTGAAGATGAGAATTTTTATTTTTTATTTTTGGATAGTTAAGCCCCAAAGAAAGTAGAACTCATGACCTCTCTGAGGTGTTAGTCTTTAAACTCTTTACCAACTAAAAAACCCCCTTGGGCCGGGGTTGCTGAAAATGGGATTTCATATCATCTTAGGTACACCAAAACGCTAATGTCGTACATCTGTTTTTCATTTTCTTTAGAATACATTTCTTGCCCAAAAAAAAAAAAAATACAAAAATACAAAAATTGATGGTATAAAATGAGGAGGAACTAGAAACCGTCTACAGTTGGGTAAACATTTAAAAGCTTAATGAGAAGTTATGTCCTATTTAACGTCTATAAAAATAAAGTCAACATAACTCTGATACTCAATAATACCAATGTAGGAAATGAAAAACTAGATAAATCATCAGTTGCCTACCATTTTCTTTCACGAGTATAGGATTACATTGTTAGAAACATAGTCTAATAGGATTTGCAACAGTACCTTTCCTGAAGTTCTTTGATGGAGAAAACTCTGGCTTGAACTTGAAATCCTCTCACGAACTGTCCTTGCAATTAGGGTGTCCTTGCAATTAGGGTATTTTACAGAACTCTCTCTGTGCGTGAAGTTGGAATATGAAAACCTTAACCAAACTCATCCCCACAATGAATTGGCTTAAGTAAAACTTCATAACCTAGAATGGAACTAATAACCAGGATTAATGAGACCCAATAATAGTCAGTCCTCTAACAATACCAACAGGAATGGCTACTTTTTAACTTCCAAAAAATCTTTCTCATTTTCCTTAAAACCACAACAATCATTTGTCTGTTGTCATTGATTGTCAAATATCCTCCATTGTTGGAATGTTTTGAAATGTTATACTACCTATTGGCTCCATAGTTGCTTTCGAAGATGCCTGGAATAGCGGTAGCATTCTCTTTCTTTATGATCAAATTTATGGGTTCACTAGCTGTGAATAAGCATGCGGCTGTATGACATTTACAGGAAGATGACAAGGCCAAACTTGTGGAGGAGACGGGCTTGCAGCTAAAACAAATTAACAACTGGTTCATCAACCAGAGAAAGCGCAACTGGCATACTAATTCTCAATCAATGACCTCTTTAAAGTCCAAGCGCAAAAGGTAGACTATGATTCATTGTACCTGCAGCTCCAGATGATGGAGAAACATTGAGGTATGAAACATACTTTACAAGAAAATAGATGTTATGACTCTTGGGAAGCTAATTCTAGCCAAGCACATCCATCCATCAATTGGGGAAGAACGTTGGCAGTTAAGGGTGTTATGGAAGTTTAATTAAGGAATGCAGTTAAACAGTAAAATGTGATTATGTAGTAGCACTTATCTGTTTACCATGATCACCTTGTTCAACAAAGAGTCCCAATCATTGTGCATCAGATACTTCTAACCATTAATATATGGTCTTTGTTTCTTTGAACTCTCCAGAACGGAACTGTAATTAACATCTGAAATATCAGTACGTTTTCTGAAGGGGAAAATCATCAAATTAATATGTATGATGATTGAAGGTAACTAAGTTTGGCAAAATGTACTGCCTTGCAAGGTCCTCTTTTGTTTGTTTGTTTGTTTTTGTGTGCGTTCAAGGTCCTGTCTCCTTTTATTTTTTTTATTTTTTTGTGATAACTTGTATTAAGACTTGTTTAATTAGCTTATCTAGAACTTCTGTAAGCTAAAGAAAATCATTAAGTTGAGGATTTCCAGGTATTCATATGATTCAAATGCCACTTATCCGTAATGTTCAGAAGTTTCAAAAAGGCTTGTACATGAAGCATCACATGAATAACTACGTTCCTATGTTCCTGCAATGTGGTCATTCAGTAAAATGACATGATAAGAGTGAGCTGTTTAAAATATGCTGCATAATATGAATTATGATGCAACAAGCACAGCTAAAAAGGACTGCAGCTAATTTTTTTATTTCCTGATGTAGGGTTATGGAAATTTTGGAAATTTGGATTGTGTTCTGTACAAAATTTAGGGATGGTAATTTTCAGCGTGGGAGGGTGTTGCACAAGAAATATACCGAACTAGAGCTCTGAAAAAAAGAAAATTCATGCAAGGAACTGCACAGAAACTTTGGGCTTTAATTTGGCTCTCATAGATTGAATCATTGAAGGTTAGGACTTCCATCAAGTCCCATCATGAGTCACAATGATTGTTGTATAGACTCTTATACATGTCGAAGCGTAACAATACGCTGCGTGGCTGCACCCGATACTCCGATACTGTCATTTGGCAGCTCAGATGGGTTGAAACGTTGTGGATAGGTAGGCCCAAGATCCCTAATCAACATTCTCAAGCTGTTGAGATCGTAGTGATGCCCATGACTCTCTCCTTCGCTCTTAGCTTTACCTTACACAAAAGGTGCTTGACGGTAGGTGCAGATGACATCAGGGGCGCTCGGGTGGAGAAAACTCTCGTTGCACCATCAGAAGCCCCATCATTATGAACTTAATGGATGAGGAATCGCTACCCAACTGTGTGGCCCTGCATCAGCGTGGGTTAATTGGGGATTATTATCGTCTCCAATCGCTGGAGTCTTCAATCGAAGATCTAGCGATTGGAGTTAATCAAGTGCACCTATCAATGTATTGGTACGCATGCCGAGTTAACTCCAACCGTTGAATCCTGGAATAGAGGCTCTAGCGATTGAAAACGGATATGACTCATTAATTGGAGCATGATTGAAATACTAGGGGGCTTAGGGGGCTTTCATTTCAGAAGATTGACTATCATTTCACCTCTCCTAGTGCAAAGGACATGGACAGAGACCTTTTCCCTATACTTTTTTTTTTTTGGTAAAAATCTTTTCCCTAAACTTATGGGCATATATGGGCGCAATTTATATGACGGACGTTTGGAACTCTCTGTATCCTCAAGAAAATGTTCAATTATACCAAAAACTATGATGAGACAACCCAAGGATGTAATCGGGGATTTCTTGTTACTGCTGTGAGATTCAGCGTTCTTACTGTATGAAAGCCTATCTCGATTCCTGAGCTGATAAGACAATATAGTTGTGGTTATACAGTAAGTCCTCTCCAGCGCTGGAGAATCTCCAACGGGGATCCGGCGGCTGGAGTTCATCCAGCATGGATCCCAATGTGCCGGATCCCAGTCTCCAGCGCTGGAGAGGATTTTTTTTCCATACTCTACAATGAATCCCTGTATTTACACCTGCCTTGCAAGGACCCCTTAGGTCATCTTTAAAGAGTATTTTCTCAATCCTCAGATAATTCACTGCAACCAGTTCCCGGAAAAAAAAAATCTAAACATTGGACCAGTGGGATTTTTTGAGTGCGTTATTGCCCACTAGGCTTAAGAGATTCATCAAATGCAGGTCAGAGTCGAGGAATCTGATGGTCCAGGCGCAAAGACAGCACAAATTGTGGACAAGAAACAAGGAGGAATAAAAATTAAACTCAATTATCTCTCCTTAAGATGGAAAAACTCTGTTTTCTTTTTCATTTCTTCACTCATACTCTCTTTGGTCCTTGATGCGCAAGCTTACAATAACGTATAGTAAATAGACCTTGAAATGGAGGACTGAGACTTTAATGATGCGATGTTGGTCACTGCAGGGGAGTCCACCACTTGGGTCTGATCAGGTAATGCTTCTTTGCTTTCTATCTACTGGCAGAGTAGCATTCACCCTTTTATGGTCCCCGAGTAGAGGCAAGCTTGTATTGCCAACAGACTTGGAAAGAAATAAAATTGAGAACTGAAAAAAAAAAAAAAAAAAAAAAAAAAAAAAAAGAGGGGTGGGGCAATCAACAGCTCCTTTGTTCAAACCATAGCTGCCAAACCCACCATGGCTGCCAAACTCGCACTTCTTGGGGGCCAATAATTCACACCCTTGTCAGTCAAAAGGAATCTCATGAATCTCTGTTTTACTTTTCCATATTCGTCTTTCTAGATCTATCTGTTTTGTCCTTACGTCTCATAATTCCAGGGTTTTGGGATTTTAAATCTTAATCTCGGATGTTTGAAGCTAAAGAACAGGTAAAAGAACAATTTATAATGGAATTTTTACTGTGGTAATGTAGAAATTGGAGTTCTAGCTGTTATAACAAGAAATATATGCCATCACAAAGAGATTGCTAACTCATTCTTGTAAGTCTAAACGTTTGACGCTTGAGCATCTCCCTGCATTGAGTGAAGCAAACACTCAAGAATCAAGATGCATGTATTAACCAAAATTAGATGATCAATATTTTCACTTGGATCCTGAAAACTAATGATATACGGCAATGATCGTATCTGGCCAATTGAACATATTGGGCTTACTAGAAAATATTTGAAAGGATGGAACAAAGAAAGCAGAGTTTTCAACTTACAAATGGATTCCGTTGAGGAAGGCTGATACTCTTACAACTATATTGATAAGTTACATTATGGTGCATTTGAAGTCAACTTCTCACTTTTTATCCACTTCCCAAGCCCACATCTTTTCCTACCTCCCAATCTGGCCTATATGGAGAGAAGAATTTAAGGTGTGTGGTAAAATTAGGAGTCTGCCTGAGCTACCATATATTCCAAGGCTTTTTTTTCATCTGTTTCCCCCATTTGATGTTGAGAACTTCCTCTCTTGGATGCTTAGAATATGTTCAACAGTAAGTCCAAATAGTATAGACACCAAAAATTTATGATAATTCGACTCCTGAATGTACACCCTCTTATGTCAGTGCCACATGTTCTTAAATATCCATAATCCTCAGGTTGAGCCAATTCAAGGTAAAATTTCTGGTCCAAGTGTGGCAGATGCCTCAAGACATGGTGAGAAACAAGATAAAACTGTCACACATGCAAGGAGCTGGAGTCACTGGTTGTATGAATCTATGCTCAATTTTTTTATTTCAAAACCATGAGGTCTGATCTAGAAACAACCTGCTTCTCCTCCCTCACAACCTACCCACTCACTCCCACCGTACCTCTCACCTCTCTAGTGAGATTTCATATGGCTAACTGAATCTACTTTCACTTCCTATGTAACTTACCTCTCACCTCTACAGTGAGATTTTATATGGCTAACTGAACCTACTTCCCCTTCCTTTATAGGAAATCTCTCGTTTAACAAGTAGGTATGTGGTTGGATTGTGTAGGGTTAAATACTTCTGTGCTACTGTATCTGGTCAACCTGTTCCTACCCATTGCCACTCACAATCAAAATCAAGATCACAATGAATCAACTAATTGACAGGTTGGATTCATCTGTAAGCACAACGGTACATGTGGTCAAATGAAGACACAAAACAAATTCTGTTGATAAAAAGGAGTTCTAATACAGTAAAAGATATGCGCGTGGTGTTCTCATGTTGCCATCTATCGCAAATAAGGACTTTCACATCACTAACAAATTAACATTAAAAACTCAACCTTTTTATCATCATTACCATCCCCATGACAACACCATGTTAACATTTACCATTAACCATTAGAACAACTCCCTTGACGGTTGAAACCCTCGTTTTATTTGAACCGTCTTCTAGTCCTTTTATATTAGTTTGATTTTTATTTTATGAAAGCCAGTGGGAAGAACGATCTGTAAAGTTTTTGTCCTAAAAGTTTGAACTGGTAGATAGAGGGACTCAATTGTATAAGTGGGCTGTAGACTATTTTTGGTAATTGACGTGGGTCTAAACTCCCAACATTCCCAGCACGTGTGGCAAGTACCGTAGATATGTGGAGATAGTGAAAACTCGCTCTGATACCATGTAAAGTTTTTGTCTCAAAAGCTCAAACTAGTAAGTGGAGGGACTCTCAAGTACATAAGGCACCCAAGGTTCCAGACCTAACCAATGTGGAATTATTTCCAACACCCCCCCCCCCTCTCATGTGTTGGCAGTGTTGCCCCTTTTTTAGATGACAGTACACGTAACATATGAATCCCTCTTTTGGATAACCATAAGGAAAGAACCTGGAGCTTCGATACCATGTAAAATTTCCATCCCAAAAGCTTGACTACCCTCATTCAGCCCCACATTCCATCTTACTCTATCCGCTGTACAAAGCTTTCTCCCTTTTATGACTTTTGTTTAAAGATGTGCACATTCTCATAGGAAAAGAAAAAGTAGGGAGAGACCACCGTCCCCTTCCCCTCACCCTATTTTTGTGTGATAATCCTCAATGTCAACTCTTGCTATCACCTCTTCCAAGAAAAAGAGGGGGGAGGTGTTCTTGAAGTATATCTTCATCGTCTATATAAGCTCCTCTTCAAGTTATTCATTTCTCACGCTTGTCACTTGGGTTTGACACAAAACGAACCATAGAGAAATGGGTAATCCCAAGTCCCTCCCCCAATCCCTCTTTTTTTTTTCTTGGTGTTTATTAGTACTCTCAGTCTCACTGTTTTGCTTTGTTGTCTCTCCAATAGAATGGTTAGAGGTTGCCTACTTGTCACTGATCCCATATGTTTGACACATTACTACCCAGTCCTTATGACTAATTGACTGCCCACCCCAAAAGGGTTTGTTTAATCTTGACTCATCACTAATTCTCTTCACTCTTCTATAGAGAAATGGGTACTCCTTAATACCTCCTCCCCCACCCCTGTTTT
This sequence comes from Protea cynaroides, assembly GCA_028583415.1. NCBI lineage: Eukaryota > Viridiplantae > Streptophyta > Magnoliopsida > Proteales > Proteaceae > Protea > Protea cynaroides. The sequence goes on from CM053276.1 coordinate 135,279,701, forward strand.
TTCTCTTCGTGTTTAGTGTTACTCTTCAGTCTCCCCGTTTCGCTTTGTTGTCTCTCCAATAGAATGGTTATAGGTTGCCAATTTGTCACTGATCCTATATGTTTGATACATTTCTACCCAGTCCCCATGAATAATTGACTCCCCACCTCAATCAGGTCCTTTTAATCTTGAATCATCACAAACTTTCTTTACTCTTCTACAGATTTACTATCATCCTGCTCAGAATGATCAGTAAAACTTGGTGACAAAGTATTCATTGACCATACATTTTGGATATTCCACCATGTAAAGTTTTTCTCCGTCAATGAAAGAGTAGCAGTTGTTGTACTATGTTCTGAATCCTTTTAAGTGTCTGCTTAAATCGTCTTTGGAGTTTTTAACTTCTTTGATTTTAGGAGTATATCCATAATAGATTAGCAGTAGCTTTAGTATTCGTAGAACAGTTTAGATTCCATCCATTGTAGTCAAGTCTCATGTTTGATGGGAGTCATAGGCCTCCATGTATTTCGGTAGAGATTTGAGTTTCTATAATCTTTTGAGTTTGACGTAGGAGTAAACATTTGTAACTCTGGGAATGCTTATCGATATTACCTGGTTAAACATGAAATAAGAGCAAGTCCTGGCAGTTTGGACTTTAGACAATCAAATATCCAAATAGAGCCTTCCTCGTCTCTTCTCTTTTTTATGTGTTTGTGCTTCGTGCTTTGATATGCTAATTCCACTTTTTCTTTGGCAGCCATAATGATGTTCCAGGCATCCTTCTTCATGTTCATGGCTTTTGTGATTGCAACTTCCTATGCAACGATGGAGAGACAAACCTATGTGGTTCATATGGACCGAACCACCATTTCAACATTGGATCATTCTCTTGGCCACCCCATGAAATGGTACGAAGCAGTGATCAACTCCATCATTGAGTTCTCAGAAGACGATGATAAAGAAACAGCAAGACCTGAGCTCCTCTACGTCTACGAAACCGCCATCTCTGGTTTCGCAGCAAAGCTCTCCATCAAACACCTCCAATCCCTACAGAACGTCGACGGCTTTCTCTCTGCTACTCCTGATGACATGTTAACTCTTCACACCACACACTCATCTCAGTTCCTCGGCCTAAAAAATGGCCAAGGACTCTGGAACGCTCCCAATTTGGCCGCCGACGTGATTGTAGGAATTATTGATTCCGGGATCTGGCCTGAACACATCAGCTTTTTTGATGCTGGCATGTCCTCGGTGCCCACTCGTTGGAAAGGCATTTGTGAGAACGGCACAAAATTCTCACCTGCAAACTGCAATAAGAAGTTAATAGGCGCAAGGGCCTTCTTCAAAGGGCACGAGGCTGCCGCCGGCCGAATCAATGAGGCTTATGATTATCGATCCCCTCGTGATTCAGAAGGGCATGGGACACACACTGCATCAATAGCAGGTGGTAAAGTGGTTGCAGGGGCGAGCATGTTGGGCATGGCTAAAGGCACAGCAGGTGGCATGAGATACACTGCAAGAATTGCGGCTTACAAGGTGTGCTGGTCTCTAGGTTGCGCAAGCTCTGATATATTAGCTGCCATGGACGCGGCTGTTGCTGATGGTGTAGACGTGCTCTCTATCTCCTTGGCCGGTGGCTCTCGTCCTTACCACAATGACAACATGGCCATTGCTGCATTCGGGGCCGTCCAGAAGGGCGTCTTCGTCTCATGCTCGGCGGGGAATTCAGGCCCCTCGGAATCAACAGTTTCCAACACTGCCCCATGGATCATGACAGTCGCTGCGAGTTACCTTGACAGAAGCTTTCCCACCACAGTAAAGCTTGGAGATGGACAGAGTTTCAAAGGTGCATCACTCTATTCAGGTAAACCCACTCAAGCATTGCCGCTTGTCTATGGAGACACTGCAGGCGGCCAAGGTGCAGACTACTGCAGCGACGGCTCGCTCTCGCCTGAGCTCGTCAAGGGCAATATCGTCATTTGTGAGCAGGGGATGAATAGCAGAACAGCAAAAGGAGAACAAGTGAAGATGGCTGGAGGAGCTGGAATGCTTCTACTCAACAATGAAGAAAACGGTGAAGAGCTCTTTGCAGATCCACACATCTTGCCAGCCACTTCTTTGGGAGTTGCAGCAGCAAAAGCAATCAAGAACTATGTAACCTCGGCGAATAAGCCTAGGGCTTCGATTGTCTTCCAAGGGACCGTTTATGGCTACCCAGCGCCGGTCATGGCCGGGTTCTCCTCAAGAGGGCCCAGCCCGGTTGGACCAGACGTGATCAAGCCGGACGTCACTGCACCGGGTATGAATATATTGGCTGCATGGCCTCCAAACGTGAACCCGACCCGACTCAAGAGCGACAATAGAAGTGTCATCTTCAACATAATCTCCGGCACATCCATGTCTTGCCCTCATGTCAGTGGTCTAGCCGCACTCCTCAAGTCCGTCCACAAAGACTGGTCGCCGGCAGCGATCAAGTCGGCCCTGATGACTACAGCCCATACTCTCAACAATAGAGGAGCTCCAATTACCGACGCCGGATCCAACACTCTTGAACCAGCAAACCCATTTGCATATGGGTCTGGACATGTCGACCCAGAACGGGCCTCCGACCCGGGACTGGTTTATGATATTTCCACCGAGGAGTACCTCAATTACCTCTGTAGTCTAAACTATACATCTTATCAGATGACTCTGTTGGCTAAGGAAAGCTATGCCTGTCTTACCAATGGAGTCGTCACCCAACCTGGTGACTTAAATTATCCTTCTTTTGCTCTGCTCTTCTATGGTGATGCCCAGAACAGTTCAGTGACATATAAGAGAACAGTGACCAATGTTGGGCCTCCAAGGGCTAGTTATGTAGTGAACGTTAGTGAACCAGATGGAGTTTCAGTGATGGTGCAGCCTGAGGTCTTAAGCTTCAGAAATTCAGGAGAGAAGCAGAGTTACAAGGTGACTTTTGTCCTTGTGGGGCGAAAGAGTATTTCCACCGCATCTTCATTTGGATCACTAATTTGGGTTTCCGGGAAATATGCAGTTAGAAGCCCTATTGCAGTAACATGGCACTAGTGGAAGGTTCTAAATCCAGGTATTCTATATATGATATGGTCATGTTTAAAATCGATTTGGATCTCATAGAATCGGTTTACAAATCCAATGATAAGGTGACATGTAGTCATGTAGTCGTTAATCATTATTGTATATAATGATATTAAAATAAAATCATGTCCGATATCAAATCAGGGATTGATTTGGGGATCAGTCAGGCTCAAACCACGAGTAGTTTATGAGAAGGTTCTAGTTTCAATGGGACTCATCTCTCCGTCCGTTTCCAAATAAAAATAAGTAAGGCTCTCTTTGTTTTCATGTAAAATATTTGAAAATAAAAATAAAATTTTAATGAGAAAGAAATTAAAAATAAAAAAAAATTATAAAATTTCACATGAGTTCCACATATATTCCCAATTTTTTTTTTGTTTGCTAAATTTTCTATACGTGTGGGACATAAAATTTTATAGTATTGAAAATTATCCTTTTATATGCTCTATTAGAAAAATGTTTTAACATGATTAAAAAACATTATAAAATATATATTGCTCAAAATTTAATTGAACATTTTCCATCCTATTTAATGTGCCAACAAACATTGGCGAAATCTGTAGCCAATAATAAACTTTACATTTTATTTTCCATCACGCTAAAAATAATAGGATTATTATCACTAAAGCTATATTTGGATGTCAATAAAAGAAAACAAAATTTTTTAAATGAAGGAGAGAGAAAGAATGGATTGAGTTTTTCATCATCCACAATAAAGATTCTCTACCCACATGGGTCTTGGACCTTAGACGAGAATCTCATGATATTTTTTTATTTTATTTTATTATTATTATTATTATTATTATTATTATTATTATTATTATTATTTTGGGACAAATCGAATCTCATGATATCAGGAAGAAGTACAACATCATAATTTGTTTCATAGAAGAGATTATAATGAATCATAATGTCACTAGTTTCTCTTCACCTAGGGTGGAGAAATTTTTTCATTTTCTAACATTCTCAAAGATAGTAGTATTTCTTTATATAAACGAAGATAATGTTTATGCTTTAAGCCTTGTTTGTTTCGCTGTAAAACTTTCTTTACAAATGATATTATTTGCATGAAAAACTTTCTCCATTTAAATTTTTCTTTTTCTTTTTTTTTTTTTTATAAAAAAGAGATTTGCATTTTACATTATAACAAAAGATAAAAAATCCAACTTTATAGGAAACTTTTCCATTTTTTTCACATGAAAACAAACACAACCTTATGAACAAATATTGAAAAATTTCCAACCTTATGCTGTATTTTAGTATCTTTAACTTGGAATCAAGGTGAGTCTAGATGATTCTAAGGCACAAATTTTAGTGACAATAAGCTCTGTCCCTATTTGTTTATATGCTAATTTTGATTCCAAACAAATTTTAACAGAGACACGAAAATAAAGAAAAATAATTAACAAAAAGTAATCACTGAATAATTTTGGACTATTGAAAGTAGAAGGACAGATCTATAGTAAATGGTGAGCCATACCATTTAATTAGGTTCTGAATAGACTTACCAATACATCGTATATGGTTTCCAGTTAACAGTTGAGATTCATTATAAAGATGAAAATCCAAGGGTCAAACATCGACTTGAGAATTGGGCTTCCCCCCCCCCCCCCCCCACTTCAATACATTATAAAGAAGTTAGCATTTACATCTGAAGAATCCTAAGCCAAACGAACATCTCTAGGTTTTCCTGAACCAATATACCATCTTGTTCCTCTGACATTACAGAGAGAGGGGAGGGGCTTCGAAGCCTTAATTCAAACTAGAAATAACACTAGAAAACTAACCATATCGATCTAGATAAGTGGTGACAACAAAAAGACTTTTTTTTAAGCCCGAGGGACAGTGAGCATAATTATGGGAAAAAGAAGTATATTCTATCCATGTATACTTTCTCCTTACATTCTTCTTCCTTTTTTTTATCTTTCTTAAAATGTGTGTTCCCTTCCAATGAACCAGCTATCTACTCTCTCTGTAAACCCTTTTTTCATTTATATATCCCTGAACATATTAACATATTAGCAATGTATAAATCCTTCACCCGTTATCTATTCTCGAGAAAAAAAAAAAAAAAAAGAAAAAAAAAAAAGAAGCAAAGATAAAGATAAGGAAGAGGTTTTATTTAGTTGATCGGTGGTTTTATTTAGTTGATCAGTTTTTGGATCAATAGGTAATTGGTATTCAATAAGTTTAAACTTTCAAGGCACTCATTAATAATTTTTTTTTTAACGATTATATTATAATGACTATATTTCAATGCAATATTCCTATGACTAAATTTCAATAGTCATATTGTAATGGTTCTTTTACCTATTTGTATTTTGGTTATATTATAACGGCTATATTATAATGGTCATATTCCAAATGTTATATTTCAACGGTCATATTTCAACGACTATATTTTAATAATCATATTTGTTGTCAATGGATTCCGCTTAGTGCTCCAGATGATGCCACGTAGTTACAACACGAACAAGACGATGAGGTGGGTGGGATTTACTCTGGAGCCACTCCAATGCCAAAATCAGTAAGAATCCAATACAAACAGAATGGAACTCTAAGTGAGACACTTAACCTCCTTTAAGAGAGGGTTTCTGAGATACAAGAGTTTTAGAAAGCTTTATCTTTCCTCTTATGGGGAAGATGAACAGTATAACAAGATAGAATGTAAAGTGAGTTACAGAGTAAGAGTAACTAAGGGTAAGAATTCTTTTCAGATTAAGTTCGGACTGGATGGGATCCTTTGCCATCGATAGTTCTTCAATATTTATATGACCGTGATGAAGCTTCTTAGACAAGCTTTCCCCCACTTATCACCATCTCTATCGTGTGTCAGGCAGAGAGGACTAGGACTAGTCAGCTACGACCCTCTAGGGTGGCGCATGTACATCTTGTCTGCCTTTTTCGACCCCCTATTTGACCCTCTTTGATCCCTTTATGTCCACGTCAGTTACTTTCTCGGCCAACGACGGCCGTCATTTCTCATTTATCGAGTAAAAATCTTACTTTTTGCTGATTCAGTCTATGATATGGTGACATGATTGATCACATCAACATATCTTGCATTTATGGTTATTGTCGGTATTTATGAGTATTAATGACAAAACATTTAATATCTAGCTATTCCTTCATCTCTGTCCCATCACCGCTCATTTTCTCAGAGGGAGGTTGAATTAGATCTCATCCCCCCAATAGTTACCAGAATAGATTTTTCCATATCCATACACTCCTAACTTGAATGATTGCCACGTGTAATACTTTAAAGGTAATCAACGACCTAGATTTTTGATCCCTTACCACCAACTAGGATTTATCATGGATTTATTTTCCCCCAATAATATTGAAATGACTCTTTTATCTATTTGTATTTTGGTTATATTATAATGGCTATATTTCGACGGCTATATTTCAACAATCATATTTCAATGATTATATTTTAATAGTCATATTGTAATTATTCTTTTACCTATTTGTATTTTGATTTAAATGATAAATATAATGGATTTATGTTTGAATTTATGAGTGAGTTAATGTAAACCTCTGTAGTAAATTGTCCTCCAATAATAAGTGAAAGTTCCAAGAGATTTCAGAATTAAATGGTTCTCTCTGTCCGTTGGGTTAAAAGTAAGTTTGTATTTTCTTCCTTATTTCATATTTGATTTTGACATGAATCATAGAATATGATAAAATAAACAATTTGATTGATTATCACAAGGGAAATGATTTTATAATCCACCATGCATCACGAGTTATATTAGCATCCCATTCTTTGCTCCACCTTGAGTTATATTTGTTGCACCCATGGTTTTAGTAATCGATATCGAATACAATATTGATTGATGCAGAGGCTGAAATCAATTTGATATTGATATAGACTAGTCAGTATTGGCTGCTATTAGTTCAATCCGATGAAAATTCTACTTTTTGGTATCTGTCCGATTCTACCATTGGATCTGATTAAAGTATTTTTATATTGTTGATAATTAGCGGTGTCAACGGGTCAGTTCGGGCCAAATCGGTGTCGAGCTTTATAGGGGCCTAATTGAAACACGTTTATTAAGAGATTTGGGCTGGATGGGTTGCACTGTGTGCATTAGCTAATAGACTGGTCCGATTTTGGGTTGTTATCGAACTTAGTTTATCGGGTCAGTTTGAATTGAAAGTCTAGTAGGAAACCCATTAAACCTATCGAGAAAGCTAAAGTAATGAGGCTAGAGTTTAATATTCGATTTAAATTAATCTAGTAGGGGTCATTATCAGGTTTGGACTCATAGGCTTGATTTTTCAAACAGATTTCAAACTAGTTTAAACTGAACCGAGACTAATAAGATATGTCATATCTCAACCCAAAACTTATTTGATAATTATTCGAACTGAATTAGTTTTGGGTTAATTCGATCCGGTTCGATCCAATTTACTTGTTAGGTCACAAAAGTGGCAACTCAGTTGATTAATATGGATTAGCATTACAAGGCAACCCCTTCCATTGGATGGACCCAAAAAAAAAAGAAAAAAAAGTCCAAAATTTTACTTTGAAGATTTTATAACGCGGAGCTCAACGCCTCAAAGCTTACGCTTCCCAAAATTGTCTTCTGTTTATATTAATTAAGACATCCATGTCCGTTAGTTTTCAGGTTTCGTGACAACGAAAGCAAAGTGGCAGCCAAAAGGAAGCCTTCCCAAGCTCCAGCCCATCTCTCCTCTTCTTTTCTTCAGATTCAAGGTTTTGAAAAGTTGAAGCCCGCCTGTAGTCCGTTTTTTCCTCCGCCCTTTCAACCGACAACGGTGACTCTCCCCTTCTCTTATTTTGTGTAGAAACAATACAATTCAATTCAACTTCGAGTATTCATTTTAAAATCTTCGTCAAACGAGAGAAAATGCAAACCGAACCATATCATCTCTTGATACCTCCTTTCTGGTTTAATTGAGAACTTGTTGCTGTTGGAAATTCATCAATTCTTAAGAAACACAGAGCAGTTTGTTCGTTTTAATAATGGAGAATTACGGTCCATATTCTTACCCCGATCCTAATCGGTACCCTCCTCCACCTATCCATTCAGATCCAAACCCACCTTCTGCATCGCCTTCTCCTCCTCGTCCCTATCCCTATCCCTATCCCTATTCCTATTCCAATCCCTATCCTTCATCTCATTCATTCTCATACCAACAACCTCCGCAGCAGCCACCCCCGGTGTACCACAGCCACTCTGGATCCTTGGACTACCGTTATCCCCCTCCTTCGCACTTTGCACCGCAGCCCTATCCTTACCCATATCCCAATCCCAATTACGCTCCCCCAGTTGCCCATAATTCTCCTCCGCGGCTGCAACACAATGTTAGTTTCCAGTACAGCTCCTCGCATTACCAAACTCAGCAATCTAATTCCTACCCATCACCTGAAAGTCATCACATGAGCCATTCTCGTGTCGATAGCTTCTCCAGTTACCCCCAACAAGATAGTTCAGCATCGGCTGGTGTTGGGTCCTCCCACCCTCATGAAGAAGACGTTGGCAGCTCGTCCCAGTCACGCCCTCCTGTTTATCCCCCAATTGATGATCTCTTAGCTAGAGTCCAGTTGTCCGATTACCAGCCATCTGCCCCTCCGTCAGTCTCGAATACGCCTCCCTTGTTGCAGAGCCATAGTGCAAGGTACGATAACCGGGTTGACATGTATGGTTATGCTCATGATTCGTTCTCAAAACCCCAGCATTCGTATTCAGGGCCATTGGCTCGTCCTCAATCCCCTTATGCCCCTTCGCCATCATTGGAGGGCTCACTTCACAATCAGAATGTACAGATTGTTCCATTTCAAGCATCTAAAGGGTCTTTGAAGGTGTTGCTGTTGCATGGGAATTTAAATATCTGGGTCCGTGATGCGAAAAACCTACCCAACATGGACATGTTCCATAAGACCTTAGGAGACATGTTTGGGACTAATAAGATAACCAGCGATCCATATGTCACAATTTCAGTTTCCACCGCGGTAGTTGCACGTACTTTTGTGATCAGTAATAGCGAGGACCCTGTTTGGATGCAGCATTTTAACGTTCCTGTGGCACATTATACTGCAGAAGTTCACTTTATTGTCAAAGACAGTGATGTTGTTGGCTCCCAGATAATGGGGGTTGTAGGCATCCCAGCGGAGCAGATATACTCGGGAGCAAAAGTGGAGGGATCCTTCCCTATCCTCAATGGTAATGGGAAGCCCTGTAAGGCGGGCGCTCAATTGAGTCTTTCAATTCAGTATACTCCAATAGACAAATTGACCATTTACAATAACGGAGTTGGATCAGGCCCTGATTATCCTGGTGTTCTGGATACATATTTTCCTCTTAGGAAAGGTGGGAAAATTACACTTTATCAAGATGCCCATGTTCCTGATGGTTGTCTTCCAAACCTGAAGCTAGATCATGGGATGCTGTTTGAGCATGGCAAGTGTTGGCGTGACATCTTTGATGCAATAAGTCAGGCTCGTCGTTTAGTTTACATCACAGGGTGGTCTGTGTTCCACAAAGTCAGACTCGTCCGGGATGCTGGTTATGGATCAGACCGTACCCTGGGGGATCTTCTCAAGTCCAAATCGCAGGAAGGTTTGAGGGTTCTTCTTCTTGTATGGGATGATCCTACTTCAAGAAACATCTTGGGCTATAAAACGGTAAAGTCACTTATTTATCTCTTGATTCCTACTTCTAAGCTTGAATCCATGGTTGTCTGGGTGCCAAATATAAATTTAAAATGTCGAGGCTCAAAATCTCCATTTTACATTAATTTTGGTTTGAAGTAAACAGTGTCAGTATTGCTGATGAATAAAAGTTGGCCATTACTTATTAACTGGGATCACCTGAGCCAACTGTCTGAATTCTGTTGTTAGTTTGAGAGTGGTTTGTGAGAGTGGCTTGTGACTCATGAACTAATGGTATCACAACATCATGACATTTAGGGGCCTTGCTTGTATAATGTGAGGATATCATTTCTTAGTCATGTTCTCTTTTATTTCACTTCTCTTTAGTCTCTTGCAAGGAGGATTCTTTCTACGGCTTTTGCACTTTTTTTTTCTTGTGTAAATCAGTCTTTTGCAAGTTTGCTAATCAGTTTTTGAATATATAGGATGGAGTCATGCAAACCCATGATGAAGAGACTAGGCACTTCTTCAAGCATTCTTCAGTGCAAGTTCTACTTTGCCCCCGATCCGCTGGAAAACGACATAGCTGGGCCAAACAGCAGGTCAGACATAAACTATTAACTAATCTGAACCTTTGCTCATACTTAAGAGTTAGCTAGTTTTTAAATTATTCACTGCCTATCCTCCATAAATTTGAGCCTTAGAATCTGATATTCCTAATTAGTTCCGATGGAAACTTGAGAGATGAGTACTTACTGTTTTCATTGCATTTTTTTTTAGCTTGTGCTTCTTGAGTATTTTTTTCGCCTCTGTTAATATACATGTTTCCCAAGTTTACAATTACTATATTGGTGAGCTTTTTATTACTGAAGTGTTATTGCATGTATGTGCCACTTCATCTGGTGATTCTGGCCTCTAATTATGTAGTGGAATCCACGAGTTAAGTAAACAGCTTTACACTGCGTTTTTAACAAGTGCAATGTAAGCAGTCTAGGCCCCTATGTTTTCATTAAACCCTTATAGTGTATATGCGACTGGTGGGTCCATGGCATGTGGTTACTTCATGCCCCCCCATATGCTTCTGAACTTTTTTTTTCACCTATGACTCTCACCTGATTTATATATTTTGGAATTATGACAATGAAATATAATATTTTTATATTTTAATTAACTGTTTTCCATGATGACCCATTCATGATGGAATCTATGGACTGTACGTGTATTTGTGCCATGTGGATGTGGCATTTCTAACCTTTAGATGCCTATGGAATGGTCTAGCTAGGCCTTGTGTCAAGTTTCACACTCAAATGCAAAATATATCCTACAACGTATTGGAGTTTTCCTCTTGTATTAGAATCCAGTTCTTTTCAATGAATTTCTTCTTCACACTAGATTTTCAACCTTTATTTACCACTTGGTCAACTCCATTTGGACTAAAACTTGACATGTGAGTAGGGTACCTTGGGTTTTACCTCTAAACAAAAGTTCAGCCTCATCTGCTATGTGGCAAATGTTTGTGGCATCCAGGAACCACTTCCTATTATTGACTGCTATGAGCATAAGATGTAATAAAATAAGATTTATTATATAATTGTTCATCTTGACCAGATTCGTTCAACCTGCTTCCCCCAAACCAAACTAAATCGGACCTGAACAAGTTACAATTGACGAAGACAACTGCTTGCCCAGTTAGTTGGTTGTCATAGTAAAATGTAGGCACCCAGGAGTTCAAGGGTTTGACTATCCTATCTTCATTGTGTGCAAAATTTGCACCCCTTAATTTCCCCTCTCCCTCGTCTTGGTAGTTGTAGGAGCCTATGAACACTATCATGTAGGATGAACCCAAAAGATTGAAGATTACCCAATATGTTAGATGGTGATTTATATTTCTGTGAAGGCCATACCCAGTGCACGAAGCTCCCGCCACCAGGTTGCGATGGCGTAACAGATTGCAATCTTTCTGTTGCGCTGAGGCCTACCCTCGTTTATAATTTCTCTGAAGATTTTGGATATTTGAATATAGGCTCACTTTCCTTTTGTGGATGGTGAAGCTTATCATGGCTGATCATGAATAAATGGTCCTTTCACACACAGCATAATTATGCCTACCTTTCTTTCCATATAAACGTTTCTTTTACTAGTGCAGCAACCAATACTTCAACTCAAGGCTAAGTGCAATCTACACCCATCATCATATTTGCAGGGGTGGAAACCATGAGGGTACCCGCTCTCAGTGTTCTTAAACTTTTCCATATTTCATCAACTTACTATTTGTTATTTAAGTGCTCTAGTTTCCTCCACCTTAGCCTGACTTAGTGAAGTGTCTTTCTTCTTTCATATGTTTTTATTTATCAGTGGTGAAAAAGACTCCCAATTCAACCAGGACTTGTAAAGTGTTTTGTTGTAAGATTCTTGTGTGGATTAGTCTGTGCTTGTATGTTTAATTTCCTGCCCCCAAGATATTTTTTCATTTCTTATTTCTATTTGATTTTTCCCATATCTCCAATGTTGGAAATTTGCATTATGTGTTTATTTATTTATTTCTCAGGAAGTTGGAACAATCTACACCCATCATCAGAAATCTGTGATCGTGGATGCAGATGCTGGTTTTAATAAGAGAAAAATCATAGCTTTTGTTGGAGGACTTGATCTATGTGATGGCCGGTATGATACTCCAAGACACCCCTTATTTAGGACACTGCAAACCATTCATGAGGGTGACTATCATAACCCTACTTTCACGGTAATCATTAACAGTATTCTTCTATGCTGTTGTATTTGAGTTTTGGGATTTCTTTTTTGACTACTCTTATCACTTGATTTTAGTTAGCAATTTGCGCTTTCATGTTGTTTTGAAACCCAAATGAAAATAATAAGGGTCCTTTCCGGCTTTTTTGCATGAAATAAAAACTCCCATTCTTATTGGAAACTCAACCAAATTCAATGGAATGAAAAGTTCAAAGAAAAGAGGATAGAAGTTTTTGTCTCAATGAATATTTTTCTTCAGGTGTTATCATATATATATATATTTGCTTGGATGAAATTTATTTTGACTGTTAAAAAATAATGGAAAATTGGTTGAATGCAAACTTTTCATGACCTTCGGCTAATGTTAATGGAAAAATTAGGGAAAACTACTTTGTTCACCTTCTTTAAAAAGTAATTAATATTACAAGGCCACTTTAAAAATAAGAAATATCAGCTCTTAAGAGGAAAAATTATTGTCTACATCCCCTTTGCAGTGGAAGTAGGAATATGCATATATATATTTTCCATAACTCAGAGGTGCTGCATGTGGTTTCAACTACAGGAGAGTTTTACTTTATTCTTCTTCTTATGCATCCTTTCCAATCCAGCTTCCTTATCTCACTTCCTGACCCCAACTACCGGATTAAATAAAGACAGAAAAAGGGTGAAAAAGTTATATAAAGCCATTAGACTTGTATGCCAATTTTATGAAAAAGCAGTTCAATTTTGTATCTGAATAGAGTATTGCACCATGGCTGCAACTAGAGAGAACTATATTATTGAAAATAAAATTATTCTCTTTTTGAGTTCCTACATATTCATAATACTTCTCATGTATGAAAATTTATTCGACCAGTTGTTAGTAAACTTACAAAATAAAACCCCTGCTATATGATAAAAGGGGGATATGTCAGTGAATTCTGATATATTGATTCATATACAGAATAAACTTTTTTTTTTAAATAAAAACTGTTAATAGTTGAACATTTGGAAATCTTGGTAGAGATGATTTAAAAAATAAAAGTGGCCACCATGGATTAAGGTGGTTCATCATCAGCCCTTATGTTGTGAGTTTTTGACTTTAAGCTCATGTTTCCTCTTCTTGTTTTTTTTTCTTTGATAATTTTTTTTTTTTTTTTAACTAATAATGCTTACACGTGTTATTCCCTAAGCAGGGGCCAACTGTTGGTTGTCCAAGGGAACCATGGCATGATCTGCACTGTAAAGTTGATGGTCCAGCAGCATATGATGTTCTTACCAACTTTGAAGAGCGCTGGCTTAAAGCTTCAAAACCACATGGGATTAAAAAATTAAAAACTTCATATGATGATGCTTTGCTTAGGTTAGAAAGAATTCCTGACATCATTGGTGTGCTTGATGCTCCTTACCTAAGTGAGAATGATCCAGAGACTTGGCATACCCAGGTAAATTGAACTTTTATTTATGTTTGGTATTCGATATTGTGATGTGCTTTGGTTTTTGAAAATTCTGTGTCCATTTTGTTGGTTCTCCCACATAGGTTTTCCGTTCAATTGATTCAAATTCTGTGAAAGGCTTTCCAAAGGATCCAAAAGATGCTACAAGCAAGGTACCGTCCATTACTTATTCATTCACTTCTGTTGTTTGCTGCATTCTGAGTATCATTTCCCAGGATGAGTAATTAACTCCCACTGACATTCAACAGAACTTGGTATGTGGTAAAAATGTGCTGATTGATATGAGCATACATACAGCATATGTGAAGGCCATCCGATCTGCCCAACATTTCATTTATATTGAGAACCAGTACTTCCTCGGGTCATCATATAATTGGTCTCAATATAAAGACTTAGGTGAGGAACTATGACTTTTTTACATTAAGAGCATAATATGTTCTGTTTCTCAATGTAACACAGAAATTAGGACATGTTCTCATATGGACCACTGAAACAATGCATATTTGAGACTATCCGGGAAATCTTGATGATGGGGAATCCCTCTAAACATTTACTGGTGATTGGTAGCTCTTGCAGTTATGTAAAACATTGGCTTATTTTGATATGGACCTAATCCAGGGATCACCTCCATGGTAAGAGAACAGCTGTCTTATGATTTGTGTAACTTTTTCAAGTGTAGTTTTTAAAGCAACAAAAAGTGACTTCATCACAACAGCAGAACAGCTACATCACTGTGTGCCATTTTGCCAGTAAGTCCAGTGCACGAGAACTCAGAGAGTCAGGGTACAACCAAAAAAGGGGGGAAAATAAAACCTTTTGAAGTCTTTGACGAGTTAAGTCTGGAGGGAAGATGCCTTAATGGCACATTGCTGAGGTTTTTTTAATAGCAATGGCCCAGAAGTAGGGACTAGGGAGTGAAATATGCATCAAAACTCAAAAGTGGGTCACCGATGGTACGAGAAAATTACATGCTCCACAATGTGGGCCAGAATGATGTCACTGGCAAACCCAAGGTGGCTGCCATAAGAAGTTTCTAGCGGGAGTATAAAATGCCCCAGATGCAATTCGCTGTTGGTCTATGACAGATGCAGTGCCAAGATGAGAGACTACAAATCCAGTAAGTCGGAGAGAGAGACCTTGACAAATGTCATTTTGGGTTATGACATTATGGAACAGTTGAGAAGATTCATGTGACATGGCCAAACTTTTAAATAATTGGGCAGAGAGCTGTCCCATGGAGGGAAGACAGAGGTAAAGTGTTGGATCAAACAGGAAGACTGTTGACTGGGATGATCACTTAATTGGGAGAGTCCACTTTAAGGGCTATAAGGTGCTAAAGGTGCACTTGCTATCATAGTGTGGCCTCCATAACTAAGTCAAGACGTCTAGTAAGGAGTCTGGAATTGTGGGCTAAATGACCAACCTTGCGAGCTTGTTGAGGGAGTTTGTTTTGTGTGACATGACAGTTAGCAATGTGCTGGCTTCGAGCTGGCATGGACATGACATTTCACCCAACTTAATGTCATTATAAGGCAGTGGGTGAGTGATGGGTCGATTTTGGCACTGGAAACCCTGTGATATAGATTTGTTGCAACGTAAATTGTTTGGTCACTACTCACCAGACAATCCAGTTACATTGGGAGTCCAAATTAACTAGCTCACGATGACCCAACCCCAACACCCTCAATTTTGAAATTTGATTAATCAAGACCAATGATGCTCCAGACCTTGGAAACTAAAAAAGGGAGAAGTGAAGGTGTCTGCCCCTTGTGAAAAATTTAGGGTCACATTGTTTTATCTTGTACTCAAAGTGAGACACCACCTTACCTATCCCTTTGGATAATATCTCCAAAGGGAAATCCTTCCCTACACAATGGGAAACAGAACATCCAAATGGTCGCTTTTCCTGTTCTCCAGAGTCTCCTCATGCCAGCACTTTGTGCAACTCCCGCTGGCACTCTACTCCTAATCTGGTGAGCACACTCAAGAACAGTGCTCAAAACTCAAAAAACTGGGTATAGCCAATTTATGCAATCTGGGCCCAGTGAGCTCAGGTTCCAGGCTACTTGGACTAGAAGCCTGAATTTAATTATGGTGTTCTTACTCTTCAGTTCATTTGAGAAAATTGATTTTATCCAAACAACTGGTATTAGCTGGGAAAAACATTTTACCTAAAATTTTAAATCAACCCCATAAGCCAAATGACTACTTCAGTCTTGTGTAACCCGATGTGGTATTCGTGAGGATAAACTGCCTTAGAGAAATAACATGAGAATATCCTTGTGGCCATTTTATGGATCGCGAAGTGTATGTTGCACTTGGAGGACAGCCCAAAATGTTCAGTGTAGAACTTTGAGGGGACAAGTCTTGGACAGCATAAGAGAAAATTTAGCAACCTGGTACATTACACGCTGTAGGTGAGAGAGCGGCTTAAAAGTGGTTCTCTGTGTTCACTACCTCTCGCCATCTGACAAATTACTGCCCAGTGGCCATGTGCCATGTTGAGGGAAGGGCTCTTTTCCCAATTTAATTTCTTTTTATTTTGAAAGCACAAGTTTAAAAGCCAGTCCTTTGGAGGGGGAAGTTTCAAATTTGAGGGAGTTATAAGGTTACATGTACAGAATATCTATCCTTGGTCATGGAGGACTGGGAAGGGGTCTTGTGGAAGGGAGAGTTTGAATCAGAATTGAGGATATTTCTTTTGCAGTCTGTCGGTGCCTGTGGATGGAATTGAATGTGTCTCTTCAGAACTGAAGAAAAGTCAGTGTGCAAGGTAGCAAGAAAAGCTAAGAAAAGTTGGTGTCTTTTTGGTTGTCTGTGGTCCCGGAGTTTAGGTAATTTTTTTTCCATTTGGAACATTGAGATGAATATGTAAATGGGTAAAGGTTATCTAGCCTTGCAATCATATGGGGTCGAAGGGTTGGGTTTTTATTGTGGACATGGTCCTGTTGAGGACTGCTTCTAACTGTAAAACATCCTTTTTCTTTTTGTACAGGTTACTCTTGTGGATAATATCAATACAACTTAACTTTTCTCAATCAGACATGGACAGCAACCCCATACATTTTTCCATTCAGAGGACTGCTTGTCATCTATGGCCTAGACTAGCCACCTCATCCCTTCTGGCGGTGGAAGAATGAGGCCTTCCCCATTTGAATCAGCCTTACAGAATTTAATTACCCCCAAAAATTGACAGAAGTCCAGTTATACTGGACAGACATGGTTGATATTGGTCCAGTTGGATATAGACTTTGGAATAGCCCTGTTTTAAATAATGAGAAATATTTTCCAGTTGCAGTTGGCTGATTGTCTTTTATTTTCCAGTTGCAAATAGCTGTCCATCTCTCAATAGATTCTCTCCGTTTCCAGTTATGGAATGTTAGCTCCTTTAATCTTTTTACCTGGACTCTGCAAGTATTGATTATACCAACTTGTTATCATAATGTCGTTTTAGAAAGTCTTTGGAACTGCTGTAAAAGTTCTAAATGCCATCCTTTTGACATGGAGCTTCACTTGGAAGTGTTGATTTGAAACAGTGGTGAAGTTCAGCTCAATGACAATTACGCAAATCAGGGTACAAATCATGTGTGCACTTGTTTAATGTTAATAGATTAGTTATATCTGCTAGAATTTGTACCAAGATTAGTAGATAACTTTTTATTATATGATCCTTTTTGGTATATGTTAGTCTTATGATACGTAACTAGGTTAGCACTGGTCTCTTTTGCTACTATCGATCTTATTGAGTATCACATGACAGGATGAGAATTTGGTGATTATAACTAATTATGGTTTCACGTGTAGGTGCAAACAATTTAATACCAATGGAAATTGCTCTAAAAATTGCTAATAAAATCAGAGCAAATGAGAGATTCTCTGCCTACATAGTTATTCCAATGTGGCCAGAGGGTGTTCCAACGGGTACTGCTACACAAAGAATTCTCTTTTGGCAGGTAGGTTCCAACTACTATCTTAATGTCCATAATGTTCAGGAGCTATTATATTGTTTCAAATTCTTGGGCGTCAACGTTTTTTAGTTCTTTTGAAGTGCGTGGAAATGTATGCTATTTTGTGCAATGATACTGCTGACAATCTGTTAGTCATGTGGAGTTAGGTAAATTAGCCATCTCACGGTTGTAACATGACATTCTGAAACTGATGGTGGCAAGGGTCAACACACCATATACTGGTATCTTGACTGCCTTTTCTGGGAATCCATATATATATATATATATATATATATATATATATAGGGAAGGGATCTACACCCTCCCGTACTTGTATTGGCATGTTACACGCCAAGCCAATAGCTGACAGCGAAAAGGTGCATTCGGTGGGGTCACAATGAGTCATACGGAGAGTTGCGTCTTTAATTAAGAGAGAGGAGAGAGGCTGTGAGAGGGAAGTACACACTGTGAGTGTGTACTTCCATTTCCCATGCATATCTTGTTCTGAAAATTCAAAGCATGCAAATTACATGAGACTTAATAGGGGATGTAACAACTCAGGGGACGGAGTTGCCTCTAGAAAGCCAGTTTGCCTTACAACTTTGGCATGCTTTTATTAATAGCTAAACTCTGTCAAGCAACTTTTCTTTATATCTTAGAATACTGTTACAATCACTGAGCTTAATAAGCAAACTGGTCTTGTGTTTCTTTCTGAGGATTTTGAGGACAGAAATCTGAGTTCTGTCTATTCTATGCCACTTTTTTTTTTGGGTAAGTATCTATTCTATGCCACTTGTTTTCTTATTGAATGGAGGATTAAGAGGGACTCCAGAGAATTAATACACCATAACTTTCTTGAGGATAAAAGTCATGTCAACCCTCCAAGTTGTACCTAACTATTTGATTAGTTTTCGAAGTTCTTGGGGCCAACTTGACACCTAATACCTAGTTTTACCTTCAGTGTGAAACTGAGGTGAATCAGTTATCAATTTGCTAATGTCAACATATAACTTGCTACAAAAAATTATGGTTGCATCTTCTAGTTAGTGTAACTCAGTTTTCCTTTAAAATCTTCTACTGCTGGTTAGTAGTGTTGCTGAATGGTTGCATCTTTTAATAAGTGACTAACTCAGTTTTGTGTCAACATATGTCTGGGTTCCTTCTTTACGGTCTCTCTGGTGAAAGTCAATTTCAGTGCTTTTGGTTGTAATGCAAATTTTTGTGGGTCATTTGTTTTTCCCTTACTGGGTAATCGTTTGCCTATAATGACTATTTTCCATTTTTTATAGAAATACAAAGGCAAAATTTTCAACTCCCATCTTTTTATGTTGTGGTCCCCAAATGTTTTTCATACCACCTACATCAACTTTACTTCCAAGTTCCAACCAAATACCCAATTGAAGTTTTTTCTTTTATATTAGCATTTTCATTTCACTGTACCAACTCAAGTATTATTTTACTTTACTTAATATCTAACAAAAGGGTCGCAAGACACCAATTTGAGAATGAGCAATAGAATTTACTTGGGGTTTGACATTTTATCACACAAAATGTGCTTTGACCTTTTATCTCATAATCTTGAAACCTGGTTGTTGAAGTCCAACAGTGAAATTTGCAGCTTGTTCACCTCAATCATGTCAACCCGCATCATCATCCTTATCAATACTAGTTATGTAACCCAATTTGATGCCATGAGTGAAGGGAACCTAAAGTTCTTTCATTTTAAATCGCTTCCTTATTCATTTTCAAGTTGCTTTACAAAATGCAGTTGTCATTATTTGCAAGAAAATTGATGGAAGTCATATGAACTAGCAAGTTGATGTGTGAGGTATGTTATAGGATAAATACTACATGGTCATTTAACTGGAGTTTTTGGTGCAGAATAAAACAATGCAAATGATGTATGAAACGATTTACAGTGCTTTGGAGGAGGTTGGGCTTGAGCAGACTTATACACCAGAAGACTATTTGAATTTCTTCTGCCTTGGCAATCGTGAGGCTATAGATGAGAATGAGATCCAAGCTATACCAAGCGCAACTGCAGCAAACGCTCCTCAGGTATATATATCGTTATCTCTTAAACAACATTCCACTTTTTTTAAGTAAAAAAAAAAAAAAAATTCCACTTTTTTTTTTGGGGGGAGAGGGGGTGAAAGGGAACAATGGTGGGGGCAGTTAGAAACAATTTTTATTGACAAAGGGGTATCAGAAATTCTTAAAATACAAAACCAGAATATTCTCACTTTCTCTTCTCTCCCACCTATCATCTTATCGTTACTTTAATTGTCTAAGCTTATTAATTACATTTTCACAATTGTAGATTTTTTTTTTATTTAAATGTATCTTTTTGCTGATGGTTCACTTACCTTATTGCTTATGCCTCTTGGTATATCAGTCTTGCAATTTTCTTCTTTAATCTGACTCAAATGCTCGTAAATTTGGGAATGTAGGTACTTTGCCAGAAAAGTCGACGCTTTATGATCTACGTTCATTCAAAAGGCATGATAGTGGATGATGAGTATGTCATATTGGGGTCTGCAAACATCAACCAGCGATCCTTGGAAGGCACAAGAGACACAGAGATTGCAATGGGTGCCTATCAGCCTTTGTATACATGGGCAAGAAAAGGATCTAGTCCATGTGGACAGGTAAGCTTATTCAGATATGCGAGTCTTGTTCTGATACCGGCAGCATACCAGAATCTCAAAATGTAACCTATCTTTATCTAATGTTGATTCTCTTGAAGCATGTATACTTGACTTACTATTGGTATGTTTTGTGTCTTTCTATAGATTTATGGGTATAGGATGTCTCTGTGGGCAGAGCACATTGGAGCTCTTGAAGACTGTTTTAAACAACCAGAGAGCCTTGAATGTGTTAGGCGGGTTAAGTCCCTTGGGGAGCATAACTGGAGACAATTTGCCGACGATGAAGTAACAGAGATGAGGGGACACCTCATGAAGTACCCAGTTGAAGTTGACCCAAAGGGCAACGTGAAGCCTCTTCGTGGATGTGAAAGTTTCCCAGATGTGGGAGGGACCATAGTGGGAACCTTTTTTGCCATTCAAGAAAATCTTACCATCTAATCCACTGATCAATCCATGATCACGGCAACCAACCTCCCAGAGTCCACAGCTATCTTCAATTTAAGCTCTGCAGAATGCAGCAGAGGCCAATCAAGCTAACGTTTGCCAGATTCCACATATGGATAGGATCTGAGTTGTAAGATTAGTGAAATTCATGCAGTTGTTCTTCTGCACTGTAAATTATGCACTCGATTCCACTCCATTATTTGTTGTCACAAGTTATGTCTATAATGCGAAACCCACTCTGAAGAAGGATTGCGATTAGTCGAGTTTTAGAGATAATTATTGTATATTTGTGTCCATTGGGTAATAGAAGGATTAAATTCTTTGCAATAGAAAATTAAATTGTCAAAAGTATAATTAAAAGGAGCAGAGGGCAATTCCCCTTACCCATAGGGTTGGCTACCTAATAATGCCTCTTAATGGGATTTCTATTCTATTTTCATTTTCTGAATTGGTGCAAGTTGCAATGTCGCTTGCTTTGAGTGAATTTTCATCTTTTTTTCAAACCTTTGTGATCTCCAGGTTGTGCCTTCAGAGACACCCGTCTCTTCACGATCCATTTCTTCCATCCGTATTCGTCTAGTCTTTTGTTGGGTAGAGAGTTGATAAACAGGCCAAGAATTTTAATGGTTTTGGAGGGAACTGATCGCTATTGTAGATGCTGTGATTCAATCACGCACGAACGAATCATCATCTTAACGTATTTACAGACGAGTACAATCAGGAGAAAACCGATTTGAATTGGTGAAATTTGTTTTGGGTGGAATTAATCTGTGCTACCACAGTTGTCGACTTTTCATCATTTTCAGGTTCAGAATTTCTTCACATCCGCCGAATCAAAGGCGTTTATCAGCACTGCAGAATCCATTGATTTCGTCCACGAAGGGAGCTTGGGCCCGGCGAAAGGAGGAAGCTTACCGAGACAACGACCGTATTTCTGTCATTGACCATGTTCTTGCTGAAACTATAAGGGAGTCGGACCTCCAGAATATCTATTCTGACATTAAAATCCGGAGGAAAGCTGCTGTGGGTTTATATCCAAATATCAGATTCTACAGGTAGATTGGATCTTTTCTTTGATTAACTGCTTCGTTCTTTCAAAACCTAGATTGGAATTCGCACACGATTGACTAGTTTTTGAACTCCTTATAGAGAACTAAATCCTTAAATGAAACTGAATTGCTAAATCAATTTCAAATTATATTGCACGATTATAAATTGGGTTTGGATCACTTGTTTAAGAACTAACCTTTATGTTCAATTTGTCGAACTATGCCTATGTAACATTTTCAGTTCCCTCTACTTACCCAAAAAAAAAAAAGAAAAAAAAAGAAGACATTTTCAGTTCCCTCTGTCAGCGAGGGTTGAACCAGCAACCTTACGATTGCTTTCAGTGAATTATCCTGTTAAGTCAATGCGTCAGCAACTTGAGGTCCCTTGAAAATGCTCTCTTCTTCCTAAGTACAACTAATTGCTGGTGATTCGGGTACAAGGAGGGCCACCGCTTTGGGAGGCATATTGATGGAAGTGTTGATCTTGCAGATGGGTGTCGTGCTTATTATACATTATTAATGTATCTTAATGGTGGTGACAAAGTCAATAGTCATCTTGGCTGCAATCAGGATTCTTCTGAGTTACTAGTTGGAGAAGAGATTGTCTTTTATGATTCCAGACTAGGCATTGTGGCTGAGGTAAATATTTTGTGTCATTCCTTCAAATTTATCATTGTTGCACGAGGATTGCACTTTGCCCATTATTCAGTTGCTAAACAGCATCTTGGGGGCGAGATCTGCTTTCTAAAGGTGATATTTTCCATTGAAAGGTTGCTCCTGTTGAAGGGATGGCACTACTTCACATTCATGGCAATAAGTGTATGCTACATGAAGCCCAAAACGTTACAAAAGGCGTCAAATACGTCTTACGATCAGATGTAGCTTTTGCTTGACAATTGTTGGAGCTTTGACAATCAAGCAAGATAACCGCTTATTCACTTAAAGTTTCTTTCACAACATATATTTCTGATTTTCTTGTTTCTCCTGGTAAGCCAGCTTGATGACCATTTCATTTCTTATTTCCACTACTATTGTTTTATTAGCGCATCCATTTGGTGGGCACACATAGCTACCATTGCTGTAACTATTATCCTTCTGATAAGTAAGCTGGAAATCATTGATCTCAAAGTTTACAAAAACTAGCAGCATTTAATAGAATATTTGAGAAACATGGAATCAACCCATTTCTTATACATGTATTTATCAAAGAAGCAGTTGTTATTATTGTGAATTATGAATTAACTTGTAGCTTCAAGCTGTAAAAACCATGATTTCTGCAGCTGCACTGTTTGAACCATAATACTGATATCAACAACCAGATGTCTAAGGTTTGCTCTCAACATTTCTAACTTCACTCTCAGTTCTCAGCAGTACACGTTGGAACTCCAAGCTCCCTTTGTCTTCTTTAGTTCTTTTTTTGTTTCTTTCTTCTGTTCCAACTTCAGGGCTACTTAAATAGCGCAACTTTAGTGAAGCCTCTTCTTGGTTAGTGTCTTCAAAACTTTTCCACTGAGGGATAGGAGTGGTAAAGTAAAAGTAAAACTGCTTCGAAACTTGCTTTTGAGGAAGGTAATTACATTGACTACTAGTTGTAAGCTTACACGGTACTGAAAGTTGCACATTGATCTGTATGATTCAGTTGGATCTGACTTGGAATTTGAATAGCTGATTGTCCATAATTTTTATTGGCTACCAAATTGATGTCATTAAAAAAAGGTGCAGATTGAGGTATAGGAACGCTGTTGTCTACGCATCACGACTCACAAAGGGAACCTTTGTGTTCCCCAGTGATAAGAGAAATCCTTGTTAGACAGACACGAACACATATGAATGCACAAGCATAATGACAGATAATAGTGGAAAGTGACTGGAATTTATACTGTTATCTTGGCCAATGTGAATTCGAGGGTTTGCAGATGTCATGGAATTATGAGTGGACAGAGTGAGATCTGATTTATTCATTTATTTATTTAGGTAGTCTTGGGTATTCATTTGATGTTCCATCCTTTAGTCACAACTGATAAAATCACAATGCAGTGGAAGTTTTGATGCTATATACGAAGAGCTCAACCTTGAACCTGCTTTATGAGGTTGTTTTAGCCAGTAATATGGAGGTATAATATTATGTTAATGAAATTAACTTGGTGCCTGTTGTTTCTGCCGTCCCAAAAAGTGGGAAGAAGAAAGCTTACTGTTTGAAAACTCCTTGGTTTCTGTATGTGGAAGAATAAGGATGTGTAGTTTGTCTATGATAGCTATTTTATACTGTAAACTGCCGCTACCTTGAATTGTATCTGGAACTAAAGCTTAATTACTTTACAAGATTACCATTTTCCAATGCAGTTCAACAACAACAACAATATAACCTTATTCCACCTAAATGGGATTTGTTCTAATGTTAATATTAGATTTATTTTGCATCCATATTTGCATCTTGGGATTTCTAATGAGGCATACTATCTACCTAACCACCAACCAACTGCTGGAATGGCAGGTTGCTCAAAAGGGAAGTACTATGCAGTTGATGTCCCAAATATCGAACTTGACTATACAAATCCAATTTTTATCTGGTGTTAACAGCTACATATGTATACTCATTGATCCAAACCTTCTTCCAGAGTCAGTACTCTTATTTATGTTCTTTATCGTAATAATTATATTGATTATATCTTGTTGTTCCTTATGCATTGTGATTCAGGATTTATGAAGCATTTGTATCATTGGAGAAAGGCAGATGAAAAACCCTACATCATAGCCAAACTGTTTAATTATTATTTGAACTATTCCAAGAGAAGGCTGGAGACTCAGTGCAGCTCCAGTTGGAAAATGTCAACCAAAATCGACAAAATATACTGCAGCAAAGTTATGCTATCGTATAGGCCCCTTGCGTTTCTTTCTGACGCAGAAAAAGGATCTTTATGTTTAGATACTTCCCTCTGCTGTATTTCTTCAATCAACATAACTAGTACCAAATTAACCATCATTACATTGTGTTCCTTTCATATGTAGCCTTGGGATCTATGAGCAACGTCTTATGGTTATTGATTGTAAATCGACATGTAATCTTTATGTTCCCTCATATTTCAGGTGAAATGTAGCTTTTAGTGTCTAATTGAAGTAGCAAATTACTGTTGCTGATGATCGACATTTGATCAATGAAAATCACTATAGCAAAATATGGTAGAGCTGATGATCCAACAATGGATTAAATTTGAACACAGTAGGATGCAGTTTGTTATCATCAAACTATTATTTATTTTGTTAAACAAATACAAAGAAAGCTACAAAAAGGACATTAGTGCCCAAATATCAACACTATTCCAAGGGAAGAGGTTTATTATTATTATTATTATTATTATTATTTTGGTTTTGGGGGTCGCCATGAATGGAGGTCTGAAAAAAATTTGGTCATTCTATTCCATAAAAATGTTTTTTTTGGGGGGTCATTATAGAATCTAGGTTCAGTCTGAAATGGAATAATATAGAAGGAAAAGAGTTCCTCATGTTGCCAATGTGTGTGTGTGTGTGTGTGTGTGTGGAGAGGAGAGGGGGTAGGGGGTTTACAAGGTCAAGGAAGGGAAAGAAAATGTTTGAAAAGAGAATATGAATTATATAAAAGGGCTAGGGAAGAATCCTCACATGTGTTACCCTCATTCCTGCTTTGCCTTTGCCAAAATCGCCCGTGCAGGCCTTGGTGAATCGGTGTCTGCACGGGACCAGAAAGACCTGGATCTTTATAATCTTCATCCTCACACAGGCGCTGTGGGGATTTTTCCCCAATAGATAATAATATGCGTAAAGAGTGGATGCCCAAATTTGTCGAAGGACATATTATATGAAATTGAAATTTTGTAAATGGGGGGGGGGGGGGGGGGGGCCCCCCCCCCCCCTCTGGTGGGGCCCCCCCCCTTTTTTGAAAAAGGAAGGAATCAACAAATCGCCGCAAAGGGGGGGCCCGACCGAAACTCCTGCTTGATCTGTTTTGAAACCCCAATCCTTAGGTTAATAAATCTAATCTGAATATGTGAAAAATCAGTACCTATCAAAAGGGTGAATAGAACAAAGGAGTTGCATGATTATACATGGAAGGGTATTGTATTAAATTGAAGGTAAATGATTAAATTTGAGACTGAACCTTAACACATGACCTATTCAAACCATTTCCCATTTATCAGTCAGATTTGATATATCTTCTACATGGAAAATCCAGCTGTAGTCATTAAGCTACATAGAAAATCCAAGTGCGTCCATTAAAGAGATTCTTTCCTAATAGGTTATTTAGGAAAACTTTTACAATAACATTTGGTTAAAATACTCTGTTAAAAATGACAAAAGATTCTCATATATGAGCTTATAAGTTTTAGATTATTTTGGATACAATTTTTCCTTTCCCAATTGCCTTGCCTCAACCCACCACCCAATATAAGGCTGAGAGTCTGAGACATTCCATTGAAATGCAAGAAACGTAATGATTTTTCTGATTAAAATTGCAGATATCTTGTCCATGTATATTCACTTCCTTGCTCATTTTAGCATACTTCCATACAATGGGGAGCCACTGTGCTTCAATTGGTTACCTTTTCCCTAACAAAATTTTTAAGAACCTCACATGCATTATTTTTATATCACCAGTGTTTTGAAATGAAACACATAAAAAGGAAAGAGGGGCGAAGAATTCTCAATTTTGGATTGCAATACTAGCTTGCCCCAACTACAAGTTTTCACTGTCACCTTTACATTGACGTGTTCTTCTCTATCCATTATGCAGAACCCTTGTCCATATACCTTTATGCAAATTTTGCACTTTTGCAGAATGGGGACCAAAAAGATGCAAGGATAGAAGGACCATTTTCATTCATCATAAGAGGTGTATAATACCATCTAGTTTTTATCCAAAAAATATTAATAATACCATCTATTCCAAATTCTTATCAATCACCAGGGATTTTTTCAGCAGCAGCGACATTAACAAGCTTTGCACGACCAGTCCTCGGGTCTACCTCCACTCGCAAACCAAGTGCTGCAAATTCAGGCACATCAACAGACCCTTGCACCTCCAATTGTGCAACTTCCCGTTGATTTTCTATATTTCCTTCCAATAAGCTCCTCATTGTCCAAATACCCCATTCCCTCAAGAAAGGGTTCTCTTCATCAATAACACACTGCTGCAATAATAGAAGAATCCCATTCTTCTGCCTAATTTTATCTTGTACATGTTTCTTACGATATGAACAATTCCCAATCACACCAACAATATCTCTACGAAATCCTTTGTAGGGACAGAGCTTGAGCAAGTTAGAAGAGATGTATCCTTCACCATTTTCACTGCTCATGGACTTCTTGATTATCACGGGCGGCCCAAGGTCACGAAGCAAATCTAACATGAGTTCTATAAGTCCTGATGCCAGTAAAACATCAGCTGAGTTATCCTTCTCGGAACTCCTCATCTCATCCTGTGCACAAATATCCCTCAGAATGGTAAGTGAGTACCCAAGAACGTCGATTGCAGCAGAACCCGTTGGAAATCCAGACTTGGCCTTCGAGACCCAATCGAGAATCCCAACTGCTCTCTTCAGTATTCCAAGAACACAAAGGGCGAAATCATTGGAAACAGAAATTTCAGCCAATTTCTTGTTCAAACATTCTCCAAGGGTACTCAAGAGAAAAGCTTGTTCCATTGTAAAATGGTTATCTCCACATTTAACATTGCAACCGTTGTTGCCAATATCAAGTAGGCTTAATTCAGAGAACAACTGAGGGAAGTGGGACTCTTCAAAGCAAATGCTAGAAAGAAGCAGCTTAAACCAATCTTCGTGGAACCCAACTAGTAAGACAAAACAGAAACGCAGAAGATTAAAATATAATTTGACAAAAAAAGACAAGTTTTGGATGAATCAACAAGGGTGTATGGTTCTGGATTTAGGGTTTATTTTGTTATCAAGTATGAATATAAAACTTGTAATAAACATTAAGAAGTGGAAATAAAAGACAACTTTAAAGAGAAAGCAAACCTGTTGAAGCAGTCCTGACAATCTCGGCGAGGATATGTAAACCTCGGACCCCAGAAAGCTCCCCAATTCGTTCATGGTTTCCTTTAGAGCAAGTATATATGATCATACACAAAGGGTCAGATACTTCAACCATACGAATTCTCGCAATCTGCAAAAACCCTACCGGAAAATGCCAATTCCAAACGGCAGAACGATGTTCCTCTCCGGCCAAAGAAACATTCCCCAGAACCTGCAATCCAGCTCGAACAATGGAATAATCGGAATCAAAACCTAAACCCACAGATTCGAAAGCCATCGCGACAACTTCAATCCCATTCTCTCGGACAAAAGAGTTCTGGTTGGAAATTTCGCCTGCGCAAAGATTTCGTAGGAGTCTGAGAGACGAGAAAAGAAGATAACGAGCCGAAGAAGAAGAAGAGGAAGAGAGAAATCGGGAAAGTTGAAGGACAGTTGGTAGAACATGCATGGAAGCTAGGTCAGAACGGCCATAGTAAGTTCGAGAGGTTTCTGTAAGAAGTTCTAGGGCTTCCTCTAAACTTGACGAGTTTGCAGCAGCGAGTAACCGTTCGAAAACGTTTTCGGGGACGGTGAACTCCGATGAACTCCTGCTCTCCATTACAAAAGCGAAACAGTTTCCGAGTTCAGTTTTTCAGCTAGAAATGCAAAACACAACAATGCAAACCCGAAACAGAAGGCTGACGCTGAGTAGAGTAACGGCACCGAGCTTTTTTCACTTTCTGGTTTCTGGGCAGTCAGACATGTTCGACTTCAAGCATTTTCCCTTTCTCACCTTTATTTTTTGGGTAAAGCTTTCTCATCTTTTACATTCCAGCGAAACAAAAAAAGCTTTATGTTCTAAACTATCCTGCACTGTCCACTATGGAATCATTTGAATAGGTGGGACCCAGAAGCACTCCACACGGCAACGAATCTGCTTCTCTTCTCCGATGGAATGATTACAGTCACCCTGGACCCTGGGGGCAATGCCACGTCACCTATCTGAAACGGCTCGAACCTCCCAAGCCATCCCACGAAGGAATCTTTGCTGGCTTACACTTGCACCACATCAATCACATCATGGAAACGTGGAAGTAATTTTTTCTTTATTATTATTTATTAATAGATAGGAATCGTTTATGCTATGTTTTTTTTTTTTTGGTAGAGGCTTATGGTACGTTTAAAAGTTGGGAAAAAGAAAATAAATTACATAGACACTCCCTCTACTGTAGTGAAATTACACAGCACTATTCTGTTTTTTCAAAAGTTACACAAAATACCTCTATAACAATGCTATTATACAATATCACCCACACCGTTACTTTCAACTTAACGGTAGAGGCTCAATTTTTTTTTGAGACAAAAATACCCTTAATTTTTTTTGCTTTCCATATGATTTCTTTGCTTTTAATTTTGTTTTCTTCCATCGATTGGCTCCAATCTGATAAGTTAGATCCAACCCAAATGAAAGGGAAAACAAAGGAGTACCAGAGAGGATGTTCCCTCCTCACCTCCTGGTTTTGTAACCATGAGTTCCAAATTGATAACACACCAAAAAAAAAAAAAAGGGGGAATCTATCTCTGCCTTCCCTAGATCTAGGAATCTTGAGCTCCAAATTGATAACACATCAGAAAAAAAGAAGGGAGAATCTATCTTTGCCTTCCCTGGATCTGGGAATCTAGATGAATGGTTTTCCAAGAAACCATTCAGAAATACATCCGTTGATTTGAAGCTCTTCCCTTCCCTCAGAAATATCGGCAACGATGAACTTGCTGTCTTTAATGCCAAATTCTTCCAGCAATTTCGAAATCTTTTAAAGAAAGATTTTCTGATCGTGATGAAGTACGCTTGAACGACTTCGAAAGATTATCAGCTTGGCGTCGAGGTACGATCGACTAATTTCTTCCATTTTTTCTTCTTCTTTGCTTTTCGAATTGATTGTCTGGTTGATCCGCTCGCTTAATCCATGAAGAATTAATCAGATCCTGCTGGTTCAAAATCTCAGGTGAGTCGAGCTTTGAGGGAAAACAAGAAAATCGTATTTACAGGACATTCATCTGGAAGTCCCATGGCTATATTTGCTACTATGTGGTTTCTCCAGCAAAACTGGATTCCTGCTTTCTGTGTGACTTTTGGGTCTCCCCTCGTCAACGACCAGATATTTGGTCATGCCCTCCAGCGAGAAAACTGGGCTGACTACTTTGTACATTTCGTCATGAGAAAACCTTGAGAAGAAAACGGAAGTGAAGAGAAGAAAGAGAAATATAGTTTTTTTTTTTTTTTTTAAACCTTTTAGTCATTTTACCCATAGTAAGGGTATTTTTGTCTCAAAAAAAATTGAACCATCTGCCGTTAAGTTGAAAGTAACGGTAGGGGT
The DNA here is from genome assembly GCA_028583415.1 of Protea cynaroides. NCBI lineage: Eukaryota > Viridiplantae > Streptophyta > Magnoliopsida > Proteales > Proteaceae > Protea > Protea cynaroides. The sequence goes on from CM053276.1 coordinate 135,310,056, forward strand.
GAGATTGTATGATAGCATTGTTAGAGGGGTATTCTGTGTAACTTTTGAAAAAACAGGATAGTTCTGTTAATTTCACAACAGTAGAGAGGATGTCTGTGTAATTTACCCAAAAAATTATTAATTTATATGTGATTTTTCTCTTGCATCTTCTCCCACAGATCCAGGAACTGAATCCTCTCCCGCGGCAGGTGATTCCTGCCGCTGATCCAAGGACTGGGGATCAGTCGGCCCCGCCTACCAATACATTGGGAGGTGGGTTGGCTGAAATCCCGCCCTTGGCCGGCGGCAGGTGGGCGGGAGAGGATTTTTATACCACAGATCCAAGGCTCATCGCATTACGGCTCTGTCAGCAAGATGTGGCCATGGTCTCAATTAGGGCAGATTTATTCTTAAAAAAAATTCTAGGCTTGAGAAAAAAAAAACTTGGCAATCCGATCGATTAGGAATTTCTGTATAAATGTCTGTAAATGTTCTTCTTTGATCAATACAGAACCTGAATTTTTCTTCTTTAATATTCCTTGTTAGGGGGGAAAAATATCACCCAATGGAAATCTTACACGTGTCAAGCTTCACCTTCGGAGTCGACTGTTCGGAGTATCTTGCGCTCGGCTTATGAGGCATTTGGTATCTTACGTCCGGCCTCTCATGCGCCCGGCATGTCGCACTCGTCCTATGCCGTCTAGTTATCATCATTTATGGTAGCGGTCGGAGTCATAGTCCTACCCGGCTACGTTTTTCAGTCGGTAGTCAGAGTCCTAATGTGATTATGCTACGTCCGAGGAGTTCTTCTCCCAGTTTGATACGACGCCGACTATCGCGGTCCGTGATTACTTATATGTTGACATGTGTCAGTCCCAGAGCTGACCGACCTAGCTTCCTTGGCTGAGGTCTCTTACTCCTACTCGGAGTCTACCACACGGGTGTCCCTCAGAGCGACACGTGGTAATCCTATTGGCAATCTACTCCCCTGAGTCCTGGTACCTCCATGTTTTTTCCCAATCTATAAGTAGAGGACAATCCCTTAAGGTAATCTCAGTTACTAATTCACAGTCTCTCTCTCATTTATCATTCTCGCACGCTCAAACTCTCTCATCATCCCACACTCTTTAAACCGGAGATAGCTCTCTGCTATCTTTTGACTGTTTACATTGGGAATCTGACTTAGGTATTAAAGTATATTCGGGGCTTAGGTGCCCAACTCCCTTGTCTCATCTCTGTGATTGTAGGTAGCTCAGAGCGCAGATTGACGAGCGATTTCCAACCGTAACACTCCCCATTTCTTGTAGTCCTTACTCCATATTGGGCATTGATCAACCGAAATTTCAAAGGTAAATAACCAACCTACGTAGATAAAAAGAAAGAGAAGATATTGATAAAAAAAAAAAAAAAACCCCAAGATTCTTACTTCAGATAATTCAAATTAATCACAATAATATATAACCATTGAAGCAGAAACAAGATGTTACTTAGGAAAGAAAGAAAGAATCAATTCATGTGGCTGAAAGTCTGAAACCTTGAAACACTTACCTTGTACCTTGATTAAGGAATGGGCATCCAGAATGGGCATCCAAAACGTGGAATTTACAATGTTAGATGATTATTGAGTGAACTTCCTCTCCAACTGGGATTCCGAGTAACAAAAAAACCATCGGCTAAGTTTGCGAAAGGGTAATTTCACTTGGGCGACGAGAAGGGGAATTTTACTTGGGCGACGAGACAACCAATTTCTCCGGTTGGATTTGGTCGACTTCGATGAAAAGAATCAAAAGGAAATCACAAAAGAAAAAAGAGAAGAAATAAAAAAAAAATGAAGTTTCAGAAGATGAAATCAAAGAAAAAAACACTAGGGAGGTAGATGTAATGGGATTAGTTTGATCATTAGAAAATTATTGTTCATAAACCGTCAGCATCTAATATATTATACCTTACGATGTGGATTTAATTGTAATTTGATAGTCAGTGTAGAAAAGGTATTAGTAATTATTTGAAACATTTAAGAGAAAATTTGAACAAAGAGGTAGCTGTAATTTTTGGATCCGCATCCTCTCCTCCTACAAAGGGAGGATAGGGAAACCCCCATCTCGGATGGTCGACACGTGGCTCTCGGGAGAATCCGAGCCTCATGTTCGAGCAGACACCAGAGCCGACAAGGGGTGTCAGCTCAGACGTGGGGCTAGGATTCTCCTGAGAGTCACGCGTCGGCCATCCGAAGGGGGTGTCCCCGTCCTCCCAATGGTTGGAAGGAGAGGATTTGAATCCCTATACCCTTTCACCCTTAGCATCTTTTTGGATTTGTTCATTACTCTTTTGTGCGACGTGACCAACTTCGTATGGGTTGAAATTTGACATTTGAGTTGGGGAGTGTAGTCAATCAATTGAATTGAGGACTTCTTGTTCGTGATAAATAACAAATAAAAGCTCTGGTATTGTAATTTTTAGGTTAAATTACATAGACAATACCTCTTTTACTGTAGTGAAACTACACAGAATTATCCTATTTTTATAAAAGTTACACAAAATACCCCTCTAATAACGCTATCATACAATCTCACTTACATCATTATTTTCAACTTAACGACAGATGATCAAATTTTGTTTTAAACAAAAATACCTTTATCAAGTGTAAAATGACATAAAAGGTTTATTCTTTTTAGATGCTAAAAAAGCTTTTTTACCCTCAAAACTTTTCAATTTCATTTTTGTATTTTTTTTGTGATTTTCTTTATTTTATTTTTTATTTTCAAAAATACACTTAGTAAGGATATTTTTGTCTTAAAAACCTTCTATCGTTAAGTTGAAAGTAACGATGTGAGTGAGATTGTATGATAGCATTGTTAGAGGAGTATTCTGTGTAGTTTTCATAAAAACAGAATAATTCTGAGTAATTTCACTACAATATAAGGGATATATGTGTAATTTACCCTAATTTTTAATTATACGAGAAGACATGAGAAAAAAATATAATATATGTCTGACTTATGGCTTTTTTTTTTTCTCAAAAATAATATTATAGTGCTTTTTTTTTCTGATAAAGAATATTATCATGTTTTGACCATCATGTAATTATTTTCTCTATTTATTTATATCTGAACGTTTGAAAAAGTAAAGGCTGGCTCAACATACCACCATTTTCAAATTATTCTCCCTCACTTATTTCTTATTAAAGTTGGACCATTCTTTTCTTTTCTTTTCTTTTTTTTTTTTTTTTTCCTTTTAGCTTGAAATATACCTGCTGGAATTATTTTGTACTCTATCTTCATCTTCTCCAAATTTACTAATGTATGTGGTGAGTATAAAATAAAAAATATTAATCTTCAGGAGAGGGCTATTAGTTATTATATATTAATAACCTGCCATGCATGTGGTAAAATTTGGATGGACCCTTGTGATAAGAAGCCTACATCTGCACAATATTCAACCACAAAGGCTAAACAAAGTGCTTCAAAGTTCAAACACAATTACAAAAATGCTATTGGATATTCTACTTTGGTGGCACTTCTGTTTTGTTATTTTTCAAATTTATACTAGAATCTATGGCATTTCCCCATGTACTGATTTTGCCAATAGGATAGGTATGTAAAAAGAAAAAAAGTGAAATTCATTCATTATATTAATATGTGCCATGAAGAAAAAGTTTATCCCTTAAACCCCTAGGTCCCTACAACCTACTGGTAAAGAGGGGGAAAGTGCTCCATACCTTAGTAGTGGCATCTAGACTGATGAGTGCTCGTGTAAGTCTAAGACGTTGTTTGGTCGATTCTCCCATATCCATTAGGTGTTTTGTATGCATTCAATTTTCTAATTTCTCCCCTAACCTATGGGCACTCATTTTCGGGTTTGAAAAAAAAAAACAGAAAAAGAAAAGAAAAGAAAAATGTCACACAGTACAAAAAATGATATAGTTAGATATCCATGTGTGGAGTATTTCATAAACCAAAATATACGAGTACTTTAATGAAAAAGACAAAAACAAAATCAAAGTAGACATAAGAAAATATAAAGTTGTTAGTGAAAAGCAGGCATAGTGTTTGTTCTAGATATTCTTATTTAGGTTCCATTTATCTTTTAATGTAAAATATTCATAACACATTTGAAAATACTATGTTTTATATATATTTAGATCACAATATCAATTATAAAGATAATGCAAAATTTAAAACCAATTGTTCTATATGATATTTTTCATGTAATTTATTTTTATATTTTTCTTTATGGATTCAAGATGGTTGGTTGGCACGGACAAGGTTCGCGGATAACTTTTAATTAAAAACATTTTAGACCAATAATGATGACTTTGATGGTAGTTTGGACATTCTTTTTTATAGAGGGTTAGAATAAAAAATTATATTTGATTGGCATATATCACACAAAGATTCCAATGAATTTTTTATCTATTAATATTTATGCCCGTAACGTGTATCACTTTCTAAAACAATTGTTCTGGCTAACTCCATAAACTTACGTAAACATGTAGAACTATTTTATTGACAAACATAATTTCCAATTCAACCTTGGGTGTGAAATTTGTACTTTAGCAAGTGTTAGAATTTTTCTTTAATGACACGCTTAGAGACTTAGAGTTGACCAAATATTTAAGTATTTAACGGATCAACTTAAGGAAACACAGTCCAAAGGAATCACCCTCCGTATTAAGATCACGATCATGATATGTTTATATTTAATCTAAGAAAACTATTTGATTACTTATTTCTGAATTATTCTTTACCAATCTTAAGGGTTTCTAAAGGAGCAGCGATGTAGTAATTGAATTATATTGGATATTATATTGTGTCAATGATCACGGAAGAGGTTACGAATCCAACCAAAGACATCCATCCAAATTGGTATTACGGGTTCAATCGATAGTGATGATTTTGGAAAGGAAAAAGGAAGTGAAAAGGGCAAATCTATCCAGAGAAATGAAAGGTGAAAATGAAACATTGTTTTGTTTTATTGGATATATTAGTAATAACCAAACTCAAAACTACATGGTTTGGTTGACGTAAAGATTTTTTTTTTTGGATGAAAGATTAACATAAAATATTAAATGAATAGATTTTTTTTTGGTAAAGAGAAAATTTATTTATTGAAATGAAAGGAAATGGTGGAGACTTCATCACAACACATACAATGACTCTAGTGGAGACCGGTCAAAATGATGGATTTATATCGTCTTCTTCCAGTGGTTTTGGGAGGACGTGGCAACCCAGTTTGGATGGCCAACACGTGGTTCTCAGGTGAATCCAAGACCCACGTTCGAGCCGACACTCCCTGTCGGCTTGGCTTGTCAACTGGATGTCGGCTCGAACATGGATCTCGGATTCACCGAGAGCTATGTGTTGGCCATTCAGATTGAGTTACCACTGTTCTCCCAAAACCATTGAGAAGAGAGAATACAGATCTCAAAATGATATCCCCCCGTCAATGACATCGACTTCCTAGCTAAGGTGTAAACTATATTGTTAACAATCCTAGGAATATCCACAAAAGATACTGAAATACATATGGAAACCAGAGATTTGATATCCTCTCTCTGATGGGAGTTACCTCACTGGGACAGGGGCAAGGAGTTTTGCTCAGCCAATGAATGATGTCATCACAGTCAGCTTCCAATGAATGTAACAAGATAGTTTTTCCAATTTATCCCTGTCACGAGTCACGATCACGATTGTCAGAAAATACATCTGAGCAGGAAAAAACCAAGACCTTAAGTAAGCAACAAAAAATGCCACTCCAAACGAACCTTAGAACAGCAGTCCATCGTGTCTCCGTATGGGAGCATTTAGAATAGCGCTTCGTCCTGCCTAGTTCGTGCACCGCCAAAACGATAACTGAAAATCTGTAACCGACCAGATATCGTCAAGATAAAAATTTCTTATTAAAGTCATCACAACGGACGGTGTATGATGAATACCTCTATGGAATGCATGGTCATCAATGCTCCTCCCATTCATAATTTCATATACATATTTTTCCTTACTTATTCACGATTTAAAAGAAAAAGGACAAGAATGGAAAGAAATTAAAGGTCAATACTCAACCACGGAACGTTCTCTTGTCCAAAAGCTAAAATACCTGAGCTAAGAATCTCAGATCCCATCTTACAGTTCTTCGTCTTCCCTTCTTCTGTAGACACTCTCTTCTATCCTCCAAGGTATCTTCCTCTCTCCACTCTTGTCTTCGGTCTTTAATGGGTTTTGCATCAAATGGATCTGCATCGGATAAGCCATTGAAGTTCCTGATCTACGGTCGCACCGGGTGGATTGGAGGTCTGTTGGGAAAGCTCTGCGAAGCTCAGGGCATCGAATTCGCATACGGCACAGGTCGGCTTGAGAACCGACAGTCGTTGGAATCTGACATCGCCACCGTCCAACCCACTCATGTCTTCAACGCTGCTGGCGTCACCGGTCGACCTAATGTCGATTGGTGCGAGTCCCATAAGGTGGAGACTATCCGCGCCAATGTTGTTGGAACTTTAACTCTTGCCGATGTTTGCAGAGAGAAAGGCTTGATCTTGATCAATTATGCCACCGGTTGTATCTTCGAGTACGATAAGGACCACCCACTCGGGTCTGGGATCGGATTCAAGGAGGAAGATATCCCCAATTTTATTGGATCCTTCTATTCCAAGACCAAGGCCATGGTGAGTTTCTTTCTACAATATCTCTCGATTTGATTGAGTATGAGATGAGAAATGTATGGTTCTAGGCATTTTGACTTTCAGTATATACCAAGTTTTCGTTTTTTTGGAAATTATATTTATCTGGAATAGATCTTCTGGTGCTGTCTTGTATTATTCCTACATAAACGACGAATCTTGAGTTTATAGATGCATGAACCGATTCTGCTTCTCTGCTTATTAGACAGCTAGGATATATTAGATCTGTTGTTTGGAGTTGAATCTATATGTGGGGAATTAGCATGTAGAGGTTGGTAGACAGTTAGAATGGCTCCCGCGAATTGTGCTTTTGCAGTTTGAATAGCGTACATGTGCTTGATTCAAGATTATCTCAATAAACGTTTACAAAGAAAAAGGGTAGCCTTTATGAGTGTATTCATTACAAATCCTGATCTTTCTGCCTAGAACATCCAGTTAAGTATTGCACAGTGAAGACACAAAATCATGCAACTATGGTGTCGTTGATGGTCCTTTTAGTTCTTTGTGTGATCCAAAATGCGCTCTGAGTTGAATTTTTATATTGGAGTTAAAATGACAAAACAAAAAGAGAAACTCTTCCTATAAATATGGCATCTTTGATGTGCACCACATCATGGAACATGTGAGATTGAGATGATTCGAAGTATTCTTTTCTGATTTCAATTGGGTTAATAAACTGGTCTGTGTCATGAGATATTTCTAAAAAAATTCTAATAATAAAGCACAAAAAGATATGTCTGACAATTTTCTTATTCATATGATTCACAACGGAAATTTCTGATCTTCCATCGTGTTAAGTTGGTGATCTCTTTTTGAATCATATAATCATTTTCAGATTTAGATTTTTGAAAGTTAACATGTGTCTGCTATTCTACTGAAAGAAATCAAGAAATTCGATTTCATGTTGATGCATCTGATAGAATGTTAATTGTTTATTATAAGGGTAGGGAAAAATTACCTTGATATACCTTCTTTTTTTTTTTTTTTTGCTTAAGCAAGAAATGTATTAACAGAGAACTGTAAGTATAAATTAACATCTAAGCATACCCAAACTGATACAAAGTGTAATGATCCCTCATCTTTGGCAATGGCATCAGCAGTCGACCATTAACACCAAAACAAATAAACTAGAAGATGAAACGTAAACGTGACTGAGATTGAGTTTCCAAAAAGGAAGATCAGATTGGGAGGAAGGCCATGTACAAGATGCTGCTACTTTTGCAAGACAGTCTGCAGCCACATTAGCCTCTCTATAAGAGAGTAATTTTCCAGGGAAGAAAATTGTAGACAGGCTAAGAACTGACTTGATATACCTGATTAAGAACGCAATTGACTGAAACTCCCTACTAATTACAACTACTGACTGAGGGGCATTCTTCTATTCCAGCCAATTTTGTTTCCCTACCTCTATTCTTCTTCCTTTTTTTTTTTTTTTTTTGGGTGGGGGGTGAGTTTATATATGCCAGATTGAAGAATATGGTGAAGATTATCTGGTTGAACATTCTTTACTGGTGTATTAAGTGATATTGAATCCTGAGCAAACATAATCCCTTGGAATCAATAAGAAGTGAAGTACAGATGAAGTGGGTTCCTCTATCTTGGTTCTTATAATTTTTTAGTTTATTCCATTCCAAACAGTGAGGACAAAAATAAATATCATGAGGTTTCAGTACATGGTTTTTGAGTTCTAGTGTTAGCGCACACCAAAATGGCTTTGGAAGTTCTTGTGTAAACCTTTGTGCTCTAGTTGTATCTACTAACATGTTTCAGATACTGCTTTCTGGGAAATCGGTTAACCTGGATGCTATGTCCACTGAACTTGAATCATGTGAGATCTGTAGCTGATTGATAGACAAATAGTTAGTTCATAGGATAAATGGTCTTATTTACAGGTGGGTTAAATTAACATATTTCTGCATGTGAAACTGATGAAGACCAACCACCTCCCTCTCTCTCTCTCTCTCTCTCTCTCTCTCTCTCTCTCTCTCTCTCTCTCTCTCTACACACACACACACACTCACTACTTGTCTCATATTCACCTTGCACAGAATGCTTAAATTCTATAATAAATTAGCAGGATCTATAACTGATACATCACTCTCCATTTAAAGGTTGGCAAATATTAAAATGAAATGTAGATGACATCATGGTAATGGAAATGGCCCTTTGTTGTAGAGAAGCCAATGAAGCCTTGCACAAATGCTTAGACTTCTCTACTGAACGAACATGATCTAGCGTGTGTATGTTGGTGTCCAATCATTTGAGCTTGCTTGCTAACTTACATGGAATATGGACGGGTGAGTGGCAATACAAGTAGTGATCCTTCTTATGGTGGTCTGTTTGACCTGAAATGTTTCAGGTAGAAGATCTACTTAAGAACTATGAGAATGTTTGTACTCTTCGTGTCAGGATGCCCATCTCATCTGATCTGTCCAATCCTCGCAACTTTATCACAAAGATTGCTCGATACGAGAAGGTGGTCAACATTCCCAATTCAATGACAATCTTGGATGAACTCCTGCCCATTTCCATCAATATGGCAAAGAGGAACCTCACTGGAATCTATAACTTCACCAATCCTGGAGTTGTCAGCCACAATGAGATACTGGAGATGTACAAGGAATATATAAACCCAAATTTTACGTGGAAGAACTTTACCCTGGAGAAGCAGGCAAAAGTTATCGTTGCTCCGAGGAGCAACAATGAACTGGATACAACTAAACTGAAGCAGGAATTCCCAGAACTTCTACCCATTAAGGAGTCACTCATAAAGTATGTGTTCAAGCCGAATCAGAAGACTTCCGCAGCTTGAAAGTTCTAGGTTGGATGCTTTCGTTTCTCTGGTCTGCTAAATTTTAGCCGTTGTCTCATGGGATTCTATTGTAACTGTTCTTTAGATAAAAAAGAAAGTTGTGAATCTCTTCCCAGTGGGGCATCTCACCCATTTTATGCCGGAATAGCCTCAATTTCATCTTTGTATGGTGTATTCTTATCAATTTGAGTATTTGACGATGAATTAATAAACCGGCTAGAAGATTTCAGTTTTTTTTCCCTCGCTTTATTTTCATAATTGGAAGTATTTTATTTATTTATTTATTTATTTTTTGGGGTTGGGGGGATTCAAATCAGTTTTTTCTTTTTTTTCAAGGGTACTTGTTGTTACCGCATAATGGTGAACTTTTAGTGAGTTATAACTTTATTTTATTATTTTTTGTTTTATTTTCAAAAATTATTTTAAGTCGAGGGTAAAAGTAAGATTTTAAAAATAATTTGATACATGAATAAAAGTTATTTTAAGTCTAGAATGTCATTGTTATGCATATTTTTCAATTATAAATGTGAAATGACTAAATTTACTTTCATCAATAAAAATGTATTATACCAAGAAGGCAAAACAGTAAGCTATAATTTTTTTTTCAATATTTTGTTTATGCTCTACTTGTGAGCTTTCCTTCTTTTCCTAGTTCAGGACTATGGAAGTTAGTTGAGCTCGGGAAGGCAAGGTTTTTGTAATCTCCATTCGATCCATTCGTATCGAGATCGTTATTGATACTGATCCGATATTGATTCTCCCCTTCTTAGGTATCGTCCATGGCATCAGATCTGGGACCAGATCAGCTAATCTGATACACTGTATTATTTTTTATTATTATTTTTATTCCATATGTCAACCATCTGACGGATGAGATTGCCACATAGTGATCGTCCACAGTCACCGATAATATAATTTTATTTGTAAAATCCCAATCCAACGGCCGGATCGGGCAGATACCAAAAAGTAACTTTTTCAGCTGGATTTTGGACCAATACCAACCAATCCATATCAGTCGGTATTGGATCGGTTTTGGCATCAGCCAATATGGAGTCCGATACTGATTGCCAAACTATGGTTGAAGGGTCCATTAAGATAGAAGGTGCAGCGAACTCATGGTTTATGCTTGGATCGACATCACTAGTCGCACTGAAAGTTAAGAACTCTGGCTTCAGAAGGACAGTGAGAGAATCTCAAAGTGTGACCACTTTGATGAGAAGAGCTCACCTACATGTACTTGTATTTTTCTTAGGATTTCATCACCGTCTATATCCAGTGGGTATCACATTCTAGAGGTGGGTCTCATACTACATTGACGGTGATAGGATCCCATTAAGAGTACATGTACATGCAGCTGATCCAAATTCCACTTTAACACATCCATCTTCTAATATGGATCTCTAGAAATTTTTTTTTTATTATTTTTTTTGGGTAAAAGGACCTCCATAGTTCAATTGCAATGACAACTGAAAAGATGACAAGATGACAAAAGTTAAGAAAGTGAGTCTCTCCAAAGTCCAAAGTCTCAACTGTTAAGGCTCAAGGTATAGTTTAGAAACCGGACTGGACTGTAAACCTGAAGGGCTGATATGTTCAGGTTTTCATAAGACAAGAAGTCAGTCCGGCCCAAAAGGATCCAATCCATCACTGGTCTGCCCAGCTGATGTGGTCCGGTTACTTTTATTAAGGCTTTGTTTCAACCAAGCATAGCCCAGGATCAGCCCAACCCTGGGCCTAGAAATCCCAACTCTTGCCCAACCCAGGAGTTGAAAAGCCCTGTCCAGCCCCTGAAATTCTTGGATTGCCTTGAGTTTGCTGGGCTAAACTTGCAGTAGAAAATCGATTCTACAATAAAAAAAAAAATTTCTGGTTATTCTATGCTGAAACAAACTGAGCCAAAGGCCAAAAAAAAAAAAAAAAAAAGAAAGTATTTTCTTCCCCACACACACTAGGACATGCGTGTCTTTAATAAAGTAATGGGCTTAAATGAACTTGGCTGCGTTGGATATTCGAATCTAAAGTCCATCTATGTGCAGCAGCAGCCCATACAATTAGCCTGGCACATTATCTCTATGGGCCCCACAACAGTCATAGAGATTAAAGAACCCATTATATAATGAAAGAGGAAACAGGGTTTGGGTTATTTATTGGTTGGTCGGCTGATTGGTGAAATGAAAATCCGTAACCTAACCATGCGTCCCCATCACATCCAACTAAAAACACAAGAAAATAACCGTCTCACTTTGTTAGTGGCCAATGCCAATAAACAAATACATCAGAAAATATATAATATTAGAGTGGTGAAGAATTTAGGCATGTAGTTTTTTTTTTGTTTTTTTTTTTTAGGTGAGATTTTAGGGATGTAGTTGTTGAAGGATAAGGTGTCTGTTATGAACAACTAAGATTTTTTTTCTTTGAATCTTTTGTGGTTTCAAGTATATTCATTTTTCTCTTATTTTCTTTGAAATATATTTAATTATTATTATTATTTTTTAAATAGCAAAGGTAAGGTTGGATTCTAAATGAGTTGACATTGGGACATCGAAAGTCAAACTGCGTTGGTTAAATCGATTGAGTTTACCAATTGTCTTAGATGATGTATTAATCGATGATTTTCACTGATAAATAGAAATTGATATGGTTCGATGATGAACCAATCAAATATAGAACCAACGTAGGGGAATAAGGGAATGTTAATTGACTTACTTTTTTTTTTTTTAATAATAGAATTAGGGGTTCACTTTCAATAGGGTTATTGGTTGAGTCATGGATGGAATGGACACATTGCCATTCAATTAACATATGATTCTTGATTCTTAACCAAAAAAGCCAAAAAAGAAAATTGATTTTTATCTTCATAAGAGGGACCCATTAGTAAAATTTTACCAATCCTAAAGGCAGACATATATATATATATATATATATATATATATATATATATATATATATATATATATATATATATATATATATATATTTGGATAATTTACAACAGAGGTATTTGACGTTATTAGAAATCATATCATAGGTACCTCATGTTTCAAAAATCATACTAGAGGTATCTCTTCTTATATTTTCAACATTAATTTATTTAACATTGGCATCCTCTAAGTTAACCATTAGATTTATCTCAAATTTTTAGAGACTGATCGTTTCTTGTTAAACTGCCTTTATTTGGTGTCTGATCGTTGGTACATCAATCTCAAAAACAGTAAGTTGGTGTGAGGAGTTTTCACCGGAAATGTGTACCATAGTTGAGATTTGTGATTTGGTAATGAGCAACCGTTGGTGAGGAAGAGTCACAGGAGAGGACAGGGATAGGAGAGGGGTTGGGCAATTAAGATAGCGATGGGCACATGAGAATCTAAGTGGTGATTCGTTGCAGCAACGAGATGGTGAGAGAGTGAACTAAAGAGTATCAAGAAATTATGCTAAACATGAGTAAATTTGAAAGTACAAAAATAAAAAGCACCCTAAGTGTAATATCTTTGAAACATCAGGTACCTTTGGTATGATTTTTAAAATATTAAGTACCTTTAGTATAATTCTCAAGACGTGAAGTATCTGTGATGTAATTTATCCTATATTTTTTTCTATCTCCGTTGTAATTTACCTTATATTTTTTTTTCTTTTGTTTTTTTGATAAAGTACATATGTTTACTGTTAAAACAGAATAGAAAGGAAGGAAATGCACGTTGGTGGGTGTTGAAAGCTCGAGGGTAGAAAAGGTCCCACCTTTCTACTTCTTACCGACAGCGTGTGGACCCGAGTATCATTTCGAACCGGGTAACACAAATGGGCCCCACAACTTCACAAGATATGCAAATGGCTCACGTCTCCACCCTGACTCATCGTCCTCAACCAAAAGTGAGAAGCCATGGGGCCCACACACCTCCATGAGGACCATAACACAACTAAGCATCATTAATTGCACGGTCCAGATCGTCCAATCCATCTTGATATTTTAGTTGGGGGAAGAAAGGTGTGGGGACAGGCGGCGAGTTAATGGTCCATAGTCCCATACCAACAAAGGGCCCACCCATTTAGGACTAGTTGGCCTCTGCCATTGCTGGTGGTGCTGCCGTGGTGGTAATATTGGTGGTGGGCGGGGGGTCCACTCACCAGTCACCACCACACCACACCACACCATATTGTGATACTTGATAAGCATCGCTTTCTGATATTCCCCCTCTGTTTTTCCTCTAAATTTCATGTGGCAGCGAGCATGACTAACTTGTTGAGAGTATCACATTCATATTAGACCCACACTCACGCCATACACGTGGCCCACCAAACTCAAAATGATCCAGACTGTGTAACCGGTAGGGGCCCATTAAGAATGGGTCACCTACAACCATCTATATTTTTCAGTGGACGTCCAACTACACTACAATCACGTGTCCTAACACCAATCCTCATCGTTCACCGTTCACCGTTCACCGTTCACCGTTAAGGTGTTATTGATCCGAGGGTCTGGAGATCGTTTGGGGACAGGTGGTAGATCAGCTACCCAATCCTCTCTCACCTTCCTTCTGATTGCCTCACAGGAAATCCGTGTAAAACGGATCAGTTAGACAGTTACGGTCAATCACGCCTTTTATGGGACCCAACCGAATAACTTTAATAACTTGTAACGTATCATACACGATCATACCGCTACGATGAAGAGTGTCTTGAATGATAAACGTGAGAAAAGCATCCTGTTTGGTAACGCGAACCATTCCATCCGTCAAACGGGTATATCTTTAACAACACTCAACCTAACCTACAATGTAGAGGCTACGAAGCCCAATATTTTCCTACGCAGTCGGGTGAACGGCTAGGATCTCCTGTTTCATTTTCCATTTTATTTTTTTTGTCCATGAAAAGAGGTGGGCCACCACTAAAGTAGATTAGTTGGTGCCTGGTGGTAAAGATTGGGACCCACACACCGAAGTTTGTTGTGGGTAGGCAACAATAGTATTCCCCAACACCAACGGAAAAGATTAAAAAAAAAAAAAAAAAAAAATGAGGCCGCGAGAAATTGAAGCAAAAAATTTAACTTGATATTACCTCGACGATGGTACAATTACAAATCAGAGAGACAGACAGACAATCAGACCAAAGAGAAGAGAAAAACCCTATTAAGAATTTAAGCCAAATTAAACAGTAGTTAGAGGAGTAAAAATGTAAAATGGTCCAAAAAAAAGAAATTTCTAACTATTATCGGAAAAGGGGGAAAATTGGGGGAAAATTCCTAGGATGCTCGAATCTTTTTCCCTAGATATATATTTGCAAGTCTTTGTATAGAGAGAAAAGAGGGACCGCCGGCATCTGGTGCAAAGTCCATCATCATCGATACTGTTTTACACTTGAAAGGAGTGATAACGGATATTCGCTCTGGCCACGTCTTCCGCTCCACGTGTCGGTGTAAAACGAACAGGTCCCCACTGAAACAGATAGGCATCGGACGCGTGTCCGTTACGCCAGCCTAGCATTTCCTCTCATCTCGATCGAACCACCAAAAAAGAATTGGGGACCACCACGCGCCCCCTTGCGGGCCCACCAAGCTCTTTGGGACCCGCGCCCACCATCACATGACAGACAGATGGTGGCCCACAATTAAACAATTCAGCACTGTACACGGAGAACCTCTCCTTTGCCCTTTGTTTGTTTGACCCACACCACCGGAGATTGTGGGACCTACACACCCCAAGCCTTTCTTCTACCAGACCCTCCCCCCTCCCCCATAAGCCATAACTTGGGCCCACTCCACACGTGCACGACCCTAAACAAGTGCTGGACCCACTCCTCCACACTTCCCCTCTCGCCACCTTGGGCGAGAAAAGAAAAAACCATTCCTTCCTTTCCTACCTCTGGTGGTTCTCTCAGGGAGAAGGGAGAAAAAAAAAATGACGAACCAGAAAAATAACTACAGAGGTAGGACAGATCAAAGATGATAGATTTTGATCTGGAGAACGATGGAAAAGAAATAGAAAAACTGAAGTTAAACACGAGTAAGAAAAATAAAAATAATAAACCCCGTCCGTTGCAGCCTTGCAGGGTTAGAACCTCCCTCTTTCGTAATTCATGACCGTATCCCCTTCTTACTCCTTCGAAGACGGCGTTTGCTGAGTTGCAGGACGACTCATGAACTGGAGCTCTTGTTTATCATAGATTTCCAAAGAGAAGTCTCTAAGCATATGGGTAGTTGAGGTGGTAGAACTTGAACTTGGAGCCATGGTGGAACTCTTAGCTGCTTTTGGTCCTGTTGACGTTACTGTAACTGAAGTGGCGTTACTGGAGACTGTTGTAGTTTGTACCTCCACCGGATTATTAGAAGTCAAATTGATCCCCGGCTGCATAGCAGATATGAAAGAAGAAATAGGCCTGGCGGAGATGTTAATGAGTGGCGACGCAGGAGGAAACGTCCATAGTTGAGGCTGATTAGAAGGTCCAGCAATGGTAGCAGAGGGAGGAATCATCCAAAACGTACCCGCAGCCACAGCGTTGGAAGGGATAACTCTTCCTCCACTACTAACCGCCCACATAGGGACTAGAGCTTGCGGTGCCGCAGTCACTGCCGTCGCCCCAATGGGAGCGAGACCCGAAGATATGGAGACTCCGTCGTTGATATCATAGTACTCACTGGTGGCCGTACGCTTTCTTTTCTTCTTCGTCGTCTCGCCGTCTGGATTAGAGGACGAGGTCGGGATCTTAAGTGTGCCTCCAACGGACATGGCAATAGCTGGAACAGTCCCAGTCCCTGTAGCAGCTATGATGGCGGGCTCCGCGTGCTCCAGGAGCCACCGGATGGTTTCACCGTCTGATTTATGACCGAGTTCCCGGGTCAGCTGAAAAATCCTGGCCGCACAAGTGGCCGGCATCCGGATCCTTCGTCCTCGACCTTCGACCTTCGTGTGCCGGTCTTTCGTGGACGCTCTTCTTCCTGGATTCACTGATCTCCTAATCTGCATGGGCATCTGCATCTGCATCGCCACCGGTAAGACGCCCATGGACGAGTGTGGTGGTCTCTCCTCCAACTCGGGTTCTGCGTCTGTTGGCTCTTCTTTCATCGAAACCAGCGGAGCCGCTGAAGGGAGTTGTTGTTGCGTTAGAGATTCAACAGGTTCAGGTGCAGGTGCAGGTGGTGGTTCGACTCCCTCTTGAGGATCAGAAGGTGGAACTCCGCCGCCGTCTTCGTCTTCCTCTCCGTTATAATCATCAATCGCTTTTTCCCCACCACCACCGTTCATTCTGAGATCAGCAGTAGCCCTCTCGTCTTCTTCTTCGACCTCATGTTTCTGAATCGACGCCATTTTTATCCACACAAGTCGTAACAGCCAATACAAGATGAACAGAACCCAGAAGAGGAAAGCAAACAACTAGAACCCAGGAAAGGAAAAAGAAATATATCCACCAAATCAAGATTTTCTTCGGAGATTTTTTGTTGCAAGGTAGAAAGAGAGAGAAATATAAATGGGAAGAATGAAAGAAAATTTGGGTTCCTCTTCCGTTGAGAAGCTCCCAAATAAGCAAGAAGATTGTTACCAAAACAAGGACGAAGATTGTTAACGTGATTCAATCTACAAAGAAGTTCTTCAAAAGTGCTCCCTTCTCCTCGTTAATCCTCTTGTCTTCACCATCACGGACACAGACAAAAAGATTAAAATTTTATCCGCAGGAATTTACTTAAATAAATGAGAAAAAGGGAAAGAGAACAAGCCAACAAACCCTATGAAAACCCCCCTTTATCCCTTCCAAGTTCTGGCTTCAACCTCAAATAGACGAGTCCGGCATCCTCCACGTGATCCATCTCCGTCCATAGGATTTTAAAATTTGGGCCCACAACCATGGACGGAGATGGATGAATGCAGGTGAGCCACGCCCCAAATAAACCTCCCCCACCTCACCTTAGGTTACACGCAGCCGGACTCTTCAGTTTCCATTTATGTATTTATATATCATACTTGGTAACATACCCCACTGGCCCACTCACTCAATCAATTAAAAAAAATCTACGGTCATCTGAAGCATCGCTTAACATAAGACCTCATCTGATAAGGACACGTGGTGAGTACCACAAAGGTGACATTCCCTGTTCAATTAGATTGGTTGTTGGGGAATTTTTTTCCGTAGGATCTCTCCTTTCCTTTAACTTTTATAACGTGGATATTTTACACAAAAAAAAAAAGAAAAAAAAAAAAAGAAATCATGGTTTGGATTAGTCATGAATAAAGATCCTCTTATGTCGCTTATTTCTATAATCGGACAGATATTGATCTGATCCCGGATCCGGCCAATACCCATCTTGTTAGAATTAGACCGATTTGTATGGTCTAGATTAGTTTTTTAAAATTTAAACTACTCTTTATTATTTTAACAAAGATGAGTAACATGTGACGACCAATTCCATTAGATAGTCGACATGTATCATGAAAGCTTTAAAAACAAATAAAAATGGAATTGAATCGGATTGGCTGATAAGGCATGGCCTTACTAGAAAGACTCTGACCACAAGCAAGGTTTAAGGGATGATCAGATTGGCGAAAAGAGTCTAGGATCAGGGTGTAGAAGAATCAAGGGGGAACCAAGGGGGAACCAAGGTAAAGGGAACTGATCTGTTTTACCAAAAAAAAAAAAAGAGAAGCAAAAGGGGATTGGTCCTAGGGTGATTCATCGGTCTAATCAGTTTGGGATTGGCGCTATCCAATCCAGTTGGGATCCCATATCCTCAAACTCTAGCCACAGGCGTGCAGGTTGAACAACACATCATGTGGGATCCAGTGGTTGTCATTCATTATGTATGCGCATATCAATACATCAGTATGTGTGCACAGTAAACAACAACCATTGGATTTCTTCGTACCGACATGAGGGGCTTGAGAGACATGAGAGGATTAAAATCCTACTGTGTGAGACTTAAAATAGACATGATCACATTAACCATTGGGCATATGTGTTGATTTTGAGAATGGAGATTTCTAATTAAGCAATGCTAGTCAGTCCGTAGGACTAGTTTGCAAACAACAAAGCCCGACCGTGGTGCCAAATTTTAGCACGTGAAAAAATCTATGGAGAAATTTTGTTTTTTGGGGGTAGTACTTGTCTCCCAAAATATATGTTTAGATTATCTTAAAAGTTCATTCATAACCGGTTAATTTTTCATGACAATTAAACAAAAATAAAAATATTCCCAACACCAAAGGCTTACTAGATATAGCCATGGCTGCTTGACCACCATCGAGAGATGGCGAAAGCTCTGGTTCCGTACGGAGATCATTTTAGTAATATTCATTACAAATGTCAATTAAATAAAATACTAAAGTCAATGTTAAAGGTTTTTTTATTTTTTTTTATTTTAATGGATAATAGTAGTAGATAGAGTTATAGAACGAGAAACTTTTATAAAAATTTTGTGGTCTGCTAATTAATTTGATATGAGAGTTCGTCTATGCTCACTTGAATCAGAATGTTTTTCCTTTCAACACCGAAGAAGAAAGAGCACATAGATATTTAGACCAACAAGGATTAAGAAACACACATATCACACATTTTTTGAAATTATCGCATCCAAAGTAAGTTATGTTATTTAATATCTGTTATCGAGGTAGAATTGATAATGAGTTTTCTTCCATTGTTGTAACTTTGGAATATAGAAGTACCCATTTGGATATGGATAAGGATTTTTTTGTAGTGACCACCAAACTGCAACGAGGATTCTGGCCGTTCATAGCGCATTGGCATGTATCCCGATGCACTATGAGTTACTAAGATCTTACCGTCGCTTGGCAATCACTACAAATGACCCCTACCCCTTGGATATTCATGGCATAATAAATACATAATAAGAACCCTGAGAGACTTGTGGAACTTTGCTCTCGAAAATCATTAAATCCCATGCATAGTTCTAGGTAAGTAGAGAGTCTACTGGTTGAACACATTTAAAGAGGATTGTTCCACGAAAAACACACACAAAAAATAAATAAATAAATAAATAGAGTAAACTCCATTTAAAGAGGATTATCTGGCCTTGAAGATTGGAATTTTGGAGGCCGAAGTGCCTTTCAAAAACCAGGTTGTGGCCATTCAAATATGGTCGATGGAAGATGGAAATGCTAATGGTGAGGGGACTTTGATTGACCGGTTTTTCATGGATCCAGCTCCTCCATTTGAGAGTATCTCTTTCCGTTTTTTCATGGGGTCCAATGGGGGTTTAGTTTGTGGATAAGGTCATTGAATAAATGGTTTGGGAATTAAGATTGAAGACCTAGGGTCACTGAGTAGTTCCAGAGATCGTGACTGTTAAGGGCCCGTTTGATAAAACTTCTGTTTCTGGATTTTGGATTCTGGTTCAAATTTGGATTCTACTCCAAGCTACTCCAAGATTATTTTGAAGTAAAAACTTGTTTGATAATGCAATTCTGAAATGGATTCTAGAACATTTTTAGATTAGAAACACGTTTGATAACATACTATCCCCCTAATCGAAGTCTAGAAAAACAGTCGTGGTAGTAGTGAGTGGTGGTAGTGGGTGGTGACGGTGGTGGGTGGTGGGGTGGTGGTGGCGATGATGGTGGTGGTGGTGGTGGTGGTTATAGTGATGGCAGTGGTGGCGGTGGCGGTGGTGGTGGTGGTGGTGGCGATGGTGGTGGTGGGTGGTGACGGCAACGACGGTGGTGGTGGGTGGTGGCGGTGGTGGGTGGTGGCGACGGTGGTGGTGGTGGTCAAGTGAGAGTTGACTCTTCTTTTTTTCAAAAAGTTGATCCAATAGTTTGGAGCAAGTATTTATGACTCCAAAATTTTGTATTCTGGAACCATTTTGAATTCGTTCACTTTGTGGGAGTTGGAATCCAACCAGACTTATTAAAAACGTACTTCTACTCTAAAATGGCTCCCTCGGAGCCAAAATCTATAGAATCCAGAAGTAGAAGTTTTATCAAACAGGCCCTAGGATCTGGCTTGTCTCAAGTAGGGTCGTCCTTTAAGTTGATGATTTAGCGACTGGAGTCAATCCATATACATACCAATGTGAACTTCAACCATTGAATCATGATCGGATAGAAAACTCAACTTGAGATTAGTTTTATCCAAGCATAAATGGCGACTAAAGTCTAAAAAAATAAAAAAAATAAAAAAAATAAAAAACACCAATGCCAACTGGCAATCGGTCATAGAACTTATGAGACCTGTTTACAAACAAGAGGAGGCACAAAAACAAAAGTAGGAAAAAAAAAACATAATCTAATTATTTTCCTTTGGGTCCACTCTTTGGTATTGACCAATGGGAGCACGACATGTTAGCATGCGTAGACCTAAGGCACGCGACATATATTGCACGGATAGTGTACTGTGCACACAACATTTATTGCACAAATAGTGTATATAGTAAGCATCCACCTTCCCCTACTCTTATGCCAAATCCTATGGTGCCAATTATACTGTCCAATAAGAACTCAACATGTCAACAAACACACACACACACACACCCTTCATTATGAGAATCTATGGATGTAAGCCTTGTTTGTTAGCAAGCAAGGCGTCGACCACATAAGTATGCCCCCCACCCACATATGCCCATATCGTGCTTAGGTCATATGCCCATGTCATGCTTAGATCAATGACAAATCCAATTTAAACCACCGCTATAAATAAATCACAGCAACACAAGTCCAACGTTAAATATTCAGTATAGTTATTATTTACTTGGGCTTTCTATTACCTCTTACTTTCCTATCCTTGACTCGTATCTCTGATCGAGCCACTTTTTAGTTGTTGCTTGTTCCCTGAATCCTGATTCAACCATTAGAGCGGTCACAGAACTCAGAACCTGACCCCCTTTGTTCACCTTGTCCCCTTGTGTATGTTATTTCAACCCTCAAAATTATGCTAACAAATTCTAACAGCAACAGAATCAATTAGAAAAACACACATCAAATGCTTCAAAATTTTCATTTACACGCATAAATATCTCATTTTGTCACTTTATTTCTTATTTAGTTAAAAAAAAATAATCTTAACGGTCTAAAGATTACCAAATAAAATCTTAACGGGTAATGATGGTATCTTAATCATAACAATTGAATCAAATAATCAAGCGCAAAACATATTTCTAAACCAACTGAAAACTCTATATTAGCCCAACTCTGAATTGATGGGCATATAATTTAAGCCCACTAAATTAAAACCCTTAAGACCCATATGATCCAACAGGGACCCAAACAAACTGGGCTGCCTGCACCATGCCTTCTTGGAGAACCTATAAAAGCTTCTAAATACATTGGGCTCTGAAGTGTTCATATTCTAATTTCTGGTGAGTATAGGAAGTGGACGCAGGTGAAGACCCTTGAAAATTGTGCGTTCTTAATTTGTTGGAAATAATACCTCCTTCTCAATCTTTCCCTCTAACCGGCATCCTGGATGTGAACCCAACTGCAACTGTTTCACTGATGGCTACAAGAGAGTCTTTACTTGGGAGCTGGTCATGACATGGGAGTGTTTTGGATGGATACTCGAGAAATCCGGCCACACCATATTGGCCCTGATATTTTTTCTAAATTCTGTACACCTCATGGTTTGTGAACCAATCAAAGTTACTTATTTTTATGAACATGGAATCTGTTCAAGTAACTTATTTTATTGGGAAATTTTCACATGTTATCCAAATTTTTCTCGAAACATACACTTATCATCTTGAAGAATCAGCGGACGAGTTGTGGTTAAGGGTGAAATGCCACTCGAACCCAGAGCTAGCTGGTTCTCTCCATAATGCGTTGAGACGCAGCAGTTGACTGGACATCTAGGGGTAAAGCACTGTTTTAGTACAGACCACGAGAGCAGTACAAGTTTTTTAAAAACATCACCTATCACTCAAAATTCCCAAACCTTACCCCATTAACTAGCTTAAGAGATTTGAAATTTTGTCTTAGATGTTTATAGTTTTCTCATTTTAAATTGAGGAACATCACCTACCACCACCCACTGGTTTCTTGTACGGCAACATCAAATCTCCGACTATAGAATCTCCGGCATTTTCCCTTCTGTATTTCGTTATCGTCGTCATAACGGTCGTCATCGTTACTGAACTACAAGGAAAATGAAAAACAACGAATGAACCATAGATATTAATTAGGAAACTCAGATTAAAATTTTATTTCCAAGAGACGAAATCAAACCCTTTCTCCGGTGACTTCTTCTTCTTCGTCCCTCTGTACTCTTTTCTTTCCAGATCTACTTTTCCTCCCTTTTTTTTTTTTCCCCCCAAAATGTGAATTCCTATCTCTCTCTTCCTCTTCCCCTAAATCTATTCCTATTTCTTCTTCTATAATCGTTTTTTCTTCCTTCTGCTATTTCTTAAACTATTTCTTTTGTCACATAAACAGAATTTGTGATCTTCAACATTATAGAAGAAAATTTTTGGGAATCTTCTTCATTCCTCCCCATTGTACTCAGCTTCACCCTCGAATGCATTCCTTCTCTTCATTTGCATATTCAAATCTGAAATCATCGCAGATCGTTTGGTCACAATCGCGTGATAAAATGGTGGATTTTCGCTGCAGCTCTGTGGATGGTTCCCTTTCTCTTCTACCTCTTCGCGATCGCTCGTGGAGTGCATCTGTCCTAGAAATTCAGCGAATTGAGACCGAAAGGCTTTGGAATTATCATCGATACTGGCAGCACAGAGTCGAGAGTCTACGTATTTGAGTTTCTTAACGAAGAGAGGATTCCGTTTATTGGGTTCGTTGGCGAAGGTTCGCATTCTTTGAAGGTTCGGCCTGGGCTTTCAGATTTTGTAGCCAGTTCTAAAACCGCTAGGCCTTCAATTTCCAGCCTTTTGGAGTTTGCGAAGGCGAGGATTCCCATGTCGGAGTGGAAGCTTACCAAGGTGTGGTTGATGGCAAGGGAGGGTTTTGAAAAGATCAACTTCGATGCAAAAAAAAGTCCATTTTGGAGTCTTGCAGGCGAGTTTTGCAATCTTCTGGTTTGTGCGATGATTTGTTGCAATTGTAGAGGATTTTTTTTTTATTTTTTTTTTGATAAAATGTTGCAGAAAACAGAGAAGAAGAAGAAGAAGGAGGGTTAAAAATAATTGAAGGTAAACTGAATTTTTCTTCTTACAATAAAAGTATTACTATTAATCCAGAATTTGTTAACAGCTAATATCAGCATCTAATGGATCCGTCATAAAGTTTTGGATCTTTTTGATAAATGTTGAAAAAATTTAGATGATAAATGATGTTTCTCTAAGTATTTGAGTACTACGTGGATTGTAGTTTAAATTAGTAAAATTATTTTTTTTGCTATGAATCTTTATTGGTGGTATTGTTTGAGGTTAATTTAGATCTTGTTTCTAATGTAATCCCTATTTCCTTTTCCTGCATAGGATCAAATTTATACCATCTCAGCATTGGAAACACCACATGTGGCTTCCTCTGGAATCAAAGAACATGTCTATCAATACATTGGGGGGCGTGTCTTGTGATTCCAGTCCATCCGATCACGATTAGACAACTGGACGGACGGGAGACGATCTTTTTCCTTTTCTCACCCTTAATCCAAGTCTTTTTTTACTTTCTCTCTCCTTTAGACCCTTCAACTAGAAGAAGCCATGTCAAACCTTGTACATCAAAGCCATGTCAAACCTTGTACATCAATTTCAAATACCCAAACGAAAAAACGTCAATCTGCATAAGAAAACACAGTTAAACCTCATTTCTACCCCTTTTCCGAGCTAGCATGGATAAGCTAGAAGCATAGAGAACCAAACAAACTTAGTAGGCTAACAAATAAATAAACACAAAGCTTATAGATGCAGTGCTTAATTACATAAGACATAACAGGAATAGCGGTGCGATAGCTTCCATTGGCCGGGGACTCCATTTGAGGTAAACAACCTTTGTTCTTCTTAAGGGAGTCAAATCTGGGCCTGGCCCGGTAGCACAGACTGAGCCTGTCTAATATAACCTGAACCCAGCCTAGATTGAGCTCTTAATGGATAGGTTTTGGTTTGGGTTTGTAAAGCCCGACACCGTTTTAATCAAGACCAAAATCTGACAGGCTCGTTAAGAAACCCAAGCTAGCCAAAACCTATAATACCCAACTCGAACACCGATAAGGCCGGTTAAGAAGCTCAAGTTAGCCCAAATCGATTCTTTTTACTGTTCAAATAATAACCAATTGACCAATGATCCAATGATTCAAACCAGATAAATAAAAATATACAATCTGTTATCCATACTTAGATGCCCCTAAGATTCAAAATTTAACCGCAGATAGCCCGATAAGCCAGATTAATCCAATCCAGATCGAACTACCCCAAAATCAATTTGATAAATCTAACCTGATAACAATCCGACACAGGATCGGCCCGTTAATTATTGTGTCCAACGCAGCCCAACCCTTAATGACAGGTTTCGATCTGGCTCGACACTGTTTTAATCCAGACCAAAACTAGACCGGACCGGCACACCCTTACTTCTTCCTGACCCATCTCTCAAGTTTAGAATGAACTTGAAACTTGCCAGTGTTGGCCAGATCTCTGTCACTCAGTCCTATCCAACGATATGAAAGTTATTGAGTTATTTTGTAATTTTTTTGTTTACTTTTTCGTACAACAATTCTCATACCATTAGATCTAGCGGAGTGACAAGTGTCGGCCATCCAACCGACACTGGCTCGACTCAAGTTCATTCCGAACTTGAGACGAGCCAAATCCAACTTTTATAACCCTCCATGGTCAACGAAAACAAAAAAGAAAAACCCACTGTATAGAAACCTAAATTCGCAAAGGTTCCGATTCTGCCTTTGTTTCCTCGGCAGTCTGTTCACGGTTTTCACATAAAAACAACAATAGAAACAGCTGGTAAGAGAATCTTCGTTCTAGTCTCCTTGAATGTTTTCGCGGTTTTACCCTTTTCCTTCTTCGTCGTCATAAAACCCTAGTCAAAATTCAAGAACGTAGAGTGTTTTAGCAAGAGAAAAGAAGAGGAGGGGAATTACAGGTCGATGCCTCGAAGAACACATTAACCACCAGTTGGGTGGGGACATGGGATATACTACAATGGGACTGTAGCAACAACCAAAGGGTGAAAGTCGATCTACTTGAAATAGAAACAACAGAAATTTCAGTTGATGAAAGTCAAGTTAATCATCAATTAGGGGCTTTAGGCAAGAAGTACTAGAGTTTGAGACGATTTAGAATTGTGTTTTGTGCCCGATTATTTGATTCGGTTGAGTAGCTTGATTAGGAAACCTGATGAGAGTTAAATTTAGAAATTTAAGTTTATTAATGGCATTTAATCGCCTCCCTCTATATCAGTAGTGCTGTGCACACGGCGTGATTTTCTTCTCTGGTTTAGCTGGTGATCGATCTTCCATCAGTTCTACTGTGTTCCGTCTTCTGTTATCTACAAGCAGGTCAGAATGCAATCGATCTCTTATTTCTTCTGTGTCATTTTTTAATGTGATTCTCACACAATTTTTTTGATCGCAATCTAGTTATTCTTCAATCTTCAATATTCGCTCATTAGTTTCTATATATCAGAGGACTTTTTTTTTTTTTTTTTGGTGGTTAAGAGAGTTCAGTGCTTTTGATAACTTGGAATCAACTCCTAAATAGAATGGGGAAAAAAATTATTTTTTAGGGTTCAGACTTAGAAGCCTAGAAGGATTGGGTAGATTGATTCTCTTCGAGAATGATGAGGGTTTGAAAATTTTATATTTCTTTCTTGAGATTTTTTAAATTTTTTAGAGGATTCTCTGTAATATTATTTGTTATTAATTTTTCTTTTATTGCTTCTGTATAGTTGTATCCATTCAATATTGGTACGAGAAACGGAAAGGTATGGTGAAACGGAAGCGTATGGGGAACTGGTCGGATCTTTATGATGAAATTCTAGAGCTGATCATAGACAAAATTCGGACAATTGAAGATATTATTCGTTTTAGAGCGGTTTGCCAATCATGGCGATCAGTTTCAGTTATGAAACGGCAGCGGCAGCGGCAGCGGCAATTATGTCCCTGGCTGATGCTTGCAGCGAGGAAAGGCAGTGACAGACGTAGCTTCTACAGTCTCTCCACCCAAAAAGTTTACCGCATGGACTTGCCAGGGGTCCGTGGTAGGCGGTGTTGGTTCTCCCAAGGTTGGTTGATAACTTTCGGGGTTGATATGGAGATGCACTTATTAAACCCATTTTCTCAAGTTCGAATTCCGCTCCCACCCCAACCATCACTCCCTTATCAATACTCCCCTGAATCAAAGTTTAATAATCCAAAAGTACTCCTTAAGATTTTCATTAAAAAAGTGGTATTGTCATCAAAACCATCTCTTTCAGTTAAAACAACCCATTGTAAAGACAGTAAGGATGAAAACTGCGTGATCATGGCAATATCTTCTCAATTCAATACTTTAGCTTTCTTGAGATTGGGAGATAAAGTTTGGACACCTATAGACAGTCCACTAGGGTTCTGCGATATCATTTACTTTAATGGTCAATTCTATGCTGTCAATACAAGTGGGAGATTGTTTATTTGTGATATTTACAGTCCTCAACCAGAGACGATCGAGTTTTAGCCACGCAATAAAGGAGGGTATGTTCAAATATAAAGCTTATTTTCTTGTGGAGTCATTAGGAGAACTCTTTTTGATTGGGCAGGGCAATGATCATCCTGACTTTGATGAACATGGCTACAATAATCCTGATGAACCTGTTAATGAAAATACAGGTGGTTATGAAACCAAAGGTTTCTTTGGTTTCGGTGTTTACAAGTTTAATTTTGATAACAGGAAGTGGACACATGTGAGGAGCCTTGAAAACCGTACATTCTTTGTGGGAAATAATACCTCTTTGGCCGTCTTCCCCTCTAACCAGTGTCCAGGATGTGAACCCAACTGCATCTATTTCATTGATAGCTACCACGATAGTTTTTATTACGGAGCTGCTCATGACATGGGAGTGTCTTGGATAAACCCTCGAGGAATCCAACCTCAGTATGTTGGCCGTCGCATTTTTTCTAAAATCTGTACACCTCTTTGGGTGGGTTTGTAAACCTATTTATATGAACATGGATTGTACTTTTTTAAGTAGTAAAATTATTCTTTGCTATGAATCTTTATTAGTGATATTGTTGAGGTTAAATTAGATCTTGTTTTCATGGTACTGGAGTTTCTAATTTAAAGGCCGATCTCCTTCATCCTGCATACGATCAACCTGATTTTCTCTCTACTGCCGTTTTTTTTTTTTTTTTTTTTTGTAGATCTTCAAATCTACTCTGTCCGATCTATTTTGAAGCCCAATCCACCTTTCCTCTTATTTGTGCATAGTTGGCTCCAAGTACTTACCGTGGTCGTAGCCTTCTTCTATGAAAGCCATGGCAGATACAATCTCATCTCTAATATGAATGCTGGTTAATTGGACTAAATACAGTATTTCACTTCCACATATTTAGCCATTCACTCATCATGACAAAGGGAGAAAATGATATCCTTTCCAAAGCGCATGTCCCACCTTTCGGGCAAACCAGGTTAGTAAAGGTGTTAGTTACATGGTTCAGTTTTGATTCAGTTTCAGGTTACTGAAACCTTAGACCCAACCACGGTACCATGCAACATAGACTGCAATCTCCACTAGCTTGGGTAAATACTCTTTTCCGAACTTCGGAAACAGTAAGACGAAACAGTAAGACGTTGGCGTTCTCGATCCAATCTTATTATCAGATCTACAACACTTAACAAACAAGTAAGGGTGAATAAATTGGAGGAAATATTATGGTATGAAGTTCAATGCAAGCAGAGCAACAGAGAACATGATCAATAATAAACTCGACATAAAGCCAGAATATGGAAACAAAAGGCACTCTAACCTCCAACGAAGTGCAGAGACCAAGCCTGTATACATCAATCATTTAGTAGAAATCCCAGGAAAATCTTCACTGACTTAAGTCCCACACTTCTTTTAATGTTTTGAGATCTCTCATCTGTGATGGCCATCAAAGGTGAAAGCGTCTTCTCTTTTCATCCAAAGGGACAAAGCTATCAACCTCTGCAATCTCATGGAGGACCACAGAACTCAAAAGATCTTTAGGAACTGAATCCAGACTTCATCGGCAGAAGGGAATATTCCTCTGACTTTAAAGTTATTGTCACTAGCAGCCAGGACATGCACAACAAAGTTCTAACATATCAAAGGTATTGCGACAGTGTGGAAGTGTATGAAAGGAAGATAATCCCAGAAACTTCACATCACAATGTCATCCTGTCTAGTGCACGCTCACTTCTCTGGCCTATTGTATCGATCTCCCTTGTAGAGTAGCATGTCCCTTTCGACATTCTTTGACATATACAAGCATTAACTACAAAGGCAACATTTTCCCCATGCCCTCTAACCATTTTCTTGTTCCCTCTTTCGAACAATATTATGCAAATTTATCTTATCCTAACTTCCTCTCACCATAACAAATGAATCTGTAACCATTATATAATGAACAATATCTTATTTCACTTCAATCTAACTTAATGCATCGGAAGCACTACATGTGGCTTCCTCTGGAAATCAGAAGCCTCTAATTAGGTGAGTATGCATTAACCTGGACTTAGCCTCCCAACTCCACTAAATAAAACCTCATGCAAATAATTTTGGGTTGATTACAAAAGTTACTCTTCTGCCATTTTGCCTCATCTGCTGTTATCAGCATGCCTTTTCTCACCCTTAATCCAAGTCTTTTTACCACCCCTTTATCTTTTAAGACCTTCAACTAGCACAATATCACACTTGTGATGCCTTTCTGAAAACAAAAGCAAAATAGAAAGAACTTGAAAAGGCTACCACAATGGGATAAGACTCTTCTCCATCCATGCAAACCCTCAATTGCCATTCTTCCACTAAACATCAGGTACAGAATTCCACAGTATAGCTCTCCACAAGAATAATTGTTCCTGGAGATGCAAAAAGATCTGCCACAACAAATGGGATTCAAATCTCCAAAAGCCCAGAGAATATGACAATCTACTTGATTATCCTTCCAGGATGAATGTAGTACCCTCATTAAAAAAAAAAGCCATGAAAAGTTTTCATTGGAAAAGACAAGCCATGAAACAACTGATCAAGAACTGTTGACTTTATTGGGTATTTGTTACAGCCATTTCCACCAAACTTCTGGACATGAGCCCATTGAAAGAACAAAAAATGAAAATTTTCTCCCCGCACTTTTGGGGCAACAAGAAGAAAGTGTTTACGAAGTTACTTCTTATGATCCAGACATATAAGTATACCGTGACTGAGCTCCAATGATGAGTTCGATAACCTTAGCTGCAAAGGGAAGAGGGGGGGGGGGAGACCAAAATTCAGGTGGCAGAAATTTTTTAATGTGAAACTAGCATTAATTAACAAGACATCAAAATTAAAAGGGCAAGAAGGACCAGATCAGAAAGAAGATATAAAACACACCTGTAAGAACCCCAATCAAAGGAACAGGTTCCAAGAGTTTCTCGGTGTTTTCAAGTCTTCGACTGAAATGTTATTCAATGTAAGAGAGAAATAGTAAACCTACATAAATTTGGAATTTAGTTCAAAATCACAGATCTATACCTAGTATACTTGCTGAAGAATGGATCTCTCATAATGTAAAGTGCCCATAACAGCTTTCGCCTTTTTATCTGAAGAAAGTCCATGAAATTGAAATATATTTAGTATCAAAAAAGGGATTTATCTAACAGAAAGCAACAAACTGCTGAAGAATAAACACTTCCAAGAATATCCATTGGTCTAACAAATGTTTGTAGTAAATAAACAGATTAACAGATCAGGAAAAAACACACAGAAGTAACCAGAGTTCTAAGGAACAAATTCTTTTGAAATAGTCCACGAGGCTACCAACCAAAGAACTCTTACCTCGCTCTGTTCGGAGGTCGAAAGAGGAAAATGGTGTCCGCTTCTACTACTCCGTGGATGTGTAACATGGGAAAGAAAGCCCATTCCAGTTAGATCCACCGCTAGTGAAACAAGCCAAGGTATCCATGACCGAACTCCATATTTTCTAATAAATAGAACATAAATAAGAGGTCTTGTAATAAATAGCACCTCTGCCATCACAAATAAGCCCCCAGGAAGTCCTTTCTCAGACAAAATGTTGGAGAGGGTAGGCCTCTGAATTGTAAGATCTGCACGAACATTTAAAGAAAATTATTCGATGTATGAACTCTCATCCTACATTTTTCACGGGCAAAAGGTTTCATGTATGCACAGTAAAACATGCCCCCACACAACCACACGCAATCGTACAGAAAAACTGTCCCCTTTTCCAATATACAATGTTCATAGAAGTATGTTTACTTGGAGGGTCTACAGTCATAGCATGTTGATGCTGGAGCCTTTTCATCCATGTTGGGTCTGATACCATCCTAGCATTCTCCCCAAACCTGTTCAGTGCAGTCAAAGCCCGACCTTCGAGATTCCGTGCATTCTGCTCATAATGGTGCTGAAAATTACTAGGTCCCTGGTTCACACCGGGCCTTGCAAAACCTCCTATTCTGTTGTAGGAACCAGAGGTATGTGGAAAACTTTCCACATTTGGTGTCTCCGCTCCCTCTAGGACCATCTTGTATCCACTGTCACGAAATGAAGCCAACCTAACTAGCACCCTGAATTTGAATAGGTGTCCAATGTTAAGCCTATCAGAATAAGAGAGAGAGAGTACTGCAAGTGAAGCAGTGAACCTTACTTTGTAGCCTCTGTGACGGCAATGAAATTCCATTTCTTGTCATCGCCATAGCAATGCTGTGCCACGACTTCAACCAAAGACTCCAAGTCTTTTAGCACAGATATCCACAGTGACCAAGTGAACGCGGAGTGATGCGCATGGCCAGTATGTATTTGTGTAGGAGCCGTATCGATTATATGTTGGTTGATAGCAGTGAAAATACCCAAAATACTTGATACTGCATAAGAAATTTCAGATTTGTTCAATATCCAAATCAAATCCTTTGCTTTAGAAGAAAACCCAACTGAGATAGAAACTCTTAAGTGAAGAAATTGAAATCCCACAGCTCCAAAATTCCTAAGCTACCGAGAAGAAGACAATGTTACCAAAGTTTCACAAAACCTGCTTCTGGCCCTATCTCTGAATCAGAGAATCGTTCGGGAAGAAACCATGTCGAACTCTGTACATCAATTTCAAATAACCAAATGAGAAAGCGTCAATTTGCCTAGGAAAACACAGTTAAACCTCATTTCTACCCCTTTTCCAAGCTAGCATGGATAAGTTAGGAGGAAAGAGAACCAAAAAAATTTGGCAGGCTAACAATTAAATAAACAGAAAGCTTATAGATGTGGTGCTTAATTACATAAGATATAGCAGGAAAAGCGGTGCGATAGCTTACATTTGCCAGGGACGCCATTTGATTTATATAATCTTTGTTCTTCCTGACCCATCTTTTATAAGCCTCCATGGCTTGAAGAAGAGGATTCAACGAAAACAGAAAAGAGAAACCCACTGTACAGAAACCTAATTCGCAGAGATTCCGATTCCGCCCATGCGCTTCCTCGACAGTTTGTTCTCGGTTTTCACAAAAAAAACACCCACAGAGACCGCTGGAAACAGAATCTTCGTTCCCTTCTTCAAAGTCTTCCGCGGTTTTACCCCTTTCGTTCTTCGTCACCAAACAAACCCTAGTGAAAATTCGAGAATGAAAGGCGTTTTAATAAGAGCAAAGAAGAGAAGAGGGGAATTACAGGGTCGATGCCTCGAATAACACATCAGTCACCAGTTCGGCGGGGATGTGGGATGTACAACAATGGGACTGTAGCAACATCGAAAGGGTGATATTCGATCTACGCTGTGAAATAGAAACAATAGAAAAATCGGTAGATGAAAATTCAAGTTGATCAGCAGTGAGATAACATTTGATTATTTCTTTTAGTCACCCAGTCGATAAACAGTGTGCTGACATCTCCTTTTTTGACCCTTTAGGTAGCTCTATATATATATTGAAGGTCTGATCATGAAATGCGTGGATGGAGAGGTTGTACCTGTCAACTCCTTTTTTTTCTTTTTTATTTTTTGATAAATTACCTATCAATTCATTAGTGTAGTAGTATTTAAGAATAATTTATCTCCATGTACACCCTCCATAGGATTCCATCATTCTTTATATCTATGATCCCACGTTTTAAAAATAAATCCCCCACTATATCATTGGTGATAGGATTTCACGAAAAAGACATATACATGTAGGTGATCCAGCAATAAATAGATTGGGAATCATAACCATCGTGATAACTTGGTAACTTGTTTTAGCTCCAAATATCAGACATGTTGGCTGTGACCAAAATCTATTAGGATCACGTCAGGAGCCAATAGTTACGTGACACATGGTCAATAAAAAAATAAAATATATAAAATAATCTTTGATCATTTTGGACTGATCTGATACTGATTACTACAACCATAGACGTCTGAGCCAAATAATGTGGTTGGTTAGTTGGTTTTGGTAACAGGTTTATCAACCAGTCTTTGGACATCGTGTTGGACCGTGACCCTCAGAAACTTTCGCATTGACGGTTTGCTACCATTGCAAATTCCCTTTGCTCCATGTGCAGGTGACACCGATTGGATCTGCCAAATTCTTCTCTTTAGCACCCAACAGATTTTATTTCTTTTTTTCGATTGTTTTGGTTTGACAGCAACAGATGATCATCCATTCAAGAAAATAGGAGAAATATCATATTTGACCATCTCATCCTCTTTCAACTCCAAGGTTTGAGCTCCTATACCCAGGTGGTGGAAGAGAGAATAAGGGATGCTCAAGCAAGAAAAACTTCCAAGTCACATTGAACTAATAGTAACACCATGCTGATTATGAAACCACATTCTACAGGAAAAAATTCCACCAAGAGTCACTACTTTCTCCTAATTGCTAACAGCATCAGAAAACCCAGTAAGGCCAAATTTTGACCATTCCTCCCCCACCCAACAACCCCAATCATTGGAATTGCCGTACTATCATTGACCATTTGCTGGTGAGTAGTGACCCATTTTCACAAGGCTGCTGCATTCCCTCCGCCAGTGGTGCCATTTCCAGCCTTCTTAGCATAAGATCTCCGGTACATGGAATCAACTTCAGTGAGATAGAATGTGCCTGGGGACAAAAGGCTTGTATCCTTGGTTGTCACAAAGTCCTTGCCTCCATATCGATGCTCCATTAGCTTCACTATTTCCACAAACTTTTCAGGGGGGACCTGAATAACGAGCACAAAATTTTTTACTGGACTGCTTCTTCAGAAAACGTTTAAACCTTTGTACATGATATGATGTATTTGCACCATCTTGTAAATTTGGAGAATTGATAGAATGAAGATAACGAAGATAACTTTTATATGCAAGTAAGCACATAAAAATGCGTACATATCTTGTACTCGGTCCAGGTGCAAACAGGTAACTACATAAGTCCACATGTGCTAGTACTTGCATTTGATGTCTGAAATGATAATATAATGTCCATCTTCCCACGTTTCCAGTGATGTTAATGACAGAGCATCACAGAAACATAAAACACCATGGAAACAAAATATTCATCCAACAAGAAAAATACCTCATGTCTTAACTTCAACTTATCAGAGACATTCATCACTGTGGCAATGTTTGACAAAGTAAAGGGATGTTGACCATCCTGAATTATCAATGAGAACATTGAGGTAGTAATACCACTACCACAAGAGAACATTACTATCCGTTTACCCACCTGCAAGGAAATATAAACAATTTTTTACCAAAAAAAAAGAAAAAAAAAGAAGAAGAAATATAAACAATCAAAATGACAGAAGGTACATTAATTTCGGATAGGCCAAAGCCATAGTAACATGTCGAATGCCAAGATATTTACCAGTGAACTGTGTGTGTTGTGAATAAGAGATGCAAATGCTGCATAAAGAGATGCAGTGTTCATGTTGCCCACTTGTTTTGGAAGCAAAGTGGTTGGTTGCACCTTAGTGTCATATAGTTGCTTTGCAACTTGCTGTGATGCCTGTAGATGTACAAGACACAGAATGCTCAGCACACAACTCCAGCTCAAGTAACCAGATAATGGGAAATCACAATTTTGCCTAAGATCAGTGTCAGGATGCTGGAGTAACCTTTTCAAGATCACAACTCTGGTAGCTCTCATCACCAGACAAAGCTGAAAATGATGCCAGTTTTTCTCTTCCAACCTCCTCAACAGAACTGACCAATAAAAATGCAAATGCAAAAAGTTGTCAGTCAGTTGATTCATGAGCATAAAAAATGCTACTGACATTCACAGTAATAAAAAGGGTGGAAAGTAGAAACCTAGCATTCCTCAAGAAGTCAACAAAGTACAACCGTGCAAAGCTTTTCTGCACAAGCTACAAAACCAGTTCAAGGACCAATCAATAAAGCTACTGCTTCCAGAATTCAAGAACCACCCACTAACAATACAAGAAATATGCAGATAGCAACATTCTAACTGCATCAAATGCATACCTTGTTATATGGAGAATGGAATACAAAATAGTCTGCCTCAGATATCAAAAATGGCTTTCCTTCCAATTTTTCAAACCTACAGAAAGGAAGATGATAAGCCACACAAATAGTCCAAACAGTCCCCAAGAAGAGTTCTTCACCACATCACTGGAAAGTAACCTTTCACAGAAACGCTTATAGCAAGAATCGAGGGCCATGAGATAAACAGTTTGTGAAAGCTTCCCATCTATAACCTGTATACATAGAAGAAAAAGTGGCAACTAATGAATAAGTTTGGAATATACACAAGTTAATTATAAACATAATATGAAATTGGCTTCACAGTCCAAAAGCATAACATTTTGTTTATTGAATGTTGCATAAAGATCAAGAAGGCATTTGCCGAGACATTGTAAGCTTTTAGAGTTTCTGACATCACGAGGATTCAAAATGCATGAATGTTGACTATATTCACAGAATGCCATGCCAACCCAATATGAAGCAATCACGCAACCTGAAGGGAAATAAATACAACTACACCGAAACTCTATGAGTGGGTGGGGCAATTTCATCTTGTTTTCTTTCTTGATTTATAAAATTTGTCAGTCCAATTGAACAGAGTTGGCACTTGAAGGTTCTGATAAACCAAATAACATTGTCACCCATTTAATTTTTACCCTTCTCCTCAATATAATTGTTCAATGAAGGAAAGAAGCATGGGTCATTAATTACAAAGCAACTCAGGCAAATCAGATGATTTGTCAGAAAGACAGCATAAAACCACTGTAGATTCATATTTGTACCGCAGGATGTCCATTGAATAGAATCCAAAGTGTCTTGGCTCAAACCAGACCAGTATTGTCTCACAAATTCTAAGAGGAAAACCAAGAATTGTCTCTCAGATATGTATTCTCACATAAGCTTGTATGTAAAAGTACGAGGTCCCTTTCCAATAAATAAAGGGTTAACAAGTTCAGGACTGAATTTGAGTGGACTGGACAGATAAAAGTTCCCAGCATCAATTGACACTTGGACAGAAGCGTTCACTTCTCCTTATATCATGCTGAAAGTTTTCCTCCATCAAGTCCAAACTGAAGCAGTTCTCAACTATCAAGGCTAACTCATTCGATGATCGTTAATGCATAAAATGTAGTTTTAAGCCGATGATGGTCTATATAACTGTCACACACTTAATAGGTTTTGTTTGGTTATACATGGCCATATTGTGACTTTGATTGTTAAATAGAAATTTTGGTTGTTGGAAAAATAATTTAGAATATAAACATAAATCAGACTCAAATGCCCATATCCCCTTCTTTTATCATATTTCCATGGAAACAGTGAGAGCAAAATTGTAAACAGGGAGAACTGTAGGAAAAAAAAAAAGGCATGTTACCGATATTGAGGGATAATCAAATGCGAGCACGTCAAAATAGTCCATCCAAGATTCTAGAATTTACGATCTAAAATGGTTGTAGAACATCGCAACCAACATAGATCAGCAGGAAGTATACCGGGTATTCACTTGCAAGATTGGGCTTGTAAAAATCATAAGCATGAGACATGTGACTTGCTCTATATTTGCTTTCAAATGTAATTGGAGCATTTGGCCCTATCAGCATAGCAATAGCAGCTGCTCCTCCTAAGGGACGTAATGGTCCTTCTGCATAGGCCTGACGAAAGGAAGCTTGATGTGAGAACATGTCCATAGCTTAAAACAATTTGGTTATGATACGAATCTATCTACATGTATTTAAGTGAATGCAATAACATCCAACAGAAATGGATCTGAAGAATCACATGAAATATATTAAATGCATCATCTTTGCAACAACCAGGCACCCTTCTGGATGTCAGATTTTGCTATAATCACATATGTGCAAGATACTCGTGAACATGACAGATGTGCAAGTCTTGTGAAATTCAACCTTTTTCAGTCATTACATCCAGAAGAAGAGAAAACACTAAAATATCACAATAGTCAGTTCCCTAAAAAGATGAAAAAAAAAAAAAAAAAAAAGGAATACCATGAAAACAAGAATATATAGACCCCTACTTTGTAGGGTTACAGTTTTTCACCCAAGACACGTTTAGGTTTCTCACATTAAATGAAGATTAAAAAAACCTTAATTAAGTGCCTCTAGCTTATACCAGAATATACATCAACCAACTGATTTCATTTAGGCTACATAAGGAAAATTTTTGTGAAAGTATTGCAGAGATGGATGTAGTGGATAGGAGGGTCTGGAGTGTTGTGTCATCGACAGATTCCTTTAAAACTTAGAGGGAAATTTTATTGGATAGTTATTCGACTGATTATGATGTATGGTGCGGAATGTTGGGTAGATAAAAAGCATCATATAGATAAAATCAATGTAGCTGAGATGAGGATGTTGAGATGGATATGTGGCAAAACTAAGAAGGATAAAGTTAGGAATGACCATATTAGAGCTGATTCGGGAGTAGCTCTGATACATGATAAGCTACGAAAAAGTTGTTTGAGGTGGCATGACCATGTTCAACAGAGGCTTTTAGTTGCTCTAGTATGGAGTGATTAGATTTAAAATGAAGGAACTAAACGGACCAAAAACAAACCTAAAATGATTCTAGGAAAGGTAGTGAAGAAAGACATGCATAGCTTAGGCCTTGTATCAAGTATAACCTCCAATAGACCTGAATTGAGGGCAAGGAACCATGTTGCCTACCCCATTTAGTTGTGATAAGGCTTTGTTGTTGTTATTACAAATATGCCCTATGTCATATCAAAGGTGTACAATCTGCAGCTTACAAGATTAATCATGATTCTTTGGATAAACCTCCATCAGTCACCAGTCCAGGAATTTCTATTAACTGAAAACTTAACCATAAGCAAGAAAGGAAAGGCAAGCTGATTCGGTATTACAGAATTCATAACATCAAATCTAAAGATACTAGTGTGCAATAGAGATTAAACTTTCAAGTTGACAGTGGTCAGAATATGATTCTTGATGGTGATTGTCAAACAAACAAACAGATGGTAAGAATCTAACCGCACTGTCTGTGCACACGACAAGTCCATATCGTCCATCCCAAGAATTACTCTCTATCCAATTCACACAATTGAATAAAGCTGCAGTTCCCCCATAGCATCCATTTCTTGAGTCAACTCCTTCAATGTCTGTATTCCCATTTTCCTGTTTGTTTACAAGGAAAAGAGGGAAACAACTGAGAAAATAGAGACAAGTAATATATATAGAAACCAGCAAAGGATTAGACATTGGCCCTCGTACATCTGGCCACAACTTCAATTTCTCTATTCATACAAACTCACAAAGCTCCATGCTCAAAAGACACGCATAAGCACATTAAGATAGCAACTTATTCCAAATGGGATGGGGAAAAAAGAGGGAGGGGAGGGAGGCTGAGAGAGAGAGTGCCCAATGTTTTGGAACCTGGACTGATCTGGACAATCAGAACAGTTGCCTGAACATGTTTTCATTCAAGTTGCCTATTGACCCGAAGACATTTTATGACTCGGGCTCACAGTGAACCATTTGACTGATCCAGTTTTCCGGTAGAGCTCTAACTGGAGCAAGCAAGCTGGTTGATCCAGTTTATGAAAAAAAAAAATGCATGGTCGTTTGAAATTTTTCAAAAACAAGGAATGTTAGTCACTAACTAGTTGTTATATTAACAACTCTTGGAAGTAAGATATTACATGGTACTGTTAATTAAGTTTTTTAAGTTTTAAAATTTCAAAGCTTTGAATATTCCATCCTCTTCACTAGGAAGTTAAAATACATCTAATAATTTTTTTGTCAAGCATTTGAAGTCAGCTACTGGGTGCATTAGTTACTATATTTCAGAAATATGATCTCAATAATTATTAAAGTAAAACAGATCGTATAGGACATTTATGTCATTGGATCAATATACTTATATGAATTAAAAAAGACGACAACATTGACTACCAGCTAAACCTATCTTCCAAGATATGCTTAGGTGCAATGAATTATCTCAGAAACTGAGTGCTACTTGTGGAGCTCATGAAGCCCTTTAAGCAGTTACTCCAATTTCTACCCACAGAGCCATGTGACCCAACAGTTGGACCAGGTGGACCACAACCCACTTTCTCACCCTCCGGATTGGGTCTTACAACATTGGTGTAGCCAAAGAAACAGCGTGGTTACCTTAAAAATTTGCATCAAGAAAGTCTTAATGGACTTGCTTTTGTCTATTACAGTCCCACTGCCAACTTCCATGCGACCAATTTGTTTTGAATCAACTCCATACTTCTCCAAAAGGGAAGTGACAACTGTCAAACTGAAATCCCAAAAATAACAAAAGAACAGAAGCTCCACAAAAAGCCTAGAAATATTCATAATTAAGTAAAAAATGAAAATATATATATATTGAACAAGTATATCAAGCAGAAGGAGCAAAGATACAACCAAAGATAAATAACTGAATAGAATCAAGATCATTGTCTACCAATTATAACTGTCAAAGAGGACACTTCAAATTATATTATGAGATATAATAACTTTCTAAATCCAATAAATGTTCACTATAAATATCCTGCTTCAAGGGGGGAAGCTAATTGACAAACATATATATTCTTAAATTCTTGATTAAAACTGAACTAGAAGATTGCCATTATGCAATACTAGTAAATCGCTTCACTGCGTATAACTCATTTCCAAAATTTATGTAGCCAAACAAAAAAGGAAAAAAAGAAAAAAAGCTAATTTTTTTTTTTTGGTGCACCAGGTATGACATTGGTTATCAAGGGAGTTTTCATTCTCTAACTTATTCAAATCCTCTCCACGGTAGCAAACTCTGGAGTCATTGAATGAAATTCACACTTCAACTCTATTCAATTAGTAAGACGAAAATCAGAAGATTGCCATATTCCTCCTCCCACCCCCCAACCCACAAAAAAGATGGCCATTACCCAGTGCTGGTCCCGCTTATGCTGGGTCCTAAGATTGTCCTAACCTCCGACAATGTATGCACAAATGGCTGCTCTCAAGACTCGAACCCAGGCACTGCCCCTGACTACACAAACCTTTTACCATGCTCCAAGCAGTGGCCCCTAAAAAAAAACAAAAATAGTACCACCTACGAAGACAGTATGAACATTATTAAATTTTGTAGAAGGTTGAGCAAACAGATCAAATAATCATCTCCATTTCTCAGTTCTAGCAACTAACATTACATATATGCAATGGTCTACGGCAATTATAAACCATCGTAACCAGGAATAGTGCAAATATTTTGAAAAGAAGTCCTCTCTCCATGTCAATAAATAGTTTTATTTTTTAGTAACCAAGCAACAAACTTAAATAAATAAAAAAATACGCATCAATCACTATGACAAAGATGGCATCAACAATAGAGTTCAAATAGGGGTCTGGACAGGGAATCTACACTCTTATGGGTGCTGAAACTAGGATCCACCTTTCTACGTAGGAACAGATAGAGAGCTAGAGTATAATGACATCTAAACCAAAAGAGAAGGGACTTTTTCCACCTACTCTCCTAAGTTTTGATGTCACTGAATCTATTCTATTGCTTTCACCTCTTTGACACTTTATCATCAAGTACGTTATCTAAATTATTTACATCCATATATCCAAACCATTATTTTAAACCATATGACCAATATGTCCACAATCATGCATACATCTGAAACTACAAATATCAAAGGCAATTTGGTGATTGGACAACAAGTAAAGAACATCAGCTATATAAGATAGTAACTTGGCAAACCAATAGTTGCATAGAAGAGAAACAGAATCAATTGAAGCATGAATACCTCATTGAAATGACATCTTCCAATTCTGTACAAAATGCCATGCAATCTTGCCCAAGTCCAATAGTGTATTTTCCTTTAATTGCATCATGATTCTCCAATGCTTCCTATTCCAGAGTTAGTAATTTTGGACCAGTGCTTATTAAAAAAAAAAGGAAGGTGTGGGGGGTGGGGGAGGGATAAGAAATAAGAATGTAATAAGTTACAACAGGGGGAAGGGATAAGAAATAAGAATGTAATAATTTACAACAGGGAACTGTTAGGGGGAGCAAGGAAGACTAAGGGTCAAAGAAAAGTGTTACTGTATATCTCTATGAGAGGGAAGGGCTCATCAGGATTAGCACCAGTAACAGGCGCTATGGTCCCTCCCTTCCCCCTTATTCTCTTATTTTTGGTAATGTTTTAGGGGTACCCTATTTTATGTGAATGCAATAGGGAGGTCTCATTATCATTGAGACTCCCGAGGAATACAGCAACCTCTCATCTTCTCCTTCTCTTCCTTCTCTCTACTTTCTTCTTCTTTTTCTCTCCACGAATGGAAGGGGGACATAATAATAAAAAAAAAATGGAACAAAACTATTTCTTAGAGAATCTCTTTGATTTTCTTTTGTTAAATATGGCCCACATGGGCCCAGCCCAGCAAATCAAGAACCAGCCAATGTCGCTGGCGGTAATTAGAGCCAGCAACACTGACTAGTGCTCCTATTTTTCCTTCCTTATTTCAATTGTTATTTATTTCCTTATTATTGTTATTTGTTTCTTTTTATGTCTCCTCTTGTTTATGGAGACTTTCTCTATGTAATTGGATTCTTTTTGCTTATAAATAAGATTGGTGTCTAAGAGGGAGAGGTATTGATCTCAACTACAGCACCTTGCTGTTTTTTGTGATCTGCTCTCCATTTCTTCTTCTAATTTCTTCTTCTCTCTTCTTCATTCTTTATTTTTCTGGTTTTGTGTTTGAGGTTATGTGGTTTTGTTACATCTTTCTCTACGGTAATAGATGCATTCCAAAGTCCAGGAAATGAACAATGGTTGTCAGGGAGAAGCCTTTCGCACTTAAAATATTAAATTCTTCAACCAATCCCTTTATATCTTGTGGTTATATTCTACAGTTTTGTGAGGATCTAACTCACTCATTGGGTGATTTTTCTCACTGATAACGAGCAGATATCCGTAAAAGCATAATAAGACAATAAGAAATAGTAAGTGAAGCTAACCAGAAGGAGTTTCTTTAAAAAAAAATACAGGATACTCAAGGAGAAAAAACAGATCACCATGAAGTAGGGATCCCCAAAATTCATAACGATGAACAAAAAAACATCATCCAAAACATGATAGATGTTGATGAGATAGAAGTTCAAAAATTAATGTAATAGTTACAGTTTTTACATTTCTCAAAAAAAAAATTTCGAAAATGCGAAAATGAAGTACAGTTACTTCATTTTTTTTTCTTTTTTTTGGGGGGGGGGGGTATTTTTTTTTTTTTTTTGGATAAGTTACAATTACTTCATTCCTGAACTATATGAAGTAGAGTAACTTCATTCCTGAACTCTATATGCAGAGAATCAAAAGAAGATCACGATAACACAGGCATCAAATATACACTCTAATCTCTTTTAACCGATAGAATCATCGGCAAAAAGAAATCCATCACAGTAGCAGAAGAAAAAGTAAAGGATGAGATCATAACCTGTTGTACGCATGTAGGAGGGAAGTAGATGTCCATGGCGAGGATTCCGACATCTTTTTGCTGCGAAGCCATTTTTGCTTTCACTCAATTTTCTGAAAATCGTAAGTAGGAGCTCTGCTTTGCCTTCCTCACGCTTGGTCCAGCAAATATAAAGAAGGGGACGACAGAAAAAATCTGGGACAAGTTGACGGAGGGAGGAAGAAGGCAATTGGTGGGGGAAAATATCCGCTTGAAGCCGATCACAGAATGTAACCACGTGACGTACATCTCAATCACAGAAAATGACCACGCGGCGGTCATCCAGGATGCTGAAAATAAAGATATTATAGTAAATCTTAAAAGATGTCTAAGTTCAACCCTTCCCTAGTCTGACATAGATTGGATGTAATGAATAGACAGGGGTAGCTGGCCATTAATGGATCACCATTAATGGTCATAAATGCTAACAACAACAATTAATGCAAAATACACTGATCTAACCCGCCGATTCAAAAGATCTCGATTCGAATCGACGGAAAGGTGAAATATTACTTGGAAAAAGAACCATGACAGGGACAATGTTGGGGAACCGCGAAGAACCTGGCCCACTAAGGGGTCGAAAAGTAATCCTAAGAGGTCGAAAGGTGGCTGACATGATGTAATGATATGTTCCAGGGGGTCGAAAGATGACTGACATGATGTAAGGATCTGTTCCAGGGGGTCGAAAGGTGGCTGACATGATGTAATAGTCTGTTCTAGGGGGTCGAAAGTCTACTGGCCTACTGTACTCTACATAGTCAAATCACAAACGGTGGCTGTCAGGGACCAGCTGGCCTAAAAAGGAAAGGTTCATAATTTGTGGAGTATATATATATGTAGCCTGGGAAGGGCAAAGCAATGAATGAAAAAGTATTCAAGAACAAAAAAGTTTTGTCTCTCTTGGTGTATCTTCTTCCTTCTGTCTTCTCTACCACCATTCTATCTAGTGTCTGTGACTAATACCTGATCTTGGAGTCATTGGGAATGTATTCAACTAATCACACCTCAGGAATCCTTTCTTTAAGGAGCTCTTGAATCTTGTTGGGAGTTCCATACTGTCTGTTTCCTCTTTACAGATTCCATCGACAACAGTTTGGCGCCCACCGTGGGGCCTGACGTGTTTCATTAGTTTGAATCTCCCTTTGTTGTCATCATTTTCCATTCTCTTTCTCATCTATCCTAAACAAAGTTTTTAAACACTAATATGGCACCGGCGGGAAGGACAAAAAGCTCTTACAACTTACGGGAAACTCAAGCCAGAAGGGCTGAAGCACATATGGCTAAAAATCGGAGGAGACTGAGGAGGTGTCAGATCCTCAAGACGTGTTTCCTGAGGAGCCAACAAATGAAGGAGTAGGCGGATCTAATCCGGATCCGGCCCAGTACGTTTTTAGGGAACAGTTCGATATGTTAGCTCAGCAGTTGGCAACTTTGACTGAGTTGCTACAACGACGGTCGACAGGGATACCAACAGCCTCTGTACCCCCCGGTGGATGTGTCGTAAGTCCCACCAAGATTACGACAATCTAGGAGCTCTGTACTGCATGTTGCGTCCTCCGGCCTAAGAGGAGAAAGCCCGTCAGTGGACTCTTATACCCGGCCGGGTCGAAGCAGACGATGGGGGGACCCACTGTCCCAGACTCCCAGTCTGTCCCCGAGGTCGACCTTACTAAATTCATAGAAAGTAGTCACGATTCTTTGGGCGTTTCCCGCCACTCGACAGCCTCTCGACAAAGGGGGTCTAGCTAAGGTGCCAGATAGGCTAGAGTGGGAGCACACACCGAATCGAAGGTAGCGCGAGAGGCCCAAAGGAGGGTCGATGAGGCCAGGCGAGCTCGGGAATATGCACAGGCATGAGTAGATGCTACCCGGCGGATCCGTGCGGATCTCCAAACAAGGAACCAGGAAGCTAGGAGACTCCAGGAGGAAACCCAAGCCCGAATTGAAGAAGCCCGACGCATTCGGGAAGAGGTCCAGGTTATAAGAAATGCTCCCCAGGCAGAACAGGTGGCGGCTGCACCCTCTGTCGCCACGCCATCGATTGCAGTACCAGTCGCAGCAGTACCAACCACGAATAGCTCTCACGCGGGGAACGAGAACACTGAGAGGTTGGAGCGTCTTATCAAAGAACTCACCAACCACATGCAGCAAGTGGAGAGGGGGGTCGACTCAACGGCTTTGTAGGAGTATGCCACGAAGACAGCCTTGGCGGATGAAGTCATGAATCATCCCCTGCCCTCAAACTTTATTGTCCCAAATGTGAGATGGTATGATAGCAAGACGGATCCAGAGAGGCACTTGGATAACTTTAAGGTA
Source organism: Protea cynaroides (assembly GCA_028583415.1). NCBI lineage: Eukaryota > Viridiplantae > Streptophyta > Magnoliopsida > Proteales > Proteaceae > Protea > Protea cynaroides. Next base: position 135,354,796 of record CM053276.1, read on the forward strand.
GGAATGGTCATCTATGGCTACCATGATGCCTTATGCTGCAGCGTTTTCCCATCCACCTTGCGAGAAGCTAGAAGAACCTGGTTCAACAACCTCCCTCCAAGGTCAGTAAGTACCTTCAAGGAGCTTAGCAGCCTGTTCCTCTCCCACTTTCAGGGGAATAGGGTACAGAACAAAAATCTATCTCATTTAATTCATCACTCGTTTTCTCGGAGTGGCGGGAGAGATCAAGGACCTACAATCGGATGTGGTTGTTTTTACCCTGTCCAAGGCATGCAGAGACTCTAGCTAGTTTTCTCTCAACAAAAAACATCCACGGACCCATGCGGAGATTTTCAGCCGCTGTGATCGATATGCTTCGGGGGCGGAGGCAGTGGCAGAATTATCTGCGTCGGCAAGTGTGACCCCACACTGGTGGAGAAAAAGAAGAACGAGACCCCAGAAAAAGTTCCAAAGGAGGGAGAAACCAGCAAAAAGGCCAAAAAGGAGTTGTACCCCATCCGACCTCCTCAGGAATTCACACCCCTCAATAAAACCATGACAGAGATACTAAATATTAAGAGAGGCGATACCTTGCTGGTTCTACCACCTCCCATGATTGCTTGACCAGGGGAGCCAAATCGACGGTTATACTGTGCGCATCATCGAGATCATGGCCATGACACCAATTCATGCCGTCATTTAAAAAGTCTGGTGGAAGATCTTATCCAGCATGGAAGGTGGACAAAATTTGTGGGCCCAAGGGCCGGCGTGACTCAACAAGATCCCGCGGTGATGCTTCCCCCACCTCCTCCGGCCAGAGCACCAGAAAATAGAAGAGAAAAGGTCGAACGTGCACCCCCACCTCCACCCAGATCACCCCCAAGGGGATTTATGGGCCAGATCGACCTAAGCAATGAAGGATTGCAGGAATGGAGAAGTGGACCCTCCGCACCCGGGGTCCGAACAGTTCGAGAGAAGAGTCCCCCATGAAAGACGATGGGACGGGCAGGTCCGGAACAAGACTTGGGGCTGGAAGATGATGAATATGTCACACTCAGTCAGCCTGAGTGTATGATGGTGACCGTGTGGCCGGAACATATGCGGCTGGAAGTGCTCCCGATTGTCATCAAACCAGTGGAGGACGGAGCATCCAAAGGAAAGCAAGCTCGAGGCGAAGCAGAAGACTTGGGGGAATCATCTTCTAAAAAATTCAGGTACGATGGGTACATTTATTTTGGGGATGATGATTTAATTGATGTAGTTACCCCCCACGAGGACCCCTTGGTTATTAAGATGGCCATCGGAGAAGGGAAGTGAGTCGTATACTGGTGGACACGGGGAGTGCATGTGATATCCTATACTACGACACTTATCGGAGACTGGGCTACAAAGATGAGCAATTGCGACCCATTCGGTAGTCTCTTTTGGGGTTCAATGGCGAAGGAGTACAAGTAAAAGGAGCTATCCAGATCGATACTCAGTTGAGAACTTATCCAACCCGAGTAAGTATTATCATGAAGTATATGGTGGTCGACACGCGGTCGAGTCATAATGGTATCCTTGGAAGGACTGACCTAAATAAACTGCGAGCCTGTCTGTCAACATACTACTTGCTGATGAAGTTCCCAACCGAGTGGGGGGACTACCCCTGTCGAAGACCTTATTGCGGTACCTTTTGTAAGCACCCCATTTTTGCCATCCCAGCTAAACAAAGCCCTGCGGGCGTGTGGACAACAAAAGGAGAAAGATGATCGGAAGTTTGGATTTTTTACTACGAATTTGAGGAAGTTTTCAATGGGTCTGTAAATTTGATGAAGTTTTCAATGGGTCCACAACAAGGTCATGGGTTATAATTTTGCATGGATGCATAGGTTATAGAATTATCTTCGAAATGAGACCAGAATTGCTCAATTCTGATATCAAATGAAGAAGATATGACCATTTTAGTCGGATGATACATATAAAGGAGGTTTATGAAGTTATTATAAATAATCCCAGGGGCCTTCGTGCAAATTATCCTAAGTCGGATCGTTTGAATTTCAAATCATCATATCTTAATCATCCGACATCGGATTCAGATGATCCCAAGACCATTATTCTTCATTCATGATGTTCTACAAAATGGACGTAAAAAATCCCAGGTAGAAGTCACCAGTGGGTCCCATGCAAGCTTGCATGCAAAATTATCGTCAGAACTTCAAAGCTGCATATCTTTTCCGTTCTACATTGGATTCAGGTGATTCCAGTTCCTATATTCCTCATTTTCAATGTTCTACAAAATGAACGCAAAAAATTTGGAATAGAGGCCATCGGAAAATTCCATGCGGGATGACAATGAAATGACCCATGAAATGACAAGGAGAGAAAACCCGATTAATTCCAATCAATCCAGTCCAACTCGGTTCAAGCCGGTTTTGGTCCAACCTAACTCAACCCATATCGGTTTAACTCGGCCAACCTAAGTCGGCCTCAACCCGCTTTCGAACCAGTTCATTCATGTGCATAGTATTTATATATATATATATATATATATATATATATATATATATATATATATTATATATATATATATATATATATATATATATATATGTATGTTATAAAATATATGTGCATATATGTATATAATATATATTATTATATGTAAATGATAATCCAAAAGATTTTGAGAAGAAAAATGAAAGAGGGGAGAGAGAAAACGTGAAAGAGAAGGGGATTTAGGGTTTTGAGATAATCCAGAAAGATTTTGAGAAGAAAAATGAAAGAGGGGAGAGAGAAAACGTGAAAGAGAAGGGGATTTAGGGTTTTGAGATAATCCAAAAAGATCTTGAGAAGAAAAAGGAAAGAGGGGAGAGAGAAAAGAGGATTTCCAAAAGAAAAAAAAAGGGGATAAGAGAGAGGAAAGGGGGCACGGTTTTGGGGGAGAGAAAAGAGGATTTCCAAAAGAAAAAAAAAAAGGGATAAAAGAGAGGAAAGGGGGCACGGTTTTGGGAGAGAGAAAAGAGGATTTCCAAAAGAAAAAAAAAAGGGATAAGAGAGAGGAAAGGGGGCACGGTTTTGGGAGGAGAAAAAAAAGGATTTCCAAAAAGAAAAAAAAAGGGATAAGAGAGGAAAGGGGGCACGGTTTTGGGAGGAGAAAAAAAAGGATTTCCAAAAAGAAAAAAAAAGGGGATAAGAGAGAGAGAGAGGGCACGGTTTTGAGGAGAAAAAAAAGGATTTTCAAAAGAAAAAAAAGGATAAGAGAGAGAAAAGAGGGGAAGAAACGTGAGAGAGATAGGGCACGGTTTTGGGGAGGATTTTTTCTGTTTTGGGGAGAGAGAGAGCTACGGGACAGAGGAGGAAGAGAAGAGAAAAAGCTGAGGGAGAGAGAACTCCATGCAACTCGAGGTAAGCCCCTCCCCCTCCTTTGTTATTTTCTCGTTTATCACCATTACCCAATCATCGACCAATCTTGCTGGTCTCCATTGATATCCTACATCTGCTACCCAACATCAATCTAAACCACTTGTTTCCCATCACCACATGTCTACCTTACAAACCACCACCACACCCAAGCACACCTAGCCATCTCTCCATCACCAATTATCATCTGAACCAACACCATCATCAAACCCAACCGTACAGTCTCCCTCACTTGTAAGCCACATCAAGACCCTTCATCTAGCATCTCATCATGACTTTAATCCTAACCACACATGTTTGTATTTGATGCTAATATTTTCCATATGATATGACAAGTTTTAATTGAATCCAAACATTAGAAAAAAATATGATCACACATTGGTTCTTTTGATTTAAATTTTAATGTGATCAATTTGCCCATTGAATGATTGGAATTATCATGAATTTGATCCCGTCAGATGTTTGGAATTTCTATCAGATTGATCCGACTATAGCTGGAATTTTATCAGTCTCATTGGATGCTTGGAATTTCTATGTGAATTAAATGGATCGATGTGGAATTTTTAATGTGAACTTTAATCTGGCCATTTGATTTTAAGTTATTTCACATGATTTAATTATGGCCTTTGATCTTGAGCCATTGAATAATAAATCTGATCCACTGAATGATCAATTGATTTCTAATGATGTGATCTGAACCATTGGATTCCATGTTGATATGTCCACCATCTTGATGCTTACATGATTCTTGCTGTTTTGGAATACTACACATGCTTATTGTCATATTTGTTTGCTACACATGCTCACATGCTATATTGGATGATTACTGCAATGTTTGGATTCACACTTACCATGTTCGTATTGATTCACATGCTCACTTGCCATCTTTGACTGATTTGTTGCTAAATTTGAATATATTTCCAACATGCTATATTTGGATGCTTACACTGCTATATTTGGAATACTACCATTGATATAGTTGGAATATTTTCATTTGCCATATTTGTCTTGGAAAGAGAAAAATAAAAAAATAGCAACTAGGGCAAGATCCATCCTGAAATAGAAAGAATTGAACAATTAGGGTAGAAAACCCTAAGATGGAAAGAAAACAACAATTAGGGTAGTGAAACCCTAAAAATGGAAAGAATAATTAGGGCAAAATAAACCCTAGAATAAAGAGAATAATTAGGGTATGAAACCCTAAAAAATGAAAATCACAATGAAAAGGGATAGGAAACCCTAGAAACCTAAAAATGGAAACAATTAAAAATGGTAGGAATTTAGGTCTCATCCCTAGATCCTATTGATAAAAATGAAAATAATTTGGTACACATCCCAAATAAAAATGGTAGGAATTTAGGTCTCATCCCTAGATCCTATTGACAAAAATAGAAAGAATTTGGTACACATCCCAAATAAAAATGGTAGGAATTTAGGTCTCATCCCTAGATCCTATTGACAAAGATAGAAAGAATTTGGTACACATCCCAAATAAAAATGGTAGGAATTTAGGTCTCATCCCTAGATCCTATTAACAAAAATGGAAACAATAAAATGGTAGGAATTTAGGTCTCATCCCTAGATCCTATTGACAAAAATGGAAGGATTTTGGTACACATTCCAAATCCGACTCTCACAAATTTCGAACTACATCGTACCTGATTTCTAGGGCAAACCCTAGAATACGTAGGCGATTTGGGAAACCCAAATACGGTACAAAGCCACCCATCAACCATACATCCAGCATAAACTTCAACTTGAATAAAAAAAATCTAATTGAAGCACATGCATAAATCACTTCCATAATCTTTAATCACACAACCATTTCGAACTACGTTTTTGGACTTGATTTCCAGGATTGGAATACGTAGGCAGTTTGAGATGTCTTACACATCTCAGATTCGACCTAAAAACCGAACCATCTTTGGTCCGGTTCACTGTATAATATTGTACATTACATTTGCTTGTTTATTTGCTTTAAAACATGATTGGCTGAACCCTAGGTTAGAATAACTTAGCAACTTGGTTTAGAACATCCCCCATTGAACCCTAGTCATCTAGTTGACCAAGCACAGTCAAAATTAGAAATTAAGGAAAGTTTAGGAGGCCGATATTGATCGGGCGGTTTGGGTGCCTAACACCTTTTCATAATCGGACCCTGAATACTTACCCGATCTCTTGCAGACCAAAGAACCGATACATTGGGTCACGAGTCAATAGAAGTCTTACCTTAGGGTGAGGCTACATTTTTAGAGGTCCTAGACCTTAATCTAGGTGGCGACTCCAACAGAACAAATCGATCTTCATCGATACAGGATACACATTTCCATCCCGAGGAGGATCATCATCGATTTTCCATTGTCCTCACACCTTTCAAGGAAGAGCAGCCTGAAAAAACCTTTCTGGTGGGGTCTGCTATTCCAGAAAAGCAGAGGCAGAAACTCATCGAGTTCTTGAGAGCAAATTCGGACGTCTTCACTTGGACACCGGAGGATATGCTGAGGATTCCACGGTCTACCATAGAGCACCATCTCCAGATAGATGCACACCAGCGTCCCGTGCGACAGAAGAAAAGTGTTGTGTCAGTGAAAAAGCAAAAAATATCGACCAGGAGGTAAAAAATGTAAGACCTGTATCGAACTAACCCGGTCTTACCACCTTGAACCAGGTCTACCCATCATGGTCGAACCAAACGGATCAAGTGCGTGAAGGAGATCACGATCCCAGGTATTAAACTGACCCAAAAACACTAAAAATAGGGAGAGGGTCGCATACCCAGCAAGGGAGGGTCGGAACCCCCCCCAGATATAAAAGTCGACCCCCGCTTTTATACCGGGGGTCGGACATTTTAAGAACCAGGGGTCGACGGGATCTCCGACCCCCCCATCGACCCCCGGTAATCGGTAAAAACAATACGAACCGAAAATTAGGAAACTTTCCTAATTTCAATGGGATTCCTTCATAATCTCAATGAGACTTATTTTGAGAGTTTCTACACTATAAATAGGACGTCCCTAAGCCTCTTTCACTCCTTTTAGAAACCTAATTGGATTGAGAGAAAGAGAAGAGAAGGATAAGAGAAAGAGAAGAGAAGGAAAGTGGAGAAGAAGATTAAGGAGAAGGCTTCAAAGAAACAAGCCTAATTCTCAAGTATGGATACTATCCCCATGAAATTCTACAGACCTTAGGATAGATAGACAAGAGGGAATGATCTAGGAGAAACTCAAATCATCCACCCATGGTTAGGTTTTCATGGAAAATCATGAAAAAAATCATGAAAGCTATCTAGGTGAATGAACCACGGTTCTAGGCCATAGAACATGTGTGGAATGGATTGTAGAAGCAAGTCATAGGACCCCAAACACGAAGAATGGACTGTAGGATAAAAAATTGATTAAATCCACAGGGGATCGCACGGGGGGTCGATGGCCAATCGACCCTACCAGACCCTGATCATCGACCCCCAGTGTTCGGGAAGTCCAGAATAGGGGTGGTCGCACCCAGGGTCGATGAAACCTCCGACCCTAACATCAACCCCCAGTTAACAACATGCTTTTAAAGTCTGAATTAATTCTAATTAAATTCTATCGACTTGGTTAGGTCTTCTAGTGATATAATATCGATATATATTTGATTCTTAAAGCTTGAAAGAGGATCTACGATCAAGTAAAGGTGAGGAAACAAGACCTAAACTAATTGGTTAATAATAAACTATTTTTATTCTTGAGTCCAATACCATGAATGATTTATGCGTGTATGATTGTTATGTGCATACAACATGTCATCCAATATTTTTATTATTATTGTTCATGCATATCTATTTATTGTTTATGATAATAATGATGATGATGATGATGATAGGAATAGGCATGTGGATGTATGTGTGTGGTTGGTGTGCTTGATGCGAGCGAATATCAGGGGGAGGTGTCATAGGCGGGGCCTCAACACTCTAGCTCTATCTCTAACTCAAGTCTTGTCCACTGACATCGTCGTATCGTCATTACCTTAGCAGAACTATTACGTCATAGGATATGAGGGGAGGTGGTCTCGGACCGTGTAGTCTCTGACTCTGTCGGGGGGCCTTAGCCCTATCTCTATGGACGTATTGAGGGATGCTGGGGTGAGGCGTTGGATACACTGATTGACATTAGGATTGGTTAGTTGCGAGCCCAGTTTACGAGCCCTCGCCAGCATGGGCTTATGTGTTGGTATGGGCAACGGGTACAGCAATAAACGTGACCTTTGTGTATACATTGTCCATGGTTGGGTGCATGTGAGTCGATAATAAACATTACCTTTTGGCGGCTTCACACACTTGTGTATAGAGGTGCGGCGTCAATAAACGTGATCTTTGGCCACCTATCCTTTCTATAGCACATTGCAAACTTATTTACTAGACCAAAGATATGAATTGAATGCATGCATATGTTTGTTGCATTGTTTTGATTGCTCACTGAGCCATGATGTGTGCTCACCCTCTTGACGTCGAATATTTTTAGTTGATGATGCAGGTACCACAGTTGTAGATTATATAAATGATTCGGTGCATGCGCATGTTGCTGCAATGGAGGCTGAAGACTTAGAGGATACGCATGACCCCTCATGCGAGTACAACTCCTGCGTATTCTATTAGGATTTTATTTGGATTTATAAAAGATGTAATTGATATTTTATTTATTTATGTCTCAGTTGATACAACAATAATTTGATATTTTTAATTATGATTATTACATTTAGAATGCTCAATTCATTTACTATAAGAATTCCACTATTGTGTATTTATTCTGATTATGATTGTGGATGCGCATGATTTTATTTTTAATGGATACCGCCTATTAGAGATCCTGGTTGAACCATTGGTTTATAGCGGTTCATCACACCGTTCTGAATGGTGCATAATTGGGGTGTGACAGAAAAGTTGCTGGAAGCCGGGTTCATTAGGGAAGTATACTATCCCGACTGGTTGGTGAATGTTGTGTTAGTACCTAAAGCAGATGGGCGGTGGAGAGTATGTACTGATTTTACAGATCTTAATAAAGCATGCCCAAAAGATTCCTATCCCTTGCATCGGATAGACCAGCTCATCGATGCTACTGCAGGACATGAGCTTTTATCCTTTCTGGATGCTTACTCAGGATACAATCAAATAAAAATGGCCAAGGAAGATGAAGAAAATGCTGCCTTCATTACTAATAAAGGCACCTATTGTTATAATGTAATGCCTTTCGGACTAAAAAATACTGGGGCAACATATCAAAGACTTGTCACCAAGGTCTTTGAGAAGCAAATCGGAAGAACAATGGAGGTATATGTGGACGACTTCCTAGTCAAGACAATAAAGGCAGATGATCACTTGACAAATCTACAAGACGTTTTCGAAGTGATAAGGCAAAATTTCATGCGACTTAACTAAGCAAAATGTGCTTTTGGCGTGCAGTCTGGCAAGTTCTTAGGTTTCATGGTTTCCCAGAGAGGGATCGAGGACAACCCCAGTAAGATCGAGGCAATTCAAAGTATGAAAGCTCCAACGACGCCTAAGCAAGTTCAGGTGCTCACGGGTCGACTCACAGCCCTGGGGCGGTTTCTATCACGATCTGTGGATAGATGTCTTCCATTCTTCAAAACTCTGAAGGGGTCAAAACCGTTCGAGTGGACGGCTGAGTGCGAGGAGGCATTCAGGGACTCAAGAGGTACCTTTCCTCACCACCTTTACTAATCAAGCCTGAGATTGGAGATACTTTGTTACTTTACCTGGTGGTTTCGCCATGTGCCGTCAGTGGGGTATTGGTTAAAGAGGTGGACCAGGTTCAACATCCGGTATACTACGTCAGTAAAGTCTTACTGGACGCGGAAACTAGGTATCAATCCATCGAGAAGTTAGCATTGGCAGTAGTGGTTTGTGCTCGCAAGCTACGGCCATATTTCCAATCTCATTCCATCCTTGAGCTGACGGATCGACCCATAAGCAAGTTTTTTGCCAGAGCAGATGTGTCAGGGCAAATGACCAATTGGGCAGTTGAGCTGGGGGAGTTTGATATCAAGTTCCAGCCACGGACGACTATTAAGGCACAAGCATTGGCAAATTTCTTGATCGAGAGCACCCTGCCAGGAGGTGAAGAAGAAGGAGCAAATCTGGAGCGGGCCCTCGAAGAGACAAAGATTAAAATTTTCCGTGGCCCTGAAGAACCTTCATGGGTCATGTATATAGACGGAGCCTCTAACCAAGAAGATACGGGAGCTGGCATTGTACTTATTAGCCCTGAAGGATTTAAGGTACTCACGTCCGTGCGTTTCGATTTCTCAACAACCAATAATGTAGCAGAATATGAAGCCCTTGTCGCTGGACTTAGGCTTGCAAGAAAATTAAAGGTTACTCGGTTGCAAGTATATGGCGATTCACAAGTAGTCGTAAGGCAAGTCACTAGCGACTATGAGGCTCGATAGAGCCGCTTGGCTAGATACCTGGCCCTCGTAAAGCAACTCATCGAACCTTTGGAGAAGTTTGTAATGGCTAGAGTGCCGCGTAATCAGAATGCAGAGGTAGACGCACTATCTCACCTCAGGTCAAGTGATTTGAGTAGTTTCGATGTACCTGTATATATTGAGCACCTGCCGGACCCTAGTATCGACCCCATGGGAGAAGTTCTGCTTGTTGATGTGGAGCCATGCTGGATGGATCCATTGCTCACTTACTTGCGGGAGAATGTCTTGCCGGAGGATAAGAAGGAGGCTCGACGCATCCAAACTCAAGCAGGGTCATATGTCATTCAGGATGAGGTACTATACAAAAAATCCTATACTTTTCCACTACTTCGTTGTGTCTTGCCCTCAAAAGCAGAGTATGTTATGGCGGAAGTACACGAGGGAATCTGTGGGACTCACCAGTGTGGGCGTACCATGTGTTTCAGAATCATCATAATGGGATAACATTGGCCCCATATGATGAATGATTGCAAAAGGTATGCTAGAAGTTGTGAAGCATGCCAAAAATATGCTCCCGTATCCCACCGCCCGTCTACGCAGTTGCAGCCTATCCCCGCATCTATTCTTTTCACAATCTGGGGGATGGACATACTAGGGCCATTTCCGAAAGCTAAAGGGCAGTTGCAGTACATATTGGTGGCAATCGACTACTTCACCAAATGGATTGAAGTGAAGGTAATGGCGAAGGTCACGGCGCATAATGCAAAGGAGTTCTTCAGATTGGAAGTTCTATATAGGTATGGGATCCCACAGGTGCTGATACTGATAACGACCCGCGGTTCTCAAGTCGAGTATTTCGGGGGTTTTGCCGGGATAGAAGAATCGAACCAAGTGGCCCTAGTGAACGGGCATGTGCCCATATATTAACCTAGGCAGTCAAAGATGCAGTGCCCATATGGAATGGGAGAATGAATGTCTTACACATAGTATCTTCTAAGATTTTTGGCATGCCAAGTGCGCGATAAGGCAGATCCCTCCATTGTTTTCAGATGATACGACCCAGGCCTTGTGACCTTTACAACCCGATACGGTCCTTCCCAATTTGGGGTCAACTTCCCCTGCTGAGTGGGGACAGTAACGGCCGTTACTCGTAAGACTAAGTCATCCACTTGAAACGTATTCTTCTTCACCCTGAAGTTGTAATATCTTGCTGTTTTTTGTTGGTAGGCTACCACTCACAATCGGGGGGTCTCACGAACATCCTCTATTAAATCCAGGTCCATTAATAGGATATCTTTATTAGTTTATTCCTGGAATTTCAGCACCCTGTAACTCTTCTCCACCACTTCGACAGGAATGACAGCTTTAGAACCAAAAGCTAATTTGAAAGGAGTAGATCCCGTGGTAGTCCGCTGCGTAGTTCGATATGACCAAACCACACTAGGCAATTCTTGCGCCCACTTCTCCCTCTGTTCTTCTATTCGCCTAGCTAACCCATGTAGCAGAGATGTGTTGCATTATGGGATATAGATGAATCGAACCAAGGATGCAGTGCCCATATGGAATCCATAGAACACATCTTGCTTTCATGCCCATTCACTAGGGCCACTTGGTTTGATTCATCTATATCCCATAAAGCGTGTGACCCTTGTGATGCATTGCAATGCTATGTCGTCGGGTAGGTTTGGCAGCAGCAGTGACGAGTACAGCAAGCATGAATCAAATGTTGCCGCCACCGCCGTTGTTAGAGTATATGACTTGGAGGGTGCAAAAAAAGATGATGATGATAAGGATGAAGAGTGCTTGTTCATGGCTTTACGCCTTGGCAGTTTGTTCAGCTCTACAAACTATTGTTGTCACTGGATTTTGCCCGATGTCTAAAATGATGACACCTATAATAGGGAATCAAGACATGCAATGAGGTGGTTGGGTTTAACCCCGTGACCACTCTGATGCTTAAGTCAATATAAGACCAAGACAAACAGATGGAATCCGTAAGTAAAATATATGAATTCTTAGTAGAGTGAGGCTAAAGTACCTAGTTATGAAGATGATGGAAGAGTGAAAGTGTAAGCTTGAAGATAAGTGAAATGAACATACCTTATGCCTTAATTTTTTTGTTGGGTAGGTAGGACCCGGATTGAAATCCTTTCCTATGACAGAAGGATTCTAGCCAGAATCCAAGGGCTGGAGTTCAGTTGGCACGCATACCAATACATCGATATGTGTATCCACTGAAATCCAGCCCTTAGCAGGTGCACCTACCGCAGGAGAGGATTTCTATCCAGTAGAGCCCTACCTTATGCCTTAGTTCCTTCTTATATTTATAGCAAGAGTATAAAGCTAGAATGAATTAGCCTTTTCCCTAGCTTTTCATGCTATAACTTGTGGTCAGACTCAATTGTCCACTTGTCCTGCTCAGGTTGGTAGGCTGGGTCGGCTTGTCCAGTCCAGGGGATCTCTAGCCGAGCTATCCCATCCTGTAGCTTAGGTGCAAAAGCTAGTTAGTGAAATTTAGTCCAATGAGGATCAAACTATCCTCTGCAGAATCTTTCTATCGCAACCATTCTCTGCATTAAAGTAAAACAAGTTTCCTTTGCTATGGTGACATGTTTGTTGTCTTACGATTGGTAACCTTACAGGTGGAGTGTCCTCCAATTTTCTTCATACTCATTGTATTTAGTTGACCCCTAGCCGAACCAAATTGCGATACGTTTCTGTTTCCCTATGGTTCATGGGTCGATAGGTCTTTCTTCTTTGTGGTCAGATTGGCGCCGCAATGGTTGACACACCCCTTTCTTGATCACCACGTGTCTCCCCTTGATTGATGCCATGTGGCCAGCCCCACTGCATAGGCTGATAGTTCCACACATTCATACGAGATTAATCCCGACCTATTTTGCCTATAGCAATTGCCTCCCTTGGCTCGTTCCTCCTTCAGTCAGTTGGAGTGCCAAGAGAGGTCCATGTAGTAAATGAAATGTTAAGAAAAGGTCTGAGTAATTTTTCGAGAAATAAACAAAAGACAAGTAAAGATATTCTATTGTTCTAGTGATTTGTTTGTCAAATAAGTTAAAAAAAATCACAAGGGAGGCTATGATTGATTGGAACGATTATTATAGGAAAGAAGTGAAGTTTTAAAATTTAATAAAAGAATTTATATAATCCTTATTATAGTAAATACTATCATATGACTATAGTCTATTAATTAATTATAAATTATTTTATATTTTATTATTAACTTAAACTTTATTTTACATTAAAAAATATCTTGTATTTTAAAATTAACCCGTTGAATGGTGTGATTGTGGCTTGGGTTTCAAAGAGCTGTGGCTCAACAATATATTATTAAAATTTCAGTCTAATTGGTTATTGAATAAGGAAGTGTTTTTATTTTTTTTGTAAAACAATAAAACAAAAATCTATTTCATAAGAAGAAGAAAACAGGATACAATAGAGGCCTTAGAAACACAGATGTTTTGGAGCCAAGAAATGAACACAGACCAAAAAGTCATCTCCATCAATTAACCAACCTTATCAGTTAGAGAATGAACCACTACATTAGCCCCCTCAGACCCTAGGAATACATGAAAACAACACATACCTACAACGATTAACCAACAGTAAAATATCATCCTCAATTGACTGAAGCTCAAGCAAACAAAGAACCAGAAAAAGTGTTCATCTGTTTGTAACCCAAGCAGGCTAGAAATAACTGGATTTTTAGACCACCAAAACCTACCATGGGTGGAGTGGTCATTTCACATTTCATGTAAGAGGGTATGGGGGGGAATCTCTCATGTCACCGTGGTTTAAGTTCACAATATCAAAGCGGAAATTCGAAAACCTAAATCAAGTGACTCTGTCTCGTTCTGTTGGCAAGCCTTGAGTACGGCGTAACCCTCGTCCAGTCGGAGTGTTAACACCTAAACAGCCATGCCGTAACAGTGACGAGCACTTCCTTCGCAATCGCAAAGAACAGGTTTCCAAGCGGAGGAGAGCTGCCCTTCCTCAAACTCATCGAATTCTCTCTCTATCTCGCTGTCTTTGCTCCTACTTCGAGACAAACTGCTGTTCTCAAAATTTCCTAAAAACAAGGTATGATTTATTCACTCTTTTTTATTTCGTGGTGGAGAAATTGAATCCAGTATTGCAAGGTCTCACTGTATTTCTTTCGTTTACCTTTCTATTCTGTATGTGCATTTTTTCTATTTCTGTGTGTGCTTCACTTTCTATTTCTGTGTGTGCGTCCTCAGGAGTCTAGTGGTCTGGAATTGGCGAAAGAAGATCATAATCCACCAATACTACGGGTATTTTTTGAAGCTGATATACGTTTATTATTTAATTTCTGCATTAGGGCGGTGTTGGATGCTTGGAGGCGGGATGGTCTCGTGCATATGCAGAGAGAGTTGGAAAAAAAAATTCCCTGCGATTGTTGTTTATCGTTAATTGCGTTGATTCATTGAATATGAACTGCTTGATAAAATGCACAGGCTTAGTTTGGTACTTTCTCTGTGTCTATTGACGCGCATATTGAGATAAATAGTCAAGATTTCTTCATCCTATTAGTTAGAAGTTAAAATGCTGCCGAATTTATTTTTTTTAGATTATTAAAAACACTGCCGAATTTATTGTCCAATGTCTTAACGTTCTTCCGTCATGGCATCTTATGAGGTTACTTAGGTGATAAGAGTTTTTATTTATTTATTTATGTATTTATTTTTATATAGATAGGCCCCAAGGAGATTTGAACTCATGACCTATTAATTCTGAAGTGCTGGTCCTACCAACTGAGCTATCCCCTTGGGGTTTGGGTGATAGGAGTGTTAAGAAGCTGCATGCTTGCAATGTTAGATCTTCTTTAGTTACCAAATGGTCGTAAGCTGTGAAGTTAACATATTTGGCAGTGTACCGAGTGGTATAAGGGAAAACTAGATGATGGTGGGATTCAAAAAATTGAATTCTTTAATCACTGCAATTACTATAAAAATTGAATTCGTTAATCATTCCAATTACAATAGTAGGTAGGAATGGAAAGTAAAGGATGATGTCTAACATAGTTACATAAATAACAAACTGCATTGCAAAGAGCACAGCTGAGGATCCAAGATCCTTTGACCTGGGAGGGCTCAAACTGAGGTGCTCGGAGAAGCCATGCTGTTTGTCAGAAATTTGTCATAGCCATGGGACTTTTCCCGGCATTATTTTCTACCAGCCACGGATCTTGTTGCTTGCAGTCCCCTTTGCAATCATGTGGTTGGAAACTGAAGATTCAGGAACCACCTCCCTGTAGAGAGAGAGAGAGAGAGAGAGACCACTGGTGGACAATGACAAGGATGGTGTCTAGACAGTCACACACCACTCTTCTCATGTTTGTTGACAGGATCCTTGAATTTATATTAGTCTTCAGCAATTCTTTTCACCACCGTGGTTGTGCATCTCTCTGTCCTTGCAGGTAGCTTTGAGGAAAAAAAAAAAAAAGAAAAAAAAATCCTTGAAGGGCTTGTGCAGATTCAGTTTGGCCTCACTGATTCTTTTGAATTGTATCCTTTTTTCTACTCCTCTGAGCTTCTGCATCCTTTCTTTAATTTGAATTGAGAATGTCTATTTATCTGATTCCTTGTCTTTGTTGAATGTGCTGATAGATATAGTGGACTGGTTGTGATGAACTAGATCAATGGAGTGTGTGGTTCAAGGAATTATTGAAACGCAGGCAAGTCGTAGTATTTTTTTTCCATTGTCTTTTTAGCGCTTCATGTAAAACTTTTAAGGCCATGAATACAATACTTTAATCATCAGTTTCTAGCTTATCTAATATATAGGTGTCAAAAGAATCAATTTTCTGGGTTTTGAGTTAATTGCAAGCTATTCTAGAAGAATTCCCTGCCTATCATGAAGTAAAAAAAACAAATGGTTATGAACAAAGATCTCCATCTCTTAATTTGTCACTTTCTAGATTTCAAACTGATATGGATTCTATTGTGGAATTGATAGTATGTTCTTCTGTTTAAAAATGGAAAGGGAAATGATAAGCTATCGTTTATTTTAGTTCTGAAGTTGTGATAAAAAGCCTTTGAGCCTCGATGATGTAACAGCACATAAGGCTTGCATGGGTGGGACCCAATTCCCAACCCCTCCCCCTTCCCCACCCCCCAAAAAAAAAAAAAAAAAAAAAAAAAAAAGTAGAAAAAGAAAACCTCAACTCAGCATTCCATCTTTCCTTAATTTCCACATCACTTATTAATACATTATCATTTTCAATTTTAATACATCTAATATGGTTGAAATCTCCGCTCTTTCTTTCCATCATTTTAGCTAATTTATAGATATCATTTCCCCCTCCTTTCTGCTCAAGTGGTTATAGAGATCCTCATATTTCTTAGTCCTTGCGTTCGCTACTTTCTTCTACCTTTTTAGATCGTCCTTAGTCCTTGGCCAAGTTTACTAGATTTCCTAATCTTAATGGCTGATTGAACTTCACCATCCCACCACCAAGTTTCCCTAGATGAATGTCACTTTGCACCTACAACTTCTTATATAAGTAGACATCTTCATCTCCTTACACCTCCCCAAGAAAAAAGAAAAGAAAAGTGGAAAGGGTTTTTGATGTGTGTGGGGGTGGGTTGGGGGGCACTACTATGTGAATGAACATACCCACCTGCAGCTCTAAAAAAGGCAAGAGCTTGGATACTTTTCTCCTGTTTATGTTGGATGTGTTGTGTTAATGGTGAATTAATTAACCATCTTTTCATCCATTATGTTTTTGCAAGGGCAGCATGTGCCATATCTTTTGCCTCTTTGTAGTATCTTGGATAATTCCTAGTGATATCCTTGGCTTCTTATGGTCCTTGTACACATCCCTGAAAGTGCAAGGCTTATGGAGACCTACAAGGTGCTATTTGTTGGACTCTTGAGAGGAACAAGAGGGTATTTGACCCTTCATCCTCTGACCTGCAAACTCTGGTCTGGAAGATTAGAAGGTATCTTTGTCTGTGCTTCTTCAAATGCAAGTTTCAAATGCCACAGGTTTTTATTTTTTGGTGGGGTGTTGAGATATATCAATGACAGCATTTTGATGATATTCTCAAGGGTGAAGGGCCACCCGCATAACTGAGCTAGTGTGTGTATATATATATATATATTGTGCTTCATTCTCTTTGGCCTTCTCTTGGACCATGCTGTTTCTTACTCGCTAGTTTTAACATTTACGGTTTCTGTTACAGCATGTTGAAGCTTTGGAGATTCTACTTCAGGGCCTTTGTGGTGTTCCCAAAGAATCTCTTCGGATCCATGAGTTGTGCCTAAAAAGTGCACCAGGTCTTGGTAAGTTCAATGTTATAATACATGCTCCGCACATGGAAATATGTTTTAACATTTGGGGTTCCTCTATACCACCTGGACCTGTGGGTTTATATTTTTGATGATAGACATGAATCATTCCACTCTATGGCCTCACTTGATTGACTTGTTTGATGATTATATTTATGGGTGTTTAGTTTTCAAGTGGTTGTTATAGAGAAGAGGATATAAAATTTTCTTTGTGACCCCGTTATGGAGAATTTTGAGAGAGAGAGAGAGAGAGAGAGAGAGAGAGAGAGAGAGAGAGCTCCCGTTGAGTTCTTACTTTTTCATATTTACAACCCGGCCCATTTGATTACTAGAGGGATGAAACCAATCCCAGAGACTAGGGAAGTTAAATCAAAACCTTGTTTCAGACAAGGAATTATCCATGTAATCGGAAACTGAAAATTTTTCTTCTTATGGGTAGTCGGTGGGCTAGGAATCACCTGTTAATTTGGGGACACTGTCCTTTGTACTGAGTTCCACTCACTTCTACTGAATGTTTATACTAGTGGCTAATAAGATGTTTCTTCTCCTTCCCATTCCAGGAGTGGTAGCCTCAGAGGTTCGACTCTTGTGTGATCTGGAGCAGCCTGAGCCCACTTGGTATGGCCGCCTCAAGTTCATTATTATTTTCACATCAAATTCTCATCTACATGTTAAAATCTTTAAAAATCTATTACGACTGAACTTCTTAGGACTGTTCGACATGTTGGGGGAGCCATGAGAGGTGCTGGTGCTGATCAAATTTCTGTCCTGGTTAGGACCGTGGTGGAAAGCAAAACAAGCAAGAATGTGTTGCGCTTTTTCTATGCACTTGGTTACAAATTGGACCACGAGCTCCTAAGAGTGGGATTCGCCTTCCATTTCCAAAGGGTTGCAAGGATTACTGTTACTGTTACATCAGTTAATAAGATGCCAAAGCTTTATGCAATTGATGATGCTGTGCCTGTGACACCCGGTATCCAACTAGTTGAAGTTACAGCCCCTGCATCACCTGAAAACTACACCGAAGTTGTTGCTGCTGTGTCGGCATTTTGTGAATATCTTGCACCGTAAGAGCTGTTCTATTTCTTTTTTTTAAAGAGGGCTCCATCCAACCTCTCCAGACTGACCGATGCCAAAATGTTGCACATGTAGAAGGATTAGAACTATGTCTGATGAAACCACGACGACATCTTGGGAATTTTATTTCCACTTGAGCCATTCTCTTCTAGATGGTCTGGAAAATATATACTATATTCAACAAACCTCAAGAAGAATCTGTATTGAGATCTTATTAGTTGGGATCATTGTCTAATTTAGTGGAAGTTAAGCCCAGGGCACTCTATGAGATCAACCAACGTATGGCTTTTTAGCCTTTTCATGTGTGTCTTTTCTATTGCAGAAAGTGGGTTGGACATGGACAGTGGTCGGATGGAGTTTTCAATTTAATATTCCTATCTTGTGCCCATTGACTTTTAAAATCATTCATGTTACTGATACTCAAGCTTTTGGGGTGTTCCTGTTTCAGGCTCCTACACTTATCAAAACCAGGTGTCGCAACAGGAGTTGTTCCTAGTGCTGCTGCTGCCGCTGCCTCTCTCATGTCGAATGGTGGGAGTAAAAGCTTATAGTGCTGTCTCTTTTCCGGAAGGTGGATCTTCAGCTCTGGTTCTTCAGTACTTAATTCATCCATTAAATTTTGTCTTGATGGGTGATTTAACAACGGCCTCATTGGCTGTGTTTGGTTGGAAGGGGAATTGAAGGGAAGGTAAATTGAAGGGAAGGTAAGTAAAATTTTTAAACTTAAAAAGGAATTTTTTGTTAATGATTACAACACATGTTATTATATTGTTATGTAATTAATTTCAAATCATTTTATATTTAGTTATTAACTTATACTTCATTTTGCATTCAAATCCTTTGTATTTAAGAAGTAAAATAATTTTACATCTTATTAATATCATTACTAAATATGTTAAGAAATTTAAGTAGTTTATACAATCATAAAATTTTTTTTTTAGTTAAAATATTTTCCTTTCCTTCTCTTCAATTCTCATTGTAAACAAACACAGCCATTGTGGTGCTGATCATTGAAGAAATCCAAAATTTCTTATATCCATCATTGGCATACATTTATTAACCATTTAACCTTTCCATCAAGAGGTAATGCAGGAGATGCTCGTAGTATCTAGACACCTTCACTCTCAATACGAGTGGAGGATTTCGTTATATGTAGTTGTTAAATTCTTTATAAAAATGCGTGCCAAAAATGGTAAAACTATTAATGAAACTATAAAAATGTCAATTAACTCAGTGAATTAATGAGCATATGTGATGGTGGGCTCCTTTTTTTTCGTAAAATGGATTCAATTGAATATTGTCTACATAAACTTACGGAGGAACCAGATCCTCTGTGCCACTTACCACTGTCAGCCGACAGTGAGGCATCTGGTGGCTGGAGTGGCTGGAGGGCATCAGAACATGCGTCCGATACACTCCACTCAGATCCCCTCACTTCCGACTGGCAGCGTTAGGATCCTTAAGCTATGAGGAGCTTTAGGTTGGGGAATAGAATTCTTAATACCGAGAGGTTGGGAAATGGAATTCTTAATGCTCTTGAGACTAGGAAACGATCTCTGTATAGGTTTTCACTCGTAGGGTGGCAAGTTCACATATCAAATCATCTACACTCCTGATTGGCATGCTTGAACGGCTATTAAAAAAATTAGTCATGTTCCTTCATACAATGTTATATCCAGGTTTGGGACACAGTATTGGGTGTTTCTAAAACCAATCTGATATTGATTTGGATTGGTTAGGATTGGTTTGATCCGGCTGGAAAGGTACTTCGTGGAATTGGTTGCATCCCATGACATTGATTGGTTTATTATTTTATTAAAAAAATAAATATTATTTTTATATTCTTAATAATCATGAACGATTGCTACGGGACAACTTTATCCGTTGAATGATTGACACATTACCTGGATATTTAAAAAAGAAAATAATGGGTTCATATCATCTGGATCTGACTGATCTAGGACAATAGCATACAAATCCTCAAAATTTGTCAAAAATCGATATCAGATAAGGATCGGTCATGGACTTCAGTTATATAGTCATGTGATAGCATATGAAAAGTCTTCATTTTTTTAAGTTTAAAATTTACATTTTCTTTCTATTTAATTTCCCTTAAAACTTCAAAGGGGGTGAGTGAAATATTCCCTAAAGATTTATGATAAATAAAATATGGTTATAGAATTAAAATATTTATGTAAAAATAAATTATATAATGAGTTAAAATATTCTCAATATCATAGATTAAAATTTTTTGAATTTAATTTACCAAATTTTTTAATAAACCTAATATCCAAAATAAGTTTTTATTCTTTCTTATGATTTTAAGTTCCTATTAGACTTGAATTCAATAGCAATGCCCCCTATCGTACTTATACAAATTAAATTTAAATTCAAATCATTCAATTTCATCATTTTTCATATCTATCATCCATCTCAACAACCTAAGTATAAACGAATTTAGATGATTTCGATTCCTACCAGTTCTTAAAAGATATATCGGTTCATCATTTTTCATATCTATCATCCATCTCAACAACCTAAGTATAAACGAGTTTAGATGATTTCGATTCCTACCAGTTCTTAAAAGATATATCGGTTCTAGATCTGTTAGGAGATCTGTGCCAGAACTATCCGTTTCCCATCTACTATCCAGTTCCAAAAATGACTCCCCCACCCATCCAATTAGTAAATGGAATGATTCGGGGACGATTTTAGGACGGATTTTAACGGTTCGACTGTGAGACGGTTCCGGTTCCGGACCCACAGTTTAATAACCCAAGATTAGCGGTTAAGGCGACCCCGAATAAGGCAGCTCCGTCGTCAATCGGTTACGACTTACGAGCCAACTGACTCTGCTTACGGTGTCTCACCTTTCGCCCTTCACCTTGTATGTGCCTTTCTTTATCAGCTAGGACGCACGGGGGGGGGGGTGGTCAACTTTTAGGGTTTTTGTGCAATTAGAAAACGAATCGAATAGGAGAACAACGGCTTCAGGATTGCGGAGGGTTTCGTTCCATAATCCATACCTCTGTCTTAGGATTCGTGGAGATAATGCAGCTCACCGTCGAGTTCGGGTAAAGTTTTCCTCTCTATTTTCGACCCCAGCAATTTCTCTGCTTTGCTTCGTTTTTAGTGAATAAGCGTGCTTCTGTGTGTGTCTCTGATTCCTGGTATCCTAGCATTCTATCTGTGTGTATGTTTTGTAGCTTTACGTTTATCCATGTGGACGCTTTTAATGACGATGCGAAATTGTATTGAGGAGATTGGTTCCTTATGTCTCTTGTGAAATTATGGTTTAACTAACGAATAGTGAAAGGGCAAGGGCAAGGGAGGCAGAGCATTGTGGTGTCTGAACAGAGTTTGCTATTACGCAGACTACCTAATTGGTGGTTTAGCCCTATTAGCAAGCATGCAGAGGAGTATGCTTCTGCCTTAAGATTATTTTAAGCATGATTAGTTGACTTGATTACCACTCCAACACCAGCCAACTACAGAATAATAAAACCTTCGCAAGGATAGATTGATCCCTGTACATAACTTCACTCGCACCTGTATTTTTTTGGCATTCTAAAATTCTGAGTCAGCCACAGATTCTTACAGCCAAGTATTTCAGTTGATTGTGAGATGCTCTAGGAAGGTTTATTTTGTGTTATTAAACACAACATGTTCTTGACTGAACAAACTTGCACTTCACTTATTAATAAGAAAGTCTTCTCAAGTTATGTGCTTATGAAACTTCAGTCGAGACACACCCCATAGAAGGATAGGGTTGTGAAAAAAAAGATCCAGTTATGAAAAAAAAAATATTTACAAGGGCCTAACTGTCATTAAATCAGTTCCCAAGGACTTTTGGCATACCGGTTATGTTTCTTGTGAACAAACCGAGCCTTGCCATACATGACCCATTAAACTGTAAGTTTGAAGAATTGGCATTAGAAAGTGCGCAGCCAACAGAGGAATTCTTTTTGTACCTCACTAGGCGCATCCACGAAGAATACATGAGTAGTTTTAGCTATTGAACTACAGTATAAATAATTTACGGTGCTTCCCGTGGGATTGACAATTTCCAAAAGGGCAATAAAATACATAACTTGAGAAGCTTTTCTTAATAATAAGTAAAGTGCAAGTTTTTTTCATTTAAGTACGTGTAGTTTTTAATAACACAAAATAAAACCCTCCTATAGCATCTCACAATTAACAAAACAATTCTATGGTCCACATAAAGCAAGTTTGTACCAAAATATGTAACTCTTTAGACACACCTTCCTTAGCTAGGGAATAATTATCATAAGACTTGTCTGTTCCATGTTTCCTTTGGAATGAGATACCCTGATTTCTTGGATTGGTTTGAGGACTTAGCTTCCCAGATAATAAAACTTTGATTCATCTTAACAATTAGTTGCAACAATTGGATAGTGATGGCACATCCTACTCCATGGCTAAGATTATGTTAAAAATAATTCTAATGGCTAAAAATGATAGAATAACCAACATTGGTTCTCTCCCCAACCCCCTAACAAAAAAAAATGATATAATATTAGGGAGTAACAATCTTAGGCCAAACAGCATTGTAGCTGCTCTAAAGACAATGGTATCCATGGATGCATGGGTGTATAAGTTATTTGTTATTATGAATTTGTTTTCCAGTGTTGTTGTTGTTACTTGCGTCTATTACTAGGCTTTTAGTTCTATGGTGATTAGTCCCTCCTGCTTGTTATTCTTGTTATTATTGTTAAATTGTCATGTTTTCTCCATGCATGAGTCCTTATTTTATAAACCTTCTTCACAGTGGTGGACTTGAGCTTCTTTGCCAATCTGTTAAGATCCATAGCATTGATGTTGATGTCCCAGCTGAGAAAGGGAAGGTAAGATCTCTTGTTATTATTTTTATTTATTTATTTTTTTGGGATGGGGCAGGGGGGGGGGTCAAATGGAAGAAGATTTAAAGGTTGCTTACTGTATGGTTTAAATATCCCTGTCAACCATTTATGTATTTATTTTTTGGGCTTGTTTGCTTAAAACCTTAAGCTATATGCCTTTTGACTTGTTCCTGTCAGTTGACAATGAGAAACTTGCTGTCTTGGATTCGTACCAATTTGATCAAAGAGAGGCCTGAGATGTTCATGAAAGGAGATACTGTGTAAGTTCTGGGGAGTTTGTAATTAATTACTTATTGAAGTGAGCACTGACTTACCATATCTTCAGATTAAGTCTTTTTCTACTTTGTAATAGTAATGTCTTTTCTCTTGTTGTTTCCTTTCTTCTTTGGTACTTCCATAGTTTTAGTTACTTTTCATGGGATGAATTTTGTCTTTCTTTATGCCATTATGTGCAGGAGACCTGGTGTTCTAGTCCTTGTTAATGACTGCGATTGGGAGTTAACTGGTCAGCTTGATACTACTTTAGAGGAGAAGGATGTGGTGGTTTTTATTTCGACATTGCATGGAGGATAATTTCTTTGGGGGTCTAACATGTACACTCTCACACTCAAACAAAGGTGGTTGGGGCAGGGAATGGGTAATGTATTTATCAAATTGTACTGTTGCATCGAGGTCTGCTTTTTTTTATTTTATATATGTATCAAGTTTTTCAACTTTTGGCCAGTGGCATTTATCATTTTGGGAATTTAGGAGAACTAATGTAAATAATGTTTCTTTAGCAATTGCCACCTCTGTAATGATTGGTTTTTATCTTGTATTCACAAAATTAGACAATTGGTGGAGAGGATGTGCCAATCTGTAATTGAATCTGAGTGAGTGCATGAGAAGCTTGGTTTGTTAACCACTTAACCTTGTAGAAAAGGGTGTGCGCACTACACATCGCACAGATAACCAGCCGTTGGCTCTATGATCCAACAAGCTAAATGGCCATACATTCTATTTTTCAAAATTGAAATTCTAAACAGGTTATTGGTTGGTCATTTTCCTGAAGATACATGCAAATATTAACTACCAGCGGGGTATGTTACTGGGGGAAAACAATCTCACTGATAGTGACCCCCCACCACCTTAATTTTTCTGATGCACTTCCAATGCAGTAGAAGAAAGTTATTCAGCAACAGAGACTCTTGTTATGCAACGGATATTTTTTCAGCCTGATACAACAATTCAAGCAGACTGGCATCGCTGCATAGACATATAAGTGCCAGGATCCACGGGCAAGCACTCTGTGAAAGAAGGTTCAGCCAGATGTATAGGCCTCTGTACTCCTTGGCTTCAAAAAATCGATGGGCTTATCTAATTCCCCAATTTCGGATGAGACTGGTCCCTTCTGTCTTTCAGATTGAACTCGTCTGGCATTCAAGAATTTTGATTCGGGTGTGGAAATCATTGAGAATGATCTGTCCGCAATTTGATTAAAGGTGATACGTGCTGATTGCTGAAACAGGTAAGAGAGGTAAACCACCTGAAAAAAGGATTCCTGTTCAATGTGAACAATGAAGCATCACCTGCTAATCATAATGCAAAACTAGAATTCTGCAAATCCATTAAATTTTGAAAGAAGTTCTGTACCCTCTCTAGAGCTTGGTGGTCTTTGGTTCATTGGGTGTCTGAAAGAGCATTGAATCAGTTGGATTTAAAGTTCAATAGCTCTTTGATTAAGAGCCTTGTATCTCCACCGCTCCTTCTCCACAAAATCTGCATCGAGGAATTGAGCTATGAAAGCCCAAAGCCTGTAAATGTCGTCGAAATTGGTCAGGAAACCAAGTGCAGCCGTGACAATGGTTATCCCCGGTTCAGCTCTTTCTCTCTTCTTGTTGCCTGCCACTCCCATTTCTTCATGGTTTCTATCCTCTAAGATACTCTCCTTCTCTCTTTCGTTCTTGTCTGAGAACCATATATTGTGGAGGAACCCATAGCTCAGAGAAATATTGCTTCGGTCTGCAAGCTTCTGTACAAGCATTGGTTCAATCTTCTCTCCTTTCCAATCAAACACATTGAATGCCAGGGCAGGTCCCCTGTCGAATTTTATCTTCGGTCCATAGATTCTAATGAGGGGAAGCCCCTGCTCCGGATGCGGATGCCAGAGTTTCATCAATGCGTTTACCAGCCAATTGGTCAGGTATCTTGCTCTATCACTGATGATTATGAGCCCCAATGAATCGGCATGATCGAGATACTTGCATTCGATTTCTGTGCTCTTCTTGTCCATGCCGTTCGTATTAGTCTCTGAACTCCCAGCTTTCGACCGATCATTGGGTCTATCTATTTCAACAATTTCACAGGCTGAACCATTTTGTAATCCTTCCGATTGAGTTTTGTGGTTTGAGCTCGAAGAACTCTCTCCTAACTCATTACTCATCCGAGATTGAGCAAGTATAGGACCGGAGATTGACCTTATGGTTGCTAAATCATTGTCCTCCGACTCAAGCTTAGATATTTCTTGGGTCTGGGAGTGATCAGAATCATTATCGGGTAATTGAGAAAGCTTCTTTGCTGGGACAAGAGTGACGACGATTCCTATGCTGCTTCTAGCCATGGTAGAAGCCTCCAAGTCGGAAGCACTTGATCTCTTGACAAAGAGGCAACCAAATCCTGATGGGTTCTCCCCAAAAACCTTGAAGAAGGAGCAGATAAGGAAGTCAGGCCTGAAGAGAGAGAGGCCCAATGTGTCCATGCCCTTCGGTCCTAATGCACAAGCGTCGAGCAAGACGTGCCAGCCATTCTCATGTGCCAAGCTCATCCAGAGATACGAGTATCGGCTTCCGGTCATCCCCGATTGCATCGGGAACACGAAGAGCCCTTTCTTCCTCTTCTTTCCCTTACTCACAACCATCTTCGTCAGTTTTGCAGGGTGAATCTTTAGGCTCGGCCATGAGAACTTGGCGGACATGACTCGAGCTCCTCGCTTCTGGGAGCTATCAATCATGGCTCGAACAGCCTCGTTGTCGTAGTCATAGACTGTGAGGAGCCTGCGATTGGATTGAAAAGGATACGATTCTGCCAGAAGCTTAAAAGCAGATGCTCTGTTGGCCGTCAAAAACATGTGATAATCAGTGTCAGAGATATTGAGAGCATCCATGATTCTCTTCCTGATCCTGGATTCTAATTCTGATTCATCGCCCCTGTTATGTATCTGAGAATGCAGAGTGGGGGGCGAGTTGGAGATTTCAAAGAATGGACATTCGAGACTGGTGGGTAGGTGAGGAGGAGAAGAAGAAGAAGAAGAAGGAGTTGATTTGGGGACTTGAAGCTGGGAATAGGAGAAGAGGCCGAAACCGACGTAGTCAAAGCAGACGCGGTTGGAGAGGGAGAGATGGAAATAGTGTTGGGCTCTGATTTGGTCGGCTTCATGAGTGTGGGAGTAGTATGGATAAGCCGAGGCGAAGCCAGAGAGAGCCTCTGCCAATGGAGGGAGGGACTCATGATTGGTGAATTGGGTATTTGGCAAGAGAGAACCAGCTGTGGTGGCATCAAAGTCGTCATGAAAGGTAGTGACTATGTTGATTGGTTTAGAGGTGGGCTTTGGAGCATCTGGGAAGCAGCCATGGAAGCAGGCCTCCGAGGCTTCTCTAATGAAAGGTGAATGCATATCTCCTCTAATACCTGTATTTCTTCAGTCGTTCTATTTTTATTTTTGATCCTCTCTGTTTCAATCTCCTTTCATGGTCTCTGAGTATGAACTGTGAACTGTGTGATTTAGTGAAGATTACATACACCTGTCAATCATCTTACGTCAACCAACTCAAGAATGGTGATGGAATCGCATTTTCATCTTGTCGTAGAAGCAAAGATAAGACCCCAGTAAATTTTGTTTTCTACAGTGATAAAGAGCTATTGAAATAATTGAATGGACGATGAGATAAAGATGAAGAAAAGATCCATGGACCGAGCAGCATTGTTGATGGAATTGTGACAGGGCAGGAATGTGGAAGGAGAGCAGATGAAACAAACGGAAATGGACAAAATTGTGACTTGGTGAGTGTTCGTTTGTAGTAGTGGAAGGCACTAGCCATAAGTGCAGCCCCAGCATCAAGATTCTTTTTGTTTGGGTATTTGTAAGGGTGACAAACTGACAATGGTCGTCTCTCTCCAGTCTCCTCTGTTTGTAGGTTGACCACTATACCTGACCTGGTGCCATGTTTGTCTTTTTTTTTCCTCCAAGCTACTGTCAGTAGTCAAGCAGTGTGGGAGGCTGGCTTTTGTCATATAGCTCCCTTTCTGCTTCCTAACCATTAAAACAATGAGGTTCAGGTCTCCAGGAGAGAGGTGTCTATACAAGGAGGAGAGATTGGATATCAATTTGAAGTCAGAGATGACTTTGGAGAAGGGGATATGCCTGAGCTTTGCCCACTGCACCACAGGTTTGTACATAAGTTGGGTTTCGAGAATAAGATCTGTGAAGATTCCTGGTTTAGGCATAAAAAAAGTTCTCAACGCTGGGTTTGTCTTGATTGTAAAATTTTACATAAAAATTTTAAATGTTAAAGTTTTTTGTAATATATATTTTCAAGAAGTTAAAATTATACTCATCTTTAGGGGAGAGAAAGAAAGTTTATTTAACTTATAAATATTGCTCATAAAATTTTCATGTAAAATCTTACGACAAAATAACTGGACCTGAAGTGAAAAGATACCATAAACAAATAGGCATCTTCAATGAGGTTTCAGCGGACAAAATTAAAGAAGTAAAAACCCAACACTAAGAGCTGGATTTCAACTGATAACCTTTCAGATCAGAACCTTAAACCAACCATACTCGGCAGTCACTAGTCACTGCAGATGCTTAAGAGCCTATTAGAAACACTAAAGAAGTGAATCAGACATGAGCTCAACATAAATGGTGAGAAAAATCAAGGGGGAAAATTTTGGGAAATTAACAATGCAACAGAACAGTGAAAAGAAAAACGAAAGAAAACATAACACATCGATTTTACGTAAAATTCACCCACACGATGTGTATGGACTACGTCTACTACAGAACGATCAGTCTCCAAATCTACTATTCCAATGAATAAGTTACAACATTCAATCCTCTTCTTACGAAACTATACTCTTATACAAAAGGGGGCTCTAGACCCTTGAAAGTACAATATTGCCCCAGTAACATTGCTTCAGAAAATTTAAAGAATAATAGAGGGACCATCGAATAACAATGACAAAGTGAGCAATATCTTCTTGGCTTAAGATAATATCAAGCTTTACACATAACAGTAAATACATATGAAGTAAATCAAATTTAGGTAATAACTTATCAATGGATTGCAACTATGCTCAACCGTCATCTTGATTCTTGCCACATCTCTGTGATTGAGAAGTGGCTGGCATCCAAGAAATGATCCTTGCAATAGGTATGTAGAAAATTTTCCCTTAGTTTATAAATTCAACTACAGTTTGCCATAAATTTTAGCACTGATTCTGCAATTGGCATGCAATTCTGTAGGTACAGGGCTCACAACTAGATTTTCCTTATAGGAAGACCACTTGATTGGTATCTTTCCTTGCCGGAACCAGTGGCATAGCTCAACCACATCTACCTATTATCAAATCTAAAAGTGCTGCTTAATCCATCATTGACTCGAAATCCTCACTAAAAAGGACTTGGATTAGTCATCACATTTCTACCTTTCTTCCACACTCAGGAGTAGGCCAATTTTTTTTGAAGTACTGAAAATTTCTCTCCCTTGATAATAACTTAGAGGAACGGGGAATATTGGATTTTATTATATTTAGACTATACTAATCTCAATTAGGATAAAAATATACAAAACTAAAATAAATGATTAATCTTGTTTCCAAACAAATTGATCACCCTATATTTTTTTTGATAATAAATTACTATATATTTGATGGCAAAAGTAATTTCGAAGTGGTAGTATGGGATCAATAGAAATCCTCTCCTGCGGCAGTTCTGGCTGCCGAGCTGATCCAACAGTTGGAGTTCAGCCACCGCACATACTGATGTATTAGTATACGCATCGATTGAACCCTAGTTGTTGGATCAATCGGCAATTCCGACTGCCCCAGGAGAGGATTTAGATCCGTATAGGATACTCCCTCTTACACGCCTTTTTACTCTTTCTTTCTCCTTAAAAAAATAATAAAATACTGAGAAGTGAGATGGCATAGACCATCATTTCAGAAGTCAGTCGCCCATATTTGAGATTGTGAGTCCCTCCAGAAAAGAATTGGGTAAATGCTCAAGGTTCTGAATTAAGATAAACTCTTGTAATATAAAAAATATATTTATTTTTGTAAAATCTTGATTTAAGAATTGAATAATAGTATAATACTTTCTTCTATTTTTTTTTTCTGAAACTAATTGAATAATAGCTGATTTATTCATGTTAGAATTTTTTTTTTACATATATAATAATTATGTTTAAAAAAAAAGTGCAACTTGTTATCACCAAAGAACTAAACTAAGAAGTAATATTCTTTTGATTGCCAAAAGTGATATCATTGTATCATTATCAAAACTGTTATTGTCATTGCACATTTTTCGAATAGACATATTAAATTTTTTTTTTGTTACCCTAGAGGGGTAAAAAAAATAAGATTACATTTTTTTTTTTTCACAAATCTTGGTTACAAAAAGAATTTTCTTTTAAAAAAATATAGGTGAGATGAAGCAAAAAGAGGCTAGTTTTCTTTAATCCATATTGAAGAGGAAAACCTTCATCCTTGGGCTCAAAGCTTCAATGGAGTAGACAATTTCGCCAATTCGTTTATAAGGAGAGGTCATTATTAATCATGTTGATTGGTTTCCTTTGCCCAGGGTGAAAGAAAACTTTTCCAAATAAAAATATCTTTTTTTGTTTGCCCTAAAATTTGAATTCTTATGGTCATCACTAATAATGATCTCTTTTGCATTCATCACCTAAATATGAATATCTCAACACATGCAACTTTCAGGTAAAAAAATCCAAATGTGCAAATTTACAAGAATTTTTTTTTATTGTTGTAACATGTTTTCGGATATTCATTCCTGTTTTACAAGCATTATAAAGAAGTGACAACATCTGATTAATGATTTACACCACAAGAGAGGATGACGGGGTTGAAAATGATGTTTTTTTTTTCATCCATAATACTTGTTGAGAATATGCCTCAACTCGTGCTTCATGGATACTCGGCTGTGATTCATACTGCTTTCACAGCCTGTGCAAGTGTGAATCCTCCTTGCAAGGGTTCTCGAATAAAAGCCTCCCTTGAAAGATCTTATTTTGAGTAACTAGAGATTGAAAAAACTTGAAAACTCTTTTGTGAAGTAGTTGATAACCCTTGGAGCTTCTCATGTGTGTGATTAAGTGAACAGATTAAAGCTGCATTTGGCATGCATTTCTGGAAAACATTAATGTTTTCTAAAATGAGAAAAATAATACTTGGTATGTATTTTGGTTCTTGAATCATGGAATATGAAATGGAGTCTATTCTCAAGATATTCAAAGCTAACAACATCCATAGCCCTAAGAAATAGGAGATGGGTTTATTTTGAATCGTATAACAACCCAAGTTTATCAGAATGTAATCGGTAGACATGTTATAAGGTCTTCTGTTTCTGCTTCAGCATCTGTCTCTCTTCTTACCTCTTCAATGTCTACCTCTATGCCTAATGTTCAACACCATTTCACCTTGAAGCTCACATCCAACAACTACCTTCTCTGGAAAACATAACTACCTTAACAAGAAGTACCACATCATCCATTCACATGGCAGAAAAAAAAATGGGTCAGTCAAAATAATTTATGGACAGCTCCATAAAAAACTCTTGTTAAAATAGAGAGAGAGAAAGAAGAAAGATGACAAACAATACAATTTGAAGTGAATTTGAAGTGCATGAACAAAAGGCAAATTATTGCAAAATGCACTCCAATAAACTAATCGATATTGCAATCACTAGTGAGCATTTTTAGATGTAGAAGTTTTCAATGGTTAACTGTTAGAAATCCTCTCTTTTTGTTGGAGAGACGTCAGTCATGACTTGGGAGGTTACTTGACATGTATACCGGTATGGGCCGGGTGCATTACAGCAGTGCGATCACAGCTGACGCGACAGGCCAAGAGGAGATGATTTTTATCCATGGTTAACACATGGGGAAGAGGGTGGGGAGATAGATGTTGTGAAGCCAAAAACCTTATATAGAGTATAAATGGGGAACATTTAATCAGACTAATTGAATAGTAATTATGAAAATCTCATGTATCCCTAACCGTATGTTAGAAATATCATTCTAAAGTTAAAGGCAAAACTGAACTTCTGTTACAAATTAGAATGGCTGGTATTAGGGTTTAAAGCTTATTGCTTACTTCCTTGGGGCTCTACCTACCAAAAAAAAAAAAAAAAAAAAGCTTATTGCTTACCCCGGAGAAGACGAAAGAAAGCTGGAGAAAACAAAAAGGAAAAAAAGAAAATGTAATATTTTAATTGGGTTAGACATATCCAAGTATGCGAAAGAACCTGGAAGAAATCCTGCAAGATCCCCATGAGGAAAAGATATTTCTCCTAGGAAACATAAAATCTAAAACTAAGTAGCCATATATCATAGGTCAAGAGGCAGAGATATCTTTACCTGTGTGAGTACCTGTGTGATCTATTGCTCATGAGTCTGTCAAACTGAGGGAGGGAGGGAGGATCCACCAAGGGATATATATGAACTACATGCACTGATGCACATCCCATAAGACAAATGGGTAATCGTTGTTTACTCATGGAAAGAACTAAGAAAAGCATTTTGGCATAGGATGAGAATAATTAAGCTGAAACAGTCGGAGGGCAACTCTCCTTTGGCGGGTCATTGGAAGAAAATACAGACAAGCGATTGATCATCATCATCACCTGCCAAGGGAGAGCTGCCTACAACTGGTTCGCTTAGAACAAGTAACCAAACCAGGGCGCCTCGCCGCGTGAACTGGTCGTGTGTTTTGTGTTGTGCCGGGGACTGCTATCATGAGCTTTATAAGGCATTGGGATAGCGTAGAAAGACAGGATTAGCCAGAGAAGCGATGGCATATGCTTGAGGGTTATACCTTTGGATATCCTCGATCCCTGCTTTTGTTCCTCCTAACCAAGAGTCTTTTTCTCTATGTTGCCTTGTCTTCATGAAAGCTCCATTCCAATATGAATGATTCAGATTCTTCATGGCATGATTTGGACCTGTGAGACCTCTCTCTCTCTCTCTCTTTGTCTCTGTATGTGGCTCTTTGTTATGTTTTGAAGGTGAGGAGAAGAAAAGCAGCGCATGGTAGATGCTATCTTTTTACGATGGAAGGTGGCAGAAAAACTGGGCCTTCTGCCTTTATAACTCTGAGGAGCATATCCTGTGTCATATTCCTTCCTACTTTTTTTTTTCCACCTTCTCCCTTTGATGGCTTTTCTTTCTAATGAAATTCTGTCATGAGTCTCATAACATATTCCTCAGAATTAATTACTTGTTGAGGAAATTCCTGGATCCCTTACTTAGTGTTTTATTATTATTATTAGGGTAATTTACTCATACCATCCTGCAATCCAATCTTACTATGCATGAACCTATAAGTTGATGATATTTACTTATACTATCCCTACTTTTCAAATCTTATTACACTAAGACCCACAAATGCTAATGTCATCATGGTTAAAAATTTTTAATGTCTAAAATACCCTTGTGGGTATGGTGAAAAGACTAAAATAGGCTTTTACTTGTAAAAACCATTTCGTCCATGAAATCCCTTTCGTACTACTGATGCCCTAAAATCCCTTTGGTTCAGCTCTTCAGCTCTCAATTTCTCATACAAAGACAATATCGCCTCAACAACCACAACGTTTCTGAAATAACTTGCCTTGCCAAAGCCCTCTTCAAGGAAATGACCACTACCCATCTGCATTGTTGTATGCTCACCCTCTGGTGCTGAGTTTAGAATCTCTCCTCCTCATTCAATCATGGATGCACTGTCCGCCAAGTATGAGAAGATGAAGGACGGTCAACAACAAGTGCAACGAGGGTTTTCAAGCGTTTCTTTGAAGGTCAACATCGAGTGCAGTGAAGGTTTTGGTTCTGGTTCCAAGCTTTTTTTTGTTTTTTTTGGTCAATGATTGCTTTCTTATTGATTTATGATTCTAGTGCTTTTGTTCATTTTGTATTTTTGAATGATTTGATATCCGCTGAATTTTGGCTGATTAAAATTAAAATTTAGAATGGGATTTGTTCAACTTCATTTACAGGTTTCTTTGGCTTGGCTTCAGTGTTCTGTTTTTCTGATTCTCTGCCTTCAAAAAATTCTTATGTTCTGTTTCTCTAAATTCATTAGTGCTTATACCATCGATGGCGTTCTCTGCAAGTTCTTCGACGGCAGTCTCTATTATTACCTGGGGATTGGCCGACCTGACCCAAAGGAATTCATGACGTTACTGTGATTTGTAAGAAAGAGATGTCCTACCAAACCTGTGAGAACACTGCTGAACACAAATCAGAGGGTTCACCTGAAACAATCAAATTATGCATTAGTAAAGGCAGATGAAATATAAAGATAGAGAAATCGAAAGGGTCTTTGCTGTAATACAATGCAATGGCCATCGATTCCCACCTTTAATGAAATGTAAAGACAGAGAAGAAGAGAGAAGAGAAGAAGAGAAGATAGAAGAAGAGGAGAAGAGAAGAAGAGAAGAAGTACCTAACCGATGGAGAATCGCAACACCGCACTCCGACGGAGAAGGGGAGCAGTCCGACAGTAGTGCACGGACTGGTCAAATGTGTGCGAATCATTATCTATAAAGGGTTTTAGGGTATTTATGTAATTATATGTACGCATTTCTGTTTTGAAAAGGGCAAATGTAATAAGGGTAAAATGGTCCACAAAGGTTTTGGGGGTAGTATGAGTAATTATCGTCAACTTATAGGTTGATGCGTAGTAAGTTTGGATTTCAAGGATGGTATGAGTAAATTACCCTTATTATTATTATTTTTTGAATGTTACAAAAGATCAGTGGGATCAGAAGATGGAATTGGACCCCTAAGGGGTAGCTTTTTTTTTTTTTTTTTTTTTTTTTTTGGGGGGGGGTGGGGTGTATTATTTGATTTATGCATGCATCCGATAAGGGGAAAGACTCGAACCCAAGTCCTAAACATGCCTGCAACCACCACTATAGTGTAGGTGTTTCCCTTCCCTTACTATTTAATTACCATCTTTAGAAGTGATATCTTGCTTATTTCAAGAAAAAAAATCATGGGATGTCCATAGAGCATTTACATTGTAACATCCAACATTAAATCATCATTTAAAGAATTTAATTCCATAGTGCATAAGCAGTAGCCTCTAGTATTTACTTAGTCTACTACCTAGGCTGTTTTTGGTATGTATGCATTCAGGGAATGCATTCCTATAATAAGTCTGGGATGACAAAAATATTGTTTGGTTTATATTTTTTCTTGAATCACGAAATTCATTAAGAGAAATGTAGTTTAATTTGGAAACACTCTCTTTTTGCTTGAATGGAAATGCCCTACTCTTTAATTCATTCTCATCTTATTTTTAGAATGTATTTTCCATAATAAAAAATTGAGAATAGATTTCTAAGAATACATTCTAAGAACATATAACAAAACAGTCTTAGTTTTAGGAGCTTTACAGTTGAACACTTTTTTTTCTTTGGTAGAATACAGTTGGACACTCGGACCCAAATACTTTTCGGAAATTAGTAAACAATACTTTTTGTCAAATCTAAAAGTGTTTTTCATTTTTAAGACTCTTTGATATTTTATTTAATAAATTAATTGGGATTGCTGAAGCTTATTTTATAAACTAGTTAGTATCTTGTTGAATATGGGTTTAAAGTACCATTCATGAATATGGGTTTAAAGTACCATTCAGAAGAAAGTCGACTCTGATAAAGAATTCTTCACACACACACACACACACCTCTTTCTTATGTTATGTCTTACCACCTGCCCTTACCATTCTGAAATGGATTAAAAAATAGAGAACGTTGCCTTTTCTTTCTAAAAACGATGCTTTTCAAAGATTTGGTCTTGCTTCTTTCATATGCTGATATATCTGGAAAACTCGATATGATCTAATCTTCAACCACAAGGAGTGGTCTCCTTTAGATGTTATCTAGAAGGCTGAATCGGTACTTAATGAGTTTACTTTGGCTTCTTCCATTAATCGATCTTCTCATCACATGGACCACACCACTTTTCATTGTCAGATCTGCCGGACTCCTCCTCCATTTGGATCTATTAAAATCAATACAGATGCTTGTTGTTTGGAACAAGACAAGGGATTGGGCTTCAGTTGTAGAGACTCAAATGAAAGGAACATTAAAGCTGTTTCCTTTCTTGCCTCATTTTCTTCAGTCAGATG
The DNA here is from genome assembly GCA_028583415.1 of Protea cynaroides. Classification (NCBI taxonomy): domain Eukaryota; kingdom Viridiplantae; phylum Streptophyta; class Magnoliopsida; order Proteales; family Proteaceae; genus Protea; species Protea cynaroides. The sequence goes on from CM053276.1 coordinate 135,390,288, forward strand.
TGGTGAATTATTTGCCATTAGAGCTGCCTTATCTTCAGCTCTAGAGTGTGGTTTTGATTCTACTATCCTGGAGTCAGATTGTTCGGATATGATTTCAGCCATTCAGGCGTAATTTTGACTGTGATGATCCGGAGATCCAACCTGTTATGATTAATATGGATATATTGTACTCAGAATTTAAAAAGTATTCTTTTGTTTGGATTCCTAGGGGAGCTAATCAGATTGCTCATTCCCTAGTCAAGAAAGCTTCCACCATTTCGGAATTGGTGAATTGACCTGATTCTTCTCCTTGTTTCATGATTTGATTGTAAATGAAGCCTCAGGTTTTTCCTCTTCTTCCGTGAAAATTCATCAAATTCAAATGAACGATTAAACGATACGTCCCGCAAGAAAGCACATGCCATGATTCGATGATGCCATCCATCCATAACACTAATAACCGTTGGTTCATCTCTAGGATCCATTTGAACCCCACTAAAGCAAACGATACATGATGGGACCCACCGAGCGTCACTCACTGCCTCGGACATCAAAGTAGTGGATAAAATACCTTCCTTTACCCACTTCACAAAGAAAGAACTATCGATCACCGAGGGTATCCGGTGAAGCAGCCCATACGTGCGTTTCGATTCCAGAATCAAGAGAGACGGCTGTTGGCCGTTGGCTGTTGCCCCCACCTTAAACGACGGTTACCGGTTAACCGGCCAAGCTTCATCTTCACGCCTTCCAGAAACCAAATATAATCTCATGAATCATGAGTTAGGTTTTGGCCCAAGCTTGATTGCGATAGAGCAGTGCCTGAGTTTTTTTTTAAATTCCTGGGAAAGAGAAGAGAAGGAGATGGGGAAGATCACAGAGGCGACGGGGACGGGGACGAGGACGGTGGCGGAGACGGTGACGGCAAAGACTAGGTGTGAGACGATGATGGAGAAAGCACCAGCGATGATGATAAGCATCGCAAGGGTTAATTCATTGGAGAAAAAGCTTGATACTATATACGAAGATACCAGAGCTCAGGTGACTGAAAAGATCGCAGCTCACCATTCTCGATGTCTATCAACGAGCTTTAACCTAGTGAGGTGAAAATACTAAATAGATCGTGTGGATTTCATTATCAATTTTATGAATATGTACCTGGATGGATATATATGGATAGGGTTAGTTATACTCCGACATGGCCAAGAGAGACGTAGCGGCTCAGATATGTGGCTGTATTAACTCTTATGTATGAAAATAATCAAACTTAATTAACAAATATTATGACTCCTCTTCTCATCTATCTCTCTCTGCTTAAATTTTGTCTCTGATTTTCTTCTTCTTCCTTTAATAAGCAGATTTAGAGAGGCTCCTTCAATTGGGAAATTCTTTTTCCCCTCATCTTCTTCGTTTTTCATATTCAAAGAAAGAATGCCGCCGAGTGAGTGTTTGGTGCAGTTTCCACGCAATCATCTTTAAAACCGTTGGATTCACTACTTTAGAATGTATTCTTCTTTGACTAATCTTCTCCCATGTCTCAAGCATGGTTTTTCTTTTTTGAAATAATTTGAGGTGAAATTCAATCAAGGCTTGCATGATTTTGCCTACAAAGTAATAAGTAAGAGAAAATAAGATAAAAAGGGGCTGGGTTCGAGCACATGGATTTTAGTTCACGGTATCGATGAAATCAGTATCGGTATGATCATGTATTGGTCGTATCCTGATATGACATCTTTTTGGTATCAATTAGGTATCAGTTGGATTGATTTGTATTAGCCATGAGTATGTCAAAATCGACTCCTATCAATAACGTGTCAGCCATATTGGTCAAAGATCATTTTTCCTATCTTGATTCAACAAACCAATACCATATCGGAATATGGTCTCAGGTTTCCATATCCTATTCGGAGTTTTGTTTCTAATTGATTTACTTACCTTTAAAATCATTAGAGTTTTATTTGTAATATCTTACTTACCTTAAAAAATTGTGATTATCAATTCACCAAATCAATTGGAAAGCAAATGTTGGATCATAACCTTTTGCCATATATATCAATTCACAAAATCAATTACTTAAATAAAAGGAATTAAAAAATAGAATTTATATAGCTAATGGAAGTTAGCATCGTTAACTCCATACGATACTTGTCATCCAAAGAGTATACTAGAAAAATAATTCCTTTGGAAAGCAAATGTTGGATCATAGCCTTTTGCCATATATATATATATCTTGTGGGTGACCCTTTCAGCATATAGGGAGGTGGTTATAATTAAAAAAAAAAAAGAAAAAAGAATAAGCCTTTGGGATACCAGATCTTTGGCCACAACTAACTGGCATAATGCATCACCGGCTGAGCTAGTGGTAACTTCTAAATAAGCTAGCTAGCTCACCCAATCACATAAAATGGCATAAGATAAAACGTATTTACAACGACATTATTAACAAAATATTTTGTTATCTATCATTTTAGTTAGAATATATCCATTTTAAGTTATACGATTATAGCAATAATTTCGGGTAATAAAGAAACAAACTTAATTAGTTTCAGAAGACGGTGCTGAGAACTTGAGATGGATGAATCATAAAAATAGAAAATAAAGATTTAGAAATGAACAAATTATAATTAGTTTGGTAATGATTTCAATATATGATAAGTTGCGACAAAATCGTTTGAAGCAACATAGACATGTACAGTAGAGACCCACAAATGTTCCAGTATGGATTATGGAAGGGCGAATTGATTTTACAGATTAAAAGAACTAAAAAAACCAAGAGAAAACATAAATTAACTTTACAAAAAGTGGCAAAAGAAAGACATGCACAACTTAAAAGACTTGGAAAAAGATCAATATAACCAATCCCATCTAATTAAGATAAGACTTGTTATTGTATTGTGTTAAGTGTTTGATATCCAAATTAATCCCACTTAGCATTTTTGACATATTCTGCCGGGGTTTCTTTCTTCTTTTTTTTATATTTTATTTTATACCAAATTACAAATTCTAATCAGAGTAATAAAGCCAAACTTTTCGCATTATGAATTATTCCTGAAGCTGAATTTGCTAACCATGATACAACCCAACAGGCTAATATGGATTCTATGTTCCCAACAATGTATAGTAGCCATTATGTTATCCTGTGCAAACTTTGGAGAATCCAAGAAAAGTATAACGCATTTACTCTAATAATGAATCTTCACTACTTGTTGATTAAATAATTTGGAGATTGTTCTGCTTCCAGACCCAAAACAAAATTCTTCAACGTCCATGGCCAGCATTCACACCTGGGAGCAGAAAAAAATAATACCTTCCGGTGGCAGCCAGACGCAGCAGGGCAAGCCACTATTTGTGCATCAGCAATATAAAAGAACTGGATCACTGGCAAATGGAAAGACATATCAGACCTGTTGCTTTCCTTTGCTCTCTCTCTCTAGCTCCAACTCGGCTTCTTTTATCTGTTCCTTTAGCATGGATACTCTCTGCTCCAACTCTTCAACACTTCCTTTATTGATGGAAGGTTGATAAGGTGTTACAAAGTGATGTGAAAATGTTTTCAGAGATTCAACTCCGCAAACCTGTGAAAAATGACTAGCTGTTAACAAGAGTAGTGAAAAGTAAGGCGTCGAAAAGAATTCATATAGAATAGGCATTCACCTCTTCCGGAAGCAACGGCAACTTGGTTATGTTGAAGTCATCATACAACATGTAGAACTGATCCAGATACTTTCGTTGCATCCGCATTCGTGCTTTCAGCAACTTGGATTCAACAGCTACAGTAATAACCAGTACACTATTAGTTAACAGAAAATAATGACAGAAACTAAATATGGGCGCACAGGCAACGATGTATATAAATTAACAGAAAATCTACCTTCCTCGTCAAAGATTACTTGGTTTATGATGATATTATGAGTGTCAATCTCGAACTTTGTGAGTTCTTGCACCAACCTCTCTGTCTCATAAAGGGACAGGAATTCAGGAATGCAAACACAGACGAAAGTTGTCAAGTCCTGTTCAAGAAATAAAGAAGAAAGAATATTGTAAGATCAAATTTTTCATGGAGGAGTCATACAAAAATGCATGCTCACATGAGTCAAGCTGGGTGATACAAGTCAAGTGTTGTGCACCACAACAAAAAATTATCAGCAGCGAACAAAACACCATCTGGTGAACTTAAAACTTAATGAAATTTGATCAGTCAAATATACTGACATTTCCTTGTTCACAAGATAGGAAAATCCTGATTTAAACAATTATTACTACATTTGGGGGAAATTTTTGACACATGCCATAACGTTTCAATTGCCTACTAACCCAACATCATTTTTATTTCTTTGGAAAAAATTAAAATTTCATAAAAATCACACGGCACAAAAAAATTTGGAAGCCAACTACTTGATTTTAAATTTTTAGTTATTTGCTGATATTTCTTCTTTTTTCTTTTCTTTTTTTCCCCCTCTCAACTCCATAAATTCTTCATTAGTCAAATTATAAGGGCAGGGAATGCCAATTACCCCTTTTCTGTTACCCAACTAGAAAGACCTTGGACTCCTTGATCAAGAACAGCCAAGATAACCAGAAGCTTTGAACAAACTGCAAAAACCCTACACTCAGCAGGGAAAAAAAAGGTGAAAATAAGATAACCCAGATACTCACACAAAGGGTTCCTATGCAATCACACATGAAGTAAAAAAGATGCAGACAAAAAGGAGCATTTTGGCTACAGGCAAGGGGAGCCCAGAAACTCAAATCCAACCAGGAAAAGGCATAAACATAACACATGGCAAACTTAAGTAAAATAACTGTCAAGTTTCCAACTCAAAAGTTCGAACTAGTAAGTGGAGAGACTCTCCATATATAAGACCACAGGATTCCAATTTCATTAGCAATGTTGGACTATTCCTAATACTCCCCCTCACATGTAACCCCACCGTTAGGTGGTGTATATGTGGTAGTATATGTGGTATTACATAGCACTTTTCAGGTGGCTGGTCCCTCTTCTTAGGTGACTGATCCCTCTTTGGGTGATATATAGTCACTTTTTGGGTGACATATAGTCCCTCTTTTGGGTGATCGTCCCTCTTTGGGTGACCATAGTCCCTCTTTTGTGCATCTTGCGTCCCTCTTTCAGTGACTTGGCCTCTTTTTTTAGGGTTATTATGAGAGGGAACCTGGAGCTCTGATACCATGTCAAGTTTCCAATTCAAAAGTTCGAACTAGTAAGTAGAAGGACTCTCCACATATAAGACCACAGGATTCCAATCTCATTAGCAATGTGGGACTATTCCCAATAATAACTACCCAAAACAAAGAGCCCCAAACAAAAACCTGTGTCTTACCAGGCATGGACATCCTAACTGTAATAAAAGAATGAATGAGCATATTCTTCTCTCTCTAAAGATAATAACAGATTAGCTTTCCAGAAGCATGCATCATAAAAATGATGCTTGATTGCTTGCTCATGAGAACACACTTTAGTCGGAAAAAAAAAAAAAAAAACCACTTTTGGGTACATATCATGATTGACAAGTGTTATCACGCTGAACCATCTTCATTAGTTGATGGCTAGTCCCTCCTGTGCAATTGGCTGGAGTTGCATTAGTTAAGGCATCCTGAAGATACCAAAGTGATTTGACCTTTTCAAATGAGACAGCCTTCAATGATGCAATTAGTGGTGAGAAAATCCAGCTAAATACTGTTTATATTGGAAGTTATAGTCTTCTAGATATACTCAAATAAACTTGAACCTTAACGTTTACTGTATGTGTGTGTGTAGATAAATCAACATTCTGACAGTCATATAAAATAAGGTCCCTCACCCATGCCCACCAAAGAGCTCCACAAAAAGTTTTGATAAACTAACCAGAAGCTTTAAGCTTATTCAAGAACAAAATAAACAATAGAATGACACTTAATTGATAGAAATCCAGAACCTACCATTTACAGCATCAGGAAATTTATTGATTAAGAAAAATCCAACTGAAAAAAATTAAGCAGAAAGCCCAATTCAGAAACTTCTTTTTTTTTTTTTGGGGGGGGGTACTCCCAACCCAGACACTGAATTACAAAAAATTAACATACAAGAACAGTTGAGCAACGCATTGCTGTAAAATGATTTAAAAAAAAAAAAAAAAAGCAATACCCACAAGATGGTTACATCAAACAGACTAACAAGTGAAAATCCATCCAAGAAGACAATACCTGTAATTTTGCACATCTATTGGATGGTCAAAAGAATTTTTGATAGAGTTGCAAAAAAACTTCAAAACTAATGCTTAGATCAGATGGTTAAAAATGTTCAGTGAACTACTTTATCGTGTACAGTCTTTCAAGGTAGGACTCATTCGCATGTCCTGATGCTTCTAAATTCTATTATGTGATGATATATGGCATTGGGCCCATCCCTATTTCAACAATGTTAACAGCAATCAAGCAATTGCCTCATACCCGCAACCTGTCTAGATGCTGATGTGGGCATCAGTGTGTATTGTTAGAGGCTCTGCTACATTCAGCAGGTGCCCAGCCAACAGCTTAACTGGACCACTCAAACTTGCTTATATGTGAGTTTATAGTGTCTTGCAAGTAATCCACTCGCTCGCAACAACAAATATAATAAACAAAGACATATCATACAATAGACAAACCATTTAATTGAGGAAAAAATAAAAAATATGAGAGATCTTACTGGATCCCTGAATTGCATATTGACTTGTTCAATCACATCTTTCATGCCTTCCAGCCTCCCTAAAATTGCATCCTCACCGAAATCATCAATGCCGAACATGCGAGTCATCTATCATAAACATCCTAACACTGTCATTTACTGTTACAGGTTATATTGATTAAAAATAAATGACCATCAATCACGATTAACGGATTATATGAGACTTCAAATACAAATCAGGCTTTGCTGACTAATGATAAACTATTGCAAAATGAACTGAAAGAACAACAAAGGCCCAGATAAACCATGAATTAATGAAAATCACTTGTTTTCATCTGAATTGTGTGAATAACCGCAGGAATAAACCCTTGGCTAACAGAGGGAAAACAGTACTTATAGGGACATTGAAGTTGGTATCACATCCAAACTAATGCTGGAATCTAGTTTAAATTTCCAAAAAAAAAAAAAAAAAAAAAATCTAAATGTGGCCTATGTGTCATGCTTAAGGTTTCCATGAAAAGAGATTTCTATAGTCAAGGAAACATTGCCCTGGCAACGAAGAGAAAATGAAAAAGAACAAAACAGAACTCCCATTGTGACCATAAGATGGGCACTTGATCGACCTGGCAATCTTGACAGGATCAGAACTGCAGAATAGGATATTAAGGAAATCATGAATTATTGTTGCTCCTCAGCAGAGTAAGAAATGCAAGGTTTCCCTCATATCAAAGGCATCTTACTCGCAGCATTTCACAAAATCCCAGCTTCAAATGTATCACTTAATTTAAAAGTAATAACACGCCGACAGGATCGAAAATAATTACCTGACTCAAAAGACCACCAAATTTATTTTTCAATGTCATCATTTTTGCAAGTCCCTTCTCTAACGTTGATGGGAACTGCAATAGACGAAGAGTATGACCTGTTGGAGCTGTATCAAACACTATAACAGAGTAATCCATTGTTTGTACCAATCTGCAGGAAAAGAAACAACACCAGTGAAGGAAGAATGTTAGATCAAGGAATAATGACACAACTGATGCAAGATGGATAAGTGTAATAGGCAGAGTCAACAAAGGGACCAAAGCAAACCAACAATACTTTGGAATTGAATCAACAAAGCAGCACCTATGCTTTCAAGACTGAAAATGTATGGGAGAAAGTAATAAAGACAGAATAAACTCTGCAATACTATTAAAAAAAAAAAAAAAAAAGAACCATCCATGCTTTTACCCTTAACAAGGCTTATATAAGAAAAACCTTACAAATGGACTAAGCCTGACCTTCTACTCTATTATAATCTAACGCATAAACCTACCATGAATAAACTCAAAGACGAAAATAACCTTCAACAAAACTAACATCCAGATATAGAAATCTCGTAATAGACCAACACCCCTTAAAAAATTCAGTCATAAGTTTTTTGAAACAATTCAGAATTACAAGAACACTTGGTCTTATTAGATAGATAAAAAGCTATCAGATGGTACCAGAACCACAGAAAAGGGATAGGTTGTTTTGACCACCAAAATTAACCACAAAGAAGAGTGATGGGTTGCTGCTGTTGCTAGTTCTAAAACTTCTATTCCTTGCTGGTTCTGAAGTTCGGTTTCGGTGGCCATTTAGACCAGACTCAAAACCGAAACATACCACTAATATGACCAAAATTTAGTCAAAATTTGGTCCATTTCAGTGGTAATTTCAAAATGGCCATTTTGGTGGCCAAAAGATGGAATTTTGTCCTGAAATTTCAGGGATTATTTAAGCATGTTTACACATGTTTGAATCATTATATTAAAAAAATTAACACCCAAAATGCTAGTTTGGCTTCGGACCCCAGGTTCTACTGTCTGTGTTCTCTTATATAGCCTATGCTACAGATAATTTAGTCCTAGAACACACAATATTCAATAAAAATAATTGTAATATGCATGAGAAATGAAGAACCATAAAACTGGAAAGTATTCTAGAATTAACAAAGGGTGAAACCATCTAACATTGAACCAATGTAAAAAATAAAAATAAAAATGTCACCATAGACTCTTAATAAGTACAGTTTATAAATTAAGTAATGTTGGTCATTTAATATTACAAGTCCCCCAAAAAAATCCCAGGCTTAGGTCAGTACCATATAGAATTCCAGGGAGGGTAAAAAAAGGGCGTCCCAGTGCACGAGACTCCTGCTACTATAGGGTCTAGGGAGGTGTAGAATGTACATAGCCTTACCCCGCAATGCGGAGAGGCTGTTTCCGTGATTACCATTAAAAGATTGATGTTGACTCTAGGACCAACAGAACTATACCTCCAACTGAAATACATGTAATGGTCATGACATACCAGTCCTATAAGTGGTATTGTCAACATACTCAAGGTAACCAAACCCAGAATATAGATCAGACGGCCGTGAAGATGCAAATGTGGACCCCGCATAACTGCTTGGTGGAGCGGCATATATGATCGGGGGGATGGTTATGAGAAGATGCTCTTTACAAAAGATGACCCACTATGTGACGAGCCCTCATACTCAATAAGGAATGAAGAGAAAGAGTCATATTCACCATACCCGCCATACCGCAAGGGGTTTTTTGTTCGAAATTCTCTCCTGTTCGATACAAATTTAGGCAAAATTTCAAATTTTATACCCCTCTTTGAATCATGTTGATGAAATTACCAAAATGATCAAAACTTTGATCGTTTCAACAGAATTTCAGTCAAAATTTGGATGGTTTTAAGGTCACATTTGGTTTCGTTTTGGTCAGCGTCAAAACCAAACAATCCCTTAAAAATTTTGGAATTTCGACCGAATACCGAAATTTCAATATTTCATTTGGTCATAATCTTTCACCAATATCATAAAATCTTTAGCCTTTTCTCCAACTGATCGATAAACATATCTCCACGATCTTGCTAATTTCTAACCTACTTCAGAATCGAGTTTTTCATCAATACCTATGGTCTAAGACACCATTCATCATATCATTCATCTAAGTATCAGCAGAATGCTATATAGAAGAAGACATAGCCATGGCAGTTGGACCATGACAGTTGGATACATGACTAAGCCATAGGTATCTGAACCAAAAAGATAGAGTCCCCCATCTTTTACACTGACACAAGGTGACTCAAATGATCCAAATATTAATGTCACCAAATGAGATTGGACCCTTAATATTTTGATGATACTGATTAAATTTCGTTCCTTCACCTCTAAAGGGTCCTATTGCTGTGACGGACGTTGAACAGGAATCATTTTTCTTAATTCAACAATTCACAGGCATTTGAAGCCATCGTCGCCAATCAATTGGTTTCATTTTTTAAAACCATAACTGAACCATTTAATAACCGGTTTAAACTGTCTGGTTTTAACACCCTTAGCTGAATTCCTGAAGACACACAATTTCATAAATTGTCTAAAGGATATTTGAAAAATAGATTAGAGCATAATTGTCTCACGGTCTTTGTAAAATAAGCTTTAAAGCATAATTGTTAAGTGCATTGGTTCATGTGGGTTCAACCACGGGGTCTAAATTTCTATTTTAAAACTCATATATGTTCCCATTATGGGTAGTTTTCTCTTTAGTTTGACTTGGATTACTATAGAAAATAACAGATGGTTATATTTGATGTGGATGTTCTACATAACAGTATAATTTGCATTGAGTAAGTTTTTTGATGTGTTTGCTTTCCATGATAAAAAAAAGGATGAATATTTTGCATCAATTCATGAAGAAGAGCACCTTCAAATGTTAAAGGAAGTGAATAAACCTCCAAGGAACACACATTTACAGCACTCTAAATCACACAAGAAACAGAAATCAAGATCACCTATGAGAGACTATTTGCTACTCGTATCTATTATTAACACTGTCCAAGAAAACTATAAAAGAAAAATCTCATTCACGGAACACAATTAGTGTTCTTTGTCTGTACGGTCAGTTCCCGAAAGGAAAGTCAGGTGTAATTGTAAACACATATAAGTGGTGATTCTTTATACTCCATTGTTTGTATTTGTATTAATGGTCCTCTCTACAAGTATCAGCCAGCCAATTTATGCCTGGGTAATCCAAGAAAAACAGATAGGGTGCAATAATTAATTTCAACCAGAAGACGATTGGCAACAATAGCACTAAAAACAGGCCTAACACATCAAAGGAATTCCACTTTGATCAAGAAAAAACTATGTAACCGAAAGAGCTTCAAGTCAGAGGTCAGCAGATTGTTGTTTTTCGCATCAAATGACAATGAAAGAGAACCTACTTGAGCATCTCGGCAAAGCTCATGGCTTCATCAATTCCAGGAATTGCATTCGTTAACTCAGAAACAAAGCTGTCCATTCCTTCCGCATTGTGCAATTCCTCGCTCTCTACATTGGGATCCACCTCCTACAAAAAATGCATTCTTATTCTGAGCAGAAATCAAGGAAATGTATTATTGCCTTTTTCTTTAGAGAAAGATTCCTTTGAGATTTAAGGAACAATACAATTCATGCGTGCCTGTTGGTATTGAATTAAAACAATAACCCACGAACGCGAAAGATAAAAATTCGTAGGTTTGCCGTATATAAAAATTTTTACAAAATCAAAATAATCTCTCCTCCGAACCATTTAGAAAAACAGCCAGTTAAAAAAAAAAAAAGGAAAGTAGAAAAGAGAATATATAGGAGGAGGAATTTTGGGAGAATTGAATCGATACCATGGCGTAGAGATTCGTGAATCCATTGACCAAATTGGGAGTCTTGGTGAAGCGCTGATGAAACGCATCGCTGAGATTATGAGCTGGGTCAGTGGAGATAATCAAAACAGAGGATCGAACCTTGGAGAGAAGGATGGAGAGAATCGAACTGCAAGTCGTTTTCCCGACACCACCTTTCCCTCCAACGAAAACCCATTTGAGTGACTCTTGCTCCAGAATGTTCTGCACCGTTCCTTCTGGTAACTCCTGTTCCGCTGCCATAATTACCGAATTCTCTGCCCCTTCCATCCCCTCTTCCCGGCAAGATCGAAAGTACCAAAAACTTCTGTTCTCCTCCTCAAATTAAAATTGGAATTAAATCGAATTCAACAAAGGAAACAGACACAATCAAAGAATCATAAAAGGGAAAAATTCAATTACAATAACAGAAGCAAATAATGGTACGTATGCCGTATCTGACGTATCACGTATCCAGAAATTGGAGACGATAATAACCCAGATAGATGGGAGTTAAGAAGCAGCGACTACCAGTCTTCGCTCCTCGTTGGGATGGAAAAACTCGAAACGGCGTAGCATCTGCTCCGTGCGCTAATGGACACTGATTGATTGAACCCCTAACTCACGTGTTTGACTCGGAACTCAATCCCAACTGATTTGTTTGCTGTTGGCTGCGTCGGTTGGGCTGGTTTTATATTGACCCTAACCCGAAGCAACATATTCTCAAGTCCCCACCCTGATCAAGCGGAGCCCGACCTTGGGCGGGAATTCCCAATTCTAGCCCAGTACTGGCCCTGCCAGAGGAGGCTAGCTTTTAAAACTTGAGCCGCATTAAGGGGTAGCCCAAATATTTAAATGAATATTCCAAATCAAGGTATGCAATAAGTATATGAATCTACAACAGTCTGTTGGGTTAGGAATCAGGTTAGAAGCACTACACGCTGGGAAATTTAATGGATCTAATGTAAGAATTCTTTTTCTCTCTTTTTTAAGGTTTTTCAAGCAACCTTGTTTTTTTGGAGAAATTGTCCCATTAAATTTCAGTGAACCTTAATTATCTTCATATAATCTTTAGAACACAATGCATACATAATGAATCAATGTAAACACATACCTGATCATTAAAAATTGATTTTCGACGTTTCAACCTTAGGTTTGAGTTTTCCACAGCTTCGATAGATCCCTATGCTTCTCTCTGTGTATGGGAACAAGATAGGAATAGCAACCATAACTGCAAGGACTCTAACGGTTGATATTTATAATACCAATCCAACCCTGAACCAATCCCACAATAGACCAAATTAATTCATCTCATAATTAAACTTAAATTGGTCTATCTTGCAAGTTAAACTCCCATTGAACAATCAACTCAATAATTAATTAAACCCACATTATATATATCTTACACCTATTCCATCTCAGTCATTCTAAATGAACTGGATTCTACACCGTTTTGTCATCTTTCACTAATAATAATTTAAATAATACTATCTTTGGTAAGTTTGATGGTGTTGAAATTTTTATAAATAAATAGACTATAAGTTATCTTGCTTGCTTGTTAAGTTTCAATTCAAACAAAATTTATCAAGTGACATACTTAAGTATTGAAATTTTATTAAAAAAGAAAAAAGAAAAAAATGTATCAACCACTAAAAAGAGCACATCGAGACACAGAAGAGAGAATACTATTAAATGGGTGAGTATATAATTGAATTTTGTCTGTTATTATTTGATTTATAAAAGAAAAATGCTTACTAGTAATCATAATGGAATGTCCTATATGTAAAAAATATGTTGTAATAATGTCTTTTATGATGTGCATCATTCCCTAAAGGAAATACCAAAATTAACACTTGTATATTAAAATTTTCTTGATGGCAATGAGTGTGCAACAAAAAAAGAATGGTTATTACCAATTGTTCTGACAACCCTTGTTACATTTAGACATGCCCAATCGTAATTATTAATTATTTAAATTACTATAATGTATTAATGATCATATTAAAATAAGCAAGCGTGTTAATACTTTCCAAACATTTTCTCTCTTTGTTGCTTAATAGATGCCCACATGTGTATTTATATGTGCAAATTTATTGTATTCATAAAATGGTATTTCCTCACAAGGTTTGAGGAATCGGATGAGATCAGATCAATCTATTATGACTAGTATATAACGAGCCATCTTATTAGCTACATAGTTTTTATCGAATAATTTAATATAAATTAATGAATCTGTTTAGACTATAATTAGAGAGAGAGAGAGAGAGAGAGAGAGATAGAGAGAGAATTTCCTAATGATTCACGTAAGGATACTATCTATATAATAACCATATGGCTCACGTTGAATCTGTCACCATCTTATGTGGATCATATATAATAAACTTGCTTCTTCTTCTTCTTTTATTTATTTTTATTTATTTATTTATTTATTCTTTAAACTATGATAGACTTAGTATAACACCAAAACGTGGTTACACTTAGCTTTCATTTTATTTTTCTTAAAATTGAAAACTGGATTTTTCTTTGCAAGTTTTTCTTTTAGAATCCTGACTCCCATACACCTGCATCATCCAAATCAAATAACAACTGGAGAAGGGACAAAGATGGCGCTCATGAGGTTGTCAGCCATTCTTCGGCCCACCAGCGGTTGGTCCAAAGTAACCTTGATTTTGTGGGGCCTTAGGTGGTGGGCTGGACCCACCCCCACTCAACCTCAACAACTGTGGGCTTCCAAGTGCTCCCGCTGAAACTTTAAGTACGCTTTATGCTTCACTGCTGCTTCATCTCTGAATACAACTCCATGTGCTCTGGGTCTTAACTTCTCTGTAATCCAATATTTCAGATTAGCTATCGTATAGCTATGTGTAAAGTTTCCATTCCAATATCAAGTTACAATTTCTTGAATAAAAACTTTAGTTTCCATCGTCTCCCTTCTCTACATGTCTATATGTTTATTTATACCTACCATCCACCGGTTCAAACTTATATAATTGAAAGTCCCTCCATCCATCGGTTCAAACTTTTGGGACGAAAACTTTAGAATAGTGATTGAAGCCATTAGGAGAATAGAAGTGGGTTCTTACTAGAGTTGCAAGAGGGTCTGGTTGGGCCAGACTTTTAAAACCCCAACCAAGGTTGTCAACAAGACGGTTCTGTCCAGTTTTAGTTTGGGCGAAGTCGGTCTCAAGATTTTAAGGGGCAGTCTGAAACATGTTCAATAAGAGATTCAAGTTGAGATATGGGCTACACATTAGTTAACGGGCCGGTCTGGTATCGATTTATTATCGGGCTGGCTTAATGGAATCTTATCGGTCAGCTATTGGTTCGGTTTCGGTGTACTATGTGTATTTGTAGTAAAAAAAAAAAAGTTGGATTAATGGACTATAATGGGTCATTTTAGGTTTTGGTGTTGGGTCCTATATGTATATTTAATTAAATTTTGGCTTAAGAAGCTCCTATAGGCCCATTATTTCGATCTTATTGGTCTGGTCCGGTTTTCGTCGACCTCTAAAAACACAACCCAAATTCTGTCAAACAAGATTCGTTTTGATTTGGTCCTGGCCGAACAAGATTGGTTAGGTTTCGGTTTTCGGTTTGGGTTCAATTCTAACACCTCTACCTAGCCCAACCCTAATTATATTTAGCTGGTCCTAAGCCTAGACCGGCCTTGACGCAGGGCCTAAAAAGAATAGACGGAAATCGATTAAAGAACGAACAATGAATAGACGGATTTGAATATTTAACACATAGGTATATCTCAGTTATTCATCCCTTTGTAATTTTCAATGAATTTTAAGGTTCGTGTATAGATTATCATGTGTTTGAATGAAACCCTAAATATATAAAAGTCTAACAACCAAATCAATTAGTATTCTTATCACGCAATGAGTTTTTTTTAATGTTTAATAACTAATTAACTGCTTATTTAAATCTAAAGATTGTTATATAATGTAAACGATCCGGCTGAAACCCAAGCCGTCTGGTTCAATTCCCAATGCAGCCGGATAGGCTTCTTTCTCCCTTTGGAGAGATAATACTAACTTTGGTTCAATTGTAAATTATGATTGGGTTGGGCCGGGCTGGCATATTAAGCCGGTGGACTTTGCATATACATGGTTGCTATATGATAATGACACGCGTACCTTATATGCATACATGTAGTTATTGGCTGATCTGGGCTTAAACTGAGGCGTCAGTTCGTGGCCCGACTGACCCAACATCAAGCTAAGATTTATGGGCTCAATCTACAAGCCAAAAAATTCCAGCCAAACCTACCACTATTTTTTAGGAGCTCAGGTATTTTGGGTTCAAGTTCTACTTGCACCTCGAAAAAAACCTATATAGAGGAATCAACAATGTGGATCTGATTCAGTCCAAATACAACATAGAAATTTGTTGATCAATTCGGAAGCTCTAATGTACCACTAAATAAGTGGCTTGGCTTTGAATCCAAGACGTTCGATTCAGACAACCAATTACATTAGTTAATTGTGTTTCGTTGCAAGGGGAATTGAAGGGAATCGAAGGAAAATTTTTTAATTTAATTTTTTTTTTGTAATGATTACAATACATGCTATCATATTACTATGTAACTAATTTCAAATCATTCCATATTTATTAATTAACTTGTACTTCACTTTGCATTCTAATCCCTTGCATTTAAAAAGTAAAGTTAATTTCAAATCTTATTAATATAATTACTAAATATGTTGAAAAATTTAGATAATTTATGCAATCATTTTTGCTATAAAATTTTTCTTATTAAGTTAAAAAAATTTCCCTTCACTTCAATTCCCTTCGCAACCAAACACAATTGTTATGATTTATGGTTCCTCATTTAACAGGTGAGGAAAAATTCCTCATCTTGCATATGTTGAGGATTGAATTTTGTATGACTAACTATACTATAAGTTATTTTGTTCGCATATTAAGTTTCAATACAAAGGAAATTTATCAAGTGACATATTTTTGCATTGAAATTTTAAGACTACAAAAAAGTGTATAGACCTTGGAAGGGGCCCTAATGGACAGACAAGAGAGAATACTATTACATGTGGGTGATTACATGATTGGATTTTGTCTATTATTATAAGTAAGTTAATTAATACCTAAAATTTGTTTCAAACGTTTTCTTTCTTTACCACCTAACAAATGCCCACTATGCATTTACACGTGCAAATTTACTATCATCCATAAAATGATAATTCCCTCCCAAGGTCTGTAGAATTGGCTTATAAATCAATCAATTCAGGCTGGTCGTTTAAAACATCATCAATATGGATTCTAGACGATCCAGAATAGATTGATCATCAATCTAATCAGTGGTCTCACACAACATTGGCGACTGCAGGCATGCCAAGTCCTGTGTAATATTAGGGTCTGGAGCCTGAGTCCTTTCTCTAGTGGATATGTACATTCATCTAATATCTTCCCCTCCATAGAGAAGACTGCCTTTTTGGATGCCCAATTATAAGTCCTGGTCCCACCATGGCGTTGAATTGTACCATTTAAAAATAAATAAATAAATAAATAATTGTGATCATCATGGTGCCTAATTACTATCGTTCGATTGCCCTCAGATGTCTCTTTCTAAAACGGACGGTTATTAGTTCACATAATGATATTCTCTATATAACCTATATGGTTATGTTGAATATGTCACATGTCCTGATCATATATAAGATAAAAATAATAATTACTATGAAATCTGATATCATTGGAAGGTACAATTATCATTAAATTAAAGACGAAAATTGGATAATATGAGTGCTTAGTAGAATAACCAGTGGTGCTTGGTCGTTACACCTAGCAAGACTCGTTTTATTTTTCTTAAAATTGAAATCTGGGTTTTCATCTCGTCCAATCTTTATCTTTTCTACACATAGATGATCTTCATTTTTATTTTACGTACATAGCATGGAACTCAGAAAGCACTAATACAGGATCTTCTGATTATGTCTTATTTAGATCTGTTCTTCGCAAGTCTTTCCTTCAGAATCCTGACTCCCATATATCTGCATCATCCAAATCAAAATATTAACAACATGAACACAAAATTAATCAGTGATTAATGTCAAAGATGATTGATTACCTTCCAAGCATCATGAGTGTGGCTTGAGGATTTGTACCAGGGGATTCAAGGAAGGTGGAGCCATCAATAACCCTCAGTCCATCTAACCCCAAAACCTTATAGTTTGGATCAACAACCCGACCCACCTGGCACCCTCCATGATAGTGCCATATCGTCATCACTGTATCCTTGCAGAACTGCTGTAATGATGTAGAACTGTTGACATGCTTTGGCAGCAAATTCATCGGCAAATTCGAGGTGATGTTGATGAGGGTTTGCACGGAGAGATATGGGTATCTGAATTTGGAGAAGGCATTTGATTGAATTACCTTCTTTATGATTTTAATCCCGTCAACACATCTCTTTAAGTCCTCTAGTTCTTTGAAGTAATTGAAGGTGACACAAGGGTTGTCATCCGGGTTCCTATTCCGGAGCTCAAGATGCCCGGTTGAGCGAGGACCGATGACCTTCTCTACGATGAATCCCCCTCTGAATCCTTCATCTCTAAGAGCTTTCATAGCTTCTGGTGTCCTCTGCTTCGAGGATATAACCGACAACTGCCCAGTCTGCAACAAAATAATTTGGATGGGCTTAATTTCAAAGACTCCACAAATCCTAACTGATGAAACACATTAAATCAAATCATTTAAACTGTCAAATAAGAACCTGAGGGGAGAACATCCCAAAGTTTCTTTGAGGAGTGGTTGAGCTCTGAGAAACAAGGTTTATGCCACTAACAGTTTCAATGTAGGTTCCCAGGCGAGTAATGCCGACGACTTGAACGAGGGAGATTTCAACAGGGATGGGAGAAGGGACGAAGATCGTGTTCATGGGGTTGTCAGCCATTCCTTGGCCCACTAGGGGCTGGTCCAACATAACCTTGATTTTGTGGGACCTTAGCTGGTGGGCTGGGCCCACCCCACTCAACATCAATAGCTGTGGGCTTCCCAGTGCTCCCGCTGATAGGATTATCTCATTCATTGACCCTTTCTTTAAGTACACTTTATGCTTCACTCCTGCTTCATCTCTGAACACAACTCCATGTGCTCTCGGTCTTAATTTCCCTGTAATCCAATATTTTAGATGAGCTATCGCATAACTATGTGTAAAGTTTCCATTCCAAAATTAAGTTACAATTTTTTGAATAAACACTTTAGTTTCCACCAAAGAGTTTACAGTCCCCTTATATTCTTGAGAGTCCCTCGATCTACTGGTTCAAATTTTTGGGATGAAAACTGTAGAGTAGTGATTAAAGCCATTAGGGGAATAGAAGTGGGTTCTTACAAGGGTTGTAAGAGGGTCAGGTTGGGCCAGACTTTTTAAAACCCCAACCAAGGTTGTCAATGGTTCAGTTAGGTCCGGTTTCAGTCTATGCCAGGTTAGTCTCGAGATTTGAAGGGGCAGTCTGAAACATATTTAATAAGAGATTCGGGTTGGGATGGGCTGCACTATAGACATTAGTTAACGGGCCCATCTGATGTCGGTTTATTATCGGGTTGGCTTAACAGAATCTTAACTATGTGTAAAGTTTCCATTCCAAAATTAAGTTACAATTTTTTGA
This sequence comes from Protea cynaroides, assembly GCA_028583415.1. Taxonomy (NCBI): domain Eukaryota; kingdom Viridiplantae; phylum Streptophyta; class Magnoliopsida; order Proteales; family Proteaceae; genus Protea; species Protea cynaroides. Next base: position 135,409,248 of record CM053276.1, read on the forward strand.
ATAAACATTTCCACCAAAGAGTTTACAGTCCCCTTTTATTCTTGAGAGTCCCTCGATCTACCGGTTCAAACTTTTGGGATGAAAACTTTAGAGTAGTGATAGAAGCCATTAGGGGAATAGAAGTGGGTTCTTACTAAGGTTCCAAGAGGGTCGGGTTGGGTCAGACTTTTTAAAACCCCAACCAAGGTTGTCAATGGTTCAGTTAGGTCCGGTTTCAGTCTATGCCAGGTTAGTCTCGGGATTTGAAGGGGCAGTCTGAAACATATTTAATAAGAGATTCGGGTTGGGATGGGCTGCATTATAGACATTAGTTAAATGGGCCCATCTGATGTCGGTTTATTATCGGGTTGGCTTAATGGAATCTTATCGGTCAGCTAGTGGTTTGGTTTTGCTGTACTATATGTATTTGTAGTAAAAAACAAAGTTGGATTAATAAACTAGAGCCATTATCAGGTTTTGGTGTTGGTTTCCCATATGTATATTTAACAAAATTTTGGCTTAATAGACTCCTATCGATTCATTCTTTCGATCTTATTGGTCAAGTCCAGTTTTCATCGACCTCTAAAAACACAACCGAAATTTTGTCCAACAAGGTTCATTTTGATTTGGTCCAGGCCGAAAAAGATTGGTTAGGTTTGGGTTTGGGTCCAACTGTGACACCCTCACCCCAGCCCAACCCTAAGTATTTTTAGCTGAGCCTAGGCCTAGACCAGGCCTTGACTCAAGGCCTAAAAAAACCCAACCTTGATCCACTCTCAAGGCCTGGCCGAGGAGGAGAAGAAAAAAAAGAACAGGATGAGACTCAAGAAGAAATACCGGGCTGAGCTAGGCCATGATCAGCACGAGGCCTCAACCCTGGCCTGGTCAGGCCAAAAATTCTCAACCTTGACTCGCCCTTAGGTTAGGAGTTTAGTACATCTCAACCCATGCACTGTTCAAGCTCAGGACAGACTTGCGGCTTATGGCTTGCATGGATAAGCCAAACTTGCACCCGTAGTTCTTACCTTCAGTCCTAAAGAAGATCCTCTGAACAGTTGCATGTAGAAAAACTGTGAGCCCTTTGGGGTTGCCATACTGAAGCAGATCAGCAGCAGTGTGTCGATGGCCATCAAGATCGAAGATAGTTCCACCAACCTTCGTCCCAAAGATGTGATCATAAGTGAAGTTATTATAAGGTAACACACCAGCTTCGAGGAGCCCATCTCTGACGGCGGATTGCCACGGAAGTAGGTGAGGTTTGAAGGCCACCATCTTCTCCACCCATCGATAGGATTGGTTGACAAGTCTACTATCCCACCCGGCGGCACTGACGTAGTCAGGGCTGGCCCGGGTGTAAAAGCCGGCGTTCACGCAGCTTCCACCTCCTAAAACCCGTGCACGGACGTTGTAAACGCCATCCTCGGAGATAAAGTGTTGGGCGGCAGAGGTGGGGGATGTGTCGGCCAAAGTGTCACTGAAGGATTCATAGTTGGTTATGTTTTGGTTGCCGTAGGGAGAACCTCCTCTCTCGAGCAATAAGACGCTAGCGTTTTGAGAGAGTGTTGCAGCCAAGGGGCAGCCGGAAGTTCCTCCGCCGACTATTATGTAGTCGTAGTATGACACTGCCGGCGCTGATATTGCTTGTTGGACAAATGTGTAATTTGGAGCTGCAATTAAAATTGGAGAAAAGATTAAGAGAGTGATCAATGATCAGTCCACATACAACTGTAATTTGGACCTGCAAAATGAAGAATCTCAGATGAAAGTCTACACCTTTTTGGGCATGACAGAGACAATGAAAACATAGGATTCCAGCAAGCAAGGCGGCACTAATCACTCTCCACCATTTTTCACTGTCCATGATCGCTTTTGCAGCTTCAAACACAATCCTCACGAAGGAAAAGGGAAAAAAAAAAAAAAAAAAACCAAAAGTGAGTCGGTTATAAATTCACTCCTCTCGAACCCAACGATATTAACAGAGTAAGGTGAAGCGCAATGCAAAGATTCCTGGACCTCAACTAACAAATAACAATAGATCCTCAAGAAACCCAGTTGAATCTTGGCTCAAATACAGAAATGCAGGAGGTGTGGCATCTTCATTCGGCACATGCAAGTGGTCCTCCGGTTCTCAAATCACATCTTGAACATCTCTTTCAACCAGACTCATAAGGGATGGAGCTGTCGACTCAACAGTCAATAGTCCCACTTTCACGTATTATTGCCTTTACGTGAAACATTGGCTCTCCGAGACGAGTCCCGATCACCTAACAACTCTTTTCGTACGCTCTTCAAGTGTAAGAAGATATATTAGCTAACAGAAATTCTATCCATTAACTTGTTAGGACACATGTCATTCTATGAGCGTTCTCTTCTAGTACCACTAGGAGAAGTAAATATAGACATATTCATTGTTGAGATCTGTTGAAAAGAAATGGGATGACCTCTCTGTCAGGATCTTTTTATTTCTTATATTTGTTTAAATGTCATTGTCTCCATGGTGTTATATTGGATTCTAAGTATCTTAAGAATAAATAATTCTGATCGTTTACATTTAGTTGACACAATCGATCGTTTCAAAGGGAATCACATTTCTTTTCCATGAATTATTGATGCCAAATCTTCTAGGTTACCCATATGAATTTAGCCCTTCTCGGATTGAACCGGAGTTTGCACCCTTCAATCATCTTTTTTTTTCTTTTTTCTTTTTCTTTTTTTTTCTTTGGTAGGACCGTTCAGTCATCTTAAACCAATAATAAATTAATAATTTAGGAACCACGACCGTTGGTTTGAATAAGTTGCCGGTTTTTCCTATATTCTCTCTCATCATCTGATCTTCACTCACGTTACTTCTTCTAGGGTTTTACGCTTGTGCCAATTTTTTTCTCCCTCTGTCTCCTTTTATCCATCTCATTCTCTCCGTCTATCTCTTCTTTTTATTTTCATCTTCCTTCTTTTCATGCTTTATTTTTTCCTGTTTATCTTCTCACCTGCAACTATTCAATTATTTGTTCACGTTTCATCTTCTCTCTCCCTTGAATGAAAGGACCATTAAAATAAAATAGAGAGCAGCTTCATTCAAGTATGCATCAAGGAAGAATCAAAGACAAACGGTAAAGAACTAAATGCGGATGAATCCTTTGTCACGGATAATTGAAAAGAAGTACAGGAAAAAAAACAAAAACAAAAACAAAATCGAAACAAATTTTCTCCTTTTCTTGTCCTATTTTTTCTTACTCTAAATCTTGCAAACAAGGGGAAATCGGAAGAAGAGGAGACAAGTCGGTAGGTGATAGCTAGAGAAAGAGAAAAATTAGGAAATTAGTTACAATGTAAGATATCTTAATGTGGATGATTAGTTAATGGGCCATTGATTAGTGGGAGTTTTACGGTATGAGTTTAATCAATTTTGGTCTGATTTGTCACAGGTTGAAGATAAATCAATCTAGTTTATTGAGGGCTAGTCCAAGGTTTTAAATAATATTATAAATACAAAGTCCATAGCCTAAGTTGTTTAATTCTTCTCTCTACCCCCATATATAGAGAGAATGAAAGACGATTTCTAGTAAGTTGTGGAAGACTTAAATCAAAGCAAAAATTGTGATTGGGTTGGGTGGGTTGGTATATCCAAGCCTGTTAACTTTGCATATATGGTGCTATAAGATATGGCACGCTAACCTTATGGCTTTGTTTGGTTGCAAAGAGAACGGAAGGGAAGGGAAGAGAAAATTTTAAACTTTAAATGGAAACTTTTGTAATGATTATAACACATGTTATCACATTACTATGTAACTAATTCCAAATTATTCCAGATATAATTATTAACTTACACTTCACTTTGCATCTAAATCTCTCCTATTTAAAAAGGAAAATTAATTTTAAATCTTATAACTATCATTACTAAATATGTTAAGAAATTTAAGTAATTTATACAATCATGTTGTGTTATAACTATAAAAGTTTCCATTTAAAGTTAAAAAAATTTCACTTCCTTTCCCTTCAATTCCTTTTGCAACCAAACAAAACCGTTGTATTACAACTATAAAAGTTTCCTTTATAAGTAAAAAAATTTCACTTCCCTTCCTTTCTAATTTCTCTTGTAATCAAACTGAGTTACATGCATAAATGTAGTTATGGGCTGATCTAGGCTTAAACTGGGGCGTCAATTCAAGGCTTGACTGACCCAACATCAAGCTAGGATTTATGGGCTCAATCTAGGAGCCAAAAAATTCCAGCCCAAGCGTAAAACTATTTTTAGGGAGCTCAGGTATTTTGGGCTCAAGTTGCACTTGCTCCTCGAAAATAACAATTTTTTTTTTTGGCTAACGGCGGATATTCAGACCTTCGGCCTGACTAATCTCATGGGCCCATACTGACCCCACAAGCACATGAATCAGGTCATTCTAAGGTTGAATGAGAAATATTCCACTTGCACCCACAGCAGAAAAGAAAGAGCATTTAACACCCTCATGTGAGTGGCCCCAAGGTAGCAAGAGGAGTCGAACTTAGTACCTTCCGTTTCCTGATGCGTAGGCTCCTTGCTAACTCAGTTACCCCCTGGGGTTAAAAGTAATGGTTAATTCCTCGAAAATAACCTATATAGAGTTTTTTTTTTTTTTTTTTTTTTTTGGGTACTCCTATATAGAGGTTTCAACAATGTGGATCTGATTTAGTCCAAATACAACATAGAAATTCATAGATCAATTTGGATGCTCTAACATACCACTAAATATGTTTAATCCAGACAATCAATTACATAATTACTTTCTCACTAGTCATGGACTCATGATTCAATTTTTTTTTTTTATTTTTTATTTTCACACAAAAATTATTGTTATGGTTTATGATTCCTCATTTAGGAGGTGAGGAAAAATTCTTCATTTTGCACACGTTGAGGGGTTGAATTTTGTATGAATAATTATACTATAAGTTATTTCGCTTACATATCAAGTTTTAATCCAAATGAAGTTTACTAAGTGGCATACTTTTGCATTGAAATTTTAAAACTACAAAAAAAAAGTGTATCGACATCTGGAGGGGCACATGGACAGACAAGAGAGAATACCATTAATGGGTGATTATCTGATTGAACTTTGTACCTAAAATTTGTTTCAAACATTACTTCTCTCTACCACTTAACAAATGCACACGTGTGCATTTACACTTGCAAATTTACTAGTATCCATAAAATGATAATTCCCTCCCAAGGTTTGTGGAATTGGCTTAGATCAATCTATTCTAGCTGATCGTTTCAAGCATCATCGGTCTGGATTCCAGACAATCCGTCATCAGTGGTATCATCCTATATTAGTGGTTGTAGGCATGTCAAGTCCTGTGTACATAATTCCAAGGTCTTGGATTCGAGTTCTACTCCTACTGGATATGTGCATTCATCTAATATCTCTTCCTTAGAAAAAAAATCATCTGTAGCACTCTGATATGGCAAGGTACATCTTGACCATTGAGAGTGCATCTGTCACATCATTCGATTCCCTCTCAACGGCTAGGATCAAATCTACTACACCAAAGTGTTACAGACGATCCTGGCCCCTCCCCCTCCGTAAAGAAGGCTGCCCTCTTCAACACCCACCACCCAGAAACAAAAGAAAAAGAAAATTACAGTAATCACCTTGGCCCCTAATTGCTACAGTTCAATTGCTCTCACAATACATGAAAGGGATGGTGTTCTCGTTTATGTGTGATGTGATGACTTTGACTGGTGTAACCTGTTTCTTTGTAAAACGGACGGTTATTAATTAATTTAATTTTGGTATAATACGATCCATCTTTATTAGCTACATATTATATATCGAACAATTAAATATCAATTAATAAACCTGTTTTTCAGAGTAGGTACGATTAGAGAGAAAGAGAGAGAGAATATGAATTTCCTAATAATTCACATAATGATCATATTCTCCATATAATTTATATGGGTCACGTTGAATATGTCACCATCTCATGTGGATCATATATATAGAAGATAAAAAATAATTACTATAAAATTTAATATCATTGTACGGTACAATTATCATTAAATTAAAAAAGAAAATTGGATACTGTGAGTCTTAGTGTGACAGGGCTTAGTAGTATAAGCAATGGTGCATTGTTACACCTAGCATGACTCATTTTATTATTCTTATAATTGAAATCTGGGTTTTTATCTCGTCCAATCTTATCTCTTCTACACACAGATGACCTTCATTTTTATTGGACGTACATAGCATGGAACTGATCAGAAAGCAATCTTCATACACAATAATTTATCTAATACAGGATCTTCTGATTATGTCTTAATTAGATGACTACAACCACTGTTAACAACAGCGTTGGAGTTTCCGTGTGGATATCTTGTATTGACTAATACAAGTTGACTTGGTGAGCTGGCAGCCGTCTCCAAATTCAGCACGCATGCCTATCTATTTCAGCTCGAGAGGCCATTTGGCAGATTGAATTTGATCACGTGAAAATCAATATCAATGTGTTTGGGAAAAATTATCCCGACACCTATCAATTGGTTTACTAAACTAAATTACCATTGCTTTAATAAACTACACAAACTACCCCTGTATCAGTTATTAATAACAGGTTAGTCCACACCGTTAGTTAAAAATAAACGGTAGAATGTCTGTCTGAATTTGTTTTAAAACACTAATACCCTCAGTGAATTGTAAAATGACATAAATAACTTTTAGATAAAAATCAGACCGATGTTACCGTAGACGTTGTTCCCACTATCTTCAAAACCTGCTTGGTCGTTTCCTGACAACGGCATGGCTTTCCACCATGGTCACTTCGGTGTTTGCAATGGTTGATCAGCCTGATCCGTTCTCACTCACAGATTCATTTGAAGCCCCCTGAATGGGGGCAAGGTGAGGTTGATTACTAGGAGAAGGTGAAGAAATCTGCCAATGGGAAGAGAAACCAGGTATGTATGTCGCTTAGTTCGCGTCTGAACATCTAGACACTGGAGGAATTGCTCACATTTAGGATTTTTCAGAAAGAAAACAGAGGAGAAAAAGGGTTTCACGAAGAGGGTTTAGAGCGGGAGATGCAAACCGAGAGCTTTTCTTGATTTTCTCTACCGACAGAATGAGCAGATTTTATTCCATTCTTGCCGATCTATTTTGCTGCTCAACTGAATCCATATCCCTAGTTCGTGTTTGTAACTTCATCGCCACTGATCTAAACTCATAGCTGTAAAGTGATCTATTTCGTTCCAATTCTTGGCAGCAATCTGATCTATTTTTGTTCAGATTTTGGTGGTCTTCATCTTATTTCCGATCTATTTTGTTCATATATTGGCGGCGATCTAGTTTTAGGAATGAGAAATCTTCGATCAATTTCGGCGGCGATATGGTTTCTTCAATCTCAGATCTGTATATGGTTTCTTCAGTCTCAAATCTGATTTCATGCGGTCGATCCAACGATGTTGGTTCCTACAACAAAGATTTCTCTGATCGGCAGCGTCAAGAAGTAACAGACAGGTTCGATCTTCAACTACTCAGAAATATTTAAAAAAAAAAAAAAAAAAAAAAGAAGAAGAAAAGAATCCGCATCCTGAAGTGACGAATTGATTCAAGGTTCTGAACATCTAGAGATTGGTCTCCTTATTAGAAGACAAATGTAAGAAACCAAAATGACCTAATCAATGAACTCACAATGGGGTTTTTGTTCGTGTGTTTTTCCGCCATTAGAGTTTCTTTAATGATTCATGACCTGTTCTGAAATCTGTGGTGGAGAATTTTGATTTTGCAGAGATGAAGGATTTGAGAATTGGCAATGAAATCGACAAAGCTTGGGTCGGGTTTGAGTATCGGATGGAGGACATAGTTGATGAGAAAAATGAAAGCATTCCATTTTTGTCTATTCAAATTTCAAGTTAACACCGTTAGCAACAAGGTAGTGGACTGTAAGTCCAAACTACACAAGGTAGTTTTGTGTAGTAAATCAATCGATAAGAAGGTGTCTGATTAATTTTCCCATGATTTTAATTTTGGCATGAAAAAATTTGAAACTTGGATAAATATATATGTCAATTCATCTTAATGTGTTTATTTCTATTACTATCGCTACATGGGAGAATAAAAGGACGAGGGAAAGAACAAACAATATCATGAGTAGAGATATGAGTCATGTAATTTCAAGAATAGTTATCCTACATGTATTTGTATCTTTCTTGGGATTACATCAATGGTCATATTCAGTAGGTCCCACACCATATTAATAGTGATGGGATCCCAAAGAGAATACATACACATGCAGGTGATTCGAACTCCACGATTTTGGCCTTCGTTGTTTTGTCTAGGAATTCACTACCTGAGTGATTTGTTCATTGTACAAAGAACTTTTTAGGAGCCGTTTAATACGCATATTACATATCATTATGAACTGAACGGGATAATACACCATATGCCCAGGGTCATCTAAATGTGTTTCCATCTTTTTCATTCGAGAAAAAAATAAAAAATAAAAAGAAGTCTCAAATTCATAATAACTTTGAAACTTTTAAAATTTTTGGAGCTACTGAGCTGTTAAGCCACATAGAGTTTGAAACTACTCAAGGTACTACTATACTTTATAGCTAACTCATTGCATCATGTTTAGAAGTCTGATCGATGAGGGACTAAAGAGATATTAATTCTTTCAATCAGTTACATATTTACACCCTTCCGAGTCTTGAGTCTCGTGACACTTGAATCTCCATTGTTCATTTATTGACTTTTTCCTTTTATTTACTATCCAATGAATCTCCATTGCCTCTTTATTTAATGTTTTCATTCTCTTATGATTTACTGTTTTCTTTCTCAACAAGTTGTGAAATCATGAATGCATATCAAAGATATGAAAAGAGAACTCTGTCTAGTTTATCCTTGTTTTTAGATTAAAAAAGAATATATATTTATTGTACATGCAACCTTTTGTGTGGATAGGAACAAAACATTAAATAAAGAGGCAAAAATCGCAGAACTCATAAGTGGATTCTCCTTCAATGCTCAGATCTATGAGTTGGTGGGCCAAATTTATTATATAAAACATAAAAATATACTACATTGGTTGTCAATTTTGATGTCCTTGTGCCGTTCTTTTGGTCCCATATCTTTAAAATTTTTCCGTTTAAAACCCGCATTGTCTGTTTTTGTTTTTTTTATCATTCTAAAAAATGAGACAGCATTTTTTTACCATCCCATTTAATTTCTGGGCCATTTTAAATGTTCTGTACCATTTAAAGTTTTTTTTTCTATTCTCGTATTAACTAACTATGACCCGACCAGAGGAGGAGGCTAGCTTTAAAACTTTGGCTGCATTGGGTGGTAGTTCAAATATTAAATGAATATTCCAAATCAAGGTATGCAGGAAGAAGTATATAAATGATGCTATATGATATGGCACGTGCAATGTTAAATGAATATTCCAAATCACCTGCAATGTTCATCTTGGATTCCCACGTGTAACTGTTCATCTTCTCACCTGCTTACAATTGATGGTTGGGTTGGACAGGGCAGACATATTCAACTTTGCATATCCATGATGCTATATGATATGGCACGCCTACCTTATATGCGTACATATAGTTACGGGCTGATCTAGGCTTAAACTGAGGCCTCAATTCAAAGCCCGACTGACCTAACATCAAGTTAGGATTTATGGGTTCAACCATTTCACGAGTCAAAAAAGTTCCGGCCTAGGCCTAAAATTTTTTTTGGGAAGCTTAGGATTTTTGGGCTCATGTCTCACCTCAAAAATAACGTATACAGTGCTATGAAAAATGTGGATGTGATTCAGCCCAAATTCAACATAGAAATTCATTCATCAATTCAGATGCTCTAACATACCACTAAATAAGTGACCTAATTTTGAATCCAATAAGATTTTCAATACAAATCCAATATGTTTGATCCAACATCCAATTACATAATTACTTTCTCATTACATAATTACTTTCTCACTACTTATGAGTCTAAGGTTTTTTTTTTTTTTTTAACTCTAAAGTTATTGTTATGATTTGTGGTTCCTCATTTAACAGGTGCGAAAAAATTCACACCTCTAATATATTAATAGTTTCAACCCAAATGAACACATTTGAAGGGACACATGGACAGACAAGAGAGAGAACATTACCATTACATGAATGAGTGAGAAAATTATCATTACGTGAATGATAGAATTTGGTCTAATATTATTTCATACTTAAAATAAATATTTAGTAATAATCATAGTTATCAAATATTTAAATTGCCATCATGTACTGGTGATAGTATATATTGCGGCGTTTCTAAAAAAACACAGCCGTTAATAATTATTGCGGCGTTTTTTATAAACGCCTCTAATTATAGTGTGCTGTCCAGCTGGTCTATGGCCGCTTTGTTTTGCACGGAAGGATTTGTAAAAAAAGGATTTGTAAAAAAATGCGGGTGCCATTTAACTGCACACCTTGCCACCCATATTCTTCCTTTCAATTTCCCAACAGCTTGAATCCTAAGAGGCATGAGAAGAAGCTGGTGAATAAGAAAAGTCCGCATGGTCTCCCCGCATTTTATTGGAACTAGTGATCAGGATTTTTGTAGAGCGACAATAGGGCGCTTTCTTTTTTGGGAATGTTCAATTAAACTGTCTCCTAAACTCTTATACCAAACTCCTGTGAAACAATGTCTTCCATTTTACCATCTTTCTTACATCCGAATTTGGTCAATCACAAGTGATTCTTAGTCCATGAATCTCCAACAAATCTGAGGGCATTGTAGAAGAACGCCAATCCCTAATTGAAGAACATTCTTTGTACAGTTGTGTCATTCATTTTTGACATATGATGGGATACTATGTACTTTCTTGATGGGACCAGATCCATTGCAAAGGGGAAGGTCAATTATTTCTCTAAAGATCAGGATCTTTTTCCTGAGCCCAGCTACAAACATCAAATTTCTTGCCCATCCACATGAATTGCTTTTCATTAAACCTGCCATTTTTTTCTGATTTTTTTTATATCATATCTCTTGGTTACCTGCACTATTAAACTAGTCATTTATAGTACTGAATTTTCTCTTGAAATAGCTCTTCTAACCCAAATAGTCCTGGGAAAAAATAGTTCTTAGAGTTCAATTTATTTATGTAAGATTTACATTTCTAAGAATTTTGTTGATTTGTTTTCTTAAATACTCTACTAATATTGATCACCCATTCAATGGAACAACTGAAATACATGAAACCATTGTAGAGCATGAGTATTTTGTTCACACCAAGTGCATGAACTCCTTGGAAGAACTATTTTTTTTATTTTAACATGTGGCTAATATGGCAAATTTTGTCATTTCCACAGGTACTACCTGTGCCACAGTCCTCATATGAGCTATGTTTTTTGAAGGCTACAAATCGGTAGCAGCTGAGATGAATGCAATGAATATTTATGTTTCCCACTTATTTCAATGAAAACGGAATGAGGGATGGATTCTCCTGTGCTTTCCCACCTCTCAAAGTTCATCATTTGAAGAAGAAAAAATTAAATGAGGAATGGTACTATCCGTAAGTTGCTTAATGCTTATCTTCTGTTTCTTTTTTTTTTTTCTTTTTTTTGGCATGTTGCTGTTAAAATCGCTTGCTGTTAAAATCGCTTTCAAAGATGGAGTGTGTTGAAAGAGTCAGATCCTATTTTGGTGCATTTTTGTGGATTCAATCTGTGTTCTTTGCTCCTGTAGTGTTCATTTTTTCGATCCCTTCCAATAATGATGCTTTGGAAAAAGGAATTTTGACTCTTTAGCTTTGTCTTTTTCTTAATTTATTTTTTTTCCTTCTTGCTTCCTTTCTTTTCTTCATCTTCATTCTCTTTCATATGGTTTTCAATGCCTGAATCTCACTTTTGTGCTTGTTTTTTCTGTTACTGAACATTTGGATGGAGGGAGGGAGGGAGGATAAAGGCAAAAGAACAGAAGTGACTGTTATTTTGTTATCTTGTTGATGCCACTTTTCTTCCCATGGTGTTGCTTTTCTTTCTATGTATGTAGGCAGTGTTGCTTGTCTTCCCTAGTGTGTAGGCTCGATATCAGCTAGTTAATAAATTCTCCATTCCTAGATCTAGGCAAAAGGCTGCTTGATGCAAACTAATGGTTGCAGTAGATTGGATTGGATTTTAAAAGTGATCAGAAGATGATCTTATTTGTTGGTTTGTTTATTGATGTATGAATGTAGTGGAAAGTGGGATCTAATGAAATGATTGTTTATGTATTTTGGATGCATTATGTTATAGGGTGTGATGACACAGAAATGGATTTTATATTAAAAAAAATAACATATGACGGCGTTTCTAAACACTCCAGCTTCCCGTTTGATAACACTCCAGTTCCTTACTTTTTAGCTTCGGAGTTAATCCGGAGTAGAATTGCGATTGATAAACATGGTTCAAGTTTTGATTCCCATGGAGTGAATCGATCCAAAAATGTCTCTGGGAGTTAAAAAACTGGAGCTAAAAAAACTTACTTCTCTTGCTCCGGAGCTATTACTACTACTGACTGCCATCACCACTACCACTAGCACTGCCATCATCACCACCACCCCTCCACCGCCACCATCCCCACCACCACCCACCACCCACAGCCGCCACCACCACCACCACCACCGCCGCCGCCTCCACCACCACCACCGCCGCCGCCACCACCACCGTCGCCGCCACCACCACCGCCGCCACCGCCGCCACCATTACCACCACCCACCACTTACCACTTACCACCAATGCCACCACCACCTTCCACCATCGCCGCCACCACCTCCCACCACCTTCCACCATCACCACCACCACCACCACCACCCACCCACCACCTACCACCACTGCCACCACTGCTGCCACCACCACCACCACCACCACCACCACCAACCACTTACCACCGATGCCGCCACCACCCTCCACCATGGCCGCTACCACCACCCACCACCTTCCACAATCACCGCCACCACCACCCACCACCCACCACCTTCCACCATCACCGCCACCACCACCACCGTCGCCATCACCACCCACCCACCACTTACCACTGCCACCACTGCCGCCACAGCCACCACCACCCTCCACCATCGCCGCTACCACTACCCACCACCTTCCACCATCACCGCCACTACCACCCACCACCTTCCACCATCACTGCCACCACCACCACCACCACCGTCGCCACCACCACCCAGCCACCATCTACCACCTCTGCCACCACTGCCGCCACTGCCACCACCCACTAGCACTGTCGCCGCCACCACCCACCACCACCACCACAAAATAGCATTCTGGAAGCAAAGTCTTTTGATTTTGGAGCAGCGTTATCAAACAGTATTTTACTCCAAAAATCCTGACTCCGAAGAAGAAGTAGAAAACGACTCCGGACCAGAAGTAGCTCCATGGGAGCTGGAGTGTTATCAAACGGGGCCTAAAGGAACAAAATAGTTTACGTAAACGCCTCTATAAGCTATTCTATTGCCGGCATATAAATATTTCACGTGTGTTCACAAAAAACGCCATAACTCAACGCCGATGGTACCTTTTATTGGGAATAGTCTCACATTGCTAATGCGATTGGAATCCTGTAGTCTTATATATGGAGAATCCCTCCACTTACTAGTTCGAACTTTTGAGTTGAAAACTTGGCATAGTATCAGAGTTCCAAGTTCCCTCTCATAATAACCCTAAAAAAAATGCCAAGTCACCAAAAGAGGGATGCAAGATGCACAAAAGAGGGCTTATGGTCACCCAAAGAGGGACTATATATCACCCAAAGAGGGATCAGTCACTCAAAAAGATGGATCAATCACCTGAAAAGTGTCATGTAATGCCACATATACTACTACATATACATCACCTAACGGTGAGATTACATGTGAGGGGGAGTATTAGGAATAGTCCCACATTACTAATGAGATTGGAATCCTGTGGTCTTATATATGGAGGTCCCTCCACTTACTAGTTCAAACTTTTGAGTTGGAAACTTGACACCTTTAGCGACACATTTGAGACTTATAAAGAAACGCTGGTGAATGTTTTCGCCAGCATTTATTTGATCTATGGCGTCGCTTACAAACGCCGCCATGACCAATATTCCTGTAATGTCTTTTGGTGCAAACCTTCGACAGATCCAAAATAAGCTAGTTAGTTTAATACCTATAATTTGTTTCAAACATCTTTCTCTCTACCACCTAACGAATGCCCACATGTGCATTCACACGTGCAAATTTATTAGCATCCATAAAATGATAATTCCCTCGCAAGGTTTGAGGAATTGGCCCAGATGAGTCTATTCTAGCTGATTCATTTCGAACATCATCAACCTGGATTCCAGGCGATGCGGAATAGATAGATCAGTCTAATTAGTGCAATGGTCCCACATCCACTGCCTTCTAAGGTTACAGAGACCGTTGCAGGTATGTCAAGTTCTGTGTTTTTCAAGTCCCTACTCCCTACTGAATGTGTGCATTCATCTATATCTCCCCCTGCTCCCTAAAGAAGGCTGCCGCCTTAGATGCCCAGTTCCAACTCTTGGTCTCACCATGTCATTGTAGCACCAAAAAAAAAAAATTACAGTAGTCACCTTGGCCCCTAATTAATGCTACTGCTCAATTGCTCTCACAATACATGAAAGGGATGACGTTCTCATTGAAAATAGAAATCGTCTCCTGCTAGGGGTCCGGCAGAAGACTCGACTGCATTCAATTGATGCCCGACACGTGGGCGTAAGCTAGATTCAAACCGTCCAGCCACCGATGGTGCATAAGCCGACACCTCTCTGCCGAACCACCTTATCGACTGGATGGACGGCTCAGATCCAGTCGATGCCCACGTGTCGGGCATCAGCTGGTTATAGCCGATTTTCTTACCAAACCCATGACAGGAGACGATTTGATCCTCTCATTGACATGTGATAAGATGAGTTTGACTGGTGTTAGTTGTTTCTTTCTAAAACAGCGGTTATTAATTTCAGTGACCTATAGAATACGATCCATCTTTATTAGCTACAGCCACCATATTGTGTAGAAATCCTCTCTCACTGACCTCCCACTTGCCAAGGATAGGATTTTAATTAGCTCACCTCCTCATATATTGGTAGGTGAATCGATTAATCCCCAACCCTTGGATCAGCCGTTGGGGCCTCTGCCGTGGCCCTCCATGTTATATATCGAACAATTTAATATCAATTAATGAACCTGATTTTTAGAAAGAGAGAGGAGAGAGGAAAGAGGAGAGAGGAGAGAGGGAGATTAAAATAATGACTACTATGAAATCTCGACATCATTGTACGGTCCAATTATCATTAAATTAAGGAGGAAAATTATGTAACGTGAGTCTGACAGATTTAGTTATATAACCAATGGTGACTAATCCAACGTAATCTCTTCTACAGAGAGATGATTTTCATTTTTATTTTACATAAGATAAAACTCAGAAAGCAATCTTCATTACACAATAATCTCATACAGGATATTCTGATTATGTCTTAATTCGATCTGTTCTTTGCAAATCTTTCTTTTAGAATCCTAACTCCCATGTATCTGCGTCACCCAAATCAAAATATTAACAACGAGAACACAAATTTAAATTAATCAATAGTTAGTTAATGTCAAAGATGATTGTTTACCTTCCAAGCATCATGACAGTGGCTTGAGGATTTGTACCAGGGGATTCAAGGAGGGTGGAGCCATCAATAACTCTCAGTCCATCTAATCCGAGAACCTTATAATTTGGATCAACAACCCGACCCACCTGGCACCCTCCATGATAGTGCCATATGGTCATCACTGTGTCCTTGCAGAACTGCTCTAACGATGTCGAATCATTGTCATGCTTTGGCAGCAAGTTCACCGGAAAATTATAGGTCATGTTGATGAGGGCTTGGATGGAGAGATCTGGATACCTGAAATTGGAGAAGGCTTTGGATTGAATGACCTTCGCTATGGTTCTAATACCATCAACACATCTTCTTAAGTCCTCTGGTTCTTTAAAGTAATTGAAGGTGACGAACGGGTTGTCATCGGGGTTCCTGTTCCGGAGCTCTAGATGCCCTGTTGAGCGAGGACCGATTACCTTCTCTAAGATGAACCCTCCTCTGAAAGCCTCATTGCTAAGAGCTTTCATGGCTTCTGTTGCTTTTGCTATGGCTTCTGGTGTCCTCTGCTTCGGAGGTACAACCGACAATTGCCCAGTCTACAACGAAAGAACCCTATTAGATCGGATCCCATTAGACACAACAGCACGAGAAGAGAGGATCAATGATAATTAAATAATAACCTGAGGGGAGAACATCCCAAAGTCTCTTTGAGGAGAGTCTGAGACCGGATTAGAAGCAAAGTTGACGCCACTAGCAGCTTCAATGTATGTTCCCATGCGAGTAATGCCGACGACTTGAATGAGGGAGACTTCAACAGGGTTGGGAGAAGGGATGAAGACGGCGTTCATGGGGTTGTCTGCCATTCCTCTGCCCACCAGGGGCTGGTCCAATGTAATCTTGATGTTGTGGGACCTTAGTTGGTGGGCTGGACCCACCCCACTTAACATCAACAGCTGTGGGCTTCCCAATGCTCCCGCTGATAGGATTATCTCATTCATTGACCTTTTCTTTAAGTATGCTTTATGCTTCACTCCTGCTTCATCTCTAAAAACAACTCCATGTGCTTTCGGTCTTAACATCCCTGTAATGCAATTAATATTAGAGATCTATAATTTTGAGTAAAAGTTTGACTGAAAGCATTAGAAGAATTGAAGTGGGTTCTTACCTTTGGTCCTGAAGAAGATCCTGTGAACAGTGGCACGTAGAAGAACTGTGAGCCCTTTGGGGTTAGCATACTGAAGCAGATCAGCAGCAGTGTGTCTATGGCCATCAAGATCGAAGATGGTTCCACCAACCTTAGTCCCAATGATGTGATCATAAGTGAAGTTATTATTAGGTAACACACCAGCTTCGAGGAGTCCATCTCTGACGGCGGATTGCCACTGAAGCATGGGAGGCTTGAAAGCCACCATCTTCTCCACCCATTGGTAGGATTTGTTTACGAGTCTACCATCCCACCCAGCTTTACTGACGAAATCAGGGCTGGCCCGTGTGTAAAAGCCGGCGTTCACACTACTTCCGCCGCCTAAAACGCGTGCACGAGCATTGTAGACGCCGTCTTCGGAGATGAAACGTTGGGCTGCAGACTTGGGGGATGTGTCGGCGAGAGTGTCACCGAATGATCCTAAGTTGGTTACGTTTTGGTTGCCGTAGGGAGAGCCTCCTCTCTCGATCAATAAGACACTGGCGTTCTGAGAGAGTGTTGCAGCCAATGGGCAGCCGGAAGTTCCTCCACCGACTATTATGTAATCGTAGTATGACAGCACCGGCGCTGACGTTGCATGTTGAACAAATGTATAATTTGGAACTGCAAAATTAAAGAAAAGATTGAGAGTGATCACTTCTTTTATAACCAAAGATGGATTATATTACTACACTATTATGTCCTTCGGCCTGAAGAATGCAGGGACAACATGCCAAAGGCTGATCAACAAAGTGTTGGAAAATCAGATTGTCAGAAACAAATTTCAGTCTACTCACCATTGTAATTCGTTGAGTAATATGAAAGTCTATACCTTTGTGGGCGTGACAGAGACCATGAAAACAAAGGATTCCAGTAATGGCGGCAGTAATCAGTCTCCACCACCATCCACAGCCCATGATCGCTTTTGCAGCTTCAAACACAATCCTCAGCAACGAACGAAACCAAACTGAGAGTCTTATAAATACAGAAAGGTAAAGAAATGCAGGTGTGACATCTTCTTTCGGGCACTTTCCTCTCCACCCTTCCCCTTTGTATCTATAAATCAAACTGGTGATAGAATTGTCGACGCAATAAATAAGAGGTGGCAGTTGGGAATTAATAACTTCCAACTAATATCTACTACTCTTCTACTCCGCCCACTTCAACTTATTATTGCTTTAAGCAGTGAATCTGAGTTTCACAGTTTTACTTAGTTTATTAATTTACGTGCAGGTATTGCAGAGTGAGAGCCTCCATTAGTGATCGGAATAAGATTAAACCAGACATGGATTCATTGTCATTCTTTTTGGCAGAGTGAGAGCTAGCCTTTGATGATTAGCATAAAATTATAACCGACATGGATTCATCGTCATTTATTTTTGCAGAGTGAGAGCCTTTGGTGATTGGAATAAGATTAAACCTGACATGGATTCATGATTGGAATCAGATTAAACTTAGCTACAGTGGGTAATTGATTAAGTTTGTACACCTTTAATTTATAGTGAATCACCTGTTACTTATCGAATCTTGATCTTCCAAAAATCGATATGCCACCCTCAGGGGTCACACATTCATATTCAATAAAAAAAATTTTATAAAAATATTTTTAAAGAGTACTGTAGTCAATGACATCCAAAATCTCATATATTTTTTATGCTTTTTTCCTACACATTGAATGTGGCATACCAAGTAATTCTTGTTGCGTGCCTCTGTGGACTTAATGTGGAGAACACTAGATTTGATTTACTTCTGGTCTCAAATATCAAAATTACACCTCTATATATATATATATATATATATATATATATATATATATATATATATATATATATAAATAAATGTATATTCGTGATGACTCAATATATGTATTAAAGGGAACCCATGTCACGAGATAGGTGGAAAGATTTAAGTTTCCATGCCTCATTAGCTTTGGAGGGTTAAACACCAAATCATCTGTAGTTTTTTGGGGAAAATCTAACCATCATATAATAGCACATAGAAAAGATCCAAACCAGGGTTCTAGTAATCAGCATGGGATCAGTCATATAAGTCGATCCATATCAGTATCAGCTGAGACCGATATATCGATCCACTCCCATTTTTTCAAATTGTTTTTTAATCCTTAATGCTACGTGTTGCTCATCTACTAGCTTTACCCATTAAATTCAAATCAGTATCGGCCCCAGCATCGTAATTGGACAAGGGATCCTTTTCCGGATTGCCCTAGTATTGATTTTGTTCGCCCTCAAAATTACCCTAATCATCCCTAAATTCCTTAGTATCTGTAATATTCTCTCTCTTGCCTGCTTTTAATTGTAGCCTAAAGTGAGCATGTGATAACCCAACTGGCTAACCATCTCTCTCCCTCTTATCTACCCTTCGTGCTGTGTATCTTTATGTTAAAATAATTAGTTCTCTTAAATGCCTGCTTAATTAGGCGCCCTTTCTCTCCGAATATCTGGATGATGCCTTTTTCTGTTGAATTTAATGAATTCTCTCATATGCTGTTTTATTAGGTTATTGATGTGGATTTGCACGTGGTTCTCACACCTAAAATCCCTATTCACTCACATAAGACTGAGGATCCACATCGTCTCCATCCTCGGTTTCAGATGGAGAGGTGGCCCCCCTTTAGATGGCTAACACCTAGGGTTTGAGTGAATCCAAGTCCTCTTTTTGAGTCGACAAGGGGGTGTCGGCTCAGCTTGTGGGCTCGGATTCACCTGAACCTCAAATGTCAAGCATCCAACAGAGCCGCCACCTCTCCATCCCACACGGAGGATGGAGAAGATTTGAATTCTAAGACTGAAGGCCTTTTGGTTGGTCGTTGGAATAAGATGGGTTTTTATTTTTATTCAATAAATGAGATCCAACACTTTGCATGTTGTTGAAGTCTGTTTACTCTATAGGGTCCTACCCAAAAAAAAAACACACTCTATAGGGTTTTAAATTGGATCTGGAAGCTTTCTTGTCTTTAATTCTCAAAACCATTTTTGTTATCAATATTTTCTTTACCGACGGATCTGTTTTACCACCTGGCAAAAAAAAAAAAAAAAACCATGAATTGAAGATGTACAGGCTGGACACATTAATGGACCTATTCCAAATTGGCCCTTTAGGGACTGAACCGGATTCTGCACCGTTCAGTCAATAGCCCTTTTGCAGGAATAATCTTTAACCAATAATAAATTTGATGATACTAACTGAACAACCCAGAGGTCCCAGTTAGTCAGTTACCATTAAAATTTACAAAGGTGGGCTTGCTAGCAGACCAAAACAAAAGAGAATGAGCAGAGAACACTGATGTATTTGTACTACAATATAATGGGGCAGAATTCCTACCTGATTTTGGCATCTTATGCTCTTTAATTCTCATAGCTTCATGGATCCCTTGCTCTGCGGAAGGAATGGTAAGGGATGGAGATTGCAAGTTTGGGCTGGTAAGCCTTCAAAAACCTCATGGTCTGGGTTGAGATTTCTATTTCTTAACTTGGTTAAGAATGGGCTAAAGCCTCAGGTTAAACCCAGCCCAGGAATATTTATAAAAAAGTAAGAAGATTTTACGCACGACCATGCACATACACAGCTGTGGCTTCTACCAGGGTTTGGATCGTCTTTGTTCCTAACTCTCTTCCTTTCCCTCTTGTAAGCAAACATTTAAAAATAAGCATTTTGAAATCATTTGATAAATGATGGTCTGGTTTTGGATTTACTCATTATACACTGAACCAAAACCAAACTGCATCGTTAAACCAAAACCATGCCGTTTAACACCTTACCAATACAACCAAAACGGTGAGTATGTAATACCAAATCTGCTCCCCCTTTACTAGAGGAAGGAATGAGAATGACAAAAACAACAAACTGAAAAGGAGCTTCATAAAACTGATTGAGAAATCATTATCTACTAAATGTAACAATTTACTGCAAGTCAACTATACAGCATTAAAAATAAAAATAAAAATACCAGAAAAAAACCTGTTCTGAGAAAGAATAGAGTTACATTTGATTGGGTGTACAAGAGATTCAAATCAGTAGAGCGAATTGTAGTTGCAAAAGGTGGCAACTATGGAAGAAATCCAAATGATTAGTGCAGGAAGTAAGGTTGCGTTCAAGAACCTATTCTGCCCCAAGTATCCGGCCAGCGTTATTGTAACATCCGCAAATACCCTAGCAAAAGTCCCAGCTTCTGTTGAAAGTAAACCACCATTATAGGTTCCACAAGCAAGCCTAGATGACATGACTCGAGATAGGAGCGATAGGTTCACACCTAAATCCCAATCATTAAAATCATCATCAAATCAGATAGCTACAGAATCCATGATGTACTAATATCTAATCAAGGAAAATGACAAAAATCTTTACCTTCAAGAACTTCAGCAGATACAAATGTGATGAGTGCTGAGCAGACATACTGTGGTACAGAATAATGGCCTATTAGATTGAAACTTAGCATAATGCCTATCCCTACCATAATTTCCGAGCCCAGTAAAATTTGCCTGCAGTCAGGTTAGCCAGAAAACTCTTCAATTAGAAATAGAAGAAAAGGAGATTGAGCAGAAATAAAAAATTTCAAGCAATTACACAAAAAAATAATAACCATCTTAGTGCACACTGATATTATTTCAATTGTTGATCAATAGTTAGTAGCTGAACTATTGATTAATAGTACACTCGAGAGCACCACAAGGGAACCTTTTCTTAGACATTGGTAATAGTGAACAAAAAGTAACATTAAGATGGTTCAAAAGCAGAAACTTAAATAATAAGCATATAAAAAGCAAACTCATTTGGAAAATCTACCTGTCTTCAAACATGTTGGTAATGTAGCTTCCGACAACAATGTTCACTGGAAGTACTGTAAGCCCAAGACAGGCTAGAAATACAGCAACCGTGCCAGTTGACCAACTAAAGTAATAAGTAGTAATGACGCTAGATTCAGCAAGTAATATCTCCATAGAATATTTGAGCATGAAGTAAATAAATAACTGCACCTGAAATTAAATATAAAAAAAAGGAAAAGGAATTTGGTTAAGTTGAATGAAAATATGGGAATTCAGTACTCAATAGTGCCTTCGTCACAAGAATTAACAGCAATATACACGAACGTTTGGTTTCATCGGCTCCTTCACTAATAGACATTATGTTATTCATGCATGAAACAAAAGAAGGATGAGGAACACACAACTAAGAATCCCAGAGAAGATTTCTTGACTGTATCCTACCTAACAATTCATTGTTACTGTTGAAGAATCAACAAATTTGCGTGCAAATCTGAGGAATTTTTTTTTTTTTTTTTTGGTGGTTGGTGGTGGTGGGGGGGGGGGGGGGCTTACTGATGGTGAATAAATGTTCTTAATGAAACCTGGAAAGCTGTTTCAGAAGGGAAACTTCGGATTAACTACAAACCTTTACTGATGGTGTGAGCAAACGATATGCTGATGCAATTGAAGCAGCTGGTCTGTCTGATTCCTCAGAAGCTTCACTACCATCACATTCTTGGTCTCCTTCTTCATCTTGTTGCTGCTCATCTGAAGTTAAAAGTAAAGGTTGTCCAAGGCCTTTTTCCAGTGCATCATTTCCTGCTTGTCCTGAAACATAAAGTATTCACTTTTTCTAAGTAATTAAATACTCCATGGACATTGTTATTCAAAGAAACAAAGAGCATAAAACAATAAAGATCACAAAAATAGTTAGTAATAATCAAAAGATTGCACTATATACATAGTCAAATAGTTTGTGCTCTATCCGTCACCAAAAAAGAGGGAAAATTATGGGCACAAGATTACATACGAGTACTAGCTTCGTGCTGTACAATGTCCACTTCAGTCTTATGCGAAGGTTCTTTAAATGAAATCCACACCCACAGCAAATATATGAACCATGCTAGTGCCATAACCCAACCAGGTAAGGTGTCTGCGTTAAATGTTAACTTGTAAATCTTAAAATTAGTTTGAAGTAAGCCGGCAAGAGCAGGACCACATGCAATCCCAAGAGCACTAGCACTGACAAAAGCTGCTGAAGCCTGCATTCGTATTTTAACAGGCACACAATCACTGATGTATCTCCGGTTAACAGCTCTTGCAGAACCCAACCTGAAATAATAGAGGGAAAAATCATTGTGAAGAGAACTCATCACTTTATGAAGAAACACAGATATACAGAATACTAGAATATGAACATGCTCGAAGGAGATCTTTGTTTATACCAATTGCTACTTCATGATACAATATTGACATAATAAAACCAATTGAATGAAAGTATGGAAGTTCACAATTGTATTTAAAAAAAATGGGCAACCAGTAGAGTCAAAATGAGAATTAGGCCAAACGTACTGAAATCCTATCATGTTGCCAATTTCTATATTGCTTCTCTCCCAAATTTTGACTCTTTAAGTCTCAACTAGACAACAACAACAACTGCAATTATTTCATTCACTTATCTTTCATTCATCCATGTCTTGGACTCTCATCAGGCTAAGTAAGGCAATGGCCCACAGCAGGCATACCACAAGCTACAGATGCTGAAATGCGACCTTTTCAGCAAATCAGCTCTGTTCGATGTCAGACTTGAAACAAGGCCTAAGCTAGGCATGTCTTTCTTCACCACCTCCCTAGAATCATCTTAGGTCCCAAGAGCAATGTTTCTATTCCTCTATTATTATTTTTTTCCTTTTCAATAAGGTCTGTACCTTTCCACCCAAAGGGAGACCAAGGGGCACACCAATGATTACCTTTTTCTTTCAGCAATCAACAAACTTTTAGATGTCACAGTTTGCAAGTTTTTAATGCAACTACAGAAGTTTCATACAAGAAAAAAGTTAACACGTTCACACAAATGTTTCCTAAGAAGCCATTGAAAGTAGAACTTGCCATGTGCCAAACGTGAGATACTAATAAAATTGGATAAACATCACTAGAAACAAAAAGTTCCATCCATCAAGTTATTGGCGAATAGAAGAGATACTTACCCACAACATAGACGACCAATAAGAAGAATTGCTATTGAATCAAGATCATAAGCCAACGCATATAATGTATTTCCAATAACAAGAATAAGACTGCTAAATATAAGAGGCCTGAAGTAAGATTTGTTCGACCATGCACTGAAATACAATGAAGAAGCCACCTGTGCAATAGCCATGGACCCAATAACAACACCACAAACTGTTCCTGCGGCTCCTAGGCTTATTGAGTAGCCGTCCGCTGTTGGAACAATAATATATGTGTTGACCATATAAAGGAAGGTGCTTGCTAAGTTCAAAAGAAGCGACACGAAATGATATCTCTCATCATCAACATGATCATCTAGAGGAGTTGGTAACTCTTCCTGCATGATAAGTGCGTGCTGTCCCAGAAAGCAAAGGAAGTTTGTGGAATTTGTTAACCTGTCTACTGCCGCTTTAATTGAATCAATAACAGGATCCTTCAGAAGAAGACCATTAATTAGACTTAATGATTCCAAATTACTATGAACTATAATTCTCACCAAATGAAAGGCCACAAACATCAGTAAAGTGTTGCGTTAAAATCGAAGAAACTTAAAAGAAGAAAAAAAAATTGAAATATATGCAAATATAACCTGAAGAGGAAGTGACGGCTGATCATAAATTGATAAGTAGCTCCCATGACGGTCTTGAAGATCAGTGAGATTGCGAGAAAGGGCTCCTACAACAGCCACAATCCCCTGCATGTTTTGCACTGTTAATCAATAGTGATTTAATTCAGGTGAAGGGAAAAAAACCTCTAATGCATGATTGACATGGAATCTTATAGTTTTATACAACAACGAGAAAAAAATTGCAGGAAAAGATTCTATTAAGTGAATTTTGACATATTACCACTTGTTTGAACACTTGCTGCAGCTGGGAATAAGGATGATTTGCACGAGTTGTTACATAATAATCAGTGAATCTATACCCAAAGCGTTTATCAAACTTCTTCAATATCTTACGCAGGCCAATAGCATTCATCTCAACAAAAAAGAGAAGCCTTAAAAGATCCTGTCCCACTGCTCTAAATTCTTCTCGCAGTTGAGCTATTTGGGATATTTCTGGCCGCTGTAGAAGAACCTCATGCTGTTCATTATGCATGGATATCCTGCTTGCAAGTTTCCCTTGTTGTTCCAAGATAAACAGAACAATTTTTTCAATCTGAAAGCGTAACAAAGAGGTAAATATATGGAACTTACACTGTAGTCACCCTCAAGAACAAAATGAGCACCCTAATTTCTACAAGGGTGCATGACTGTAAACTAGCAGGAAGCCCATGTCAACGGAAACATAATAGTTCACTCCAATTACAAGGACCAAATAAGTAATCAATTAGAACAAGAGAATGCATCCTCAAAAAACACAGAAGAGATAACTAACTTTATAATCAATCATAATTAAATCAGCAGACAGTATGCTTTCAATGAAATGCAACACCAATATTAGGGGACCTGGATTACAAAGAAAGTATCCATTAATGTATAAAAATTCAGTTTTTAAAAGTGTACATGGTGAGTACTCAAGGCCTTTAACAATGGCCTTGATAGATGTTCTATCAAAAGACTCATCTACAAATGAACATTTACCATAATTGCATTAATGACCCTGTGGGAAGACCTATTAATATCCTTAACCAGATTGACTTATTGTGTTTTTGCCACATATCTTATGTGCCTTCAAATAATATCTCTCCGCATATACTAGCTTCCGAATGCTCATAATGATTCTTCCTCCCTACCATTACATTCACATTCCTAGAGGTATGTGATAAGTTAATGACCCAACATCCAGTCAACTCCCTAATAGGGTAAATAACATTGTCCAACATTGAGGGACCATTAGTAATGCAGAAACTAACTATAGAAGAAAGAAGCTCTCGGTCTATCACAGCCAGCATGATATCCACCATGATAGCCTGCAGCTGGAGGAATCCAGATTCTGTTTTGGAGTAAGATTCCAGATCACAACAGGAATCTTATCCTTGTTGAGCAGTCCAATCTTGGGTCTTTTTTTATTGTAATTTCCAACTTGGGTAAATAATATATTATTTTAATCTGAATTGGTTATCTTTTGTCGTTATGCATTTACACTAGATTCAAGCTTTTCTATTGGTTGGATGAAGGAAGCTCCTATTTATTTACTATTGGGGCAGCTATAAATCACTGGCTTTGGGGGCAGCTATAAATATATGTATGAGCCAACAGGCCCTCCCCATGACTTTGAAGATTAAACAGTTCAGTTTTCGAATTCGGTTCTGTTGATTCAGACCTAACCCTTATCGATTCAATGGTGATTCTGGGTGGGGCTTCGGTGGGATTCCTAGCTTGTTTATCTACTTTTCTTTCTATCTATTTTCCATCTTTTAATCGAGATACAGATCATATCTAAACCCTATGAATCCCTAAGTCTACACTGTTCTGTTGGTTTCTTAGGCTCTGTTTGGTTTGTATTATATAATGTATTATGAGTTATTTGTGACAAATCAATTATGATAATAGATTATAAGTAATAAATAATGACCGTTTGGTACCACTAAACATAATACATTATATAATGAGAAATATAAACAATCACCTAATAGATTATTCTAATAATGATAAACAGCTACTCACCTATTTGTAGATAATGAATTATATTGATTTATTTTAATTATAAATAGACATTATAAATCATACCAAACAATCATAAATTTTATAATATATTATATAATACATTATATAATACAAACCAAAGAGAGCCTTAGTTTCAGATCCTGCAATTTTCACTACCTCTGTTACTGATTAATTGTCCTGCTAATAATTCTCTGGTTTAGTTTTCCTGAAGTGTTACTACCTGTTATGATCTGCTGTCATCCATTATAATAGCTTCTGAGTTTTCTGATTTGAGTTCCATTTGCAACTAAATTTCTGACAGTAGGAGATATGAAAATTAAAGGAATAAAAATTTAATATATGAGATATGAAAGTTAAAGGAATAAAAATTTAAATATATGAGATTAAGAATGGACAAAAGTATAAAACTGTAAAATGCCTAGTCAGTGTGGGAAATGATACAGTCTTAAACTAAGAATAATTAAGGACTTATATCATTGCATTCATATCCTTGTAGTTTTCTTTTAAGATGAATTTTGAAACACATATCTTTGGCAGCAGTACAAGTCTTCAACTAATAAAAGAAGCAATCTATAATTCTAATACCTGATTATCCAGCATTCTGGAGAATTCCATGAGAACATGACGGCGATCTTGTGCTCCAACCTCAATCTGCTGGGCGTACTGCTTCACTTTCTTCTTCATTAATTTGTAGTTGATGTAGTATCTGAATGCAATCAACATATTAGAATGCAATCAACATATTAGAATGCAATAATAGGGTTTTAGTTATCCTAACTATGAACTACAGAAGAAGATGCTGAATGATGACATGCCCAATGACTGACATGGACGTTCAATCCCATACATAAAAATGGAATATTACATTGCAACAGACTAGAAGGGATTGATAATGTAGCTAAAGAAGTTTTATATTAAAATTTTGGACTAAGGTGGCAGGCCCAAGCCTGCCTGTTTCGCAACCTCACTCTGCCTCATGTTGCAAGTTTCAACACAATTACCCTAACATAACATTTGCTTGACCAATGGTCTTGAGCTGCAGAAGATTGAAACTATATATATATATATATATATATATATATATATATATATATATATATATATAATCTGAAATAATGGTGCTAATATGGCCGGATGATTGACAAAAATTTTGACAGGAATAATGGGTCAAACTTTTGACAGAGTTATTGAGTCAACTTTCAACATGGAGATGATTAATCAGTCAAGAAACAGACCTTTCCAGCACACAGAATCCACTACTGAATGCACTGCCAAATTACAAGCGAAGGAAACAAATTTCTTCTCTATGAACATCTCAATGATTGAAATGGATAACAAAGCCCTGAAACTATGAAGATAAATTCTGCATCATGATTGCCATAACAAAATCACAGGAGAGTGGAAAGCAATTTTTTTATTTTTTATTTTTTATAGTGGAAAGCTTAGTTATTTGAAAGCCATATACAATTATTAAAGGAAACTTTAAAATTTCACCTACTATGTGCTATCAAAATTACAAGCAACAACAGTATGGAACTTAGGGAATGTGATGAGCCAAGAATAAAAGAAGAAACAATAAAATCAAAAGGAAAATATGATTTCACAACATAGCCTGTCCATTGGTGCACACTTTTTATCAGAGAAACTGAAAGTTTAGCATTGGTTTGGGCAGTAAAACACTATACCAGTATTTAAAATGCTAGGCTTTTTTCCAAATATGATGCATGTTAGAGCAGTCAAGCATTTTGATGCTAAATAGGCACAACCACAGTATGATGACAAAAGATAGGAAATGAAGCCACTCCTCATAGAAGAAACAGAAATAAATAAATAAATAAATAAATAAGACCATAGCCTCCAAAATAAATTTCATTTAACAAAATGATTTTACCTTCGTAGGACTCTGGAATTTGTTCAAATGGAGCAGTTTAATACTTTGAAGAAAAGTATGAATATGCAGAATGTGTCAATTCAGTAATTTATTAATATCTACTTTGAATTTTCCCCTTTCTCTAAAGTTATTTTCCCAATAGAAAGCTTTCTTCCATAGAATAACCATTAAATAATGTTACTAAACTCCATTCCATTAAGTCTTTTCCCAACTAAATTGGGTAATTTACATAGCTACTTTTTTGCCATTCAAGTGTCAATAGACAAAAAAGGATATTCAGTTATGTGAGGAAAATTCACATGGTAAGCTTTACTGTTTTAATAGCTTCTGAAATAAAGAAGGGGGAGGGGAAGACTTCGAACATTTGAAAGAACAGTTTTAAACAGAAAGCATTGAATTAAAAACATTACGGATATACCAAGCATACCTTTGCCATTCTTGAATTTGCGTTTCTTTCAACTTCTTCCCGAAGGCAACCATCTTTTAGTATAACTGTAGTAACTGTAGAAAAAGGTAAGGAGAGGGGAAGAAGAATTCATGGTTACAGAGTATCTGTTGATTATTCCAAAGTGATATTCACTTTGAGTTGCAATTACCCTCCTAAATAATCCTGATAGGCGTATGCAAATTTCAAGCATGGAGAAGTGGATTATATAAACACAGAAAGAAACGAACAAAATGTCCCAAACTCATAATGCAAAGAACTGAATAAGTACTTGACCAAAAGAATTGGGTGTGGGGGGTAGAAAGAGGAAAAAATCGCCAGTCCCCAGGCTAAATTATACTTTCAAAAGTAAGGAGATGCATCCAAGGAAATCATTTCAGTTAGGAATCATGGTTTTATTTTTCTACAGTTAGCCAACCACTTCCAACACTAAGTTGGGTTCCTCCAAACATATTTTCTGAGTTTAGACCCATAAAGAATCAAAACAACAGATAAATTGCAGTGGATCGAAATCCTTACTTCCTCTAGTTCCTTGGCCTAAATGAGCAAGAATTATACAGCTCTGTTACTGCTTGAAGCTCCCACAGTAGAACAGAATGTTCCACGAAATTCATAATGCAAGGAATTGAACTCAGCTTCGTAATGAAACTTGACCCAAAATTCAACCGCTGCTAAATCAAGGAAGTAAAACAAGATGGCGCTTACTCATTCATGGAAGAAAGGTTTGTATGGCATAATCAATCAGTGGTATCACTTCAAGTCAGTAGTCATAAACATCATTATGAACTTCCTACAGGGTATTTACAAGCATTCATTGGAGTATCCATATGGCAACAGATGAACCAAATTAAACTATAGCAACTGTTTCTTGTTCGAAGTGTTCACCTCCAGTTTATACTGCTATTCTTACCAAAAAACATAAACGTCAAAGAAGTGAAAGCTAAAAAACCAGCTAAAGAAAATCAAAAGTCAAGAAATTCAAAGAATGTATAAGATTGACAACAAACTCTTTACCGAGGCTGAATTGGCTTTCAATGAGGATTCTTAATAAACTTGTAAGCAACTTAGATGACTATCAACAAACGGAGAAACCCAGAAAAGCTTCCATTAAAACATAGAAACAAAAAGATAATCAGAATAAGAGAAATGGACACTCGACAATCCTGAAATTTTGAACTGGAAATCTCTGTTACAACAAAAAAAAAAAAAAAAAAAGGGATAAAATCACAAAAATGAGTTTGTTTCAACCGCTCAACTTGAATAATGGTAGACGATTTGTTGTACATTTAATTATTTATCATTGATAATGCAACGTAAATGGTAGTTAAAATGTACAGCTTTCTTAGAGATAAAGAGTACAGTAGGATTCTTTTAACAGAGAGATAAGAGTACAATTAGGATTCATTAAACAGATCCCAAATAATAGGGAGGAATAATAGGGAGATTCAAATGTTGTCATTGTAATCACGTTAACCATGTTTCAATTCGAATTGAAACTGTTTTAAAATTCAAATTCACACGTAGTCAATCTTATCCTTAACACCCCAGATGGTGGTTAACTTGTCCCCATTCCTGGCGCCTGAGAAAAAACTCAAGACTTTCACAGCATCGATCAATGATATTGTCTTGCTACTGATTTTCAACTTCTCAATATCCGTAACGAATGCTCTTCCAACAATAAAAAGAAACCACAAGTTCTGGAGCGATGTCGGGTTGCAGGTGTTTGGTTTGTATTGCTGCGGGGTTCTTGCCGGTGTCTAATGATAGAGGGTAGGTCCGTCTGAAGTCCCTGACCGATTCCTTCATGGATTGATCCCATCAGCCATACTGCTAATGAGATGTCCAAGGATTTTTCTGGGGCTATTAAAGAGAACTACCATGGAGCAAATATTTATTCGGCCATGATCCAACCCCAGTGGAAGTGGATCCAAATCTGTTCTGTGTAGCTTCCATCAACGAGGGGAATGATCCAACCCATTGGAGGTGGATCCAAATCTGTTCTATGTTTCTCATCAACGAGGAGATGATTGTTACGGCAGATGCACTGAGCAGGCCCTAGAAGAAGACATCCACTTACTTAGTTATCTTCTCGGGTAGCTCTGAAACTCAAGAAGATGGTGCTGGCCTCAGGTCCGCCGTGGCGGGTGGCGACAGCCTCTACATGGATGTTTCCTCTTTTAGCATACCTCCCCTGTGCAAACCCTAATCCTGACCCGGCTTTCATAACGGTGGCAAATGGTGGCAGAAGAAATGGAAAGGGAAAGTCTCCTCCTGTCGTGGTCAGCCCTAATTCAAGTAAGCCCCAATACTTACTTCAAATGATGATTTTGTGTTTATCCGTTTGCCAGAACGATTCTCTTTGATCTCAAATTTAAAATTGACAGTCGAACGTTACTGAAACACCGAAGAACAGCTGTTGAAAATTTGAAAACACTTAAACCTGAAGGAAAGCGGCCACTGTAGAATATGCCATTCAAATCGTTTCTAACAGAAAAATATTTAAAAAAACTCTCCCTCTGATTTGATACGCTTAAGAGAATCATAAGCTTTTACAGTCGGAAAAAGTCAGTTTTTAAAGATATGATAGTTGGGAACTTGAAATTCGGTAGGGAAGAAGAAGCATCGAATATGTCTTTTTTTTTTCTTTTTTTTCCCCAATTTAAAAAACCCCAAACCTTTTTTTTTTTTTTTAATAGAAACTCCTCACTTCAATTGTGGTTCAAATTTCAGGTTTGGTTCGGTTTTAAATGGGTTTTAAATGGTTTAACCAATAGGGCAAACCCATTTAAAACCGTTTAATCGAATCTATTTAAATCATTTAAATGTATACCTATTCAACTATGTACCCATTTCCTAAGAAGGAGTAAAAGACCATAATGTTGACTTTGAAATCCAACTATAATGTTGAGTTTAATTGTTTTACTTCATGGTTTATAGACTTTTTTCCTAGCATATGGTGTGGTTGTAATTCATGTAGAGACGAAATGGTAATAAAAACCATTGATTTTTGCTTTAATTGTCAAATCGAATGGTAAAGAAATTGTTTAGCAGAATTGATTATATTAACTGTTTGTAAAACCATAATTAAAACCGTTTATAAATCGATAAATCGAAACGTTTACTAATCTGTTTTAGTAATGATTTGCAAGCCATTTATTAAACAGTTCAATTTCAATTTCATTCTTTATGCACCGAACCGAAACTGAATTAGAAATCTGAAACTACACTGTTTATCACCCATATATGTATCGTCTAGATTTCAAACACATCCGACATTTCTATGCATTATAAAGGATTGAAGAAACTTTCAAGATCCTTAGTGAGTTAGTTGAATTATTCTAAAAAAAATAAAGAAAAAAAACATAGCTCATATGGTTGGACTAACCATAAAAATTGACAAGCAGTAAATCAATGGAATTACCCACCTATTTAATTATCAATCTACTAACTCATGAATTCATGTGTTCGAAAAGTGGTAGGCATGATGGAAATAATCTTTATCATGGTTCAAATAATCAGGCTTGGATACATACAATAACCCGATGTCTCTAAGCACTATCTTTTTTTATTGTCATACGTGTTTTGCAATTTATGATTTAGAGGGATAGAAATCATCTCCTGCAGTAGTGGTTCTGACTGTCAAGGGTTGGATTTTAATCAATACACAAACCGATATGATGGTATGCATGCCGACTGAACTTTAGTTCTTGGATTAGTCAACAATTCCAACTATCGTAGGAGAGGATGTGGATCCAATTTAGAGGGTGGGTCTTGGTGTAAAGTAAGATTACTTCAATTGTACATTGAAATGATTGAAACACAAGAAAAATGATATATGTTAAATAATAAGCCATAGGATATTGAAATAGGTCAAAGAATTCAATATTTAAAAATCCAATATCAAATGAACTATATATCGATTAAATGATTGAATTGACCATGCAATCCTTCGATGGGGTAGTGTTGTCCAATGATTAAACATTGTACATTCAATAATTTTTTTTTTTTCATTTTAATAAAGGAGAAATACTTGTAGACTTGTTGTCTACCAGGTCTCTAGGATATTTTTAGTCCCAATCTAAATATTTGTCAACTCCTAGTTGGATAGATCGTATCCATAACATATCTATAACACTTGATAGCCGAGAAATGACAAAAAATATCCACAATATTTTCAAATGTATTTTGTGTTACAACACTTACCATGGCCATCCCAAGGTTTTAAATCTAGGTATCGTGATATTGATTATGTACAAAATTGATCCGAATCGATATACAAGTCCAATAGAAAATTAATTAATCATCAATACTATATATAATAATATTAAAACAGAATTAAATTAGAGATTAGATGGAATCCAAAAAGACCAAAACCGATACCTATTATTTGAACCATGGCCATCCATCTCTAGTGGACCCATAGCAGTGATTCTCACTTCAATATGACAATATTTGCATCTAATGCAACCCCAAATGACTTCAATGGCCAAATTCAAGTAGAATTTAAATTATATCCAAAGGTTTTGGTATCAAAAGCCCAAGCCATAGATGGTCCAACCCCTTGACAAGTTTATCTTCCTATAAGGAGATTAAAGATTAAGGATAGAGAAATTAAAATATGATGTACGTATATCTAAGATAAAGAAGCAGAAAGCTTGACTTACAGCTTGAGATAATTGAAGAGCTTAAATTAGAGAGAAGAAGTACGTACGTACGTACGTACGTTAACTCTGGAAGTTTCACAGGGAGCGAATCACAGTAGTTGAGAGAAAAAGGAATGAGCTGAGGAGAATCAACAATGGTGGATTAGCAGGGAAGGAGAGGTTTAAATAGGAAGGTTGATAGGATGCATGCATGGGTGGCACAAAACGACCCCACAAATGTCAAGATCAGACTTTATTAATTAATTAAACATTCCTTGCAGAAAGCATTACAATAATGCTGAGGTGAAAGGGCCAAAAATGGTGTTAAAGTACCAGGTGGTCCAAAACAACATCAATTCATCTTCTACCCATTCCACCTACTCTCTGCTTCACTATAATTTTTTATATAATCTTGTCATTATTAAGAGAATCATTCCTTCATCAGCAACAGTTTAGCTTTTCAGGTTACCTTCTTTGGATAAAGGCAAGTCTTTTTTTTTTTTTCTTTTTTTTTTTTTTTGGGTAATTAAGACAGCCATTGTTGAAGACTAGATTTATGGGCAGAAGTGCTACCTAAAGTTGGGTCCTATAGTTTTTAATTATTCACCTTTCAGTACCACCATAACCACCATATATATATATATATATATATATATGAATCCATGGTGCAGACATATTGCCTTTTACACTTGGAAAAATGAGATATCAATTAGGGACAATGATCGAAGAAGAATGTGACCTCCATTACTTTTTCGGTCTCTCCTCATTTTCTGTTATTCCTTGCCCCAATGACATTCCTCTCTGTCTCTCTCTAGATGATCCCCTGTGATCATATACTTAAATAATCCTTTATTTGGTGCTTATAATCGTTTCAAGACAAAATCTAATTATGGGATGGGATTACCAATACTATATATATATAATCAAAAAGCATGCATGATTCACAGTAGAGAGTACTACTAATTATGGTTTTGACTTTCCTGTCAAACAATGATTGCATCCCTTAATTTCCCTTTCCCTCCTCAACGGTGTAGGGTGTAGGATGGATAATTTGATAATCCCATCTCACACCGCATTAATTTGCCTACCTTGATATATATAATAAAATGAATATTCAAACCAATAAAAAACAGACACCTGTTGTACGCTGTATCGTAGTTGTTTTCATTCTCTAGTCTAGACTCTAGACGGATGAAAAAAATTCAATAGAGCATACTATCATGGGCCAAACAAACAAAGCCCAAAGTAAAAGGTCCAAACAGTTGGCCTCTTTCTTGTTTGTCTCTGCGACTTTTGTTCACAAGCAGACGTAAACGCCAAAAGTCTACGCAACCGTGGGGCCAAACGCTTTTCGCATGGCGGTTAAAATTTGGGTCCAATTAACTTCCACTCAACCCCGATAAAAAAAATTTGTCCAACGCGCACTCCACTCCAATCGCGCGTCACAAGGACGCTTCGTAGTGGGTCCCACTGGCAAGAATTTCGGGGGGTTTCCAACCATTCTAGGCGCCACATCGTACGGCTCAAGAAAGATCTCTGTCACCATTATGATGAAGGAGTGAAGGCCAACGCAGCTTACTTTAAACAATATCCATTTCACGAATATTCGGAGGAAT
This sequence comes from Protea cynaroides, assembly GCA_028583415.1. NCBI lineage: Eukaryota > Viridiplantae > Streptophyta > Magnoliopsida > Proteales > Proteaceae > Protea > Protea cynaroides. The sequence goes on from CM053276.1 coordinate 135,444,180, forward strand.
ATGCTTGAAGATTCCAGATAAGAGTCATAAGTCCCATATGAAATTGGCTGGCCCACGTTTCATCATATTTGGGCTTCTATTTTCATGGCCGAAAAGAACCGAGAAATCCACCTAAAGTTGTGGAATTAAGTTGCCTAGTAGGGATGGTTCATTGGGCCCAAATTGAAAATTGAAATCCAACCAACTTGATTCAGTTTGGATTAAATCCAAATTGAAACTTATTGGACAGAATTTGAATTGTATTTTTAGAGTCTGATGAAAAATCAAAATCAAACCAGATCAATTTGATAAGTCCAAACCAAACCATACCAATAAGGTCAAAACCAAACCAGTCCAATAATGAACCAACCAATATCCATTGAGCCAACATTTTATTAAATATACGTTTAGGAAACCAACACTGAAATCTAACCAGCCTGATAATGGCCCAATAGAGCACATTAATCCAATTTTTTTTACTAAATATACATATAGCAAACCGAAACCAAACCGATATTAAGCGAGTCCAATAACAAACAAACACGACACCGGCCCGTAAATTGATATGCACAGTGCAGCCCATTTCAGCCCAAATATTTTATTGGATATGTTTCCTACTATCCCTAAAAAGCCCGAGATCAATTTGACGAGAACCAAAACCAGCCCGTTGACACACCTTATTGCCTAGGTGGGAATTTAAGCACCTAATCATCACCAACTTTGATTTCTCCTCAGTTTCTATGTCTCCTCAATTCTAAACCTAAACTGACTAAAAAGGCTTAGTAATTTGGTCAGACATTAACCACAGCCCCCAGACAATCCTTTTAGTTCAACTCGCAGCCCTGTACATCGTGGGCTTAAAGTTTATGGCCCAACTACAACGACCCATAAATAATCCAATGTCCAGATTAAAAAGGCTGTGGAGTCTGTTGATGCAAACAAGCATATCTGATCGAATAGAAAACTTAGAATCTTCAAACTTGACGACATGAATACAAATCCAGAAGTTCTTTCTTTCTGGTTGCCGGTACGAAAGTTCAGATAAATTCAGCCGCAGCAATATTATAATGTCAGTGATCTCGACTTTAATAAGAGATTTTGATCTTGGACTTCGATGAACTATTTTATAATAACTTGATTTGATTAGAAATTGTATTCTCATGGAATTCAAAGTTGATCCGAATCATCTCTTGTTGTTGATGGATTCTGTTCAATCTTTCAGATCAAGTCACGTAGCTGAAACACGAACAAAGCAGTAATTGAGCGGGATTTACCTTGGGACCATTCCAATGCTATAGTTAGTAGATCCCAAAGACAAGCAGAATGTAGTTCTTAGTGAAACACTAGAACTCCTTAAAGATGGGGTTCCCTGAGATACGAAAACTTCAATAACTTATTTCTCTCTGATAAAGTGGGAATTAGGCAAGGGTTAGGACAGGGATTATCTTAGAAAAACTTTGTCAGAGCAATACTTGAAGATAGATGCTCTCTTTTTATGGAAAGTTATGGATCATTTACAATTGTTAACCTTTCGCTATTTATAGGTTCAAGGTAAAGCTTCCTGAACAAGCTTCTCCCCACCTACCACCATCTCCACTGTTTGTCAGCTAGATAACAGTATATCTAGGCAATTATGACCTCTAGGGCGGTGCTTGAATGTCTTGTCAGCCGTTTACAATCCCTGTCGACTTTTTTCGGCACCCTTTTTGTCCATGTCCTCTATTTCCTCTGATAGCAATAACTATCATTTCTCTTTTATCGAGCATAAATCTTACTTTTTTACTAATTCGGTCTATGATATGGTGACCTGACAAGTCAAACCCGCTTATTTGGCATTTATGGGAGTTATCGGTATTTATGAGTATTAATGACAGACTATTTAATGGACAGCTACCTCCATTGTCTAATCACGGTTCGTTTGCCCAAATGGGGGTCGAACATGATTTCATCCCTCGAATGCTGTCAGAAAAGACTCTTCCTTGTCCGTATACTTAATAACTTGGATGTATGCCACGTGTCCCGCTCCATAAGACCTGTCGTAGATTCTTCATCCACGGTCTGATTTAAATTTATTACGATTTTACCCCAACATCTATAAATCGACTGCAATTAACTAAAAATCAATCGGACTTGACCGGAATCAGCTTGACTGTAGCTTGCAACGTCATATGACGTTTATAGATTTAAAGCAAGACAACAACAACAACAACAAAAATAAATAAATAAAATAAATTAAACCTTCCTTACTTCGTACCCACCCAACAACGTCGTCTCCATTTCTGATCTTCTGGTTTCCCCCTTCCTCAGTTCTACTCTCAATACATGACTTATTTAATTGAATAATTCTAAGTTATTGACCAGTCATAAGACTCATAACCAGTCATCCCATCTAAATTATAAAGCGCGCAGCTGCGCGTGATAGTGATACCATCACCATCCTCTTTCATTTCCATTTCATCTGATTCATGACCAAAAGATTAACCTTTTCCATGGAAGCCGGAACTTGAAAACACCCTACAGTAAAAGTGTCTTTTTTTCTGATTCCTAAGGCGTTGGTAGGTAAATTAATGGAAAGGGTGTCCCTTTGAAATCTAAAACAATCCCATCCCCCCCTCCCCTTGGATTCACATCGTCTCTTTCCAGTGATTTTGGGAGGATGCGGTAATTTATCTTGAATGACTGCCACATGGCTCTCGGGTGAATCCGAAACCCACGTCTGAGCTGACAACCCTTGTCGGCTTGGCTTGTCGGTTGGGTGTCGGCTCGGACGTAGGTCTCGGATTTACCGAGAGCCACGTGGCAGCCATCCGAGATAGATTGCCACGTCCTCCCAGAATCACTGGGAGGAGACGATGTGCATCCTTTGTCTTCTTTCTCATCCAATGGCCGATAATATGGTTGCAGATAAAATGCCAATATGTCCCGTCTATATACAAAGTTGAATTATATCTTTTTCAACTGGTCTCATTCTCATTGAAAAAAATGTAGAAGTCTGGTAGTTTGATTATTTCAACTACAGTTAGTTAGTCAAGATGTACTTACTTGGGCACCCACCCCAAATATGAAGTTACGAAAGTAGCGCATCAATGAATCATTGCTATAGTTACCCCATCCTATCTTTCAGGTGGGTCAACCAGCTCTTCGTTTTCTGTTCCCTCTACCACAAGATCAATACTTCCCGAACCAGAGTTCAAGTGCACGGGATCGGTCATAGGATCGGTCCTATTTCCCTGGAAAATGACTCCCACTCGTTGGAATCGGCCTTGCCAACTGTGTCGATACAGTAACTGATCTCATGGGAACCGGCCAATCCGATCCGATCCCTAAAACCCTGACCCGAACTCTCTTGGAAAAACTAATGCTTTAAAAAAAATCCATCCCTTTTTTCTTTTTTGCCTAATTAGAAGTATCAATTTCCATTAGATATGTAATAATTCAGAATCTTTGTTTTCTTGAGTCCTCACGAAGAAGGCATCAATTAGTAAAGTATGACAACAGTTGTACATAGCAGGTACCAATAACTCGATCATTCAGACACGAATCCATCCTGTTCAAGATCATCTCTTCTGTACATAAACTAATAAACCAAAACGAAACAAAAATGGTGGAAAACCCAAAAGAAAAATGAAGATTTTTTGTGTCTCTACATCATAAATCCAATCTTCCATATAATACGAGACTGCTGGTAATTTTCTCAAAATCCCAAAAACACAAAAAACCACTTGTTACTACTATTACTACTACTACTACCATGGTAACCTGTTGATGGAGGTTGGATTAGAAGGAGTAATCAAGATGACGAGTCCAGGGAAAACATCATCAGGATCATGGATGTGTGGATTTCGCTCCACTATATACGGATCGCCACACTTGTCGCTGATGGTGTGGAGAGTCTCTCCTTCTCCAACAACATATATTTCCTCGCAGGGCTGGCTCTGGAGCTGTTTTCCTCTCACAGGCTCAGAGCTTTCCCTGATTGAACTCAACAACATGAGGGCTACAAGGAGAAGGGAGCAGCACAAGGAAGCTGCATCAGCTATGCCTATTGCCTTTCTTATTGATTGCTTTGTGAATTTAGCAGCCATGGTTGATGTGAAGAAGAAACAGAGGATCCTCTGTTCTGAAGTGTGAGGATGAACCCAGAGACAATAAATAGGAAATTTTGGCTGCTTTCATTGGATGTTGGGTTCGTTCAACGTATGGATTGGGTAAACGGAAGTCTTCCAAGACTGAATGCTTAATTGACTCGTTCCATGATGGAAAGAGTTCACCTGCAAATACGTATCTCACGGTACATGTTTGTGATACCCAACTACATACATATATGGATTGGTTCGTCGACAAAAGATTGTGGTTTGGGGACTTCGGACCACACTCTAGAGCTTTACCAGGTTCCCACAAGTTGGATTTGGAAGGTTAGCCAATCAAATCAAGTACCCAAGAATCTTAAGACTTGGTCCAACATCGAATTCACTCAGAGTAATGAGTAACAGTTCTACGTGGGGGTTACGAGCATTATAGATCCCACCAATTAGAACACAGAAAAGTGGTTAGACAAGTGTCAGCAAGAGAATTTGCCACCTCACAACTCATACAGGTTAGCATCCCAACTTCCTATCTCTTTGACTACCGTAGCGGTAACCGATTCGGATGTAATGGACGACACATCTGACGTTATCCATGGATGAGTAACTTCACTTATGGGCAAATTTAACTTTATGCACCCGACACCCTTCAGTATAAGTAGACCAAATTCAAAAGGTATATGAACATTTTACACTTGAACTCTCTACAACCCCACTTACTTGGAGCTCATATTCTCATACTGCACTCCATATCTGTATATACTCGAAATACTAACTTTGATATCAGAATGAACCAAGGGCCCAAAACCCAACCTCTTTTTTCGTTCTCTCTTTGTCCACAAGTCCCACCTGCTCCCATGGACACTGTTTGTTTTTTTACCGCAACACGTGGTATCTAAGTGATTTTATGGTTTCTAGTGTCCGTGAATTATTAGGAGTTTAGTCTTGCATCGACTACCAAAAAAATTTAATTATAGCCCTTTATATACCTGGGAGTTGAGATGGAAGCTTAAAATCTGAAATTTAGCAGGGACTTTGGTATCCTTTGTGGTGGGATGGGCTCTTTTGGTGAGAGAGAGAGAGAGAGAGAGAGAGAGAGAGAGAGAGTATTGAAAACCACATTAGCTTTATGCAGAGGTGGATTCAGCATTAGTTTATGAAACTGATGGTGAAGTTTTAAACAAAGAAAAAGCATGTGGATGGAGATGCTTCAAATCTATAATGTTGATTGAAAAGACAAGAGATGAGAATATGTCAAACTAAACATTATATAGATAGAAGATTTAGAAAACGAATCAAAATGTTTCACCATCAAGATCAGTAGGACAAATGATAAAAGAACAAGTGTAGGGATAATCCTTTGTAAACCCAAAGAATTTCCAATTAAACTAATTAACCACCCATATGTATTCCTAATTAACATGATTTTTCCAAGAACACTATTTAATACTTTATGCCACATTCACCATATATATCTCATGATGAATGCCACTAAAATTATGTTTGAAATTGATGAATGGATGCTGCCTGACCATTTACGCAACAAAGCAAGTCGTTTAAGTAATCTAAGACCTTATAATATTACAATTTTCATAAGAGGATTTATATATAAAAGACAGGATTAAAGAATTAATTTTTATTTTTATTTAATATAATGCATGGTTGTATGATAATGTATATAAATATTTTATATAGTCCAATAAAAAATGCCACAAATGGTATTTTATTTATTTAAAAAAAAAAAACAAGGGTTGTAACAAAAGGTGTGTATACGCACGTAGGGGTGAACTAGAAAATTGAAGCATCAAAGTCAAGGCTAGACGATTGATTATTTAACAAAAAACTATACAATAAATAGAGATGAATGGTGATTATTTATTTTTATTTTTTTGGTTAAAAAAAGTTCAAATAATTGGCAATGAGGTTTAGTTGAGGTTCACTTGTATGAGGGTGGTAATATGTAAAATACTAACAGAAATAGTAAGGGAGAGAAAAAGGTAAGAGAGAATATTTAAGTGTTTTTAACTCAACACAAAGGAAAGAATAGACAGAAGGGTTGCAATGTGTTGGGTCGGGTTGGTTGACCTTTTTACCTGTTTCATAAACACCTAAACGGCTAAACCATCCATATCCAACCTGATAATTAAATAAATAAGATATCTGAACCCAATTAAGTTTAACCTCTCCCAAACCCAATCCACTTGACCAGTTTTTTGTACCGACCAGTAGCTTTATTTCCCCAAGGTTGGGACTTGAAGGATCCAAGTCCAGACCGACCAGCCATGCACAGTACATGGATCAAGATGCATTTGTAGCTGCAATACTTGTTGAATGTGCCTACCAAAGGCCTACTCATCTTATTTTCCCTTTTCCATTCTAAAATAATGAGTCCGTTTGCTTTCTGGTAAAAACAGCAGAAGGGAAAATACTAAGGTAAAATATGTGTACAAAGACAATATTTTAACTGAAATTTTTTCCTTTTCGCGTTTGTCCATATCCATGTTTAAAATTAGCATTGTATCTGAATATTTTAGATATATGGTTTTCACTGGAAACAAACAAAGCCTAAGTGTATGAGAGATTAACCCACTTAATTAGCTCAGGCTAGTTCATTTCTTGAGTGTATGTTTCGCATACATATTAATACATCGATAGGTGCACCAAACCCCTCCAGCCTGTCCGATCTTGACTGGAGAGGATCTTCCCTGAATATGTGATATCAATAAATAAAAAAATAAGAAAAAGGGTATGGGCATCAAACAAACGATTATATTACTGTACTTTGTTGGCCTGCAAATTTTGCAGAGAATCACCAATTGGAACATCCACGAGGTGAACATCTATATTAAGGCCATGGTTAAGATCTTACAAATTAGTTAACCAGTTTGACATGTTTCTCTCAATGAACTTATAACCTGTTTTGATGTGTTAATGTAAAGTTTTGTATTTAGCACTCTCAGCCAGCTTCTCTGGAAATGTGGAAGTGATGCTCAACGAAACTGAAATGGGATTTATTTGGATGTGAAGGGGAGTTGTATTGATTCCATTACGGAGAGGAGAGAATGTAAGGCAACAATTTGGACCGACACTTTGATCCAGGAGATCTTAGAGGCCAAACATCATTTGGCAAATTCAGATTGATAAGGTTGTGACACTACATTCATCTAGTATACCCTTTGTACTGTAAAAATAACAGAAAAATGGGGAAATAACTCGATATTCACCAAGACTCCATAAGTACCAAGAAAGAACTGATCCAATTTTCGAGGTGGGTCTACCATCCTCCCACATGTGCATATGGTGCTTCTGCAGTAGGCCGGGCTTATGTGTTGATGACCCAACAGTGGGTGTATGCAAAAATTCATGCATAAACAAACTTCTGTGTGTTCTGTTAACACTGCTGTAAATTATGATAGAAGTTCTCTCAACCAAAAAAAATATAATGTGCATTGGATTGGCACAACCACGGCCAATTACACCAAGCTGTGGGATGATGATGGTAGTAAAAAAAAAATCATAGCAAAACTGGTAGGTAGCTACTTGTACAACCCTCTGATCATCCCTCTATGGGTAACAATATCTTGAAAATTTTGACCAACTTGGAATAATTGCCACTGGGTAATTATTCTACTATAATGAGTTCAAAAATCCAGGGAGAAAGTTAATTTCTCAATTACCTTTTTTACTCTAGCCAAAGCCTCTACAGAGGCAAGATAAGAAGGAACCCATCTAAATAAGCTAAGGATCATAAAACCACGCATAAGGCAAAGAAGAATAATAAAACTATATCAATTACATGATGCTTTTATTTCTCAATATTCACAAAAGTTGTTCCAAGGAAAGAAGATGCAACAGATACAACCCAATACAGAAATCATGAAGGTGGTATTTTTCATCTACAGATTAAACATCACCTTGATGGCATTACTTCCACGAGCACTGGTTTCAAAGGCTTCTTCTACCTCCTCCTGTGAAAACCCAAACCTGTGGGTTATAAGGGGCTTCACATCAATCTTTCCACTCCTCAGAAACTCGAGGCAAAGCGGCCAAGTGTTCTTGTAGCGGAAAATGCCAACGATGTCAACCTCTCTGACACCAAAAAGACCAAAATTAACTATGAAAAGTCAAACAGCTAGATTAGACAAATATCATAGTTAAATATTTAAGGACTTAGGTCCCAAAGAAAATATTTTTCCTTCAAGATTCAACAACAAAATTCAGAAAAAAGGGTAAAGAGCTAAATACCTTGCAGCTGCTGGAGTAAGAGGAACAGTCATCTCATTATGGCCCATTCCCACAAGGCACACCTTACCACCTGCACGGGTAGCAATCAGAGCTGTAGACATAGTTTTGTTAAAGCCTGCACAGTCAAAAGTCACATCCACTCCAGCTCCCATAGCCTTGTTTATTTCAACCACTTCCTCAGCAGTATCCTGCAGAGCAGTTCAGGTAAAACTGATGATGGAAGGCACAATAGCCACTGGAATAAGAAGCAGACTATTTATGTGAACATAAGACAAAAGAAAAAAAAAAAGGTAATTTCCATGACATTGGAATAATTGAAGAAAGGAAAAGATCCATATCCAGGTCATTAGTAATATTTCCAGAGCAAGGTTGTTTGTGAAAAATGTAACTTAAATAATTGTCAATAAACGCTCCCTTGTGCAGACTGTTCAAATGAGCATGAACTCAAAGTCCCCTGCATCAAGGTCGGTTCCTGGATTATGACCTTCTCTGACAGGACCATAGGCTATCCCAGCTCTACCTTATCTCTACCTCTTTCTTTTTTAATTTTTTTTTTCTTTATTAACTTTACGATAATAGAAGGCAGGGCCCAAGTCTCTTGTTTTCTAATTTCTTGATATAATTAATATCAAAGCTCCCACCTTCCAAAAAAGAAATGCAGCCTTAACTGCATAGGATTGAATGACTGTCTCCTCAACACTTCATTACCATCCCCTTTTGGTTTTAGAATTCAGGACATTCCCTCACCCCTACCCAGTTCTCTTAATTACTAATGCAAAACTTTACTTAGTCCCAAAAAAATAAAATTAAGAAGAGATTACGAGATTATTTTAGTCTTAAAAAATTATCAAGAGTCTACCTTCCAAGCTAAGAAACAAATTTTACTGCACCATAGAGCTTGAAGGAGGTCCCTAACTTAAATAGAAAACAACTATATATTTCAGTAGGGCAACTATAAGTATTTATATGTTTATAAAATATATATTAAGAGATTAAAGTACAATAAAGTAAATGCCACATATATTCCCCAGCTTCCCATTAACCCAAAATGGAAGGGCCACTAGACTTCCCAAGGGATTAGGGTCATCAAAATAACTTAATTACAATTTCTTCTTTACTTTAGTCATTCTTTGTCAATAAAATATGTGGTTATCTATCAAAATAACTTATTTAATTACAATCCCACTAAAGATTAACATAATGGCTTGCTAGCTCTTCGCATAAAATCCGAAACTTGATATACAGTGACCAATAACTTGGGTATTTCAGTCAACCAGATGGTTGCTTCATCAACAATAAGGAAAGAATTTCAGACAGTAAATACCTGAATGTCAGTTGAAACTTTAATAATTTCATCTGCACCAAGATTTTTTGCAACAGATAAACGATTATCATCAACATCCACAATGACGATCCGGGGGGCTCCAAAAGCTCGAGCAGCTAACATTGTAACAAGCCCAATGGGACCTGCTCCCATGATCAACACATTTGTCTCAGGGCCAACGTTAGCACGACGACAAGCATGGACACCAACACTAAGGGGCTCACACATTGCCCCTTCTTCTAAGCTTACATTATCAGGCAGCTTAAAACATAGATCTGCAGGATGCACAATCTGTTCAAGAGAAAAGACGTCTGTAAAATGGCCTCTAATAGCCAAGAAACAATGAAATGAATGTCATGGAGTAAAAAATTCAGTTGCAAGCATAAGCCTTAGTACAGTATCCAGATATGGTTAAACTTCTAATGTCAGTGGAGTACTTACAATGCAATCTTCGAAGATAGAAGTGTGTTTTGGTTAAAACAAGGGATGATCAACACACAATTCGTTAATATCCTACTGTGGCAAGCGGTGACACTTATGAGCACAACTATGTCACCGTGAATGCATAAAGGTTGGTGCCGATAAATACTAAATTGGGAAGAGATTAGAAGGAATAGATTGTTCAATAATATGCCCCGAATATCTGAATGTTAAGCTAATCACTGGCTAAAATAGGATCCGATCTAGATTGAAATTTCATAAATTTTTTGAGTAAATTTTGTGAAACCTGATTGGCTAGGGAACCATGAACTGGAGGAGTTGCAAAAAACTTCATATCGGGGCATAGATTGTAGCGGCCTTCTTTACAGAGATCGCAGTGCCAGCAGCTGATCCCAGGCTCCAGAGCAACGCGGTCACCCACAGCGAGATGCTTCACTTCTGACCCAACTTCTTCTATGATCCCAGCGCACTCATGCCCAATTACCATGGGCTCTTTAACAATAAAATCGGCACATTGCATGTGCTGCAACCATCAAACCAACCATTCAGAAAAGAACAGGGTATAAACCAAGGAATAGAAGGATTGATATCGAAAAAGATTTCAAAATAACACAAGACAAAACACGCCTTCTCTCTCTCATATTTGTTACCTTGAGGTAGTGAACATCACTCCCGCAGATTCCCACAGCTTTCATCCGAACTCTAACGTCACTAAGGCCTGCAAATCAGGGAAAACAAAAATCGATCTTGAGCGATAAAAAGAAACTAAAAGATAAAAAAACTCCAAAAGATGTTGTGCAGTAACGAGCGGCATGGCATGCAAGTCGCAAGAAACAAAAGATTTCAAACTAGACCATGGATGCAAGTTCTCTGATAAGAGGCACATATTCGAAAATAAAAATTAATTTTCCCTCATTATCTAAAAGGGGGAAAAGAAAGAGTTGATTAAAACAAACCAACAGGAGGAAGCTTGAAAGGTTGAATTTTGAGATTATTGACACCGAGAAGCCAAGCAGCCATGTTCTCTTCTCCATCATCAACACCATGAGACATTCCTCCTTTACCCATCTTCTTCGAGTCTCGAGCCTCTCTTTTTCTCTGAGGAGTGGGGTGCAGTGAAGTGAAGAGTAGAAGCTGGTTTTCAGACTCCGAAACACGATCAAGCTCTAACAAGGAAGACGGACATACACCAAAGTGGATAAGAAAGAAACACAAACGGTTAATAAAATATTCTAGGGAGAAATTCCTTCTGTAGCCCAAACGGTAATGAAATCCTGGTCATTCATAAAGTATCAGAACACGATGCATCACGAGTGATAAATAAATCTTCAATACCAGCGGCAATAACACGGAAGGATTTTTTTTCCGATAAATCCGCCATGACAGTCAACTTCACGCTTTCACACCAACTCCTTCCGTTTCACTCTATTTTAATATTATTTTAATTTAAAAAAAAAAAAAAAAAGATTCCATACTGGATTTAGAGCCGTAAATAATACTATCGGCTGATGCTAACAAAACAAAACCCCACCGGCCACCGTCAGGCATGCTTCAGGCGGATTTGCATTCTGAATGCATGGAAATCCTCTCCTCCCCGGCTCCCACCCCATCCACGGGAGGAGAGGATTTGGACTCATTCTGAATTCAGTTTTGGGTGGGCATCATGTTTTCTTGATGTTCTTTTGAGAGAAAAGCTAATCCACATTCGGTTTGGTGTTCAAATTGTCTCCATCATATTTGAGTCCTGTTGATAAAAAATAACATTTTAAAATCGTCATTCATGCTGAATTTTGAAACATCTGACTGTTAGATGGAACCCACCCTTTTTTTTTTCTTGGAAGGGGTTTAGATAAATTCTGAAGTGAGTTACAAAATCCATTCAAAATACTGGGGAACTGAAAATTAGATTGTCTCCTTGCTAGAACATAACAATTGAAAATTTGACAAATCACATCTTAAAAGATTCCATGCACAAAATCAATAAACAATCTGATTTACTTTATTTACTGAATTTCTCTAATGCTCTACTGAAAGTGTTCACTGATCTCTCAAGAAAATACAGTAGACAAAAAAGGAAAAATTAAGCTTGACATTTTAGAATCAAGTTAATCTCACAGGCACAAACCTTTCGATTGGGAAGTACGTTGAATCACAAACTTGCAATTTCAAAGCATTTGCCTAGTTTACTCATTTTACATAAAATATGACCAAAGTTCCCCCAACCCCCACCCCACCGCCGCCCCCCCCCCCCAAAAAAATAAAAAATATTACAAGAGACGGTTTTCACAATTAATGCAACTGTCGATTCCACTAGGGCGGTTACTGTGGTCCATTAGGTGGCTCAGTAGCCCATTTCCACACTCTGAGTTCGCCGGTTCCGTCACCGGTAAAGAAAAGCCCATCAGGGCCTAGTTGTATTGCCCGAACCTCCTCTCTTGAGAATATTTTCCCCCTTTCACTGAATCTTAAACACAGGCAAGAAGGAGTGTCAGTAATCTGCAGGCAAAGGAGACTACTACTATAATTTACAATGGAAAAAGAAGAGGGGGAAGAGGAAGACCGTAAAGCAGATGCATCTTCTTTTTTCTTTCTTTTTTTGGGTAAACAAGCAGATGCATTTCAAAACAAAACAAGAGAGATGCTAAGCATTGTTACACTCACGATGGCAGGTCATAAAGGTGAACAGTATTATCGTTACACGAACACATCAGGACAGGTTTCGCTTGCGCATCATGCATTCCACAGAGCGTGAGCACACCCTGTGATAAAAGAGAAACATATCAAAAAACAATCTCATTGAACTGCAAAATGCAAAAAAATGCGAATCATATTGCTCTAGTAGTAGAACAAAGAATAAACCACAAAAAAAAAAAAACATCATCACCATAGATAAATACTACCTAGAATGAAGGTAGAGAATATTACTAGCAGAATAATAACAGAAGCATTAGAAAGGAACAGAGCACACGCACATTTAATAGAAGCTAGGGGCAGTATTGGATATCTCTAATTAGGGTAGGATAAGGATTTCATTTCCTAAAAAAAAAAAAAAAAATACCCATCTAGGCATTCTACCTATTTAACTATGTAGATTATGGTGGCAAAGGAAGAAAGAGAAGAAAATGGAGAGAATGGAGAAAGAGAATCATAAATGTGTTCGCTCTTCCTACTACTGGTCTTATGGTCTTATTAGATAGAAAAAGGAAAGTACACGATAAAGGTCTAGTGCATTAGGAAACTCAAGTCCTATTGCAATTAGATTTACAAAAAATAAATAAATAAATAAATAAACTAATTAGATAAGACTGAAACTACTAAAGATTAATGTAGATAAGATGCATGACTCAGCAGATGAGGAAACCCTCTATCGAGATAAGCAATATCATTAACACTCCCCCTCAAGCTGGAACATGCTCCAGCTTGGAATGTACAAAAAATTTCAACACTCCTGAAGCTGATGAACAGCAGATCAGAATGGAACCAGATCCGATAGCCATCAGAAAGAATTGAAACTAAAACCGAACCGTATAAGAACCCTGCAACAGAATCAGTTAGTAGCAGGCAGAAGAGAGATTGAATGAACAACACAGATCTGAAATTCTAACAGCCATTAATAGAGAGAAGGAATAAAACTGAAGCAAGATGCAGAAACAGATTCAGATATTAGAATAGAAAGAATTATGCAGAATATGAGAAACCTCATTGAGAAAAGCAATATCTTTAACAACCTCTTTATTCTGTCGGCCCCAAATAAAATACCAAATGGATGAAGAGAAGCAGCTAGGCCATGGGAAATAGGGACGATTAAGAAGAGTGGTGAGGCCCCCCCTTGGACTGATGATGGGGATCCTGGCCTGGGACCTGTGCTGGACTCTGAGCATTCTTGGCCAATCGACTCAGAACATCTGGTTTCGAAGGAGGAACTTGTGCTGGTGGCTGGAGTGATGGATACTGTCCGCCGCTGCAAGGTGATGCCACAAGGCAGCCAGATGTCAAATTGATGGAGTAAACATTAGAATCATAATCTCTTATGAGATGGCCTTCCTGCTAAAAAGGAGAATCTGAAACTGCATTTTGTCCAACCGGTGGGAATGGGAGAGAATTTAATTGGTCGATGTACTGTCTCTGGTTGTGGAAGAGGAGCGGGGGTTGTGTAATACACTTGTGGGATAATTCATGGGAAAGAAACCATCGTTTACGTTCGTGAGATCCCCTCTGGAGAGAATGGAAATTGAAAGGAGTGGTGAAATCCTTTTTGCTGCTGAATGGAGGCTTTGTCTTCAAATTTTCTGAGGAAGACGATAAGAACCGGGTGCTCAACAGAGGAGTCTTCCACGTTGCTGGGAGACCGATTTTCCTCAGACCTTGGGAGAGAAGTATCAAACAGGACAAGGCAGGCCTGAAATCTATCCCCCTGTGGATCAATCTTCCAGGGCAGCCACTGAACCTGTGGAGCGAGGAAGCTCTTAGTAGAATTTGCTCGAAGCTTGGTAACCTTTGTTCACTGACCACAAAACAATGCTGACAGATCGCCTTGCGTTTGCAAGGGTCTGTGTGGAGGTCTCAGGAGACATTGAACTTAAAGATTATATTCTAATTGAGGACGATGAAGGAAACTCCTTCAACTAGATCGTTAAGTTCAACTGGAGGCCAGGCCAGTGTTTGGACTGTAAAGTTTTTACTGCCTCATGTGCTCAAAGGGGGAAAAGGAAGGTCTGAAGGTTTCTAATCATACTGAATGGCAAGTCAAATCCAAAGTGAATGGAAGTGTGAACTTGGATATTGAGTCTAAGAGGAAAGAGGACTTGTTGGGTGTGCCTCACGGAAGCTGGAATGGAAGGTGTTGTAATTCCAGAGTTCATTGAGGTTCTGGAGGTAGAAGATAGTGAGCTGGAAGGGGCTGCCACGTTGATGAGAAAGTCAAAGAAGCCCTGCCAGTTTCAGCCCTTGGTTCTAGCTATCCAGATGGGTCTGACCCTACTTTCACAATGAAGGAATCTGGGGAAAAAGGGTTAGCTGCTATAAATACTTGGGCTGACAAACATTTTATTTATGGGTCTGTCCCCAAGGGCTGCAATTGATGGATATTTGGATACCCCAAACCAGGATCAACAAATAAAGTAGCTCAACAGTCCATTACAGCAGTCGGATATGCTTGGACTATCTTCGCTTTGACAACAGAAAACCATATACTAACAGCAGAAAATACCTTCACTTGGTTCTACCAATCAGTGGTTCTGATTGGTTTCAAATTGACATCGAAGGGTAAGTGATGAAGGTTGAGAATGATACCAGAAAATGGGCTTCAACTGATAGTTGAATCAAGAGTAAACTCACATTGAATGACCAGCAAGATAACCACATGAACAGTAACCATGAACGGTGTTTAGGCAGCAAATTTTCTCTTCTTTATATATATATATATATATATATATAAACAACAAGGAAGAGGAAAAGAATCAATGAATGGAAGGAAGGTAGGGAGATATGACCTCTAGCATCTCACCTTATGCTTTGGTAGTCTCTCACTACCGGAGGTTTCTCACCTCATGAGTCTCTCACTACCGGAGGTTTCTCACCTCATGAGTCTCTCACTCAATTGTCTCTCACAACAATCTGAATCTCACAGACAATTTGTAGGCAAAGCCAATATTTCATTCAAATTCTCTTTTTTTTTTTTTTTTTTTAAATGCTTATAAGGTAGCTCTTTTTATAGAGAGGCGGAGATGGTTCTAAACCTTCATTGGAACTTCCTCCTAGACTTAATGATTTGAATAGTTCCAAGGACTTACATTGGGACTGTTTTCAAGACAATTACTCTTTACATTTTCAAAGTCTCCACTCTCAATGAAATTAACTCCACTCTTAGACTTCTAAATTCATATGGACCACTTATCACCCATATATGAGGTTTCAAAATAGGCCCAATACAAAAGAAAACATAACAAATCCTAACCCATAACCCAAATAACCTAATAGGTTACTTATTAACCCATTAGACTAGGCTTTGGACTTGGTTTGGGCTTGTTCCAACGAAAATACTTGTGCTGGAACCTATCTACATCAGCAATAGAGCAAGTCCAGAAGAGAAGGGAGAGGTGTTGCGGTCTTGCCCAAGACTGAAGAAGCCAATGTGGGGCCTAAACTGGTTTGCAGTCAAAACTTTCTTGATTTGCTAGCAGTTGAGGACTCAGCTCTGGGTAATAGCACGGTTTCATGTGTAGACTCTTCAACTTGCCTTAAACTTGTGGATCCACCTATTGCTTTACCCAAGGTTTGTGCAGTCAGTCATGCAAAAGGGAATTCTCGAATGAGGAAAAGGGGCTCTGTTAGAGATGAATCAATTTCTGGAAAGGCTGATGGGTCTGGTGAAGAGGGCAGTACCCTATTATGGAAAAATCGGGGATAGAGCTAGGGGATGAGGTAAGGTTTATGGGGAAGCACCTGCAAAGGTCTTCAAGAAGATTTGAAGCACGTCTGGAAAAAGAGGATTTTTCCGAATGTGATATTGGCAACGAAGGGCGGTTGGGGCAGTGGAAAGGTGCAGAGCTGCTACCTGATTCACAAGCTTATTCTTCAATTACCCTCCAATCTATGGAGGATCATCATGCTTATGCCCCCCCCCCCTCCCTATTACCAAGAGGTTTGTGGTTAACCCCATCACTCTGTCCTTGCGTCCGATGGTCCCCCATAGTTTTCTTTGTCCTCGGGGTTCAGTTTCATCTGGGAAAAAGGTTGGTCCGTTGAAGGCAAGATCTGCTCTCCTTTTGCTGCCCTGGCTATCAAAGATTGTGTGCTTGATGCGGTCCAGGTTTCATCCTTAAGCATGGGTTTGAGTGATCAAATGCGTTCAAGTGACAGGTCCTGCTTCGAAGCTCTTGTGGAACCGATATCTAGAGAGTCAGATTCTGAGAATGATGGGGAAGAGAAGAGCTCTCAACCCAATGGCATGCCATACAATGAACCTTCTATCCTGAGGAGAAGCTCTCGTTTCAGAGTGCAGACCGAGCACTTCTGCTTTATGCATGTTTCTCCAAGTGAACCTAATCCTGTCACTTGGATCCCTCGCGCAGTCTTTCTTTAATGTTATAATCCAGGCCCCACCTTTGGTGGCCTAGTTGTGTTGGGACTTTCTGCCCTTGTTTTGTTTGTTGCTTCCATCTTTCAATGGTCTAGCTTGTTTATGTTCTCTTCTCTGGGTTTAATAAAACTTCTTTTTCTTCTTTTTTTGTTAACAATATGTTAAACCACATGCTCCACCGCTTGTGCGGGCCCCCGTCAATTCCTTTGAGTTTCATTCTTGCAAACGTACTCCTTGGGCGAAATGGGGTTCTATCGGGAAACCAAGGATTTTTGAGTTTTCGCTTACTAGTCGAGCCACTGGAATGGAATAAGATAAGAATCTCTGGAGCTGCCGCTGCCTCTCCACTTCAAAAGAATTGAACGAGGAGCCATACGAGTTGAAAATCTCATGTACGGTTCTGTAGAGTGACAATAAAGGTGACTTATCTGTCAACTTTTCCACTATCACCCCTAGAAAACCAAACTCTGCTATCTACTTACCCAAAAGAAACAACCATCTTTGTTTTGTCTAAACCATCACTTCCTTGGCTAGAAAGGATAAGAGGGGTAGAATGCTTAATTTGGCAGATTCATCCCAAATGCCTACAAAATAAAGATTCACTCATATGATGGGCAAAAGAGTAAAAGAAGACGGGAGCACTGAATGATGAAACTCTCCCCTATTATGCAGGGACTAGGGAGGTTCCCATCATAGTGGTCATAATCTAGAAAGCTCTTGTAAATGAACCTCCAATCTCCAACAAATGAATGCGCTTAAATATTGCCCCCAACCACTCAATTTAGTTGAATCCAAGTTGCCCAAGAGAGAACTCTGCGCTCTCTTCTGAGGTTCACTTCCTTCCAACACATTTTCATGCCAAGGACCTTTGGGGGAATAACAAGGCTCAAAGACTGGGGATTAATGGGGTTCCACTGATCCTGGAAGATGAAGAACGGCTAGGGAAGCTGGAGACACAGCGATGTACAGGCTAGAGGTAGAGATGGAATCTCCAAATCTGCCAACCTTCATCAGAATCTTCCTCTTCTTTATCCATGTGCATTGCGAATTTGGAATAGCTTAAATATTGTAAAGAGAGAAAGGGATTCCAAATTAGCAGGTGAGGAGAACACATCTAGGTTTGGTGTGGACGGTTATCGAATGCTCTTCTGGTACTCCTCCCTTTCCCATCCTCCTCTCACCTTCCTTCTTCGGTTCCATTTGCTTTTAGAAGAGCCCTATCAATACATCTGGGTTTTTGGCGATAGTTCTATTTCGCCTTCTGGTAGATATTGAATTTTCTAAGACAAACTCTTTGTGGCAAACGGAATGGGGAAGAAGAGATGCTGGTTGAAGCGGCATTGGGACTACTCAACACAGTCGATCCTTTCGAGAATGCTCGAATGGGAGATGTCATGAGCACATAACGGCTCCAGGAAGCCATCACCCAAACTTACCACCCATCTCTTGATTTTTTTTGTAAGCTCTCCAATGAAAGTTATGGTAATTTACACAAAGATAGGAACTAAGAAGGCAAGGATATTTCTGTTACTTTTCAAAGTGTTAGTGTGTCCCATTGAAAAATCAGGTCAAGATGGTGCCTCCGAGTCTCATGCCCAAACTTAGCCAGGCCGACAGCTTGCAGAGCAAATAAGCCATCATCCATGGTCTCTTCATACAGCACCGCTCTCAAGAGATACGAGAGGAAAAGCCTATACGCTACCCAAGGCAGAACGACAGATGCCAAACAGAAAGTCCCACCCACCCATACACCATTAATTTCACTTTGTAATTCTTGGAATGTTTAACTCTTTAAAAGGCTTTGAGATCCTTCAAATCTCGTTATCAGCACCAGGGTTTTGACACGAGCATATGATGATCTACTTTTAAATTAATTTGGGGAGGATGTATACTATCTTTTTTTTCCATTTTTGTTGTATTCCATGATTTTATAACTTTAGTTTTATATGTTCTAAAACATGAATTTCTAATCCAAGAGAATCACACCAAGTGAAGAAAGGAATGCTCTAATTTTCTATTCATTTCTTCATACCACAAAATTCTAATTCATGGTTGATATTCGTGATAATGTTTAAAGAACCATTTTGTCTTTTCTCTGTTTTTTAGGAGATTTATTATCTTCTCTGTGGAATTCTCTATAGATCTGAAATTCAACGCCAAATGCATTAACATCAAAATTAATTTTTGATGTAGTGGCTTTTATATAGGAAGGATAGATAATTTCAGCATGTTCAATATTTTCTGGAATTCTACAACTATATAC
Source organism: Protea cynaroides (assembly GCA_028583415.1). Classification (NCBI taxonomy): domain Eukaryota; kingdom Viridiplantae; phylum Streptophyta; class Magnoliopsida; order Proteales; family Proteaceae; genus Protea; species Protea cynaroides. The sequence continues at coordinate 135,463,598 of CM053276.1, forward strand.
TGCATTTCTGAGATTTATAGTAAAAGCAATAGAGGACCATGAATGTCAAGATGAACTAGGAGGTGAAAAAAAATTTATTGATTTTGTAATTGATGAGGATATCACATTACTGACCCAGGGTTTCGAGTGTAACAACGGAGGCGGCATAGATTTCAGCCTTCCCCCTATCTTCTATGGTTTGGCGATGAGTTTTGAGGCTACCATTTGGCCAGGAGCAGCAACTAGCAGCAGCAGCAGCATTTTATTTATCTTGCATTTCTATTCATTTTCTGTTCGTTTGTTTCCGGAAATTGTTTGTTTCTATTTCTATTGATCAATTTCTGTTTTTGTAATTTGAATTCTGTTATTTCTTTGCTTTTTTTTTAAAGGCATGTAAAGTCCCCGCCCCCCCTCTTCACTTGTTTGCACCCCACCCCTTTATTGTTATTTTTTTTTAGTTACAAGAGTTGTAACTGCCCATAGGCAGTTCCAACCCCCCGATTTGGTTGTGTAAGCCTTTACAGGCATTTTCTTTCTGCTGTAATGGGCATGCAATATGAATTAATGAATGATACAGGCACTGCCTCTTCTTCTTGCAGTGTAAGTGTCTCTCTCTCTCAATTTCTCTTCTTCCCTAATTCTATTTCTGAATCCCTACCCCTCTTCCCCTTCTTCTACCTTCTATTTCCCCTTCCCTCTACAGTCCAGGAAAATGGCTTCTCCACATCTCTGTTTTTATTTTATTTTTTATAAGCCTATATCCCCACTGTCATACTCATACCCCTCTACAAAATCTTTTTTTAATACCTATTCTGTCCTTGAACTTTCAGTTACTAGTAAACAGTAACTTCTGTTGATGTGTATATTTATATTTTCTTTTCTTTAGTTCCTGTCATTGTTTAACAGTAAGAATTCTGTTCTTATATCAATATATGTTATGGTCATAGCTCCTAACATAGCTGGACAGCCTGCCATACATTGCTGTTTACTTCTTGTCCTATTCTGTGTACTTGTTTTTTTTATGACAGTATCTTGGTAGACATAATTCTGACCTGCTTACTTGATATGTGGACTAATTGGTTAGTACTCTTTTTCTTCTATATTGAATGTTACTGAAACAAATAAAAACTGGTTTCTTAAGCACCTGAAATATATAGCTGTCAACATTTTAAGAGTATTGAAATTTCCTGCATACATTACTTGTCAAATGCTGCCTTTTATTACTGAGTTCTATTTCAACCTAGTTGAGCATTGCTAAGTGGTATTATAATGTTAGGATTATGTTGCTCATTAATTGATAAATTCAGCTCTACTCTTTAAATGCATGTCATGTATGCTGCTGTCCCTTTGTCCTAACTAGCTAAACCTTATGTAAACTCATACCTAGTTAGTTGTAAGTGTAGGAGACTTAAACCCCTAGGCTGTCCTATATCAGTAAAAATTGATCATTGTATCTCCATCAGAAGTTGTAAGTATCTCAAGTCTCTGGGATGGGATCTGGGTGAGTTAAAACAGTTTCTTTCCTAGCTTAAGTAGTTTAAGTCCTTTAACGATATATATATATATATATATATATATATATATATACCAGAAACGAATTGAAGAACTTTATTTAGGGGTTTATAAAAAGCTTAGCCTCTCTTCAAGAATGGAAAATTGATGGAAAATTGATGGAAAAATATTTATGTATGGTAATTTGACTCTGCTTCTTTAGGCAGGTTGTAACTTGTAAGAGGAATGTGGCATGATAACTCTGGGGCGGATGGACTCTATATCTAGGTTTGTGACAAAATTCAAGGACATAGACAATTAGGTAGTCATTTGATATATATATATATATAATCTACCCAAACAGTCTGAGCCTTGAGCCCATGACCCATTGGAATTCCTAACACAAAAGAGTCAAACGAGGATTGACGAGGCAAGAGATAATTGATCTACAGTTTCTCAATGACAATGAACAAACCAAGTAGATTTCTTTTGAATGAGCTAATGGAGTTCAGAGAAAGAGCCCTGAAAAGTCTGGCATTACTCTTGTTCCACAAGCCCCACAGTACCATAAAGGAAACATTACTACCGTTGCCAAAACCAACATAATAACATGATAGCACTTTGGGAATCAAGGAAGAATTATTTTTCCTGCATACAACCTTACTACCATTGCCAATTAGATGGAGGTGACAACTCCTTAAATTTCTTTAGTTATAATCTCCAGTTCTTCACGTAACCTTGAGCCAAGGAAATTCCACCCTTGCTCGGAAGATGCAATCAGCAAATTATTTAGCAGACAGCTTGTCTAGAGAAGAAGCTATTAGTGATTATATCCAATCACATATCCTTGGGCTTCAGCCTAGCATTGGCGATAATGTTGGCGGGAGTCGGGCGGCGGCCAAGGGCGACTCATGCTTTACGTCCGAAAGTTGGAGCTGTGTGTATAATGTGTTTACTGTATTTGCTTTTATTTGTAATCAAATTACTCAGTTACTTATCCAAATGAAAAAAGAAAAAAAAACAACTTCATGACTTCATGACTTCATGTAAGGTTTAGTTGAGTTTAGTATATAATTTAGGACACATATTATGACATTGGAGCTGGGTCTTCTCGAAGTTCCACAAAGGAACACCAGTGGTACATGAACCAAAAGCACCACTAGGTCTTACGTGTCATTTTCAGAAAATAAAAGATTCATTTGTATGAAGGTGTCTTTTGTCTATGCAATGGGTGGAATATTCACATAATACGTATATTTTGTTACAGTTTTCTACAAGTAATAGCAGGTTAGTGGCTGAGCTTAATCAGATATACGATTACCAAGCTTTATCCCAACTAAATGGGGTCAGCAACATGGATTCTTGCCTGCCAATCAGCTCTGTTCGAGGTCATACATCCATTATTCGGATAACAAATTATTAAATCAACAGATTGAACACAGATCCACCCATATCAAACCATTTACAGCCCTAGGCTTAGGAACCAACTTCAGTGTTGTAGCAATGATGGCAAAGAGGGTTCAAAGCAAGTCAAATTAACAAGCCCTCTTTGCTACAGGATCTTAATTCAGTCCAATACAAAATCTGCAGAGAAAAGTAATGAAGAAAACCACTTATCTTGAAATCTAACCCTTGAAATCACTTGAAACTTGATGGGAAATACTCTTTGGAATGATTATGAAGACATATCCAAAGTTGGAGATGATCCGATCACAAATGAGAGAGATGTGATTTTTTGAAAACTACCTATCATCTGAAAACGGGACTGGTTTAGTTAGAGCTAGTCGATATGATTTTAATCTTTAATCCCACGAGCTTTCGTTGATCAAATCAGCACTTAATGGTATCGCAATTCAGTATGCAATAATAAGAACTTGAAGGAATTAACAGAAGGACAAGAAAACCATAAAACAGAATATTTCGGTTGAGTCTCACAACCTATGAGACTCAACCAGAAAAATCAGGAGCTAAACTCTCTTCTTTTTTCTGGTCTAAATCTACTGGCTCTCTTCTTCTTTATCTTATTTATAAACTTAAGAAAGATTACAAAATAAGGAAGGATTTAGTCCTCTTAAAAAAAAAATATCCTAAGATAAATTAAAAGGGAAACTTGCCTTTATAGATTTAGGAAAGTTTCCAATCTAAAAAATATCTTAAGATAAATTAAAAGGGAAACTTGCCTTTATAGATTTAGGAAAGTTTTCAAAAAAAACAACTTACAAAATATCAATCCATAACTTAACTTTAGGAAACAAAATCTAAGAATAATTTAGGAAAGAAATAACAAAAGAAGGAAAATTTCTGCTGTTGGTACTGTTCACGTGAACAGTACCATGAACACTGTTCACGTAAACAGTGTGAGTTGGTCTTTGGGTTGGTCCAATGGACCAATACCGACTGGTTCTTTGGGCTGACCCATTATCGACTTGAGCTTGGGCCTTGGGCCTTCTTGGACTGCATCAACTCCCCCCCCACTTAAAATGAACTCGTCCACGAGTTCGATAATGATGAAGAATGATTTCAGTGGGTTCGGTAAGCAACGTCTTCTGATTCTGAAATTCTGGCTGTGTTTGCAATGTTGGAAGAAAATCTATCACTTTGGGTCCACTTTCTTCAAGATATTTAGACGGTATCACAAAGTCAATATGCTCAACATCTTGAGGAAAGTCAAGTAGAATCGTGGTATTCATGGGGACTATCGTGTTCAACTCTTCATCTTCCGCAATTGTCTCCATAACACCGTGGTCTTCATCAAAACTGTGGTCACCTTTGTCAATCCCTGGAGCTTTAGCAAAGGCATCAAAATTATCCACATCTACTTTTGGGGCAATCAAAACCATACTGCTGATTATATGGATTCCATATGAATCCTCACCATCTTCCATGACATCCGTATTAGGAATAGAAGTATCATCACTTTGCGGCTCACATACCTGTGTATCTGGATTGGCCTCGATTGCAGCAACTAAAGAGTTTATCTATAATTTTTGTGAACAATCTCTAGCAAAGTGACCATATGCATTACAATGATAGCATTGTACATCTGTAGCTGCTACCATGGGAGTTTTACCTTTATCTGTTGTTGGAGTAGCATGAGATGTAGTCCCTATGGCTTTACTGTTTGGTGTAGGGTGCTTCAATTCATAAGAACTGGAGGTGGGCTTTAGTGTTGACTTCAAAAGGTCCTCGGCTTGGAAAGCTTTATCAACACAGTCGTTAAAACTAACAATATCAACCACACCCAATTTGTCTCTAATCTCAGGTCGCAACCCAAACAAAACCGAGATATCATTTGATCATCCTTGTCTCGTGAACCTGACCGTGCACATAATTGATCAAATTGGTATACATAGTCTTCCATACTCATATTACCTTGACGAAGATTGTTCAACTGGTCATGCAACCTTCTTTGGAAAGACCGAGGCAAATACTTTTCTTTCAATTGTTCCTTCATCTCCTCCCAAGTAGTGGGTTCTCTACGACTCCTCATGAGACTATATTCATAGTTACGCCACCAATCACGAGCACCCCCGACAAGTTTAGAGCGGGCCAATTGCAGCTTTCGAGGTTCAGGAAGGTTAAACCAATCGAAATAGTCATCTAGAGCATTTAGCCAGTCTTGAAAAGCTTCGGGGTCTTGCCTCCCATGAAACTCTTTGACGTCCATCCGTACCTTATGGGTTTGGTAACGGATAGGTTCATCATAGTCTTCATAGGGTGGGTTGTGGTATTCCTCTCTAGGAACTCTTTGAGGAGCCCTAAGAATACGTCTTGGCATTAGGTTGGCATTAAGGGCTTCCCTTCTAGGGGCTTCCACTCTAGCAGGCCTAGGATGATTTAGCTCCTCCAAATTACTCATTCTCCCATCCATGCTATCTAACTTGGCATCCATTTTGACCAATCGTTGGAGAACCAGATTAATAAGGTCATTGGGATTGTTGGACTGATTAGGAGAGTTAGAACTCTCCTCAGCCATGCTCTGATACCAATTGATGGCAAAGAGGGTTCAAAGCAAGTCAAATTAACAAGCCCTCTTTGCTACAGGATCTTAATTCAGTCCAATACAAAATCTGCAGAGAAAAGTAATGAAGAAAACCACTTATCTTGAAATCTAACCCTTGAAATCACTTGAAACTTGATGGGAAATACTCTTTGGAATGATTATGAAGACATATCCAAAGTTGGAGATGATCCGATCACAAATGAGAGAGATGTGATTTTTTGAAAACTACCTATCATCTGAAAACGGGACTGGTTTAGTTAGAGCTAGTCGATATGATTTTAATCTTTAATCCCACGAGCTTTCGTTGATCAAATCAGCACTTAATGGTATCGCAATTCAGTATGCAATAATAAGAACTTGAAGGAATTAACAGAAGGACAAGAAAACCATAAAACAGAATATTTCGGTTGAGTCTCACAACCTATGAAACTCAACCAGAAAAATCAGGAGCTAAACTCTCTTCTTTTTTCTGGTCTAAATCTGCTGGCTCTCTTCTTCTTTATCTTATTTATAGACTTAAGAAAGATTACAAAATAAGGAAGGATTTAGTCCTCTTAAAAAAAATATCCTAAGATAAATTAAAAGGGAAACTTGCCTTTATAGATTTAGGAAAGTTTCCAATCTAAAAAATATCCTAAGATAAATTAAAAGGGAAACTTGCCTTTATAGATTTAGGAAAGTTTCCAAAAAAACAACTTACAAAATATCAATCCATAACTTAACTTTAGGAAACAAAATCTAAGAATAATTTAGGAAAGAAATAACAAAAAAAGGAAAATTTCTGCTGTTAGTACTGTTCACGTGAACAGTACCGTGAACACTGTTCACGTGAACAGTGTGGGTTGGTCTTTGGGTTGGTCCAATGGACCAATACCGACTGGTTCTTTGGGCTGACCCATTATCGACTTGAGCTTGGGCCTTGGGCCTTCTTGGACTGCATCAAGCAAACTAGCAATGTTCTAAAAACAACCATAAAGAAAAAAGTAATTGTGGAACCCAATTACGACTTAATTCTTTTCAAGAAAATTCTTGCCTGCCAATCAGCTCTGTTCGAGGTCATACATCCATTATTCGGATAAAAAATTATTAAATCAACAGATTGAACACAGATCCACCCATATCAAACCATTTACAGCCCTAGGCTTAGGAACCAACTTCAGTGTTGTAGCAAACTAGCAATGTTCTAAAAACAACCATAAAGAAAAAAGTAATGGTGGAACCCAATTACAACTTAATTCTTTTCAAGAAAATTCAGCCTCACTGCCTGAAGAGTTTGTTTAGATTTCATCTAGGTCCAGAAAGATGTCCATAAGTAAAAATATGCACCGAATTCTAAAATATTGGCAACTGGCAACTCCTGACACTTGTGATAAAGGCAAGAAGTTCCAAAGAACCCAAAAAAAATCCCCTCCTCCCAACCCACCCAAAAAAAATGCGAACCTTTCAAATTATATGGTGACCCAATGTCTAAGCTTTCAGGAAAATTTCAAATGAACACCTAAAGACATTTCTTTCTGTTGAGACTTACAATTCAGCAAAATAAAAGAGAACCAAATCTAAGCAAGTGACAACATAAAAAGTAAGTACATGCAACAAAAGCAAAAATGTAAAGAGTAAGCTAAAAGAAAGTTCCACAAATGCCATACATGTTCTTCAGTGTGGGTGTATGTTACTTCCAAGTTCCCGCTTTCTGTAGCAACCCACACCTGAAGAAATATGAAAGAGACAATTAAGTTAATAGCTCTGATGCATGCACAACCATTAATAGCTATTCACTGAAAAGAAGACGTGCCAATATCTAATATAAAAAAATAATAATAAAAAGAACATAACAAACCTTTATTGTTTTGTCAAGTGAACATGATAATAGGAACTGTTCCCAGCAAAGAAGAGACATCACAACAGATGTATGGTCAGTCAGAGTCTGTATACAGTGTAAAGTTTCAAGGTCCCACACCTGGAAATAAGTTCAATAGTTCACACCAAGGATCAGATTAGCTTTAACATGCCCAGAAATACTAAAAATATGTAAAGATAAACAAAAACAAAAATATAAGAGAAAAACGAAAATAACAGATCAAAACAAAAATACTCGTTGATTCACTATCCAGGTTAGTCAACATGATAAGCAATATTCTAATGCAAGAGCTAAAACATTAAACATGTAATTCAAGGCAAAAGTGACTATAATTTGGAATATCACTCTGCATTAAAACATTAAATAAAAAGACTCCACACTCACACACTAGATTAATACCAAACTACAAAATTCTATAGAACATGGCAAAGCAAAAGACTCGGGGAAATTTCAAAACATTGAGTGAACTATCATTGAATAAACTATCAAACATGCAATATTTAAATCGTTTAGGCATAGAAAAGTGAATGTTACAACACCAACTTACCCTTATTGTATGGTCCATTGAGCCAGAGTACAGGCGATTAGCTCCAACAACTAAAGAAACAACAGCATGACTGTGGCCCTGAAGTGATGCAGCGGGTAGAAAGGAGTTGGTTGCAGCATCAAATTTCCATGCCAGTATACTACCATCCTGAAGAAAATAAATGAAAGAATTCATATCTGTCAGAGAGTTACAATATGGAGGGAAAACTAGATTAAGAATTTTCAGTTTCAATTTTAGACAGCAAAGGGAGTGGCCGTTGGGTGGGGTTGCAGCTCATTAGCACAACTGAAAAGCCTTCATCCATTTCCCAACAACTTGAAGCTCATCAACAAAAAGGATAAAAAACATAACTTTGTTGTTAAGGATGTAAATGGAGAGCCGAAAATTCGAATCCGCATCCATTTAGGGGAATTCGAACCCGATTACAATCAAATTCGGATGCAAATTCGGATAAGTAGAACCGAATTCGGAGGCGGAGGTGGATATCACTCCAACCGAGCGGATATAATCCGCTCCAATTGTACACCGTACGTGAGTGAGTTGTGAACCATTTTAATCAGATTAAAAAACATTAAATGCACCTTCAGTTACCCTGTTTATAGTATTGATTTTAGATTAAAAAATTAATAAATCCACCGCTTCATTACTGTGTTTTTAGGGTTTTGATGGCCAATTATTTAAGGCACATACTTTTTATGGAGAGAAAAATCATAGGCTTCTTTGTTTCTCTAGTTTCTTCTTTCTTTTTCTCGTTCTTTCTTCCTCATTCTTCTTCGTTACTTCTTCCTTCTTCTACTTCTTCTGCTTCGTCTCTTCTTCCTTCTTCATTTAAAACAAAAGATCGTCCGCTTAACAGATTTTTTTCCATCTTCTCCAAGGAGCAGGATTACCGTGAATGGAATTTTCTCATTGGAGTATCTTCGTGAATGGATTTCTTCGAGAAGAATGTTCGACGGGGACGATAGAATCAAGCCAAAGGAATGATCGCACTTGCAGGCAGCAGCAGCTACGGTTTGGCTAAGAGTGAAAGATGGGTGAAAGAATCAGAAGCACAATCCTCCTAAATGGTGGGTAGATTAGGTTTTTCGATTTCTTAAAAACGTAGAACAGCTGAAGAGTAGCAGCCCATCGGAAACCAGCCGCATCAGTGGTTTCGTGTTGTTTCCTTCTAGCAAGTGTTATTATTATTATTATTATTATTATTATTATTATTATTATTATTATTATTTATCATTTTTCTTCGTTTTTGTTTCTATCTCATTTCCGGGCGCTGCTTCTTCATTTCTGGCAGCTGCTTCTTCATTTTTACAAACAAAATACCCAGATAGTGAAGAAGAAACATTTCAAATCGGATTCAGATTAAGATGGCTATGAACAGAACAAGATTGAGTTGTAGTCATGGTTCCAAGTAGTGGATGGAATGAGGAATCAAATCAGCGTCTTTTTTTTTTTATCGATTTTTGTATCGCCTGAACCTTAGCAAATTTATCAGAAGCAAGTATAATCAACGATCAATGGTCTCCGGATTCGAATCGGATTTTAACCGGATGTCCGGTTAAAATTCGAACTCCAATTTGGATTTGATTTTTTACAGCCGGAGCCAGATCAGATTCGGATGGAGTGATTCAAATTCAGATAGTAACCTATTCGTACCGAATTCGATCCATTTACATCCTTATTTGTTGTGCCCAAGGAATTACCTGGTTTCCAGCAAAAAGCATCTCATTGCCCACAACGAGGGAAAAAACTTGTCCAACTGGTCCACTAAGACTAAGTTCAGAGGAAGTTTGGGTGTTCCACGCCTGCAATATCACCATTACAAGCCATCAATTAAGTAAAAAGCAAGGTATCCCTCAACTCAAGCTACTTTAAGCTAACAGTAATAGTTGAAAGAATATATATCCAAATTTCTCTCCAAACTTCACAAAGATGGGGGAAATCCCCTCATGAAACCCAACTCACCTTGACAACGTTTGGAGTTCCAACAAAAAGCCACGGCCCTTCACTCATCATACATCCAATTTCACCTCCCAAATTGAACACACCAGCACACTGAAATGACTTGCGATGTCACCTAAATGAGCTTCATATATAGAGAAAAGAGACGGGCTAATCCATAAACTAAGAACAGATAGAGCTAGAATTAAAAGATTATAAGCACCTGCCCAGTCTGACAGTCCCAAAGCCTTACAGATTGATCTTTGCTCCCAGAGAAAAGCTTATCAGAACCAGACGGAAGAGCAATCCCGCTAATAACCTGTTCAACAAGTTTCACTAGATTACTGCAACAATTAACTACATAATACAAGAAAGAGAGTTTCCATACTCAGAAACCAATAAAAAAATATAAAAGACAAGGCAAAAACAAAATATGATCAAGAAAAGTACTTTCTGGTGTCCTTCAAGCCGCGTCAATAATGTGAAACAGTCGCTAAGGAACCAAGAATGCAGATATCTGCACCTGTCTCCGTAAGTACAGTTTCCCTCGAGCCAATAATGGCAGATCTTGTCTTGAGTTCTGCGAGGAACCCTAGCCAATCCGGCACCATGATTCCGGCCCCAAGTGTTGGAAGCCAACTGGAGGTTAGGATCAGGTCTCCGTGACATGGAAGAAGAACCACTGAAACTCCGATCAGGATCAGGTCTCCGTGGCATGGAAGAAGAACCACTGAAACTCCGGTCATTAGCCAGCCCGTGAGGCCGCTTCGAAGCGAACCCATTGATACTGGGCGGTGGTGGCAATTCTCTGTGAAGGTAGGGGCAGGGATTCCTGTTACACTTCCCAGCCAGCCAGTGGAAACAGACTTTCTGGGACCTATCGTGTGCAGTCCCCAAACGATTAAACACACGCTTATTTCCATCCCTTGCGGCAGAGTCATCCATAACTACCAAAAATAGAAAACAAATAAAGAAAAAACCTAACTTCAGGATCAAAAACACCAACGAAGTGGAAGACCCTTGTCCGGGCTAGAAAAGCAAACACCACTAGAAAAGAAATCCCCTCAATCAAAACTTGATATCTGCTCCTTCAGTCCTACAATAGAAAACAAAAGAAGATCTCCACCGCCTACAGTCCAAAAACAGGTAGACGAAGGACAAGTCCTAAAACCCCTCCTAAAACCCTTTAAAAGACGCAGAACAGAGACTGATACCAACAAGCCGTCCCGGAACTCTAAAGAGGGACAACAACAAACAGGCATCTTCCAATGACCATAAAACAATGAAGCAGTATTTATAGATCCGATCATCACGCAAGGCACTGAGAACTTTCTTCAACTACCCTTTTGATCGATAAATAATGCCTCTAGAGAAAGTCGAAATTGCAAGACACGGCCTGACATGAAGAGTAGCAAACCTGGATTAATCTAAAACCACAATAATCCCCGCTTAGCGACGTGGGTTTCTGATTCTTCAGATTATCAATTCCTCCGATAAATTTCTTTTATTCTCTCACATAAGCCGACGAATGCGATGACATTTGAAGGGGTTCAAGAAGCAAAGACCTAATCAGTTGCAGAGCTTTCTGCTTTTCCCTCTTCGGCGGATTCTCTTCTCAACTATGGGTCTATTTCTTTCCCCACGAAGGAGGTGCGGAAAAACTTCAACGTATGTGTATATATATAGGGTAGCCTCAGTGCGTAATATTTACGACGTACCACTGTCTCTCGCTCTTCGCTCAGTCACCCAAAGATGGTTTGGAATTTGCCGTAGAAATTAGACGATTAGAATTGGAGGAAGGTGCAGAGTCACTGCTGCCACCGATATAATGCGGTTTTTAGACAGGGAAATCCATACTCAAAATCCAGGCCGTGGATTCTTCCGACGGGAACACACCCCAGTGACCCCCGCATATCTTCAAAATGGACGGCCCTGATTTCCTCTCGCCGCCAACCTCAATACATTACTTTTTTTTTTTTTTTTTTTTGGGTGTAATAGCTAGGCCCAGGGGAAGTTGAAGTGGGGTGAGGGAAGTTTATTTGATTTGTTTTTGATGAGTACATCAATACATAGGTACACACATTAGATAAATTTCAACCATTGGATCACATATGATTAAAAAAACTGGATAACAAAAGAGGATCTTTTTCCAAAATGTGTTTTATTCCAGCTTGAAACAGGCAGTCGCTTAAGATAAACCACGGTTCCAAATGAAGCGGCCAAACAAAAAAGAATAACTATCACGTGACAAAACAATGAAGAGGGCATGACCGATAACAAGAATGCACCCCCCAAAAAAATGAACGGTAATGAGATTGCACAGTCTAGCGGTGCAAGTTTGGTAGTCAGCATTGACCCACCTTGAGCCCAAATAAAGTTTGGGTTGAGATACCTTAACATTGAAGGCAGGTCGGGGCTAGAAATTTCTGACACTGAGTCAAGACCAGGCCATGCTAAAGTCGAAGCCTTAAACCTGGCCCCCCTTTTTTTTTCACCTTCCTCTTCCCTCTCTTTACTCTTTCTTCTTCTTAGAATCTGCTATTGAAACTTTGAAACCTGAAGTTTCAGGCTAGTTGGATTACAAATGAATTTCCTATGAACTCGGCTATTAATTTTCTGCTTAAGTCTTGAACCATGCTCGTTATTCCTTATCATTTACTGTTGATTGGCATCGAGCAATCCACAATGACATGTACATTTGAAAGGCTACCAAGTCTAGTTTCTTATACTAGAGATTCAGCTCATTTATAAGTCATTTGATCTTTTGAGAGGGGAGGAGTTACTTGCCGGTGTGCTCTAAACCTGTTATTCTATCTTCATTAAGTTGAATGGTACTTGAAACCATGGTTATTTCATATCAGTATCCGACCGATCAGACCAATCTGATCATTTTTTAAAACTTTGCTTGGAATAGGAATAGGTAGAACCATTATTTCTTAGACTGGTCACAAAGAAAGTAACTTCAAGCCTTAAAAAAAGGGAAAAGAATTATTACCATTGCTCAACATGATTGGGTGAAGTACTTAAATGTCTTTCCACATTTAATAATAAGAACTTAAAATTTTTAACAACATTTAATAATGATACTTTTGAGATGTAATTTATATTTTACTTTTCAAATCCAAAGGACTTGGAAGCAAAGTTAAAGTGTGAGATAATAACTAAATATAGATAGATTTGGAGTTAATTAAAATATATGATATAATTATTACAAAAAAAGTTTTAATTTAAAATTTTCACTTCTCTTTCCTTTAATTTCCATTGCAACGAATCAGACCCAAAAGGCAATCCAAAAGGAAAAGATTCCATGCTTGGCGGTGCCTCGGTGGCAACCAAACACAACCTTGAATGATAATGTTTTGTTTGTCTCTAAAGGGTAATGCATAGAGCTCTCTGTGTGTGTTTTCAGGCACCTTGGTGTTCAACCAGTGTGATCAGTTGGTTTGTTGGGAAGGCTTACTCAAAGCAAGCCCATTACTGATCTGAATTGTTATACATCAAGCAGAACCTTCAAAAGTTGGATGGCTCAGGTTTACACAGGTTAGTTTAAATCTCTAAAGCCTAAAAAGATTCATAAGTCCTTCAAGCATCTTAATCCGTGCAGGGTTCCAGATCAGATCAAGGATTGCCACCCCCCCCCCCAACACTAGAAACATGGTTTTGGTAGCTTACACAAGTCTGTTGTATTTCAAGATGCAAAGAAGCCAATTATGGTCAAGAATATTCTCCAGTTCATCTTTCTTGACCATCACAAGTCGCACTCTCTTTGTGGAAAGGCCTACATACACCATCTTTGTAGCCAACTGATTGGTTCATTCAATTGCATTCTGCTTTCACAATATCTCAGCATATTGAAATACTAATCAGTTTTAAGTGCATCACCACAGCCTATTCATGACTGTAATTCCAAGACTAAGAAACAAGTGTACAAAGGAAATTTCATAAATTCAAAAAAAAAGGGTGCACAAAGGAAAATTATTTATGAAAGATCAGATAAAATATCTTCTTTTCAGTATTTGTTACAGATTATCCATATTGTTGGGACAGAGAGTCTACACAAAAGAATCATAAGAAATTGCAGGGTAAACAAGATTTACAGCAACCAAAGCTATATCATCATTTTTGGACTGCAAGAGATCCAGCTGAGGTTTCACTATAAGTCCATAACAAGAAAGGCTTCCAGGTAAAAATGGGCTGTTCTTCGATGTTTTGATTACCAGAGACCAATTTAGCTTTACTTCAGGAACAGGTCACACTGTTGTTGGACCAAACAAGGAGCAAATTCAGGACTAATGCCTGGTTTCTCATTTTAATAGAGCTTTGTCAGAGTGGCGCTCTTGATGTGCGAAACAAATGTCAGAAACAGGCAAATGCCACTACAAGTAGCGCGTTTGTTCTTACCGTCCCATAGAGAAAGAGTTATGGATATGTTACTGACACATTAGGCCAATCTCACAAATAAGAGAACCAAGAAATTTGTGTGCCAGATATTGAGATCAGTGTTGCAAGTAAATTACAAAGAACAGAAACAAGAGACCAAGAAGATGCAGAAAAAGAATGTATTGGATCAGAATATAAGACTAAATACAAGGACTCAAATAGAAAGTGTACTCTCTAATAGGATATAAGGCATCAGGGCCGGTCCAGGACATTTGGGCATTTAAGAGATCAAATCCTCCAGAGTAGCGAAGTCATGAATCAGGAGAAAATCTCATGTTTTTTCAGAAGGGAAATAAGCTGGTATTGTTTGCTGAGGCTTTTTTACTCAACTAGCAAGCTTAAAGGCGTCTATGAAGAGGCCATAGGTGAAACCCATCTTAAAATTGTTCAGAAGTGCAAGGGGAAAAGTTACCTTTGGCCTGCTGTAATAGAACCTAGTCACATACTCTGTAAGTAGAACACACACCACAGCAGCAATTACATCATTCACTCCTAAAGCCCCAAATGAGAGAGAAATGGTCTGTGCAACATAAAATCCACCAAGTAAGGAGATCCCACCAAACAATGCCCTTCGAGATGGGCTTCTAAAATAGTTCCTTGACAGCTCAGGCACAGACCGAATTATATCAACTAGCCTCCGTGGTTCCTGGTTATCTTGTACCGCTCGGATACTAAGGTACCCAAGGGAGGATCTCTTACTGATTGCTCTGCACCTTCCAGGTGAGACTGATATTTTTGGAGTTAGCATGAGGTTCATGAGGCTTGAAGAAGTTAAACTCATGGTGCATGCCATCAAAGCTTCTTTGTGAGACACGAAGCTGCTCTGGAGACAATCACACAGAAATTTTTTTAACTTCCAGCAGTACAGACAGATCCAAAAGCAAGCAGTCAATTATATGTTTTCATACGTTTGACCTTGATTTGCAATAGGAGATGTTTGATTTATCAGTTTCAGTCATATGTATTGCTTCTGATAATCAACCCTAAATGTCCTGAACCTTTCATTTTCTTGACATTGCTATCAGATATAATTTTAGGGCTTCTGAACATCTGAGAGATGTTATAACGGGGCTATCATCGTTGTGGATCAATGAGGCAGGCTAAATTAATTCATCAGTTACATAATTTACGTATGGATACATGATCTACGGAACTCTACTTTATATGAGAACATAACAGAGATAATGGGGAGAGGAAGTGGGGAAGCATAGTTGTCAAGGCGACAAGGCGACCTTAGGCGTTTGAGGCAATCCTAGGCACCTAGGTGACCAAGGCGTTCCCCGTTTTTTTTTTTTTTTTTCCTAAAATATCAATGTTATATTAATGTTTATACATATGCAATATGCTACATAAAAAATCAACATTTAAGGCATAACCTAATTAATATGAGAAAACCAACAAATAATTGATAAATTATAGAACATAAAAGAAGCATATTTATTAAAAAAAAAAAAAAAAAAAAAAAAGCACAAATCAATAAACTAAGAAGTTAGAACATAATAGCATACAAGTAAGAAATAAGAGGGCAAGAGCAAAACTATAATGTACTTTTGGACTGGTTTTTAGTATAAGGGTAAAAAAAAATTTTCACCTTTTCTGTTAAGGAACTTAACAGTGTGTGCCGATAATAGGAGAAGGTTGAATTGCACGTAAGCGAAAAGCTTAAGGGAGGTTTGTGAAAATTTTCATTTAATTATTAATTTACCTACGCATTGGCAGCAAGACAACCGCCCAAGCCCTTAGGGCTTCCAAAGGCGACCGCTTAGGGCAGTCGCCTTTTGAACATGCACAAATCGATGAATCGTCTAGCCCATATCTAACCTCACGGACGTCTAGGCAATGCCTTGACAAATATGTGGGGAAGACAAGAAACTATAACATCTTCAAGGAGAGAGAGAAAGAGAGAGAGAGAGAGAGAGATGCTCACCTTATGTCTTTTGAACTTTCGGGAATTCAGCGGGTGTTCTTCCTAGAAAAAGGGGAAAAAAATGAACACTCAGCAATAGAGCTACAAACTTCGAAGTAGAAGCGTTGAGCAAAGAAACATCCTCTCAAAGCAATTAGAAGTTAAATTCCGAACACTAGAAACCCTACAGCCAATACTTCTGTAGTTGGAGATAACCTGATGTAGTGGAGAAGTAGAAATCGACACCTTCCCAAGAAGTAGGAACTAGGAACCCTATAGCTAATTCTTGGTTTCTCGCTCTTCCATGGTGGGGCGATGGTTTTAGGTATCAGAATTTTTTTTTTCTTGGGGTGCTCTAGATCAACGCCACAACTGCATGAGCGCACAAGGGGGGAGCTGCTACAATCATAGTTAGTAAGTTTGGTTAAGACAAAAATTCGGATAGGGATACGTATGGGTATTAACGAAGACAGGCTTCAATAAGGAACCAATAATCCGGTTAAAAAAAGGGCTTTAATACGATAGCCTGTTCAAAATTCTAAGACAAAAAAATATGGGCATATATTCACTATGCAGTATACAACTATTATTCAACGAATGGTAAAATACCATAAAATCCTTCCAATCCATCAAATCCTACACAAAATCATCATCCCATCACAAAAAAAAAAATTAAAATAAAATAAAATATCATCGATCCTATGGCTCAGTATTCAGTACAAGAACATTCTAAGACAGATTACACTACAATCACTCATAGGAACACCAACACATCATCCCAAAAGAAGCCAAAAGTAAAAAAACTAGCAAAACACCTCTTAAAAAAATTCAAGACAAGGAGAGGCCGATGATGAAACCAATTCAGTATAACTGCAGCACAATCAACCACACAAAGAACCGAGTGGAAAGTATAGTAAGTGTTATTCTGTAAATGGTCCAAGAATGCTCTATTTTGAGCAAAACGCAACAGGGCAAACATAGTATAGGAATAGTCCAAGTTTATTACGATGGTAAGTATCAAAAAAAAAAAAAAAAAAAAACTACGATGGTCACTAAAACAAATATAACAATAAAATGATGAAAATTTGATTGAAGGTTGAAGTACTCTAACTAGTAATTTGAGTTTAATGTAGTTTCATAAGGGTTTCAATTTCTGAGAAAAAAGGGAAAAGAGGAGGAGCGTGACAGTTCCCGACATACCCGAGATCGAGTGCAGTGGCGAGCCGGCGAGGGCAGGAGCAACTGGAAAGTGAAAGAGAGAGGGATGGATAGAGACAGAGAAAGAAGGACCAGATGAGTGGCCGCTGGGGTTTCAACGGCTGACGGCGGAATCGGCAGGGGCGCAGGCCGCAAATTTGGAGAGGTGAGTTGGGAAAGAACAAAAAAGAAACGGATTAGGTTCGAAGAAAAACAAAGAAGAAATAAGCATGAAAATGAAAAATAAACTGTTTTTACTTTTAAACGTATTGTTAACGTTTAATACGTCTTAGCCGTCCTATCCGCGT
Source organism: Protea cynaroides (assembly GCA_028583415.1). Lineage (NCBI taxonomy): Eukaryota > Viridiplantae > Streptophyta > Magnoliopsida > Proteales > Proteaceae > Protea > Protea cynaroides. Next base: position 135,481,265 of record CM053276.1, read on the forward strand.
ATTATACGTTCAATCTCTGATATTTACCGGAATTATACGTAAACATAGTTTAATACGATTGAAAAATACGGTACACATTTTATATGCATATAAAACGTGTTATTACTAACTATGGCCAGAACATTGGAATAGGGGTGAGAATCGACTCGTACAGCTGACCTTGTATGATCCCATCCCACTACAATGCGATCCTTTCCAGAGATTGAATCCATGTCTTATCAGCAATAATCAATATATTTGAGAACGAATATTTGATTTAGGTTTTTGGATTCCTCAGCATATGACCGATATGGATCGATACAATTGATACATATCTGATTCCATATCAATTTTTAAAGTGACCGGTCCGATGCTATAAACTTACACCACATGTGGGCTACGCTCTTATGATAAATGTGTCTCCTCTTAAACTCTTGAAAGTAACTAAATTATAATTTCTGAAGATATTAAACTATTGCAACTTTATTTATGTGCTGTTTTACTATAACATATTTTTAGTACCTTTCCGGTAAAATGTTTTTTTTTTTTTTTTTTTTTTTTTTTGTAAAATATTGTCATTTCATAGGTAAATGGGCATTTTTTAAGAATGAAGGTTTTTTTATATTATAAAAAAGGGGAGGGGTTTTGTGGAGGAACAGTTTTTCAAAAATGAGTTTTGTGGATGGTTAAATAATAAGAAAATATAATAAAAGAACTTTAGATATATGGAGGGTAATTTTCTCTTATCAAAATATTTGTTTTTATCTTTATATAAAGAATTTATAGGAATAAGATAATAAATAACCATCAAAAGAATGTTGCGGTGTTCTAAATATAAGGATAATGTGTTATTATTGCATTCATATTAGCAAAACGTGGAACTACAAAGTTAGTTTCTAAGGTATGAACTATTTAACAAGGGATGTAGTGTGGGATGTATCTGAACATCAAAGGTATAGATTTTATAAATTTATTTTTCTTTCAATGATAAGACTTTGCTGATGACAATGCCGAAGGTGGAATTGTTACTAGCATCGATTTTTTTTTATTCATTTATTTTAATACAAATTCTTACTGACCTTTAGCAAAAAAAAAACAAAGATAATGTGTTATTCTAACAATTATATACACATGAGTTTCCCCTTATTACTATCATCTCACTTCTCCCTTGTTTTCCAAGAGAGAGAGAGAGAGAGAGAGAGAGAGAAAACATTATAAATGGTGAAAACTCATACAAATATCATAAAGAGATTCCAATAGAGGTGTACAGATGAGTTTCATTTTTTTAGGCTTCATTTAATCGTAAGAAAAATTAATTGAAGTGAAGGATAGTAAAATTGGATCTAAAAATAGATATACATATAAGTTTTATAATCATATGATTGACCTGATTAACATTCTTATAGTTTTTTTTTTTACTTTACAATTAAACAGGGTGATACAGTATTTATACTAAGAAAAAGAAACCCAGTCTAATTTATTCATAAAAAATAAAAATCAAAATCAAATCAAATCAAATCCTCCCACTCATACGTTTTTTACACCATTTCTATAATCATAAGTGGTCAATTGATTCTTGAATAATTTTTTGAATAAATAAATAATTTAAGATATACAGTGCAAAGAATACATAGATTTTTACTCCGGTGAGGTTAAAAGCAAAAGAATAATTAAAAAAGCATATTTAACCACTGCAAGGGAGGGATCTTTCCGAAAATAATTGGAATGGAAACTCTCAAGGTTTCACGGTGACCTATTTCTAAGATTTGGATTTTCTACAATCTCATCTGGGTCATTGAAAATGAATCTACATGTGCCTCCGAAGAATTCCAATGATCCAGATATGGTTCTAGAAACTGTACAACTACAAACGATCCAAACCCCTGAATCTATAAGTGTCTAAGCAAGACTCTGAACTCCAACAAAGTCTTCAAAATAAATACAATCCCAACGTTCCTCTTGGAATTTTATTTTTAATATTTCTAAACAACTATTCCTTTCATAACTACATTAGTCATGGAATTTTATTTTTAATATTTCTAAACAACTATTCCTTTCATAACTATATTAGTCAACTAGGTTTTTTTTTTTTTTTTGTCCTTTTCTTGCAGTTGTTAAACAACATTTGCCATCAATATTTTATGACAAGATAAGGTGTATGGTCATTTTCCCCTCCCCTATTTATATTGAGAATAGTTCACTTGTTTGTACTTGTATGATGTATCCTTATTAGGTTTCTATCATCATTCATATTCAGTGAATCCCACACTCAAGAGGCGGGTTCCACACCACTTCAATGGTGATATGATTCCATTAAGAGCCCATTTGATAAAACTTTTGCTTATGGATATTAGATTCTAGTTCAAATTTGGATTATACTCCAGACTACTCCAGGATTATTTTGGAATAGAAACTTGTTTGATATCGCAATTCTGAAATGGATTACAGAGCATATTTGGATTAAAAATATATTCGATAACACACTATCACCCCAATTGAAGTCTAGAAAAACAGTCATGATAATGGTGGGGGGTGGTCGTGGTGGTGGGTAATGGCAATGGTGGTGGGTGGTGGATGGTGGGTTGCAGCGGTTGGTAGTGGTGGGTGGTGGCAATGGTAGGTGATGGCGGTGGTGGTGGTGGTCGTGGTGCTAGAGGCGGGTGTAGTGGTGGGGGTGGTAGTAGTGGCGGTGGTGGTGGAAGTGGGTGGTGGGTGATGGCGGCGGCAGTCGTGGTGGTGGTGGTGGTCAAGTGAGAGTCATGTGAGAGTCGACTCTTTTTTTTTCTTCAAAAAGTTGATCCAACAGTTTGAACAAGTATTTATGACTCCAAAATTTTGGATTTTGGAGCCATTCTGAATATTATTCATTCTGTGGGAGTTGAAATCCAATCGGACTTATCAAACACGCTTCTACTCTAAAATAGCTCATTGGAAGCCATAATCCATAGAATCCAGAAGCAAAAATTTTATTAGACATGCCTAACAGTACATGTATTTAGAGGTCATATAGACTCTTCTATATTTTTCATTTTGAAGTACCGAATTTCTTTCCTTTGGTAGGTGTTGACACATGTTAGATTCTTTATGTGGTAATCCATATATATATATATATATATATATATACTCGACCATTCGATCAAGGAAGTGTTTTACAAGTTTAGTACTGACCACCAATCAATGGCTCCAAAAGGATGTCAAAATTGAAAATTGAAATTGAACCAACTTAATTCAGTTCGGGTCAAATTGAAATTGAACCTTATTTTATAGTAATTGTATTGCATTTTTAGAGTATGGTGAAAAATCAAAACCAAATCAAACCAATTAATAAGCTCAAACAAAACTGGACCAATCGGACTAAAACCCAACCAATCCGACAATGGACCGGTAAGAGTCCATTAATCCAACATTTTATTAAAGAAAAAAAGACATTTATCTCTCCTGTAACTTACCTTAATGATAGTTGAACACCCAAGTTCCAGGAAAAAACAAATACCTCCCAAAAAATATTATTAAAATACAAATAGACCCACGCCGTTAAAAATATTTCATTAGATGCTAACGGTGGGAGTCCAATATTTCCTTAATGACCAAATTAACTCTTTACAATGGTGACTGACTTACAATAAAAATAAAAAAAGAACAAATGAGACGATGGTGGTGGGCTTTCTCTCTTCACAAAAAAGAAAGAAAGAAAAAAAAAAACCGCAAGAGCTCTGCCTGCAACTCTCCGGCGAGTCCGTCTTTTTCTACCTCGTCTTCACCAACTAGCTCGAAACCAAATTTCATTTTTCCAACTGAGCTTTGCAACTCCCACCTCAGGGGCACCGCCTGCAACTCCCGCCTCAGGGCATCGCCTGCAATTCCCGCCTCAGAGCTCTGCCTGCAACTCCTACCTCAAAGCTACAACCCATGATGTCATTCCAGTTGAAGAAAATTATGTTAACGAGGTTATGCAACTCACCTCTTCTTCCACGCAAAACGCAGCTGCCTGCGCGCAAGCCATCGTCGTCAAAAAGTACTAGATCGTACTAGTGAGGGAGTTGTGAGATCAATGTCGCTGATAGAAGGGAGAGTTGAAATTTCCCAGGGGATAATTCATGTGAGAAGATTCTATCGCAGATTCAAGCACAGAAGCTTCTCACAATGTCCGATATCCCATGGAATGTTTCCATTCAGTGAATTACCTTCAGTTTCGAGCTTATACAAGCTATGGCAATCGATGAAATCAATAATTTTTCCTTTGAATTTGTAGAAGCTCGCAGAGAAAATCTGTAAATTGGGTGCACTCCATATGTTATCAGGCAACTCTGTTCCAAATGGATTTCCATAAATGTTGAGAAGTTCCAATTTTGTTGCATCCCCAAGATCTCTTGGGATTTTACCACTGAAATTGTTCATGCTTAGATCCATGTAAGGGTAATAGACCAAAACCAGGAGGAATTGCACCTGAGTCTGTTATCTTCGATGCGAAGCCTCCACAGAGAAGTACAATTTGCGAGAGATGGAGGGACTTCAGAATCGAACCTGTTGCAAAAGAGTATGAGTCGAACGAGTTGGTTTTCGAGGCATAAACTCGGTGGGATCGGACCAGTTAACCAGTTGGAAGAAACGTCGAGCTTCTGCAACTTTGCATTTGATCCAAGCTTTGGTGGGAGATTCCCAGTGAGGGAATTGTTCCAAAGGAGTAACGATTTGAGCTTTGGTAGCTCACCGATTTCGTTCGGGATTTTGCCGGTCAACTTGTTGTCCATTAAACTCAACACACTCAGCTCCTTCAATGTAGAAAAACCTTCCATCTATAGATGATTATCTGATAAATCAGGGGTTTTCAGAGCTCCCAATTTGGAAAAACTGACTGGAATTCCACCACTAAACCTGTTCTTGAAGAGTAACAGAGTTTCTAGCAGTGTCAAATTCCCAAACTCAGATGGTAGATAACCTAACCAAATTTGCACCAGAAATGTCCAAGTATTTGAGATTCGATAAAAGAGCGAACCCCACCAAAACTCCACCAGAGAACTCGTTGTAACCGATCTCTAAGTGCTCAAGCCGAGTAAAGAAGCACAACTAGGATGGAATCGATCCCTCTAAAAGATTTCCAGCTAAATGTAGATACTTCAACCTCTGCAAACCATCACAACTCGTCGGAATACCACCTCGGAAGAAGCTCCCACCGAGGTTGAGTTCTTCGAGAAACCGAAGTTTAACAATTTCCTATGGCAACGAACCATTAAACTGTTGCTGAAAGCTTTAAAAACAGTTAAAAATCTAAGCTTAGAGATTCGAAGAGGGCAGGATCTAGTACTTTTTTACGACGATGATCAGCATCAATCGGTGTCAGCAGCAACGGCAGCTCTGGCCAACACTGGTGGAAAAGAATGGTGGGAGCTCATGTTGTCTTTTTCCCTTACTACTCAAAGGTAGAGTTGTTCATAAAAAATATTACTTTAATATTATTAAAAATTGGGGCAGCTTGTCTTTTTCTAAAATTTGAATATTCAATTGTCATTAAGGTGAATTGTAGGGGAGGTAATTGTTTTTTCGTTAAAAGAAAAAACAAATAATCTGAATCCAAAATTGAAAAAACAAATTAAGGATGACAGAGAGGTTAGGTGGTTAATGATAAATTGCATTCCATTTGTCTTTTCTTCCAAACATTTGACTCAATACCAGGACTTTTAAGTACCCATAATTGTGCTGGCATACTGCTGTAATGTTCTTCCATCTATACTTAGTTGTCCTTTCGTATTATTTGGATTAGAATCTAAATTTGGAAGTCTTGTCAAATTTTAACTTTGATTTTTAACACGACGCACACGAAAGATTTTCATACACAACCTAATTATTATGTATAGGCATAACCTAATTTGATATGCTTACATTTCAAGTTTCAACATGAAAATATTCGGTCATATAGTAAAATATAAAGCTTTGAATGCCTAAAAGAAAAAAAAAAATAAAACATTTTGAGAAAAAAATGGTTGAAAACGCATTGATGATGAAATGAAAGTACTATAAAATGTAAAAGAAAAAAAAAAGAAAAAAGAAAAAAAAAAAGATGTGTATGATTGAATTTGGATAAGAAAACTGACATATTAACAGCTTAGATTATGCCTATATCTATTCATTAATTGAAAATTTTCTCTTCTCAGTTTTTATATAGGTTTTGTTTATTTATTTATTTATTTTTAATGTAAAATATTACATGATATATTGTATATGTTATTTTTTTTTAATATTTATTTCCATGAGAGAAAAGAAAGAGAAGTTTTCTTTTCTTCCTCCATAAAAATTACTATATTTTTTTATCTTCGAAAAATAAACCTAATTTTTTTTAATATATAAAATTTTATGTCAAAACAATTAAATCTATAATGTAATTGAACAGACCAAACAAGAAGATCTTGGAAATGGATCATTCAAAGAATTTGGTTGCCTAAATTATTATTATCATTATTTTATGTATTTTTATATATATATTTTTTTGTTTGTATAAGAGAGTATGTGTTTTTGTTGAATTCAAATCGTCTCATCCCAGGGGTTCGGGAGTAGACTCAGTTCCCACTAGTGGATGCCTGACATATGAATGTCTGCTGGATCCGAACTGTGTTATAAGTTGACATCCCTTGTCGACTCATCTTACTGGCTTGGATGGAGGGCTCGGATCCAATCGATGTCCACGTGTCGAGCATCGGCTAATGGGAGTCAAATATCCTCCTAAACCCTTAGGACAAAATGATTTGGATTTGTTTTTATCAGCACTCTCCATCTACCCTAACCCCACGTCTTGATCGATTAAAGGTAAGTGACACTAATGTTTTCATTCAAATAGGTTATTAGTTGTGTTAAATCAATTATGATAATAGATTCTGAGTAATAAATAATGACCGTTTGATACCATTAAACATAATACATTATATAATGAGAAATATGTTATAATGATAAACAACTAATAACCTATTTGTAGATTATGTATTATATCTATTTATTTTAATTATAAATATACATTATAAATCATGCCAAACAATCACAAATTTCATTATATAATACATTATATAATACAAACCAAAGAAAACCTTAATTCATTAGCACCCATTGCAATTGAGGATGAACGAAAAAGATTAGGATGAAGTTTTGCAAATTCCTGAAAAATTTTCCTCGCCTTAACAAAAATAACAATATGATCATCCAACTTGGAATGAAATTGTAAATTATTTCTATCTTTCCAAATTGCCCACATGACAAAAGAAGCTAGAGACCAAAATTTTCAAGCTTTGACCGTGGATTTTCCAAACAGAGGATCCCATTGTTGAATCCATTGGTAAAACTTCATTTGAATGGTATCCGGAACTTTATAATTCAATGATGGACCAAACCGAACAGCCTATGCAAAAAGAATGAAACAGGACAATAAACTAAATTGTTTCAAGAGGAGCTCCACATCTCTTACAACTCCCATTGACGAGAATCTGTCGATGAATTAGACCCTCACTTGAAGCCAATCCATAAACACAAGCCTGCCAAAGGAAAGTTTTAATTTTCAAAAAATACACCCATTGTTTGTCTTATGTTTTAAAATATATTTTTAAGAGTTATAATAATTCATATTTTTAATTTTACCCATAGGAAACAAACAATTTATATTTAAGTTATAACATAGTTTATCATTTTTATCTTCAAATACCCACCTCCATGGCTGGTGTACCCATTGAAATCCAATCGTTGAACTTACCGGAATCAAGCCAATAAATTTGTTGGATTCTGATGACACTCTTTCTTAATTTTTAATTTCTCCAAGGCCAGTGTAACCATTGAAATCTGACTAGTGATCTTGCTAGATTCCAACGACACTCTTTCTTGATTTTTTTCGTCACCCATGCTTATTTATCTCTTGTGATTGAGCAATTTATCGTTCAGCCTCATGATTTTTGTCTTTCTCATCTTCAAACATCGTTCTCCATGACCGGTGTACCCATCAGATTTTGACCCATGAATTTGCCGGAATCTGGCCAATGAACTTGTCGGATTCCAACAACACACTTTCTTTATTTTTCATCGCTCATGTTTATTTTCTTACTCTCTTTTTTTTAATCTCTTGTGATCAAACAAGTTCATATGGGATGAAAAATCAAGAAAAAATGTTGTCGGAATCCGGCAAGTTCATTGGCCGGATTCCAACAAGTTCACCGATCAGAATTTGGTGGGTACACTGGTCATGGAGGATGGTGCTTGAATAGGAAGGATAAAAGTCATGAGGCCTATCAATAAATTGCTGCTCAATCACAAGAGGAAAAAAAGAGAATAAGAAAATAAGCATAGGAGATGAAAAATCAAGAAAGTGTGTAGTTAGAATCTAGAAAGTTCATTGGTTGAATTCTAGTAGGTTCACAATCAGATTTTGGCGGGTACAATGGCCATGGAGGATTAAAATTGTCGTTGGAATCTAGCAAATTTATTAGTCGGATTCTAATAGGTTCACTGATAGGATTCTGATGGGTACACCGGCCATGAAAGAGGACGCTGGAAAATGAGAAGGATAAACTACGTTAAAACTAAAGATGAGTTGCTTGTAGTTTGCGAGCGAAATTGAAAATATGAATTATTATAACTCGTGTGACTAAAATAGGTTTCCTAAACATTAGATATCATAGATAGTTTTCACAAATAATGAATACCTCTAATGTAATTTACCTTTATTTATTTATTAATTTTTGAAATCTTCCACTAATTTATTTTATAAGAATGAAGACATGAATGGCAGTCAACCTCTAGTGTATCAAGACGGGGCTTAGACAAGAGTCAGGGCCAACGAACATTACACAATTTTGTAATTTAGGATAACGCCATATGGAGCGGCTATGCTTTGTTTATTTATTTTTACTCCCAAAGTATTTTTTTTATGCTTATCTACGTGTTAATGTGAAGCTACTGTCATTAGAACAGTGTTGCTAATTGTCATCAACGAAGGCTTCCTTAATCTCCAACTGGAATCGAATAGCCTTAGAATTTTCAAAACATTGTAAACCCTTCTTTTTTTTGCGAGTTTCTTATTCCGTCGATTAGAGATGTTATTCTCCATTTAACTTCAAACTTTCTTTTTTTTCCAAAGGATGCCAACTTAGTGGCTCACACCTTGTCTCAAAAAACTAAATCATTTTCAGGGATGATTTTATGATCAAATTCCACTCTTTGACTCTTTATTTTATGTAAGAAAGATGCCTGGCTAGGCTAGGCTAGGCTAGGCTACAACCCGATCCGATCATCAACTGATTATCAATAGATGGAAGTTTTACCCAAAAAAAGAAAATTAAATAAATACACTTTTAATTTGGGTGAAAACATACTTAAACTTTAAAACACCTAAAGCTGAGACCATGTGGATGACGTGGACATTTGCATCCAAGGGTTTGGTGCTTGTTTAATGTCCCTACACGACATGATTAAGACCCTAACTAACAAAGGCATGCAAGGACAGGGCTTCAAGTATCCTAATTGCTGAATGCTGTCGATTTATCATATGGAGAACCATTTCTTTATTCTTTGTGCCGCTCGTTAAACAGTGGGGCCAGGCAATGGTAAGCCGGCAACGTGGATTATAAAATTAGAACTGCTTTGTCCTTTCGATGCGCCACCACCGCAATCTCATCACAATTTTTTTATTATTATTATTATATTTTTTTCATAAATAATCCTCAAAGGGTCTTGAGTTCATGATGTCTCTGATGTTACATGACCACAATTTGGTCCGTAGGTCAAGCACACGGGTCCTTCGTAACCCTTCGTGCTCGACATCACTGATCCAAATGTCCCATTTTCTTATAAAAAAGTAAAAAAAAAAAATGTCCCATTTAAAAATTATTCATTTCTTTTATAATCTAGTTTGGAGACGGTTATTTTTCAAAATATCTGACTTTTGAATGAAAACCATCTAAATTACAAACTCAATATTATAAATATTTGAGTAAATTATAAAGAATAAATTTCAATCACCATCCAAAATAGTTTTGGAACATCACCTATCATCTACAATTTTCAAAAAACATCATCTACCATCAAAACATTTATCACCGTTAATCAATAGATCCATTCCGTTAAACATATACCGTTAGTTCCTGATGTCATCTAAAATCAATTTTAAAATGGACAATAATATTCTATTCTTCTCTCAAATTCTTTTAAAAACAGTAAAAAACCCTCTTGTTCTGAAAGTGTTCTTCGCCAACGATGATATCAAGCTTCATGCTCTTTCTGCATCTTTTCATCTTCGTTGATGCCTATGCCATTCTCGAATCTGTGCATCAAACCTCATCATCGAAAATTTTGTGGAGAGCCAAACGATGAAAATAATAGGATTTCGGACACCTGAAATTTCTAACAGATCTGAAGCATTGATCACTAAGAAAAACTTAATCCCCTGGATTATACAATTTGGTATGAAGGTTCTCCCTTGGATCCATCAGAATTCGAAACAAAAGTGTTGGCATTAGCCGAATAACTGATACCAATTGGTTCTTTCAAGTTAATCGATGCCTCTTAGATGATTTAAAGAATAAGGGAATATTATCCTCCTCAAACTCCATTAGGAATCTGCAGTTGCAAAAACCACTCATTTCTAAAACTTATAATATTATCCTCCTCAAACCAGGGAAGATGAGAGAAGAGTTAGAAATCAAGAGCAAAAAAGGAAGGGTTTCAGAGATTTTTTCGAATCGCTATAAAGGTAAGAGTTGTTTGCTTTTCTCCATGACTTCCTTCTTCAGCACGGAATCACTATTCTCTTGGCTAGTCCTATTGCTAAATCTACTGTAAGTTAAGCATCACTGATGCCTTTGGCCTGAAAATTTCGATCTTCCCCCTTTTATTAGGTTAGCGCCGACTACATCACTCTGAATTTTTTCCTTTGTTTCGTCTTCTTGAACTTGGTCCGATTGTCCTTCATTTTCCTAACCATCGTCTTTGATCTCCATATGGTTCTTCTCCACAAGCTCACTGAACAACAACGAACCCATCTTCGACAACCCTTATTTTTCTCGATTGTTGCAGAGGACCTAGTACTTTTTAGGCATTTTTTTTGATAAAATTTTTCAGGCATTGATTTGTGCATTTTAGAGATACAATAAATTTGTTAATTTCGTTATGATGGAAAAAAAATAAAAGGGTAAAAATGTCTAACAGTGATTTCAGTATCTTTCGTCAGTTACTTGGGTGTAATTGATGTTTTTTTAAAGTTGTGGGTGGTAGGTGATGTTTCAAAACCATTATGGGTGGTAGCTGAAATTTGTCCAACTATAAATACCTCTCTTCTAATTTGTTTTTAAATTAGGTACATTTTAAAATTTTCAAACAAATCCAAAGATATCCTATTAAATCAAAAAAAAAAAAAAAAAATCTAAAAAAAATCCAATCTATCAGTGAGTTTCTTTTAATTGACTATAAAAGTTAAAAGTTATAATTTTAATATCTAAAATACTATTCCACATAAGTTAAATGACCATTTTACTTCATTTAAATATCTCATTTACAAAAAACTTACTCTCATAAGTTAATGAAAATTCACTAACAGAGTGGATTTTTTTTGAAATTTATTTTGATTTAAAAATATGCCTTTGAAATTGTTTGTAAGATTTAAAGAATAAGGGAATATTATCCTCCTCAAACTCCATTAGGAATCTGCAGTTGTAAAAACCACTCATTTCTAAAACCTAGAATATTATCCTCCTCAAACCAGGGAAGATGATAGAAGAGTTAGAAATCAAGAGCAAAAAAAGAAGGGTTTCAGAGATTTTTTCGAATCGCTCTAAAGGTAAGAGTTGTTTGCTTTTCTCCATGGCTTCCTTCTTCAGTACGGAATCGTTGTTCTCTTGACTAGTCCTGCTGCTAAATCTGCTGCAAGTTCAGCATCACTGATGCCTTTGGCCTGAAAATCTCAATCTTCGCCCTTTTATTAGGTTAGCGCCGACTACATCGCTCTGAATTTTTTTCTTTGTTTCGTCTTCTTGAACTTGGTTCGGTTGTCCTTCATTTTCCTAACCATCGTCTTTGATCTTCAGATGATTCTTCTCCACAAGCTCACTGAACAACAACGAACCCATCTTCGACAACCCTTGTTTTTCTCGATTGTTGCAGATAACCTAGGACTTTTCAAGCTTTTTTTTTTGGTAAAATTTTTCAAGCATTGATTTATGCATTTCAGAGATACAATAAATTTATTAATTTCGTTATGATGGAAAAAAAATAAAAGGGTAAAAATGTCTAATAGTGATTTCAGTCTCTTTCGTCAGTTACTTAGATGTAATTGATGTTTTTTGAAAGTTATGGGTGGTAGGTGATGTTTCAAAACTATTATGGGTGGTAGCTGAAATTTGTCCAATTATAAATACCTCTCTTCTAGTTTGCTTTTAAATTAGGTACATTTTAAAATTTTCAAACAATTTCAAAGATATCCTATTAAATAAAATAAAAAAAAAAAACCAAAAAAAAATCCATCAGTGAGTTTCTTTTAATTGACTATAAAAGTTAAAAGTTAGAATTTTAATATCTAAAATACTATTCCACATAAGTTAAATGACCATTTTATTTCATTTAAATATCTCATTTACACAAAACTTACTCTCATAAGCTAATGAAAATTCACTAAGAGAGTGGATTTTTTTTGAAATTTATTTTGATTTAAAAATATATCTTTGAAATTGTTTGAAAGATTTGGAATGTACCTCATTTAAGAACAAACTACAAGAAATATACTTATAATTTACTCTAAAAATTTAAATTAAAATTCACAATGTGATTAAGTTTTACATGAATGCAAGAATTAAGATAATCCTTATTATTTAGGGATATGAAACAATCGAATATAGTTAAGATGTGAGAGTATTCAGACACCCTCGAATGATTACAAATGCAAATCAAATTTATATTATTAACTGTCTGTCTAATCAAACTTTTCTTTCTTCGATTGATATGATTCGAACTTATCAAAGCATCTATACGAATGCTGATTGTGGGGCCCTGCAATCCAACGGGAGGCTAATATTGGATGTCAACCGTCAAAATCGGCTAGATGGAAACCATTTCAACGGCCAGAAAACAGCCGTTTGGTCCCACAAACTGTTGGTCAATATTCATTTTCCTTGTTTTCCGTTGAGTAACGTCTCTTCGTTAAAATAAAACAATACCTAGAATAGAATATTCTAAAGTTCATAAACAAATAATTTCAAAACAACTCCTGATACAGTAAAGATTCTATATAATATATAGTTACTGAAATAATTCCACAAATTTATCTTAATTGCATTTAAGCCCCAATTGCTCGCCGTCAGCAGGGTTTTCCGCGTCTATATTCCCAACGACTTTCCTTTCTGCTTTTGAAAATTTTAATAACATAATATTAGAAGAGGGAATATATTAAAGCCTAATTAAATCCGATTTTCGCGTCCGGCGAGGGACAGAAAACAAAATTAGTGCTTGCACCCACCGGAAAACGGTGGGGGAGCCCACATAGATGGTCGCTCAAGCATTCCTGGAGCTCCAGTATACTTCTTCTACAGTGGGTTTCTCTCCTCTTCTCCTCCCATACGCTCCCCTATGAGTTTCTGCTCCTCCAGGTTAGTCTATATTCGTGTATTTCTTTCTCTCTCTCATTCTTAGTCTATATTCATGTCTTTCTTTCTCTCTCTCATTGTTCTTTGATCTTAGGAACTCAATGGAGAATGTGGGCTGGTTTGAGTTTCTGTTTCTGTGTATGTTTCTGTTATTGAGTTTTCAATCAGTTTGGAAGAGAATGTGTGTCGTTTTCCCGTGGGTTTTTTTTTTTTTTTTTTTATAAATAATTTTGTTTCCTTGCAGATAGTTAGCTGACAAGTGTTTTTTGTTTTTTGGTTGAAACTTGAAAGTGATCTAGGGTTCTGTCATCCCTTTCATCTTCTATTTGATGATCCGTGGAGACTTTTGGTATCATTTGTGTCTTTCTTGTTGAGTTTGAGGATATTTTCAATGAAATTTTATACTTTTTACCACAGTTTAAACTTTAGAAGATTTTTGCATTATTGGGGCCTGCTTCTCCGTGTTCAGCAAGTTGGCAGGAAGTTGGCCAGGGGGTCCCTTTGCCCGGAAGGAAATTTATGAACTCTTTCTTTAGAGAAACTGCCTAATTTTTATTTTGGTTTTTTTGACTTGACCTAAAAATGTGTATTGGAAGACGGAATTTTGGGATAGCAGTTCTTTTCTCTGACTGTGGGAACACAATTTTCTTTGTTTGAAATTTCAACACCAGGTGATGAAGCACGGAAAGAAGAATCCTAAAGCTCTGTCAAAATTATGATCTTCGATTATTCGAAGTTCTAATTCTAAAATTATCTTGTCCGCATACACTGTAAGCATCGTTCTCGAGCTTCATCCACTACCTCTGAGACACTTTCTCTAAATATTTTCGACCTGTACACATGTTATTATTGTGGTGTGAAGTGTGTTATCCGCACGAGCGTTCTTAATTTTGACCTAAAAGAGTTCCAGGAATAGGAAGACAATTCTTTGATCACAGAGGTAGGTGGCTGCGAATTTTATCATAGAGAGAGTTCTGTGATATTCTTATGGCTGTTGCCCAGAGCTACAGCATCAGTACAACAGAGGCACAACCCTTCAACTGTTACAAAGTTTTGAGTCTGTCTCAGACTATCTTAGATTCAAGCCAGATTGCGAGATTAAAAGATCGATATGTTTTGGGAGAGCAATTGGGTTGGGGGCAGTTTGGTGTCATCCGTATATGCTCAGATAAATTCACTGGAGAGGTGTTTGCATGCAAATCCATTGCTAAGGAAAGATTGGTCACGCCAGAGGATGTCCAGAGTGTGAAGCTTGAGATTGAAATAATGACTAGGTTATCCGGGCATCCAAATGTTGTGGATCTTAAGGCAGTTTATGAGGAAGACAATTATGTGCATTTAGTGATGGAGCTTTGTGCGGGTGGGGAGCTTTTCCACCTCTTGGAGAAACATGGGAGGTTCTCTGAGTCTGAGGCTCAGGTTATTTTCGTTCATCTTATGCAAGTGGTTATGTATTGTCACGACAAGGGTGTTGTTCATAGAGATTTAAAGCCAGAAAACATTCTGTTGGCCACAAAGGACTCAACCTCGCCAATTAAATTGGCGGATTTTGGTCTTGCAACCTATATCAAGCAAGGTATTATCTTTGGATTTCTTTTGTTTGTTTGGTTATCTCAAACATTTTAAATGTTCTGGTGAATTGTTTTAGTCATTGCGGTCCTATCCCTCAACAGGCCAGAGTTTGTATGGGACTGTGGGGAGTCCATTTTATATAGCTCCAGAAGTACTGGCAGGGGGCTACAATCAGGCTGCTGATGTCTGGAGTGCCGGGGTTATCCTTTACATCCTCCTCAGTGGTATGCCACCGTTTTGGGGAAAGACCAAATCAAGGATCTTTGATGCTGTTAGGGCAGCTGATTTACGATTCCCATCTAATCCTTGGGATCGCATATCCGCATCTGCCAAGGATTTAATCACTGGAATGCTCTGTAAAGATCCTGCTAAGAGGCTTACTGCAGCAGAGGTTCTTGGTAGGTTGACTGTCTCATTGGTTATTTTACTTATTTTTCACCTTGTCACTGTTTATTAAGGTGACATATTTCTCATCGTCAGAGATATTGCGAATGCCAGGTTTTGATTATTTACTTTGAAGTTTAAGGGGTTTGGTTGCTTATAGGTGAAACTTGGTTTGCATGCTATTAATTGTCCGTTTGTTTCAACGTGAATTCTTTTTATATGGATGTGTTAAAAACGATAGAAAATTGCATAAGGATTAAGACCAGAGAATATTTTACTGAAATGCAGTGAATTTTCCAACTTTCTTTTTGAGTTTCAGGATGCATTTTCCTATCATACGGTTGGATTATTTCCTACGCTCAACTAAGTCCCAAATATACCTCCGGATCATGTCCAACCAAAAAAAAGAAGCAAATTACATAAAATATAAACTAAAATTTCTAAACAGTAATAAATTTTCAAGTGAATGTTTTATAGTGGAACAAATGGAGCCTGAAGGAAATTTCTTCTTATGTTTCGTGACTTTCTTCATGATGTGGTTTATTGTTGACTCGTTCTTCTGCCATGAGCAGTGAGCACTTCTGTTAGGAAATATTTAAATATAAATATCAGAGTGTTGATGGAAAACTTGTTCTTACCCTTATTTAACCTCCAGGCACTTTTCCTTATCCTTGATTTTATCATTGCCCTCCCCCTTTCTCCATTTTGAACAATGAAGACTGTTACCTTTACTTAATTATTACTGGTTATATTTTTATATCTTCAATCAGTTATTTTAGGTTTGGCTAGCAATAGTTTAAGTGATCCACCGATTTTGTCATGGTCATTCCTACTCAGTTTGAGAATTGAAAATAAAGAGAAAAGGAAGAGGAGAGAGAATTCTGTAACTATGGGAGTCACAATTGTGGACTGCCCAATACATTCAATATTTTTAGACACAGGATACAACCCAAATGGGCAATAATAAAAGAGTAAACATCCTAAAAGGAAAGTGGGTAAGAAGGTAAGAACCTAGAAGGAAAGAAGGGAGAGAACCAAAAAAAAAAAAAAGGAAGGAGGGGGGAGGATCAGATCTCCCCATCATAACATATCATAACAAGAATCATGGAACAAATATTGTCAGAAAGGATGCAATCAGCCATTCCTCATTTTGGATTAAATGTTTTGACCATTGCATTGTTTGCAATTGAGTGATGAAGCACCTCAGAAAATTTATGTGCTGGTGGTGCTGCCTTAGCTGGCTGAGATTTTTTTATGATATTTAAATTTTTGGTGATGTTATGATACATCCCATGATACTCCCACAACCCTAGGGAAGGCTCTAGTCTTTAACATGTTCCACCTATAGCAAAAAGAAACCAACTGAGCACCAAGAACTTATTTATAACCACAGATTTCTCAATTGTTAAATTCCACTTGTTCAAGATATTGGGTGTGGCTTTGGCTAGTCTGAAATCTGCACATTGTTTGAGGAGCTCTTCAATGTTTTTCTTTTTGCCAAGGTATGTTTTGAGTGTTGGTTATACCTTTTGCAGATCATGTGTGGATAAAAGATTGTGAGCATGTGGCTGAAGAACCATATGAATGTGATGGCCTTGGTTGTGGGCAATTGGACTTAGGTGGCAGCTCATTCTCTACCCCATGTGTGGCAAGGAATCAGGACTTCAGCTTTAGCTCTGGTTCATCTCTGCCTGGTGATGGCCAACCTGGCATTTCTCCAGTGTTCACATGCAAATCATCATTCTCTTCTTTCTTGCCTGAATCTGGCACACCATGCCCTGTGTCTGGTGGTTTTTCTTTCTGCAGTTGTTGTGAATCAGATAGCATGGAGTTCTCTTCCCCTGTTCAGTCCATGCCAAGCTTTGCCTTCTTTAGCCCAAGTCCTGCGGTAGAGCAAAGGAATAACCAATCGCGTTTCACAGCCAATGTATCAGGAGTCGATGTGGTTCAGAGAGGTATTTGAATTTCTTACCTTGTAATATTCCATTGCTTGTAAGATGAAACTCTGTTAATAACTATCCTGCGGGGTTGTGCAGGGGGAAGCTTGGGGAAACTATTCATGTTGGATTCTTCTGCTTGCATGGGGCATGAGATGGGAAAAAGTGGGGATCACAAGGCAGTTGAGATTCGAAGGGGAGTAGGGACATCCACCTCTCGGGTGTTGGGGATTCACAATAGGAGGAACCACACAATTGGGCTTGGGGAACGTGCACAGCTTGATCTCATGGTGTCTGAGTCAGTAATTCGGTGGGCATCATGTACACATATCCCAAGTGCACCATCACTTAGGTCCTCCCTCGTTTGTTGATTAGTGAGTGAGTGAGTGAGGGAGAGGTCTCCCTTATCACTTATTTGAGCTTACTTCCTAACGTGTGTTACCTTGTAGAAGAGATGAGCTGCATTCTGGCACAAGTAACAGCCAGTTTCAGCAAGGCTTGTTTGAGGTGGTGTGATTGAGTTCTGATATGAAGAGAAATTGTTAGCTGTTGCTGCTTGTGCAGTGATGGGGTTGTGTGCCACGTGTACCAATTTAATTGGCGCTTACATGTTCCCAAGTTCTAACGTTCAAAATATGGATTGAAAATTAATGTCTTAGATCTATCTTGGGAAAGTATAGAGGCCGTGACAATTTTTGGCTGACTGCAAATTACGAATACATACTTTCTTTTTACATGAAACACGAATTCATACATTGGAAAATTCAACACTATCAAGAGGGTGTAGTAGGTGTATAATAATAAGCTTTGCAGTGTATCAAAGGAATTAATGAATGAAAATGAATGAATGAATGGTCATGATGTAAATAAAAGTTAAAAAATTTATATAAAAATAAAATAAAATATCAAGGTTAAATTATATTTCTAATTGAAATATGGGAAAAAGATCCCATACTGCCCTGTGAGGATTCTTTCCTATGGCCTCTCTCTCTTAATTTACATTTTCTTTCCTCCCTGATCTTGTGAACCTCTGCTGCAAGTAGCTTTTACAAGTTGGTCCATTTGTATTGAGTAGGATGTGAACGTGAATCGCTGCTACTTTGACACCTTGATAAGGTCTCCAATTACAATGATCTCTCAATGTAAGAAATGTATCTGTACTACTAAATTCTATGCATAGAAATCTGAGATGGCCGTTACTGGCTCTTGGGTATCTCAAACTCAGGGAGGAGAGGATGTGGATTCAAATTCTATAGTAACATTATAGATCACCCCAGGCCCAGGGGTTAGAAAAAAACCGTTATCTGGCTCTTGGGTATCCAAATTCTATAGTAACATTATAGATCACCCCAGGCCCAGGGGTTAGAAAAAAATCGTTACCTAGCTCTTGGGTATCCCAAACTCAGGGAGGAGAGGATGTGGATCCAAATTCTATAGTAACATTATAGATCACCCCAAGCCCAGGGGTTAGAAAAAAATATAATATTTTGCGTCTGCCGGGAGTCGAACCCGGGTCTATTGCTTGGAAGGCAATTATCCTAACCGTTGGACTACAAACGCGGATACATTATCATACCTTAGTTTCCACTAATAGAGGTTTTCATATGTTCTATTTTAACACCGTATCGACCTAGAATGGGCTTACACGTCAGCCCCAGCCCTCAATCGTTCCAATCCCATGAGGCCGATCCGATCCCTTGAACGCGACGCTGCAAGTATTGCAGCATGGAAAACCATGAGCATGAGCTGAGCCCAAATCCTGCAACCATATTAAAATTCTCACCCAAGAAACAGCCACCACTATCTGTTTTTTCAGTTTATCCCGTCCAACAAAAAAGCGAAGGATCCATCCTATAATAACCTTTATCTTCTTCTAACTAAGACCCCCAAGAACCGGAAAGTTCCACTACCACAACTACACCAGTTGGACCAGCAATCATTAAACTGTGGAGTTCAGACATTGAGAGCCTGCAAACTTGGCATCTCCAGATATCCCAATTTCGAATACAATGCCAAAGGTAGAGCAGGGACTGGAACCGGGGGGGACTAAGAATGTCTCTTTTGACCTGTAAACCCTGTATATTCCACCATTAACAAGTGAAACGGAAAGATTCTTGGGGTTGCTACTGCCACCATTTCTAAAGAATATATATATCTTGTACCAGAGCTCTTCCAAAGGGACTATCGACTGAGAAACTAGAAAGGTTGATTACTTCTCAGTAAAGTGCATATTCATGTAGGCACCCTCTGATGGAAAGGGAAATAAAGCAAAGGCAACTAAAATCAAATCAATATTAAAGTAGAAACTATTGTAATCATCACTCATTACTGGAAGAAAATTTTTGAACATAGACATATAAATTAATCATTGTTTTAACATTATTTTTGTATTATACTGGTTTCTCTTTCCTCATCATCCAAACATAGCCAAAGGCTCTCTCTTCCTTAAAATCTGAACTGGGACACAGAGATAGGTGGGGTAATATTGTCCTTTCGGAAAATGGAGCAGGGTATTCGTGCGGGATAGAAGGTGGGTGTCGGCAAACCATCCGGATCAGATACCATGTCCCAGAAATTCCTGTTCCTAAGTTTTATTACATTTTGCAATTAAATTCCTTTGTTTTTTTCTTTTTCTTTTAGAATTCCTTTTTTTTTTAAGAATTTAAATAAATATTCCATTTTAAAAAGTATAGTTATCATATACAGTAAGAGTTTGATAGTTACCCTTTTTTTTTTTTTCTTTTTTTTTTTTTGGTGCAAGAGTTTGACAGTTACACAACCATAATTACAAAACCTTTCATTTTCTTTTTTAAACCGATTTTACTGCGCTTCCCTTCCTATTTAATTCTATCAGACGGAGCATTGGTGGATTCCAGAAGGAAAAAAAAATTTCATGGGCTGTTCCCGTTACAGGTTGAGCTTGAATTCAAGGCCAAATTCCGGTTCTGTTGAGAGAATTTGAATAGCTCTTCCACTGCTGGTGGAGACCATGTTGATGTCATATGAATCGAATGGACCGATTAGAAGAGGAAGAGGGGAGAGGTTAGATAGTAAAGGGAAGTGCAAGTTGGTTGGCGTGGCAGTTGTGGATCCCATTGATGATGTTTTCATGAATTCCTTCCCTGGTCTGCTTACTGTATGTCTTGCTAACTAGAATCCCCATGTATGTTAAATGTTGGTAATACCCCCAGCTATTCTTGGATTCAAATCTAAACACAGGTGACAAAAAACTGATTAACCCTAATTATCAACCACTTCCATCCCCTCTATTATATTATATTACAAGTACAGAAGCCACGTATACATACCGCAATTCACTTACCGAAGATCATACCCCTACTTGTTTGGAGCTCTAAAATAGACGCTCAGTTTCAAAAAATCTACCTTTGCAAAATTGGCAAGGGAAAAAAAAACAGATTCGCCAAGGAAGAAATTGCCTCTCTCATAGCTGACAAAAGCGAAGATTTCACTATCAATTTCAAGACGTTGGAGCATATTCTTGAATTGCTGCTGCTAGCTTGTTCCTCTCTTCCTCTGTTTTTGTCTTTATTAGGCCATGAAAGAAATGCCATAGTGAAATGCACAAAAATGGCTACTCAAAATGCTTGTCATTGTAGGAGGGGAGGGCCAAAAGAAACCATCATTAATTCACCGGTCCTCCAATAATATATATCAAACCCATTTGTTGTACATCCCAATCAAACCCATTTGTTGTACATCCCAATAAAAAAAATGCGAAAATTGGACACAAATTTTGGGTAAAAAATAGTATAAAAAAAACTTTAAATCACCACCTGGACAACAAAACTAATATTGCAAATATTCAATTTGAAGATGCCTTACCAAAGTGTGGAATATTTCAACAATAGAGTTCTTCTGGAGGTTTGTTTTTATGCCTGGATATAATAAAGCATTGAGCAATAGTGAAGATTTGTGAAATACTCTTGCAATATCTCAAGATCTGCATTACTTTTTCATCCTTACTCACTACTGCTGCAAGTAGTTTCTTATCCAGTCTAAATCCTGAAAGATTTGTGAAATACTCTAAAAATAACTGTCCAGAACAGTGAAGAGGTATCCTGGAAAATTCAAGATAAGCCTGGTCTCACATTGACTAATTCAGATGGTCATGTTATGTAATGTGTACATATGAAATGAATTCAGATATTTATGTGTTTCATTCAAGATTTCCATCATTTACATTATATTTCCAATTTTCTATAACTTCGACAATGGTTCAATGAATTTCCATTAGCTTGAAAAAGTATGCGATGGGTTATGTCCACTTCATGGGGAAGAAAGTTCACACAGAAACAAATGTTTTAAATCCTTGGCTTTGTCTGAGAAATCAAGAAACCAAAGAACTTACGTAATCTCAAAAATTAAGTGTCGAGAGAAAGCCCACCTACGTTTGATAGAAATTACTCTATCACCAAGATAAGAGGATGAGATGCATTGGTATCAAAATGAGGTTGACCAATCCCATATATTCGAAATACATTAGCTAGCATATCCAGGAAAAACAATATCTAGCATAATAATAAAAATGTAAAATCATTAAGATGCTCTCACGTAATCTAGTTAATGCAGTACACAGTTTTATACAAGCAACTCATGTACTGGGCCTATTGGCTCCATTGTGATTCTGATTAAAGAAACAATGAAAATTGACTGTTTTGATGCTCAGGAGATATAAAAATTGTAAATCTTAGTAGTCAACTGATAGCCAGCGTTCAACTAATCATCTACCTACTGCTGGCTAATTATTGAATGAGATCACCCTTCACATACAGTTGATGACTGTGAATAATAAACGACATCAATTTTATGGCCTGTTCGTTTATACAATCAAATTCTTTTGGAATAATAAAATGGAGTTACAAGCAAAGATAAATGCCGTCATTCTTATGTACATGCTAAAAATAAAAGCATAAAAAATTATGTGTAATGAAATATCAGCTTTAAAGAACTTTCAATTAACAACAAAAGGAAAAGTTTCCTAGTCTCACCACCATCTGCATCATCTGTAGTTTCATGGTTCAATGGAACTGAATTTTGGTAATCTGAAAGAATGTGGAAAAATTGATGTTCAGCATTCATACAAAAAAACCCCATATAAACCATGTCCAGTAAAAGTATACAAAGAAAAGCACCTTGATTTCCTAGTCAAGCTTAACTATTCATAATCATGCAAATGTGCTTCAATGCAATTCTCAATTTCTAAACTCCCTCAGTAATTTTCTATTATTTTACCTTATTTATTATTTAAAAATAATATTATTTCAAATTCAATTCGTTATACACTTATATGGGCATGTTGCAAATGGGCATCTTGGAGGTATTGAATGTAGTTTCCTAAAACCATTTTGATACTTGTCCAAGTCCACAGAATTAATACATACCAAACAGGACTGTAGACTGATTGTTGAATTGTACAATAGAGTTCCATGAATTTGTAAAGCTTGAAGTTGAACCTGCTAAACCAAATACACTTTTCTCATGTAGTGGTTTTATTTCATCACTCTTTGCTTCAAAAACTGACTTCTTCTCAGAAATATGTGAAACTATAGATACATTTTCTGCTTTTGCAGCATTTGCTTTAAGCCTATCAACAACATCGTGGAACTTCTCCTGTAATGAGAGAGTGATACAAAAAAATATAAGAATGATACAAAATGGAAATCACTGAATGAAATCAAACTTGGGATCACAACTCACAAGCATTTGGGAAGAAGTTCAATAGCACTAAGTATTAGAAAGAATTCCATTAAACAACAAACATCTTTATATGACTTTTAGTTACATTTTAATAAATCTACTAAATTATAACTCCATTCATTTACAACTAAAAAAAATGCTTTACATCATGTAACTAAATAAGATAGAAAACTACCCAAGTAACAGAACCGAGAGAGAGAGAGAGAGAGAGAGAGAGAGAGAGAGAGAGAGAGAGAGAGAGAGAGAGAGAGAGAGAGAGAGAGAGAAAACAAAACCAGGATTTAGGACTCTCTCTCCTAGTTACAATCCAACTAGGTAGAAAGGCCTAGTCAACAAAACCAACTCCTAGTCTACTTAAGACACAACCGGTAATGGGCCTTTATAATTAGGCCCACTACAAACATAATAAAAATAAAGCCAAAGGTAATGGGTCAACTAATCAAGCCCATTACTTATAATTAAAAAAGGGGGGAATGGGCCTAAGTTAAGTTGGCCCACTCCCTTACAATAAATAACCCTTATATCTTAACACCCCCCTCAAGCTAGAGCACGAGGGAATGTAAGAGCTTTAGCTTGAAACGATGTAACAACGTCAACAACAGCAACAAAGAGAGTTCAGCTTGAAACAATGTATCAACAGAAGCAGCAACAACAACAGTAGTAGTAAAGCAGCACAGTATAGGTTATTGTGAACCAAGCAGCAACAACAGCACAAGCTTCACCTTGAACCAATGTAACAACGGAAGCAGCAGCAATAGTAGTAAAGCAGCACAGTATAGGTAAATTGTAAACCAAGCAGCAGCACAACACAGTATAGGTCACACTCTGAACCAATTAGCAATAGCAGCACTGTATAGGTTACTGTGAACTAAGTATCAATGGATATCATCTCGAAGGATGAACAACACAAGAAATCCCATAAGCAAAAGCAACCGCAAATAAGATCAAAGAACTACTCACACTTCCATTGGTGATCAAAACTCTTGAAGCTACGCTTGAAAGATAGCCATTGTGTTGAATTCTAATACTGTTTTCAAATCTGTTTCTGCATAGTCCGCCCAAATTGATTTCAGAGATTAATACTATTTTTTATAGCTGATATGTGATACTGCTATTGGTTGCTTCAAGAGGGTTGTGACTTGCTTTTCAGCTCTTAAATTCAGCTTGAATGGATCCCTTTTGATCAAGTTCTGTTATCTGAAATCAGAACTGGTCTCCGCTGGCTTCTCTTTTATCGTGGTTTGGCGAAGAAGGTAGGTTTATTTGCTTAAGGGTCTGTTTGTTTTGTCTCTTATTATATTATTTCATCTTTGCTAAGGGTCTGTTTGTTTAGCCCCTTATTTCATCTTGTTTACTGAATTTCCCTTTCTATGGGTATGTTTGCCTTTCTGATGTCCCAAATAATTCTACATACCTCATAACTTTAGATCCAACCGTCGGATCGACTTCAAGTAATAGAAAATCAGAGATATATTTAGATGGGTAGATCACAACCTCGACAAAATCAGACCAGTACTTCAGAGAATAGGAAACAAAGGCAGAAGCAACAGCGGTAGCAACGGTGACTGCATACCATGAAGAACTTTAGACAACTCTCAAAATGACAACCCACTCTGATATATAATTAAATAAGATAGAAAACTACCCAAGTAACAGAACTGAGAGAGAGAAGAAAAGAGGGAGAGTGTGTGTTTACTCCTCTCCCTACTGCTGTATCAAAGCAAGAGAAAGCAAAACTAGGACTTAGGACATTCTCCTAGTTACAATCCAACTAGGTAGAAAGACCTAGTCAACAAGACCAACTTCTAGTCTACTTATAATGGGCCTTTATAATTAGGCCCACTATAAACATAATAAAAATAAAGCCAAAGGTAATGGGCCTGCTAGTCGGGCCCATTACTTATATTATTTATATAACTAAAAAGGGGGGAATGGGCCTAAGTTAAGTGGGCCCACTCCCTTACAATAAATAATCCTTATATTTTAACAAATCGTATGTAGCACCTAGCAAGAAGCTCATTCCGGTGGGTTAATTTTCCATTATTGCATTTAAACTTAAAGTTCAATACTACAAACCTAAAATAATAAGAAGAAGCAACAGGGAAAGCAACATTATAGAGGTGAGGGTGCTATTATTCCCAAGATTTAAAAACTCGGATCTTGGAGGCGTCTCGGCCCCTGGGAAAACTGAGATCTCGGCAGATCTCGCCGAGACAGTGCAAAAAAAAAAGATGAGTAATTTGGTAAATAGAATGCTATTTTTAGATAATTTGATGATATTTCATTTTAAAATAAAGAGACGTAAGCATTTGATTTCCCGCTGTCCATAGATTATGAATTAATGGTAAGGCCCACAGAGAGCTGTCGTACAGAAAGTCCATGTCCCAGCGCAACTTCTCATCTAATTTGATTTCATCCGTTGGATTTTGTTTCTCTGGGGATTTTCGAAAGAATCATCTGGGATACTCAATCCCCAACCATTCTGTTCCTTCACCCAAAAACCTAATCTCTTCTCTTGATAAGTGTGTGATTTCTATATTTTTATTCCCTTTGCACTATTCTTTTTAATATGTTTTATGTCTTATTGAATTAAATAGGATGAATTTTATTAATTTGACATATTTTAGAGACATTGTGAATTAATTGCTAAAAGATAAGAAAATTTCAGCATTCTTAATATTGACGTTCTGAGCTTTATGTAGGTTTTTGACGTGGAAAGAGTTCTAGAATTGAAAAGTTGTCTTCAGTAAAATTGTAGAGGATGTCTCAACCTTTTCAGGATAGTATTATGAAGAAAAATTCGAGTTCGTTTGGGTCTCCAAACATGGCCTCAAAGTCTGACACAAAAATCTGACTGAATCCGAATTGGAGCAGCCGTACGATTTGATTAAAGAATTGAACGGTGGATGAAATTTCCATAAAGAGTCTCCTAATCAAGTTAAGAAACCTATAATAGAAGATCCAAAGAAGAAAATGAGACTATGCAATTTCAGAATTCTAAATAGAGAAAGAATCCTACACAAAGAAAGAGTTATAAGTTACAAAGAGATTTGGCGAGAAGTCTCCGAGAAAACAAAATATCCTGAAATCTCAGCGAGATCTCAAGCGAGATTAGTTATCGACCTAGATCTCGTCTCGGTCTTCACCGAAAAGACTGAGAAAGCCGAGATCTCGCCGAAATCTTGGCGAGATTTTAAACCGTGATTATTCCTCATTTCCACTGTTCAGAGCTGGCACCTCATGTGGCCCATGATGCATAAGGCCTCACCATAGCTTGGCTAAGATTTTTCAGTTACCTTACATTTTAGATTCCAAGCTAATCAAGAATCTATGGTTTTAAAAGTTAGGCCTCCTTATACGTTTTGGGATTGAACTATCTAGTACCAACTAGCTCACTTTGGAATGTTGATTTAAAAAGTTGATAGTTGACACAACCAAAGTTCTTACATGGTGGTTCAACTCAAGCTTTATGCAAGATATCTTGCCCGGTTGTCCATAAATCCTATTACCGTGATACACCATTAAGACAAGTACATGAGTTTCATCAACAAACCAATATCGACTAAAACAGTATTTTTTAGAAAAGAGAAGTGTTTCAAATAAATATGTAGACATAGTCAAAGATATGTATTATATTGTAGTGACTAGTGTAAGAACCATGGGGGTCAAGGTAGTGAATTCCCAAATACATATGGGTTACATCAAGGATTAGCTTTAAGCCTTTGTTGGCATTTATCATGGATGATTTAACTAGAGACATTCAAGAGGAGGTTCCGTAGTGTATGCTTTCTACTGATGATATTGTTCTTGTGGATGAGACAAAAGTAAGAATTAACATCAACTTAGAGCTATGGAGATAAACCTTGGAATCAAAAAGTTTTAAGATAAGTAGAACGAAGACGAAGTGTATAGTGTGTAACTTTAGTCACATAAGGACGGATAATGAAGTGGTGAAAATTGATGAGGGAGACGGAGTATATAGTAATTATTTTAGGTATTTAGGCTCAATCATAAATAAAGAAGGTGATATAATGGATGATGTTTCACATAGAATTAAAATATGAATAATAAAGTGGAGAGGTGCATCTAGAGTGTTGTGTGATCAATGTATTCCTTTAAAGCTTAAAAGAAATTTAACATAGGACAGTCATTCGACCGGCTATGATATATGGTTTGGAATGTTGGGTAGTTAAGAAGTATTATATAGATAAACTCTGTATAGCTGAGATAAGGATGTTGAGATAGATGTGTGGAAAAACTAGGAAGGATAAGCTAAGGAATGATCATATTAAAGCTGATTTGGGAATAACGTCAATACATGATAAGCTACGAGAAACAAACCTAAAATGACTCCAAGCGAGGTGGTGAGGAAAGACATGCATAACTTTGTCCTTCTATCAAGTATGACCTCGAACAAAGCTGATTAGAGGGCAAGGATTCATGATTTAGTTGGGATAAAACTTTGTAAATGTATTCATATAATCATCTTTTTCATAAAAAAGGAATATGATGATATTAATGCCCTGTTATTAAATTTAAAGAAGTACGCTCTGTTATTTTATTATCTTCAGTCTATGATTTTGATGGCTGAGATGAGGGTGAGTGTATGGCTAAGCCAGTATAAAAGGCATTCCAAAATTAGTTCACGAAAAGTGGGAGTAGAAGAAACCAGAACAGAGAAGAGACACAAGAAACGTATTCACCACATTCCATCTTCTTTCTTCTTCCTTTGTGGAAACTCAGGGACTATGTTTTTCTTTGCATTTTACTTGAAACTTCCAAGATTCAGCTGTAAAAACAACCAACAGAGCATGTGTTTTTGTTTATTGTATTGACTGTTTCTACATATGAACCTTGAAAGATTCAATTAAATTATAGAGGAAAATAGAGCTGGTAAGTAATGAAGGGAAGAAGAAGCAAAGATGGAAGAGGAGCTAAAACCTTCTTCTCTTTTCTTGTTCTGGTTTCTAATAATTCCTTTCCACAATCTGATATTTTCACTTTCTTTTATATGTGGGAAATGCTTACGTCTGGGCCATACACTTGGTCCCATCTTAAACAACAAACTGATGCACTAAGAACAAATGAAATGAAATGATAGCACATAACTTAGAAATATTAGCAGTTAAATGTGCACAAGCAATACATGAAGCCTTCATATGTCATACAGAGTGTCGGAAGTGATCAAGAGTCTACCATAATTTGTGAAGCATAAGTCAAGTAGTCTTCGACACCATCTCCCCAAAGCTCATGTGGGTGATTTTGCATCTGAGATTGTACCCAACTGTTCATATAAAACAAAAAGATCATTAATACAGACATCTTGTTTTCTTTTTCTTTTGGGGAGGGGGAAGGTGCAGAGAGAAACATTTGCATTATGGAGTATGCAAGATTGAAGATTGCAACACACCAATCATTTCCATAAAATGCAGAGGAAGTAGCATGTAATAGAACCAAGAAATTGATAAGTCCTCAGTACGTACATTGAAAGGAATATTCAGAGAAAATCTAGATGATTAGAAAAATATGTACTCTATATATGTAACTTCACATACACATAGAGGCAGGACTTTTGCAAAAGTTTGCAGACTTGCAACATTCCTTCTACAATTGTCTTCCAGTTAAACCCTTAATTTTATCTTCTAACTTTCATAAGAACCGAATCCTTTTTTTAAATTTTGACCATTGTATTATTTCAAAATGATTTCTAGTCACTTCTTTTTCTTTTTTTCTTTCATAAAAAAGTGTCAAGGATAACAATGTCCACAGTTCGAGTTGTGGAATATTGCATCAAGGGTACACCAGGTCATCCGGTAAACAAGCAGAACCATGTGGGACCCAATGATACTCCAAAACCATCATTGAATTCTATGATCCATCATTTTCTATTCTGTTTTTACAAAGGAAACTAAATTCAGAAAAATGGAGAAAGTTAAGAAGAAAAACTTTATTTCCCTTTCAGTTAGGAACTTAATAGTTTATGGGTATGGCATATTGGTCAAGATCAGTGTCAAGTTTAAAATAGTATCTCTCAAGTCTCATTTAATGAACTTCAGTTTTTTAGTCATTAAAGGTTATTTTAAATATCATACATTTAAATTATATTATCCTTTCTGCAAATGCAGCCTCACAAAGAAGATTCATTGGAGTTAGGGGAATCACTCAACTTCTAAAGGTCCAGTGCTTATTGCCAGCTTGGTCCTTATTTGACAAGAAAATACCAGCATGTTTTCAGTTAACTAGTTAAATATCTATAGTTCAATACTCTAAAGAGTTGTTTGCTTCCAAACAATTTTCAATGACTATGATTTAACTTTTTCATTATTTAATGGCCAAACTAATTTTCTTGTAGAAGAAAGAGAAGTCATAAAGATTCATCATATTACCTTGAAATGAACCAAACTTAAATACACCAAGGGAATTCAAGCTGCACAATAGCTCCTTCTAGGTTCATGAAATCTGAGTATCAAGAGCTTCTTTTCCAAACAATGTACAAGTCAAGTTCCATTAATCTGAATTAGACAAACTAGTGCCATAATATCTTTCAACCAATATTAAATTATACAATGTAGTCTTCCTTGTTGTACATAAACTACTTTATTTCTTTGCTTCATCATCTAAGGTGACAAACACTTCGCGTTCTTACGAGTGTTTGACTACTGTACCATACTGCAGGGACAACTTTACACAGTGCAAGTTGGAACTCCCAACAGTGAAAAAACAAAAATTCAAACATAGCAAAGTAGCAAATAACCCTCATACATTCTATCCACACTTCAAACACTTTTGCTTCTGTTCACTCTTTCCAGTGTTGTAAATCAGCCATGCACTCCAGTATCGGGATAAGACAAGGCAGATCAGCTGATTTGGATCGGGATCAGCCTTTATCAATTCAGCTGATAAAGGCCTATGCCACTGCTCTTCCCTCCAGGATTGGCCATTATCATGCCTTATCAGCTGGATCAGATCAGGTTTGGTTGTCTCCAATCCAGTATAAAGTACTGGGTTTTGAATCTGATCTCAGCAGTGCATTCCTGACTCATTGTTCAAGCTTCCAACCATGCAATGCTCCAGGATGCACTAACATCAGTATGCTACCATAATACCATTGTTAAAATATTTTTTGCCCTCTTACAAGTAATTTCTGATAATTAATTGACCATGCGTTACTCATTTGCTTACTGCAGTATCTGGATAGTAAAAAACTTTTTAAGTAATATAGTATTTAGGAAAAATTTCACGTAAACCCTAAGAAGTATTGATAACATCATTTACCACCCACAAATTTGAAAAATCATCAACTACCACCCATAATCTTTGCACTATTAATCAAAAAGGCCCAATCCGTTAACAGAGTCCCGTTAGATGCTGATGTCAGCTCAAAGCCTCAAATGGACTTTTCATGGACAATACTGCCCTTAGAGTAAAGGTAGAAGACCATTTTGCCCTGCAACTCTACAATGATTCTGGTTCTGAGAAGAGGTTCCTCCGTTCATGGGGAAAAGCTTGCATCTGCACAATTTGAAAGGATGGAGATGAGCGCCACATCATTGAACTATAAACCCCACTTTTGATTTCAACCAACAAAGAACTTTGAGGCTCTCTCAAGTTCTCTCTATAAAAACAACGAAATCATGAAACTTAATGACACCAAAGCTTTGCTCAGTATTTCTTCGAACAAGTTCAGAGCATAGTCTAGACGACCAATTGTTGCAAAGGCAGCAACCATCAGTCACCGACATACACCCATGGCCAAGGAATCAAGTATCGACACGATACGCACCGTATCGATCAATACGTATCGGTATCGACACTAGTCGATACGATACACCTCGATTCGTCTCTCCATTTAAAAAAAAAACAGAGTATCGAGTGTATCGAGGCGTATCAAGCCGATACGCCTAGATACACTTTAAATATAGTTGTAAAAAAAAAAAACATAAAAACCAACCTGTATCAACTAGTATCGAATCTTATCGAACCGGTTCGATACTGGTAGATACACCCTTTTAGTATCGAGCAGTATCAATTCTACTCAGAACAGCATCTTTTTTCAAAAGCCGACAACCATTTCAGCTTGAATACTCTTCTGCAACTTGATTTTCTTCTAAAAAACCTTAGGGCTTTGATTCTTAGCCCTAAAACGACTGGGAAGCTTGCATCAAACTTGATTTTTGTGAAGATTAGAGCACGAAATCATCTCTTCAAGTTCCAAGGGCGGAAAACAGCAAAGGTAATGAGTTTCAACTTTATTTTTTTTCAAAATAAATCGATTTTTGTGTTGTTTCTTCTCATGAATCAATGAATAATGGTCCTATTTGATGAATGCATGCTACATACATGGATTTAAACACTGATTTGAGGTTTGATTTGAGAAATTTTTGAAGAACACAAGAAATTTTGATTTTTTTTTTCTAAAAATTAATCCTTTACTCTTCTACTATTTATATAAGATGTGTAAACCACTGATCTACCATCTTTGCTTCTCAGTTATAATTTTCGATTTTAATTTTAATTTTTTCATTTTCTGGTTTAAAAAATAGAAATATAATTTAGATAATTTTTTTTTTAATTTCCTTTTCTTCCATCCTTGTTATTTCGTTTTCTGATTTTTTTTTCTGTTTCTCTAAAACAGAATATGGCTAGGAACTTGTCTTCATCTGTTTTTTTTTTCTTTCAAAGATCTTTGTTTCAACCCATGTCTATTTTTTTGCTTTTGGTCCTGATGATTTTTGTGTTCTGGAAGTTATCTATTTATTACAGATTGTACGCTTTTATCTATGTGGATGAGGGTGTCAAAACTGTTGGTCAATGAAAAAGATAGAATTCATAAGGAGACCATCTTAAAATATAGTGTTTGAGGATATGAAAGATAGAGCAAGAACTCTTGTAATGCATTCAATGGAACTCTGCAGAAATACAATGCTTGTGATAAGACTGTTTATGTAGAAATGAAAATGGAAGACTGTATTTTTCATTTTCTCATAAGAGTCTTATTCTATCTATCTCATTTTTCTGCAGTTGGTTTTATTGAGTTTTTATTCTCAAGTGGATCAACTAGTAAACATGTTTGACATTTTATATTAACCCATGTCTAATTCTTAATGTTGTTAGTTATAGATTTATTGTGTTTTTATGCTTTAAAAATGTGTTATGTATGATCCTTATTCATTTCTGTGCGTATCCTGCCCCATAATCATGTGTATCTATAATTGAAGAAACATTTTTTTTCTCAGTGTTGCTAATTATAGTGTTTTTATGCTTTAAAATTATGTTTTGTAAGTTCCTTAATCATTTTTGTGCGTATATTGCCCTGTATCCATGCGTATCCGTAAGTATCCACCGTATCCACGATACGATACGATACGTCTCTTAATTTCACCTGACCAATACGGCACCGATACACGATATTTGATTCCTTGCCCATGGCCACCATAATTTCCTAATTTGATAATCCAGGTATAGATTTTGCGGGAACAATCAACTTCAGATTCAATTTTAGTTCCACCAAGAATCGTAATGAAGAGAATTGGATCAACGTACATTAGAATCCTGGAATCATAGCAAGAGGAGGGATTAGGGAAAAGGAGAATTTCCTCCCAAGAAGACTGAAGAAAAAACATGAAACTGATTTTTTTGATATTCATTTCTTCTTTCCTTCATAACAAGTGTCTAACATTTGTCTGTTTCTAACAAACTCTAACAGACTAACAAACTCTAATCAATTCTGTTTTTATTAACAATCCTTAGCTACAGCCCTTATAATATTGCCACCTATACCAGCAAGTGTGCCTACGTGTATACACCCAATTTACACATTTCCGTCTTCCCTATGTAGCTTGCGAAATGGCTGGCATTTTCTCTGTTTTCTGATCAGCATCCAACAAGGGAATTTGGCGGGTACCCAACCAAGACAATGAAAACCAGCCCTTTGATTCCGTCTCCATAGGGACAATCTGATTCGTAGCAGAACACCCCTCAATCTCTGCTGATGGAGAAGCAGAAGATGATGAGCTAGGTAGAATCGAGCTCTTCCCAAAAGGGTTGCATTTAGCTTCCATGACCAAAGAAGACGAAGCTCTCGCAGAAGAAAGCCCTTCAAAATCCATCAAAGGAGAAGACAAGTAAGAGCAAACCGAGCTTTGCGTGGCAATTAATCCCGATTCCCATGCAACAGAAGCAATGTGATACAACCACAGACCACAATATCGTTGTGTCGTCGACCGTGACGATTGCGATTATTGGCACTAGAGGGTCGCTTGGATCGTTTCCCTTCCGGCCTCCACCACCGACAGGATTTGCAGGATTTCCACCAATTTTTAGAAACAGTAAACAAAAAACCCTCAATCCTCTGAAACGTTAGGGCTTGGCTGAGAGTGAAAACGAAAGAGATAAAGAGTAAATGTAATTTTCATTAGAAAATCAAACTAATACTTTTACCTATTTTTAAAATTTTTCAATTTATAATATGAAGAGTAACAATGTCCATCAACATTTTAAGTGATTTTCGTCAGTTAAGTGGGTGCGGTTGATGATTTTCCAAACCTGTGGGTGGTAGATGATGTTACCAACACTTCTTGGGGTCTACGTGAAATTTAGTGGAATATTTTTCATATAAATAGTTTCCTCCGTTAGCATTTTACTACAACTTACTACTTTACTAGACATTCACTATAGGATAGTATGATTTACATAAAATTTATAAAATAATTATTGAATCACATTCGAAAACAATTTAGAATTTTGAGAATATCACTAACTGTCTAATTTACCCAATCCATTAATTCATTAGTAAATGCAAACTTATCATCACATACAATTGCTATGGTTTTTAGTTTCAAATGAAGTTCCAGGGTCATAACTTATCATCATTAATAACATGATTGATTAACAGAATTAGAGCAAGGTAGGTGAAGTGGGGAGGTGCTTTTGGAGTGTTATGTGATGGACTCAAGGGAAAATTATATAGAACTATCGTAAGACCAGTAATGTTGTATGGAACTGAATGTTGAGTGACAAAGAAACAACACATTAATAATACCAGCATAGATGAAATGTGATTGTTCAGATGTGTTAGTGGTATAACTAGACAAGTTAAAACAAGAAATGAAAAAACTGCAGGTGATCTAGGAGTGGCCCCAATAAAATATAAGTTGAAGGAATGTCGTTTAATTTAGCATGGACCTTTGCAGTGGCAGTCATCGAGAGCAGCAGTAAGGAGTTATATGATACAGTTCATATATTGAATGCTCTCGTCGGTTTAAAAATAAAACGACGTCGGATACCTCCTGGAAATTGATGCCTGTTGGTAAATTCATATCTCCAGTAGTATCCCTATATATTCCCAAAAAATTTTCTAGTTGGTAAACTATTTTTTCTTTCAGTACGTCTATCGAAAAATCAATTAGCTTCTCCCCAAAATTAATGGAATTAATCTCTCTGGCTTGTCCAGCCCAAAAAGCCACAAGAAGTGCTATAGATAAAGTTAAATCAAGCAATAAGATATAATCTGAGATTAGGAAGTCCATAGCTAGGTTCTTGTCTATGTGTTCTTAAATACACACCACTTGTGTATTCCACCTAAGCAGCCCTGTGTGCTTCCTACTTCATGAGGAGGAAAACTAGAAGAAATAGTTGGAAGAGAGGAGATAGGGGTTTTCCCTACAAATTCAATGGGAATGGAGGGAAATTTTTCATTCAGCACAGTGCAGCCGATAGAAAGAGCGAAGTGCTGTTCACATCACAGCTACCATGTTGGCTATTACTATACTAACATGACCTTCAATAAAGTTGAATGGTGGAACAGAACCTGAGTGGCTGATCCCAATTAGTTGGCAAAATGCTTAGTTGAGTTCAGATTTTATTGATAAGACACAACATATAATGAAATGCATCATCAATTTACAGTTCCATTGCAATCATTTGACTTTTCAAGTACACATAAAAATCTATCTCCAGATTTCTGTACACATATGTAATTGTAAAACTGGATGAACAAACTAACCAGTTTTGGAATTTCGGATTACAAAACAGCTATAACTGTGAAAGGCCAAAAGGAAGAGTATATATTAATATCTGCCTTCCATTTTCCTAAAAGGTTAATGTTCTCCTAAAATTTTACCCCAAAAAAAAAAAAAAAAATGTTCTCCTAATTTGCTTAAGAAATAAAATCCCAATGTTGAGTTTGTATTGGTAGGCTGAATAACACCACTGATTAGACTTAATAGTAAGCCTACTCATAATTTCATTCCCCTATATACAAACTGCGAGGTGACTATAAAATATACGTCTCAGAATATGGGTTGTTGAAATAATCCGAGAAAAGGTTGAGATTATAACCTTGCGAACTGGGTATTGAGAGCTCTGACATGCTGCTGAGCTGATGCTGCTCGATGAGAATCCAATTGGGGTTCTACCATTGGATGCTGCAGAGATGGCTCTGCCCTGCGATCATCAATAGTGGATGCTGCCATTATTCTCTTACTGCAGAACTGCATCAGAAAAAACGGGAGGGGGGATGTTCACACTTCATATATGTAATAACGAGAATTACGATAGTAAAAAAAAAGATACAAAACGAAGCATTGCTTCTCCAAACAGAAAGAAAAATATCATATTCTAATCCGAGAAAGCAGCACTACAGAAGGGCACTTGTTATAAGTATACAAGAAGCATTGGCATTCCATCATCATTCTAAGAAACATTGAGCAAATTCAATCCATCCGAAATACCCAATGCATACTTCAAGTAAAGGAACTGGAAAGAAGAACTAACAAGCTCAAGCTCTAGACTCCTGGCAACTATCGAAGCTCCAAGAACGTGACCAAGATCAAACAGAGCAGTGACAGAATTAGGGTTTACGGAACATCGAACAAGAACAATGAAATTTACAGTTGAAGATGGTTGTGTTATTGAGGTTCCAGATAAATTAAAATTTACGAACGAGATAAAATTATATACGTGAAAAAAGCGAAAGCCGCAATCCTTTTCAAAATTTGCTTCAGATTTTTTTTATCGTTAGTAGTAGTTAAAGCAGATTAAGATGAATGATCAGCGTCTGATTCCATAAGCACTGGTTATTTGATTGCGTGCACAGTCTTAGGCGTGGGGCCCTGAATTTGTTGTACTTAAAAGATTCCATATAAGTATTGGTTATTTGATTATACACGTATGAGATATGGGCAGCAGCCTGATAATTTTTCCCGACTCTATGTCCTGAAGATTATGATTCTGACAAATAGCACAAGCAATTGTTAAGATGTAGCGTTTGAAACCTGGCTGGTTGCCAGCGTCACATAAACTCAGGCCGTCAGGTGAACTGGCTGGGCTAAAAGACAGTTTGAACCATGAACAGGAAGCCTGATCTTCGACCAAAGCCTATGGCAGTCTGGTTATTCTGCAAGTATTTAGGAAAAAAAATCAAAGCTACAAAACCCAGAGCAAGCAAGAAACGGACAGACTCTGGGTAAACTAGTCAGACGACTCAGAACTACTTCGTCATTTGTTTGGTCACAGTAGACTCGTCGGAGCCGTGCTTGTCGCCATGGAGGTGGAGAAAGAACAGGTTGGGATGAAGAG
This sequence comes from Protea cynaroides, assembly GCA_028583415.1. NCBI lineage: Eukaryota > Viridiplantae > Streptophyta > Magnoliopsida > Proteales > Proteaceae > Protea > Protea cynaroides. Next base: position 135,518,034 of record CM053276.1, read on the forward strand.
GTTCTCACTCCCTGTTTCACTTTTTTTTTTTTTTTTTTAATCTTAATTAATAATCTGCTTTAACCTAAGAAAATAACTGTACAAAAAGCAATTAGTGTAATTACTTGAAACAGATGATTTTTGTCTACGTGCACCACAAGTGTGAGAGTTTGGGTACAAAGTTATACTCTGTTTTGAAGAATGGAAGGCACAACTCTGCAATTATTCACATGGGAAGCCAAGACATTACCTTGATCACCTTCATTAGGTTAAAGTAGACTTTTGCAGCCACAAAGAAAATAATTGGAATACGGGTTTATTAATGTAACAAAAAAGAGTAAGAAACAAAACATATGCTTGACATAATTGCATTTGTTGACTGCAAGTCTGCAACTAAACCCCCACTATAACCCACAAGTAGTGCCTCTAGCTTGCAGCAACCTGAAATTGATTTTTACCCAAAACAATTAGAAAGATATGCAAGTTGGGAGTATTCCAACCACGAACTTGAATAAAACAATATAATCACTACATGAAACCTTGTAGGTTGATCTTAATGTAACAGCTGCAACAGTCCCCTTAGGCAACCTCCACCCAGGGCTTATGGTTTCAAACCACAGCAAACTTGAGTATCTGTCTGAAACAGAAACAGGGACTCATCAGAGAAAAAACTTACGAGATGGAGTCAGCATAACCAATAAATATCCTAGAAAAGTTCCAACTTTTACATATTCAGCCCAGTTAAATAAAGTAGCTGAGAAGATGAACTGCTATCTTCCGTACCTGGTCAAATCACTTGAATGCAAGCCTTTGAGCGCCAACCAGTGATGCATACTGACCCTTCTGAGCCAACAACTCAGAATGGGTCCCTAGCTCCGCAATCTTCCCATCCGAACAAAGAGCAATTCGGTCTGCATTCTGGACGGTGCTTAATCTATGAGCAATAACCAATGTGGTCCTCCCCTTCATCAGGTGGTTAAGAGCTTCCTGGACCATGCCCTCACTAACTGTGTCTAAAGCACTGGTAGCCTGATGCAGAGAAGCATGAGGACAATCCATGGGAAGTGGAGAACATTCAGAAAGACATAAATGGTCACTGAGAGCATACCTCATCAAGAATCAGGATGGGAGCATTTTTTAGCAGAGCCCTGGCAATAGCAATCCTCTGCAAATAGAAATAGCAAAGTACTTTACATAACCCTGATCATGTCAAACCCCCAACCCAGTCAAATTTTCATACCTGCCGCTGTCCACCACTCAGCAGGCTTCCACGCTCACCAACCAGAGTGTCATAACCCTTTTAATCAGAGAAAAATTCACTATAAATGAGAACTTGCCAGTGTAAGGTCCCCTACACATATTTTAGAGATACCAACCTGCGGAAGAGAAATTATGAATTCATGAGCATTTGCAGCTTTAGCTGCTCTAATCACATCATCCTTGGAGACATTATCATCCGGTAAGCCATATGCAATATTTTCTCCAACAGATACCGAGAATAGGACAGGTTCCTGCCATGGTTTTCCATAGATACGACAAGATATTAATAATGTAAAACAAGTAATCAATAGAGCAGAGGACACAGAAACAGGGGTACACAGAGAAGGAGAGAATATTAGCATAGGACCACTGACCACAGAATGTAATATGCTTACGTCAACAGTGTAACATACCTGATTCACTATAGAGACAACTTGAGCCCATTCACTCTTGTCAAATGTTCGAACATCCTCCCCTGCCACTGTAATACGGCCTCTAGTTGGCTGCAAACATAATAGAGTGACTCAAAGATTATTGTTTCACCAACCCCAAGAAGCAGAAAATGGAATTTACAAAGAAAAAGAAATTACACCTCATAGAAGCGTGCCAATAGCTGTACTATTGTGCTTTTTCCTGCACCACTTGAACCAACAAGAGCTGTTACAGTCCCACATTTTAAAGTTAAGTTGAGACCATTTAGGATTTCCACATCACGTCTCAAAGGATAAGAGAAGTACACATCTGTCATAGAAAACAAGGGGCATTAGCAGGAAACAGTGGAATTAACTGTTTCAAATAATGATATACAATACCAGTCTAAGATCACAGTATAGGTAAATGATCCTTTAAAAAGTAAATCCAAGGAAAATGCTCAAGTTTCTTAAGTCATATAATGTTCTTTACAAGTGCAAATCAGAGACCAAAAAAAAAAAAAAAATGCCAAGCTGGTTGAAGGACCATGATGAACCACATCTCGACCACCAGAACCCAGATTGAAATATTATATACATGGACAATACAAGACCTAAAAGTGAACAGCAGCGGCAAGGTCCACAGAGCAGCTTAACATTTCATAGATCATATCATTTATATGCAGCAGGCCAGGATTTCACAAGAAAGCATAGTGAGAACTTTGGAGCTAATGCAGAACTTCTCCAAATCAAGGTATTTTTGGTTTCTATCATGCCCAACAGCCAGATGATTTGGCTAGTTTTAGAGCTAAAAGATCTAATCAGGGCTTACAAAGCCAGCTCACTTGAATCAACAGTGACTAAACTGAGTCTGGTATAGGGACTGAAATGATTCAGCATTTTTAGATAATCTGGAAAAAGATTCATAAAGAAAATGGTTTTTTTTTTCTTTTTATCGTTGATCTGAAATAAATTAATAAAGTGGGAAAACGATTGTAGGTACAATGAGAAAATGGGGAAATTTTTTCCCCTTTTTTGGAGGAGAGGGGAGGGGGGAGGGAAGAACATATTTATACCATGAAAAAGAACAGAAAAATACGAAGTGTGCCACCTAAAGGTTGTGATAGTGGGTTAAAGCAAAAAAAAAATGGAACTGAGAGAATTGCTTATATATATATATATATATATATATATAAAGAGAATAAAATAAACAAAAAATAAAAAATTTATTAAATGAGTAAAGAACAATAAACTCTGCTGAAAGATCATTTTGAAAACCTCATCATAGAAATACCTTCTAAACAAATGTCACCAGACCAAGCTATATTACACCCACTACTAGATGATTTCAAGGCTTTCATGTACTGCATATTTAGAGCTTGATTTTTCTGAGTGAAACCATTGTCACAGAATAATTTGAGACTGTCATCACCCACTTCTTTCTTTTGGAGTTCTCTCTCTAAACCAGAAGCAAGGGACTCATCAATTTCAGCCCCAGATAGAACAGAATTAATCCGTTCAATCGCAGCAAGACTTCCACGAAGATCACCAAATGTGTTAACCAACCCTTGAACCTGAAATACTTATTGCATGAGATAGGGGAATGTAGGAAACAGATGAAATAATTAGCATAGTCAAGGAGCAGAATGACTCACAGCAAAAGTTAATGTGAAAGTATATCCAATAAAAGAAGCCACGGTTCCAATAGAGAGTTCACCCTGTAAACCATATTTTTACAGTTAAAAATTTGTACCCAGAAAAAATTCTGCAGGATGGGTTTTGGTATGACTGAGAGTACATATTAATTTAAAAACAAAAGCTTCATAGTACTGATCAGAATTTATTATTCAAACCCATAGTAAAGATCCTTAAAAGGTAGGATGATCATGCTTACTGCCTTCACTTTGCTTCCTCCAAGACAGTATAAAGCCATCAAAGAAATATAAACTACAACTCTAGTTAGAGATTCATTTGCAGATTTGGAAGTTCCAAGCCTTATGCCACTAGTCTGGTAAGCAAGAACCTGACAAAACTCACACATGAAGAAAATTAGAGGTTTCAAAGGACATTCATACATCTGTAATTTTTTTTATCAAGATCCAATACTTACCTGATTGCCAAACATTGACATCTGACGCTTCTCACCACCAAAAGATCTAACCTGTGGAAATTATTTGTATCAAAGTCAACAATAAAGAAGAACAGTAATTAGATTTGTTTCATCACTTCGACAAAGACATGTAAGCAAATATTCTTAGGCACTGATAGGGAAATTGCAAAATTGGGAAGAAAAAAGATTCAAGAAGAAAAGCTTACAGTACGAATAGCTGAAAATGTTTCAGTTGCACAATCAGACATGGATGCTTGTGCCATTCCGTGAGCTTTGAAGACAGGTATAGTTGACCGTTTGAACAGAGCTAGTGGATGAAACATAGTTACATGAGCAGCACATGCCACCAGGCTGATTATGAACTACTAAACCAGCTAATATGATCATATTTTTTAAACTACAGCACAGCAAGTATTTGAAAATTTTTTGGAAGAAATTTCAAAAATGAGTTGATACATTCCCCAAAATTTGTCAATACCAAAATATCTGTTAAAAGCAGAAAATTTGATTTTGACTCAATATTGATTTCCTTCGGTTGAGTGAGAAAATGTTTCAATTGCACACGGACATGGATGCTTGTGCCATTCCATGAGCTTTGAAGACAGGTATAGTTGACCGTTATACAGAGCTAGTGGATGAAACATAGTTACATGAGCAGCACAAGCCACAAGGTTGAGTATGAACTATTGAACCAACTAATATGATCATATTTTTTAAACTACAGCACAGCAAGTATTTGAACATTTTTTGGAAGAAATTTCAAAAATGAGTTGATACATTCACCAAAATTTGTCAATACCAAAATATCTGTTAAAAGCAGAAAATTTGATTTTGACTCAATATTGATTTCCTTCAGTTGAGTGAGAAACAATGTATGAAAACCAAAGGCCAGCATTTCATTGGCAGAACATTAGAACCCTCTTTGAAAATCAGGCAAATCTCTCCAGGGGTATAGAATATCCACTCAGGTTCCAGATAAGACAGAAGAGCTAAAAAGAAAAACCAGTATACTAATATAGTGAAGTGATGATTCTCATCAACCACTTAAATGTAAAGAACCATAGGCACTTTAAACCATTATTTCAAAATAGAGAAATATTACCAACTAAAAAGGACACTGAAAGCATCAGTAGCCCCAGAATTGGAGCTAGCGGGGGAGAGAGTGCAAACAGTATGCCTAATGTTCCCACAACCTACAAGATCAAAGGAAGAGTCACTTGACCAAACATAAAACGGGATGGCAGAAAAAAAAATTGAGATCACACAAATCTCATAGACATGATAGTACAGCATGGAAAGTTTTATGAATGGGTAATTGACTTCACAAAATAAAGGAAGTCTCACAGTAATGTAAATAGACCATGCAAGTACCGAAGTGAAACAAAAAAAACAAGTTGGAAAACTTTTGTTAGTTTGCAGAGAAGATATCCAATCTATATAAAACTAACATATATATATATATATATATATATATATATATATATATACACTAGTGTAGTTTACCTCAGAAATTGCTCTAAAACCACGATCCCTTGAAATGTTTTCACCAACAATATCTTTGAGAGCACCCAAATCAGATGTTATCAAACCATTCAACTCACCAACCTACACAAGCCACAAAGCAAATAGTTAATAAACATTAGTTAGACCAGACTGATAGCATATGTACCAGGAAACAGAAGTTAACAGCAAAGAGATGGAAAAGAACTACTGGGGATCATGACATGCAGCAAAGAGCAACCTGGAATATATATCTATTTCTATAAGAGGATTGCTGGCCGGCTGGGTCCTTAAACATAGGGGTGTAAAATTACCTGGGCAGGGTGGTCATTTCACAACCCAACCCATGTGAGAGGGTGCAGGGGGATGCTGCCGAGGTAGCTTCCCAGTATATATATATATATATATATATATATAAAGTACTCAGACTGATGAATTGAATTCCGATAACTGATGTAGGGAGTATATGCTGTCCAACTTGATCCATAATTATTAGAAGAGGAAAAGAGACATCTCTGACCCCTCAAGACTCAAATTGTTCAAAAATGCAGCTGTAAAGGGAGTTTCTCTATAACAATTACCATTTTGGTTAAGTTCTCTTTTATTATTTCAGTCAGCTCCGCTTTTTCTTTTCAATTCAATGCATAAACGATACAAAAAATTTTAATGTTTATCTATATAATAGTTAAACACTTCTTATCTTTCTTTGCACGATTGTGTTTTAGCATGCTTCTACATGTCAGTGTTAAAGTTTTTTATCTTTACTTTAGTTATTAACAATCTCAGGGTCAACTCACCTTACCATCCAAGCATATTAAGCACTCAAAACAAGTACATGTTCAAACATCATTGACCAACCGCTTATCGATCTATATTCCTTCCGTTTCAATTGACTAGTGACTAGAAAGGATATCCTAAGAATAAGAATGAAGGTAAGTGTAAAGAAGAAGTGATTTTTAGCATGCTAATAGTATTTTGGTTGCCAGCCACCATGTTAACACAAGTAGATCATCTACAGTCTAATTCAAATACTATTTTACCAAATCCGTCCCAAAATATAGAGGTTACTCTACGAGAAAACATGCTTTAAGGTTCTTCCTTATGTGGAGATCAGTACAGTTCTACAGCCACAGTAAGCCAAACGCATGTTTATGGATCCATACAATTGGTACCGCAGTGGTTGATAATAGCTAAATAAATTGTTTATATTAAGTCAATAAAAAGTCCCTATTTCAATTGGTAGGAGAATATATTGGACTGTAATTTGAGAAATTTAAGGTCACTCTACCTTGGTGAAATCAGCATGCCTAGCCCAACTGGGCCCATCCACACTTCATAGAACATTTATCTGATGAGAAAATATATTTTTTACATAGCCATAGCATTGGGGAGTGGACATACAACGTTTATTATTATAACTGACAAATTAATCGATTGGTTTAAATGTGTTTCTTTAGCAAGACTGCTGCCCTAGGCCATGAGAAAATTGTATTGCCGAAAACTTGTTCGGCAAAGCTCTTGTTATTGCAGAACCAAAATTAACCAACAAAGAAGATGGCATTTCCTCCGGAAAAACTTTTTAACTGTATTAAACTCAATTTCTGTTTTCATGTATTGCTATAAGGTAACCACAAGGCAGTCTCGACATTTGCAGTTGCTGATTCTTTGGAGTTTGGACATAGTAAATGATTTTATAAGGCCTATTGTGACCATTCTGCCCTCCGCAAACCCTGCAGTAGCAGAAGCCTTGTGCACTGGGATGCCTCTTTTTTTTTTATTGTGTCCATTTATCTCAACTGTATAACATTTACACCAATAGTTGATTGGAAAACCTTGAAAAAAATATATAAGACATCCATACCTTGTGTCGGTCAAAAAACTCCATCTGCAGTCAGAGTAAAAGAACATAGTCAGAGTTCAGAACAACCAAATAAATATATGGCCTGCTTAAAACTTAAATAAAAGAACAAACAGCCTTCAAAATTAATACAAGTCTTCGCACAGCACTGAGTTAGGATTCTGTATCTTAAATGATAACCAAACAAATACAAATTAAAATGCTGATCAATATTTGACAATAAATTTTTCATGTAAAAAAAAAAAAAAATTCCCCAGGAGGATGGTCGGCACTGGACAAGAATCTACTCATGGATTTTACAGCCAAACCTTTGTTCACAGACCAGATAAGTTCAGAAGAAAGGAGAACCAGAAAAAGATACATCCAAATAAAAGGGTAATAGTGATGACAACCCAGGTTGCATGGTCTCTTCAAAATGGATGAAAGGACCCTTGTCAAACATGTCGGATTCTGAAACCCTGTGCACTTTGGAATCCCAAAGCTAAGTTCCTCTTTTTTTTCTTTTTTTCTTACCCCTATTTTTACAACATAAACTAACATATAGCATAGGTTATTACATTATCCCTATATCCCCATATATAAGTCTCCTAGTGGCAAAGATAAAATGGTTTCTTATATCAATGTTCTTATCCACAGGTAACAGGTATATGATCCAAAACATAAAATCCATAAGGCATGTAATATTGATCCTGTACAAATCACAGTGCATAATAATGTATGGAATGAATTATGATCTTCCACATTGTTACATATAATCCATGTCCAAGAATCCAATTACTAGGATATAACAATTCCAACACTCTGCATCCATGTCAGATACTGACATGCTTACAGACACACAACCCATATTAATGCAACACACAGATGACAACAAACTACTTACTGCCAAAATATATATCATGTCAGATTTCTTCATAAAAGAAAGAATTGATTTTACCTTCTGAATCAATATCCTTCTAAATACATGAGCTCTTAAGGATGCCATAACCTTCTCCCACATGGTGCTCATGTTTCTTACGAATATAACTGTAAAAATCGGCTCCAACGTATACAAAACTCCAACCTTACTAAGCAGCTTCCATAAAGGCTCTGGTCTTGCCCCTATGAGTACTTCGAAAAATCTCCCTGTAAATATGTTTAAAAAAAAAAAAAAAGGTAACAGCGTGCCCGTGTACCACTAAAGTGAAGAATGAGTATGTCTACATCTTGTTACCAACTGAACAGAGTAAGTACTTCTCTCGATTATTCAATTTTCAATAACTTTGTGGGAGCATTTTCTGGTAAATTCACAAATATTAAAAACCCAAAGCTAAAAAGGGGGGTGGGAGAGCAAATGCTTTCTTTCGCTTATTATCTTATTGAATTGAGTATCAAAGAAGTTCCTCGGTAAATTTCTGTGTCCTTTCCTAGACATATGTATTTTCAGTAATCAGTATACACAAACTTGCCAGGAAAGAACACTCCTTTTCTACATCATGACACCAAATAAATATTCACAAGTTCTATGTAACAATACGAAAAACTCTCGTAACGAGTGAAAAAAAATGAGCAAGGATTCAACAAATTCCTACCTGAAAATAGGGGCATCGAAAGAGTGCAAGTGGTGCAACCTACAAGTGTGACAATTGAAACAGCAAGCCTTGACTTGTGGCGAAGCAGAAGACACCAAACAAGACTCCAACTTATGGCAGGCGAAGACCAAGCAGCTGTGGGCGGCGAATTCGAATCCTCAAGTTTGGGATTATTTTCGCTGACACTGGGCTCAGAAGCTGGAGCCGATACATAAGCAGCAGAGCAAATGCCCTTGACTGATGTCCTTGTCGAAGCGGGGAGACGTGAGGATAAGAGCTTCAACGACACTCTGTCGGAGATGCTCCAAGGCAGCCATACAGGAAGTTGGGCTTTGTGGATTCTCCGAGAATAGCTTTTTGGAAGTGGGAAACGATTGAAATTGGTCGGGACATGAAGAGTTGCAGACGCCATGAACGCAGAGAAGATCAGCTCCTATTGTTTTCAGAGTTGGACGAGTTTGAAGCGGAGATTTTCGTCATGTCCCCAGAGTCGGGGTTTTTTTGAAAGCTAACAGCTGTCCGCATTCAATTTACGAAACTTTAATCCTTCGCCCACAGACCACGGTGAAAGAAAATCTCTTCGCCAACTCCGATTCAATAAGAGGCTGTTTTGCGAGGCTGTTTTGCGGGTGACAATGGGTCGTTCTGAGCCGGTTCAGTTTGGGATGTTTCGTATCAGGCTTAACAGGTGTTGCTCGAGACAAGTCCAATAAGCTATTGGGTTGTGTTGTGTTGGATTTCGTTGGTGCATTGGATGCAGTCCATTGGATGCAGTCACCTATAATAGCAAGAATACTTAATGAGGTGGGTGGGTTTAATTCTGTAGTCACTCGGATGCGTAAGTTAATAATAATCCCGGACAAGTATAAATAACTCATGAATAAGATACTTAAGTTTCTTGTATAGAGGGGACTAAAGTGCTTGGTTAATGAAGATCTTTCTTTTCAAGGCAAATAAATAATATTTCAGAGCTGAATGCTCAAGAGAGCTGAGTATAGAACTTTAGAGTAAAATCAAGATAGTAACGATATATTGGAGTGAATTTGTTTTCTTCTTGTCATCTTCCTCTATTTATAGACCAAGAGAGAGAGAGAGAGATTAAACACATTTACCTTTCTTTTTAGCCAATTTGTCTCTTCTCGAGTGGTTATCATGACCCTATTAGCTAAGACTCTCTTTGGTATAGTTTATATTTATGTTTATGAGTTATTTATAATAAATTATTTATAAAAAGAAATTATTATTCATAAATAACAACCGTTTAGTATCATTAAATATAAAGAAATAATAATAGATTATCATAATAATGATAAACACCTTCTAATTTATTTGTAGATTTTATATTATATTAATTTATTTTAAATATAAATTAGTACCATAAATCATACTAAACAAATACATGTCATAATCTATTATATAATTAATTCTATAATATATATCAAAGAGAGTCTAAGACCCCGTCTACGACCCCATACAATAGGGCGTCACCTAGTTTACTGTCTATTTGACACCAACGGATCCAATTCATCCTAATTGATGTGAGTGGTTGTCTCTCAAGTTGTATAGAGCTTATGTGTGACATTTTTTCTTGTGTTATCTGGCAGAGAGATGATGTGGCTCGTACTATCAATAAGACATGCATTTAATGCACATTTATCAACATTTTTTAACATTTATCAATATTTATTAGCATTTATTATAATGCATTTATTGTACATCTGTCGCATTCAATATTTATTAGCATTTATTATAATGCATTTATCTTATTCGAAGGAATCGTATTGCCAAATGAATCATGGCAATACGGTGGGTCCCTTAGCTTGTGCAGTGATGAGCCGGACTCTATTCTTTGTGACCACATGATCCCTCATGATGGACGCCACATGTATGACTCTTAAAAGATGTTCCTCGACCTCATTGTACGACCAGGATTTATCAGGTTGTATTTTCCCCTTATCAGGTTGATAAACTCAGTTTGTAACTGATAGCTATCAATTTGGACAGGTTTCAAGCCATTATTCGACTAAGCCTATTAGGTTGGTAATCCACTGGGTTTGGTCTAGATTCGTGATTGGACTGATAATAAACTTGTTAGCAATTCTCACCTTGCTCTATCTTTTCTCTTCATTATCTCTCATCTTTGTCCTATAAAATAATTTGACAATGAACTTGAATTCAAAAAGATACTTGAGAAGGAGTGGGAGAAGGTCAGCAGGCAAGGGTGAGATAAAGAATCTAGAAAGAATTAGGGATATGATGTATTCTCGGTTTAAATTCGGTTTGGACATTGGTTTGGGTTTGGATTACAATTGAGTTATGTCTAATTGATCGGGTTTTGGGCTGCCCATTGGTCTATCCTAGAACGGATTGAGACCTATATATTTTTTATACCTCAACTCAAATCTAATCCAATAAGTTTTCAATCTGATTTGAGCCAAGTTAATTTTCGATTTCAATTTAGGTTCAATTTTGACACCCTTAAACTATTTCGAATTTCAAACCTGCAGCCATCAGATCATAATAGAACAATCATAAATATTATTATAGTGGCCTCGTCTCTTCGATTGCAATAGAACAATCAGTTGAATTTTGCATCTATTCGTCCTTGAAAATAAATTTTATCATTCTGATCATATCCTATTGCAACACAAAAAATAAATCTGGAAATTTATCAGTCAAATCATTGTCCAAGCATAAACTTCTTCCACACAATTATATCTAAAAAAATATTTTCCATAAACAAGTATCCCAGATTCATAAAGAGAAAATTTAATTTGGGATGGTCATCTATAGGGACTCTTTTATAGGTATTACAGTTAAAATTTCTATCATTTCAATCTATTGTCGTCTCAAATTGGATTGGTCTTTAGCTCACTTGTAATTCCTGCAAAAGGAAGATAAGACACCGTAACGATTGTCGGTTGGAGACATCTTTTGGCCACTCCGATGTTTAAGTCAGTTTAAGGGACAAACAGTATGGGACAAGTAAAAAGGACTATCCCTTTGAATTAAGGAGATTTGTGTAGTTACTTGCTTTGAGCTTGAATGCTAGAAAAATATTTGTCTGTTTACCTGGCTATGCTTCCTCTATTTATAAGTTGAGAGTGACCTAGATGTGGGAGTTGGACATATCCTCTGTTGTGGCGGAATGTTCTTCTTGATTTACGCTCATTGATTAGGAGATCAGGTGATCTTCTATTGGGTTATCCAGGCTGTAGGATTTCTCTCTCAGGATTCCGTTGATTTCCTCTTGACGGATATCTATGGGGAGTTTGATCTCTGAATTTATTTGATGTAGGCCCCATTCGTATGTTATAGTACAACTGTCTTGTGACATGTGGATCCATATGGCGAAGTCTCCTTAGAGGGGTGTCAAGATCGCAACAGTGAAGAGCTGTCGAAGCCTCCATATGGGTAGAGAGTTGAGGATATTGTCCTGACGAGGCTCCAAGATCTAAGAGATTGCAAAGCTCCGAGATCTCATAATAGTGATCTTGAGAGGCCTTCATGATAGCAATGCTCTAAGGTTATTCTTTATTCTCATTGGTGGTTTCGATTCATCAGAAACTATTTTTGTCTCAGCCCTCTAAGGTTGGAGATGCAAGTGGGGCCCTCTTTGTTCGGATTTTAATATACACGTGTCGATACCCTATTGGGGGAGGCGTATCCTCCCATATCACAATCCAAATTAATTTGGTAAGTTCATGACATCGAGTGGAGTCAATTACGTTATGAACGCTTTGTCTATTTTGATATAAATTTTTATCGTGAAATTTTATATGTAACAGCTTTATATATAATTTTTTTTCCAATGTTTGTTTCCAATGGACAAAAGGAAGATTGAACCTTGAAAAAAGATTTACATATAAATGTTACATGTAAAATTTTACATCAAAACAATCTCAAAAGGGAAAATTTGATGTCTTAAGATACAATGTAGAGAAAGTCAAACCCATGAACTCTTGGATGTCTGGGTCAACGGTTTAAAACTTGAATAAAACCGGATTGGGATTGGTTTTGTCTGAAACTTTACTGATTCGGAATCCGGTCTTGCGAATAACAGTTATTCTTTCTGTGAGGACAATGGATTTTCATATGATCCTCCTTCACGAAATCAAAATTAGGCTATTGCCTTGGTTACTTTTATCCATCCACGCCAATGGACGGAGTAAAATATGGAGTCGCCACCTAGATAAGGTCTAGGACCTATAAATGGTCTCTCACTTGGAGAGACACTATGACTCAGTACTCAATGGATTGGCTTCTAGTCTTACCAGAGAAGGGTAAGGGTAAGTGTCAAGTTACGAGTTGGGAAGGTGTTAGGCACCCAACTCGCCCGGTCAATGGACCGGTTTCCTTCTGTCCTATCATTTCCTGTATTCTTAAAACTTATGTATGTTCAGGTCGTTCAATTTAGCCTAACTAAGCAAATGGGGAACCCTAGACCAAGTTTCTAAGTTGTTCTAACTTAGGGGGCCGCCACATAGATTTGAAAAATAAAATACAAGTCAAAAGACAATAAATGGATCAATGAACAAATGAATGGATAAAAAAATAAAATAATCATGAATAAACAAATAATGAATTAAAAGAATGAATAACATAGAAAATACAACAGATAATGGATGACCGAGCTCGAGATCAAGCCGCCTACGTATCCCTGTGCGGCGGGAATCAGGTCAAACGTAGTTCGTGCGTGATTGTGGTTGTGGTTGTGGTTGTGTGTGAGGTTGTGTGTGAGGTGCTCCCTTGACAAAGGAAGCACGTGTGACCGTGCGCGAAGGGTGAACTACTCAGAGTTCTCCACTTCTCGCTGCCTACGTATCTCTTTAGAGAATAAGGTCAAACGTATTTTTCAACAGTTAACGGGCTGTTGGACCCCACATGGCATTACTAGAGAGGTGCTCGGACCTCAGAGGTACTCAGACCTCGACTCCCCGCACTCGGCAAGGCAACACTCAAGAGGTACTCGGACCTCGACTCCTTGCACTCGGCAAGGCAAACTCAAGAGGTACTCGGACCTCAGAGGTACTCGGACCTCGACTTTCTTGCACTTGACAAGGCAAACTCAAGAGGTACTCGGACCTCGACTTCTCGCACTCGGCAAGGCATCACTCAATATTTGAAAATGATCAGTCTGCACATCGATTCCCCAAACATGGGAGATGATTGGCCTAAGGCCAAAGACAAAACTGAGTAAAAGCTAGGTTGGAGATCAAAATGATCCCAACCGTCGCCTGAAAATATGTAAACATGACACATTTTGTATTTTTTCTTTTCTCTCCTTTTTTTTGATATTTTTCTTTGAGAGGGGGGGAAAACAATTATGTGACAAACCCTAATGGTTGAACGGGCCCATGGCCTAGGCAGGGTCCACCCCAGTCGACATGGGATTTGAGAATCCCAACAAAGATAGACTCATTGGAGTCATCCTTAAAGTTTCACACCACTGGGGGAGAGGGCTCACACACTAGTTATTACAAACACAAAGTGGGGAAACATGTAATGACTAAGTATGGATGTGATTAACTAAGCCTGTGATCATGTCAAATTAAACACATGGGGAAGTCAGCCAAGCATATGATCGAAGCAAGCAATCAAACTAAAATCGAATACTTTAAACCAAGCTAAGTATTTTAAAACCAAATCAAATACATTGGTTGAACCTAGTGTATGGGCTGAATTAAGTTTAAGCCTATGGTATAAATTAATCAAACCAGGCCCATAACAATTACACCAAGCCCATTATGGAGCTAAACCACTCAATACAATTAAAATAAACCAACCAAAGGGTTGAACCAGTCCCAATTGGATTACCATTGACCCCCCTGTGGAACCATGTCACACTGCTGAAATATACGAGACATCATAGGACAGCAAGAGGAAAAACGAGCAGAAAGAAAAAAAAACCTAATAGTTCCTACAACACTTAACAACTAGCATCGCTAGGAAACAATATGCCATATGAAATCAAAACTATAACAATAAAAACAGAAATGTCTACACATCCAAAGCTAGCTGGGAAGAAAAAAAAAAGCATGAAAATCACAACTCAACACCTATTTTAACCAAGCCACATACCTCACTCGAACTGTCCTGTGAGAAAACAAGCAAGATAGTGAACTAACCCTCGGGGGGTTGGACCAACCCACCACGGATAAACCAAACCCACCATAGGACTGAACCAGCCCAACATATGGTTTAAACTAAGGTTAGCATGGGGCTAAACAATCCAACATAATCAAACCAATCCGATTGTGGGATTATATCCGGTCCGACATGCATTCAAACAGTCCATAACAGGGGTTGGACCAGCTCAAATCAAAATATAATGGAAGAAATTGGCCTAATCAATAAGCTAAACAAAGACATGAATTAGCATTGATAATAAGCTTAAACCTAAATATCTCGCTGTAAGAACCAATTAATGCCAGCACCCAAATCAGGTTCATTGTTGAAAATTGCAAAAAGAATCTCATCCAACATGTGCATCAAAGATTAAATGCCACAAAGGAAATTATATCGAAAACCCAGTTTTAACATGAGACCAAACCCAATTCAAGCATAAACTGAGAATCCATGGAGGCATAAACAAGGTTAAACATCACTACCAGTAAAAGACTAAACTGAGAAGCAGGGTAGATGGATAAAAATTCAGATATAAAGGATGATGTTCAACAATCAAGCATTAAGAACAAACCCATCTCCGTTCGATTCAAGCATAAACAATCCAGAAATGAAAGATGAAATTGATATCCCTCCGAGGAATTCACATTTAACACCACCACTCAAATCTGATATAAATGGAGTACAACAGATATATACCATACAAACATACTCAACTAAGCTCAAATTCACCACCTGTGACAAATCACTGCCGCCATAAAATTGGAGAAGTAAGACATTAAAGGGAAAGACAAGCAAAAGAGAGAGAAGTAAAAATATTCTAATCTTAACCGAAACGAGAAGACTAAGTTTTCAAGCATGAGGTTTGTAGCAAAAATCTGGAATCGATTTGGAAATTAGAAAGAGAACTTTCAGCTCTATAAGGGAAAAATCCATGGAACTTTTGACGACAAATCAGTAAGCAATAGAAATCCCAACAGCAGAAATTGAAAACAGATTTTGAATCTAGATTCCAAACCCAGATTTTAGAACAGAGAAATTCAACAAATAGATCAGATTCATAACAAGAAGGTACTACAGAACCGATTAGCAAATGTAAACTATATTAACATGTGCAGGATAGAAAGTTTTAGGAAGACTAACCTGCAATCTGAACTCCTTTCCTTCTTCTTCGCCACTGTCTTCTGGTTTTTTTTTTTCTTTTTTTTTTTTCAATTTGGCCGATACTCTTTTCTCTCCTACTTCTTCTCCATTTCCTCGATAACAGCCCCTCTCTCTCTGTTTCTCTATTTTCACTACCAGCTGCTTCCTTCTTCTTCTTTTGATTTTCTGTACAGCAGCTGCCACCGCCTCCTCCTTGCTCACTTCTTCTTCCTCACTTCTACTTCCTCTAATCTCTCTCTATTTGCAGCTGCTATTCTCCTTTCTTCACTCCAGCCGAACTCTCCTTGTTCGCTCCCTCACAGCCCCTTTCACGAATCCTTGCTGCCGCCTACCTCTGTTTTTTTTTTTCTTCACTTCTTCTTGGCTTCCTCTCTTCCCTTTGCTCGTCGCTCCTCCTCCTTGGTCTTCCTCCTACTTCCTCTCCTTCCTTTTCTCTTCTCTGCCGAAATCCCTTCTTTTCTCTCTCTCCCCCATTTTTCGGCTTCCCTTTGCTGCCGCCTCCTTTCTTTTTTTTCTCCCTACTTTCTCTCCCCCTTTTCTGCCGCCTCTTTCTCTCCTCTCTTTTCTCCCGCAACAGTCCCCCCTCCTTTGTTTGTCCAGTTTTTTTTCTTTTCTTTTCTTCTCACTTGATTTCCTTATAACCCAACACATGTGATAGAAAATGGATTACTACACCATTGATATCCTAAGCCCAAACCCAAGCCCATTAACCTATACCTTATTAACATCTAATTTAAAATCACACAGCCCAAACCCATTGACTCAAATAACTAAAATAATTTAAAAAACTCTATCATAAGGCCCAATAACAACAAATGCCTAAAATAAAACAATAAAAAGAAAACAAAACTAAAACCCAACTAATACCTAAGCTAAATCTATTAAAATAACAAATTAAAACCCATTACCACAAAACTAAGGTTATAGGCCCAAACTCGATTCTCTTAACAATTTTTCTCATTTTTTTCATTTCATAATAATTTAAAAATGATAGAGAAATTCTAATATAATAAAAAATGATAAAAAAATTTCCACAATAAGACATTTTCCAAAATTAGGGTATTACACTTTCCAGTAGGTCAATCAAACACCACAAGATGCTTTCTTGTGTGAAACGCGTACTGACAAGTACAAGGATTCGTCGCTTATCCGGGAGACTGAAGTGGGACTGGAAAGATTTAAACATCTTCAATGAGTAAACCTGGCATTGCTCGACGCTCACAGCTCGTCTAATGCGCGCGAAACCCAAACATCGGTCGTACTTGTGATTCGATGCGAAGCGCGAATTGTTCATCTCTTCTAAGTCTGCGTTCTTAGGGTTTCGAGTCTCGTGATCTTTTCAAGTTCTTCCTTTTTCTTTATTCAATCCCCTAAACAAACCCTTTTCATCACCTGCTATTACGAAGAAATCGGAGAAGATTATACTGTAGCTGACTAGGTTTTGATACTGTGGAAAACAATCACTCGCCATATTGTGCCACTCCTGCTATTCTGGATTCTCTAGTTTTCGTGTCTGTTTGAATCGGATGGCAGATCGTTTTTGGTTCCTCTTTTTCGCGGCGTTTTATTGTCTCATTGGAATTCTTAATGCTAGCGCCGGTGACTCAGATCCAGTTTACAGGTTGACTCTGTGTTATTGTTTCTGATGGCTTATCGTTCAGTTTTGTATTCTGTTTGTTTTGTTTTGTCACTCTAGTGCCTTGTCCTAGTGCTGGCATGTAGAGTAAGATGATTAAGTGACTAAATGTGCAAACTGAATATTTGTGCTTACGTATGGAGGGAGATTCAACAGATACTATTTTCATTGGAGAAAGAGCGATTACAGGCGTAATTGAAGAATACATAACAGTATTCATTGACTTTATGTGATTTTGTGTTCATATTATACCTGGAGAAAACAGGTTGATCTGTGCTGAAAGAATCCTTATTGTTGTTCTTTAATTTTCCTGATAATAGATTAGATTTCATTTCTTTTTATGCCATTGCTCTTAAGTATTGTTGTTTTTGGTTCAGATGATTGAAAGATTAAAGAAATAGTTTGCCCCACTTATGGTAGACAGTCCCCTATATTGAGTTGCATTGCACCACTCATACTCTAGGGCAGGATGGTCAAAGAGAATATATGTGAAGCCAACTACATTACCATACACTAACTATGAGTGTGCCTCTTCAATATGATGAGAATGAAGTCTGGATTGTAGTAGAAAAGCACGGTTTAGATCAAGTGCTTCCCTTGTGCATTAGAGTAGAATAATTTTAGTATACAGTTGTTGCAGGACTTGGTCTAATAAGAGCAGATCTTGAATCCAATGATTTATTATATTTGATAATAATATAATTAAGGGAAGTTCACTTTTTGGATTATTTTCGCAATTAGATTTATTCTATTGGACTGCTTTTGATGAAATGGTTTTAATTGCTAGGACCTGTATGGCTATATTTGCAATGTGGGGGGATGATTTAATCAATTTGCATATTGGATATATATAGGATATCCTCTAAACTGTCCTTTTATCAGAAATAATGTCCTATTCACTGTATGTTCTATCACCTATGAGCTCTCCGCCTATGATTTGCCTTTTTTTTTAATATAATTTTTCAAACTGTTGAGCTAAAATTTGGCACATGAGCGAAGGCTGATGTAGAGAACATGCCTCAAAATTTTAGTGCCAACCAACCTGAAATTTGGTTGATTTAGCACCAGAAATAAAAGCCATTTCGAAATTAGCATTTTTTTTTTGGGGGGGACTTTCAGAGAGGTTAACTGATTCAGTCTTCTGTGTTAACCGCTCGATTGTTGCTTTTAACCACTATGATAGCAACTTAAGTTTTCTTGTTGCTTTATGTCATGTCATTGTTTGCTGAATGAAAATCAGGACTGGACCATCTTTCTGATGGGTTTTTCTGCTCTTGGCAAGCAGAAAAGTTGACTGCCTGGGTGATATGTCTTTCATTCATGGTCTTAAAGGGTTTTCACATACTATGCTGACTGTTTTATTGATAGTTTGTGAAATAGGCCACACTTTAGGAGTTGTTATATGATAGCCTGTGATGGAGAGAACATCAGTTCATCATAAGTTGTGGAATCCATCCATAGTGATATAAAGAGTTTGGTCTTGGGAAGAAGCCTGGTTGCCAAACACCTAAAACAGGTTATGTTTAATTACCTGGGCTTCATGTCCCAATAAATGCACTGCTTTCAAGCCCCGTGATGCTATCTTAATATGGTGTTTTGTTGGGAATCCTTTGAATGATTTTGGGGGCTGGCCTGTGCATGTATGGAAACTGCACTTGTTGTACCTCCAAAAAACTATGGTCCAATTTTATTTTTTTTAATATTAATATTTAGATCCCCTGTTTCCCAAGTAAAATGATTATCTTGCTGTCAGTTTTTTTTTTTTTTTTTTCATAGTAATAGTGTATCTTTGACACAGATTATTTTGTGAATATTTGAGTCTGATCAATTATGTTTCTTTATTTACCAATATTGGCAAAAAATTATTTGTCTATGAGCTGATATTTTGTTCATGAAAGCCTTTATGTTGGAAAAAAATGGTTTACTCAATTGGATTACTGGCCTGCATATGCGTATTGTTCGTAAATGTGGAAAAGCATCCTATGTTCTTTTGTCTGGCTCTGTAAGCTGAATTTACATATGATGATCAGATTGTTTCTTGGGCTTATGGTGATGATGTTGATGTGGTAATGTATCTTTGCTTATTAGGGCTTGTGTGGAGCAGTGTGAGAAAACTGGTTGTGTGGCAGACCAATGCTTTCAGCACTGCAGATTCTCATCCAGTGGCGTCCCTGTTGATGGCTCCTGGTACATGCAGAGACCACTTTACTGGCAGTGGAAGCAGTGGGATTGCCAGGGTGACTGTCGGTATTTTTGCATGGTTAATAGAGAGAAAGAAAGGGAGACAATTGACCAGAGACCTGTCAAATATCATGGCAAATGGCCCTTCAAGCGTGTCTTTGGGTTGCAGGTTTGTCATTCTGCTCGGTCATTATCTGACTACTACCTCGGGGGCTGGAATGTTTTCTTTATTGTCTATCTGGTTCTTGTGTTCAGGAGCCTGCTTCCGTGGCATTTTCTGCTTTGAACCTTGCAGTGCAAGTTCACGGTTGGGTGTCCTTTTTTATCCTGTTGTACTACAAGTTGCCTCTGAGGCAGAGTAAGAAAGCTTACTATGAGTATACTGGCCTGTGGCATATTTATGGACTCCTGTCAATAAACGCCTGGTTCTGGAGTGCTGTTTTTCACAGTCGGTAAGGTTCGTTTTTTACTTTTTTTTCCCCACCCCAAATTGTGTACGTTATTTGGAAGGAGAAGCCAAAGAGGTGGGATGTCCGCTTCTTTCCATGTATATTGCCTGAGCCAAACAATTTGACTACTTCATTGTCTCTCCATAAAGAAGTTAGTGAAGCTAATATTTTGATATCAATGTGGAGGATTCTATCCTCCACTCTCCACACTTCAAAAACTTCAGCTGATTGCATAGTCTGTATGCATTTGTGTATGTCAACCATCAAAACTGCTACTCTATTACATTCCCATTGGTACAACATCCTTAATGATATTTGATCTTGTACAGAGACGTGGATCTAACTGAGAAGTTAGACTACTCTTCTGCGGTGGCATTACTAGGGTACACGCTTATCCTGGCCATCCTACGAACTTTCAGTGTGAGGGATGAGGCTGCCAGAGTGATGGTTGCTGCTCCAATAATTGCATTTGTGACAACACACATACTCTATCTCAACTTCTATCAATTTGACTATGGTAAGCATTTTCTGCGCCTGCTGAAGCTCTAATAAATTGAACGATGTGCTTCTAATGGAATTCGTTAGTCTTGAAATTTATATTTAATTAAATACTCATACAAGGTCTCTTCCAGTTACTTTGAGATAATACATGTGGTTCCCATACCATATCTATTAGGACGCTGCAATTATTTGAGAATTTAAAACACAATTATATATGAATCATACTCCTTTTCTAGTGAGATAGATATCCATCAGCTACTGTGTACCTGTTACTTATTTTTAACTTCTTGTGCATTTTACTGATATTCTAAAATGGTTGAAATGTGCTGCCCACAACAATCAATAGGCTGGTTGTTTAAATCCAGATCCTGGGTATAGTGAACTTTCCTGGTAAATGGACTGTAATCTTTGGAAAATATGTTAATTATTTTTTACACTTGTACTGTAAGTAGAAGTGATCACTATTGCGAATCTGGCAGGATTGAACATGAAGGTCTGCATTGTAATGGGTGTAGCCCAGCTTCTACTGTGGGCGATCTGGGCTGGAGTCACGCGCCATCCCTCGCGTTGGAAGCTGTGGGTGGTCGTTGTGGGAGGAGGATTGGCATTGTTATTCGAGATTTATGATTTCCCTCCCTATTGGGGATACCTGGATGCTCATGCCCTCTGGCACGCCTCCACCATCCCTCTTAGCTACCTTTGGTGGAGCTTCATCAGAGATGATGCCGAGTACAGAACCATGAACCTTGTCAAGAAGGCTAAATAGGTAATGCTGTCCTGACCTATAATGCATGGCAGCGATGACAGATCAACAGTGGATGGTATCCAGTTATGTCATGGTGACATCTTTGCTTTGTTGTAACAGTTAGAGCCATCTTTCTTTCGTGTCCCCCCCCCTTCCCCCCCCCCTTCCTCTCTTCCATTTCCCAGCAAGTGCTTGTAAGAGTGAATTTGTGAGAAGATCACAGATCCTCCATATGGATTAGTCGACAATATTGTAATACGCCAAAGGCCCACCGTTCTTTCAAAAAAAATCCGGGTCCTTGTAGGATTAATATTTCTCTTATTCAATGTTTGTTTTCTTGTGAATGCCGCAGCTTCCTGGTTACTTTTTACGATTTCACTCTAGTTAGTAGCAGAGAAAGATCCTCTCCTGCGCTTCTGTGGAGCAGAGGTGAAGCATTGGGAGGGAATCAGTCGTGTGTCCCAATACCCTCCCAATGCTCAGAATCGAGTCTGCTACACAGGAGTGTAGTAGGTGATCCCAATCCGCCCTGCCTTCGGCATCCCCATAGTGTATATTCAGATCAGGCTTGTGCAAAATCAACTGCTAATGAACGCTCACGGTTATGAGTAGGCGCTTCTGAGGTGGGACTAGTCTGGTGTGGTAGGTCCTGTTGAGAGTTGAGACATCAAATTTACTTAAGGGAACGGCCCTTTAATGCCTGGTTCATCTCCCACAGCGGCCATATAACTCTCATGGTCCTCTTAGGATCCATCTTCCAAAGAACTGGCCGCATAAATCTCAGTCCTCTTAGAGCAGCCAGGGGGGCATAGGAAAACTGTTACGTAGCAACCATGGGAGGGGTCACGGATTTGATGAGAATTTGAGCTTTGAGGTACCCCTCCGTCTGCTCGTATCTCCTTTAACTGGAAGTTAAAGTCCCTACATGATTTGAGATAGCACTAAAGCTGTGAAGTTTAGAGTTTACGCAATAGCTAAGGAAATGGCTGGTGGAATAAATTTTAGGGATTTTTCTGGCAAGACAATCTCTCAAGGTTAAGCTTTGTTTGATTGCGAAGAGAATTGAAGGGAAGGGATTTAGATGCAAAGTGAGGTATAAGTTAATAACTAAATATGAAATAATTTAGAATTAGTTTCATAGTAATGTATAACATATGCTATAATCATTATAACAATTTCTATTTACAGTTAAAAAATTTTCACTTCCCTTCTTTTCCATTTTCCTTACAACCAAACAAAGCCTATGTTTTGCCAAAGGAAAAGGTAATGATAATTTATACCATACAAATGGTTTAGATTGGTCAGATTATATATTCTTTCCTTGTATTTTCAGTTTTTTTTTTTTTAATTTTTTATTCTATTTTACAGAAGTTTTTCATTTTCACTGAATTATGAAAAAAAACCATATTTTGAGACATTTGTTTAGGGGAACTTTGAATACAGCTAGCTGTCCACAAAACTTGTGTTCTACCCAATATGCCACATGACAGATAGTTAAGTGTTTAGAAAAACTCCCTAAACCTGGTGGCCTAGTAAAATATATATGGTCCATCCTAATTTTATTAGGGTGTCATGGAGCTCCATGAGTTGCTTATCGCTTAATGCTTATTTTAGATTATATTGCAGAATGGAATATTACGATCCAGTTTATATAAAATAAGGAAAAAGTTTCTCTTCCCTTCCCCTTCCCCTTCCCCTTCCTTGAAATCAGATGGAGCTGAGCATCAAGCATAAATTCCGGCATCCAACGCGAAAGAAGATGCGTGGGTGGGGCCGACCGAAAGATATAAGGTTGACTAATGTAATACGTGTGAAAACGTTTCGGTGATCCTAAATTACGGAGGGCTTACATGGGGACGACGTACGGACATCTTTTTCTAAGAAAAGTTGAGGGGTAAAGCACCGTTTAGTTAGCTTCTTCTACGTACAGAAGAGTGATGAAATCTGAGATTGATGAGGAGGCGAAATTTCCCCTTCTCAGATACAGTCGTTGGCTTTGAAGCTGTGGCTGTTCAGCTGGGTCTAAATACCGATCGGATTGACTGATCCGGGCCAATCCCATGCAACACGACTGTGCTGGCACGGTTGGGATCCTTGTCGATCCCGAATCCAATTCCATTCTCTCAAAAGTCAAACCCTGATCATCAGCGAATTACAAACCAATGCACTACTGTCAAACTCAGTTGAAACTCGGTGGTGATTCACCAACAAAAAAATCGTCTCCAATCGACTGATGAATTTCTGTGCTGATACAGACGCTGGAGTTCAATCGACCTATATGCGTGGATTGAACTCCAGCATTGAAGTTTTGAAGATGATTTGGATCCATTCGCCAATGGGGCGTAGACAAAACCGAGAGAATATGCGCAATTCACATGGTGTCATTTTTTGTTTTTTAAGGTAAAAATGCACGTACTACTACTACTGGGAAGAAGTTAGTTTGACTTTGAGTCGTCGTGACTTGCAAGCATTGATTATTGTTGGAACTTGGAAGTTACTTCCCCTAAACAATGCTTCTGCCTAACCTCCGTGTCTTCCCAAGGCGCCATATTTGACGCCGACGATGAAGGTTCAACGTCTCAAGTACTATTGTCAACCCTTGCTTGCAAGTGGGTTAGCGCTTTGCTTCTCCATTACTCCATGTATGTTACTTCTTTTTGGTTTTACAAATACAACATTATATATATATATTTCTTGGTTTTCTACACATTAATGCATGTCATTTTTAAACAATACTCATTAATTGCTTTTTTTTTTTTTTTTTTTATATCCTTATAAACTTGTGCAGAGAGATTATTTGTCACTAAGTACTCGATAAGATGGTCAATGGGCAGGTCCAATAATTAAAGGCAGCTGAAAGTTGAAATTTCAAAATTTAAAATTAATTTCATCTAAGTCTAGTGTTTTTTGTTGTTGCCTTGTTGGTCCAAAGACTCCAAGCAAAATCTTAATCATAGTTAGTTAAACAAAACAGGTTTTAAAAGGTACAAAACAAGAATGGTACGATAAAAAAAAGGTCAAATATTTTGAGAATGGCTAAAAAAAAAAAATGGTACAAGTTATAGACAGATCAGATATAATACGGTACGGTAAAAAAAAAGATCAAACATTTTGAGAACGTAAAAAAAAAAAACGGACAGTACGGGTTTAAACGGATCAGATATAATATGGTACGGTAAAAAAACCCAATAATATACTCCATAAATTGAAGAATTATACATAAATCAATGGGAATGTATGACATTTATGATATGTCTAGCCATAAAACGATGAGAATTATCATCTTCAATCAAGTAGTTAATTGATTTTTTTTTTTTGTCAAAGACTAACCATGAATCCATAAGGAGAGAGAGAGAGAGAGAGAGAGAGAGAGAGAGAGAGCTCTATAGAGGCCTACAATATACATTTGTTATGAGTCTTAATGATCCACAGTCGACAACCCACCCTAACGAGTAATAAAGTAATGAGTTTAGAAACAATTATGAGGAAATGAGGCAGTCTTTAATCCCCCATCGATAATATAGAAGACAATAAAAATATTAAACAATATGAAATTAATAGACCCGTTACTCATTGAAGAAGTATGTTAAAATATGAATACAATACAATACACGTATTAAACATGTTTTAAAAGATAAAACTTGGAGTATGAAGTATTTTAAAATATTTTAAAATATTATTGAGATAAATATGATAATACATGTACTAAACGATTAAATATAATACTACACGATAATTGTTTAAAACGAATTTTAACTACCAGAGATCCTAACTCATCTTTCATCTTTATGCTCCATCTTGACACTCATAAGTCGTAACATAATTTTGGTCATTAGAAAAAAAGACAAGATCTAGATTTGTTATTTCTCAAATTTAAAAACCAAATTAATTACAAACTTCCAGATTCAAATAGTCGATATTAGATTGGCCAATTCGTATCAATTTTGAACTTAACCGATTCTCAATCTGATTTTATTGATCACATATCAGTCTTACATTGGATCCATAAACCGATCGAATCAGTTTTGAATATAGCCCAAAGGATATTACATTTTGTTTCTCCATTTCACAAACCCTACTTCACCTATTAATTTTTCCCTCATATACGGCTGACATATATTTAAGCCACCACCTAGAAAAACTCTGTCCTCGTCTAAAATAAGAGTATAACTGAAAATTTTCCCAACTTCTTTGGCAACCAGATAAGATCTATGCGTGTATTTTCTGCTCACAAGCTCCATGAAAAGGGGACAAATCTTGCCAGATTTTACCCCTCCTTTTCTTTTTCTTATTTTATTTTCACAATGTTGTTTCAGAATGAAAATAATGCAGAAAAATAACAAATTACAATTAAAAAAGAAAAAAGAAAAAAGAAAAAAGAAAAAAGAAAAAAGATCTATATCTGTTTCTCATACTAAATGCCTCCTTTCTTCATCCTCTTCTTCATTGCTATTAAAAGGGTCATCTTCTTTGAAGGAATGCTTTGCCTTGGTAATTGCTGGGGAAACTGTGGCTCTGGCGGAGGGGACTTTGGTACTATTTTCAGGCAAAAGCTTCAATACGATGCCCATGGTTATAAGCAACAGCCCTGTTCCATGTTGTTCAGTCAAAGGTTTTGTGAATACCAGGTACGATAGTAGCAGTGTCACACCCTTTCTAGCTGTCGTCACCTGCAGAGAAACAAACAACTTAGAACCATTTTAATGGCAAAGCCCAAAATCAAATTAAAATGAGAGGAGAATGGCAACTGTACCATGGCTGTGGTAGCAGCACCAAAAATGGCAATGAGAGATAACACTGAGACTTGACCCACGAAGGTGGCCATTGCTTCAAACACTAACACTCCATATACATATGGATGCTGCATCAACACAATCAACCAAACAAACAAAAAAAGGGCTCAATATAAATCACAAGATAAAAATAAAAAAAATCCAGGTTTTAGTTCATCTTTCTTTTCAAAGCATCCAGACCACGTGATCCTAAAATTCAAAGTCATTAACAATTCCCTTCTATCCAGTGAATCGACCCTACTTTATTGAATTAAATTTCCTTTGAAGATTCTACACTTAGAGCTGGTCCCTAACCTATAAACCCTAGATTTCTCAAATGTATTCTATAGTTCTAAGTTCTAACCTCACCAAAGGGTAAAGAATTAGGCATCCATTGCCTAGTGAAAAACCTATCCCTAATCAAATAATCAATCATTCATGTAAATATGTAATGACATCCAAATCCCAAATGATCAATAACCCATTTTGTTCTTTCGTACCTGCCAGCATGCGTTCCAGGCTCTGAACAATTCGCCCGTCACAACCATGGGCGGAATCAAGAAAGGCAACCCAACTACAGTTGAGCAGAATAGCATCTCCATCTGTCCAACACATGACGAAACAATAACAGTCAGATAGACAGTAACGAAACAACTTTTCTCCCTTTTTCCTTCACATTTAAAACAAACAAGGTATGAATTATGAGAGGGAACGTGGACCACCTGTGTGGTTTCGGGATTCATGGTAAATATTGCCTCCTGAAAATTACCCAGAAAGGAGTCCATGACCAGAGCACCAACCACCATTATAACACCGACCACACTGAAGTTGGGAGACGTATTAGCATCGGCTAAGGTGAAGAGGATCAGACCCAGTACAAGAAGCAGAGCAGAAAAATATTCCATGGGCGAATACTTTCGTCTCAGGCCTGGAATGAAAGCACCCATTAACATCACCGGCAGTACCTGTACTCCCACAACCATGAACATGACTCCAAGAATCAGAAAAACAGAGGAGAGTAAACTGTTTTTTCAAATTTCCACCTTTAATTTAGCAAAACCCATTTGAATGCGAGCAGACCTTTGTAGATTTGAACATGAGCTGAGCAGGGTAATTGAGGAAAGCCAAAGAACCCTTGGTTAGTCCGTGAGATCCCATTAGAACCGCGGAAAGCTTCACATAGGTCTTCCATGGGTTCACCATCTGCTTTGTGGTAAAGCCCTGGAGGTATAACAATCCTAGATAGACGAAACCCTGTACAAAGGTGAAGTACCATCCATAACTGAAACAACACACAATCCAAGTCCATTCAGGGATCAGTCATTTACAAATTGCGACATGATTGATTAATTCAGAATTCAGAAGATATAAATTTACGAACCTGAACTGAAGACGGTTGTACACGTATTCCTGAAATAGATACAACAACTAATAAGATACATTGAAGACATGAGAATACTTGTCTTACTCGCAGTAAAAATGTTGGGGAGAAATAAAAACAGGGGATAAGAACAGTGCGACTGAAACACACATTAAACTCGGAACTACACCCAACACCCACCTCGGAACCGAAACACCAAGGAAAAAAAAACAGGGTATAAAAAACAAAAGAGGGGTGGGCGTTGAAATCGGACGAAATAACAAATAACAAAAAAAAAAAAAAAAAAATCCAAAATCCAAAATCCTTCCATAAAAGCTAAAATTCTAGAATAGACACAATGTTATCTGTCCAAACCGGAAAAAACATTAATATGCTAACGCCTAATTAGAAGCAAGATACTAAAAAAATCAGATCCAGAATGGAGGGGGGACGAAGAACAGTAAATTATAAAGTATAAGTAGGATTCCTCTTTTCAGCGCCTTGAGAACAAAAGCGTCAAAAATAGGGCAGAGAGAAAAGAGATATCCTCTAACAATCACGTTTAAGTCAAAGTGTGAAACAAACCTCGCAGATGCCATTAATAAGGTAACCGAAGAAGAAACCCGAAGAACAGAGTAAGAATTGTTTCCACATGGGTTTATCGGAAAGAGAAATCCCGAAGAGGGACCGAGCTTGCTCCTCCTTTTTCATCCTTACCACCGACACAGATTCCCCGATCCACCGGTAGATAGTGAAATCAACGGAAAAATCCTACCCACGATCCCGAAGATGACGGGATTACGATACGAGCTTGTTCAAAGGTTGAGGAGATTGATTCTGCTTCTGCTTCCGTTGCATGTCGAACTATAGAATGGAAAGCGCTTTGTTTTATTTGAAGAACAAGAAAAGTATCAGAGGAAGCTGGAAGGAAAAAAAAAAAAAAAACAGAGAAATAATCAATTCTTCTATAATTTTTTTTTAACCGATTGACAGACAGGAGAGGGAGAGAACATGAGAGTTTTGGTCTTATCCCCTCTCTCTGCGTCTGTAGTTCGGAAATGGAGAGTTGGCAAAAATAGAGGATTCAGCGACGGAAGTTAAATAGGAATTTCATGAGAACTCAGGGAATTAGGGAGGAGCTCTGGAGGATGACCGTATCGGTCGCTTCTCACGATTTAAGTGCCCCTCCTCTCGAGCTTATCTGAACCCCTCGATTTCTGAATTTTTTTTTTATTTTAAATCCAATATGTTTTTTTAATAGAGGACCAACTCATCAGATAATAGGAAAAACCAAGAATTTTTTGGGCCCGTTTTAATCGGAGTCTAACCATAGGTCAAATAATCAGTATCGGATCACAATCAGGTCAGCCATTTCATACCGATTTTATACCTGATTGATCCTTTATCCGATATTATTATAAACGACATAAAACATGTGTCAATTTTCCATTAGATAGGTACATTGATCGGAGTGATATGACTGATACAATCGATATGTTGTCTAATACCCTGAAATAAAACCATGGGTCTCGCCCTGGACTGTCCATCATTAAGTCGGTTTTTTTGTTCGGGTATGAATAAATGATGATAGGATCTTATATAATTAATATTAAAAACTTACCTTAAACTATCCTTGTCTTGTAAATTTAGTAAGCTTTTGTATGTCTAACAGTAGATAAGGGTGCAATATTTGCACTGGAATTGTTTATCGAAATCGGACTGAATTATTTACATTGAAATCGAGAGATCGTTTAATAATCAGTTCAGTTTTGGTTTGAAATTTGACAACGTTTATCGTGATCGGATCAAACCATTTAAACCGTTGATTAAACCGAATAGAGTGTATACCGTTAATTCCCTAATAGCTAAATTAATAAAACCTAATATCATTCCCTATGTTATTAACATATTATTTTCAATACTGAGGAAGTCAACCTCAATTAATATACTATTTTCCCAAAAAACCAAATCTAAACCCAATTAATATAGGGTTATTTTCTAAGAAACCAACCCTAACTCCAATTAATATATTATTTTCCCCATAAATCAGTCCTAACTCCAAGTAATACATTATTTTCTTAAGACTCAATCCTAATTTTTAAAGACCTAAACCATAAAATCAAAATGATAAAACTAGAAAACACAATAGGCATTAACTATTACTCCATTAAGCATAACAATATTACAATATTTTTTTAATTATGAAAAATCAATTAATAACAGATGCTTTAAATCGTTTATAAACCGTAAGTAAAACCAATTAATGAAAGACTGTTTAAAAACCAATAAACTGAAACCGATTATTAATTGATTTTGTTTTTAATTTTGATACTATTTAATTAATCGGTTCGATTTTGATTTTATCTTGTTATACACGGTACTGCATAGTACCAGGCCGTTAAATCAATTATAAACCAATTTTTTATATTTTTTAATAGAATTATAAACTATTTGACACCCTTAACATTAGATGGTAGGTCAAGGTCCTAGTCTTAATTCAGCAGTGTTTATAGAATGGGGCATATATGGTATTTGGGACCGGTTGAACCAAGACATGGTCTGTAGAATTATAGGATGAAAATAAAAGTGATCTCAATAAAGACGGTAAATTACTGACTGTTACATCAGAACATTTCCCCCACACCTGAAGTGAGTGAACTGGAAACGAGATATTCGTTGGCGCTATACATGGAAGGTAACGCCAATAATCGTCAGAAATGGTAAAAGAATAAAAACGCTTCTCTTCAGTCTTACCTGCCAATTTCCAGGAGGGTTAAGTTACCACTTTACAGTGTTACCTCATGCCATTTCGGTGCCACCGGGTGGCCAAGTGTCTTTTTCATGAGGTGGGTCCCGCGTGGCTCATCACCATTATTGGCTGAGTTTGTCTGCCAAAGTATAGAGACTAGGGTCTGTATGGTTTCTAGTGGTTTTTTAATGTTCTTTCGAAACAAATATCGATTTGTCGGTTCTTTTTTTTTTTATAGTAATGAACTAATAAAAGCGAAACAATAATACTCTTCTTTTTCTTCCTTGTCTCATCTTCTAATTTTGACCGATAATATATATTTATTTAATCGTAAAAAGTTAAAAAGATAAAAATAAAAAAAATCATAAAAAATTGTTTTTATATTATAATTCATAATCATTTGTTGTAATATCTATTTCGTATGTAAATTAACAATAAAAATCAGAAGACTATACAAAGATTATATATATATATATATATATATATATATATATATATATATATATATATATATATATATATATATATATATATATATATATATTATCAAACAACATTATAGAATGTAGAAGTATTTAAAAATAATAGAAACATAAAAAAAAGATTATAATCTAATACTATTATTTTGAAACAGAAATGTTACCATACAGACTCTAAATATCTAAAATAAATAAAAGTAAGACCTAAGAAAATTATGTACTAGAAAATTTTTCCTGTCACATATGAAATAATGAAATTTTTTTTTTGGTAATAAAATAGTTCATTCATTAAAAGAGGCAAGGATAGTCAAAACTTGATTTCTATAAAGAGAAGTCAGTCAAGGAACGAACTGAGGCCAATAAATCTTCCCGGTACAAGTTAAGGCCCAAATCATAATATTGATAAAGGGATGGGCTCAAGCCCACAAACAAACAAACAAAAAATTCATTGGCCTTTTGTTTTCTACTTTTATGTACTCAAGAGAGAGAGAGAGAGAGAGAGAGAGAGAGAGAGAGAGAGAGACTGTGTTTAATATAAAGGATCCATCCCAATGTAACATGATCGATTATAAAAAATGATTTTTTTTAAAATACAATCATTGAATTATCATAAAACTTTGATATATAGAGGTATAGATTTGATATTTCATTTATAAGATGACAAAAATGGTAACACCCACTAGAAATATATAGATAGAGACAAACCTTAATATAAAAGTTCAAATAAATACGAAACATTTTTAACACGTGT
Organism: Protea cynaroides; assembly: GCA_028583415.1. Taxonomy (NCBI): domain Eukaryota; kingdom Viridiplantae; phylum Streptophyta; class Magnoliopsida; order Proteales; family Proteaceae; genus Protea; species Protea cynaroides. The sequence goes on from CM053276.1 coordinate 135,549,635, forward strand.
TTTTTTTTCTCTTATTAGAGCTAAGATCTAACCAGCTGTCACCCTCAAGATGTGCCCTAACTTGGACGGGTGGGACAATATAGTTTAAAAATAAATAAATAAATAAATAAATAATAAAATATATAAAAGGTTGGGGTAAGGGTAACTAAGGAAAGTACAGGAAGAAAGAAGCAAATTTTGAAATTTGACTTAGGAAATATAACATCTCGAGAAAGGAAGCAATTGATTACTTTCCAACTTCCAAGGGAAATAAAAAAATAAATTAAATTAAAGGGCAATAAAAATAAAGGGGGGAGAATTGAAAGTTGAAAGTTTGACAGTTGCATAAGAGCAGTAAAATATTATGATATTGGGTTATTTTGTTTTTGAGTAAACATATAGGGGGTTCTTTGATTAATAAAATAGTTAGAAGTTGTAATGAGAATAATATATATACCATTAGGAGGTTGCTTAAACGTTAACGTTCTACTCAGGTTGTTGAGTTTCTATTTTATATTATTAAAATTGTAAACAATGTCAAAAAAAAGCTAAGGTTGTTAAGTAGCATAAAGACTTTAACTTGAAGTTGAGATTGAGATTGGAATCTCATAGTTAATGCCTTAATGGTGAGGTAATGTTATTCTATTACAAAATAACCCTTATTAAATATTAAATCACTGTACGTAACCAGCTCCTTCTGAGCTTGTCTATGTCAATTTTTATTATATTTTTTTCTATCAAAATCCATCATTTTTAATCCTGAAAGGTATATTTCCATGCCATTGTCATCAATTTAATGAGCTGAGAAGGAATTTAAGAATACTACATACTTTTACCTAAAAAAAAATAAAAAAAATAAAAATTTTTTACAGATCCAAGGCAATTAATTAAGGGAACAATATGACGGACATGCCTTCCTTAAAGGTATACTTCCCTCCCGATTATTTTTTTTTTTTCTTTTCCATAGACATGTCAGTCATTCAAGGGAATCGGTTGTCATGCAGTATAATTATTCTACCCAAAAAAAATGCAGCATAATCATCTATGGTTTAAAGATTTAAAAAATACATATATTTTTAAATATTAAAAAAAAGGTATCAATGATCAATCGGTTCTGAAAATGGTGAGAACTGAGAATCAATTCGATGAGGCCGATACTGACTAATCCAGATTGATATTGACCCTTCAGCTGAGAGTGATATGATTACTAAAACTATGTTGTGGACTCAACGCTTGATTCCCTAAGAATTGTAAATACACGCATTGGAAGGATATTTATAGCCTCTAACTTTTCTTGATATCATTCAAATTGTCTTTTTAATCTTAATTGTATTAATAGTATATAAGCACAAAATTTATGAAAATTCCCAATTTGAGCTAAGTGAGGGCAAGTCATTGGTAAATTTGCATTATGATTTTTTTTTTTTTTTTTTAAATTTTGGGTTAGTTATTTTTCAATAATAAGATGAATTATATCAAATTCTCATTGAATTTTGTAAAAACGCTAATATGTAGTAAGATAAAAAAAAAAGGTCTATTCAAATAAAAATGTGAAAAAATAAAATAAAAATGATAGTGTATTATGTCTTTTCCACCAAATTATTTTATTATTTAAAATGCATACTATTTTTTTTAATTTATATTCAAAAATAAAATACACTTAATTAAGAGCGTTTCCACTTTATTTTTCTCATTTTTTATTTCATCGCACCAGCTGAAAGAGAATACAGTAACATCAATTGACATTGATTTAGATTGCCCTGCCATTATCATATGTCATAGGAATCAAAAGTGTCAAAATCAAGTTAGTTTAGGCTCTCTTTGTATATATTATAAAAAAAGAAGTATGACACTTACTTCCCCTGTACTGTAGCTTAATGATAGTTGACCCCCAAAGTTTAAAAAAACGACAAACGATCTCAATTTTTAAAGGTGTTAAAGTGATTTTTTATGGACAATTTTACCTTTGAACAAAGTTCAAATTTTCAATCATATGTCATTTAAAAAAAAAATGAAACTATCTTAGCCATACACTGAAAAACAAAAAACGTAACTGATCGGAACAGTAATTAATAAGACTGAAATTTCTTTTCTCCAATAAACCTTTCACAGATCTCAAAGGCTTTTGGTGGCCTCGCATGTGCGACCGATGGCCAAACCCTTGATAGGAAGATCATGGGGAAAGACAAGACCGTCTATGGAGCAAACAAGGAGGCCTTGAAGGAATTGAATTTCATTAGATTCAGGCCATATATGATGGAATTTGAAAGAAGGGGGCTTGAGATCGTCTTCAGCTTCTGCTGCCTCGAGGTCTTCCCCATTAATGATGTTGTCATCTTCGTCATTAACATTTTCGATTTTAGGGATCTGGTTCACAACCGAAGAGGTACAATTAGAGAAAATCCAAAAAAAAAAAAAAAAACATTTGATTCTTTCATTCTCAGTCCCAACGATTAACTAAATGAAAAAACTAAAGTTTTCTAAGGAAAGCAAAAAAACAACACAATTGATTCTTTCATTCTTAGTCCAAGGATTTCCCACTTAAAACAATTTCAATCATCCAAAAAACCTGTTTAAGAACAAAACCCTAGCCCTACAATTCCATTGTTTCACGCAGTTCAGCTCTTCGAGAAGCTTCATCGTTTGCGTAAGAAAAGCAGAGGGTCTTGTCTCTCCTTTTTTTTTTTTGTTTAATCAAATCTTCTAGCTAATTTATGTACATTCAAAGTACTCCAATCCACGAATGGGACTCACTTGAGTGCAATTGTAAAACTCTAATTACAGAGAAAAGAGAGGAGAAGAAGTAGGAAAGAGAAGAGAAGAAGTAGGAAGAGAGAGAAAATGGAGGGGTCAGGGTCGTCGGCCACCGACCATAGAGAGGGAGAAGAAGGGTGAGAGAAAAGAGAGGAGAAGAAGTAGGAAAGAGATGAGAAGAAGTAGGAAGAGAGAGAAAACATTGGAGGTGGGTCGTTGGCCAAGAAAAGAAGTGTGGATGCGGTATCGATTGGTAGTGGTCGAAGATTAGGGAAGAAGAAGTAGAGGAAGAGAGGGGTTCATTTGGTCATTAAAAAAAAAATTGGGCTCTCACCGTCGGTATTTAATGGAATATTCCTAACGACGTGGGTCTATTTGTATTTTAGTAGTGTTTCTAGAGGAGGTATTTGTTTTTTCTATAAACTTTGGGGGTCAACTGTCATTAAGGTATAGTATAAGGGAGGTAACTATCTTTTTACCTATAAAAAAATTAATTATATAATACATTATAACATATGTAATTGTTTAGTATGATTTATAGTATTTATTTATATTTAAAATAAATTGATATAATCTAAAATCTACTAATAGATTAGAAAAGGTTTATCATTATTATGATAATCTATTATTACTTCTTTATGTCTAGTGGTATTAAATGGTTATTATTATGACTCATAATTTATTTTCGTAAATGATTTATTATAAATAACTCATAAGTATAAATATAAACTATACCAAAGAGAATACACATTTAAGTAGTAGAACACAATATTTAATACAGTTCTTATTTCTTGAACTCTATAACGATAAGAACAAAAATAATTAAATAGAGAAAGGAGCATGGGAAATATGAGAACTTTAGTTTGGAATAATGTAGGAGCAGAAATAGCAGAAACAACAGTAGTTGTAACCATCATTTGAACCATTAAAGTGGAAGTAAAGGGAGTAAACAAGTCTTTATAATTCTAAAGTTGAGGGTTCAAATAGCGGTTAACCAAAAATAAAAATAAAATAATAATAATAATAATAGAAATAGTACAGTATAGATTACTGTGAACCAAGTAGTAATAATAATACAGTATAAATCACTTTGAATCAAATAATAGTAGTTTGCAATAATAACACGAGCAAGAATAATGATGGGTGCACACTTAATGGAGAACCTTAAACGATTTTCAAAACGACAACCTTGGTTATTGCTCTGATAGATGTAACAAAATAGATTAATTTAGGGCCCGTTTGATTAAACTTTTGCTTCTGAATTCTGGATTCTGGTTCAAATTTGGATTCTACTCTAGAATTATTATGGAGTAGAAACTTGTTTGATAATGCAATTTTGAAATGGATTATATAACATCTTTGGATTAAAAACATGTTTGATAACACACTATCCCCCCCCCCAACAGAAGTTTAGTGGTGGGTAGTGGCGGCAACTGCGGTGGTGGGGTGACAGTGGTGGTAGTAGTGGTTATGGTGATGGTAGTGGTGGTAGTGGTGGTGGGGTTATGGTGGAAGTGGGTGGTGGGTGGTGGCGACGGTGGTGGTGGTCAAGTGAGAATCATGTAAGAATTGACTCTCTTTTTTTTCCCAAAAAATTATTCTAACAGTTTGGAGTAAGTATTTATTATAACTCCAAAATTTTGGATTCTGGAGCCATTATGAATATGGTTCACTCTGTGGGAGTTGGAATCCAATCGGACTTAACAAACACGCTTCTACTCCAAAATGACTCATTGGGAGTCAGAATTCATAGAATCTAGAAGCAGAAGTTTTATTAAACAGGCATTAAGAGAAGATGGAGAGAATCAATATGCTATCCTCTCCTCTTAACAGTCATTATCTATTAATGAAATAAAATGGGTAAAATGATAGGTTTAGAACTCCACAAGATAAGGAGTCTGAGTTACAAAGTAATTAAATTGGAGTTCACATATCAACATAAGAAGAACTCTCCCAACTAAAAGGATAAAGAGAAAAAGTTATGTTCTAATAGAGAGAATGAAACTTTACTAAATAAGGTGGACTTCCAATTACAATATAAGAAGATAGGATGTTTTAGAGAATGACTCCACCATAAATTGAACAGTAACTCCTGAATAATGAACCCATTTGTTAGGTTGAGATAAATGGAAATGGGCCTTGCTAACTAGGTCCATTCCTTTACATTAATATATATTAATAGGACCCATTGATAATTAAATAACTATTTCTATATACCCTAATTGGACCCACTCTTGGGTCATATAATTAGCCTATTACAAAGAATAAACTCTAAAAAAATAATGCCCAACCCAATCTAACACTATATTCTGCCCAATTTTAAATCGAGTCTTAAACCAGACCAGCATTAAACTATTTGATAGTTTTTAAAAGGGCAACTTAATTTGGTTTTGGAGAGTAGATATGAACATGTCCAAGTTGCAATTTCTTCAGCATTTCTTCTTCTTTTTATTCTTTTTCTATACACATTGAAATATAATCTCTATAATTATGGTTGGTTGTGGCTTAATATATTTTTGGAAACTGTGTCAGAATATTGTCCAACAAATTCTTTATCAATGAGGGAAGAATATGAATTTTCTACTTATGATCATCATGAATTTAATTATAATCAGTTTTCTTTTGGTCAGTTGCCATTGTTTATTGGTTATGTAAATGTTAATATCGAACTTGAAAATTGTAGTATTGTACACTTTGCTTGATAGTATTGTTATTCTTTTGCTTTCCAAGCATTTGCTTGGTGCTCAGCTAGTATGTCATGCCTTTAATCTATCTGCCCCAAACCTATGTTAATCAAAATAATACAATTTGTTGTCACCAAAGAGGTGAACTAAGAAGTTGGAATCTTCTTTTGATTGTCTATTGTCTTATTCCAAAAATTATTTATTGTAAAAGAAAAATGGTTTTCAAAGTCAATATGGTATGAAAGTGATTTAACAATTAGCATTATCAAAAACCATCATTGTTTTGCATGTTTTTTGAGTACACGTATGAAATGACAAGGTTCACCTTTCTCGGAAAAAATATATGTTATATTAGAAGGACAAAAAATTAAACCATCGCTGTTCTCTTTTCAATTACAAACTATGATACTTATTTTCTTACAATTTCTGTGGTAATTCATCAGTAGAAGAATGTCATGACGATCTTAGTTCATTGGTCAAATAGAATTTGGTTGGCTCATTATGGTAATATTCTATAATATCACCATAATGATGAAGAACTCAAAACCATGTTATCTGATTGGTTCAAGTATGGATTAGATAAATGTGTACCTGAAGAATTGAAAATTGTCTCTCAGTTAATAGCTGCATTTGGGTTATCTGGAGTATTTGCTAATGGAAGAAGAATGATTCGTCACTTTCAATTTGGAACAACAGATAATGTGTTGGACTATCACTTCTGACTATCACAAGCACGACACACGGGATTGCTATAGAAGTACCCTTGATGTCCTTTAAGCTGTTGCATGACATGCTTGGGTAATTTACCTAGAAGATTAGAACTACCTTGTACTGGTAAGTATGTGTATCATAGTTGTCAAGGCCGAAGCGTTAAGGCAGATTAGTTGTACTTTAGAAAATTGGTCGCCTTGGTCGCTTAGGTGGGCTCTTGATTGCCTTGGGCGTCCGTCAAGCCGCCAATGCCTTGACTACCCCTTGGCGTCTTGACAACTATGGTGTCTACAATTATACGACCAGCAATGATGTATGGAGCTAAACGTGAGGGAGTGAAGAAACAATTGAAAATGGGGATGTTGAGTGGTACAATTAAAAAGAATAAAATAAGGAATGAATAAATTATAGGTAATTTATATAGATAAGTTGTGAAAAAGTCATTTGAGGTGGCATGAAAATGTGCAACAGAGGCCTGTGAATGCTCTAATACGAAGGGTGATTTGATTTAGATTGAATAAGCTAAAGAGTCAGGGGTAGACCTAAAATGATTCTAAGAGAAACGATGAGGAAAGATGTTGATGGTTTGATGTAGGCTTTGGTTCAATGGGTTTTAATTGTTATGAGTCACATTCATTGGCTTAAATTATGGGTAGGAAGCAGGAATACAATAAGATTTATTAATCACTAAAGTTTGTTGCGTCTAATTTAGAGTACCATTTCTTTATTTTATTTATTAATTAGTTGGGATAGGAGGCTGGGGTAGCCAAAATCTACCACATTTAGTTGAAATAAGACTAAGTTAAGTTGAATTGAATGATTTTGGCTTTTCTTTCATAAATTGGCATCTTACGACTTACCTCATTGTCATTGGGAAAAGCCAACTAAATTATACACAACACAAGACAGAAGTAATTAGCTTATTGCATTAACGATATGGGATCCACATCCTCACTTCCCAAAGGTTCGAGAGGAGGGGGGGTGGCCCCGTTAGATGGCCTACACCTAGGGTCTGGGTGAATCCGAGTCCTTCATGGGAGCAGACAATGGGGTATCGGCTGGGATGGAGGGCTCGGATTCACCCGAGCCCCAAGTGTCGGCCATCTAATGGGGCCGCAGCCTCCCTCCCGAACCTCTGGGAGGAGAGGATTTGGATACAACGATATGGGAGATAGAAGCTTGTTTGGCTGCGTGAGGAGGTGCAGTTTCCATGCAGCCGGGTTTGCCACCCTTGGATCAGTGTTTTAGATATCCACCGTTTATAAAAAGAAAGAGTTTTAGATATTCCCTAGTATATAATGTAAATCATAATAACAAAAATGTCTCCAAACAAATACCGCTTGCCATCCGAACCTTTGAAACGTCCCTCTTTCTTCTCTGGTTTCCCCTTGTCAACCCTCTGCCGTAGCCATCACTGGTGAATGGTGTCGCTCTACACCATTGGACAACAAAGCCTGTAATCTCCAGTTGCATTTGTGGATTAGGAGAGACTTATGGGGAGGGATGTGAAAGCTAGAGAGGGAAATCCTTATCAATCGTTAAGAGAATCAGGTTACAGAAGCATTATAATGTAGGAAAAGAAAAGAAGTTGAGATGAGGAAATCTAATATGATAATGAGAAAAAATAGATAAACTGGGAATCCAATATGGTTTCTCTATTATTTACATTACACAAAAACTTCCAAAGCTCGCGGCAGAGTCACAGTCAGTCACAGAGGCGCAGCAGCAACAGCACAGTCTCTCTCTCTCTCTCTCTCTCTCTCTCTCTCTCTCTCTCTCTCTCTCTCTCTCTTCATTGTCATGTTTAAGTCAAGACAATAGTATTAGGGTAAAATAGTAACAGATTTAAATCAGACCGTGAATGAAGAATCTGTAACAGATTTCGAAGAATGGGACACATGGCATACATCCAAGGTATGAAGCATGAGGGTAAAGAAGAGTCTTTTCCGACGGTGTTCAGGAGATGAAATGGTGTTTGATTCCCTTCTAGACAATCACGCCATGATTTGATAGACTGATGGAGGTAGCTAGACATTAAATGGTCTGTCATTAATGCTTATAAATATCGACAGCCACCACAAATGCCAAGTAGGTGGATTTAACTTGCTAGGTCATCATATCATAGATCGAATCAGTAAAAAATAAGTTTATGCTCGATAAAAGAGAAATGATAGCTACTATTGTTGGAAGAAATGGAGGATGTGGACGAAAGGGGGGGTCAAAGAAGGTCGATGGGGATCGTAAATAGCTGACAAGACATTCAAACGCCGCCCTAGGGGGTCGTAACCACCTAGGCCTATTGTTCTTTAGTTGACAGATGATGGAGATGGTGGTAGGTGGGGAAGAGCTTGTTCGGGAGCCCTACCTGGAACCTATAAGTAGTGAAAGAGTATCGATTGTAAAGGATCCAAAATTGCCCACGTATTCAAGTTCAGGTATCTCCCTTATTCAATCCCTTATACATATCTCTACCTCCCCGGAGGGGAAAAATTCATTGAAGCTCCCGTATCTTAGGAACCTCACCTCTAAAGAATTTTAATGTTTCACGAAGAACTTCATTCTACTTGATTTTGGAATCCACTGACTTTAGCATCGGAGTGGCCCTGGGGTATATCCCGCCCACTTTATTGCTTTGTTTGTGTTTTCAGTAACTAGGCTTGATCTGAAAGATTGAACCGAATCCATTGACAACAAATAGTGACAAAGATTTGATACAAAAGAAGAAAACTGTAAAAGGTGATTTGGGTTGTTGTGCTCGTTGAACTTGTGTTTTATCTCTCCAAATTGTTTCAACTTCAAATGGTCGACGAGAACCACCCCTAGTTTGATAACCCATCAAAATATTCATGCACTCACCGCCTTCACTCTTGAGTTGACTGACATATTCATAAAGAGAAAGAGGTCGTCCCCTTGGCGACTTTAGCTTGGTAGATCTCTCAAGACAAGAGATCAATCAACAGCTCGTCTACCAAAAAACGCAGCACCTCAGTTCCCACTTCCATCGCCACTGCTTCTTGTTCCTCCTCAAATTTTCTCCACCTCCTTCCTCCACATTCCATTTCTTTAACGTATCCCTCCCTATCGTACTCCAACCCCAAACCCAATCCCCCACAATGGTTCCCACTCATCCAATCTATTGCCACCTTCACTACCTCCTTGTAATCACTGCCGTTCCCGTCATCCCCTACTGCGCTTTTAATCTCATCATCTCTCTTTCTCATGATTTTTTCCATTAAAAAATCCACCAACACCCGATCCACAATCCCTGTTTTCCGGCCTTCGAATGGGTTCGTCAATTTCATGTCGAAAGGGCTCTCACCAGACTCATCCTTCTCTGACAATGCGATCCGTTTTTCAAGATCCACGGGTTCCAGTTTTGAGAGGCTCTCAAACCGTCGGATCTTCTGCATAAGTTTCTTCTTCTTCCCTGTTTAAAATTTATCAAAACCCAAATCAACCAAATTTAATACTTTGAAAGATTTTAAGAATTTGAATAAAGAGAAAGTAGGAAACAAGAAGACACATACTCTCCAAGTTGTTAAGGCTCTGGTGGAAGGGGGAGGCCGCCGCCTCTGTATCTCCATCATCGTCATCATCTTCTTCCTCTGGAAAATCAAGCACTGAGACTGGGCTAAACTGCTCTTTTTCCTCTGTATCTCCCTGTTTTTGTTTTGAAATCAAATAGCAGATAACCGACACTACTTGAACAACTTGGAAAAAAAATTAAAGAAACAGAGGAAAATGAAAACTTATTTAAAAATCACAGTAATCCGGTGGTCAACACTTTACAGATCGGATTAGAATTAGATCGTTCTGTTCATTCAATCTAATACAGTAGTGTGCTTGAGCGCCACCAACCCCCACAACACACACCCCTAAAAAAAAAATGATCCGATGACCGCAGTCCACTCACTGACTACGGTAGGGATCTACTGCAATGCAATAATAGAAGGGCATGAAATGTTTACATATATGCTGTTCTCTTAAACGTCGGATTGGAATCCACTAAAGGCAAATCCTACTTGTTGAACATTGCATAAAAAATAGTAAATATAATAACAAAATTAAAACAATAAACAGATGGCAGTTACGGCCTGAGAAACAGCGACGCACGGGAGAAATCAAAGAACCTTATTTAATGTAAAAAGCTGCCTGAATTCTTCATCCACCGACAAAGACGGTGCGATAATGGCAAGGGAATAAATGAAAACCAAATCACCAAAACACCCGTTCTCCTACAGTTCGAAGTCACAACTTGGTCGTGATGTGGGACCTACATCCATCAATGGCTCCGAAAATATGGAATGATTGTGGAGAGACGAACCGGAGTCGGCTTTTACATGGGAGGGTTGAAGCTTTGAAGGGAAGGAAGGACGCATCGGACAACGAAACAAAATATTGTTATTGGATTTCGCCGCCGTAGATGATGGATCTTTCCATTGAAAATTGGTAAGTCCCAGTACAGCAAATCCCTTTACGAAAGGGGAGATATACTCCACACGTGAAACTCCTGACAATGACTGCTGCCCTTTTCTTGATCTAAGCTCAAAATTTTTAACCTTAAGAAAGTCAAATTCAAGCACAGAAAGCAAGGGAGAGCATGCACCGGAATAATGCGGGAGAAGATCAAAATCAAGAAGGTCAATCCAAACACAGAAAGCAAGGGAGAGCATGCACCGGAGTAAATATCAAAATCAGTCAACCAAATTTTGTGGAGGGCCGACAAATGGAACAGTGCAAATCGAATCTGAAACCATATTAACCCATCAATCCAGAAACCTTCACCAACTGTCAGAGATGAGATGATATATCTTAATCTTACGAATGCGAAGCTAGCATTAATTAAATAAGATGCTTACCTTTGGGTCTACGGAGTTGGTCGTTGTCTCCATGGATTGCTCACAGACCGCATTTCGTGCTCTGTTGCTGGGCATCTTCTCCTCCACCGAGCATTCTTTACCTTTCTCACCCTCGTTTTCCCCTAGGTACTCAGAACTACCGCCAGATGACTGTAAAAATTCCGATGTGAAATCACAAGCAGACCAGCTGTTACTCTTACGGTAACTATTGCTGCTGCTGATACTAGTGGTTGTGGTGGTGGTGGTGGTGGTGGTGGTGATGGTCGTGGTGTCAGCGTCAGCAGCGATAGCGGTAGCGATGCTACTGGTGTGGAGAGGAGAAGAAGAGAAATTCAACGGTTGCTGCTTCTCTTCGATTAAATCTCTGAATGATTTCCACCTTATAATGTCTTTAATCATCACCCTTACTTTGATTTCCCTGATATCGTAGCTTTCAACTTTGTCCTTTTTCTTCCACAAACTTCGTCTCAACCTCCTTGAAAGACTCCTTGGCAGGATCCTCTGCTTCGTTCTGCTCTGTGGTTGTGACCGAGCTTTGATGGAGGAGAAGGGGAGGTGCTTGATAACATTAATTACAAGCTCTGATGCTTTCTGGAATGTAGAGATCGTCTTGGAAGCCGCCTTGAAACGTCTTCTGAGTAGTTTCCTAGCGTTGTCTGAATCTCTAGCTCTGCTATCCATTTCGACCAGATTTGGAACAGTCGTACAACATGCTCTGCGAGGGAGAGAAGCAAAACGGTTGGATGAACATGAGCTCAAGTCGTCTACGAGAAAATCCTTCAGCATCTGGGGGCTCCGTTCCATGGTTTCAGAATACCAGAACGAACCACTAAAAGCTACCAAAACAGTGATGATATTTTGTATCGGCGAGAACGTGGAGCTGGGGAGAAGAACAAAAGGAGACGTAAGAAGCAATAAAGAATCGGCAGAGACAGAATGCGGAGGAATGGGGAGTAGGTAGTAATGACTGACAGCCCGAGGCTATTGATTTGGGGATTGGATGAGTTTTGCAGAGAGCATTTATGAAAAGAGGAAATTGGTTGTGAAAGAGGGAGAAAGATCATAAAACCTCCATCAATTAATTCATTTCGGGGAACTTCTGAAGCCCTTTTTGCATACTTTTGCAGCTTTTACTGATCTGCCACAGAAAGCAGAGAGGAAGAGTAATACTAATGAGAAGAGCTTGAAGAGAGTGAAGGTTTCAATGTTTTGGAGATGAGAGCAGTGAGATGATGTTTAATTGCAGAGTCTAGTAGTAAGTTGAAAGGAGAGGTATTTAAAGGCAGGGATTTAAAATGAAAATGGTAAAAACGAAAGAAAGAGGTAGTTTCTGAGGCAAGGGTATAAATAAATTCAGGTTAAAATTGATCCGATTCGATCTCAACTTGTCAAATAGCTCCCGCCGACTGTAAGGGAAGAGAATATAGCACACGTGGTGGCTTCCCATTTGGAAGACAAACACACGTTTCACACGTCATCTCGCCTCTATGTGGGGCCCAAGTTAGCTTTGCACCGCACGTGTGTGAATCCCTGATGTTGTATTGATTGCGAGTCGTGGAATCCGTGTATAGAAATCCTCTCTTACCTGGCTGCTGTCTGCCAAGGGCAGGATTTTAGTCGGCCCACCTCCCCATGTATTGTTAAAAAGACCGACTGATCCCCAAGCCTTTGGATCAGCCGTAGGACTCCCCAACCGCAGAAGAGGATTTGGTACTGTCTGCTCGGGTTACACCATTACACCTGCATAGCAGCAGGAAACAAATAGGAGGACAAAATCCCCGTCAGCACTGCTGTCACTGGTATGGTGGTATGTCTAAGGGTGTCAGTCGTTTCATAAATGATTTATTGATTGGGTTGGATTTGAATTTATTATTAATAAAAATCATAATTGAATCGAATAATAATATAATTGATTCTTGTTTGCTAAACTTAAACTGAACTGATTAATAATCGGTTTATTAATTTTAAATAATCGATTCATGAATGATTTCTTATACAGTTTATGAGAACATTGGATAATCGGCATTGATCATGAATCCAATACTCCATGCGTGAACCATGACTCTAGTCTTTTTAACATGCTAGTGTGGGTTCCTTTCACTGTTAATGTCTCTAAACATGGACCACTATTTCATGGGGGTGTCAATCGAACAGTCCAATTGGTCCTTTATGTCAAACATGCGGTAGTATAATTTTTTTTCCCCAGCTCTAGCATGTTAGATTATAGAGTTTTTCTGTAGGTGATCTGCTTAAATTCTCTAACCATACAAATTACGAAAATGATAATCAAATTAAAAAATTGATAATATTTACGAGCACTCAATAAAAAATTTAAAAAATAGCTGAATATTTAAAAATGAGAAAAATTGTGGCCCAAGAGTATAAGCTATAACATTTTGCACGAGAATTGCCATCTACATTTACTTCTCAACTTCAATCCTTATTTATCGAATATCCAAAATAATCATTAAATTCACAACTACGAGACTAAAATGCTCTTGAAAGTTATCTATGCTATGCATTATGATCAGATCCTCAATACATTTAAAATATTATAAATTATTTTTAGAAAATAGATTTTGTTTTTCAAATATAAATAATTAATTACTGCATCAATCCAAACATGACCATTATTCAAGAAAATAGGTCAAATTATTTATTTATTTTTTGTTTAATTTCGCCAAACTGTAAATAATGAACTATTGAATCAAAGCCAAATATGGCCGTTTATATTTTGTACTAAGACTTTGACCGGACTTTAAAATAATAAAGTATATTAAATCCGAAATATTTCAATCAGCATTAGCTTTTACAGTTAACGATTTTCGATATCTCCTTAAACCGGAAACTTGAAAATGGAAACTAAGAGGATCCGTTGGCATTTACATAAAGAATTAAAGATACTTAAAAATTAGATTTTTGTAACTAAAATTAAAAGAAAATTAGAAAAATTAGAAGGCAGTATGAGGAAAGATTGACCGAATCTCGTCATAACGGAAACAAGACGACGGAAAATTAAAGGATTAATAAATATTAAAAAATGATACTAAGCAATCAGTTTATCAGATAGATAGAATGCAATTGTTCTCTCCGCAATTTCTTTCTGCTACTTCGCCGACTCTCATTAGAGCTCAATGAGAGCTCAAGAAGAGGAAGGAGGAGACAGGAGGGTTTTGTACAATCAGGGCCAAGCCTTTGTCTTCTGACGTTTATTCTGCTGAAGAAAGTGCTGTTCTTCGTTCTTTCAAACTACACGATCTACTTTCTTAGATTCTTTGACGCCGAAGGAGGAGATCGGAGCTGATAGATTCGTCGAAGCTTATCCCCAGTACGATGGCCAAGGCGTTATTATTGCCATTTTCGGTAACTTCTTATGGCTTTGCGGGTTGATTAGAGCTTTCTAATTGATTCTCAACAGAGAAGAATGTCAAACTTCTAAAGCTTTGGCAAGTTCTCTGCAATTCTAGTTTCGCAGGATTTTTCAGTTGGTGTTCTAATGTTTAATTTTATAGTTGCCTTTATATCTGCGTTTGGAGCTTACCCTGTCCCCAGCATCCGCAAGTTCTTTTAATTACTAGTTTTTAATTTTATAATTGTCTTTATATTTGCGTTTGGAGTTTACCCCCTTCCCGCTGATCAAATCACTCTTATCTGAAGACTCAATGACACGGAATTTCACTTTGTACACAATTCTGAGCAAGTACAACTTACTTATGGAACTGTATGTTCAACTAAGGTTATGTTCAGTTTCACTCCAGGATTTGTTTGGGGGGGGGTGGGGGTTTGGGTCGGTGGGCTTATAAATGTACATAACCTTAGGTGGATTAAGTAGACCTCATTTCAAGGTGGTGACGTAATACATGTAGAATTAACATTGAGTAGACAAATCAATCTTGTTGCTTATGTTTCCAATTTTCACAGAGAGATAGATGCTTTCAAGGTGCTGGACGTGTTTGTTATCATTAGTGTTGTGCACATTTGTTTGTTTTTCTCCTCCTTTCCATGCATGAACTTCAATCCGTTACATCTACGTACATTTGTTTGAGTTCAGCTGAGCAAGTCAGCGCATTAGACAATCAAATCTATTTATGTAACATGTTCATTTAACGGATTGTTGTTTTCATATGTGACGCAGTAATAACATGGGTTCTTGCTACCTGAAAACTAGAGCTTGGAAATCAGACAAGGCTTATTTTGCAATATAATGTGGCTCTGCTAATTTATTTTTTTATTTTTTTATTTTTTACATGGATAATTTAAGACTGAATCTTGCCACTATACTTATGTGA
The DNA here is from genome assembly GCA_028583415.1 of Protea cynaroides. Classification (NCBI taxonomy): domain Eukaryota; kingdom Viridiplantae; phylum Streptophyta; class Magnoliopsida; order Proteales; family Proteaceae; genus Protea; species Protea cynaroides. The sequence continues at coordinate 135,564,911 of CM053276.1, forward strand.
TGGACGTTATCAAGCTTTATTTATAATTTTCAAATTCTTGTGTAGACACAGCCACTGCTGGTTTACAAGTTACTTTAGACAGCAAACAAAAAATCTTAGATGTCATTGATTGGCACATTGGATACTCTCACTATGGAAAACTTAGGAACTGTTATTGGTTTTGTTTTTGCTTAACCTCATACTTGTAGCATTGGAAGTGGAGATATTAATACATCAATAGCGCTGAGGGCTGATACAGATGGTTATATCATTGGGTGCTTCAGGTTGGTAAGATGTGTATAGGTTTGGTAATACGAATGATAAAAACTGCATGACGATGGAAATGTAAAGCACTTCTCTTTGCATTGGCATTCCATGAAAAGCTCCTTTTTCCTTCTATCCTTTTTTTGAAACAATTTTCTTGTTAAGAAAATGAAAATGAGGTAAAAGAAAAATGGGAAGAAACTTTTGTTGGTTCTTCTGTTTCCTTGTAAACGTCAAGAGCCTATTACCAGGTAAATATAATGATCATAGGGTAAATGTTTCAAACCGTTTCCAAATTCTTGAGAATGCTACAAATGTGATGATTGGTGTGAATTACAAATCCTGAGGGTAGTTGAGTCTTTGTATGCAAGCAGCACTCTAGTTCCCAGTTATGCTATTTTTTTTTCGGTAGGTAGTTCCCAGTCATGTTTGCTTGGGCATCAGGGACACTAAAGAAAAAAGAAAGTTGAGAAGAAAGAAATTAAGGCACAAAAAAAGACAGTAGGAAAGTTGTAGAGTCGAGTCTTTGTGTGCATTTTACAAGTGGATTAGTTGACCCGGCAAGGGCTTGTGAACAGATAGCTTGATCTGCTTTTGTTTTGAGTATTGGTCACTCCTCTCTGTCTCAGTTATCTCAGCTCCATGACCTCACCCAGAGTTCAGTGACAGTCAAATTGAACTTTTGCAACATTTACAGTGGAAACATGGGCTGTATTCATTCTTTACAGTAGTGATTCAACTTCATTTAAGTTATTGTAGTAAGAAACACTACTATATCTAGTACAGGTTACATGAAGCAGGCAAAGAGGAGATTCCATTGTCTCATGATGGTAACACACGGACTGATGATTGCTATGGACCAGGTACAAATGAGAGCTCTTCTAAGATGAAATCTCCCCATTGTTCGTACTGTGGGAACCTGGGCATCAAAAGAGCTCATCTCAAGCTTGCTTGTGAGTTTTTTGCTGCTAATGATTGAGAATTGCAAGCAAAAGCCTGTGGGTCTCAAATGTGAATGCTCTTCTTGTGATATGGTGCATCTTATATCTCTGATATCACTATTTTCCTAGAGCGTGGTATGATTTGCTTACTTCTGGAGCTCAACCCATCTAATTTGCTACAGCTAGTTCCATCTCACAAAACTTATGGGTCGGTTGCCATCATGAGACATTTCAACATTGCAGTGCACACTAAAGTTCTTGATCATCTGCCTCTGAAAACACTTTTGGGGTTTGAATTGTAGGATTGGAAAAGCAAGGAACCGAAGAAACATGAAAATTGGAAAATCAAAGTTTGCAGAAAAATTGCCATTGAGCAGAATTTTCCAAACGATGTGATCTTTGAAATGTATATAAGTGACCAGCAAGGAAATTTCACACGTATATCTCTGATTGGAAGTAAGAAATTGGATTTTTCCTAAAATATTACTGATGGATACTTGCATACAGATATCTGTGAATGGATAATGTTTCTATTTTTCAATTGTGGACTGGATTCTGGAAAATGCTACAGCAACTTGAAGATTTTTTTTTTATGTTGCATTATTTTAGCTAGCCAGTTTTTATAATGTACCATAACAATAATTGGTTCAAATTTTCTAATCAGCGCTCTAGCTGTGGTTTAGCATACAATTTTGACTACCTGATAAAGTTTTAACGCATTGAATTTTGCCTAGTCTTTTTACCATTGATCATCTATTGTATTGGATGATGGAAAAGATTATGCTGCAACTCCTATCAAATTGAGTCTTGTGCTGTGTGTGTGTGTGTGTATCATCCATTTGTTCGTAAAATTGTAACTTATTACTCGCATCCGATTATACTTGGGGCGCATAAGCCATAATTATATTGATGACCTCTTTTTTCATCACCAAATTGATGCCTATAATCATATCATATCTTTTAGGGAAATTTTTTTTAGAAATCTATGATCTAATTTAAGAAAATAAATTAGAAAATAAAAAAAAGAAAAGAAAAAAGTGTGTTAGATAAATCACTAATGGAAACAATTCGAAGCCGGAATCTATCGAAAAAATTGCAGTGTTTTAAAGTTGTCGGTCTAGATCTTCAGAGTTGTATCTAAGACAAATGAATCCATGGCGTCAATCATACCTGAACTCAGAGAAGAACAAGAACAGGAGGTGGAAGAAAAAGAAGAGGAGGAGATGATGAAAGCTAGAGAAGAGAGTGATGAGAGAAGACTCGAAGATTGTTGGCGTGAAATCCAAGGCAAGAACGAGTGGATTGGCTTGCTTGAAGCCATTCCAAAATCAAAAGCCAAACTTTATCGCTAACTTCTCTCTTCTTCTTCTTCTTCTTCTTCTTTCATTTCTCTGGTTTCCTCTTCCACTTATCTTCGCCTCTCTGATTATATCTTGAGGCAGCCATGGGAACTCAAGCAACACCATATGAAGAGAATTCTTTGAGCTCTTGATTAAATCGTACAAAGCAAGCATGATTGGCGCTTCAATCCTTTTCTAACCTTGTGTCCTCTTGGTACAAATGCAAATGCTGAAATTTTTTCAAGGTGGAAAATGGAAAAATGGTGTGTGAAATGTGAATGGGCTTTTGGCCGATAGGTGGTAGTAAAATTCTACTGATTATTTGGGAGATATGTTAGTGTTGCAGAACAACTACACATAACGCGAGAATGGCATAGTTGGAAGTAAGAAATTTGTATTCAATGCTCAGTTAATTACAGTATGTGTACAGAATTGCCCTTGTACCCTTAAAACAATTAAAAAACGGTACAAGTAATTTACATCCTCACACATTATTCTATCAACAAATGAAATTTTTTATTTTTTTTTTCCGGTAAAGATCAACAAATGAATTTAAACCAAATAAACAAATGAAGAAAGCAAAATGGACCCACCCACCCACCCTACCCCAAAAAAGAAAAAAAAAAAAAAAACTTCAAATAGAGTAATTCCATAAAGCCAAATTCCACGTCGTCCCAATGAAATCCACCTCCAAGATGAGTTGGGGAGAGTAGCGCCATGTCTTCAAGCAATCTGGGCGTTCGAGCTGAGACTTGTTCGTCCATGAGAAACAAGGCTGTTGGATTAGATGAACAAATAGAATCTGGGGAAGTCACCATATTCTCCTCAACCTTCGTTTCATTGCTACACTTTCCCTCGGTGGTCTCCGCAGGCGGAAACTCCTCGGCAGCCTCAGCCGCTGCTCTCTGTATATCTTTCGCATTGGACCGCAACCCCGACCGCGAAGCAGAATCCGCGAAATTGAGACAGGCGGAGCGGCCCTTGAATACTAATGCGGCAACGTCATGAGCTCTTGCAGCCATTTCGGCAGCGGGAAAAGTACCAAGCCAAATCCTGGACTTCTTACGGGGCTCTCTCACCTCGCAGACCCACTTATCTATGTTCCTCTTCCGAACTCCCCTGTATATGGGGTGCCGGGTTTCGTGAAACTTCTTCCGGCCGGCACGTCGTTTCGGGCAATTGGAAGCTAATAAGAGCTGTTCGTCGTCGTAGGCAGTAGAAGAGGTGGAAGGCGTCCCAGGCAGGTGAAGTGAAGGTGAATCTGAAGTGCATGAAGATGAGACGATGATGTCCATAGTGTGCTGCTGCTGCTGACTCTTGCTTATTTTGCTTTGGTTGCTTTGCGGCTCTTATAGATGGATGGACGCGAGTGGGGCTCGAATCCGTGTGGGACGCGAACACCGGATCTTTCGAAAGAGAAATATCTGAATGAGTGGAGTGGAGACTGGCGAGTGAAAAGAAATAAGGCCAGACTGTATTGCTTCCCACCCACTCATACTGGACTGGATTAAGTTCGAGAATAGTTGAATGTGCATATCCTTTTATGATCTCATCATCGTTAATATTTAATGGGTCCCATACTTCAAATGTAGGTCTCATAGTAGGTCGATGGTCATAAGACCCCATGGAGAGTACATACACTGCTGGTGATCCAACCTTATTAAAGTCCTCACAAGGCCAATCGTCCTCAAATTGAAATCCAACCCTTGGAGGTCGCTAACACATCAGGGAGGTTGCTGACATGGTACTGAAGCATACATGGTTTCCTCTAAAATAAATTGACACGTGCTCTCTTTTATCTTCACCATGCATAACCTCTTACAAAATGGTCACTCAGATTTCTTTACATCTTTTGCTTTCAATACTGGCCTCCCAAATTTTTTTAACAGAACCATTGTTTTCACCCCATCAAACAGATATTATAATATATAAATCCTCAAATTTTAAACATGTATCATACCCAAACCATGCATACATACTCCAAACCAACTCAGATATCACATATATTCACGGATAAAAGTCCTCTCTTTGTTAACCAATCGTCCATCGAATGGAAGTATGAAATAGGATAAAATTAACCGAAGGAAAATTTATGAAATAGCGAAGATGCACTAATATCTTCTTCTTTTTTTTCTTCAATCCTTTATGTGGAATGGAAGTATGGGGTGTCACAGACTCATAGGTTTGTGGTGTTGTGACTGGTTGTAAGCCTTCTGTCCCCAATCCATCTGATAAGGTAACAGTCCGTTCAATATGTTGTGTTGCAGAAAAACTAGAGAAAACGCCAGAGACATATGGTTGGAAGTTAAAACTTGTATTCAATACTCAGTTAATTACAGTACGTCTACAGAATTGCCCTTGTACCTTTAAATCAATTCAAAAACGTTAAAAGTTTTTTTTTTTTTTTGGGTAAAAAGACGTTACAAGTTATTCTATCAAACAAATGAATTTAAATCAAATAAACAAATGAAGAAAGCAAAATGGACCCAACCCCAGAAAGGAAAAAAGAAAAGTACTCATTAGTTTGATGTTTACCAGAATAAAAAAAGGCAAAAAAAAAAAAAAAAAAAAAAACCTTCAAATAGAGTGATTCCATAAGCCCATGTCAACATCAAATTCCACGTCGTCGTCCCAATGAAAGCCACCTTCAAGATGAGTTGGGGAGAGTAATGCCATATCTTTAGGCAATATGGGCGTTGGAGAGACTTCTTCGTCCATGAGAAACAAGGCTGGTGGACTAGAAGTAATAGAATCTGGTGGAGCAGTCACCATATTCTCATCAACCCTCGTTTCATTGCTACACATTCCCTCAGTGGTCTCCGCAGGCCGAAACTCCTCGGCAGCCTCAGCGGCCGCTCTCTGTATATCTTTCACATCGGTAGATTCTGGTATCTGCAACCGCGAAACAGAATCCGCGAAATTGAGACAGGCGGAGCGGCCTCTGAGTGCTAATGCAGCAACATCATGAGCCCTTGCAGCCATTTCGGCAGTGGGAAACGTACCAAGCCAAATCCTGGACTTGCTATGCGGCTCTCTCACCTCGCAGACCCACTTATCTAAGTTCCTCTTCCGAATTCCTCTGTATATTGGGTGCCGGGTTTCGCAAAACTTCTTCCGGCCAGAACGTCGTTTGGGGCAACTCGAAGCTAACAAGAGCTGTTGGTCGTCGTAGGCAGTAGATGGTAGGACGATGGTGGCATAGGAAGAGGTGGAAGGCGTCCCAGGCAGGTCAAGTGAGTGTGAATCTGAAGTGCATGAAGATGAGACGATGTTGTCCATAAGTGCTGCTGACTCTTGTTTACTTGCTTTGGTTGATTTGCGGTTCTTATAGGGGATGGTCGTGAGTGGGGCTCGAATACGTGTGGAACGCGTACATGGAATCTTTCGGAAGAGAAATAAATATCTGAGTGAAGCCGTGGACGAGAAATATCCGAATGAGGAGTGAGAGTGGAAAGCCCGAGACTATGAAGGAAAGGAATGAAAAGCAATAAGAGTAAAGCAGGCTGTCTTCCCTGGTCGGACCTACCACCTACCCACACTGGGACTACCGGGACTCCGGATTCGAAACAAAGTTTGTCGCGAGGTGTTTCCTTGGACAAAAACACAGACATTCAAGGACTAACGAGATATTTAGAGAAGTTGCTGCAAAGGCCCGCCCAATCTTCTTCCCCCACTGGCGCAGAACGGATAACATACAACTTCTCGAAAGGAATATGATTGGAAACAGACATCAAGACAAGATTTAACTCTTAAGATGCAATCATCCGATATAGGTTGCCATGTCCTTCCAAAATCATTGGGAGAAGACGATGTAAATACCTTAAGATGTCAGCCAATCAGGATCAAGAGTTACTGTATGATATTTGACGTCTTTTTATTTTTGCCAACAAGGCCAAACGGGGCTGACAGCATCGCCAGTACAGAGATGCATTAATACAATACCATTAGATTCCACATAAAAATACCAAACTGGAATTCGGAATTGTAGACTTCTCATTCTTTGATTAACATTTCAATTTTCATGTTATCTAGCATTGAGTCCGACTGTCTAATATTTCGTTCACAATCAATTGATTCCATTACAATTAATTAACTCCAAATTTGACTGAGAAATCACACATGTTCACAGCGAGTTAAAGAATCACATCAATCATTGACAGATCATTAACATATATATATATATATATATATATATATATATATATATATATATATATATATCATGTGTACTGTGTACCGTGACATCCGTTTTCTTATGAAAGAACCACGGCAACCACCTTCACCGATAATTGCATAAGATGATTAACGAAAAATATAAAATGATAAATTTACCTTCCTATTATTAATATAACTGTCGTCTTCTTAAATCTTTGTCTTCACTTTTTTTTTTTATTCTCCCGCGATTCTATTGTCGTTGCGTTCTTACCCAGCGGCTCTCTCACAGGTCCCTTTCTTCTCTGGTTACTGGCTTTTCTCTCTTCTTGGTTGGTATCTTTATGTCTTCCTGACAGTAGCTGTTTTGTGCTGAGATGAGCTCGTCAAGGTGGTGCTCATGACACACAAGTTACCCTTCGTAGAAGCTCTCGAAGCGGCTCACAATGTCACAGTTTTTGTTGCTGCTACTCCCAGCCATGCTTCATATAGATTTGAAATGGATTCAGATTCCTTAAATTACGATTTCTTCCATTTTTGGTGATTTAAAAGTTGCAAAGAACAAAGAATTTGCTGCTATTGAATTTTAATGCAGAACCGGGTTTTTTGGTTTGGGGTTTTGAGAAATTTTTTTGGAATCATCCGAGTAGGCAGTGTTAGACTTTATCACTATCATAGGGTTTCAACTCTACCTTAATGACTTATGCAGAGATCTAGAATACAATGGAGATATAATGGAAACCATAATTGTAAAGACATACATCTGCATTAGAGATTGATTTTTGTCGTTTAATTAAAAGCTTTGATCAGACTCTTCATAGAGGTTCCATATGCTTCTCAATGCATACAAGTGCAGATAGAGAAAAACAATTGGGGCTGTAAAGACTCATGACCTAATATTTATAATACTGTCACAAATCCTAATCAGTCCTACACTAATTAGGGTTGATTATCTTTATCCTATGATGAACCAAATCGACCCGATCAATTTAATGACATGGACTCCCACGACTCAAAGGGCCTAGTAATTATTTAAGCCCATTAAGATATTATCCAACACACATAAATGACACAGAGTTCATTCTCGTCATCATCGTCATATTTCTTGACGGAGCTCGACCTCGAAAACACGCATTGGTGGTTTCAATCAATGTCGAAATCGTCTAGCTCTTCAAAATTGTCCTCAAAAGCATTGAAGAAATCAGAACCAGAGAGCTTGTTTTGGAAATTGATGAATCCCTCCGCTAACATCTTGAACGGGTTTGCATCATCCACGTCCATCGCTACCACGGAGTCGGCGTCGTCCAAGTCCCCGTAGTAATAGGTCGGTAACAGCTTCATCTCATTCTTTCCCACCCGGAGTAAAAGAGAGTAGAAATCTCAAAGAGAAGTCTAAGCCTAGGCTGAGATCTTGAAATCTCAGTCCTGACCCAATGCATTGTTGGACTTTATGTTGTCATTGTTGGTAACTTGGCTGATGTGAATGTGTTGATGAGCATTCAATCAGAGAAATAAGGAGAGAGAATATCAGTGTAGGAGAGAGAGTGTCAGTACACTGAGTTTGATGAAACAACTTCGCATGTGTGTTCTACATATGTTTTAGATGACTTGCACTGAGTTGAATGAGATTTTACACTGAATTTGATGAGAGAGAGTATTTGTGGGCCCCACTGGTGATGTGGCAGAGTTTCTGATTGCGTAACAGTGATTCTAGTGCAAAGGCAGTGTTACACAGTGTTGGGAATCTTCTGAAGCATGAAAAATGGAGAGAGACTGTGGAGAGAGAAAGAAGAGAGAGAAGATGTAGAGAGAGAATGAGGAGAGAGAAAATGTGGATGGGACCCACTGTGCCAAGGTGGCATGCCACCATGGCAGCCAGCCTGGTTGAGGCCGCGACACTACAATGGCAGCCCCACATGGCCAGCTAGCCACATGGCCAGCCACAAAGATAATGCCAAGGCCCGTAGCAAGGCAGGCCAGCAAGGCAGCACAGGCATGCCTTGGCAGCAGGCCCGAAACCATGGCATGACCATGGCATGCTCACCAGCAGCAGCTAGCCCGTAGGCTCACTGCCGCATGGCCTCGCACAAGGTCCTGGCCGTCCCCCCAGTTAGCCCTCCACCTGTTTAACATAATTCCTAGAGAAAGAGGGTCAAGTCATTCTAGAGAGAGGACCTCTCGGTTGATACAGCCTCTACAAGGTTTTGTTAATCAAATTTCGGTTATAGAGGTCATTAGAGGTGTTGTGGAGGGCATTTTCGTCAAGTTGGATAGGACAAGATGCAAGATCAACGGCCAGATTGAAGCCACGATGCTCAAATCCGCATCTGATGGCTCAGATTAAGGCGGGCTCGAGTGTAGTGCGACGGCAACATTGAGATTCCATTGCGAGCCTTCTGGTTGGACAGAAGCAACTTAATATAATGGGCCGCGATTTATGGAGGTGACACTGTGATTCGGTGTGGCGCATTCATCGTGCGGCGGCTATCAAGATCTAGATCTTGTGGTCAATACTGAAGCCGACAGAATCTGACGTGATTTATCCAGATCCAAAGGCCAGCATCAAATCCCGCCTTTTTGAAGTCAATCTAACGGCACTGATCAGAGCCGATTTTCTGAGGCGCGAATTATGCGGATCCGACGAACCATGATCGATCCCGCCTTTTTATTAGAGATCCGACGGCCACCAAAGAAGATTCTTGGCACAATGATTCAGATCTCGACAGTGCAGGTGCGGGCGACGATCCAGTGTAACGCGGTGCATGATTATGATTAAAAAGATTTTATTTTGTTATTTCTGGTTGGTCGAACTTCAAACCGACATAACTCCTTCATTCGAGCTCTAAATCGATCCGTTCAAGTTGCAGTTTTCATATTTTCGGATGCCCTATACGTTGGGCGGTGTTGGGAGTCATAAAAACATAGAGAAAAATTAAAAAGAGCATTTTCAAGACAGACAGAAGGATTTCTAGGGTTTTATGCCCTGTGGGAGTGATCAATCACCAACTACCTTTTCTCTGTGCATCAATGGAGTGCTAAATACCTTTAAGAAGTCAGTAGAGCTTTTATTTTTATATTTATGATGATTATGCGTTCTGTGGAAGAGGTTGGAAGCCTATGAGCAAGGTGCGCTCTGTTAATCGATCTCTATCATCATTGAAGGCTGTTGGAGAGTACCTGAGAGAGCAATGTAAAGCTTTAGAGATATTGTTGGTCATTCGAAAACATTGTTTGTGAGATTTTTCAATTCCCTATATATTTGTTGCTTTCAATATATTATATGCTAGCGTAGGTGAAAATTGTTGAATACCTAGCTAGTGGGAAAAATTGTAAGGCATAATTATAAGCCTAAAAAATTATTATTTGTTTCTTGTGGGTGCGGATTAAACGTGGTGTGTGTAGTGGGTGCTGAACACTAGCTGTTGTAGCCTGAATCTTGGCGTTGTTACGCCCTCTCAGTTTTATGCTGGGAAAACCTAGGGTTAATATCCCTGTCTTGTTAAAGATTAAAAGTTGAGTGTTGAGTTAATACGGAGCCCATTGGGTATTACTCCGTGGACTAGCCATCACACATTGTGTTGGTGAACCACGTAATATTCTTGTGTTAATTATTTTATCTTTCTGGTATTTTTGGAGTGCGTGGAATGGCTTGCAGGGTGGGTGTGTAAAGACTTCTGCTCGTTGCATACCCTAATCCACTACTGTACGAATAGCATTTCCTGCTGCGGTTTGAGCAGGAAAAGGTGTCCTTCTTCTTGTGCCCCTAAATCCATAAGCACCGGCGGAGGACCAAGAAACCACCCGACCTCCTACATCTGTAACAGTCACAATGGTATTGTTGAAACTTGCTTATTGAACATGAATAACTTCCTTCTGGTAGGTAGACCTGGCCCCTGAGTGGTAGCGAGGTAGATTTGCATTCGTTTGTGTGTGTGTGAAAAGTTAGGTCTCTATCAGCTTTGGACAGCAATGAAATAATTAGGGAGAATTTTCAGACACTGATTCACCCCCCTCTCAGTGTCATATCAAGTTCATCATGCATGGATTGAAAAGCATAGCCCAAGCCTTGTCGGACTTAGAACGGCCTCGAGCTCACCGACCAAACTTACACCCCTTCCAGTAGCTCATCCTGGCCGTTACATTTTCTTGAAAGGAAAAATAATGCATCCAATGTCCTTGAACAAGATTGGAAGGTTGGAAGGAGTCCACATGTGGAATCCTTTTGGTCTAGGCAAGCCGCCGTCTGATTCCTTCTCATACGCAATTCCTCGTCACTCTCCAATTTGAAAACCCAGAAACTGAAAGCCTTCCAAAATCCAGGGGTCTCTCTCTCACCTGCAAACGAACATTCAATCTCCATCTAAAGTTTTAATATTTCTTTTTTCTTTTTTGTTTCAACTATCTTGATTTCGATATTTAGTCCTTTTGATGCCATCATTGCGGAGTCTCTTGCTTTTGCTCCAACCGAAGATGATGATCAAACGATCACTAAAACGAAGCACAGAGGCTGCACCAAACAAAGCCTTTATAGGTTAAACTCTCAAAATCGATTAATATGATTGAGATTGTTTCTCTCTCAATGATATTTTTTTTACTAATAATTAAGACCAGTTTGAGAATTGCTTTTTGGGTTTCGCCATTTGGGCCAGAATATCGCTAAGTGGGCCTGTGTTAAACCAGGATCTAACCCCTCTTTCACTGTGCTTATAGGTTAGAACTTCTCTCCTCCATTTAACCTATATTTACCAAAAGTCTCCTATAAAACATTTCTTTTGGCTAATGCTGTTGCAAAATATATTTGTGGGTTTGATTAATTATCGGACTCTTGAGTAATGGCAATTTGTGTAACTAGGCTGATCGGTTCGGTGTAGTTCCTTACAAGATACAGAGATAGAAAAACCTTAATTAGTATGAAACTAATTAGGGTTTTTAAAAATATTATATATACTAGATCATGAGTCCCTGCATCCCTAGTTGATTTTTCATTCTCAGTACCCATGAGTATTGAGAAGCAAATTGAATCACTACAGACTGAGAAGCAAGTGGAACCACTATGGACTGTGGAAGACTGTGTCAAAGCTTCAAGTCAAATGGCAGAAACCAATCTTCTACGTACATATATGTCTTTATTATTATGGTTTACATTGTGTTCCCATTGTATTCTAGATCTCTCTGTAGATTGATTAGGATTTGGATTAAAACCCTGGAATTGTAAAAAGTTTAAGATACGTCGGATTATTGGAAGAAGATCTTCTCCTGCGGCAGGAGGTTCCTGCGACTGATCCAAGGGTTTAGGGATCAATCTGGCCGCTTGCCAATACATTGGGGGGTGGGCCGACTGAAATCCGGCCCTTGGCAGGCGACAGGACCATATGAGACGATTTCTATGCCGGATTATTAGGGAGATATGTTGTGTTGCAGAAAAACTACAGAAAACGTTAGAGATATATGGTTGGAAGTAAAAACTAGTATTCAATACTCAATTAATTACAGTACGTGTACAGACTTGCCCAAATGGTACAAGTAATTTACATCCTCACACATTATTTTATCAACAAATGAATTTAAACCAAGTAAACAGATGAAGAAAGCAAAATGGACCCACCCCCAAAAAGTAAAAAGGAAAAGTACTCATTTTGAATTAGTTTAATGTGTACCAGAGTAAAAGAAAGAAAAGAAAAAAAAAACCCTTCAAATGGAGTAATTCCATAAGGCCATGTCAGCAACAAATTCCACGTCGTCCCAGTGAAAGCCACCTCCAAGATGAGTTGGGGAGAGTAACGCCATATCTTCAAGCAATCTGGGCGTTCGAGCTGAGACCTCTTCGTCCATGAGAAACAAGGCTGCTGTACTACAAGTAATAGAATTTGGTGAAGTCACCATATTCTCCTCAATCCTTGTTTCATTGCAACACATTCCCTCGGTGATCTCTGCAGGTCGAAACTCCTCGGCAGCCTCAGCCGCTGCTCTCTGTATATCTTTCACATTAGTAGATTCTGGTATCCGCAACCGTGAAGCAGAATCTGCGAAATTGAGACAGGTGGAGCGGCCCTTGAGTGCTAATGCGGCAACATCATGAGCCCTTGCAGCCATTTCCGCAGTGGGAAATGTACCAAGCCAAATCCTGGACTTCTTGTGAGGCTCTCTCACCTCGCAAACCCACTTATCTAAGTTCCTCTTCCGAATTCCCCTGTATATGGGGTGCCGGGTTTCGTGAAACTTCTTCCGGCCGGCACGTCGTTTCGGGCAATTGGAAGCTAATAAGAGTTGTTCGTCGTCGTAGGCAGTAGAAGAGGTGGAAGGCGTCTCAGGCAGGTCAAGTGAAGGTGAATCTGAAGTGCATGAAGATGAGACGATGATGTCCATAATTGCTGCTGCTTTACTCTTGCTTATGATTTGGTTGCTTTGCGGCTCTTATAGATGGATGGACGCGCGTGGGGCTCGAATCCGTGTGAGACGCGAACACGGAATCTTTGGAAAGACGTGGGCTAGATATATCTGAATGAGTGGGGAGTGGAGAGTTAAAGTGAAAAGCAAAAGTAGAGGCTGTATTCCCTGCCACCCCACCCACCGGATTCGAATCAAAGTTTGTAGAGCGCCAGGAGTTACCTTGGGCAGATACACACTTGGCCAGACATACGCGTGTCACTATTTGGATGAATGTTTACATTGTACAGACAAGGTCGGTGGAAAGGCCCCACTTGCGCGAACGGATAAGGTATTTAAACGACAAAGAAACGGATAACATACAACTTCTAGAAACGAATATGATTGGAAAGAGAGGCCAAAAATTACAACACATACAGACAAGATCTAACTTTTTGGAGATGTAGGATATCAGCCAATCAGGATTCAGGCAGGGGATTTTTTTCTAATCCCCTTTATGCCACATTAGAGGTATTGTATTTAGAGTCAACACCAAATTCTATTAGCATCTTTTTTTCGGTTGAAAATTCTATAGCTTCGTGATTATTATAACAAATTAAATAATCCACCGGTAGCTGGTCGACACGTGATGAAAATAAGTCAAAGGATTAGGTCAATGGTAGTATAAAGGTTTCAATTGGGTCAGGTTGGCATGGGCATTTTAAAACCCCAGCTTAATAGTAGATCTCATTAGTTTAGCTCAGGTTCGTCCTGATTCTGACTTAGGGCCTAAAAAGATCAACTGGAGGCCTATCTTACTAGGGTTTGCCCAGCCCAAACCCAACCTGATTGCCCTAATTGATTGACCCTAATTAATTAAAAATGCAAGTAAACAAAGGCATCCATTAAGACATGATCATGAGATATCAGAGAATGTACCATTTGTTAAACCATCACGTGGATGTAAGTAATAGGAAATAAACAATCTTGAACGCTAATACAATCAGCCAGTTAAGAAATAAATTGCTTTTTTTTTTTTTTTTCTTAAAAGAAATCGAGATTTTCTGCATTGCATCCAGTAAAGGCTTCAAGGAAACGTGAAATAACGTAAACCTAGAAACCAACAAGACACAAGAATTTAGAAATATAGAGATCCATCTAGAAAATGAAAAAAAAAAAAAAAAAAAACCCAAACCAATTAAAGAAGATTAGCACCAAGGCCAGACTCAGCAAGACCTACGTCAGTTAAAAAGGAAAAGAAAACCATCGCAACTTAAAAATCGAACAAATAACAGCAACATAAACAAAACCCAAACAACTAGATCATATCAGACTTGAGAGAGACGCCAAAGAGCTCTTCGGTGAACCCAACAATTAGATCGGACTTGAGAGAGATGCCGTAGAGCCCTTCTGAAAAACCAACACCTAGATCGGACATGATTGGGAGCCGGAGACTCTCCGGAGAAAATTGTAGCTCTTCTTCTCCTCCCTTTTTTCCTTTTCTGTTTCTGCTTCTTCTGTTTTTTTTTTTTACTTTAAAAACGAACATCTCTGTAAACCCTAATATGTTTTACATTGATAGGGCTTTGGGAGTAAAAAAGACCCCCTTGTCCTCAACCTCTCTTTCTATATCACAATGATATAAGATGTTTTCAAGGTCAGGTTAGGCCTGGCCGGGCTCAGCCTGACGCTTCAACTAATGCCTAGCCCGGCCGACCCTGCCTGGGATGAAAAAATATGGGCCCATATCAGGCCCTTACCAAGCTCAGGGCAAGCTCAGTTTCGCCAGGTCAAACTTGCAGCCTCAAATTGTGAATCACCATAACGATGACCCTACGTTCTTGTCCGTCACACTACTATTCTGTCTCAATCCTATAAATAGTCCGGTATTCATACAGTCTAGGTTTCTAATATCTCATTACTCTCATATTGCTCTTTTTATTCTCAGCATATTCTATTGTTGCCCAGATATCTAAGCCTCTCTTGGTTACGTATTACAAAATTATATATATATATATATTGGTATTAAATTGTTATAATTTATGATCCATAGTTTATCTATACCAAAGAGCCTAATTTAAGCACCAGAGAATCATCCCTCCGTCAATATTGACCTCGATTGTTTCTGTGGAATGGTGAAGGAAAGTAATTTTGTATAAAGCATTACATTTATAACAATATCCCCCGAAAAATAAGATCTTGGCCTAAGGTGCCATGTACCTCATCCTGTCTCGTGGTGCATTGGGATAATTTCTTCCATAGAAGTTACTCCGCTTCACTCTCTACCTTGTCTTGCATTAATAGTCGTGGAATAGGAACTTGATTTTCTTCTTGGACATAAATCATAGAGCTTTAACCCTTTCCATTCTCTCACAAAAGAGATGTGACCTTTCTTCTTTGAGTTGGCACTATTAGAATTTATAATTCCATCTAGCTTGTAGCTACTAGGATGCACTGGAGTGTTTCTTGGCTCATCAGGTTGATTCAACTTTTGTTGTCTTTCATGCTCTTCTTTCATACTCCGTCACCTTTGCTTTTTAACAATAAATTCTTTCTCAAGCTCTTCAAATTTACTCATCACAGGGGCTTGTATTTCAAGTTGAGCTTTCAAACCCATTCTCGTCACACTGTAGTAGTCTATAGATACCCCCCGGGACCCCCAAAAAAAAAACCCAAATAAAATCTTCTTCAATTTTAATTGACCCCAATGGTGGGCCTGTCCCCTTTTTCCCTTTTTTGGGTCCCTTTTTTTTTTTTTTTTTTTTTTTTTTTTTTTTTCTTTTTTTTTTTTTTTTTTTTTTTTTTTTTTTTTTTCCAATTTCCCAACACCAAAAAAGAAAAAAAGAAACAGGAGAAAGTTTCAAATTTTTTGCCCCCCCCCCCGACCCCCCCCCCCACAAAACCCCGGCCCCCTTCCTTTTCACCGGGCCCAAAAACCCCTCTCTCCATCAAAATTTTAAATTTTATTTTTTTCTTCCAATTCCCCCCCAAACCCAAAGGGACCAAAACAAAAAAAATTCCTCATTTTTTCCCTTTTCCGACCTTTTTTTTTTTCTTCCTGCCCCCTTTTTTTTTTTTTTCTCGCCAATACCCAGAATGCCCCCCCCAAGAAATTACCAAAAATAAAAAAAAAAATCCAAAAAAAATATGGCCCATCCTCCCGGTCCCCACCAAAAACAGAGAAGCTCCCGCTGCCAGGTCAAACTTGCAGCCTCAAATTGTGAATCACCATAACGATGACCCTACGTTCTTGTCCGTCACACTACTATTCTGTCTCAATCCTATAAATAGTCCGGTATTCATACAGTCTAGGTTTCTAATATCTCATTACTCTCATATTGCTCTTTTTATTCTCAGCATATTCTATTGTTGCCCAGATATCTAAGCCTCTCTTGGTTACGTATTACAAAATTATATATATATATATATTGGTATTAAATTGTTATAATTTATGATCCATAGTTTATCTATACCAAAGAGCCTAATTTAAGCACCAGAGAATCATCCCTCTTTTGCTTAATTCTTGTTCATTTGCGACGCATGTCTCGCAGTCAGTGTACCAATTCAAATTTCAACAGCAACAGATTGGTTGATCAAATTACGTCTTGAATATTACAGCTTTCATGTGAAATAGTCATGAAGTATTGAAACTGGGGTAAAGAACCAACCTTCCACTCCAAAGTCCCAAGTTACTACTCCTTTCATGCTACTATTTTCGCAAGCAAGCAACAACGTCCACACCAGTTCCCCGTGGCCGGCCCAGGTCATTTTATTGCGAGAAGATTGGAGAATGGTTCATTCTCGAGTAATGAGTAAGACCCAAATTAAATCCCAAACCTTCAATCCTTATGGTAGAAAACGAGCATGCATGAGCTGGGTTTGACCGTCTAGAAAGGGTGCTGCATCCAAACACCCAAGTTTCCAGACATTTTCAAGAACTCTTTTAGTATTTCAAAGTTCAAACATTATATCAAGGGGAGGTAAAATAAATGTACTTAATTAGTCTGGTATTTCAGTCTTTTTGTATTCTAGTACCTGACTGATTTCCTTTCTACTATATACTCCCATGGATTGGCCCTTGTAGCTCCTATAGACACTTTTAACAATAGTAAACGAAACCAGTTTTGATTTAGAGAGTATCTCCGGTCTGGATCACTAGAAATCCTCTCGCTAAATGCGTAAACACTGATTTACCATAACCTTTGTTAACAGTGAATCCTTCTTCCCTATGATGAGAAAACCGCGCTTTCATTGCTGACTACAACAATCACATTTACAATAATTAATTGGTAGGTATTGGATTAGTTTAATGTTTACCAGAATAAGAGAAGAAAAATAAAAAATAAAAAAAATCAAATGGAGTAACTCCATAAGTCCATGTCAGCATCAAATTCCTCGTCGTCCCAATGAAAGCCACCTTCAAGATGAGTTGGGGAGAGTAACACCATATCTTCAAGTAATCTGGGCATTCGAGCTGAGACCTCTTTGTCCATGAGAAACAAGGCTGCTGGACTAGAAGTAATAGAATCTGCTGAAGCAGTCACCATATTCTCCTCAACCCTCGTTTCATTGCAACACATTCCCTCGGTGATCTCTGCAGGCCGGAACGCCTCGGCAGCCTCAGCTGCTGCTCTCTGTATATCTTTCGCATCAGTAGATTCTGGTATCCGCAACCGCGATGCAGAATCCACGAAATTGAGACAGGCAGAGCGGCCCCTGAGTGCTAATGCGGCAACATCATGAGCCCTTGCAGCCATTTCGGCGGTGGGAAACGTGCCAAGCCAAATCCTCGACTTCTTATGAGGCTCTCTCACCTCGCAGACCCATTTATCTAAATTCCTCCTCCGAACGCCTCTGTATACTGGGTGCCGGGTTTCGTGAAACTTCTTCCGGCCGGCACGTCGTTTCGGGTAACTCGAAGCTAATAAGACCTCTTCGTCGTCGTAGGCAGTAGATGGCCGGACGATGGTGGCATAGGAAGACGTCGAAGGCGTCTCCATTAGGTCAAGTGAACGTGAATCTGAACTGCATGAAGATGAGACGATGGTGTCCATATGTAAGTGCTGCCGTTTGCTTGCTTTGGTTGCTTTGCGACCCTCATATTATATGGACGAAAGTGGGGCCCGCGAACACAGAATATTTTGCAAAAATTACTGATTCAGGACTGGAGTGAGGTGTGGTAAGCAATAATGCCAGGCTGTATCACCGGATTCGAAACAAAGTTTGTAGCCAGCTGTTTCCTAGTACAGATACAGAGAGCATACGCGTGGAACTATTTGGATGACGTGGGCATTTACCAACAACGACTGACGAGGGATTTGGCAGAGGTCGCTGGAAAGCCCCCGCTCTTCCCCGGAACTTGCACGAACGGATAAGACAAAAGGAGGGCAAAGACGTGACGTGGCATACATTTAACATTTTGGAGGTGCAGGATGTCTGCCAATCAGGATTCAGTAAATACTTATATGATAATGCCGTCTCTTTTGGCCCAACAAGGCCTGACACCGCTTGACAGTTAAAAACCGGCTCAGCCCCAACTGTTGAGAGTTCACACGGAAACGCGTTCTTCACGTTCATAATTTTTTAAATAAATGACAGAGAGCAAAAGAGGCAGACAGCACCGCCAGCACAGAGATGCTCTAATACAATACCATCAGATTCCGCAGAAAACTTCGTAACTTTTGATACTGACCGTCTAATATTTGATCAGCAGTCAATCAATTTGCAAGTGACCCATGTTGTCAGTTTGGCATACATGATTATAGTTCGGTTTGCCTTTAAAACAAATTGACACGTGGTCTTTTTTTAATCTTTCCTCATGCATAGTCTCTTCCTAAAATGATCACTCAAGCCTTCTAAACATCTTTTATAATCATTACCGTAAAATCTAAACCTTAATTCTTAAGTTTTATCCAAAAAAAAAAAAACCTTTAATTCCGAAGAAAATGATATTTTTTTCACACCATCAAACTGATATTATAATATATAAATGTAATGTTATAAATAAATCTTCAAATTTATCACAAATTTTAAACATGTATCATACCCAATCCGTGAATACTCCTAACTGATAGAGAAATTAATCACACATATTCAAAGACTAGGACAGAAATTCCTGGCTCTTTAACCCATTCACATCCTATTTAAAGAAAACCATATTGATTATAAGAATGCATACCAAGCACTAATTCAATCCCAAAGATTTTTATTTCGTCCCATTATCTAAATTTCAAAATACCAAATCAATCTTCTACCTGATTCAACCAAAAGACCACTGACCATGCCATGGGATTTTGACACCTGGATGAATGTGGTCCTCAAACAGGACCATAATTTATAATGCAATACATCCCAATTAAAAATATAAAAAAAAGAACTATTTTTCACATCATCAAACCAATATTATAATATAAACCAAATATTTTTATATAAAATCCAAATTATTTCATATGATTAAGGATATATACATCTTGGGTGTCCATTAAAATGTAGCAGAGATGTTTTGTATACAATTAAAATAATAAATAGATCACACTTTAAACATTGATTATACCCCAAAACATCACTATCTAGCTATTGATCATTCACAATTTGATATCTAACAAATAAATAAATAAATCTAAGAACTAAGTTTTTTGTTAAACGAATATGTTTAAGAATTGAGTTTGCAAATCAAAACCCGATGGAATTAGATAGTTTAATCCAGAGATTACGTAGTATGTAAAACCGACCTTACGATCACGCCATACAATAAATTATAAGACTAACAATTAAAAATAATTTGATCACGTGAGTTTTTGTCCTAATCTTTGAAGATGAAGAACAACCTTTAACAACTGCCATTTTAATTACCTATCCCAAAAAATAAAATTTTAAATAAATAACTGCCATTTTAGTTCATTATTAGATTTTAAAACAACGAAACAGAACCTTTGGAACAATTCCAACATAACTGAGCATGACATGGTCACCAGCATTTAATGTTTGTGGGTAATAGCTTAAATTCTCAGACATGAATATTATGATTGAGTTTGTTTCTGGCACAATGATATTTTTTAGGAAAATTTATTCAGACACCCTTGATAATTGGTTCACTATACAGAATTACCTTCTTTTGACAAAAGTTATACGGGCTATCCCTGAAACAATGTTTTATAACAGTATAGTCTACACCGGGCATTAAAAATTGATGAGAGAAATTCCATATTTTTTTTAAGACAATACTTCTCTTATTCAATGTAAAATTACATAAATATACCATCGACTATTTCTAGAGCGAGGCCTCTACAAGTTCCCCAAGGATCGGTTAGCCTTTGCGAATAGGGTGGGACTAATTAGGTCAGTTCCTATTTGGATTACACTACCGAGGCTCCCTTTACACCTTCGGGGATCGTAAGCTCTCGGACCGATACACTATGGTCAAGGATCGGTTAGCTTTTGCGAGGCTTTGCATTGTTTTCCCTCACGATTCACCTCTACCAGAAATTGTTACCATCAAAGACAACGAAGAGAATATTTTTACCAATCCGTGTAGTTTGATGGGCAGCCGGAGCAATGCCTTTGTTGCAAGGTATTCGGACACCCTGTCCTCCGTGTGCTCTCCTATGCTCTCTCTGGAATTGGCCCAGGGAAATACCACATATTTTCGCTTTGATGATCAGGTGACTATCCACCATTCGGACAATAATTAGGAAAATCATGTGGGAGGAGGACTTACTGAGGTGGTCTCTGATAGCGATTCCGCGGATAGTGAAGGCTCAATATTGGCCCCTAAGGTCGAGTTCTCGAATTGGTTCTCCCGCGCTACTCTATGTATGATGGGGATATTGTGGGACCTCTGGGCTCTACTCCTCCGGTGTTCCTGAGAAGGAGTACGCGCATTCGTACTCCTCCAAGTTGCCTCCGAAACATTAAAAAATAAGTCAGTTGCATAGTTTCTGGTTTTTCGCTTTGTTGGCGCCTGTTATGTTGTAGCATAAGCCCAATGTGTTGTTTTTGTTTAACAGTTAGGCTGGATCTCTCACGAACTTCCAGCTTGCAGTGCTCTCCAATATCTATTTAGCCAAGAAAAAAAAAATTCACCTCTTGTTCTTATTAGTTTTTTTAAAATGTCCAGATTACCCCTCAATGTCACATTTTCATTTTTTTTTTGAAGGGCCAACTTCACTTTTGAAAATACCCTTAGTATATATTAATATGGCCGAGCTTTTTTTAGGCCCACTCCACTTTTGTGTTTATTTCATTCTAACATCCACGTGATTGGTATGGTCTTTGATGTATTTATTGTGAATTGATTAATTTTATTTCATGTTTTCAATCTATTGATTCTTCTTATATTTTAATTTTTCTTTAATAATGTACAAGGTTTCAATGTGGCCTGCTAAAATGTAGATATACAATTCATGCACGATAGTTGCGGTTGGTGAATTCTGGCATGAAACACAGAATTTGACCTAGATGCAACACGAAGTCAACATAATAGAGTTAGAATAATAATATAGATGCCAACATAAATGTGACATGACATTGACTAACCCATTTGATAAATGAGTCATATATATTAGACTATTAGACTGATGTTATTATTTAACCAACAAAATTAATTTAAATAATGAGTCAATTGGACACATACCTCACCCTTAATAATTTTATGGTATATGATTTACCATTTTTAATTAATTCTATAGATTCCTTTTCTTAATAGCTCCTTTCCTTAAGTTTTGACCTTTTAGGTTTTTCTCCATCTTAGAAAATATTACCTTTAAAATAAATTTAAGGTGGAGGGTTGATGTTTTTTATTATATCTAAAGATAGGTTACTAGACAGCATGAATCCTTTAACATCACTCCTGTAATAGTATTACACTGTTTCCCTATATTATCAGAAAAAAAAAAAAAAAAAAAAACTGTTCCCTAAGCTCCCATTCTGTTTTTGATTTGGACTCGAGAACCATTTGAAAATCAAAAAGTGTTTGGTAACACCATGTTGATTCCAATTCTCATGGAGTCAACCGTCGGTTCAAAAAATGACTCTTAGAACCAAGATTTGAAAGTAAAAAATACTTGATTTTCTAGAGCCAGAGCCAAAAGAAAAAATAAAAAATTGAAAAGTCATAGCCTACTATCGCCACCACCCCCACCTACTATCCACCACCACCGTCGCAGCCGCCCCTGCCGCCACCACCACCTACTACCCATCACCCACCACCTACTACCCATCACCCACCACCCACCACCCACCACCCACCACCCACTAGATCTGGAATCCATTCCAAATTCATTTTTACCACAAACAACCTCCTGTTCTCAATGAATTTTGGAATTGATTCCAGGACAACGTACGCATTAGATCTGGAATCCATTCTAGATTCATTTTTATCACAAACAATTTCCTGCTTTCAATGAGCTTTGGAATTGATTCTAAGGCGACGTTACCAAATAGGCTTCTGTTCTCAATAAGCTCTGAGAAAAAGTGGGAGCTCAAAAATGACTCCAAAGCAAGAGTCAGGGAGCCGGAATTAGAGTATTACCAAACAGGCACTAAAAGTTGAATAGTACGACCGTAAAAGCGATAGTTACGGGAGCGATAGTTACGGGTTCTTAATTAAGTATTAATATAATATCTTTTGAGGTTTTTTTTTTTTTTGGATAATTTCTTTTGATGTTTCTTGTTTCCTTTCTTTGATCGGGTAGGTTTCTTGATTGGATTCACATCCTCTCCTCTCACAGGTTCAAGAGGAGGGGCAGCAATCCTGTTAGATGGCCGACACCTAGGGCTTGGGTGAATCCGAGTCCTCCATTAGAGCCGACAAGGGGGTGTTGGCTAGGATGGAAGGCTCGGATTCCCCAGAGCCCCAGGTGTCGGCCATTTAACTGAGGTCCGCCCTCCTCCCGAACCTCTAGGAGGAGAGGATTTGGATACTACTTTAATATGGTCTCCAGTGGGTTGTAAGTTTTTTCTTTCATTTTCTTTTCGGGAAAACTTTTTAGTTTGGCTTTCTTGAATACATTTTATTTTACTCATACAAAAAAAAAAAAAAAATGCCTGTTAAACCATTATTGCCGTCTTGATGGTGTGACATGATAAAAAAAAAAAAAAAAAATTGCCGCAGTGCTTTCAAAATTATTCTTTCATTTTAGTTCTAATTCATTTTATCCCACATTTGAGATATTGTTATTTTAGGAGTCAGTACAAGGACTTCTACTCTGCTATTTCTGTAACATTTAATTTACCCAACAAAAAAAAAAAAATTCCGCCGCATCTTTTTTAATTTTATTTTATAGCATTATGATTATGACTATTATAATTGTAGATTATTTTTGAAGGTTACTATAAACCCCCCCAACCCCCGGCATAAGCAAGGTTTGTATCTGACAATAATACTTTGTGTGTGACAATAATGCGTTACAGGATTAGATCTTAACAATGACCCTACGTTCTTGGCCGCTGCCACACAGGGTTAGGACCCTTTTTCTATCTGTATCTTACAAATAGTTAGATATTTATACGGTAAAAATTCCTGATAACTCAATTCGTACTCTCATAATCCTCTTTCTATTATTAGCATATTCTATTGTTGTTCAGATTTTTTACTTAAGCTAGCATTTGAGAGTCATCGCTCTCTCTTGCCTTATTCTACTTCGTTTGCGATGCATGTCTCATGATTTATGATCTTGGTATATTCTTTAGGGTAACCCC
Organism: Protea cynaroides; assembly: GCA_028583415.1. Lineage (NCBI taxonomy): Eukaryota > Viridiplantae > Streptophyta > Magnoliopsida > Proteales > Proteaceae > Protea > Protea cynaroides. The sequence goes on from CM053276.1 coordinate 135,588,651, forward strand.
ACAATTAAGCACTCTACCCGATAGATACTTAAATGACATCAAGTTGCTTAAATCTTGATAATAATCACTAAAGCTTTCTTTCATTTCTGACAAATCGTTCATGGGAAATCTATTGGATTAAATGCATGCGTTTTTTATTTGCATTATCAAAAAGTGGGACTTTTTCCGAATGATTGGGATCGAATAGTGCGTATTTGGCCGAAGGCGAATTCAACAACTGTGGTCTTAATTAAGCAACGTAAAATTGTAAGAAAATATTTGGATTGCTAAAGAAATATGAAAAATGTACAACACATGATGGGGCCATGCTAACTGATCGTGGCCACTTGTTTGACATATGCCTGATATAATATAAGATCTCCTCATTTTTTCAATGGTTTAGATTGGCCCGCCTGCCAGGTCCACAAAGAAGAAATTAAGGGTTTCAATTCACTTTCTTCATCATCTTTTATGCCTGTTGTGCTTTCTAAAAAGTCTTGAAATCCTTTTGGCTTAAGAAAGAGAGGCAGCAAATATATTTTTGTCTATAAATCCAAATATTACAGAAATACCTTCAACATTTGAAATAAAATAAAATAAACTGCCATTTTAATTACCATTAGAATAAAAACACACACACACACGAAACAGAGCCTTTAGAGCAATTAAAAAATAACTGAACCTGACATGGTCGCCAGCATTCAATGTTCTTGCGCAATATAGCTTAAACTCTCATAAACGATTAATATGATTAAAATTGTTTCTGTCACGTTGATTTTTTTTATTTATTTAAAATAAAGACCAGTTTGAGAGAATTGAATTTTTGGGTTTCCCCATTGGGGCCAGAATGGGCCATCGCCCAGTCTTGATAAATGGGCCTGTGTTAAACCGGGATCTAACCCCTCTTTCACTAGCCTTATGGGCTAGTATTCCTCTCCCCCCATTTAGTCTATATTTAACCAAATCTCCATTAAATCATTTCTTTTCTAATTTCTCTACGGCCATGTTTGTTTCGTTTTAAATTTTTTTGTGCAAATGATATTTTATATGAAAATTTTTCTTCATGTAAATTAAAATATTTTTTCAATACATTTCTTAGCGTACCGAACTAAATTTCAACAGCAACAGATTAATTTTCATTGGTTGATCACATTATATCTTGGATATAAAAGCTTTCACGTGAAGCAGTCATGAAGTATTGAAAGTGGGGAGGGGAACCAACCAGTTCCAGTCCCAACTATATTAAAAAATAAAAATAAATGAAAAAAGAAAATCCCTGTAACCTAGTTGTGATCATGATGGAGAATGACATAAATCATCGATATTGATTGGAACAATGAAGTTGATATGTCGACTTAATTAGGTTGCAACAGAAATTAAAGGGAATGGAAGTGAAAATTTCGAAATCTAAAGAAGAAATTTTTGTAATCATTGCCAAACATGATTTTAAAACCACCCCAAATCCTATAAAGTAATGATACTTTTTAGATGTAATTTTATTTTAGTTTTCAAATGCAAGGAATTTAAATACAAAGTAAAGTACAATTAATAACCAAATATGTAATTTTTATTCTCTTCCCTTTAATTCCCCTTGTAAGCAATTAGAGCCGTCAAATTCATGATCTGCAATGATATGATTAATCGTGTAGAAAGAAAGATATACTTGTTCTAGTAAAGAAAATGTGACTACTTTCCTAATTAATAATGTTTCTTGTAAGAGTAAAACCCACTGTTGCGCTAATCTTATAGACAAAAAGGGGTCTACCACATTGGATGCTTGTCACCCCCTCCTTGTGGCTTCCCTTTTGTTTATAATTTTTTCCTTCTTTACCACCAGGGTAACGGATGTTAGAACCCTTCGCCGCTATTCTATTAACTCGATCTTTACCTTCTGTGCCTGCCATCAACTTTCAAGAGCTTCAATCACCGTTGATGTTGCACAAGACTATCCGATCGATATCAAAAACATCGAATCTGCCCGATCTGTGTCTTCCAATGAAACTATAGCACCCAAAAACCCTTGGGACAATAACCTCTATGTTTTTCCTCTTCTCTTTGGATGATACAATGTACAAACACTGAATCGTACGATCCTTTTTTTTTTTTTTTTTTCACCATATTACTGTACAAAGAATATAATTTAGTTTTTTTTTTCTTAAAAAAAACTCCCTCTTCTTGTACGGTAATGATGATCACTTTTTTTATCTTTAATTCCTTAACTTTTCCTAAGGAATATATGAGGGAAAAAAACTTAAAAAAAACTCAGCTTTTTTCTTGTTCTCTTACCCGTTCCCTCTCTTTCTCCTAGATCACTGATCGATCTATCGAACTTTGGCTCTGATACTACCTGTTAGGATCGGGAGACGCAAACAAACAAGAAGCACACGAAGAATTAACGTGGTTCAGCACCCCATCGTGGGATGCCTACGTTCACCAGAGAAAAGAGTGACTTTCTTCTATTCCCAAGAACAGTCTACAGAATTTTCTACCTGACAGGCCTATCTCATCTGTCAACCTTACAGCGTTCCAGCTCTCCACTGTCAGAGGAGAATCCTCTACAGCCCTTGTAGTCTTACCTAGGTTTTCCCACACAGAGACAATATATAGGGAAACCTAGAAACCCTAATCCCACCACAATTATAAGTTTACCCCCATACATGAAATAGACTCATACCCTAATACAAATACTACACCTTATAATTACGTGGACCCCACAGAATACAAGACACCAACCCAACATGTTCATAGCCATTCAAATTAATGGATGTTCATAGCCATTCAAATGAAGCTTATCCCTCTCCATTGCCATTAAAAAAAACCAGGGTTCTAAGAGTGTTAGAATGTTGTTTTCTCAGTGGGTCTCTCACCTTCGCCAAAATGAAAACAATTAAAACACAATAATCATGCATAGTTTAGCCTTTTCTATATAATAATGGACAAGGGTTTCTTGTCTGATTCTGTGGTTGTTGCATCAGCATGGGAACCAATGGGAATGCACACATAGGCATCCAACTAGAGTAGTAGGGTCGTCCTTTTGCCTCTCCTGTGCCTAGACCCAGGTACACACACTGTCGGATAGGAATCTTTTTCCATATAATAATTGTCCTCATTCAATCATCGATCCTCTTTGTTGAATCAGAGAGTATTAGTTCTTAAAGCAATTCTTATGCTATGTCCCCCCAGCATTGCTCGATCCATTATATGATAATACATTGTGCTACTTAAAATGAGGGAAACAAGAGAAATTGGGCGATGGAATGACTCTTAATAACACCAGCAACCGGTGTCAATATCTTTTGGCTTTCATGGCCGACTTCATCCACCACACTTTTTTCGTTTCCAAACATCCCACTCAGTCAAATTTTCCCCTCGTAACGAAGTGATAAACCTTCATTTTAAAAATATTTTTCTTTTCAAATTCAATTATCCTGTACATACATTTATACACATGTGGATGGTAAAATTTATTTGATACTTATTGTCTCGACTCCATTCCCCCCAGCCACTCTAACTGATAGAAACCTAAATGAGACCAGGTTACCTGAATCTTGAATATATTCACTTGAGTTTGATGCCTTTCACTTCTGTCAGTCCATTATTGACCCTTGAATCGATTATTGAATTGATTCTATAAAGTAGGGTAGTCACAATTGAGGTTCATCGTAAAATAAACAATCTATTGTAATACATGGAACGAAGTGTTTCCATTGTACTTCAATACTGGGACATGCTCCGCCATGATTCATAGGTTGGGAGTTTTATTATGAACATAAAGAACAAGTCCATAAAGAAGGATCCAAAGAAATTACTGTATGGCCATACATCATGTTAATAATCATAAAGTGGCTTGCCTTGTGGCAATATGGGCCAAGTGGGAGAATGTAAGTTGGGTGGCCCACATGCCACCTGGCCCCACCTAAGTTGATTTATTAACATTAGGATCCTGGGACATGTGGCACCCAGATCACCGTCCATCCTTAAAAAAAATTCCTCTTCCTCTCTTATCAGACCACCGTACCTAGCAACGGCGGCGTTAGGGAGGTGCTGGAAAATCCGGCACTTCCCAAAGGATTTCGGCGAAAGCGCCGGTCACCACCATTCCATAACCGAAAGGGCCGGAGAGAGCGAGAGAGAGAAAAAAAAAAGTTTTTAAAAAAATCTCGGCATGCTTGCGGCAGCGCGGCCGGCAGCCTACTTTGCTGCCTTCCTGCAAAAAGATGGCTGCCGTAAAGCCGCAGCGGGCTGGCCCTTACGGGCTGGCCTGCTCTCCTTGCGCGGCCGGCCAAAACCAAAAGGCAAAAAAAAAAAAAAAAAAAAAAATTTTTTTTTTTTTAATTCATTAAAGCCGATTCTAAAATCAGATCGATGGATGGGTGGCTGAAACCCTGCTCTGATACCAAATGTAAGAATAACTACAAACATGTATGTCTATGCGGAATAAGATTCGACATACCCGTAGTGTAGGGATCTGTTCCAGCCGTTGTCCGTCCAACCGATGTCCTCTTCTTGATCTACCCTGATATGCCCTGCTCTCCTTCCATCAAGGTTGGACGGTGATCTGGGTGCCACATGTCCCAGGATCCTAATGTTAATAAATCAACTTAGGTGGGGCCAGGTGGCATGTGGGCCACCCAACTTACATAAACACCTTTTTTGTATGCTTAATTTATCGAGAAGCGGGACCTTTTCCGAATGATTGGGAATAATGCGTATTTGTCCCAACTATGGTATTAATTAAACCACCTGAAATGATAAGAATATATTTTTGAACTACTAAGAAATATATATATATATATATATATATATGAAAAATGTGCAACATATGATGGGCCATGTTTACGACGGAACACGGGCCCCTGTTTGACATATGCCTGAAATAAGATACGTTTCTTCTTCATCATTTTTATACCTGTTGTGATATCTAAAATATAGACTTGAATCCTTTTGGCTCACGAAAGAGGGACAGTAAATATACTTTGGTTTATATATTTAAATCTAATATTTCAAATATTCAATTCAAATAAAAAAGTTTTAATGGCTCAAATTATATGATCAATTTGGTCATTAAGGAAAAATTGGCCTTCCATCGTTAGTATTTAATGGAATATTTCTAATGGCGTGGGTCTATTTGTATTTTAGTAATGTTTTTAGGGGAGACATTTGTTTTTTTTTGAAACTTTAGGGGGCACTTGTCTTTTAGGTATAATAGAGGGAAAGCAAATGTCTTTTTCCCTTAAAATTAAGACCAGTTGGAGAATTGTGTTTTTGGATTCCACCATTGGGGCCAGAATATTGCTAAGGGGGCCTGTGTTAACTTAAACCAGGATCTAACCCCTCTTTCACTATGCTTTTGGGCAAGAACTCCTCTCCTCCATTTAACCTATATTTACCAGAATTCTCCTATAAAACATTTCTTTTGATCGATACGTGGCATTAAAATTCTACTGATTATTTGGGAGATGTGTTGCAAAAAAACTACAGAAATTAAACTCCAGAGATATATGGTTGGAAATAAAAGCTTGCATTCAATGCTCATTTTATTACAATATGTGTACAGAATGGATCCACATCCTCTCCCGCCTGAGTCTGGGCGGGAGAGTTGGCGGCCCGGATGGATGGTCGCCACTTGGCTCTCGGGTGGATCTGAGTCCTCCATCTGAGCCGACACCCCTGTCGGCTCAGTTTGTCGACTGGGATGTCGGCTCAGATGGAGGACTCGGATCCATCCGAAAACCAGGTGGCGGCCATCCATTTGGACCACCAACTCTCCCGCCCAAACTCAGGCGGGAGAGGATTTCTATACGTACAGAATTGGCCTTGAAACCTTAAAATAATTAAAAATGGTACAAGTAATTTACATCCCACACATTATTCTATCAACAAATGAATTTAAACCAAATAAACAAATGAAAAAAACAGAATGGACCCACACCAAACCGCCCCACCCCCCAAACCAAAAAAAAAAAAAAAAAAAAAATTCAAATAGAGTAATTCCATAAGGCCATGTCAACATCAAATTCCACGTCGTCCCAGTGAAAGCCACCCCCAAGATGAGTTCGGGAGAGTAACGCCATACAATATGGGCGTTGGAGAGACTTCCTCGTCCACGAGAAACAAGGCTGCTGGACTAGAAGTAATAGAATCTTGTGAAGCAGTCACCTTTTTCTCCTCAACCCTCGTTTCATTGCTACACATTCTCCTCAATCCTTGTTTCATTGATACGGGTCAGAGGAATACGACTAAGGAATATATGGTGGCATTGTTTAGTGACGTGGTGTGATCAATCTCATTAGATGGCCAGTTGCATATGGAATTGAAATAGTCATTAGAATCGATTAATTAGTTAGTTTGTAGCCCCCTATAAAGAGGGAGAATGTTAGATTTAGGGTAGGCAAGAGTTAATTGAGTTGTAATCTTTTTTTTTCTCTGGGTTTCTCTTAGAAACTCTATTCTGGAGTTTAGTCTTGAACACGAATCAAGATAGTCCGAACCAAAAGTTGGATCAGTCCCCGCAGGCCGAAACTCTTTGACCGCTGAGGCTGCCACTCTCTATATATCTTTCACATCGATAGATTCTGGCAACCGCAACCATGAAGCAGAATCGGCGAAATTTATACAGACGGAGCGGCCTTGCGTGCTAATGCAGCAACGTTATGAGCCCTTGCACCCATTTCCGTAGTGGGAAATGTACCAAGCCAAATCCTGGACTTCTATCTAGTGAGGCTCTCTCACCTCATAGACCCACTTAATCTAAGTTCCTCTTCCGAACTCCCCTATATATGGGGTGCCGGGTTTTGCCAAACTTCTTCCGGTCGGCACCTTGTTTCGGGTAATTGGAAGCTAATACGAGGTGTTGGACAACGCAGGCAGTAGATGGCAGGACGACGGTGGCATAGGAAGATGTGGAAGGCGTCCCAGGCTGGTCAAGTGAAGTGAATCTGAAGTGCAAGAAGTCGAGACGATGATATCCATATAAGTGGTGCTGCTGACTTGCTTTGGTTGCTTTCCGGTTCTTATATGGATGGACGGGAGTGGGACCCCAATACGTGTGGGACGTGAACACGGAATCTTTTGAAAGAGGAATTAATATTTGAGTGAGCGAGGACCAAAAAATATCTGAGTGAGTGAGGAGTGGGGAGTGGAGACTGGAGACTGGATACTGATGAGTGAAAAGCAATAAGGCCAGGCTGTCTTCTTTCCCACCCACAAATTCTAAGGGAAACAAAGTTTGTCGCGCTCCAGGTGTTTTCCTAGGTGTTACTTTGAACATGTACAAATACACAATTGGCCAGACATAATAAGCTTGTCACTATTTAAATGACGTTAATATTTGTTAGTTTTTATTGTGATTGGGGTTTCAATCAAATCCATTTCAATCTATAAAATTACTCTAGAACACAATAGAGAAGTTATTAACAATGAATCATAAAAACATACTTATATGCGAAGTCTGATTCCTCAACATTTCAAACTTTGATCGAAATCCTCGGTTATAGTCTTCTACAACCTCCCAAGGATATTCGTGATGTCACTTGCTAATGGGTGTAAAAGAACTTGATTAACTGTGGCTGTGAGAATTTAACTCAGTATTTATAAAATACTGCTGTAACTCTAAAACCCTTCCCACAATAGAATTAAGGTTACCAAACCTATCTCATACTATATGACGAATGAAATCAAATCAGTTCTACCGTATCAATCAGACTCCCACTGAATAACTAGTTTATATAATTAATTAAGACCACATAAATCTAACAACATTTACAAAGAATGACTGTCATTGACATTTAGAGAAGGTCGCTGGAAAGGCCAACTCTTCTTCCCCACTCGCACGAACTGATAAGGAAATTCAATCATAAAAAAAAGAAAAAAAAGAAAGATAACATAGAACGGGCAAAGATTAGCACACATTGTCTAGGATGTCAACCAATACCATCAGATTCCACGGAAAAATTTCGAAACTTTAGATACCAAAAAAGAATTCGGAATTGGAACCATCTTATTCTTTGTTAACATTTCTATTTTCATCTGTCTGATATTTAGTTTGAGTTTTGAAAACAAAATACAGACACTAATTAGGTCTGTCCGATTGCCTAATATCTCATTCCCTTACAATTAATAAAGTTTATAAAATTTTGCAGGTGATTTATTTTTTATTTTTTTATGATCAGTTTGACATTCATGACTATAGTTCGGTTTTCCTCTATAAAAAGGAAAAAAATTCTCACGTGCTCCTCTTATCTTCTCCATAGACTCTTCTTAAATGTCACTCAGACTTCTAAGCTTATTTTGCATTGATTATAGCAAAAGTAGTTTTAGAATAAGTTCAAGATTTGTACAAAACCATACACATATGTAATGATCACATTTTAATTATCAAATACATAAAACATGTAATATAATTACAGAATTAAAGGATCAGAAATAGAAATGGAGGATAGGGCTGAGTTGTGTCATCGGTTACTATCCCTAAGACTATATTCACCTCTTACGTGCAAAGAGTTTTCGTGAATTAATCGCCAAGATAAAACAGTCTTTATGCAGTGAAGCTTCTTCCAATTAGGTTGCATTCCAAGAACTAGACTTCGTCACAAAACCGACAGCTATGATCAACTCTTAAGGTAAACAATAGGTTTTTGATTATTCAAAACGGAATAGAATTAGAAGGGGGGGAGAGAGAGATTTCAATCCGAATTGCTTATGTATTCCGCCGTAGGACAATCCTTCTATTTACAGAGGACGAAAGGTAAAATTCTACTGATTTATTTGGGAGATATGTTGTGTTGCAGAAAATCTACACAAAACGCCAGAGTTATATAGTTGGAAGTAAAAACTTTGCATTCAATGCTCAGTTAATTACAGTATGTGTATAGGATTGCCTTTGTAGTTTGTACCATTAAAACAATTCAAAAACGGTACAACTAATTTCCATCCTCACACATTATTCTATCAACAAATGAATTTAGACCAAAATAAACAAATGAAGAAAGCTAAATGGACCCACCAAAAAAAAAAAGAAAAAAAAAAGCCTTCAAATAGAGTAATTCCATAAGGCCATGTCAACATCAAATTCCACGTTGTCTCAATGAAAGCCACGTCCAAAATGAGTTGGGGATAGTAAAGCCATACCTTCGAGCCATATAGGCGTTGGAGAGACCTCTTCGTCCATGAGAAACAAGGCTGCTGGACTAGAAGTAATAGAATCTGGGGAAATCACCATATTCTCCTCAACCTTCGTTTCATTGCAACACATTCCCTCGGTGGTCTCCGCAGGCCGAAACTCCTCAGTTGCCTCAGCTTGCCTCAGTCGCCGCTCTTTGTATATCTTTATCATTGGGGATCCACATCCTCTCCCGCCTAAGTTTGGGCAGGAGAGTTGGCGGCCTGGATGAATGGTCGCCACTGGTTTTTGGGTGAATTCGAACCTTCCATCCGAGCTGACACCCTTGTCAGTTTATCTTGTCGGCTGGGATGTCGGCTCGGATGGAGGATTCAGATTCACCCAAGAGCCAGATGACGGCCATCCATCCGGGCAGCCAACTCTCCCGCCCAAACTCAGGCGGGAGAGGATTTCTATACTATCATTGGTAGATATTGGCAACCGCAACCATGAAGCAGAATCGGCAAAACTGAGACAAGCAGAGCAGGCCTTGAGTATTGATGCAGCAACATCATGAGCCCTTCCGCAGTGGGAAATGTACCAAGCCAAATCCTGGACTTCTTACAAGGCTCACTCACCTAGCAGACCCACTTATCTAAGTAACTCTTCCGAACTCCCCCGTATATCGGGTGGCGGGTTTCGTGAAACTTCTTCCGGCCGGCACGTCATTTCGGGGAATTCGAAGCTAATAAGAGCTGTTGGTCGTCGTAGGCAGTAGATGGTAGGATGATGGTGGCATAGGAAGAGATTGTCCATCTTCAGATGGTGAAGCTTCTTCATGAGATGCTCATCCATCTTCTTTATCCGACCGTCTCTGCAACTCACCTCCGCCATCTGCTTCTCCGCATTAGCTTTTAGCCCGTCTCTCTCCGCTATGGTACAAACTCTTCTTCACCCCTCAACATTGGAGTTCAAATATATAGTCTCTACCCTCCCTTAGAGATTGCTATTCTTTAATTTTGTCAGGGCTACCTGGCCGCATTCACCTATTTTAGCATACTGGTAGCTTACATCTTGATTATAAAACCTAATTCTCTTGGTTTCTTTCTTGTTCCTGGAAGTTGATCCTAACAGAGTCGACTCATCTTTAAGGAGAACCTAGAAAAATTCGTTTGTGATCTATGCCGGAAGTTGATCCTAACGGAATTGACTCATATCTTTAAGGAAAACCTAGAAAAATTCATTTGTGATCTACGCCAAATAGCAAATCGCAAACTCTTGAACAATGGAATATAGTGGATCATCTGTGCAAGGTGCACCAAGAAGACAGTTATAAAAATTATTTTAGACATAGGTATATCAAATCTATTTTTCATTCTATAATCTATTTTTTAATGTAACTACAAAAAATATTTTATTTTCATAAAAAATGATTTAAAAAATATTTTTTAATAAATAGATTAAAAATAAATGATACCCAAGACAACTAAGTGAAGACAGGGGAGGTGAAAACTATATGGCCTGGCTATATTCCCTCCCACCCACTGGATTTGAAACAAAGTTTGTTGCCAGACATACGCGTGACACTATTTGATTGAAATTAAAATTTACAAACAGGGGGCAAATGAGATATTTAGGAATTGGGATCCTCTGTAGTGAGACCACTCCTATAGTGAGGGTCACATCTGTTAGGGAAAAATCACTCCCACACTTGATCGAACATATGAGAAGATAACAAGAATATCATAAAAAATATTTTCAGCCCTAACAATATATGCAAATAATGAATATAAATCAACTACACAAGAGACACAAGAATTTAACGTGGAAAAACCTCTTCAAATCAAAGAGTAAAAAACCACGGGACTCGAAAGCCCAAATTGAAACTTCACTATTATCAAATAGAGGTTACAAAATCTAGTTTTAATTCTTCCAATGGGTATAGAACCCCAATAGCAACAAGAAGTAAAACTACTACTTGAAGAAATAAAGAGATGCAAAAATTTCACCCAAAGAAACAGAGGCTGCTGTACGAAGCGAATAACTTAACTTAGAAAACTTCAATAAAAAATCTGACCGTACAGATTGACGAACTATGTGTTCTCTACCTACTGTCCAAAAATCAGCCCAATCGGACCACGGATGACCTCCCGATCGCCGGATTGATCACGACTACACAAATCACCTACGCCCAGAAAAACTGCTGCTCTCTTTCTCTTCTTCTTATGATGCTAAACCCTAACCCTAATCCGTTTTTACCCTATTTAAAAGATTAAATACAAGACAAAAAGGAATGGGGCTTAAATGAGCTTAAAACATACAAGGTTTGAGCCTTTATCCACATAGGAAGGGAGCCCAAAAAACCCAACAAATATCCCCCTCCCAACTATGTGGAGGAACTCGCCAAACCGGCGATCAAGCAACAAGTTTCAAACTTATCTCTTGGTAAAGACTTTGTCAACATATCAGCACCATTATTATCCGTAAGAACCTTCTCAAGTTCTAGCAATTTATCATCCAAAGCATCGCGTATCCAATGATACCTCACATCAATATATTTGGACCTAGAATGAAAGGTTAAATTCTTACCAAGATGAATAGCACTCTGACTATCACATAACAACAGATACCTCTTGTGTAAAACCAAGTTCTTGTAGAAACTTTCGCATCCAAATTAACTCCTTACTTGCTTCAGTAGCAGCAATGAATTCTGCCTCTGTAGTAGACAGCGCAACACACTTTTGCAACCTAGATTGCCAAGCCACTGCTCCCCCTGCAAAGTTGATCAAGTAACCAGAAGTATACCTCCTTGTATCAACATCCCCTGCCATATCTGAATGGATCATAATACGTGCTGATCCATTTTGATTGGATGCGATCCTCACTACACCAGTGCCTCACTACAAAGGATCTTTTTAGAGTTCGCTGAAAAGGCCCACACTTCTTCCTCATTTCCGCAAACGAATAAGATATTCAAACAACAGAAAAAAGGATAACATAAAACTTCTCAAAACGAATATGATTGGAAACAGAGGCAAAATTAGCACATATACAGACAAGATTTAAGATTTTGGAGAGGTAAGATGTCATCAGCCAATCAGGATTTAGGAGATACTGATATGATAATGATGTCGTTTTAAACTTTTATCCCCCGAAAACTTTGTAACAGAACAGTTTTTTTTCACACTACCAAAACAGATATTATAATATATAAATTCAATGTTTATATAAACCCTTAAATTTTCTTAAAATTTAAACATGTATCATACCCAAGCCACACATACTCCAGACCAATAGAGAAATCACATATATTCATTGATAAAAATCCTCTCTTGTTGCCCAATCGTTCATCGAATGAAAGTATGAAATTAAATGAGATAAAATTAACCAAAGGAAAATTTATGAAATAGCAAAGATGCTAATATCCTTATTTTTTTTCTTCAATCCCTTTTGAGGAATGGAAGTATGTGGTGTATCCGCTGTTTGTCATGTCACAGACTCATAGACTTGTGGTGTTGTGATTGATTGTAAGCCTTCTGTCCCCAATCCATCTGATAAGGTACAGCCTCCATTGATTAAACGTACGAAGCAAGATAATTGGCGCTTCAATCCTTTTCTAACCTTGTGTCTTTTTTATACGAAGGGAAATGCTGAAATTTTTTCCAGGGTGAGTGAAAAAATGGTGCATCAATGGGTGGAAGATATGTTGTGTTGCAGAAAAACTAGAAAAAACGCCAGAGATATATGGTTGGAAGTAAAAATTTGTATTCAATACTTATTTTATTTACAATATGTAAGAGTACAGACTTGCCCTTGTACGTAGCCTTAAGACAATTCAAAAACAGTACAAGTAATTTACATCCGCACACAATATTCTATCAACAAATGAACTTAAATCAAATAAACAAATGAAGAAAGCAAAATGGACCCAACCCCAGAAAGGAAAAAGGAAAAGGACTCATTAGTTTAATGTTTACCAGAATAAAAAAATGAAAAAAGAATAATAAAAAAACTTCAAATGGAGTAATTCCATAAGGCCATATCAACATCAAATTCCACGTCGTCCCAATGAAAGGCACCTTCAAGATGAGTTGGGGAGAGTAACGCCATATCTTCAAGCAATATGGGTGTTGGAGAGACTTCTTCGTCCATGAGAAATAAGGCTGCTGGACAGGAAGTAATAGAATCTGGTGAAGCAGTCACCATATTCTCCTCAATCCTCGTTTCATTGCTACACAATTTCTCGGTGGTTTCTGCAGGCCGAAACTCCTCGGCAGCCTCAGCTGCCGCTCTCTGTATATCTTTCACATCGGTAGATTCTGGTATTGGCAACCGCAAAACAGAATCGGCGAAATTGAGACAGGCGGAACGGCCCTTGAGTGCTAATGCGGCAACATCATGAGCCCTGGCAGCCATTTCGGCAGTGGGAAATGTACCAAGCCAAATCCTGGACTTCTTATGAGGCTCTCTCACCTCGCAGACCCACTTATCAAAGTTCCTCTTCCGAATTCCCCTGTATATGGGGTGGCGGGTTTCACGAAACTTCTTCCGCCCAGCACGTCGTTTCGGGCAATTGGAAGCTAATAAGAGCTGTTGGACGTCGTACGTAGGCAGTAATGGAGAGGTGGAAGGCGTCCCAGGCAGGTCAAGTGAGTGTGAATCTGAAGTGCATGAAGATGAGACGATGATGTCCATGAGTGCTGCTTTCTCCTGCTTACTTTGCTCTGGTCGATTTGCGGGTCTTATAGATGGATGGAAGCGAGTGGGGCTGGAATACGTGTGGAACGTGTACATGGAATCTTTGGAAAGAGAAATAAATATCTGAGTGAGGACGTGAACGAGAAATATCTGAAAAATGGTGAGCGGAATGGAACGGAGAGGTAGCTGCTGAGACTAATAAGGAAAGGAGTGAAAAGCAATAAGAGCAGCAGGCTGTCTTCCCTATTCGGACCCACCAGCAACCCACACCAGGGACTACCGGGACTCCAGATTCGAAACAAAGTTTGTCGCGAGGTCTAACGAGATATTTAGGAAGGTGGCTGGGAAGGCCCACTCCCTCTTCTACCCCACTTGCACGAACGGATAACATAGAACTTCTCCAAAGGAATATGATTGGAAACAGTATATGTTGATATTTTCTATACTTGACTGACGTGTTGCATAGTGACTGACAATTACGTTTTTTGTGAATACTTTTTCATAGGCAATGAAAGAGTTTTGAGAAATCGAGGAAAAGGAAATCAAGCTCAAGAACTGGTGGAACGGAGGGCAAGGCTGAATCAAAACAAAGTGGTGTTCAGCTCAGTAAAATATATATTATAGACAATAGAAAATCGCATACCGGGGTGTAAAATATATATACTGACACCACTCAGTTTTCTGCAGTGATTTTCTACTATGAAATTTTTGTCAATGGAAAGATTATGAAAAGCAAAGTGTAAGTCCCAACGGATATTTATTTTTGTCAATGAAACTTATTGTTTTTAATATCAAAAAACAAATAATGTTTCAAAAGGTTTTTAAAATTAAATTCAATGTTTTGGTTTAAATTTTATGAGAAATTTAATTTCAATTTTATTTTGAGTTGGATATGAAAATGAATATGAATATAGATAGTGAAATGGATATGGATATGGGTGTGGATACATACCTATTCAAGTGTACCCTTTTAGAAGGGTGGTGACTTATACCTTTTGGTATGAAGAGGTATACCCATACCCTTTGGTAGTGACCCTTGGAGAGGTATTTGTCTTCTATAAATAGAGGATGTTGTCTCATTCCAAATACTCAAGATTTGAATACAAAATTCATGTCTCTCTTCCTTCTCCTTCTAACTCTCTCTCTCTACTCTGATTTATCCACAAAGTCTGGTCCATCCTTGTTTTAAAGGATTGTTATTTAGTCGTCGGGTCTGCATACACCTAGCAGTGATTGCACACTGGGTGGATGTCCTACTGAAGGATTATTTTATCTTGGAGGTTGGTTTGCAGGAACCCGTTGCACCGTATAGGGGGCAAACACAATCTTAAGGAGAGTGTACCAACACGACTCAGCCCTAATCGTTTTCTTGATTAACACCCTATAAGGTATGTGTTTAGATTTCATTATATTACATTATATTGGTACAGATTCTTAAATCATATGGTTTGATTGTTGATATTATCTTTAATATCATATGCTTATTAAATAGTCTTAAACAATATATTTTTTCTTCTAGTGCTAATATTTCCTACAATTCTTAAGATTGTGTTTTGTTTAAGACTTCAATTACAACTTTGACAATGGTATAAGTGCCATGATTGCTTGTGCATATTATGTCAGATTACAAGAATCAATATGATTATTCAAATTCTAGCCATTTAATGGGATGACAAATCGATATTAATAGGATGAATTTGTTGTCGGTCCAAATAAGAGAGAAGAAAATAAATAAAATCTCTGATGAACTTGATATGATACTGAGAGGGGGGGTGAATCAGTGTCTGAAAATTTTTCTTAATTATTTACTGCTGTCCAGAGCTGATGGAGACCTAACTTTTCACATACACACAAGCACATGCAAATCTACCTCGCTACCACTCAGTGGCTAGGTCTACCAGATTTGCACACCCATCCTGTAAGCCATTCCACGCACTCCAAAATATATAGAAAAATAAAGACAGTTCACAACACAGGATATACGTGGTTCACCAACACAGTTTGTGATGGCTAGTCCAAGGAGTAATGCCCAACAGACTCCGTATTTACTCAATACACTTCTTTTTGCTGTCTACACGGCAGGGAGTACATACACTCAATTTACCCAGCATAAAATTAGGAGGGCACACATGTGCCAGGAATTCATGTATCAAGTACTAGTGCTCAACACACGCTGCACACCACGCTTAACCCGCACCCACGGGAAGCAAATAATAAATTTTTTAGGTTTATAAATTTACCTTACAATTTTCCCCCACTAGCTAGGTATTCAACAATTGCACCTACACTAGCATACAATAAATTGAAATCATAAATAGATAAGGAATTGAGAATCACACAAACATTACTTTTGAATGTCCAACAATCTCTCTGAAGCTTCACACTGCTCTCAGGTACTCTCTAACAGCCTTCAATGATGATAGAAATAGATTCACAGAGCACACCTCATCGACAGACTTCCAATCTCTTTCACCCAACCCATAATCACCATGAATGTGAAAATAAAAGCTCTACTGACCTCTAATAGGGATTTAGTACTCCATTGATGCACAGAGAAGAGGTAGTTGGTGATTGTTCATTCCCACAGGGTACAAAATCCTAGAAATCCTTCTTTCAGCCTTCAAAATACTCTTTTCAATTTTTCTCCGCCCTAATTCGACTCCCAACGGCGCCCAATAGATAGAGCATCCAAAAATATGGAAACTGCAACTTGAACGGACTGATTTAGAGCTCAGATGAAGAAGTTATGGCAGTTTGAAATTTGGCCAACCAAAATATTCAAAATAGAATCTTTCCTTTTATAACAGCGCACCCGCGCCGCACCGTAGCCGCGCCACGCTGATGTGTTGTCGAGATCGCATTGGCCCTCGAAGAATCTTTAATATCGATCGTTCGATATTCTTAAAATGGCGGGATC
The DNA here is from genome assembly GCA_028583415.1 of Protea cynaroides. NCBI lineage: Eukaryota > Viridiplantae > Streptophyta > Magnoliopsida > Proteales > Proteaceae > Protea > Protea cynaroides. The sequence continues at coordinate 135,605,345 of CM053276.1, forward strand.
GACCAGAGGCCGTCAGATCTGAACAAATCACGCCTCCGAGAATCAGAGAAGCGCGCGGCCACACGGTTAGAATCTGGAGCACCGCCATATGATGGACGCGCCACACGGGATCAGGTTATTTTCTTCATGCGTCACGGAGTATTGTATTTACTTGCTGACGACCAATAAAAAGCCTCGCGATGGAATCTTGACGCGTCGGCTTCGATACACTCAAGCCCGCCTTGATCTGGGCCATTCAAAGTGGATCTAAGCATCGTGGCTTCAATCTGGCCACTGATCTTGCATCTTCTCCTCTTTTTATGCCAAAATTGTCCCTATACAACTTCTGAAATGTCGAAATTGCCCCTAAACAACTTACGAAATGACTTTTTCGAGCGATCTGACAGAAACTGCGATATCTCTCTCATCCGACGTCGAAATTGAGTGATTCAAGTTGCGTTGGAAAGATAACTCGACGCTCTACATCTTTCCACTGTCGGATTTTCATGAACCTGCTGCAGGACCCACCAAAGTAGGTCTAAAGTTAAAAATCTATAAAACTTAGGAATTTAGACTTCAAACTTTACGTGCATACATGCCAAGTGTCGTGGGCTGCGATGTTGGCATGTCACCTTGCCACCACATCTATGGATCCCACTCACATTTTTTCTCTCTCCTCTTTCTCTCTCCAATTTCTATCTCTACAATCTCTCTCTTCATTCTCTCTCTTGAATTTCTCTCTTCAATGCCACAACACCAAAAACACAAAAAACATAAACATGATCAGAAAAGCTTCAAGAACACTGTCGTACCACTAGAAACTCGGCTACATCACCAGTGGGGTCCACAATCACTCTCTCTCATCAAACTTGATGTAGAATGCCATTTAACTCGCTGCAAGCCATCTGAAATACATGTAGAACACTGTAGAACACACATGCGAGGTTGCTCCATCTTTGCCATTGCACTGACATTCTCTCTCCTACACTGACACTCTTTCTCCTGCACTAACACTCTCTCTCCTAATTTCTTTGATTGTATGTTTACAAATACTGTCACATCAATAAAGTTACCAACAATGACATATTAAAGTCCAACAATCTCTTCATGGGTAGTCTTCAGTAGTGCTACAACATGGATTGTGTAATGATGTGGCAATGGTTAGTTTCTGATTTAAATGGATATGTAGAGAAACATGCTCTTTGAATATTAGACTATTAATATATAAGTTTACATGGGTGGACAGATCTTAGTGAAAATTCTTGGCCTAGTGCAAGTGTATTGTGCCTACGTATCCCGTTTCTTGAATTTAGAGAGATGAATGAGAATCTTTCCTCTTTCGATTGACCAGATTAAAAGTAATTATAGACCGGTTCATAACCTCATTTCTTCAATAACACTCGATAATTTGGATGCCCCTTTAAAATACACCACTTCCTAACGGTGCTTGTAAGGCAAGTCCCCACCGTTTTAAGGAGCAAGACAGCATCAATAAACATTGGTGTTCATGATAGAACCGGTGCAGATTCAGGGAACAGGAGTCATATAATCAACCGGCACCCATCAAGATTATGATTCAACTAATTAATCATGATCAGAAGAAACTTAGGTCCCATTGACACACAAGAAGCCACTTTGTAAACCTTTCCCTCAAGATACCACTTAGATTCTTGCATGGTTAAGAGATGGAAAAAGAACTAAATAAATAAATACATAAGCAGGACATGTGAAGTAGGTTTTAGTTCTTGGAACAGTTCGAATTGATGATCAAGTACAAGGAAAAAAGGTGACCGTTGTAGATTTTCTGTCCAAACTCTAGTAATTGCCGCAACTAAGACGAGTTAACCACCTAAAATGGAAAATTAATACTACGAAAAAGATTTTGCATCTGACTTAGTTTTTGTATGTTTATCCAGAGGTGAACCATGAACTGTTTAGAAGAGAGTATGAATAAGGACCTGTATAGGTTAGGCGGCTCATAAGTGCCCCCGGTAAATTATGTGTGTGGAGGGTTTTTTAGGTGATCGTGCCTTTTCATTACTTGATGGGTGGCTGGCTCATTTGTGACCCCTAGTGAGATCGTTTAGATGATCGGCTGGATTAGGGGTTAGATGGGTCAGCTTATAATTTAAATTAAAACATGGGACTTGGATATAACTGGATTCTGTGCGTCTTAGTAGTCCTGAGATTTGCCTATCATTGTTGTTTTGTTCGTTACATATATATTATTTTACTTGTATAAGATACATGTGAAGTCTATAAATTGCATTGTGAATGGTTATATAATACATGGTTGGATAAGAAGGCTTTGCTAGATTTTAATTAATCTTTAACTTTTTTGGCTATTTGAGCCAAAGTAATATTATAATTGTTTGGTTCATTATTGTAAGAAGATTAGTACCCCATGACTATGGGCTATTAGCGAGTATATTGACAATAGGCTTGAATATTGCATTCATTGGTCATGCTTGTAGGCTAATAAGGTCCGTTTGGCATTGTTAATTAAATCCAAGGGTTGGCAATCAACGCCTTGAGACCAAATTTATTTGATTCGATTAAGCATCACCTGTGAAGTGATGTGGTCAGTAAGATACGTAAATCACCTTGAGTGAGTGTTGGTGTCTTTCTAAGGGAGCATTCCTTAATAATAGCTCTAACCGGTTTGTCTTTACTTATATGCAATGGGTCTGTCTTGCATGAGTTTGAAACAGATTTTTTTTATCAAATAAAATGAAATAAAATGGTTAAAAGATAAGTGAGTAACTAATATAGATTGATGTGTATGGTAGTGAATTTTAATTTTGTGTTATCATTATTAATAACATGGTTAATCGTTTGTTTGGCTCGTGATTTTATCATTTGTCACATGATTATGAGATGCATTGATTATATAGACAATTTAATTGTCATGTGAAGAATATTATTCCATATACTTAGAAAATAAATTAATTGTTACTTGAACAGTTGGAGTGATCATATGATTGAGATTCATGATTGCCTAGACTTTAATCAATCTAAGTGGAAAGCATTTAAAAGTTGCATAACCAATAGTTGGCCTAATTAGATTTCAATATGAGACTCTTAGCATATTGATCATTTAAAGAGACCATGAAAAGACTATTAAGGTCATTGAATGGGATAACCAAAATGAATGGATGTTGTTTATTAACCATAGATATGGTAAAACAAGTAACATGTTAATTATGGTTAATATGGAAACATGAGATGGAAGGAATTTTACATGGATAAATGAAATGATAGTGTACTTTATAATATTCAGAGTTCTTATAAGTTTGAGTATGAAAAACCCAGAATTGTGGGTTTTTTTTTTTAAGAAAACATATTTACTGGTCAATCTCTTCTACGAAAGAAGAATAATGTCAAAATAGAATTATTAATATCTATGTAGACTTAGAATCTAGAAGACAAGCCTAGATTCAAAAAGATCACCTTGATTCAAAATGAGATGACCATGATGGTAAGATTCCACCATGGATAGTCAAGTATGACTACAAAGTTAAGTCGGGATTAGGGTCAATGACTAAAATCTCGAAAACAGATATATGATGAAAATCGAAGTTGATTATGCTACTTTAAAGAAGTGGATTCAACGACAAAAGGTTACAAATAAGATAAATATGACTTTGTCGGGTTTATAAAATGTCTAAGGACATCTAAGACATGTAGGTCTTATGCGGTTATACAATATATCTGGAGAAGCTAATGGAATAGCACGCTTTTGACATAACTCAGTACTGAAAAATTTTGATTGGTATAATTATTTAGCTTCTGACCACTAAGGTGGTATACATTTAAAGGAATGAGTTTGAAGTCTGTGGCATAAGTCATGTGATGAAAACCCAACCTATGTGAGAGGAGATCCCTAAAATTAGGTTCAATGGATAAAAACGAAGTCACGTAGATGACTTGTTTAGTACTATCATAATATTGCTCATTCTGGTTAGATGGTAAGGTAGTACTCACCACAATGAATAGATGATGAATCTCAAAGATTTCTAATCAAGCCAAAGTTATCCTAGCAAAATGTGGGGGTGTGTTAACTGTGGCGCACACTATGGGTTGACCTTATTGAATGTAGGAAGTGGAGCCGCTTTTAATGAAAGTTTTAAAGATGAACTCTCATGAACATTCATGAATTAGGATAGGGACAAGGCCAGTTTAAAAATATGTCCACCATTAAGGGATTTTTCGAGGATTAGACTATAAGAGGTGGCTGGTAGGTTAATCGGCTACACCAATGAGGAAAAGTTCAAGGAGCAAGCTTCACCCTTACTCTGTGGCCTATCAGACCTGGTGTAGATTCAAGTCGACAGACATCTGCAATGACGTCGCTTACAGTTCTCATGAGGTTAACAGTCTGATTCTGATTTTATCAATCTTTTTGAAACTTGTAGGGGATTGTTGTTTTTAATATCGAAAAACAAATAAAGTTTCAAAAAGTTTTAAAATTAAATTCAAAGTTTTGGTTTAAATTTTGTGGAAAATTTAATTTTAATTTTGTTTTGAGTTGGATATGGATATGGATAGTAAAATGGATATGGATATGGGTGTGGATACATACCTATTCAAGTGTACCATTTTAAAAGGGTGGTGACTTATATTTTTTGGTATGAAGAGGTACACCCATACCTCTTGGTAGTGACCATTGGAGAGGTACTTGTCTTCTATAAATAGAGGATGTTGCATCATTCTAAATCACTCAAGATTTGAATACAAAATTCATATCTCTCTTCCTTCTCCTTCCAACTCTCTCTCTCTTTACTCTGATTTATCCATAGAGTCTGGTCCATTCTTGTTTTAAAGAATTGTTAACCTTAACCGTCAGGTCTGCATATACCTAGCAGGGATTGCACACTGGGTGGGTGTTCTACTGAAGAACTGTTTTATCTTGAAAATTGGTTTGCAGGAACCCGTTGCACCGTATAGGTAAGTGATGTTTTGTTTGATTGTAACCCACCCCACTATCCAATGATCGGTAAGAGATTGTGCAAATTAACCAGCCTTCTGTCACCAATCCATTTGATTAGGTAACAGGAGTCCGTTGGTTATTGGGTTTCAGCCTCCATGGATTGAACGTATGAAGCAGGTATAATTGGCGTTTCAATCTTTTTCTAACCTTGTGCCTTCTTTTGATACAAAGGCAAATACGGAAATTCTTTCCCTTGTGGAAAACTGTTGTGTCAATGGGCCTTTGGCTGATACGTGGTAGTAAAAATCTAATGATTATTTGAGAGATATGTTGTGTAGCAGAAAAACTAGAGAAAACGCCAAAGATATATAGTTGGAAATAAAATGCTTGGATTCAATGCTCATTTAATTACCTTATTTGTACACACAGATGTCCTTTTTGACTTGGGTCCCATTAAAAACAATTCAAAAACCGTACAAGATAAGATATTCTGTCTACAAATAAAGAAAGCAAAATGGACCCACCCACCCCCCCAAAAAAGGCAAAAAGAAAGAAGCAAAAAAAATAAAATTTAAATGGAGTAATTCCATAAGACCATGTCAGCCTCAAATTCCACGTCATCCCAATGAGAGTTACCTCCAAGATGTGATGGGGAGAGTAACGCCATGTCTTCAAGCAACATGGGCGTTGGAGAGACCTCTACGTCCATGAGAAACGAGGCTGGTGGACAAGAAGTAATAGAATCTGGTGAAGCGGTCACCATATTCTCCTCAACCCTGGTTTCATTGCAACACATTCCCTCGGTGGTCTTCCCAGGCCGAAACGCCTCGGCAGCCTCAGCCGCTGCTCTCTGTATATCTTTCACATCCGTTGATTCTGGTATCCGCAACCGTGTAGCAGAATCGGCAAAATTGAGACAGGCGGAGCGGCCCTTGAGAGCTAATGCGGCAACATCATGAGCCCTTGCAGCCATTTCTACAGTGGGAAACGTACCAAGCCAAATCCTGGATTTCTTACTAGGCTGTCTGACTCTCATCTCGCAGACCCACTTATCAAAGTTCCTCTTTCGAACTCCCCTGTATATCGGGTGCCGAGTTTCGTGGAACTTCTTTCGGCCGGCACGTCGTTTTGGGCAATTGGAAGCTAACAAGAACTCTTCGTTGTCGTAGGCAGTAGACGGTCGGACGATGGTGGCAGAGGAAGACGTGGTGGAAGGCGTCACTGGCAGGTCAAGTGAATGTGAATCTGAAGTGCATGAAGATGAGACGACGATATCCATAAATGCTGCTGCTTACTCGACTTAGCTTTGGTTTCCTTGCGCCACTTATAGATGGGATGGACGGGAGTGGGACCCAAATACGTGTGGGACGTGAACACGGAATCTTGTTAAAAGAGAAATAAATATCTTTTGTTAAGGTAAGTAGAGAAATAAATATCTTAGTGAGCGAGAGGGCATGAAATATCTAAAATATCTAAGTGAGTGAGTCAGTGAGTGAGTGGACTGAGGAGTGAAAAGCCACAACGACAGGCTGTATAACTCCCATCCACCGAATTCAAAGCAAAGTTTGTCGGGCGCCACGTGTATCCTTGGACATGTCACTGTTTGGATGACGTTGACAATTTACAGACAAGGACTGTCTAATATATTTGGAGAAAGATGGACGTTGGAAAGGCCCACTTTTCTTCCCCACTTTATGCGAACGGATATGATATTCAACCAACAGAAAATCGAAACGAATATTATTGGAAACAAGGGGAAAAGATTAGCACACATTACATTATTGTAGGATTCAGCAAATAGTGATATGATATTATTAACGTCTTTTTTGTCTAACAAGGCCAAAAGAAGCGGAATATATGTTAAGTTTTTTTTTTTTTTTTTTTTTTTTTTTTTTTTTTTTTTGTAAAGATGAAATCTTTTGATCATAATAACAAGTACAAGCTAGGGAATCCTGAGGCACTAAAGCATGGATTTAAGGAGTGGAAATAGGACATGATATTGAATCCGAAGCAATAAGGGTCTTCTTGGCAAAGGCATGGGCTAAGCCATTTCTATCTTATGGAACAAAACAGAAAACACAGTCATTACAAAGAGAGGCCAAAGAGAAAATATCCCCCAATATCGACCTTATAGAACCACTACCCACAGACTTCTTGGAGTTGATAGTATCAATCAACTCTTTACAATCCGAATAAACTAGAATATTTTTCTGATCAACCTTCACAGCTTCAAATAACGTTATTCGAACAGCCACAACTTCACCTTCAATGATCTCATGAAAAATCCAAAGGCAAGATATTACCTTGGAGATGTTTCCAAAATTGTCAGAAAAACCAATACCACCATTAATAGAATCGAGAAAGACTATATAGCATCAGTAAATATACTAGTGTAGCCCCACTGAGAAGGAAATAAATAATGTCCATCATCATCCACGTTAAATTATGGATTCATCTGGTGCTTAGAATGAAAGTAAATTTCAGCAAATTTTCTAAAAGCTAAAGTGGCATGGGAAATCACCTCCACAGGGTTTCGATCTTTCCTTTGAAAGTGAATATCATTCCTAGCCAGCCAAAGGTGCAAGCATAAGAAAGAAGCTAAACAGAATGAAACCATACCTTCAGAGGGAGAAGACTTGATCAAATTAATCCAAGATTGAAGCCATTGTGATACTGTAAAATCTTCATTATCGGTAAGTATATAACAAATGGATGAGCCAAACCAAACAACTAGGGCAAAGGGACAATGGAATAAAATGTGCTCAATTGTTTTCTCATTCGAACCACATCGCTTGCAATTAACCTGTATAGGAAGCCCTCGAAGTAAAGAATGCATTCTTACACGGTGATCTAGACGAAGAGGTGTACATATCACCCCCGCCGAGATACTTATACAATGGTTCCCAATTAGAATAGGGTATGACGTGTCGACTTAGGAAATCATTATAAGGCCTTAAACAGGCGTCTCGACAGTGGTTCCGAAAGCTTGCCGATGCACTATTACAGATGAGCTTCACTCAGTCCTTTGTTGGCACCTCACTTTTTACGTATGCTACTGCACCCATATTCACCATGATTTTGGTATACGTGGATGATATCATAATCACCGGCAATAATAATGCATATATTTATTCTGTCAAAGGGCAATTACAAACCCATTTTCACATCAAGGACTTGGGTCGGCTATCATATTTTTTAGGCATCGAAGTAGTCCAAACTTCTAATGGCCTACAATTAATGCAACAGAAATATACTTTGGACATTATCACTGATTCGGGCTTCCTTGGCTACAAACCAAGTTCAACACCAATGGAGCAACACTTGAAATTACTTCCTTATGGTCCAGATGCTGGTCTTTTATTATCTGATCCGAATTCTTATCGTCGTCTTGTGGGTCAGCTTATATATTTGACTGTTACACGGCCCGACATTAGTTATGGCGTACACATCCTCAGCCAATTCATGCATTCTCCTTGAGAATCTCATATGACTTCTACCACAAAAGTAGTTCGATATCTCAAGTGCACAATGGCTCTCGGCATACATATGTCCAGACAGCCCAAGCCCATTATTACTGGATATTATGATTCGGACTCGGCCAGCTGTCCGTTTACACACCGATCCACCACTGGATATGTTATCTTATATGGATCCAATCCAATCTCATGGTGAACCAAGAAGCAGAACATTGTATCCTGCTCATCAGCTAAGCAGAATACTGAGCCTTAGCCACTATAACATGTGAATTAACCTGGCTGAAGGCCTTATTTGCTGATCTGAGCCTCTCATATTCTCATCCAATGGATGTTTACTATGACAACCAAGTTGCATTACACATTGCATCTAATCTTGTATTCCATGAACAAACAAAGCACATTGAAATCGATTGTCACTTTGTTCGTGAAAAGATCCAAAGGAAAGTCATTCAACTTTGGCACATTTCCACCCATCTACAATGTGTAGATCTGTTTACAAAGGCCTTAGGAAGTGGTTCTTTTACCCCGTACATGTAATAGACTCATACCCTAATACAAATACTATCACTTATAATTACGTGGACCCCACAGAATACAAAACACCAACCCAACAAATCTCCACCTGGCTTGGATTCTGCAAACCACCTTGAAGAAAATCCGTTGATGTTGATTTTGAAAACCCGTTTTTGTCAAACCGTTACACCCAAACCAGCATAGCCCACACCCCGTCCAGATGTCCCGTACAGCTCATTGCAGTACGATGTGATGTGACTCCATCTCTCTCACTGCTGCAGCATCACCGGAGAGATCACTTCCACTCTCAAAATCAGAAGCAAAAGGAACTCGCTTCTTCCCAGATCTGCACTTGTACACAACTTGAACTTCCTGCATCTTCTGTCTTCCATCTGTACTCCTTGCTTGAGTTCCAACAGAAGCACCATCTGTTTCAACACTCCCTGCAAGTCTGTATAGATCGTCAATCATCTGTCCCTCCATCACAACCATGACCCCTTTGGAGACCTTAAGAACTCCACCTTCAGATGACCACCTGTGGCCTCTCGCATCTAGTGTTCCCAATGAAATTAGATTCTTCTTTAAGTCCGGCACATGTTTAACCCCAGTTACAGTTCGCACAATCCCATCAAACATGTGAATCTGTACAGTCCCAATCCCGACAACCTTGCTTTCAGCATCATTTGCCATTCTGACTGTACCCTTATCACATTCATGATATGTAGCAAACTGTTCTTTAACTAAACATATAAGAAATGAACAACCTGAATCTAAAATCCAATCTGAAGTATTTGTATCTGATGAAGTAGTGAGAAGGAGATCTCCATCACTCCATTCTTTTGTGACACCAGCAATAGATATTTTTCTCTATTCTCCTTATCTTTCTTTTTCTTTTTATCCTCCTTACGCTTTGGACAATCCCATCTTATATGACCTTCCTCATCGCAATAATAACAAATTATTTTGAGACCTTGTGACCTGGAGCGACTCCTATTCTTGCCATATTCCTGTCTCCCATTTGATCTTTCTCTACCCTGACCATCAACTGTAACCAAGGCATTACCTTCATCTGACGACCCCTCATTACTATTTTTCTATCGTGTCTCATTCATTAGCAAAGCAGCAATAACAGTGTCAAGTTTGAGAGTATCCTTACTAAACAACAGTGTAGTCACAATGTGATCAAATGAATGAGGCAATGAGGCCAACAGGATAAGTTCCTTGTCCTCCTCTTCGATATTCACATCAAGAGTAGACAACTCCGTCAGAATCCTATTGAACTCATCAATATGCACATCAAATTTCACTCTATCTCACAAACAAAAGCCATATAATTATTTATTAAAAAACAATCGATTTGTCAACGACTTGGATTTGTACCTGCTCTCCGACTTCGTCCAAACTTCTTCTGGATCATCCAAACCAATGACGTCACGAAGAGTATTATCCGCTAGAAACAACTGAATCGTACTATTTTCTAGATCCCTCAACTCTAGCCACTCATCATCTGTCAATTTTTCTGGCTTGTCGGATTTCTTCTTGAGAGCCTTAACAGTCCCCTCTCGCGTAAAAATATTCTTCACCCGTTGTTGCCATAAAATGAAATCATTATAGCCATTGAAGGGTTCTATGGAGAAGTTTGAACCCTTCGTCGTCATTCTATTAACTCGATCTTGACCTTCTGTGCCTGCCATTAACTTCTAAGAGTTTCAATCATCGTTGATCTTGCACAAGACTGCCCAATCGATACCAAAGACACCAAATATGCCTGATCCGTGTCTTCCAATGAAACTGTAACACCCAAAATCCCTTGGGATAACAACCTCTATGTTTTTTTCCTTCTACTTTGGATGATACAATGTACGTATACTCTGTACGTACACTTTTCTTTTCTTTTTTTTTCTCTCTCACTGTACAAAGCAAACCAACCCTCCTTTGTTTTTTTTTTTTCCAATATTCTTTAATGTCTTCTTCCTTTCTCAGTTTTCAATAAAAGAGAAAAAATAGAAATACTATACCTCGTACTTTTATTGATGATGAATCTCAGAAGTAAATCAAAGCTTTTTCCGTTTTAACAAATCAAAGCTTTCTCCGTCTACCTCTTCTTCTTTTGATCTATGTGAGAGACGAAAAATTCATTCTTCTCCAATGATCCTTGAGTATCTCTCTTTTCCTTCTGATCCGTAACCGATCTATCGAACCTGACTCTGATACCACTTGTTAGGGATGAACGCACAACTATAAGAAAGTGCGAAGATCAAGCAAATACACAACATAGGATTCGCTGTGGTTCAGCACTTAAATCGGAATGCGTACCTCCACTACAGAGAAACAGAGATTCTTTACTGCCAAGAAAACTCTCTACAATTCTCTTCAACTGACACAGTGTCCTCCTTTGCTCAGACTTACTTAGGTTTTTCCACACAGAGACAATATATAAGGGAACCTAGAAACCCAAATCTCACCATAATTATAAGTTTATCCCGTACATGTAATAGACTCATACCCTAATACAAATACTACTCTTTATAATTACGTGGATCCCATAAAATACAAAACATCAAACCAATAGAAAAATGGTGTGTCAATCGGATTTGGCCGATAGTGGGTAGTAAAATTCTACTAATTATTTAGGAGATATGTTGTGGTGCAGAAAAACTACAGAAAACGCCAGAGATATATGGATGGAAGTAAAAATTTGTATTCAATACTCAGTCTGGAAAAGCATATTAACGACGGTATTTTAAAACCGTCGTAAAAGATAGAATATATAAGACGGAATTTATTTTCCGTCGTATATAAGTATATATGACGGATAAATTCCGTCGTAATAAAACGTATTTGCTTCCGTAAATTACATTGTTATTTTAATTTTAACGACGGTTTATTATAACCGTCGTTAAATGTTTTTTTTTTTTAATATAAAAATACATAAAATTGATTTGGAAGTTCTTTCACTTATAATCGACATTTACATACATTCCCTGTACCATGTTCCACACCAAAAGAACATATGAACTTTAACAATCATGATCAACATATTGCCATTAATTAATAGTTCTTAAAATTTGAATAATTATTTTTTACATGATCTGTTTAACAAGTAGAAACCCAAAGCACGCTACAAGCTCCCCTTGTATGAATGGTGGGCCTGGTGATCAATGTGGGAACTTATGTTTTGTCAGTTTCAGTTAATCTACTCATGAATACAGGATTTAAAGGTTTATTAACAGCTTTTCACTGAGTCTCCTTGAGATTTTTTTCAGCACTGTTTTGTTATTCTCATAAATCCAACTTCAGCCATAAAAGAACTACTTCATGACCTGCTTTGCTGAAACTTATTTTCAGCCTAGATGGACGATCAATGATGAGTCCCATCTCACCATAATTATAAGTTTATCCCGTACATGTAATAGACTCATACCCTAATACAAATACTACTCTTTATAATTACGTGGATCCCATAAAATACAAAACATCAAACCAATAGAAAAATGGTGTGTCAATCGGATTTGGCCGATAGTGGGTAGTAAAATTCTACTAATTATTTAGGAGATATGTTGTGGTGCAGAAAAACTACAGAAAACGCCAGAGATATATGGATGGAAGTAAAAATTTGTATTCAATACTCAGTTAATTATTACGATATGTGTACAGAATTGGCCTTGCACCCTTAAAACAATTCAAAAACGGTACAACTAATTTACATCCTCACACATTATTCTATCAACAAATGAATTTATGCCCAATAAACAAATGAAGAAAGCAAAATGGACCCATCCCTAGAAAGGACAAAAGGAAAAGTACTCATCAGTTTAATGTTTTATCAGAATAAAAAAAAGGAAAAAAAAAATCAAATAGAGTAATTCAATAAGGCCATGTCAACATCAAATTCCACGTCGTCGTCCCAATAAAAGCTGTTAGGATCGGAGACGCAAACAGAAAGAAAAAACACGAAGATTAACATGGTTCAACACCCCATTGGGGGATGCTTACGTCCACGGAGAAAAAGAGAATTCTTTATTGCCAAGAAACCTCTACAACTCTCCACCTGACAGAGTGTTCTCCTCTCCCCTTATAATTATGTGGATCCCACAGAATACAAGACATCAACCCAACAAATCTCCACCTGGCTTGGATTCTGTAAACCACCTTGAAGAAAATCCGTTGATGTTGATTCTGTAAATCCGTCTCTGTCAAAACCGCTACACCTAAACAGGCATAGCCTACACCCATTCCGGGTGTCCCGTACAGCTCACCGCCGTACAAAGTGATGTGACTCTACCTCTTCCACTGCCACAGCATCACCGGAAAGATAACATCACACACACGGCCTTGCAACTCGAGATACACACGGAACCCGAGTCTCTCACCTCCGCACCTCCATAGCGGACTTAGAGAACCGACTCCTCACCACAGCCTGCCAGTCCTTCTTTACCCACGGTACAACATCAACTGGCCATTATGTGTACCGTGCCGGGATTCAAATCCCCCCCTTTTTTTTTCCTTCTTCTTCTTCTTCTTCATACTGCGTACCTCCTTCGTTCTTCAAAGAACCCTAGCTCTGATACCACTTGTTAGGATCGGAGACGCAAACAGAAAGAAAAAACACGAAGATTAACGTGGTTCAACACCCCATTGTGGGATGCCTACGTCCACGGAGAAAAAGAGAATTCTTTATTGCCAAGAAACCTATACAACTCTCCACCTGACAGAGTGTTCTCCTCTGTCAGCCTCACGGCTGTCACCCAGCCTTTTTCTAGGTTTTTTCCCACAAAGACAACATATATAGGAAACCTAGAAATCCTAATCCCACTACAATTATAAGTTTATCCTATACATGTAATAGACCAAATTCTAATACAAGTACAACTCTATTAATTGTGTGGACTCCGCAGAATACAAGACACAACCCAACAAAAACCACCTCCAAGATGAGTTGGGGAGAGTAACACCATATCTTCAAGCAATATGGGCATTGGTGAGAATTCTTCGTCCATGAGAAACGAGGCTGCTGGATTAGACGAAGTAATAGAATCTGGTGAAGCAGTCACCATATTCTCCTCAACCTTAGTTTCATTGCTACACATTCCCTCGGTGGTCTCCGCAGGCCGAAACTCCTCGGCCGCTTCAGCCGCCGCTCTCTGTATATCTTTCACATGGAAGATACTGGTATCCGCAATCGCGAAACAGAATCTGCGAAATTGATTTAGGCGGAGCGGCCCTTGAGTGTTAGTGCGGCAACATCATGAGCCCTTGCAGCCATTTCCATAGTGGGAAACGTACCAAGCTAAATCCTGGATTTTTTGTGAGGCTCTCTCACCTCGCAGATCTGCTTATCTAAGTTTCACTCTCGAACTCCCCTGTATATGGGGTACTGCCGGGTTTAGTGAAACTTCTTCCGGCCGGCACGTCATTTCAGGCAATTGGAAGTTAATAAGAGCTCTTGGTAGTCGTAGGCAGTAGATAGCAGGACGATGGTGGCATAGGAAGCGGTGGAAGGCGTCCCAGGCAGGTCAAGTGAGTGTGAATCTGAAGTGCCTCAAGAATAAGATGAGACGATGATGTCCATATATAAGTACTGCTGACTCCTGTTTACTGGCTGCGGTTGACCTGTGGCTCTTATAGATGGACGGACGCGAGTGGGGCTCGAATACGTGTGGAACGCGTACATGAAATCTTTGGAAAGAGAAATAAATATCTGAGTGAGGACGTGGACGTGAAATTTTAGAAAAGTGGGGAGTGGACGAGAAATATCCGAAAAATATCTGAAAAATGGGGAGTGGACGGTTGACTTGCGGCTCTTATAGATGGATGGACGCGAGTGGGGCTCGAATACTTGTGGAACGCGTACATGGAATCTTTGGAAAGAGAAATAAATAACTGAGTGAGGACGCGGACGTGAAATTTTAGAAAAGTGGGGAGTGGATGAGAAATATCTGAAAAATATCTAAAAATGGGGAGTGGAGTGGAGTGGAGTGGAATGGTAGCTGCTGAGACTAATAAGGAAAGGAGTGAAAAGCAATAAGAGTAGCAGGCTGTCTTCCCTATTGGAACCCACCACCCACCCACACCGGGACTATCGGGACTCCGGGATTCGAAACAAAGTTTGTCGCGAGGTGTTTCCTTGGACAAATACACACAAACAGACATACGCGTGTCACTATTTGGATGATGTGGACATTTAGAAACAAAGGACTAACGAGATATCTAGTTAGCAAAGGTCACTAGAAAGGATCCAAGCCGTCTTCTGCGAGCGTATCCACAAAGACGTTGCTGTGTTTGGATCGATGTATGTTTGTGAAGTGCATCGTATGCGACGTCTCAAAACCGGCTGCCTCAGAACATGGAAAATTAAACCGTGATACACCTAGTCAAATAACTAATTTGAATCCCGTGAGAGTCGAAAGAGGAGAGATAGAGGGTTCGTTCTGTTTCAGAGGGGAGAGAGAGGGCAGCGAAGAAGAAGAAATTTGGATCCAAATCATTGTTTCAGAAATCTATTTCAGAAGGGTGAGAGACGAAAGAGGAGGAGAAGAAAACTCACCTCAACGTTGTTTCAAGAATCTCAAGTTCAAGGAAGAAGAACGCTGAGATCCCTTTTCCAACCCTAACCTGCAAACTCACCGCAACGTTGAATGTTCCAGATCTCTCAGAGATTGGGAATGTCTTATTTATCTTATTGATTTAACATTCATGGGTATTGATTATTGAGCCAAACGAATTATAAATAAATTTTGTAAGCTAAAACAGAGAGGGGAAAACAAGGGGTACGTTTGTTTAGAACAATAACTGAGAAGTTCTTAGTTGCAGAGAAAGGGGAAGAGAGAGAGAGAGAGAGGAAGCACTCCACCAGTTTTCTCCCCATAACCCTTAAATCATTCCAAGTCATTCATCTCCATTGAATCTCACTTCTGCCAGAGTCGCATCTGTTGACTCCCTTGCCTATTTAGGAACACTCTTCTTCTTCATCTGCCCTCTTTCTCTCTCTCTCTCTCTCTTGAGTGTATGGCAGTTTAATTTTCCATGTCCTGACACAGCCAGTTTTGAGACGTCAGATACGATGCACTCCATGGCAAACATTGTTCCAACGCTGCAACGTCTCCTGGGGATCCGCAGGAGACGATTTGGATCTCTGGGGAAGCCCCTCCCACTCTTCTTCCCCACTTTCGTAAACGGATAAGATATTCAACCAACTGAAAAACAGATAACATAGAACTTCTCAAAACGAATATGATTGGAGATAAGCAATAATTAATACACATCCAGACAAGATTTAAGAAGTAGGATGTCAGCCAATCAGGAATCAGGAGTTACTTGATATATTAATAGAATTATTATTATTATTATTTTATCAATAAGGCCAAAAGAGGCTGACAACACCGTTAGTAGAGAGATGCATTAATACAATACCATATGATTCCACAGAAAAACTTCGTAAATTTTGATACCAAACTGGAATTGGGAATTGATAAACATTTAGATTCTCATGTTATTGACATTGATTTTGAATTTCGAAAACAAATACTGATTACACTAATTAGGTTAGTCCTACTTTACGTCTAAAGAAATTCGTTAGCAAACTCACGCCATAAACAGCAGTTGAAAATCGAACCCGCCTTGGTGGGGGGGCCCTCCCCAAAAACACCCCGGGGCCCCCGGAACTCACTATGTGTGTTGGCATGTGTTAAGCACCTACATGGGGAAGCGCCGTATGCTCTCTAATACACTCTTTTTTTCGTCAATCAATCATTCTTTTTTCGCTTCCCGCCCCGCTCCGCAACAATCAATTGATTCCCTTACAATTAATTAACTCCAAATCTCACTTAGAAATGATATATTTTCACATATTCAAATCCTCTTCTCCCAAGGGTTCAGGAGAGGAGTCGACTCCCACCAGTAGATACTCGACACATAGGTGTCTGTTGAATCCGAGCCCTCCATCCGAATCGATAAGATGAGCTGACAGAGAATGTCAACTTATGCATCAACTCGAATGAAGGCTTCGGATCCAACCGACAATCACTTGTCTGGCATCAACTGGCCAGAGCCAACTCTCCTCCCAAACCCTTAGGATGAGAGGATTTGAATCCCATTTTCACAGCTGAAGAGTTAAATAATCACATCAATCATTGACAGATCGTTAACATACATATCCTCTATGTACCTTAACATCTATCTTTTTAAAAGAACCAATTGGTCGAGTTATAAAGGCAAAAACACATTATTATCCCTATTTTTTAATGTGAATTTGAGAATTTTATATCCATTTTTAGTAGGAAAAGCTCATGCACCTTCTTGAAGTTTACCATGATGGCAACCACCTTCACTATCGTCATTAATAACTGCACCCCACAATTAAGATGACTAACAAAAAATGCAAAATGATAAATTTACACTCCTATTATTAACACCACCATTGTCCGTTTAAATCTCTGTCGATCTTCTCGTTTCTTCCAACCGTTGAACAAAGGATTTTCTTCTCCGGTGATTGTATTGTCCTCTCCAACATTGCTTTCCGACGGCTCTCTCACAGGCACCTCTCTCCTCTGGCTATTGGCTTTTCTCTCTTCTCGGTTGGTACCTTCATGTTTTCCTAACTGGGCTGTTTTGAGCTAAGATGAGCTTGTCGAGGTAGTGTTCTTGACGCACGAGTTACCCTTTGTAGAAGCTCTCAAAGCGGCTCACAATGTCGCAGTTGTAGCTACTTCTCCTAACCATGTTTCATATATCATAGAAAATATATGTACAAGTGATCCGAAATCGAATTCTCTTATAAAACATTTCTTTTAACCGATACGTGGCATTAAAATTCCACTGATTATTTGGGAGATACGTTGTGTTGCAAAAAAAAAAAAAAAAAAAAAAAAAAAAACTAGAGAAAACGCCAGAAACATATGGTTAGAAGTAAAAACTTGTATTCAATGCTCATTTTATTACAATATGTGTACAGACTTGCCCTTGTACACTTAAAACAATTCAATAACGGTACAGGTAATTTTCATCCTCACACATTATTCTATCAACAAATGAATTTAGACCAAGTAAACAGATGAAGAAAGCAAAATGGACCCACCCCCCCAAAAGGAAAGAGGTAAAGTACTCATCTTGAGTTAGTTAGATGTGTACCACCAGAATAGAAGAAGAGGATTAAAAAAAAAAAAAAAAAAAAAAACCTTCAAATGGAGTAATTTCATAAGGCAATGTCAGCCTCAAATTCCATGTCGTCCCAATGAAAGCCACCTCCAAGATGAATTGGGGAGAGTACGTAACGCCATATCTTCAAGCAATTTGGGCGTTGGAGAGACCTCTTCGTCCATGAAAAACAAGGCGGCTGGACTGCGAGTAATAGAATCTGGGGAAGTCACTATATTCCCCTCAACCCTCATTTCATTGTAACACATTGCCTCGGTGGTCTCTGCAGGCCAAAACTCCTCGGCAGCCTCAGCCGCCACTCTTTGTATATCTTTCACATCGTTATATTCTGGTATCCGCAACCGTGTAGCAGAATCGGTGAAATTGAGACAGGCGGAGCGACCCTTGAGAACTTGGAAACCAGAATTGAGGATCAGAATTCTATAACAGAATTGACATTTACGAGCAAGAAAACAAATCGATGGCAGTTATGGCATGGTGTTTCCAATAAACAAATCAGTAACTTGAACTTCAGAGCAAACCTGAAACTGAAGTTTTCCATCAGAATCGTAAATCACAGGCAAAGAATGCTAAGAAATTCTGAACTGAAATTGGTATAAAAGAGATGGAAGAATAGATATAAGAATAAACAGGTTAGGAATCTGCCTAAATCTCAGGCTAAATCCCTACAGGAAACACATGCTCAATTCTAATCCAAATCCATCTATATAAAACAACTCCATCCCATTTAGAAAAGGACAAGGAGAAATATTCAAAACCCATCGTTCTCTATTACATTTACACTGATCATCGTTCTCTGTTTCTGAACGATAACAATTGGTGATTTTTTTTTATATTTTATAGACAAACAGGATCAATTTGGCAAGGTTCCCTTGTATTGGGGAATCACGACTGATGGGTGCGTTGCCTTTGGTGACGATACTGATTTGCTCAAAGGTGCTTGAGGAAGTCTCTTGCATCTTTCCCTAAGGTATTCAAAACCCATCTTCTCTCTTTTGATTTTGCAGGAGATGACTTCGTGCAAGTGGAGGGTTTCAAATGAGGTTGCAGGGATGAATAGAAACCCTATTTGAATAAGGATAAAATAGGTAGTTCACCCGTCTAAAGGGTTAATTTGGTCATTAAAAAAAATGACCTCCCACCATCGGTATCTAATGAAATATTCCTAACGGCGTGGGTCTTTTTGTATTTTAGTAGTGTTTTTAGGGGAGACATTTGTCTTTTCCAGAATCTTTTGGAGGCACCTATCCTTTAGGCATAGTGCAGGGGAGACAACCATCTTTTTTCCTTCTTTTATTTATGCATCCCCCCCCCCCTCTCTTTTGGATCTCTAATCGAGAGTTATACAGTCAACATAGAATGAACTAGACGAGGCAAAAGAAATGGAGGCAAACGTAGCAACAATCAATTATAGCAGTGGACGGGAGAAGAAGTGGGGCATGTTGGATTTTATCCTAGTGGGCTTAATTAATTGCTGGGCCCATAGAGTATTGAGAGTCTATGTCATTAAGTTGATTGATTCGGTCTCGTTTGTCACAAGATAATGAGACAGACAAATCCTATTTAGTGTGAGACTGATTAGGGTTTATGATAGTATTATAAATACTAGGTTAGGAGCCCCTTCAGCCTCAGTTGATTTTTTCTTTGCACCCATACGCACTAAGAAGCACATGGATTCTTCAATGGGTTGTGGAAAACTGTGATAAAAGCTTCTAGATAAAAGGTGGTATTTGATCTCCAACGCACAACGTTGATGTCGTACATTGCTCTTCATCTTCCTTTGTGCTCAAGTGCTACAACGGAACATAAGAGTTCGTGTAGGGGGTCTGGTGACCCTAAAACCACTCTAACGCTCAAGTCAGTAAGGAATCAAGCAATTATGAACTTAGGAAAGGAAAGCCGAATTCAAAGAGAGAGTTGGGGGGGGATCTTGAAAGAAGTGAGAGGGAGAAAGTATTCTTACAGATAAAAAAATCAACCCTAGTACCATCGATCTAACCCCTATTTATAGCTCTAGGAGTGGTTCGGACTATGAGACTTTTCCTTTGAAATGCAATTCACAAAGCATTTCTGTGCGAATGTGTCACTGACATGTAGTGCAAGTTGTTGAGTGTGTTAACACCTTGCGCATGAGCTGTTCATGATGTGCTCATGGCTTGTGACTGCTATACATCTTGACACGCCTTGGACACTATCCAACGGCTCGGACAATTGTCTGCATTATGCAAGATTAAGCATGCAAAAATACAGCCTAATAATGCACTTAGCCTTTTAAAATAGCTTATAAGGTACAAGGGTTAAAATGTGGGACATCGTCTCTTGTCATAATTATGTTTGTTTAGTGGAGGTCTACACGTGCGTGAGTCACTCGCTCGACGTGGTGCTCTCAAGTGAATTTGTTTGGGACTGTCAGCCATTAGTGTGAACGGCTTAGAGTCAAACAACTAGCGGTTCCGAGTCAGATTATGAACTGTTCTTCGAGCCGGGATGTAGGGTTTGTAGTTATATGCGAGTCAGGGCTCTTCGAGTACTCATCTGGATGCCACGTGTCAGCTTGCGATTAAATGCATGTTTATCACATAGGTATGTCTTTACAATTATGAGTTACATTAAATCTCCATTGTGTTCTAGATCTCAATATATATTATTAGGATTAAAATGAAGCTCTATGAATATAAAAAGTCTAATAGGACTGTTATGGTTGGAAATTGTCACGCTGAGGTGCGACCTGGATGACTTGCAGTCGGAGAGTGAGAGATAACGAAGTTTGGGTGACTAAGTCCAGGGTACACTCCGATGCCTAAGTTAGATTCCCTTACATAAACAATCAAGAGTCAGTAGAAATGATTTTCAGTTTACAGAAAAGGGTCGTAGAGAGAATTTGAGTGTAAAAGAGAAGAGTTATTAGATAGATTTACCTTGGGGGGCTGTTTGTATTTATAGGATGAGGCAGTAGTTATGAATGCACCCAAATTCTAGAGAACATACCTGAATAGGACTGCCAGATGTCACAATATGCGACACAAAGGTCATAGACTCAGAGTTGGAATGGAAGACCTTGGCACGGACTACCGAGTCTTTAGGATAGAGTATGACAGGTATCCCGTTAATATGAGCTCCATGTCACAAGATGAGGCTTAGGCAGGCGGCGTATCTTAGTAAGAGAAGGTCTTGTACATCCAGGTCGCATATGTGATCAGGCAATGTATGTCACTAGGAACCAACCACCAAGAGACCCTACTTGAATGTAACTAGGACGGGTCAAGTCAATGGGTGATGTCTAAGGCCCCATGTGTCAGTTTTTTATGGGGGAGTAATTTCCATCCCTAACAAGGACATTATAGGTATATGCCTCTTCTGTGTTTTTTCTATCCCTCTCTCTCTCATCCTTTTTTTTTTTTTTTCCTCCTCCAAACTATCACCATTATGAGTCATATTCGTTTGGAGGCTCCAGCGGTTGGAGTTAATCTGGTGCGTCTACCAATACATCGATAGACACGCCTAGTTAATTCCAACCGCTGAATCTTTGATTGGAGGCTCGAATAATTAAAGACGATAATAACCCTATGATTATCGCCTTTTCCGTATCTCCTATCAAATCTGCGCCTGGCCGTGTCGAGTGTTGCCCTGATCTCACTTTCCTTCTTCCTATGAGAAAACCGCAACCAAAGCCTATCAATACCTTTTGGCTTTCATTGCCGACTACAACAATCCACATTTACAATAATTTATTGGTAGGTATTGGATTAGTTTAATGTTTATCACTACAAAAGAATGAAAAAAAAAAAAAATCAAATGGAGTAACTCCATAAGTCCATGTCAGCATCAAATTCCTCGTCGTCCCAATGAAAGCCACCTTCTAGATGAGTTGGGGAGAGTAACACCATATCTTCCAGTAATCTGGGCATTCGAGCTGAGACCTCTTTGTCCATGAGAAACAAGGCTGCTGGACTAGAAGTAATAGAATCTGTTGAAGCAGTCACCATATTCTCCTCAACCCTCGTTTCATTGCAACACATTCCCTCGGTGATCTCTGCAGGCCGGAACGCCTCGGCAGCCTCAGCTGCTGCTCTCTGTATATCTTTCGCATCAGTAGATTCTGGTATCCGCAACCGCGAAGCAGAATCCACGAAATTGAGACAGGCAGAGCGGCCCCTGAGTGCTAATGCGGCAACATCATGAGCCCTTGCAGCCATTTCGGCGGTGGGAAACGTGCCAAGCCAAATCCTCGACTTCTTATGAGGCTCTCTCACCTCGCAGACCCATTTATCTAAATTCCTCCTCCGAACGCCTCTGTATACTGGGTGCCGGGTTTCGTGAAACTTCTTCCGGCCGGCACGTCGTTTCGGGTAACTCGAAGCTAATAAAACCTCTTCGTCGTCGTAGGCAGTAGATGGCCGGACGATGGTGGCATAGGAAGACGTCGAAGGCGTCTCCATTAGGTCAAGTGAACGTGAATCTGAACTGCATGAAGATGAGACGATGGTGTCCATATGTAAGTGCTGCCGTTTGCTTGCTTTGGTTGCTTTGCGACCCTCATATTATATAGACGAAAGTGGGGCCCGCGAACACAGAATATTTTGCAAAAATTACTGATTCAGGACTGGGAGTGAGGTGTGGTAAGCAATAATGCCAGGCTGTATCCCCAGTCACCGGATTCGAAACAAAGTTTGTAGCCAGCTGTTTCCTAATACAGATACAGAGGGCATACGCGTGGAACTATTTGGATGACGTGGGCATTTATTTACCAACAAGGACTGACGAGGGATTTAGCAGAGGTCGCTGGAAAGCCCCGCTCTTCCCCGGAACTTGCACGAACGGATAAGACAAAAGGAGGGCAAAGACGTGACGTGGCATACATTTAACATTTTGGAGGTGCAGGATGTCTGCCAATCAGAATTCAGTAAATACTTATATGATAATGCCGTCTCTTTTGGCCCAACAAGGCCGAACACCGCTTGACAGTTAAAAACGGCTCAGCCCCAACTGTTGACAGTTCACACGGAAACGCGTTCTTCACGTTCTCTAATTCATCATAATTTTTTAAATAAATGACAGAGAGCAAAAGACGCAGACAGCACCGCCAGCACAGAGATGCTCTAATGCAATGGATTGAGATAGTCTCAGTCCGTTCAATTTGTCCAGTTGCAAATAAACGGATTGGATGTAGAAGGCACGTATATCATATTCATTCACGATTGGACGAACTGAATAACCGGAGACAATCTTTTTCCCTAATACAATACCATCAGATTCCATAGAAAACTTGATAACTTTTGATACTGACCGTCTAATATTTGATCAGCAGTCGATTAATTTGCAACTGGCTGTCAGTTTGGCATACATGATTATAGTTCGGTTTGCCTTTGAAACAATTTGGCACGTGGTTTTTTTTATCTTTCCTCGTGCATAATCTCTTCCTAAAATGATCACTCAGCCTTCTAAACATCTTTTATATTTCAATACCTTAAAATCTCAACCTTAGTTCTTAAGTTTTACCACCTAAGAAAAAAAAAAAAAAAACCTTAAATTCTTAAGAAAATGATTTTTTTTACTCCATCAAACTGATATTATAATATATATATTCAAATCTTCAAATTTATCTCAAATTTTAAACATGAATCATACTTAATCCGTGCTTACTCTTAACCGACAGAGAAATTAATTACACATATTCAAAGCCTAGGACAAAAATTCCTGACTCTTTAATCCATTCATATCCTATTTTAAGAAAACCGTCTTCATTATAAGAATGCATACCAAACACTAATTCAATCCCAAAGATTCTTATTTCATCTAATTATCCAAATTTGAAAATACCAAATCAGTCTTCTACCTGATTCAACCAAAAGACCACCGACCATGCCATGGGATTTCGACATCTGGATGAATGTGGTCCTCAAACAGGACCTTAATTTATAATGCAATACATCCCAATTAAAAATATAAAAAAAAGAACTATTTTTCACATCATCAAACCAATATTATAATATAAACCAAATATTTTTATATAAATTCCAAATTATTTCATATGATTAAGGATATATACATCTTGGGTGTCCATTAACTTATAACAGACATGTTTTGTAATACAATTAAAATAATAAATAGATCACACTTTAAACATTGATTATACCCCAAAACATCACTATCTAGCTATTGATCATTAAGATATCTAACTTATAAATAAATAAATCTAAGAAATAAGTTTTTTTGTTAAACAAATATGTTTAAGATTTGAGTTAGCAAATCAAAACCAGCCGGAATTAGATAGTTGAATCCAGAGATTACGTAGTATGTAAAACCAACCTTGTCATCACACCATATAATAAATTATAAGACAAACAATTAAAATTAATTTGATCACGTGAGTTTTTTTCCTAATCTTTGAAGATAAAGAACAAACTTTAAAAGCTGCCATTTTAATTACCTATCCCAAATTAAAAAATATAATAAAATAAAAAACTGCCATTTTAATTCATGATTAGATTTGAAAACAACGAAACAGAACCCATAGAACAATTCCAACATAACTAACTGAACATAACATGGTCACCTGCATTTAATGTTTGTGGGTAATAGCTTAAACTCTCAGACACGAATATTACGATTGAGTTTGTTTCTGGCACAATGATAATTTTTTAGGAAAATTTATTCGGACACCCTTGATAATTGGTTCACTATACATAATTACCTTCTTTTGATAAAAGTTAGACAGCCTATCCTTGAAACAATGTTTTATAACAGTATAGTCTACACCAGGCATTAAAAATTGATGAGAGAAATTTCGAATTTTTTTTAAGACAATACTACCATTTCTCAATGTAAAATTGCATTAATATACCATTGACTATCTCTAGAACGTGGCCTCTACAAGTTCTCCAAGGATCAATTAGCCTTTGCGAGTAAGGTGGGACTAAGGTCAGTTCCTCTTTGGATTACACTACTGAGGCTCCCCTTACACCTTTGGGGATCATAAGCTCTCATACCGATACACTATGGTCAGGGATTGATTAGCCTTGGCGAGGCTTTGCATTATTTTCCCTCACGATTCACCTCTACAAGAAATTGTTACCATCAAAGACAACGATGGGAATATTTTTACCAACCCGTCTAGTGTGATTGGCAGCCGGAGCAATGCCTTTGCTGCAAGGTATTCGGACACCCTGTTGTCCATGTGTTCTCCTATGCTCTCTCTGGAATTGGCCTAGGGAGATATCACATATTTTCGCTTAGATGATCTGGTGACTATCCACCATTTAGGCAATTAGGAAAATCATGTGGGAGGAGGACCTACCGAGGTGGCCTCTGATAGAGATTCCGTGGATAGAAAAGGCTCAATATTGGCCCCTAATGTTGTGTTCTTGGATTGGTTCTCCCGCACCACTCTATGTATGATGGGGATATTGTGCGAGCTCTTGGCTCTACTCCTCCAGTGTTCCTAAGAAGGAGTACCGGCATTCGTACTCCCCCAAGTTGGCTACGAAACCTTAAAAAATGAGCCAGTTGCATAGTTTCTGGTTTTTCTCTTTGTTGGGGCCTGTTATGTTGTAGCATAAGCCCAATGTGTTGTTTTCGTTTTGTAGTTAGGCTGGATCTCTCGCGAACTTCCAGCTTGTAGTGCTCTCCAATATCTATTTAGCCAAGAAAAAAAAAATTCACCACTCATTCCTATTAGTTTTTCAAAATGTCCAGATTACCCCTCAATGTCACATTTTCACTTTTTTTAATGGGCCGAACTTTTTTTAGGCCCACTCCACTTTTGTGTTTATTTCATTCTAACATCCACGTGGTTGGTATGGTCTTTGATGTATTTATCGTGAATTGATTAATTTTATTTCATGTTTTCAATCTATTGATTCTTCTTATATTTTTATTTTTCTTTACTAACATATAAGGTTTCAATATGACCCGCTAAAATGTAGATATACAATTCATGCAGGATAGTTGCGATTGATGAATTCCGGCATGAAACACAGAATTTGACCCAGATACAACACGGAATCAACATGATAGAGTTAGAATTATAATATAGATGCCAACATAAATGTGACGTGACATTGACTAACCCATTTGATAAATGGGTCGTATACTCATATTACACTATTAGGCTGATGTTATTATTTAACTAACAAAATTACTTTAATAATGGGTCAATTGGATACGTACCTCACCCTTAATAATTTTATGGTGTGTGATTTACCATTTTTAATTAATTCTATAGATTCCCTTTCTTAATAGATTCTTCCCTTAAGTTATGACCTTGTTAGGTTTTTCTCCATCTTAGAAAATATTATTTTTAAAATAAATTTAAGGTGGAGCGTTTATTTTTTTTTTTTTTATTATATCAAAAGATACGTTACGAGACAGCATGAATCCTTAAACATTTTATCAAAAAAAAAAAAAAAAATCCTTACATCACTCCTGTAATACTGAAACTGTTCCCCAATATTACGAAATAATAATAATAATAATAAACCCTAAAATCCTGTTCCCTAAAAGTTGAATGGTACGACAGTAAAAGCGATTATTACGGGTTCGTATTAATATAATCTCTTTTGAGGGTTTTTTTTTTTTTGATAATTTCTTCTGAGGTCTTCTTGTTTCCTTTTTTTTTTTTTTTTATAGGAGCGGATAAGTTTCTTTAATGGATCTCCATATGTTCTCCTCTCAGAGGTATTGGAGGAAGAACGGCAATCCTGTTAGATGGCCGACATCTAGGGCTCGAGTAAATCCGAGTCTTCCATCCAAGCCGACAAGGGGGTGTCGGATAGAATGGAGGACTTGGATTCACCTGAGCCCCAAGTCTCAGCCATCTAACGAGGGTACCGCCCCTCCTCTCGAACCTCTAGGAGGAGAGGATTTGGGTACTTCTTCAATACGATTTCCAATGGATTGTAAGCTTTTTTCTTTCGTTTTCTTTTATTGGGAAAGCTTTTTAGTTTGGCTTTCTTGAATACATTTTATTTTACTCATCCAAAAAATTAAAAAAATAGTACCTGTTAATCCATTATTGCTATCTTGATGGTATGAAATGATAAAAAAAAAAATTGGAAAATTGCCAGTGTTCTTCAAAATTATTCTTTCGTTCTAATTCAAATTCCCTTTATCCCACATTTGAGTTACTGTTATTTTAGGGGTCAGTACAAGGACTACTAGTCTGCTATTTCTAATCAACAACAATCTCTGTAACACCTAATTTACCCAACAACAAAAAAATTCCGTAGCATCTTCTTTTATTTTATTTTATAGCATTTCTTTTGTTTTATTTTATAACATTATGATTATGACTATTATAATTGTAGATTATTTTTTAAGGTTGCATGGTTTGTGTGTGATAGTAATGCATTAGAGGATTAGGTCTTAACAATGACCCTACGTTCTTGGTCGCTGCCATAGAGGAGTAGGGCTCCTCCTCCATTTTTATCCTACAAATAGTCAGGTATTTATATGGTAAAGATTTCTGATAATACATTACGTACTCTTATATTCCTCTTTCTAAGACTAGCATATTCTACTCTTGTTCTGAGTTTTTACTTAAGCTAGCTTTAGAGAGTCATCGCTCTCTCTTGCCTTATTAGATCTACTTCATTTGCAACGCATGTGTCATGGTTTATGATCTCAGCGTATTCTTTAGGGTAACCCCACCAATTAATTAAGCACTCTAACCGATAGATACTTAAATGAGATCAGGTTGCTTAAATCTTGATGATAGTTGAACACCCAATTTTAGGTTGAGAGGGAGAGGGAGAGGGATAGAGAGGGATTCACATCCTCTCCTCCCAATGATTCGGGAGGAGGGAGACGCCCCCGTTGGATGGCCGATACCTGAGACTCAGGTGAATTTGAGTCTTCCAACTGAGCCGAGGATTTGAATCTGATAGAGATATAGAGGAAGAAGACGATCTTAGAGGTAAAGTTATCCATAAAAAATATAACTTTAACATTATTAAAAATTGATACTATCTATTTTTTTTTTTTTTAACTTGAATATCCAACTGTCATTAAAGTAAATTACTGGACAGATAACTCTCTTTTTCCCTACTCACTAAAGCTTCCTTTCTCTTCTGACAAATCATTCATGGGAAATCTATTGGATTAAATGCATGCGTTTTTTATTTGCATTATCAAAAAGCGGGACTTTTTCCGAATGACTGGGATCAGGGATCGGATAGTGCGTATTTGGCCAAAGGCGAATTCAACCACTATGGTCTTAATTAAGCAACGTAAAATTGTAAGAAATATTTGGATTGCTAAAAAAATATGAAAAATGTACAATACATGATGGGCCATGCTAACTGATCGTGGCCACTTGTTTGACATATGCCTGACATAATATAAGATCTCCTCATTTTTTTTCAATGGTATAGATTGGCTCGCCTGGTCCACAAAGAAGAAATTAAGGGTTTCAATTCACTTTCTTCATCATCTTTTATGCCTGTTGTGCTTTCTAAAAAGTCTTAGAATCTTTTCGTCTTAAGAAAGAGAGGCAGCAAATATACTTTTGTCTACAAATCCAAATATTATAGAAATGCCTTCATCATTCTAAGAATACATATCAAACACTAACTCAATGTCAATGATTCTTATTTCATCTAACGATCCAAATTTCAAATCACCAAATCAACCTTCAACATGGTTCAACCAAACGGCCACCAACCGTGCAATGGAATCTCGATAGCTGGTTGAACGTGGTCTCAACTAGACCTTCATAATGCAATACCTCCCAATATTTTTCACACTATCAAACCAATGTTATAATATATGCAAAATGTTATATAAATTCCAAATTTATACCATATGATTAAAGATATATATCTAGGGTTTCCATTAAAGTATAAAGACGTGTTTCCTATACAATTATAATATTAAATGGATCACAATTTAAACATTGATTATACCCCCAAAACATCACTATCTAGTTATTCATCATTAACAATTTGATTTCTAGCAACTAAATAAATAAATCTAAGAACTAAGTTTTTTGTCAGATGAATATGTTTGAGATTAATTTGAGTTAGCAAATCAAAACCCGTTGGAATTTGATGGTTTAATCCAGAGATTACGTACTATGTAAATGGAAACCTTGTGATCACTTCATATAATAAATTATAAGCCAATAACTAAAAATAATTTGATCACGTGAGTTTTGGTCCTAACCTTCGAAGATGAAGAGCCACCTTTAGCAACTTCCATTTTAATCATCTGCTCAAATAAAATATTATAAAAAAATTGCCATTTTAATTCATCATTATTCATTAGAATTTTTTTTTTGGATAAAAATTTGTAATTAGAATTAAGAACAACTAAATAAAGTTTTTAGAACAAGATTGGGATCCTTTATAGTGAGGTCACGTCTGTAGTGAGGATCTCATTCATTCAAAGTGGATTCGTGTGCATTTTGATGCACATTGAGTGGATGAAATATATGTCAATCCACTTTGAGTTGGTGAGATCCTCACTACAGGGGTGAGAAGATTTTTTTCCTTTAAAACAATTCAAAATTAATAACTGAAGATGACATGGTCGCCAGCATTCAATGTTCTTGGGCAATATAGCTTAAACTCTCATAAACGATTAATATGATTGAAATTGTTTCTGTCCCGATGATTTTTTTTATTTATTTAAAATAAAGACCAGTTTGAGAGAATTGTATTTTTGGGTTTCCCCATTGGGGCCAGAATGGGCCATCGCCCAGTCTTGCTAAATGGGCCTGTGTTGAACCAGGATCTAAGCCCTCTTTCACTGGGCTCATGGGCTAGTATTCCTCTCCCCCATTTAGTCTATATTTACCCAAATTCTCCATTAAATCATTTCTTTTCTAATTTCTCTACGGCCATGTTTATTTCGTTTTAAAAATTTTTGTACAAATGATATTTTATATGAAAATTTTTCTTCATATCAATTTAGATAATTTTTTTCAATACATTTCTTAGCGTACTTATCCAAATTTCAACGGCGACAGATCAATTGTCATTGGTTGATCACATTATATCTTAAATATAAAACTTGGATAATAAAGCTTTCACGTGAAGCAGTCATGAAGTATTGAAAGTGGGGAGGAGAACCAACCAGTTCCACTCTCAACTATATTGAAAAATAATAATAATAAAAAAAGAAAAATTTTGTAACCTAGTTGTGATCACGATGGAGAATGACATAAATTGTCGAGATTGATCGGAACAATGAAGTTGATCATGTCAGCTCAATTTGGTTGCAAAGGAAATTAAAGAGAATGGAACTGAAAATTTTGAAACCTAAAAAAAAAAAATTTATAACCATTGTCTAACATGATTTTATAGACCACCTCAATTCCTATTAAGCAATGATACTTTTAGATGTAATTTTATTCTCTTCCCTTTAATTCCCCTTGCAAACAATTAGAGCCGTCGAATTCATGATGATCTGCAATGATATGATTAATTGGGTAGAAAGAAGGATAAAATTGTTCTAGAAAAGAAAATGAGATTACTTCCTAATTAATCTTTCTTGTAAGAGTAGGATTCAAATCCTCTCCTCCTAGGGGTTCGAGAGGAGAGTCGACTCCCACCAGTCGATGCCCGACACGTGGGTGTCGGCAGGATTTGGATCAAAAAGTGTAAAACCCACTCTTGCACTGATCTTATAGACAAAAAGGTGTCTACCACATTGGATGCTTGTCACCCTCTCCTTGCGGCTTCCCTTTTGTTTATAATTTTTTCCTTCTTTACCACCAAGGTAATGGATGTTCATAGCCATTCAAATGAAGTTTATCTCTGTCCATTGCCATTAGAAAAACCAGGGTTCTAAGAGTGTTAGAATGTTGTTTCTCTGTGGGTCTCTCACCTTCGCCAAATGAAAATATTTAAAACACAATAATCATTCATAGTTTAGCCTTTTCTATATAATAATGGAGAAGGGTTTCTTGTCTGACTCTGTGGCTGCTGCATCAGCATGGGAACCAATGGAAATGTACACGTAGGCATCCACCTAGAATAGTAGGGTCATCGTTTTTCCTCACTTGTGTCTGGGCCCAGGTACACACACTGCCGGAAAAGAATCTTTTTTCCATATAATAATTGTCTTCATCCAATCATTAATCCTCTTTGTTGAATCAGTGAGTATTAGTTCTTAAAGCAATTTTAATGCTATGTCCCAGCATTGCTCGATCCATTATATGAGAATACATTGTGCTACTTAAAATGAGGGAAACAAGAGAAATTGGGTGATGGAATGACTTTTAACACCAGCAACCAATGTCAATACCTTTTGGCTTTCATGGCCGACTTCAACCACCACACTTTTTCCGCTTCCAAACATCCCACTCAGTCAAATTTTCCTCTCATAACAAAGTGACAAACCCTTCATTTTAAAAGCGTTCTCCTTTTCAAGTTCAATCATCTTATACATACATGCATGCATATGTGGATGATAAAATTTATTTGGTACTTGTTGTCTCAACTTGGTTCATGATCTCGACGTATTCTTTAGGGTAACCCCACCAACCACTCTCATAGAAACCTAAATGAGACCAGGTTACCTGAATCTTGAATATATTCACTTGAGTTTGATGGCTTTCACTTCTGTCAGCCCATTCATGGGAAATCTACGGATTAAACGCCTTTTTTATATGCATTATGGAGAAGCGGGACCTTTTCCCAATGATTGGGAATATTACGTTTTCAGCCGAATGCGAAATAAACAACTATGGTATTAATTAAACAACTAGAAAAGATAAGAAAAAAATTTTAACTACTAAAAAAAATATGAAAAAAGTGAAACATAAGATGGGCCATGTTTACTGAACACGGCCCCCGCTTGACATATGCCTGATATAAGATACCCTTCTTCTTCATCATTTTTATACCTGTTGTGATATCTAAAATAAAGACTTAAATCCTTTTGGTTTACGAAAGAGGGACAGCAAATATACTTTGGTCTATATATTCAAATCTAATATTTCAAATATTCAATTCAAATTAAGAAGTTTAAATTGATAAAATTATATGATCAAGTTGCTAGTGTAAAGTTACTATTTTACTTAAACTCTTTTTGGTAGAGTTTATATTTATTTTTATGAGTTATTTATAAAAATAAAGTATGAGTCATAAATAATAACCGTTTAATACCACTAAACATAAAGAAGTAATAATAGATTATTATAATAAGGCTTATTTATACTTAATACCTAAAGTTTTACAACCTGAGTCATTGGATCATTTTAGGCATATTAGTTTGTGCACCTTTAATATGAAAGTTATCTCTAAAATTATAGTGATCAGGTTAACCCCATATCTTGATGAACTTATTGCTGCTAGTCAATCGGCCTTTATATATGATCAAACAATTTCTGATAATATCATTAAGGCTCATGAGGTATTTCATTATATTTACAATCAAAGGAAATCGAAAACCTATTATATGACCCTTAAACTTGATATGCAGAAGGCGTATGATAAAATGGATTGGGATTTTATAGAGGCTCTTCTGCATAAATGATGCAGTCCAACTACAAAGATCGACCCGCATTAAAGCCCAAGCTCACAAAGCCCATTTGGCCCAAGAACGAGGTATGAACCAAGCTACAAAAGAATCAATGAACCAGGCCCTTGCTCCATAAAATCAGTTACTTTTTGGTGACATTTCAAGTCTAGTGGATAAGGAGGTGACTTTTCTATTCAATGTTTTTAGAGTCTTCTCTACATTGGAGCTTGCATCAAGACATTGAACCTAGCATCAATACCATGAACTTTGAATCAAGACTTTGAAACTTACATCAATGCTCATTGGAGTAACTCCTGGCAGTGGAAGAGTCTATTTTTTTAATCTATCATTTATTGTTCTCTATTTTATATTTCAGCACTTGAATTTAAAGATATGATTGTCTTTTTTTATTTTCTCTATTATGCCTATGAAAGACCACCAAAGTAGTTTGTATTGCAGAGATAATTTTAAGATGATTTGGTGAATGAAATTTGGATTAAAGTTTATCTTCTCCTTTGAATCTTGAAGAGTTCATCTTGAAACCTAGAACAGTTTCACCTCAACCTTGAAGAGTTTGAACATTCCTATCCCTTGAAACCTTGAAGTTTCATTCTATCCTAGAAGAGTTCGAACTTTATTCTTCACCTACTTTCTAGAAGAGTTGTAGGCCACCTTTGGAGTTGATTTACATCCTAGAAGAG
Source organism: Protea cynaroides (assembly GCA_028583415.1). Lineage (NCBI taxonomy): Eukaryota > Viridiplantae > Streptophyta > Magnoliopsida > Proteales > Proteaceae > Protea > Protea cynaroides. Next base: position 135,638,563 of record CM053276.1, read on the forward strand.
AAATAAGTCACCCCACATTCATTTCCATCAATTATATCTGTTTTATCTTTAAAAAAAAATTCTAAAATTTATTTCTGCACTTCATCTCCCTTTCGGTTCCTTTGATTTTGTATAAATTCATTCTCCCGATCAATTATTTCCATAAGCCCAAAATCGACTTATATCATTTGGTATCAGAGCATTTGCAGCACCTCCAAGAAGTGTTACTTACCCTAAGGAAGGAGAGTCTCTATGCAGCCCTTGACAAGTGCTACTTCATGGTGGTGGAAATTCTCTTCTTAAGTTTCAACATCTCAAAGGATGGCATCTACATTGATAATGCAAAGATTAAAGGGATTCAAGAATGGCCAACGCCAACCAATGTTCATGATGTTCGAAGCTTCCATGGATTAGCATCCTTTTATTGGCAATTCATTGCCCATTTCAGTTCTTTAGCAGCCCCACTCACTTCTTGCATAAAAAATGGAGTCTTTGAATGGACCAATGAAGCCCAACGAAGTTTTGAGCAACTCAAAGAAAAGCTAAGCACTGACCTGGTTCTAGCTCTTCCAAATTTTGATCTTATTTTTGAGGTACATTGTAATGCTTCCGAAACCGGCATTGGAGGAGTCTTGAGTCAAGGAGGACGTCCCGTTGCTTTCTTTAGCGAAAAATTGAATAGTGCTAAACTCCGTTATAGTACTTACGATTTAGAGTTTTATGCTCTCTTTCATACCCTTAAGCATTGGTGGTCATATTTGATTCATAGGGAGTTTGTTTTGTACACTGACCATGAAGCTCTAAAGTATATTTCAGGTCAACAAAAGCTCAATTCTCGACGAGCAAAATGGACAGAGTATCTTCAAGAATTCAACTTCCATATCAAACACAAGACTGGTATTCAAAATCGAGTTGCCGATGCTCTTTCTCTATGATGCGTAGTATTGTACTTGGCTTTGAATCTTTTCAAGAGCTTTATGAAGAGGTTGAATACTTCTCCAAACTCCTCTCAGATGCAAAAGACAAGGTCCTTGTCAATTTTACTCTTTGTGATGGTTTCCTTTTCAAAGAAAATCGCTTATGCATTCCAGATTGTTCCTTACGATAAAAGATGATTGAAGAGATACATAACGGAGGACATTTTGGGAGAGACAAGACACTACACTTAGTTGCGACTAAGTACTTTTGGCCCCACCTCAAGAAATATGTACACCGTCATGTGATGAAGTATCGAAAGTACCAAGTGGGAAAGGGACAAAACACCAATGCAGGCTTCTACTTACCATTATCCATACCACAAGCTCCTTGGGAAGACATATCTATGGATTTTATCCTTGGATTGTCGCACACACTTCTAAATATGGATTCAATTTTTGTGGTGGTCGATAGATTCTCAAAGATGACCCACTTCATTTCTTGTTGCAAAACAATGGATGCATCCCGTATCGTCGATCTTTTCTTTAAAGAAGTTTACAAATTGCATGGTCTCCCTAAAACTATCACTTCTGATCGAGATGCGAAATTTCTTAGTCATTTTTTGCCGCAACTTTGGAAAAGTATTGGCACCAAACTGCTGTTTAGTACGATGTTCCACCCTTAAATCGATGGCCAAACTGAAGTAGTCAATCGATCTTTGAGAAACTTGTTGCGGACCTTGATCGATGACAATCCCAACTCTTGTGAAAATAGGTTATCACTTGGTGAGTTTGCCTTTGATTGTTCGATGAATCAACCTACAGGTTATAGTCCCTTTGTCATTGTTTATGGGAGACAACCCAAGTCGGCACTTGACCTCTCACCCATTCCATTTTCGAAAAAGTCAATTGGTAAAGTTGATGATATTGTTTCTAAAATGAGACAAATCCATAAAAGTGTGCACCAAAAGCTTCAGGACAAGACAAAGCTCTACAAGAAGGCCTTTGATAAGCGACACGTGAGGTAATCTATGAACCCGGTGATTCTGTTTGGGCTTATTTGCCATCGAAACGACATCCAGTTGGAAGCTATAACAAGCTTAGTGATCGAAAGATTGGACCTCTTGAAGTTCTTGCACGCATCAATCCCAATGCATATCAGCTCAAGCTTCCACCCCATATGAAGATTTATGATGTTTTCAATGTACCCCATTTAACACCATTTATGGGTGATTCTACCAATGAAGAAGACTTGAATTTCGAGACAAATTCTTTCTCACAAGAAGGGAATGATGCAGCCCAACTACGAAGATCGGCCCACATCAAAGCCCAAGCTCACAAAACCCATTTGGTCGAAGACCAAGGTATGAACCAAGCTATAAAAGAACCAATGAACATGGCCTTTACTCCTTAAAATCAGCCCATTTTTGGTGACCTTTCAAGTCTCTAGTAGAGAATGAGGTGGTATTTTCTATTCAATGTTTCTAGAGTTTTCTCCACATTGGAGCTTGCATCAAGACATTGATCCTAGCATCAATACCTTGGACCTTGAATCAAGACTATGAAATTTACATCAATGCTCATTAGAGTAACCCCTTGCATTGGAAGAGTCTATTTTTTTAATCTATCATTTATTGTTCTCTATTTTATATTTCAGCCCTTGGATTTAAAGATATGATTGTCTTTTTTTTATTTTCTCTATTATGCCTATAAAATGCTACCAAAGTAGTTTGTATTGCAGAGACAATTTTAAAATGATTTGGTGAATGAAATTTGGATTGAAGTTTATCTTCTTTTTTGAACCTTGAAGAGTTCATCTTGAAACCTAGAAGAGTTTCATTTCAACCTTGAAGAGTTTGAACTTTCCTATCCCTTGAAACCTTGAGGAAGTTTCATTTCATCCTAGAAGAGTTGGAACTTTATTCTTCACATACTTCCTATAAGAGTTGTAGGCCACCTTTGGAGTTAATTTACATCCTAGAAGAGAAATAAGTCACCCCACATTCATTTCCATCAATTATATCTGTTTTATCTTTAAAAAAAAAATCTAAAATTTATTTCTGCACTTCATCTCCCTTTTGGTTCCTTTGATTTTGTATAAATCCACTCTCCCGATCAATTATTTCTATAAGTCCAAAATCGACTTACATCAATAAAACTAGGGTTTGCTGAGACCTGGGTCAATCTTGTTATGGTTTGCATTAGGATTGTAACTTATACTCTAATTATTAATGGAACTGAATGATATACATGTGTTCCTATGTATGGAATTCGACAAGGTGACCCATTATCTCCCATTATTTTTATTTTATGTGCACACATCTTATTATGCATTTTGCAGTCTAAACAGCAACAAAATTTGATTATTAGCATTATCAGTGTAAAAGGGAGAGCTATCCCATTATCTCATTTATTATTCGTTGATGACTGTTTGTTGTTTTCACAAGTTAAACCTTGTGAAGTATATTGTTTAAAAGAATGTTTGGACCCGTATTGCAATGTTTTTGGACAAAAGATTAATTTGCATAAATCGTGCTTAACATTTAGTCCTAATACGTCGGTTAAAATTCCTAGATGTATTTCTAAAATGCTCAAGATATCCTATGGACCGGGGCCACTTAAATACTTGGGTGCACTAGTCAACTTTGGAGGTTCAAAGACTTAGCTATTCAAGCAACACTTGGATAACATCACTTTCAAGATGCAGATGTGTAAAGCTTCATGTTTATCATCAGCTGGTAAGGAAACTCTTTTAAAAGCAGTTATTCTTCCTAAATTCAATTTCATAGGCTCTCATTTCAAACTGCCCAAAGCTTTACTTCAATCTCTGAAAAGCAAGGCAGCCAATTTCTTTTGGAATACTGGTGCAAATAACCATCCAATACACTGGCTATCATGGGACAATATATGCCTTTCTAAATACAAAGGAGGCCTTGGCTTAAGGGATCCGGTACTTCACAACCAAGCCTTATTAGGCAAATTAGCATGGAAGGCTTATTGTTGTTATGGCTTTCTTTGCCTTTTTCATCCTCCCCATCCTGGCAATAGGTGCGTTCTTTTATTTGGAGGAAAATTTGGGGCTGCAGAACTCTACCCAAAGTAAGGCATCTCTTGTGGAAATGATGTGCCCAAGTTCTAGCAACCTACAAAAATTTGAGGATAAAACAAGTTCCTATGGATACCTTACGTCGAAGATGTGGCTCAGCTGAGTCGTCAATTGACCATTCTTCATTGTTCCTTTGCGAAAGTTGCTTGGTTAGGTTCATCATTTGGGTTACGAATTCCTCTTGATCCAATAGTCACTGTTTCTGAATTACTCCAACAAGTTCTCAAGATTGATAAAACTTCTAAATCTCTAGGTCAGTAGGTGTTCTCCTATGTGGCTTTCATCTTTTGGACATTGTGGAAAATGTGAAATGATCTCTATTTCAATCAACAGGTTCACAAACCAAGAAACGCTGATGTTGTGGCTCACATCTTGGCAAGAATGGCTATGTCATGTGTTAAGCTGGTCCTTTGGCCACTCACTACCCCATGGTTGGTTGATGTGTGTATTTAAATAGATTACCTTCTGCTCTGAATGATGATCAGTAGAAAACTGACTTATCAAAAAAATAATAATAATAATAATAATAATAATAGATTATCACAATAATGATAAATACCTTTTAATCCATTTGTAAATTTTAGATTATATAATTTTAAATATAAATCAGTATTATAGATCATACCAAACAACTACATATGTTATAATGTATTCTATAATACATACCAAAGAGAGCTTTAGTGTTTTTTTTTTTTTTTTTTTTTGGACCTGGTGCCTCAGTTATTATTTTTTATAACTATTTTAGCTCAAAAAAAAAATTTATAACTAAGATATTTAGAAACAGAAAATAGAACAATTTCAGTAATTCTATTAATACTATTATGATAACTAATTTATAATAATTAATTGGTACTTATTGAATTATTTTAATGTTTACCACAATAAAAGAAGAAGGGAAGAAAAAAAAAAAAAAACCTTCAAATGGAGTAATTCCATAAGGCCATGTGAGCATCAAATTTTACGTCGTCCCAATGAAAGCCACCTCCAAGGTGAGTTGGGGAGAGTAACGCCATGTCTTCAAGCAATCTGGGAGTTCGAGTTGAGACTTGTTCGTCCATGAGAAACAAGGCTGCTGGACTAGAACTTATAGAATCTGGGGTAGTCACCATATTCTCCTCGTTTCATTGCCACGCATTCCCTCGTTTGTCTCTGCAAGCCGAAACTCCTCGGCAGCCTCTGCCGCCGCTCTCTGTATTTCTTTCGCATCGGTAGATACCGGCAACCGCAACCGCGAAGCAGAATCGGCAAAATTGAGACAGGCAGAGCGGCCCTTGCCCTTGAGTACTAATGCAGCAACATCATGAGCCCTTGCAGCCATTTCTGCAGTGGGAAAGGTACCAAGCCAAATCCTGGACTTCTTATGAGGCTCTCTCACCTCGCAGACCCACTTATCTAAGTTCCTCTTCCGAACTCCCCTGTATGCTGGGTGCCGGGTTTCACGAAACTTCTTCTGGCAGGCACGTCTTTTCGGGTAACTCGAAGCCACTAAGATCTCTTCGTTGTAGGCAGTAGATGGCCGGCGATGGTGGCATAGGAAGACGTCAAAGCCGTCACAGGTAGGTCAAGTGAGCGTGAATCTGAACTGCTTGAAGATGAGACGATGATGTCCTTAAGTGTTTTCTGCTTCCTTGCTTTGGTTGATTTGCGACTCTTATAGACAAAAGTGGGGCCCGCGAGTGAGAACTGGAGACTTTTTTTTTTCTTATTTGGTAAAAGAGAAACTGGAGGCTGAGGAGTGGTAAAGCAATAACGCCAGACTGTATACCCCCACAGTCCACTCACCTGATTTGAAACAAAGTTTGGCGCCAGCTGTTTCTTAGTACAGATACAGAGAGCATACGCGTGGAACTATTTGGATGACGTGGGCATTTACCAACAAGTACTGACGAGGGATTTGGAGAAGGTCGCTGGAAAGCACTGCTCTTCCCCACTTTTTTTTTTTTTATAATAAAATTCAACAGGAAAATGAATAATATCTTTCATCAATTTATTTTATTTTATTTTATTTTATTTTTAAAGATCTTTCATCAATCTTACCCATTTGTAGTGTTGCACGCACGGATGTCTGCCAATCAGGATCAATAATACTTATATGATATTGCCGTCTCTTTTGGCCCAACGGTGCCAAACACAGCTTGACAGTTAATAACCGCTCAACCCCAATCCTTGGGAGTTACACGCGAAAACGCGTTCTTCCCGTTCTCTAATTCATAATTTTTTGAATAAATGACAGCGAGCACAAGTGGCGGACAGCACCGCCAGCACAGAGATGCACTAATACAACAGTTTCCACAGAAAACTTTGAAACTTTTGACACCAAAGTGGAATAGGTTCCACATCCTCTCCTGTGGCTGTGGCTGTGGCTGGTGGACCTGCTGGCTGATTGAAGGATTGAAGTTCATTTGATGTATATATCAATACATTGGTATATGTGTCGATTGAAATCTAATCTTTGACAGTCGATAGTTTCACAAGAAAGGATTTCTATCAAATGGAAATCGGTATCGGAGCCTGCCTTCTTATTATTTGGTTAACATTTCAATTTTCATGTATCTGACATTGAGTTTGGGTTTTGAAATCAATACTGATTACACTGGTTCGGTCAGTCTAACTGTCTAACATTGGATTAACAATGCCTTACAATTAATTACGTTTTTGCAAGTGGTCCATGTTGATGATCAGTATGGTATACATGGCATACAAGACTATAGTTAGGTTGGATCCACATCCTCTCCTCCCAGAGGATTGGGAGGAGAGGGGGCGCCTCATTAGATGACCGACATTTGGGGTACGATAATTCTGAGCACTCCATCCAAATCGATAAGCGTAGTTGGCAAGGGGGTGTCAGCATGAATGGACAACTCGGATTCACCCAAGATTCAAGTGTCAGCCATTTAACGGAACCGCTGCCTCTCCTCCCTAACCTGTGAGAGGAGAGGATTTGGATACAATTCAGTTTGCCTCTAAAACGAATTGGCATGTGCTTACATGTACTGTTTTCGGTAAAATCAATCAAATATTCATCGACTCACACAATAGTTACTGCATATTCAAAGTCTGCCGAAGTCCCAATTCTCTCAACAATAGGAAGACAACATAGTGGCCCAGTTGGAAGAGGAGCTTCTCAAGGAGGATACATGAGCTGTTGTGGAAACAAAATTCTAGGATTGATTGGTTGAAACTTAATGATGCTAATACCTAGTTTTTCCACGCCACAATGATTCAACGTCGTCAATCAAATCGTATCTACCAGATCCAAGTTCAGCCTGGTGTTTGGTCGAAATCAGAAATGAAGGTTTATGAGGCATTTTTAGCCTATTTCAAGGATGCCTTTACATCTGAGGGAGGTATGCCTGAGTCTTTACATTCTATTCTTCATTGTGTGCAGCCTAAGGTCACAACGGATATGAATGATCTTTTGACTGCTTGCCCTTCAGAAGAGGAGATAAAGAGTGCTTTGTTCGAAATGGCCTCCCTTAAAGCACCTGGTCCAGACGATTTCCCCCACTGTTCTTCCAGAAATGCTAGAGCTCTACTGGTGAATCGATCTCCAGGTTTGTTCTGGATTTTTTTAAGTCTGGTTTACTTTCTTCAGAGATAAATAGAACTTACATTTGCTTAATTCCTAAGGTCAAGCACCCTGTTTCTCTTGATCAGTTTCGACCTATAGGTTTGTATAATGTCAACATGAAATTAATTTCTAAAATCATGGTAAATAGATTAAATACTTTCTTGGGGGACATTATAGCTGATAATCAATCTGCTTTCTTACATGATGGGATGATTTTCGATAATGTTCTTATGGTCCATGAGGCCTTCAACTACATTAGGAAACATAAAAAATCCAAAACACGTTATTTGGCCCTCAAACTTGATATGCAGAAAGCATACGGTCGTATACAGTGATCTTTTGTGAATGATGATCATACCCAAAACATGCATACTTCAAACAGACAGAGAAACCACACCTATTCAAAACTGAAGAGTTAAGAATCACATCAATCATTGACAAATAACGAACATATCCCCACTATATATTGACAGGTATTGTTCATATGGCTATCTAGAATTCCATAATGCATGTATTTAAGTCTGATTCAATCGAGCCACTAGAATCCCACAATTATTGGTCTTCCACATGGTGAACATTTATCTTCTCTTTTTTGCAGCATTATACCAGTGCATCAAGTCAAGGTCATAAATCTCACGAGGATAACTCAGTTGGTATATGTCAATACCTGAAAAAAGGTCAAAAGTTCGAGTCTCCCTGAAACCTACTTAAAAAAAAAAATTCGAATAGGTGAAACCCGCTATCAATCAAAATCGACGAAATTAGTTGATTCTCGTATAATTAATTAAGTTTTTAGTTTCTCTGCAACTGATAAAATCGATTAGACATTTTACTTTAATCCTTTGGGGCTAATCTATATTTGTATAAATAAATTTTATTTTAATGTTTTCCACATGACATACTTATAAATTATAAATTCACTTTCATATATGATTAAAATTATTTGAATGTTTTTCTTTAGTTTTCCTTTTACTTTATTCCTAACTCTCTTCTTCCTCTCCCTCCCCGCAATGAAACGGTTTAAAAACTAAAAACTCAAAATGGATTAATAATCAATTTTGATAAGTATTTTTAACCATTTAATAAATGGTTCGATTTTGATTTTATTCATTACACACCGAATTAAAACCAAACTACACCATTAAACTAATACAACAATGTTTAACACCTTAACCATATAGTTGAGGACATTACATTAAAGGATAATACAACATTAATTATTATATGGTATGTAAAGGTCATCTCAACATGTACTTATGATGTAAAATTAAAACTGAACTGAAAAAAATATTGAAAATATCCTATCGAGGATAATCTGAATATTCAAAAAAGCTGTAGGAGAAGGATAAATGAAAATTCACTTTATTGAATGAATCAGAAAAGAAATATTCCATAGAATTTTTTTTTAAATATAATAAAAGAAAAAGGGAAGGAAGTATATGATGCCTGTGGACATTTCCCTCTCACATCTTTCAATTTTCTCCTTTTGTACTCTCGCTAACTTGTAGATCTACAAGACACGATCATAGTTATTTAATTCTTCGAATTATTCGTGAATTTTTCTTTCGAACCGAATAATACGAATAACTCTCCCGAATTCGAATTATATTTAATGATTCTTTAAAATTCTCGCATTTTTTGTCTAAAAATAAATATCACGAATAATTCTTTCAAATCTGAATTATATCGAATAATTCTTATACTTAAAAAAACTATTAATATCTTGATGGAGGATTTAATGCCTTAACTACTATTCTCAAACAAAGTTTTTCGGAAAAAAAAAAAAAAAAAACTTAATGTCATAATTATTTGCATTTTTTTTCCAATATAAGATTAATTATAAGTCTAAAAATCATGTCATAATATAAAACAGATCATTAATTTCATTTTTTTTTTCCAATGTGAGATTAAATATTATGAAAATCAAATCATAATATAAAACAAATCATTAATTTTGTTCGACAACATGAAATTAAATATGAGTATAAAAATCATACCATAATACAAAGAAAATCATTACTTTTGTGTGCTTTTCCAATTGAGATTAAATATGAGTCTAAAAAAAATATTAAGAAAATATTTGATTTTATGAACATAAGCTCCACTAAATTGGTATTGCAATCATAATAAAATCTAATGATCCATAGTATATACTTTAATGAAATCTAATAAATCCACCATTATACGCACATACCCATCTATTATGTATTATATTATTATTTATAAATTAAATATTATTCTAATATCACTTATATATTATGCAAGTGTAATAATTGATTAATAGAAGCACCAAATATTAAAAATTAACATCCGAATTTTTTGTCCGAATTTTTTTTAGACAAAAGAATAATTCCCGAACCGAACCGAATTCGAATTTTATTTTAAGTCCGCTTTTTTGACCGCATATTGACCGAATTCTTAAATTATCGAAACGACTCATTCCGAATTATTCTCCTTCCGAATAATTCACGAATCCGAATTAAATAACTATGGACACGATGGATGGAGTTTCTATTTTGTAGTTTTACCATTTTTGTCCTTAGTTAAACCGTCTTGATAACAATTTGTATAAATAAACTTGTGTACTATTAATGAAACATAATAGAATGACTTTTGAGTTCCGATCTGGATTCTTCCACTCTGTACCAATTTGATAGTGTATCAGAGCAGAGCAAGTTTCTCTGGGGGTTCGTTCTTCTTCACATTTCTCTGAGTTTCAATCTTCGAAGTTCTCTTTTGCAAATTGTGTTCTACAAATTTTTTTTTTTTTTGTTCTAGATGAGGAAGTGTTTATGATTCTTCCACCTGGGTATATGGTTGAGGGGGCAAAATTACAACCAAACTTAGTTTGTTACCTTAAAAAGTTCGTATATGGCTTCAAACAAGCACCTCGGCACTGGAATAGAAAATTTGTCTCAGCACTACTTCAAATGGGCTTTTCTCAGTCATTAATTGACGCTTCTCTATTTACATACAATCGTTCTTCTGTCTTTACCGCTATTCTGGTGTATGTTGATGATATAATCATCACCGGAACAGATGATGCTCATATCACTTCAACTAAAGCCGATCTTTAGAAGTACTTTCATATCAAAGACCTCGACAAACTTACCTATTTTCTTGGCATAGAGATTATTGCTACTGCTGATGGATTGCTTCTATCCCAATAAGAGTATGCTTTGGACATTTTAAATGAGTATGGGCTTCTAGCAAGTAAACCGAGCCCATTTCCAATGGACCAGAACTTGAAACTTGATAATGAGTCGGGTTCTTTAATTGAAGATCCATCTATGTATCGTAGGTTGATTGAGCGCCTCATCTACCTAAACGTAACAAGGCCCGATCTGTGCTTTGTTGTACATGTATTGAGTCAATTCATGCATGCTCCTCGTGCTCCACATCTTCAGGCTGCCATACGGGTGTTATGATATTTGAAAGGATCGATTTCCATTGGTTTACATATGGCCCATCATACTACTCTAGTGCTTTCAAGCTATTGTGATTCAAACTGGGCTAGCTGCCCATTTACTAGAAAGTCCACAATCGACTACTTTGTTTTCTTTGGCCCGAATCCTATATCTTGGAAGACCAAGAAGCAACATACTATTGCTCGTTCTTCGACTGAGGCAGAATATAGAACTTGCACTATGCTTACTTGTGAGCTCTCATGGATAAAGTCCTTATTTAAGGACTTAGGTTTTATGGATCCTTTTCTAATATCTGTTCACTATGATAATCAAGTTGTGCTTCATATATCAGCAAACCCAGTCTTCCACGAACAGGCTAAATACATTGAAGTTGATTGTCATTTTGTAAGGGAAAAAAAATCCAACAAGGAATGATCAGACCGGTTCATATTAAGTCTAAGTTTCAGTGGGCTGATCTTTTGACAAAGGCTCTGGGCCAAGGCCCACTCTCGTTTTTGCTATCCAAGCTTGGACTTGGGCATTCTCCATCGTCCGCTTGAGGGGGCATATTAAAATATATTAATCTTATTTATGTAGTGTTACCATTTTGTCCTTAGTTAGACCGTCTTGATAACAGTTTGTATAAACAGACTTGTGTACTGTTAATGAAACATAACTAGCTAATGCTGTTGGGAATGCCCTTGGCGGATTCTATCTTCCCTTGCTGGAGTAACTTGCTTACAGTGCTTTAGGGCTCTCTCCACACAAGGCGTTAGTCGTGAATCCTATATAGGCCTATATAATGATATGGAAGGGGATTGTCAAGGGGAAAAAACACCATTCGATTTGCCTTGACAATATCATACATCGTTAGAGGAGCGGTAAACTTCGCAATAGGGAAGGCGGAAGAGGACCGCGCCGAATTGAATCTATCTGACCCGTCACTATGGATTGATTATCCCTACCTAACTACATGGTAGTGGTCTATGGAGCGCAATTTCTAGAGCATGGGATAATGAAGAGTAATGATTTTAGCAAGAGCAATCGTACGGATAATGAGTCTAGGGATTACTTAGAATAGAGTTGAGTAAAAAGGTATGATATAGCAGCCTTTCCGAGCGAGCCTCTGGGATCAGATTCTTCCAGTACTCTCTACCAATTTAACAGTTTCATGATTTCGAACGTAGAGCACAGAAATTGACACGGATGCGGATTTACATCGTCTCCTCCCAGTGGTTCTGGGAGGACAGTGGCAACCTATCCCGGTTGGTTACCATGTGGCTCTCGGTGAATCCGAGACCCACGTCCGAGCCGACACCCTCTGTCGGCTTGGCTTGTCGGCTGGGTGTCGGCTCGGACATGGGTCTTAGATTCATCGAAAGTCATGTGGCAATCATCTGGAATAGATTACCACTGTCCTCCCAGACCACTGGGAGGAGACGATGTGGATCCGGAGTCAACTCATTAGTAAAGTTGGAGTTCGAGGAAGAATGTTTATGAGATCTTAATTAAGTAGTAACATAGTGCCTTTTGAAGTCTTCTCGATTCCTGTTTATGAGCGGATAAGCTTCTTTAATGCGGTCTGGTCTTCATCGGGTTGTAATTTTTTCTTTTTTAAGGAAGAGACGTGGGGGCATTGTGGGCCATATGGATTTTTGTATTGCCCTCTCTCTATCGTCTTTTCGGCATCTCCTGCCAAATTTGTCCCTGGCCCTGTAAAATGTTGCCCTGATATCTCTTTCCTTCTTCACCATGATGGCAAGATGAGAAAGCTGCAACCAAAGCCTATCAATACCTTTTGGCTGCTTTCATGACCAAATTCAACTAACAATTTTTCCTCAGCTTCCAAACATCCCATTCAATCAAATGTTCCTCTCGTCCACACACATGCATTTATATTGTATAGAATGTTTGAAATTTGAATAGGAGAACGTTTTTAAAATGGAGGGTTCATCACTTTACTTTTTCTTTCTTTTTTTAAATATCGTATACATACATGCATCTGTGTGGACGAGAGAATATATTTTATTATTTTGTCTCAACCCGATACATGATCTCGGCGTATTCTTTAGGTAATCCTACCAAGCACTCTTAACTGATGGATACCTAAACGAGAACAAGTTGCTTGAATCTTGATAATAATCACTAGAGCTTCCTTTCATCAAATTTGTTAGTTCATTCATGGGAAATCTACAAATTAAACGCATTTTTTATATTGCATTATAAAAAAAATGACTTTTTCGTAATGATGGGGAATAGTGTTATTCGGGTGGGTGAAGATGAATTAACCAACTATGGAGTTAATTAACGTTCTCTTTGGTATATATTATAAAATTAATTATATAGGAAAAGAAAATATCACGTACTACGTAGATAGTTTGAGAAACATCACCTACCACCCACAGGTTTCTGACATCATTGATTACCACCCAAAATTTCAAAACGTATAACAAAGAGACCCATGCTGTTAAGATGGTTCCGTTAGATGTTGATGTCAGCTCAAATCCATTTTTTGGTTGACATCTTCGTCGCCAACGCAAGTGGTCATCGAGCTCCACCACCTTCTCTCCGTCACTGCAATCCACAATATCATCGTCATCATTGCCTGCTCAGCTCAGCTATGCTCTCTTCTCCTCTCCTCTCCTGTCACTTTGGATCATCTTCTCAGAAAAGAAAAGAGAAGGAATAGAAAACAGATTAACCCTCAACGTGACTTTCTGACACTTTGGTTCATGAGTTCATCTCTTTTGAGCTTTCGTGGGATTAAACAGAGAGAGGCAACTCCCAAAATCGTGGCTTTAATTAATTTTTTCCCCCTTTCTGTTTTAGTGCAGAAATTCTGTTAGAGATTCCTTCTCTAGCTATGATTTCTTCAGTTTCCTTTGATAAGCTAATCCAAAGCTCGGATGATCTAATGTGAGATTTTTTTTTATTTTTTATTTAAATCAGTTTAACCTAGCTTTGAGATCAAGTATGTGAAGAAGCTGGATCAATTGGATGGAAATATTGGGTTTTCGGTGAGATTTTGGGGAGTTATTGAAAGTTGGAACTTGTACTTGTTAAAGAAAAAAAAAAAAAGAGAGCTATAATAAATCTTTCTTTTTTAGTAATTTGTGAAGGAGTCAGACTGAATTTTTTTGACAGGGATGGCTTCTTCTTGTGAGATTCTAGGGCAGATTTAGTTCTTTTATGCTTTTTTAGGGGGAGTTTGTTAAGAGTTCTTACTTTGTGGAGTTCATTAATGACGAGTTGTTGATGCTTTAGGAAAAGTGAATAATTTAGCGAATAAGGAGTGGGGGAGGTTCGAACTCAAAAAAGCCAACAATGGAAAGGAGAAGCGATTGGCAATAGACGGGGAAGAAGAAGAAGAGGAAGACAACGACGAATATGAAAACAAGAAAGGTTTGAAGGTGTGGAAGGGAATTAAAGCTGACGAGAGATCCTGGTTGTCCCTTCGAAAGGATGAATCAGGCCTTCTTCGCCACATCTAATAGGACTTTCCACTGCTGCCGCCTCCGTTCCCTCTTGATGAGCCATTCATTTGAACTTCTTTATTTACGATTGATGATTTCTGAAACCAGTAGGTGGTAGGTGATGTTTCTTCATACGGTTTCTGAAACCAGTCGGGGTCATGTTTGACATATGCCCCATATAAGATCACTTTTTTCAATGGTTTAGATTGATCCTCCTGGTCTGCCACATAGAAGAAATTAGGGGGGTCCAAGCCACCTTTTTCATCATCTTTTATGCCTGCTGTGCTTTTTAAAAAGAGTTTGAATCCTTTTGGTTTACGAAAGAAGTGCAGCAAGTTTATTTTGGTCTACATATCCAAATCCAATATTTCAAATATTCAATTCAAACCAAGAAGTTGAAGTTGGTCCAATTATGTGACCAAGTGAATAGTGAAAAATTACTACCTAATTTGGTTATTGATTACCTTAATAACTAAGATATTTAGTAAGAGAAACAGTACAAAATTTTCCGGTAAATCCATTAATAATATTACGATAATTAATTTACAATAACTAATTGGTACGTATTGGGTTAGTTTAATGTTTACCAGAATAAAAGAAAGAAAAAAAAATCAAATGGAGTAACTCCATAAGTCCATGTCAGCATCAAATTCCACGTCGTCCCAGTGGAAGCCACCTCCAAGATGAGTTGGGGAGAGTAATGCCATATCTTCAAGCAATCTGGGCGATGGAGAGATCTCTCCGTCCATGAGAAACAAGGTTGCTGGACTACAAGTAATAGAATTTGGTGAAGTCACCATATTCTCCTCAACCCTCGTTTCACTGCAACACATTTCCTCGGACACCGGAGGCCGAAATGCCTCAGCAGCCTCAGCGGCCGCTCTCTGTATATCTTTCGCATCTGTAGATTCCGGCAACTGCAACCTCCAAGCAGAATCGGCGAAATTGATACAGGCGGAGCGGCCCTTGAGTGTTAATGCGGCAACATCATGGGCCCTTGCAGCCATTTCTGCAGTGGGAAACGTACCAAGCCAAATCCTGGACTTCTTACGAGGTTCTCTCACTTCGCAGACCCACTTATCTAAATTCCTCCTCCGGACTCCCCTGTACACTGGGTGCCGGGTTTCGCGAAACTTCTTCCGGCCTGTACGTCGTTTCGGGTAACTCGAAGCTAATAAGACCTCATCGTTGTAGGCAGTAGATGGCCCGACGATGGTGGTAGAGGAAGACGTGCAAGGCGTTCCAGGCAGGTCAAGTGAATTTGAATCTGAAGTGCATGAAGATGAGACGATGATGTCCATGACTATGAGTGCTTGCTTGCTTTGGTTGGTTTTTGGTTCTTAAAGATAGACAGGAGTGGGGCCCGAAATACGTGTGGAAGTCGAACACGGAATATCTTCGGAAGAGTGCTTACCCAGTAAAATATCTTAATCGAAAGATAAACAACTGAGTGAGGAGTGGAGACTGGGGAGTGGTAATTAATAAAGCCCAGGCTGTATACTCACCCACCGGATTCGAAACAAAGTTCGTAGCCAGCTGTTTCCTTTTGGACAATTGGACAGATACACAGATCACCATGTGCGTGTCACTATTTGGATGACGTGGACACATACAAACAAGGACGAACTGATAAGACAAAACTAGTCAAAATGAATGTTATTGGCAACAGGGGCAGACACGTGACCTGGAATACAAACAGACAAGATTTAACTTTTTGGTTTGGAGGGGCAGGATGTCAGCCAATCAAGATTCAAGAGATATTGACACGATATTGCCGTCTTTTTCCCCACGTTAGACCGTTAATAACCGCTCAGAGAAAACCGCTGGGAGTCACACACGGAAACGCGTTCTTCACGTGATCTAATTAATATACACAGTACCATCAGATTCTACCAATAACTTCGTAACTTTTGGGTTCTCGACCTCTCCTCTCAGGGAATTCAGGAGGAAGGAGAGTCTCCTATTGGATGGTCAATACGTAGGACTTAAGTGAATTCGAGTCTTTTATTTTAGTCGATATTGAATCGATAAGCTGAGCTAATAGGGGGTATCGATTTGAATGAAGGGTTTGGATTCACCCGAACTTCAAATATTGATTATCCATCCAGGCCGCCGCCCCTCCTCCCAGAGATTTAGGAAGAGAGGATTTGAATCCATAACTTTCGATGTGAAACCGGAATTCGGGATTGAAACCTTCTTATTATTTGGTTAACATTTCAATTTTCATGCATCTGATATTGAGTTTGGGTTTTGAAAACAAATACTGATTACGATCAATTAGACTTTTTAATATTTAATTAAGTTTATAAAATTTTGTAGAATTGTAGATGATCAGTCTCGCATACACGAATATAGTTCCATTTGCTTCTAAAAAAATTTGGCACGTGCTCTTTTTTATTTTTCCCCATAGGTAATTTCTTCATAAATGGTCAATCAGCCTTCTATCCCAACATATTTTTTATTCAATACCCTAAACCTCAAATCCAAACAAAATGATGTTTTTCACACAATCAAACTGATATTCTAATATACAAATCGTCAAATCTATCCCAAATTTTAAACATGTATCATAGCCAAGTCATGTATACTCTAAACCGACAAAGTGAAGAATCACAACAATCATACCTCAAAAATGTCAAGAGTTCAAGTCTCTTTGGAGCCCAAAAAAAAAAAATGTCAAGCGTTCAAGTCTCTTTGGAACCTATTTATCCAAAAAAAAGGAGGTCAAGAAGGTCAAGCCCACCATCGATCAAAATCGATGAAATTAATTGATTCACTTATAAATTTATAATTAATTAAGTTCCTAATTTCTTTGCAAGTGGTCTATATATGTTGATGATAAGAAAATATTGAATGATTTAAGGTTGTGTTTGGAATGTATTTTAGGTTAAGAACATTTGATGATATGACAAAAACAATATATAGTATGTATTTTCTTCATTGAATCATGGAATGTATCAAGAGAATGTGGCTCATTATGGAATGCACTCTTTACTTCATTATGTTCGCATTTTAACCCATTCTAATCCTATTTTAGAAATGTCTTCTTTATTCTAGGAATGCATTCCAATAATACATACTAAGCACTAATTCAATCCCAACTATTCTTATTTCATCTAACTATCCAAATTTCAAAATCACAAAATCAGCCTTCTACATGGTTCAACCAAAGGGCCACCGATCAAGCCATGGAATTTTGATAGCCGGTTGAATGAGGTCCTCAAACCAGACCTTGATAATGCAATATCTCCGAATATATATAAATATATATTTCACATCATCAAACCAATATTATAATATATACAATTAGAATATTGAACGGGTCACAATTTAAGCTTGATTATACCCCCAAAACATCACTATCTAGCTATCGGTCGTTAACAATTTGGTTTCCAACAAATAAATAAATAAGTCTAAGATTAAATATTTTGTCAAATGAATATGTTTGAGATTTGAGTTAGCAAATCAAAATCCATCGGAGTTAGATGGTTTAATCCCCAGAGATTACGTAGTATGCAAAACTAATCTTATGATCACACGATATAAAAAATTATATAAGATAAACAATTAAAATTAATTTGATCACGCGAGTATTTATCCTAACCTTCCACGATGAAGAACAACCTTTAACAACTGCCATTTTCATTTTTCACTAAAAAAAAAAAAATTTCCTGCCATTTTCATTTCCTACAAAAAAAAAAAAAAATTAATTAAAACTGCCATTTTAATTCATCGTTAGAATTAGAAACAACGAAACAGAACCTTGAGAACAATTCCTGGCCGCCAGCATTCAATGTTCTTGGGTAATATAGTTTAAAATCTATGATTGAGATTGTTTCTGTCCCAAAGATATATTTTTTTATATTTAAATAAGGACCAGTTTGAGAATTGTGTTTTTGGGTTCCGCCATTGGAGCCAGAATGGGCCATCACCCAGTCTTGCTAAGTGGGATTGTGTTAAACCAGGATCCTACCTCTCGTTTATTTGGTTTGTGGGTTAGAATTGTGTTAGGGAAAATACAAAGCTTTTCTCCCTTGTATACAAATCAATAGAATACGTAATCATAAATATATGTACAGAGATATAATAGGGGAAATAAATAAAAACAATCAAGCCACAAAGACACCAATTTTTAAGTGGAAAACTTTTCTAATATAAAAGGAAAAAAAACCACGGGACCTTATTCAGATAAATCTCCACTATAATAATAATGGGTACACAATGTAATCCTCTCTAATTATAACTAGAGGTTTCCAATCATCAAGAGAAATAACCCACTCTTGGGTTTATAATAACTCACCAAAACAATTGATGGTAATCCAAAATAACAAGAATACTCTCATCTCGATGCCGCGTAACAAATATTGAGAAGAACTATTACATTTCCCTTTCCTGGATAAGGAGAATATCGTCACGCCACAATCACGTACAAGGTATGACAGCTTCTCTGTATCTCTCCTTTCTCTTCTCCAATCACTCATAGTAGCAAAAGAAAAGAAAACCGATGCAAATCCCATTTCTGATCTTGGGTTTCCAACACTTTCAGTTTTTCTCTGATTTTTCTTAAAGTTGAGTTTCACGCATGTACCTTTCGTTGGAGTGCGTTAGAGTGTGTTAGAGTTCTAGCCGACTTATACTCCAATGGTTGAATGGGATGACAGCCGAAGAGGAGAGGATTTGGATTCGGGTTTGATGTCCTTTGCGATCCAATTTACCCGGAAAATCCAAGGTCCTTCTAAGTCTCAGAGTGAAAAGAAAAGGCTAGCTGAAAAAGAGGAGAAAGAAGAAAGAGCAAATTAAGAACAAGAAAAAAGGATTGGCTGCTAATTAAACAGACTACAAGCATGGTACGTTTACATGCACTGAAAGGTCAGTGATTAACCCTTCCCAACTCAAAACCAATCAGAAGTCAGAACCAAAACTCAAAAAGGTGGGAAAAAAGAAAAGAAGAAAAGAAGATCAAGCTATCGCAAAACGGTAGCTATCAACTAATCGTGTCCACGCCTTCCTTATTTTTATGTTTTTGTTTTAATAAATATTTTTTTGGGGGGGGTCCATGTAGCTCCTCTAATAGTTGTTCCCGCAGGCTATCAAAATCTGAACTTCCGTGGGAGTAGTCATAAGGAGGAGGCGAGGAATTTATCCTTGGTGGGCTCGTAAGCATTCCCTCAGCCATGTTAAAAAGCAATTTGGGCATGTCAAACAAAGCCTCTTCATCCGTGAACCCATCTTCTTCTTCTTCTCCAGTTGGTAATACAGGTGCACGATGAGTTGCAGTACTGCATTCAACCTTTCTCCGGGGTACTCATGTTCATTACTGGACTCTGATCAAAGGTTAGGGGCTTCGGCATCCTGGCAGCGGCCTCAGCTGCGGCTGCAGTACGTATATCAGAAGGTGAAGCAGAGACAAGAATCGCTTACCAAGGTATGGAGTCTGGGAAGTTGAGAACCGCATCGGCGCCCTTGAGAGCGAGGACTGCGATGTCATAGGCTGCAGCTGCCATAGGCTGCAGCTGCCATTTCTGGAGTGGGGAAGGTGCCCAGCCATATGCGATTGCTCTTACGTGGCTCCCGAATTTCCGACACCCACTTACCACTACGGCTCCTGATTCCTCTGTAAATAGGGTGCCTGCCTGTGAAGGGTAGTACAGGTGTGGTGGGTGACCCCCGACGAGACGATGATGAGGACGTCATCGTATTGCTCTTAAGAGGGTTTTTTTTTTTATTTTTTTCGGTGAAACATCCAATATATACATGCATGTGTTTGGACGAGAGAATATATTTGGTTATTTTGTCTCGACCCAGTACATGATCTCGGCGTATTCTTTAGGTAACCTACCAAGCACTCTTAACTGAAAGATAAATAAATGAGACCAAGTTGCTTGGATCTTGACAATAATCACTAGAGCTTCCTTTCATCACTTCTTCATCATCCATGTTTGCTGTGCTTTTTAAAAAGACTTGAATCTTTTTGGCTTACAAAAGAGGTGCAGCAAATTTACTTTGGCCTACATGTCCAAATCTAATATATCAAATATTCAATTCAATCTAAGAAGTTGAAGTTGATCCAATTATATGACCAAATCCATGGTGAAAAATTACTATCTAATTTACTTATTAATCTTAATAACTAAGGTTCTTTTGGTATAGTTTATATTTATGTTTATAAATTATATATATATAATAAGTCATTTATGAGAATAAATTATGAATTATAAAATAATAACACTAGATATAAAGAAATAATAATAGATTATCAAAATAATGATAAACACCTTCTAATCTATTTGTAAACTTTAGATTATATCAATTTCTTTTAAATATAAATAAATACTATAAATAATATGGACAACTACATAATTAGTAGGAGAAAGAATAGAGAATTTTCAGTATTCCATTGATACTATTACTATAATTAATTTACAATAATTAATTGATACGTATTGGGTTAAAAACATTTACTAGAATAAAACAAAGAAAAAAAAATCAAATGGAGTAACTCCATAAGTCCATGTCAGCATCAAATTCCACGTCGTCCCAGTGGAAGCCACCTCCAAGATAAGTTGGGGAGAGTAATGCCATATCTTCAAGCAATCTGGGCGATGGAGAGATCTCTTCATCCATGAGAAACAAGGTTGTTGGACTACAAGTAATAGAATTTGGTGAAGTCACCATATTCTCCTCAACCCTCGTTTCACTGCAACACATTTCCTCGGTCTCCGCAAGCCGAAAAGTTTTGGCAGCCTCAGCCGCCGCTTTCTGTATATCTTTCGCATCTGTAGATTCCGGCAACTGCAACCTCCAAGCAGAATCGGCGAAATTGATACAGGCGGAGCGGCCCTTGAGTGCTAATGCGGCAACATCATGGGCCCTTGCAGCCATTTCTGCAGTGGGAAACGTACCAAGCCAAATCCTGGACTTCTTACGTGGTTCTCTCACTTCGCAGACCCACTTATCTAAATTCCTCCTCCGAACTCCCCTGTACACTGGGTGCCGGGTTTCCCGAAACTTCTTCCGGCCGGCACGTCGTTTCGGATAACTCGAAGCTAATAAGACCTTATCGTTGTAGGCAGTAGATGGCCGGACGATGGTGGCAGAGGAAGACGTGGAAGGCGTCCCAGGCAGGTCTAGTGAATTTGAATCTGATGTGCATGAAGATGAGACGATGATGTCCATGACAATGAGTGCTGCTGCTTGCTTGCTTGCTTGCTCGCTTGCATGCTTGCTTTGGTTGGTTTTTGGTTCTTATAGATAGGCAGGAGTGGGGCCCGAAATACGTGTGGAAATCGAACACGGAATATCTTCGGAAGAGTGCTTACCCGGTAAAATATCTTATGAAAGAAAAACAACTGAGTGAGGAGTGGTAAAGCAATAAAGCTAGGCTGTGTATACTATAACCACCCACTGGATTCGTAACAAAGTTCGACGCCAGCTGTTTCCTTCAACAGGTACACAGAGCATGTGCGTGTCACTCTATTTGGATGACGTCGACACTTGCAAACAAGGGCGAACGGGTAAGATGGATAAAACTGTAAAAAAATAGCCTCTTGCGTGTTAACCCGTCAGTCGATATATATGTGTTGATCTATTCTAATCCGTCAGATGGTGGACTGGTGGGCTGACGCACGAAAGACGATTTGAGTCGGATAAAACTTCTGAGAAACGAATGTGATTGGCAACAACAGCGGGCAAAAAAATGACGTGGCACACAAACAGACAAAATTTAACTTTTTAGAGATGCAGGATGTGGGATGTCCCAATCAGGATTCAAGAGATACTGACATGATATGACTGTCTTTTTGCCCCACATTGACTGTTACTAACCGGCCAGAGAAAACGGTTGGGAGTCCACACACGGAAACGCATTCTTCACGTGTTCTATAATTAATATATTTCAAAAAAAAAAAAGACAGAGAGCAATAGAGTAGGAGAGCACTGCCAGCACAGAGAGGCACTATCACAATACCATCAGATTCCACAGAAAACTTCGTAACTTTTGACACCAAAGTGGAATTCGGAATTGGAACCTTCTTATTCTTTGATTAATATTTCAATTTTCTTTTTAGAGTGTTTGAAAAGAATAAGAGTCGTCCTAACCATACAATCCTTCTTGAGATTCTATCTATTAAAGATGATATTCTTGAACCCAGTTCTAGAGTTGAAGAATGTAATTTTTCTCTTTTTTCCAGAGAAATCAATGTAGTAGTTTATTCCTTGACTAGGGAGGCCTTATCTTCTAGGAAAATAACAAAATGGTCAATTTTCATTCCATGGCTTCATGATCTCTATTATCATGACGCCTCATGTGTATCATTTTTTATGTTTTTTGAATAAATTTATGTCTTACAAAAAAACAAATTGAATTTTCAAGTATCTGATATTCATGAGTTTAGGTTTTGAAAACAAATACTGGTCATTCACACCTTTTAATATTTAATTAAGTTTATAAAATTTTGCAAGTGATCCATGTTGTTCTGGCATACAAGAATATAGTTCGGTTTGCTTCTAAAACAAATTGGCACGTGCTCTTTCCTAATTTCTTCATAAATGGTCAACCAGCCTTCTATCCTAATATTTTTTGTGTTCAATACCTTAAACCTTAAATCCAAACAAATTGATTTTGATGTAATTTTGGATGTGAAAACGGTTTTCCTTCATAGTGAATTGAAAGAAGAGATCTACATGGAACAGTCAGAGGGTTTTGAGGTAAAGGGAAAAAATGAGCATATATGCAGACTGAAGAAAAATTTTTATGACTTGAAACAAGCACCGAGAATATGGTATAAGAATGTTGATTCAATTATGGGGGAGCAAGACTACAGAAAAACTACTACTAACCATTGTGTTTTTGTCCAAAAATTCTCTGATGATGATTTTGTTATCCTTTTGCTTTCTGTAGATGACATGTTAATTGTTGGCAAGAATCCTTCAAGGATTGACAAGTTAAAGAAACAATTGAACTAGTCTTTTGCCATGAAAGACTTGGGAAAAGTAAAACAAATTCTTGGTATCAAAATCATTCAAGACAGGAATGCCAAAAAATTTTGGTTGTCTCAAGAGAAGTACATAGAGAAAGTACTTCAAAGATTTAAGATGAACAAAGCTAAAGTGGTTAGCTCTCCTCTTACAACTCACTTTAGATTAAGTACCAAGCAGAGCCCGTCTACTGACGAAGAGAAGGAAAACATGGAAAGAGTTCTATATGCTTCAACAATGGGAAGTCTAATGTACGCAATGGTTTGCACAAGACCAGACATAGCACACGCAATTAGCATCATTAGTCGTTTCCTCTCAAATCTAGGAAGAAAGCATTGGAATGCAGTTAAGTGGATATGAGGTATTTTCGGGGAACTCTGATTTGAAATTATGTTTTGGAAGTAAGAAACATTTATTGGTTGGCTACACAGATTCAGATATGGCTAGAGATGTCGATACTCGTAAGTTTACTTCGGGTTATTTGATAACTTTCTCAGGAGGAACTATGGCTTGACAATCAAGATTACAAAAATATATTGCTCTTTCTACTACCAAGGCATAGTACATTGCAGCAACGGAAACTTGCAAAGAGTTGCTATGGATGAAGAAGTTTTTGCAAGTGCTTCACTTCAAGCAAGAAAAGTATGTGTTGCTCTGTGATAGTCAGAGTACTATCCACTTTGGTAAGAATTCTATTTTTCACTCTAAATCAAATATATTGATGTGAGATATCATTGGATTAAAGATGTTTTGAATTCTAAGTTGCTAGAGATTGAGAAAATTCATACCGACCATAATGGATCAGATATGTTGACAAAGGCTTTACCAAGAGAGAAACTTGAGGTTTGTCGTTTGATTGCTAGTATAATGGATTCCTCCACATAATCGGGAGAGAGAGATTTGTTGGGTTGGGTTTTCCTCTTATGTAGAGGATGGCTCATTACTTATAAGCTCATAAGGAGTAAGGGCCCTTAAGTAACTTTTTCAATTATAGTTGAATTAGAATTTTATCTCACTAACCCTATTAGAATGAAACAAGGAGAGAAAGAGGGTTAAGTGAATTGTTGTCCGTCCAAAACATAGAAGAGAAGAAACCTGCGTGGTTTCAATCAAGTTGAGGATCGAAAGATCATCCGTGGTCCGATTGCGCTGAAATTTGGACATCAGATTCGTAACTGAGAGTTCTTCATTCTGAATGGTGCGATTGACGATTGGAGTCTTCTAGATCAGTCTGATAATCAACGTTTTCACCTATTCGGGAGAGATCTCTTTCAATCTTCATCTTGATTTTTGGGTTATTGATGGTGTATTCCTAGAACATGTTGTTCTAGATGTTTTTGATAATATATGCCAAGAATATTGTGTTCTTGAGGAATGATGTTATTGTAAGTTTCTAGTTCTAACTAGAGAAGACTCTTGTATTCTCATATTTTGGTGATAGTGAAGAGATTTAAATGGATTACGGTCTCATGATTTTTACTCCTCACATTGGGAAGGTTTTCCACGTAAAAATTCCTTGTGTTATACATATGGATTTTATTGTGCTTGAAATATTGTTTTCTATTTGATTGCTTCCTGTTAGATTCATTCAAGAGAATAAAGAATTTATCATTCTTTTTCCTATCATGTACAGTATGTATTCTCTTTCTTGATTCAAGGAATGCATCAAGAGAATGTGGCTCATTATGGACGCTCTTTAACCCATTCTAATCCTATTTTGGAAGTGTCTTCTTTATTGTAAGAATGCATTCCAAGAATACATACCAAGCACTAATTCAATGCCAATGATTCTTATTTCATGTGACAATCTAAATTTCAAATTCGTCAAATCAACCTTCTACATGGTTCAACCAAAGGACCACCAACCATGCCATGGAAGTTCAATAGCTGGTTGAATATGGTCCTCAAACGAGACCTTCATAATGCAATATATATATATATATATATATAGAAAAACTATTTTTACAAAATCAAACCAATATTATAATATATACAATTAGAATATTAAATCAATCACAGTTTAAGCTTGATTATACCCCCAAAACATCACTATCTAGGTATTGATCATTAATAATTTGCTTTCCGACAAACAAATAAATAAGTCTTAAGAACTAAAAATTTTTTGTCAAATGAATATGTTTGAGATTTGAGTTAGCAAATCAAAATCCACCGAAATTAGATGGTTTAATCCAAAGATTACGTAATATGTAAAACCAATCTTGTGATCACACGATATAATAAATTATATAAGACAACCAAATAAAATAATTTGATCACGTGAGTATTTATCCTAACCTTCCACGATGAAAAACAACCTTTAACAACTGCTATTTTCATTACCTACAAATAAATAAATAAATAAATAAAACTGTCATTTTAATTCATCGTTAGAATTAAAAACAACGAAACAGAACCTTGAGAACAATTCCAAAAAAAACTGAACATGACATGGTCTCCAGCATTCAATGTTCTTGGGCACTATAGTTTAAACTCTCAGAAATGATTAATATGATTGAGATTGTTACTGTCTCAATGATTTATATATTTTTTATTTAAATTAAGACCAGTTTGAGAATTGTATTTTGGGTTCCGCCATTGGGGCCAGAATGGGCCATCATCCAGTCTTGCTAAGTGGGCCTGTGCTAAACCAGGACTAACCTCTCTTTTACGGACTCAGATCCTCTCCAGCGGGGATCCGGTGGCTGGAGTTTATCCAGTGTGGATCCCAATACATCGGGATCTGCGCTGGGTTAACTCTAGCCGCCAGATCCCCGCTGGAGAGGATTTCTACACCTCTTTTACTGGGCTTGTGGGCTAGAATTCCTCCCCCATTTAACCTATATTTACCCAAATTCTCCTATAAAACATTTCTTTTCTAATTTCTCCTATGGCCATGTTTGTTTTATTATAAAAATTTTTATGCAAATGATATTTTAAATAAAAGTTATCTACTAATTTTCAATGCATGTCTTTGCATTTTACATTACAACATACAGTATAAATCATATTTTACAAGAAAAATTTTCTTTTTTACCATTTTACAAGAAAACAAATGGAGATTATGTAACCAGCATTCACCTCTCTTTCTTCCTTAGTTTTTTCTAATGTCCAGATTACCCCTCAATGTCAGTTTTTCACCTTTTTTTTGGGCCCACGTCACTTTTGAAAATACCCCAACAATATATTAATATAACCTAACTTTTTATTGGGTCCAATTCATTTTTTGGCCTACTTAATGTTTATTTTCATTCTAATTAATATCCACGTGATTGTGCTCAATCCAACATGGTATGGTCTTTGATGTATTTTTGTGAATTGACTAATTTTATTTCACATTTTTTTTATGTACATATTAATTTTGCGTAAGTTTATACTTATATAATTTGATGTTTTAATTAGTCCCACTAATTCGGTGAGAAAAAAAATTTAAGGAATGTATTACCATATGGTTGAAGGTATCAATGTAGATGTTAAAATTAAATATCAACATTAAAAGATAATATAGCATTAATAATTGTATAATAAGCATAGGTCATCTCAATATTTACTTATGATCGATGTAGATTTAAAAGTGATGTCAAGGAAATGAAGCTTTATCTCTCCGTTGCCTTTAAAAAAACCAGGGTTCTAAGAGTGTTATAATGTTGTTTGCTGGATGGGTCTCTCACCTTCCCCATAATTAAAAGAGTCAAGAGACAGTAATCATTCATCGTTTAGCCGTTTCTTTTATAATAATGGACTACGGTTTGTTGTCCGGTTGTGTGGTTCATATATCAAAGTAGGAATCAATGGGAATGTGCGCATTAATTTGCATCCAACTAGAGGGGTAAGGTGGTCGTCTTACCTCTCCTGTGTCTGGGGGTACACACTGACAGATGGGAATCTTTTCCATATAATAATTATTTTCACTGAATCATCCTCATCATAAAATCAGAGAAGCAATAGTTCTTAAAGCAATTCTCATGCTATGTCCCCCAGCAGTGCTTGATCCATAAGATGATAATACATTGTGCCTACTAAAAATGGGTGAAAATGAGAAATAGGATGATGGAATGACTATTAACACCAGCAACCAGTGTCTATTGGATTGTGCAAAAACCTTGTCACACCTCCCATCTCAAATACCAAAATTCTTTTTTTTTTTTTTTGAAGTTTTTGTGATGGTCCAATGACATCTCATGAAAGGAAATCGGTATAAGAGAAAATGACCAGGAATCAGTGTTTACGTATTTACCAAGAGGATTTCTAACGATCCAAATGATGCAGGAATTAAATCTATGAAAGTACTCTCTAAATCAGATATGATACATGTTTTTTTTTTAAAACAAATTTCATCTACACCCTATCAAGGATTGTTAACATCATCTACACCCATAAGATTACAAAAACATCACCTAGGTCTGCTTAACTGATGGAAATCACTAAAATTGTTAAAATACAATTTTACCCCTCATATAATAAAATAAAAAATTTAAAAATTATATTGATTTACTATTTTGACCTTCGATATCATATGGAGATTCCTTTCACCCATTTTTCCTCCTTCTTCCTCACATTCTGATAAGCAGAACTGAAAATAGAACCAAACAAGAATCAAAATGTATGAACTGAAGCGATACAGTACTAATTTGACAAATGCGAAGATTTTCCCCACCATTCTCATTCTCACCGATCATAGTTCGAAACCCACCCTAATTTATATCCTCAACTAAAACTCACATAGCTGTTCAATGAACCAGAAATAAAAGATCAAAAGCATTTCTCCTTCCATGAAAACGATAACAGTAGAAAAATTCAAAAGAAATGAAAGATTTCCATTTATTTTTGCCATTAAAACCCTCAGGTAACACCTCTTAGTGTTTTGGAAAACACTTGGCAATTCCTGCTGTTGGATGGCTAATCCATGTCACTCTCGACCTCAAAACTTTCGGCAAAGGTGAACTGTGGGTCAACGATTGTTCCTTTGGCATCAAATATCATGGAAACCATCTCTGTCTCCTCAAAATCTTCAAACAGAGTAGTTAGGGTTGTTAGAAACCATAGAACTTTAGCAAATGGTCCGCCCATCTCCATCTCTTCAAAATCGTGAAACAGAGTAGTTAGGGTTGTTAGAAATCATAAAACTTCAGCCACTAGTCCGACCAAATTAGGGCACCGGAAGCCCCCAAAATCCATGCGAACACTCATCTCTTGTTGGTGAACACATCGCCGACGACGAAGCTGACTGAAACTATTTATTTGAGATTCACTTCATCTCTACCCTGTTCAGGTTGTTTTTTTTTTTTTTTTTTTATATTTAAATGTGGTATGTTACTGACCTACTGAACCGTGTGCAAAAGATTGGGAAGGAAAGTTGAAGAAACTATCCGCCGACCAAGAGAGAGGAACAACCGTAGCTTTGGCTGGACCATAGAGTTCGTTTGATTCTAGCCATGGTTTCTGCTCCTGTTTCTTTTGCTTTTTTTTTCATGATTAAAATATTCTAAAAGTAAAGTTCTTGAAAATCAATTTTTTATTCTGAAACTAAGTTTGACCTGTCTATTGGACTTTATGTTGTCATTGTTGGCAACTTAGATAATACGATAGTGTTTGTGAGCATTCAGTCAGAGGAATGAGGAGAGAGAGTGTCAGTGTAGGAGAGGGTGTGTTAGTGTAGGAGAGAGAGTGTCAGTGTAATGGCACAGATGTGGCAACCTCGTATGTGTGTTCTACAGTGTTCTACATGTGTTTACAGTGTTCTACAGTGTCAGTGTGATGACATGCAATCAGTTGAATGAGATTTTACACTGAGTTTGATGAAAGAGACAGTGTCTGTGGGCCCCACTGCATGATCTGACCGTGTTTCACGTAATGTAACAGTGTTTCCATTGATGTGGCAGTGATTCTAATGTTGAGACAGTATTGCGGTAACTTCTTAAGCATTAAGCCTGGGTTGCAGCATTTTTTTTGAAGCATGTAAAAGAAGAAAAGAAGAGAGAGATTGAAGAGAAAGAAACTAGAAAGAGAAAGAGGAGAGAGAGACTGTGGGTAGGACCCACGGGTGTGGTGACATGCCAACACGGAAGCCCACGGCACTTGGCATGCATGCACGCAAAGTTTCAGGTTCAAATTCCTAAGTTTAATAGATTTTTGGCTTTGAGTCTATTTTTGGTGGGTCCCGTAACAGGTTCATGGAAATTCGACAGTGGAAAGATGTAGAGCGTTGAGTTAGCTTTCCAATGCAACTTGAATCGCTCAATTTCGACTTCGGATGAGGGAGATATCGCGATTCTCGTCGGATCGGTTAAAAAATGGCAAAAATTGGAGCTCTCGAGGAGTTGTTTTGGTACAGGGAAAATAGTAGCATTTTTAAAGAATTCAGGGACTTATTTTAAATTATCAGAAGTTAATGGATTAAGCTGGAATTATCATAAATTCAAAAAGAATTCCATTCGGACGGCACAGATTGAGCCGTGTCATCATGATCCGCATCTGACGGATCTTAAAAGTGCGGGCTCGAGTGTAGTGCGACGGTAGCGTCTAGATGCCATCGCGCAGGATCTGATTGGCCGCGCGTAACTTAAAGAAGTGCTTCGTGACACATGAACCAGATAACCTTGATTCCGTGTGGCGCGTGCGTGGTACCTCGGCGGCAAAGATTCAAATCTTGCGGCCTAGATTGATGCCGACAACATATGACGTGATTTGGCCGATCAGATGGACGAAAATCGATCCCGCCACTAGCCGACAGATCAAACGGACGTCAAGGTAGATTCCGTCTTCAGCCAATGGTGACTCGACAATGCATAGACGGGCTGCGATTCCGTGCGGCGCGGGTGCACTGTATGACTTCAAAAGATTCTCTTTCCTAATTTCTGATTGGCCGAACTTCAAACCACCATAACTTCTTCATCGGAGCTCCAAATCGATCAGTTCAAGTTGTATTTTCCATATTTTTGGATTCTCTACCTATTAGGCACCGTTGGGAGTCAAAAAATGGAGAGAAAAATCAAAATGCACGTTTTGAAGGGAGACAGAAGGATTTCTAAGGTTTCGTACCCTATGGGAGTGATCTATTTCTAGGGTTTCGTATCCTGTGGGAGTGATCTATCACCTACTACCTCTTCTCTGTGCATTAAGGAGTGTTAAATCCCTATTTGAGGTCAGTAGAATTTTTATTTTTATATTCATGGTGATTATGGATTGTGTGGAAAAGATTGAAAGCCTATGGATGAGGTGTGCTCTATGAATCGATCTCTACCATCATTGAAGGCTATTGGAGGGTACCTGAGGGCAATGTGAAGCTTCAGAGATATTGTTGGACATTCAAAAGTAGTTGTGAGATTTTTCAATTCTCTATCTATTTGTTGCTTTCAATATATTGTATGTTAGCATAGGTGAAAATTATTGAATACCTAGCTAGTGTGGAAAAAATTGTAAGACATAATTATAAGCTTAAAAATTATTATTTGCTTTTCGTGGGTGCGAGTTAAGCGTGGTTTGTTCAGTGGGTGTTGGACACTGGCTGTTAAGCCTGAATCTTGGCGTTGGTGCTCTGATGTAGGCCGATTTTGGGCTTATGGAAATAATGGATCAGGAGAGTGGATTTATAAAAAATCAAATGAATCAAAATAGAGGTGAAGTGCAGAAATAGATTTTGAAATTTTTTAAAGGTAAAGAAAGAAAAGGATATAATTGATGGAAGTGAAGGTGGGGTGATTTACTTCTCTTCTATGATGTAAATCAACTCCAAAGGTGGCCTACAACTCTTCTAGGGAGTAGGTGAAGAATAAAGTTCTAACTCTTCTAAGATGGAATGAAACTTCTTCAAGGTTTCAAGGGATAGGAAAGCTCCAAATCTTCAAGGTTAAAGTGAAACTCTTCTAGGTTTCAAGATGAACTCTTCAAGGTTCAAAGGAGAAGTTAAACTTCAATCCAAATTTCATTCACCAAATCATCTTCTCCTATTAAATGAGAATAAACCACTATTTATAGGCTTAACAAACCTTAAATAACTCAAAATAATCTCAATCATCCTTTTATAATCCTAAGATTGAGACTGTACATAGAGAAAATAAAAAAGAAATATAAATGATTTAAAAATTTTCAATGCATAGAAACTTGTCCCAATGTGTTGATTCTTGTTCCAAGGCATTGAAACTTGTCACAATGTGCATTGATGCAAGCTCCAAAGTAGAGAAGACTCTAAAAATATTGAATAGAAAATACCACCTCATTCTCCACTAGAGACTTGAAAGGTCACCAAAAAGGGCTGGTTTTAAGGAACAAATGTCAGGTTCATTGGTTCTTTTGTAGCTTGGTTCATACCTTGGTCTTGAATCAATTGATTTTGGGTCACATGGGTTTGGTGAGCTTGGGCCTTGATGTAATGATGTAATCGTTGAACACGGATGCAATTGGACTGCATCATGCTTCCTCTCAGTTTTATGCTAGAAAAACCTAGGGTTATTATCCTTGTCTTGTTAGAGACTAAAAGTTGAGTGTTGAGTAAATACGGAGCCTGTTGGGCATTACTCCGTGGACTAGCTATCACACACTGTGTTGATGAATCACGTAATATCTCTGTATTCATTGTTTTATCTTTCTGGTATATTTGGGAGTGCGTGAAATGGCTTGCAGGGTGGGTGTGCAAATCTGGTAGACTTTGCCACTAAGTGATAGCGAGGTAGATTTGCATGCGCTTGTGTGTGTGTGTAAAGTTAGGTCTCCATCAGCTCTGGACAGCAGTGAAATAATTAGGGAGAATTTTCAGACACTGATTCATCCCCCCTCTTAGTATCATATCAAGTTCATCACTGTCATCACTGTCCATCGTACAGTTTGGTCAAGAAACTCATAAATCTCTCTTATCTGTTATTCCCTTCATTTTGCCCCTCTTTTCTCTTCTCCTGTCTTCCATTGTTTCAAGCTTTCAGTAACAGTGTTAACAGTGTAAGACCAGGCATGACGCATGCAAACCTAGTAAAATCTGAAAAAAAAAAAAAAGAAGAGGAAAATAATGTTCTTCCTTCTCATCTGCAACAATCCGACGATTTTCTTTTTTGGGAAAAAGAAATTGGAGAGAAAAGTGTTAGGGGAGGAGATAGAGATCTCATTGGATTTCTCCTAGGGTTCCTACCAAATGAATCTGACCATCTGTTGGAGAAGAGCAGAAGAGGAAAGAAGAAGAGGAAAGAAAGAAGAAGAAAAAGGGTAAAATGGTCTTTTACCTTTACTCTAAGTGCAGTATTGTCCATGAAAAGTTTCATTTCAGCTGACATCGGCAACTAACGGGAATCAACTGACAGAGTGGACTCTTTGATTACCACAACCAAAGTTTTGGGGTGTAGATGATGTTTTTACATTTTTGTGGGTGTAGATGATGTTAATGATCTTTGATGAGGTGTAGATGAAATTTTTTCTTTTTTTTATTGTTGTTAACTAAAAGTGTCCATGGGGGCTACAAGGGCCAACCCCTAGGAGTATAAAGTAGAAAGGAAATCAGGTAATAAAATAAGAAAAAGGTGTCAATGGATCGGTTCGATCCGTTATTGGTCCGGATTGAAACGATTTCGGGCTTGTGAACCCCAGCCCAATCACAGACCATTTAAGGAAATAATGGTTGTGGGCCGGTCTCAGTCGAATACGTAAGTCATTAGTTGGCTGACAATAAGTCTTTCAAACAGCTGTTCACTCATCATGGCCCACTCTCCTTTGTCATTGATCTTAAATGGAGGGGTATTTTCGACCATAAAGGGTGTTTCTTCTTTGGCCCTTTCCTTCCTTTTTGGATCTCTAATATTGGAGATTTATATGGTCAACAAAGAGAGAGAACAATGCGAGGAAGAAGAAATGGAGGCCGACCTAGCAACTACCGATTTAGCGACGGAAGGAAGAAAGGGTGGGGCATTGTCGGCCATATGCATTTCTTTATTGCCGTCTTTCTCTCTCTCCTCTTTATTCTCATTCAAACTTTCAGGATTATTGCATTTTCGGCATCTACTTCCAAATCTGTCCTAACCTTGTAAAGTGTTATCCTCGATCCGCATCCTGTCCTCCCAATGGTTCTGGGAGGACAGTGGCAACCTGTCTTGGATGGTCGTCATGTGACTCTCAGTAAATCCGAGACCCACGTTCGAGCCGACACGCAGCCAACAAGCCGAGCCGACAGGGGTTTTCAGCTCAAACGTGGGTCTTGGATTCACCTGAGAGCCACGTGACAGCCATCTGAAATAAGTTGCTGCGTCCTCCCAGAATCACTAGGAGGAGACGATGTGAATCCTGTCCCGATCTCTCTTTCCTTCTTCACATGATGAAAAGCTGCAACCATGGCCCACTTCAACAACCACTCTTTCTCCACTTCCAAACATCCCATTCAATCATATTTTACTCTCGTCCATATACATGCATGTATATGTGTGTGGACCGTGTAATATAATTGGTTATTTTGTCTTGACCCGTTTCATGATCTCAGCGTATTCTTTAGGTAACCCACCAAGTTGCCTAAATCTTGATAATAATCACTAGAGTTTCTTTCACTTCCGTCAGCCTGTTCAGGAGGAACTACTTATGAATAAAACGTGTTCGTATATGCATCATAAAAAAAATGGGACTTTTTCCAAATGATTGAGAATAATGGCGCCGAAAAATGGTAAGAAAATTTTTGGACTGCCAAAAAAAAATTGAAAAAAGTGCAACATATGATGGGCTATATATGCTGACTGTTTGCATATGCCCCATTAGTGCAACAAGACCGGGTTAGGCCGGTTTTTTTAAAATCCTAATCCTAATCCTGACTATTTAAACTTAATCTTAATCCAGTCGAATCCTGACAAGGTCAAAAAATGTACAACCCTAACCTTGACCCTGACACGATTGGGCCTAACCCTAACCTACCTTGATTGACCCTGACAGGACCAGATTGGGCCAGATTAACCCTGATTCAGGAGGAGGTAAAAAGAGAAAACAAGATCCCCATAAATAAAAAGAGAAAAAAAGAGAAAGATAAACAATATCAATCATACAAGTCATTTAAAACCCATTTGATCTTAGCTCAAATCGAAATCACCTGTCGATCATTAAACATGCTTTTGATTGTCTATTACAACACTCATGGGAATCATAAATCAAATATGAACAAAATATGAACAAGATTGGTAGCCAAAACAGAGGGGAGCTCTAAAAGATCAATAAATAAAATAGAAACAACAAAAATCAAACAACATACTCAATCTGTCAAAAGAACAACAAAAAGATTGAAAACACATAACTCAAAACATAGTAAAATCTCCTTACAGTTTTCTAATAGATCAGCAAATGAAGTCGAAACAATAACAATCAAGCTATAAGAAACATTTAACTCAAAACAGGGAAAACTCCTCAGGAGATTTCAATTCTCACCTAATCTTTTTCGACAGTTGACTCTCAATCTCTCAGACAATGTCTCAATGCCTCTTAGAGTCGGCAACGCTTCCCAGAGTATATTCATATATATACAGGGTCGGGCCGGGCTGGGCTGAACCCAGGGGGTCAATCCTAACCCAACCCAACCCTACCAAGGTTGATAAAAAATTAAACCCTAACCTAGCCCTGTCAGGGTTTGGGCTGGGTTTAACCCTGCCAGGGTTCAGGGCGGGCCTGGGCGGGTTAGGATCGTCAAGGTAAAACTTGCACCCCTATGCCCCATATAACACCTCCTCCTTTTTTTTCTTTTTTTCAATGATTTGGATTGACCACATAGAAGAAATTAAGAGGTCCAAGCCACCTTCTTCATCATCTTTTATGTCTGCTATGCTTTCTAAAAACGCTTGAATCCTTTTGGATTATGAAAGAGGAGCAGCAAATATACTTTGGTCTAAGTTTGAAATATAAGATCATTAGTATTCCCTAACACGCTTTAAATTTTTAGTGAAAGTGTAAAATGGAAAAATGGATGTTGGTGCTAGGGGAGGTTCATGGTGATCGGTTGTTGAAATGTCCATCCCAAAATCATCACTGTATTGGAAGATAATGCTACGGCTGTAGAACCCACAGACTCAAAAATTCAAAACCAGGATTCGAACATAAGATAACATTAAAAAAAACAAGGGAATTGCCGAAAGATCATCAAAATCCTGAAGTACAGTGTAAAGTAAAGATTCTTTTGTAATTGATGTTGGAATAAACTCTAATACTGTCTCCCACTGTAGCAATAGGTACTGCAGACACTTGTGGAAAACTCCAATACTTTTTCTCACAATGGGGAAATTAGAAACGGTGAAATACCGTTCTGATACTTGTAAAATTTTCATCTTAAATATTCGAACGAATAGATAGAGGGTGGGACTCCCAATTGTATAAGTTGGCTGTACAAAAGAGAGTGGGAGAGAAAGGGGGGTCGTTACTATGTTAACAATGAGTTCAGTTCACCTACGCATACTCTCCACAGGATCTCATCACCGGCCGTGGATTTTGAGACCCATCACTCTTCATTCCGTTCTAGCCCTACATACAAGATCCATGGTAAGTTGAGAATGGGTCTGAAGTCCATTGCTATCCAATTTACCGGGAAAACCCAAGGTCCTTCTGAGTCTCAGAGGGAAAAGAAAAGGCCAGCTGAAAAAGAGAAGAAAAAAAAAGAGCAAATGAAGAACAAGAAAAAAGGACAGAGACTGCTGCATTGGCTGCTAATTAAGTATACTACAAGCATATTATGTTTACACGCACTGAAAGGTCATTGATTAACCCTTCCCGACTCAAAACCAATCAGAAGTCAGAACCAAAACTCAAAAAGGGGGGAGAAAAGATCAAGCTACCGCAAAACGGTAGCTAGTCACCTGATCGTGTCCATGCCTTCCTTATTTTTATGTTTTGTTTTAATAATTTTTTTTGTGTTTGGGGTCCATTTAGCTCCTCTAATAGTAGTTCCACAGGCTCTCTAAATCTGAACTTCCGTGGGAGTAATAATAAGGAGGCGAGGAATTTATCCTGGGTGGGCTCATAAGCATTCCCTCAGCCATGTTAACAAGCAATTTGGGCATGTCAAACAATGCTTCTTCATCCATGAACCCATCTTCTTCTTCTTCTCCAGTTGGTAATACAGGTGCAGGATGAGTTGCAATACCGCGTTCAACCTTCTCCGGGGTAGTCATGTTCATTACTGGACTCTGATCAAAGGTTAGGGGCTTCGGCATCCTGGCAGCGGCAGCAGCTGCGGCTGCAGTACGTATATCGGATGCTGATGCGGAGACAGGAATCGCGTACCAAGGTATGGAGTCTGGGAAGTTGAGAACCGCATCGGCGCCCTTGAGAGCGAGGACTGCGACGTCATAGGCAGCAGCTGCCATTTCTGGAGTGGGGAAGGTGCCCAGCCATATGCGATTGCTCTTACGTGGCTCCCGAATTTCCGACACCCACTTACCACTACGGCTCCTGATTCCTCTGTAGATAGGGTGCTTGCCTGTGAAGGGTAGTACAGGTGTGGTGGACGACGATGAGGACGTCATCGTATTATTAGTGAAGGATGGAAAAGGGAGAGTGGGAAGGATATATAAGGGAT
Source organism: Protea cynaroides (assembly GCA_028583415.1). Classification (NCBI taxonomy): domain Eukaryota; kingdom Viridiplantae; phylum Streptophyta; class Magnoliopsida; order Proteales; family Proteaceae; genus Protea; species Protea cynaroides. Next base: position 135,675,505 of record CM053276.1, read on the forward strand.
TAATATTTATGGAGAAAAGGTAAATGCGGCCGTGGTGTCGGGTTTCTAAGGAGGGTAGTGAAAGTTGAAACAAATATATTGAGAAGAGAAGATTGAAAAGGTGAATGCGTGGCCAAATCGCGGACTTCATTTTCTGGGTTTGGGTACATGTGGCCGTGGACTTGGGTTACTAAGGAGTGTAATGGAAGTTGGAACAAATGTATAAGGAGGAGAAAAGATTGAAAAGGTGAAAGCGTGGCCAATTCGCGGACTGCATTTTCTGAATTTTGGGTTTCGAAAGTAAAGAGCAGCAGATCATTGGAAGGGAGAGAGGAACAGTTTGCAAACGCTTTGGGCAAGAAGGCCGGAGCTAGCACTGAGCTGTTCTCTATACAAGGCCTAACTAAGTATGCAGCCATTATTAACCCTCTCTCTCTCGCTATGATCTCAATCTTCATCTCTGTCTCCACTCTCTCCACTCTCCATCACAAAAGTCTTGGAACCGGACCAGTCCGAATCCTTTCTCCACCTTTGAAATTATCCCACACCTTTTGGAGCCGTCCATGAAGCGTGGATCTTACAATTCAGAGGTGAGTCCCCATTCATGGACAACTCACAAGAGTGTGAGGGCAATTACCAGGTGGGGAAGGAGAGGAACTACTGCACTCGAACTGGGTTAGTGTTTTATGTCTTATAATGTTCAGTCACAATGGTGGTCATACTTCTTAAATACACTTTGCTTATGATAAATCTTATCCGGTCGACTAAAGAAGCCTGTATTGTAGTAATAATAATTATAATTTTATTATATATTGTAAGGTCTTTTTGACATCGATTCTCTTTCATGGGATGTCATTGATCCATCACAGAAACCTTAATATAAAATAATATTTTGGTATTTAAACTAGACAGGAGGAGTTTCAGGTTTTTATGCAAACGGATGATCATTAGCACCATATCAGTGTCAATGAGAAAACTGCCTTTATAACCCCTTGCTAATTAAATATCTATCCTGTGCTTTGTGATAGAATATACTTGAAACCTAGATTTTTGAGACAATTTTTTCCATTTCAACATTAATTTATATGGAAAATTTCATGACAAATTTTAAAGCCTAGTTTTAGTCAAGATTTCGAATAGTCAGTAACGTAAAAGAATAAAAGAAAGAAAAAAGATTCCAGTTGCTTAAGATAGATATAATACACCAAACACTATCGCTTTGGTGGCCGGGGAAATGATGAAATTTTCACTTTCAAAGAAAAGAAAGAGTAAATTACAACAAAGGTACTTAATGTTTAATAAAACTAGTACCTCATGTTTGAAAATTCATATTTAAGATTTTTTGTTTTTTTAATTCTCAATTTTATCCATGATCTTCAGAATCCAAATGAAATTCACTCCTTTCCATCTATGCTTCTTCTCCCTGCCCTCTTCATTTTTCTTTCCCCTTTCTGTATCTTCCCCTTCCCCTTTTCACCCTCACCTTCACCCACCCTCTGCATATCCCCCCTCCTTTGCATCTTCTCTGCTCCCAACCCCACCATGCCCTCACCCCTCGATGGCACAATCAAGTTACAGATGCGATGCCATGGTTAGGTGCAGGTAATCAACCTGAATTTGTAAAAAATGGAGGATATATATGGGTGAATTAACCATCATATTGAACGCATTTTCCATTTATTACACTTGAGAAAAAATCCGCACAGATTGCTTTTTCTGTTACAAAAATAAGCAAAGAGGATTCACTTAAAAGAATCTCTGCTGTTGTGCATCAATCCCTTCAAAAATCTCAATTCATCCAACAACATTTATAATAATACAAAGACAATAACGAATGAAAAGAAAGAAGAAAACCTTCCTTCTTAGATTGTTCAAAAGCTAGCTTGCCTCTTTATCCCCTTCTTTATTCTCCCCCCTAGCTCCCCTCTTTTGCAAAAGAAAATGAAAGGGGGTTGGTGATGATCCTTGTTAGGGCATATGCATGTGTCCAACACTCCAACCCCAACCAATATTAAGTGGGAAACGTTCAAAACCGACAAAGTGTATGAAAAGGAAATCAGATTCCAAGAGAAAAGAAGATTTAAGGATCTTTAGTAGCCATTGTGGCCCTGTTTGTATGGACAAAACTTAGCGAACAAGGTGCACCACATCTCTCATTAATTCAAGTCTAAATTATGGAGTGTGGTTACAACTTACAACACAGAAACGCACATGGTGTAGGTGACTGTAGCACTCATCATCTTTGTAGTCTCCCCTGAATTTTAATAAGGCCGGGTTAGTCTTTTTTGTCTCTCTCATCACTGCCACCACCTTTAATCATATCTTATCAAGATCTGAGGCATAGAAATATGAATAGGAGGATAGAGAGAGAAAGTTGGGACTCATATTTTCCATTGTTTTCTGGAAAACCAAACGTATATATTAGCTACGAGCCCTCCACAGCCATAGGTAAGGATCCAACACCCATGGAATAATGGACTACCATACCTCTAAAGACGTAACCAACCAAAACCGCTCAAGTAACCGACAAAAAAGAGGGGACCGGCCGGGACACCCCGTCTCTTCTTTATAAAAGGTTTCCGTCAGCACCTTGTCCACCATGTGGTCCTTATTTCCTATTCTCACTCTGCAACATACACAGAAATACAGAATTGTCTGGTGGGTTTTTACCTTGTGGGTCTCCAGGAAAAAAAATGGTGTGGGACCCCTAACTTTACCAGAAACCCATCAAAGATTTACATGCTATTATTCATGAAATGTTTGAGATGAATCTCACAGCAGATATCAGTTGAAACATCAAATGACAGATATCATGGGATGGAAAAGTGGGAGATGCTGAATCTCACAGGTTGTGTAGTAACAGAGATAGATAAGTTATAAGCTAGAGGAAGAGTTGGTTGTCACCTGATTCGGTGACAAAAGTATTGTAACTTAGTTTGCTTAGAATTCCCCAAATAGCAAAGATATGATTGGGCCAAAGAGAAAACTAATACGTAATTTTGAAATCAGGACTTAAAAAGGAATTAGCTAGGTTGTCATGGGTACCTTTTTCAGGACGTGAAGTACTTAGCAATTCTACAGTTTTCCTCTTTCTCCTCTCTCGAATCTCATTTCTGCGCGCATCCTTTTCTCTTGCAACACCGCAGCCGGCGCTCTTATCTTTGATCTTCTTGGCCGGGTGCAAATCCACTCTTATTTTCTTTCTGTCACACAATACTTTACTTTCCTAAAGAAGGCCGATTCTTCTCACCCAAATTTGGGGATTCAGATCTGACTGCCGGTTGCCGTTTGGCAGTGAGGCATCCGATGGTCGTGACAAACGTTCCCAATGATCTCTCACCGCTAGCGGCAGCTAGACAGAGGATGGTTACACCCCAAATTTCCCAGTCTCCCCCCCCCCCCCCCCCCCCTCCCTCCCTCCCTCCCTCCCTCTAATTCTGCAGATTTCAAGCGTGCCTACCACTTAATGGTCGGTAATTCAAACCCTCTCAACAAAGGAAATTAATCTTTCGGATTCTCGTATTGACATGAGGAATATTCAGTGACGATCAACCATTATGTGCAATTACTGATACATTGATATACCCACATAATAGATGACAACCATTAAATAGTCCTCACGATGACATGAAGACACGAGGGGATTTTGGTCCCTCAACAACTTCCTGATCCCCTCCTGTTAAATCAACTCTCTCTTTTTTTCGGGTGAAAAGTTGAAAGTTAACGTGGTCAATGGGAAATTGATAAAAAAAGGGGAGAAAGAAATCTTAATAATCGTTCAGTCAATTATATTGGTTAATCAGTCCTTAATCAGTTGGTTGAGTCATTTTTTTTTTTTTGCATAATTTTGCTGATATTAAGGTTCCCTTTATGATAAATCATTTATTATAATAAATTATGAATTATAAATAATAATTATTTAGTACCATTAGACATAAAAAAGTAATAATAAATTATAGGGTTAATTACACAGACACCCCCTCTACTCTAGTGAAAATACATAGAACTACCCTGCTTTTACAAAAACTACACAGAATACCCCTCTAACAATCCTATCATACAATCTCATCCACATCGTTACTTTTAACTTAACGGCAGAAGGTCAACTTTTTTTTTAGACAAAAATACCCTTACTAAGTGTCTTTTAGACAAATTTTTTTTAAAGGATTTATTCTTTTTAGATGCTAAAAAGACTTTTTTACCTTCAAAACTTTTTAATTTCATTTTTATATTTTTTTTGTGATTTTTTTTATTTTCTTTTTCATTTTAAAAAATGCACTTAGTAAGGGTATTTTTGTCTTAAAAAAATTGACCCTCTGCCGTTAAGTTAAAAGTAACGGTGTGGGTGAGATTGTATGATAGGATTATTAGAGGGATATTCTGTGTAGCTTTTGTAAAAGTAAAGTAGTTCTATGTAGTTTCACTACAGTAGAGGGGGTGTCTGTGTAATTAACCCTAGATTATATATATATATATATATATATATATATAATTTTTTTTTTTTTTGTTATTTCCGATTTGAAATTATGTTAATATTTTAAATATATATAAATAAGATAAATCATACCAAACAACTACATATCATAATGTACTAATAACTAATTCTAGGCAAAATTTCAGCTACACCCCCTGTGGTATAGCTTAATATCACACATCTACTTTTTTTTACGATAATATCATAGATTAACAAAATAGATAAAACTACATTTTTATCCCAACACCATTCCCTTTGACTTTTCACTTTGTCTAACCAAAACTGTCATGCCCGAATCAACATGATGAACGACCTATTCTCAAACTCCTTCAATAAGTACACGAGCCAAAAGCGTCAAGCCTATCCGGACGACATGGAAGCTGGAGAGGCTGAGAAGGAGAAAGTAAATCTCGACAGGTTCTTCGAGGACGTGGAGAATGTCAAGGAGGACACGAAGAATGTGGAAAGGCTTTACAGAAAGCTCCAGGAATCCAACGAGGAGAGCAAGACCATTCACAATGCGAAGATCATGAAGGAGCCTCGAACCTGGATGGACATAGATGTTGAACGTGTCCTTAAATGTGTCAAGATCATCAACAAGCTCGAATCCCTCGAGCACTCATACTGTTTCTTCCTTGCTTTAACTTATATGAATTTCTCATAAATTAGCATAATAAAGGCACAGAACAATTTCTGAAACAAAAATAAAGAAGCCCACCAAAATTTAGGCACCTCTATCACTGGTTAGAGACTACCAACCCGGTCCACTGTGGGAATGGTTCTAGGTTAGGGATAGTATTATAAATACTATGGTTAGGGTCCCCGCAGCCATTGGTTTTTATCTCTCTGATGTTCCCATATGCACAGAGGCTAAAAGAGACTGTGGAAGACTCTAATCGAGGTATTCAAGCTATTGAAAACGGTCGAAAATCAATCTACAACAAATGGTATGTGTTCTATCATCTCTTTTATTGCCCATTGTATTCTAGTAATCTCTGTGGTGGATTCGTTAGGGTTTATGGAAAATCTCATGGGAAAACCTCAACTTGTATTAAAATTCTAACAATTGGTATCAGAGCTACCCACACAGAGCTAGAATCGTAGGTAAGGGATAGTTAAAATGTTAGGACTGACTGAATTGAAAAAGGGAGAGATTTTTCTCCATAATTTTTTCCATGAAACTACTAAAGTTTAGAATCCTTCGAAATTTTTTCAGACCTGTACAATTCAAAATAAATTATGCCAGATTGTAGTACTCTGAAAGACGAGTCGATCGATACAAAGTTGGTCACCGGAGGTGTCTGAAAGCGCTCTCAACCGTCGCCTGAAAAAGCGCGTGAGATCCACGCACTGGCAGTTAAAAAAAAAAATTCTGACGGCGCCGAGTCATTGCCAGGTCGACTCGGTGCAGAATGGTAAACCCTAACCGGTTTTGGCAGGGTAGACTTAAGCCGAGTCCAGCCAGCCCAGACCCGCCTAGCCCAAACCGGCCTAGCCAGAGCTAGCCCAGCCCAGGCTTAGCTAGCCCGGCTAGGCCAAGCCAGCCCAGGCCAGCCAAGCAAAGAGCGGCCCAGTTAGGGCTAGCCCAACCCAGGCTTAGCTAGCCCGGCCAAGCCGAGACATCCCAGGCCCGGTCAAGCCCAGGCCTGACCAGCCAATCCAGGCCCGACCACTCGAGGACTCTGTAAATGGGTCAATCCGAATAATGGCCCAGATGGGTGATCCAGCAACCCGAATGGGTCGTCCCGGTGATCTAAATATGGTCACCTGAGAACCCAGGAACTTGACCAGTCAACCCGAATATGTGGACCGGGTTGAACCGATTTGGTCGAATCAAACGAATTTCGATTTGGTTCAGACCGTGGTTCATCCCGGTCCATGTCCTAAGGGTCTGGTTGTCTTACAATTTTAAAACTGTATTCACAATCCGGACTTAAACAGCGATTGTGGGAACTAGGAAGGTCGGATTGACCTCATGTTTATTCTGTTGGACTCGATTTTCAATGCTTTTCAATCTGAAATATATTTTGTTGCATTTTGGTACATTGGAAAAAATGATTTTCCAAATTGATGCTCTTTTGGAGCCCGATTTGCAATGATTTTGCTGGTTTTTCTCAATATTTTGTACCATATTAATTGTTGAGATTAAATGCATGTTTAATTGAATGTTTATTTACATTTTGAGAAACATTCATAGTTATATATATCCCACTAGTGCTGCAGATTGGGATTTATTCATATCATGGTGGAACTTGATGGATCCCACCAAAGTGGTATACCTTGTTCTGTCATGATGTATTCAAATTCAAGCGACTGTGTTTGTAGATGCTTTAAAGAATGACAGTGTTCACCCAAATGTGATATTGTCTCAGTTTATTTAAATTATGATTTGTACATGTTGTGTAAGGATTGGATGGGACCACCAAAGTGACAAGCTCGATTCTATCATGATATGCTCAAATCCAGTACTGATGCATTTACAGACTCAGCAAAGAAGGACAGTACTGCTCATTCAAAGGTGACATTGTTAAGATTTTTATTTTTGTGGAAGCAGCAAATAGCGGCATTGTCCACCCAAAGGTGGCGGTGTCAAAGATCATGTATACTCATGCACATGGATGAAGGATCTTGACTTTAGAAGTTTCATATACCCAAAGGTGGTGGGATTTCGAGAGTCATTATCCCTTCGCAGGTTCTGCACAGATAGTAAGAGGACTAGTGCACTCTTGTCCCAAAAAATAAGAGTGTAGATTCGATTAAATCTTCATGGATAGTAAGAGAACCAGTGTGCTCTTGTCCCAAAGGATGAGGGTGTAGTTTCGATTGACTCTTCAAATGAAATAGACTTACATATGTTTAATGATTGCAAGTTTAACTTATCTTGTGTGTATGTTTCATTATTTCTCAATGTTTGCATTATATTACACATATTAGAGAACATATAATGATCAAACACCTCATGATGCCTGTTAAGGTGGATCAGTTCAATGAATTGGCATGAAAAATTAAAAGCTAGTCTATGAGTGTTTAACCTAGATATACTTAGTAAAGATTGTATTCTGGTCTTTAGGAATGTTCAATCCCTAAGATCAGGTGAAGGAAAGTTTTGATAAGGAACATTGGAAATGGATGTTCAGAGTGAAATCCAAAAAAATTTTGATATTTAAATGGGGTGGAGAGATGTTTTATTCTCAAGGCTGTCTGTACCAGTTTTGATAGTATAGGATGATAATGGTGTGTGAGGAAACACAAGTTGGAGCTATTACCCATCACTGATAAGCTCAAGGATATGTAAATCTCTATAAGTAACTCATTGGAATCTTATAGATGATTCACTTGACTTTCACTTTTTCACCTAAACTGCAAAGTCAGATACTGGTGACTCATAAACCCTAAAAGGATAGTGGACAGAAGATAAGTTGACTTCCTTTGCACTAAAGAAGAAATTTCAAAGAAAAAGAAAAGGAAGGAATGCCAATGTCATTACGTGTGAGCCATACTCTAACAAATGCAGTAAGTGAAAGGTAGGGTCTCATAGAAAGAAAATAATTTTTCAAGGAATAGTAAGAAATTTTAGACAAGAAAAATGATTTTATGGAGTTACAAGAATTCAGAAGGAACATATGAAAAGATTATAACTGGAAGAAAAGTAAGATCATGAAACTTTCGAATGAGAAGGTGATGGAGTTTAGAAACTTAAGTAGTAGAAGTAATCTAAACCTATAGGAGTAGCAAAAATCCTTATTTACTCTTTGTAGTTTACTTATCTATAGAAGTTAGATAATATATCCTAACTCCATCCTTAGCATAGACATTTAGGATTCTTATCTAAGGACAAACTGTAAAAGGTTGTAAAGAACAGAATTTTGAAAACCCCTAAAGTTAATGACTTGCGTACTTATAAGGATTGTTTAAGGGGAAGATGACAGAATTAAAAAATATTAAAAGATATTTGCAATCGAAAATTATTGAATCTTGTGGACATCGAGTTTTCTTCTAAGAATTCTTGTGATACTAATATACTCCCAATGATTTTAGCCAAATGTTTACAAGTGCTAAAGCTTATGGCTTAATATCATATGGATGAGATTTAATAACAAAAGAGTGACAAATATATATGATCAAGAGAACTTGAGAGAGTATTAGATCCTATGGAGTGATCTATACTGCAGCCTATAGTATTGATAGGGTGCCAAGTAAGTTGATCGCAGTTCAAGTTATCTTCTTAATTGGGACTGTAACAGTAACATGGTTTCATAACACTCGAGGGAGAGTGATCATTTTATGACATTGAGTTACCATTTTATGGGGTGTTAATAGTTTTGAAGGATTAAATAAGATTCATTGATGATGCTGGTTAATAGTCACATCTAAGAAACATAAGTTTAATGAGACTACAAGAAAATTACTGTGGAGCAATTAGTTGAGGTATCAAAAATATAATCAGAATGTAATGAGATATTTGTTGAAACTATTTTCATTCAGATTGATGCATAGTTAAAATAGCAAAGTCAGATGAGACAATGAAGAGATATACTAGACCATGTAGATCTGTGATTTTATCTAATCACATGTTATATCTCAAAATGGATGTTTAGGTGTTAGACAAGATGAAGATCTCAATAGTTTTGAGCTAGCTATCAGTAATGAGATTGCTCTTGAGTGGTTAGTGATTATAAAAGATGTATTATTGTTTATGAACATCAATGAGATTTGAGATTTTATGCTCTTTTCATGAGCGGGGTATTCATAGGCTCAAAATGGGTATACAAAAAAATATATGATTCCAATGGAAGAATTGATTGCTACAAAGTAAGACTTATAGCGAAGTGGAATCACACAAAGAGAATGAAAAGTATCGACTTCAAATGTTTGAGGTCTTAGTTGTGCATTTTGATTTAAAGTTGCATCAGATAGATGTAAAGATAATTTTGATCAAAGAAAATCTGAAAGAAGGTGTTTTTGTGCTTTATCCAGAAGGTTTTGAGGTAAAGGAGAAGAAAAATCTATTTTGTAGACTTATAAAGTCAATATGTGGATTAAATAAGCATTCAGGTAGTGGTACCTGAAGTTTGATAGAGTTGTATCTTCTTTCAACCTGGTTGAGATTGTTATTGATCATTATGTATATCTAGAGGTCAGCGGAGGTAGATTCATTTTTTAGTCATATGTCATATGTGTTGATGGTTAATCACTGACCAGCATTGACATGGTTTGCTTGTTAGAACCAAAGTTTCGTGTTTGATAACTTCAAAATGAAGAATGTGTAAAGAAGTACTTTTGTACTTAATATTGAATTTGCTCGTGACAAAAAAAAGTGAAACTCTGGGTTTGTCTCAAAGTGTATACGTTGTTCGTGCTCTCGAATGATTAAGTATGCATGTGTAATAGGTAAGTTGAGAATACTCAAGTAAGTAAAGGAGAAAAATTAACAGAGTTATGTTCAAGAAATGATGTTGAGAGAGAACATCTACAGTAGGGAGCTTTGTGTATGCTCAAGATTATGTTATTCTCGCATAGCCTTTGTTTAGAGTGTTTTAAGATGTTTTCAGTTGGATGCTAGCGTAGCTCACTGAACAACATGAATATAAGGTTATGCGGTATTTGCAAAGGACCAATGATTATGTGTTCATTTGTGACAGTAGTGACACTCTTGGCTATTGTAATGTAGTATTTGGTGATTGCATTGGTGGCAGGAATCTCATCTCATGATATTTTGTTATGATGGTAGATGTACTCTTTGGAGAAAAATATTAAAATGTTTATCCATGCATCACCCTCTTGGTCAGGTAGATTTTGTAACTATATGTAAAGCTAATAAGTTGCGTATCTAGTTGAAGAGTTTTCTTTTAGACCTGAAAGGTTGTAAATTTTACTTAAGCCTATTGAGATGTGTTGTGACAGTGGTTCAGCTGTGTTGTTCTCAAAAAATAATATGAAATATAGTAATTTAAAGCACAATAAAGATCGAATTTCAAATCTCTTTAGGTAAGAAAAAAAGGTCAAAGAAATGATATCATTGTTGAGCACATTCGTTGAACAACTTGATTGTAGATTCTCTGACAAAGGCTTTGTCAGTGGGAGTCGTCAAGGGACGGTATATCCAATAGATGAATGATTAATTTATTAAATGTGCTTGGTTAGTGGGAGACTTTTCTCACATTGGTAATGATTTATTTCATTATGTTTATTTCATAGTTCAGAAATTCGCCGAAATTTTGGATTTCGGCCGAAACCTCTCGGTTTTGATAAAATCCGAAACAAACCATGATGCCGGTACCTTTTTTACATAAATTCAGTCCGAATTTATAGTTTCGGCCAGAATTTCGGTCCAAAATCTTGATTCGACCGATATTTGAACAAAACCGGTTTGAATAAATACAAACCACAAAAAGTTTTTAACTATTTTAATTTATGAACTAGGTCCATTACTGACGTTAGTCACTTTTTTTCCTTTTTGGTAAGAGTGACGTCAGTCACACCACCCAATCTAATAGTGTATTATGCTTTCCCAACTATCTACTTTATAGTATTTTGTCTTCTTTCAATTCTTTTAAGTAATCCATGTGGGACTAAAAGACTAAAAGAAATGTATTACCAAGTTTTCCTTCTTATAATATTATGATTTTTTTTCAATTCTATAAAAATATCCATGTGGGACTAAAAGCTATAAGGGTGTTTTTTGTATTTTTGTTCTCCCTTCCATTGAGTTAAAGGTTCATGTGGGACTAAAAGGAGAAAAATAATATTAAATACAAACAAGATGGACACGTGTCTCTATCTTAACAGAATCTCTCTCTTAGTCTCTCGATCTGTTGATCCAAAATAATATTTTTTTTACCATGTTTCACCAAAATTTGGGCCGAAATCATCGAAATTTTGGTTTTTGGCCGGGCCGAAACCCGACACGAAACCAAAATTACGATCCTTGGTTTATTTACATTGCCTATGGTTTTGGCACAGATTTTTATTACCATGGTTATTTTTGTTTTAGCATTCATTTATTGTTATGTTGTATATTCATTGACATGTCATTAACAATGACAGTATTTAGCCAAATGAACAGAGACAGAATTTAGCCATAGTTCACGACGGTGTGTCAAAGTACGATATTGACCAAAAGGGTATGTGGCGGTTTGCTACGGTCAATATCAAGGTTAATTGCTTCTGAGGTTTTATCAAGGCAATTAGATCGAAGGTTATTCGATTTGGACCCACATGAAATAAAATTTTCATCTATGCATGTCTCTAGGCGATTCATGTCAAGTAGACCCTTGTATGTGGCTGACAGAAGATAGTACACCAGATCTGTTGGAGTATTTTCGTTGTTGCTCGACATTGGTAAGCTTGATGGTTGGATCAAAGTTTGATGACGGTTTATTATGTAACAGGATTCCATGGCCACACTTTTCGATGGTGGTTTTGTAATTAATCTAGCCCAAGTGAGAGATTGTTAGATTCATGTTGTGTGGGCTTGATCAATTACCTAATCAGTTGTTAAGTGGGAGTTCAATTACTGGTTTGACCGGTTCAGGTCTAGTTCGTCACTGGTTAGAGACTACCAATCTGGTCTACTGTGGAAATGGTTCTGGATTAGGGATAGTATCATAAATACTATGGTTAGGGTCCTCGCAACCATTGGTTTTTATCTCTCTGATGCTCCCATAGCACAGAGGCTAAAACGGATCCCAAGAGGCTGTGGAAGACTCTAATTGAGGTATTCAAGCTAATGAAAATGGTCGAAAATCAATCTACAATAAATGGTATGTGTTCTATCATCTTTTTTATTGCCCATTGTATTCTAATAATCTGTGTGGTGGATTCGTTAGGGTTCATGGGAAATCCCATGGGAAAACCCCAACTTGCATTAAAAATTCTGACATATCTCCCTCATCTCTCACTCACCTCCTTCAAAACCACGACAAGTGGGCTGACATTGGACAGGTGTGAATGCTCCCCAATGGACAAATTCACACTTTCAGGGAAAATTTATCCCCTTTACACATAAAAATCATTGGATCTCTCTCTTCTTTCTTTCTCTCTCCATCTCTCTCACAGTTACACACAACACAGACATGGAGAAAAAAAGAAAACAAATAATTCAAATCAATCGAGAAAGGGAACCATGAAATCCCCTCCTTCACACAAAAACTGTAATTCTCTCTATCTCTCTCTCTCTCTCTCTCTCTCTCTCTCTCTCTCTCTCACACACACACACACACACACACACACACACATTGGCGGCGAGTGTTTTGAACCACTCAATCGTCGAAGCAGATTGTCGGAATCACGGACAAACCACACCACTCCATGTCGCTGCAACTCCCTGGCTCTCCCACTCACCTTCTTCGAATCCCTCGACGTTCCAATGCGGCTCACCGCAATCTACTGTAGCCCTAGCTCCTCTGTCGACCGTACTCAGACCTCTGTCATTTCCGGGCTAGGCAAAAAGCTAAAGGGCATGATGAATAATTTTCAGAGGTTGAAAGCAAAGATGACGGCCAGGTACAAGGAGATTGTAGAGCACAGGTACTGGGCTGAACGCTGACGAAGACACAATCGAGGACCTAATTGCGAGCGGGGAGAGTGAGAGTTTCCTACAATAGGAGGGCTTTGTCGCGGATGTTCTCATCAGCTGAGCAGCGATGCTTAAGAAGAGGGGATGCTTCAGCGAAAGTGGACGACGGTGAAGAAGAAAGGAAAAAAATTTAAAATAAAAAATGTAAAATAATAAGTTAACATATTGATGGGGTAGTATTGCCATTAATGAATTTTGGATGGTAACATCTCATCAATTAATAGCCATGACCTAATGGAGGGGTTCTGACTAAACCATGTTTCAAAAGTAAGAATGTTATGGATATTATCACAAAAAAAAAAACGAACACCTGATATTAAGCTATACACGGGTGCGGCTGAAATTTACGTATCAATGAGACTCCAAGATATATTAATTAATCCTTAATTGATGGTACTGTCTCCGAGTTTGGGGTGATTTTTGTTAGGATCGGAAACGCAAACAGAAAGAAAAAACACGAAGATTAACGTGGTTCAACACCCCATTGTGGGATGTCTACGTCCACGGAGAAAAAGAGAATTCTTTATTGCCAAGAAACCTCTACAACTCTCCACCTGACAGAGTGTTCTCCTCTGTCAGCCTCACACAATCACACCGAACCTTACCTAGGTTTTCCCACACAGAGACAATATATAGGGAAACCTAGAAATCCTAATCCCACCACAATTATAAGTTTAACCCATACATGTAATAGACCAAACCCTAATACAAGTACAACTCTATTAATTGTGTGGATCCCACAGAATACAAGACACAACCCAACAAATCTCCACCTGGCTTGAATTCTGCAAACCACCTTGAAGAAGAACCCGTTGACGTTGAGTCTGTAAACCCGTCTCTGTCAAACCGCTACACCCAAACGGGCATAGCCTACACCCAGTCCGGGTGTCCCGTACAGCTCACCGCCGTACAAAGTGATGTGACTCTACCTCTTCCACTGCCACAGCATCACCGGAAAGATAACATCACACACAGCCTGCTGCAACTCCAGATACACTTGGAACCCGAGTCTCTCACCTCTACACCTCCAGCGCAGACCTAGAGAACCGACTCCTCACCACAGCCTGCCAATCCTTCTTTACTCACGGTACAACATCAACTGGCCATTATGTGTACCGTGTCGGGATTCAAATCCCCCCCTTTTTTTTTTCTTCTTCTTCTTCTTCATACTGCGTACCTCCTTCGTTCTTCAAAGAACCCTAGCTCTGATACCACTTGTTAGGATCGGAGACGCAAACAGAAAGAAAAAACACGAAGATTAATGTTGTTCAACACCCCATTGTGGGATGTCTACGTCCACGGAGAAAAAGAGAATTCTTTATTGCCAAGAAATCTCTACAACTCTCCACCTGACAGAGTGTTCTCCTCTGTCAGCCTCACAGCTGTCACCCAGCCTTACCTAGGTTTTCCCACACAGAGACAATATATAGGGAAACCTAGAAATCCTAATCCCGCCACAATTATAAGTTTAACCCATACATATAATAGACCAAACCCTAATACAAGTACAACTCTATTAATTATATGAATCCCATAGAATACAAGACACAACCCAACAATTTTGTATGTGTGAATCCATGAACAAGAAGAAAATGTATATTTATATAGGAGAAGGGTCTACATAGTACAGGGCATATTGGAGCCATACACTGGATAGACGGTAGGAAGCACCTACCTGCTCAGAAAAACGAGGGCAAAGTATTAATGAGGAAAGAAAGAGTGGGCATCAATGAAGAAAGAGAGAGAGAGAGAGAGAGAGAGAGAGAGAGAGAGTAGTGTGAGGGAGTTTCATGGGCACCACCTTCCAAGAACTTGATACTGATTTCCTCATATTCCCTGTGTCAACGTAGGAGTCTCCGAAAAGACAAACAGCTTTGAGAGGCCGATGAAAGTGGAGTTACCTGATCTCCATTCTTCTTCTTGTTAACCAAAAAGTTGCGGAGAAGGACTTGAAGGACTTTATACCGTCAAGAAATGAGTTATAAAGTCATTTTATATTTTTACTCTTAATTTTAGTGTCGTAGGAGACTTAAAACCCAAATACAACTTTAAAAAAGTTGCATAAAACACAATCAAAACTGATTTTTGGCCAAAAAAAATCAAAAAAGATCTCAAGTTCCAATCCCTTTTTGAATTTGGACATTTTTTTATTTTTTTTATTTTCATAAATAACACTTAAAAATCATACAAAATACTTACAATCATAAAAACTTATCAAAAAAACAAAAACAAAAATGATATCAAAGACAACCTTAACCGTCGGGTTTCGAGTGATTTTCTATGTGTGAAACCATTTATTAAAAGAAAATGTATATTTATATTAGAGAAGGATCTACATACTGCAGGCCAGGCATATTGGAACCGTTTACGTCCAACGAAAGGATAGATGGTAGAAAACACCTACCAACTCAAAAAGAGTGGGCAAAGTTTAATGAGGAAAGAAATTAGAGTGGGCATTAATGAAGAGTGTGTGTGTGTGTGTGAGAGGGAATTCCATAGGGCAGATTCCCAGAACTTGATACTCTTTTCCTGATTCTGATATTCTTGTGATAAAAAACTTTGAGGGACTGATGAAAGTGGTGGAGTAGCCTGACCTTCATTCATTTTCTTGTTAATTGAAAAGTGGCGGAGAAAGTCTTTATATCATGAGGAAATGATTTATGAAATCATTTTACATTTTTATCCTTAATTTTAGAGTAGTTGGAGACCGAAAATCCATGAGCAATTTTAACTTGAAGTTGCGCAAAACACAATCAGAACTGATTTTTTGGTCAAAAATAAAAAATTTGGGTCTATTTTTTTTTTTTTTTCATAAATAATACTCAAAAATCATATCAATCACTTATAAAAATAAAAACTTGTCAAAAATATAAAAACAAAAAATAATACTAAAGACAACCCTATTGGCAAGATTTGGGGTGATTTTATATGCGTGAAACCATGAATTAAAACCATCCACGTCCGATCCAACGAATGGATAGACAGTGGAACGCACCTACCAGCCCAGAAAGAGTGGGCAAAGTACTAATGAGGAAAGAAAGTATGGGCATTAATGAAGAGAGAGGGTTCTGTAAGAGCGAATTACACACTATTTCGTAGTTCATTTTCCTTATTTATATACTACACATGTTTGTTCACGTCACTTGTATTGTTTGGCCCAAGGACAATACACATGTGGGGACGTGCACGCTGCAAAAGACCTGATCACTATCCATTTTCAATGGATCTCACAGGATTCGGCTCTTTTCGAGTCTAATCGCCTTTTAAGTTGTGATCCAATGATTGGAGTTAGTCTTGTATGTATACTAATACATTGATTTACACATAGAATAAACTCTAATCGCTAAATATTAACTTAAGAGACGATTAGACTTGAAAAAGCTTAATCCAACCTCACACTCTAGAGATTGATCCACATCCCATAGATGGTGATCATGTCCGGTGTAGGAGAACCGGTCCCATTTTGCCCCTAGTCGACCATATTTATGGAGGACAACTACTGAGGTCGGTTCCTCTCTCGTATGGGTACCCTCTCATGGAGGGTGTTAGTGGATGAAGTTAGCTCTTATACAGCTATATATTAAACCTGAATCTTTTTTGTAACTGATTTATAAAAAATTATCATTCTTTTCTAAAACATACCATATAAGCCCTGCCCGTATTTGGATGAGCTTTTAGATAACGATGCGAAGATCTCACCATTAATGCCAAATGATTCTCTCTGGATAAATATTACACACAATGGGAACCATGGAAAAATGCATTCTATTTTTGGTCGTTGACTTATATCTTTTACATTTCTCTCCATCTCATTGTTAGCAAATTATAATGTTACATGGAATAAGAATCATGAAATTATTTATAAATATATCTAAGCATAGTAATACATTTCCAAACTTCATAAAAAAATCCCCTTTAAATCAAGAAGATATCAGCAATCGATCAAATATAATCCCATGATTTATAGTTGTCTTTGAAATGAGCCTAAGCTCTTTATAATATTTAAATTTTTTTAGGGTTTACAGTAGTTTATAATAGAAACATGAAGTGCATACTACTACCACCTTGTAAGGGCAACCACGTCAGTGTACATCTGCTCTCAATGCAAAACAATGATTGAAAGAGTAAACCAAATGAATTGAAATATAAAAGTAAAGAATAAAGCTAAGGGGAGGAGGCCGAGCATAACTAAAGCAATTTTTGGAAGTCAAGAAAAGAAAAGAATTTTTTTAAATTCATTGATACTAACTAGTGAGCATCGATAGACATACACTGGACATCGATTCTTAATCACTTGCGTCGAATAAGGGTGTTTATGGAGTAGGGATTATCTGGGTTAGATATGATTCAAGGTTAGAGTCATGTTTGGGATGGATCTGGATCGATCAAACCGAATAAAATACTTAAAAACAATTGCAAAATCATAACTTTTAAGCCATAAAAATTATGATTCATAAGAGCTATGAGTCATGACATTCTTCCTCAAAGATTTTCAATAGAATAGGTAATCTTTGTTTGTTTATCTTCTTTTCTTCCAAGATTGCGAAGCATTAACAGTTTAATAGTATTTATATTGAATCTGCTTTGTATTACCAAAAAAAAAATAAAAATAAAAATCTGCTTTGTATTAATAGTGTTTCAATTATGTACTTCATCTTAGCTCATACAAACCACAAAATCTATGGTTTAAGCCCTCTATTATGAAAGCTTAATATGGTACCTTGCTAAGTCCCAGCTAACAAATCAACTAGTTTATAATGAGAATCATTACACCGATAAATGAACTAAGCACCCAGTAATCACAATGAACAAAATCAAATTAGTTTCATTTACATAGTTAACAATGATAAAAATTGGATTATAGTTGAATAATTACATTCAAATAATAAATCATCACTCCCTAATAAGAACAAGAACATGATTAAGTAGAAAGGCAATACAATTAAAGCTTAAAAGATATCCAATCCTCTCACAACCAAAACTGTTAATATTCTTTCCATTGATAAAATCCTAAACTTTAGGGTATACAGTACATGCCTCTTCACAAGTTTTCAATGTTCTTTCCTCGAATCTTCCTAGAAGTTGTAATTCTTCTCCAAAAATGTAAGACATTAAATTCTAAAACAAGCAAAACAAAACCAGGAGCGCTCTCTCTCTAAAAAAACCGCGGCTCTCTCTCTATAAAAGCCGTATTGCTAGTGTATCTTGTACTATCGTGATCTCCCTGCTTTTACCCATTTTCTGGTCAAGGTTATCTTACTTAGCAAAGCCTTGTAATTCTCTTTAATTTCTCATTTTCCGGTCAAGGTTATCTTCCTTAGCACAGCAGCCTTGTAGTTCTCTTTAATTTCCCATTTTCTGGTCAAGGTTATCTTCCTTAGCACAACCTTGTAGTTCTCTATGTACAAGCATGGATGACAAGATAAGAGCTTTGACTACCCAATCAAGCAGCCTTAAACCCATTGGTGCTGGTATTTGTGTTTTGGCTGTGGATGATGATGTGACATGCCTTAAGATTGTTGAAGTAATGCTACGAGCATTCCAATATGAAGGTACTCCATGCTTGTTCTGATTTAAAAAAAAAAAAAAAAAAAAAAAAAAAAAAAAAAACTTATTTTAAACATATTTCCTGTTCTTGTTTCTTTTTCCCTTTATTTTTCTTTGTGAATCTAATTAAGAAGCAAATACCCAAGGCTTCCATGATCTTGGCTTATAGATCAGTACTAGTGTTTAACAATTATTGTTGTTTTTGTTGTAGGTCTAATGGTGGTATGTTGTGCTTTTTGGCTCTCACTAACTTATTTTCTTAAAATCTATTATGTAGACATTACAAGTTAACTAGTCTTATCAATTGAATTGAGATTTTTTGTAGTGATTATCAATGACAGTAAAGATATTGGGCATTCAAAATGCATTGGAATACATGTCAATGCACTTTGAACAATCAGGATTCCTACTGCCACTTGGCAGCTACTACAAAAGATTTTTTTTTCCTTTTCATTCTAGTACTTCTAGTACCGTACTATGTACCATTGAAAATGATAGCTACTACAAAAGATTTTTTTTTCCTTTTCATTCTAGTACTTCTAGTACCGTATTATGTACCATTGAAAATGATAACTAAAGAGAAAGAAAAGAAAAGAAAAGAAATAATAAACAATTATGGATTTGCTCTTTTAAGTACACTTGAAAATAGTTAGCAACATTAAATTATATTTCTCACAACTTGTTTCTCTTTGCATAGTTGTCACTGTTAAACATGCATCCGATGCTTTGGCCATTCTTCGAGCAAAACAAGGAGGATTTGACATTGTTCTAACAGATCTTCACATGCCTGAGATGGATGGACTTGCCCTCCTTAAGCGAGTTGATGTTGAATTTAAGATTCCTGTTGTTAGTAAGTTTTGCATAAACTTTTCTTGATTTTATGTTTCTTTTCTTCGTTCTTTTTTTTCTTCAGATCTAAGATCGATCTACCTTGTAATACAGTGATGTCTGCCGATGAAAAAGAGATTGTTGCATCAAGATGTTTGGAAAGTGGTGCTTCATTTTACCTTACAAAACCACTAACTAAAAGTGATCTCGGTAACCTATGGCAACATGTATATCTGAAGAAACGTACTGAACCAATGGTAATTGAGAAAATAGGAAGTGATTCAGAATCACCAACATCACTTGAGAAGGTATCCAAGGAAGATAGTAGTGATGAGTCTGCATCTTCACTCAATGAAAGCAATTGGAGACAAGCATCCAGGAAACAGTCATCCACAAAAAAATATAAGAATAAGAGGGGAAATAAATATGGTAATGCAGCAAAAAAGAAGTCAAGGGTAGTTTGGAATCATGACCTTCACACCAAGTTCTTGGATGCCATTGATGAAATAGGCCTTCATTGTAAGACGACTCATCTTGCTTGGAGTTCATCTTTTCTACAATATATTGCATTGGAATTTGTTTTTACTGACCATGTTTTCTGTGGTATTCTGTCTCCAGTGGCTGTTCCGAAGAAAATAGTTGAGCTAATGAATGTTCCAGGATTAACTAGAAATAATGTTGCCAGTCATTTGCAGGTACACTACAGATCTTTGTGTCACTTGCAATTTCAGTTGCAAAATTTCTTGTTCCATCTGTTTTGACTTAAAAATTTTATACAAAAATTTAATATTAATTTTTTTTTCAATATTTGTTTCTAAGATGTAAAATATAGTGAGCGTTAAAGAAGGAAAATGAAGTTTGACTAAAAAAATTAATACGTAAACATTATTATTATTTATTATTATTATTGATCTGTTGTGCAGAAATATCGCATATTTCTGAGACGGATCGATGAAGCGACACGATCTAGTGATCAACCAAGTATGATCAGGTCATTGATGATGAATGGAGCTGTGAAATCAAGCTTTGCATTAGGACAACCTTGTCTATTGCACAAGATGAAACGAGGGTTTTCCGGTAAATCTTTTGAACCAAGACAGGGAAGTTGCTCCAACTCTCAACAAAGGAATGAAACTTGCAAACCAAGAAGGAATCAAAGAAAGCTGAAACAGCCTGATACAATATCGTTGACTAATCAACGAAATGATGGTAACCACACTTCTTTCCAAATGGATCCACCTAACATTAGAACAAGATCATCTTCACAAAATGGTACTCTAGAAACTAGTCTTGCAACCAGTACCGACACATTGCCGATGGTGCATTGGAACTTTGCTCGTGGCTCGATTGATGGTCAAACCTTGCCTAGTAACAACATTCAAAATGTTGGAAGCATTCTATCATTCAACAATGTTACTTATAACCAGGTACCAAATTTGAACTGTAACAATGATGGTTTTGCTGGAATTCAAATGAATAGCATGGGGAACAAATATGGATTCAGCCAGAATTCCATTGGTGAAGGCCCATCAAGTAGGATGGATGAAATCCGAGATGGAAAAATGCATGCAATAGACACTGGGAAATCTCCTATAAATAATCCTGGATTCACATCATTTCCTTGTGATTATGCTGCTCAAGGGTTTGCTTCTTCTGGTGGGTTTATGCCTCAAGCATTAGCTTATTCCAGTAGGTTTGCAAGTACCAATCCATTTTCATCAATCCTCACTAATGTGAGCCAAGAACCACCTTTGATGCCACTACCACCACCTCCACAGCAGCAACCGCAGCAGCAAAATGAGTTTAGGGTCGGAGAAGATCAGTTAATGGAACACAACTCCGCATTTGGAAACGTTTCATCTCCGGTGTCATTTGTTGATGATTATATAAATGAGATACTGCGCGAGCAAGTAGATACAAATACAGTCATCTAATCTGGTATTCTCTAGTGTTTATCGATCACATGTTTCAAACATGATATTATATATTTAGAATATTTGAATTAAGTAGATTCTATTTTGAAATCTTGGTTTTTGTTTGCAGAAAGATTTTTGAGAAGTAGTAGATCCCGACTGTGATCAGGTGGAGAATCAGCTGTGCTTCGACTAATATGGATTTGAACAGATACATCTGTTTTGAAAGTAGGATGGAGTAGCAGTAATTGTAATATATTGTGATTTGGAAATTTTCTTTCCTGTTCTTGTTTGATAATTATAGGCCATTATCATATCTTGTAACTAAGACCGGCCGCGGCCAAAAAACGATTAATGGATGAAGATGTTTGATCCTAGTATGATTAATTTGTCCCTATGTAGACCCAAGAGATTTGGTCTTTCTTCACCATTAGTTGGCGTATATATTTCAATATATGATCTGGCACATTCAAAAACAATATCTTGGGTTTAAAAAACACAATATTTTCTCCATTAACATGGAATATACAGAAAAGATTTTCTCTATTTTTTTAATGTGATAGATTTCTTAGTTTTGCCAGACAACTCAACGTTGTGATTCTTGTGAATAAGATCATTCACCAACGGAGACTAGTTTCCAGATTCTGGTATATACGCCTTTAATATCTTTTTCTTTTCTTTTTTCTGCTTGGCAGCTGTACAGAAACCTTTAAAATTATCGAAACCCTAGTTTGTTTATGATCCAAAGGTCTGGCTATTTTCTTTGGTTTCCTTGAAGGCTTCCTAAAGATGAAACTTTCGAGCTTTCCTCTTCCAGACAAAATAACTTAGTGAATTCTTAGATGACAACTACTAACCTTATGAAAATTTGATGGCAAAGCGGGATTCAAATTCTTTCATGTCCCTCATGCCGACATGAGGCTATCATCCACTGTACGTGTGGATTCACATCCTCTCCTCCCAGTGATTCAAGAGAAGGGAGGACGCCCCCGTTGGATGGCCAACACGTGGGGCTCAGGTGAATCCGAGCCGACACCCCTTGTCAGCTCAACTTGTCGGCTCAGATGGAGGGCTCAGATTCACCCGAGCCCCACTTATCGACCATCCAACGGGGGCGTCCCCCCTCCTCCCGAATCACTGTGAAGAGAGGATTTGAATCCCTATACGTGTATACCGATACATCGATATGTACGCACAGTAAACTACAGCCACTGGATTTCTTCATTCTGGTATGAAGGGCAAGAGAGGATTAAAATCCTGCAAAGCGTCCACCAATCAACTGTGAGATGCAATTTTACTTTTTGTGAGTTTTAGTGTCACAAAGCCTTATGATATGAGTTGCCGCTGGTTCACACGATGCTTTTGGTGTGTACACCTGTCAATAAAGAAGCAGATTAAGCAATAGAGTGTGGATCTAGAAACCCTGTGGCCACTCTGATGATTAAGTCAGAACCGGTAACAAGCAGATGAAACTCTATCTGGGAAAAATGGCAAAGTTCCTGTAAAGAGGGGTCAAAGTAAATTTAGCCTGATTGGGGTGACTTCCAATAAATCAGGGCACGTCTCTGCTCTTGTGCAATACACCGCGAGCTGTCGTGGTGTTTCGGTATGGGAAGTTGGGACTCCCGCAATCCAACCCCTTAGAAGTAGGGGTTAGACATGGGTAGGAGATTTTCTGGATTGTCGGATTACGATCACGTGATTAGCTACCCATAACAGCTTCCGATCGTCTAGTTTGAAGATATTATTGCTAACTGGAACATGGCTACATCAGAGAATCTCTCCATAATTATGCTGATCTGCGATTATCCCTGAGGTTATGAGGATAGCCTTTCAATTAATCTCTTTCATGGGGTGGCGCACACCATTTGCTTGCATGGGATGGCTCGTGTCCTCTCTTGATTGGGGTCATTATTTGTCACCATCAATATGCCTCCAATAACAAGGCTACATATTATTGCCGCATGGCAATTTTTGAATGCATGGAAATGGGTTCATCTGATAGATAATTCCATACTCATTTCATTAGATAAATTTTTTCTTTTTTTTTTCTTTCGTAAAGTCCTTCCATAAATTTCAATTCTAACTATTCCCCTATCGAGGTATCACATGCTTTAAATATCATTTCACATGAACTCTAGATTGTAATTCCATCCAAACACCCATTTCAAATATAATTTCTCTTTTATTGTTCTTTAGGCAAAAGATTCTATGTAAGATGTGGATGTTCACACCTAGAATCATTACGAAAAAGATCCTCATTTGTTGTCCAGTTTTTCCAGTTATGATTAAATGATCGAAGTTCATTCGATGTGCATACTAATGTATTAATATGCATATCGAGTGAATTCCAACTGTTAGTTCACGATTGGAGTTTCTCCAACGACAAAAGATGATCCGAATCCAACCATCACCCCCCCCCCTTCTTTTACCAAAACACGCTCCCCTTTAAAACAAGGTGCTCGATCGTACCCAAAAACTGCCCCTTTTTTTTCATCTTCACTTTATTGCACATATAAGTGAATGGTAAAATCAACAAACATTTTTCATTACTTCAAGTGAGTCATACATCCTATTGAAATGTTTCTTTCCTCTCTCCATTTTGTTGAAAGTTTCCCTTCTCCAAGGAAATAAAATGATAAAATCATCTAATG
Source organism: Protea cynaroides (assembly GCA_028583415.1). Classification (NCBI taxonomy): domain Eukaryota; kingdom Viridiplantae; phylum Streptophyta; class Magnoliopsida; order Proteales; family Proteaceae; genus Protea; species Protea cynaroides. Next base: position 135,699,478 of record CM053276.1, read on the forward strand.
ATCTTGCTTCTTTATTAGAGAATTCCGATTATACCCCTCAATTATTCCTAGAGGCCTATTACCTGTTATGATTCATAGTGTGGGTGATTGAAAACTCGATCCTTTCATTTTTGTATTTCACATGGCAAATTGACATTGAAAACGTCATTTCATTTCCATCTTAAAGAACACCACCACCTCAAAGATCATTCACCCTAAATTTTATTTCACTTCAATTGGAGAACCAAACGGAGCCTCTGACTATGGAGTCGGACCGGCCGAGTTCGACGAAGTGGGACTGGGCGATCCGAAGTTCCGGGTTCGGAACGCGGTCCTGCCCTAAGTAGCAATGCCGACTGCCAACGCGAACCCAATCCGAGAGTCTTGTGACCTTTGTTCCGATTTTCAGACGATACGTTCGTATGAAATGCTTGTTCTTGTGCAATATTTCCCGCCAATTACCGGGTTTTGGTCTTCGACGTTCAGAAGCGGTGAAATAGCTTCAACTTCAACTTCACTGTCAGCGCACAGAAGCCCAAGAAACATCAGAAGGAGCTCTCATTCTTATGTGATGGCAAAAGTTGGAAGCAGAAGCGAAGACGACTACCATGCAACTCTCAAGGCACTTAAATCAAGAGGTCGTACTCCTAGAAAATCTCTTGGCCAGGTAGTACTACGATCCTTCTCTGTTTGGTGCTAAACGTTCTTTCATTTTATAGTCTACATTATGACTCCTGAGCATTCTTAGCCAATTTGTTTTGGCTAGAACTGTTGCTGCTTTGCATTGGATACGGGCAAAGTCCATGTCCATTCAGGCCTTTGAAGCCCCGAAAGTTTGGTGCAAATTAATTGGACCAGTGTTTTGGAGTGTGGCTACTGTCAGGAGTTCAGTTGGAGTTTTCAGCGAACATATAATGGGCTAGGGTTTTTGGGATTCTAGGATTGTTTTGTGGTTACAGTACTGAGTTGACCCAGGAAAACCAAAAAGGAGAAATGTTAATGGACTTGGGCTTTCTTTTGAGTTAATTTTGTTCTAGTCCTATGCTAAATCTTAATGATTTTCGCTTAATAGAGTGTCAACCATCTGGCTCTTATGATGTGTAACTGCAGCATTACATGTTGAACTCTTCCATCAACGAACAGCTTGTCAGTGCCGCCAATGTTACAGATGGAGAGGTGGTCCTAGAAATAGGACCTGGGACCGGTTCCTTGACCAGTGTTCTCTTAAACGCTGGTGCAACTGTTATTGCAATTGAAAAGGTGTGTTGACTCATTAATCTGTAGTAATTTGTGGTGCTAAACATGGTTCATATGGCACATCACACACACAACAACAACAACACATATTCCTTTATAGTCTTGAGGTCCACCAGTTATTGCATTTCCCCTGTTTTGTTCATGACTTGAATTTGTAAGGATTGTAGGACCCACACATGGCAGCACATGTAAGAGAACGGTTTCCAGTAGATCACTTCATGGTAATCTCCAACTCTTTTACCAGTTTTTTGTGTATTTATTTTGTACATCTTTCACTGCCTCAGTTGATGTTGAATTTTCATCTAAAGAGGATTTCTTGATGATAAGAATAGTATCACAAAAACTGCATTTCACAGTTAACCATTAAATATTGTCAGAACAAAGAAGTATGTAATATTGCTTCGTTGGCGAAGTATCAGTATGCATTGAGTTCTGACCTGTATAGAATCCTACAGTAATGTGCAATCCTACTAATTACTGGATGATACATCTATATATTCATCCACTGGACTGTTGTTATCTGAAATCCGTACACATTATTATTTTTTTGTGTAAAATTACACATTATTATTTTCAGTTCTACTAGGTTATTTTAAGGCATGTTAGTCTAGAATGGATTAATGATGTGATATCGCTACAAGATTTCTAGCCAATCAAATTTGAAGGGTTGACATTTTTTTTTTTTTTTTTTTTTTTTTTTTTGAAGAAACTGCATCCTTTTGATTGAAGTGCAATAGAGCCGAAAAGTGTCTCCCAGGCAAAGCTTGATTTTGTTGAATGGACTAACTCAAGCGATACCAGGAAGTCAGTTGCCTATGTTCAACCAATTGATGACTTCAGTTTGCTACATGTGTCACTCTTGTTCTTGGCTTTGTTAGTTTGTCAGAACTTTGTATTATTTTTTTTTTAATGTTTGACATCCAGACACCAAAACATGGTTGCGCTAATTTGTCTGTCCATTCACTATTTTGGTACACTATTATAGCATTCCTTCTTGTGGTAGAGATTGAAGCCTAATAATAATATGTTCTATTGCTTATTTGTGATCATAATTGCTCAATATTTGATTCTGAGATTGAAGCCTAATAATAATATGTTCTATTGCTTATTTGTGGTCATAATTGCTCAATATTTGATTCTGCATGTAATGAGAAAATTCATATTTTCTGTTTTGGACTTCTTATTGCTTAGGAAGCAACTAGTCCATGCTTCCCTTCAAGAGGCCCAAACACCTAGGCATGAACTTATTTCTTGACAACCTTTGATTTTAAGACAAAAGAAACTAAAACCATTAGTCTTGTGATAGGTGCAATCTCTTTTTGGACAATGTTGTGCCATTTCTTATTGGATAAGTAAACATCTTAATATGATACTCTTAGCATGTTATCATTGTCAACATGTGTCCATTCAATTGCAGCTGCTTTTTGGTTTATAGGTATGAATGTATCTCTGTCATCATCGTATCCATTCAGTTGTAGCTTCTTTTTGGTTTATAAGCATGTTGGGATCAAAGAATTATCCCATTTATATAACCCTCTCAGCACAGTAAAAGTGTTTTTATATATCCTTGACAACTATGGAAATCATGTTCAAACTAGATGTGTTACACATTGAATCAAATGTGTTGTTCAGGTTCTTATTGTCAACAAATTGATGAAATTTTTTCTAACATCTACAATGGGGTTGTGTAGGTTTTGCAAGAGGACTTCACAAAGTGTCACATTCACTTCCATATGCAGTCGTTGTTGGAACATGGGAAGTTGTCGAAGATGAATTCTAAAAATGCAAAAGTGAGATCTGCATCCATGTATATGCTTGTCAATAATTGCACTATCCCCTTGAGTGTGGTAAATGGTTCTTTCTAGGTGATGCATCTATTCGTGCCTCACAAATAAAGGGCTAAAACACACAGTCCATACTTTCTCATACTTTCATGTATGGACTACGGACTGACGAAACCTGTATGTAAATACTTGGTTACTACTATAAAAGGGTGTACTCAGTACATGCGTCTCTCGCCATTGCAGGGTCTGGGGAGGGGTTGATGTACCCAGCCTTACCCCCGCTTTGCGGGAGAGGCTTTTTCCTAATTCAAACCCGCAACCACTAGGTCACAATAGAGCAACCTTATTGTTGCGCCAAGACCCCTCTTGGTGCAATGGTAAAGTCTAACATAATATGATTTTGTAATTAACATGTTTTTTTTATTTTTTTATTTTTTAAATTGTGAACAAGAAGAATTATTAATAGAGCAGAAGAACTACAAGAAAAAGCATCCCTTTTTGGGGAAGCCAAGAGAAGAAGAAAGCTAAACCTAACATTCAGATATTGTGGGTATAGTTGTCAAGGCGTCGCCTAGGCGATGGCTAGGCGTCCGGGCAGTTATATATGGGCTAGGCGATTCATCGCCTTATGAATGTTCACGTCGCCTTGGACTCCCTAAAGGCCTAAGCAGTGGCCTTTTGTTGCCGATGTGTAGGTAAATCGTTAATTAAATGAAAAATTTTCTCACATATCTCCCTTAAGGTTTCCGTTTACCCGCAATTTAACCCTCCCCCATTGTCGGCTACACGCTGTTAAGTTCCCTAAGGAAAAAAGGTGAAAAGATTTTTTTACCCTTATATTGAAAACTAGTCCGAAAGTACATTGTAGTCTTGCTCTTGCACTTTTGTTTCTTACTTGTATGCTATTATGTTCTAACTTAATTTATTGATTTGGGCTTCTTCTTCTTTTTTTTTTTTTTTTTTTTATATTATAAATATGCTTCTTTATGTCCTATAGTTTATCCATTATTTGTTGGTTTTCTCATATTGATTAGGTTATGCCTTAAATATTGATTCTTTATGTAGCATATTACATATATATAAATATTAATATTGCATTGATATTTTAGAAATAAAAAAAAGAGAGAAAATTTCATCTACCACCCAAAAACTATGTGAAACACCATCTACCACCCACAGGTTTCCAAAATCATCAATCGCCCCCACTTAACTGACATAATAGACTTAAAATAGTGTTAGACAATTATACCCTTCCTCTTTGAAATTGAAAATTTTTAAAATTACTAATTTGACCTTCTTTATCTACACTGAAATGAAGATGAAGAGGTCGTCTGTGAATCAATTGAAAAACTAGATGGAGCTAGAAAATGAAGAACTTCGCCGAAACATGCAGGAAATAGAGACGGGCACCTGCAATTGTCCCACCTGCCCATTGCCGCGCGTACCATAGGCTCCTATTTTGGAATTTGGAAATTGGAGGCGTTAGGGCACTACTATTCAAACTTCGAAGTTCTGTTTTTCTTATGGATTTCATAGGGGTGAAACAGGGTCGGGTTGGGCCGGGTATCTGCATACCCTATCCAACCCAAAAAATTTTCATGCTAACCCAAACCCTACCCTACCCTGTTAGGGTAGTACATAACCTTAACCCTTACCCTACCCTGGTAGGGTATTACCAAACCTTACCCTACCCTGATTTACCCAGATCGGATCGGGCCGGGCCTGGTTTACCCTGATCGACCCTGAATCAGGGTAAGGTTTACCCTGATTTACCCTGAACTCAACATTTTAACATATAAATGTCAAATATTCATAAGTAAAAGACATCAATGATTATCAAAGAGAAGAATACAGTAACAAGATTAATGATAACTTAATAGAGAGGATCAAAATAAAATAAAGCACAACATAAGAGAAACATAGAGTAATATAAAAACAATACATGAGAATCCAAAATAGTAGCATAGAAGATAATGTTAAATTGTTAATATTCTCTTCTACTAGGAATATAGAAAAACTGATACAATAACATTCATTATGCAATAAAATGAAATAACAAAGAAGCAAGGCTGAAAAGTAGCAAAAGGCCAAAAGTGTGAAAACTAATGGTCTGTCTTTCTCTCTCATTCTCCACAGTCTAGTGAGTCCACATTCCATCCACAGTCCACAATCATATTTCCTACACACAAAAAAAGGGTGAAAAACACAATTAGAATTTAAAACTATCATTTGAAGTAAATGAGAAATAAATTAAAGTTATGTAACAATTATTTACAAAATCAACTCCAAGGCTCCAAACATACAACACCATGCTTTACGTCAAGCTATAGTCAATCCTGAAACTACAATTAATGTAATAAAAAAAAGAGTAAATATAATCCAATTCATAATTCATGTACTTAGTAACAGTTATATCATTGAGATTTTTACCTAATAAATCCTTGTCAATTTCGTCCTTGTACTCTTCTTCATTATTAAGAGGAATATTTGAATGTCGTAGCCAATCTTGTGCACACAACAAAGACTCTACAACATGTGGTGTCAAGGAGCTACGAAATTGGTTTAGAATTCGACCGCTAGTGCTAAATGCAAACTCTGAAGCGACCGTTGAGACAGGAATTGGTAAAATATCTCGAGCCACCTTACTAAGAATTGGTAATCTTGAGCTATTATACTTCCACCATCCCAAGATGTCGAAATCATCAGTTTTCTTCACAAGGTTTTCCATCAAATATTGATCTATCTCCTTTCCAACCTTTAAATTCTCATTTTCTTCCAACTGTCTTTCTATCTCCATGTCAAACATGTCATTGTTACTTGATAGAGTATCAACATCAAATGAAGATGAAACATCTACCATTGTATGAGAAGAAGATGATTCATGTAATTGGTAATGATAAACAAGACGTTCCAAGACATTCCTAACATTTGCAACTTTCGCATCAACCTCAGATGGAGGATATAGAATTGAATAGGAATAGCAAAGCTTCACATATTTCATCTTCCTTCGAGGATCAAGGACAACAACAATAATTAAAAAAATGTTAACTCTATCTGCATTATCCCAGTACTTTTTAAACTTTTCCATCATGGCCATTGCCATATTATGACATGTGGGATCGCCACTTCTTGACCACTTCATCAATAGTGACTCAATTGCAAAAACTTCTTTAAAATAAATATTTGATGTGGCAGAAAGAGACTCAGACAATTTTAATGTGGCAGTGTAAAAAGCCTCTAAAACTTGCAAATAACTTTTGTATTCTCCCAATTTTGTTCACTTAGAACCATATCCTTGCACTCCATTCTAAAGTTCCTGTCCCGCTCCTCTAGGCATTCAAAAGCCTTTTGAAACTCTAAAGCAGTTTCTACCATGAGAAATGTAGAATTCCAACGAGTAGGATAGTCTAGACACAAGGTCTTCTTACATTGAATTTTTTCTTGCTCACAACACAACTGAAACTGTTGTCCTCTTGCAGGTGAACTCCTCACATATTTCAATATAGAATGAACTTTAATTAGAGAATCCTCAAAATATTTGTGACCTTCCTTAACAATCAAGTTCAGAACATGTGCACAAAATTTCACATGAAAAAACCCACCATTTAACAACCCATTTTTCTTGCTAAGTCTCATTTTCAAACTCCGGATTGCCACATCATTATTAGCTGCATTATCTACTATAATAGTTGTTACTTTGTCTAAACCCCAGCTTAGTAGACATGACTCAAGAACATTACATATGACATCACCAGAGTGTGGTAATGGAACTACAGAAAAGTTAATTATCTTCTTTTGCAATTTCCAATTTTGGTCAATGAAATGTGCTGTGAATCTGTGATGCACATATAATCAAGATTTTGGATTGAAGTCCACATATCAGTAGTTAGGCAAAAACCCTTTGACAAGATTTTTTTTAAAAAAATTTCAACTTCTTTTTCTCCTCATACAACCCAAAACAATCTTTTGCTACAGTGATACGTGACAAAAGATTGAACCTAGGATTCAAAGCATTACAAAATGCTCTAAAACCCTCCCGCTCTATAGCTTTAAAAGGCAACTCATCCATGATAATCATACAAGCAAGCATCTTTCTACAATGTTCTTGGTCAAACTTCTAAGCTAACATATTGGGACAAACGATGCTCGAACTATTATCACCCTTATCACTTGGAAAATTCAAGAGCTTTTGTTTTTTATTTCCTCTATATGGAAATAGCCAACATTTATCCAAATGGTATTTCAATGAGCTTGTCCCATGTTCACTCGCACATGCAAGTTCTTTATTGCAATAGTTGCAATTACATCTTTTAACTTTAGAACCATCAGGAGGTATAATCTTCTTAAAGTGGTTCCAAACACTAGATGACGGTAATGGAGGTAGTTTAGAATTGGATGATAGGACATTCAACGCTAGTTATTGGAGCAGAGGTTTGCTGATCAGGAGTTGAGTTGGTTGATGGGACACTTAATGGTGTAGGCATCTGCTGCTCATCAGGAATTGAGTTGGCTAATTGGACTTCCTCAACCATTGACACCTGTATAATTTAAAAAATATACATGTGTTAAAACTCAAACATGCCACATGACTTAAATTATTACTACAGTGTCAATAATGCCAATTCACCAAAAAAAAGAACAATCTCAGATTTTCAAATTCTCATGAGCTGCCATAGACCATTTCTCTAAATGGACACAAATCTCCTGAACTAAGAGTCTACCAGAGTCCATTCCATTAGAGATTTTCCATGGAAGTCCAAACTACATCTTGACAGCAAATGAAGTGAATAAAATCAAACAATGAAAAAAAAACAGACTATCCCCGAGCATCCATCTCAATCTAGAAGCAGATAAACGAAAAAATTTCAATTACATTTCATCAAATAACTAGCACCCTAATGAATCACAAAAGCATTACAGAAATTATAATAATTTCCTAACTGCTTACCCGAGATCATGAAGTGAATAAAAAGGAAAAAAATAAAATAAAAATGCCGAACATTATGTCAGTGCATCCAAAAGCACATTGACAAGAAAAAAGCAAATTCAATTCACAATTTAACGAAATCATCGAACACTAAATCATTAAAAAAAAAAGCATAGTGCTTACTAGAGACGGACTCAAAACTCTTGGAACTACCAACTGTAAAACTCTTAAAACCACTATGTGCAGATCGCCCTTCCAAGCTCCTAGACCACTTACAGAAACACTCGAACCACTCCAAGCCCCTCCATTAGTCCCAATACTGATTATCAAACCCACCCAAGAAACTGTAAAACAAGCAATACTTAGCCATTACAATGCAAGGATCAAAAAAATGGTCTGAAAAATCTATAAAAATATAAACCTCCAACGAACAGAATGGTCTGGGAAAAAAGAAAAGACTGAACGAAGATAGATGATTCAGAAAGAGAGAGAGAGAGAGAGAGAGAGAGAGAGAGAGAGAGAGAGAGAGAGAGAAGAAGAAGAAGAAGAAGAAGAAGAAGTACTACCTAAAGTTAAGCCGTCAACGAAGAGGAAGAAAAAGACTCGATGGGGCTGAGACGCTGATATGGTGGTTCCTTGGACAGTGCCGTTGGCTGCGGCTAGGAGAAAGAGAGAGTGAGAGACGAATGGAGATAAGATTAGGGATTAGGGTTAGAATCTGATTTTTGAAATATATATATATATATATATATATATATATGGGGAAATGTTATTGTAACAAGGGTTTGTTATTTTTTCTAAACGTAACAAGGAATCTATTCTGCAACATGGGCAGATGATGTGTCTATTCCAACCGTTGGATAGAAAGAACGTGGTCTAGATTACCCACATGTCGAATTTCAAACTCTAATTCAATTAAATACCCCTTAGGTATTGGCATGCATTCCATTTATGTCTATGCATATGTACGAGTACTCTAAACATTACTATAACACTACCCAAATTTGAATGAGTTAGATTAAAAAAATAGTAAAAATGAATGGTTTAGATTTATTTTGTTACGTTTCTAAACATAACAAACCTTTGTTACAATAACAACAATCCTATATATATATATAAGACAGGGTCGGGTGGGGTCAGGCCGGGCTCTACCCGAGGCCTCAACCCTAACCCGCCCTTACCCTGATAGGGTAAAAATTACCCTGTACCCTAATTGGGCCCTGTCAGGGTACGGGCCGGGTTAGGCCCTGACCGGGTTCAGGGCAGTTTTGGGCGGGCTCGGGCCGTCAGGACAAAACTTTCACCCCTAGGTTTTCAGAAATAAGAAGATTAGGGAGTGATCAAGCGTGCGTGAGAGCGAGAGCGAGAGCGAGAGATCAGAGATCAAAAAATGTTGGGAAGGGTAAGAGCTTCTCCTCTGGATTGCTCGGAATTGGAGAGGCCTTCTCCCAAGATCATCAAGAACGACACTCTCTCCATTTACGGTGTAATCCCTGATTTCTTTTCATCTTCTTCTCTCTCTTTCCTTATATGTTTCTGGTTTTGTTTTGTATGCTTTTTTCCGCTTAGTTAGATGTTATGCGATATGGTTTCCTTTGAAAATCTTCTCATTTTCTAGTCTAAAAGAAAATTGCAAATTTAGGTTTCTAGGTAAACACCAGCCAACTTAAAATTTCTCTAGTCCTTAATCCAAGATCTATGTTGGTCGCTGTGTTCTTTAATATACTGAAAATTAGTATTGCCAGATGGAAACCTAATAAAAAAATCTTTCATTTATTCCTCATGTATGGAATTTTCTGATCCTTAGGCCATTCTTTGGCTTTGTGAAACCGTGTAAATTCTTTAATGGGAAACCAGGTGGAACGTGCATTTATCTTCATTGTCTTCATCCATCGACGGTGGTGAACCAAAGGCGACGGATGTTGGAAATGGGATACCAGAAGGTGTAAGGCGTCGGCAATGGTGAACCAGAACTTGGCATCTTTGGTACTGCAATGCAAGAACCACCGGGGACTACATACTTCGAAGGCTCAGATACCAAAGTATCATCATTTGCAGAGGGATTCTCAAAAGAAACATCCACAATTTTAGTTGGGCAATTTCCAGCAGATGTGGGCACTTCAGCTACTGCCTCAAGACTAGGAGGTCCTTTCACAGCCAGATTGCTTAAAGAATCCGCATTTGAATGGTTATATCTTCCTTTTTTGAACAAATTATTCTCATCATCTATTTCACTAGAATTACCAATGGAGAGGGAGTCTGGAAACTGATCTTGATGTTTCTAATGTTCTTCATTTATCTTAGAATCCCTCCCAAGCCTCTTGGTATTGAAGAAACTGAGACGGGGGATTGGTGGTTGGCAGTGGTAGAAGAACAAAGATAGAGGAGTGGTGGTCGGCGATGGTAGAAAAATAGAGATGGAGTAGTGGTGGTCGGTGGCTATAGAAGAACACGACTCTGAGATTAAAAAAAAAAAAAAATGAGTGTAAGGGTAAAATGGTCTTTCACCATTACAATAAGGGAAATTTTGTCCTTGAAATTTTCAATTTGAGATTACGTCATCATCTAATGGGACTCTAGTAACAGGGTGGGTCTCTTTGATTAACAGTGTCAAAAGTTTGAGTGGTAGATAATGATTTTGGAAACCTATTAGTGATAGATGGTGTTTCACATAGTTTTTGGGTGGTAGATGAAATTTTTTCTAAAAAAAAAAAAAATACACCAGAAACGCCTTGGTCGCTTAGGCACCTAGGATGGTGTCAAACGCCTTGGGTCGCCTTGCCGCCTTGACAACTATGGTTATGGGATGTCCTATCAACATTGAGTTGCATAGGTAAAACCTTAGCATTTTCAATGGGCCTATTACGAGGTGAGTCCTTGCCTGACGATGGGAAGCAGGCAGCTTCAAACTTAAAACAATGGAGTCTTATATCTAGCTAAGACTCCTGGATTTGGCAGTCCATGTCCTACAATTGCACTACATCCAATTGCAATAGATGCTTGCATAGAAGGCCAATTTACCAACTGGATCACTGGGAGACCTCAGGATTCCTTCTCAGAGCGTAGTAGAGAAATGACATTTAAAGAATAGACGTTGAATGTCTACAGAGCCCACCCAGCATGAGTAGCAGTTTGTTTGAATGGGAATCTGTCCATAAAGAGGGAAAGCACCCGTTGGAAGGGTCCCGGTGAGGACTCTCCAACAGATGAAGCTGTGGCGAGGAAGGAATGAATCCCTTAACCAAATAACATCAAACTAGGGAACCTTTGTAGCTCGAGATCTGACAAGCTCCTAGGTAGAAGGGGAGGAGAAAATACCTGATGCCAATGCTGTCCACCTTACAATGTCTCCACTTCCCGTAGGTATTCTGGCAATGTCAAGGAGGGCAGACCAGGATTGAAGAAGACTAGAAGAGGAAAGTGGAAATATTTTCTTGAAATGGTATAATTTCAATTTCTTACTACAAGAGGAAAGTGAAAATGCATAAAACATACTGTGTAAAATTTTAGTAAGTAATACCCTATGTTCCTTAGCTAGACTTCATGAAGTTCATAAGTTTGTCATTGGATTATGGAAATTACGTTGATGATTGGAGAAATTCTAGAGGAAGGTTAGAAGAGCCACGATTCTTTATGCTGCAGGAGTGTGAAAATAATATCCATGAATGACAATAAGGGTCGCTCCAAAATTAAGATGTTGACGTGGCAGGGGAAATAGCTCGGAGTGCTTGGTCTCTGGTTTTATGTTTTCACTTTTTCTTTTTCTTTTTTTTCTGGTTTCTTCTTTGGGGGTGTTTTTGTTCGTCTGCTGTCTCTCTCACCTTTTCCTGTGGCTTTTGTCTTAGTTCTTTTTTTTCTTCCCTTTTCTTAGTAAATTTATTTATTTTTACATCAAAATAATAGTAATAACAATAATAAATTATAAGAATATCCTTTATTTGTTATGATCACTGTGGACTATATCCATCTTAAAATAATGTATTTGACATTTTTTTTTGGTAAAACGTATTTGACATATTTGCAGGTAGTCTCCAATATACCTTTCAATATTAGTACTGATGTGGTGAAGCAACTTCTTCCTATGGGTGGCATTTTTTCAGAAGTTGTCCTTCTACTCCAGGTTGGCATAACTTCTTCAATTCTTCTAATCCCTGTGTGGCTACAATGGAAGTGTTCTGTTTCTTAATTGTCTGTGAATGGTTTCATGTAATTGTTGATTACTCATTCACCTCAGAAATTCTACTGATCAAAATTCAAAAATAAACAGTCTTTGCTTGCATGTGATGGCAACATATTACTCTGAATGTTGTGGTCTTAACTTTTTTTTTATTTTTCATTTTTATTTACCTATATGCCTTTCTATGAGCTATGTCCTCAGTACTTGTAAAGCTTTGAATGGATTTATGGAGGTAAATTTATAAACTCCAAAACGTATACACACACACACACACACACACACACACACACACACACACAAGGCTCAGGATTACATAAGCAAGGCAATCTTATGCCAATGACTTTTCCTTTCATACTTACTTTTTCTTCCTATCTTTTCTTAAATTTCTTCTCCCTTTTGTTGGTAGAATTCCTTCGTTGGCATGGACCTCTATTACAAAACAATGACAGCAACCTCAAATGTCAGAAAGCAAACATTATTCCTTATGCATTAAGGCCAGATCAAGTTAACAAATCCTTACATATCTCAATCATCTATTATTGATATCTTCTTTCATTGTTCTTTTCAGTTTATTTTAATACTTCTCCCCGTCTCACTTTGGGAAGTTTCAAGCCACATAAATGCATTATCACTTTGGAAAGCATTTTTCTTTTTGGTGACTATTCTTCTGATAATAGAGGAAGGATACTCTCTTTCTGAATCATGCAAATGAGTTTGTTCCGTATATTAAATTGGTGAATCATTTCAGGATGAAACAGCTTTACGCTTGGTGAATGCATCTTTGCGGACATCTGAGTATCGACCCATCAATATTTTTGTGAATTTTTACTCAGGTATTGAATTCCTATGAAACATAAAGCACCCCAGGAATATGTCTGTGTTCTTGTCCTTTTCTTCTCCCCTAAAAATTTACTACATTATGGATGAATAATAGATTCTGGAGCTATCAACAGGCTCTAGAGTCCAATGCTGTGCACATTTGTTTGTTCGGGTCTGATTGTGACTTTGGATCAAATACTTCTAGGATCTTGCAGGGGTAACGATTGAAGTCCGGAGTTCCATCACAATATTCACATAGGCTTCATGCTTTTTGTTGTACCTAATACTTGTTGGTAGTACTTATAAAGTAATAAAATCTAATGCTACTGAAGTGCGTATCATAAGTTTGTAACAATTTGATATTGGACTAGCATTGATAAAATTCAAACTCTTCCGGTAATGAACCCAACCACTGTATAGTTTCATGCATATCATAACTGGGTTGACCCCCGCTGACCAAAAAAAACTGTTTTATGGTTGGCAACAACTATTAATAGGATCACAGGGAGAAAAATATACCTACCTAAAGATGTAAAAATAGTGGAAACAACTTAAAATTGTTATTTGGCCTTCAGGGATGGGAGGAATCAAGCAACTTAAAACATAACACAAATTCACTAAAGAAGTGAAGTTTTAAATATTGCAAGATCTTCAAGAAATTAACCATTGATGAATCTTAAATACTAGAAAGCAGCAAACAGTATCAGAAACTAAAGAATTCCAGAACAGCAGAAAGAATATTGACTGCAGCCAACAACAGGAAGAACAGCTGTTGGTTCACTTACCCAAAAAAAAAAAAAAAAGCGCCCGTTGGTTCTATTTTAATTCAAAATCATCGATATCTAAATGGCAAGGATCTTAAACTCTTAATGAAATGAGAATTTAGAAGAAGAAAAGGGAACTCTAAACATGTTGATTCTTTTCCTAATCCGTTTTGACTTTCTTTCTTATTAAATTTGGAACCTTAAACCAAAACCTGACCCCAATGGTGAACTTCTTATCTTCCTAATTGAAAGCTATATGATAAAGGGGAAAATAATCTGAAGACTACTAATGGGCTCATTAGGTCAATTAACAAGAATAAAAGCCAAACAATAATAAATTATAACAAACCGTACACTACAACCATGCTCTTCAATGAAATTTCTTCAGATTAATTCTTTGATTCTGAATCAAAGCTCACGGATCGAAAGATCCATTATATGAGTGCTAGCCCTTCCAAGAGGTGGAATATAAGGGTGTGGAGTTTGTCTACCTCTAATTCTGGAATAGACCAAGAGCTTGTTTTGTTCCTCTTGGACTGCTTACCTACTTATATGGTGGTTTCAGGCCATCTAGTTATTCTGATTAATTATATATGGATATTAAATTATGTGTGTTTCTTCTAAAATCTTCATTTAAATGACTAATAACTGGCTACATCTTTCTTTTCTTTTTTTTTAATTCTTATTATGGAGATTTGTTGAAAATCATACAAGATATGCCTCTTCTGATATTTCTAGCTAGTAAATCTACACAGTTCATTTATTGTCTAGATTGCTTAGCACTTCCTCATAAATTTGATTTCTTTTTGTGATTTCCAGAACCTGAATATAAATTTAAGGTCATTCGGTCAAATTTTTTTCCTCAACCCAATGTAAGTACTTCCTTTTTCCATTTCATCAGGATTATTGGTCTAGTTGGCTATGCTTAATATTCCTTATCTGGTTATCAAATGCATGTGATTACAGACTGATTTCAAATATGCAGCTTTCTCATCCATTAATTTATGTCAAAACAAGTATCCTTCACTGATATTTAACAAATTTGTGTTTGACATAGAAATATATTGAAGAGAAATGTAGTGGCTCTCTGTCCTGTTCATGAGCATATGAACACATAATAGAGCTCTTTAAAAAATAATATGATGGTTCTTGACAATATAAGCTGCATGGTTGCATAACCTAAACTGCATGGTCTGAAAGCAGTAGTTCAACAGTTTTGGTAGAAGGACCACATATCTACTCCTCATCCTGCCTAGTGCCTGGGCACTGCTTAATTTCAGAACCAAAAGATCAAGCCACACCTTGACATGGAGATAGTTTGTAGGTTTTTACTATTAACATAGATGCAAATTTCATTCCTTCAACCGTGTTTCAATTTTATCTGCAGGATGCAGTTAGATTTTCTAGAAATGATGATGAACTTTAAGATCTTATCTGGACAATAAAGCACCAGTGACTGAGGTGGATAAGATATGAATACTTCTAGCTATAAATGTTGGAGAAGACCTATGGTTCTATAGAGAGTTAAGTTTCATTTGGAGATCTTCGGTAAATATTCTGTAACAGTAATATCTAGTGGCTGGGTAAATAAGTGTTTAAAGGGAACTCTGGGCTCATGCAACGCAAGACAGTAGTACTTAGAACTCCTTGTGAATACACTTGAGATCTGATTTTTTGAGTCTTGAGTCATCTAATGGTATAAGAAGCTACTTTGTTTTTTCCGGGTTACTAACCGCCACGTAGCTTAACGCATCCAGGTCCATCACTTCTGACCTCAGCTTTGATTAGCAGTTTCATGCTCTCATAGCCCAAAAGAAGCAAGGAGATGGTGTTCTCAAGGAAAATGGATATCTCCTTTTACATAATTTCAGTTATTTGAAAACTACTTCACCAGATATTGTTATGATGGTGCTCATGAAATTCATTTACGAACTATTGATCACAATGTCCTTAATAAATGTACTGGGGAAATGACCAATATTTGCATGTTTACATTGAATCAATGTAAAATTTAGGTTTGTTGATCAAATGAAGATTTACCTTGATTGCTGCTTGTCAATTTCCAGGTTGATGCAGCTGTTGTTAAATTTAAACTCAAGCAAGCTGCAGACTATCCGCCAGTTCACTCAACTAAAAGTTTCTTTTCAATGGTTGTTCTTCCTTCAATTATTATTCTAATATTTTTTTCTCTAAAAAAAAAAAAAGAAATTTATTTTGGATATCCTTCTATTTGTATTTTACCAGATCATTGCATGCCATTATATTGGCACGATTTTGACGAAAATATTGAAATAGCAACCCAAGGCAGTGATGGCTGTATTTGTGTTATGTGGAAATTTTACCAGACTTATTATGGGTTGACATGCAGTAAAAGAAATTAACTTTTCAAAGATTTTGGGTGTCATTTTGTTGAGCTATTATTAAACCATCAATCTCCAAATATTAGGCCACTTTCAGGTTCTCACTTCTCTATGCAATTACATTTTGATTGGCAATTAAAACTTTCAAGAATCTTCTTAGTTTGTTGGAGAACCATTTCTTTCTTGTAACATTTCATCCCTCGCTAATTTATTTAGGTCAATTCTGCATTCAATGGGAAGCGTAAGATGCTGCGGAGATCGCTTCAGCACATATGCACACCCCTTGCGATTGAAAAAGCCCTTGAAAGTGTGGGTCTTCCAGCTACTGTAAGCATGCTGACATTGTTCATATTTACTCCCTTAAAAATAATCTGTTATTCTCATATAATTTGCTTTCCACATTTTGGTATGTTATTGTACATCCAGTCAAGACCAGAGGAACTCACACTGGAAGATTTTGTGAGATTGCATAATCTGATTGTGAAGGTCTAGTGTTTCATGCTTCCTTGAAAGGACCAGTTCATCCGGCACCCTGAGGTGGGCATGCAAGTTTTACCTTCTACAGTTTTGATTGGGAAGAAGATCACAATAATGAGAGTGGAATGCTTATGGAGTTCAGTTCATTTCCCTGACATCATCCCCTCATCTGGTACATCCGAATGCAAAGGCGACTGTTCTTGTCAAGGAAGAACATTTGAGACAAAAGTGACAGAACAACTAAATTTTGGTATATCACCAAGTTCTATCGATGAATATGATCTGGATGGTACTGCTTTCTGAAATTCAAGATCTTGTATAATGATCGACCTCATGAGCATGGTTGTAAAATAACATTACAGGAAATAAATGTGGTACATCTGGATGGTACAAAGCAGGTACAGTTGCTGCTATATGAAGTGTTTGTGTAGCCTCATTATCTAATGTGTTCAACCTTTAGCAGCACAAGGTCTGGCTGGTTAATTTTCAATAAAGTCACACAAGTAATAAACTGAGGAAGAGATAGACACTCTGCAGGTTTTATTGGAAGCATACACACCAAACCAATGGAGAAGAGGCAGATATTTACCAGAGTAAATTTTGGAGTAGAACCAGGCAAACAGAGTCCAAGCTAGTTACAGATGTTA
Source organism: Protea cynaroides (assembly GCA_028583415.1). NCBI lineage: Eukaryota > Viridiplantae > Streptophyta > Magnoliopsida > Proteales > Proteaceae > Protea > Protea cynaroides. Next base: position 135,716,669 of record CM053276.1, read on the forward strand.
AACCTAACTATCCATGGCCCGAAACCAGTTATTTTTATGGTACAGATAGCCAGATAAGATAGCCTCCATCCATCTGGAATCACGTAACCTATACTAAGAAATTTAAGTCACAAAGTTGATGGAGCAATAGTGAGGTTATCTCCTTTTCCCATCTTGGAAGCTACCACCACCCAAATCTGAAATGAGGTTCCTCTTGCAATGGGAGCTTAAGAAATTGCTCATTCAACATAATCCAGTTATCATATGAACCTGGGTTCCTCATTATGTATGTTCAGCCAATTGCAGAATCAAGTGAGATTGGTTACCTGTTTTGCTTTTAATCTTCTGATGAGCTTATTAACTTCCCTCAACTTCGGATTTTTGCAAAGCTATTATCAGGACTCATTTACAGTAGAAACGAAATCAAGGCAGTCGATAACTTTCGATATCTGTATTATCTTCTTGAACTACTAATTTTGCATTGTGTAAAACATAGTAATTGTTTCCTGTTAATTTAAACACAAGCAAAACCTCTGCGAGAACAAAAAGAAAAATAAAATCTCGTTCAAATGGCGGACGATTAACCTGAAAAGTATTTTTCAGATGAAGAAATTGTGCTTCCATTGCATCAGAACTCTTGCAGAGCATACGAAGCAGCGACATGTGCTCACAATCAAATGAAGATTTCATCAGTGGCTCTGCCATTGACTTGCTGCCGCTGCTGCTGCGAGGTTTCTGTTGATCTCTTCACACCCCCCATGTATCTGTACTTCATCTCAGCCATGGAACTGAAAAACAAGATCCAAAGACGACAGATGAGCCTCTCGCGGATCAAACGGTAGTTGCTCCCGAACCGAACCGTTATCATAGGAAGGCCGTTGATCAGCCGCCACGACCGGGGAAGGCGAGAGATGGCGCTTGCGGCGCTTGTTTTGAAGGATGAGGTCCCTCGTTCTTTCCTCGACCTCGTTGACGATGGACATCGAGTTCTCCTCCACTTCCACTTTTCCCTCTGCTTCTGCGTCTATTTCTACTTCTTCATCGTCTCCAACCTGCATCGGCTCGTCCTCTCCAACAGTCGAAGCGAAGGACTTGTCGCTGGCTAAGAGAGGCTGCGAAGAGTGGAAGCGGGAAAGGAAGGCGCCAAGATGATGATGAGCGTTCTGAAACGAGGAGCAAACTTGGAACATCTGAGAGGGGTCAATAGTGGATGGGAGTTGCTTCGCCATTAGGGTTGCGTGTTCCAATGCTGCAACCAATTCCATCAATGGCTGAGCATCTGATTCCGATTCCATTTGAGCTAATCCCTCTTGATTTCTATCTCGATTCCTCGTTACTTCGGCTCTCTTTCGGGCTCCTTGAATCCTGCAGTATTGAGCTTTCTCTGTTGCTATTTTTGTCGTTCGATGTCCTCCGTGTTCTCTCCAATCACTTTGCTGTTCGCAGTCTCCCCTGGATGATGGACGGCTCAGGCGTTCAGTACCTTAATACCAAACTCGGTGGGTTAACCCGGGCCCTGGCCGATTTCCTCTTGCTTAGCGACTCAGCAAGATGTGGGGGGAGATCAGAAGCAACCCAATTTGTTCGGCCTAGTGCTGTGAACTTGGTGTTAGATTTTGCTTGGTGGGTCAAAACCCCAAGGCTTCATTAGCTTTTTTGGGCACAAATCTATGGCAGCTGCCGCAGCTCGTCCACCTAGCCATGGCTTGGTGGGCTTTTTTTTTTTACCACGTGGCATCTCGATTGACATTGAAAAATATCCAACCAAAGAGCCTTTGCTACGTGTCAAAACAATGTTCTTGAAAATGACAGAAAAGCCTAATAAAATGGTTTGACAGGCTATGCTAACTCATAAGCACTCAGCCTGCCTTCTGTCAATTTAGATCTTCCTATCAGCTCATATTGCTCCTCCTGCAGGTGTATTCACTGGACTCCTGTAACTTGAGGCCGAACCAAGTGTATTGACTCTTCTACTTCTCCTCACCTGTTAATGCAACTCATAAACTCCCTCCAATGGTTTCATCTTCGATTGTATCCTTCCTCGCTTGTCAAGTTTCCAGAGTCAACAAAACCCCAACTTGTAAAGTAAAAAAAAAAAAAAAAAAATTGTCAACTTGTAGCATCTACCTGTTTCCCTTCATAGCATTATCTTTTGGCTGAAAAGTAGCAGTGCGTCCATAGCTGCACTGTCTCAGTGCATTCATAAGGTTTATAGTATTTATTTTTTACGTTCATAAGATTCCTAGGGTTTATATATATTTTAGGAAAAAGATCTACATGTTAACAGGGTATATTAGAATTTTATATACTAGTAGAGAAAATTTAGTTTGTACTAGAAGAGAATGGTAGAAATGAGAATAGAAGGATGCCCCAAACCCAGCAGACCATGACATTTCACTACTACACTCTTGTCTCTGCCCCCATACTCAGAATCACTTTCCTCTGTTGCCTGAACTCCCTGCCAATTTTCAGAAACCACCCTTCAGAACTCTCTTCCTTCTCCTAATTGGAAACATCACTCTATTCAATCAGACCATATTCTCAATTCCCATATCCAATAATGGATACAAGGCTAAGTAAATCTGGATAAGCCAGTTTTCCCAAATACATAGCTCATCTCAACTCAGCTAACAAACAAATGTACAGTGAGAATACAGGAGACAACTTTGGACCATTTCTCACAATAACAGGAAGGATATATAACTCCACCATGGTGCAGTATCTCCAAAAATCTTTTCACCAATGGATTCCAAAGAACAAAATCATTTCAACCTGAAGACCCTTTGAGTCATCCACTACCCCAATTATAAAAGGTTGCCTACTACAAGATTTAAGCAAAACAAGTCATCCCATTAGACATCTCATTCTTTGCCATTTCATTCTTCCTACCTGGTTTTAAAATAAACAGCATAAATTGTTACAAAACTCTGGTGTTCTTTGAAAGTACCATCTTACAGAGATTCCTCAACTGTAATCCAACACCTTCCCCTGTTCCTCCACTTCAATGCATCAGTACTGCATGCTTCAAGATAATCACTCAAGGATACGAATATCTAGCAGCACTTGAGCAGCTATAAAAATTCATCTCAGCAGATACAAGGTCATGGTTTCCATCCCTGCTTACCTAATAGAAGAAAAACATTAACAAACTGACATACTTCAGACATGAGATTCCAACTTAAAATGTTTCTGAGGAACTTTGCTACATTGATCCTTATTTTATTGTCTCAATCATATCCAAGAACATAATCAGCCAATCTCCAAAAGCTTCCTCTTCTGGCTCTTATTGCGAAGCACAAAGATGGAAGGGATTCTCTGTATTTAGCCAGGAGACTTACAGACTATGCCCATCCTCATGATCAGAACTGCATCAACTTTCTAATCTCATATTTGTTTCTTGGATTCCTCCAGCCATAGCATTCCAAGTATCATTTGATACAGAAATCTGAGCCAATTTATAAGTACATTAACATTCTGGGTCCAGTAAAACAGATTCGCCATTCTTGTCATAGCTGATATTCAACTACAACTACTTTGATCAAGTGTTCCATATTCTTTATAAGCCTTCGGCCTGTTAAATAAGAAGATCCGAAGATCAAGCAAAGACAAATTCCTTAATTTTGCAGGAGCAATTTACATCATTTGAGGCAATTGCACTCCCGACAATAGGTGGTCGCAGACTCGCAGCTGCTGAAACCAATCAGGTAGAGCCTGGTAAGATGTCATTTTTGTGTGGGTTTAATTAATTACCAGAATAGTTTATCAGTGGAACTTCATATTTCTTGTTTGACCAATTTGATTTGATTCACTAGGAAGTAGAAATAAGCCATCCGATTCACTGTAGAAATAAAACCAGGTTTGAAACAGTATTATAAATACTAGGGTATAAGACCTAAGTACAAGGGATCCAGGGGAGAATGACACTCGTCGAGAGAGCAAGGCTATGGCCTTATCTGAGTCGTGACATTCGCTGCCTCACCGGAGTGCTGGAATAATCCTTAAAGGTGATTGAATCAAAGTCTGGCATAGGGGAATGAAAACCCTAAGCCCATAAATCTGCTAAAGGTGGGTTTTAATCGTAATCGAATAATTTGCGTAATTTATAGGAAGCCAATACGCGACCTTTTCCGCATCTTTGGGAGTAATTTGATCCAAGTAATACGAATTATTTGGCTAACGGAGGTTGCGATTGCTGCGAGTGAGAGACATGGAGAAAAGGATTTAAGAATAACAACAAAAGGAGAAGGAGAAGGAGACGGCTCCCTCGTGAAGTCACCCTCAACCTCAAGTTAAGCTCGTCAGATGATGATGAATTTATACTCAGTTTTCAGCTTATCCACTTCCAAAGGCTGACGATTGTGCATAATTTTTAAAATTGGGATCTGGTGCTCAGCTTAGGCCCCAGGATTGTGAATCAGTCAGTATTAATGGCGTGATGATCTCTTCTTCCTCAAAATGGATCAAGCATCTTTCCACGGACTGGCTCTGGCTCAGGAATCACTGCATCACGGTCAAGAAAACCAAGCAAGCCCATGCATTCCTCCTCCGAAACCGTCTCTTCGACGAAAATCTGGCCGTCAGCAAGCTTATCTCCTTCCTCGCTATATCCGAATCGGGAAACATCGACTACGCCCGGAGAATCTTCATCCAGATTGAGAACCCAGATATGTTCATCTGGAATACCATGATCAGAGGCTACGCCAGAAGCGGTAATCCTTCGGAAGCCATCTCCTTTTACTACCTCATGATTCGGTCTGGTGTTGTAGCTGACAATTACACCTATCCTTTTCTGTTGACGGCCTGTGCCCGCTTGCCAGCCTCTGAATTGGGTAGAAGATTCCACGGTGAGACGGTGAAGATTGGATTAGAGTCCGACGTGTTTGTGCTCAATTCTCTGATACAAATGTATGCCAACTGTGGGCTCTTGGATGTTGCTCGAAGCTTGTTTGATGGAAATCCTCTAAGAGATGTTGTGACGTGGAATGTCATGATCAGAGCATATACTGACAACGGCTTTTATGAGCAATCCTTCAATTGGTTTGAAGAAATGAGACAATCAGAATATATTCAACCAGATTCTGTGACCTTGCTTAGTTTGGTTTCGGCTTGTACCCAACTGGGTAACCTCGAGCAAGGAAGATTTCTTCATCACTACTCGAAAGAGCTTAGTCTGGATACAAACCTTCGAGTAGGTAATGCAATCCTCGATATGTACTGTAAATGTGGGGATTTGGAATCTGCAATGGAGGTCTTCGACAGAATGCCAGAACGAGACCTTCTATCATGGACTAGCTTGTTATCAGGACTGACCAACACTGGTCATTTCATGGAAGGGTTGGATTTCTTTGGGCAGATGCAATCTGTAAATATCAGACCAGATGAAGTCACTCTTGTAACCGTACTCTCAGCTTGTGCTCAGACAGGGGCCTTGGATCAAGGCAAGTATATTCATCTCTTGACTGATCGATACAAGGTGAACCGTGATATCATCCTTGAGACAGCTCTGGTCGACATGTATGCCAAATGTGGGAGCATTGATTTTGCTCTGCAAGTCTTCAACCAGATGAGAATAAAGAATATCTTCACATGGAACACAATGATTGGAGGACTAGCAATGCATGGTCATGGCCAACAGGCAATGGCGCTTTTTGAGCGAATGAAGCATGAAGGTTTGATGCCTGACGACATAACATTTATTGCCTTGTTGTGTGCCTGCAGCCATGCGGGGTTGGTGGATGAGGGTATTGAGGTTTTCAAATCAATGCAAGAGGATTATCAAATTAAACCCAGGATGGAACATTATGGTTGTATGGTCGATCTGCTATGCAGAGCTAGGCGGGTGGATGATGCATTGGCCTTCATAGAGAATATGCCCATCAGGGCTAATGCAGTCTTGTGGTCTACTCTTCTTGGAGCTTGTAGGATCGGTGGACATGTTGAGCTTGCAGAGAAGGTGGGTAAACGTGTGATTGAGTTGGAACCTGAGTCTGATGGCCGCTATGTGCAACTATCAAATCTCTATGCTGGTATCCACCGCTGGGAAGAAGCCATGAAAATTAGGAATCAAATGACACTTAAGAAAATAGAGAAAACCCCAGGATACAGTTGGATCGAATTGAATGGAATGATCCACGAATTCATTGCAGGTGATAGATCACACATACAGACAGAAGAAATCTATATGATGGTGGAAGAAATGTATCAACGGGTCAAGTTGGCTGGAGGTCACATAACGGGTACTACTGAAGTTTTGTTTGATATAGAGGAGGAAGAGAAAGAACATTCTTTGTTCTTACATAGCGAGAAGTTGGCCATAGCTTTTGGCTTGATGAGCACTGCCTCTGGTTCACAAATTCGGATAGTCAAAAACCTCCGTGTCTGCAATGATTGCCATTCTTTTGTTAAGGTCATCTCCAAGGTATTCAATCGAGAGATAATTGCAAGGGATAGAAACCGATTTCACCATTTCAGGGAAGGAAATTGTTCGTGCATGGACTTCTGGTAATAATTAAAGTTGAAATTTATGTGCCAACAAAGGACACTTACTATTGGGTTGAGATATCAGATGGAATTCCTGCCAACACAAGATGGCTTATCTATGGCTAGTTGATTGATTCCAATCTGACAATTAAAAGTTCCCCTTGTGGGTGATAGGCCGTTCACTGAATCAAAATCTTTTCAGGAAGTACAGGAATATGTTTGAAGTTTAAAAATGGCATGTCAGGAAGTTTCAACATGAATATCCGCTATGAGTTAAAGTGTAGGATATCATTGCGTTTTCAAACAATATTGTCAACAACAGCCTGATTCTAAAAAGAATGTCTTGTACAAACACCAAGTGTATTATCCACATACCACATGCAGAATTTAAGTAATCCTGGGCGTAAAGAAATGGAAATATAAGCAATCATAAGGTGTGATAGATATCAACCACAGGCATACATTATCTGTGGAAATTTTGCACTTCTAGACCCAGATCTGTCATAGGTCCCTAAAACTCACCAACAGATCAGGCTCGAGAAGATATCTCTTGCTATGATCTATTTATGTACATGTGCAACTTTTTACAGGAAACAAATGTATGTTCTGCTTCCAGAAAAGAGTCCAATGGAATCCTTTTTTTTGTTTTTTCCTTCTGTTCTGTCCTTGTTTATCTTCCATCTGTTGTAGTACTTTCCAAGTTGATGCCCATAGAATCATGGTGGCCTTGGTTACTTCCATTCCCCACTAAAAGTGCAGTGCCAGGAAGCTGCCACTGTTCACTCACGAACTCTGGACCATCCCTGGAGTGAAAAACCGTGCTGAAAGTTGGTCGTCTCACATGTTTTGTTCCTACAGAGTCCTGTAATCGGACTCGGCAAACTGGACAGGTTGATTGCTTTTGTAGCCACACATCAATGCAGGAGAGATGAAAATTGTGGCCACATTTGGGCAAAATTCGCAGAATCTCTATTTCTTGGTACTCACCTAAACATATTGAACATCTGCAGCAGCCAAAATGCAATGACTGTCATATATGCTAGAAATGCAATCGACAAAGAAAAATGAAATGATAGCCTAAGAATCCAACATGTTATACCCCTTACTATATCTTCCTGATGAATAATGATTAACATGGTTTTCGGAAGTTTACTGTGGGGGAGACTACATGATAAAATCAGTGTCTGCTACTTCTTTACTCTTTTCACCCGCAAATTCACAAGCCTTTACTAAAATGCTCCAACATATATGATGCTGCTTGAGAAATGATCAAGTTGCAATATGAGCATTTTCAGCCCAGTGCCATCGGCCAACAATTAACCTCTTCCCATTAAAAAAAAAAAAAAAAAAAAAGTGAACAGAGGTCTATACTCACTGTGCATCTTCAATTGAACTGAAAGCCTCTCTGTTGAACTTCATTGTAGGAATTGCTGCAACAACAACTGGTTCGAGGCCATTGATCCGAAGCTCTGACTGTCACCAAATTCCAAAATACCAAAACCACCCTCAGACCTCAAGACATTAAAGATTTCAATACGAGAAAGAAGGACCAACGATTTTATCTAGCAACCCAGTGATACCAAGGGAAACAAGAATATTATATGTTCAACAATCCACCATATACATGCATACTGACATGAGGAATGCCCCCAGGAAGTATTACACCTGATACTGATACCGCTTGGGTTGTCAATGTATATCAGGTAAGGGAATGCCATGGAAGAAGATTAAAATGTTTGCTCACAAATAAAATTAGTAGCAGTAGAAAGAAAGAAAGCATACAAACAAAATTTTCTAGGAGGAGAAAAAAGTAGATTAGGTGATTTCTAGTACGCATCCCCGGAATTCCAATTGGATCCCACTAACAAACACATTATATGAAGAGGACATTACTCCACCGCAAGACCTACAAAAGGTAATCAAACAGAATCCCTCGAGCACAACCCGACAGAGTACACAACATGAATCTGGAATAAGAAATTAAAATCCAAAAAGGAGGATTACCCAGATCAAAGATCAACGCTGCTAAAACCGTAAAGTTAGCAAACCCAAGTTGCAGAATCAAACCCACCTGCTCAATATCAGTCACGGAGTCCAGCACAAACATTGGCCTGGATTCGACCGACCGGATCCTCCCACAGATTAGTCTGGTGCAGACAAACACAATGAACGTCGCACTCATTCCAAACCCGATCACTGTAGTGATCAGATTCATACCGGAACCCAACATTGCTAAGCCTAACGCACTTCCAACAATCCAACCAAAGAAGAAGATTCAAGAAAGACAAAAACACTCGCAGTAATAACAAACCATATCAAGATTCTTCGACGAATCGAAATTTTTCGAATCAAGGATTGGAGAACCAGAGACAGAACAAGTAACCCATTCTGAAATCCAAGTCGCTTTGGATCGACTCTAAAATTTTTAACTCTGGGAGGAGCCAGGAGTGTACGGTGTGGATGAGAAGAGTAATGGAGGGGGAAGGAGACAGTTCGTTTGCTTGATCTTGGAACTGCATTTGTGGGGTGGCGATCAGGGGACCCGCCAATTTGGAATTTGTAAATTCCTAGGAGGCTAAAAAGAACATGCAGACTTGTGAAGTCGGCAGTTGGCACCAACGAGACACCCACCAAAGAAACGAGAAGATAAATGACAGGAATTCCAGAGATTCTTGATGGGATCAACTAAAAGAGTAAAACAAGAATAACTTTAGCGGCGGCTTTTTATGCTTTTCTTTTCTATACATATGTTCTTAACTTTGCTTCTTCCGGACACAATATAAATATTCAGTCACAGATGCGTCTTCCAAAGCACAACTCCGAGAAAAGTAAATGTCCAAGCTTCTTTTGGATTTAGAATGATTTTTAATTAAATATTTGTGCCTTGTGGGGATATTTTTGTCATATTCTTGTGTTCTACTATTATTCCCTTCTCTTTTTCATTTTTTTTTTTTAAACCTTAATTATACTTCCTTGTAAGATACCAAAACCTTCGAGTCTCCTGTTTTTTAAGAGCTATTTCATACAGTAAATCTGTTCGTAACCAAATTGATTACAGCAAAAGTCATAACCAGTCTTTTATGCCCTTTAAACATATGTTGTAGGTGGATGATGACTAATGAAGACATTTTTATAATTTAGCAATGAAGTTCCTCAATTCAATTCACTGATTTACACCCTTTTTGATAAAATTTCTGTTTTGTATTTTGAAATTTGATTCAGAATAAGGATTCTACTCCAAGTTACTCTAGGATTATTAGAGAATAAAACATGTTTGATAACACATTTCTAGAATGAATTCTAAAGTATCTTTAGAACAAAAACATGTTTAATAAACAACTATCCCTCCAATCGAAATCTAGAAAAATGGTGGTAGTAGTGGTGGGTGGTGGGTGGTGGTGGCAGCAACAACGATCAAGCCTTTGTTTTGTGAAGAAGAGAAGAATGTGAGAGGATAACTTCTATTTTACTTTCTTTCTTCTCCCAAAAATTATTCTAAAACAAAAAGGCATATTTTTTTATACTCCAAAAATTTAAATTCTAAAATCAATTTGAATCTGATTCACTCCGTGGCGGCTCAAATCCAACCAGACTTACCAAACACAATTCTATTCCAAAATGAACGCCTACGAGTCAGAATCCATAGAATCGAAATTCTAGAGTTTTACCAAACAAGTCCCCAAAATTTAAATTAATGTGCTTTATTCTAGATGGGGAAAGTTAAATAATATCTCTTTTTTTTTTCTTTTTTTTATTTGTTAAATAATAGTTAAGTAATATCTGTTGGATTTGTCTGTCCATCAAATTCAATTTAAATAGATTGTCTCGTGCAGATTTATCATAATAGATTTTCCCATTGTTGAAAAAAATCAATTAAAATAGTCGATGAAATTCAATTTAAATAGATTGTCCCGCACTCGCATGCCGATTTCTCGTATTAGAATTCCCATTGTCGAAGAAAAATCAATTTAAATAGATTTCACAGTTCATCTTTTTCAGGCTTTATTCAGAAATCCAACACAAGGTTTCTACTCTAACAAGAATTCATGACTTTTTGGTTCTTGGTTCAAGTAAGGTTCACAAAGATTCCAATGAATTATGTGCTTTTCAGTAATTCATGGTTCTGGTTCACGGTTCAGCCTTCAGGCAGGTTCCATAACTGTTTTCAAGAAAGATTTCACTGCCCATGGTTCATCTATAATGATTCATGGTTCAAGGTCAGCCTTCTTTTTCATTTTTTGGTGGAAGTTCAAGGTCAGGAGGTTTCACATGCCCAAAACTGTGAAAGGAAGATTGGTTGTCTTGATCTAATAACCATTTTGTTCCTAGTTCAATGTTCTACAATAAATAAACAAATTAAAGGATAAATAAGTTCAACTCCACGTCATTCAAACCCTTAAAAATAATGCTGTCTAGCTAACTTCTGCGAGAGAAAATCTGCTAACTTCTGCGAGAGAGAATCTGCAAAATTGAAAGGATAATTATACAACGAAACAAACATGGCCGTAAGAAAAGGTGAATAAGTACGACAATAAATATAATTTTGACAAGGAAAATGAACCTTCCCCACAAAATTGAAGAGCAAGGATCACCAGCCTGCCCATTAGGCTACATCAATGATCAATAATACACGTTGTTTACAGACAAGTAACAGATGGCTCGATTCACTAAGGGAAAAATAAGTTGAATACTAATGATTGATACAAGTACAAAGCACTGAATCTGCTTAGTGTTCACACAGAAATGGTAAGCGAAGAACATTCATGGTTTCCATATCTTCATCGTGCAGTCTTCACTGTATGTAACAACAGCATTCCGGTGAGGATGATGGGTAACACCGATAACATCCTTTTCATGTACCTGTCATCGGACAAAGTAAAATAATGCAATCACTAGGTTTATGTTCAAAACCAATAGAGTTGATATGCAGATCTCACATGCACGCACACACAAGATGCATGCACACGAATGCACAAAATAGAACTTGATAATTATGGATCCCACCCCCGGCCCCCCCCTTTTTTTTTTTTTCCCCAGCATGAATAGACAATACAAATAATGAGGGAAGAAATAGATTTGGCACATTCTAATGGGATTTCTTTCGGTTGGCAAATCCCCAGAGGGAAATCCATGAATCCATGTATCCAGTGTAATCTCAAGAAGCTAAATGGAGCATCTAATGTAGCGTAATCACAAGAAGCTTGTTCTTAAAAAGGATTGACTATTAGATTAGCATTCAGATTGTGTGACAGGAGTACAAAATATATGAAAGAGATGAAAGAAAAAATAAAATACCAAAAACTACCTCAAAATTATCTCTAGGTGTGGTTTGAAATGAGATTCTCCAAACTTCACGTACAATAATCATAAAAAAGAACCAAGTATTACAACATAGCTTAATAACAATCAAACATGACCCAAGGTGACCAGAAGCACTCAAAAGTAATGACAGAAGAAGCCAAAAATTTTACTAGTGGTTGTTTAGTGATAAAACACAATGATATCAATCACAAGGAAAATCCCTGCTTGTGCATCTACACTTTAAATAAAAGTGATGACCCAAGTATGTCATGCTGACATCAGTTGTAAAAATCAATGGCAGCCTACTTGCCTCTTAATTTTTGGGGAGGTGTGGGAAGTGTTGAGTGATGAGTGGCTGGGGTGAGAGAAAATAAAATCCCTCACTATTGATGTTTACCTTCATTAGATGTTCCAGTTTACCAGATTGATGGCTGAAGCAATACATGTTCCTGTAATGTAAAAAAGGAAATCTGATTCTGCTGCAGTATAGAAGAAAGAATAACCAAGTGTAATAGAAAAGAATGACTAACGTTTTTTTCAGGAGTTTCAACATATAACATCTGATTCTTAATTATGGGACTGAATATACAATTTATCCACATGTAAGAAGCACGTATAAGATTATTAGGTTGAAATGCACTGACGTCATTTGGGCGATCTACTACTGAATCAAACAATAAAGCAATAACCTCACAATAAATTGGCAAAATGGCTAGAAATTTTCAGCAAAATTAATCTCTCAGACTCTGAAAATTATGCCAAAATTTCCCTACTTTTTGAGGGGGAAAATAAATAAAAGGATGGCTATATATAGCAAAATCAATGCTACACTTCAGTGTTAGATAGAGAAGGCGACCGTGAACCTCAGATTTCAGCCATGTTGTTACCAAATGGCGAGATGGTGACATCCAAACCACTGAACGAAAAGAGAACAACAGCATAAACCGGTCGGGTGTCAAATTTTCAATCACATCGTCCACCATCTACTGCTTTCCTTTGTTTCTTCAGCAGTCAAAAATTTTCAATGAGTGGTTCTTAGCCATTTTCTTTGGTTTTATTTCGACACATGGCAAGTTTTGTTTGCTCCCAAATTTGACATATTGACAAGGGAGGCCGGGGCCTACCTCTCATCGAAATCTGAGCCCCAATCGACCTCCCATGTGGCAGATATTGCTCCAAATCCATGATTGAACTCAACATCTAAGATGAAGCATCCGAACTACAAATATTCCCTAATTTCAGTAAACTTCAGTAGTGTATCACCCAAATCTTGAAAATTTCGAAATAACAACAATATTTTGCAACTAGTCTAAAGAAAAATAGGAAAGAGCAAACGCAATGCAAAAGTCCAGAAATGGCATTTCTTGGATGTTACCTGTCTTCACCAACACAGTAAATCCATTCCCCTTTAGGTGATAAACAGGCTGCAGCAAAATCTCCGCCTTCTCTCTTACCAGATGAAAAGCTCTTCACGACCTACACCAAACCATTCAGAGAACCATCATGCAGATTTGACGTGCCAAAAACAGCAATCAAAGGTTGATGAAAAGTTTACTGAAGAGTGATACACCTTATAAGCTTAATATGCCAAACGACCAAATAATATCCAAATAAAAAATATGCCAGGACTCATGGGAGGAAAAAATTTCCCTCCTTCCATGTATTCAATGGGCAGCAATTCCACTTAAAAATCCGACTAGAACAAGTTTCAAAAAGTTGCAAAATAGTCATCTTTGCCATATCTTGTCAGCAATGTGTCGTTTTTAGGCATAAGGAGGATAAAATTTTCATCCTCCCAGGAGTTCAATCTTGCTCCTAGTCAAAAGCTTGAACACAACACATTACCAATACTAATTTGCAATAGAAAAGATGTGTTGTTAATAAAATGGTTCACTACATCAAATTCCGAACAGTTAAATACAGATTAATTTAAAACCTATGAAACATAGACATCAGCTGAATGCGCCATGTATACTGTTGGGAATAATCTCACATTGGTTAAGTCTGGAACCTTGGGTGCCTTATATACTTGAGAGTCCCTCCACTTACTAGTTCGAAGTTTTGAGATGGAAACTTAACATATACTATTTATTGTTGAATGTGTTTGAAAGAAACATAGAGGCCCTAAAAGTGCAAAATTATCATAACAGAGTAATTAAGACCTTCAAACAATCTGGAGTGTACTTGCATGTGCAGCACATAGCAACATAAACTGTGTAGAACATAACACATTAAAAGAAATAATAAAACAAGTCCAAATTCTAATGGGTAGAGAATAGGTACCTGTCCCTGAAGAGTCATGAGGTATATTGAAGATGTTTTGTTACAGACTATGATATGATCTGTATGTTTTGGGAAAAGGTGGACAGAATTCACAGATGCATCACCTCCCTAACAGTCCAAAAAGAAATGCCCGCAGTTAGCTTCAGGAAACTAATCCAGGAAGAATTAAAAACAAGCAACCTGGCAGGAAAAGAATTTCAAGGAAGTTCACATTTTATAACAGAAAAAATACCCGTAAAGGTGGTGGTGGTTTGAATGTCTGTATACAGTCTGCGGTTTTCACGTCCCATACCTGCAACAAGTACAATGTGATCATTTATCATTTCATTGTACATAAGGAAAGAACTTTGGAGAGCACACAGCCAACAAAGGGTCCTTATTGAAGTTGCACATCCATCACAACTTGCCACATCAGAACCATAGGAGGGCCCATATGATAGGGAACCACACACTCATATCAATGGTCAAATTTCAAACCATAATAAGTAGGGAAGAGCCTTAAAAGAGAGCTCACAGTGACCCTAGAGAATGCCACCAGATTCCATTACAGTAAATGGCCTTTTGTAATTTAATGGAAATTTAAACTCATTTTTGAACCACTTCCTGTGCTTGGAATTAAACCAGTGATATGGGTATTGGAGCCCTCTATCACATCAAACCCCATGCTATCCAGCTCTGCCACAAAAAGAAAACACAACCTTGTGACAGTAACAAATGTAACAAATCAGCCGTTGCCCATATAGCAAGCCAACTCATAAGGGAAGCACAAGTCACCTTGACTGTGCAATCACTGGAAGCAGTAATAACACGACTTCCATCACTTGTAAAAATCGCATCATTTACATAAGAAGTGTGGCCTCGAAATTCTTTCAACAACTTCCCAGACTTGAGGCCATGAATTCTGCATCAAATACTGCACGTAATTACGTTCCATTTTAGCAATCAATAAATATATGTTTCCCCTGTTGCTAATAACAATCAAAGCAAATACAGTGCTGCAAATAAATACAAGTTGAAAAGGACTGCAATCAAAGCAAGTAAAATGCTGCAAATAAGTAATAATGATATAATAGAAAACACAAGGTATGAAAAGGTAACAAACAGAAAGAAGTTAGAAGTCAAATACTGTCTTGATGTGTATCCCACGATTATGTATATTATAGCCTATGTTCCAGGAATTAAAATTTATGGGACGAAGAATGCCCAAGAATTCTGTGAAAACCTTGCAGTACTATCAAAGGAAGTACTTAATAGCTGGCTTCCATCTCGAGAAAAGACAAGACTTGTTACACCCTGAGAATGTGCACGCTCTAGACGGCGCAAGCATTGACCCGTCCTTAAACGCCAAACCTGAAACATGAAACATGTAGTTACTGTTATATTGATAGGCAGATGTACAAAACCCCCTACCTGTTTCAATCAAAATGTCCAACTAACATCAAAATAAGCAAACTGGATTTGGACAGAAAAAAACTGCTTTTCTTAGGATGGAAGCATGACTACAGATAAAAACTGAAAATTTTGAGCTTACAGTAGAATGCAAAAACCAAGTGCAACCAAGTTATTCCATGGCAATTGCAGTCTATTGGATCAGACTCGCATGAATGTTTGGAATCATGATAGCAAATTACTCCATGAAAATTCCAGGATAATGGCTAGTGTTAAATCAGGAGATAAAATGTCTGAAACTCTATGTATAATTCTTTTTCCTTTCCATTTAGGTTCATTTGTTTCCAGGGAAACATTATGTAATTTTCAGATAAAATCTGCGTAAAAAACCAGCCAAAAACCTTTTTTTTCTTGTACGTTGGTTTTACCAAGAAACAAACAGTCTTATGATTTTAATCAGGAAACCCAAAAGTTCATGAGGTGGAAGATACAAACTACAAGAAGCTATGGGGAAGGAAGGTCAGTAGGTACACCAAAAAAAGGAGCAAGATCTTAGCATTGTCTAAATGCCAAGACACTTTCAGCCATGGAACCACCTGATCATTAGGTGCATAGACGATCCTCCAGTAGAGCAACTCCAGAGTTATCAATAGCTTAGACACTTGAAATTTCAACATTAATTGAAGTTAGATATGATTAACACCACACCAAAAAAAAAAAAAAAAAAAACTACCCACAGAAATTTCCCTTATTCAGTAGTTCTGTAATTTGAATATGTCTGTAAATATAGCATCAAACCAGGCAGCCTGGTGGTATTAAACTAGGCACTTCGTGGAGTTTCAGAACAATACCTAAGCAACTAGAAAGCACCAAGTTTTTCTCTATATACAGAAGGAAAAATCATCTACATTGTAGAATATCTAATTGTTAATAAACCAGTAGCTGTACCAGTAATGAAATATGTTTACATAAAAATATCAGGATTCATGTTTTTAAATTTGTAAGAAAGTAAAATATGTATGACATAGACATAATGGATTAGTTATGTATTATAATAATAAAAGATCAAGTGGTTGACTCATTAAGAAAAATCCCAAGTGGTTGGGATAATGATTAGTTAAGTTGACATATGTACTCCCTCAACCTCAACCAAAACAATGGCTCATCTATCGTGTTGACTGTTGACCCTCAACAAGTCAGGGATAAGACCCAAGGTTTGAAATTTCTGTTTCGCCAGGCATTTTGCCCCAAGCTGAAACCGAAATATTTTGCCGAAAAGCGAAATTTCAATCAAAATTTGGTATATTTTGGCCAGAAATTTCGATTGCCCATTTCTGTGGTCAAAATGTCATATTTTACCCAAAATTTTAGGGAAGCCCTAATTAAAGGCCTCTAAACATGAGTGGACTTCTAGATTCTTTAAAAAAAAAAAAAAAAAAAAAAAAAACCCTACCCTAGGTTGCTAGTGTACACCGGATACTGCATCCTTTACGTCATAGCAGCCTTACAAGTGAGAATTTTGAAATTTAGAGAAATTTAGCCAAATGAAGTTTCAAATACACCCAAATGTTAAAGTGGCTGCACAGCTGACCTTTAAGCATTGATTCAGCAGCAAAATAAAGAAATTTGCCCAAAAAATTACAAATTTTCTAGAAGTTCAGCTCTTGGGAAAAAGAGATGAAATCTCGAAATTTCAGCGAATTGAATCAAAATTTCAGTAAAATGAATCAAAATATTGTTAAATGAGGCAAAATGACCATAAATTCGCCGGAATGCCAAAATTTTGGCCGGAATCTGGTAAACTGGCTGAGTCAACATGCATCTCATTTCGAGCCAGCTTGAAATCAAAATATTTCGCCTAAATATGTGAAATTTTGGGGAAATTTAGTACTATGGTTAGACCACATTAACGAAGCTATTCCATAGTTCTGCTGGACTGAAAATTCCATCCCAAAATTTTGTCGAGTCATCATTGTCTATACTCATTTACTTTCCTTCTCCTATAATACATTACTTTACAAACAGTAAGTTCAATTTGACAACATCATACAATGTTGTATAAGAAAAAAGAAAGAAGCCTCAAACTTGTGAAGTTAGCAATACCTTTAAAGGAGCAGCGTATGCCTATGCTCTAAAAATGTTCAGCATACACAAAATCAATCAGTGATCACTGAGATACCTAGGCAATTAGCCAGGTCCACTATCTAAAATCACCTACACACTTGGCAACACTGGTCTAAATAAAATCATCAGGAGGAGGAATCCATGATGCGTGCAATGAGATAATTTAGTTAAAAAAACAGGATTGCAAGTGAAAATATTTATACAACGGAGCACCATGAAACATTCAAATATGAAGAGATAATAAGGAAGTTCAGCACACTAGTTTACTCCTGACAATGGCAAGTGGATGTATTATATCAACAAAACGGATTATAGTTTCATGCATAGACACAGATAAAGACTTTACCACCAAGATTACATAATCAGAGCTTACCTTTATCTTTCCATCTTGTGATCCAGATGCAAGCATTTCTGAATCCCTACTAAAGTCAACACAAAGGACAGCATCATCGTGCATCATAAAAGCATCCTGCATAAGTTTGCAGCAAGTAAGTAAAGGCACATGTCGTTAAGAATGTGAACCCAACCACCAAAACAAAAATTGAAAAGGAATATCACGTAATCCTCTTTCTATATCTCTGCAACCCACAAATATCCAACTCTTTTTTAGTTGTTATCAACTTATCATGCTTATATTATGAAGTATTTCATTCCCTAAATCTACGACAATAAATAACAACCTAATGTTGGAATATTTACACAGCCCTAAGTTGGTCTTGATGATGGTTTTAATGACAACAAACATATGAAGTTTCACTAACCTCCACATTGAGTGTTTACTAGTAAAATTTAATTGCTTAATTGGTATCCGTGAGTACCAAAGATTGAGGTCCATAAACAAGAGTAAAGACATCCAAGAATTGTCCACGTCTCAAGCTTGAAAACCAAAGATCGGAGAATGAAGAATGAAGATTCAAGTTTGAAGAAAGAAGAATGAAGTTCAAGATGAAGACATTTTACTTAGACATAAGCTAGTACACTTGCACTTCATCATATTTGTAACCAAGCATATCATAAGTTAGATTGACCCTAGGATGTGTCAAACAATCACCCACATGGCTTAGAATAGTTGGGATTTAAGCTAGCTAAGAGCCCAAGGAAAATGGCTTAAAAAATCTCCAAGGAGAGACCTGTTGGCTGATCATCAGGATGATCCCGGATGATCCCGAATGAAAGGAATCAGTCAGGCACCGGTCGACCGCAAGATGCACTAGTCGGCTCGATCCAAAATCATGTTACAAGCTCATCCACCCAAGAGTCCTTAAAACTAAGCAAACCTCTCCGACATCAGCCGGTTAACCTAACCGGTCGACCAAGAGCCAGAGCCATCAGTCAGAGACCAACCGCTCGACCAGTGATCGACCGGATGGACTTATGCCTGTCCAATGGCTCCTTAACGGCTATATTGAAACAAGCATATTCTACAAATTGACCGGATGGACTAAGCAGTCGACCAGCATGAGTAAAAAATAGATCCATTGGAGATCTTTTTGCCCAACTCTTTGGCCATTCAATAGGCCTATGAATACCCCTCTCCTATGGAGAAAAGAGACTTCGGAAATACAAACAGATCAATTCAAGGGGCTATTAAGTGTGCATTCTAATCAAATTAAGTAAGATCAAGCTTCAACTCCAAGCTTTGACTTATGATCTCCAAGCTACAACTTCTCTCAACCTCAACATTCAAAGACATTGTGCATCATTCTTCATCATTACATTGCACGATCACAAGGAGTAGAGTCACACTCCTTATCTAAGTAATATCTTACCTTTTTACATTCATTATAACTGTAATGATCCTCTTCTTCTTATAAGAGTACAGGTTCCTCTTGACCTTGAACGAAGATTGGTTCCCCTTGACCGCGAACAAAGATTGTTGATAGGATCCTCTTGACCTTGAACGAAGATTGTATAGGTTCCTCTTAAGTCTTAACTTCAAACAAAGACTATAAGGTTCCTCTTTATCGTAAAGATTTTGTAAAAGGTATTATTCCACAGCTTTTGAAAGGAGATCATTCAAACTCAACGGTAGACTTGAGAACCAAGTGGACTAACTTGTGGAGTGAATCCTAAGTGAACCACTATACATCTTATGTTGTAGTTGTGATTAAATTTACATCATTTCAAATTTGTCTTAAATTATTGTAAATTTTATCCACAAAGGGTAGCCCATTCACCTCCCTCTAGGCTTATCTAACAATTGGTATCAGAGCAGGAGCTCTAATTTCACATATATTGCCATAATCATTTCTTTAATTAAAAAGCTTGTAAAGGTCCTATATTTTAATGAGGAGTTTGAACTGGTGAGGGTCCATCAGAACAGCTAAAGCCCCACTCACCCACCCACCCACCCAACCCCCCCCCAAACCCCAAAAAAAAAACAAAAAAAAAATTGTGGAGTTTGTCATGAGGGGAGCATAAATGGGGTAAATAATCCCTCGAGCCAGCAATCCCTCAGATGTATCAAGAGGCCATGCACTAGGAGCTGATCATGTCTAGATTGATGGATTGTCCTGGATTCAGACCCCTTCTCAGAGAAACAGGGTCAAAAGCACAGAAGATTCAGGGGCATAGACAGTATGAGCAAGTTCACTTATAGTTTATGATCAAAGTATTGGAAAGCTCAAATGTGCTGCCTTTCCCTTAAAGCAAATGTGGGTAACCATGGATCTAATAAGAATTAAGTGTTTCTTTTCCTTTTTTGGTGGGAGCATTTCTGCCACTTAAGTTACCTGATATCAAGAGGTTCTGTCTTCCCAATGTCTGCATTGTTCAGGGGCGACAGAACCAGTGTTCCACTTTTTGGTTCAATGCCCTTTGAAACTTGGGGTTCTTTTGGTAATGGCAATAGGGGTGGATTTGGTAATGCCTGCATCAGCTGCCCAGATAACATGGAATTGGAAAGGGACTAATTTCGCAAAATGGGTCAGATAATGTCGTATCTTGGAGCATTTGGATTGAGAGGGATGAGAAGCTGATATCAAATAAAATCTCTAGGCTAATCAAAAGAGCAGGGGATGGAATATGCCAGATAACCAGATAATTGAGACTAACAAAAAGAGAGAATTGAACGACACACCTCTATTAGCAATTTTATGAGGTCAGAAAGTTCCTTCACTAGAGCTACAAGAAATTTGAACACCCAATCGAATTTGGCGACAAGGTATACACCTCTTGAATAAAAAAAACCCCAAAGAAATTAAAGCTTCCTACCAATCGGATCAATAAAGCAACAATTTATCACCAATGAAACAATTTGCAACATTTCAAAGTTCCACAAAAAGTAGTCTCCAAACAACATATAGGAGGTTCATCACGCCCAGACTGGTAAAACTGTTTGTAAATGAGAACTACAAGTGACGATTTTATAATTAATTTGGATAATTAAATTCCAGAACAAGAACTTTAGAGGCATCTCCCTCTAGGATACCACAAGCTTTAAAGGAAAACTCACATCAGCCTGGTATTGAAGATCCTTCTTGAGCTTCCCACTAATGGGGTCCCAAACCTTGCAAAAATCAATGGTCATAAAATGATAATCAACAAACAATCCACTGATAACAAGGTTGTAATTGCTTTAGCAAAACGAGGGAATGGAATTGGGAGTGGAAACAGATTCCACTGTTTGCATGCATCGAATGGATTTGGACTTCCATTAGAATATCAGGAACCACTTGGAATTTTCAGTTCCCAATCCCAAATCCACAAACCAAAAGATAAAAGGCAGTATTGGCTTCATCAACTATACCTCAATAAATCCATCAACTGAGCAAGAAACAATACACTGTCCATCTGGAGAGAAGCGAGCACATTCTGGATGACTTTTCTTTCCAAACTGAACAGAAAATATGTGGAGAAAATAATCAATAATTAAAACTCATCATCACCAAGAAAATGTAACCGACAGTGCAAAGTGGATATATGATTTGATTTAAGATGGAAAGCTCACATATCATGAACAAAGTAGAAAGTACATGCATATAATTTTTTTTCCTTTTCTTCTATTTCCTTTTTTCTTTTCGTTTTTTTTCAGAAGCATGTAGTTGGGGGATTAAAAAAAGTTTAAGGCAGAGTTGATCCCAGGACACGCTAACTAAAAACACTGTATGCAATATGCAATTTACAGTTGATGGAAATGCAAATTTAATTTTCTTTTTTCCGTTCATTTTCATATGAGGAACTGCAATGAATAATTTGTCCTTTCTTTCCAATGATTTATCCTTCTTTTTTTTACATATTAAATTAAAAGCTCAATCTGACAAATTAACTTATATAATCATTGTTAAAGATATTGCCTATAGAAATTGCTTATCTCGATAGAGGGTTTCCTCATCTGCGGAGTCATGCATCTTATCCACATCAGTCTTTAGTAGTTTCAGTCTTATCTTATTAGTTTATTATCTTTTCTTCTAACTCTATTTGCAATAGGACTTGGCTTTCCTAATTGCACTAGGCCTTTATCATGTAATTTCCTTTTTCTATCTAATAAGATCAGTAGTAGAAGGAGAGAATACATTCACGATTCTCTCTCCATCTTCTTCTCTTCTCTACTTTCTTTCTTTTCTCTTTTTTTTTTTTTTTTTTGGGGGGGTAGGTCTTTTCTCCTTATTTTGTCACATGGTATCAGAGCGGTAGATTGGGTTGCTGTTTTGAGTCTCATATCTAGGTTCTTTGGTTAGTGGTGAAACCCTAGTTTGTTGAAGAAGAAGAACTAGGGTTTGGATGAAAATGATGAATGTGTAACTAGGGTTTGGATGAAAATGATGAATGTGTGTGAATATCATACCTGAAGATTTATCTGATGCTGATTACTGCAAATATATACTTCTTTTCTGTTATTCTACTGTTGCTCTGTTTTGGCAATGGCTGTAGTCTCTCATAAAGCTTGATCGATATCTCACATGTTCGATCGATTTGCCTAGAAACTTTTGCTGTTAACTCCACCCCTAAGGGCAATGCAACCCCTCAAATCTCTCACCCTAACTCTTGCCCGGTTGTGAGAATCGAACCAGACTTCTTTGCTGAAGCCTTCTCCGCCAACCCTAGTTTCAGAAATTATCTTCTTCAATTCTCCTTGCAGATTCTTGCTATTGTTTGGTAAACTCCATAGGCCTGTGGGTTAGGAAGTTACCCCTTCAATTTCAGACCAATCTGGGCCTTTTGAAGGAGATTTGATACTAGAACCTGCTATTCAGGTTTCTCATAAATCCCAAAGGTAGGAGACAACTCCTCTTGGTTGCTTTATCTTATTCCTCCACTTATTAGTTAGTCCCACTAATATCCCTTCCCTTTAATGTTATTATTGTTCTATCCATTCTTTACATTTGCTTCCAAGTTTGTCCATCAACAATAAATACTAATTCCCCCCAAATCCTTTCCTTTTTCATTCACCTATTACCCCTTTAATATTCTAATTTATTACGAAACCGCCACTGCAACCTTCGTGTGGTCAAAATCACCATATTGCCACTGAAGTCCAATTGTTCCCTTCCTAAGGGTCTGTTTGCCTTTCCAAGATGTCCCAACCAGTTCTGAATTCCTTATAACTTTCAATCCAACAGTCGAATCGACTTCAAATTTGGATATTTTGTTCCCATTGTTCTTCCACACAGTATCATACTGTTTGGTTGGCGATTGGCTAAATTTTTTTTCTAGTTTGGTTTACTATATGGGAAATTATCCCTCGTTCATTCTTTGAAGACACCTAGTAGTAGGCTCGGGTTGGAGCCTAGTGATGCAGTTTATCTAGTTCACAGCAACCTGATGTTATCTAGTTCTTAGTTACTTGATCTGAGTAATTTGGTCTCCAGCAACTACTACTACTATTACTTGCCTTCCTTGGAAAGAACCTATGATGATTGGTATTCGTGAGTTGCTCTTATTACCTGAAGACCAGTGTTGCAGTTCATATATGTTCTTGTTGTTCCTAGCTCGAACTCCAGCTTGAGGGGGTGTTGAGATTTTTTGTACATTCCAAGCTGGAGCAAGTTCCAGCTTGAGGGAGAGTGTTAAAGATACTTCTTATCTTGATAGAGGGTTTGATCATCTACTGAGGCATGCATCTTATCTACATCAGTCTTTAATAGTTTCAGTCTAATATTATTAGAGTATTATCTTTTTTTGTAACTCTAGTTGCAATAAGACTTGGGTTTCCTAATTGCACTAGAACTTTATCATGTACTTTCCTTTTTTCTATTTAATAAGATCATTAGTAGGAGGAGAGAACACATTCACGATTCTCTCTCTCCATTCTCACCATCTTCTTCTCTTCTCTACTTTCTTTTCTCCTTATGTTATAATCATAAAAACCACACAGGCCATAATGGTCGAACCATCTGAACTAATACCAAGAATGTTGAAATATTCCACTCTGAAAGCCAGATTGGACCAGAATAGAACCATCTAAATGTTAATCAAAATTATAATAAAAAAATAAAATAAAATAAAAACCCGGCTTTGATGGGCAAACAAATTGGATCATGTACTAAATCCATTTGATGGGTCAGCAAATCGAAATATGGTATGCAAAGCAGTGAAGGTGGACAGTTGCAATGGTTTTGCAGCAACATAAAAAGATAAAATTCATGTTAAAGCATGCCTTGATAGTGTGCCCAAGAGTTGTCGGGTACATATCATCTTCGTCTTGTTTCATTGCAGCTGTTCCTCGAAACAAGTCAAACTGTGTTCCTGGGGGCAGCAAACCTGAAAAAACCATAATAAGATTCTTCATTAAATAAATAAATGTGTGTGTCAGCCTTCATAACTGTCACAGATATCCTGATCCACTTAAAAAGCTGTAACCTTGGTGCTGCTGCCACTTGAGAGCCTGACCGATCAGAGCCATTAATCGTGAAGG
This sequence comes from Protea cynaroides, assembly GCA_028583415.1. Taxonomy (NCBI): domain Eukaryota; kingdom Viridiplantae; phylum Streptophyta; class Magnoliopsida; order Proteales; family Proteaceae; genus Protea; species Protea cynaroides. The sequence continues at coordinate 135,741,081 of CM053276.1, forward strand.
AGGCACAACAGTAACTTCAGCTGCAAGAGCTGGAAAATGCAAGAGACCACAATTCATTTATAAGAAACATATATGGAAACACATCGACCTTGATCACATGATATGATGATTGATGATATGTTTCATGACAACTCAACAATAAAGTTTACATGCTTAATTATTTAAACTATCACGGGAACAATGCACAAACCTTAAGGTATCCGTGGTACAAGACAGAAGTATTTCTAGGATTACAAGGATACATTCTCCATATGACCCCTGTATCCAGGAAGATCGTACATGCTCAGGCAGTGGACTCCTTAGAATTCCCCAGGACACTGGTTACTAGGCCATAAGTAGACAGGCTCAGGCTATCACACTTTTCCTATTAAAGATATTTTTGCCTTTTAACTTATCAAAATATACAACAGAACAGGTGGTTAAAATAATCAAATCAGACCAATTTTGGCACAAGGGATCTTATGGAAGAACCTTTTGGCCCAACGAAACTGCATTTGCACCAGTGTGAAGCACACAAAGTGATGCCAATTAATACAGAAATCCTGCAGTACTCATTGGACAAGGGAACAACAAAGGGGAGGGGGAAAAGTGGAAAACACAAGGTTCATCATTGCATGATCATTTACAGTGATTTCACACAGGCAACAACCCTAAAAGTTAGAAAAGGTTTCAACCCAAACAAAAAATAAAAAGATGGGGCAGAAGAACCCTGGCTTCTACTCTAAGTAAGAATAGTATATTCTTACCATTGTAATCGTAATAAGCTATAAAACCTAGACCTAAAGGAGGAAAAATCTACATGAAGTGTTTATATATGACAAAATTGACATCTGATTTTGTCATGAGATCATGATTTATTGCCAAGTGATGTTTGATTTGGTAACATGGTCATGATTTATTGCCAAGTAACCTTTGGTTTGGTCCCAAGGTCATGTTTTTATGCCAATTGACATACTTGGACGAATGTGGAAAGGTCCTTGTGAAAGGGGAACCCACTTCCATTTCACTAGTCAAATTTAATTCTGAAACAAATCAGGCACTGGAAATGATCAAAGAGTGAATTCAAAGTGTAATAAAATTACAAGAATGTCATTTTACTGCAACACAATCTAATGGTATTTATGTAATATTTTTGGAACTCTGAACTCACTTTTAAGTTACTTCCAGTACCCATTCTGCATAGGGACTTGACCAGTGAGATGGGTATGGTTCCTCTATCACATGGACTTACCAATACCTGCTGATGTGGCAGGTTATAAAAGATTTCAACAGTAAAAAAACGCATCATTATGAATATAATGACCCTAAAAGATATTTATAAAGTTATCATGATCTCTTATCCTTATCACAGAAAAAGAAAAAAAAGTAAAAGCAGCACAAATAGCCCAGAATAGCACACCTTGAGCAATTTGTGCACGGCGCTTCTCCTTGGTTGAATCTTGATAAGCCTGTTGCATAATGTATATGTTTCAATAAGCAGCAGATACTCCTTAATCCTACATACCATTATGCTATGCTTTTGCCTTACAAAAAATTGGCAAGAGAAATATGCAAAAGATTCACAGACCCAGCATCAGTCTCTCATGACCTGAAGCCCAGAAGATTCTATGTCCTTTTCCCCATTTAATGGGCCACAATCCAGTGCAAGTCAAGGTCCCACATTCCCAGGGCCTGGATGGGTTCGACCAAATTAAGTCCTAATCTTCAGCATTTTTCCCACAAAGTGGCTTCTCACAATTTCGAACCTGTGTCTTCAAGACAGCAGCCCAAGCCTTTACTATTGCACCAGGGAATGGCCTAGTTAATATGATTAAATAGGACTTAAATGATGTTCATTGAGTAACCTAAGGCCATTGGGGACAAGCAGCAGAATTAAATAGACACAAGCATATTCATGCGTAGTAGGACAGAGGATTCTGAGCTTCTATCATCATCATGTGGGATCATACTACGAGAGGTTTTTATCAGGTCATGGTTGACAGAGAAGCACCCAAAGCATTTGAATGCATGCAAAGGGAGGTCAACGAACCTTGAAAATTCTTGCATCTCATCAGAAGATTAGAACCATGGGTTCTAACTTGAGCATGGGGTTCGATGAAACCCTTAGTAAGTTATTAGGCGGCAACAATTTCAACAGACAATGTATTTATGGTCAAATATATTGTGAGACTTCCTTGCCCTTGTAGACTGCTACTAATATGCCATTTATTTCCCACTCGTATTTTGTTTTTGTCTTCAGATATAGTTATAGGTGCTCCTCTTGCAAGCATACATTCTAGTTTGTCATTCTTCTTTAGTAATAATATTTTCTTATTCATAAGAAAAGGACAAATATTAAAAATATATACATATTCAAACAGTTTATAATTGAAATTGAGTATCAAAAAATAATTTAAAATTGAAACAAGCTTGCTAACCTCATGTGGATCAAAATATGTACGAACTAGGAGATGCTCAAGTCTCAAATATCTTTCTGGCTGCTCCTGTTTCATTACACCCATTGCCTGAGTCTGTCTCAATATAGCACGAGCAGTATCCAATTCCCGAAGTTCGATCATTTCCAAAACAATCTGTGGAACAGAATATTTGGAATGAGGACTGTATCAAAGTCATGCCTGATATCTCAAATAACTAGGATTAGAGTAGGCTAAAAAGCACATGAAAGATAACTGTAGCCATAAACTTTCTTTTTCTTGTATTTTATCTACAGCCTTCATTTGATATCTGACAGGACTTGGAAAGAGAGAAAGAGATTCACACAAAAGAATAACACTTAGCTGGAAATTCTTAAGGCTGACAAATCAATTTGATTTTGGAGTCATTGAAGTCAATTCAGGAAGGCATATTCCATTCGTTACAAGATAATTTCTATAAAGTTATAGATTTTAAATTTAGATCATTTTCTTATACTTAACTCTTCAAAAAATCATTTTCTGAACAATTTGATCTGTTATACTAATTTCTAACCCAAGCATAAATTATTTTCAATCCACCAATATGAAAGCGAAAAATCTATTCTGTGATTCAACAAGCTTTTAAGCATCCAATTAACTCTTTCATATTTTAAATTGGGTTCCATCTAAACATTGAAATCATCCAAAACTAACCATGATGGTTATCAATGTTATAAAAAGTCAAAAAGTTTTGATTATAACCACAAAATGAAAGTAATGTTAAAAATAATTAGATACTTTCTAGTGTGAGAGTCTGTGTACCAAGATGAAATCAAAATTCATCTACTAAGAGAAATGTAAATAAAAGAGAAACTCAAAAGGCTGAAAGATTGAAATTTGACATGACTGAAGCAGTTTTTTTTTTTTTTATATGTTAGATACTTAAAACAATGTCTGCTAGTCATACTGGTTAACTACTAAGTATCAACCCTTCAATGGCACTAAAACTTTCACCTTCCTTTGGGTCAAAACATAGAGACCTTCCTCTCCCAAAAAAAAAAAAAAACTTGCAGATCTCCATCATCTAAAGCTATTTCAAGAATTATTAGGTGATCACTAGCTATTAAGATGAAATAATAAATAACGGAATAATCATCTATGGGTACATTTTATTTTGTCAAGCAATATAACTGATACCTGCTCATACAAGTCCTCCAACTTTTTCCTAGGAAGCTTAAGCTGTGCCACTTGAGGCAATATTGCATCCCACCTTCCACTATTGATGTCAGCAACAAATGTTTCAAGACTGTCGACTGTGTTTAAAGAAACCTGGCATTCATTCTGTAATGTCTGAAAAGTTTGGTGTAGCGAGTTTTCTTTGCAAAACTGAAGCACGATCTTAATCACACTGCCAAATAAAAAAATAATTATGGATCAGAAATTTGGACCAGATGTTCTTGCCATCCCAACAATGTTGAACATAGATGGATAGACACAAATGAACAAGGTAATCATACAGGAGAAGTGAACAAGGTACAAAAGAGTCAACTGCATAGAGAAAGGAGGAAACTAAATCAGGACTATTAGTGAAGTTCGTATTCATAATGAGGCAAAATCCCAAGTCACATGTGCATCACTTGCTAATATACTGACTTTGCCATGATGATTATTTGCAAGATCTTTTGCAATTGTTTTGTCAGGTGGCAAACAAACATGTCCCCCCCCCCCCCCCCCCCCCCCACGGTCCACCACCTACCCCAAACCACAAAAAAAAAAGAAAAAAAAAAGGAAAAAAAAAGAAAGAAAGAAAGAAAAGAAAAGAGGGAACTCATGTATGCATTACCAGCTAAAGAATATACCTATAAAGCTTGAATCTTATGGAAATAAATGCCATATAAAGCAAAGTAAACAAATCTTTTAAAAAAGATTCCAAGTGAATAGTAAAACAACTCTTTTTCCCTCTAATGTGCGTTTGGAGGGGACACTTTTTTCTTCTCCGAGATGTTCATGTCAAAATAGTTCGTAGTTAATCTAGACATTAGGACAAACATGTAAATCTTTTACTATTGGGTTCCGAGCTCAACCCTTCACTATATGCGTAAAACACGACCTTACACCAAAAGAATGTTGCTGACTAGACACCTAGAAATAGCATTTACCATCAGATTCACCATCAGATGCTGAGTGGTGAAGCCACGTATTAGGTGTCCATAATCCGAATGCAATGAAGCGACCATAGAGGTTCAAGGAGTTAGAAAGAAAAGTACTTGAGGATTTGAGTTCAGTGCAATGTTCGAATATATAACCAAATTCATAAGCAAAAAGGAAGAAGTGGATAATGACGCATAACTAACAACAAAGAACGAACCAAGCCTCTTCAAATTCTTAAAAAGAAAAAAAAAAAAAAAATCTCCTTCTTCGAACTGGTTTATCTGCGGAAGGACTGGTTTCATGCATATCATGTCCGTGTCAATGAAGACATCTAATACGTATGCTTATTGACAAGGTTTCTGATTTCCATCCACGAATAATTCAAATTCTTATATCAAACCATTTATAGACGCATGCATTTGTATATAAAACAATAAGGGGAGGGGGAACAAGGAATTTCTCTTGACACAAGCATGAGCTTGATCAAACGGAATCAGTACCACTACCACACATGGATAAGGATATAAAGAAGGAAGCACGAAGACTTAACCTCCAACTGTATTGCATCTGTATTTTTTAATTTAAATTTGAAATTCGCCTAACCATGTAAGCCATTGTAATCTTAACTTCCTAATCATGTAATCCACAGTGTCTGAGAAGTGCAGCAAATTATTCAAGTATTGCAACTTGGCCGATTCCAAATTACTCCACACAAAAAATAAACCAATGCAAGTATAGTTCGCTGGTTTTACAAGCACACATTCTGTAACTTAACGCAATTCTGCAAATTTTCTCAAACCATTCTCTATGGGAGCAACTGATAAATATCACCCGGGGGAATATCAAGCAAAGCAATCATGCGAATATATTTACTTAATTCCATAATACAAAGGTTTCAATGTTAAACAAAATGAAAAAGGACGTCAATTTGGTGGAAGCTAGAGGGTTTAAGCAGAAAGCATACTCTCGTGCTTCGATTTCGAGGGTAGACATCGTCGCTGGTGCTGATAATACAAGAAGAAAACCACCCCCAAGATTTCCCAATATTTCAAAAACGTCGGAAGCCCGATATTTCCATTAACTATTGAATGGTAGAAGAATAACAAAAGTTGAAGTAGCTTTGGCGCTTAAACCTGCACTGCACCGCCTAGTCCGAAGACACTGAACTGAAGACGACCTAATGAAGGAGCCTGTATGGCTCTTCCCAGAGAATGAAGAGTAAGTTAGGGTCTGTTTGTTTTTTGGTTTCAAATATTCTCAAACGCATTATCGTACGGAGAGTTGGGCCGGGTGAGAAAGTGAGATGGCCCGTTCGATTCATCTACTCGTCCGAACCGCACGCTGGACAAGGGTTGTATTTTTTTGTGGAAATATTTTGTAATCGTGAGGTACAACAAACTCCAAAATATAACTAATTTGGTCATTAAATTTCGAGCAAGGTGTCCCTATACACTGTAAATCTCTCACGCCAAATCAATTGGCATATCGGCTTCATTATAATCCACACGGATCACAAGAAACATGGATAATATTATATATATATATATATATATATATATATATATATATATATATATATATATATATATATTTGCTACATAAGGTAGTCTCCTGGGAAAAATTATGTAATCATAATTATAAAACATTTATTTCAAAAAATGATTTTCACTTCCTCTAATTGAAACGAAACGAAACAGAGCCTTAGTCAACAGGTAATATTCTGTCCAAATTTTAACAAATTTATATACAAGAAACCTAAAAAGGAAAAGACGGTAGCCAAACCTCCGTTGTCATGCCCCCTCTCACTCCCTCTTTACTAATTATATAGCCTCACCATATACGTATGGCATCCTATCCATTCTACCCATTGGTTTAGCATGAGAAATTCATCTCACACTGTTTGTATTATATTATATCTTTTGTACACAATTAAGACAAGAGAGTCTAACCAATGACATCCTAGGTGTATGCGCTACATTGTTCAACATCCAACCAATTGTGGTAGTAGCTTTTTTCACTCATGAATTTCTACAATCACTAGGTGGGAAACGATGGGAAAAAAAAATTCAAGGATGTGTTATTGCATTTATTGTACATTATTTAAATAAAAGAGTTGAATCAATAACGTCTGACGTACACTCCAGCCAACTAATTGTGCTAGTAAATTTTTTTTTCAATCAAGCGGAGTTGAATTCAGTGACATGCTACATTGGTGTTTGTGGTGGGACTTATTCACTCTTTTCATTTATCGCACCTCTGAGATTCAAATTCTATTTAAACTTATTTTTAATCAGCTGAAAAAATTTCAGGATATATTTGGATGTTAAGAAAAGACAATAAAAACATAACAATATAATAATAATAATAAATTTATGTGTCTACTATATTTCTTCATTTAAATTATAAATTATTGACATTAAAAAAAAGGCAGACAGACATATATATAACCTTTGCGCAGCGGGTGAACCGTCGGATTCGAATTACCAACAACCAATACAGACCATACAGGGATAATGATCAATGAGACAACTGCAGTTGTACGGGATACTTAGATTGAATCCTGACTCTACTATGCAATCCCGACGAAATCCCAATCAGACGGTCCAAAATTGGTCTGAACGTTAAGGTCGTCGGTAAGTAACTGGTTGGTCATAAGTTAATAACGTAGTAAGGTCATCTGCACTAAGGTATCGCGAGTCACGAACAAAAGCATTTCCGCTTTCCTAACTTTCTTCTACTTCTCCGATCTCCTTCATCCCGCAACTAGGGTTTTAGGGATTGTAGAATTCAGATCTCAGGTATCAAGGGTGAGTTATTCCAAATCATATTCTTTTGATATTGATTCGTGAAACATGTTTCAAGATAACTGTTGTTTTTCGTCATGTGATGGTAGATCTGTATTTCGATTTTGCTCGTTGATATGTTATGTTCCTATAAGTAATTTGTGGGTTTGCTTCCATTTTATTTTGTTAAAGGTTATTCATTTGACAAAAATGAGAAGAAAAGAAAAAGGAAGAAGGCAAAAATTCTTTCTGTTGCCTGTTTGATAATACTATCGGAATTAGATTTTGAAAGCAGAGTCGTTATCGTTGTTTGAGTTAAATAATATTCGGCACCTCATTATATTGCTTCAGGTGCCTATGTTAAGGAAGAATATGATCGGTGCCATATCTTCACGATTTGGGAACAATTCTAAATGTTCAAGGCGCAGTATGCGTTTGGTAGTTCATTTGTGTGAAGTGATTTTTTTTTTGGGTGCCAAGGTGGGCCCACGATAGTAGTGGCCTGGATGGGGGTTGGACCCCAGTGGGGCCAGGGGGAGAGGAGATGGAAAAATTTATTGGGGATATTAGAGCCGAATACTCAACGTCCCTGGAGGTGCACCAAAAACACCTAGCAGCCACCACTGCGCTACAAGCGCTTCCTCATTTGTGTGAAATGTGTAAAAGCTTAGTATTGCTTACTTTTGTAATGAAATTTGTGGGTACTAGTGTATAAACATTTCGAGCAAGGGAAAAAAATTTAAGTGAAAATGCTTTAATTGAATTGAGTTGCAACTGCTATTGCTTGCAGAGGATCGGAGAGTGGTGATATGATTTCTCTTTAATTAATTAATATCAGATTATATGTTATTGAAAGTATTGGTTTTCAGAGCTTAATTGCTACTGCCAATGGGCAAACTACCAAGCCCCTCTCCGGGTTTTGGGATATTTAAGGAATCTTGAGAAAGCAAACTATTGAGTGGAACTCCAGCTTTGTTGTGTATGTAAGATATTCTGTGCAGTGGGGTTCTTCGAGGTGTATTAGGAAATATAGAGGTTCAAGTCTATCAAACTATAAATGGTACTTTTACAGTAGCATTTATTTTACTATCTACCCCGAGTCTTGCTGCATATTCTGTCTCTACTACTCTTAATTTTTACTTTTTTTATATTTTGTAGTTAAGATTGGGTTCTGTGGATTTTGCTACTTATTTTAATATATTTTATCTTGTTCTTTTCTTATCTTGTTCTTTCTTTTTTTTTTTTTTTTTTTAAATTGAATTGAAGGGTGAAGAAGGATTTCTGTTATCTTGTGCTTCTGGTGGAAATGAGGCCCATCTTTTGTGGAAACTTTGAGTTTGATGCACGACAGTCCGATCTTGAGCGACTCTTTGGCAAATATGGAAAGGTTGACAGGGTGGATATGAAGTCTGGTTCGTTGGCTTTCCCGTTAACTTATGATTTGTTTGCTGATTTTTATCCGTCAACTAAGAACATATGGTTTTATTTACTCCACTACCTGCTATTAATTAATCCCCCCCCGCGTCTTCCCCCCTCTCTTTACCCCCACCACCCACCCCAAAATGCTTTGGATTGATTTTTGAAATCATTCTACCTGGATGTGAAAGTATGGGATCAAGAGCTATTGATTGTACTCAAGTTTTTTATTGTTAAGTTAAATATAGAGTTTTGAACTATGATCTCAATACCACTAAATTTCAGCATGGGTACCACATAAGTCCATTTGTCCACTAATATAGAGATATTAGATGTGGGTGGAAGAGGAATGACCATTTGGCAGTATCTGGGTATCATATATTCCAACTTCTATACATACTAAATTGATTCAGAATGCCCATTTAGGGCAATGATCTTGTGGAAGTACATAATGAAAGTGGAATTCTCAATTTTTAAACACAACAAATCTGAAATGGCCTGAAATAGAAGAAGGGTAATGTATGGTGATAGTTGACACTGCATAGATTCAATGTGGCGGCTGGTCCTTCATCATAAGTCAATTCTGCAAGGACAATCCCCTCTCGCAAAGGTGGCTGCATCTAAGGTCTGTTTCTGTGCTGCTTCCTCGCTTTTATGGGTGCAACAAATCCAGACAACGCGACGTGGTGATGGCAATCCTATCTTGTTGGGATCATAGTGGGGGTTTAGGATCTGTTTAAGAATAGCGAGTCTATTTTTTGCAGTGTAAGCCCCCACACTCAAAAATTTCTTTGGCGCAGGAATATCTTGGAACATTTAATGTTTTTCTGGCTGATGGATGGGCTAGTATGACATTCCTTTCCTGCCGTGCCCGAGCTTCGTCTTCTTATGTTTTTCAGAAGAGTCGATCTGATCTGCCATGGCACCATTCCACATTTCCCCAAGAGACCATTGCTTTTCATTCCTCATGACCTTCGCCCAGACTTCATTCTCAGACATGTCTCAAGGTACAAACCTTGCCGATCATTTGTCCAGAGGCAGCAGAATAGATGGAGAAGGCACTCTATGTTCGTTGACCTCCCATGAGACACTCACTTTTGGCTTCTTGTTCATTGACATCAATTAGCTCACGCGAAAGGTCTGTCTCTGATTTTCTGGTCACTTAGATTCTGGTTTTCGCAAAGATGGCCAGTTGTTATGTTTACTGGTAGAATTTTGTGTTTCAGTTGGTGGCAATGCCATCTCATTTTAAAAAAGGATTCTTAACACTGTATTCTTTGTTTAAAGAATTTTTATATCTTTCAGTACTTATTATTTTTGCCTTGTGGTCTTTAGGATTTGCATTCATTTATATGGATGATGAGCGAGATGCTGAGGATGCAATTCGAGCAGTCGACCGGACAGAATTTGGTAGGCAGGGGCGCCGACTTCGTGTTGAGTGGACAAAGGTAGCATTTAATTGGTCTAAAGTTGTGATACTTTCAGTAGTCTTTTTCTGTCAATTCGTCTAATAATGCATCTATTTTTTGGCCTCTCGATTCTAAAATTTTAATTGCAGCAAGAACGTGGTATTAGAAGGCCTGGGGGTTCAAGAAGATCTGCAGCTAATTTGAGACCCACGAAGACTTTGTTTGTTATCAATTTTGACCCAGTTCGTACTCGGACAAGGGATTTGGAGAAGCACTTCGATCCATACGGAAAAATACTGAATATAAGGATTAGAAGGAATTTTGCTTTCATACAGTTTGAATCACAAGAAGATGCCACCCAAGCACTGGATGCAACAAACATGAGGTATTATTTCTTGTGGTCTGCATTTCCTCGGTTGGACTGCAGTTTTCAATATTCCCTTATATGTTTTGTTATTAACCTGCTTTATAGAAAACTAAGCTGTTAGGGTAGTCCTTTTGATTCCTTGCTATGATAAATTATTAAATTTCATGTGCAGCAAGTTTAGGGATCAAGTTATTTCTGTGGAATATGCTGCCCGAGATGAGGATGATAGAAGAAATGGGTACAGCCCTGGTAGAGGTCGTGACAGGTCACCTGAGAGGAAGAGATCACTGAGCCCTTACCGAAGAGATAGAGGTAGTCCTGATTATGGCCGTGGACCCAGCCCATATTCTAGGCCTGAACCAAGGGCGAGTCCTGATTATGGTAGGGCTGAAAGCCCCGTGTATGAAAAATATTGCAGGTAAAGTCTTTAAGGTTCTGCAAGATGGCTTCATTTTTCTTATCTTTATCATTCTTCTTCGATCTTATGCTTGCATATCATAAAATGTCGCTACTAATTTATTTTTATTGATGATGCAGCCGTTCACCGCCAGCTCGTGAAAAATCTCGATCTTGAGGGGCACTATTGAGTTTGAGATTTATTTGTTGTTTCCTCTGCCACAGAGCCCATTGGGGGCAGAGTTGATATCAGCAATTTTCATAGACCAATTGGGAACTGTAAGAGATGCTTCTGAAACTGGTGGATGGCATAATGTAGTGCAGATTCATAATTAGTGTCCTTAATTTTGATTAACTTTAAGGGATTATGTTATCTTCTTAAAATCCCATTGACAGAACATGCAGGAATGTGTACAATGTTCTCTTTGATTCGTAAAATCCTCTAAACTCACTAGAGAATGGTTTTGGAATATGGAAACCGGCTGCGTCAGCTGTGGACTAGTGATTTGGAAGGTTACCCATGAATGCCTAAACGGTAAAGCCCCTCTTGTTATGGAATGGTTAAGTATTCCGGTATTATATTCATGTTTTGAGGAATAGGAATCGGACCTGAGGAATCAGCCGGAGCTGATCCCGATTATGGATGACTCCAATGTGTAAGTGTGGATCAACACCAGTGCCCCACAGCCCTGGGTTATGTATCCTCGAACCAATGGTTCGGTTCATGGTTCAAGTAAGATCTGGTCCTGTTTTAATATTATTATATGCAGTATCTGTCATGTGTTAGCTTCTTATTGGATCTTTATACCAGTCCAGATTGAGTCGGTTTTGAACATGGCGAATGACTAAATTTAAAACCTTTGTTAGGTCAAACAAGGCTTGGTTTCATCTCTAGCACTTTGGGGTGGGCCTGGTTTGCTCTTGCTCGTGCTCAAAGACAACGAAGCACAGGTAAGGAGTGGCAAGGTCAAATTTCCCATTTGTTATTCATAGCAGAACACTGATTCCTTTATCACGTCAATTCATGGGACTTTTCTGATGTCCCATGGAAACATTCCCTGAAGCTGCTTCTAACCACTCCAGATAATCTAAATCAGTTCCAATTTGACGTGTCGTAAAGTAAGAAGTCGCATCAGTTTCCACTCCTCAACGACTCAACCCAAAGCGATATAAAAAGTGTAGAGTAAGAAACAAATAAATAAAGCAAGATCAGAAGGACATGGATTTCTACGCTTTTGCGATTATTTTATTTGAGTCAAAGTGAATGAAGGCCCCAAACAACTCACCCACTTTGCCTTTTGGTTTTGTTATCAACCAAAACACTCGTAAACCTAGACCTCAATGATTCCTCGTCATGAGAAGCAGATATTGTAACTCAAAAGTCATGAGTGATCCGCCGCTACCAACCATAAAAAGAAAATCATCATTCCAACCCTTAAGCGCTGAAGTTAAAAGTTGACAACCAATTGGTAGGTCATATAAATAAATAATTCCTTACGATTGTTACCCAAAAGGAATACATAAATGTGAGATGCCACCAAACATTTTTGTATCCCCTCTTCTTCTCTTGTCATGAGTTGCTATTTTTCTTGGTAAGATCTTGGAAAAAAAAATCTCCACGATCTTATTGTGGGGGATTCTTTTTCATAATTTTCATATAAATTTATATTTTTTTTTTCTTGACTTTGTAGGGTTTCCTTTGAAGGTATCAATTCTTACATGTTTAGTTGTTCTTTTTAAGAGATTCCCCTACTGAAACTGTGAGAACCCTCTTTTAAAAATCTTTTATTTTTTTTTTTTTTAAAAGTTGAGATATACATAAGTAAATATGTGTTTCAAAACTAATTTCAATCAACAAAATATGGCCCACATTTTCAAAAATCAAATCTAACATCTTAAAACCTTAATTCAAACTCATATAATGATGAAAACCTGTCAGAACTTCATTCAATTCATACAATGTTGAGATAATTACTCACATTTTGAAAACAAGTCGAAAACTTTAAGATATTGGAAAAGAGAGAGGCCTTTATGAGTTGAAGAAGCACCAATATTATGTAAGAGTTGGGCAACCTTTCTAGGTAAGTTCTACTCAATGAATGTTCAATTGGGGTCCCGAAAGCTCTCATTCGGTGGGTGTATCAATAGGAACCACAACTATTCGTTATATATAAGATCAATTGCCAGCATCATAGATGGGTTCGACATAAACTACACTTGCTTAAGAGTAAGGATAGAAAATTCAACGTGCCCAACCAAAGTGGTCCCTCATTTCAAATGAATCAACCATGTAGATAACCTCATCATAGGGCGTACTTAGTGCATGAGGTTTCGGTTAATATAGGAAGTGATAGATGTACAAAGTTTTACTCTCGTTTCACATAGAGCCTATTTTCCAAACCCGCGACCACCAAATCGTAATGAAACAATCTTACTCTTGCATTAGACCAGACCACCCTCTTCACGTAACCTCGCCAATCTCATTTAATTTCATTTTCTTCATAGGAAGTTTCAAGAAAACCTCACCATTTTAGATGGAAAAAAGCCTGAATGATGCTTTAGGCTATGTTTTGATGACAAAAAAAATAAATTGAAATGGTGTGAAGCTCTTTAGGCTAATAAGGTGAGCGTTGTTTTATAACTATCTTTTCATATGTTGTTTTTAACTTATGTTAGTGCCACCAAAGAATCGATGGAGACTTGGGAAATTAAAAGAAAGAGAAATTTTTAAACTTAAAAAGAATACTTTTGTAATCATTAAAGCATATACTATCACATACTTATATGATTAACTCTAATCATTCTATATTAGTTCCCGGTATCGGGATGGATATCGATATGAGATATGGGTATCGGTCGGTATCGGTCTTTATCGGTTACGTATCAGTTAACATCAGCCTGTATCAATCAAGTATTGATTTGATATCGATTCCTATACGATTCAACAAACCGATAATGTATTTGTGACGGCCGCTACCGATACCTCAAAGCTCAAACCATTTTTTTAAATCCTAAACGGTGGTTGTGAGTTGTGTGACTGGTGAGTATACCGTATCAAGTGACCGTACGGTGAAAGTGTTCAAACTTTTGAGATAAGACCGTTGAGACTCGCGAACTCGCGAGATCCTGGCTCGCACATCCTGAAAGAGACACAAAGATGACCCACCGGTGGGATGATGGATGTAGGAAGAGAAGCCGCAGAGGATCCCTCCGTCAACCAAAGTTGATGATGAGGAGTCGATTTCTCAATAATTTATATAATTTGGATTTATCACTGGGTTTGGTTTAAAAGCAAACAAAAACCCCCCATTAATTTATCAATTGAATCCCTCCAGTCCGGACCCAGGCCCACTTGCTTTGTCGGTCCCTTGCTGCAGATTCAAAAACCTGCCGCCATTGCCTGACATGTTCACAAGTGTCACTAATAACCGCCGTTAAAATGGCTCCGAAAATGGGAATAGTTGTCCTGCTGTTCCCAGTTCCCACGCGGCACTTATATGTTGTAGGGACGGTCCGATCTGCTACAGCCTCGCCTTGCAGCCGTCGGATCTTCAACATAGGCAGGTCTGGATCAAAAGCCTCTCACTCACTCATGACACTGACAGACCCCTCTTTTTCCCACAACTAGGTAATCCATTACAGAGAGAATCGGGTGACAGACACGAGTTTCCTTACACGAGAGAGAGAGGAGATTTGAAGGAGGTTTGATTTTTGAATGAGATCGTTTCCTTCTTATTTTAACTTATGTTATTCTGTCTTCTTCCTCTAATCTCAGACCGACTACTTCATCCAGGGTTCCTTACTCTGTTTCTCTCATGTTCTTTGTTTTCTTCTCTTTTTAATTAGGGATTCGACCGTTTGATGTCTACCGCGTTTGGGGAGGTGAAAAGGCCTCTCGTATGGGTTCCTGTTGCTTACGGAGTAGATGACAAGTTATCCGTGTTATGATCGAAAGAGATAAAAGATCAAAGAAGGTTGAAGATCAAGCTATTGGGTTGCTTCTTAAAGAAAAAAAACACTTCTTTGGGTCCCCTAAGGTTGATCTTTGAAGCTACTTACTAGGCTTTCTTTCCATGATTCCTGTTTGTGGATTTTCAGACCTTTTCTTTTTCCTATCTATACTATTGTTTTTTCCTCCTCTTTTAATTTCAGAAAATTTCAATTTGGCTCTTTGTTCTCAACTTCCACATTGTTTCGCCTTACAGATTAACGGTGAAGGTGTCCTTTTTCTTTTGATCCTGAGGAAGAAAAGCCATTCAAGGTATTTTTGTGATTTTCCTTTGAAAACCCTGTCCCTTTTTTCTCTTTTTCAATTGTGGTTGGAGAAACTCTAATACACTCCATACTTCATAGTTATATATAAGAAATTAGTAATTCCTTGTCTTCAAAGCCAAGTCTTTGGTTTTTGATTTTTGCAACTTCAAGCTTGAACTCATTGTTTATGTTCGCCCACCCAATCATGTGTCTCTGAAAGGTATTTCAGGGGTAGTTTTGTAAATGGCATATCCATAAATACCCTCGATATGCTTTTCTTAAGATCCTGATTGGAGGCTATGAGTGACAGGGTAGTGAGCTCAGGAGGGGATCGATTCCCCTCAGAAATTTTGGGTGGGTGGGATCCCCATGGGTTCCTCATGTAAAGGTAGAGAGATGTTATGGTCGCGACAGAATGACCATATTATCGTAGGGTTTTCTGTTACTATAATAAATTATCAGGATAATGAGCTGTGGTTTTTCTTGGTTGAAGTGGGGTTAGATTCGTTTCACCCCCTCTATACAAAGTTAGGAAAGACTCTGCTTGGCAAAAAAAAAAAAGAAAAAAGAAAAAAAAAGTTAGGAAAGACTCGTGGGACTTCATTAAAGTACTTCGATTTTGTTGGTCGGACCTGGCTTTCAGCAAACGATCCATCTGTGTTTACTAGATTCTGGAAGTTCCAGATCATGGACCTTCTTTAATTTCACTATCTTTTTATCTTATAGTCCCTACTCATTGCAACTGCTCCTCCTTATTATTGCAATATAATATCAATCTCTTCTACTTTTCATTTCTCTGACAAATAACAAATGACAAATTGGTACCTTCTTTCTTGTTGTCTGAATCGTCATCCTCAAGCGTTGGTTCCTCTGAATTCCAGGTTCTTTCAGGGACTGTAATCTCTAGGTTGATACCCAGCTAGAGATCATGGTGGAAGAGGGAGCGGGAGTGGAGTTGGTTGACACCCGTTCAGCTGAAGAGTGGCTATCGCGTGCTCAAGAACTTGTGCCGATGGCGCTTCAGAAAGCAAGGGAAGCCAAGGGAGGGTTCCCTGGTCGATGGAATATGATAATTTCTAAATTGGAGCAGATCCCTTCTCGTTTATCGGACTTGTCAAGTCATCCTTGCTTCTCAAAAAATGCTCTCTGCAAAGAGCAATTGCAGGTTGTGTGCAAGACACTGGGTGAGGCAGTTGAATTGGCAGAGCTGTGCGTGGAGGAGAAATATGGAGGGAAGCTTCGGATGCAGAGTGACCTCGATGCTTTGTCTGCCAAATTGGATTTAAATTTACGGGACTGTGGGCTGCTGATCAAGACTGGAGTGCTTGGAGAGGCCACCTTGCCTTTGGCTCTGGCCCGTTCATCCGCAGAGCCAGAGGCTACCACGAATCCAAATATGCGGGAATTGCTTGCCCGTCTTCAAATTGGTCACCTGGATGCAAAGGATCGGGCACTGGACAGCCTTGTTGAAGTCATGAAAGAAGATGAGAAGAGTGTGCTGTCTGTGCTGGGCCGAAGCAATATCTCAGCTTTAGTCCAATTACTCACTGCAACATCACCTAGAATTAGGGAGAAAACGGTCACAGTTATCTGTACACTTGCAGAGTCAGGGAGTTGTGAAAGTTTGCTTGTTTCTGAAGGCGTGCTTCCACCATTGATCAGGTTGGTTGAATCTGGGAGCGCAATGGGAAAGGAGAAGGCCATGATTTCATTACAGAGGTTGTCAATGTCTGTAGAAACAGCTCGTTCAATTGTTGGGCATGGTGGAGTTCGTCCTTTAATTGAGACCTGTCGTACAGGGGAGTCGGTTTTACAGTCTGCGGCTGCTGGTACCCTGAAGAATTTGTCGGCTGTGTCGGAAGTGAGACAGATTCTAGCTGAAGAGGGGATTGTCAGGGTTATGATCAATCTACTTGATTGTGGGATATTGTTGGGTTCTAAAGAGTATGCTGCTGAGTGCTTGCAGAATCTCACTGCCAGCAATGACAATCTTAGAAGATCTGTTATCTCAGAAGGTGGACTCCGGAGTTTGTTGATTTACCTTGATGGTCCATTGCCCCAGGAATCTGCAGTGGGTGCATTGAGGAATCTAGTGGGCTCAATTCCCATGGATGTTCTTCTTTCACTCAGTCTTCTTCCTCGATTGGTACATGTGCTTAAAGCTGGATCCATTAGTGCACAGCAAGCGGCTGCCTCTGCAATTTGCAGGGTTTGCAGTTCGACAGAGATGAAGAGATTGGTTGGCGAAACTGGGTGTATTCCTCTGCTTATCAAATTGCTTGAGGCTAAAACAAACAGTGCAAGAGAAGTTGCTGCCCAAGCACTTTCAACCTTGGTGTCTGTTTTACAGAATTGCAGAGAAGTCAAAAGGGATGAGAAGAGTGTTCCGAGTCTAGTCCAGTTGCTTGACCCAAGTCCTCAGAATACAGCTAAGAAGTATGCTGTTTCCTGTCTTGGATCTCTCTCCTCGAGCAAGAAATGCAAGAAATTGATGATCTCGTATGGAGCTATTGGATACCTCAAGAAGCTCTCTGAGATGGACATTCCAGGAGCCAAGAAGCTGCTCAAGCAGCTTGAAAGAGGAAAATTGAGAAGTTTATTCAGTAGGAAATAAAAGGGTTGGCAACTGTATCCTCTGTAATGAAGTATATTGATCTCGCTGCAACTGTTTATGTGTAGCTTTAATGCTTCATTGTCTGTATGAGGCAAATTAGTTGGTAAATATGAACTGGAATGCTTATGTTTTGATATTCAATTGGAATATGTGATGCACATTCCAGTTATTATATAACAGCTGAATGTTCTTAGCGAATACATGATTATAGATTTTTCCTTTCACTTTGCCAAGGTGCTTCTTTTCACTATCTGTTCACTCTTTCTTTCTGATATCACTTCACAAAAATAATATGACGCCTTTGTCTTCCTTGTCTGGTGGGATTGATACAAAGAGTGCTTTAGGTCCAGTAATTGAACTATTGCAGGACAGTTGGTTTATTGGATAGGAAAGGGTGAGTTGGTGGTGAGACCATGGTTCTAGGTTTCGGTCGAAACTGATCGAAATCTGTGAATTGTTTCGGTTTCGGGTCTGGCCGAAACCATAACAACCAGCATTAAAACCCAGAATTACTGATGTCATTATGTCAGTTATGAGTAGTGATGGAGAAATGTTGAATCTCCTAAATAATGTTTGAAGATGAATCTGTAATAAGGGAGAGTTGGTGAGGAGATAAAATGCTTCTAGTTTCATTTTCATCGTGTCATATACTAGTAAGAAATGTTGAATCACCCAAAATACCACCTTAGTTGGAGAGTGAAGTGGGAATGACAAATGTTTACCAAAAAAAAGAAAGAGGGAATGACAAATGCAGATGTTTGTGCAAAACAGGGAAGATTATGGAAGGTAGTGTATTATTTTATCACGGGTTGGTAATCTGTGGCTTATCGAGGGTTATTAGGCTTTCCAAAATAAGCTAAAGCTGCTTTTCGCTCTCCATCTCCGGCCAGGCCTCCTCCAACTGTCTACCCTACCCTGACCGAGACATGATGATGCCTCTGATATACTTGCGGCAGCGTTCTCGCCTAGGGTTTCAATCTTCCATGATAGAGGGCGGAGTTGATCCAACGGCATTCATACTGATCCAGCGGTTAACCAAGAGAATAGTTCTTTTTTTTTTGGTAAAGAACCAAGAGAATAGTTTACCTGAATTTACTTGTATCCTTCCTACAATTCTATTACCATCTATATCACGTCCCACACTACATTGACAGTTGTAGATCCCATAAAGAATACATGTATATGCAGGTGATACGAACTTGTTAAACATTCCCCTAATATGGGTTTGAAAGATTCAAATCCTCTCGTGCCCCTCATGCCTGTATAAGAAAATCCAATGGCTTTAATCTATTGTGTGTGTATACCAATACATTGGTATGCGTGCACAATAAATCATAGCCACTGAATTCCCTCATGTCAACATGAGGGGCATGAGAGGATTTCTATCCGAGCTTGGGCTAACAGAAACATTGGCTGACCACCTCCATTGTTGTGTAAGCCCACTCGAGCTTGGTCCAACTGTTCATTGCCATGAGGCATTTCTCCAGTGTCGGAGCATCGGTAGCCTTCTAGCCATAATGGAATCCATGGCCTTAGTTTTATATCCCTACCCATAGTTAGTAAGTTTAGGAACATGATAAATATTTAAGTATGGAGACGTACGTATTCTGTATTCCTCTTTTTCAAGAACACTAAACTTATCGAACCAAGTAAAATATTAATCGCAATCAAACTTTAATATAGGAATTGAAAATCCGGTTAAAAAAACACATACAGTAGTAACACGTACATGTTTAATATATATTTAATACGATAACCTTTTTACTGAAAATACAAGCATGTATTCACCATGCAATAGACATCTACATCATTCAACAAATAGAATAAAAACATACATATAGAAATTTATATACAAACAAAACTTGCAATCCATGAAATTTGCATAAAATCTTCATCTCATTAACATAAATCAAATATCAAAGCCGAAATGGTTTTTAGCAGTGGGGTTTTAGGGACTTGTAAAAATATCGAAATAACATACATATAGATATTTACATACAAACAAAACTTGCAATCCATGAAATTCACATAAAATCTTCATCTCATTAACATAAATCATATATCAAAGCCGGAAGGGTTTTCAGTAGTGGGGTTTTAGGGACTTGTAAAAATATCGAAATATTAGGAGGGAGAGAGAGAGAGAGAGGCAAAATATATATATTTTTTGTTTTTATTATTTCATTTTTTAATCTTGTTTAATACGGCAATGTACATTTAAAACATGTTTAATATGTTTCAATATAAAAAATAAATTTTTTTTAGAATCTATACAATAGTTCATAAAAAAACATAAGAATATGTATAAAAATTAGGAAACACGTATAATTCACATATTAAATGCTACTTTACTAACTCATTAACCTTTAGCTTGATCCACAGCCTCTCCGCCGCCCCTCCCCATTAATCTACAATTATAGCA
Organism: Protea cynaroides; assembly: GCA_028583415.1. NCBI lineage: Eukaryota > Viridiplantae > Streptophyta > Magnoliopsida > Proteales > Proteaceae > Protea > Protea cynaroides. The sequence goes on from CM053276.1 coordinate 135,761,283, forward strand.
GTGGTATCTTATTTTGAGCCCTAATTGTGGATAAATATGGGTTTTTAAATTTGATGAATATAATATCCACATCATCTAACCATACCTTAGTTTTGAGATGAAAATTGTTTAATGGGTCTTGGACTCTTGGATCTCTGAAATAGATTGCATGTGATGAAGTAAGAATTTTCTTAAAAGAAGCAATGAGATAAGAGTTTATCATGTGATGCAACGCAATAGGTGAGTTTTTAGATTACTAGCCCTAGGGGGTAAAAGATCCTCTGTAGTGAGGTAATCTTGTAGTGAGGATTCTACCTATTTAAAGTGGATTGACACGTATCTTGATCCATTCAAAATGCATTGAGAAACATGCGGATCCATTTTGAGTGGATGGGATCGTCACTGCAGGGGTGGCCTCACTACAGAGGATCCTAGTCCACCCTAAGGTGCTCGTAGCATTGCTCATTTAAAACCAATATGATTTATCTACATATCAATTTAATGCCGTTGAAATTTGTTTGAGCAATTTAATTTTGTTCTGGATAAATAAATTTCACATGTAGTTCATGTTGGGAATTCCTCATCTATCCAATGGTCAAATGATTAAATCATTCCCACATAAGTTACATGTGAGACGCAATTTGGGGTGTCAAAATTGGGCCGAAACTGAAACTGAAACTGAACCAACCTTATTTGATTCGGATTAAATCAAAACCAAATCTTATTGGATCAGATTTGGGTTGTGTTTTATGAGCTTGATGAAAAACTGAAATTAGATCAGACCAATTAATAAATCCGAACCAAACCAGCTCGATAATAGTCCGATAAGAATCTATTAAGCCAACATTTTATTAAATATACATGTAGAAAAACCAACAACGAAATCGATAATAGCCCGACAAAGCCCATTAGTCCAACTTTTTACTACTTATACATATAGTAAACTAAAAAATGAATTGATAGTAAATCGATAAGAGTCCATTGAGCCAGCCCAATAACAAACCGACACCAGACTAGCTTATTAAGTATTAACTAAAGTGTACAGTGCAGCCCACCCCAACCCAAATCTCTTATCCGACATGTTTAGGGCTACCCCTAAAAACTCAAGATCAACTTGACCCGGACCGAAACCAACCCATTGATTCCCCTAGCTAGTTGCAACCTCCCACTCTAGAATTATGGAAAACCTTTTCTCAAGTTTTTAATGCAAATAAATCATTAAAAAAATGGAATAATATAGCAAAAGTTCATGAGCATACAACGAAAATGCCTTGTTTTTAATTTATTCTTATTCTTTTAAGGAATGGAGAATGTATTTTTAAGAATACATTCCAAGGTTACATATCAAACTCAGCCCCAAATATGCAAAAAAAAAAAAAAAAAAAAATAAATGCCGATCTTTCAAGTGTATACAAAATACCTTTCTTTTCGACTAAACCATATTTTCAAGATCATAAGTAATGAAAGTTATATATTTTCCCTTGTCTTTTGGTCAAGAAAGTTTTGCTTTACTACCTATAACCAGACTAGGCACCCTAACCAGTAAGTACCCTGGGAACCAGGGATCAAGTGTTTGTATTTTGTACCGTTAAAGCAAAGCACCCTAGCTAATTATGGTCTACAAACTTTTGGTTTCGGAAGATATCATAAATGGCAATCAATAAAATAATCATATATTACACCCCATTCTTCAGTATTTGTAAAGCCTATTGAAGATAGGAAGCTACTCCTTAAAGTTTAAAGTCTTTCTTAAAGCATTATAATCACTGTAAATTAGTAAAAATAAAAAATAAAAAAATTAGAACTTAAAAATTTAGCTCTTATGTCTTTTTATAATCTCATGATTTGTATTGGATATTCATGAAATATATAAGTAACCTCATCCTATAATCATTCTTACAACATTTTGGTAATTCATATGCACTTCCTAACAAAAATGCTTTAAAAAAAAAGAGACTAAGGATGTCAATTTTGCCCGACAAGCCCGGACATGACTTTGGTCCACCATGAACCTTGATAGAGCCGGATCTAGGCTCATGTTTTTATAAACCCTAACAGGATCAGGGTGAGCTTGGGCTAGAACCCGACTTCATCTTTCTTAAACTAGTCTTATCAGATTGCTCTTGGTGTTCAAACTAGTCATTAACGGTCAGCTTCATAGGTACCCTTTCGGTATATGTTGTAGTGAAGGGAGGCTGCTCTCTTTTCATGAATTCCCTCTCGTATGAATCTTGGGAGATAGACCAACGCATTGAGGTTGCCAAAGTAACTCATGCTCCATATGGGGTAAATGAAAGCAGAATTAGTTTGGATCCCTCCCACATGTTCAATCTTCTTTTAGCGGTTTCCCCAAATATCTTTATCATTAACGCAACCTTCATTTTGCTCATTCATGGAATTGGACAGTGAAAGGATCATTGGATGGAAAGATCCGACGAGCCCGTTGTAGCTTTGGACTTCTCTAATAAGTGTCATTTAAGTCATCAAATGAATAGAAAATCACCTTTTTCAGACATAGAACTGGCATATCCACTTGGGATTTTAGTGTAGCCCTTGGGCACTAGACAAGCTTTCAGCCTCTCAATTGTCCCCTCAAGCAAAAAATTTGATAAACACCCACCAACCTCCAATAATTTTCTTGGCTACACGTATATTAGCCAATGTCCATGTGTGGTTGACATGCATACTTACCATCTCATCCTCCATGGCAATTCGTCAACCAGAATGACTCAAGACCAATGTGAATGGCACCATGAGAGCATTTATGTAATAGAAAATGAATAAAAAACTGGTGATCCAGATAATAAGCCATATATATATAGAGACACTCACACATAACCTTAATCCTCAATTCCCAACCTAATCATTTAAGTTTCCTTTATAGCAGCTAACAATTGTTTATTTATCCATTGATTTTTATATGGATGATCTCGTCTTTATTTTCAATTGAGTATTTTTTTTGAATGTCAGATCATGGCCAATCTGGTCTGACCCGACCATAAGCTTTGACAGGTTGGGCTTGGGTTGACGTTTGTCTGATAATGGCAAGACTGGACAGGATTGGACCTGCTTTAAGGGACCCATGGTAGGGTTTGGGTTTTAAAAAATCCACCCCAACCGGGACCGTTGACATCCTAGAGTCTAGACAAGACTTGCTCTTCAATGGGTCCTTCTAGTACATACATGTTAAATAGAATCAATAGATATTTTCCTATTATTGTCAAAATTGGGTCCAAACTGAAAATTGAAATCGAATCAACATGATTCGACATGAACCGAAATTGAATCTACCTAGACCAAAACGGACCACACCCATTGAAGACACCTGCGTGTTCTTACACCCACTATGCCCACACCCATTGAAGACACCTGCGTATTCTTACACCCACTATGCATAGCCATGATCCTAACTAAATGTAGTAACCCGACCATAACCTTGATTCAGTCAATTAGAGAAAGCGAAGTTTTTTGCCAAAAGAAGAAAAAAAAATTTCAACTTGTAATGTTCAGATTGTCAAATTAATATGTTTTAATTATAATTCGAGAAGATGACTTTTAGCCATTAATTTAGACTAGAAGCAACTTCTGATTTGAAGATAATGACAACCGTTAGCAAGGGCTAATTTCGTTCTTCATTTCCGGCTAATCCTCCTCCAGCCGTCTACCCTACCCTGACCAAGACATGATGCCTCCAATATACTTCCTGTAGTCTTCTCACCTAAGGTTTCAATCTTTGAGTTCGGATCACCTGCATGTACAAATACTCTCAATGGAATCCCATCACCATCAATGTAGTGTGAGAATCACCTATAGAGTGTGGGACCCAGTGAATATAGACAGTGATAGGAATCCAATGAGGATACAAGTACATGCAGGTGAACTATTCTCCATTTCCATTGCAGAGAACAAGGATGATAAGACCCCAATTGATAATACTCCGGCTCTTAGATGCCATTGATTCTGATCCAGCTATTAAACACTCCCTCCAAAATGGGCTTGGGACAACATATTCATTGGCTGGCCTTCTCCATTCTTGTCTAAGCCCACTTGAGCTTGATCCAACTGTTCATAAGAATCATAACCTTAGGCCCATGAGGCCTTTGTCTAGCGTCAGGGTCGGCAGATTAGTCTTCTGGAATCCCTGGCCTAAGTCTTAATACCCCTCCCCATTAAACTCTCCCCCACCATTCCTTAACCCCATAATCTCACATCACCCCTAACCATCTCGCACACCACACCACCTTCTTGTTACAAGCCCTTTAGTTTAAGAAGTTCATAAATCATTTTCCAGGGAAGGGGCAGGACAAAGAAATAAGGACCATTAGAAAAGCAAGGGGGAAGAGATCCATAAGAGAGATGAGGGCAAATGTGAGATGCAACCTTCCACCTTATAATTATGGAAAACTTTTTCTCAAGTTTTCAATGCAAATAAATCATAAAAAAAAAATTAAAAAAAAAAGGAATAATACAGCAAAAGTTCATGAACCCACAACGAAAATGTCTCATTTTTTATTTATATTCTCATTTTCTTGAGGAATGAAGATTGCATTTCTAAGAACACATTCTAAAGATGCATATCAAACTCAGCCTCAAATATGTAAAAAAAAAAAAAAGATAAGTGCCAATCTTGCTAGTGAAGCTGGTGTTCGAATTAGTCATTAATGGTAATACCCTTTTTGGTATGCATTGGAGTGGAATTTCCGCTCATGTGAATCCTGAGAAGATAGACCTGATCACTGAGGTTGTCAAAGTAACTCAGTGCTCTATACTGCGAAAATGAAAGTAGAATTAGTTTGGATCCCTCTCATATATTCAATCTTTTTTCATTAGTTCTTCCAGGGATCTTTAACATTAACTCAACCTCCATTTTGCCCATTCATGGAGTTGGACAGGGGAAGGATCATCGTATGGAAAGATCCCATGAGACCATTGGAGCTTTGAACTTCTCTAATAAGTGTCATTTAATTAGTCATTAAATGAATAGAAAATCAGTTTTTTCAGACAGAAAACCGGCATATCCATTTGGGATTTAAGTGTAGCCTTTGACCACTAGATAAGCTTTCAATCTCTCAATTGTCCCATCAAGCAAAAAATTTGATAAACACCCATCGGCAACCAATCGTTTACTTGCCTGCATCTAAATTAGTCAATTTCCATTTGTGGTTGACAAGCATACCTACCATCTCGTCCACCATAGCAGCTCGCCGGCCAATGTGAATAGCACCATGAGAGCATTTGTGTAGTAGAAAATAAATAAGGAGCTGATTTTATATTGAATTACTCACATAACCTTAATCCTCAACACCCAACCTCATCATTTGACTTTTGTTTATAGTAGCTAACAATTGTTTATTTACTATACTCATTGATTTTTATATGGATGATCTCATTTTTACTTTCAATTAAGTATTTTTTTTTTTTGAATCAGATCAATCATGGCTTAACCCGACCATAAGCCTTGACAGGATTGGACTTGGGTTGAGGATTTGTCTAATCCTACGAGGACTGGGCTGGGTTTGGACCGGCTTTAAGGGACCCATGATATGGTTTGGGTTTTAATAAAAATCCACCCCAACCCAGACCCTTGACATCCCGAGAGTCTAAACAAGACTTGTCTTTAATAGGTCCAATTGATACATACATGTTAAATAGAATCAATAGATATTTTCCTATTTATTGTCAAAATTAGGTTCAAACTGAACCGAAATTGAACCAACAAAATTCAACATGAACCGAAATTGAATCAACCTAGACCAAAACGGACCACACCCATTGAAGACAGCTGCGTGTTCTTACACCCACTATGCATAGCCATGATCTTAACTAAATTTAGTAACACGACTATAATCTGGATTCAGTCAATAAGAGAAAGCGAGGTTTTTTGCCAAAAGAAGAAAAAAAAATTCTACTTGAGATGTTCTAGTTGTCAAATTAATTTTTTTTAATTATAATTCGATAAAATGGCTTTTAGCCATTAATTTAGATTAGATGTAACTTCTGATTTGAAGATAGTGACAAACGTTAGCAAGGGCTAATTTCTTTTAGAGGGAAAAGTTGCCAAGGAGAAAGGAAAACTAGCAACTGATTCTGACTTTTGGAGACTTCCATTAAAATTCTTTGAAAAATGAAGATCAAGGGCCGACCGGTGAGCTGCCACTTTATGTCAAAATTTGGGGGGTCAAAATTGGGCCGAAACTGAAACTGAGCCAATCTTATTTGACCCGGATTAAATCGAGACCAAATCTTATTGGATCGGATTTGGATTGTGTTTTTAGAGTTTGATGAAAAATCGAAATTGGGCCAGACCAATTTATAAGCCTGAATCAAACCAACTCGATAATGATCTGATAAGACTCTATTAAGTCAACATTTTATTAAATATACATGTAGGAAATCATCATCGAAACAGATAATGGCTTGACAGATCCCATTAGTCCAACTTTTTACTACTTATTAATAAACCCAAAACCGAACCGATGACGGACCAATATTAGCCCATTAAGGTAGCCCAATAATAAACTGACACCAGACTGATCCATTAACTAAAGTGTATAATGCAGTCCACCCCAGCTCAAATCTCTTATTGGATATATTTTAGATTGTCCCCTAAAAAACTCGAGACTGACTTGACCCGTTCCTAAACGGACCCATTGATACCCCTAGATGCAATCTCCCACTTTCTCAAGTTTTCAATGCAAGTAAATCATAAAATAATAATAATAATAATAATAATAATAATAATACAGCAAAAGTTCATGAGCCCACAATAAAAATGCCTTGTTTTTTAATCTATTCTCATTCTTTTAAGGAATGGAAAATGCATTTCTAAGAATACATTTAAAGGATGCATATCAAACTCAGCCCCAAATATGTCACACAAAAAAATAAAAAAAAATAAATAAATGCTGATCTTGCATGTGTAAGCAAAATACCTTTCTTTTCGATTAAACCATATTTTTAAGATGAAGCATAAGTAATGCAAGTTATATATTTTCCTTTGTTTTTTGGTAAATAAAGTTTTACTTTACCCGTACCCAGGGTACCAGGGATCAAATAATTGTATTTTGTACCTTTATGGTCTAGGCACCCTAATTATGGTCTACATACTTTTAGTTTCGGAAGATAACATAAATGACAATGAATAAAATAATCATATATTAAGCCCCATTCTTCAATATTCGTAAACCTATTGAAGATAGGAAGCTACTCCTTAGGGTTTTTAAGCCTTTCTTAATTAAAGCATTAATCACTGTAAAGTAATAAAAAAAAAAAAAAAGAGCCAAATTTAGTACTTAAAAATCAAGCTCTTATGCCTTTTTATAATCTCCTGATTGGTTTTGGATATTCATGAAATATATAAAGTAATCACAACTTAGAATCATTCTTACAACATTTTGGTAATTTCATAAGCACTTCCAAAAAAGAATTGCTGTAAAAAAAAACACTAGGGATTTCGATTTTGCTCGACAAACCAGAACAGGACCTAGGTCCACCCCGAACCCTGATAGAACCGAGTCTGGGCTCATTTTTTTCGTAGACCCTAGCAGGATCAGGCCGGGCCTGGGCTAGTGCCCAACTTCATCTTTCTTAATTCGTACTAGTCATTAATGGGCAGTTTAATTAATTGGCACCCTTTCGATATATATAAAATGGACTAAAATGAGGCTGCTCTTTCTTTTTGGAATTTCCTCTCGTGTGAATCTTGGGAAGACAGACCAACTCACTAAGGTTGCCAAACTAATTCAATGCTTAATACTAGAAAAATGAAAACAGAATTTGTTTGGATCCCTCCTACATGTTCAATTTTTTTTAAGCATTTTTCCCAAAGATCTTTATCATTAAGGCAACCTTTATTTTGTTCATTCATGGAGTTGGGGGGAAGGATCATTGGAAAGATCCGATGAGACCATTGCAGCTTTGAACTTCTCTAATAAGTGTCAATTTAAGTCATCCAATGAACAAAAAATTGGCTTTTTCAGACATAGAACTGACATATCGATCACTTGGGATTTAAGTGTATATTTTGGCCACTAGACAAAGATTTTAGCTTCTCAATTGTCCCATCAAACAAAAAATTTGGAAAACATTCACCGACATCCAATAGTTTTCTTGCCAGCAAGTTAATTGGTCAATGGCCACTTGTGGTTGACACGCATACCTGCCATCTTGTTGTCCATAGCAGTTCGCCGACCAGGATGACTCAAGGCCAATGTGAATAGCACAATGAGAGCATTTGTGTAGTAGAAAATAAATAAAGAATTGGATTTCCAGAAAACACACACACACACATACACACACACACACACATATATATATATATATATATATATATATATATATATATATATATATATATATATATATATATATATATATATATATATTACTCACATAACCTTAATCCTCAACTCCCAATCTAATCATTTAACTTTCCTTTATAGTAGCTACCAATTGTTTATTTACTACCCTTTGATTTTTATATGGATGATCTCATTTCTATTTTTGATTGAGTAATTTTTTAATGTCAAATCAATTAGGGCCAATCCGGCCTGACCTGATCACAAATGTTGACATGATTGGGCTTGGGTTGAGGATTTGTCTGATGCTAGCAAGACTGGCCGGGTTTGGACCTGCTTTAAAAGACCCATGGTCGGGTTTGGGTTTTTAAAAATCCGGCCCAACCCGGACCCTTGACACCCCTAGAGTCTAGACAAGACTTGCTCTTTAATGGGTCCAACTGATACATACAAGTTAAATAGAATCAATACATTTTTCCTTATTTTACTACCAAAAAAAAAAAAAAAAAAACATATTTCCCTATTATTGTTAAAATTGGGTCCAAACTGAAAATTGAAATCAAACCAACACGAATATGAATTGAAATGAATCTAACCAAACCAAAACGGACCACATTCAATGTAATAAACAACTGCATGTTCTTACACCCACTATGCATAGCCATGATCCTAACTAAATTTAGTAACCGGACTATAATATTGATTCAGTCAATCAGAGAAAGCGAGGTTTTTTGCCAAAAGAAGAAGAAAAAAAATTCAACTTGTCATGTTCTGAGTGTCAAATTAATATGTTTTAATTATAATTCGAGAAGATGACTTCTAGCCATTAATTTAGATTAATTGTAGCTTCTGATTGGAAGGTAGTGATAACCGTTAGCAAGGGCTAATTTCTTATAGAGGGAAGTTGCAAAGGAGAAAGGAGAAGTAGCAACTGATTCTGACGTTTGGAGACTTCCATTAAAATTCTTTGAAAAATGAAGATCAAGGGCCGGCTGGTGAGCTGCCACTTCATGTCAATTTTATTAAGTATGAAGACCTTTAGCTTATCATATCATGAGGGAACCGAACGTGAATGATTCATCCATATTTTTTTATGGGATTTCATCACTATCTATATACAGTGTATTCCACATGCTCAGATGTTATTTATTTGTAGATCAGAGAGAAAGAAGATGACTGTTTTATCATGATAAAAGAAAATAGACCCTCCCCACCACTTCTGATTGCTACAGTTATTGTTTGATTAGTAGAATTGCCTTTTACTCTGCATTAACTTAATTATAAAATAAGTCAAAACCCATTAACCAAAAGGAAGGGGGAGTTGACCATTACAAGGTTTGACTTCCGGATTGTAAATTGGTTTAGTTGGGTTATGTCAAGCCATGATATCCTATTAGTTTTGCCACCTGTGCTAATAGAAAAACTTCAAATGGAGGAAATTAAAAAAAAAAAAAGAAAAAAGAAAGAGGTCGAAGATTACAAACCAAGGGAATGTTTGACCAATGCAGGTTCTGACTTACGACTCTTTAGTTTTCAATTTAAAGTCAACCCATGAGATTATATTCCTTAGTTAAAAAAAGGAATCGAATTGAAGAATCAAGGTTCTTTTTGTTTTGATGTAAAATTTTACCATATAATTTTACGTATAACATTTTATATATAATTTTATTTTTTTAATATTTATTTTCAGGAGATAAAATACGATGATCATTAAGAGAAAGTGAAAAGGAATTTTATATTGCTTTTACTTATTGAAAATAAATATTATTTTTTGTTACTTATAAAATATTACATAATATTTTACAGTAAAATTTTATGTCAAAACAAATGGAGCCTAAACAACAACCTAATGAAAAAAATAAAAATAAATATTTGATAACGCATTAGGTCGCTTTGGTCAATTTTGGGTTAGGATCGACGGAGCCCAACAACTAAACACCTGATCTGTTTATTAAGATGTTTGACAAAATCTTAGGTACTAGCTATTGGCCTCATAAATAAAATGTTGTTTGGGTTTGGGTTTTGTTTGGTCAACCCCACTAATTAGGTTAACTAGTAATATAAGATTTCTCTTTTTCTTTTTTTTTTTTTTTTTTTTTTTTTTTTTTTTTTTTACAAAAACTAAAAAAATAAAATAAAATAAAAAGAATTAGAAATGCATATTAAAATTTATTTTCCTAGGGGAGAATGAAAATACAAGAAGAATGATAGATGATCGTTTGAAAGAGAGAAAGAAGGTTTTGATTTCAAGAAAGAGAGATAGAGGCCGAAGTACGTGCTAGCAGCAGGTACTTCCTTTTCCTTAACAATTAATTGGAAAATTACAAGAAATCTCAATTATTATTTGGTTTTGATGGATTTGTGAGCTTCATGATTTAATATTTTATTTATTTTTTTATGAAAGAGAAAAAAATATTAAAAAAAAGCATATTAGAGATCTTACACTGCCAGCTCATAGATACTTTTCCCATAGAAGAATTTCTAATTAGTGATGATTTACAATTGTTCAATTTTGAATCCATGATTTACATGGATATTTTAGAATTTGAATTCGCTATCTGATCTGGTTAAATACTTCAATAATTGATTAAATGAAATCGAATACAATTGACACAGTACGAATTAAGGCCTCCAAAAATAAGTACATCTATGATGAACAAAGATATTCATGCACCATTGTCTTGGAACTTTGAACCACATCAAGAACCTCTTTGGCCAACTTGACTAACGGATAAAAAGTCCACTCTAAATTTACCACGTGGCAAGTTTCAGGTTAAATTGACCATTGGGTTGCCTTACTTTCTCAAATTTTCAAACGGTTGAAATGTAATTATCCTCGTTGACAGCCACACAAAAAAAATAATATATATATATATATATATATATATATATATATATATATATATGTGGGATAATTTCAGTTACCATAAAAAAAGAATGGATCAGATCATCTACCACCCAAGTTAGACAAATGTTTATCAAAAAAATCCAAAAGTAACTAATAGAGTCGTTAATTGCAGATGTCAACCGTTAGAAAATATTTGAATGACAATAATACCCTTTTTGTAAGGGAAAAAAAATGAAAACCAACCCCAAACGAAAAAACCCTTTCCTTCCCGACTCCCGTTGCCCCCTCCCCCAATCCTGATCCAAATCATTAATTTTATATGAAATATGGAGCAAGAGAGAGTAACAGTGATAAGCGAAGTGATAAAGATGAGAAAACAAAAGAGATCTCTTTTTCTTTTTTCATTTGGTAGAAAAGAAACTCAGAGAGGAAAGAAGAGAAAAAAACTGAAACCAAATAGAGGATTTCTGCTCTCTGTTTCACCAAGATCACCTTCATAAAGCAATCACTCTCCTCCGATCGAGTTCAAAATTGGTGTGCGTGCCTTTCTCAGTTGTAAAAGACATATAACGGTGCAGATCTACTGGAATACAATTGGATTGAAACATATCTTTCACCAAAATTTCTACAACTTCATTCCACTCTCTCTGCCTTTCACTCTCTTCTTCACTCTCGTATCCAAAACCTTCCGAAATGTTACCTTCTCTACTTTCCCAACTGAGCTTTCCATAAATCAGAATGGAGGAAGAACCGATTTAGTAAGAATCGATTTTCAATTTCCTGCTCCTTCTCAGCTTAACCAATTCCCAATCGATTATTGTAACCTCAAAGAGCGCTTCTCTAAAGCCTTCCTCTTCGTCATCATCATTGTTATCAAAACTATAATCTGGAATTAGGTTTCTCTTTTTTTCTTTTCTTTTTTTTCTTTTTTGATAAAAAATTGTAGAGAAATAGAGAGGAAGAAAAAATGGGTATAAATGTCTACACACAGTTTCTACTATTTCCCGTCAGTTCATTAACTAAAGTTTGTCTAACTTGGGTGGTAGGTGATTTTTTTAAACAACTGTGGTAGATGATCTGATCTATTCTTTTTGAGTGGTAGCTGAAATTATCCATATATATATATATATATATATATATATATATATATATATATATATATATATATAATTCTTTTTGAGTGGTAGCTGAAATTATCCATATATATATATATATATATATATATATATATATATATATATATATATATATATATATATATATATATATATATATATATGGATCATTTTTAAACAACTGTGGTAGGTGATCTGATTCAAGTTACCAAAGTTGAAATCTTCCAATTCTTTTTTTTATACGATGAAATCTCATTTGATTTTAATACATGATAGGCCTCACAGACCCCACTTTGAATGAGTGGACTCCGCTCAATTACTCTTAAAGCCAGGTCCATTGTTGCCTTAAATAGGGCTGGGCTAGGAGACCCAGATTCTATTGCAGCCCTTAATTGGCAAACGAAAATTAATGTACCTATAAATATTATTATTATTTTTTTTTGGTAAGGAAATGTACCTGTAATTGATATAGGATACAAATATTCACTTCCCTGTATGTTGAATGTGCCGTTATACCTCTCTCTAGAATGTCTCTCCAAAAGAAAATTTCATTTTTTATAGGCTTTCATAACCAAAAATTCATGAAGAATTTTGTCCCCTCATTTAAGATAATCAACAGTGATGGACTGAGAACCTCTTTGATTATTATTATTTTTTTTAGTTTTCCCTGTATGTCTGAATTATGGCTCGTGTTCTTTAAATGTGTATTTAATTCAAATATAAATGTTATTTCAGGAAATCTCCAGGAATATTGTTTATTTCTTCAATCTGAATGAACAAATATAAATAACAAAAGAATGAAAACAGTCTCTCCTATAATCTTTGTCAATTACAATCTTTAGGTTGATAGAGAATATACAAAGTGTGAGATATAGAACATAACTGGTAAGTAGAATATATGCATTATCTTACATGATATGGGGATATACATATATATGCCTTATATATAGTAAGATTAATAACTTATTATATAAAACAAATATCGTGTTTTAGTGGGATAATCTTTATTAGTAAAACCTGCCTTTGTATCAGAATAATGAAGCAAAATAAAAAAGTAAAATTCACAAACATTTCAAAAATAAATAAATCTGTTCCAAAGATGCTCAACTTCGAGACAAAATGAAATATCCCTTTCAGTTTCTACTAAATAATGAAGTAGAGAAATTGGTAATATATATATATATATATATATATATATATATATATATATATATATATATATATATATATATATATATATATATATATATATATATATATATATGAGTTGAAAATAATATATTGTAAACAATCAAAGAGTTTCCATTGGTGAAGTGTAAAAATGAAATTTTTTTTGGGAATGAATTTAAATTGGAAAGAAGGTGGCAATCTATAGTATCTGTGTAAGGTGGATGAGTATCAAATATTACATATGATTACTCTTTGTTTGTTTGTTAATGGGTAATATATCATATATAATTTTGTGGAGCTCATTCAATCAACTTAATAGGTTTAGATCTAATATTTGATGAGAGAAAACAAAAACTTTGTTTCTCCATTATGTTAGAAACCAAGAGGATGTGATGATTTGTTAAATATTATAGCATCATGGAATATCGTTTTAAGGACAGTTGACAAGGCTAAATTTGGGACATGTTAAGTCAAAACCAGATATTTTGGGACGCTGACGTTGATCAGAATTCTGATCATGTGTTCGTGAACTAAAACCATATCACCTCCTCGTTAGCTTTATCGGTGTCATGACTCATGATTCATGCGAAGCTAGAGGATACTCATTTATGGAGGTGAAAGAGTTATTTCATTGGGAGCTTTAGAAATTGCATGTCATTTCTCGTGGAGAGTACTCATATGTGGAGGTGAAGACTTCTCACTCATAAGGAAGAGATAGAAAAAAATATGAATAAGTATAAAAGACGAATGGGGACCGGAAAAAAAAATAGAGGGGAGGAGTGAGGAGTTCCTGGTAGGCGCCGTACAATACATTACGAAGCACGAACATGGATGATGGTGAGAATCGTGAGTTGGAACCACCACCTGGAGGATTTAGTATATAATAAAAGGATTGGTCATACAATCGATATTGGTGGTGGATATTTGTTTAATGGTGAGGATGGTCCCCCTGGGCTTATGACATTTAAGACTAACTCAACTTAAAAGTTAAAACCGCCATGAAAAGGGGGGTTTGTCAACGTTCTTAGAACACCACTATAGTAGAGTGGAGTGGGGAGGGGGGAGGGGTTATTCATTGTTGTAAGACTTAATTTGAGACTTTGCTTGTGTGCTTGCTTATGTGATGCTTACGTGCGTGCGTGCGTGCACATTGCGTGGATTTGTAGTGACTAACAGTATATTAAATATATAATTATAGAGGAAGAAAGAGAGAAATATCACGTCCAACTCCATTCCATTGGTATTAGGAGGTTCCAACTTACATTTATTTTGTTTCTCTCTTCCATTTTTTTTATATTATTTTTCAAAAATATTGATAAAATATATAAAAAGTATTGATCAATACTTTCAACTTCAGAATTCAAATGAGGAAGTGGATGAAAGATGAGAAAAATCCCTTCACTTTTCAGCGATCCCAACCAGCCCTTTAATTATTAATATATATATACATAAGTCTTTTTTTTTTTTTTAATTGCAAACGAGGCAGCAGGATAAGACCCGACAGTCGGCGATTAAGGAGGAGAGTAAGATGATGGGAAGATCTGATTGGGCAAGAAGAACTGAACTGTCTTCAAGAAAGAAAGAACTAATAAGAAACAACATGTTGTGAAAAGATATGATGCGATGATGACGAGGAAGTTGATAGAGAAAGGCCCCCAAGTCTTCAATAGTAGGCCTTGAGAGAACCAAAGTCTCTCCCTCTCTCTCTTATTCTCTCTCTCTTATTATAGTATTTAGGTCACATCAACGCCGCAATTGATGGATCCGTCATTAATGAGAGAGCTTCTTCCTCCTCCTGTTTCGGAATCAAATCGTGTTCTCCCCGTACTTTGGGGGAGGTGGAAGACGTTCCCATCGAATTGTAACACATAATTTTTAGAAAAATCTAACTGGAGTCGACACTCAGTTGACAAGTTAAACTGACAAGAGGTATCGACGTGAACATAGAACTAGGATTTTTTCGAGAACCACATATCAATCATCCGACAAGGGCGTCCTCTTCCTCCCTAAAGTACAAGGAGGAAACGATTCGAATCCTCCTTCTTCCAAATAAATTCACCATCCTGTCTCTTGCTCGGGGAGCCAACCACCCATTCCCCCATCTAAACACACTACCCCTTCACCTTACAAATGGGTATTTCTCACAAACTTTTTGGGATTCTTTGGTTATCTTCTACTATTTCTATTAATTATTAAGACACACTTACATTACCTACTTAAGTCTCTCTCTCTCTCTCTCTCTCTCTCTCTCTCTCTCTCTCTCTCTCTCTCTCTCTCTCTCTCTCTCTGTTTAAAGAAACAGAATCAATTCTTACAAACTAGGTAATAGAAATTTTCGTATGTCTGTCAATTTAGAATCTACTCTTTCTTCAATAAGTTTATGAATCACCCCATTAAGTTATAATATTTTTTAAGATAAATTACACAGACACCTCCTCTATTGTAGTGAAATTACACAGAACTACCTTGTTTTTACAAAAGCTACACAAAATACCCGTCTAACAATGCTATCATGCAATCTCACACACACTGTTATTTTCAACTTAACAGCAGAGGGTTAATTTTTTTAAAGACAAAAATACCCTTACTAAGTGTATTTTTGAAAATGAAAAAGAAAATAAAAAAATATAAAAATGAAATTGAAAATTTTAAAGGGTAAAAAAGTCTTTTTAGCTTTTAAAAAAATAAACCCTTTTAGGTCATTTTACATTTAGTGAGGGTATTTTTGTCTAAAATTTTTTTTACCCTCTATCATTAAGTTGAAAGTAACGGTGTGGGTGAGATTGTATGATAGAATTGTTAGAGGGGTATTCTGTGTAATTTTTGTAAAAGCAGGATAATTCCGTGTAGTTTCACTACAATAGAAGGGGTGCTTGTATAATTTACCCCATTTTTTAAAATGTCTTGGTAATTGAAACGAGATTTCATATGAGCGGACATGAAACAGGACAATAGCCCAATTTACAAGAAAATTTTGTCCCTTTGTCTAATGCATGCAACTCTCTTTTGTTATCTATTGATTTGTTCCCTTCATCTATATATGTATCAAAGCTTATGGTACATGCTCCATTGTTGTCATATAAGTGTGGTGTTCACTTACCATATTTAATAATTGTTTACAATAGTATAAGTATATTTAATTATCAAAATTAATAATTTTATTAGTGCAAATGGATCGATTGTGAGACCATACAAATAGAAATGAAGACATCTATGTGATTATTTTAGTAATATAATATTAATAAATATTCTAGTTGGCTATATTATAATTTATATTATTCCATGTAACTTACAAAGAATTTGTAACCACTATTATGTGCCCCTGATGTTGAACAAACAAGACAAATAGGGGGCTATTGTGTAATATGACCGTATTGTATGTCTAAGGGAATTTTGTATCCTTTATTGTGTGAAAGACCATCAACACCTTTGGACTTTTTCTTCTTTCCTTGTTTTTTTTAAGGGGGAGGGGGGGTCATCATCATTACTATTATTTTGATATATGAGAGTAGGCATAGAAACAAATTATTATTATTATTATTATTATTATATGATAGGGAAGAACTGACCAGTTGTCCAATGAATGGATACTCATGTTATTTCTCATACTCACAACCTAATAAAGACAATAATTGTTTGATGGGTTTTTAACAAATATTGGTCCCAGGCCTTCTATTGTGCTGTAGAACAAGTACTTGTAGTAAGAGAAAAGAAGACACCCCCCCACCCACCCCTCCCAAAAAATAGAAAAGAAAAGAGGCAAATAATTAAAGATTACAAGAAAAAGAAACAAGGTGCATAGTTATTCTATTGTGGTTCAATGGCAATAAAGATGGCCTTATTATATAGTCTTGATTCCAATACATATATACATAGATATTCCATTAAAAAAAATGAAAATGGCTTGCATGTAACCCCATTCCCCAACCGCTCCAAAAGATGATTTTTTTTTTTCCTTTTTAAAAATACAGGGGAACAAAAAAAATCCCAAAAGTCAAAATAATGTGGCAGAATCTAATTCGTTCATAATATCATATAAAAGAATAAGAAAGCCTAGAAGTAGGAACTGGATATGGGTGGAGTGTGGAGTACACTAGCTCGCCAAATTATTAAAATAAAAACCCAAAACGAATTTAATGGTGAAAGGGGAAAGAATGTTATCTCCTGCGATACAAATTAATGAAATAGTATTGCTTATTTGTATGGTGTATAGATTGACTTTCTTTTTTCGGTTGATTTAAGTTTAATTAAACATCTAATGAATTCATTTAGGATGACTTATGATCATCAAAGTCCACGGACAAAAACAAAAAATGAACCAAAAATATAACATGTTCATATGTAAATTCATCGGCAAGAAGAAGAAGACGACGATGGCTTTGAACCTAGAACTAATTAGTTGTCGTTGATTGTATCTTGTATCTAACTTTCACTGGATTTTTAAAATGGTTGAAGATTCAATATTTTGAAATATACATTTGAGACTTAGAAAACAAGGTAGAAAAGTCTATTACATAGATAACTTATATGGTTAAGTTGGACCATCAAATACAACATATGTTATGTTCTTATCTTTACAACATTTGAAATGGCTAAGTCAATCCCAATATGGTAGGAATAAATAGATCCACTTGGCAGATTTTGGTTAAGGAGGCCACCCATAAGACTTTAATTTTTATATGTAGATTTTCTCCGGATGCATGTTTATCATCTTATTATGTGAAGGAGCATTCAAGACCTTTCGAGTTTTTATTTTACTTTTTTTTGATGTAGAGACCTTTAGATTTATATGAAGGAATTTACATCAATGAGAGAGAGAGAGAGAGAGAGAGAGAGAGAGAGGGAGAGAGGGGAGGGGGGAGATTTTAAGATTATGACAAATGGTACAATGGATGTACGAGAGTAGACATAGAAACAAATTTTTTCTATTAATTATTATTATTGTGGGGAATAATTTCATATATATATATATATAGATGATTTTTCTCCACCTAATAACTAAAGCTGAACACTTCAATATTATTATTGTGAGTATTATTGTTTTTCTTATTTTAGTATACAATAATGGTCCAATCAATAGGTCACTCTTCTTTTGTTGTGGTTTAATAGTAATAATGGTAGTCTTATTCTATAGCACTCTTAATTCCTTATTCTATAATACTCTTAATTCAATTATACATACATACATAAATATATATGGGAGAGATTCCCCCATAATGTTTCTATGGGGGAATCTCACACAATGAAGGTATGTAAGAGTCTGTATATTCAATGGAGACCCACAAGGTAGGAGAGGATAGACAATGTAAATTACGAAAAAGATTGAAGGAAAGAATCCCATAAATTGTGAGATCTTTTTTCATAAATAATCCATAAAAAAAAAAAAAGCTTAAATATGTGCGGCCTCATTGTGGGCCCTCCCCCCCCCAAAAAAACCCACCCCAACCCTCCAAATAAAAAATAAAATAAAATAATAGAAATAGAGGTGGAGGCAAAAATAATAATAATAATAATGTGGCAAAATCTAACACATTCGTGGAAAAGAGCTGTTTATGATATCATATAAAAGAAAAGGGAAGGTAGAAAGTAAACGAACCTAGGAAAGAGCTGTTTATGGATTATGCTTATGCAAGTAGTGTGGAATACGAGCAGCTCTCCCGACCTTTGGGTAATAAAATCCCAATAAATGAATTTTAAATGATGAAATGGAAAGATGAAAGAACGGTGGAGTGGGAATCTAGGAAAGAACTGTTTTGGCCGGTCACCCTATTTACAACTTGGGGCAGTTTGATTGTGTCCACGAGAAGTTGCAACCATTAAAATTAAGAGTAAATTCACTTTTCTTTTACTTTGGTTAAATGACATAAATCTCCTCTTGTAGTTTTAGAAATTACGAGATCTCTTAGGAATTATAAATTAGATTACACTCAACTACAGTCCATTTGTTGAGGAACGTTAATTGTTGACGTCACTTAGCCATATTAACATAAATGATCAAACTATCCCTTTAAAAGAAGTGAAATTTCAATTTTACCCATCTCAAATAAAAAATAGGTCACATCTTCTTATCCTCTCCTTCTTCTTCTCCTTCACCGTTTCTTGTCTGTCTGCAATGACCCGTCTCTGCAAATTTCTTCTCCCTACAAGAATGCGAGGATATTTTTTACCTAATTACATCTAGATGATAATGAACCTGAAAAAAATTGTCGGGTAGATTATTCTAAGAAGGAAGTTGAACAAGAGAATGTTTAGAAGGGGGAGAAGACTACAAGTGGGTCACTGGTTTCTTGAGCATAAAGCCATGGAGAGAGAGAAAGAGTTCGTGAGTGTTGAAATCGGAGGAAAAGAAGGCAGCAGGAAATACATAGATCAGAAGAAGAAAAAAAGAACTCTGGAAAAATAGGAAGTAAATCAGAATTAAGTGGAGAAAATTGCAAAAAAAAAAAAAAAAAAAAAAATGTCAGAGAAAAATCTGGAAAAGAGAAATGGAGGGTTCAATAGTATCGGTGGTGCTTCTTCTGTCCTCGCCGATCAATCTCAATAGTTACAGCTGCCTACGTCTTCTTCTTTTTCGTCTTTTACCTTTTCAAGCTTTTCTTAGTCTCTACCCTCTTAGGGATAATGGAAACAATTAATGATGACAAAACCTAGAAATTTCTTAGACAATTTAGGGAGAATTTGAATGATTCTTTAGTAATTGAGGTATTGGAACTTGTAGGAAGTTTGGGTGTGAAGTTCTTCATTTGGGGTGATCGACAAAATGACTTGCAACTCCTATGATCTATAACTCCGCCCGCCACTTTGCAACTATGCACAAGAGAGAGAGAGAGAGAGTCAAGGAACCGATTGAAAGTTGAGGTCCGAGCGTTCGCTTTGATTCATTGATAGAAGTTACAAGAAGCCTATTTGAGACGAACTAGGAAGTCAGTTAAAGTGACCTTAGATTGTAAGAAAGATATATGAAAAAATTAAGAATTCTTCGAGCTTGTATGGGAAGACCTAGGGTAAATGAATCAATTCATTACTTAATGTTAATACCATTAGTTGATTGGAGTTGAATGTAATTTCTAAACCATAAGGAGAAGCCTGTGTCACCTGATGAAAATATAGGGGAGGCAAATGTAATTTTAACGGAACGATATTCCCTTTCTTATGGGAATTTGATTTCCAGTTTGGGAGTGCTGAGATTTAAGAACTCACTCCCAAGTCCCACCCACAGCGTGTGTGAGGTGAGGCTGATCACATCGTTGACGTTAACATCCAATAAAGATTAATGAGAAATGAAAGACATTGGGGGGAAGATCAAGGCATTGAGCCATTGGGATACGAGCTATTAGTGTTTGTTTTAAAGTTTAGACCAACTTTTAATTTGTTGTTCATGAAAAAACATGAAGTGGTGTCTTGCCATGAAGCATGGAGAGAGAGAGAGAGAGAGAGAGAGAGAGAGAGAGAGAGTCCTTTGCAACGGCTGGCTGCGTAAACGACCCTTCTCTTCTCTTAGTCTTGCACTTTCTACTTCCAGATCACCGCCCACAAAGAATTTTAGAAAATAAAGGAGAAAAAACTCTATTTTGATTTTTCTACCTGTTACTCTTAATCAAAGTTATCAAAAAACGGAGTACAAATTAAAAAAACAAAAATTAACTCAACAACTCTCTCTCTTCCCGTCTCGAGATCTTCTCTTTTTTTGAGAGACGTGGAACGAATTCACCTTTACAAAAATTTAATAATTAGAAAAAAAAAATGAAAAGAGATGATACAGAGGGAGGGAGAGAGAATTCATAAAAAACTAAAAAAAAAGGGTTAAAATTAGAATTAAACCGGTGATTCGTTGATTTTAAAAAGAACAGTGTCCGAGGAATCCTTAACTTGATTCTTGAATGTCTCCTCCTGACCGTCAGCATGTTCGTCATCATCAGCAACAGCTCCGGTCAGATCTTGTGCCTTCAGGGCTTGCAGATTCCATTCCGTTCTTTCCAACACCAACATCATGATCAACATACACGAAAACTGAGCCGCCAAGAGCCCCACCCACAGCCCCTTGAAATCGAAACCAGCGAAGAACCCCAAACCCACTGCCACCGGCATCCCAACCAGATAGAACGAACCCAAATTGATGTTGGCTCCCACTTTCGGCTGCGCAGTCCCTCTCAGTACCCCACACCCTGTCGTCTGCGGACAGTTCCCAAGCTCGCACAGTCCAATTATAGGCAAGACCATGGATGTCAATGCGATGATCTCTGCATCCAAGGTGAACATCCGCGCCCATACTGATCTCACCGTCAAAGCAAACATCAATGCTAAAAATCCCAATAAGAAACTGCACAAGAGACCCACGATAGCAGCCAGCCTCGCTGCCCCAGCCCGATTCGCACCCAGTTCATTACCCACCCTTGTGGATACGCTGAAGCTCAGAGAAGATGGGAATATGTAGATTAGAGAGGTAGTTTGGATCAGTATTCCCATCGATGCCACTGTTGCTCTGGGATTCGAAAGCAGCCCACATAAGAGAATCATGATTTCGTACCACCACCATTCCAGACAAACGGAAATGCAGCTTGGAATGGCCAAATTGAGGAGGGCTTTCCATCCTTTTAAGCATTTCCTGGAAATACCTCCCCAGGTCTTCTTGTATACACCGGAAATGTAGACGTAGATGATCAGAGAGCCGACGAGGTTGAAATTGGTCCAAGCGCCGCTCAAAGCTACGCCTTTCATTCCAAGGTTGAGAACAGAGACAAGAAGGTAATTAATGGGTATGTGAAGAAGGATGGCCATAGTGGCGCAGTAAGTTAATGGTAGCGTTATGGATTGACTTCGGAGGTAGATTCGTATTGGGTGTAGCAGGGATTGGGCGAGGAGGTCAGGCAGGGAATACAGAATATAGGATTGGGCTTCCCTTGCTATGTCGGTGTCTTGGCCGCAATAGATGAGAATTCTTTCCACATTGACCCAAAGGAAGGCGATGGGAATCGAGGTGATGAGGAGAAGAAGCACAGTTCTCTGTAATGTGAGGCCGAGGAGATTGTGTCTTTTGGCACCGAAAGCTTGGCCACAGATGGGTTCCATTCCCATGGCTAGGCCGGAGAGTATGGAGTAGCCGGTGATGTTTGCAAAGCCAATGGCTAGTGATCCGCCGGCCAAAGCTAGATCGCCGAGGCGACCTAGGAAGAGCATGGAGATCATTGAACGAGGGTAGAGTAAGAGACCTGTGAGGATCATGGGAAGAGCTATATTGGCTATGGATTTGGCTTCTTTAATGGCAAGCGAAAGGTGGGTTGTCTCTGTAGTGGATGGCTTATCATCATCTGTTTGTGTTTGTGTTTGGTGTCGTTGTTGGTGTGATGTTGGGGTTTTGGGAATCAATGGAGTAAACATGTTGGGTTCAGGGCAGTTGGTCGGGGGAATAATAAGGTTAGGTTGGCCTGATTCTGAGTTGTTGCATTTACAGGCCATGGGAGAGCAAGTTAAGCGACACATGGCTCTGGGCTCTGTGAGCCAGAGAGGAGCTACCGACACACGACAGGCAGAGGTGGCCTCTGCTTCTGGTTTTTTTTTTTTTTTTTTTTGGGGTTGGCAGAATCCAAGAGAGGAGACAGACAGACAGACAGAGAAGGGGATGAAATTGGGATTGGGGCTTCAGGCTTGGAGACAGGGGAGAGAGAGAGAGAGAGAGAGGAGATTTGAGGTTGTCCGGGATGATTGTGGTGTGGGTTTAAAAAGGGAGGAGTTGAGAGCGTTGACCAGTTTTGAACTTGACCTCATCATCACTACTACTGTATGTAATATGTATTTGATAGAACCTTTCAACACGGGATGTACGAAGAAATTCTTTTACTTTTCATATAAAGCAGGGTGAGTCAAGGAGATGTGAATTTTTTTTTTTTTTTTTTTTTTTGTGTAAATAGCCCACCAAAAAAGAAGAAAATTTTAAAGGGAAATTGTTCTGCCACGTCGGACTGTCTGCTAATATGCCACTTGTAATTTGAAGAGAGGGTATCCATGGCAGTACAAAGATGGATGGGATTGTCATGGGGAATATTCAGTGTATCCTGCATCCAAGCAAAAATTCAATAATAAAAAAGATAAAATTGAAATTATTTGTTAATTAAAATACCCAATAGAGGCTGGCTATTACATGCTCTCTCTCTCTTTCCATCCACGTGTATTTGTCCTCATCTCCCATGCATTGTTATCCATCCACGTTTCTTAGATAAAATCAAAACCAGAGATGACAAATTCAACTGAGAATGGAAGACAAAAAAAAAAAGAGAGGCGGAATTAGTATTGTAACCCATATCTTATGCATGGTTAATAAGATTTCCTTCATGCGATTTTATTTATTTACAGGCGTTTAAAGATCAGATAACCACCCCAAGTAATAAGTAGAAATAGAAAGCATGCTTCACTTCCAAATCTGTAAATCACAGGTTTATCTTACTGTCCCAAAAATATGCCACGTGGTTTCTTGACAATAGGATCTTCATTTTCTATCTAACTTTTGGCGACGTTTAAAGTTTAGATAACCACCACAACTAATAAGTTATCAGCACCCTTCACTTCCAAATGTGTAAATATTGTTCTTTTGTATTTATGTGTATAAATAATGTTCTTCTGTGTCTATGTGCATTCTTCACATGATTCTATCTCCGTCTCTAAGAAATGGGACCCACCTCTAAAGTATGATTCCATTATAAATGGACAGAAATAGAGGTTGATGGTTTAGTTCAGACTTCAGACTATGGATCAAGAAATATATTGAAATCTAAATCAGGGAATCAGCTGACTTATTCTTGCGACTCATTCCTACTGATTTCGATAGAAACTGAATCAATTCTTGAATCCAAGGCCTCAGAAAGGACGTTGTTCTACCGTCTCGACAATCAATCGACCAATTGAACAAGCAATTGTCTAATTGGATAACGAATCAGAGAACCCATATACGGAAAGCAAGGGTCGCTATTGGCCCTACAAATGCTTCTGTCTAGTCTCTAGTCAAGGGTCTCATACTGTTTATTGGGATACAATTGTGTGGTTTTGGACCTCTTCTTTCCAACCCCAAAGGGGTCGTTTTAAGGGCTAGTTGGGCTAGTTAGAACCCATCTAGTGGAGTGTGGGGTCCGACCCTTATAAGTAGAGACAATGGATTGGTCATAAAAACGTGTAGAAACACTTTTGGGAATTCTCATGATTTATGACATTTTAATGGTTTTACTTGACTTGACCCCACCATTTCAAACTCTTTAATTTATCGGCAAACCGGTTCTCCTATCTAAAGTAGTATTTCTCACTATTTCCGGATATATAAGTATCTCAATCAATGATTTAGTTTATGTATTCATATTCATGTGGATCGATTTCGGCATCTCAGTTTTCATTCTCATGACTTGTTTGAAACATTCATTACTCGTCACATACACGGATTCTTTGTTTGCATTACAAGTGGATTTGGATTTATTTGCTAGGTGGAATTGATCAGTGATGAGAAAATATTAAGACACGACCTTTTTAGTCAAACAAAGCATTCGCCATTAACGACCTTGATGATTGTCGACATCAGAGTTGATAAATGGAAGCTTCTTCCAAGTCATTGTTAATTATCTTGAATGTTCAAATATAGCTTGTGCGTGTTGAAGTTACTTTCAAATTATAGGGTAACTAAGGCTATGTTTGGTATCATTTTTGTTTTTGTCTTTTATCTATTTATCAAAAATCATTTTGAAAATAATTTTTGTTCAAAAATATAAAATGTTATTTGGTAGCTATAATAAAAATAGATGGTAGAATGAAAAACAGATTTGGCATACTATGTCTAAAAATGATTTTGAAAATCTTCCTCTTCCTCTGTCATGGAGCAACTATTCCTCTTCCTCTGTCAAGTGATCCAATCTCAATTGAGAAAGAAAAAATAGGAGAGGAGAGATAAAACATTAAGAAGGAAAATTATATAATAAAAACGAAAACAAGGGAGACAGCGACCACTGTTTCAATGGAGACAAGAGGTCATGATGAAAGAGAAGGAGTTGAGAAGAAAAATGAAACCCTAAAAGAACCCACATCAAATACATAGGGTTTATGGAAAAAAATCAAACCAGGAACCGTCTTTGGAGAAACTATGTCGCCTCCATTGGAATGATTGTCGTAGTCGTCATCGTCGCCGTCAGAGCCGTCTCTAGGACGAAGTTGCAGGTCTGTGTCTTTGTGCTTTACTTCCGTTTGTCAACAAGAAGAGTGCTTGAAAGTTTGATTTGTGGTGGTTTTATAAAAGGAAACTAAATTACTTTTTTAACCATCTATTTTAACACATGTTTTAAGTGTTTTGCGTAAAACACAACAAAAATAATTTTTGACCCTCAACCTCTTTTTGAATTTTGACTTGTTTTTATTTTTATTTTTCATAAATAGCACTCATAAATTATGTCAAACCCCTTCAAAACTATAAATTTGAATAAAAATAAAAAATAAAAATGATACCAAACACAGCCTAAGTCATCATTTCACCAGTCAAGAAAACAAGTTCGAGCTTAAGATGATTAAAATGATTAAAATGATTGAAATGATTGAATGAATTAAATGCCCTGTTTGATAACACTTCAGTTTTTCTGGAGTTACTTCTGATCCGGAATCACTTGTCCACTTTTTCTCTAAAGTCAGTTTTTGGAGAATAGAATGTCAGTTTGACAATATATGCTATTCTAGAGTCAATTCCAGTGATTATTGGGAGTAGAAGCCCGTTTGATAAAAATGAATCTGAAATCGATTTCAGATTTAGTGGTGGTGGTGGTGGGTTGCCGTGGGTGGTGACGGTGCCAATGGTGGGTGGTGGTAGTAGCTCCCTTCAAAGTAGCTATATATGGAACTACCAAAGCTACTATTTTTAGTTCCATAACTTCAGTTCTCATAGCTGTTTTTACCCCAGTTCACTATATGGGAGTTGAATAGTGAATTGTTGTTTTGAATCGATATTTTTTTTCCGAATTTACTCTTATGGAATTGGGATCTAAGACGTAAGCTATGAAAGTGTTATCAAACACGCTCATTAAAATTAAAGTGTATAACACTCCCGTTAAAGAGTGTGTGGGATCATTACAACGTACTCTTTCTGAATTGAATTCCGAGACCGAGGATCCTTCTGGATGGATTATGTCATATCCTAGGATCCAAATCGTCCCCTGCGGCATGATGTTTCTGTCGTCGATCCAAGGACCTGGGTTTAGTCTGACCGCCTACCAATACATTGGGGGTGGATCGACTGAAATCCAACCCTTAACAAACGATAGGACCGCAGGAGAGGATTTGATTGCCATATCCTATATCAGTCCATCATAGTCCCTAATTAGATGATGGGGTTGAATTTAGACACCCCCGAGTTGAAAACGGAAAAAATGACACAGATGTGAAACCACCATAAAGATTCGGATCCTCCCAAGGTTGTACTTTGTTTTAAGGTTGAGGATAGATAAAGGTAGTGTGGGACCCTTGGACGCCTATATATATATATATATATATATATATATATTTCCCCCTCTATTTTGTTTCACACTTTACTTATAGGGATTGGAGAGCAGCTATGCATAGGTCTCTTATTAATTTAATGCGTTTAAACTTTAGTACAATATATGTGATATTGATTCCTATTGACATGTCATCATTGGATGGATCATCATGGGAATCATAAAGACAATGAATATCTGTAATGTTTGGATCAAAAACAGGGGTTAGGGTTTTGGGTCAATCCGATGGACACTACATTGAGTGCCAATCATGTCAACGAGAATACTGCTTCCCTTGAAGTAAGAATCTGTGATATTTTTTCATGACAACAATATTTGAACTTGACTCACCTAACCCAAATTGACATTTCTTAACTCAATGAGTTTTAGGGGTTTTTTGATAAAATTTTAATTATGAGATTTTTATTTCTAGTTCAAATTTCTACTTCAACTTCAAAAGGATTCAAAAGTATGAGGGAGTAGAAACATATTTGTTAACCTAATTTAGTCATAGACTCCAGAGTAGTGGTGGAGGGTGGCGAAATGATGGTACTAGTGGTGAATGGTGATGGTTAGTGATGATTAATGACGATGGTGGTGGGTGGGAGGTGGTGGTGAATGGTGGCGGTGGGTGGGTGGTGGTGGTGGTGGAAGGTGGTGGCAGTGGTGGTGGGTGGTAGTGGATGGTGGTGGCGGTGGGTGGTGATTGAGGATGGTGGTGGTGGCGGTGGTGGTGGCGACGAGGGGTGGTGGTGGGTGATAGTTGGTGGTGGTGGTAGGTGGTGGTGGCGGTGGTTGGTGGCTGGTGGTGGTGGCGATGGTAGGTGGCGGTGGGTGGTGGGGTGGCGGTGGTTGGTGGTGGTGGTGATGGTAGGTGGCGGTGGGTGGTGATTGATGATGGTGGTGGTGGTGGTGGGTAGTGGTGGCGGTGGGTGGTGGCGGTGTGGTGGTGGTGGTGGTAGTGGTGGTGGTGGCAGTGGGTGGTGGAGGGTGGTGGCGGTGGTGGCTGGTGGTTGGTGGCTGGTGGGTTGTGGTGTTGGTGGTGGTAGTTGGTGGTAGTAGTGTGTGGGGTTATTTTTACTCTAAAATTGTGATCTGAAGTCGAAAAGCATCTATTTGATGTTCCAAAAAATTGGATTCTAGAGCTCATTTAGAGCCGGTTCACTTATGGATTACTCATGGATTCTCCAGAAATCCGAACCGAATTACCAAACAAGTTTTTACTCTATTTATGCTCCAAAAATCAGAATCCAACTTCTGAAGTATTATCAAACACCCCCTTAATAACTCAGTGGAAGATGGTGAGTCAACAATTTAATGATGGTTCCATCCAAAGTTGGAATAAGAACAGCCCATTAATTTTTATGATCATACAAGCTTTTCATGACCATGATTGAGTTTCGCCTTTAATAATTATTACCTCCATTCAATTTATTAGTCTTGTAAAATAAAAACGTGGTATTTATCCCAATTATGGTCGATCACTTTGTTTGTCACGCTGCTGGCCAGCCAGTCCTTTTACATCAACATGTGATATACAATTTGGAACAATCGGTTGCTGCGGCACCCTCTTTAGCACCAAGAAAACATGGTTAACAATATACTAAAATAAATTCTTCTTGTTTTATTTTCAATCTCTCACAGTTTCAAAACTAATCTTACTTTCAATACGAGAATGGTGGGTGTTTGTAAAATTCCTATTTTCTCCCATCACCATGCGGCCTTCTTCCTTCCCCTTTAGATCAGTTTATAGGGAGAAAATAATGTAAAGGTCGATGTGGGACTGAACTCCTAATACTTTTTTGCACGTGTGGTATATTACAGACACGATTGAATAGAGTGAAGATAATGAAAACTCTATCTGATACCATGTTCCTATGAAATTAGTAAGTCAAGAAAATCTCAAATGTATATTGGAATTGCATGAAGACTAAGTTGATGTGGGACTAAACACCAACTTGTTGGTATGATATGTATAGAAAATATAAACCGAGTGGAGGGTCAGTGGAGAGGGATTTGGTCCGCATGCAACGTATGTGACGACTTTTTTTTATTGTCACGCGCGCGCCACTAGATTACAGGAGGACCTTTACTAAAGGCTCCCAGAATTTATGGTTGGTTTAGGCATTATTTTAATGTTTTGACTTTTTGAATGTCAACTAAAACGTCTGAGTTCAGAATTTAGAAGAGTTGAATCAGCTGATCTACGAGAAATATACCTTAATTAATAAATATTTTATTGGTTTCCCATCATGGCTTTCTAATATAGCCAGCCATGGGGATGGAGTGCTGTTGATGCTGTTCAAAGTTCTCTCTCTCTCTCTCTCTCTTACTGCCATGTTCATCGTTTCAGCTTCAGTAATTGAGACTGAAAGTGTTGCAGGTCCTGAAGAAGCTATACATCTTTTTAATGGCAGAAGCTCTTGAGAAGTATTGATATCACATATGGCTGGAAGGAAACTGAGCTATCTTTTCTAACTAAGAAAAATAAAAATGAAACCAAGCTGGAGATCTTCCTGTTTGATACAAAAAATGGTACAACAACCGCGTTTAACAATTTTTTTCATTTTGAAAATGCATTCCTCACTGATACAAAGTTGGAAAATTAAATTTTATTTCTCATCTCTCTATCTTAATGGGTTCCCAATGCCAAGAATCCCCTTGTTGTGTCATATTCGTATTGGATAATGAGCTGCCATTGCAGTTAGGGTTAGAGCTATCACCACACTCATGTAACTTAATTAATCTATATAAAAAATTCTATCCTCTTAAAAAAAGAAAAATATGGATCTATTCCTTAAAATTTTATTTTCTTTTCTTTTTTTCTACAATGATACAGTACTTGTTCTTCATATAGGATCATGATGTGTATAATTGTCGTGTTCCCTCCCTTCTCCCCCTCTCCAAGTTTGAGTCTATGTGCTTTTTTTTCTGTTGGAAAAGATTGGACGATCTCCTCTTTTCTTATTCCTTATTTGTATAAAATGCTAGAGGGAAGTCAAGTGTTCTAAATATTCTAGGTTCAAAAATTCTAGCTAGGGTTTTTTTTTTCTTTTTTTCTTTTGAACATTTCAATGGGATGTTTGATTGGAACTAAAACGTAAAGTTGATGTAAAGTGTTAACGGTCATATTTGTCTTGACTCTCCAAATGCTTGGAAAACAGCAATCTGATACTAGCTTCGAGAAGTTGATGTGCATGATGGGGATTTGAAATGTATTGAATAGAACGATAATTTCGGTGAAAATTAGAATATGAATAATAGTTTAGCAATAGTATTTCCCCATCAATGGACGAAATCTCGCCAATAATTGCTTGTGTCATAGATAGCCTAAATCATAGCAAACATAGAGTGATTGATTTGAAAATCAATTTCTTCTTCTTGTTCTTTCTTTCCTCTTCTTCTTCTTTTCATATTTTTCTTTTCTATTATGTCTCCTCTAATTTAGGCGTCGAAATCGCAGATCTGACATTTTTATAAACATTAAAATCAAATGAACAAAAAAAAAATGACCATAAAATATATGCATTAGATCCAAAAATATGGAAATTTATTTTTTCAACGAAAATTTTGTTTATTTTATCTTACCTCACTTTTGGCTGCTTTCGTTGCTCAAAAAAAATTCCTCCAAGTTTTCCTTCAACCTCATTCTCTATTCTTTAATGGCCATCATTGCACTTGGATGTGACTTTGGGAACAGAAGTGAATAGCATTTCAAACCTTTTACTCATGAAGTAGGGAAACTCTTTGCCAAAAAAAATTTGTTACTATCACTTATTTTTATTCTATGCAAATGGACTATTACCAAATAGAGGGTCCGAAATTTGTTTCCGAGGTGCACTATTAAATCCCCCCCCCCCCAATATCTTAGGGGCAGACCAGAAAACATTTCCCAAAAAATAATGGTACAACAAAATTTTCCATAACTTAGTTTTGAAGTAAATACTTGAGAATATAACATTTTACATGTTAAAATTTTTTTCAATGTTGTTTCCAGGATATTAAAAAAAAAGAAAACAAACTTCATTTTTCCCTAGTATATAAAGATCACTATATTTTACCAACATGGAAAAAAAAAAAACATATAAAAATTTACATCAAAACAAACAGAACATATAAATAAAATCAATGTAATGACTGAATTTCTTCCTCCTAGAAAAGAATCAAAAGTCAAGATGACACTAGTAAGGTTGGAATAGACATGTGACTTACAAGATACAAGCCAGCACAAGCCCATACTCAGTTCATTCTTAGCCCAACGAATGGCCCAAATCTAGCCCCGAAATGTCTTGGTCAAACATGAACTTCACAAGTCCAATTTGCAAGTGACAACTCTTTGTTATTTCAATGCAGGAGATGATTAGCCTATTCTGGGATTTTGAAAAAAAATAAATAAAAAGAAAAACTGGCCCAAGTGGAAAATATTGAATCCCTCCTGGACTTCACCAATTAAAAGTAAACATGGAAAGCCATTAAAGAGTGTGTTTTCTGTTAGAATATTATGTGTTTAGAGTTTCAATAGAATGCATTCTCAATTCATACAGTTATCATAGAATACAACGTATAAGCAATTATCAATGAACATAAAGACATACCTGTTTGAAGAGATTGATTCCCATACGCTTCAAGACACTCCAAGCTTTGATCGAAACCCCTCAGCTACAGTCTTCCACAGCCTCCAAAAGATATCCTCTTGTCTCTTGCTAATAGGTGCAGAGAGAACTGATTAATCGTGGCTATGGGGACTCTAACCCTGTGTTTATAGAATACAGATGTAACCCTAAAACCTTTCCCACAATAAAATTAGGATTACCAAACTCATCTCATACCATATAACGAATCAAACCAAACCGGTTCTATCATGTCAATCAGGCTCCCACTGAATTAACTAGTTTAGGTAATTAATTAAGCCCACATAAAACTCACAATCTCCCACTTGGGCTATATTAATTATAAAACCATCGTCAACCAGTGTGGCCATGGAATCCAACACACAAAATCGTTACTAACTTTAAAACATCCATCAAGTTTCCCAATGCGAGTCCAAACTTGATTAAAAAACCTTAATCAAAGTGCCTCAAAATCTTTATGGGCAACTAAAACATGATATTAATTAAATAAAACAGAAATATAACATCATACTTTGGCTAGACACCGCCTTTATCCTTTGATATTATCCTCTTATGACAAACCGTCTCTAGCTTAGATTAATACTGTATTTTAACTTATCGTCATTGTTTGTATGGCTGAATACCATCCTTTTTTTCAGATTGAATATCGCTTCTTATCTTGGCTGAATACTACCTTATATATCTGGCTGAATACTGTCTTGTTCGTCCTTTGACTAAATACCTTCTGATTTATCTTTGGCTAAATATTGTCTCAATAACCCCGATTGAATACTGCCTTATTACAATGACTGAATATTTACCCAAAAATTTTGACATGTTAAACACATGTAACTATGTAAGTAAAATAGCAATAATACAATGCTAAAATAAATAAAATCATAGTTACAAAAACTTTGTCCATCAAACCATGAACAATACAATCTAACACAATAAGCAATGTAAAAATACAAATATAAACATAAAGAGTCTCCCATTGATTAAGCATATCTAGAGACTCATTGATTTTCAGACCTTTGATTACTTAATCTTTGATAAAATTAATTATTTTCAATCATTCTTATATTGGACATACTGTCTCTTGAAGACTCCCACTGACAAAACCTTCATAAAAGAATCTATAACGATATAAAATCTTTTGATTTTTTTTACTTAACGAGATTCGATCTCTATTATAATTTGAAATACTAGATTTCTTATTATTCTTTGAGAAGAACACAGCTGAACCGCTGTCACAACAGATCTCAACGAGTCTACAATCTCCAAAATAAAAAATAAACTCTTACACCATATGCCTTGCTTGTTATCTTTACATAGAATTACAAAACCCTACTACCATGATAATGAATATCGATGTTGATTTTCTATCATCAATGTAAACATTATAAATTGCATCAAAATAATCTAGAGTGTCACTATTTTCATAAATGAACATGCAATCCTTGGTCTTCTGCATATACCGCATGACTTTTTTTTTTCGTTGTCTAGTAAACTATACTAGCATCCAACTGAAATCGTCCTATAACACTAAATGAAAAGACTATATAAACTGATTACAACCTTAAGCATATATCAAGCTCCCTACTGCATTGTAGATGCTCACACTCAATATCATTCTTTGTCTATAATTCTGTCAATTTGTCTCCTTTACTGATTTGAGCATCCGCAACTTAATGGTTATACATGCATACTGAACCGTTCGAAAACACGAACAACATTTATACTTTGAGACAAATCTAGAATTTCATTTTTCCTGTCACGAGAAAACTCAATGTTAGGTACAAAGGTACTTGCTCACATATTTTTACATCTTGAAGTTAATAGACAAAAAAACATTGGTTTCAACTAGTAAACCATGTCATTATAAGCCAATGAAAAATCATCAACAGACATGACAAGGAAGTGAATCCACTCCCACTAATCTATAGATATATACAATGATCAATGACAATCTCAACAAAATTGAAAGAATATATAATCCTGTCAAACTTCAAATACCATTATCTGGATACCTGTTTAATCCACAGATTGATATTATAAGTCTACAAAACACATCTTCTTTATTCTTACCATAAAATCTTGTGATTATAGCATATAAATATTCTCCTCAAGATTTTATTTGATCAACACGATCTTTACACTTATCTGATGTAACCCCAAATAAAAAATGCAATTAAGACCATAAAGATTTGAAGTTTATACATTTCATTCTCTTTGTGTGATTTTACTTCGCTACAAGTCTTATTTTATAGCAATCAATTTTCTCACTGGAATCACATATTTTTTTGTATACCTATTTTTAGCCTATGAGTACACCGCTCATTGATAAAAATATAAAATTTTAAGTCTCGTTATTGTTCATAGACAACAACACATGTTTTATGACCATTAAACAATTAGGAGTAATTTCATTACTGACAACTTGCTTAAAATCATTAGGATCTTCATTTTTGTCTAACACTAAAAATATCTATTTTGGAGTACAACATGTGATTGGATGAAATCACAGATCTACATGGTCTATTATATCTCATCATTGTCTCATCTGGCTCTGCTACTATAACTGAAGCATCGATATTAATGAACATTTCAATAATCATTTCATTATACGTACTCTGGTAATATTTCCGTTATCTCAAGTGATTGCTCTACAACCATTTTCATGTGATCTCATCAACATTTTCGTTATCTCAAATGGTTGCTTCACAGCCATTTTCATGTGGTCTCATCAAACATTAAGTTTCTTATTGTATCCTTCGGATCTGTTTTGACATCCCATAAAAGATAACTCAATGCCCTAAAATAATCACTCTCCTACGAGTGTTATGAAACCATGTCAGCACTACAATTCCATAAAAGATAACTTAAACTAGAACTGACTAATTAGCACTCTGTTAATATTATAGACTGCAATATCAATTTTTTCCTTACAAAATCAAATACATTCACAATCTCTTATAAACAATTGTTCAAATTTATCAGAGAATAGACTAGTTTCACATGGTCTCCCATAATACAAAACTCTCTCATTCAGATCTAATAGTTTTAATTCATTTAACAAAAAAATTTTATTTTAATTTTTATTATTTAAAAAAACACCCATAAACTAAACTGTGACAAGAAGTTCTAGATGAAATCTCGATGTCCACCAAGTCCAATAAATCTTTGTTATGAATAATCTTCATTACTTTAATCTTGTCATCTTTCCTTTTAATTAATTCTCATATATATACATGTTATAAACTTTAGAAAAGATTATTTATTATTCTTTCTAATCTTTCTTTGGACAATAGTCCTAAATCCTTATGACCAGTGCGGAAGATAACAATATGCAGTTTGACTTCTAAAGATAGATAATCTAAAAAAATAAATTAAAAGTTTAGGTACTCATATGGGTTCAAACTATGATTAATACTTAAGTGTCCAATCTACTACAAATTCTTGCTTAGAAGTTTCATAATTCTTATTCTTTTTACACTTAAGCTTGTCTAGTTTTACAACCTTCACATGTCCTTTCTGAATCATACTACAAGAATTTCATTATACTTAGATCCATTTTATTTTACAGTTTATTAATGTATAATTCTTTGTCATAAAGTTTCTGACTATTGCATGAAAAAAAAAATATTATTTTCTGTGGATTTCTCTACCCTTTTGCAACTTGTCTTTTTCTGGGTATGTATTATGCACTATGACATTAGCATTCATATTTTTTTTTTTTCTTTAGACTTCTATCCTTAGTTCTTTCACTTTAGGGTTCACTATATTTTTGAGTACTATAGGTCAATAGAATCTGATTATACAGTTCTTGTGAGGAAGTGAAAATCTAAAGTGTCACTTACATAGGTTCTAATGAATTACTTACAAATGTTCACTTATCTTTGAGCTTATCATTAATAGTTAACAGCTCTACTTTGTACTTTCTCACACTCCCAATAGCTAGTACTGATGGACTTGAGTAATAAGACATCTCTCTGTCCCTTCTTAAAATATCAAACATTTCTTTGAATTTCATAGGAAATATCTTTTTTCAATGTTCCTCATCTGAACATTGTCTTACTTGATCTTAAGGACTGAATACCTTAAGAACCAGAATATAATTTTTCGTTGAGTACATCTAGGTTAAACAATCCTAGACTAGTTTTCAATTTCTATGCCAATTGATAAAATAAACTGTCAATGACAGACATCTTGAGGTATTTAATCATTATATATCCACAACTACATTAATTACAATGTAAATAATTATAAGTCTACGATTAATACCAAATATAATTAGTTAGCAAGAATATATAAATAACATGTGCAAGTCAATTTATATCTTTAAAAAGTCAATCAAACTACACACACATCTTTTGGGACAATATGTACATTGATCATCTTGATAGCTGTGCAATTACTGCACAGTGCCAATGATTCTAAAAAATCTTATCATCTTTGGATGGATAAAATTCCTAAAGTCAAAATCCTTCAACCATATGTATGAGTTCTTTATAATCTTAAACAACGCCACCTTTGAGTGAACAGTATCATTCTTTATTGCATTCATAAAAGTGAGAGTTTATGTCAGTGTCACTTTTGGATGAACACTGTACTTCCTTACTGTAGCTTATAAACGGATAAACATTGGATTTGAGCATATTACCTTTGGATGGACATCGTCAAACTGAAACATTTACAAACATAGACCCTTGAATTTGAATACATCATAATGAAACAAGATTATCACTTTGGTGGTCACACCAAGTTCCACTATGATATGAATAAATCCCAACTTGCAGCTCGTGTGGATATTTATTTAAACATGAATGTTTTAAAATACAACTATACAAGTCTAAACATTTATATAAACGTGCACAATAACTCAACAATCAATTTGGTACAATAAATTTAGAAAAAATCAGCATAAAAACTACAAATTAGATCTTCATGGGGTATTTTTCTTTAATAACATATTTTTCAATGTATCTAAATGTACCAAAATATATATCAGATTGAAGAGCATAAAAAATAGAATCTAATGAAACAATCGGAGGTTAATCTGACCTTCCTAGCTCCCAAAATCACAATTTAATGTTCTTTTATCAAAATCAGGAGCGAAACAGCCCTTAAGAACTATTTCAGGGTTGGCCCGGTTCGGTCTATGCAGCTTGGCTAGGTTTAGCTCAACTCGGTTCAAACTGAATCAAATATCCCTAAACCTTTTTTTTTAAATATATATGCTTTGGTTCAAACAGCAAACCAAAACGGTCTGGGTCAAATTGAACCACGATTAGAACCAAGAACCGACCATAGGTCCACCTGCTGATCCAACTGGTCCACCCAATTGGGTATTAGGGTCGAGCTTTTGAGTCAACGGATCAGGCATCTGGGTTAACCCAGTGGGTCAAACAGTCGGGTCTCGGGGTCGACCCATACGGTCAGGGGACTGGATCTTCAGGTGGTCAAGGACTCAAGTCCGGGTCGCACATGTACTTGCACATTTGCCAGAACCTGGTCTGAACCCGGGTGTGACGTCAAATCTGAACCAACCCGTTAGGGTTTTTGGGTGACATCAAGTTGACCCGACGATGGATCAGCGCCGTCAGTTCAAGTTTTTTTTTTTTTAAATCCCCCACGAGTGAGATCCACTTCTCAGCTATCGTCAATGAGTGTCAATGCATCAGAAGGCCGGGGCCTACGATTCTTATATCGTCAGCTCCATCTCATCGAGAGCTTTCCAACTCTATATAACTCGACACCTCTTGCCAGTCAAAAAAATTTGTCGGTGAAAAATCCTGACAGATTTGATCCAAAAGCGAGAAAAAATAAATTTCTTTCTATTCAATCATTCATTACAAGTCTTTATAATTAATTCTCATTGATCCTAGGTCTATATGGTTGGCTCTGATACCAACTGTTAGAATATTATGTATTTAGGGTTTCTATAGAACCCATTCCCAATCTATACAGTTACCATAGAATACAATGGAGATGCAATTATCAATGAACACAAAGACATATTTGTTTAAAGAGATTGATTCCCTTACGCTTCAAGACACTCTAAACTTTGATCGAAATCCCTAGGCTATAGTCTTCCACAACCTCCAAAGGATATCCCTATGTCTCTTGCTAATGGGTGCAGAGAGAACTGATTAATCGTGGTTGTGGGACTCTAACTCTGTATTTATAGAATATAGATGTAACCATAAAACCCTTCCCACAATAGAATTAGAGTTACCAAACCTATCTCATACCATGTGACGAACCAAACCAAACCGATTCTATCGTGTCAATCAAACTCCCACTGAATTAGCTAGTTTAGGTAATTAATTAAGCCCACATAAATCTAACACTTTCAACTTTTACAAAAGGAAAAATTTCATCTACACCCCATCAAAGATTGTTAACATCATCTACACCCACAAGAATGCAAAAACATCACCTAGGTCCCAAAACTTTGGATGTGGTAATCAAAGAAGTCCACTCCATCAGTTGATTCTCGTTAGATGCTGACGTCAGGTGGATTGGAATTTTTCATAGACGAGAATACCCTTTTGGTCGATTGAAAAGACCAATATACCCTTTTAAAAGAAAAACGAACCAGGATGATTCATCGACTAACACATACACGTCCTTCTCGAAGACGAAGGAGCAGATAGAGGATTACTCTGTTTCTTAATGACCTGATCACCAAAAGAAACAACAATCGATCTGCTAGGAGATGGTGATCGATCGATAGAAAATCAAACAAACGGTGAAGCAGCAACGGATCCATAGAGATACGAGTTGGAGAAGCTGATCTATTAAATAAACCAGTAGATCGAGAAGAGAACTTGAACTTGCAGACACAAAAGCAGTCGACGAGGATGAAGAATTCGATCTCTGAAAGCCGTGCGACAATACTGGTTTACTAGATCTGGTTCTCAAATTTGAAGCCGCCTCACTTTAATTTTCCATTTCCCCTACCGACACCCGCCTGCCCATCCTATATATATATATATATATATGCACAAATCAACCATTGATTTTTCTTCTTCACTATCATTTCCAAACGATCAGAATTAAAAATTAGAGTCATCTCTCTCCTCCTCACTCAGCCTGCCTGACATGGACAATTACCCTCTCTTCTTCCCTTACTCCTCGTCAACATCGTCGTCGTCATCAGCAGCAGCTGTTTTTCCCTTCTCTTTAAATGTGGTAAAACTCTTATGCTATGATAGATGACACTGATCATGGCAATAACCCAACAACTGATCAATTCCAAGGATGGAAGATGGAGGAGACCGATGTCTCACGTTCACAGGTCATTAAAAACGATTCACACGGAGGGAGCTCTAATGGGTCTCATGAGAGTGCGATGAAAGAAGGTAGAAAGAAAGGTGAAAAGAAGATTAGAAAGCAATCATAACACCTTTATGTGATTTGTTACAGGCGTCTTCTTCTTCTGGAGCTTCTCCATCTCTATTTTTTCCCCTTTTTTTCATTTCTAAAGATGATTTTTTTTTGGGATTTCAGCAGATGAATAGGGACTCTACTTGCTCTGAGCTGTTGGAAACATTAAAAAAACAAGATTCAGGGAATCAAGGCCGGAACACCAACAAGGAGCTCTAACGTTTGGGGTTAGGGCTTGGGTGAGAATGAAAAGGAAGGAGGGAGTGAAAATATAAATTTAATTTGAAGGTCAAATTAGTAAATCAATATAATTTTTTAAATTTTTTTAATTTTTTAATTTATAATATGAGGGGTAAAACTGTATTTTAACAGTTTTAGTGATTTCTGTCACTTAACTGGACTTAGGTGATGTTTTTGCAATCTTGTGGGTGTAGGTGATGTTAGCAATCCTTGATTGGGTGTAGATGAAATTTTTTCTTTACAAAACTATAGCAATGCCATTTCACTCACTTTGAGGCACTTAGATGGCATTTGTGTAGTTGTTTTTTGGGGGAGCTTTTGACCTCAGCTCAATGAAAGTTTGGACTAGGCTGACGACAAATCAAGCCCAATGTGAGTTCATAACTGGTTCGGACCAATACGTACTGAATTTCTTTCTAGTCTCAAATATTTTGAAGGGTTTTGGGAAAGAGGCATATAAACATGTCCGACAACGGTGGCATGGTTGTACCATCATCTGCTTCTTGTTCTTCATACGACAGTGGTCTTACCAACCATGGGGTTGCCTTTCATTGTTTGTATTTCTTTCTTCCTTTCACCGTCCAAAGATAAAAAGGATACAGCTTGAACATGTAGTTGCAACTTGCAAGTGAGTCTTTGAGACTTTCATTCGCATCGACAAGATGAAGGGTTTTCTACAATCTCAGGTCTTCTTCAGAGCAGCCGGCAGGGAGCGCGATTCCAAATGACGGCACCAAAGTCGTTTCAGTGAGATTTATTGACTCTGTTTGTTCCTATTTTATTTGTACCATTTGTTGATATCTCCATGCTTCTGGATTTCCATTGTTGTTTTGTGATGGTAGAAGCCATCAAGTTTCCAACTCTAAAGTTCGAACTAGTAAGTAGAGGGATTCTCCATATATAAGACCCCAAGATTCCAATCTCATTAGCAATGTAGGACTATTCCCAATATTCCCCCTCACATATAACTCCACTGTTAGGTGGTGTATATTTGGTAATATATGTGGCAATACATGGCACTTTTCAGGTGACTAGTCCCTCTTTTTCATGTGACTAGTCCCTCTTTAGAGTTGACATAAAGTCTCTCTTTTTGGGGGACCGTCCTTCTTTTTGGGTGACTGATCCCTCTTTAGGGGTGACATAAAGTCCCTCTTTTGGGTAACCATCCCTCTTTAGGTAACCATAGTCCATCTTTTGTGCATCTGGTGTCCCTATTTCGGTGACTTAGCCTTCTTTTTAGGGTTAATATGAGTGGAAACCTGAAGCTATGATACCATGTCAAGTTTCCAACTCATAAGTTCGAACTAATAACACTCTCCATATATAAGACCCCAAGATTCCAATCTCATTAACAATGTGGAACTATTCCTAATAGAAGCCCGTCTAGGTATTTTTGATAGCCATGGTGATATGCTGCTGCCTACACTCTTCTCAAAAATTTCAT
Source organism: Protea cynaroides (assembly GCA_028583415.1). Lineage (NCBI taxonomy): Eukaryota > Viridiplantae > Streptophyta > Magnoliopsida > Proteales > Proteaceae > Protea > Protea cynaroides. The sequence goes on from CM053276.1 coordinate 135,801,871, forward strand.
CAACTGAATGAACCCTAATTACAAAGTGCTGGGAAAGGATGCTGAAATGCCCACTTATTTTTGCCAATACCATATGTTCCTGGAGAGCTTAGCTTGATCTGGTCAAACTCCGTGCCAATCTTTGGCGACCCGTTACAAGGCTCTGCCTATGTTTTCGCTAGTTTTGAAATTATGGAATAATCTTAAGAGTTTCCTTCCAACTTTACCCCTTTTCAGTTTCCACCTCCCCCCAAAACACACGCACACACACCCCCTCCTTTTTCTCCCCAATCAACGCTACCATTTTGTACCACTGAGCATTAGATTGAAATGAACCCTCTCTAAAAACTGTCCCCATAAAAATTATGGTTTTTGCACCCTCTGATATGTAACATGTAGGTAGGCCTCAGCAAGAGCCAGCATGATGACATTCTTTCCACTTTTTCTGTGATTTGTTTGACATGAGAGTACTCACGTGAGCCAGGAGAAAGGAATGTTCATGGGTCACATGCCTCGAACTGAGGAGGGTTTTTGTTCTCGAGATACTATGGAAACCCAATAAACAATGCCTTCCTCTTTGAAGCAGAATTTACACTTAGTTTGAACAAAACTGAATCATATGCTTGACCCAGTTGACTATCGCATCAACAAACTAGGGTTGTTGAATTTGCTATTGTGAGTGTATAGTGTGGTAGAACCATAAGCTCCAACTAATATCACATTGATGAAGGTCTAGCTAAAGTCTCTTTGGAGACTAAGATTCAGGCCTAGAAGGTAAGATCAAGTTATGTAGGATTTACAAGTTTGCAGACGATGCCAGGGATTGAAAATTTTCTAATTATTGTTATTACTTTTTATGTGGCTAGATCTTAGGTAGTCTATGTGGTATATGGATTGTGAGAGTCTTTAATGAACTTTTTATGTCTCTTGCTTGTATGAAACATAAATTGAAGAAGAGAAAGAAAAAGGAAGGGATGCATCTGCTTCTTCAAAGCTGTGGAATAGGAATCAAGTCATCACCTAAGGCTAGGAAAATGGAGTTGCACATTAGGGGGGCAGGCACAAGGAGTATATTAGGTAAACTGATGGCCTCTTTTGTTTTTAGGAAAATAACAACTTACACAGGTCATACAACTAAATTTACTAACTAGACTTCATTTAGATTACAATTTGACTGTAAAACAATTCGATACCCAATTTAAGAATAAGACATGCATAATTTAGTACTTGAGTTTACTGACTACTTTCGATTGTAATTTTGAATTTAAACTTGAGGACCTGTATTCTAGAAATGTACACTTAAACTTAGCATAAAAAAAATTATATTCAACTTAGGAATCTTATTTTGGACTAGTACTTATTTGTAGTTGGGCTACAATTTACATATGTCCAAACTGTAGAGGTTTGGATGAAGGTTGCTACATGTTAAATTCCACCACTATGATCCCTTATGGGTAGTCTCAATACTATTTGAGTGAAGTAGCTTCTCAATCCCACAAGTGTCTTCTTTGAGGTATAATGGGCTACTTCATCTGACTTTAGTATGTGTTATATTCTTTATGGATTTTATCTTTATCGCTAGGTTTTGCTCACTTATAAAATTATTGATAGTAGTACAGTATCAATATTGTTTCTCAATTACACAATTCATGCATTGTGTTAAGTCTTTATTTTGAAGATAGGCAGGTTGCTGCAACCTAATTTCCCTTTTTAGATCATTTACTATTTCATCTCAATATATCAGCAGGTAAAAATGCTTATTTATTATATGACAAAGGCACAGTCAATCCTCACAATTTGCGAAAATTCCACTGAAGTTAGAGGAGGAACTAAATGAACTCTTTAGGAGAACAACAGTAAATGGAACTGACACACTGGTTTCCAATGAAGTTCAGAAGATTGGTCCTACACATAAAAACTCAGAGAGAGAATTCAAGGAAGAAGTCCAAGAAGGGGCCACAGAATCTGCCATAGGCCATGAATTGGATAAAGATGATGGTTCCTCCCAAGGGGATTATTTAGGGGTCTGGTCCTCTGCACTTACATGCATCCTCTATGTGATCTCATCTCCGTTCATGGGGTGTGGGATCCGCCTCTGGAGTATCGGGTCCCACACCCCATGGACAGAGATGGAATCACGTGGAAGATGCATGTAAGTGCTGGTGAGCCACGCCCGATATTTAGTGCACTAACAAAGCAGGAGTCTGGCTTTGAAGAGCAGAAACAAAAGGAGGTAGTCGTAGTCCCCTGCAGAACTAATGACCATGCTTACCTCCCTAGAGGAATTTGTTTGTTGTTGTATCTGTTGCTGCTGGAGGAGATGGATCTGCATCTGATGCTCTCAATTTATGGAAGTGATCTGTACGAGATGCAGTGATGCTGTAGGAAGCTCCTACCAAGAGATTCTTTGTAAAAATGAATTCTTCTGTGCATTTTGTTGGTTGCATGTCACTTTATGCAATTGCCTAGCTGTTAGAGATGGATGGTATTGTGTTACTTTCTGTTCTGATGGTCGGTAATACTTGGGCATTCATCCGTCCCTAAACAGATGCAAATTTTAAATGGGAGAGGGTTCTCTGAGTGACGGTACTGTTGTCTGTACCTAGGTAACGGCGAATCCTTCAGTAAGGGGGCATGGGGAGGAGAGAGATAGGGAATGAGATTCTGACGTAGTTCCATTCTGCCGTAAAGAGAACCTTTTCCCATTTTAAATCGATGGGAAAGTAGAAAGGATAGTTTCAAGAATTTTCATTCCAGAATATCGTAACAATTGTCTCCCACTGCAACTAACTGAATTTTTTTTAAAGAACTAGAAGTTACAAGAGTTCAGCATCATTTAGTATTATACAACAGGGATCTTGAGCGAGGAAGTGGTTCATATCTAGCAAGGGGGACCAAAATGAAGGAGCTGCAAGTTTGGAAAGCCGATGTTTAAGGGACAGGATTGAGGGTTCTGGCAACACCACCAATGGAAACTACCCTGGATGATTAATGGATATGAAAATTATTGGAAAACACAATTAAATTAGAAGAAAAATTACTTGCAGGTGGATCATACAGTTGACACAGCCTCGCAGGACCCTAGATTTGGCATGTGGCCATTATAACTGGCCATCTGCAGAAATAACCAATAGTAATGAAAACCGAGATGCCGCCGGAGCGTAACTGAATTTATGGTAGTATGAATATCAGACGGATTTCTCATTCTGGAAGAGTAGAAAATCTGGATAGATACTCTCAAAATGACATGCCCATTCCCTGAAATCGTTTAAGGATTTAAGGAATGAATTTGCACAGTTCTAAGAAGTACGTTTCATGACTGTTGCTGCTTAATGCGTTTGATTTTCTAATTGTTGCTTTACTTCTTGACCCCACATCCCCACCCCTGGAAAAAGAAGGGGTTGAGTTAATTCTTAATGGATTGGGTTAGGCTCAAGTTGAAGCCCCAGGTTACAGAAAGTCTGAAACCCTCCAAAATTGAGTTTTAAAAAAACACTTATTCCACTGGACCCCTCCTCTTCTTTCCCCATTTGGCATTTAGCCAATTGTCGTTGTCCTTTTGTTTAAAAAAGAAAGTGTGTTTGTTTGAGTGAACCACAGAATGAGAATACAATCATGAATCAACTTTATTTGGTTTAATAAAAACTGGGTGAGAGAGAGAGAGAGAAAAGAGAGAGAGATGCACTAACAATAACAGCACAATTACTGAAACAAATTTCCTCGAATAGGAACGCAATGATAAAAGTACCCTGTAACCCCAAACTACACTTTCTCCTTATTGCTTTTTATTTCTAGTTCCAAATCTAAAGCACTGACCTTTTCATGTAATCATTTTCTCCAAATTTATATCGATTTATGTCTTAGACGCATACAAATGGCAGACAAACGCCTAAGACACAGAAAAAGAAAAAGAAGAAAATCATAAAAACATAGAAAACCCACAAATCATAGCGACCATTTATTACAGGTGGATCGACTTTAAGTGAGAAAGAGGATGCTGAAAGCTGATTGCTGATGCTTCCCAAAATCTAAATACAGACAAGTCACAAGAATGAAGAACAGGACAAACCCAAATCACACGCCACGCACCAAATTTACCCATTACCTCTACCTGAGTCTCACCCTTTTAAGTGATAATTTTATTTTGGATTATTTTGAGTATTTACTTCCTACTGAAAGAAGTCCCAACTGAACTTACTGGGAGGGGTCTGGCTTTGGCTGTGAGCGTTGGTGGTGGTGGTGGTGGCGGCGGCGGCGGTTGATTTGGAGGATGCCGGTAAATCAAAATCAAATGTCTCCCATTGGGTGGTGACCACTGTTTCTGCCGCTGAATGGCTTGCAGGTTGCTGAGCGTTTGAAATTTGACCCGTCGAATTCCTCTGCGGCTTCTCCATTGGCTTTGACACTGGTATTTGCTCTGGCATTTGCTTACTTGAATGCTTCTGTTGCTTTTGCATTCGAATTTGACCGTCATTGCCATTGCTATAGCTACTGGGCATGGCGTTCCGGATCTTCAGCAGGTCAAGAGTTTCCACATACTTCTGCACCCTCTTCACCTTCAGGATTATAATGTGGAAATGGAGAGAGAGGGAGAGAAAGAGAAATTAATTGACTCTTTAAAGGAAATCAATCAAAACTAAATTTTATAAGTTTATACAATGCAACACTAGACTCAATTTGATAAGGTAAAATTACCTGCAATCTCCTCTGCATTTTCACATCTCCATCGACAGTGATACCGTCCAACTTAATCAGTTGGTTCATCAACAGCTCGATCAGATTTAACATATCGGTTTCTGCAACTTTGCCACCTTTAGATAAAACAGATTCGAGAGCAGATACCTGCTCAATTGACAGTAACAATGCAGTAAGCTGTTAGCAAGGATCTAAAATTCTTACTCATCTTAGGATTAAGAAGAATTTGAAGAAATGTCAGGCGGTTCTTACCTGGGCAGCGAGCTTGTCCACTTCCAAGCTGATTTCCGAGATGGATTTGGAAGCCTTCTCTATCTTAGCATTCTTACGCAACTCAAGGTACCTTTTTTCCCGGCTGATTGCGTCCTCCACAAGAACGAGTTTTGATCCGTCTTTTACTCCCACGTTATCGAGATAGGCATTAGAGTCTCTTTCCTTGTCCTTGAATAGCAGTTTCTGGTCGTCATGATGCAATCCAGTCGGCGCCGCCAATAACTTCTTTAGTTCCCCTGCCAAGTGCCAAAAACAAAAACTACTGCTAATCAGTATTTTATTTCAGTTTCTTCCCACCTCCTTCGGTATTGAAATGCTGAAAAAGAAACAGAGGAAAGAAGAATTACAAGAAGAGAATAAAAGATTGGGAAATAAGTGAAGATTTGCTACCGACCAAATGTGGCTTCCGAGTTGACGTAGATTTCGTGATAAGAAGAGCCGTATTTGACCTTAACTCTAATGGTGGGGGCGACAGAGGCTCCGTCGGAATCGGGATTCCGCTTCTGTACGAGCATTCCACCAGGTCTGAGTTCCCAATCCTGAGGCTTCGGTTCACCAACACCACCACCTCTCGATTTTCCGCTGACGGCTGAGATCCCTTTGGTCTTCGTCCTCATTCGCATCATCTCCATTGATCTTTCTCTGATCAACCAAAACAGAATGAAATAATAATACTTTTGCTAATGCTGCTGCTGCTTCTTCTGTCTTTAAAAATGTCGAAGTTGCAATTATTTATTTCTTTCTTTTTTGCCTTTTATTATCTTTCCTTCCTTTGGGTTACAGGTAACCCCGGAGAGAAGAAAGAACCTCTGCGTCAGATCTCTCCAACGACCGCTTGACAACGATCTTCGACGGAATCCAAGCAAACCATTTCTGACCGACCAAGTCAGACAGACTCACGATGGAAGCCTCCAAACCAAGCATTAGACTAAGCAGCACCAACAACTAGAAAAACTCCAATAAAGGATCAAGTTCTTCTCCAATTCACGAGTAAAAAATCACAGCACTCCTCCTCCAAGATCTTCTTCGAGGACAAATGAATCAATCATTTCACTAACCACTAACAAGAGATCGCCGAAATCGAGTCTCCTGCGACTAATAAAAAAAATAAAAAATAAAAAAAAACAGACCCAGGAAAAAGAGAAGGGAAAAAAAATTATGCAGCCGCCTGGATGAAAACGTGGCTGTTCTTCAGAAGCTCAAAAGCAGAAGAAAACCTCAGAACTCTAAGCGTTGACAAACTCTCCAGATCGAATCCTGAAGAAAGGAAAAAAATGGAAGAATTACCAGTTGTGAGTCCTCTCTCTCTTCCTTCTTCCTTCTTCCTTCTCCCTTCTCCTTACTTCCACGAAGAAGAAGAGGGGAGGAACTGAAAAGTAATTAAAAAGAAAAAAAAAATTGAAAAGCCAGGTGTACGAAATAGCGACTGGAGAACGAATCGTTTGATGAATATATATATATATATATATATATATATATAAGAACTGTCGGCGGGCAGGGCAGGAAAGGAGTTATTCTATACAGGAAAGGAAGCAAGGGAAGGAAGGGAAGGGAAGGGCCTCCGAAATGGAATTACTTAGCCTTTACTTTTCATTTTTACTTTTTTACAGCACTGCTCAATCCGTACTCTCAATCTGCACTTCCCAAAAATGATGACTGCGAATATAGTAAAATAATAATAATGATAAATTATTATATATAAAGATTGGATATGCCACGTGGGTTTTTATCTAGATTCGTATAATAATCCTCAATAGAATAAGGGAGAAGCTACCATGATGCCTTTCATGTCAATATATATGTATAAATGTAGTGATGGTAATTTATTGTATACATATATCGATTTAATCATATATTTATCCAGTGAATAATAATTGGATTCAAATTCTCTCATGTCCTCATGCAACATAAGAAAAATTCTATGATCGTTATTCACTCTGCGTGTATATCAATTGAAAAGATTAAACATGAGAAAATTAAAATTCATACAATCAATAGATTTCTTTATACCAACCAACACATGAGAGAATACGAATCTTTCATTTACCTGACCTTTTTTTTTTTTTTTTTTTTTTTGGTAAAAATTTACCCCACCTTTGGTTTTACCATAAAGAAGAGGTTTTTTATTCTCTTCTCTACACCGCCGCGGAAAAACGAGCAATGGGACGAAAGAGAAGTCAGCAATCTGTCTCTCATTTTATTTTCTCTTTTCTCTTTCTCTCTATTATTGGAACAATATTCAAAATTTGGTAGCATTTGTTTTGGGTTTTACAACAGACACGGTTTGTAGGTGGGCGATGACTATCTTTTCGGTTTTGAAGATTATTTAAATCTGGTCATAACTCGTAACCTCATATGGTTGTGTTGAGTGGGCCCAGAGTCCAGAATATATGAGTGGGGGGTCATGGTTAGGTCTTGTCATCTTGTGTCGGTACGCCATTTTGTCATTTCAGTAATGTAAAGCAACCAAAGTAAAAACAGAAAAGGACCAAAGAAGAAAGAGGAAAGAAGAAAGAAGGAAGGAAAGTTAAATGTAAATCCAACTTTTCTAAATTAGGATGCTTAAGGAGACACGTGTCCGTGCTCCAATATTCCGTAGAAATAGTGTTTGCCAGCTGTCCATCTGTGTGGTTGCAGGTGGCCTCTGTGCCTCTGCCTTCGTGGGGTTCTTAAATCTTATGTGGAATCTAAGGGGGCCACCTTCTCTCTCTCTCTCTCAAAAAGAAGATTACCAACTACCCCGAAAGGAAATAGAAAAGAGGAACAGGGATAGCTTTGTCATTCCAAAAGAAGAGACAGCTCCCAAATTCAAAGACTACCTAGAGAAAATAATGTAAAAAACACGCACACGTGCGTTAATGATCGGATGAGACGTAATTATCCCCCCAACCATCGTTTCTCTCTATCTCTCTCTCTCTAGTTTCTCTATCTACATGGCTGTTGGTCTGTGACCGCCATTGAAAGACGACAAGAGAGTAGCGACGTCCCCATTCCCCTTTATCTTTTTTTCTTTTTTCCACATCTGTGATGCACCGACGCCATACCCTTCGCGACCGACACTGCTGCTCAGTTTAACACGAGTCTGATACTGTGTAGTAAACGTGGCCATCTCCAAGCCGTGGATCAATCCCATCTCTTACCTACCTGCGCAGCTCGAAAGAGACGATTTAACTGTAAATCTCTATTCCTCAAATACCAATAATACCCCGGGCAAAAAAGACAAAGCAGAAAACATCTTGGCAATTGAAAAAGGCAAAAGATTCTTATGGACGGGTTTGTCCATAAAAAAAAATACTATTATTTTATATTGAATGAATCATGCATCTCTTTGATATTATATTAGATAAGTAAGGGTTCTTGCCTTTTTTGTATCCACAGAAAGGTTCATTCCTACAAAATCTAATCATGGGCAAACTTATGCTCCAGCCTCCTTTCAGAATCAAAAAACCTTCTTCTCCGTTTTCTCTTTGATGAGATTAGTGAAAAAGGCAGTAAAATAATAAAAAATTTCTGTATGATAGTTCTGGCATTGATGAGATGAATATAGTTTTTCTTCAATGTAATTTCAGTGTTTATCTATGGAGCTTTATGATGACTCTTCAAACATGATGTATGCAAAATCAGACTCAAATGTGATAAGTTCAACCTCTTCTTCTCTTGCAACTGCAAGATGGAGTTTTGAAGGTTCGGGCATTTTGGGTGAGAACCAACCATGAACATGTCGTCAAAGGGGATGCTATCAAAGGAAGAAAACAGTTTGGGGTTTTTGGTGGTTGCTCGCATAATGAATAGAGAGAGGAGGAAAAAAAAAATATAATAATTAAGGCAAAGGTAGTTGGAACTAAGTTCGGGCCAAAGCAAAGTCTGAAGCAACAGCCTTGTTCCACATTCCATTGCTCTGAAGCTTGAAAGAAGACTCTGATTGCTCTACCTAACTGAGCTATAGCCCTGACGCTTGTAATAGGTATTTTATCATGTAGAAACTATCTTGTCAAGATAAGTATTTCATGGTCCCGATGGAACGAGGTCTCTACGCCTGTGACCTAAACTGCTCGCTCAATGCACGTTAGATGAGATGACATTTCATGTTTCAAGAGGGTATATCGATATTTTCCTATCCTATTAAGGGTATTCTTTACCTTAAAAGTTTGACAACGGAATGACATCAAATCATAATCCAAGGGAGGTACAAGTAATTTTCCCCATATAATATATCCCATCCAATAATCCCATACATTATGCATTTAAGGCGCTTTGATTCAATCTGATTATTAATCTAAATAAAAAGATAACGTATGAGGTACACATATTTGGTTGGTATAAATAATAAATGAACAGGACAGTTAGATTCTAGTATTCAATGGGGATCAAATTGGATCCAAATAATATTCCAGTCCTACATTTAAATTTTTTTTTAATCTTCAGTAAATTATAAGTCACTCTGAGTAGGTGAATAGTCAGAACAGATGATCTTAACTGCCAACCAATGCTACAACAGTATTACGTATTGGATTTATTTAATGCATTATGATCATTTACAATATAATATGGTTTACCAAATTACCCACCCAATTTTTGTTTAAATAAATTATTCAAAAAAATATATGTGTATTACTAAAATACCCTAAACAATGTATGCTATTTGGCATCAATGGTTGTCTCGTCACCCCAAGAGTCTATCAGATTGACAAGCAAGCTGCCATTTCAGCATCCTTCCATTACAACAATCTAGAAATTGTTGAATCAAGGCCAAATGCATCAGTAAGTTGAAGAGGATGATCCTCTGTTCCCTTTCCAAATGGATCCTTCTCAGCTCAAAATTGTATTTAGGACCAACAATTCACGATTTACCATGGATCTTTTCTAGGTTCCTACTCACTAGATATCTTGCAACTAAGCTTCAGCCTTATGTATCGGTTTCCTGCTCTTGGCAACTTGGTTTTAACATCTCTAGGTATCCCTTGGTTTCTATATACCAGAAAAAAATACTACATATATACAATGTACTCTTGAGCTCGTACAGTTAGAAACTAGGATACTAATTTTCACACATATTTTACAGGAACTTCCATCAATGAATTCAGTTCCGATTGCCGACAACCTTTCTTACGATGGCCAGATTTACAATAGAGAAGATCTTTCAACAAATGTTTTTGTAAGAAGACATGAACAAAAACACAAGTACTGCATTGATAAAGAATTTTAATAAGTTTAAGATAGATAGCAAATTAGCAATAAAAATATGTGCAGTGAATCTTATAATTCAATTTTTATTTTATTTTTTGGGGGCCCAAAAGAGAGAAAAATGTGGTGAAGGTTCCATTCATCATCAACAAGGAAATTAGTAAATGTACAATAGGTTTAACAGAGAAACACGCAGAAAACAGGGAAAAGATAAAGTGGGAAATCTTTGTGCATTATGACAGCTCATTAAAACTCTTACCACTAAGGAAGGGGTCAAGTTCTGGGAGAAGATGGAGTCCTGTGCACAGCTTGGTACTTCCAGGGCTATTCTCCAGCACAGCAGTATACTTCTCTGAGCCAGGGGAGGTGCGGCTTTAGATGTTTTTGAAATTGAAGCAGTTCCTGTATTGATAGTCTTAATCCAATTATAAAACGGTTGGCCCTAGGTTACTCTGTTAAGAATGATACTCCATGCCAAGCCTAATCCAGGCCATCAAGAGAGCAGTGTGGCTCAAGGAAACCAATAACTTTAATTCTTCTCCTCCTTCAATTCTTCAGCCCTGCTTGAGCAAAGTTTTAAGGGTTTTTCTCCTGTTTTCTTTTTTCTATGACAGTATCTGGTGCATGGCTTGGAGAAGTTTCTGCAGAAACTCAATCTTCTTCAGCCTCATCTAATTGAAGAGAAGGCAGAATAGAGGAGATTCAATGCTGTTAAAAGTAGGCTTCGACAGATAGAAGTACATTGCAGCAGAGAGCAAAAAAAATTTCTAACTCCAAAACGACTCTTTGAACTATCCATGACACTGTACATAGATATAAAAGACAAACTAAGTGGAGAGAATTAAAATTGAAGAAGTGTCCTGTAATTTGCTTATACTCTAAGTGCAGGTCCAAGCATTTTTGGGGAGTTCATATTTCTGAGGAACTCAAGCAATTCACAAGACCCAAATATAAAACATCACATCAGTTCTCATAGGTGTCGACTTTGATGATTTTACCTTCAATATTTTACAACTTTCTCTTTCTAAGTACTTTAAATGATTTTGAAGCTTCTTTAAGATTTTTTTTTCCTGGATGCAGAACCAATCCAGAACCAATGAGTAATGACTAATTAAAATCTTGCAGTTTTCCTAGCTCTCATTCAGGGAAAGAAAACTAAATCTGCATGTAATTCTACTCCAACAACCTTTGTTCTACGTTTCTAGTTAGAAAGTAATTTTATGCAGAATTTGTCCTATTAACAACATTCTCATTAATGTGGCCTCTCCATTATTTTGACGTAATAAATGTCAGTAAAGAGAACAGGGAGGGGGAGGCACAGAAATATATAAAGTTCCAGGGAAGAATACCAACAACTTACACCATTTTATACCAATGACTTAAGCTAAGTCTTCTACAATTCTAAAGAGTATGGAGAACGGTAGTTGAATTTATAAACCAATTTATGATGTATTAAATAGTTTCAACATATTGCACTCCTTAAATGTCCTATATTACAACATGGTTATAATAAAGGCAAGTTTTGGTTATAGTTTCAACATGGTCATTAATAAAGGCAAGTTTTGGCAACAGTTTTTGTCCTCCCTATATTACACTTTGAGTTATCAACATCGAACTTCTCGTAACTTTGCCAAAGAAGTACATAACCTCTTCTATATATATATATATATATATATATATATATATATATATATATATATATATATATATTAGCATGCATAAATCTTAAGTTCGCTTCTGCTTTCCATTTTCTTTTTTTGAGGTCACAATTTTTTGAAATTGATACTTCTCAAATATAAAATAAATGCTTAATTCAATTAACCTCAGCAGTATATTCAACTTTTCTTCAAGGGAAGTGTAACAAATTAGATTTTTAAAAAGGCCGAAGAAATGACAGAGATATCCAATAGGTGTTATTGTAATGGGCAGAAAACATCAATTATTTTCTAGTAGGCACAATTAAAATTGCACCAAACTGATATACAAAGAACTTAAAAAAAAAGTTCTGAGAAAAACTAATATAGAATATCTCAATGAAAATGACACCTTCAATGACCTGGCACACATTGAATATGATATCTTGATAAGTTAGGAATTCATTCACATAATTCTAAATTTGTTTGCGATAGCTCCTATCCAGGCTCTGTCTCTGTCACTGTATGCATAACTCATGCTAGAAGCCAATAAGATGAACCCCCCAATAATTTCCTGCCTATCATCCACACCTAGTTTAGGAGCTCCAAGCACTGGTTGTACAAGAAGAGATTGAGTTCCTCTCGGGAGCATCTTCGAAAATGCAGAATCTGCAATCACTAATTAATAGTCTATATCTCATTAGCAAATTATACCACACAGGTTAAACAACCAAAGCGGCTGTGGAGACTGTCATCAATCAGCATTAAATCAAGTTTTGTTTCTGTACTACATCTTCTAAAAGGAAAACAAGTAAATCCCATAAAATCCATATAACTATGACGCTGAGATTGTGCTTCCTAGACCTCTATATGAAGAGATCGTCACTATGCAACAAAAAGATCCAAGTGTCAACCTCGTGAAAACAATTACACTATGGTTTCAAAAGCAGAATTACAAGATCAAAAGGGAACAAGGAAAGCGCTTCGTTATCTCAGTCCTATACAATAAGTGAAGAATACCCAAAAAAGTTGTGACAAATGAATTATCTTGCATATTAGAACAAATGCTACATCTCTAGCTTTTTCTTTGTCTCTAAGCAATTCAAACCCAGTTGACATTGCAGGTAGAAATAATGATGGAGCACGCATTTTACAACATTTGGCTGGAGTGTTTCTATGGGAGGAAAACATAGGCAGAATCACCAGGTGTCCGGAACAGAATTCGCAAACCTGAAAAGGACCTGTTTCTCAAGCAGAGAAGAGAAGCATTTCCCATTGGAGATGTCATGATCAGACAAGACTTTATAAAAAGACATCCTCCCTTGCATGTGCCTTGGGAAGGGTGTACACATTAGAGTCTAAAATTAAATTTTCTTCACATGTAGAGGAGTCCCTCTACCACTGCTAGACTCGATGAAAAAAATGATTATCAAAGGCATTTCTTAGGGTAAGAATTACTCTGCGAGAACATAATCGTTGCAGAGTGTTCCATGGGTGGAATCACTCTCATGGAATAGAAATGTCGCCAGATATGCTCAGAGTACACTTAACTTCTATTTAAAGAACCTAGAAATTGCCTGCAATTCACCAAATTGCATAGATTAGCTGATAATACCTGTGCATTATACAGTTAAACAGAGAAAGTGTAACACCTAAGGGCGGCGAGTACCAACCATCCTAGGAGATAGTTGAGGGGTCCCCACTAAGATAGGGCGAGTACCAAGTGGTTCGGGAGATCGAGAAGGGTGCACAAACTTAGTCTCACATTGGTTAGGGGGAAGAGACTAAACTAGTTGATAATCCTTAGCCTCCCAAACATGTCAAGATGTGTTTTAAAGCCTTGAGGCCCATGGGCCGAAGAAGACAATATCTTAATGGTTGTGCGGAGGTTGGGCGTTACAGAAAGAATCATCCAATATACCATTCGTGGAACAAATTAAAATTTTTCATTCCCATGGATAACCAAAAATATTAGAGAATGGCCAATTAAGAGAGAACACTAGCCCAATCCAATGGGCATACTTGCCCTTTCTTGAAGAATTACAAGAAGTTCAATCTCTACCTGATGTCTGAGGAAAATAAAGTGTTTCCTTTAGATCAGAAAAGCCAATTTGTTGAATCTGCCTCTCAAACCAGTCAAGTTCGCTAGCTTTTGAGACATCTTCAGGTGCTCCCCAATAGCCACGTACACATAATGCACCTCCAACTGATATAAGCTGGTAAAAGAAAACACAAATGTAAGGGATAGTTTTTACATCTGAAACCACAGTCAAAATTTCAATAAACAAACAAATAGTAATGCTAAAACCAAGAACATCAATCTTACAGAGAAAACAATCAAGTGTGTCAAAACACCAATCATCTGTACATTATTTTCATTCTGGTAGCAGTTGTGTTTAGGATAATACCACTGACATGGTGTTTGTATTGCGTAGCAGAATGTATGTTGCCCATGCTAAATCTTCCTTTTGAATGTCAGAGAGACTATCTGACATAATAAATATTTGTTTGTTGCCTTCTGGGAGAGTTGACTGATCTGCTGGACTTGCACCCTGCATGAATTCCAAGCTTTCAGCGGGCATCATAATTTGGGAGTTTACCAACTTTCTGAGATCTAATGGCACACAGTCTCTGCAACTTCAGTGGAGTTCTGAAAAGTGGAGGACAAATCTGGCATTACCAGTTAACAAACAGGCAACATAATGCTTCTCTGATCCATTTTCTGTAAGTCAATAACCTTGAACCCCAGTTATCATAAATGTTTCCACCATTGTTATTGCAGTTCAGCCTTAAGATCTTCAGATCCTAGGCTTGTTCTACATTACAGACATGACAAGATAAATATATATGAAATAAATGTCTATACCAAGATCAATGATACCTTCATTGAGCAAAATTCTAGGCAGGAAGAGTGATAAATGCTTCTTACAAATTCAAACAAAAAAAGCTTTTTAAAGATAAAGAAACAATTACGAGAGCTACCTTTCCCTTCATAGGCTTCCCCATTTATAAGGAAGTCATAATGATTGAGGAAAAGATATCCAATAATTTCAACCATGGGAATCTCCCCATTTGTTAGCCCTTCAAACAAATGGACTCGGTAAGCACCTTCAAAATTGGTCCTCTCTCATCCCTAAAAATGCCATTAGTCTCAGCTACCCAGGCAGATATAAAGGACCCACCCTCTGAAATCTGGTTTTAGTAAGTCCACTCTGGGTTTAGTTTGTTTATATAGTTATTTATTAGTGTCTACCGATTACCAATTAAGTATTCAGTTCCTCAATGTGTTATGAACGGAAATCCTCTTGAGCGTGCTTCAAACCTCCAGTAGTATCTGTTCTTATCGTATCAGATGAGGGAAAAATATGAAAATTGCAGATTTACTTCAGAATATACCTTGAGAAATTTTCCAAAATAGGGAAGGGCAACAGAGAACGCCGCCAACGAAACACCGAGAGCTTCCGATCTCTGCACAACCACAAGACGAAAACCAGAACGAAGCTATAATCAACTAAAATATAAAACAGTAACCGCGAGCGAAATGTTCAACAATTCCCATCTAGAGAGAGAACTAGAAAATAGTTCATAGTTCAAATTATATTTTCTTACAAACTGCGCTACAGTGGTGGATGAACTCGAACCCACGAAATGATTTAAGAGAATCAACGAACCGAAAGCGTAGCCAATCCATCTGGGTAGGTAGGATTCGTCGAACCCAGGAATACCTAAACCCAAGGAACAGAAACATAAATTATATGAATCGTAGGAGAGCTCCTTCCAATTACCAAATAGAGAAGAGAAGTGCTCTACCCACCAAGCGTAAACCGAAGAACGGAGAGGTTTAGCTGCTGCTGTTGCTTTGGCTCTCCAGCGTCTCCCAAACGAACCGAGATTGTATGATGCATTCTTCTCCTTGTTCTTCTCGTAGTACGAGCAATGGTGCTGCTGAAAACGGAAGGAGAAAGGAAACAAACGCAAAAACCCGAACATTTGATTTGATTGGCGCGAAATCTGAGCGGCAAGCTCAACTGAATTAACGGATTTAAAAAAAGACTCCCCATCTCACACCTTCCTCTTTTGGGATAGAGAGGTGATGTCCTGTCTATATTCATCTCCAATGTGAGCATCTGGCATATGCTGGTCTGACCAAATCGGAGTGGTTTGGTCGGCTGTATCAACCTGGGCCTAAACTGTCAACCAATAGCCCCACGTCCCAACCACTCCGATTTGATCTGACCAAATTGGATTTGGGTCGACCAAATCAGATCATGAATGAAATATTGAGATTGACCAGGTCAGGGCCGATCATTATAGTAAATTTTTTAACCCTAAATGTAACTATACTGTCATTTCAAGGGTAATCCATATAACTTTTGTTAAGGGAGGATGGTTCTGAATAGTATCAAGGGATGTCTAAATAAATTTTCCAAAAAAAAAAAAAATTTATTTGCCTACGTTTCCACCTTAATCGTCCCGTGAGCATATTCCAATAAAAATCCTGTTTTTTATAAAAGATAGTCTATTGACTAAGACGAGAAGAACACAAGGAATCAGAATGGCAAGCCTCCTGAAGCTATCCACCCTGTGGATCCTATCGAGGAACATGGCATCAGTTGGTAGTTCAGATTATTAAATTTGTGGACCAACCAACAACCGTTATGATTGGGTATACATTATTCTCAATCAGAAACACAAATTAGTAAGGAATCTTCTTTGAACTGTAGTCACTAGAAATACAAAAATCACATACTATAATTTCCGAAGAGCCTTCTACCAGTGGTCCCAATCATATATTGAAGGTACTCATCATCCTCTAGTCATTTCTATTTTCTGCACCATTGTTGTACTCTTTCCTAGGAGTTGACGTACATGTATGTGGCCCACCTTTCATTTTCTCTTTATCTTGGGTGACTATTCAGAGCAATCAAATCGTAGGACCAACCTGATTACCTAATCTGAAGACTAAGCACCGTATTGATGGCATTTTCATTCACCAGTACCTCGATCTACCTAACAAATGCAATTGATGCGGGGCAGGATAACCCAATTAGGTTGCCTCAGTAGCTATCAGATTTCATAAATAGAGTCCATCAATTGCTCCAGCTAGATTAATAAACAAGTTTAGCCACATTCACAAGGAAATCTCAAAGTATAATGAACAATAATATTTCATCCTATCATCATGAATCATGAGTTGAATGCCCTACAAAATATGCCAGTTCTTATCATTAACAACATAGTTCGTACAAACCTCAAAAAACATAGTTTGTACAAGGATACCATCCCGTCTCATTGCTCTTTTCGAGCTTTAGACCTAGAAGGCTTTGCTGGCTTTATGATATTGCCAAGGAGGAATACTAAAATAGGAACAACAGTGCCAATGTAATACACACTCCCATATGAAGCAAGTGTCTCACGCATGCTCAAGACCTAAGGCAGGTAAAGATTTGTTAGAAAGAGAAAACATTCAAAGTAAAGTTTAAACTGATAAAGAAAAAGAAATGATTAGAGATAGAGAGGAGGGAGGGGCTGCCTCAGATCTGAACACACCATGAAACCAACAGCAGAATAATTCAAAACCAACAGCGTATATGCAAAGTTTGAAAACGTAAGTATCTTCTTAACCAGACCCATATTCTGGGGAATAGCCTGCTGCCATCTATAAATAACTGCTCATGAACAAAAAAAGGAAATTAATCGACAGATGTTTAACATTTTCATCAAATACAACCAAAGAAAGATAATATTAGAATGAAACCTTTAGAACCCGCAATCATCAGAGCTGATTGAACAAAGAATATGATATATCCAGGATATAATCCCTGTAATGCCATAAAGTAAAAGAAAAGGAGAGTTATACATCTCACATAAAACAGAAGTAGAAACCTCAATATAACAACTAAAGTGTTGTTCTTTTTTCCATTGAATTTGCAATATTAACTTCTCAGAAATATATACAAGCCTACATTTCACTGCAGTTATGACAGTAAGTAAATTGCAACAACCAAATAAATCATCAACGAATTGAAACATAACAGATTGCAAGAGCATTTCATACTCACATGCCAAACAGCACTAATAGTCTGCGTAGCCAGTAATTGAAGGAAACCAGGTTTCTTCCCTTTCTGGATGAGTCTCTCATAAACATCTAAAAGAAATAGAAACTGTTTTAAGTATAAAGCAACAACCAAACTAAAGTGTAAACTCCAAACCCCACACCTCCAAAAAAAAAAAGAAAAAAGAAAAAAAAAAGACCACAAATTGATGCATCAAGCATGGTGCAAAATGAAAAGAATTTACAGGTTTAGTAGGCGATGGAAGTCATGGTATCAGATGACTTCAATCTGTTTACAGATGCACTTTCAGCCATATGTGCCTGGGGAAAGCAGGGTTCACTAGCATGGACTTGGGCATGGGATCGGCCCCATCCAATCCCTATCTGATACCAAGTCGGATCGGGCTGAATCGGCCAAAAAATGCCCAGGGATTGGCTTACACGGATGAAAAAATCATGCTGACCGTGCGAACTATGGGTGCAGCACAGAATCAGGCCCGGCTGATCCTAATCCCTCAAACCCTGATGTAAAGACTAATAAAATCCAACAGTCAACCACTATTTCTACAATTCACCATATTAACCTCATACATGGAGGTAATGACAACATAGACAACCAATCATAGGTTGCCTCTTGGATAGATTATAGTTAACATGTGCACTGATCAGATGTTACTAAATATCCAAAACATCAAATTGTCAAACTGTTGGTTGTAACTTTTTTCATCTAAAAGCCAGCAAGTGGTCTAACAGTGAAGAACACCATATCACCATGGACTGCACACAGACAAATGTGGTATATGGCTCTTTGGAGATTCATAGTAAACCAAATAACAGGACATATAAGCAGAACAGATACTCACAATAACGCAGCCAAGTGCTAACTTGGATGTTCCACACGAGGGGCAATTCAGCAGCACTTCTTGCCAACTCAACACCAAGAATATCAACATTTTTAGCCTGGTCCCAACCTGGTTTTAGTGGAGAAGAATCTGACCAACCACTGAATCCAAGACCAGAGATGATCATGGAAACCTCCGAGATTGACCATATAAAATAATACTTCCAACGAGCTGTAAAGCCGCACATGTACTGGTAACCCAGCCGTTTCCAGAACCCCCATTTCTCATAGACAGAATCAGTAAACCGGGACAGTGGGAAATGTGGTACAAGGTACAGATATAATGCCAGGCATACAGCAGCTTGAATTAGAGCTTTAATCACTGCACCATAGGATGATGGGGTTGGCCCTTCCCCGTGGTGGCTCCATATCTACAGAAGAAAAGAGAACAACAGTTCGGACTTAACTAACTTCACGTAGAAAAATACAAAAAAAAAATACATGGGAGTGACCCCCCAAACCTACCCCTTTCCGTTCTGTCCAGTCAAGATAATCCTTCATTTCATAAACTGGTCCAGCAAAGTGACTTCCGCAGCAGAGGCAGTAACCAAAGTACTCAATCAGAGAAGGTAACCGAAGCAACCGATGTTTCTTCTGTGCTTCACGCAGGCCCTCTTCTTTTAATATTCCATCATTGTAATTAATTGCACATGAGATGACTTTCAGCGTCAACACCATTAAAGCTCCTATATTGGAAAAAAGATATGAGAGCAGTGATTCACCATTAACCTATATATGTAAGATGGAAAGGTAAGAGTCTTTGCCAAATATTCATACACATGTCAATTCAAGATTCCTTCAACAAAAATTAACAATAGGATACCCCTTTCTGTCCCAAAAAGGAAGAAGAAGCTAAGAACATGGTCAAAAGGCACACGTTCTGTCTCTGTGTGTGTGCATAGTTGTATTCAAACAGAAGACACGAAAAACAGCCATCAGTTACCAGGCAATAACAGAGGCTTTCAACAATATTAACAGAAAGGAAAATGAAAGTCATCAAATCCCTAAGAATAAGTGGAGATTCAAGAGACACTATAGTTTCTCTCTCAAAAACAATTGGATCCCCATCAAAGAACCTCTCTCCTTCCCATGTGAAACAATGTTTCATAATCTTATACTGGTAGGACTAGGGTTTCTTTATTGTTAAGTTCCATCATGTGAGATATACGTTCCTCAATCATGTTTGGGTACTGTGTGATTAAGTAACAGTACAGAGAGAAATAAATCCAAGTCTAATAGAGGGTAAGCAATTAAATATTGACAGGGCTATGCATATTGCCCTTAAATCCAATCGGTTCCACGGAGCAACACGTCTACCTTTTTATTACCTATCAAAAAAAAAAACTTCTCCTTTTTCTTTTAACTTCAAACTCTGAATGGAAAGAACCGTAGTTACATATCAATCTACATATTCGGTGGTTCTGCTATTTCTCTCTCAATCTTAATGTGCTTTCCAATATCTCACGATCCCGTCTACCAATTCAAAGGTGACATCAATAAGAACCTCGTGGATGAGTTTCTATCGCTTCCCTCCCCCTATGATATGCACAAATGAAATTGGTTTTAGGGCTCATATTTTCCTTCAGCCTCAGTATGAAGCATGAACATTAACAGCACTCAACTAAGATGTAGAAATGTGAAGTGTCAGACACAATCGCAAGGAGGGGGATGCCACCGTACAGTTGTTTTTACGTCTTATGAGATAAATTTCCAAAACAATTAGATTGACTTAAATATGTGATTATTAAATATACAAAGAACGCACTTGACCAATCTCATTACATGAACTTGTATTTTTTTTTTTTTTTTTTTTTTTGGGGGGGGGGGGGGGGGTGAATACAGAGGTCATCCATTACATGAACTTTTTAACTTGAGAATTATAATAATATGAGTGTTTCGTCACAGCTTAACATGTGGCCACCCAATGGATCAACATTGCCCCACAGAGCCTCTTTCCACATTGCAGGTTTTAGGTTCTAAACATGTGATCCAGAGAGTCATACCATGTTAGCCCTATATGGCAAAAAACCCCAAGTCATTTGCAGTCATCAAAGCACTCAGGTTGAAATATAACCAGTTCTATAAACATTTGAAAGTAAGAAAAATTAAAGAGCAAATGATTATCCAGTAGATATCTCTTCCTCAGCCTTTTGAACATATTCAAGCTCATCTTCATCATCAAGATCTCCACATCATACAAGGCAAGCATTTTATTTTATAGGAACAATAAAATAAACATCTGTATGACCTAATTCAAGGAGAAAATACAAGACATTTGTGAGGCTTGCAACGGTGTTTACCAGTAGCATCAATGCCTCCTTCCTTCCAAGCATCTCCACTCATGTAGTATAAATGGCTACAAAAGTAAAAAGAAAAGTAAATAATCCCAAAAGATTATGGTGTTTGGCTATTACTAGTACTGAGTAATAATTATCATAAACAAACTGTGTAGATCTTTTAACAACTCATTCCCCAGAGAATAAACGATCTGACAGAATCTACCAAGTGCCCAACAGTAGTCAATTAAAAGGGACCAATGTCCACTCATATCTTAGCATAGGCTGATGGGGTCATGGGAGTCTTCAACGTCTTTTCTATCTCTCACCTTTCGTAGTGCCCATTCCATGACAAATTGAAGTGATGGGTCAAAACCAAAACCATTTTTCCATAATTGCAAGCCAATGTCCCACCATAAACACTTCCCCATATTCTCATTCTTTCACCATAAATTAGTCATAGTATTGTATTCTGACTTCCTATGCAAAGAATACTCATTGATTTTGCCAGTATCAATCAAGATCTTTCACTAATCTAATAAAAGGAAAAAAAAAATGCAGCTCTTTCAAGCACAAGCCTTGGCTCCTAGTTGAATGGGCATAGATTGTCATAAAGATAAGCTCATAGTGCAGGAAAATGCACAATCCCAATGTAGGTAAAGTAAGTGCATGCGCACACATGACACAAAAAAACACACTTTTTAATACCAAAGGGTAAAGTAGGGAAACAAATTGAATCAGGTAATAGTAACCTGATAGCATAATATTAGTCTTTCCCCTAAAAATGATGGATATCTTACAAAGTGTAAATGGCCAAAAGACTACACTTTTTTGCTATAAAAGAATAAGAAATGACTCTGTAATCAAACTATTAAGATAAATTTCCCTTGATGGAATCTGCACTTCCTGCATATCAACAATAGCTATTTTAAGAAAGCACGACAATACCAGGCTATTGATACTGGAAGGTAGTCTGGAACCTAATAAATTTCAAGGTCGAAAGTCTACAGATCAATAACAAAATAATAATAATAATAATAATAATAATAATAATAATAATGAGAAACAGGATAAAAGTGTGCACTTGGAAAAACAGAAGTGCAGACCCCTTGTTAGTAACATAGACAAATTATTGAAGAAAGTTACAAAAGCAATTCTTCAAACCCATGGAATTTCTTTTTGTAGGATAGGAAACTATCTAATTACTGGTAACGTGCCAAAAACAGTCCCAAATACTTATGTCTTGAGTCTTGACACGGAATAAAATTTTAGTCTCTAATTCAGAAATCCTAACAGTCAATATACATCCCTTCAACTCAACAAGTCTGATCATAGTTTTCAGCATCATATACTAAGGAATTGCCAGTTTGCAATAGAAAGCTTCTCAATTTTCCACCCCCTTCGTGCGTGATTAAAGAAAAGATAGGTATCCAATACAATGAGTTCTAAGTAATTATTTGAAGTGAACGCTTATAAGGTCCTACGTCTAGGAAAAACAATTTTCGGACCAAAGAAGCAGCCCATTTATACCTTAACTTACACAAATCAAGCTCCAATTGAGCCAAACTAATAAAAGGAAGCAGACAAAATAGATAAAAATGGAGTATAAAATCGAAAATTATATCAAAAGAAAACAACCATCAAATTAATTAAGAAGCAAAAGTATACCATCCAACAAGATAACCGAACCCAGCGAAGAAGGTGATAACGCCACATCGACGCCGATAGAGGAGCATAGAGAAGTATCCTATCAACATTGGAACCAGAAAATGAAGGTTGGACGAAAATCCGAAAGAAAAGTAAGACAAAAGAACTCCAGAGACCGCCGCGTATATATGCTTCGGAAGTGTTCCGGGGACGAATCTCCATAGAAAGCTAACCGGTATAGTAGCGAGGAAGCAAATAAGAAATCGAAGAACGGGAACTGATACACCAATTGCCGACGCCATGGATTCCATCTCGAGTTCCATGGCTCTCTCTAACGTCTGCAACTCTGAATGACCTGTGTGAAGTTTTTTGGCCTATGTAAAGTCTAAATTTCATTTTAGGGAAATTTACTCAAAGACGCCCTGATTATTGGTTCAATACATAGAACTATATTTTCTTGAGCATAATTACAAGAATTACCCCTAAAACACTGATTTATATTAGAATAGTCCACACCGTTAGGATGTGGGCCTTTAAAACTGAAGTGGTGGGCAATCACGAGCAAAAGGACATAGACTATGAGGCTTCTCCAACTGCGGCAAATGTAGTTGGATCAGAGCCCCTTGTAGCTCAGGTAACAGTAGAGGTCGGTAGTGGTGGCGGTGAAAATATCACTTTATGTATTGTAATTTTAAAAATTATCTTTGTTTATTTAAATTTTAAGTTAACACTGTTAGTAATAAAGTAATGGATTGTAAATTCAAAAAACACAAGATAGTTCAGTGTAATAAATCATTTGTCAAAGGATGTTTAAATAAATTTTCTTTTTATTTAAGAAAAACGCTACCATGGGCTTTACCAAAAAAAACAAAAGCATTAGTAGCTACTACAACGAAGTCAAATCAGTAGGGGTGACCTTCTGTGAGAGCTATTGAGACCGTCGGATTGGAATATCATCTTATCAAAGTCATATCCATCAACGTTTGGAAAATTCTGAGTTCTGACAGCGGAAAAGACTAGAGTGGGAGTAAATGTGCGTATTGAGATAGCATGCGGAGCGGTATGGGGAGCTGACGCACGGAGGCGGTAGTTAGCCAAAGGTTTGGCTCGTCAATGTAATCAGTTAAACAACCGTTTGTGCCGTCTTCAATTTTTTTATTGGATTTATTACAAATTGGAACGGTTTTGCATCCTTCATTTAATGGAAAGACTATTCCCACTATAAACAAAAAAATAAAAATAAAAAAAAAAAAAAAAAAGAAAAAGTGTCCCCACATCCATTCCATCATATGATTGGATCTTTCTCTTACTCAAATTTTGTGTTCAAAACGTGCTTATTAGTCGTACACTACCAAAAAAAGTCAAACGACAAAAAAATATATAAATAACACAACGTGTTTAAAAATAAATAAATAAATAAATAAATCTCCTTCCTAATGCTATTGATTGAAGCCATGATTTGAGGTATTATTATTATTAATATCAATACGTATCATTTCAATCGCGATTGATGTCAACCATTATGAAGATTGGTTATATATTGTTCAATCATTGGATGTCGGATAGATTTGTATCAGTATCAGATTGATTTTGACATCACTAATACCTATACCAATACTTTCAACCAAGATTGAAACCAAACCCATTGAGAACGAAAGAGGGGCCTATTGCATATCATTTAAGATAGAAGGGGATTTTAAGAGAAACGCAATTTATAAATAATTCAATCTTAATGTGACCTCTTTTTTGGATACGGGAATATATGGAATGCGGCATTATTTCACCCATCATGAAGATTGGGATTTGAGACTCATCCTGAGTGGAGGATAAGAGAGCTCTCCTCAGACCCTACAATAACAGAAATCTCTTGCACTGGGATGCCATTGAATGATGTACAAGCAAAAAAAAAAAATTATATTTTAAACCTCTCATTCATCCAACTATAAATATGTTTTAAAACCTCTCATTCGGCCAATTGAAAACTTTTTTTTTTTTATAATCTCTCATTCATCTTTGATGCAGTACAAACAACACTGTAATTATAAATTATCTTTTTATAATCTCTCATTCATCCTTTAATCGAATACAAACATAACCATAATTAAAAGCTATTTGTTTAAAATCTCATTCATCCAAACTAGAAACTATATTTTTAAAATCTCTCATTCATCCTTTTCATGGAGTACAAACATAACTATAACTATAAACTATCTTTTTAAAATCTCTCTCCTTCATTCTCGTGAAGATTGAGACTATGGGGCTCATGTCACTTTGGGTTTCACCGAAGTCTGTTATTTATCCTTAATTTAAGGTTTGGGTCATCTTATATATCCAAGTATCATTTGACTGGCATATTTCAAAGCCATTAATTATGACCAACCAAGAAAGCAGGATGGGTAGGAAACAGGCTTGTTTGTAGTGCTTAAAAGTGCTACATGACATGTAGTGTCAATTAGATGGATGCCACATGGATGAGCCCTCATTCAACGGTCAATTTTAAAAAACAAAACTAAGATTATAAGAGCTGGTAGAAGAAGAAGCATAAAAAATAAAATAAATAAAAATAAATAAAAATAAAAATCTAGCTTACGAAGAATTGGGTTGCTTTGATGGGGTTGGTGGAGATAGAGGTGGTGGCACCGTTGTCATGGCTCTCTACGGCAGTCGTCCAACGTATCTTATAATAAATGTAAATGCATAAATGAAAAAAAAAAAGAAAAACAAATTTACGAAAAAAAGAAAAGAAAAATGAAAGACGTCATAATTAGCATCTTATAATAAATGTTTAGCGTATGAAGCTACACAAAAAATACAGTTATTAACTATAAATTATGCCACAATATTTTTAAAAAATTTTTTTTTTTTTGCTTATCCAAACACTAGTAGTACTTAAAGAAGAATGCAAAATGTAAAATATTAATTTGTTGATTTATGGAAATTTCCTCTCCGTTTTTTAATTAATTATTTGTATTGGTTTTTTGTTTGCATGATACTAACATAATTAAATTATTAACTATAAATAATGCCACATTTTTTTTATTTCTTTTTGCCTTATCCAAACAGTAATAGTACTTAAAAGAAGAATGCAAAATGTAAAATATTAATTTGTTAATTTATGGAAATTTCTTCTCCGTTTTTTTATTAATTGTTTGTATTGGTTTTTTATTTGCATGATACTAACATAATTAAATTAACAATTTATTTGTAGGGCTATATGGATGTCATCACTCACCATGATTAGTGATTTTTGAATTTGTCACCTCTTGTAATGTAACATATATGTGTATAACCATGTTATACAAGACCCACATCTTCTATATATATATAGGCTTCAAAATCAGTCGTCAAATAATAATGCTTAAGCAAGGAGTTTAAATTGAAATAAAAATTACAAAAATGCCACCATATTCTATAACGATTAAATTGTATTTTTGTAGATTTTTTTTTATATAATATTAAACTTGTTGCAGTAATATTATCCAAACAAACGTTAGTTCTAAAATTTGTTTACTATAAATAATATAAAAAAAATGAAATTGTAACCCCTAAAAAAAAGTTTTCCCTATTGACATTGATTGTGTCAAATCAATTGACATTGTGAATCGTTGTTCATCATATCAGTGTAAAACTTAAATTTTTCTCAACCCAAATATCAGTAATATTTCCAGTATGCAAGATTACCATGATAACCCAATAATAAAGTTAAAAAAAGAATCAATATCAATAACACAAACATAATTAAACAAACTTGAATGAAGAAGCAGCCCATTGCTTTGGTGGGGTCCGAATAATTTTCTCATAAGAAGCATGTCATTGATTGTCTAGTTGAACTGCACAAGGAAGGTCTGAGTTGCGACATTTAAATATTATGGGTAAAGTAAAACTAGCAACCAAATTAAAAAAAAGCATACCAGACAAACATGCAGTGGGATACAAAAAGTCAGAGAAGGCGGATGATATGCAGATCATATATATACATTGAGGTGGGTTCCAGCCTTCTAGGGTGACTCCTCTTGGTGGGCCATGGGAATGTCAAGGCCCCTGTTGTTCATGGTCTCACGTACGTACGTATGGCTCCCAAAGTGCATGTTAACATTGATATGATGTACGGAATTCTCTTGTCCACCTAGTCTGGTAGTCGAATAACAAACTGTAATGCCCAATACGTATACCAATGCATTATAATCTGTTTGATGTTTGATTGGCAAACTGTTCAACACGAAAGAATTGGATTCAAATTCAAAGATGTACGCTTGTAATTCGGTTGAGTTGTGAATAATGATGGAGTATGGCATACCGATATGCACAACAACGGACATAACACATGCAAAGCTTTTATTTATTTATTTTGAAAAATGCATGCATATTATATATATTTTTTGTTTTCGTTAACATATAAGAGTCCAATATACCTCATTACTTGTAGATCATTTTCCTTTTTTTTTTTTTTTGTTCTAAAGATAATAGATTCATATCTTCTCATGCCCCTCGTATCGATATGAAGAAATCTAGTGGTTGTAGTTTATTGTACATATATATCGATGTATTTATACACACATGCTAGTGGATAAAGATACACAATACAGACAAAGATTATTTATATTATTATTATTATTATTATTATTATTATTAGTAGATGAAGATGACACACGCAAAGATGATGTTTGTTGCATTTTGACGACAGATAGGTTCATGGGACACATGCAAAGTTCTTCTTTTTTAATTTTTAGGGTGAGGATGAGACATTCAAACTGACGTAGATGATAGTAGATGATGGTGGTAGGGGTCCGTCTTGTTTTTAATTTTTACCAAAAAAAAAAATTATATGATCATGGATCATGGGCGGGTATTTGCCATTAGCCTTGAAGCGGGACCTGAATAGGAATGAAGTAGGGTGTGTTTCATATCAAGAATTCGGGCTTCTTCTCTGGCGTCTCTGTAACGTGGGCGCGAGCATCCTCTACGATTGGATTTCGCCATTAATTGAGGTATGCATCCTGTACTGTCCCCATAACCAGCCGAGTCAGTCAAAGTACTGTAGTTGATTCCGTCCGTGGATTACACAAGAGCTTTGTAAGATATTACCTTTTTTGCTTGCTTAGGTCCTATAAATTCTTACATCATAATACAACCCAGCCGATTCTTAAATCCATTATGCAACCGAACAAACCGTTCACAGGCTACTAAAGGCTATCACTATTCAGTACTCACTAGTTCCATAACGGCTTGGGTTTTCTTCGCTCTTTTTTTTTCTTCATGTTTCTTTATTAGGTTACCGTCAAATGCTTCCAGAGTGGATCCGGTCTCAATCTGCTTACTAGAGTTTGAGGCGCTCTGTCTGATTTATTTCAAACGATCTCTTTACAGGTTTGGAGCGAAGTAATTTAGGGTTTCTGTGTGCAATATCCTTCCTATTCGACGGAGCCAGTCGAAAAGGTAAATATTACGCTTCTGTTTTATTTTTTCAGTTACCATTAGGAATAGCTGGTATGGTTCCTTTCCCGGTTTGTGGAAGAGTAGGGTTTGCAATTCCTTCAATTTTTGCTGACCAGCCCATTGTTATCTTTAGATTGGTAGATGTAAATCGGAACTTAATGTTTTAATTGTTTTGGGGCTTCTTTCTCTCTATCCCCCTTATACAATTGTGAGAACTTTCTTCACAAATTCACATTTTTTTAGTCGAACCGAATAAGTCAGACATTTTTTGGTAAGCGAATTAAATTTTATAAAAAACATAGGGGTTTGACGGACAAAATAATAAAAGGAAATAAAAACCCATCTCTCTGTTTCTCACATTGTTCTTTCCCAAAGTAAGCCTTTATCCAAGCCCGGCTGGCTGTTTTACTTAACCATTGCCCCACGATCAGCACTCATCACCAATCATTAGCAGCTTTCACCTCCATTAGCTGAGTGAGTTTAAACAATTGCTTTATATTTCCTTTATTGTTAGTGAAGATTTTCTTTTTGAAACTCTACTGTATGAGTTCTCTTCAATTTTAGGGTGGAACTGTTGTTAAAAGATGAAAATAAAGAAATCAGACCACATGATTGCCACTTCCAGTAAACGCAAGCTTGACGAGAGAGATGAAAATGAATCCTCATCTGAAGAGGTCAGTAAAACAACTTGAGCATCTATGGTATTATGCTGAAGTGTATTCATCCCCATCCTACGAAGGCATAATAAAATAAAAATAAGAAGAAAAAGAATCTGGGACAAAAAGGGCTTATTGATGGTTGCTTCTGTAGGAGGAAGTGCTAGAGCGTGAACTTGCTGATTTCTCGTTTGAGGAGCTGCAGAAGGCACGCTCTAATGGCTTTCAGTCATTGTATGAGAAACCCAATCCAGAGAAGAAGGTTGGGCGAGCAAACAAGAACAGGTATATTTGTGTAATTTAATTTGTTTCTACTACCCCTCCCCTCTTTCGTTATTGTGTTCTACATATGTGATTATCAAACAATTGATGAAGGCCGATGGAGATCAGCAGTAAGAAGCCCGTGAGTCGGTTTAGGGAGGTTGTTCAAGCTCCAAAAAGGGTGAGTTTTTTTTTTTTTGCTCCTTGATATTTTTATGTTGCTATTCAATCATATAGAAGGTGATGGGCTAGAGACGATAAAGTGTGAGAAAATTTGTTGCTTTG
Source organism: Protea cynaroides (assembly GCA_028583415.1). Taxonomy (NCBI): domain Eukaryota; kingdom Viridiplantae; phylum Streptophyta; class Magnoliopsida; order Proteales; family Proteaceae; genus Protea; species Protea cynaroides. Next base: position 135,831,153 of record CM053276.1, read on the forward strand.
AAGGTCAATATTGTGTTGGTTTTTGGTTCATATATATTGATCTTTTATTGCACAATTTATTGTCTTTTGTTCGTTGAAGTTCTTAGGCTTTGTAGTAGTGTACACAATCCTGCTTTGACCGTTGAACATTCAATAGAGTAGGTTCTTACTCCCAACAAGTTCCTTTGTTACACTTTTTTGAATGGTCAAGCTTGCCCCTTTTTCAGAAATTAAACTTGGTCCGACTGAACTTGCAATGTTTTGGTATTTTGGCTCCACTTGCTATATATATATATATATATGTATGGAAGATTGGTTGGTTAGTGATAGCTGGATTAATATTTTAGCTGTCCAAAAATGACGAGAATGGTTCAATTTGAGAACTTATAGAAGCTATTTTCTGGAAAATCACATATCTAAATTGTAAGATCGAAGTAGTATTTATTATTCATTAAATTAGTAGAATAAAGCTGTTAGCTTCTAAATTTAATCTTATCCACCAAATGGTCACACTTCTATATAAGTTGTTATATTTTCAATAATAAACTTAAAACAGACAATGCCTTAGGTTGAAATTATTGTAATATTTCTATCAATTTAGTTGATCTCAACTAAAGCCCCAAAATATTTCTGGTTTTGGTCCCTGTTGAAACCATTATATTCGAGCATAAAGAACACCCATTATCTTCTGATTCCATGGGTAGAATTTGCTGCATCAAAGTTACATAATGAACTACATTATGGCGCAGGTGTCTGTATCCTTACTTTGTGTAGGTTTATGATTATCTGAATGTTCATTGAAGTTGCCTTTTCTCATAGATGGGACTCCAGAGTATCTTATGCTTGCCTCAAACTTGCAATTGTTTAGTATTTACACAATTCTTAAAGCCCAAAACATAGTCCGTGCACAACACTTGTTAGAGAATAGCACTGTAATTGAGATGGTACTATGGTAGTTTCATTCGCCCCCCCACCCCCCTTTCTGTGTCTCTTGTAGGATTTATACAGTAATACCAGTTAAATTAGTTTTTATTATTGACATTATATATATATATATATATATATATATATATATATATATATATATATATATATAAATTTTTTTTTCAATATTCAGGTTATACGTGACCCAAGGTTTGAAACATTATATGGGACTCTTGATGTAGATGGGTAATCTCTCTTTCTCTCGCATTATGTTTTCTGTCTTGAGATTTACTTGTGTTGTTTTGCGTTGCAGATTTTCTCTAGTCCCAGAATACATATCAAATGCTAAAGATTGGTTTATTACTGTTTGTATGAAATGCTTGTAGTTGCTGTGGTCCTCTAATAAGTCCATGCATATCGAACTTTATAATTTGTGGTTGATTTCAGTTGCATCTTCTTTAATGTTTCATCTTGAAGTTAGGATTTAATTGAGCTTGCTCTGTTGGGTGGCTTGTTGGATTCCTGTTAATGTTCTCTTTTGCTTTTTCGATGGTCTGATAACTGATATGGTGACGTAGTTGTTTCAGATTTGTGATCTTTGAGGAGTTGTCTGCAAGGGTAGACCAATATCTGATGGGATGGTTACGTGTCAGTTTGGTTACCTTTTTTTTTATGGTTTTCCCTTTCAGTCCCTTATCAGGGTCGTTAGCACAGTAATGCCGATGAATCCTTTTACTGGGTTCAGTGTTACTTGTAGCAAACTAACTTTTTACCCCTCTTCTGTTGTTTGTGTTAATTTTTCTTAACTTTTCTATATGTTTCTTCTATGACAATGGCCTTCGGCGCCTCTTTTGATGGTTTTCTTCTGCTGGAGGGATGCCTCGTCTGCCTCTGTGTCACATGTACAGGGAACGTGTCCATTTCAGTCCCCTGGTTTTGCTTGCCATAGTGAGAGCAGATACGCATAGGTTGATTAGGAGAGCCACAACCACGAACGCCACCATGGCCTTTACAAAACCGTCATGACCACAGCTGTTACGCCCATAGTTGTCAAGGCGTCGCCTAGGCGCCCAGGAGGCCTTGTGACGCCTTGGAAATTCGGGTGCCTTGGTTGCCTAGGCTCCCCATTAGGCCTCTAACACCTTGGTTCACCTTAGCGCCTTGACAACTATGAACTTACGCCAGCAAACAATGCAGAATTGTCTTTGGTGGAGGCTCCATCAGACTTGGAGAAAGTGGGAGAGACGATGCATTGAATATGGCATAACGCCTCATTTAAGGTTTGAACTTTATCACTGGCAAGGAGTTGGCTTTTGATAAGCTGCAACTCAGAATTGAGACTAGAAAGGATGGCAGCCATCACAAATTCTGCATGCTAAACCTTTAGAGTAGTGAGGTCAGTAGAGGTTGATGGACATTCAATTTTTCCCAGATACCTTTGTGGGTGTTAAAAATTCCGCAATAAACTTGATGCAGCAGCGGGCCCACAAGCTGAGATGGGTTTGGATAGCAATTTTTCTAGGATTTAATTTTAAATGGGGATATTTGTAATCTTTTATTTTAGGAAATTTAGATGGAAAATTTAGGTAATATTTTATTAAGCAACTAGTAGGTTATGGTTTCCATCTTGATTAGGGATTTTATTTAGTTATTAATTTTACATTTAGTTTAGGAAAATATTTCCTTTAAATAGAACATTTAATAGGACTTTTATTTTCAGATTTGAAGATTGGAATAGAATGAAGAATTGAATAGTGTGTTTGTGTGCATACGGGCAGAAGTTGCCCTCTCTCCTCTCTTTTCCTCTCTCCCGTTCATCTCTGCGAACCAGAGCAGACCCTCTCCTTCGGTCTGTTCCCCCCTTCTTCTTTTCCTATTTCCTCTTTCTTTCTTCCTTATTCCCTCCCCTGTTCTGGGCGGTAATCCCAGCCCAACCAAAAACCTTCCATCTCACTCATCCCTTTACCTTTTCCCCAAATTTTCTGTGGGTTATATCCTTACCTATAGGCGATTTAGACCCTAGAATATTAGGCCCGGAGGTAGCTTCATCTGTAAGAACCCAAGCTTCAAACATTGCTGAACCTGCAACTACTGCCTGGTAGTACTTGCAGACTTTGATTTGTTCCATCTAGGTTCAATCGTTGCTGCTTATGGTGATTAACTGATAGTCCTGCCAGTTTGCGACCTCCTCTTAAATTTTCAGGTCAATCCAAGACCTATCGATTCAGCTCTTCAACCTTAAAGACAGACTGGTTCACCGCCTCCTGTTTTGGCTGGAGGTTGAAGACAAGAAGCCACAATTTGTTTGTTTTACTGTTTTATTTGCTTCTTTCCTAAAATATCCCTGGACTTTCTATATAATTCTGTTTTTGTCCTTCTCTTATATTTCCTTCCCAGTTCTCTTATCTTTAATTTTGATTCCTATTATTTCCTAAGGATTTGTTTGGATATTAAAAGTTATTACAAGCTTCTGATTATTTACAAAACTGCCACTGATTGGTTCTAGTAAAGCTTATATTGTTTGGTTGGGCCCATTAGCGGATCCAATAGGGTTTTCCAACCCGGGTCCCGCATCAAGACTTGTCATCCCAAGTAGCATAAGTCGCATTTGAAGTAGTAGGAGGATCAGTGGTCAAATAAGCCAGTTTATCTTGGGCATTGATGTAAACCTTCACAGCCTGTGCCCAGAGTAGGTAGTTGGAAGAACCAGTCAATTTGATAGATGTAATCTGATCATGGACGGAATCCGAAGATGCCTTGGAATCACTCATACGGTGGAACCTGGGTAGAGCAGAAAATCGCTAATAAAAAATAGCAGATAATCTTCTAGGTAGGATAACCAAGAACGTGGAAACCACCACACTAAAATGGAGTAACATCATCTCCCAATCTGCTGTTAATCCACCGGACAGATCTGAATATAGAGAACAGTCCTTGTGAACAAAAGACTCTACCCAAGGCAAAGCAATTTGATTGTACTTAATGATAAACCATCTTCACATAATCAACGGCAACAATATACGCTATGAAATGGCCTAAAATTGAGATCAGATCCATAAACTGATCCCAAAAAAAAAAAAAAAAAAAAATGATCCAGAACCCTGTAGGGTTGGATCGCAGATTCCAGAACCTGTCTGAATGATGTAAAAGTTGGTGGAGTAGAACTCACCAATAGGAATGAGTGCTCCAAAATCAGCAAGATCAAACCAGAAAATATGGACAAGCTGAAATCTCCTTCTCAAGCAAGGAGTCTAAAATCGAACTAGCAGGGAGAAAAACCCTGTAAGCTGAGTTGCATGTAGGAGAACCTGTTGGGTGGCCTTGAAACTTGGAGGATATGCAAATCTGATCAATAGGAAGGGCTGCTCCAACTTGCAGCAAGATCAGAGAACAAAAAACCTAAATTAGAACTGCCGAAATCTCCTATGCCTTATAAGTAGACTAGAAAGGCCATCACCGTGCTGTAGAACTACTGCGCTGCATCAGAAAAATATGCTGCTGGCATTCTAGATGGAAATTATTCGCTTGTTGACCAGGAATCTCCTTCAAATTATCTTCAAATCATATGGACAGCAGCCAACAGAATACCAACAAAAAATTCGAGGAAGGAGAAAGAAACTTTGAAGGACTCTCAAAGCAATTGATGAAGAGTGCCATGTAATTAATCTCTGATTACCCTATCTCTGATACCATGTGACAATATTAAACCAAGGATCACCAGAACATACACAAAGGGTAGTTGGATGGTAGAGGAGAGAGAATCATACAGGGTGGGGGAGAAATTGTCGAACTGATTCTCTACCCCTCACCTTATCCTTATTTATAACAAAAGAAGTAAAAAGAAAAGAGTCTTATCGATATTACAAGTTGTAGAAGTCAAGAAGCACTTTAACTACTTAAGCTGGAAACTAAACAGCACTAAGCTAGATGACACCTGGACAGCAGAACTAAAACTTAACAAAGGGAGGGGAAGTGAAAGTTTCTAAACCTAAAAAAGTTATTTTTGCACTCATTGCCTAACATGATTGTCACTAGCTTCAAATCATTCCGAATTTATGTATTAAATTTTATTTCACTTTGTATCCAAATCCCTTGCATTTGAAAAATAAAATAAAACATGGTGCTACTTGTTGTAACCAAAGAGGTGAATCTAGTAAGTTGTAACATTCTTTTGATTGTCCCTTGTCTTATTCATAAAAGTTAATTTAAGTCATGGGTAAAAGAGAGTTCTCAAAAAAATTTGAAAGTGATTTATCATTATGTCATTTTTTTAGTGTCGTTATCATGCACGTTTAATGATTTATCATTATATCATTTTTTAGTGTCGTTATCATGCATGTTTTCAAGTACATATGAAATGACCATATTTTGCCCTCATTGAAAAAGAAGTGTTATTCTAAAAGGGCAAGAAAGTAAAGACGCCTTTGTATTTTTGTTCTTCTTATGTAGTCTTTTCCTCGGTAGTAGTTAGGTGGTTTGGGTGCGGTCATTGTTTTAAAAGCAGAAGGCAATTGATGAGGGGGTAAGGTTAGGACCAGTAGCATTCAAATGCATGAGGCACGAGCATGACACCCATTTCTTTTTGTTGCAATTGCCATCACAATTTTCCTCTCCACTCTTCGAAAAGTTGTGTAGTAGCGGTGAGGGAGGCTAATGGAAAGGTTTTAGTCTGACCAGATGGATTTTGTTCTGGGTTAAGTATATGGTCACCTGGTCGGTGAAAGTTGGATATGGTAGGGTAGGAATGTCGACCAAATCCGATGCAATCCATCACCATGTCACCATGTAATCCCCCCACATGGCTGTAAAAAGAAAAGGGTTTTTTTTTTTTTTTTTTTTTTTTTTTTTGGGGGGGGGGGGGTGAGGGGTTAGCGAAAGTTGGCACATTGGGTAGATGGTTTGGGTGAATGGATTAAGAGTTGGACTGTTATTGTTAAATTAAATAGGAAAAGTTTCTGTGTGGTGAGTTGTTAGTAGATGTGTAGTTGTAATGAACTCAGTTCTGGGATATGAACTTCCCTATACGTTGCCAACTTAGCAGGCGGCTATCCTTACTTGACTTGGAAAATCAGTTAGGCCATGGAGATTTTTTGAATTTGTATCTTTGAATAAGACATGAGAACAGTTAAAAGGTAAGGCCTTTATGTTCTTTAAGGAGACTGTGACATTGGCTGTTTTGTTTTCTTCAGAAAGGTCTCAGCAACGTTTGAGATTACTGAACGCTGTTTTTAGGAGTTAGACTACCAAACTAAAATTTGACAACTGAAAATTCTTGCATTATGCTATCATTTTGTGCCAATTTGTACCTCATTTTCTAATTTTGTCACAATTCGGAAATATTTCTGACTTATTCAATTATCAGTTATTATTTTATGCATTTTTCTGAGATTTCAAGTTAGTTTAGAGTTAACTCCTTTGCTTTTGTTTTGGTTCATTAGGTTTAGGAAGAGATATAGTTTCTTATTTGAGACTGAACTTCCTGCTGAGAGAGAGGTAAATGAGTAGCTTGTTTATGGGTTGTTCTCAAGTTTCGAAAACTTTCGTTGCTGAACTGAATTATCTTTTCTTTCTGGGTTTCTACAGGAACTACAGAAGTTGATAAAGCAATCAAATGATCCAAAAGTCATTGAAGAATTAAGGAATCGCATTTCATGGATTGTAAGTGGTTGCGTGGCTGAAATGAAATGTCCTCTCTAATTGCTATTGTTGATTTAGGGAGAGTTCTGGCTCACCCCAAAATTGATAAAAGGTCGACCTACCTTCTCTTATTGCCTTTGCTATCGCTACTGATAAGGTGGAATGCTCCTTTATCAATTTTGGGGGCTCCTAAATAACCGAGTTTAATTTACCCCCCAGGCCATTTATATGTGTTCTCTTTTGGAAGGAAATATATGGTTGATATTACTTCCCAGCCTTTTGTGTTTTAACTATTTTTGACAGGACAAACAAAAGAGGACAGAATCAACAAAACGTATTGATACTAAGATTCTCTCTGAACATAAGAAAAAAGAGAGAGAAGCAGCGAAGCAAGGGAAACGCCCATATTATCTCAAGAATTGTAATATTTGCCAACCTAATCTCTCTTCATGCAGACAATTTACAGACAGTCTAACTGAATTATTGATTTTGCAGCGGAAGTACGGGAGCGGAGACTCGTTGAGAAATACAACAAACTCAAAGTATGTTCAAAAAGCCTTCAGAACATTTTTCTTTTTGGGGTTGGGGAGGTGGGGGGTGAATTTTGCAAACAATATTTAGGAGTTGGTTCATTATCGTTGTTCCCTCATAATTGCCATGTTGATTTGCAGGCGGCAGGCAAGCTTGAATCCTTTATTGAGAAAAGGAGGAGGAAAAATGCCTCAAAGGACCATCGTTTCATTCCTTATCGGCGGTCCAACAACAATGAGAATGAGAAGTAATGGTATCAAGCATCTCTTATTACTGAAGGGTCCTTTTTGGCTCCATGGAGAAGTTAAAGGGGTTTTACTGTTTTAATTTCTTTTCGCTTCCCAAGAAATTTGGTTAGGTAACTTTTGATAGAAAATGTGGAGTAAAATATGTTGAGCGTTATCAAATGATACGGGATGGTGTTGTGGTTCCAATGCCTACGGTCCCCCTGTTCACAATTTTTAGGGCGCCCTGCAACAGTATCATAAGTAATTTTAACAGGTTCATCTAATTTTGTTGCTACTCGTACTATTTGTAGCCTTCAGGTCATTACTGATCAAAACAAATTCGGCGAAGTTTGTTGAAAAAGTTTTAATGAAATTTGACAAACGGGATTGGTTGACGGTCCACCTCTAACTACATCAATGGCCCAAAGCTGAAGAATGCACTGGGAAAGCCATTACAATAGCTTCTGCTGTGGGTAATCAATCGATCGTGCCCTTTAGTATGGAAATATGATCTTATGATCACCAAAACTAATGGTGTCCCAGAGGCTATCTCCTCGCTAAATCAAATCAATGAACCATCTCTACACTAGATACAGACCACTGCAGAACTCTACCCCGTTGCACAGCCAGGGATCCGCATCCTCTCTTCCCAGTGGTTCTGGGAGGACAGCGACAGCCTGTCTCGGATGGTAGTCATGTGGCTCTTGGGTGAATCCAAGACCCAATGTATGAGTCGACACCCAGCCGACAAGCTAAGCTGAGAGGGGGTGTCGGTTCGGACGTAGGTCTTGGATTCACTTAAGAGTCATGTGGTGATCATTCGAGGCAGGCTGTCACGTCCTCCCAGAACCACTGGAAGGAGACGATGTGAATCCCACAGCCGGTTTGAAAAATCACCTGCATAAACTCCATACAACCAACTTGAACAGTAGGCACTGTTAATCCAGTTTTCTTGTAATTATGATAAAAGTGCATTCTGGATCCCACTACATAACCATTGTTGTTTCTCTTAACAAGTTATTTGTAAAGAAGCGTGTCAATCTATGCAGGTGTGAAGACCAACAAGTGGAATTCACTCTGAAGCAAGCTTCAATTAGGGTCACACGGCAAAGGGCCAACTCTCACCCCAAAGATCCGAATCTCAGAGCCGGCATCTACCAATCAACTTAGATACAACCTGTTCAGTAGATAGAACTGGGGAAATGAATGCAGTGGATATAATAAACTAACTGACCTTTATTCTAAGGCTTCCTGGGGGTGGGAGAGATGGAGTGAAAAACCACCAACAATTTGAGCGGCTACGGTGAATGGGAGTCCTACAATGATGTATGATGTGTTATGTATGGATCATATATTAACATACATGTATGTGTGGAATGGATAACATGAAAGCAAGGAGCCATATAGGCATCATCTAACACTGGACCACAATACAATTTGGGGCATGTGCTCCTTGTATAGAAAAGTGGTTCTTCTAGAATTTTTATAAATCGCTAATTGAAGATTTACAACTTTCAAGGGTTTCACCATTTTTATATGGAAGATAGATCTGTAGGTACCTAGAGAGAAGAAGAAGTAAATATTATTTTGTGGTTTGTATTATCGTGGGCCAGAGCTCCAAGGCCCAGGCGGTTAGCCGTTAAACGAAGCGAAGGGCGTCGCCGTCAAGCTGCATATTTAACTGGTGCCGACATGTTTTGAAAACATAAATAAATAAATAAAGGGAGAAAAATACTACATTACTACTTCACCCTAGGTAAAGGTGTTTCTGTAGACAGTGTTTCCGAATCTCCGATCCGAATCGGCCAGATCGGTCGATCTAAAACCCTGAATCCGTTTAACAATCCTTAGACTGATTGATTTGGATCAGCTAGAATCAAAATCGGCCATGGCTAATGTCAATCCGAATCCAAATCCAAATCCTTCGATCTGATCCCAAATCCCAATTTCTTGAACCCTTTCCATCGTCATCTTCAATACCAATTTTAAAGCTTACTTGTGCGCTATTACAACAACAATCAGTTTAAATGACAGAAAACAGAAGTAAAAATACAAATTTGTGGTCCAATATTTTGACTCGACTCCTTTGGAGAAAAAGATAAAAAAATATATATATTTAATTGATGTTGCATTTTTTTCTGGTGATGAGGATGATGTGATTATATATGAGAGAATCTTTGTATAAAAAATTCTTCAACCGGCTCGAAAAATGTGAGCACGTGTTGTAGATTTCTACGTGGTTTATGGTCAGCTTAATTTTTGCACCTTCATTGGTCGATGAGTCCTGTGTCACTGTCATCAGGATTTAGGGTTACATTAGATTCATTCATACTAAGCCAATAATGTCTACGCCAAATATTTTTAAAATTATATATATATATATATATATATATATATAACCATTTCATATATTTTTTTTATTTTTTTATTTATGGGTTAGTGCCTATAGGCCTTCGGTGTTGTATATTTTTGAGTAATCTGTTTCATATATATATATATATATTTTGCACTTATATCTTGAAAGTAAAGGGAGTGGTTTTCCTATATGGTCTCCACGGTTGAATATATGGACTACAGACTCGAATGTGCCATAGAGAATGTCGAATGGAGTTACAATTTTGCTGTCAAGACAGCCCAATTTTCTCCTATTGCATGAAGTTTCAATAGAAAAAGAGAGTTGACCAAGTGACAAAATAAAATATTTAAAAAAATTCAAAGCTATGAAAATGGTATAAAACAATGAGGGTATGATTGGATTCGAGTTCGAAAATTACATATCTAATGATCGGAATTTACCATGTCATCTTTACACGTGGCACAATAAGTGTGCAACATATATAGATTCCTTGTTTGCTATAGCTATAATAAATCATGCTCTTATCGTTCAAGCGTACGGTAAGACAAGTAAATGGAGACCTGTTGCTGGCCCTAATTCAAGATGCTTGTGCTTATTGAATATTTGTTGGTCAATATTTTCTAACTATTTTCCATTTTGGATAATTGAAGCTCGTCATTATACCATGTTTCATTAAGAGTGTATTAATGATGTAGAGATGCCCAATTTTTTTACGGCAAAAGTTGCCTTAATCATAGATCAAATAAGAGTATCTTTTGTCTAGATACCTGATTCCACCACATCAAACGGTCAATGTTAAATCTGACATTGGAATGGATAAGCCACATTAAATTTTAAACCCAAATTCAATCCTTTTTTTTTCTTTTTTTTTTTTTTTGCTAAAAGCAAAATTATATTAAAGAGAAGAAAAATGTAAAAAAAAATGAAAAAACACCTTATAATGATGTAAAACTTCCACCTTTGACATTGTCATCAGCAAAGGCCATCCATGGTGGTTACAAAAAATTGAAACAAGGTCTGTGGGACGCATCCCACACCACCTACGAAGCTACAAAATTAGGGCAGATCCTACAATAATAAGAAGCTCTATCATGGGCTGTTTTCTTGGCCAGCCTATCTGCAACAGTGTTTATCTCTCTAAAGCAATGAGTGAATCTTATCTGGTAGTCCAATAGAACAAAAGAGATAGCCTTTCATTCTTGTTTCAAAAACCATGAAAAATCTCCAAATCTCAAAGCCATGATCGTAGAAACCGAATCTGATTCAAGCCAGATTTTTCGATTCCCAAGATTCATAGCAATGGACAATCCAGATTCAATCATTAATTACCCTCATATGTTGCCATGCATTCTTACTGTCTTCCTATCACAACCAGATCTCTTTAGATTTTTAAATGATTTGTTTTAGTATCATATGGCAAACTCCTCGGGTTGAAACCCATAAGTTGAGTAGAGAATCTTAGGGTCTACTTGTCCATTAAATTTCAACTTAACCTAATATTTTGATATGCGTCACAGTTGAAGTAGGCACTGACCAAAGCTTTCATATGCGAACCGCTCGACCATAAAACCACTCCCTTTTTATTATCATAATAATACATTGGAAAAAAACCAGCTACCATCCAAAATAGTTTCGTAACATCACCTACCACTCACACCTTTAAAAAACATCAACTACACCCAAGTAATTAACGAATAGACTGAAATCAGCGTTAAATATTTTTATCCTTTTTATTTTTAATTGAAAATTTTAAAAAACTAATAAAATTACTAATATAATTCTTCTCTTATTCTTTTTATAAACAGCCCAATAGAGCCCTAAAACCATTAAAACCCCAACATGGAATTTCCATCATCATCTCAAACTAGAAGTAACCCACTCAACCTGTGAAGGTACCTTATAACTATAACTTTGTGTTTCGACCCTCTCCAACTTCCAGATATCAATCCTAAACGATCCCTCAAATGACACTGTTAACCACACCGTCGACGAGGTACACATTTCCGCCTCCAACTGCAGCAACATTCGTAAGAACCTCAGGAAACTTGACCAGCTCCAAAAACTGGCTCTCGATGACTGCCTCGAACTCTTCGATGAAACCGCTGTCTCTAATTTATCCAAGAATGACAGCTCAATGTCGAAGCACTACCATGACTTGTAGACTCTGTTAAGTGCAGCAATGACGAATTAGTACATGTGTCTTGATGGAGAGAGAGAAGGGAAGAGAGAGAAAGAAACATCGGTTGTAGCCCTGAATTGTCCTGTTAAGAACGAAAGTGCCTACCAAAAAAAAATGGGAACCACCGAAAAAGGATCCACATCGTCTCCTCCCTGAGATTTGGGAGGAGGGGCGGCGGCCTCGATGGATGGCCAACACCTGGCTCTCGGGTGAATCCGAGCCATCCATCCTAGCCGACATCCCTGTCGGCTCAGCTTGTTAGCTGGGTGTCGGCTCAGATGGACGGCTCGGATTCACCCGAGAGCCAGGTGTCGGCCATCCATCCATGCCGCCATCCCTCCTCCCGAATCTCAGGGAGGAGACGATTTGAATCCACCGAAAAATAGATCTTAGCGGAAAAAAAAAGAAACAGAAAAAGAAAAAAGAAGCCAACGAAAAATTGTAGAGAGATCCACCAAAAATTTGTAAACAAGAAAGTGAAAACTTTGTGGAAATAACAAGATCCATTGAAGGAAAGTGAAAAATTCGTGGAAATAACAAGATCCACATAAGGAAAGACAAGAAATCTCCACTATAGACAGATCCACAAATAGTGTTATTGAACTGAAATGAAGACAGATCTACCAAATAACGGAGTAAAAGAACAATGAAATAAACTATAGAATTACGAAATTCTTTGCAAGGGTTAGACAACCCTCCTGAAACACGGTTCAGAAACAACTATCCAAAACCGCTTTTACAAGACTTAGCTTAACGATTTTTTTGTCCACTGATCCCGGTGTTATAAACTGCCTTTCACTCACTCTCTCTCTCTCTCTCTCCCTCTATTGGATTGAGATCGTCTCCCGCCATCTAGTTCGTCCAGTTGCGAACGAACGGACTGGATGTAGCAGACATGTATATCAATACATTAGGGGGCGTGTCTTTAAAATCTAATCCATCGTTCACGACTGGATGGACTGGATGACTGGAGATAATCTTTATGACCTTTCTACCTCTCTATCTCCAACATTTTTGCTGCACCTATGACTGTCTTTAGGGTTTTTAAAGCAGTTCCAATTCTCGCCGATTTCTCCACGAATACTCTATCGATTCTTGATTTTCAAAAACCAGCTTCACCGATCGAAGCATAGCCTTCCATCGGAATCCCCCGAACAAGACGGAATCCAAGAATTTAACCCACTATTTAACTTGATTTGCGTTTTTAGTCAAACCCTAAGCGTTTTGGAATTTTTATTCTCTCCACTGCTTTCAGGACTGGTCGATAAAACCAACCTTTTATACCAATCCCGTGGTTGGGTCCGTTAATTGCTGTTTAAAATTCCTTAATCAATGGGGGAGAAGAAATAGGGGAGAACGACGAAAGAGAAGAAGCCTTCCGTTGAAGTTGAGGCTCAAGAAGAAAGATTTCTTTTCTTTTTTCTTCTGTTGAAGTAGGGACTCGTGCTTACCATTTGGGGTTGTATGGTGAATTAATCGAGAGAGGTAAAATCGTTTTTCAACATATCCTTTAGGGTATTATTGTTCAATTCAAAATTGATTTTGGATGATATCAACAACTAACGTGATTTAGTGAACGGAGTGGATCTATTTGATTAACGGTGGTAAACGTTTAAGTGGTAGTTGATGTTTTTTGAAAGATGTGGATAGTAGCTGATTTTTTTTCTAATACATTTTGAAATAGTTTATATGCAAATCCCTTGCACCTTGACCTCCTACCAATTCATATTAATTTTTCATTATATAGAAACAATAAGACATAAGGGTGAAAAATGCAACCCTATTCAAATAGTTTTAGGTTATATTCAATCCTGGTTTTACCTAAAAAAAAAAGAGACAAGTCCTGGTACTACTGTGATGCTATGCATAAGAGTCACACTTAAATCATTAACATGTACAATTTAAATAAATAACTATATAAAAATCACTGGCAAGTACGCCATTTTCTTATAGGGGTGTGGAGAGGGTGTGTTTTGATGGTTTGATAAATAATTATTTCTTTACCAACAAATATATTTTTTAATATTTTTATATGAAATACTTAAACACAACATTGTATTTAGTTTTAACAATTTTTGATACATTTTTAAATTGTTTGGCAAATAAATGTGGCCACATAAGATGGTTAGAGGGGTGGAGGGAGAAGATAGTATTTATTATTCAAATGTTAAATTTGGGATTCAATTTTATTTTAAGAGGATTAAATATTATTTGTTTTCTCTTATATTTTCAATAATTATAAAACTAGCTCATTGAGTTTATGACATTAATAATATTTTGTTGATTTATTTTAATTATAAATGGTAAAATTTAATTGAACTTAAATTTGTATATGATAGGATAGGGGGGAGGCTATACCTTACGTAATAACAAAATTTTACCTAATGACAAAATTGATAGCAATTTTTCTATCATTTGCTTATCCCCATTGGTGTGGCATAGGAGATCCTCCCACACTGGTGTTGTAGAAAAATCATTAAATTCGATTAAACTGTTTCCCATGTGGATTAGATCGGTGAGTAAATGCTTGATAACTATGCTTTAATCATGGACATAGATTATGGGTTCGAATAGGTCCAATAGGATATGATGATCGTTATATTATGATCCATCTAGTTTCTACTTCTATCCTCATGTCATGAGTCATAAGACTCATAACATGAGCATGAACATGATTAACATACTTTAAATCCTAAAATCCCATGGGCTGGCAGCTGAAGTCGCTGAAGTATTAATTAATTTTTACAAAAAGAATTAATAATTAATTAATTAATAATAAATAGAAATAAATAATTTTGAATATCCTAGTCAAATAATATATATTAAAAGATAAAAGCAAGAACACAAACCTCGAGAAACAATATAAAATAGAATAATGTATTGGCAAGAGCCACAAAAGGAATTGTTATTGCATTATCCTTCTTTCCTACGTGGCAAATCCAACGGTATCTGTCATTCACAGTCTTAGTCATGTTACCGGCCGACACGGTAAAACTAAACCCCACTCACATTAATATCTGCGAGCCTCTACGGTCTTTCAGGGTCCGAAGGAGAAAACTAACCAATAAAGGCTCAACACGTATTCACAACCGGATAACCACCGCCCGATCTCGTTAAGGAAACGTGGCGATGATGATTCTTGACAAGTATTCCTATGTTTAACTGGAGACAGCCGGTTGGAGTAGGGTTGTCAACTGGTGCAGCCAGTCACTCTCTCGCTGCAATTCCCGCGAAGTATATAATGAGCATCGTCGAACTGAGCGGCGATGGCGGTTCCGAAGAAAGCGAGACACTTTCTTTGCTTTGTCCAGCTCGATTCTGAGGGTCAGTATTATTTTATTTTATTTTGCCCCTTCGTTTTGTATCTCCTTCTGTAGTTTTGATTTCGATTCTTTCTGTATCTAAATTTGGTTTAAACTAATCTCTCTTGTAGTGGAAAAATTGCGTTTTTTCTTGTTTCTTTTTCTTTTGATTAGTTTCCATCTTCTTTTTCATTTTGATCTTCTAGTGTCTTATTTTCTGGGATTGGACTGGGAATAGATCAATGGTTTTCCAGTTTGATTTCGGATGGAATTCCTCCAGTTTCACGTTTAATTTCGAGGTTGTTGATTTATGGTCATTGAGTTTGATGTCTCTCCAATTTTGAATTTATTGGATGAAGCCGAGGTTTAAGCGGTAGAATGATTGAGACTACTTTCTGATTTTTCTCGAACAATGGAATGTGAGATCGCTTATCAGCTCTTCGAGTAGAATAAATGGTTTTCAACTCTTTCTTTTTATTCTTAACCTCATTGTCGGAAGTTATTAAGTGGAATAAATTAGGGTTTTGATTTGCATTGCGAACTGTTAACATGGGAATGCTTTCTATTTCCATTGTTCATGTTTCTTCGGTATTGTTGACGCGGTTGAGGTTGTTTGAAGTTTCAATCCTTTATTTCAGTCTTCTTGTTCCTCTTCTTCACTCTCTGTTTCAGCTAATGTCGTTATCCTCTATCACTTTTTTTTGATATTAAGTTTACTGTCTTAACACGGAACTTGAAAACTGGGCAGATTGTTGTACCCCTGGATCCATTTTGTGGGACTTGCGCCCCACGCTCTACTTTTGGTGATCCACCACATCGGTAATAAAGAATAGTGGATCTGTCACCGCCTTCGGTTAAAGATGTACCTTTTCCGTGGTTTGTGTTGAATTAAGCTGGCGTTCTGGTGGTTTCTTCTCTAGGGCTTCATTAACTAATTATTTGCGAGGGCTTTTAGGGCTGGCTCTGGAGAGTTACTTGGATTCCAGCCACCAGTCTGGGGTGCCCCCTGTGGCACCCTCCAGGGTGGCTGGAGGGCCGGCGCAGTCATCCTCGAGCTCTGGCATCTTTTACCAAGGAGATGGGCACTCTCAGGTTCCATTAAACTCACACTTGAATTCGTCTTTCGGGAACTCGGCAAATTCAATTTCAGGAGGGCGTTCGAATTTGGGTCCCATATCTGGGGACATGAATCGCACTGTCTTAAACAGCACAGCGAACTCTGGTCCAAGTGTTGGGGCAAGTTCATTGGTAACAGACGCCAATTCTGCACTGTCTGGTGGTCCTCATTTGCAGAGAAGTGCAAGCATAAACACAGAGTCTTACTTGCGCCTTCCTGCGTCACCGATGTCATTCTCTTCTAATAATATAAGTATTTCAGGCTCTTCCGTAATTGATGGGTCCTCCATAGTTCAGCAGAGCTCTCATCAAGAGCAGGGTTCACAACAAGTACAACAGAGGCAGCAGCAGCAGCATCGGGCTTCCTCAGCTACATCACAATCAACCGCTCAAACAGGGCCAGTTTCTGTTCCTACTGGTCCTCAGCTACATAACTCCTTCACCCAGGAGCCAAATAATTTATCCCAGATTCATAAGAAACCCAGACTTGATATGAAGCAAGAAGATATTTTGCAGCCACAGGTTTTTCAACAGTTACTGCAGAAACCAGATTCTATGCAGTTATCAGCTCACAATCCACAATTGCAAGCGATGATTCAGCAACAGAGACTACGGCAACAACAGCAGCAACAAATTTTGCAGACAATGCCACAGATGCAGCGAGCCCACTTGCAGCAACAGCAACAGCAGCAGCAACAGCAACAGCAACAGCTACAGCTAAGACACCATCTTCAACAACAGGGCTTGCAGTCTGCATCTGCCATGAAGCGCCCTTATGAGAATGGCATATGTGCTCGTAGGCTGATGCAGTACATTTATCATCATCGTCATCGCCCACCTGTGAGTTGATGGGTTTGTTGTCTAAGATTTGTCTAAGTAACTGTGAAGCTCTCTTTCATATTATGTTACTATTTTCCGTCTCAATTATTTTTTATTTAGCTGTTTTTCTAATTTTAGCAATTCAGCCATTGTCCTAGATGGAAACTCCTAACCCTCTTGTGCCTTATTTTTCCCCAGGACAATAGCATAGTCTATTGGATGAAATTTGTGGCGGAATATTTTGCTCCTCGCTCCAAGAAAAGGTGGTGTTTGTCATTATATGACAATGTTGGACATCATGCACTAGGTGTTTTCCCCCAGGCAGCAATGGTCAGTTTTTTGTGCTGCCAGTGTATTTTTTCTATCAATAATCTATTTCCCAGTTACTTGCATTTGCTTTTCCCTTTTTTACTTACAATTTATTTCCCAACTACTTGCATTTGCTTTTCCCTTTGTACATACTAGTTTTTATGCATCTGTGCATGTATCCATTGATTTGCGTTTCTTTTATACATATATTTTTTCCCCATAATTTCTGTTTCTTCCCTCCACTTCATTCTATTTGGTTTGGCTTACAAGTGGATACTTTTGTTATTACTTGTTTCAGGATGCGTGGCACTGTGACATCTGTGGTTCTAAATCAGGAAGGGGCTTTGGTAAGTAGAGAAGAAGTATTTTATTGTCAAATTATAGTTTGGCATGTGGCTAATCCAGACCATTCCTATATATCTGTATCTTTACTGAAAAGTTAAAAGAAATATTCAAAAATTTCATTTCAATCCACAAACTAAAATAGGCAGTGTAACAAAATCTACAACTAAGCTTCTATAACATGTAGTGGATGAAAGGTTTTAGGGTTCAATTTTGATAATGGTATGGCCTATTATGGGAGAAGGCCAGTAGCCTCCCAAAACAAAGGAAAATACAAGATACAAAATTTTACAATGAAACACCATGCGCATAACATATCCTTGGCTTTACCATCCTTTGCCTGGTTGAGGTAGTTTGTGAAGTCATGTGCAGACCGCAGTCTGTATTGGAACAAATACAGAAACAATAAGGTCACTTGAGAAACCATGTGTCTGATATGTCTCAAGGAAGTGTGGGAACTTCCTAGGTCAATCTTTATGATACCCATCAAAGCTATGAAACATTATGAATGACCCTTGAATAAATGTGAGAGAGCCCCTCCTTAGTAACAAATTTGAACCCTAGCCAAAGTATCCCGTGCATGAGGCTCCTGCTATTGCGGGGTCTGGGAAGGGGCTTATGTACACAGCCTTAACCCCCGCTTTGCTGAGAGGTTGTTTCCAGTTTGTGGGAATCTCCCTAAAAATGTTTCCAGTTTGTGAGAATCTCCCTAAAAATTGATCTTTTCATACTTGGTAACCATGGTTCCCTGAATGATCACTTGACATGAAGAATACATTATGTTGCCGGTGTAGGCTCCACAAAACCAACAGCTGGCTCTCCAAAAAATCTGTCCATCGCCTGTGTTTGACTTGTTGACTTGTATGAATTTTGGTTTGATGTTTTATAATACATCTCTCTCTCTCTCTCTCTATCTATCTATATATATATATATGCTTTGCCCATGATCCTAGTGTTTCCTTTATTTTGGTTGGTAACCTGCAATTACGAAGGGAAGTGATGTAGGTCCAGTAGCTTCCAACCGTACCATGAATTTACCCGAGGTGTATGATGCTCCACACAAAAGACTTCCTAGTTATTGGATTCCTTAGGCTAGCCTACAAGTGAGGAGGAGGTGATTATTCTGATCTGTTCACATGGGTTAGTTCCTAATGTAATGTAGTCTTGGCTTTTTATTGTCGGGTGGTGTGAAGTTTAATTAAGCTAGTTTGTAGCCCAATGAAGAGCCTAGGTGGTCTACACAAAATTTGTGCTATTTTCTTAATATTTTGTTTCTTCATTAGAAGTGAGAGTTATCAAGTTGTAGTCCTAGTTGGATTGTGATTCCTATTAGCTATAGGGATTTGCCCATGTACGTAGTAGCTCATTAGCTCTGTATATTGGTTTCAGTGTAATGTTGATTATTTGGTGCCAGAAGTTATTGGCTATTCTCATTGTTTATGTTGTTCTCTCCTCTAAGCATCCTACTATTATTGAGCTCATTATCTGTGGGATTCTATGGTGTACTGTATTAAACCTGTCATTCATCAAGAGTTCTTGGAGAGACCAACAATTGTTAGTAGGAGAGAGGAATGCATTGAGGCAAAAGCTGGAAATGTGTCCTAAGGAATGACTTTTGACATTCAGGCAGGGTGGGCTGCTCTATGTAGGTCTGTGGCTGCTCTAGAAGTACATGACGACTTTAGCTTTGAGTTATATGTGTGCAAGGTTCAAGGAATCGGTTTCGACCAGCCTTGAAACCGCGTTGTCCTAGGTTTTGACCTGGTTTCGGTGGAGACCTGAGATTTTTCCTGGTTCATTTCGAAGCCTTGGTTTCGTCGCCCAAAAGTTTTTTCCCCCTTTTCCCATCTGGTTTTTTTGTGTAGCATATTTTAACCTTTCTACACCTATTTTCCATGTTAGTTTAAAAAAAAAAATCCAAAATAATGTTATTTGGTATGGACCCAAGTTTGCTAATGTATGCTGAATGTTGAATGCTGTTGTACACTAGCAAACTAAGCCTGATGGCCCTAACTATTAAGCATTAACATCATCTAACTTTAATGTAGTTATTGGACATGAAATTATGTAATTAAAACAATAATAGCATTCATTTAATACATTCAATTCTCACCCCTCAATTCCACATGGAGTTTCGTGGTGAATCTAATCCACGAGCCGCGTACTACTGATGGTGTCAATAATGATCCTCCACTTGCAACACATATGTATCCCATGACATAATTTGGGCCTAGTTTTTCTGGAAGCCAGTGACAACCCACATATATACCCCATCATCAATATAATTGAGGTATCCCAGCCTAGGGAATGATTCACTGTGCGAGGAAGTGGGTGGAGTGGGAGTCGTAGATTGGGCCATTCTCACTAACATATAAAAGATTGAATAACCATGATGTCTATATACTAATTCTACCAAAAATCAAATTTACAGAAAGGTGGGTTTACCTTCAAGAGCTAGAACTTGAGGGAAAGTAGTTTTTTAAAACGATTTGGAAAAAGAATCAGAAAAGAAAGTTGAAAAATCGAATGTTGAAGATTTTCACTAAAAAATATTGAAACCCTTCTTTTAGAGTCGAAAAATGATGTTTCGGTCGAAACTTGTGTAAAATGATAGGTCTTGATCAAAACCTGTCAGTTTATAAGGCTGGTTTGAAGTTTGAACCAGGTCTGGTTGAAATCTGGGACATATCAGCTGCGAAACCGAGATAAAGATTTCGACTGACTCCTCAAACTATGTATATGTGGAATGAATGTCTTATGCTTGATATATGGTTTTTATTAAACATAGGTTTGTCCACTCAAAGGAATTCTTTTAAACATTTAGTGCACATAAGTTGTTTCAAATATCACTGTATATATATATATATATTAAACCTCAAGGCATGTAAGGCAAAAGAGACAAAGGTGAAAGCCCCTTCCACTGCTACTGCTTCCATGCCTATTGCCTGCTACTCGTCCAGATGCGACCTTTGTCATTGATGTCAGTGGATCCAGATCGTCAACGTACTTTTGAAGAGGTGCGCTCTTTCCTATCCTTGCGATTGGTTCTTCCCTAGTCTGGTCAAGGCAAATAATGTTAACGATCTCAACTACACTACCTAGCCAACCATCTTCACCCAATGTTTTTAAGTCTGTGCTAGTCTAAGTCCAGTCCAAGCTTGAACTTCAAAATGTGGGTTGTGCTAGCCTGCCATTGCTAGGTTTATGTGTAGTACTATTTCCATGTCAACATGGCAGATTTGCATATCTGAACCATATAGTAGGACCCAAATCATGTGATAGATTTATATGATTCTTGATCCGTTCTCTCTGAAATAAGATTACGAAGAGAATGATGTTGAGTCTCATGTTGCAGTGCCAAGGAACTAACTCTCGGTTTCGAGGCTGGGTTTGGTCAGGCCCGAAATCGAGACGTACTAGATTTCGTTTCAAGGTTGACACTGGATTTTCACCTTGGTTGGGCCTCCTTGGGTTGAAACCCAGTGTTGAAACCTAAGTTTCGACCATGAGGTACAACCTCGGGTTTTGTTTCGGCCAGCCTTGAAACTGAGACAACTTGCAGATTTTGATTAGTTTCGATCGAAATCTAGAACCAGGTGTAGTGCACATGGACCAAGTCCTCTAGAGTCTAGACATTTGTGATCCAATTGGTTCTGCCTCTTGGAGTAGATTAGTGAAAAAGTACTACAGTTGGACTTATATCCGGGGCAGAAATGTCTAGGAAAGCATCTTAATTGTTATTTTTCTCAAGTTGGGTGCATCATTCCCATACAACACCCATCTTTCACTTGCATTATAGCAATAACATTTGTTATTTATATTTGGAAAGTTTTAATAAGAATGGAACTAAGAGAATAAGGTACCAAAGTGACTAAGTATTTTCCTGTCCAGACGTTGGAGCATTGCTTCCACAACTCTCATATGCTTCCCTATAAGTCTTTATCTACACTCATTTGAAACATTGCCAACATTAGCATCAATGCCACTTCAAGTAACTATATTCCTGATGAACTAAAGAACTCACTTCATTGTTGCACTTAGACTGTCTCTCCGACCTCGGCTCCAACTTGGCCATCACCTTCACAATATCTATAAGATCTTCATTCAACTTAAGTCTATAATTGTAATGATACTTGGCAATTATATAATATGCTGAAATTAAACATATAGACAATAACATTGTCCATGACTAATAGTATCTAATATAAAATAATTCGACTTAGGTACAATAAAAGAAAATACTCACCAGCTTTATGTAGTGGATGCATAAATTGAAGTTCCTAATAGTCCTTAATAATTCATTGGAATGGCCTGCTACCACGAGGCATCACTACGTGCATAAAGGGTGTCTCCATTGCAGCACACAAGTGTGACTAGGTGGGTTTCTTGGTAGAGTCCACCAACTATAGTACCTTTATCGCTGGCTCTAAAGCTGTCACCACCTTCTCTAGGCTCTTTTAAAACTCCTCATTGGCAATAGTCGATTGTGTTGCCCTACCTCTGGGGGAACCCTACTCCCTCCACCTAAACCACTCCTTGGAGGCAAACATAGATCTAATGTCAACTCTCTTTGCTTCAAAGCTCTTTAATGCAATGTTGTTTATACTAAAGGTGGTCCTCAGAACCTGCAGTTCATACTAAAGGTGGTCACTACCTTGCTCTCTCAACCACTCTCTACTAATTTTTTCTTTTATTTGTCTTTCAACATGAATTCAATTCAATTGGCTGCACAAGAAGTCCAGAAGAGGCGATACCTACCATTCCTCATTAACTTTTTACCGGTCTTCTTAAAGTTGTTGCCGTTGTCCGTCATAATTTGGACAATGTTGTCCACCCCATCTCCTAGACCACCTCCTTCAGCAACTTATAAATATATTTTGCATCCTCTATCTTCCGGGATGCATCAACAGATTTGATGAACGTTGTTCTATCGTTGCAGCATACAATGAAGTTGATAGACTTTCTCATGGGCCCAGTCCAACCATCACATTTGACTGTTATGTCGTAGCTTTCCCATATCCTCTTTAGGCCATCTTTATAATCTTGCAGCTCGTCTCTAATGGAGCAAATAAATTGTCATTAGCTTGTAGGAAGTGGGCCTCTTTAGCTTTACTTTCGGACCAGCCTTACCTATGGTGGAAATTGTTGGGATGTTGTGTAATGTGGTAAACTAACCACATAGACTTATCCCCAACTTTTCCCCTTTGATTAGACGTCATGTGTTTCAACTTATGCTGCTGGGTGTCTTGTGTCCTGAAATTGGTGGGATCCTACAAGGGTGTCAATCGGTCGGCCTCTGTCGGGCTTAATGGGTCGCCATCATTTTAACACCCCGTACTGTGACTGCTCATATAGCAATCGGTCCCTCATCGGCTAGGTATTGTCACGTTTATATTCGCTCTGGTCTATCGATCTCGATCCATAATTAGTCTTATGCTAATTGGGTTAATCGGTCTGTAAATGGGCTGTAATGGGCTCATGCTAAAGTGTAAATGAAAACAAAGAGAGATAGAAACAGAGATAAGAGAGTATTAATATGGAAACATGAGTAATCAAAAGCTGAGGTTTCAGTTCAAATGACATTACGTAACATCATAACCATGCCAATGCTTGTGTTCTTTGTAAATAACCACCTAATCTGATTTAAAATAAGGACGGTGCTTGGTTTAAAGGTATATTAAGTTCATTCGGTCGGTTTGGTCAGGTTACACCCTTGCACCGTGAATGCCCGTTTAATAGTCGGTCCAGGCCTAAGCCCAACACCTTTAATAATCAGGCCGGTCTGGTCTCGGGCTTCACCAGTCAGGCTACCCAGTGTGGGCCTGAAATTGACACCTTTAGATCCTACTGTAGGATCTCAACAGTGGTCATCTTCTGCTGGTACTGGAGCTACCCTCGTATTGTGTCCTTATTGGCAACTATATCTACGTTTGGTTCTTCCTCCCCCCTCATGCTACCCTGTGGCTATGCTATGCAAATCTACTATCACTCTCACTGGCACCGGATCTAGAGGAACCAGATCCTCCCTCAAATCTCTCTGTCTATCCTGCTCCTCATAATAAGTGGCTTTACTGACCACCTGTGCTCGCTGTACATCTAAAGCCTTTGCCTTCATCCCCTTATCAGCAGGCATGTCATCATCCTTTGGTGCTGGCTGTCTTGCTAGAACTTCCTCCTCAAATTACATCTTTGCCTTCTCCTTCTCTATCATCCTCTTGATGCCTCCCTTCATGATGAC
Organism: Protea cynaroides; assembly: GCA_028583415.1. NCBI lineage: Eukaryota > Viridiplantae > Streptophyta > Magnoliopsida > Proteales > Proteaceae > Protea > Protea cynaroides. The sequence goes on from CM053276.1 coordinate 135,855,112, forward strand.
AACCATTCCCTTAGACACCTCCACAAGAATCTTTTGCATTTGGCCACATCCTTACTCCCCCATCCAAATAACATTTCAGTCTAGAGGCCCCATCTCCCATGATTTTTCTTACCACATTAATTACACCATGGTTGGTCTAATCATTTTAAAATGGCACTCCATGCTACGTCATGCTATGTCTCCACTCCACCATCTCCTCCATGGGCAGACAATATCTCACCACCGTACTGTTGCAATAAGAAAAAAACCACCCATTATTAATTGTTTCACATCAATTGGGACCATCATGTACAAGATGCATGTATATTACTATTAGTAATGAAATCAATATTTATTGACTCGTCTGTTATCACTACCAACCTGTGTTATATTATAAGAGATGATTATCTTATTGTATGTTATAGTAAAGGTGGGTGGCATTTCCCCAAACAAATTACAAATTAAGGCCAATCTACAAAAAACAGCACAAATCAATGTGTTTGCCGAAGTTCCACTACCAACTTGTACTTTTAACAGTAAATTCACATCTCTATTTATCTTTTGGCGTGAATGTTTTCCAAAAGACCATTCTTATTTTTTATGACAGTAATGGTAGATATATCTCTTTTCTTTTGTCTTACTTCTATTTGTCTTTGAAACAGAGGCAACTTTTGAAGTTCTCCCCCGGCTTAATAAAATCAAGTTTGACAGTGGTGTTATCGATGAGCTTTTGTTTGTGGACCTGCCACGTGAATGTAGGTTTCCTTCTGGACTGATGATGCTGGAGTATGGGAAAGCAGTTCAAGAGAGTGTTTATGAGCAACTTCGTGTAGTTCGTGAGGGTCAACTTCGTATAATATTCACTCCTGATCTGAAAGTAAGGACATTAGTGCACAGCATGGTAATGGATTTCATTCTTACTGGCATATTGTTTGACCTCTTACACTTGTGGCTCATCCTCCTCTTAGATATTATCTTGGGAATTCTGTGCACGGCGTCATGAGGAACTTTTGCCTCGTAGACTGGTAACACCACAGGTACTTCAGTTTGTTCGTTTCTGTTTTTCATTTAATGGAGTGCCCAAATAATCAAAAGGTGATAAGTCCCATTGTAAATTTCACACAGAATTGCTTCTTCGTGATTTTAAAATCTATGTGAAAGCTAGAAAGCTTGTCCACATCAGTAATTTATTTCATTTTTGTAAGGCTAGAAGGATAAGGAAGAGACCTATCATCCATTTCTAATGCATAAGATAATAATCCAGTTCAAAGGGTTAGTTGTAAAAAAAAAACCACTTCAAATAGATTTAGGCAAGGGTATGATGGGGGCATTTCAAGAGTATTTTTATTAGTAGTTGATGTAGGGCGGGTTTGCATATTGATTGTGGGAGTTCAAATATGGTTAAGATAAATAAAGATGAGATAATGAGAAAATGGAGGGGGAAAAAAAGTTCCATGGGAATTATGACAATGGATCACCATGCACCAAACAGAAGACCTTGAAATCATCAGAATTTCAAGGGACGAGAGTGGAGAGCCAATTTAGTTGCAACCTTGAAATCTAAGTAGTGGAAGTTTGAGTAACCCTAAAACTGAAACCCAGTTGCACCTACAAACACTGAACACGGTTTTCATTGCCCGAAGCAATATTGGAGTACCTGAAAACCGTTTTCATTGCTCCTCCTTCTGTCATTTCTGTTTCAAAAGTTTTTGTTTTTATTTTTTATGTTTTTAAAGTTTAGTTTGTAACTTCATTTCTCCCCACATTCACGTGTTGGCCCCCCTTTTTTTTTTTTTGTGCGTATGTAGTTAAGGTAGCTAAAACTACCTTTTTCAGTTTCTGCACTAGCCCCCAACCCCCTTCACGTGCTTATTGTTCCCCAACCCTCTGGAGTTTTTTTTTTTTTTTTAGTTAATGGATTGTGACTGCCCGTGGGCAGTTCCAACCACCCTTACCTCTCCACGGTTTTCCCTTGTAGGCCTTTAAGAGTTCTTCTTTCTCTTTTGTTTTTTTTTTTTTTTTTAATATAGAATGTTATGCAATGAATGGAAAAAATGGAAGGTACTCTTTCACATATTCTAAGTTTTTCTTCTTCCTACCCACCCAACCATTTTGGTATCAGAGCTAGGATGGGTGAATCTCTCTCTTCTTCTTCTAATCCTGCGTGGCTGAAGCTTTTCTCCCCACCCTCTTGTGAGATTTATCTTTTCTCTCTCTCTCTCTCTCTGCCTCTCATTCTTCCTTCTCTTCTACTCCCTTTTCTATGCTATTTCTGAAATTCTCTATTCCCCCCTTTTTCTGAATTTCTAACCCTTTCCCTTACAGTCTACGAACTCTGTCTTCTCTCCCCTTTGTTTTTTTTTATTTGTTTAATGAATGAAGGGTTCTTTTTTACTGCAACAATAATCACATATAATTTCGACATTCCACTCAATATTATTGAGAGGTGACGTGCAGATTCAAATTTCATTCCCTCCTGAATTACTGGAGCTTTTGCACGGCATGGATGAACATCACATGGACTGGTTTCCTGGATTTATCCAAACTTGAGGTTGAGTTTTTATTTTTTTTAATTTTTATTTTTTATGCAGGACATGTGGGGGCTGCTCCAACTTCAGTCAAATTTTTTTTTTAAAAAAAAAAAAAATTTGTTAGCTTAGTTTGTAACTTCATTTTCCCCTACCTTCACGTATTGGCCCCTTTTTTTCTTATATATATATATATATACTACCTTTCTTCAATTTCTGCACTAGCCCCAAACCCCCTTCACGTGTTACTGTTTCCCAAACCTTTGTAATTTTTTTTTTTTGTTAATGGATTGTAACTGCCCATAGGCAGTTCCAACCGTCCCCACCCCTCCAAGGTTTGGCCTTGTAGGCCTTTAATGGCCTTTTTTTTTTAATGTAAAATGTTATGCAATGAATGAAAAAATGGAACTCTCTCACTGATTGTAAGTTTCTCTATTCTCTTCTCTTCTTCCTCCCCACCCCATCACCCCAGTTTTTACTGTCTCCTGTGCATGACCATTCCAAGTCCTATTGGTTCCTTTATCATATTCTCTGTTTGGGAATAATTTTAGAACATGTCTCCTTGCGTATGGTTCTCTATACACATTGACAGTATGATCATAAGGATTTTTTAAAGAAAGTAAAGTTGATAGGTTCATCACCCATGGAACATGTGGAAGACTTGTTAGCAGGAATCACGTATGGATCCTGAATATAACGGATAATGTTGGTCAAACTGTTCATAACATGTTGAATTTGAAGATGCCTTTTTTTGGAGGGGGGGTATTAGTATTGTTTAGTTCTTACAAGTTTCTGATAAGGTTTTAACTTCCGTGTCAGTATAAGTTCTAATTTCTCCAAAAGTGGAAGTTGTTAGACTTCTTAGAATTTTCATGTTCCCAAGTTTTCTGTTTTCTGCCGTCAAGTGCCGACTAATATCGGCCAGATTCAGAAGACCCGAATCATTTACTTGTTTCACTTTGTTTGTGATGACTTGGTATGATTTGGTGTTTTTGTCTTCCAATGCCATTCCCGTTAGGTAGGGTTTTTTTTTTTTTGGGTACACAATCATATACAGCCATCTAAATGAATTATATTGTCTTTGATCGGAAAGGGAAAAAGATATCCTCCAGTGCGTATGAATGCTTTACTCTGAATCATGTGTTTTGTTTAATGAATGATTTGGAGTTTGAATGTATTATTGCTTATAGATTAGTTGTTTAACAGTGTAATACGATCTTGCAAATTGAAAAATGTCTTCGTGTTTTCAGGTGAACCAGTTGCTACAGGTTGCACAGAAATATCAAAATAGTGTTGCTGAAGTTGGATCTGCTGGGCTATCAACTCAGGATCTGCAGACAAACTGCAATATGTGAGTTAATAAAGCATCATTTTATATCTCTTCAACTGAGCATTTTTTTTGGGAGTGAGGTGGGGTTCTTTTTGTAGGGGCTTGATTGTCTTTTGTATGTTGGAACATCCTGCGCATCTATTCATCACATAGTTCAGATCTATTCTCACCTTTAGTAGGATGGATATAAATTTTTTTCTTTAGTAGAATGTAAACTAATAATATGAGGAAAAAGTTCATCAGCATAATCTGCATTTATTAGCCACATGGACAGTTGGTTTTGACCAACTGACCATTGAATGAGTTGAACATTTAATTCCTTATGATTAGCCACGTGACGAATTTTGTATTCAAATTCAATCAAATACCCACCCATGTGCATGCATCCTTATATTTTTCAGCCCGCCATGTATGTCAATGAACCTTATTGTGGTTCCTAGATTCTCAAAGCATGTTGCCACATGGCAGATATTTGAGCCGTCTTGACAAGCTCATCAGGACGTAAGGATGTAAACGGATCGAATTCGGCACGGATAGGCTATTATCCGAATTCAAATCCGGCTCCTAACCACCCTGTCCGAATCCACCTCCGCATCCGCCATATTTCTAAAAATTAAATCCAAATTCGAATCCACATTTTAACCGGATATCCAGTTAAAATCCGATTCAAATTCGGATTTAAACAAAAGGCACAAGTAAAGAACCTTCGCGTCAACAAAACTTCCTTGGATGAACTGAGATCAAAACATAACTTCCATTGATGAAACTGAGATAAAATATTTTTCGTGTGCATGGAATTTCAACCGGTAAACATTGAAACAGGTTAAACTCATCGTCATCTCATGAAATAAGATCAGCAATCAAGTAATTTTAGAGAGATGGACCCTACCAACAGCTGCAATCGGCGGTCAACAGCATGCAATGGAGCAGCAGTTGCAATCAGTGTTGAGTTTTGAGAGAGGAGATAAGGCTGAAGCTTGAAAGTGATTATTGCCGTCTTGCGTTTTGATGGAGCAGTAACTGCAATCTGCATTGAGTATTGGGAGAGAATATAGGGTTTAAGCGTAGTTAGTTAAAATGGAAACGATAAAAAAAAAACCAATAAGGGACGAGACGGGTTTTAAACAGCAAAACAAGAACGGTAAGGTAAAAAAAACAGACGGTATGGGTTTTAAACTGATCAGATATAATACGGTACGGCGGGTACGTGAAAAAAAAGGCAATGTACTTCCATAAATTGAAAAATTATGCGTAAATCAATGGGAACGCATGACATTTATGACGTGTCTAGCTATAAAACGGTGATAATTATCATCTTCAGTCAAGTAGTTAATTGATGTTTTATGTTTGTCCAAGACTCTAAGCATGAATCCATATGGAGAGAGAGAGAGAGAGAGAGAGAGAGAGAGAGAGAGAGAGAGAGAGAGAATGCTCTATGGTGGCTTACAATATACATTTGTTATGACTCACAACCCACAGTCCACCCTAATGAGTAATAAACTAATGAGTTTAGAAGCAATTATGAAGAAATTAATCTCACATCGGTTACATGTAGAAGGCAATAAGAATATTAAACGATATGGGATTAATCAATTATTACTTATGGAAGATGCAAGTTAAATACGGATATGGTACGATATGTGTTTTAAATGACAAGGCTTGGAGTATGGAGTATTTTAAAATATTTTTGAGGTCAATACGGAAATATACGCAAGGATTAAAGTATCGTGTATTGGTAGCGTATCGGTCGGACGATATTAAGAGATGTATCGTATCGCATCGTGGATACGTCAAGATATGGGGCAGATACACACAGGAATGATTAGGGAACATACAAAACACAATTTTTAAGTATAAAACACTATAATAAGCAACTTTGAAGTATTTCCAAGGATTAAAGACATAGTTGATGACATTCGATGAGTTACAACCTTCGGTTAACATGAATAGCAGGTTTTCAACAAGGAAGAAGACCAGAAAAGTGAAAAAAAAAACAGTTATATCAAGCTTTATATTTGTGTATTGACCGTATCGAACTGTATCAGTTCGTATCGAGGTATATCTAGGTGTATCGGTTCGTATCAAAGTGTATCAAACCATATCGGTAAGGGTATCTTATTTTTTCAAGAATAGTAACTTAAGTGTATCGATACGTATTGAGTGTATTAACTGTATTGAAGTGTATCGAGTTGTATCGGTTCGATATGGTCGATACATGTGAATACACTTTTTGTTTAAAAAAAGAAATACGTATCGAAGAGTATCGTATCAACCAATGCTGATATGGATATGTATCGGTGGATACTGGGCATATTGTGTCGATACTTAAAACCATAAATACGCGTACTAGACGGTTGAGTATAGTACAGCTGTATGGTATGCGTTTAAAATGAGTTTTAACTAACAAAGGGTTTAAGCTTGAAAGTGATTCTACCGTTGAGATTTTGAGAAATGAGGTGGTGTAGGCAGCTCTCTTGATTGGAGATGTGAACCCTAGAAATACGATGAAGACGTGAAGTTAGGTTTTAATTTTTTTTTTTAATATGGAAACTAAACCTAGAAATACGGTTGGTAAAGAGTTTTAATAATTTTTTTAATATGGAAACTAAATCCTACGTTTTAATATTTTGTTAATATGGAACTTAAACCTAAAAATACGGTAGGTGAAGAGTTTTAATATTTTTTAAAAATAGAAAATGAATCCTAGAAATATGGTAGGTGGAGATATAAAGTCAGGTTTTAATATTTTTTTAATATGGAAACTGAATCCTAGAAATATGGTAGACGGGTAAAATCAGGTTTTATTTTTTAATAAAGAAACTGTTCAAATACCTAAATGGATTGGAGCTAACTTAGAGTTCTATCCGAGTCCACATCCGCCTCCGATCCCACATGTCCGAATTCGCATCCAAATCCGATCGTTTGGATTCGGATTCCCCTAAATGGGTGCGGATTCGAATTGAATTCGAATTTTCGGCTATCCATTTACATCCTTAACAGGACGGCCCATCCCGGAGAACTTTGCTCTATTGCTTCAATTGTGGTAAATTATGGCATGTTATAATTCATCATGGAAAATATTAAAAAATGTATCCCATTTTCTGCATTGTCAAGTGAGGAAATTCTTGGGAGCTCTAAAAATATACACTTGGTTTCTATTGGGAACAGAAAAGTAGAGGACTTGATTCAATACATAGCTAATCCATTTTAATGTCATACAAAATTAGCAAAATCTCTGAACAGTAAGCAATCATTTTTTTCCCTCAGTGAAGACCATAAATTGGAAGCTTGTTCTTGTTTGAAAACTGATAATTATTACCATTATTTTCTCTATCTTGCACAATCCCCTCCCTTAAATCTCAGAAAGATTTAACAAGTTGCAATTGTCAAGAGGTCAAGTTTTATATTGTGGTCTTACCTGCATAAAGGGGTTTTGTATTTTGCTTTGTTAATCAAAATATCTCCATAATAGTTGTGTTCACATGTACAGTATGATGGTCCTTTACGAGCGTGGGTGTTCCATATTTTCTCTTCGGTGTTTTCTGTTCGTCTCCTGCTCTTGTTTTTAGGATGTTGTTCGTCTCTTGCTCAGTTGCTTGCTTTTCTAGATATGTGACCATGATTTTAGTAATAGGTATTGGATTGGCTGATTCGTATTGGCTTCAGCAGTGGCTGATCCTGATACCCTATACCTCCCCTTTTTTATGCATTTTTATTTAGTATAGGCCACGTGGCACTCGGCCATTGGCTCCATACCCAATCCAGATCTGTATTGGATCAGTTTGCTATGGCTGATGTGTCTGGTATCTGGAACTAAAACCATGCATGTAATTAATATTTTTGAATATGGCATTCAGTTCTACATGTTTTGAGGGTTGAATTTTTACTGTGGACATGAATATGATGTTGAGTCTTTGGTTTCTCCTCTCTCTTCCCCACTTTTTTTTTAAATGCTATAGGTTCCTGACAGCTGGGCGCCAGCTAGCAAGGAATTTGGAGTTACAGTCACTTAATGACTTGGGATTTTCTAAAAGATATGTTCGGTGTTTGCAGGTATTTTGTGATGTTGTTTGATGTATTTTCTTCTTTATTTGTTTTATATATATATATATATATATATATATATATATATATATAATAATTTAAATTTTAACTTTCTTATATGCCTCCTGTCTCTGTTTACAGATAGCTGAAGTTGTAAATAGCATGAAAGACTTGATAGATTTCACCCGGGAGCACAGTATTGGACCCATTGGTAATCTGCTTGCTGCTATTATAGTTTTTTTATGCACAAAGTGAGAACTTTTGGTGGCAAACTGATGATCTTCTATCTGTGATCATTACTTTGATTACTTTTTCTTCTGGAAAATTGTAAATTAGCAGTCCTTTTAGTTCCAAATGAGATAATGTCTCGATATGGGATACGAAGTCTGTACCGTAGTTCGACTGGATACTTATTCAGATGAAGCCTATGGCTTAACAAGTTCTATTATAGGACTTAAAAAGTGTTATTTGATAATGCACAATTAGATATGTCCTGCAGTTAGTGCCTTTCGAATGAATTGTAAAACATAAAACTCAGTACATTGCTATTTCATCTCAGAAGAATTCATTCTGAAGATGGTTTTTCCAGGTTTCTGAACAAATATATTCATCCAGCATTCTCTTGTCCAATGTTCTAGGATATATGGTGTTCTGACTGATCCTTGGTAAATATTTGGTTGATTGAGGCGGCCTTTTTGAACCTCAAGGATTGTAAGATGTTTATGAATAGTTACCATTCTCTTTCCTATCTAAAAGATCATTATATGTGCAGAGAGCTTGAAGAGCTATCCTCGACAGGCTGCTGCAGCCAAGTTGCAGATGCAAAAGCTGCAGGAAATGGAGCAACTAGCAAGTGCTCAAGGGTTGCCCACTGACCGTAATACACTCAGTAAGCTAATGGCAATGCATCCTAGTTTGGTGAACAGTCACATGAATAGTAACCATATGGTTGGCAGCGGAGTCTTGAATGGTTCAGCACAGACTGCTGTTGCCCTGAGCAATTACCAGAACTTGCTTAGACAGAACTCTCTGAACTCAAACTCAAATGTGCTTCAACAGGAAGCTTCGAGTTCCTTTAATGGTTCTAACCCGGCACAATCTTCTCCATTCCAAAGCCCTGGTTCTTTGCCGCCAGTTTCCATGCAGAATGTGCCAGTAAATGGCTTTGGAAATCCTCAGCAGCAGCAACAGCAACAGCAACAGCAGTCACTAAATGCTAATGGTAACCTAATCATCCAACAGAACCATCCTCAGTCATCCCAAGGCAACCAGAACTTACCACAGCACATGATCCAGCAGCTGTTGCAGGATATGATGAGTAATAATGGAGCTGGGGTACAACAACAGCAGTTGTCACATCCACATCTACAGTCACAGCAGCAGCAGCAACCACAGCAGACCCATGGTGGGCAGAATGCAAATGGGAGCGTTGGGGAGAACGTCTTCAATAGCATCAATGGAATTGCAGGTGGTGGCTTGCAAATGCGGGCTGGGGGCACAGGTATGGTCAGTACTGGGCTAGGGTTTGGGAACAATTCTGTGGCTCCTGTTGCCAATGCATCTACTAGTGTCATGGGGATGGCTCCAAGCAGGAGTAGCAGTTTCAAGGGTGCTCCTAGCAGCAACTGTACTGGCGTTGTTGGAAACAATAGCTTTAGTCAAAGAGCACCTGATTTGCCCCAAAATCTACATCTGTCAGAAATGGTCCAGGATATCTCCCATGAGTTCGCGGACGGGGTGTTCAACAGTGACCCTGGGGACATGGGTTATGCGTGGAAGGCGTGACTGACCAAGTGATTTGTTGTTGTAGTCATCACTGTTTGGGGCAAAGTACCCTAGCAAAAGTAATTTGTACAGAACCTTGAAGGGCATGCATTTTTTTTCTTCTTTTTTTTATTCCTTTTATTATTATTATTATTATTATTTTTTTTTTTGTCAACCTCGCATTGCTTGTTTTGGTCTTCGTCGAGTTTCCTTTGCTAGGGTTGGCAGTTTTGCGGGTTTGCCATTTCTGGGAAGTGTAATCTATTTCTTTCACCTCTGCAAAAGCTACAATGAAATACAATATAGCATACGGGTCCCATTATTTCTGCTGTCATTATACTCTCGACTCTCTTTGGCCAGGAGAGTCATCACTTGATCTCCCAAAGAAAACAGGGATCGATCCTCTGTTGTGACTGCCAAGCGGCAGTGGGGACACTGTTGGTAAAGTATATCGGATGATGGCACATACGTTGTGCTGCTTGTCCTTTCAAATATCTAGAATAATCACCCGCTTCCTTCCACTTGATTTTTTACAAGGTCGTCGTCATTTAGGTCCAAAGTCAAAAAAGGCAAACAGCAGGTGATGGTACCTTTAACCTCCCACCCCATCCCCCAATCAAATTTAGGACCAACGAACTTAGGCACTTGGCAGAAAATGACATTCGAGCTGCCTTTGAAGTCACTGCATTCTTACATTCGAATATGGAATCACAAGTTGGCCTTCGCCATGGACATTTTTTTTTTTTACTTCGTATTTAATTCTAAGCTTCTGCAATTTACTGGACTCTCTTTGCAAATTCTCACTAGATCATCCTTAAGTGAAACTAAACAGACTTGAAAAAAGAGAAGTGAACCCAATTCCGGAGGTGCTTGACTGGATCTGCAAGGGATTATCGTTTACGGTTTCCAAAAATTGGGTTTTATCTCCAAGGATCAGGAAACAATGACAAAAAGAAAAACCAATAACCAAGTGGACAACAAAACAACAATTGTTACGATAATAAGTTTCTTTCTTCTCACGCTCATAACACACAACAGCAGTGCCACGACCCACAATAAACGTCAGTATTTTTGTGTGAAGACAATGGCATCACGAGTGGGCACTCAAACTCGGTAGTAAGAATCCGTCCTCAGGAAAAAAATTATTAGCCCAAAATAGCTTCTACAATAGAAAGGAAAACACGGAATAAAATAACCACTTCATCCTATAACTACAGCAGGTAATTCCATGGGAGAATTCCAGTACCACAGTCCAGATCCACCAAGCAGAGGCTGCAATAACTGCATACATATGGTCTATGCAACCAACTCATCATCTGATTCATAATCGTCATCGACAGCAGCATACCCTAGCCACGTATTGATAAACATTTGCTCCCAACCCCTCACACCTCTCTGCATTAACCTAAAGACGCGCAAGCGAGATGGCACATTCAGATCATCCTCAGATGATCTTGCAGGTGACATGCTACGGTCAATGTTGGGGTAGTACTTCAGTATGCACTTTCCAGACTTTCCAAGAATTTCATTCTCAAATGTAGGTGAAAGTGGGCGACCAACAACTTCAACATGGGACACACTGTAACAAACCGGAACCAAAAAAAAAAAAAAAAACAAATATTAGATAAAATCTCATTAGCCAATTGAAGCAAAAATCAACTAACTAGTATAAAGGGAAACAATTTTCTCATCTACCTCACAGGGGGTTACTTAGTTCTCATGTTGAAGGATAATATGACAATTTCCCACAGTTGGATATTGAGAAATTGTCTAGATTAGCCATGTGTTGAATTCAAACTCAAATTCAAGTATATACCCTCTCATGCAGACCATCCTACGCACTGGCCATTTGTTTTGCCACTTGTCTACTCCTTTTGGGCTGACAATTGACACACTAACAGGGTCCCTGGGTCTACCTATCCAAAAAATCAGCCCCTTTTGACCTCCCATGTGGCAGTATACGTATGCAGTCATGAGATATCGTCCAGACTGGGCAGATCAGGGAACAATACCCCTAAAACTCACACATCCACACCCTCAAAATTTGAAGTACTGGCTACCAACTTCTATGGCCTATTGATGAAAATGGATCATGTAATTTAAATGATCAGATCACCTTGACACTCAGATGTGGAGGAGCAAGCAACCATTTGGAAATGCAAATTGGTTCTGTTATTAATTATGGACAAAAGCGACGCTGCAATGTTGCCAAGACCTAACATATTCTCTCGAGAGTGGTTGGAGCTTGTTCAAAATTCACCTTAACTAGTGATTTTAAACAGGAAGGAGGAGATTTTAGAGCAGATTCCAGATATGATGTCTTTCTGTAGTGGCAAACTCAACCTGGTACACACAAACTAACAAGGAGAGTTTATTTAATAGGTGAACCAAGTAACGCTTACTGTTAAACTTCGACACCCCCCCCCCCCCCCAAAAAAAAGAAAAAAAAAGAAAAAAAAAAAACCCCAACCCCCACCCCCCACATTAATCATCTAAAGTACAGCATCCGAATTTAAAGTTCAGCTTTGTCATTTAGGATGTGACTCTGGGCGTTATTTGGGCTCAGGGAGTATAGCCAAATAAAACAATGATTCCATTTTATTTTCTTCCTTTTGCAATAGATAAGGTCTGAGTAAAGGTCATCCAATCAAGCATTAGAGTGCTTATAATTAAAATTGCAGCTATGCAAAACAAAAATAAGAAACAGAGGGCAGTCAGGTTACCTACCATATGTAGAATAAACCGTCCATTTCTTGTCTCTGGACCCTACCCAATAGCTCAACCTGCAGAATTCCACCCATACAAAGAACAGGCTCTGGTAGCTTGAACTTCTGCAAACTACTTTCCTGTTTGATTGAAGTACCATCAGCTGTTAGAATTTTGTTTGAATGATAAAATTGGAAGTGACACAAATTCCATAGCGCTCAGCTGGAAACTAAAAAGGCTCTAGCAAAGGGCAAGTTACTACTAGTCGAAAAGGAATTAATATCTTTTTGTCATGTTAAGGTACAATTCTATTAAGTAATAGCGAGAGAGGCAAAAAGACATAGGCAAGTAATAAAATCTACAGAACAAAATGAATGCTTTCTACCCTCAAAGCCCTTGAAAACAGATAACAAAAAACAGAAGCAAAAATAGAATCCTCCCCACAACCTTGGTTATCATGAAGATTTGTGGTGGCTTGTCCAAATGCACCACATCATAGCATCTTAAAATATGCATCAGAGAGTTCTACTTCTTGTTCACTTTATCCATTCTGATCATCAGAGGGTGGACCTGGGTGCAACAGTAAGGTTGCTCCATTGCGACCTGGTGGTCATGGGTTCAAATTGAGAAACAACCTCTCTGCAAAATGGGCTTAAGGCTGATACATCTCCCAGATCCCGCAGTGGTGGGAGCCTCATGCACTGGATACACCCTTTTATCCACTCTGATCATGAAAAGTAATAATTTTCAAATAAATCCAATTACTGGATTAGTAGATTGTTATCACTTTAAACTTTCATCATCTTCTATAAAAATAAAAAAATCATTTTTAAACAAGCTTTTTAGCACTGAAAGTGAAGTGGCAGGCCAGTAGGTATCTACATGCTTTGCCAACCCACCTTCCATGTGGCGAGCATCCCCCCAATAATCATCTTTTCCGTAAAGTGTCAATAGATATCTAATCCACATGTTCCCTGGGGTGTGGAAGAAGAGGAGGACACCTTGATTCCATTAGGAATAAAAGGGAAAATTTTGACAAAGACAAGTGCCTTTTCACTTATCCAAAAAAAAAAAAAAGAAAAAGAAAAAGAAGAGAGTTTCTTTTTATAATGTTGAAAAAGGATCTTGAGTTTAATAAAAGAGGGAGTGAGGGTTGCAGTGAACTGTAAGAGAATGCACCTGAGCCATAGGGAAATCTGGCGATATATATGTTGGTATGAAATTGTCTTCAATATATCTGTGACTTGTTAAAGGTTCATCCATGTGATCACTCCCTGCTTCCAGTGGTTCCTTGAGATAGCCCATTCGAAATCGCACATTCTTGGCCGAATATATAGGGTTACCAACCTGAAAAAATGCTGATAAACAAAGAATAATTTTACTTTAAGGAACACGGTATACAATGCCAATAAACCAGGAAAAGATCAAGAGAGTAACCTTGGAATGGCTTTATGTTGATTTCCGTTATAACACACAGCCCGGAGACCAATCTGTAAGTCAATGTCTCAGGCACTGCAGGATTGCTTTCTCCTTCGCTTGACCAGTATGAAGCCCCCTCCTCAATGCGATCACTTGGTTCCAAGGTGTTGCTAATGCTCTCTTCAGGAAAATTATCAGTACTGGATGCACTAATGGCATCTGAAATGCAATCTTTTCTCTTAACTGATGTGAAGCTGTGAGCTAAAAAAAGAGCATAAACTCGATGATCCCTCTTCAGACTTCCCCATTCCGAAGAACTGTTTGATCCAACTTCTAAAGGTTCTTCCGGGTTGTTTAATTCAACAACATGTGCAATCCTGGATATTTCTGGAAACATTCTTAAGCACAGTTTCTTGCAGAAACCATTTGCAATCACTGCACAGAAATTTCAGAACACTTTAGCAACATGATAAATTGAACTTGTTTCATTTGGCATCAAGTTTACAAGGTCTTAAGATTAAAAACCTCTCACAATCCTCAAAACTCATTAGTTTTCATTACTTTGAAAAAGCAAACTGATAATACGCAAAAAGGGTAAATGATGCAGATCAGATCAACAGATCTGCTGGTAGTGGGTTAAAAGAGAGAATAAGAGAAGAAACAGAAACTGTGGATGGCTGGAATAACCTTACTTACCTTTATAGGAATCAAACCTTATCTAAAAATAAATAAATAAAAGAAAAGATAAAACTATGACTCTTCCACGCATAGGCTGTTGGAACTTGGAAGAGAGTCCCTTTCTGACTCACTAAAGACTAAAGAAATAAAAAAATAAAAAAAACCAGCCAACTTAGCTTAAGTTTTTACTTGAACTCTAAACTTTATCAACTACTAAAGCTTAAAAGAAGACTCTTATCGGTAACTAAACTTGTCAACTAGAAGGTGGGTCCCATGTCTAATTCAATATCCATTTTCGTACACCAAATTGAGCCCCCCACTTTTAGGCCTTATAATTAAGCCCATTACAATAAATAAACCCAAAAAATAAAAGCCCAACCTAAACCTATACTAAAACTTGCCTATATTTAATAAATTAGCCTGCATTAGTAAATCTGTTTGTAACCAAGTTGGTTCCAATATATTTTGTAACCTTTACATGTTTTACCCTAAAAAAATAATGTTCAAACAAAGTTGTCAAGGCGCCAAGACGAGCCAAGGTGAACCAAGGCGGTTCATATGTGATGAGTTGTTTCCTACATCAGCATCTCAGATAGGGAATAATCATAGATGTTCCTGTGGCAAGTTTTGGGGACTACGATCTCATTGTTGTAACTTGAAATAATCCGAGAAATCAATTTTAAGAAAATAGAAGAACTCAACATGGAGGGTAGAAGTATAAAGCAGTCAAAGAGACCAACTTCGATTGCGGATGGACGTTCAGTTGCATTGGAGTCCAAACTTACAATCTAAAGAAAGAATAAGGGGTTGAAATTAACCAAGCGAATGAGATCCACCTAGGTTTCAAGGGTAGAAGGTGGTGGACTTGCATGGTGGTTGAATTTTTCCTTCAGCTCCGATGGAGGTTTTCTCCCAACAGGTGAGCAGGATTCTCTGGTTCTCAATTTTATAAAGTTGGGGTTTTCTCCTAACAGGTGAGTGGGCTTCTCTGATTTTCAATTTTTTTCAGTAGATTATAGTTTCCTAAAATATTTGTCCATTCATTTCATCTTTTTCTTTCCATGGAGAGATTGTGTAAATGCTTCTATTTTTCCTGTTTTCCTTGACTTGCTCTTCATGTTCTTCGGAAGCAAAAGGAGACGGAGATAGCGGTAACCCAACATTGGCAACTTAAGGGCTGTTTCTTTTGATGTTGAGCAATCAGTGCCAAGCAAGAAAGATTTAAAGTACCAAGCACTATGGTTAATTCCCTGTCTATCCTCTAACCTGATGGACCTCAATCATATTAGGCAGTAAACCCTATTTTATATGAAAATACATCTTTAGCCCCTTATCAAAAGTGAAAACCAGTTATGCTGATGAGAAAATAAGTATGGTTACAAATTCTATTTGTGATCTGCTTGGTTACGGACAGACGAACCCATGCCAAAAATTCTCATTTTCCCAAGAGAGAGAGAGAGAGAAACCGAGAAAGCTACTTTCCTCAAATGCACACTAATTTCAAAAGCTCCTACAAAACTCTAATTGGATCCAAATCTACCATAAACTCATTTCCTAATTAATCAAAGCTACCTGTCTTATGTGTATACCTCTACAAATTACAAAGTCCTTAGTTTAACATTTAGGATATCATGTTTACGGCTAAGAATAATTTGCAGTGTGAATGAATATCCTTCTCCTTGGAACTTGAAATGTCCTCTAGTGGTAAGATTGGGTATTTCGCACCCATTTGGCCGAACATTTGATTGCTATATGATGGCAAGGTTGTATCTCTATTACTGGGGTTGTTTCTTGGGGTTTCCAACATGCACATTTTTTTTAATGAAATCTTGCTATGAAACAAATAAAAGTAAAGAGTATTGATAAAAAAAATTAAAAGAAAATAAAATTAGGAGTGGAAAATATTATTCTCTTTTGCAAAAAACATTACATAGATGGCAATGGAGTAGGTGAAACTTAACACTTTATTATTATTTTTAATTAAAAAAATATTCTGATTTTTCTCTTTTGGTAAAATTTTCTGAGAGCTAACTTGAGGTCCATATTGCTCCACCCTTATTGGTCAAAGTCTGTTATGAGTCTATGACTGGGTCAAAACATAAATGTGGTATAAACTATATGCTGAAAGAATCAATTAAGAACACCTAAATGGATTTACCACCAACAGAGTGACAGGGTTCTTACTACAAATTCAAATTGTCCCTATACTGAAATGTTTTCAAGTGTTTTATTACTGATCTTGATGAAGCAACGACTGATGCAATTTGGGTTTATACACTATGTGACCATTGGAGTTGCATTTGAAATATGCTAATGCTCAACCAGAGATCCAACACCTCCACACTAAAAAAATATATCAAGTGGACATTCTTGTATTGATCGGACATAAAATCTGGATGAAACAGTTAACAAGCAGGGACGCTCAGACTAACACTGCTCTCATTTGTCTCAATTGAGAGAGAGAGAGAGAGAGAGAGAGAGAGAGAGAGAGAGAGAGAGAGAGAGCATTTGGTCTTGCTTCCCTTAAAGCTTCGTGCAGGGAGCAACAAAGCTAAGTCCTATATGACTATATCCTCAATGGTTTTCTCAAAAAGCATGACTATTACTTAAGGATATTTAGTCAAAAGTGCCTAAGTTTTAAACGACTTTATGACCTCAGTCAATTTCAGTAAAAGTAACAAATATCGAGCCAAAATATTACAGAGATTTTGACCAAAATTTGTTAAGATCTGATTCCACGGTTTACTAGGTGAAAACCCACCCTAGTATACACGTGATTCAGATGGTACTTTTATAGGATTTTATTTCAAACTTCATAAGAAGAATCACTAGAAGTTACATGGTCATCTTGGCTTTTGACTAATACCGACAAAACTGAGGAGATGATTAAAGACTATATAGTATGATTGGCAATACTTGTTTTGGGGGTACAGAAGCAAAAGAATTCAGTGGTCGTGATGATCGACAACACCCCCCTCATCTTGGCTTTTGACTAATACCGACAAAACTGAGGAGATGATTAAAGACTATATAGTATGATTGGCAATACTTGTTTTGGGGGTACAGAAGCAAAAGAATTCAGTGGTCGTGATGATCGACAACCCCCCCCCCAAAAAAAAAAAAAAAAAAAAAAAAAACCAGCGGCCGGTGGACTGCCACGGTGGGAGCAGTCTTTGATCCATGTTTAATGATTGCCCAAGGACAGCAATTGCATTCACATTCCTAAGAACTAAAGAAACCGTGATGCATAAGGAAGAAAACTGAAAAGTAACACAACTTATCGAATCGGCTGAAGTTGACACTCACCAAATTCACGCCACACACGAGAGACAGCACCAGCACGGACGAGATCAGCTGGGTCATCTAAATTCATGAGAATCTGCATCGACACGTCTGGTCCAAGCCATGGTAGGAAATCACTACAATTCGCCATATCAAGTGAACGAACAAAACTTTAAGCAAGTACCGGGAACTTCCTCGCAACCCAAAACCTGATAGGCAACGAGATAATAAGGAGAACGTCAAAACGCAGAGAAAGAAATTTAACAAAGAACCAAAACCAAGAATACCAAAGAAGAAACTCAAAGAGAACAACAGAAGTCAGAAAATGGGCGGCGACAATCCCACTTTTAAGTAACGATCAACTTGAATATCATTCAAAATTTTAACCCTAACAAAATGGTAACCAGAATAAAACCTAATCCTCTGAAACTCGAAAACTTAGGGAACTACAGCAGGAAATAGTGAGAAATTTGTTTCTGGGTCAAGTAAAAAATTTTGCCAATCAGGTTGGAGAAAGAATTTGGATTTATTTCCAAATCGTCTTTCATGAGATATAAGTTGGGAATACGTTCATCATACGAAAAGAACAAATTGAAGCAAGTGAACACAGGTATCCGGACACATGATCAGGTTCAAGAAGATGAAAATCAAATTCGGCATTGGCAACGAAAAAGAAGGGAAAAAGTGTTTTACCTTTCTACGAGGGGACAAGGAGCAAATCCGAACTGAGTAACACCGAAAAGAAGAGACATTGAAAGGCAAAGGTAAAACAGCAATAAGCGAGAGAAATTCCAGAATAAATACTCTAGAAAAGGACATTGCAACCGAGAAAGAGAAAAGAAAAGAAAAGAGAAGAGTAAGCTATCTACCAGACACCAGAAACCCGTCACCGACACCCGCTTCCGAGCTTCCCACAAAGGGAAGGCCGTAGAAACGAAATCTAAAATTCGAAGGATAGCGATAGCCAATTTCATCTTTATCGGTGTCTGATCAAATGGAGAAGTGCGCACGCAATGCTCATCTGCCCACGCTTTCTCAACCGTCTACTCAAATCCAGTGAGGTGAACATGAGACGTTGACACATGGGATCCACATCCTCTCCCGTCTGAGTTTGGGCAGCAGAGTTGACGACCCAGATGGATGACCACCACGTGATTCGAGTGAATCCGAGCCCTCCATCAGAGCCGATACCTTTGTCGGCTCAGTTTGTCGACTCGGATGGAAGGCTCGGATTCATTTGAGAGCCAGGTGGTCGTCATCCATCCAGGCCGCCAACTCTCTTGTCCAAACTCAGACAGGAGAGGATTTCTATACCGACAAATGTGGTGGGACACTTGAACACCAGCTGCCGACTGCCTGAGTCACCCATCTATTTTTTTAATATTATTTTTGGATGAAAAAAGGGATCCGACTCCTCTTAGGAGTCATTATTCTCTCCAATTGCTGGATCCTCCAATCGAGGATCCAGGAGTCTCTCTTTAACTCGGCGTGCCTATCAATACATTCGTGATTCAAAGGGTAAAGCATAGTCTAGATGCTTGCCACATAGTCTTTAGGATATCCAATGGTTAAAAACACAAAAACCTGTAAAACTAAATGTTACGTAACTACACACCAAATCAAATGAGATAAGGAAAAAATAAAATAAAAAACTCTATCGTGTTGGGGAAAAGTGGGAGAGGGAGGAAGACGAGGGAGAGAAAAGGAGTTCCGTCAGACTTTGTTACTGCGCTACCCGGCGGCTGGGATTCTCTGCTACTGGACTCGCCGGAATATCGTGGTGGGTTTATGCTCTGTTCTGCCTTCGTTTCATATGAATACATCACCTATGCTCTAGAAGTTTCTTGCCATTGAATTTAAATTACTTCGACGAATGTGACTCCAAAATCATTATTGCTAACTCTCTGGCTTTTGAAATTACAGAACAGGATGTTGTCTGCTTGTCTGTGGTTTTTATTCATTCATTTCTAAAGTTTGTTTTGCCCCTTTCATATCAGGATATTCTAAGGTCAGTGGTTGAGGATGAGAAGGGGAAGAAAAATGGTTGGAATATCAGGGTGGTTTTTAATAACTAAAAATGCAATGCACAAGAGTTCAATTTTATTCTAGTTCCGAACACCTTCTGTTTCACATCTATCATTGCTGGGTATGCTCGAAACGGCATGGGTAGAGAGGGCCTAGAGACATTCAGAAGGATTTGGAGCCTGATGCCATAACATTTGTTGTGTGTGTTTACGGGTTGCAATCACTCAAGTTTGGTAAGAAAAGGGCAGCTGGTGTTTGAAGCAGTGAGGCCTGTTCATGGGCTCCGCCCAGACCAACGGCATTATTCATGTATGGTTGATCTTCTTGGGCGAGTAGGTTTGTTGGAGGAAGCAGAAGAGCCGCTGAAACTTGCTCCAGTGAAGGGTGACTCTGTGATATGGAGTTCACTGTTGAGGAGTTGTAAGGTCCACCGAAATGAAAAGGTGGGAAGGAGGAGAGCTGCAAAAGCTCTTATGGAACTTGAACTAAATGATCCTGCAGCTTATCTACAAGCCTTGAGTTTCTATTCTGAACTTGGAGATTTAGATACTGCAGTGAAGATTAGAGAAACCATAGGGAGAAGGAAGATGAGAAAGTACATTGGCTACAGTTGGATTGAGTTGAACACACCTTATACAGACTAACAATCTTGAGAGCAGCTCTCCGAATTGATGAGAAATAGATGCAAGTTGATTAGTAATTGTAGATAAATAACAAATTGCACTTATGGATTTTACAATTACCTAAATTACTTTTCCATGTGGTTCTAATGCTTTTTAACTTTCCTAACATGCACATCCCACCACCAGCATTGCAAATATATGAGCACTAAGTTGTAAGAGTCAAACCTGGTTTGTCAGAACCATGCTCTTGGAATAGAATTCTCATTCATTCATCTTTGAGGTTCCCTCCATCTTCAACCAATGCCTAGTGGAGAGTCCAAGTTAGAGATACTCCCTGTCTTGATCAATCTGTTTATCTACCAAATTTGTTTTTGTTTTGTAGTGGAAACTACAGATGTAGTATTGTTTTGATGCAAATTGCTACCCAAGCTATTAAAGAACAGTGGAGAAATATCAACACCATAGGGGACGGGATGGGAGAAGGGATTGTTTAAAACCAAATATACTTAATTGCAAAGCTACCTTATGTTTGAGAGAATTGCCTTATTGCAACCCATTGTTGTATATTAGAAACTTGTGTTCATGAAGTTCTAGCTTAGACATTTGATAGTGGGGACGATTGTGGCTAGCTCTGGCTCTCAGGGTGCCAACCATTTCTTTTGATCTTTTCCACTAATTCTATGGCTTTTGCCACATTTATCATCATACAATGTCCATGGAGTATTGTATTCCACATTCTAAGGTCAGGTTCCAGTCCGTTTTCTTGAAGCTATAGAATTAGTGGAAAAGATTGCCAGCCATGTCTATTCTACCTGCCAAGCAGATTCCTTACCATCACACAATGCCCATGGAGTCTTGTATTCCACATTTTGAGGTCAGGTTCCAGTCCCTTGTCCTTAAGGCCTGCCCAATGTACTGTTCTTCACTACTTTACAGCCTGAACTGAAGCTCTGTCCATTCCCATTTTTGTTTGTGAACTCGACAGCCATTCTTTGAATTGATGATGGATCCATCCATCCTTATTTCTCACTGTTCTGTGTAAGATGTGGCCTATATGCTTATGAGTGGATTATTTAGAATCCCAGTTCTATGATTGGATCTTGAAATAGAACCCCTGACCATGAACTTATCAAAAATAGATGACAGGAAGCTCAAGATATATATATATATATATAAAAAAAAAAGGCATCCCAATACACAAAGCTCCCGCCCCTTTGCTGTACATTTTTATATTGAAGTATCCTCATGGATTTCTTAGTGTATGGGCAGAGTACAGATACTATGTCAGAATCATCATGGCACTAAAAGAGAGCTGAGAGTTATTACTCGATTCTTGAAAATTTTCAACAAGCATTGCCACTCCTTGCTGTATACTTTTATATTCAAATGTCCTAATGAAACCATGATTATTGAAAAGAATAATGTGGTGATCTACATGAATAGATAAAGAAAAAGAGTAGAGTTTTAAATAATACTAAAATGCCAAAACTTTTAGGCATAAAAAAAATACTAAAAAGGCAAAGTTGCATACAAAAACTAAAAAATTCCATGTAAGGATGTAGCATATGTAGCCATGCAGGTTCCTTAGCTATGCCAAAGCGTGTATATCAGTTGCCCCCAGTTCCTTCATCTACTTGTGTACGGTGAAACATTGATATTGAGGCTTGTGAAGGCAACTGCATACTCTGAGAATTATCGAACGAACCCTACACAACAATCAAAGATAATGTTATAACATACGTAAGAAAACAGTAATAATGTAAAATAATTTGTTACAAATTTCACGAATAATACCAATAATAGTGAAGTAAAACTATTGTGATTCCCCATTTCTTGAGAAACACCGAAAGAATTCCATTGCACTAAATTAGAAGGTGCAGTTGGGAAAAATTGATGAGAAGTTTTAATAATGGGTTACTCAACTCGTCTCCTTTTATTTCTTCTCTTTTTCAGACAACTTTTTTGATGTTTTCCACTTTTACATCGTCTTTATTCTTAAGTCCTCTAGGAATAACTATGTTGGGTTGATCTTCTGTAGCACCTTCTTGCAGTTTAGCATCGTTTTCAAGAGCTTGTATTTGTTGAGACACTTCATTCAAACTATTGTTAAGCAGTGCATATCCCTTAATTGGATTATATGCCTGTATCACTATTTTAATAGTTTTGAGACAAAGTCGTTTATAACGTGACGTATAATCCAAGTATACCTTTTCATGTATTATGTTTTCCTGACTATCTTCCACTATCTTGTTCCTTATTGTATGTGTTCATCTTCTCAAAATATATGATACAGGTATAAATTTAATATCTATCACATCCAGAATCTTTAAAGCATGACAGCATAGGATGCCAACTGTCTCAAACTTCTTCCAATTACATTTAATTATATGCTCAAACGGGCAAGACAAAACTGTAAAATCACCAACTGCATCAACAATAGCAACTATATTTTCAAGCATCCCATTACTGTTTTTACTAGATTTTATGTAACAAGCATTACTCCAGCTATACTCAGTTTGAAAATTTTCAAACACCTTAGGGGTGTAAATTTCTCTTGCTTGTTTCATCACTGGTGAGTTGACAAATAAATTTCTCGGTAATTTTTTTCTTGCATCAAATTCGGTCATCAACTCATTGTCACGTTTATCATTCAACACCTTTTCAAAATGTTTGAAAAACTGCACAATGTCCAAACTAGATTTCAAATAAATTTTCAAATCCGCATTGATACTTTCATCTATCTGTGTACTTCGGATACCTAAGGTGAAGGTCTTTTTCATATAACAATTAGCCCATTTCTCTTTTAACCCGTAGATACGACGATATAACCATGAATCATCATTGACTGAAAAATCAATTTTCAATTTCTCTCATGCTCTTTCAAATTTTTGTTCATCTTCATATTGAAACGTACAAGCTTTGAAATCTCTTAGAAAACTAGTACCATTCTTCATCAGGTTCCCTAAGTGCTTAATTATATTCTGCATAATGTGCCAAGTATACAACCCATGCCATATATCTGGAAACACCTCAGGTATTGTCTTTGTCATTGCAACATCTTGATCAGTACAAATTGTTATTGGTTTTTTTTTTACCATGGGCTTCAAGGAAAACCTCAAACAACAATTTGAAGGATTCAGCTATCTCATCATATAACAGTGCAGCCCCAAAAATATATAATTTGTTTATGGTGATTAAAACCAGCAAATACACCAAATGACCTATACTCTTTATTGGTGCAAAATGTAGTATCGAATGTGATAACATTGTCAAAGAATGCATAATAGAGTTGTAAGATATTTTATGGGTTAAATTAATTATAAGGTTAGTTGATTCAGTGGGAGTCTAGTTACAGGTAGACTGGTTTAATTATGATTAGAGATGGACCAACCTGGTCCACTGTGGGACTGGTCCACGATTGGGGTAGTATGATAAATACCAATGGTTATAGTCCTCACAGTCATGGCGTTATTTTCTTCTTCTGTTCCCATACGCAGAGAGAAGGTCAAGGGATCCCGATAGGCTGTGGAAAATTCTGATCCAAGCATTCCAAGCAAAAAAAACAGTCGAAAATCAATCTATAGCAAGAGGTATGTGTCTTATCATTTCTTTTCAATACCTATTGTATTCTAGTAATCTGTGTAGTGTGTTCGTTAAGGTTCATGGGAAATCCCATGAGAAAAACCCAAATGAGATCTAAAATCTTTTACACGAGTATCATCCTAGGGTCAACCCAAAATACGTTGGTTATCTGCTCTTCAGTGTCCATCTGTATTTTGTACCTAAATGAAAGGTTGTCTTGAGTTTGTTTCTGAAAATACATTAACAAACTTCCAGCTTCACCATAAGCTAAGTCACGCTGACGTTTAGTCCAGAGATATTTTTGTGATATTGTTGAATGTACCCAAGATTTTTTCTTCCACCAACCTACCTACTCATGTACTCAAATTTTGCCTTAGGCCTAATCCTAGAATCGTCAGTCAAATCAATCTCAAGAGCTTATATATGTGATATTTTGCATTGTGATCGCATCATATGTAATGTACATTGTAGATGAAGAAGGTGATTGTGCTTTTGGATAAAACAATGACACTGGTATTGTCCACTATCTAGAAACATAATTCCCATCCTTGCAAGACAATTGGTTCTAGTCTTAGCTCGATGTTTTATCGTATAAGTATCTTGTTTGTCAATTTGCTTCAAACCAGATTTATTACATATAAATCTTCTCGAGGTAATGACCGACCTATCGGATTTCCTCCTATGTATATGTGCTCTCCTAACACTGAAATCCATCTTTCCCCCGTAGTCATTGTAGAAATTGTATGCATGCTCTTCTGAAGTAAATAGCATGTCAATCTAGGGCTCATACTCAACCTCTAAATCAATGTTTTCATCTACCATCTATATTATTCATTCAAAAAAAACATGGATAATGCATTAATAGATGAAATGAAGTAAGAATAAAAAATAAAAAAAACATAGGTAATTGCATTTATAGATGAAATCTAGACTGTATAATAGAATCCGGACTGTGTACCAAAATTTTGGAACTAAGATAAAAAAATCAGGATTTGATATTCACATATACTAATACATAAAAACTAACACAGGCACTGGGATCAATAAACCTAAAACTGATACGTTTATACTGATTATACAAATCAGAAACATATCTATATACTGATTCTACTAATATGACATATTTTGATATACTACAACATTGATATTAAAATCTGTGGTGATATAATCTGCACTGATACATGAAACTAATATACAATCTGAAATTGATATATGTACTGGTACGAAACTGATAATCAAAATTAAATATAATATTGATTTGGAACTGATATTACAGATCCGAATCTAGTCCTAAATCTGACCCGATTCTGCAATTTTTTTTTTTTTGGTAGAAACCTGATTTTGGAATTGAGGCTGATATAAAAACTGGTGGATATCCCCCTATTATTTATATAATAAGCTTGAGAATTATATTTGTAATATAAAAATTGAGGTTTAGACTGGTTCATATGTCACTGATGTGTCAAATGCATCTAGAACGATGCTCAAGAACATCCAGACTCTTGATGGGGATAAACACATTAAAGACATTGCGAATACCCATTGAAAACCTTCCAAGGTTGTCAGCAATTCTCTCCATTTTAATGACCATTTTCTCCATGTTAGAAGTTTAGAATCTGGAAACGGTAAAAGAATTGTAGGAAAAAATAACTCTCGGAAGAATACCTCCAGCGGTAAGAGAGAATGATTCCGGCTTCAGGATATTCCGGCGAGTGCAGTAGCAGAGAATCCCAGCTGCCGGCGAGCGCAGTAAGAGAGTCTAGCGAAACTCCTTTTCTCTCCCTCGTCTTCCTCCCTCTCCCACTTTTCCCCAACATGATAGTAACAAAGTCCGACAGGAACTCCTTTTCTCTCCCTCGTCTTCCTCCCTCTCCCACTTTTCCCCAACACGATAGAGTTTTTATTTATTATTATTTTTTCTTATCTCATTTGATTTGGTGTGTAGTTACGTAACATCTAGTTTTACAGGTTTTTGTGTTTTTAACCGTTGAATATCCTAAAGACTATGTGGCAAGCATCTAGACTTTCAGAGGAGCCGGATCCAGAAAAAAGTCACTTATCGTATCACATGAAGATAAAAAAAAAGAATATTTATGATTGTTCACGACAACATATGGTAACGCTGCTAACGCAGAAGGATTCACATCCTCTTCCGTCTGAGATTTGGCAGGAGAGACAGCGGTGTAGATGGATGGCCGACACTTGCTCTTAGGTGAATCCGAGCTCTCCATCCAAACTGACACCCTTGTCGACTCAGCTTGTCAGATTGGGTGTTGGCTCGGATGGAAGGCTCGGATTCACCTGAGAGTCAGGTGTCGGCCATCCATCTGGACTGCCATCTCTCCTGCCAAATCTCAGACCGGAGAAAATTTCTAAGCAATGAAGGAAAGGTTTAAGGTTGAAGGAGCAATGTGTGCCTTACTTTTTGGGTTTTTATTTTTTAACCTTTACAAGACGGTTGTTTTTAAATTCAAACCCATGACATCATCACACTACAATAATTTTACAGTTGTTTTCATATAATTGTTAAATCTCTTGTTACTATTCATCTTTCTATTTCTTTCATATCATTTGTTAGGATCGTATGTTGTATGTTGACCTTATATGGGATTAATCTTATATTGATTTAAGTAAAAGATTTGAGGTGGGTTGATATGGCTTTGAATTCCCTCATATAATAAGTCGATTTTTAAGAGTGAGTTTGTATCAGAGAAGTTGCTTCTTGGACCCCCCTTGCTATGGAACGAATGATCAGATGCCACAGTGGAACCGTTAATAAAGAGCTACTTGCAGCCAATCAGAGACCCTTATGCAAGGTGGAGCCCCTTGAAAATGATTACCTAATCTAAAGTGGACTGTTGTGGACGTCGGTTAAAATACGAGGTAAACTTTTATGATCCGATATTGACCGTAGGGAGTTAGTCTCACACTTGTGGAATAAGAGATTTGATGTGGATTGATAAGGAGTAAGGTTCCTTCACTTTACAAGTTGACTTTAAGGGGTGAGTTCTCCTAGGTTCGTATGACGATCCTTTCCTCTCTCTCTCCTCTCTTTTCTCTCTTCTTGACATGAGTCTCTTTACATCCGTCCCTCTTCTCAATGCCAAAGAAACAAGGCTAAAGTTATTTTGTTCGGGTTCTTCCACACCCTTTTAATGAGGGGGCAGTTCGTATATATATATATATATATATATATATATATATATATATATATATATATATATATATTATTATTATTATTATTTTTTTCGGTGGAAGGAGGGGGGTCACTCAAATCTCTCTTGAGCAAGTGGCCAAGAGTGTTTTCAATAGGATTTTTTTTCTTATTGACACCGGTCTGGTGTCAATTGGGCTATTGACTCTAGATATTGGTATTCATTATCGACACAAAACCCTCCCCTATATATGAAGTTTCCTTTATATCACCTATTTACGAGTAGCTCATAATACCCTTTATTTTCGATGCCTCCAATCCCCAGCCCCATTTGGAATCAGTGTAAAGCCTAGTGGGAAAAAGCAATACCCATTATCAACACCCCATCCAAACATAATTAAATTTAAAACATGTTTTCATCAACAATTGACCGACCGATATCAGTTTTGGGCGTAATCCATCCCTGATCCTATACCCAATCCAATCATGTATAATATTATTATATATAGTATCAACTACATATTAGTTTCTCAATGAATCCATACACCGAATCCTTATCCAAATCGATTCAGTTTTGAACATAATTGATACCGGGTGCGACACCTAGATTTAGAATCTTGATTCAAATAGAATAATCTATTATTTGTTTTTCTGAAGTCAGAGCATAGGAAAATATATTAGATTATTTTATTTAATATATTTATCCATTCCATCTACTAACATAAATATCTTCGGACAAAAATGCCAATTTCATGAAAATTATGAAACCACAATCCGATAACGTGTCCTTTAAAATCACATTTATTAATTTGAAAAAAATTTCCATATTAATTTGAAAGTTTTTATTATATGTTTATATGTTTCAAATATGATTTTTTTTTTAATTCTATATGAGTCATGGTTTAAGTTTAGGTTTTCATATTGTCCCCTTGTGAAATTTCTTTGTATTTGAGTGAAACTCTCTCTTGATAAGGGCTGGGTTGTTACATAATTCAAACTCAACCCAGTGGCTTCTATTTCTGTAGGACACGAATGAGATTTTATCTCATCCGAAATACAATTGAATTTAAATTCAAAAGGTTGTTAACATCCCCTGTAAGATGAAGGGGTCTTTTGTAGATCTTCAGCTTGTCATGTAGTAAGTGAAAACGGTTGACAGAGAGAGGTTTTGTGAACAGATCAGCAATCTGATCCAGAGTTTGAGATGAATTGAATATCAAGTTGATTTTGTGCTACTAAGTGTCGAATATAATGGAAATCAACTTCAATATGTTTTGTTCTTACATGAAAGATAGGATTGCACGTTAGATAAGTCGCCTGCAACTCAGCAGTTGCATTTGCCAATGCCTGCCCGATACTCTGATTTTGTCGATGATCGAGCAATGGTTGGTTGCTTGCGAGCATCATTGTATGCCGATAATTGGTTGCATTTTCCAGGTGTCAGATGTAAGCCATATGAATATATCTCTTTGAGATAGCGCAAGATGCGCTTCACTGCTTGCCAATGCTCATCACCTCATCCGTTGGTTCTTTGAGAAACTAGCGTACTTTGTTAACAGAAAAAAGAGATATCGGGCCTTGTGAATGTAGCATATTGCAATGCGTCAATGGTACTATGATACAAAGTTGCATCAGGCAAAGATGCTCCAGAGCAAATTGATAGCTTCATAGATGTTGCCATGGTTGTATGGACTGGTTTCACTCCATCTATATCGGTCTGTTTTAATAAATCCAAGATATATTTCTGTTGTGAAAGAATTATCCCATTAGTAGTTGGAATAACTTCAATCCCCAAGAGGACCAAGGTCACAAACAGCAAACTCCCTGCTCAAAGATTGTATGACATGTTGGAGAAGATTGGAGTATGATTCTGTGAGGAAAATATCAACCACATAGATTAAAATATATAGACATTTGGGACCGTCCTTGTAGATAAATAAAGATGTATCTGTTTTTTACCCAGTAGCCATTGGATGCATTCCACGTGGCCATCCTCTAACCCTACGCATTGGAGACCTCTTAACGTTGCAAAGCTTGACTATGCGGACGTTGAAGGCCGAAGAACTTTGAAGCATGAACAAGAAGGAGAAGGTCGAAGGGAAAGAAGAAGAACGTTCATTTTTAAACCCCATCTGTTTATGGGGTAATCTATACAACCATTGATTCTAAGAATCTCATTCATCCATCCATATGGCTAGCTTTCCATCATCTCTGTCTGGTTAACCAGGTAATTTGATTCCTTCGTTTTTTTCCAGATGATTCTAATCACAATAGTGGATAAAAGAAAACGAAAAGTTGCCACCACACAAATCTGCACAGCTGAGAGACTGGGCCAACAACATAATCTAAGCAGATGGACTTTTACAATCGAAAGACGAAGAAGCTCTACAACGAATCACCTGAAAATCACATCTCAGTGAAATAAAGCCACCGCTCCTTCCTTCTCCACCAAAACCCCCGCTACGATCCTATTGTATCTTTCACCGCCTCCGGCCGCCACATACACCACCAGCGCCACCTGTACCGGCCCCAAGCTCGGGTTATACGCCGCGGATTCTTTGTACGACCCTTTATAGATCTTCCCTCCCACGTCCATGAGTGCCACCCCAGACGGGCACCCACTGTAGGGAGCATGTGATTTGTTAGCCGCTTCCAGGGTTGCGCATTTCAAATTATTCTGGTAATTTGTAACATCGCCGTCGCTGATTTGTTAGCACTCGAAATAAAAAGGCACGTTCTTTTTCTTCCTTCTTATGTTTTTTCCCTTCGGCCTGCTCCTTCTTCTTATTCTTCTTCGTTCTTCGGCCTTCTCCCTGTATCATCCGCACAGTCAAGCTTTGCAACGTTAGAGGTCTCCTGCGTAGGATTAGAGGACGGCCACGTGACACGCATCCAGCGGCCACTGGTTATCTCCAATGCCCGTACGCGTTAGAAACAATCCGGATGCATCTCCTGTCAGTCCAGTCGCTCAATCCCCACCCAAAGCAAATTACGTTCGCAGTTAATACAAGGGAAGGGATCAAAGAGAGAACAAAGGGCAAGCTTTAAGCATATAACCATATAACTATTGCACCATGTACACTACGACCAACACCTTTGGACAACGACAGAGAGAGACAGCATTGGAAAACAACCGTCGATGAACAAACTGTGTGTGCCAACTCTGATCTCCTCTGTGTGGCTAGGATGAACTAAAAGAACCCAAGCCGTAACTGATTTTTTCTACTTTTTGGGGGCTACCCCCACCTCCCCTCTATGTTGCCCTACTCGCTGCCTAAAAAGATCAAAAATACAAACTCAAAAACGCTTTAAACTCTCTCTAAAACCACTTGGGCACACAAAGACTGAATCAACGCAGAGGCCCCCTTTCGTGTGTGTACAATCGATCTGGGTCATTGAAAACTTGATCTTTGTGGATACATTGGGGTACTCCACCACAAAGTCTCCAGCATAATAGTGATTCCAATTCCCTGGTTCACTCAAATAGCACTGTGATTGCGCACACTGACCGTCTGAAGTTGATACTTGGAAACCCACAGGCTTTATGTCCCAACCATGGACATGCTCCGGGTTGCAGATTCGGCGACCGAGTCTCTTGGAGGCCCTGCCCAGCTGAAGCCTGAAGAAAAGGCTATAAGTTCCCACTGGAAAGCAGAACTCAACTTCCCCTCCTACCTCAAACCACCAGATTTGATGAAGATAAGCTACCGTGTGGAATCTACAAACAACAAAAGAATACCCAGATCAGTTCCACTCTTTATCTTTCAATTCACATAAACAAAATCTAGAAGACGTGTAGCTGAAAAGATTAGAATTCAGTAACATTTAGGAACTTGGATCCACTATTCCAGCTGGATAGAAAGAAGCAAGAGTTCTAGATCAGTTAATAAGACCCTATCCAGTAACATTTAGGAACTTGGATCCATTATTCCAGCCGGATAGAAAGAAGCAAGAGTTCTAGATCAGTTAATAAGACCCAATCCACCTCAACAAGAACGCAAGGGATCTATCAGTTGCCTTCTTGAGCATTCTAACCTACTAAAATACATGGCAAAGAAGAATCCAAATTCCAAGCAATCATGCTAATGATGAGACTGAATTATGTAAAAGATAAAGAGAAGTTTTATGTTCCTCATCTGTAATTGATCCAAAAGTATCTGATACTCATTCCCAGGTAGCTGTACGATTTGGAAGATATCAAAATGGTCACCCTCTTAGAGCACACAACTGCTCCGTCCAAGCCCACCCATTTCATCCCTTTTACTTGTTCTTCGTCTTCCAATGGAATCTAATCCAATTGACACATGCTAATGGACCTCTTGTATTGAGAATCTGTTCCCTTCCCTTTATTCTTCCATACCTTCAATTAATTTCATTTTTCAAAAAAAAAAAAAAAAAAACTACTTTTCTTTTACTTTCATACTCATATTAGAGAAGGGGCTCCGTCATAAATGATTAATGTAAACAGTTTCAGCAAAGGTTCTGTTACAATTTGAATACCATCAAAATTTACTTTGGAGACAAGGGCACATGAACGTGGAAATTTTCAATCATTAAATGGGAAACATGATAAAACAAAGGTAGTGATGAAACCTATCATGAATTTATGTCTCTCACTCTCCTCCATTTCAAAAAAATTCTTTTATCTTATTGGCTTCCAAATATAGCCTAAAAAGAAAATTATTACCCTACTGATAGTGGGTCTTCCTATCTACACTGACTGAAATAAAAGGATTACTTATTTTTCCAACTTGGTAAATTAAAATCGAATTCTTCCCTGGGCAGCAAAACAATTTATGAACTATCCTCCACAGTAGACATCCTGCAATTTAGTAAGCAACAATTTATCTTTGTACATATTCCAACAGAATAATTTTGTTTCTTAAAAATAAGAAAGATCAATTGTTGAGGAAACTAGATGTGTTGAGTTCATTATTAGATTAGCTGTTAGCGAACTCAGTTAGCCGATGAGGTTGGTAACCTTGAACACATAATGTTTAATGTGATGGAAAATTTTCTGTCCACAATCAATCTGAAGATTCGAACACAGGGATGCAACTTACTAAAAGGTGCATAATATTAAAATCAATGGTTTAACAATTTATTTTTTTTAAAAGAATGTCTAAACCGTGATCGGGTTAAAATTTCAGAATAACTAGGTGGATTTTAGATTACTATGTGCTCAACCCTTCAAATTAATGAACTAAAACTAACAAATAGATAGTGACTTCTGCCATATTAATTTCTTTCACCTAGGCGACCCATCTTGCAAGCAACGTTCACATATGGGACGGGCTGGACAGATGGAGAGGATCTGTTTCCTACTTCTCTTCCTAAAAAATATTTTTCTTCTTGAAAGAATGGGAAAAAAAAACTTTGTCTATCATTTATAACTTTTAAAGGTTTCTAATAAACTAAATAGTTTATATTCTGCTTGGACTCCCACCACAACGTATTTTTGCAGGGAACACAACAACAAAAATATTAAATCCAAGTATGAAGGTTTCATAAATATCAGACAAGTTAAGATCCTAAAATTCAACGGATGTCTCTAAAGAGAAAGGACATAAAGTTTATATAACCAAAGCATGCCCCAATCGAAATTTAAGGAAAAAACAAAATTTGCAGGGGAAAGGGAACTTTTATGGTACCTAGATTCCTCAGTTGGAATATGATTCCAATATCTCCGATCATCTATCCCTGTTATTCTGAGCGCCTTGGAAGAAATCGACAGGACAATCCCACCCGAATTCCTGTCCAGCCAAGCCTCCTAGAGAAAAGCCAGATTTCCCAAACTGTAAGAAAAATTGGGGCGAAAACAAAAGAAAATATTCGGGGACATTGAGAGATCTAAAAAAACGATTCAGAATTCAGAGGCGAAGGAGGATAACCGTACCTTAGTGCCACAATCGAAAGAGTTGGGTTGACAAAGTCTGGCGTAAATATCCTTCTTACTCAAATTCACAGGAACTTTATCGAACAGTTTTTCCACCAGGTAACGATAATTTGAAGGCAACTTCGATTCCCACACAAAATCAGCGGACGAAGCACCCCTAAAGGCTCGATTCAAACGTGCGAATTTACAAATATCAGGTGGATCCAAATTCATAAGAATTGAAGCGACGCAACTCTCCGGTAAGTCTCCGAGACCAGTCTTTGGAGGAGAATAACCTCCGTCGTTCACTGTTGCACAACCAGAGAACACAGCCCCCATGAACAAAAGAAATAAAACCTATAAATTTTCTAAATCTCAAATCCAAGCCTAAATCCCCAGTCTTACATTGGGTGCAAAGAGATAGAAAGAAAAGCGTTGGTGCAAAGAGATAGAAAGAAAAGCGTTGGTGCAAAGAGATATTAAGAAAAACGGGATGAGACAGAGGAGGAGGCGATGGTGTCTGCGTTTTCTTCTTGTATACGAAAGCGGACCTCTGTTCTCTGCTTGTCCTTCTTGTAAGCTTCAGCGGAGGAGATTAAAAAATATAAAAAAATAAAAATAAAATAATGCAGAGAGAGAAAAATGGGCTTCTCGGGCCGAGCTACTTGGACTGAAAAGGCGTCTAAACATGTGTGTGCTTTGTTTTTCTGTGTCAGGACTCAGGATAATCGAATACAACTAATAAT
Source organism: Protea cynaroides (assembly GCA_028583415.1). Classification (NCBI taxonomy): domain Eukaryota; kingdom Viridiplantae; phylum Streptophyta; class Magnoliopsida; order Proteales; family Proteaceae; genus Protea; species Protea cynaroides. Next base: position 135,888,847 of record CM053276.1, read on the forward strand.
GTATTTGAAACCGTGAGATCAGAATAATATGTGGGACCCAGAGACAAGGCAATTCGCTTTATGGAAAGTTTATATTTTCTATTTTCTATTTACGGAAAGTCCGCATTCCGCGTTCCGAAAGTGGGTTAGTTGAATGACTGATATACCCTTCAGCATTACAAAATCCAAACAAGTTAGTCTAAAATAGGTAGTCTTTTTTTTTTTTTTTTTTTTTTTTGGTAAAGAATCTAAAATAGGTGGTTGGGAGTTATGACACCCATGACACGAGATTGTGATTATGATTTAATGACATTGAAATTCTCTTATGGGATCAGACGGACCATCGTTGATCATCATCTTATGGATTTTCATACAATTGACACGTGTATTTTTGGCCACGTGGCAGATATTTACTGTAAAAAAAAATTACATTCTGGAATAGTATGTCACCTTTTGTCTTAGGTTGCTAATTTTTTTTTGAATAATATGGTAGTTTCGGATTTATTATTTGTATAAGGAAAAAAAGATGAGATAATAGTTATAATTTAATTAATCTTTTCTCTCGTAAGATAATTACTTGCTCAATTGGTTGATTATTTTATATTATAATACAAGCACTTGATGTATAAAATATTCTTTTCCCATAATGGTATACAATTAATCCTATGAACGTATATAGGGTAGGCGTTAGGATGATAGAAAATAAAACAACTATCCATTGGATCCATGGTTTTAAATACCGATATTATTAACCCGCCCAATTTAAAAAAATAAAAGTATATTTAATATTCTTAAATCTATTTCAATCTAATTAAATCTTTGTTTTAATCAAATCGAACTAGGACAAAATCCAATACAACATGTTTTAATCACTACTTAAAATATTAATTCAAAATTTGTAATAATTCACCAGACTTTATTATAAGAAATATAAAACAAATAAATGATGTGTATACACATACTAAACAAAACCAACTTTTGTTGTCTGCCTCCTTTTTCTTTTATTAATAAATTTTTATTTTAAATTATATATTTAATAATAGTATGTTCGAGAAGTTTCTTTGGCTGCTCTTTACTATTTTTTATTTTGGTAACAAGGAATTTATTCATAAGGTGTAGGGTGTTATAAGAAAATAGATAGTATGTAATGATCATTCTATCATATATGACACAGACTAAGCCCGCAATGCCAATGTATCAACTATAGAGACGTATAATATATTTTTGATAAAAAATTTTGTATATGACCGTATATGCATATGATTGTACTTTTATTTAACCTTTGGAAGAAAATGTGTAATCTCAGAATTATCCTTCCCATATTTAATCAACATGTGAGTTCACTTTGTGGATAACACCAAATTGTATATTTAAAAAACAAATATATAAAGCTGAAGTGAGCTGGCGATCATGAGGAGATCTAAAGAGGGTATGTTTATTGTCGGATCATATTTAATATGGATCCCAGCATATGTGAAGCCGGATTTACATCGTCTCCTCCCAGTGGTTCTGGGAGGACAATGGCAACCTATCTTGGATGGTTGCCACGTGGCTCTCGGTGAATCCGAGACCCACGTCCGAGCCGACATCCTCTGTCGGCTTGGCTTGTCGACTGGGTGTCGGCTCAGATGTGGGTCTCGGATTCACCGAGTGCCACGTGACAACCATCCGAGATAGGTTGCCACTGTCCTCCCAAACCACTGGGATGAGACGATGCGGATCCATGTGAAGCCTGCTACTTCAGTCAAATATTATATTCAAAAAATGATTTTTATTGCTTTTATATATTATTCTTAAAATGAAAAACAACTCCCACTTGGCAGTCTAGGTAGGACATGGATCCTCTTCAATGGCCCAATTATGCCAGTTGTCCATCGAATAGATTGAGATGGTCGGTATACATGTTAATGCATCTCAATTTGATTGATGGAGGACTGACAGACTAGCAACAAGAGATGATCTTTTTCATGTAGGTGTATGTATTTTCAAATGCTGTATTATTAAATAATGAAAGCAATAGCTCACAATGCCAGCTAAAAAAATATCTTGTTCAGGGGATTGATATTTTTTGATCAAATCGATATACTGTTCAAATGGAAAATAGAGACATATTTAGTACTGTATATAATATTATTAAAAAATAATTAGATCAGAGATCGATTAGATTCATGACTGATATGAATCTACTATAAGAATAATGTCAAGTGTCAAGGGCATTTTAGAGTTTAGACATTCCATCAATATAAGGAGGTTTATTATGAATCATACCGGTGGGTTTTTTCTTCATCTTATGTGATGAAAAAGCATTCTCTTTTCTATTTTATAACAAAGTTAATGAGGGAAAATGACCTCGGCCCACCGAACATCCAGCGATAATGAATATATTCCTCTTCACCCAAGCGGACGAAAAACTGGAACAATAATAATGATTAAAAGATAGAAATCCAATCACTTAAGAGAATTAAGAATAATTTACTTGCATTTACGTGTATCCTCCACGAATCTCATTACTATTATCCATATCGAGGCCTGATATTTTACCAAAAAAATAAATAAATAAATAAATAAATCCAAACCTAATGACTGTTAAGAATATGGTGGGGTTTTCGTGGGCCCTTTTTGCTTTTCACTTTTCAACAATATTTATATGGTTTCTCTCGTCCAATCCAGTAATCCACCTTTTCGTTTTCATTAGAATTGTCGGTTCTCTCTGTGGTCGAAGACCAAAAGGTGGTGGGCGGCGTGCACTGCAACGCCGCGTATACGCAGTGTTGCACCGTTCCTTTCTGCCTAAGAAATAAATGGCGTTAAAAACAGGCAAGAGTCAAAGGGTTTTCCAAATCAGAAGCAAATAGAATCCATAGGGTTTTCCAAAAAAATTAGAATCCATGCATGGCCCCACTTATGTCCTTGGCCAGAGTAAGGTCCACGTTAGGCATGGAGGCACTAAATATTGGCCTTTAATCAATATAATTAAAACCACACTAAGGAGGGGGGACTTTATCCTCCTTTTGACAAGATCCACTCACTCCCACTATGGTCCACGTTGATATGAAGATAAAATATATTATTTATGAACCTTTACTCTTGGAGAAATGAAAATTATTAACTTTATTAAAGGGTTTAATCAACTAGTATTCCATCTAATCCATTTGGTTATCTTTTAAGGATTCTTAATAATAAACAAAAATAATATTTAAAAAAAAAAGCACCTAACAAATGATGGTTGCTTAATAATAAACAAAAATAATATTAAAAAAAAAAAGCACGTAACAAATGATGATTGCTTTCATATTGCTCTTCGTAGAAATCTTCCCAATCAAAGAACACAAGTAAAAATATATTGATGTTGACATCACTTTTGTAATGGCGAGTTCCATTCACCCGTATGTCCGTATATATTTTCATCACCATTCATTAGGTTTAGAATCATTAGATATGGAAAGTGATGAAAACCCATAGAAGATACGTACATACAAATGAACTACTCCTTATAAGTCTAGGGCAGCCAAATTAAAATAAGATCATGAATTGTTATTTTCAGGTTATGAGTCTTCGAACCCGGGTTAGGAGTCTCTGAATCACTCAAAACCCTGTAAATATTGTGGGCTCAAATTTTATCTAAAAGTAAACCCCATCTTAACATACTTACGTGTCAAGTTTGATACTAAACAAATTTCTTTATCCATCATAAAAAAGAAGTTAAAATTTTCACTAAAAAAAAATTACAATTGATTAATATTAAACCATTGCAAATATAAGAGGAAGGATGGAATATAAGGTGGGTTATATAATTGAGTTATGGTTTGAAATCTTATATAAGATTAATCTAACGATCCTTCATACGTTCAATTGTCCGGATTGACCACATCAGTACTCCACATGATAGAAAATTCCATGAATGCAAAGATTTTTAATGCTTACGATTTTGTTTAACAAATTGTACTTCATTTTGAGTGATGCCATCATCAAAGGATTGTACTTGCAATTTTTTTTTGATTTTTTTTTGGTAAAACAAAAATTATTACTCCTTTAAGCGATAATCATTGGACGACATGTAGCTGTCATAGAACTGATATTTATTTAAATATGTCATTATAATTTATAATATATAGTGTAAAGGTACACATCATTATTATTATTATTATTATTATTATTATTATTATTTTTTGGATAAGAAGAAGGTATACATTATCGTTATAGTATATAAATATTCATTTAGACAAAAATATCAAAATGGCCAAGATAATCAAAATATTAATTTCATTCATGGGATCGTGACAGATGTTTCATTTTATATAAATACTTCATTATAATATAGACTCTATGATGCAAACATATATGATATAAAGAACCATCTGAATCACACCTCTATAGGTGAATTTAAAATATAGAAGCTTCTTTTGATTGTGTTTTGTTTTATTCTTAAAAAAATTTTAAGTTATGAATAAAAAAAGATTTTTAAAATAATTTAAAATGGTATTTACCATTGTATCGTTCTCAAGAATTCTCATTGTCTTGCATATTTTTCAAATCCATATTTAAAATAACAGGATTTTATCTTTTCTAAAAGAAGTGTATTACTCTAAAAATAAGGCTACAAAAACCATTAAGGGGTGAATAAGAACATCATAATATATAAATATTTATTAAAAATAAATAAATAAATAAATAAAATTAGAACCTAAGTTATGGATTATTAGTTATGCTGAAAAAATAGAGGTTTCAGTTGGGGTCTTGAGGATTCAAATGGGCCGGATGGATCAGGCTGTGTCAACTCTTGCCTTGCCTAGCCCAGCTCAGATCATTTCATCTGCGGATGCTCATTGTTAGGCAGTTATCTTCTTCTGTCAACATGTAACGGTGTGTGATCCATCCCCTACAGGGTTTTAGGAATTGGGGTTCAATCAACTGCCGATCCCGATTCCGGCCCATTTGGATCGCTTACTGATATCAGGAGGTGGTGACGGTTCTCCCTTTCTCTAACAAGTATATCTTCTCATTGGCTTGTTGGGTTTTCTTGATCTTCGACGAAGCTGATCAGGTAGGTAGCCGAGCTCGATGAACTCATGAACAAATTTTCAACTGTAGTGTCTTTGCCAATAAATTTATGAGAGATACCATTAAACCGTGCTATCAAATTGCCCCATCTGCTAGCAAACAATCAAGACTAGCCATATTTCTCATTCATCTACCAAACAAAAAGTAATGGCCAATGAACAATGAAAACCCACGAATTGTTCAGTCAACATTATTACTGAACACTGGAAATCTTTCATATAATAACCTGCAGAGGTATCAACATCAACCCATTTAAGCTGTGCACAGAACGTGCTCCAATCCATTCCCTATATATGCACCAGATCTATCTACATTTACATAGTACAGCTGAGGGTGTTTCCAAAACCATCCATGCAATATTTATGTCAAGTAGATCATTAATTAATCTATGATTCTGAACATAAATGAGAACTACAACCACCATGGTTTGCACACTAAATATGATCCACAGCTACCCAGTATCAGGAGCTATTCCCAGGATCAAGACCCAAATACGTCCTCATTGCACACGGGGCATGCCTGAAACAAAAGAAGCACCGATTCATAAGATTAAGGTCCATTGAATGAAGAGAATCTACATTCAAGAATGAACACTTCACAAAATGTTGAACAGTGAGGTGAGAACCATCCTAGCTCACACCTTACGAACTCATTCCTTGGGGGCTGGGGGGCACCAACCAAGGAATAAGAGGTATATTCATTGGTGGACTGATGATGAACATGAAGCAAGAACCAAATTTTTGGAGTTACAAGTTATAACCAGTAAGTATAAAGTAGGTGATCATACAACTTTATGTTTGCCTACATTATCAGTAATCAAATTAGGAATTTGGAGTCATTTGAAGAGTAACATATCAGAAAAATATTGAACCATATTCGAGTCAAAATGAGCTAATTGTTGCACAACTTATTGGGACAATCTTTTACACCAATGATAGTGATGTTGCTCAACAACAATTAGAGTGGCTTCACAGAAATGATGATTGATCTAGGAAATCTTTAAGACATTAACAATTTCTGTTGTTTTAAATTGAAAAACTGTAATAACATTCGACATGTAGTTTGTCATTTTATCCAATGCTTCAGTTATTCAAAAAATTAGCACTAACAAATTTGATTAAAGTTACAGAATCAATAAAAATTGTATTCAAATTTTATTCACTCACACCATGTCCAGCAAGCCTACAAGTCCTATTGATCAACCTCATAATACCTTCCCTACCTTTTCCCCCCACCACCCATTCCCTAAAAAATAAAAAATAAATAAAAAAAAGGTAAAAAAAAATAAAAACCCCAGCTCCAACGTTTCATTGAAAGTATGGTCCATATGTTGTTCCACTAGTTTCTTTTTCTTGTGAAGTTATTAATGTATGGAAGTCTCATTAACTGTTTTAAAACCCAGACCGGTATATACAGTCTTGATCCTCTCCCGAGCACACTTTGAGGTTCATTTGATTATTGATCTAAAGTTTCATAACCCAACATTTTGTCCCAACCATGACAAACTGTCCAAAATGTTGGGTTTTATTTTGAACCATTAGACTTGGATGGGGAACTGTTCCATTAAATTGGTAAACGACTGATTTTTGGATTTTTTTAATGGACAGAATTCTTTACTCCTAGATGATAGAGAGCATTATTTAGCCCCTTGTTGATGGGGGATTAGTAAACAATCACTTTTTGAAAACCTACATAGAATTAAATGGGTTGTCACTCCGTGGTTACTAGTTTCACAATTTTAAATAGTTCACCTCTTTATTTGTAACATTAGTAAGCATTTAATAAGAGAAATATAGTAGGTATCACTATGACTTCCATAAATAACCTAAATAGTCCATGCATACATAATATGCCCCTTTACCATCATAATCCACCAGGCAAACTGTAATCTGCCTTGATCTGATGGGCAAACTTGCTCCAACAAACCCAGAGCCCCTATTGGCTGGCCTTTTGCTTAGGTTTTAAAGCGTTGGTTTTATATAATGAAAAGCTAGTTTATTTTTAGCTCATCCTCCATTATTTTACTTGGTTTTGAAATCTGAAAAATTGACTCAAGACCTGAAAGTTCATGAATCATGTGTACTTATTAACATCCTCTGTATAGACAAACATTCTTGTTTTCATGGGCACAAAGTTCCTTGCAGCACCAATTAAATAATCTACATTTATCCCCCCGCCCCTCTTTCCAGCTTCTTGGATTGACACCAACTCCTCACAATTTCGCTATGGTTACAAGTCAATCAATATGTGGAATTCAACCTCATTGAGTCAACAAACTTGAGTCAAAGTATGATCGAACACTTTCAGGGTTGAGTTGACTCAGCCAAGTTATCTTTTGAAATATTAATGCATCTAATTGCAGATGTGATTAAAGGAATGAAAAACATGTCGGTTTTGATAAATGGCATCTTGGAAGAGAGGTCCATAACATCTATCTCTTGGTAGGGTCATAGGTTCAAACTTGCATAACAGGAAGACATACTGGGTTTTTTGTGGTTGTACCAAGATTCAAAATTTGTGATGTTCTCACTGTTCCTGCAGGTTTAGGAGGGATCCCAGCAGGTATATCATGCCTCACTGGTCAGAACTGTCTTGTTCTACACAGAAAATATAGTAAAATATAGTGCCAACATAATCAATGTGAATGTGAACTACCTTATTTTGCTTCAACCACCGTGAGACACATTTTGAGTGATATTGGTGCTGGCATGGCAAGGTTATCAACTTATCATGGTTTTTGTATTCCATACAACAGATCACGCACCTGCCAGCGGTAAACTTCAGAAACAAGAAAAGAAAAATCTCAAAGTTTCAAAACAATCAACCAAAAAATGGGAAGGAAATTAAATATATAATCTTGAACATCTTTCCAGGTTCAAACCTGGGAAGTTAATATGTGCCTGCACACACACACACACACACACACACACACACACACACACAGAGTATTCATACAATCTGGTCCTGGTTGCCAAGCACTGACAGCCCATAAAAGTTACCAAGCTTTAACTTTGTTGACTTTTGGAAGTTCATTTTGCAGACAGCAGAAAATGATGGAGACTACACAGTTGAAATAGGATAGCCTTAATATTCCAGGCAAGCCTGGTTGCTGATGCAAGATCCTCTGCAACTGAAATCAATACGCTGAACAAAGACCCAAGGTAGAATTATATGCTCACACAGATACTGAGGTAGAGTTAATGCCTCAAGCACAAGAAATTTAAGAACTCAACATGTCATATGGGATATATGCGAAATAAAAATATATGCCACCTCATGGGACCAAAGAAATTGAACCTGTACCCTCACATCAAGAGGGTGACAATAACAACCCTTTGATTTTAACCAGATGGGAGGGTGTTAGGTGGTATAGATATTCAAGGGGGTTCTTTCTACCATATAAGAGGGGAGTGGTGGGGATGAAAGGCTTTAAATTACATATGAAATAGAAACTCCTATGTACAGGGGGAAAATAAGAAAGAGATTAAGTTAAACAGATCCTTTTTGTTGGGTGGATAAGTTAAACAGATCTTACTCCTCCACCTCGTCTTTTTTCGAGAAGAACCATCCTGTTTTGTACTTTGATGTTGGCAAATAGGATATAAGCTCTTCTGACAATCCTCTATTCGCAGTGCCGACAGCTTCTCCGAGAGATTGCAATTCCTGAGACAAGAAAAATCATAAATCATTAGCACAAATAGGGAAAACTTAAAAGCCAACTGGAAGAACATTACCTTTTGATGGTAATAAGCACCCAAATTCACGGTAACTGATAATAATAAAGAATGCAAAGGATGCTATATTAAAAAAAAAAAGTTAATAAAGTCAGAAATTTGACTTTGTGACTTGTTTCACCCTCATTATGCCAGAGGCTAAGTGACCTAGTGAATGAAGAAAGGCATTGGACCAAGGTCTAAGATATCAAAAGTCACAAACCTACGACTTTGAATCTACTCTGTTGACAACAATTTTGAAATAGTTGATTTAGAGGGGCATAAATTTTGTCTAAAAAACATAATAGATTTTAAAAGTGATTCGTTTTTCCAAAAAGGGCAAGTTTTTGGTAAGAAAAGGTTGGCAATTTGATGCATGGCAAAATTTCCATATCCCAGAAAAGCAAAGATCCAAAAGAATCAATTGGAGTAAATGTTCGTTTTAGTATAATAAAAATTTTAAGGGAAAAAATAAAAAGGTATCTCCGTATGCATGCCATACTTTTAACCTGTATACAACACAGATTTTGAAAAAACAATACATCTTTGCCATATTTTTCATTACATGACATTTCACATCTCCTCGTAAAAAAATCGTAAAGTAAATGCATGATACCCAATCAGTAAGCAATTTTTTTCTAACTAGGGGTGGCGAAAAAAAAAAGGGTCTCAGACAATCAGCTGTCATGTTGACTACATGTCCAATTCAGACCCAATTTCAGATAAGCATTTACATCTGTTTACAATCCTGCTTAAACACAGACCTCCTGGATTCAACTGTCTTTTCTAGAAATTAAAACCTTAATTTATGTAAGGTTGAAATATTTTCTCTTACAGTCTCTTTTAGGGGGAAAGTAGATTATCATTTGAGGGATCAACATGTTTCTCCATGCCACCCACTTTTCACATGCTGAATTCTGGCCAACCGCAACCACTACAAAAGTACAAAACCCTGTTTCATCCTAACCTTCCCTATTTAGGAAATTCAAGGTAATTGAAGAAAAAAAAATGCTATTATTGACAAGGACAAATGGAGGGCTGGTTTGACAAGAGCACTGAACATTAGGCCAACCAAAGAGCACTCTCTCAAAGATGGACAGACTAGCCAGTTAAACCTGCAAGTGGCAGGAAACCCCCGAGTACTCTTCGCTTTAGAGTCCACAAGATTATAATAGAATGCATTTGCTCTTTAAAAAATTCTAAAATCATGCGAAAACTCGTCTTTCTTAAACCATGTATTCGCTGAGTCAGGGCAGTCATCATGCAACTAAATTAGTAACAAGATAGGTTGGGTAGAGCGTCTGTTACCTAAGCAGAAAGTCGTAGGTTCGACCCTTACTTGGCGCAAAATGATTATGTTTTGCCCCTCCCAGACCCTGCAGTAGCGGGAGCCTCGTACACTGGGACACCCTTTTTTTATAGGTTGGGTATGGGTCAAAATTACATAAATAGTACGAAAGAGTTGTTAAAACAAGAGTAATAGTTTTACCCCCAAAAAAAAGAGAGTAATATGTTCATTTATTGCCTCATAAGTCAGGATGAGTAGTGGCTAATGCTATGATATAAACAAAAAATGGAGAATGATTCATCAACAGACTGACCTCATATGTCATGCTATCTGGATCAATGTTGTCTTGTCTCACAACCTGAATTTCAACATAGAGAAATGTTAATCAAATAAGCAAGAAATTGCGGACATGAAAAATGTAAACAGAAAGCTTAAGAAGACAATTATATATATATATATATATATATTTACCTGGGTAGAGGCGCTTGCGGAATTGTCCTCTCTGTTAACTGCAGAACCTGAAATCGCCGTGCTCTGTTCATCAGTTATTTAGAAGCGCACACAAATGCATGGATGTGTGCTCTCCTGTGTGCGTGCATATACACATAGATGCATGCACACACGCAAGCACGCACAGACAGACTAACAACTTTGTGCAATCTCATTACAATTGAAAGCTATTTGATGCAATAAGTCTTTGTTTAAATTCACTTCTATAACAGTTAATTTAGTAATGTGCCACAAAGCTGCATTCATATGACATTAGTGTCAGTTCTAGTACATATTCAAATAGATGCTGAATAAATTGTAGGCATGAGGCAATAAGGATATACAGAGAAACCTGAAACCATCTTCAGGAGATATAACATACCAGAATTGCAAAATCATGGTCTAACTGGAAGGCGTATGAATAGGCTAGTAAATAGCACCAATCATTCTAAATGGACAAGTTTGAACTTTTCAAAAATAGCCCTAATATGAAGTGACGAAAGTAATCCAATAATGAAATGATACAATAGATTAGTACATTGGCAATTTAGATGTCAGTTTTTAAGAGTTGGAATTCCACTAATAAACTGTCATCTCAATGTGCAATATATCTACTCAGGGAGAAACCACTTGCAGTAGAATAGAAATTATTGGGATTTCATTTTCCTCTTGATGCTTTAGAGTTTAGATAGAATGGTAAGATGGTAACAAGATGTAGCTCTCACTAATTAAAACAAAGTTTATTTTGAAGGAAACAGTTTGAAGTGGGAGCTATGGAACCCAATCCCCCCCCCCTCCCAAAAAAAAAATAATAATAATAAAAATAAAAAAAAAAATAGAAGAAAGATGGAGAGGAGGGGGAGGGGGAGAGAGAGATTTCTGCTTCCCTTTTCCTTTTACTCATTCATAAACTATACAGAGAACAGTGCCTCAGCAGGACTGGGTTTTTTTAAGGATGATTGATTATTTATCTTCAACTTTTCCTATATTTCAATGAAAAAAAAAAAAAATACAGTTCCTGAAAGGTAAAACATACCAAAAAATGCAAGGAGATTATAGGACTTGTACAACAGTTTCTGGTTTGACTTGGTTAAACCAGTAGATATTGACTCATTGGATAGGTGGCAGCAAATAATTAGTTTTTTTTTATCTCTTATCCTCTTTTACTCTCCTAATGTAATTGGAACTCCACCCTTTCTTGTGGAGTTCCCTTCTCCCTAATTAGAATAGGACTGCTTTTCTTTATCCTTTTAATGAGAGTCCTTATCATGTTGAAATGTGGAACTCCTATTTACTTGGTAACTAGACTCCATATCATATGGAGTCCTAGACCTATTACTTTATCCAATTTTTTTTTTTGTCTACAAATAGTGGCTACTCAGAGGAGAGGAACACATTGATTCTCTCTATCTTTTCTTATTTTCTATTTCTTTACATGATATCAGAGCAATCACCTGGGTTGCCATTTTGAGAGTCGTTTAAGGTTCTCCGTTAGGTGTGCAATCACCACTATTGCTGCTACTACTACTTGGTTCGCAGTGACCTATACTGTGCTGCTACTTCTACTTGGTTCGCAATGACCTATATTGTGCTGCTATTACTACTTGGTTTATAATGACTTATACTCTGCTGCTACTACTATTTGGTTAGTAGTGACCTATATTGTGCTACTGCTACTGCAACTTGGTTTGCAATGACCTATACTGTGCTGCTACTACTATTTAATTCACAGTGACCTATAGCGCTATTACTATTGCTACTGCTACATTTGCTGCTAGCCTGCTACTACTACTAGGGAAGAACCTATGCTATTTGGTGTTTGTGAGTTGGTGTTACTACCTGAAGACCGGTGTTGCGATTCAACTGGAGCATGTTCTAGTTTAGAGGGGGGTTAAGCAAGTGCAAAAATAAAAGAATATGGGCTCATTCTTAGGCCCATTCCAGATGTGTCAGAAGATAAGTGATTGCTAGACATGTGACAGTAGATAATTAGTTTCTTATCTCTTATCAGCTTTTACTCTTCTAATGTAATTAGAACTCCACCCTCTCTTGTGGAGTTCACTTCTCCTTAATTAGAATATGATTGTTTCTCTTTATTAGAATATGACTATTTTTCTTTATTCTTTTAGTCATAAGAGTCATTGTCATGTTGAAATGTGGAACTCCTATTTACTTTGTAACTAGGTAATGTAGGACCAGTCCCCAACTCAACAAATTAGGAACTAGCCTCACAATAAGATCGATGAAAAGTAAATCATGGACAGTACTTTCTCTCTTTTTGTGTATGTGTGTTTTTTTTTTGATATAACAAGAAAAGGAAAAGAATCAATAGGTGGAGGGAAGAAGGGATGGAAGAAAGGTAGGGGGATATAACCTAAGGCATCTCACCTAAAGCCTAGGTAGCTTCTCACCACCAGAGGTCTCTCACCTCGTGAGTCTCTCACTCATCTGTCTCTCACAGACATGGCATAAACCAAATTTCTTTCATTCCTTCAGCTCTATCCTTTGGCCTAAGTCTTACATCACTTTAAATAGAGCTCAAATTGGCTCTTAACATGGAAATGAATTGACAAAGGAAATTAACTAACTTGGAAGTAAACTAATTAGGAAAGTAACTACTAAAGGAATTGAAATATATTGGAGATAACTTCCTACAATAAAAACTAAGCAGCATCATATCTTTCCTTGATTGCTTCAGCAACATCACATCCTTCTAAGATTGATCTTTCCAATCAAATGCTTTATTTGATTTTGCAAGATCTGATTTTATCTTACGAGATCTTGCGAGACTGTGTGAGATCTTATGAGATCTTGCGAGATTGTGTAGGATCTTGTGAGCTCTTGCAAGATTTTGTGAGATTTTGCGAGATCTTGTGACTTGATCTTGATGTGATCTTGATTTCCATTCGCATGGGCTGAATAATACTGCATCACTAAGACTTCTTTATCTTGTGAAGTTTTAGACATATCACTTTATCCCTTTTATCTATAAATAGTGATTACTAAGAGGAGAGGAACACATATCGATTCTATCCATCTTCTCTTATTTTCTATTTCGTTACAGTTATATATCAACAAGTTAACTTGTTTTACTTCATAAATGATTACATGGCTAACACCCCATAATATGCAAACAGTAATGGTAAAAACGGACTGTATAATATAATCAATATAAAAACAGAAAACCAATAATGTCAAGAGCAATCTGTTTAAATGAATCACTGAAGACTGAAAGAAAAATCAGCAATCTATGAAACGACCAAAGTTGAGGAGAGAGGAAGCTTCCATCAATGAGAGCATGGTCAGATCTGACAATAAGCCATCAATGATGCTCAAGGCTGATTGAATAATCCATTCAGCAAAACAAAAAAACTGATGATGTTAAGAAAAGGTCAGCTTACAATAATTTGTTCAAGGTTCAAAGAGAAATATGCTATCTATGAGTCAGACCAATACGAGGGAGGAAGCTTTTCAATATTTATTCAGCTGATAAAGTGCTATTCGTTGTAAATGAATTTTACGACATAAAGTTGACACCAAGAAACAGTATAAACAAAAGAAACGTATCAACCACAATTGTAATTTTGGAGATGAAGTTGAACCCATAAGAAAGAGAGATCTATTGATACCTGCTTCAGTTCCAGTTGATTCGCTAAGGGAGGAAATGAGTAACTGATTCTCCAACTCCTGCAAGCTTATAGCTAAAGCTTCATCCAACGCTAATTGTGATTCAACATCCGCAACATGTAAAGATTCTCTCTCTTTATTCATTTCCTGTTTCTCCCCACTACTTTGACCATGATTCACTTTAGAGCTACCGCTTCCAGAAGCTTCAGTCCTGTCATTCCCATTACTTTCTCGAAGTGCCATGTGCACAGTTTCCTGAAGCATAATCAAGCAAGCATCTTTATAAAACCTCTTGTAAGAAAAGTCAATTATCTGATGATTTATCGTATTATCTGCTTAGTACGAATTAGACAAAAGTTATGTAAGAGCTTTCGCCCACCTGAACTTGGAGAACCTCTTCAAGAGAGAGATCGCCGTGTTCAAGGTAAAATCCTTCGAAATTCTCTTCGACTCTGCCGGAGACACCGGCAGTTACGTAGTGGACATCAACTTGCGGCTTCCCGGTTGTTTCAAAGATGGCCATGGAATTATCTTAGGGACGGAGACCAGAGGCGACCTCCACTGCTTTCAGATATTGGGGAAACCCTGTGATTCGCCTCTCCGTCTGGAGGTTGAGAACCAAATTGAGTCAAGTATACTACTTCATAAGACCCTCCCTCAGTAAAGATTAAGAAAAATGAGACATAATAAAAAAAATCATAATTGCTCAATCGGGAGAGCGAGCCATTGAACGTGTGAAAAAAATATCACTTTCCACTGCAACCCCAAGATCCCCAACCAGTTGGATCTTCATCTTTACATAATTAATTTTTAAAAAATTGGATATGTCACACGAACGTAAGAGATGACTTCGACTGTTGGACACCACCATAATATCATAAAAGCTCGGCGATTGACTCTTCTCCGACACTAAAGCAAAATGTAAATCATACCCAGAAGGCCATGAACGTGAAGAGATAATTGTGAATTACGCAATAGAAGATTTAGTCAATATTCTAAATCAAGAAAGAGACATGGAAAGCAGATAAATTGAAATTTTCAAAATGGGTTTTTTGATTAGTTCACTCCCGTGAAGATAAAGACGACAGTGAGTTACCAAAGATAAAGATGATGGAGGCCCTTCGTTCTCTCTCTCTCTCTCTCTGATTGAGTCGAGGGGGTATTGGGTCGCCCTGAGTGCGTAAACTCCGAGCCGCCACCAACGCAAGGAGAGAAGTGGTAGAGCAGTTTCAGTTAAGCATTGAGTTCAGTGACTGATTATTGGAAACTACACAGAAAGTGGTGGTGACGAAAAGTAAGAGATGGGGTCCTTGCCCTTTTGCTAATTTTTCAATAGAAAATCGATGGTGAGAGATCTCAACCAGATCACGACAACCACCCATCGAATCTGATCTTCTTTTCTCTGATATACCTTATCTCTCTCTCTAACTTTCGATTTTTTAATCCAGCACTCATTGATGGAAATGCATTTCTGTTTTCTTCTCCAGCTGATAGTCGTTGTAATGCAGAGAGAGAAAGTGAGAGAGAAAGTGAGAGAGAGAGAGAGTGTCATGGAATTTTACAGTGGAATCTGTAAATTTCCAACGGTAAGAATTAAGATGAAAAAAAAAAAAAAAAAAACACAGGCGTCATGTCCCTTTTGGAATCTATTATCACTCGTATCCTTGATTTCACAATCATATCCTATCAGAATTATATGGGAGATTTTCTTCCATTAAAAATAAAGAATAATATGGGAGTCTTACAAACTTAATAACAAAAAGTTTAAATCCATCATAAAGTCTTTCTCCATCAAAAGAAATATAAGGATACAAGACTCATAAATGATCTGCCTGCCCTTAGAGAATCCTATCCCAAGGTGAAGAAGATATATTGGTAGAGAAAAACTGAACAGCATTAATAATAATGCCTTGAAAATTGACAAATTCCATGATAGCATCGAGGAGGGAAAAAAAGAACTGTGTCCTAATTTTATTCACAAACGAAACACTCTTTATTATATAAAAAAAAATATTATTATTTTAATGATTTTTTTCTTTTTCAATCTGGGTCAATCCTCCATAGCACATTAACACCCCTTTCTTCTTCTTAACTTATCAGATGTAGGTTAATTTAATGCACATAATATCTCAAAAGGAAGAAAAATAAATCTCACGATAACATTGAAGGAGAAAAAAAACATGTACTTTATTTTAATGTTTCAATTTCATTTCGGTTCAATAAGAACAAGAAAAAGAAAAAACCTGCATATTGGTTTCGTGCATTTTGAATGGAACCTAAAACCTTTATCGAAAAAAAAAATGGAACCTAAAACTTAACGTTATAGCCTTATAGGTTTTGTATGCTTTTAGGGAACAGCGGTTCTGTTATATCGTAAATGCCAGAAGGAAAGAGAAGACTTTTTTTTTAAATTCAATCATTTTATTTTATGCTAGTTGTTTTTGTTTTTCCTTACCACCATCCATCATTTCATTTCAGATGTTCACTCCCCCGTTGATGAAAAACCTAGCGGAAGGAATTGAGCGCCCAAGTAGCAATCCTAGTTGGGAGTGGGCGCAACCTCTAGTTGGGAGTGGGCGAAAGGTTGCAAGCCATCTCTCAATGCAATTGGGGTGGGGGAAGGTGCATCCCATACATCAATGCAATTAAGAAAACTTGATCCATTGACAAGGCCTTGGGCATCCTCTTCCGCGAACAGTTCCAAATGAGGGTATCAATCAGTGCTGTTTTAGTTCGATTCTAAATGTCATGAATATAAATCAAAACCAATTAGTAATCAATTTGGGTTATTCAGTTCCCAATCGATTTCTCCTCTATAGGCTTTTCCTGATTGGTGTTGCATAACAGTTGATGTTGCATAACATAACATTCCTCCACCCATCAACCCGCCAACATACATAGAAATGAATCAATGCTAAGAAATCTACAAATTCTAGTTATGAGAGTCAGATTTTACAGAAAGAAATAAAGCAACAAAGATAGATGAAAAAGCACTAAAGAAAGAGATAATAAAATATAACATTCAATTGATTTAACAGTTTACTCGATTTATCGGTTTGCAACCGATGGTTTCTTGATTAAAACCAAAATCGAACTGATTGTTAAACCATAAGACCAAAACTGAACCGATTGCCTAACAGTTCAATTTTACTGGTCAGTTTTGATTTAGTTTATCAATTCCCATTCAGAACTGACACCCTTAGTGCTAAACCATTGGGGCAAGCCTAGGTCTGCAACGGAAAGCCACTTGACCACTCAAAAACGTAAATCGAAGTCCTATCATAATTTAAGAACTCCGGAGATCAACTGATTCAATTCAGAATCAACCACGGCCAATCCTGTGTCACCTGATTCGAACCGATTGTCGCACATCATTAGCCGATAATAGGGTTTACATGGGCTGATCCAACACAGAATCATACCAATGTCAGCTTGGGTCGATCCCATCACAATCCCACATCCTTGAACCTTCTTCATTGTGATTTTTTCCATACAATTAAGTTTAATCTCCACTTCATGAGTCAAAAATCAGAATTACCAAATCACCTCTCCAAATAAATCCACATAGGTATCATTACTAAATATGGTAAGAAAATTTAAGTAGTTTATACAATCATATTGTGTTCGAACTATAAAAGTTTCCTTTATAGGTTTGAAAGTTTCACTTCCCTTCTTTTTAATTTCCCTTGTGACCAAACTGAGCTGATGTGATACATATCTGACTTGTCAGTCACCTCCCACTTGCCTCTTCCACGAGTCTTCCACAATTAGCTCATCAACTCCCCAATCCTCATAGCTGCAAAATTTCAGATTGATTGAGAAACACCCAGAGCACCATTGCTTTTGATTCATTACCAAGTTGAAGAACACAAAGAAGAGAATTTAAAACAATGAGTACCTTCCATCAGGCAAGTAACGACGAATGGTAAATGGTATCTTACGCTGCCGGAGCTCCTTCATTGCTATCTGGAATTATTGAAAAAATAAGTGGGTGATATCATGCCCCTTGATAATATCAAGCATTAGGATATGCCCCTAATTCTATCAATATGACTTCAGCAGAGAGTGCATCCCAGATCAGGTGTGAAGAAACAATTGTATAAACCTCGATGACAAGTTTGTATATCACTTGTGGCACAATAGGGTTTCCACAGACAAGTTACTTAGTGATGTCAGGCTGTCAGCACATATGGCATCATGTAGAGCCCCCCATGCTGGAGTCGGCCATCTCAATGTAGAGGAACATATGCACCAATATGCCAAGAACTTAACATAGGTAACAGAATCACAAGTACGGCTGCTACATGGATATCTGGTTTGGCTGTGCCTGACCTTTCATGTATAGGTCCGAATAGATTTTCTAGTTGGTACATACTGGTAAGATGCTGGTGACCATGGTCCTCAACATGGGAAGTCACGTAGCAAGACACAGAGGACCAATTTAGAACTGCATGAATCAGTTGGATAGTCTATGCAAGGCAAATAATCCCTCTTGTGGCTACAAATATTGAAGCCTTTTACAGGAAAGTTTGGAGTTTGGCCACAGAGCACATGAAGAGGGAGATAAAAGAGAGAGATCAAACCAACAGAAGATCCATAGTCCAAATCTACCGCCTATTTTTTTGGGTAAGGTGATCCAAAGGCTTTGATATAAATTAGATGACCACATAATACAGTAAATAGCTTATTTCATATTTGATGTGCTTCCAAAACATAAGCAACCCCCAGGGGGTTAGCAGGTTCAACAATGACCTAACAAAATAAATGGTTAACAGAGAACGCAGCTAGCTACATTTTCCAGACCATGCCTCATCATCAAAAACTGCCCAGAAAACAAATCTGTTGGGAATATAAAATGTTTGCTACAGAGTACATCAATACATGATAAGTATGAGAAACCAACAAGAACAAGCCATTTCATCTACTAAATTCGAGAATGCATTTGAAAAGCATGCAACCATGCAACAAAACAGACATATCAGACAAATCAGCTGCTGTAATCTACTATATTTACATGTTTATGTCAAGATATCATCAGATGAGGACCATGAGGTTCTTAAAGAAGCTTACCTCCAGTGGATCAGATTCACCCTCCAACTCAACCATCACAGGTGCATTCATGCTGTTCAACAAAGTGAAAGTTATTCTAACATAGCTTCAATATGCATTCCAGCAAGTATAGAGAAGTCCACAAATGATACCTGATCTGCAGAGCGCGAGTACCCAAGATTCTCGCTCGCTCATATTTGGTCATATATTTTGAAGTTTTCCGAGGGCGTGCAACCGGTTCTGTTACTTCTTTTTCTTCGCCTTCCGCTAAAAGAGGATCCGGAATGTCTTCATTATTATTCTCGACATCCTCCTCGGCTCCTTCCTGCCAATTAAGACAACCAATATCTAAACCATCAGTTCAACCAGACACAACAAAATCCTACCAGTTAAAAACAATAATCAATAAATATGCCAAAGTTTGAACCGTTTACCTCAATCTCTGGCTCTGGTGGCTCCTCCTCATATCTGCACAAACATTTTTTCTGTCAACAAGCGCACATTTGATTTCAAACTCAGATGCAAGGAATAATGATTATAGGGAGGATATTGAATCAACAACTTACAGGCTTCATGAGGAAGATTAACATGAAACGTAAGTTTCTCTGTTTTTAAATTCTTAAGCAGGATTCAATCACTTCATAATCTAGCAAAAATATGATTAGCGTGGTTATGCACAACTTATTTTCTTTTACATCTTGAGTAGTTTCGGCAGTCTAAATCAGTGTAGGCAAGGTGGTTAGGTAGTGACTAGGCTTTCACCCCAAACAGAGAGTTCTCAACTAGATGATGACTAAAAACATTCTAGGTAACAAAATCCAATACTATTTATTAGATCCATAGTAAATCACTTTTACATAGATTGCAATGAAGAGTGATCAAGATCCACATTCTGACCCAACCAAGACACATAAAGCATTATAGCTTCCTGGTTGTTCAGGTAAAAGAACATCTGGTTGGCAAACTTCATGGGTAGTTTAGACAACCGGTTGATGACTAAATCACTGCCTGCAAAACCTCAATACAGTCAATGAAGTAACGGCAGCCCAGTTGATCAAATAGTTGTTGTCACTTCCCACATTTTTTACTACAATGCTCTCAATCAATGTATTCCGAGAGCACATGCTAAAGCAAATTAAGCAATAGTAAGTGAAGTTTTCAAAAAGCATCAAATCAAAGCTCTTTTTCATCATTCACATTCATGGTTTTGAAGATGAAGTCCTAGGGTTCTTATCTTCTCCTCTTCCATTGTAGTTTGTTCATTCACTGGTCTCAACTGTACTAACATACTAACAGCCCACTTAACCCTCCCATTTTTACTCAATCACCACAATTCAAACACTTAAACTAAGCCTCATGCCACTGCTGGCAAACTTCCATCAATTTACAGCCAACAGCAGTAGGAACACCACGACCACCCAGCTACACAGCCAATAGAGATCAGTTTTGTGATCAGCAAACCCTCTGGGAACACCTTCCTAAACCATTGTTTCATGTTCCATATAATATCACAATTTGAAGCCTATTATCTTTGACTTCTATTGTAAACTCTTGTTAGAGAAACACTTTTCTTCAATCAAGAATGATTTTATTTACACCAGGTTCAAAATTTGGGGAATGCATAGAAGACAAATAATAAAACCTATGAATCTGATACGTAATAGGGACATGATATCTTCCCTGTCATTCCCCGATAAGTTGTTTCATATCAGCTCTTAATTTCAGGCAATCCAGTAATAACTTGAAGACAGTTCCATGACATGAAGGGCATGAGGAATTGACATTCACACACCTGCACACCTTCATTAGCTTCGTCCTTCTGAGTTTGTTAGAGAAACCTTACCCAATACTCACCTACATGTCAATATTTAAATTTCCTGCCATAGTCGTCAGAAATACACACTACAAGGTAGTTCTTGCATCATAAAATAAAAGGCTAACTCTTTAAAATTAGTAGTTGCCATTTGACCTAACAGCTATTAAGCTCTAGAGTACACACTGCACACAGATATCAACCTCACCTATTCCGGTTTTCTGCAAACGTAAACTTGTCATATATACGATCCCAAAAGTTTCAAGTTTATGATCTTTATTTGCTAAGCCATGAAAGGAGCAAGCACAGAGAGGCCATGCAAATAGTCAATACCACGAGGCAAAATTTGCCTTTAAACGTCAACCAATGAATAGAAAAGTTCTAAAGCCTTGTCAATCTCGAAAGGGCATCAATCTAATCCTTGGAATTCAAAAACCCTAAGAATAACTCCTTCGAATTCAAAAACCCTAAAAATAACTTCTGTTTCTTCTTCTCTCTTATCTTATTTTGTTATTCTGTTCTTTTACTTACCAAGCAGATAAGATAGATACTATAATGAGTAGGAGAAATAGCGAAGACTGGACGAACCCCATATCCATCTCGTTGTAGTCATCGTCCGCCATTGTCGTCGACGAGGGTTCCCTCGCTGCGCTCCGCTTTTTTTTTGGAAACCCGCAGTCGAGGAGTGGCAGAACAGAAAATATGTCGCGCCCTTAGGTTGTCGAATCTTTTTTTTCTTGAGCCCTGAAGGTATGTGTTAGGCTGTTAGCACTCGAACCAAAAAAAAAAAAGGCTAACGCGCTTGGGGCCGACCAATCAGGTCCATCCCGGTTTGATCCAATATTCGATCAGTTTACCCCGGTTTGGCGACTCACTCTCTTAGATTTGACCCAATGATTTCATTAAGGCAATTGTTAGGGCATGTTTGATAAAACTTTTCCGTTCTGAATTCTTCACTTTTGATTCGAAGTAATATTTCTAATCCAAGCTACTCCAGGGCTATTTGGCAGGGATCCACATCCTCTCCTGCCTGAGATTTGGCAGGAGAGTTGCCGGCCTGGATGGATGGCCGACACTTGGCTCTCCATCCCAGTCGACACCCCCTGTCGGCTCAGCTTGTCGGCTCGGGTGTCGACTGGGATGGAGGGCTCCGATTCACCCAAGAGCCAGTGTCGGTCATCCATCCGGGCTGCCAATTTTCCTGCCAAATCTTAAGCAGGATTCTATACATTTGGCAATATAAACATGTTTGATAACACAGTTTTGAAATAGATTCCAGAGCATCTTTGGAGAAAAAAAACATGTTTATTATCCTGCCAATGGAAGTCTAAAAAACTGGTAGTGAGTGGTGGGTGGTGGGTGGTTGGTGGTGATGGTGGCGGTCATGCATTTGTTTTGTGAAGAAGAGTGTGAGAGAGAAGAGCTTCTATTTTACTTTCTTTTTTCTCTAAAAAATTGCTCCAAAATTTTGGATTCTAAAGTCAATTTGAATTTGTTCCTTCCATGGGAACTCGAATCCAATCGAACTTCTACACGTCTACTCCAAAATGACTCATTGAGAGTCAGAATCCATAGAATCTAAAATCTGAAATTTTATCAAACAGGCCTTTAAAGTTGGGGAAAAAGAAGACCCCTTCTGTCGTCTAGTTGTTCATCGAACTAGCTCGACTGCATTAGTATACGTGTCGACCATTCAGCATGTCTCATAAATGTCTGGAGCAACTGGACAACAAGAGATGATCCCCACATGGGAAAAAGATCCCCCTTCCCATGTCACAGTGCCACACATTTTGGATTTTTGGTATTTTCTCTTTTCATTTCAGATATTCTCTCATTCTTGACTTGTGGCCTCTAATTGGCGACAACATTTTCTGTACCCCACTGGTGTGGTGGCATGGTAGGAAACTTTATCTTTAAAAATTAGTGGCAAAATGTTATAATGTTAAATAAAAATATAAATTTGAATAAAATGCCAAAATAAAAGTTTGGAAAAGCAATGAATTACTTCCGAATTAGTCAAGAGTTTCGAAATTCCTATAGATAAAAGGCGAAAATAAGTTCCTAATAGGTTTTATAGCAATGTTGCAGAAAACTCTTCTGAATACGAGGGTGCTCCTCCAAGCTTAAAAGTTAAAAGTGGAGGATCATTTATGGTATCCACTAGTTGTATTTTTAATGATTAATTACATTGGTATTTATTTGATTTTTGTGATTTATTGATATCACTTGTTTCAAGAAAATGGGGAATTTATAAAGCTGAGAAAGATGTGTTTGTTATATTCGAAGATGTGAAAGAAGTTGTTGGTGAAGATTAAAGATGTGTTTAAAGTATGGCATATTCTACCATTCCTGGTTTGGTCAAGGCTAACGCAATACTAGCCCGAAAAAACAGACCGATGAGGCCAAACACGAAAAGGATCCGGACAAAACCGATTTAGACAGAATATTAACTTCCTCCACACCTTCATGTGCACTTTCCTGATCAAGACTTCTCATCCTGCTTGTTCTGTTGGATTTAGAGCGTCTGAACAAATCCATAATCAAGTTGTTGATTGTTTCTATGGAAGTGTAGAGCATCCAGTAATCCATCCGCTTCGTAGCTTCAATGGTTTGTTGACTATTGCTTTGAAGACACAAGAGATTGCGCATTCATGGTGATATGAAGTGTTTGAATAGATTAGAACATATTTGTTGATTATAGTCATACAAGTTCAAAAAAATAGATTTCTTGATAAGTGGGTTAGAGCAAATGGGGATGGATCTAGTGCGTTACAAGTTAGTAAAGTGGGTTAAGTTTTTAAAATTTACATCAATCTTACATCCAACCAAACAGCTATGCCAAATGAATTTCACTTCACTTTCCTTGCAACCATACAACTTCCCCCTTGCCTACTTCCCTTGCAACCAAATGGAACCTCAGGGACAAATACTTGGGAGTCCAGTAGACTGGAGTAGGTCAGAGATTGAGAATCAAGAAGACATAAAAAAAACATTCTTAATAGATGAGTAGCAGGTAAACTAGAATACAATCACAATCAAGCAAAAAAGCTATAGTAAAAGTCAAAATTAAGCTATTTGGGCTTTGGTGGAACTCAAATGAGAGAACAAAAACCTGCCATACAATTAGATGATAAGATATTTGCAAACTAATAGAAGGGTGGGATCTGATTTGTGTCTACTTCTTTTGTTTGCTTAAAATAAAAAAGGGGTGCAACACGAGGATTTCTTAGGAGGTCTCCCATCCTAGTACTACTCTTGCCCAAGCACGCTTAACTGCAAAGTTCTGATGGGATCCGAGTGCATTATTGCGAGTATGATCACTCCCAACATCCTCCTGTTTTCCATTGCCCACTTTCAAGCTGAATGAGAATGCCCAGTTTGACTGACACTGTTGACCTTTACAGGGAAGAGGTTCCTAGAATGCTTTTAACCCTTTGTGGTTTGGTGTATTCCTGCATGAGAATGCCCACTTCTTCCTTTCTGTTCATATTAAGTTAAATTTATCTTCTAGATACTCAATAATTTCTACAAGTCTTTGATATCAAACTTTGGACTGATACTTATGTAACCTAACAAGCTGAATGTGGATGAAAGACTTGTTGGCATCACACTACAGAAGAGGAAGCAATCACTGCTTATTCCCGAAGAAATGCAGCAAGCTGAGTTACTTCTAGAATCACTTAAATTATAGCACTTGTAATAAATAACTCTAAATAAAGGCAATAAAAGTAGCTGGGAACAGAGCTGTCCTTCAAGAATATCAGTCATATAAGGCAGAAAATTACACAGCATGGGAAGAAAGTATTGTTGTATGTCAGTTTGAATAACTATCAATCATTTCACATTAAAAGAGAAAATGATGCACCAAGTGTAAAGTTTCCAACCCAAAAGTTTGTAACTAGTAGATGGAAGGATTCCCAAGTTTATAAGTGGAGTTGTAGACTATTGGGTAGTCGGCGTGGAACTGAACTCCCAACACTAAGAAACAATTCCATCATACATAAAGAATACCTGACTTTTAAATTGATAAGAAAGAATTGTGACATAGACAAAGAATACCTGACTTTTACAATGCCAATAAAGAGTTCCAACATACATAAAGAATGCCTGACTAATACTGCTTGAAAAAATTCAGATACATAAAGAATACCTCATCCCCCTCCCAACACTAAGAAAAAATTCCAACATACATAAAGAATACCTGAATTTTACATTGCTAAGAAAGAATTGTAACATACACAAAGAATACCTGACTTTTAAAATGCCAACAAAGAGTTCCAACATACATAAAGAATGCCTGACTAATACTGCTTGAAAGAATTCAGATACATAAAGAATACCTCATCCCCCTACCCACCCAAATTAGAAAAGAAGAATCAAAGAATAACATGAAAATGGACTTCTCACATAGTATAAATGGATCTCTAGAGAATATTTTGCTCTGCTATTTTTGTATACAGTTTTTGACTCAACAGATAATGAGGTTTCAATGCAACCAATGAATGAAAGAATTCTCTACCTACAAAGAATTTTTGTGCTCCTTCTGTAAGTTATGGATGGAAGTTGTAAGACGTCAGAGGAAGAAAGCCATCACAATCAACTTGGCTGAGATAAAGAGGAGGAACTACCAGCAACATCAACAGGTGCCCATGCCGAAACTGTGTACAAAGGCTGCTCTAGCCAATTGAGAGTAAGCCCTACTCCACCTTGCTTCTCAACACTGTAGTTCTTACTAGAGTACATCTTCAACATCATTTTACTCTGAAGAATCTCCCTCTCTCCAATTTCAATGCATTTAAATTCTCCATTCTCCATCATCTTCCTCCACTTTGCAAAACTTTCATGCCTTTCCAACCTGTCACTTCCTTCACATGCAATTATATTTCTTATCTCCCAAGCAAACATCTCCTCTATTTTGATTCTAACCAAGCTATCAACTGGCAGGGTAGAATCAATGGAATCAAATATGGCAGAGTAGTACTTGAGTGAATTAGAAACCCTCCTCTCCAAACTGGAATCATTGTGCATTGCTTCTTGTTCCACGATAAGAACCACTGTGGGGTTCGTACTACGTATCAAACCCAACAGATCCCTTAGAGCTCCACCACTTTCATCATAAAGCATCCTGTGCAATTGAAAAACACAATTCACTGCTACACTTTCGTTTTCCTTCACATGAAGCATCCACAGTCTCACGTCCTCCAACCTATCCACAACTGCATGGAATTCAAATGGCAGATTCAGGGCTTCTGCAAAACCCATCAATCTAGCGCCTGTTTCTTGGAGATCTTTTTTAGACTCTCCTATGCCTGTGATTCTTACATGGCTTGGGGGATTGGGTCTAGTGGATAAACTATGAAATAGACCAGGCCATTGAAGCCCCTGTTTAATGTCAAAATCTATTATATGTACCCTATCTTTTCCTTCAAATGCTCTCAGCATAATCTCATTGGATGTGAAATGGAGGAACTTTGGAATTGGGCTGACATGGTTTAAAAGCTGAAGTGCAGTATCCATGTTATCAATCCGATCAAGCTCGTGAGCGGTGGCAATTTGAAAAATATGAGGCCAGAGCCTTGCAACTCTTAGTGCAAATGCCTCTGTAAAGTAAGCAATGACACGGCTAATGGCAGTCCCTTCTGGTGAAGCAAGCTCTCCGAGCATAACTATAAAATGGTTGATTGCTGGGATGTTCTTCAAGTCGATTGATTCCAGACAGGCCACCAGTAACCTCACAAGCTCAAATCCCTGATGCTCTGTTTGGATATCCTCACTGCCAGCCGTCACTCTGGTAACCTCAATTTGGTGAGGCTGCTGAGACCCATCACCCGTTCCATTCTCTGAAGAATTTCCATTTCTCCTTGCAGTCAGACTATCTCCTTCAGACGATGTGGATCCTGAGTTTTCCCTTCTAGGCTCTTGGCTGGTGCCCACGTCCTTCTCTCCCTTGTCTGTAATGTCAGTGACAACAGTCTCCGCCAGAAGATTGTTCAACGCGAGAGGTGGTATAATCACTTCCTCTCCGGAAGAAAAGTGAAAAGGCACCTGTGGAGGGTCTAGGCCTCTGATTCCAAGCAATGACTCTGGCATCTCAACATTCTGCTGAAACCAAAGATTACCCCCACCCAACTGGCTTAGAGTCATTCTCTCTCCTTCTGAAGAATCATCAATCCTCGTGGTACTACTGCTTCTCCTCTTCCTCTTGGCCCTGTTTGCGCACGATTCATCAGATGAAGTCTGCTCAGGGAACCTCTTCAAGCCCCTCCCCTTCCCCCAAAGCCCTTCTTCAATTTCTGTCCTTCCTTCCCACAGTGCTGTTTGAGTTGTGGTAATGGATTGCGGCAGCCAGATTTTCTGCTTCAAAGAACAACTACCTTTGGCTTCGATCGGTTTCTCCATCGGAAGTCCGACGGAACAAATGGGCTGGGACCATTGAGCATCCTTCCGGGGGAAACTACATGGTAAATCCAATCTCTGTGTACTCATTGAAGGCAACTGGAAATGGCAAGTTTGAAACTGCGCAGATGCTTCACTCCTCAATCTACTCCTTGGCGACAGCAATGTAGAACACCCTGCCAACATTCTCTATATTCTTAGATTTTTTTTTCCCTGCTTTTTCAAAATCAATCAAATGAGAAGATTCAGATGCAGTATATCTATGTGTATAGCGAACTGTTCAAATCAAATCATAAAACCACAAGAAAAGGAATCCGCAAAGTGAACCGTAAGAAATCTGAATAAGAAACTTCCAATTTTTTTTTAACATATATAGGTGTCTGCATTTGCAAAACAAAAGAAAAAGAAGAGGCTGTAAACCCCAAAAGAATGAAAGAATGTAAGGCTTCTCATATATCTACCGGAAAATGGTCAGCTGCTTCCAAATTTTGGTGGAATTAAATCATCGGAGAAAGCTATCGTTCTTCTGCTCCGGAGAACAAACACCATGGATGGAAGTCCAGAGAGATGCTTGCTTGAACTTGTAACTGAATTCCAGGAAAGCTTTCAGAACAACCATGTCTGCACTTGAAACCTGTAACGTCTCCATAATAGCTATTTCTGTTTCTGAAGCGAATCCCATATACCCCGCCTACGAAAGCCCTTCAAACATGCGGACCAACAGATTGCCCAACTGATATTAGCACCACCCTAAAGAACATAAAACTCTCCTCTTCTTCCAGGGCCATTGTTTTTCTGCTTTTCCTCCTTCTGTGATTGATTTGATTCTCTCCAGCTTGAAAATGGAAAAGAACTGTGAAAGAGGGAAAGGGTCATCAAAGCGGGAAGGTTTCTAGAGTTTTCCGTGCTCGTCGGATAGAGATCGGACGGGAGAGAACGATAGTCAACCTGACCGTTAGCATATTCCAGTCAAATATGACCGTTGGGGAGGTTTGTGCTGCGTGACTTCTGACATCCGTTTTAGGTGACCGTTGGGTTCTGACGGTGTTAAGGTGCCGTGGTTTTCTTTCAGTTTCCACGTTTGATTCAGTGCCGACAGGGGTTCAATCGAAATCGGATCCTTTATTAAATGATTTAAAAATATTTATCGAAACGGTTTAATATGCGGTTTGGTTTCATCTGTTTTCCTTCTCCGGTTCATATATATATAAGAGTCAAGCTCGAAAATATAATAAAATATTTTATTTCAATATTTTCCCGTACATCATACAAGCCAAAACACAATTCATACTTATAAATTAAAAATCTAATCAATTTAATAGTATAATTCCTCTATGATGTCCCGAAATCATGAATATATTTAATTCATTAATACTAACAAACAAATTTAAATGACAATATAACTCTATGGCTTCTAATCAATTTAACAGGTGTAACCGGTTTTAAGTTGCACCGAACCACTTCAAATTTCGCACGAATGCACAATAACTGCTGGGAGTGGTGACACAAGCAAGAGGCTGATGGTCTTACCCAGTTGTGCAGGATAACAGTTCACCTGCACGTTTATCTCCAAAGATTCTGATCCATATACTTGAGTCCCACACTACATCAATGGTGATAGGATCCATAAAGAGTACAAGTATGAACAGATAAACAGAACTCATGGCCAAGGCAAAGGGCATAAGGATGACCGACTAGGGGTCGGCTCGGATCCCTCCGAGTGTCAGGTGGCGGCCATCCATCCAGGCCACCCAGTCTCCTGCCCAAACCCAGGCGGGAGACGATTTCTATTCCCCTTGTTCATTGTGCCCATTCAAACATGAGGGTGATTTGGTAATTCGATGCAAATTTAACAGGCTGGGCTAGAGAACCGAAGAATTTAGAAGAGATGCTAGATGCTAGCATGATTGGGTTTAGGCCCAGTCCGTCTTCAACATCTTGTGGCCCTCATGGTTACGGTCCGAATTGAGGGCGGTATGGACGATTGAGTCCATGGACTGGTTGGGGGACCTCAGCATGGAAATGTATTATTTTGGGTAGGGATACGATAGGGTTGGGCTTTCTAAACCCCAATCCAATCTTCAGTCCACTTAGGCCTGAAAACTTCAATCCTAAACCATCCTTAGGACTGGGTTGGGCTCAGCCTAAGGCCTCAACCTTGAGTTGACCCAACCCTGACTCAAGGCTATAAATTCTTAACCCTGATCCGCCCTGAGGGCCAGGGTATTTCAAGTAGTTTAGTATTTAATTTATTTATTTTTGAAAAAAAATTAATAAAAAAGAAGAAAAAACATGAAAATGAGATATTGTATAGTTTCAAAACCAGAAATGGAGTCCTTATATTGTTTATGGTTTTTCCTTAACAAAATCAACCACGGAGGCCCACATTTTGATTGAGGAGAGAGAAAGTCAGAGTATAGGCCCATGATTTATAATTAAACATCACGTCATGCAACAAGGGTTGAGAGTTTAGGATAAGTTCATCTCATTTATGAAATTAAGAGAAAAAGTCATAGTTATTAAAGTGGTACTTTCCTTTTCTTTTTCCTTTTTTTTTTTCCTTTTCCTTTTTCTTTTCCTTTTATCTGCCTCATTTCCAAAGATTGTCTGGGGTGGATCGATAATTTCAGCAAAGATATCTTCCCTAGAAATGGTTTAAAGAGTGGAGCTCCTTTTTGCATCTTTCCAAGAAAGAAAATCGGAAGTTATTTGGTTTGATTGCATCATTTGTTGGTTTATTTGAAAAGCTAGAAATGATCTCCTCTCCTATTCAGTTCAAATGAATGGCCACCATTTGAAGCTTTTCTTCAAGCTCAAGGAGCCCAAAAATAATTCTTGCCACTCAATTCTCCTTCCTTTTCTTGCACCTAATCTTAGGAATCTACTAGACTAGACGGAGTGCTCCCCCATCCGGTTTTATTAAGATAAATACGGATGCTTGATTTTATGTTGATTTCTCTTTCGAGAATATTGGTTTTATTTTTAGAAATTCAGATGGATCCCCCCTTAAGGTTATTTCAGGTCCCATTGTTTTCTCTTCTACTAAAATGGGAGAAGCCTTAGCTTTAAGGAAAGGTATCCAAACTACCATTGAGAAAAGTTACAAGAATCTTATCTCGGAGTCTCACTGCTTTGAAATTATTCAAAATATCAATAATAAAGATCATCATGTGGATCTTGACATCCAACCTATCATTGAGGATATTTATATTCTTATCTCTCTCTCTCTAATAGTTGCTCTTTTCATCATATTTCAAGGGATGCTAATATAGTGACTCATTTCCTTACTCCAAAGATCATAACAAATGTGGGCTTATTTACCTAGTCATGTTCTTCTCGTTGGTTTCAAGATTTTTTTTCATGCTTTGGCTTTTACCCGCTCTCTTATTCAATACATTTTCCAAAAAAAAAAAAAAATTGGTATTTAAAGGTTGAAGTAATGTACAAACTACATAACATATGAATCCTAAATTTTCATCATGAGTAAAGTTAACACAATATATCGCATGACATTCATTCTTCACATCTTCTATGTGCTTAAACCTCTTAAGGGTGAAACATTCCCACAAATCAAGAAAAGAACACATTATAAACTACATGAAAACATGTGGCCAGCCATGTGCAAGCAAGAATACTACCTCATAGGTTGGATGCATCAAGATCCAACCACCACAATTACGTGATCACAATGGGAGTTTGCCCAGATTGCCCTCATCCCTCATCCATAGTGCATAGTCAATTGGAATCGTCATTCGATTGCAAAGATTTCGGGGTCACAATCGGAGGACTCCCCAGAGATCTTCATCCAACAACTTTCATCCCACATGCCCGCAATCGATTGTAGGATATTCTGGATTGAGATGCAGGTGTGCTCTAACCTTCATTATCTGTCACACACCTCTAACCCATAGGACAGCTCATGGCAGCTCAGTTGGTTAAGTGAAAAGTTTCAAGATAAGAATGAAAATTATGGCACGCAAAAGGGAAAACAAATCAAACTCTTTACACTTAAACTTATTTTGCTAAACTGACAACTCGGAGCTCATATTCTCATGTCAAGCTCCGCTTCTGCTTGTGTTCGATTCTAACTTAGGCATCGGAGAAGCCTTAGGGTTTCTGAACCTGCCCTTATTTACCTTTTGCTTCCTATCTTGCAGGCCTGACCAGCCGAAGGAAGATGGGGCGATTAACGACCTCAACATAACTCTTTATTTTGGGATGCAGAATGGGTGACGGATTGGCCCATGAAGTAGGTTGGGCATGTCCCGTCGACACCGATCCAATTCTGTGTGGGGAAGGATCAGTGAATAAATGGCAAAACCGGCCTAACACGTGGAAAAACTGGCCTTGCACCATGCCAAATTGGCCGATCTGATCGTGAGTCTTCAAACCGTAGTTTCCATTGAGCCCAGTACCCTCATTGGATATGGAAGGAAGGAGGTCCAAGTTCCTTAGGAGCATTCAACAGCCAAGCCCATGGGCCGCGAAGTAGGTTGGCCTAGAATTGGATTACATGGGTTTATTACACTCAATGGTTGTTTAGGACTTGAATCCATAGTAACCACTAATAGAAGTATGAAACCTTTTTTTTAAAAAAAAGAATAAAAACTCTGATACTAAAAATGAAATTCTTACCCTAAAAAGCAGATTACCTTAACAAAATCGTTGCATTCAAGCTTGGTCCAAAATCCAATGCTCAAGTCTAGAAGATGTTGACTTTCTGACTCAAGTCGCACATGAAAGTTCTACAAAAACAAAAAAAAAAACAAAAACAAAAAAAGTCTCACATGAAGCAGTACCAGTTTATCACGGACCAATACGCTCCCGTACAGAAACGTGAAACCACGACATTAATGCTAAGATAATAGTATTTACAAAAAAAAAAAAATGCTAAGATAATAGGAGACTGGAGGATTCAAATCTTCTCCTCCCTGTGCTTCAAGAGAGGAAGGAGACGCTCTCATCGAATGTTTGACACGTGATTTTTGAAAAAATCTGATTTCCATTTCTGAGTCGACATCCAATAGATAAGCTGAGCCAACAAAGGGTATCGGCTAAGACATAGGACTTATATTTTCTCAAAAATCACGTGTCAGCCATCCAACGAGAACATCTCCCTGTGATTTGGATCCAGACTAACAGGGTCTCAATTTTGATTAATTAAATAAATAAACAAATTAGCTGGCAAGACGGAGAAGCTTTTGTCCCTTTCATTATATAGATGACCGCCTTCATTGATTCCACGTGTCATCAATAACAAATACCCATTTTTAAGAATTAAGATTCATCCTTATCTCGTAATTAAGGAGATTTTATTTTAGTCCGAAGTTTTTTCTTTTTTCTTTTTTCTTTTACATTTGGCTGAAGCAAATGGTCCCCCACTATATGGAAGGTCTGAAATATTCTTGACTCCATAATGACCAAGAAAAGATTCTTTTTTCTTAGGATTCATATCCTTTTCTCTCTGGGAGAAGGGGCAGCGATCTCAGTGGATGGTCAACACCTCGTTTCGGATGAATCCGACCCCTCCATCCAAACTGACACCCCTTTGTCGACTCAACTTGTCTACTCAGATGGAGAGAACGGATTCATCCGACCCTGAGGTATCAACCTTCCACTGGAGTCACTGCCTCTCCTCTCAAATCTTTGGGAGGAGGGGATTTGAATTCCTTTTCTCAAAGGATAGGATTATGAGATACTATTATTGAAATTTTTGAATATAAATGATGACAGAATACGATGTCAAATACTTGATTTACGATAACACATGCTTCTACTGAATTGGACGTGCTATCTTTTCTTTTTCTAGGATCATAGAATACCTTTTCTAGTGGAGTTTATTTTGTAATGCACTATTAAGTCATTTCCACATTCAAGTCTAGAATAGAAATACTTCAACATTAAGAATGCTTTTCTATTATGAGAGAATATGATTAAAAATACAAACCAGACAGACACAACCTAAATTTAATAGCCAAACGCTCCCCATGAAGTTTTACCTCACCCTGGGTTTAATTAGAGTTATATAGGTATCTAGAGAGAATTGGTCGGCAGGGCCCTTTAATTATCCTGTCCATTCATAATCCTGCAAACCGTAAGATAAAAATGGAGAGAAAATTTAAAGTTTTTTTAACAATGATTTATCAACTAATAAATTCATTGAGTTATCTATGGACAAGCCCATCAAGTTGTGTCACATGGAAAAGTGACGTGGCAATTTCAGCCATTATATTTAATGATATATACTCCAAATTGTCGGATGTATCAATAAGCAATTTAGTTTTCCTCTAGGTTATCTAGATCTTAAATATTTTATTTTACCCCCTTTTTTTTTTTGGTAAACAATATTTAATTTATTATACCATTTGAGGTGATACTTTCCATGTGATAGACCATGGAATCTGCCTAACCACAAATAAAATTTCCCTACATAAAACTTGTTCATTTCTTTTTTTGGTAATTAGCTATTAGTGATGTTTTCTTAATGTGAGAAGATAGATATGATTCACATGAATAGTCTATTTTCAAGGTTTTTCCTGTCTTAATCCTAGTGAGAGAATATATATAATCATGGCTAGAGTAATGGTGCAATAAATACATACAAGGGATATTGATATAAATATATACAACCGATAGCTAATCAGGATTTTAGATCACGTCTTTTCTATCCGACTATGATCAAAATGGACGCATCATACGTCCACGGACGCATCTCTACCTTTTGACCTTTCTATTGATCCGTATTGTTTTCGAATGATTCATCGGATCCCAAACTTTCAAAGACAACGATGAAATCCCATGAAAAATACACGAACATGCAAATGAACTGAATTTGTTGGAATACCAAAACCTTGATACCACCATTAAGTTTCAACCTTCAAAGGCATGACATGTGTCGGTCGACACCACTAGAAACATAGGATTCTGGCCGTGCATTGCTTTGACGTCCGGCTACCGTTGTGCGTACCCCACATGTACGGGATATATACGACTGTTGACTGAATGGCATCCTCTCTCTCTCTCTCTCTCTCTCTCTACCAGATTCTGATTAGTTCAGATCTCTACCAGATTCTGATTAGTTATTTCTTTAATCTCACACAGAGATCATTGGTCGCCGGGCCTTGTTTGGAGCTCAGCTAAGGTGGGTTTTGCCTTGTTCAGGTGTATCATCAGTTAATATTATAAGATCTAAATATTTTATAAGGGTCATGAAGACTGATACGAAACTTCATATACATGGGTGGGGTTCTAACCAAAAAAAATATAAATAGATGGGGCGGGTTTTGTGCCATTTTCTAGGACGGATGCTTCGAGACTATGGTGTCCCAAAAACCTTTTACTGGGATTATATATATATATATATATATATATATATATATATAGAAGCTAGTTGTATTGCCTTTTTCTCTTCTCCAAACTGACTTGTAATTGGTCATCTTCATACATTCAGTTCTCTGATAGTATATAAAAGATTTTACTATACTCGTTAGCTTAAGGATCCCTATCCTGTTAGGTGCATTTTCTTGTGTCACATGAAAAGACCACCCCACCAAGTTGTTTGGATTCTAATCTTTTAAGGTAAATTACACCAAAAGCATTTAATGTTTTGAGAAATTATACTAGAGAAATCTTACATCTCAAAAATCATACCAAAGGTACTTCATATTTCATACATGTTATATTTGAAGTACCTTATGTTTTTTTTGTTTTGGTAAGTGAGGTACCTCTTGTTTCATACATATTATGTTTGGGGTACTTTTTATTTTTGAACTTTCAAATTTACCTCTGTTTAGCATAATTTTTTTGATCCCTTTTGGCTCTCATTTTCATCATCTCGTAGCCGCAACGATTCATTACTTAGATTTCCCATGTGCTCATGGCTGTCTTAATTGCCCACTCTCTTTCTTGATCTTGTCTTCTCCCGTGATCATTTCTCATAAGCAATTGTTCATCACCGAGTCACACATCTAGACTATGGTACACACTTCCGGTGAAAATAATATACCTTAATTTGTTGTTTTTCTAACAGGTGTACCAACAATTAAGAACTAAATAAAGGTAGTTCAACAAAAAATAATCAGTTCCTGAAATTTTGAGGTAGATCTATTGGAAGACGCCAATGTTAATAAGATTAATATTGAAAATATGAGAAAAGATATCTCTAATATGATTTTTGAAACGTGAAATACTTCTGACATGATTTCACAAAGCATCAAGTAGATTTAGTATAAATTACCTTAATCTTTATGACCCCAATTGATGTAGAAGCCAAACAGCTGGATAAGAATCCTTCGCTTTTATTGTTTCCTTGTTTTGATTGACGGGAGAGTTTACCCTTTCCTATGAATTCACACATATCCACAGGACTCGGGACTATTTTTAGGCAAACGCATATAAATTCTCTTCACCCATGGCTTCTTACATTTAATTGAATTCCTGAAACGACAGAAAGGGTATTTCGGACATAAGAAAAATAACCCAGGCTTATTGTTAATCAGTTAGTATAGATGGCCACGCGGGTCCCACAAGTTTGAAGGTACCCATAGTTGTAGTAGATACATGCATTACATAAAAAGATTTTATTTTCTTTTATTTTTGATAAATCATTATATATTTTTTGATAGAAAATAAATCATTACATGGAAATAGAAATTTAATCTGCACATGTCATCAGTTGCCATATATAACCGCCCCCAAGAGGCACAAACAACAAAGTTTAAGAACTCTCGATTTTTCAAAGAAATCTTAAACATTAATTAGCTGATCCAAG
The DNA here is from genome assembly GCA_028583415.1 of Protea cynaroides. Taxonomy (NCBI): domain Eukaryota; kingdom Viridiplantae; phylum Streptophyta; class Magnoliopsida; order Proteales; family Proteaceae; genus Protea; species Protea cynaroides. The sequence continues at coordinate 135,925,032 of CM053276.1, forward strand.
TCTCATGGTTTAAGTAATAGATATTAAATCGAAATTAATTTTATTATAATATTATTATATATGATATCGGTATACTAATCTGACTCGAATCAATATTCGATACCTAGATTTCAAACTTTTTTTAATTAATTTTTTTATTATTAATTAATAATTAAAATATTGAATATTTAAAATCTTGATCCAACCAAGTCGTCAAACCGACTGCAAATCCTCTTCTTATATGATAACCACCTCATATTCTTAGGTTCTACTGATGGAATGTGGGACCCATCTTTAAAGGATAGAATTCATCCTATCAATGATTTCCAAAGATGTGAAGTGATTACCAAATAAAAAGAAGATCTGGACTCAAAAATTTGGACACAAACCATACATCAGCCATGGGAAAAATAAAATTTAAAAAAGAAAATAATATTAAATAATATTAAATAGAAGATTAAAAAAAAAAAAAAAATAGTGTGTTACCCCAAATCCCATTTTCGTTAATACCATAATTTATAGGTCAACGCGGCTTTCCTTGCGTCCTTTATAATCCATACTTCCTTCTTTCGAGCACAGAACGCTCAGTTCTAACCAGTTGACGACACCCACATTGGTTATTCGCTGAACCAGGGAACTCAGTCACTCACGTTCATCATCCTTTTCAATTCCTCCATCACTGCTTTCCCAGAGCTGTGGTGGGCGGCCATGGCGGGTCCTTTCCACCCTTACGTCTCTGCTACATCAAAACCTTTCTTTTATCCATACTGGAAGAAATCCAATCTCTTGGGTCTGGCTTTGGTCAGCGTCCTCTGTTCCCTTTCCTACCTTCTAGGTGTATGGCAACACAATGGAGGAGCCCTTGTCGTCCCTACCTCTCGTCTTGTTAATTCGGGCCCTTGCACTGACATTCAGCGCAAAATCTCCCCTGTTATGGATTTCTCCTCTCACCACTCCGGCGATGACGCTTCGATGACGGTGGTCACGAAGCACTACCCTCCTTGCAATATCGAGTTCAGCGAGTATACTCCATGCGAAGACACCAAGAGATCTTTGAATTTCGACAGGGATAAGCTGATCTACAGGGAGAGACACTGTCCAAAGAAAGACGAATTGCTCAAATGTCGTGTGCCTGCACCTTTTGGGTACAAGTATCCGTTTCAATGGCCGAGGAGTCGTGAATATGTCTGGTATGCGAATGTGCCGCACAAGGAATTGACGGTGGAGAAAGCAGTGCAGAACTGGATTCGATTCGAAGACGATCGGTTCAAGTTCCCCGGTGGTGGTACCATGTTCCCCAATGGCGCTGATGCTTATATCGATGACATCGGCAATTTGATCAATCTCAAAGATGGATCCATTAGGACCGCCATTGATACTGGTTGTGGAGTAAGTTGTTTACCTCTGTTTTCATGGTTTTTCCTTCCTCTCTGTATCTCTCGATTCTCTCGTCCTGTTACGTGTTAGACTTTTTTAGACTTGGGTCCACCGGTTCACGTCCCGAAAATCAATTCTTGGGGCTTCTTTAACCTTTGAGTTCTGCCCTTCTCAGAGATGAGAACTTCTGTTCAAGACTGCAGACATGGTTGAACCGACCGTCTCTGGATTTTTCTTCTTTCTCTTTCTTCGTCAGCTTGACGATTTGCTAATTGGGTCGACTCATTCAAAGAAAGGAAATGAAAAGTTTCCTTTTTTTACCTTTTCTAATTCGTTTATTAATTGGTACATTAATGACAGGTGTATCAAGGATCACAGAAAATATGGTATTTAATCGTAGGGATATATTTTTTTTCTCTCTCTCCTCTTGGGGAGGATGAACAAACTAAGAATCTTAGGTGTTTCTTACGGATTCAAATCCTCTCCTCCTCGATGAGTGATCTGATCTGTGTGACAGAGTGGTTGGATCTGTCAGATGAAAAATTCTAGGGGTATTGATGTAATAATCTGACCATGAGCAGGACCCACTGAATCAGGGAGGTTTACTGTGATTTTGCGGATGGGATTCAGATTTGATTGAATCTTTTGCAGGTTGCAAGCTGGGGAGCTTACCTCTTATCACGTAACATCTTGACGGTGTCGTTCGCACCAAGGGATACCCATGAAGCTCAGGTGCAATTCGCGCTCGAGCGAGGAGTTCCAGCTTTGATCGGAGTAATGGCTTCCATCAGGCTTCCTTACCCATCCAGGGCCTTCGACATGGCCCACTGCTCTCGTTGCCTCATTCCCTGGGGCCAATATGGTACTTCTTTCTCTCACATTCTCTGATCAGCTTAATTGGTTTTCATTATGATTTTACCTGAAATTTTCTCTGTTTTGAAACAGATGGGCTCTACCTGATTGAAGTAGATCGAATTCTCCGTCCTGGTGGTTACTGGATTCTGTCAGGACCACCGATTAACTGGAAAAAGCACTGGAAGGGATGGGCTAGAACAAAGGAGGATCTTGAGAAAGAGCAGACTCAGATCGAGACTGTAGCCAAGAGCCTTTGTTGGAATAAACTGATCGAGAAGGGCGACATAGCTATCTGGCAGAAACCCACTAGTCACATCAATTGTAAGAACAATCGCAAGGTCTCCAGGAAGCCTCAGTTCTGCTCGTCGGCACAAAACCCAGATAAGGCTTGGTATGCTCTGCAATTGTTGAAAATCTTCTCATTTTTTTTTATCCATTGATCGTTTATGATTGAATGGCAAATGCTCGACGAATTACCTCACCGAGATTCAATCTTTGCTTCAGGTACACCAAATTGGAGACTTGCATAACCCCACTTCCAGAAGTATCTGACGCTAGCGAAATCGCCGGTGGTCAACTAGCCAAATGGCCAGAGAGATTGGATGCTATTCCTCCGAGGATTAGCAGCGGGAGTGTTGCAGGAGTCACAGAAGAGATGTTCAGAAAGAATACACAGCTGTGGAACAGGAGGATTGGATATTACAAGGCTATAAACAATCAACTTGGGCAGAAAGGAAAATGCAGGAATTTGCTAGATATGAATGCTTATTTGGGAGGATTTGCAGCTGCACTTGCCGACGATCCTGTCTGGGTCATGAACATCGTCCCTACAGAGGCGAGGATCGACACACTTGGAATCATCTACGAACGTGGGTTAATTGGAACCTATCAAAGCTGGTAAAGCTTCATCCCTTTTTCCATTTGAACATTGCCCATTTGTAGAAATAGTCTCCTGGAGTTCCTTAGGTGATCTTTTCCTTTTATGGTCAAATTGACAGGACTGAAGCCATGTCTACTTATCCAAGGACATACGATCTCATTCATGCTGATTCCGTCTTTAGTCTGTACGAGAACAGGTAAAATAATTGGGTTAATCTTATAAATGATAAAAGAGAAGAATTACAGAATTCTGAAGATCCTTTTTTTTTTTTTTTATCTTTTGTGTTACAGATGTGAAATAGAAGATATTCTTTTGGAGATGGACAGAATACTGAGACCTGAAGGCTCTGTAATCATCAGAGATGATGTAGATATTTTAGTGAAGGTGAAGAACATCATGGATGGCATGAATTGGGATAGTCAAATAGTTGACCATGAAGATGGGCCCCATGTAAGAGAGAAGATTCTGTTAGGGTTGAAATTATATTGGACAGCTCCAGAGTCAAGCCCAAATCAGGAGCCCAAGACAGTTTCTTAGGGTTTTTTTTTTTTTTTTTTTGTGCCCTTTTTGTCTGTTATTTATATTGTTCCATTTTCAACTTTTTTTAGCAATACAAATTCTTTCGAATCTGTTTTTGGGGGAATGAAGGTGGCCAAACTCACCATCAGCGGTGGTTCATGTTTGATTAATCAGATTCCTTTTTGATGATCAATGAAACAGTTCAGGAAATTTCTTTTACCATCGAAATTAACATAATTTATTATATGGTCATGTTTTTTTTTTTTTTTTTGGTTGCTAAAAGGTAATGATTGTATTAGCAAATTGAAGGAAAAATTAAAGTACACAATTAAAATTGTTAGGGAAACCTCATCTTTGGCATTGTCATCAGCAAAGTTCCAAAATAACAAGAAAACTATAATGACTAGTATCTGAAACGGTATCTTAGGCGCTCAGATGCGTCCTAAACTACATCTCTTGCAATTAGTTTTTGTCATACATCTCATGAAACCAAACAAGTTTGCTAAAGTATCAGCTAAAGTATTTATTTCTCTGAAACAGTGGGTAATCCTTATTTCAATCTTTGGAATTTTTGCCTTTAAACTATTCCATTCTTTCATAAAATACCAAGGGGGTATTCCACTGCTGAAGCAGCCTACCACTGATTTGGAGTCAGACTTCACCAATACTTTAAACAGCTCTAGGCTTGTTGCCTCTTTGAATCCTCTTATCATTGTTTTTAATTGTGCTTCGTAGTTTGTTGCGTTTGGTCAGTATTCAGAATAGATATATAGAACATGGCCTCTTTCATCTCTGAAGACTCCTCTTACTCCTGAATTACCTTGGGTTTCCAAGTGAACATTCGTCGTCAGTGTTTAATTTGATCCAATTTTTTGATGGTTTCTTCCATGCTCTAATCCAAATTCTATTTGGCTTAGCTGAATAAGTATTAAAATTGAAATTTCTATGTAATTGCAAATCAGTCGTTACTTTAACTACTACACCAAGATGTAAGTTCAATATAGCTTGGGCTTTGGTTTGAATCTGGTACACTGTCCTTTTACCGATGGTTTTATATTATTCCCTCGTGGCAGCTACTGTTTCGTGCTTTCCATATATTATGGAGAGTAGTAAAAAGAATGTACATTCACACATGCATGAAGGGTACTATTCTTTGCTTTCTCTTGCACCATGGTAAGAGCTCCTCTGAGTTTGGAAACCCACTCCATTGAAGGTTAGAGAGAGAGAGAGAGAGAGAGAGAGAGAGAGAGAGAGAGAGAGTGTGGACTGCCATGCCTTTGTTGAGAAATCACACTCCATAAAGATGTGGTAAAACTTTTCTTCTGATTTCCTGCACAAGAAACATCTTGATGCCAAAAGAATTCTTTTCTGCCATATTGCTTCATTTGTAGGAAGTTTTTGCAAGCACCAGCGCCACCCAAAAATTGAAATACGAGGTGGATTAATATCATTCCATACATCTGCTGCCCAAACCGGTTTTGTGTGTGTTTGTCTGAATATGGTGAAGCTCAATCATGCTGATCCAACCTTATATGGACACTTGCAACCGATGTGAGAGTTTTTTTTTTTTTTTTTTTTTTTTCTTCTTCTTCTTTTTGGTCACTTATCTTTGTGCCCAATGGAACTTTGATTCACCTATATAGAGTTGCAAGGAAAGAATATGAGGAGAAGGGAGAAGGGGGGTTTCGGGGGGTGGGGGGTGGGGGGTGGGGGGTGGAGGGGGGGGTCTTGTATCCTTCCTTAGATTCCATCATCGTCATATCTAATGAGTCCCACATCACATCAATAGCGATGAGATCACATGTAGAGTACATGTACACACAGGTGATTTGAACTCGAACAAAGATGCCATAAGACATCAACCGTGATCTCCTAGATGCCTGTACTCTAGTGGTAGGACGCCAATTATGTACATTAACTAGTATTTCACAGTGTGAGAGCTGACCAAGTTGGAGCTACCACTTACCTTAATATAGGACATATAATGTAACAAAGCTGAAGGAAATTTTGTCCATTATGTGGGGGGGAGGGGGGGTGTTTGTCTATAATACTAGTCATTATTACGATTTTTTTTAATCTAAATCATTTATTCCTACTCAGAATTGGAAAAATAAATAATAATGTTTAGACTAAAGTATCAATGCATGGACACAAACATAGATGCATGTCAATAGTCAATACCTCAAGTCACTAATCTAGTCCATGTTGTCTCTATTCGACCATCGAAATGAACATTTCATCTACCTACCCAACAAAATAAAAGTTTTATGATATTGGAAAAAATAATAAACCTTTGTAACATTAACCTCCACCAATCATTAGGCTGATGAAGTGCTTCAACCTTTAGCAATCAGCATTGTACACAGCATTCAAGAACTCGGAATCGAACAAGGATGACCCCAGCTAATCCCAATCCGTTGCCCTCAAATTGCCTTACCTTCTTGGAATTGCAAAAGGAATATGTCAATGAGAGCTGGGGGAATGGCCCATGGGAGATGGGAGTACTTCTGGACTGTGTACTGCTGTTGGGTATTGACAATGAAGTGTGACCCGTTTTGTAGTTTTATTCTTCCCCCGGTAGTAAATCACAACTGTTTCACCTTTTTTCTTTTTTTATTTTATTTTATTTTATTTATATTTTTATTCTTTATCGTACCAAACCAATCCAACTTCCAACCAAACCAGTTCTGGTTTACGTAAAGAAAAGGATCTAAGTCCCCACAAAGCCTCATCTGAGATTATTTAAATCATTAATCATTAAATTCACTGATTGAATCATTGGAAAGGAGAATCAACTATCTAATTATTCTTCCCCTCTCGCTTCTGTCTTTTTATTTTTTTTGATACTAACTCTCTCTCTCTCTCATGTCCGAACATGAAAGCGAGAGAATGATGAGAGGCTTTTCTATGCAATTTCTTTTTCAGGCTGAGACTGAATATGGTATTTAATATTCAATATTTTTTTTTTAAAGTAAAATTAATATATCTCTCTTTGATTGAGACTGAATATGGTATTTAATATCACTCTTTTTTTTTTCTTTTTTTTTGGTAATTATTAATATCTCTCCCTTTGATTGAGACTGAATACTCTCTCTTTGCCCCTTCTCTCTCTGTCTCTCTCATGTCCAAACATGAAGACGAGAAAAAAGATGTGTAGAAAACATTTTATGAGATGAGATTGAGACTAAATATGGTATTTAATTTCAATTTTTTCTTCAACTCGTAAATGATTCTATGGAGATATTGGCTAGGCTGCTTAGGACATACAACCACCGCTCCAATGAACGTCAAGTTACTCACCTCAAATGAGTGAGAAGATCTGACACTATGGTTGTGTTTGATATGCATTCTCAAAATGGAGAACGCATTCCTAAAATAAGGCAATAATAATGGCATAAAGAGAGATATTTTCATTCCGGACTCAAAATGCAGAATTAACACCAAACACCACTTTTGTCATCTCAAATGCATACCTAGAATTGCAGCCTAAGACCCATACAATAACCATTGTGTACATGACATGACCCCTCCAGTCTAGGACAAACTAATTACAAAAGGCCCATAGGAAGACCACCACCGTCAGATCATCAGAAGAATATTGCCGGTTTCTAATTGCAAGATTGTAGGACACTGGACATTGGGCTCCCATCGTACAAATTGGGCCACATTGATCCAGACATTAGCTTAAAGTACTGGCCCCTACCTCCCCAAGACTTAAGCAGGCTACCCGGCCCATTGTCACCCTTACTCTAAAGGGTATGAGCATTAATGGCATCACCAGAAATTTATTCTAAGTGTCACCACATCTCGCTTCGGCCGAGACAGGAGTCTGAAACCATCACTGCATCCATGTGCATAATGACTACATGTACTATATACATTAAAGCTGGGATCCACATCCTCTCCTCCTAGAGGTTCGGGAGGAGAGGGGACAGCCCCATTATATGGCCGACACCTAAGGCTCGGTTGAATCTGAACCCTCCATCCGATCTGAAAAGAGAGTGTCAGCTTGGATGGAGGGATAGGATTACCCTAAACCTCTAATGTCGACCATCTAATGGGGCTGCCGCCTCTCCTCTCAAACCTCTCTGGAAGTGTCATCATCCATTTGCTGATTCTAATGGAAAATGACATGAATAAACCAGATGTTTATTTATTTATTTTGGTAAAGATCAGAAGTTTAATTCAAGAGAGTATCTGAACCTTATTGCCACATGAACCACTACTTTTTTTAGCACTTAGTAACAAACAAAGACCGACATTTTTAAAGCGTTTCTCATCAAAATAAAAAAAATCCTTTTAAAGCATTAAAGTGAGCGAAGAAATCGTATAGGTCCGGAAATAGACCCACGGTTTGATTATGATGTTGATATATTGCTACTAAATTTGGCCCTCATTAAACTCTGCTGAGTGATCGATCAGAAAGGTACTCCAATTGGAATGCTATCGGACTACACCTATAGTAACAGACCAGGGCTTGCCTCCAGCGGTGGCATTGCTCGCCTTAAGCGGGAGCGAGGATTGTTCAGTGGATCAAATTCTCTTACCTACATTTTTTTATGATGATGTTGACATTTGACCGCTAAAATTGCCCATCATTAAACACTGCTGCGTGACCAGTGGATCCAATCTACTTACCCTATACCTTGTGTGGCTTGTACCTCTCCCCTCCTGAAGAAGGGTTGCCCCTTTGAGAGCCCAATTCCATCTCCTGGCCCCACATTGGGCATTGTAGAGCAACCTCCCCCCCCGCCCCTCTCTCCCCTACACACACAAAAAAAAAAAAATAAATAAATAAACTAATTAGTTCCTAGGTATTCGTTTCTCAAAACCCTAGCAGAACTCAGTTTATGCTCTGAATCCCAGTCATTGCACAAGGCTACCAAATATTACTATCAGCGGACGTTCCAAGACCCTTCTTCACACAATCAATACAACACAGTTTCAATTGCAACTCACCAAGAAGAAGAATTTCAAGCACTCTGGAGTCTGTCCAAAATAAGATTTGCAACAGACATGATATATAAACAATTACAAATCACAAAAGATATAATAACAACTACAAAATATCGACTCCACTAAAAAGTTATTCCACCTTATGAAGACAAAAAAAAATGTTTTCCTGACTGAGCCAAATGCTTTGTGAGACCGGATAGCTGAATTCACTGGAACCAGTCCTTGAGCACAAGGGTTGCACAATTAGCTGAAAAAAGAATTGGTTGATCTCATATAGTTAGCAAACTACAAAATAGTGTCTTAAACACAATGCCTTCGCTGCTGTGGGATTACCAAAATTCAAGTAGCTGATGGACACATATACTACAAGAAGGGATAGTCAAAATCTCCCCAAAACCAACCATTTCAAGGACATGCAGTTGATTTCTTTCTAAGTACCCTATCATGGTTCAGCATGGCACCTATGCTCTCAACGACCAAAATAATCTGCAAAAATTCAGCTTCCACTAAGGGGAGAAGGCATGAAGCAATATAAATAAAAAAATAATGCAAGTGTAACTAGACATGTAACAGAAGGTATAAGAATCATTTCATTCGATAGTTTCCCCACCCAACTTTTTCTCTCAGCTAGGGAAAGGACTTGCACCTTGTGATCGTAGTGCTTCACCTCCATATTTTGCCACAGGTTGGTGGTATGAACCCCAGGAGCTTTACCAACTTGTATATTTTGGATGTAAGTAAATAAATAAAAAAAAATACAAAACGAATGAAGTGTTCATTTTGCTTTTTGAAAATTTGAAAAGAAAAGAACTAAATTCATTCTCCCCTCCAACTATCAGCTATATAGTTGCCTTGGTACAGCAGTGTGGTTGGAATTATCTAACCTTACAAGATGGGATCTGCAAGGATCATTAGAAAAGGAGTTGCAAATATCATGTTCATGGTCAACAAATCCACAAATAAGATGGTACCTGCAGGCATGCATAAGCAATTCCAGTTGCAAAGTAAAAGTTGGCATTGCCAGTACCCTGCACATTTCATAAATATGTAAGGATTCCAGAAAGATTTCTTCCCTCCATGTCAGCTTCCACACATATCCACAGAGAGAGAGAGAGAGAGAGAGAGAGAGTACCCTCCAAATCCACAGGTTGTGCATTACAGGACTGAGAAGAGAAACCCCAACATATCCACAAAACAGGAAGAAAGAGAGAGAGAGAGAGAGAGAGAGTACCCTCCAAATCCACAGGTTGTGCATTACAGGACTGAGAAGAGAAACTCCAACATATCCACAAAACAGGAAGAAAGAGAATTGCATGTCTGCACGCCATTATAATCAGAAAACTTGACATGTCAACCGACATCACTTCATACGAAAGAGCTGAGATCCAACGAAGGGTTTACCTGCTAATTCATTAATAAATAATCCCAGTAGTCCCAAGTACAGAGCAGAATCTCCAACCTAATCCATTTCAGAGGTGATCAGATTCATACTTTTTTACCTGAATTAAAAAAGAAATTATAAAAGCAAAGCAATACCCTGCAAGTTAGCTCATTATTACAGATTCTTTAGGCAGATATCCCTTGAGGTTTGCAATAATAGAACAAGATTTAAGAATTGGGAATTCCCTATATGTCAGTATTTACTATCGAAGTTATGCCATTAGCATTAACAAAATCCACCAGGTTATGAAAGAAAAAGGCATTTTTTGAATGTAAACCAAATTAACACATGCACTGTCCCAACCTCCAAATGATGACTGGCTTTCCAACATCCAAGTAGCAGTTATGCTACATTGCTAGTAAAGAATCAATACAACAGACCTTTAAATGCTGTTTCAGGGAGTCGATGGACCATATGAATAGTTCATCAAAACAATAATTTAGAAGAAAACAAATCTCATTTTTGAACTGCAAAACCAGCAGGTACTTGCATGACCGTCCATGTACTCTGCCTCATATTAGGCAAAATGGATTTGTATCTGTTTTTTCATTAGTTGCTAACTCATCAAATCCATTTGTCCAACAAGAACGTTCACAGGAAAAAAGAGGGCGGACCCCTCAAACCTTCTCTCATATCATCAGCAATTGAAGAACTCTGACTAGGACAATGTGACTTGGGCATATTCTTGTTCTCCAACAAGCTACAATAGAAAAATGAAACTCTATTGTCCTTCAGCTTTCGAAATCATTCATTCCCTCTCGCTCCAACTTTCAACTTGTTTCAACATTTTTTATAATTTGTGCGGACAATGCATTGTCTGTTAAAGGAGCATGCACATGCCAGACAATATGAGGGGAAGCCTTTACTTTTGGTAAACATGGAGGCTTTTTTTAACTACTCATAGGGATATTTGCACTTGCTCCTGGAGCCATGTGGTTCTAACTTGACTTTAATATATATCTATTGTCCTCTGTTTCAGAGTGTAACAAATCAGGTATAGAAACCAGCTACAGCATTAACCAAGAAAAATTGAGAGAGAGAGAGAGAGGCGATGGAGAGAGAGTGAGAGAGAGAGAGAGTGGCGACTGACTGGAGATGTCAGTGGGATACACTAGCAGTGCCCCTATTGCTGTAGGCAATGAGAGGATTATATATTTTTTTTTGGGTGAATGAATGAATATAACATCTATTAAACTACATTACAATCCACATGATGGGACCTACACACAGTCCTCGTGTGGGACTCTTTGATCTACACAGTTGTTGTAAGATTCTTTGACTACAGTTGCTGAGTTGGAATATGATTCTACAGTCCTATTGTGTTTACAGTTCTATACAGTTTTATTGTAATTAGATCTCCTATTACTATATGGACTCCTAAATCCTAATTAGTTTATTAGTTTGCTTTATTAGTTTCTTTTACCAATTAGGCTTGTTAGTTTACTTTATCTTTAGTTTGTGACTAGGACTCTGACTTATAGAGTCTTAGATCCTTTCTAATAGTTGTTTCCTATTTTCTATAAATACAAGCTACAAGGAGAGGAGCTAATACACATACTCTAACTTTCCTTGACACATCGACTCCCTCCTTTCTTCTCTTATTTTTTCTATTTTGTTACATTAACACCCCAAACCAAGGGAGAGAACCAAACCTAGGTATGCAAAGAATAGAGCCAAGCTCATTACAAAAAGGCTACAACCCAGAGAACAAGCTAACAATGGCCAAAGAAGCAAAAGGAAACAAAATCCAACAATGTTAACCGGCGTGGAGATCCCAAGAGGAAAGAATGAATCTCTCTCTCTCTCTCTCTCTTAGGGTCCAGGGAAAGGGTGGTGGAAGGGGGGAGGAGCTACATCATGCCACACACATCAAATATAATGGATTCCCAAATTTGAGTGAAGGTTCTTGACTTGGCTGCCCATAATCTAATGTTCCTTTTGTACCAAATATGGTAAACCGTCACTGTGAAAATCAGCTTAACTATTGTATCACTAGTAGCTTTCTGTTTCAACTTTTTGCCAATCCATCTCCATTCTTGATCAACAGGTCGCATCCATTTGTGTCGCAGCCAGCATTTTCCAAGGATCTTTCCCCAGATTATTTTGGAGAATGGGCAGTCGAAAGATAGGTGCTGGACATCTTCATCAGCGACTGTTACGGTTGGAAATCGCCCGCCAATCCGCGCTCTGAGTTACCTGCAACCACAGAGATGAGACAAAGGAGTGGGGCGCCTAAGCCCCGGGTACACTCCGATGCCTAAGTCAGATTCCCAATGTAAGTAGTCAAGAGATAGCAGAAAGCTATCTCCAGTTTAAAGAATGTGGGACGATGAAAGAGTTTGAGCATCCGAGAATGAGAGAGAGATATTGTAAACTAGCAATTTGTGCGTAAGAGATTACCTTGAGGGGTTGCTCTCTACTTATAGATTGGGAAGAAACATGGAGGTACCAGGACTCAGGGAAGTAGATCGCCTATAGGATTGCCACGTGTCCGCTCTGAGGGACACCTGGGTGGTAGACTCCGAGTAGGAGTAGGAGACCTTAGCCAAGGAAGCTAGGTCGGTCAGCTCTGGGACTGACACATGTCAATGTGTGAGTAATCACGGACCGTGATAGTCAACGTCGTATCAGACTGGGAGAAGGACTCCTCGGATGTAGTATAATCACATTAGGACTCTGACCACCGACTGGGAGACGTAGCCGGGTAGGACTATGACTCCGAGCGCTACCGTAGATAATGGTAACCAGATGGCATAGGGCGAATCCGGCATGCCGGGCGCATGAGTGGCCGATGGCAAGGTACCAGATGCCTCATAAGCCGAGCGTAAGACACTCCGAGCGGTCGGCTCCGAATGTGAAGCTTGACACGTGTAAGGTTTTAAATGGATGAGATTTTTCCCACATAACAGCGACCAAGCAAAAACCATAACTAGCGCTATGAATGAGAGGATTACATTTGCTAGAGAGTAGAGAGAATCAAACTACTGATTCTAGTAGGACTCTAGTGGTGCAAGGCTATGGCTTAGTAGGTATTTTAGGCCTTATTCTTACAATAGGATCTTTAACAACCAGCCCTAACAAGTTACAGCAGCAAGCTTTAAGGGAACAGTAAGGTTCTTCAAACCAGAAACTATGTTGTGAAATAGAAACTTCTCCTTTACCAAAAAAAAAAAAAGAAACTTCTCTTGCACAAAGAGATCCAGCCGTTAAATGGCCTTGGAACTCCCATCGACGGAAGTTAACTAGTTGCAAATATCAGCCCCAGAATTTGGTCGAGATCAGATAAAGGAATCTCAGATTCTACAACAAAGTCAATATCAGCAGAGGAAGCATCTACACAGCAACCACAGGTTATGTTCTTGGGCCGAGGATGTGTAGGACTGTAGCGACTAGCGAGGCACCTTCTCTTGTTCCAGCAGTGTTTGAAGATGGTTTCAACAGCAGTCGGCTTCTGTCCTTGAAGTGGCAGCAGCAGTACAACCTCTTATAATTGCAGAAATCAAGGAGGAATGAGATAGGTAGAAAATGATAGAGAATAAGAGGGAATGGGGTGGAGAGATAAGGGAACAATGGGGTTAGGCTTGGCTGAGTCTCACAGCCAGCAAAGCCTAACTCGAAATTCAGAGTAAGCTTTTCTTTTTTTAAGACATGAGAATGCTTCTCCTTGCATTAATATTTATAACCAAAGCTTGAGTACAATTTTGGAAGGTAAGATTAGTCCTCTAAATGGGTAACTCAATCTTCCTTGTTTTTTGGAAACTTTACAAAGGAGGAGATTCCAATATTCTACTAGCCTAAACTAAACAATCTTTTTAAAACTGAAAATAGAAACAACCAAAATAGAAAGAATTAACTTTGGAAAGTAACTAACAATAGAAAGAAACTATCTTCAGAAAGTACATATATTTAGAAAGTAAATATCTTGGACAGCTCTCAAAGGATCATCTAGAAGAACAAAGACTGGTCAAGATTCCCTCCAGCTGTGGCTGGCTAGTCTTAGGAAGCTTGGGCCTGGCCTGGCCTGGCCCTTGGGTCTCCTGCAGTACACTTGGACTGCATCATCTAGACTTAAAGATAAGAAATGGTGAGGTGATGTGTGGAGAGGAGAGATAAGGAGAGGATTACAATAGAGAGGAAGACTAAGTCAAAGATAAGAGGGAATAAAAAGGAAGGGGATTGAAATCGACACCAGCTGTCAATCTCTCCCTAGACAACGCCCATTAATCCTATGTGGATATTGGAACCTTATGAATGGGTCCAATATCCCAAAAGGGACATAATATCATAGCACACAGCAAAGCAGTTTGAGCACATTCAGATAAACAAGGTTCTCACACACTGGAATTTCTCGATATTGGAATATAGGTCATCTAAAGCTAAATGCCTCTCAAATCTCTCATTTGTGGGAGCCTAAATGAATTCGAATCAACCAGAGGAAGATCTATGTGTAATGAAGGGAGAGATCTGACAAAAAGGTCAGAGGACGCCAAGTCCTCCGATTACAAAAAAAAAGGGGGGGGGGGGTTGTTGGAATGCAATCCAGGATTGAGAATCTTGGATTAGAATATAAGTTTTGATTTTCTCGATAGGGATAACATTTTGACATGTTGTATCTTGGATTGCAATCCTAAATACTGGGATCAATCCAAATGATTTGCACATTCAAAACTAAATGGATAAAATACGACTTAAAAAGAAGTGTTTATACCCTCATGAAAGGTCAGAGCTTTGGCACTTTGAATAGAGATGTAATAAGACCTTAGAGTGGCAAGAAGGTCGTTGATTAAAGGACAGAAGGGATGATGATAAGGTGCTTTGGTTGCAGAGATAGACAACTAGCTACTGCTACTCTTGCAGAAGCATGATTAGTTGTTCAACAAAGGGGACAAAAGATGCCCATCATCATGTCGATGGAAAGACCCAATGAATAAGGCAAATGTTCAAGATTTGATGGAAGTTTGAATGCAATGATCAGAAGCAGAGACAATTGGCAGCATAGCTGACCAAATGTTCACTGTTAAGGGTATGGAGCAGAAAGTCTGGAAAGAGAGATACCATCGTTGAAGGACTATGGTGATCGTGCTGTGAAACAGTTCATTCTTGGAAGAGGAAGTTGTCCTTTCATTCTCAACGTAAAGTATCTCATTGTTTTCAATGGATAGATTTCTCAGTTAAAATGGAACTGCAGTGACGACCGGAGGTTACAGTGCCAGCACCAATTTATGGTGACAGTTATGCAGCATAAAGACCCTTTCTGAAAAGCATAGTTGCAGTAAAAGAATAATGATTTCCTGTCTAATGAATGTGAGCTTTCCATCATGCTCATTTTGCCATGGGAGATGTCAAGATGCTTCTAGGAGCAAGTTCAGATGCTCCGAAATCCGTGGAAGACTCGATAACAGTGACTGTTCCAGTTTCTAGTGTTAATTCTATTTGAGGATATCAAACTGTTGTTCAAAAAAGTTACAAGAAATGCACATGGTATTTGAGTCCTTAGTATGTTTTGAGCGGATTGGGATCTGTGGTTCTCAATCCCGGATTTGGAATTGAATCACCTCAATCCTAATCATACCCATTTGTACAACATCAATTCTAGGATGGAAATTCTAGAGTGAACCCGAATGGACCCAACTGAGCCTGTATTGAAACCCACACCATGACTTGAGATCTTGGATGCTGTACAAAATGTCCCCTTGGTATGTCACCAATCCAAATGATCCAGACAATTTAACACTTCAAAAAATTGATCCAAAGACCAGAGAGAGGCAAACAACCTCAAAGCAGCTCAACACGCATCTCAGATATCCCTCACCATGTCAGTGGACTTTGCAAAAGACCAAGGTATTATCTGCACATGATAGGTACACAAGCAAACAGAATTCTACAGATTTGGAGAGAAAGCAAATCAAACCAGTGAACAGAATGTAGAGAGACAGCTAACTGGTTATGTCCACTCTAGCTCCCAAAGAATCAGCTAGGGCAACATAAAAAAAAATTGACGTTCAGGCTGAAAATAGAATGATTCATTGCGTGGTCTGTACAACGAAATTTTAGTGGTATTTACAATTGAGAACAAGATAAGGCTTCTCTACCTTTCAGGTTTGGTTTTCTTTATTTTTCCAGTTATGTTTCCCTAAGTAACACGATGGTTGAGGATGGCATTAGTCCTTTCATAAATTTTCTTTTTGATATATAAAGAATTAGTTAAGAAATTTCATTTTCAATATTATGATTCCATTATGTTAGAAAGCTTCGTCTAATCATATTTCCTCAGCTTCCCTTTTTACGTAAATATTTAAGTTGAGTTGCGAGAAAGTATGGCAAGTTGTCCAGGCATATAGCCAATGGCAATATCATAAATAGAACATTGACAGGCCTCAATAACCAATGCATATTTTTCTCACAAATTTTGACAAACTCAGGATCGTCAGATGAATATAAGTTGAGGAAATTTGTCAACAATGTGTTGCAGGAGAGATGGATATTATCTAACTGGAGAACTAGAATATCAATGAAAACATGGATAAAGGAAACTTACTGATGGATAAGATTTAAGCATTGAAGATATCAAAATGTATGCAAAAGCCAGGAAGCACGGTCGGTGGTTGAGGCGCACAGCCAATGGCAATATCATAAATAGAATATTCACATGGAAAACTATTAAAAAGAAACCTCTGAAGAAGTTGAAAACTTCCGCAAAGAAGTACCTGCATTCAAGTGCAACAGGTGAAATGTCTCATCATATCTAAGGATATCCAGACAAAAAGAAGCTTTCAAGTTTCAGCTCACCATAAGACACCAATATTTGGAGACAGATCTTCCACAGTTAGAATAAAGCCATGTGTTCTGCAACACCCAGCCACAAAGTAGATATTATCAGCAGCATACATTTACCAAATTATTCAATATTAAAAATTTGTAGATATTATTATTAGCATCTTAATTCACAAGTTAATTTAAAAATTCCACAAGGCATTCACCTCAGAAGTAAGGCCTCAATGCCCTCATGGGGCTAACCATGATCCCCATCGCACAGCTAACACTAGGCCTGGTTTTCAATAGGCATTAGAAAAAACCTCCAAACTCACTAAACTCAATTAAAACCACATTCCAACCTAACTAAGTTCAAATCTCACTTCTCCACATTGACTCCCCAGTTTTCCTTTTACAGGAATTCATACTAGCATCTCAAGCCCATGCTTCTGTCAATAGCTAACCTTAAGAACGGCACTTTACCATCCAAACTCCAAACCCATTACCTCCATCATATACTCCCATAAAACCCTAACCTTGATCCACTCTAAACCTCTACTTTAATTGTTAGTCAACTGCTGAATTTCGATCCCAGTGCCTAAATGTCTACCAGCTGTTCAACTAATTCATCAGTCCAGATCATTCCATAATCAAACATACATCACAAACATAACATCTAACAACAAAAAAAGGGGCATACCCAGTGCAGGGAATTCCCGTCACTGTAGGGTCTGGGGAGGGGCTTATGTACGCAGTCTTACCCCTGCTTTACAGAGAGGCTGTTTCCAGATTCGAACCAATGACCACAAGGTCACAATGGAGCAACCTTACCGTTGCGCCAAGGCCCACACTCTAAACATAACATCTAAACAAGTTGGGGCAAGAGGATGCCTAACAATGTTGACTTGGAGAGCAATTTCATGCATCCTTCCTAAAATGAAATTTAGTTAGTTGCCCTATCAATTGCAAGTTATAGAAAATAGATGATAAAGAGAACTGGTAGTGCAAAAAGCTTAACCAGTTATTGCAAATTCAAAAGTGCTGATTGGCATTTTGATAGACCATAAGTATAGGAAAACATATTTTTCTTTTTGATCTCTCCAGGTGAAGAGAGCAATCACAGTCATAAAAAACCATCAGCTCCCTTTGTCAGAAAGAAAAAACAATAAACGAACATCAACTGGTGTGGTGTGGTGTGGGGTGGGTGGGTTTTTTTTTTTTTTTTGGGGGTGGGGGGGGGGAATGCTAAGTCCTTAAAGGGGTATCCTATATAAACAACCAGCCTACTAAAGTGAACTCCCAAACAAAGTAAATCCATCAAGTCCAGGAGACATGGCAACAGCACTGAAACCTTGACAAAAGACATTAGATTGTCTATATATCATGGACCTTAAAGAAAAAGCATGACTAGTTATTGCAAATTTAAACATGTTGATTGGCATTTTGTCTTTTTGATCTCTCCAGGTGAAGAGCAATCATACACATAAAGAACCGTCAGCTCCCTTGTCAGAAAGAAAAAGCACTTTTAACGAACACCAACCAGTGGGGTGGGGGGAATGCTAAGTCCTCAAAGAGGGGTATCATATATAAACAACCAGCCAACTAAAGTGAACTCCCAAACAAAAGTAAATCCAACAAGTCAGGGGCATGCCGACAACACTGAAACCTTGACAGAAGACGTTAGACTGTCTATCATATCATGGACCTCAGAGCAGAGAACATATATGGTGATAGGTATAACTAACCTTTTGAACATTTCCCAGAGACCACCATACTGTTTAAGGGAGATGCTGCATAGAACTAATACGTAAACTGACCAAATGATAGCCCAGAATATGAAATGCAAGACTGGTTTCCACAAGAAAGGTCGAATTGGGAGCATATTCTCAGTAGCCACTTCATTGCCTTGATAGCAGCTAAGATTTGAGGGGTCATTTCCATCTGTACCAAAGTTCCTTTTCAGGAACAACTTTCTTGGAGGAGCATCAGGACCATATCCTACTAAAAGAATTACCTGGAGATATATCAAGGCAAAATTAACAATTATAAGGATTCCATTGCAGGTCACCATTAAAAATCTGTATAGAAAGGCTTAGGGGAACTGGAAAAACACTGCTTACTGGTATGATAAGGATAGCAGGATAAAGAGACAAATGCATTGAAATGACCCATCCAAATGCTGCCAAGGGAGCTAAACCTGTGATCCATCACATGCCCCAGTAGTTAATGTGTGATACAGATGGCTTCGGGTATGAAGTTACCCAGCAAAAGAATAACTGCATAACATATATATTACAGTAGTACACATGTGAAACAAATATCACAAAATAATGCCATGAAAAAGTAGCATCAACTTCGTCAAAGATATTAGTGACTCCAACTTTTATGACTGACACAGACAAGCTATAGTCAAAGAAATAGCTTACGAAAATCCATGTTGCAAGAGTTAAATAGAAATATTCAACAAATACTGGTTAATAAATAACTAGAGCATGAAGTGGGTTCAGAGTTTGGGACTGGCATATGCATTACCATACTGCAGATGACAGAAATAAACTTATTCAAAGAACTGCATACGACAAATTACAATTGGGCCTCAAGCTGGTACAACGATGCTTCTACAATTCTGCAGAAGCCATATCTGAATTATATTCACATTCAACTAATAATCACACGACTATCAGGAAAAAGAAATTATCTTTCTTTATCTTCTGAAAATGTCTTATTTTCAGAGAAAGAGAAATAATAAAACAAGTGAAACAAAGCAGCAAAAGGTTTTAAGATAAGATTACTTTTTCTTCAGTATCATTTTTTCTTTAGTATCATTTTTTCTTTTTTCTTTTTTTTTTTTTTTTTTTTTTTTTTTTGGAGCACATACTGCACAAGTACAGCATCTTCTGAAATGTTGAAAAAAGATTTGAATCTGGGCAATGATCAGGTTCAACGATCTTCAGAGTCTTGAATTCATATCAATGATTTTCTTTTTTCTTTTAATAAATAACAGAGATAAAAAGGTACAATAGGTAGTAAAGAACAACAAGAAAAAGGCCAAGGAGAGAGAAAAAAAAGAGACTCCTTAGTCTCTCCACCCCCCCCCACAAAAAAAAAAAAAAAAAAACAAAGCCAATGCATCTGGCGGAGTTAGCTGATCTCTTCTCCATAATAGAGAGAAGTATCCTTGAGCTAGAAGAGATAAGCACCTTCAACTCTGCCGAAAGGAATCTGCTCTCTCAATTGGACCTGAAAATGCCAACAGGATCTCCCCATCACTACTTCTAAACCCCACCAATCCTAGCCGGACCTGACTTTCCAATGGAAATACAATCGAAGTTCAAGTTCATAATATCCGGCATGGGCAGCACCCATTGGTGCTGAATCTGATAAGAAGCCAAATGAATGAAGCCACCACTAAACACTGTCCCAAGAAATCATCTACACAAAGGCCCGCTGAACATGTCAATAATGCTGGCCCATATTGCAGTCATAGTTCATGGAATGAATGTTCAGTTGCAGTTTTTTGAATGAAATGAGAACCAACACATACTTGATAGATGTAATGCATAAAATTGATCACTGGATGTTGAGATAGATCTGAGACAGAACCACAACTAACTTATCCCAAGTAATTTTGGTTGGCTACAAAAATCCTTTCCTCCATTCCGTTCTATTTAAAGCCATATGAATGGCATGCATATGAAGAAAAAAGTAAGAAATAAATAAATCCAAGGTAACCGAACTTATATTAGTAGGTGATAAAAACAAAGTAAGTCAAATGATAAGGTTTGGCCATGGAAAGGAAGGAAAACAATTGCACTGTCTTAAAAGTGGTTTGATGCAAGTTACATGCCCTAAAAGAACAAAGGATGGCTCAAAGGGATGTGGGTAGAGGTGGTAATAAGAAAAGACTCAATTTTACAGCATAGATGAACTAGATGGAATGGCATGATGAATCACCACCTCCAAAATAATGGGATAAAGCTATAATGGTTCTATCCTACCAAACCTATGAAATCTTTTTTTCCTTTCACCTCCCCCCAAAAAAAAAAAAAAAACCCACCAACCACCCAAAAAAAAAAAAAAAAAAAAAAAAGCCTAATCTCTTAGGATTGACATGCAACGTCCATGAAGGAAAAGCTGTGAATGACAAAGACATACATGAGAAAGAAATGGTGCCTAAAACTTATTTGGAACAAATTTTGAATGAGAATGCATTCTTAATGTTTAAAGTAACGCTAAACCTTGAAATCAAGTCCAACAGATAAACTCAATAAACTGTAGAGGAAGGAAAACTAAGCATCAAGCCATCAACAAAGATAATATGCTTTACAAAGTCTAGTACAACTGGAAAACATCACCATATTCTATTTTAATGGGGAAGACCAATTACAAGCATGACATAAAAAATAAAAAGCTTATTAGAAAACAGATAAATTGGCCTCTTAGCAGCAAAAGGAAGCAAGCCATGTAAAATGATTTATAACGACTTCAAAATCAATATGGTAGCATAGACATCCTTGGAAAAGTTTAGTAGCTTACGTGAACATGCACCATAAAGGGTCAAGATGATCATCAGGTTTTCAATGGGAGATGTGGAATAACCCACACAAGTGACTATTGTTAGGGGATTCCATAAGTATATAAGAGCAGCAATATCTCCAGCGGAGAGAATCTCTGAAAATAACAAGGATGGTTCAAATCATCAGCTAAAAAAATGGACAAATTAGAATGAGAACAAAATTAAATGATAAACTAGAAAATAACACGGATGGTGCAAATCATCAGCTAAAAAAATGGACAAATTAGAATGAGAACAAAATTCAATGATAAACTAGAACAATATTAGAGAAAGACAACATATCCAGCGCAGTAGCCATTAGGAATGAAATATATCATTCCCTAAAAAAGAAGAACGTCTAAAAAGAAGAACTAGCCAAGAAAAAAAAAAAAACCATTACATAAGCTTGCAGTGGCTGTAATTCACATAGGTAGACAGTGTGAAAAAACATGCTTTGAAGGAAATTGCTATTTACAGCAGAAACTACATGAAAGCTGTCAATGGTAGAAGAAAAAAGAATCGGAAAGTAACCAAAGTACCAAACTACCCAAAAAGGTTGAGAGAGATGACAGAAACAGTAATAAATACATTTGGAATCTTGGATAGCAAAAAAAATAACCAACAGTAAACACAGAGAGCTCATATATATATATATATATATATATATATATATAATAACCAACAGTAAACACAGAGAGCTCATATATATATATATATATATATATATATATATAGCAAGCTACTTAGATTTCTTCGCTAGGTGACATTTAGAACTACGGTCAACTGTTAATTCTAACCAGCCATCATGAAGAGGATCCCTAGACTGGAAACATATCCACTTCCTCAGTCCACCTAAGGTGTACACACACACTATGTATTGGGTTTCTCTCTTTGAACTACTGGTCATCAAAGTCCTAACTTTGTTTAATTTAAAATGTACTCTAAATAATTTGAAACTTACCAGATGTGGAAACTTTTAGTGCTTTCAAACTCTGTCTATATGCCAACTGAAGCTTCTGACCGATTGCAAGGATAAGCATTGCAGTAACAAAATCTGCTAACAAAAACAACAAACTGTATACAACGTGTTGACATTAACAGTTCAACTAAAGAAAGATTAATAAATGTCAATTAAATAGAAAGATCAAAACTCTTTGACAAGGAAATGAATGTACTACTGTGCATTCTAAAAAGAGATTTTGGATTGAATCTCTCACTGCTCTTTTTCCTGACCAATGGAAAGTAAATAGCAGTGATAGACTTAATTAGTCAACTTCCTTGGGTCAGGATAAAAAATACCTCAACCAATAAGGTCTAGACTTAATTAGTCAACTTCGCTGGGGCCAGGATAAAAAAATAACCCAACAGGAAAGGTCAAAGCTAATAAACATTACCATCCCTATTCCTTAATCAACAAGACGATGCTGCAATTGGCAGTAACCATTTCCCCCTCCCCCATAAGAGGATAAATAGGAAGTATGGAATGATATCTGTCACACAGAATAACAGTTACTAAAGGAAGCATTAGAGAAAAGTCACTCTTATGAGAGTGCTTTCTTTAAATCCTTGTTTCCAACATTTGAACAAACAATAGTTAAAAGTGAGGAAGAGGAAATTCGGGTATGTTTGGATGTTTTGAGAGTTTCTCATTTCCTTTTTTTACACAGAATACCCACATAACCAATTATTTATTCTGGAAAAAAATATAACTTCCAAAGTAGATGAGCGATTCCAACTTTCCTTTCTCCTCTCTCCTCTCTCAGCACATGAGATAAGCAACATCAATGGAACTTCTCTCTTTCCTGTTTAGTCCATATCTTTTGGATGGGGTGGGGGTTGGGGTTGGAAAGATCCTAAGGGAACTTCCACCAACATCTCATAAAACTACACAACCTACAGGGGGTGAAGCCTCTCAGGACCAAAGTAGACATGTTACTGAAGAGCACATGCTAATCATTTCCAGAATGGTGAGCCTATTCAAATGAAAAATGTACAAACGATAAACCTGCTGACATGTTGGATTCACTTAAAAGGTTAAAAACAAGTAAAGACAACCAAAACAATATGCATCTTCCCCTCAATGGCAAATATGAAATAGAATTTCCGGATAAAAACATCAAAAGGTATATTAGTTTCTCACCTGCAAATAAGATGACTAGGTTGCCCTTCAATTCTGCGTCATCCAGGAAAAATAAAAAGTTAATATGAGTCATATTCAAAAGAAGAAAAAAAATTGTCCAAACTCCACAATACAGCCAATAGACTGCTTAAAACTGTGAGTGGATTAAGCTAATGGAGCACCTCTTAACAGTTAAAGGCCCGAGTACAGACAGCAGCAGTGGAGAACCATGGTACATTGATCCTGCAGAAGACAGCCCAATCACTCTGTTTGAAAACAAAGAAAGAGAGGTGCAGTCGTTCACTAAACCAAATGAAACAAACCGGCATAAGGAGACATGAAGGACTGCTTCAACCAGTAACCTTCGGCCACTGCAGCAAAGAGAAACCATACATTCTGAATTATAGTTCGGCCACGGGCAATGGATTGGAGCAACACCCTAAACTAGTGGAGAAATGTTACCGTAAATGGAAAAGGAATGTGAGAAAGAGAAAGAGAGAAATTACAGCGACGGAGACTAGTGATAGGTGTGGCGACTTCGGGGCGAGAACCCAAATTGAGGTTTTGGGGGAAATATATGACGAGGAGCCGGAAGAAGAGTGATGCAGTTACCCACACCCAGAACCACTTCTTCTGCCCCATTTGAAGCACCTTCGAGAAGGACTCAAGGAGCCAGTTGACGACGACTACGAATCTCAAATCCAAAGCTGAACAATCGGAGATCGGAGATCGACTGATTGCTGTTCAAGTGTTATACTGTTACCGTAATTCGCCTGCCCCTGCAAGAAAGGATCCCTCGATGGACATTTACATGAACAAAGGTAATTTTAGAGGTTACCCAGCAATTAAGTAAAACTCAGGCGTCTCGTCTTTGAAATATTATTATATTTGGGTTCCTGTTACTACTGAATATTTTGCCAATTTTGCCCATGGCCCTACCTCTGTGCCTCCGCCCTAATACCTTCACCTCGTCCCACACCTGCCGACCTACGTCCTCTACCCTCACCTCCGTTACCGGCCTTCACCTTCTGCCCAACCCTCTGCAAGTCGCCGCCGCGCCTCTTCTCTGTCCCCTCTTCCCTGGCCCCTCCTCGCACTCCCCAACTCTCAGTCAAATCCCAACGAAATTAAAGCCACGTTTGCTCGTCAGATAACTACATTTTCTACCTGAAAGACAGTGGAAAATATGAGTTCTATAATCAATCTTTCTGGACAACCCAACCAACCATGGTCAAGAGTTATAGAAGATGATCTGCAACAGAAGGCAACTTCTAGAGAGAACAGGACTTACTGGGCATTGTCACCTCCATTGAAACTGCCATCAGCCACGAAAGCTGAAAACAGCAAGCACTAACAATGTCAAGTATGAGTAAAATTGGAAATATGTCTGGTTTTGAACGAACCGGCGAACTTCAACCTAGTATTTTTAGACGTTGATTCAGCTGTGATTTAGCATTTGAACAATACAAATTTATTGAAATATTATCTTTCTACTCCGTAGTGATAATTCGAACTGATCTGAGATTTTCAATGAGATTCGGAAAAACCTTCTATGACTGATATTTCCCAATAAATCACTTAAGATTGAAAAAAAAAATATATATATATATATATATATATACGCTTTTACCAAAAAAAATGGTTTATACGCTTGATTACCTAACATTTAGGGTATCTGCACTCAAGTACCTAATATTTAACAAAATTACAAGGCACTTAATGTTTAAATGTTTTCGTTTAAGATACCTAACATTTAAAGTAAGGCCCCCATTGTCTATCATGAAAGATTCATCCCACACCGATAGTGTGGGAAAGCCTTGCCAAAAAAAAAGGGAAAATTGTTCGGACCTCCCTCTGACAAATCATTTACTACACATCATACTCTGAATTTTTTTTATTTACACAAGCCTTCCTCAGAAAGTCATATTTATAACACATTAGTCCTCTTCATTAGGAAATTGACGTTAGTTGCTTGTTGACGTGAACATAATTTTTTTTTTAAATACGAAAAAATACACATTATTCCCCTGTTTTTTAGTATAAGATTCTAAGGCTGCCTCAATTACAAATGATTGGCTCACATTATCTGAACAAGAAGATCATACTGAATCCACGTTGCCATGAGATTCCAACGTATTCATCTCTTCGACTTTAAAAAGCACTGGCTCAAACTAATCCCCTCCGTCACCTATTCTATCCCAATCTTCAGAAGTTGTGGCTATACTAATAGAAGTGAATCCTTGCAAATGGTGGTCATTTTCCAATTGCAACTGGAGTTGGAGAACGAGTTGGGATTAGAATTCCCCTTCAAAGATTTCGTGCACTCATTAGAGTAAAACTCGTTCCGATTGATCCACTCAAGTTCATCTTCTTTTCATAGCTCAAAGTATTCCTCCGGAAAGTGACGTGGAACATCTGGAGGTGGATGCTGTTGATTATCCTAGATTTAGCTTTTGCATTCTATTTTAAAGTTAACACCGCAAACTAATGTTTCAAGATTGACTTGAGACATGAGATATGGCACAGTGAAAGGATGAGAGAAGTGTGCTGGTAGTGCTAGCTCCAAAGATTCGACAAGGGAATAAGGGTTTTAATTGTTCTTGAGTGGGATTAGAGTCCAACGCCAACAGAGTAAGAATTCAATACTACTAATATTGAAGAATACTTTCGTCAACCTATAATGTTTGTTAACCGCGTTAGTTTTATGAACCTGTGTGTAAGTCAAAAAAGGTGAGGGTACTGATGGGGAGTAAACTAATTTTTAAGAGGAGGTCCGAGTAATTTTTCCAAACAAAAGATCCTCAATTGGTTACTAAAGTTTGAACAGATTAAGCCCACTAAGGAAATCCCATGATGGGCCACGAAATACGATCAGGCATTTGGGCCCAATTTGCTTTAAAAGTATAATTATTTTAAATTATTTAGAATCAACTGAATTTTAACAGGTTTAGAATGTTTAAACAGTTTAACAGTTTATTGGTTTTAATCATTTTTAGAATCAGCAGTTTATCCATCGGTTTAGGGATTAGAGTTTAACTTCTGGGGTTTAGGATTTGGGATTTGGGGTTTGGGGTTTAGAACCGAATAGAACCAACCATTATTTTTTTTTCAATTTTCAAGACCACAACGAACTGATTATTGATCGGTTTATTGATTCTGATTTAAATGGTACGGTCTATTTCCATGGATTCAAAATTCAAATCCTTAAGAAATATAGTAAGAAGGATTAGAAAAATATTAACCACCCATAGAGAAGATTCACCCACTCAATCCAACACCTCCGACCCTATTGAAAATATTTCTCTTCACCTAGAGAAAAGATCTTCCTGTCTCCCAGCCTGTCTGATGGACGACTGCCACGACAGGAGAAGATCCAGGCCCTCTTCACCATAGGAGAAGAAAAACTCTGTCGTAACTGAAATTACCAATGAGCTCATGTGGTCGCATTTACATGGGCCACAATAATTTTACACATCTGATAATATTTTTGCTCTTTTTGTTTTGACGTCAAATTTTACGTGTAACATTTTATATTTAAAAAAAAATTAATGTTTATTTCCAGGTAAAATACAGTGATCATAGAGAGGGGGATGGAAAATGAACTTTGTCTTTCTTTTACCCACCCGAGACAAACATTCAAATTTAAAAAGAAAAAAAAACAGCGTAGGTATAGGCCTTGTTAAATGGTCACTAGCCCTTGACTCTATAAAATGTTCCAAGATAGGTTTTAGTCATTGGTATCAAAAATTAGGTTTTAGTCATCGGTATCGACAATGGCCGCAGATGGGTCTTGTTAGGTAGGTCACTAGTCCTTGACCATATAAAATGTTCTAAGTCAGGTTTTAGTCATCGACATCAATAATGGCCGTAGATGGGTCTTGTTGGGTGGGTCACTAGCCCCTGACTATATTAAATGTTCCAAGTTATGTTTTAGTCATTGGTATTAGATCGGTTGACACCAATATTG
Organism: Protea cynaroides; assembly: GCA_028583415.1. Taxonomy (NCBI): domain Eukaryota; kingdom Viridiplantae; phylum Streptophyta; class Magnoliopsida; order Proteales; family Proteaceae; genus Protea; species Protea cynaroides. The sequence continues at coordinate 135,952,433 of CM053276.1, forward strand.
ATTTGATCCATTTTCTTTGATTTCCAATACAAGCAAAATTTCGATTTCGATCTCAACTTGCCCCTGCCAATGACCCTGCCCAGGACCCATGCATTCATTGATTGTGAAATCATTGGTTTTGACAATGGCCAATGCCGTGTCGAATAAAGATAATAAAAACAACACTAGCTAACGGAAGTGAAAATCTCAAGGACTATATGTGTTTTATAAACATATTTGTCATATTGCAATTTTAGTGGTCACAGGTTCAAAACATAGAAACAGTCTTTCGTGTTGTGGGGGTAAGATTGCATGCCTGTATACATTCTGCTCCTCTCCAAATCATACAGTAACAAGAATGTTGTGTAGTGAGACGTTTGGTCTAAGCCCAATAACATGCTATTGATTATAATTGCAATGGATCGAGATCTATAACCTAGTTAGGTAACAATTAAAGATGATACACATTAAAAAAAAGAGAAAATTTTAGGTACCACCCAAATAATTTACCAAACATCACCATCTATCATCCACATGTTTCTGACATCATCAACTACCATCCAAAATTTTTACATCGTTAATCAAAGATACACCCTGTTAAGAGAACCCCATTAGATGATGATGTTAGCTCAAATTCAGTTTTTGATGGATATTTATGCTCTTACTGTAAGGATAAAAGTTCATTTTACCTTGCACTAATTTGTAACCTTACTCCCCAAATTGTGAAATGAAACAAACAGTAAAAAAAAAACCCTCGACTTTGTTGCACACCTCGTCGACAACAATTCTGTAGAGTTTATTGGATTAAGCCTTCTCGTCATCTCCTTATTCGTTGATGGTTAGCAACGGTCCACCCAAATATATATATGGGGAAATGTTATTGTAGAAAGGGTTTGCTATTTTTCCAAACGTAACAAGGAATTTATTACGCCACATGGACAGATGATGTGTCCATTCCAACCGTTGGATAGAAAGAATATGGTCTAGATTACCCACATATTGAATTTCAAACTTTAATTCAATCAAATACCCTATATGTATTGGCATGCATCCCTTGTATGTCCATTCATGTGTATAAGTACTCTAAACATTACTATAATACTCTCCAAATTTAAATGAATTAGATTAAAAAAATAGTAAAAATAAATGATCCAGATTTACTTTGTTACGTTTTCAAATCTAACAAACCCTTGTTAAATGATCTACATTTAAAATGGTGAAAATTCTTGATTTGCAAGTTTTGTCATTCTTGAGTGCTGGAAATCTGCAAATTTACAGTTTTCTTTATTAGAGATTCATCTCCAGGGTCAATTCTGAGTTAGAAAATTTCAAATCTTCGGTGGCTCCTTTTCCCACGCAACCAGTCCGTCTCCTCCAAAAGTCCAGCCCTTTGCTCTCCAGTTTACATCTTTGAAGGAAACGTTTTAAAGAACCATAGAGTGTCGAAATATCTTATCTATCGGCCATCGTAAAAATTAAATCTTTACGCAGATCTTTACCCCAAAAAAAAAAGAAAAAAGAAAAAAAAATATGTATGTGCAGATTATAATTACAACTTTGGTCCATTTAACACCTGATCAACTTTCATTAAAGATGGTAAATGTAAAAATGAATTGCTACCTATGAAGTGTGAGCTTATAATTAACAACAAAGAAAAAAAGAGGTCGATTCAAAATAGAGAGACCCAATTTCGACCCTCCCATTCGTAAGTGATCTTAAGAGTTTAGACTCGATTGGAATTCCAGAGTCCAGAGATCCATATGATTCATATGTCAGATTTCCTCGATGATGATGCGATGAATTGATTAATATCCAAGAACGACGAATTAATCCAGCACTGAACTTTGTAAATGGTTCCCAATCTCATTCTAAAGGATCGAATAGCAAAATTGATTCTTCTGAAAGCATTTCTTGATGATGATATGATGAATTGATTAATAACCCATAAAGCAAAATTACTCGACCACTGATCCTTCATAAACTGTAATTGATCGTTTCTTAAGTATTCAAATGAAACAACAAACCTACAAAAGGCATCTGTTGGCATTATCCTTCCACAGCTGCTTTTGTTTTACATATTTGTTCATGCTTATTTTTGTTAGGTGGGTCCCAATTCTATGATCATAGAACGTGTTACAACTGTTAAGTTATAGGGGTTCAAACTTACAAAATGGGTTAGATTTACAAATATTAAATTAGTATAAAAATAAAATACATGTCATGATTTAACAAATAAAATAAGGTTAGGTAGTTGGTATCAGAACTTTCTATATACCTTAACCTCTCAGTCCAAACTTTATACATTGAGAAAATAACAGATCAATATTTGGTTAAAAGATTAATAAGTAATATGAAAAATTATGTGGCATCCGAAATATGTAGGAATAATTGGAACAAGTTATTCCTGTGATCGAATTTGATTATAAAATTTAACATGTGACATTTTTACAATGAATCGAACCTATTTCACATCATCAACCACGTGGCCAAATCTATTGGACTGTGTTGCTTACCTATTTGTATGTTGAAATTATCACATGGCAAATAATTATACAAATAAATATTGAATTAATTGAGAGACTGATCGATTATGTGAAGTTTAGATGGTAGAGTGTTGATACCCACTTAAAAAATTATCTAATTAGTAAATGCAAGTTTTACATCAAATATTAGTTATTTTTCTCTCAAGAAAATGATCTAAAATGATTTGAACTTATTTAATTAATAAATATTTTTAATGTATTTTGGTCCCTTATATGACCATGACTTCACTTTTGTATTTTGTATTTTTTTTGGTAGCTGATCAAATGTTCCATATGTAGTGAGAAGCCAAAGGTGGGGAAAGAAAACGATGGCCTCTTAAAGAACAACTTAGGACAGACTTTTTAAATCATGGAACATATTCATTTTAGGTTGGAATTTCACCTTCGAGACATAAATAATCTTCAATTATCTAAATCCACTCATAGATGTTAATATGACAATAGTCACTCAAAATTGCAAATCACCAACTCTTATGACACTTAATGAAGACCTTAATTGTAATTTTTGTTACTTGAATTTACATTTAATTTTATATTTATATTTTACTTTGCCTCATATTCCTCTCCTCTCTTTTATTTTGACAGTCTAGAGGACTTGAGAAATAGGACATAATATGGCAGTTTTTATTAGCCCTATTGAAATTATGTGGGTTTAATTAATTACATAATAAATGAGAGTCCAATAAACACAATAGGATCGATTTGATCTGGTTCATCACATGGTATGATATAGGTTTGGTAACCCTAATTCTATTATGGGAAGGGTATTAAGATTATGATAATATTCTATAAATACTGGATTATAATCCCACCTCTGGAAGCTGTGACCAAAGAATTACGATCAAAGCTTGGAATGCAGGGAATCAATCTCTTCACAAACATGTATGTCTCTATGTTTATTGTGCATCACATCTCCATCGTGTTCTAGGGTTTCTGTATGGATTGATATGGTTTTGTTTGAAACCTTAATCATATAAAAGTCTAACAAGCCCATCATATGTAACTTACCTAGTATCACGTTAGGATCTTCTGTAGTGACTGTCACTGGCAATGAGGATCCTGACCGCTCATAATGCATCGGCATGTGTCCTAATGTGCTCTTAACAGTTAAGATTTCATTCCAGTTTGGCAGTCATTAGAGAGGATCCACCTCCATATTGAACATTTCTATAGCAAGAGTTGACAAGATTTAACGACATTGACCACATGAAGTAGCTCCATGCTGAACATTTCTATTTAACGATATTAACCACATGATGTGGCTCCATGCTGAACATTTCTATTTAACGATATTAACCCCATGATGTAGCCCCATAGTGAACATTTCTATGGCAAGAGTTGGCAAAAAAATCCTCTCCCGCCCACCTACCGCCTGCCAAGGGTGGGATTTCAGTCGGCTCATCTCCCCATGTATTGATAGGTTGGCCGATTGATCCCCAGCCCTTGGATCAACGACAGGAACCTCCTGCCGGGAGAGGATTTTTTTCCCAAGAATTGGCAAGATCTAATGATATTTAACAACATGATATGTCCAAAGTAAACTTTAAGGAACTTTTCCAATCATTCACAAGTAATATTATAAAATGTTTGCATAATTAATTTAACATCCAACAACTGGCCGTTCTAACCGGTTATAACGGCCATTGGTATCTGTAATCTGAGGACCACAAGAAACTTCTTCAGTTCCATGTTTTTTTAAATTGTTTTCTTCAACACTACCTCTACACATTTTATAGAATCAAGTATTTTTCTAGCCCAGTTTTGATCATTGAATCACTCTCAGAATATATATCATGTAAGGAAAGAAGAACAAAGAAAAGAGAAAACATGCATGCAGGCATAGGTTTGGAACCCCGATAATGTGCCACATATCATAATTTAGAATGTTAAAATCTGAAATTAAATAGATCATTCCTTAAAATATAAAAAATAATACATTCAAACGATGTTGGATCATATGATCTAGATCTTATTCTTTTAAATTCTTTTGAATATTAATTTTATTGTTTCTTGACGATTTAGGTGCATCGATTATTTGTTTTACAAGGAGGCAGTTTTGGTATTATAATTTCTCTCTTTTCATTCCACCGGATGGTTGAAAATACAACCTTGAACTCACTTCCCAACATTATATTACTCTACTATAATTTTTTTTAGAAGAAGAATTAGTATATCAATTTAATTCTTCTATTAAATAAAATAAAAGACAGTCTTATAGAATTATTAAATTGACTAAACTAGCCACTCTCCTACATCACCTAGGTCTAAGCATAATCCTGATCATACATTTTTCTCTATTTATTTTTTTAAATGATAAAAAATAATTTCAAACGTGGATTACAAATTTTTTTTTTTTTGGTAAAACAGAAATTTATTCAAGAAAAAAGTGGGTTACAATCGACGCTTCATTGAAACAAAGATTCTGAAGTCAGGAAGTGGAATTGAGCCAATGAACCATTCCAGTAGACACCAAAGCCTTCCGAGCTAGGGTACACGTATGCCACATTATTGGCCTCCCTAAAAATTATTACAAGAAGATGCTAGATAGAAGGTGGATTACAAATTGAAGCTTTGAAAGATCCGATGTGGCCTTTCCAATGTTGGGGTCAATTCACATGAAAACATGTGAGGATATATAAATTAAGCCTTCTATGTACATATTTTTTATTATTACAAAGTCTTAAAATATATATATATATATATATATATATATATATATATATATATATATATATATATATATATATATATATATATATATCGAACACTTAACTTCAATTTTTGGATAAGGAACTGCACTCAAAAATAACTAGTTACATATATGTAAGGCCGGCTGGAACCTGAAGTCTGCAAGTGAATTTGTTTAAATATATAAATCTTATTTTGAATTAGTATATCATTTATTATTATATTTTTTTATCCTAAATTAAAAATTATATTATTATTATTATTATTTTTTGGTAAATAAAATTATATTATTATGAATTGCTTGTCTGTTAATATATAAGGGCATAAAAGAAATACAAAATAGGTTTTGCTCTATGTTAAATGTTAATCATGATTGGTTACATTAAACCTATAACCATATCAGAATTACTTTTCTCTGAGGGCAGGATTTTTTAGTCTTATATGGAGACAAAAATGGTATTTTATATACTTAATTAAAACTTCTAAATAATTAATGCATTTTGTCAATTTTGTCTTGTTTGGATTCATGTTGGATAATTATAATTGCATTAAAGATATTCCTCCTCCTTAGTTATTTCAACCTTCCATTAAATTTGGGTTGGTTGAAATTCTGTTTGGCCTATGGGATGGTGTTCTAGATCCTCTCCCTCTCTAGTCTAAAAAAAATAAATAAATAAATAAATTAATGTTTTCGAATTCTTCGGAGTTTAAAGAAACATTCCTCCAAAACCACCCCACCCTCACACACACACACATATATATATATAAACTAGTGTCCTTGAATTATCTGAAATTTGAAAAAGTATTTTCCTATATTGTGTGCCATCCTTGATTTAGTGATAAGGTTTCAAGCTACTGATAATAGAGATTTGGATCATGTATCATGTCTCATTGGAGCCTCGGTAATGAGTTAGGGTTTGGAGGAGGGGGCTCATTACAACTAAATAGAGGTACATTATAGGTAAGGGCAAATTTCACCAATAACCTGACATGGATTCAGTGGTAATATCTCAAGCTGTTGATGGTAGAAATTTGGGATTATGTCTCATGTTACACTGTAGCCAAAGCATTGTTTTTTTCTTTTTGGGGAGGGGAGAACACTTGGACTCTTTTACCAAATAACTAAAATATTGAAGAGTTCAGAAAGGGGTTCCAAATTCATGTCACCCTAACATGAGTAAATATATACATGTTTAATATGAGATTTTTTTTATTGACATCTTCTAAAGTATTAAATAATTTACAATCTCATTTTTTTGCACTCTTAATATCATATACCTGTTTTTTAATGAGGATAGTTCTATCATTTGACATGTTTAATTGAAAAACATGTAATATAATGACATAATGATATATTATTCTAAATTTTTTTGTATGAAAAACCCAAATCCAATTTACATTTTACTTAAAATAAAATCTGAGAATAAAACAAAGGTCATTAAAAGATGACATGTTCTAAATGCACTGGTGTCATTCAGATTTCAGACAGTCCCTCTTAATAATATGGTAAAGAATAATGTATATGTATAGTATATAATAAAAAGTCAGCTTCCTAAAGAAAACTTGACTTCCTCTTGGGAACATTTTTATACTTCAATGATTAATAAGATACAGAGGGTTTTATACTTTTATATTTCCAATATGAGCTGTCCTTGTTGTGCCACCCCATAAGCAGACCTCTCCCAACCCTCGCCAATCAACTGGCATCAACCGGCTAAAGCAAACATTGCCTTAATAATACAGAACTTCGAGAGAATAGATTATATGCATGTATGTGTCCTTTTCATCAGATTTCATTATCACCTATATTTAGTGGGTCTGACATTTTAATAGTGGGTTCCACACCTCGTGAACGGTGATAGAATTCCATAAAGAGTACTCGTAGACAACGATGATCCAAACTCCCCTCGAGCAGCCAGTGAACCAGATAGAAGGAAAATTCCATCCAGGTAGTACCTTAAATGAAGCTTTATAGAATTCCAAAGCTCCCCCTCTTCAATCCAAAATTGTATGGTTTGTTACTGGCTGGCTAACTTGTTTCCAAGAACAGAAGAAAAATCACAAATATCAATATTAAACAAAGTTGTAAGATCCGCATGTTTATGTTCTCTGATTGAACCTGCTTGGTTCCATGGTTCTTAATCTCGGTTGAAACTACATTTGAGATATGTTGGTTCGTGAATCGTGATGGCCCGAGAATAGGGTCCAAATGGGTTTCACCAGGTTTTGACAGAGAACTCGAGGGTGCCACAGGTTTCAACATATCTTGGTATCAGTCAGGTCCGAAATCAGCCTTGAAACCAAGATTGAACTTGGCTTATTGGTTGCTAATATGCTGCGAAATGGGTCAACACCGGCCATACATTTACCTACTCCTCTTATTTTTTTTTTCTTTTCAGGAGGAAGATAATTGAAGAAACAAATGGGATATACAGTAGTTGCAGAGCATGTCTAAAAGAAGAGTCACTAGAAAAGGCAAATTGAAGTGGTCATGAGATTTAGATGAGATTAGTCCAGCTGCCAAGGATCTATGGACAGATCTAATTCAGACAAGGAAACGAAATATATTTGGCATTGCTCATGTCATAGATAATTGTGTATTTAGCACAGATACTTGGAAGATCTATGAGTTTGGTGAGTCGGCGACAGCCATTAGATTCTCGTTTTTTATGATGCCTTCGAAGATTGGCTCCTGATATTTGAGTAAGTCTGATCTCACCGGCCTCCACCTTCAGTTTAGTCTCACAGCTTACATCCCCATACACACCTTGTAGTCACCTATTAATTCTATCTTTTGTGATACACACCTTGGAGTCCTTTCACCTATCAATTCGACCTTTCGTGATGGAACTTGACATCTTCAATACCATTGCCTGCAAATGCATTTCAAACCCTTTTGTTTTGTATTGTTAAAAGAGAAATTCTATCTAAAACAAATTACCACTTTGAGAGAGAGAGAGAGAGAGAGAGAGAGAGAGAGAGGGAGAGGTTTTAGCTTTTTTTTTTTCTTTTTTTTTTTAAATAAATCTTCTAGAGAATATTTAAATAGTAAATGGGACGTGGGGTCTGTGCCGTGGAGGACCCACAAGGTGGCTCACAGTCACAGCTGAAGGAATCAGGAAGCATCCTGTAAGCTTCTTATTCCTTGGTTATGCTAGGCTTTTATACACTTTCCCTCATTTAAATAATGGCTTGTGATCTTATTGACAAGATTATTCTATCTGTTTTATTTAATCTCCAACTACCTCCACAGCTTTTTTGAGTAACTAACTATACAAAAATTTACTCAAAATGAAGGACTTAATTTATTATCATTGTTTTCCCCATACAAGCTGTGTTTCTACACAAACAGTGTTACCAAGTTCATCTATTTAAGTAGTTCTTCCTCATGGTTAATGAGATAAGCCAGCATTGCTCTCTCTCTCTCTCTCTTCCCCCCTCTGTCTCTTCTTGTCTAACCAGTTAGATTCTTCTCTTCTCTATATATACACAATTCAGTACCACCAGCACCACCACCTGCTGCCCCTTGCTTTCATATTGCACATACACCGGGAGTTAGAAGATGATGTCTATTTTTCTTTGGACTGGAGCCTTGTTTATCATATACATTACACATTGGGTCTACAGGTGGATGAATCCCAAGTGTAATAATGGCAAACTCCCACCAGGTTCAATGGGTTTGCCTCTACTTGGAGAGACCCTTCAGTTCTTCTCCCCCAACACCTCCTCTGAAATTTCTCCTTTCATCAAAGAGAGAATGCAAAAGTAAGTTTTTTAATTTTTATAGGCAGTGATTTCCTCTTTATGGGACAAAGAATGAATCTAAAATTTTTCACTTCTCAGATATGGACCACTGTTCAAAACTAGCCTGGTGGGTCGGCCTGTCGTTATATCTACAGACCCAGATCTCAACCATTTCATCTTCCAACAAGAAGGCCAATTGTTCCAGAGCTGGTACCCTGAAACCTTCACAGATATCTTTGGTAGACAAAACGTGGGTTCATTACATGGCTTCATGTACAAGTACCTCAAGAACATGGTATTGAATTTGTTTGGCCCTGAAAATATTAAAAACGAGCTGTTACCTGAAATAGAACAGTCGGCCCAAAAAAAGTTGCGTCTTTGGTCATCCTGTGAAAGTGTGGAATTGAAGGAAGCCATTGCAACGGTAAAAGTTCAGACCTGTTCTCAATTTTCATTCTCAGAAACTCACATGGAATGCTATTGTATTGACTGTTAATGGTTATTTGGATCCCTACAGATGATATTTGAGCTAAGTGCAAAGAAATTGATCAGTTATGACTCAGCCGAGTACCGCGACAATATGAGGGAGAGTTTCGTTGCTTTCATACAGGGACTCATCTCATTCCCTTTGGATATTCCTGGCACAGCTTACCACAAATGTATGCAGGTAATTGGGAATTGGATTGCAGCTCAAATGGATATCATTTCTCTTCGTTGAATTGTGGGTATTAATTAAGTTGAATTTCAATTTCTCCCAGGGTCGGAAGAGGGCAATGAAGCTGCTCAAGGAGATACTGCATGAGAGACGAGCAATGCCCGAGAAGCAAAAAGGAGATTTCTTTGATTACGTCCTTCAAGAATTGAAGAAAGAAGGAACAATCCTTACTGAGGCAATTGCTTTGGATTTGATTTTCGTCCTTCTCTTTGCCAGTTTTGAGACAACTTCCTTAGCTCTAACTCTAGCCATGAAGTTCCTCTCCGACCACCCTTCAGTGCTCAAGGAATTAACGGTTTGTAACACGAACTCGGTTTAATTATTCTAGTTTATTTATTTTTTTATCTTTCACATCCATCAAGTGCATGATCTTATATGGAATGATTTTAAAATCTTGTTCTCCAATCTATCAGGAAGAACATGAGAAAATTCAGAGGAACAGGGAGAATGCAGATTCTGGAGTTACATGGAAGGAATACAAATCAATGACTTTTACCTTTCAGGTGCCCCAAGCAATCTTGCCCGTTCCATTACCCACTTTGAGAAATCGTCTTCCTTTTTTCATGGAAACCTTGACCTGTTAAAAGTTGCAGGTAATCAATGAAACAATGAGATTGGCAAATATAGTCCCTGGAATCTTCAGAAAAGCACTTAGAGAAATCCAGTTTAAGGGTATTGTTTATCATCGACCAGTCAAACAATTAATTTCTAGTTACAATAACATTGAGTTTTATTCCGTTTGGAGCAGCACTCACGTATTTTGGTCTGTTCCAGGATATACAATTCCTGCAGGCTGGGCGGTTATGGTCTGTCCTCCTGCTGTCCATTTGAACCCCGCCAAGTATAAAGATCCCCTTGCCTTCAATCCATGGAGATGGCAGGTGGGCCCATATCTTTCTTTTGACTTTTGAATTTTTGTTTTTATGGGAAAAGGTTTTATACATGTTTTCTCATACAATGGGAAAAAAAGGATAATATGTAATACCAAATCTGCCCCTCTTTTATTGGACAAATGAACCGTGTATGTATGCGCCCGTGTATAATAACTGAGTCCAATTTATTCTATTGTTCTTCCACGCGCATCCTCATCCCATATCAACTTGTTTGTCACAGGATATTGAATTAAATGGTGCAACTAGACATTTCATGGCTTTTGGTGGTGGCATGAGGTTTTGTGTTGGAACAGATTTTACCAAGGTGCAAATGGCTGTCTTTCTTCACTGCATGGTTACAAGATACAGGTAAGAACACATATTTGCACACTTTTCACACACACACACACACACATATATATATATATATATATATATATAAAGAGAGAGAGAGAGAGAAGAGAGAGAAGAGAGAGAGAGAGAGAAGGACTGAGTTATATTATGTTCGGCTTTGTCAGGTGGGCACCTATCAAGGGGGGAGATATAGTCCGTACCCCTGGTTTGGCATTTCCAAACGGTTTTCATGTCCGGATATCAGAGAAACATAAATAAAAGCATGCCAATTTGGCATGAAAAATTATTTGTGGCTTGAGACTGTGTACAAAGAATTTCCAAATTAGCACCTTTTTTCACTTACAAATTGGGAAAGGGGAAAGTCACAAGTTGTCTTCAGGCAATGTAAAGAAGAGAAGAACAGAATATATCACAGAAAAATAAAAACCAGTTTGAAGATATCTTCTTTCTCGGTTGCTTAACCAACTTTTGTGTATATATTATACCTTTTTTTGGGGGGTATGAGGCTCCGAAGGAGTTGATGCAAGATCCCATGCTGTCGTAAGAAGACCTGAAAGTTATATGAAATTCTCCCCCGGAATCTGTGCTAAGAACTTTTAGGGATGCATCAAAGGAAATGCAGTATGAAAATTTACTTGTAACAACTAGCATAAGGTTTCCAAATCATAATTGTGCCCAAGTGCAAACTACCTTTTTGATTTCAGATAAACATAAAAATGTCAAAAGAAAGAACTGACAATATCATGACAATTGCAGCTACTTATTTAAGTCATTATTCTCTGGGCTTCCTTTAGGTTTTGAATTGGACGTGGTCCGTCGGCTACCATATTTGTGTTATTTATATACATAAATTCTAACCCCCCCCCGCGCGCGCGCCCGCCCGCGTCCAGACAATTTTCTTATTGGTTCTTTATAGTCTCCCTTTTCCTTCTTTAAGCCTGCGGCGGTCAAGTTTTTCTTCCATTGAAACATCCCGTTTTCCCCTTGTGTAGTGTCCCCCACCCCTTCTGTTTGAGTAGCCTTGGGTACCCAAATTGTTACCTTTATCAAGTTTGTGTCTGTCTTTATGAGCATGGCGAATATGGTAATAATCAGTTCCAAGATCAAGATGACTGTGCTTGTGAAGCTCACGACGAACATGACTGCTTCGTTTATTTTGTACATTATAATTCTTTCCATCCCTGTGCTGCTTACGAATATAGTTGTGGGTACTGCCAAGACTAGTACCGCACTTCATATCCACTCCAGCTCTTTGCTTCTCCACATCAAATTGATCATCCCACCAGTCGTAAATTGGATCAAAGAATCCTTTTTGGTGCAAAAGCCAAAGAAGCACAATCACTGCAAATCCAACAACAATAGAGTATCCATTTGTAGCATGTTTTCTGAAAACAATCCACCCTAAGCAGTAACTGACCAAGAAAAAAAAAATACCTGTTGGGAAGATGGCCAAAAACAAACCAAACATCATTACCCAACTCATACAAATATACTGTATGTGGCAACTGAAGTCAAAAAACCCAGAGCATTTCCTTCTGCTTGTAGTAAGAACCAAAGTACAACAGTAAGCTGTCAGCCAGGTTTCAAAAATGTCTGTTGTGTTGTGTGTGCAAGCTGCAGGTGGGTAAAGACTTACTACTTTAACACAGTTTGAATTTGTAGGCCAGAAGGCCCAGAACACATCTAACGAAATAATGTTCAAACCCAAGAAAAAAAAAAAAATACAAGAGCTCTGTAAGCTTACATAGTAACCAGGTGCATTATGCTTTAAATGCGTCAGACTGGTTTGTTACCCGTAAGATTATTCAGATTGATCAAAGTTTTTATTTTTTATTTTTGGTTCTTTGAAGGGCAAGGAAAGATGCAGTTCAAAGCTAAGAACCAGGATAGAAAGGAACTAAAGAGTTCAGTTTATAATATTAAAATGTACCGTCTGAAAAGTGAGGCAATGAGAGAAGTAAATTATGGTTTTAAAAAAAGTGTACTTCTCAAACTAAGTCAAAGAAAACAAAAAAGTTCCAGGGAAGTTTCCAAATGAGATTAGGAGATGAAGTCAATAACTCTCACAGCATTTTCTCAAATCCAGGGAAAAGAAAAGATGTTGAATTCATTTACTTCTCTGAATTTCAGTGTACACATAAATCTCGTTTCTAATGAATAACTACTATGAACAAAAATTTCGAAAGATCACAAATTTTCCATTTATTATTTTGATATTTTAAGTGGAAGCAGATGGTGAGGTGGTCTATGACTCATTACCAGTTGAAGGAAAAAGGAATTTAAAAAGATCAAGCAAATTCGACATTGATGAATTTAGATACCCCTTTGGGGGGAGGGAGAGGGGGAAAGTTTGGGGGTGCAGAACTGTATTTTTAAGAAAGAAAATATATATGGGTCCCCAACTCACGGAGTCACATTAGACCTAATATAAGCATAATTAGTAGTTTCACTGGAAACAAAGAATGTGATTACTTTCTCCACTATGACATTCCAAAATTAAATCAACCACACAGAAAGAGGAAGTACATTTGGTATCTACCACAATATTCCTCCTTTTTTCCATTTTCACTTTTCAGATGCAAGACCCTTCTTTTTATTATTCATGTTAAGTGACAATATTCTTGTAAGTTCTCTTCTTACATTGTATAATTGGAATGTAATAGATATTGATGAATTACTTGAGGAAAAAGGAAAAACTATGTTTTCTTGTATGTAAAATGATTATGGTTGACAAACTGAGCAGAACTTGAATATTTTAATACATCAGAAAGTCTTCCTTTGTTCTAATTAAGATGTCCACTATGTGTGTGCGCTCGAACTTGCACAAATTAATTTTTGTAACCCTAAAGGTAAACATGTCAATCAAATAAAAAAGTACCCAGAAAAAAATCTGCTTCATGTCCACCCAAATTAATACAACCCATTTCATAGTAGGTGTTATCACTGGGAATTGGTCGGACTCTTGATTGCGACACCTGTCATAGAAAGAAGACAGACAAGAGAGTTGGGAGGGTTGGATAACCTAGGGGCCACTCCGATGCCTAAGTCAGCTCAAGGGTGATAAGCAGATGGATTTAGGTACAAGAAAGCCAATCCGAGTTCAAGGTAGAGAGGGGCTGGTAGTGAATTCAGCAATATAACTTTAGGTATGCAAAAGTTCGGCCTGTTTACCTTCGTGGTAGGGGTATTTATTGAGCATGGAATGACCTTGGATTACGGGACGTCTCCTTGCAGTTGCATGGATCTCGGGACTCCTTTCGAAATTCTTAGGGAGCCGTAGTGGTGGACCGAGAGTCTATCCGCACTCCCTCCCAAAAAGTGGAGGGTCGTGACTGTGTAGGGGAGCTTTGTAGCCATCTGATGTAGATCTAAGGGTCGATTTGATGATAACCGCCGAGGGACACCTCACGAACATGGTCGAGTCCATCTTAATTTCTTCAAGAGGATGACACGTGGAGATAACCATTTGAACATGGGTCAACCTCCAGTTATCCCAATGTGCTCAATTCCCGCACGTTGACAATTGGGCTAAGGGCACAAAATCGTGCCTAGTTTGATGATCTTGGATGAGGACACGTGTCCCCTGGTGTAACTAATCCGTGTGATGTCACGTGTCCTTCTCTAATTAGTTACGCTTTGCACGGTCCAAACAGTTGCCCCTTGCTCTTCTGAGCTCGCAGAGGTCAGGGAGCAACGTTGCTTCGGACGACATCAGGATTCTCTTTGCTAGAATTAAGGCCGAGGTGCAGTATTGGCTACCACGTGGCAGCAACCGCCATTTCAACAAAATGGGAATGCGGCCCTTTACCTCTAATACTCATTATGTTTGGGCCTTCGGCTACTGGGGCGATGCCACGTGGACTGTTTCATCGCAAATCAGAATTTTGAATCGTCGTGCATGCGTACCATGTGTTCGAATGCTGCCACGCGGGCTGCGCTCTCAGAATCTGAAGGGTCAGGCCCTTTGGGAAGAAACTGGGGTCCTATAAATAGGGCTTCGTTTTATTCCTTTTCACTCTTGGCATTCAACGTATTGAGATTCTAACGAAATTTCTCCTGAACTTCATGCAGTTTCCTTCTTTCCTTTATAATCAACTAGTAAGTTCTGTTCTCTTTTCATTCATCCTTCTGTAAAAATGGTGGAAGACAATTTTGTCTATGCTGAGTTCTTGAACTAGGGCAAGCCGAGGGATTCTGAGGTTGCCCCGGTGCCCCATGAGCGTGGACTGCACTATGATGGTTTCAAAAAGATCTATGCTCAGAAGAGTGCCCAGGTCTCCTATGCTCAGAGGAGTGTTCATGTCTCCTGTGCTCAGAGGTGCGCTCGTGTCTCCTATGGCTCCCAGAAGAATTATGCATGCCTGCAGAGATAGAGCTAAGGGCACCCAGCTCTATGAGAGATCTTGTACTCATCTTTTCAATAGGATGCCCCTGTACGAAGACATGTTCGTATCGGGGTTTAGGTTCCCGATCCCTCCAGTAATTGTAAAGATTTTGCATTTTTTCGGGTTGGCGACAACCCAGATCACCCTGAATGGATGGGGTTGTATAATGGCTTTTTGCTATTTCTTTTGTAGAATAGGTGTTCGGCTCACTATGGGCCTTTTCCGTGAGCCTTTTACGCTCAACTCCCTAACTAGGGAGCACCCGCATGATCCAAATGTGAAGGTGGAGAGCGCGTACCATTACTTTAGTGCTCATTACGTCCGAGAGGCTACTCAGTAGAAGATAATAATTGGGCTGCCCACCTCGAACCGCTCGTGGAAGAAGAAATTCTGTTTCGCTTCTGTTTGAGCTAGCCGGAAACACCGGGGTTCTTCTGCATTGCCTCTGGATTGCGTGTGGGGGTCGCCCTGGGTGTCCAAGCTAAATGAGAGGCCAATTTTGACTTCGGCCGAGGAAAAGGCCCTAGAGGCGATGGATCACGGGACTACCATTGAGTACTCGAGCCTCCGGGGAGGCAATTTCTTTATCCCTCTGATTTGTTAATCTCTTTGAGTCTTGTCTTCGACCTTCTGACCTGTCTATTCCCTTTCCTGTAGTATCGTACCCTAACAAGCATCTAATGATGATCCTGGCTGATAACGAGGATGACCTTTCTCCCACCGAAGTGGAGGAGTTGGCCTACAAGGCCTCTACTGAGGGGTCTTTCAAAGGGTCGAAACCTTACCGGGTCCCTAAGACGGCATCGATTGCCAGGCCGAGACCAGGAAGACCCCTGCCCACAAGAAGAGAGTCGAGTCTTCAACTGGGAGCTCAAAGGGTGCTTCCAAGAAGAGGAAGAAGAACCTGGGAGAAGACGACCTTGCCGAGCCACAAGGTGGTAAGTTGGCTTTGACTGTCTACTCTTCAATTTGCTTTTGTAGGTGCCTTGACGTTGCTTGTTTTCATGTAGAACCCGATGTAATTGGCTCCGTCCTTGCCCTTGATGCGGAGACATTTGAGGCTGTTGGAGGTGCAGCCAAGGAGACTTTGCAGGAGAGCCATCCCCTCCTTCCCTCTGATAGCCCTGCGCAAGAGGAGGCCACCAATGTGGTTTCGGCTTCTCAGTAGAAGGGTATGCCTCCTGCTGCTCCTGCTGCTGGTGGAACTCCTCAAACGGAGACCTAGTCTCCTTCTAGGCCTATGCGGGGCCGGAAGATTGTTGCCTCCAAGAAGGGGAAAAGCCCTGAGATCTTCATGCCTGATTGGGATCTTACAGCTAAGGATTTTGTTGAGGAGGACAAGGTGGTGCGATAACTTACTCTTGCGCTACCCTTGTCTTGGGATGCTGATCGGTAAGCCAGCCTTGGAGAGGAGGATTTAGAGGAGTACCTCAAGGATGGAGCTAAGGTAAGTGTTGAGAATATTACGTATTTCATTTTTTGTCTAGATTCATTGTACTACCTGTACTACCACTTTCTTTCTTTGTATTCATTCTCACATTATAAATAAGAGGACCTCTGTCTATTACAGACAAATTATTCCATCATTCAACATGGTATCAGAGCCAAGTTAGCTCTACCACCAGATCCCTCCGCCGCCTCACCATCGCCGCCGTCGCCAACCTACCACCGCCGACCACCGACTTTCCTTTTTTTTTTTTTTTTTTTTTCTCTCCCCACTAGGGGCAGCAACCAAAGAGGGAATCATACAATGATATAGGTATTGCTTTTCTTTTTATCCCTCATTACGGATCATTTTTTATTCTCTTTATTGGAAATCAATTTTTTTTTATCAGTCTGGATATTAATAATATGGTTTAGTCTGGTCGGATATCTATCAGTTTTTGAGTTTACCCCAATAAACAAAAAAGTGGGTGCAAACCAGAATTGATTTCCATATATTATGTTGCACATGAGACAAATTAGGATATCTGACAAGTGATATTTCTACTTTGATCTCCATATACTGTGCTATAACCAAACAGGGAGGCTATTCATATTGTTTTTGGGTGTTTGTTCTTGAATACACAACTCAAGGATGAAATCTGAAGTAACCTCTTCTGGGATAGAGAGTTTTAAAATGGACAATCTCAATATTCCCACTAATACCACTAAACTTAATGGTGGTAATTACCTAATGTGGTCTTGGGCCACCCAACTCTCAATTACAGCTCGGAGATTATCGGGATATCTCACCGGCACCAAGGAAAAACCTCTGACCAAGGACATTGTTTTGGAGAAATGGCATGCTGAAAATTCATTGGTAAAGCAATATCTCCTCAATTCCATGCAACCCATTATAGCCGAGGGCTATTTGTTATTGGATACTGCTGCACAAATTTGGAAGTCTGCTAAGGACACCTATTCCCAAGTTGGAAATGCTGCTTTAATTTATGCCATTAAAAAAAAGTGTTCATGAAACTATCCAAAAAGAATTGACTGTATCCCAATATTATACTAAGTTGAAGAGCTATTGGCAAACAATTGATTTTTATGATTCTATTCATGCTAAATGTGAAGAAGATGCTACCCTATTTCACAAAAGGGAAGAGAAATACAGGGTTTATACTTTTCTGGCAGGACTAAATGTGGAGCTTGATCTTATTCGCTCACAGATTCTCAGCAGAGACCCTTTCCCCACCCTCGAACAGGCTTATTCCATGGTTCAGTTAGAGGACCAACGACGAATAACAATATTGTCCCCTTCTGTTCCGGATAGGTCTGCTCTCCAGACAAATACTCAGACATACAAGAGTCCTCCTGTTTCCCGTGATGCTATCAAATGTGAGTATTGTAGCAAGCTTTGGCACACCAAAGACACATGCTGGAAACTTCATGGCAAACCGGCAGATTTTGAAACAAAACGTCGGAAAAAAGGTATGCACAAGGCAAAGTCCTCCCACGCACCTCAGGCACATCAAACTGAAGCAAGTCCTCCTACTGAACCTCTGCCACATCTCTCTGCACAAGAACTTTAGACTCTCCGGCATCTCCTTCGACTACCTCCTGCGACTACAAATCGCCCTTGGGTTATAGATACTGGAGCCACTGACCACATGACTGGTTCGTCTGAGTCCTTTTATTTATACTCTCCTTCTTCTGGACATAATACTGTGAAGGTCGCTGATGGATCTCTCTCTCCTATATCTGGAATTGGATCCATCAACTGTTCTTCCTCCCTTGATTTGAATTCCATTCTACATGTTCCTAATTTATCCACAAATTTACTCTCCATTAGTAGTCTTACAAAGTCTCTAAATTGTAAAGTAACATTTTTTCCTACCAATTGTGTGATTCGGGATCTGGAGAACGGAAAAACGATTGGACATGGTAGTGTGCATGGTGGCCTGTACTTTCTTGACAATGGTCGTTCAACACCTTCCTCTCATTCCACAGTCAGTACCCTTCAGCAGTGGCACCGCCGTCTTAGGCATCCCTCTTTCTGTTGTTCTATCTCATTTTTTTTCAAAATTATTTAAACAATGTAATAAAGACGAGTTATTATGTGAGGCTTGTGTTTTGGCCAAACAGGCTCGTATTTCTTATTTACCTTCTGCTTTAAGAAGTCCTTGTATATTTGATTTAGTCCATTCTGATGTTTGGGGTCCAACACGGACTACCTCTATTTCTGGTCATAGGTGGTTTAAAACCTTTACTGATTGTCACATTCGCATGGAATAAAATCTCGGCGAGATCGGCCCTTCTCGACAGTAGCCGAGACGAAAACATCGACCCTGTTTTTGTCTCGGCAGATGCATAATCTCGCCGAGATCTCGGTAGATCTCGCCGAGATCTCGCCGAAATCTCGCAATTTCTCGGCGAGATCTCGGTAAATCTCGTCGAGAAATTGCTTTTTGTTTTTTTTTTCCTCTTTATAAAAGAGATAACTCACTGTTCTCGGTCGAGAACTCGATCGAGAACTGCTGTTTTTTCTTTTTTGTTAGTTTTTGAAAATTTTCTTATTTCTTCTTCATTTTTTCTTTGTTTGAACTTTCAACTTGCAACGGGTGGTGCTTCGGACTGCGGGGATTGCTGTGGGAGTTTCATATCAACTGTTGAAGGTTAGATTCTTGTCCAAAAATGAGATTTTTAAATGAGACTATGAGAGAGGAAAAAATTTGGTAGAATCTGATGAAATATTTATATACGTGAGCCCGATCTACGAGACTATGGGATCATTCAGTATTGAACATTTGAACTATGATGTAATGATTTATAATGAAGTGTTATTTTGTTTCTCTTTCCCCCAATGCATTATGTTATTGTCTCATTTGCCATATTTGATTGAATATAATAGCCAATATTAGCCTAAGTTTACAACAGACTTCAGTGTTGATTGCCAAAACATGGCTGTAAACCCAAACAACCATAAAGAATCATTATTTTTACAATTTTATGCTCTAAATGTGTTTATGTATGTAAAAATGATGTTCCCCTGAAGTTGGAGACATAAAAAATATATTTTGGCCACCGAGACAGCCTTTCTCGGACAAAATACAGTGTCTTGGCGAGATCTCGCCGAGATCTCGGTTTCGAAAGAGGCTGAGACTCCTCCAGAACCCGAGATTTTAAACCTTGCACACTCGTACTACATGGGTCTATCTGATGCGTAAAAAAAATGAGATATTTGCATGCTTCCGCCATTTCCACAATATGATCAAGACGCAGTTTCAAACTTAGTTGAAGATGCTCCGTAGTGACAATGGTAAGGAATATCTTGAAGGATTTTTTCAGCAATACTTGGCTGAAAACGGGATAATTTATCAGACAAGTTGTGTGGACACTCCTGCTCAGAATGGAGTCGTTGAAAGAAAGAACCGCCACTTACTCGAAACAGCTAGAGCACTAATATTTGAGAGACATGTTCCCGCTCAATACTGGAGTGATGCTGTCCTCACTGCAGCCTCCCTGATCAACCGCCTTCCTTCTTGAGTTTTAGACAACAAGGCTCCCTTGGACATCTTACGTGGAAATTATGATTTTGTTCTTCCTCTTAGAGTCTTTGGTTGTCTTTGTTGTGCTCGTAACCATCGTTCCCCTGGCAAGCTTGATCCACGTGGATTAAAGTGCATATTTTTAGGGTATTCTGCAACACAGAAAGGATACAAGTGTTATCATCCTCCCTCTCGTCAGGTCCTTGTTAGTAGAGATGTCATTTTTCATGAGCATCTCTCCTATTATCAGGCTCCTCTTCAGGGGGAGACACAGGCAGTTGAAGATGCACCTGATATCCCTAATGTACTTACACCGGATATACCTGATGTACCAGAAATAGTCCAAGAACAAGTGCTCGATACAACTGCATCATCTAAGCATCCAACCACCAAGCCACCTCTGCAAGTCTATAGCCGTGCCAAAGACAAGCAAGGAAAGACCACTACCACTCATGCACATGTCCGTTCGCTAGCCCTGGATCCAGAAACTGAGTCTACTGAGCCTTCTTCTGGTAAGGAACTTACTCCTTCTGATCTTGATCTTCCAATTGCACTTCGAAAAGGAACTAGGGCCTGCACCTTACATCTTATTTCCAATTATGTTTCCTATGAGTCCCTTTCCCCTTCTTTCCGTGTTTTTGTGTCTTCGCTCTCTTCTGTGTCTGTTCCTCAAAAATGGCAGGATGCAATTATAGATGAAAGGTGGAAAGCTACAATGGTGGAAGAAATAAGGGCTCTGAAGAAAAATGATACATGGGATCTTGTTCCACTTCCTACAGGATCAAGGTCAGTAGGATGCAAGTGGATCTTTACAGTGAAACATAAACCAGATGGGACTATTGATCGGTACAAGGCTAGATTGGTTGCATGGAGATTTACTCAAACATATGGGATTGACTACCAAGAAACCTTCGCTCCAGTGGCCAAAATGACTACCATCAGGGTTTTACTGTCATGTGCGGTACATCACAACTGGGACTTGCAACAGTTAGATGTAAAAAATGCATTCCTTCATGGAGAACTTACTGAAGATGTCTATATGGACTGCCCACCGGGTTTCACAGATGATAAAAGTCAAGGAAAAGTTTGCAAGTTGAAGCGATCTCTTTATCGTCTAAAACAATCCCCTAAAGTATGGTTTGGAAGATTTAATAAAGCTATGGTAGCATTTGGCTATGTTCAAAGCAATGCTGACTATACTTTATTCATAAAACATTCCCCTAACACTTTTACTGCCTTACTTGTATATGTAGATGATATCATCATTGCTGGCAATAATAACGATGAAATCACGAAACTAAAGGCATTTCTAAGGAAGGAGTTTGAGATCAAAGACCTTGGAAAACTTAGGTACTTTCTTGGGATTGAAATTGCCAGATCTGCAAAAGGCATCTATCTATCTCAAAGAAAGTATGTTCTTGATCTTCTCTTAGAAACAGGGTTACTTGGGGCTCGAACTTGTGATACTCTTCTCGATCCCAATACCAAGCTAAGGGCAAAAGAAGGCACACCAGAAGACAAAGGAAGATATCAAAGACTTGTTGGCAGACTCATATATCTTGGCCACACACGGCCAGATATTGCATTTGCAGTTAGTTTGGTAAGCCAGTTTATGCACGATCCATACTCTACACATATGGAGGCTTTCTATAGGATATTGCACTACCTAAAGTCAGCCCCTGGAAGAGGAATCCTGTTATCTCCTAATGACCCTCTGAAAATAGAAGCATATGCCATTTCAGATTCACCAAATAAACAAATCCAGGTGGAGGCTTATACTGATGCAGATTGGGCAGGAAGTCCTGATCGTAAATCTATCTCTGGTTATTGCACATTCTTGGGTGGCAATCTGGTAACCTGGCGCAGCAAGAAGCAAAATGTGGTTGCCCGATCCAGTGTAGAAGCAGAATACAGAGCAATGGCGCATGGAATATGCGAACTACTATGGTTACAACGACTACTCAAAGATTTGAAGGTTATGTGTAACCAGTCCATGAAATTATTCTGTAATAATCAAACAGCCATTAGCATTGCTAATAATCCGGTTCAGCATGATAGAACAAAACATGTTGAGGTAGACCGTCACTTCATCAAAGAGAAACTGGACAGTGGACAAATCGAGATTCCGTTTGTCAGATCAGAGGACCAACTAGCAGACATTTTCACCAAAGGTCTGCCAGGGAAATCCTTCCATATGATATTGTCCAAGTTGGGCATGCATGATATATATGCACCAACTTGAGGGGGAGTATTGAGAATATTACGTATTTCATTTTTTGTCTAGATTCATTGTACTACCTGTATTGCACAATTGTACTACCTGTACTACCCTCATTGTACTACATGTATTGTACTACCTGTACTACCTCTTTCTTTCTTTGTATTCATTCTCACATTATAAATAAGAGGACCTCTGTCTATTACAGACAAGTTATTCCATCTTTCAACAGTAAGAAATCTATGCATTGGGTTTTCTTTAATGATGCTTTGTAACTACTGGTTTCTGATACGTGTTACTATGACATTGTAGGCGCTTAGCTCGCGCGGCAGCCTTTGGCTGAAGTATTCTAGTATGCGGACTGCTCAAGCCAAAGGCGCTGAAAATGAGAGGGCTACTGCCAAGGTGGTGGAAGAGAGCGGCCAGAAAATTGTTGCTCTGCTGTGGGAGGCAGAGCAAGTGAACTCTAAGGTGGAGCGACTGAAGGCCAAGGTGACCAGAGAAAGAGAGCTTGGCGTTAAACACCGAGCTCTGAGAGCGTCAAAGGACTCTGAGCTAGCACAGTGCCAGACTGCCTTGGCCGCTTTGGAGAAGGCCAAGTAGGATGCTGAGACCGAGACCAAGTGGGTCGAGGCCGAACTGGTGATGACGTGGAAGGAGTTGATGATATCTAAGGGCAAGGAGTTTGCACGCGCCATTGAGACTGCAACAAACAAGCTCGCCTACTTTAAGGAGAGTGCTGAGGGTGCACAGTGGGCTCTGTGGAACTATGGACTAAGCATCCGAGACTTCGTGAGGCCGAAGGATCCAGACTTTGACTTTTCAGAATGTGACGTGATGCAAAGATTTTGTAGTGGGATGGGAAGGGCTAGAAGAGAATGGACAAGGAAGCCCAAAGTCGTGCCCACACTGAGGCGATGAACGCAGATGCTACTCCACCTCCTATTGGTTTGACTCCTTTCGCTCAGCCTAAAACTGGGAAGACCCCGCCTCCTCCTCAGAGTAGATTCCAACACCTCCTCTTGCTCCCTAGAAGAAGTGAAGAAGATGTAGTTCATTTTTTTTTATCAATGTACTAACTCTTATTTTTTTGAATGAATGCACAGAAATTGAAAATTTTGCTGCTAATTTGCTAGTGTGTACATGGGTTGCCCCTTCCGAGGTCTGCTTAAGGTTTTATCTAGGCAGACCTTGGATCAATTTTGCATTGTGAGTCTATAAGTTGAATTCGGGGTTTAGTGACAAATAACCTCCCGCTGGCCAATGAGGTCGGGAATCCGACTTGGCTAGGCAAATAGTAGCAAGTAAACTATTGTAACTTAGAATTTTTTGGAGTTCGGTGACAAGTCACCCCCTCTATGATCAATGGCATTGGACGGCCAACACCAATGAGCTATAGATTAAACTTCAACTGGTTAAGGTTTTTGTCGCAACAAGTTACCCTGATCTGGTCAACATCATCGGTCGCTCGAGACAGTTGAGTTAATTTTGGTTGAAAGTCATTGGCTCCAAGCTTTTTTTTGCGAGGAAGAAAGCTTCGAAGTCCATTGTTGGGCTCTCTGAGAATTCTGGTCGCTCAGCCGACTTTGTTGGAACACTTTTTGGCATGTAGTAATGCAGATAGCCGAATTTATTGGAGGTTAAAGTGCCCCTACCCTTTGTGTCAGGTATTGAATTGATTCATGCAAGAACATTTGAAACGGAATGTACTTTATTGACATAAACAATTAGGACATTCATTGGTAGTACGTATGAAGATTGCCGGAGAGGCAAGTCCGTGGGACGGCCGACCCCTTTATCGTTTTTAAGTAATACGTGCCTTGGCAAGTCGTCTTCGCAACTCGGAAAGAACCTTCCCATGTCGGCTAGAGCTTGCCTTGCTTTCTTGGCTTCGACACCGCATTCTGGCGCAAAACCAGATCTCCAACAATGAAGTGCCACTCTCGGACTTTGGAATTATAGCACCGAGAAACTCTTTGTTGGTAAACTGCCACCTGATGAGCTGCTTTATCTCGGACATCTTCCAAGAGGTCAAGCTCGCTACGAAGATTTTCATTGTTAATTTTTCTAAGTAGTGTGATACTCGGTAAGTCGACTTAATGACTTCCACTGGTAACACCGCCTCAGCCCCAAACGCCAGCATCAATGAAGTTTCTCCTACTGCTGTCCAAGTTGTGGTTCTGAACAACCACACAACACTGGGCAACTCTTCTTCCCAGAAGGTCTTCGCTAGACCCAGCCTTTGGGCCAATCTTGACAGGATTGTTTTATTCGTAACCTCCGTCTGTCCATTCGTCTGGGGGTGGCCGACTGAGGTCCTCTTGTTCTCGATGTCGAACCTCTTGTAGAAGTTCTCAAACTCCTCGCTTGCGAACTGTGGTCCATTATCTGTGACCAAAATTCAAGGGACTCCGTATCTGTAGATGATGGTATGACAAAGTCTTCAACCTTCTCAGTTGTTATCTTCCCCATGGGACGAAATGAATCATGTTTAAGTCAGGGCGAGCGGGTAAATGCCGCCAAGCTAGAAGATCTTGACCATCGGGGTCCCCCATCATTCTTGGTGCCGCTGCCTTCTTCCGTTTTATTTTGCATGTATTTGGGGCAGGTCGGCCCGCCCTGGTTCTCTCTCTGTCGAGAACTCATGATTCATCTATGAGCTTCGATTAGTGGCCGTTATTGATGTTATCATTGATGAGAGTCCTAAGATGCCGACAATCATCAGTATAATGGCCATGCTCATTATGGTGATGGCAGAGTCGCCTTGGGTTGCTCTCCGGAAGCGATGAATACATAGGAGGTGGGCACACCATCCAGGGATCATTCCTTTTGATATGCAGTATCTATGACACTGTCTTCTTTAGCGGGTGGTACGTTGTGGTGGCAGGGTGTGTTGCAGTGCCGGGGTAGCCAGTCTTTCCTATGGCCTGCTTTTCATTCCCTAACCTATGCTTCTTGTTGGTTTCAGAGGTTTTTGTGGTTTTTCGGACTGATCCGACCTTTTCTTGTCTGATGCCCTAACAGAGGCACCTTTTTCTCTCTTTGTGGTCATGTTGACAGTGTCGTTGGTGGCTGCATGCCTCTAACACCCATGAAGTATATTGGTAAGGTTTTTGGGAGGCTTTTTGGTGATGGAGTAAATGAGCTTCTTGTCAAAAATAAAGGCCTTGAGTGTTGTAGTGGCGACATCGGGCTAGTGATCCTTCTCCTGCTTGATTGCCATAAGGTCGGAGGCCCTTTTTCTGGTTCCTCGATTGCACTAAAAGCGCGTCAAGAAACTGAGGTTGAGCTCCTGAAAGGAGCTTATGGAACGTGGTGGTAGACTGTTGAACCACGTTCGGCTGGCATCCCACAGAATAGGTGGGAAGAACTAGCAATATATTGTGTCATGGTAGCCAACTAACCATGGAGAAGCATCCCCATTCTGAAGTTATCGAGGTGCTTCTCTGGGTTGGTGGTACCGTAATACGACGGAATCACCAGGAGTACGTAGCCCTATAACAGTGGGAAATGCATGACGGCGTCGAACAAGGCTGTGTCAGTGTTGAACGTCGGCTGAACATAAACATCAGCGCCTTGCACGATTTGCTGGAGACGTCGAGTCAGGTCCCTCAATTACTGTTGTAGTTCGTCCGCTGGGGGTTGAGGCACTGGAAAGACCACGTTCGACGCAGCTCACAATTGCCGAGCCACGTCGACGCGTGCTTGCACGTTGCCTTCCGGTGCGTTCTGTTCTCCTGGTCGACCAAGCTGATCCAGGATTGAGACGCGTAGTGAGCCGAGTGGTGGGTTATGGTTGCTGGATGCCGCGACGCTCTAAGGTCGTCTGGCAACAGAAGGCGCTGCTGCATTTTCTGGGGCTTGCGTTGCATGTTGCCTCGAGACCAGCCGCCCATGGGAATGGTGGAGCCATTGGATTAGTAGAGAAATTTGTATTGAAAACTAGGAGTCTTGAGAATTGACTATCGAGGGGCCCTACATGCCAATCTGTTATCACCACGAATTGGTCGGACTCATGATCGCGACACCTGTCACAAAAAGAACACAGACTAGAGAGTTGCGTGGGTTGGAACACCCAGGGGCCACTCCGATGCCTAAGTCAGCTCAAGGGTGATAAGTAAATGAACTCAGGTACAAGAAAGCCGAGCTGAGTTCAAGGAAGAGAGGAGCTGATAGTGAATTCAGCAGTATAACTTTAGGTATGCAAAAGTTCGATCCGTTTACCTTTCTGGTAAGGGTATTTATTGAGCATGGAATGGCCCTAGATTGCAAAATGTCTCCTTGTAGTTGCATGGATCTCAGGACTCCTTCCGAGATTCTTGGGGAGTCGCCATGGTGGATTGAGAGTCTATGCATACTCCATCCCCGAAAGTAGAGGGTCATGATTGTGTAGGCGAGCTTTGTAGCCGTTTGATGTTGATCCAAGGGTCGATTTGATGATAACTGCCCAGGGACACCTCACGAACGTGGTCGAGTCCATCTTAATTTCTTCCGAGAGGATGACACGTGGAGATAACCATTTGAATGTGGGTTATCCTCCAATTATCCCAATGTGCTCAATTCCTGCACATTGACAATTGGGCTGAGGGCACAGAATCGTGCCTGATTTGATGATCTTGGATGGGGACAAGTGTCCGCTGGAGTAACCAGTCCGTGTGATGTCACATGTCCTTCTCTGATTAACCGCGCTTTGCACGGTCCTAACAGTAGGCAACTATTTTTTTTTTCTTAGTTTGCAGATCAAGTGCTGTATCTATAATGTACAAATATCTGTAAAGGAAAAGAGGGTTTCCCAACTACTAGAAGGAAAGAAACACAAAAGCAAATTTTCCCTCAATAAAAGATAACCATAGGAGAGAAGCTCTAATTTCCAGCAAAGGGCTACTGCCCTTAGCAAGGGCCAATCATAAAACTTTGGGTACTAGGTACATTTCATTAACAAATTTCAAAACTCTGTGACCTAGAATTGGTGAAAAACAGTGCATTTCTTAAATGGAGCACATACCTGCAAGTTCTGCCGGAAAAAAAATCTTGTAAACCATTCCAAAACCTGTTCCATATAGCTTCAATAGATTCAAAGAAGCCGTTTATACCAGTCTTCGGTAGTTGAAAAGGAGAGATCTGTAATATGTTAAAAGTACTCCTTTAAACTCTGTTCGGGAATTCCTCAAAGCAAAAGGAAATTGCATTCAGGGATCAAGTATCTACATATGTATACTTGATAGAAAAAAAAGAAGAGGGCAGGCACCACACTGTACGTAAAAGAGATATGAAGAAGAGCCTCACAAAATATATAGATGTCTAAAAGTCGATGTAAACGGGAAAAATAATACATAACCCTCTCAAGCATCTGGAATTTTTTCCATGGCAGATGTTCGATCTCAAGTAAGAGGCCAAGAATTGAAATGTCTCTCAGTTTCATGTTCTCGAGAACAGTAGCTGTTCTTTATCTCTTTTTAAAAAAAATAATAATAATAATAACAAAATTTGAATTGGGGGACGGGGGAGATTTGGCGATACATGATTTTAAAATAATTCTCAAACAAGCCTCTAACCTGAGATCCATTATCCAGAACAGTAGCTGTAGTAGTGAACTGGCACTCTGCTCTGTCCACTTCACTAAAATCAGAGTCCTTTAAAATTGCTGCATTGAAACACAAATATTTCAACAGATAAATCATATTCTCTCTCTCTTTCTCTCTCTCTCATGTATGTATTATTTTTTCATTTCCTGGTTACCTGCACATACATATTTTGCAGCTTGATCTGTTGTCGGGTATAGCTTGAAAGAGCGAACTGCAACCTCATCTGGCTTCATTATGTAATATTGTTCCTGCAACAATACTACTTACAAAAATATCCTTCCCAATGTTTCATGAAAATTATAGGATTCACAGAAGTTTGATGTAAGGTTACCTCCATGAGAGTCACACCACTTGAGCAATCAAACTGCAGGATAAAGGAATTATAGGCAATTAAACTAAGCAGGTTTCTCAAAATTCTCCTTCCCAAATAGCAGTAGTTAAGAGCCAAGGAAAAACTAAACTCAACCATCAATGCGCTTATCCCCAACAAGCAGTCATTATGCACCGGTAGAGCAATAGATTCAATGTTATTGATGTTAGTTACATTATTATGACTGTTTCAATAAACATAAGTATAAACACCATTGGATAAGTTTATTACTTCAAATTCCTTTCCAAACTAGAACCTATTATTCATAAAATGTCCAGTGAAAAGGTTGTAGGAGTTTTTAACTAGGGAGTAGTATTCCTAGGTGGGCCAGTAAGAGGGTTCTACCACATGGCAGGTCAGATGATGCTGTAATTTTGTGGACAGGTGGATCCCAACTCCCCAGCTCACATGTCAATTTTCATCCCAATCGGAATTGATCAAGTGGTAAAATCTAGTATTGAAAAAATGCCTACATTCTTAAGTTGATCTAGAAAGTGGCTGCCAGGAAAAGAAGTATTTGGGTTGATCGGCTCTATGCAAGATTACTCAAAAATGATTTCATTTGGACTATTTCTTGTGGAAAGTACTTCTTGGCCATGGAGAAAAATGCTGGAATACAGACACAGCGATTGGCTCCATTAAGACTAGGATCAATGACAGATCCTCCACTCTTCTTTGGCTGGACAATTGGCATCTCCACGGAGTCCTTCTCATCACGTATGATGAAGGAATTAGATTGGCTTCTGGGAGAGATAGGGGTGCAACTCATCCTTCTTTTGTGAAGGTGTTTGGAGGCCGCAGTGCCTCTTCTCTTCTAATCTTTCCCCTTGCTTGTTTAGCTCCTCCAGGTGTTGGCAGAAGACCCAGAGGGAATGGGAGTGGTGATATTGTTCTTTGGTTGGTTTTGGCTTTTGACTTATTCTCTCCCAGCTCGGCTTGGGATCAATTTAGGTCTCGGGCTCCAAAAGTTCCCTGGGCAGATGTCATTTGGTTCAAGGGACTCATCCTCCTTCATAGTTTTATTAGATGGAGAGCGATCACAGGTTCCCTTCCCACTGGGGCTTTTCTTCAACAGCATCAAGTCTCGCTCCAACCTTTTGTAGCCTTTGTTAGTCAGCCGTCAAAAATACAAACCACTTATTTTTCAAGTGCTCGTTCTCTATTCTTCTTTTGGAGGGGACCGTGCAACGCTACTGGCCTTCTCGAAGAAGGAACCGAGTCTTTGACAGGGAATGGAGATAAATCGTTATGGCCTTCAAAGGGAAAACCGCTTGCAACCTTGTTGGCAAGCTGACCTTCTGTGTGACCATCTATCATATATAGATGGAGGGAAATCTCAGAACGTCACTAACAAATCCAGTAGGGTTGATCAGATTTGGGACTCCATTGTTTCTTAAGTCCATGGAAGCTTCAGCTCCTTTGAGAAACCATGCAAGGACTCCCCCATGAATAGGCTTATAGTTAGTGCAAACTAAATTTGGATAGGATTCCCCAAAACATCTAAGTGCTCCTTTCTTCTTGTTCTCCAGATCTCTGTAATTGGAGTATGATGCATAATTTTTTGTGCTTCTTTGAATAATTTT
Source organism: Protea cynaroides (assembly GCA_028583415.1). NCBI lineage: Eukaryota > Viridiplantae > Streptophyta > Magnoliopsida > Proteales > Proteaceae > Protea > Protea cynaroides. The sequence continues at coordinate 135,982,442 of CM053276.1, forward strand.
CTTATATTCACCCCAAAAAAATCTAGTACTGAAAAATTAAGGACTATGAAGGGGCGCACACTAAGAAATGGACATTTGACAAATAGAGGGATGCATGGACATACATGGGGATATTTGATTGAATTTGCTTCTGAAAAGTTGACATGTGGCCAATCCATACCATTTTCCTAGATATCCAACTATCAAAACTGCCACATCACCCCTCTATGTGGCTGAAATAAGTGGTCCACTTTAGAAAACCTCTCCAAGAGGGCTGGTCTAGGAAAACTTTTGCCATTTAGCTATCGTCACATGGCAGCTGAGTTGGCAGTTTGTCGCAATGTCCTATTCCATACCATTTCCTAGATATCCAACGGTCAAAACTGCCACATTACCCCTCCATGTTGGCAGAAATATGTGGTCCACTTTAGAGAACTTCTCCCAGTGGGCTGCTCTAGGAAAACTTTGGCCATTTAGCTATTCTGTCACATGGAAGCTGAGTTGGCAGCTCAAAGCATGTCCTATTCCTCGAGTTATACCTGCAGCAAGTTTTAGCCCATAGCCCTCCAACATAGCAAAAGGAACCACCTTTCAGTCTTTAAGGAAAATCAAGAATTTCAGCAGGGTAAATGTAAGGTAGGTCACAGGGCTGTTGTTGATGAAGGAATTGCAAAAAGTGGAAAATCCACAATGTCCACCATAATTTGGACATTCTGGAAAGGCCATGTCTCACTCAATGCTCCAGATTACACTCACATGAACGGAACAAAAACCTAATGTAATACAAGTATCTACATTTACCTAATTTCGTCACAAAAAAATTAATGCAAGAACAAAAATCCAAGCGTATCCCTCGTCACCCTCCTCCCCCCTCTTTTAAATGTTGCCTGCATTTGTATCAAATTTCTGGCCAAATTTGATTAATAAAATCAATTATACACTACTAGTTCAATATGTATATTTCTCATGCACCAACTTGTCAAATGCACATCTTAAACATTTTAATGAGGTCATTCATATTTGTACTACAGTACATAAACCCACGTGTAGACCAAAATATTGTTTGCCCCTCACAAGTCAAGTTCAGATCAACAATTTGAGTTTCTGTACTTGCAGTTCCATATACCAGAATAAAATTTTGTATACATGAATACTTACATTACCATTCACTACTTATCATTAAGTCAAATGATTGCAAATCTCTCTGAAACAAAGCATCATCTACAGTATTCAAAAACTATACCATCATGCCAAATCCAATTGTTCATAATTCAAACAAATGAACGCCAACTCCACAAGAAAATGCACCTTAGTTTTCATACAGATTATGCTGAAACATTTTGATAGCCACAAAAGAATTTACATGGGAATGTCCGATAGGGGTACCGTTAAGCTGTATGATGCTTCTAATTTGCCAGTGTTCTTAGTTGTGATTGTGGCAGTGCCAAATTGAGTAAGGGCTTCAAATGTTGGGATTGTGACACCTATGATTTTCCCAGGGCTCCTGAAGAGAAATGTAAAGACATGAGTCAGTCATCCACAACAATGCAATCTTGAGATTATTACACCACAAGAATATACAATAAAGTAACATCATGAAACTCAATTATATAAATATAGTGCGGGTTGCACTTTCAGATCCAATATAAGAGAAGATGGTAAACTGCTACTGCATATCACGAAGGAACAACACACAGAATTGCAACAATACTTGCTTCAAAAGTATATCCAAATAGCTGTTCAAACATTTATAAAAAGTTACAATGGCATGTATAAGATATAGAAATTTTTTTTTTTTTTTGGATGAATATAAAAACTACATAACGCAGGACATGTGGGGGCTGTTCCTACTTCTGCCATTTCTCGTATTTGAATTATGTCATTTCTTTTTTTTTTACAGCATGTAAAAACCCCTATTTTCTGTTCACGTGAGCAGTCCCCCCCCCCCCCCCTCTTATGGTTATTTTATTTAAAACAAGGAGTTGTAACTGCTTATGGCAGTTACAGCCCCTCCCCCCCCCTTATGGTTATTTTATTTAAACAAGGAGTTGTAACTGCTTATGGCAGTTACAGCCACCTCCCCCCCTCCCTCCTTATGGTTATTTTATTTAAAACAAGGAGTTGTAACTGCTTATGGCAGTTACAGACACCTCCCCCCCCCCAAACGGTCTCCCTTTGTAGGCTTTTAAATCCATTGAACTCTCTCACTGATTGTAAGTTATTCTCTTCTCCCTCTCTATTCTCTTCTCTTCTTCCTCCCTTCTAAGTTAATTCTGTCCCCACCCCTCTTTTCTTCTCTTAATGCTGATTTTCTTTCCTGAAATTTGTGATCCCCCTCCCTTCTATTGAGTTTTTCTCTCTCTAATTCTTCTTTGTTTCTGTACTGGTTCCCACCCCATCAGGTTGGTTCCAGGCATTCATAATAAATCTACTTGTAAGGGTGTCTGGGAAGATTTGGCTATGATGGGGATGAGGCTGCCCCGGAACTCAAATGTAATGGCATCTCAGATCTTGTTGAAGCTTCTATATTTTCCGGTCCAAGATCTTAGATTTTGCTCCACCAAATGTGGTAGATGGAAGCACTGAATGCAAGCTTGTCCACCTTACCACAGGGGAACTTCCCTTTGAAAGCTTTGAAGACGATCTCCATTCCCTCACAAAGATGCGGATTCACCTTCTAGAAGGTTGCACACAACGGAGAATACCTTCTCAGATGAATATTGAAAAGGGGCAATCGAGGAAGAGGTGGGGGATGTCCTCAGATCCCAACCAATGAAGGCAGCAAACGATTTGGGAGCATAACTGTTTATGTTGCAGCAAGTCTTTGGTCGGGAGAGAACGAGTAAGAGCCAAGCACTCCAAGCAATGAAACTATGGCAAGGAATGCAACCTTGGAACCAGATAATATCAAACAATGAAATTCTAGGAACGAGATCTGACAAGATCCAAAGCCGAAGTTGAGGCGGTCTACAAGACAAGATCCCCACTCCCCATAGGTATTCTAAAAATGAAGCTTAGAGGAAGTTGGCCGAGGAGAGGCAACTGGGTCTCCAACCATCTTTCACACAAAATGAAAGAAACTTTAGCCAATCTAATTCTTTCCCTGTATGTATTGAAGAGAACGCCATGTCCATGAGGATGCCAGTTGTCGAGCCAAAGGAAGGTGGAAAACCCATCATCCATTCTTGTCTGATCACCAAAATTCTGATATCAAGAAGCCTAGCATAAGCCAATCAACCCATAAGTTGTTCCTTCTTGCTGCCATTTTCTTGTTAAGGCAAGTTGTGTTAACCTCCTTGACTCTTCTTAGGCTTAATTTCCCCTCCTCTTTAGGAAGACAAATAGAGGGACAAGCTCACGGTGTACAGAAACTTATTATTGGCAAAGCCTTTCCATAAAAAGGCACTCATCAAAGACTCCATCTTCCGAGTAGTGGAGTGGGCAGGACCAAAAACCCCCGCCTAGTAGATGAATATGTTTTGCAAGACAAACCAAACCAATTCCCAGCGGCCGATATAGGATAAAAATTTTGCCTTCCAAAGCTGGAGTTCCTTCCTAAGATGATCAAGGATTGTGGAGCAATGATGGGCAATCTGCAAGAGATCAAAGGGAGGCCAAGATATCTAACTGGGAGATGTCCCAAGGGGAAGCCCAAGATTTTTCTTACACTCTCCTTCAAATTATTGCTGACCCTTGCCAGAAAAGAAGGAATTCTGTTTGTTGACATGGTGCCAAAGGAGGAAAGGATGCAGGAGAAGGATTTGGGATTGGCTTTGGAGAAAATCAAGATGTCATCGACGAAGGCAAGATGGGTCAATATGATGATCCGATATTTGGGGAAGTAATCAATGTCCTTGATGTCAGCCTTAATCTGCAGGCTACGTGAGAGAACCTCCATATGAGGGTAAAGAGATATGGGGAGATGGGACACCCTTTCCAAATACACTTCTACTACCAAGGAAGTCCACCAGACTCCAATTAACTAGAACTAAGAAGTGGGCTGAGGAGATATACTGATATAACCAAGGCACAAACACATGGGGCACAAACGCATGGGGGAAATGCATTTTAGTCAGGACCTCTTTCAAAAAGTCCCATGTTAAGCAATTATAAGCTTTGTGGATGCAGGCAAAGGAACATTTAATTTACCTCAAGAATCTGGATAGAGGAAAAGAAAAAGCTATGCACTACTTTGATAAGATCTTTCTTAAGGATGTCCCAAGCAGAGATGAAAAAACCCACACTAAATCCATCAGGGCTCAGAGCTTTATGAGCTTTTATGGATTTGATGGTTCTAAAAATTTCCTCTTCCAGAGGCACAACTTCCAAGACAGCTTGTTGATCATCTGACAACACGTAAACCATGAGGTTATCAGGGATCCCATAATGGTGGGGAGGTAGTCCGGCCTGTAGATACCTCTGAAGTAATCCTCAACTTCCTGCTTGATCTCAACAACACTGGTTAAAGGGGATCCCCCCTAAAAGTTGAAGAGGGATAGGAATTCCAATTATTAAGCTTTCAAAGACTTGTGGAAATAGCCCGAGTTCCTGTCACCAAGTTAAGCCAGTTGATCAGGGATTTCTGCTTGTAGAAACTCTCTTATTGAGCCACTAATAGGGTAGTTGATTAGAAAGGTCCTTCTCTCTCTCCTCAATAATGGTATTACTCATGTCAGCATGAATATTGATTTGGACTGTCTCCAATTCCCTTCTACATTCTTGTGTAATGTATATGTTCCCAAAGCACACTCTATTTAAACAACCAAGGGAATCCTCAACCTCTCGAAGTCTTTAGGTGAAGAGAATTAGAGGTTGGTGGGTACTGTCTGGCTCTAGGCCTCAGAATTGGCTAAAATCTTCATAGGAAATCAACATATCAAAAAACTTCAATGGTCTAGGACCAAAAGTTACATAGGGGAGAATGGTGAAAAGTATCGGGTTGTGATCTGCTATCCTGGACGACTCAAAGACAGCCTCGGAGGAGGCAAAGGCCAAGTTCCATCTGTCATTCACCAAGACTTTGTCAAGCTTGCAAGCTACCCTTTGATTACCCAATCTTCTGTTGTTTGGTTGTTCCCGATAAATTTCAGACCAGTTCATTTTAAATTGTCCACTTCAATATCATCAAAGCAAGAGTGACCCATTGCATCTTCATAAATAGAACCTCCAACTTTTTAATGAGAATGATGGACAACGTTAAAGTCACCAAAGAAACCTAAGGGTTGTCTCCCCCAGAAGCTATTGTCCTTCAAAGATCATCCCAGACCACCTGCATTTCAGAGGACAGGTTAGAAGCATACATGGCAGTAATGTAACACCTATTGTGCCCCTCGATGTCTGAGAGATGGAAATGGAGGGGTTGAACCAAAAAGCTTGAAATAGAGATTTTCATCTTGGCACTATCCCAGATGCACCAAATGCGGCCATTCGGATGATGGGAGTAATTTGAGATGAAATCCCAATTGGGAACTATAGTCTTAGCTATGTCATTTGCATTGCTATCTTTAACTCAAGTCTCGATAAAAAAATAAAAGGGTAGAGGCTGTAGGATCAGAGCAGTGGGCTAGGGAAGAGGCCTGTCCTGGGCAACCACAACTCCCATCGGAACAAAGGTCAACCACATCCAGAGAGGGTAGAAGCTTGCCATCCTCCACGGCAGAATCCAAAATTGTAATGGTCCTCGCTGGAAACAGACGAGCCAATGGTGCATCTGGATAAATCCATTTAAAGTTAAAATCTGGGTCTGATTCAGACTTAGGGAACAGGGATTGTCAGACTAATTCCTGAGCTAAGTCGCTATCAGTGACAACAGGCAAGCAATTCACCCTCGTCACTGTCCACAGTAAATGGTTCCTCTCTGGCATCTTTCCTCAACTATGGTGACAGAGGGAAGCACCACAGGGAGTTCCAGAGAATCAGAAGAAGCAAACATCTCAGAAGATGTGGTTTTCAGAGCATCGATAACAGGCCCTAGTAGAAGGCTCATTGGTGGATTCCACTTACAAGGAGCAAGGATCTTGGGGTGAGTTCCACAGCGGCCAGCAATATGGCCGAAGAAACCGCAAGCAATACACTGAGGAGGTCACCATTTATTGTGGATCTCCTGCTTCCAGGTATGGCATTCGTCATCGATGATGGTGACATAATCTGGAAGCTCATAGTAGCCTGAACATCAACACAAAGTCTGGCGAAGGCAATTCGACCCATGAGTTATGTTCATCTATCCGAGCAGAGGGGCTTGCCTATCACAAAACCTATAATGCACAATGCTTCCTGACACCATAAGTGGAAGGGTAGAGACCCAGAAGGGAAACTGAAAGAGGGAGAGAACGAGGTTTAATTTTGTCGAGACAGAGGGATTTATCCCATTGTCTCGGGAAGATGGATTTCTTAGCAACAAACCACATGCCACGCTCTAAGGCAATCAACTTGTCTTCCTCCCCCTCAAATTTAAAGATGAATACAACATTTTCCATCAGGTAGGTGTTTATGTAGCCACAAGGCTTCCATTGACCAATGAAATGGCCAACTAGAGCCGAATTCCAGCAAATGATATACTTTTCCATTGGTTTGTTGGTGCATTTGGCAATCTCGGAATTCCTCTTAAGGGTGGGAGGGGCGAAGTGAAGGGTAAGACCTTCACCCTGCAACTGGGACCTGGATCCAAACAAGCCATGCCAGGAACTCCTGGAAAACACAACATCTGACAGACAAGATACGAGAAGACCCTCAGGGCCAGGGGTCCTAATGGAAATGACATCTTCAGCTGGCTTAGAAGAGAGAGCTTACTATGATACACAGAGTGCATGGTCCTCACAGCCAGGTGCAGGACCCTCTTCAACCATAGGGGGTGGAGAAGATGGGAGGGAAACCATATCAGGGGTTCTACAGCACTCTCCGGAAGCAATGAAAGGAAGAGGGGAGCTCGGAGGTTCAGGCGAAGGGGATCAGCAGCAGAAGAGGAAAGCGAGGGGAAAGGATCCTCATCAGAGAAGGCCAGATGCATAGCTGGAGGACTGCTGGAGGAAAGTTGGGCAGGGGTCCAAATAGAAAAGTTTACTGAAAAGATAATCCCATACCTCTTTCAAATCCCAAACTGGGTTTGAGAAAGCCATCTCTTAGTGAGACATACCATAACTTGGACATGGAGAAGCATTTAAGAAATTGAAAAACAAGAGATGACATGCCAAAAGCATTTCCAGTACACAAGCAAATGATGAACATCACAAGAAAAACGGAATACTACCTTCTACCTAAACTCATGTTAATTAAGTTATTCTGCATGCTACACCATCTTCTTTCTCCAGGGACTCAATATATCACAAATAAGGAGATGAAAAACATGTTCTCACATAATATTGTATCATGTATGAATACCACACCAAAGTAAAAAATAAGTTTCATAAGCAGTCAATCCTTTGACCGATTAACAGAAAACTTTGAAGACAAATCTTGCAAATGCATTGCACTTAGGTGAGTGCTAACCTTTGGTAGACATATTCTATGTCATCAGCTCTTAATTCTAGTAAAATATTTGTATTAAGAGCTTCAGTGATTCCTATAGAGAAAGAATGTGTCCCTGCATTCTGCACATTGTTTCAGGTAAAATTTCAGAAAGAAAAATGATGGAATTGAAGTAGTAAGTGACTGTAAGAAAATGGAAATATAAATCACGAACATAACTGAATGTTGGTTTATCCTTTCAAACCTTCCTTCCACACCAAAAAGAGGCACCTGGCTCCTATTAATTCGGTTCTGATCAGCCTGTAAGGAAATCTAATCATTCAAAGTTTTCCACCATACTTCTTTTGTCACAAATCTGATGGCAAAAACAATAGAAAATAAACAGATTTTATTCGCTTAGTTGCTCATATTTCCTAACATCTTCTATTTGGAAAAATAGATTACAGTGAGAAGGAGAATGATTTTTTCCTCTCCTTTTTTTTTTTTTTTTTTTTTTTTTACTAAAAGGCATATGTGTAAACAGCCCTCAGCAACAAATTAGAATTACAAGATCACCAATCTAAAATCAATGGAGTTCCTATGTTGACAGATGTTTAAAGTTCACATGAAACAATTATACTAAACACGACTTCAGAACAAAATTTAAACTACTGAGTTTTCAATTTGAGATACTAACTTCCCAATAGTTCCACAACTGATTATGCAAGCAACTCCAAAATGGCGAAGAGCAAAAGTTTGGCTGCCCATTATAAGCTTCATAACTGACCCCAATCTTGTTGCATTCAAGGCCATCCAATGTAAATCTCACTCTCTCCAGCAGCATCCACAAAGAAAAGTTACTTCCTAGGCTCTGTGGTTGACCAGGACCCCCCTTCAGCAAAGACCAATTTCTCAGTAACAACAATTAACACTGTCCACATCATATGATCTGATGCCACAAACAATTTTTTCCTCTTTCATTTGTACTGCAAAATAATATAGACAAACCACATGGCATGGAGCAATAACTATAAAAAGCAGTCAACTCTTAGGGAATCCACATAGTCATTCTCTTAGCATGGGACCAAGTAGCAGTCAACCACAGAGGCATTTGCTTGGTAAATCTTGTGGAATTATTCTTTTTCCCTCACAATTGGGCATAGGGGTATTTTTGGTATTCAGAAATTATTAATTTTTTGAAGTTCAGATTCGGCATCTGGTCGGGTATATAATTGTTTTGGGCTAAATTTGGATTGTCAACTTTGTTATGTTCTTACTCCGAGTTTACTTTACAATGGAAGCCTATAAAGAGCCTAACGTACCATTTCTGCCATTTTAGCCAATTTTGAAAGGGTTGTAAGTTGCCCATTTGACAAGATATTGGGTTATTTGAAAGGTTACTAAATCAAATTCCGAGTCTGTAGGGAAAGTTAAGGCCAAATGAGTGGGACACGACTCCTGGTCTATTTACTAGGTCAAAACTTGCCAAAATTCATTTTCATCTCATTATGATGATCATTCAATTAGCTTTCCAATGGGTCCAAGATAAGGCAATTTGGACCAGGTGTGGTCGTTTTATGGACATGACAGGATTGTGATAGCAATCATTAAATTCAATATGTTTTTGGCTGTTCTTAGTTATTTGCTTTATTTACTTTCTATGTTGGAGATTAGTTTATTAAGCAGTTTATTAGGTCTTTAGATTGGATACCTGTTTTTATTTTATTATAAACAGCTTTAAAGAGTTCATTCTTTAGTAAGATGTTAAAGAGCTTTCTCTGTGCTGGTTCCTATTTCCTAATAATCAGACACGGAGCTGTAGTGTTGCTTTCATCGTTTCTTCTTTCATCAAGTATTTATGCTTTAAATCTTCCTCTTTCAAGGGTTAGGATGAGTTTATAGTTTTCAAATCCATACCTTCCACATCATCAACCAGCACGAAGAAGATGAATTTTATATTTTCATGGCATCTCAATATCTGTTGCTTATGCCACTGCCAGTCCTACCCCCCACAGGGTGAGAAAAAGTAGCGAACAAAATTAGCCATTCATGTGAGGATGTTTTGGCAAATGTTTAGAGGTTACTTTTCGATTTACCAAAATACCCTCATCAAGATGTTTCACAAGTGTCCAGCAAGAAGTGTTGCAGGTTGCTTTTGCTACCCATGAGTGTGATACACAGGCTCCCTATAGTAGGATGCAAGAGACCTATTATATAAAATAAAATATAGCAGTAATGGTAAATTCAAATAAACTTCTAACAGATTGGCACTTGCATTCAACTCTTCCCTGAAGTAAAACATTAATATGTCAGTCTAATACAAATATAAAAAGATAACTGAAACAATGTCCACTCAGTGTCTGTCGGTCAAAATCATTGAGATTAATCACTTTTAATTCAATGATGCAAGCATACCAGCCTTGGGATTACTAGATAGAAGTCTTCAAATGATGGAATACTCGTATAGCCAACAAAATCACCGATAAGGTTGACTCTTAAAAAATTGTCGTTGGATAATACTGTTCGATTTTCAGGGCCAACAATCACCTCCTACCATACAAAATCAACAACACAATTATATCAGTAATAACTTTAAATGGATTGAATTCTTGAACATTCACATATGGACTTAGATTTTCCTTAGGAACACCAAAAGTTCCGTTAAGAGTCCTCTGATTACAAGTAAAGGGAAATGAAAGGAAGCAAAATTAATTTAGACAACAACATGGAGAGTTCTGCAATGATGGTTGCATAATTAAATTAAAATCTGACCAAAATGGTAATTAAACTTTTAAAATAAATTCCTCTGCCCTATCAAAATTTTCATATTCAAATCCAAGAAATTTGGTTGAAAAGTGAAGTAAAATTTAATTCTATACTAAGTCGCTTTTGAGTTAATTACACATCCACTTGCTGGAAATGATTAGAAAAGTTTCTGTTTTGTTTTTTAAATATCATTTCCTTTTCTTTCACTTTATTTACAAATTATAACCAAGCAAAGCCTAAGAAAAAAAAAACGCTAAAAGCAAAGCAACACCTGTCATGGAAAACAACCATGTATGTGAAAAACTACAACTTTCTTACATCTGCAAAATCACTATCAACAAAATTGTATGTCTATTTGAAGCGAGCCAGAAAAGACATCTCTGCATGCTCAGTGCAGTTTAGACCAACCCAAATTCCATAAACATTTAAGACTTCACAGTATTTCCTTATTGAACAAAAAACAAGGGGGAGAAACTTAAGAATAACTACTACCAAAGCAATAAAAAAGATTGTCTCTAAATTAGCATATTTTCCTGTCCTTTCTTTTATCTTAGGAACAAAAAATCAATTAAGAAGAGAACCATCAATAAGAATAAATTCTAAAATTAAAAAGTGCTATGAAGATATCAAAGTTATCAGGAGGGTTTTTAGAGAAGGAGGGAGTTGCCCGATATCATTAAACCAACTACTGAAAGAGAAAGTTCGAGGCATTTTTGTCACACCCTGATTGTCAGACTCAATGTCCCTTACTTCCCACTGCCCAAATCCCTCTCCAGTAAAAAAAAAAAATCTCTCTTCTATTTCGAGGTGAAAACCTAGAGAAAAAACAAACAACAAAAATACCCTTTTGATCGACTTTGATTTGACAGATCAAGATCAAGCCTAAGCCTACAAAAAATAGAAATAAAATTAATATTACTATTTATAAATATTAAGTAAAATAAAATATTTTTATGGACATCCATTCGCACATTCAAAAAAATCTTCCAAATGTCTCCAGGATGATGAAAAAAAGAGGGATTTATTATGTACAGTAGAATATCCTTTGGTTTCTAGGAAATTGCACATATAGGGATTCAAAAAAGAATCAATCTGATCCAGGTTATAATCTATATTGGATTGGATTCCTCAATAGTTAATAGAGGTTGAGCTCTAGGAATCGAAGAATTAAGGATCAATGTAAAGCAAGGCTTTTTTATTCTGTGAACCTGAGACACAACATTACTATCACTAGAGTTGCAAAGATTCTTGAAAAATTCAGAATATAGCTCTACAATTAAAGAATAGAGTTCGTTTTGGAAGGAAATGAAAAAAGGCTATTGAATTAACTGAACAAGCAGATACAAAAGGAATTCAGGTACAAATTACAGGGTGTATCAACAGAAAATAAATTGCATGTGTCTAATGGATCAGACAAGGGCCACAAGGCAAGGTCCCCTACAGACCATTCAAGGTAAAATTGATCATTGCTCCTATACAGTTCAAACTATTTATGGGATACTAGGCATCCAATTTGGATATTTGTACACAAGGGCGTCTAGCGCCTTGTCTTTCCGTTCTTTCTAGCTAATTCTAATGGAACAAAAAATGACCAACACGTTCATTTTTTTTTTTATTCAATCAAAACAAAAAAGAGCAATTATAATTCTTGATTTTATAGGAATGAATAAAAATTTGATTCACCATTTGGTCACAATTGCTATGCATAGTGTGTGACTCACTGATTTTTTTAGGGTAAGGTTAGGATTCAAAAAACCAAAAGAGATCTGCCCATAGTATGAACTAATAACTATAGAACTTATAACCAGCACTCATTGCTTCATATTATCGGGATCCAAGGAAGCAGCCATTATATGATGTATCGATCATATCACTATAGCAACAGAAATTTTTTTGCAAAAAGGAAAAATCAATCTGATTATTAGTTGTAAGGCGTAAGTCATCGGTTCGATTCCGGGAGGGGATTAGGAATAAAGATAGACTCTATCAGCTGCTAAGTCATCAGAGGAAAAACCCGACAATCAGAATGGTCACCAAAAGAAAGAAAAATAAAAGGAAAAAGGTAAAAAAAAAAAATCCCAACAAGGTACTCTCATGGTTTATAGAATAAATTTCAGCTACCCCCCATAATAGTTTCGAAACATCACCTACCACCCACACTTTTCAAAAAACATCAACTACCACCCAAACGTTTACCACCGTTAATCAATTAGGTCCATTCCGTTTAACCAATCCCGTTAGTTGCTGATGTCATCAAAAACAAATTTTAATTGGACTACAATACCCTAACAGATAATTTGAAAGACTTTTTTACCCTCACTCAGTTAATTGACCCTCTTAACAAAATAAAAAAAAAGAAAAAAAAATGAAAATGAAAACTGACCCTAAACCCCTAAATGGTAAGCCCGACTTCAACGGAAGAAAGCAGAGGAAACTTTCTTCGATAGTCTCCACCGACGACAACGCAGTGGTCTTCTTCCCCATCACCCACGATGACGACGCAATGGTCCTCTCTCTTATCCTCCATTAAACAAGTTATTCTGTTTTAGTTTATTGGCAGATCTGTTTTCAAGTCCATCCACGCTTCATCGAAATTGTCATAGATTTGTTTTTTGGTTTTGCTTCTTCAACCTACTTGCTCTCGGGTTTGGGATTTTACTGAATGATTGTTGCTGTAACAAGGTTACTGATTACTGATGGGGTTTAGTTTGTCTCGGATTTGCAGATTTAGATCTGATTTCGACGATCTTATGTGCTATTTCAATTTAGTATTGGTCTGTTTTCCATATTCTGAACCTGGTTTTCCTATTCTATTTTGCTACTGTCAATCTGAACTAGATTCTCTGCATTTGTATCAGAGATGAAAACTTCCTTCTATTAAATCAAAATCGAGACAATTTTTCGAGCAAAATCTTTTTTTTTTCTCTTGTTTCCAGGTTGCTACTATTCTTGAATCTTCTGGAAAACGATCTGCTATGTGAGGAGATGTGGAAATCAGATCCGGGTCTCTTCATCCTCTTCATCCTCCTCAATGGCCGGCCGTTCACAACTATGACGATGATAATCGAAACGACTAAAAGGAATTCAGATCTGGTTCTTGATCCGTCGATCTGGGTTGCGAGATTCTTTCAAGTCCCCAAGTTCTTTGAGTTGCTGGTTCTTGGATTTTCTATGTCCTGAATTTCTTTGCGCAAATCATTTATATCGTCCTCCAATTCTTTTCGAATTGATCTCTTGATCTTTCGGTATGGGAGAACAACGAAGGAAAAGAAAGAGGGGAGAACAATGAGGGAGGGAGAGAGGAAAGGAAAGAGAGGGGATTAAAGGGATAACTTAACTTACCTATTAACCGGTGGCCGGAGAAGATTCAGCAGTTGTTGCAACAGAATCGGACTTCAACTATGGCAATCGTAGGTTTCTCTTCGAAGAGGAGAACAGGAGTAGTTCTTAGAAGAGGAGGAGAGTCCAACCCTAAGAGGTTTGGGCTGTTTATAAAACTGAAATGACCAGGGTTATTTTAGTAATTTTGTTAGTTTTTAAAAAATTTCAATTAAAAACATAAAGGCTAAAACGGTCTAACACTCATTTTCATCACCTCCTTCAGTTACTTGGGTGTAATTGATGTTTTTTGAAAAGTATGGGTGGTAGGTGATGTTTCGAAACTATTATGGGGGGTAGCTGAAATTTATTCTTAACGTTTTTTTACAACATTAGAAGTTTTACAGAAACATTACATTTTATACAAACCATAACAATTTTTAACTAAGGTACAAAAGATCAGAGGCTTCACTAACTTAACAAGCTGGCACTTTCCTATGGTTTTTCTCCAAGTAAACCATATGAAAACCATAAAAAGGAAAAAACATGCAATAAGATGCTTCATTGATACAAGAGCTGATAATGAATACAAATAACCAGTATAGGAAGCACCAGTGATAATGGTCGCTATATGTCAGTCATTAAATTTCAGACCAGACCAAATGATCAGCTTGGTTCAAAATCATCAGTCCCTATTCATTTCAGTTCAATAAAACACCACATCCATTCGAGAACTGGTCAAAACCAGATACTCAACTCAACTCAACACAGCTAAGTCATTTCCCAAATGAATGAGGTTGGCTACATGAATCCTGTTGCACTATTCAACCCTGTTTAAAGCACTATTCATAGTTAAACCTGAGGCATCTATATCTTCTGCCACTACTTCTCCCCAGGTTATCTTTGGCTGATGCCTTTGGTTAGTTAAAAGCGAACAGGTAGTGCAACACAAACCATTGTGGACACAATTGCCCACATTGGTGATCCAGTCTGTTCAATTTGACAAAGATGTAACCATAGTTTTTTTACCAGAATGGACAGTGAATCAAAAACATAACCAGTTCCATCTTCCAAAATGTTTGCGGTATCCTGAGAAAAATAGTGAACAGAAAATGTGTCCAGTTCTTTTCCAGGATTGAATATAGAATGCATAACTAAAGATATATATGCTAATCAAACTATTGTTCTGCCATGTGTCATCTCAACAATCAGATTATTGAAAGGAAGAGGGCTTGTTTTTTAATTACAATGAGAATATTGAAACATATGAACAACATGATAGGAGAGGAGACTGCATTAAGCATGTATATCAAAATTAATAGCAACAAGTAAGAATAATAAAACAAAATAAGAAACAGAGGCAACTATGTCTATAGGAATTCTGAAACTCATACTGATATTTTAGATCCAGTTTTCACTTCAATTCGAATATTAAACCCCAGAGATCGCTTTCCAATACCAAAAATATGGAACCTGTCAAGCAAAAGGAGAGAATGGTGGCAATCAGTTAGTAGTACTTGCGAAGTATAGAAAAGACAAGTAGAAAATGCATCAAATGCATAATACAAAAGGTTTCTACAAAAATGCTGACAAAGTGTGTTATCCATAGAATCTTCATTGTAATGAATATAGAACCTCCTTCAACTTACACACCTTCCATTCTGCTAAAGGGAATAAGAACATAACAGGCACCCTCACATAAACCTCTTCCTCCAAGCCACCACGAAAGGAAAGGAAAAAAAAAAAAAAAAAAAGAGGAGACAAGAAGATATCATACGGAAACTCTGAGTAATGTCCCTGATACCAAACTCCATTAATCTGTTGGTACCTTCTGAAACAAGCCTAGAATTTTACCTTTCCACAGGATCATCCAACCACATAATCCACATTCCACAGTAAATACCAACTTTCCCAATAACACTTTTCACCTTGGTAAAACCACCAATTCTGTAGCAATATTCTCCAATTTACCATAACTGTGAGATTATCTTGACTTTGAACATAGAAAATGCATGAATGAGATGATCTTTGATCTACACATTCAAAGTATTTCATCTTCTTATAAAACAATGCAACTAAAAGGAAGATTAAAATCTTAAAAGTACTAAAGATTTACTAATCTAAAGTTTTTTTTGGGTAGTTAATTTACATATCTAAGTTCAGACAAACTTATTATGGGAAAGAATTTTGACACACTTGTCAACAGAAAACTAGTCATCTCTTAGGATTGCTAGTAATAACAATGTCGAAATGCGCCAGCAATAATGTGAAAATTTTCAACTATATAGTTTCTTAAGCTAGATTACATAAATTCCCATCCGTTACATCTCCATTTCAGGCCTGGCCGAAACCATCCTCGAAACCGGGATTTAGTTCCTTGCTTGTGATAGAATGTCAGGTAGAGTTTTCCAAATCCTCGCCAACAATGTAGCAAAAACTCCAAAAGCACATAGAGAAAAACCTTAAAAATCTACTTTCTCATCAAATCTCTATATCCAACATCCCTTATCTCCACCAAGGTATGCCCCATTATCCAGAATATCAAGAAGCGCCACTAAAGTGAGAACCTCCAAGTCATTCAAATTTATTCTTAGTTTTTACACCCAAGTCAGCCACCCAACTTCCTCGTCTCTATAGTTTGTTGCTATAGCATTTAAACTAATAACAGTTCCCAAAATATGATTTAGTTCCCAAGTGAAAAATCACAGAAGGCTCAAAGAGGATTCAAATCTTTCACCATTTGAGCTTTCACCAGTGCAACCATTTTCTTTCTCTACCTATAGGCAATCCCAAAATCTAACTTTATCTCTGAAAAACAATCAACTGAAGGCCACAATGAAGCTCCAATTTTCACCACTTCCTTTAATCTACAGCCTTTTTTATTCCTCCCTATATCTGCACAGCTACTTCCTGAATAAAGCATGCTTCACCACTCAAAAAACATGAAAGCCTAAAACTCCAAACTCCCAGGGAAGTAAATCAAGTAATACATTTGAGGACAGTGAAATGCAATTTCTCATAAATGAATGCAGACTTAAGGAAATGATGTATAATAAGGCGTACCCTAGTGCATGAGGCTCCCACCAAAGCAGTCTAGGGTGGGGCAGATGTAGGCAGCCTTACCCCCACTTTGTAGAGAGGCTGTTTCCCGATTCAAACCCATGACCACAAGGTTGCAATGGAGCCACTCTGACCATTGCGCCGAGGCCCACCCTCAAAGAAATGATTTATAATACAATGGATATAATATATAGTCAACAAATTCATATGGATTATAAAAATATTACATGTTATAGGTCTTTAGAAAATAATTTAATAACAAAAGCAAAAAAAGCTACTGAACTATAATAAGGCATTATATGATGTCCATGAGTATCAAACTAAAAAGTATCCAGGCATGCTATATAAATTGTTGTTCGAAGTATCAATCCATTGCAGCCACACAAATTCAAATTCTTATTAGTGTTCCTGAATGAAAATGTACTTTCTAAACACAAAGAAAAGAAGATGATTCAACTATGATAGTACTATAATTTCTTAGCCACAGGCATCTTATAGCACTAGAAATGAGACAAGCTACTAAAACAGAACGTTAAAACCAATTAACAAAGTAATAGACATACCAATCGCCTGGAAATCGCAGACAGTGTGCAGTGTTGGCCTTCCCCTTCACCAGCTTATCAACTAACCAAAAGAAATTACAGGATCCATCAACAAATTATGAGATACTAAGAACGGTAAAGAATTTTGAATAACCAACACTGAGCACTTACAGACATTCCCACAAGAAGAAGCTACACGGTGCTGCGGCCCACAAGGACAACAAATTGGCTATACACAAAGGGAACACAAAGCGAAGACAATTGAATACAACATACAAAAACAGGAGAACTATGAAAGAAATTAGAAAAAGAACTGAAAAAATGTGCTATTGTAAACAGCCGAACTGTTCATGGCACAATATAACTGAGAGATGTCTAATAATTGTAAATAGAATAAAATATTGAGGAATACAGAAGTGGCAACCATCAAAACAAAACTAGGAGAGGAATGCAAACAGCTAGATATTGTTAGACGAGGACGGCGTAGTTGGAGGCTGTCAAGTAAACCTATTTCGCTGTGGGTAGTCTTTCCATAGTACGGAATTTCTTTTACATTTTGTTTGCCTCATTTTGGCAACAATTCAGCATGAGGAGATTGTTCCAAATCAGAGACCAATTAGAGAATAAAATCCTCAGATTTCTGTTTTAGTTTCAGGAAGCCAAGGATATTTACTTATTTATGATAATTTGACCTGGTTCACATTTCACCTATTTCAAGACCTTCCTAGATCAAAAGAGTACCAAGTAGGAAACTGGTCCTCGTAGATCAGCCTAAAATAAGCAATCAGGAAACTGAGGAATGAATTTATGATACAATTGGTTCTCTGATAAATGTATACTCAAGATGGAATTTTTTAGAATAGCCCTAATAACTTATCTTTTCATTGTTTGAGAGCTTAACATAATTTTTTGAAACTGCAAATAGGAAAACAAAAAAACATAGTTCAGGTTTAAATTATTATTTACAGTCTCATGTCAAGGTATACGGGGAATCCAACAGAAGAGAAGTACATGAGATGCATAGAGATAGTGTAAAACCTACATAAATAAAGAGAAGATTGAACTTGCATCAAAATTTTGATTTATGAATTTGAAATTCAATATTAATTTAACAAGCTTAACTTTTATCTCTTCAATGAATAATCAATATTTTTTTAATTCTGGTTTCACTATAAGTTTATTTAGTAGCATCATATAGCTAGATCTTTTGCATTGTATACCTCTGAAAGAGAATACCAACCCACAGAAATTCTAATAGTTTGTAACCCAATTTCTGTTCTAAGAATTCATACGGTGGCTCCTACTGTTTTCAATAAACTGCCATAAATTACTAAGTATAAGATGACAAAATTGTAGACGATGGTAGGATAGTAGCCAGTAGGACTACTTTGGTTGGGTCTGGCTTGAAAGAATTTCAGTATTTCAAGTAGGAGTACTTTTTCTTCCAGCCAGGATTCCTTGTTAGATAAATGATTGATGATTGACGGCTGAGTTTAACATAAATTAACTGGTATAAAAAGCCTGGGCTGCCAGTGTGAAGACACACAGGCTTGAATCTGAAAGCAGCCACTTTGGTGCAAAAATGCCAAAGATTTAAGACTGTCTTCAATCCACCCCTCCCAGGACCCTGAGAAAGCGAGACTTGTACTGGATAGCCTTTTCTGAAGGACAATTTTTCCAAATATAATTCATTGGGTTTGGATTTCAGTCTTGTCAATTTTGAAGTTATTTTGGGTAGCCAGATCCGTTCATAATCTAGTTTTTAGATGGCTTTATCTTATTTTTAGAGGTCTAAATTGAATTAAATATTATGCCTGAGACTTTTTTACAGGCATCATTTTCGAGGGTAACAACTTCTCTGTTTTGCTTGATTTTGATAATAGTAGAGAGGTTTTTCAGTTACTCAACCGATGCTTTCCAGATGCCAATCCAGGGCCATATAGAACAACCCTAGCAAAACAATTGGCTAGAAGCAAACAGGATTGTCAAGCAGCTTTTAGGTTATAATGAGATTAGGGTTTAGGATTTTTTTTTTTTTAACTTAAAAAAAAAAAAAGAGGTTAGGGTTTGGAGGGTAGAAAGACTATAAGAAACCAAAATTTTCATTTGGAAACATAGTGCAGTTGCAGAAAACTAAAACAGAGAATAGAAGCTAAAAGAGAGAAGACGATAACAAAAGCTATCGGAGAACTTTTCTTTTCTGTTCCCTCACCCCCCCTCCTTTTTCTGATAGACGACTAGGCTACTTTGGAGCTTCACTGGTTCAAAAATACAATTTTTCATAGAAACAACAAGAAAACCAAATTCCAACCCCTAACACCAACACATTAAAATCAAATCCCCTTTACATCCTTCTGCCAATAATTAACTATATAACTGCAATCACTACCTACAGTTTCACTTCAAAAAGCAGATCTCATAAAGCCCTCAACCAATCCAAAGACCACTTAACCCAACATAGAACTAAATACAACATAAGAGTCCTGTCTCCTGACATAGGGCTCATCCAGTTGGATGCACACATAGCCACAAAGGTCCGAAAAAGACAGCATGTTAAACCTACTGGAAAAGTTGCAAAAGTTTTTGACCCACGACACAAGATGACAGAAGGACCTCTCAAGTGAAACAAGACTCATGATGCACCAGTCAGAAAGTGAAACAATGCAAGTTGGATGTTTGAAGGCCATGGGGATGGCCCAAAGTCACTAAGTTGAATGTAGACTCAAGGCTCACTAAGTTAAACATTTTCCTATTATCTAAGGAACCCACGATAAAGTGGAGGATCATGGTTTAATTAGGAATGTGACTACATGAGAGTCTATCAATATCCCATGTATTAATAATTAAATTCCAATGAAGAATTACTTATTGCCGCTACCGTGTTCACAATACCCTCGAAGTTTGGCGCTTTCTAAACACTAGCCTTATAAGTTATAATAGGTAATCTAAATTTCCCATTTTCTCTTTATCAATTTCAAATAGTTTCCTATGAAATTTCCACAGTTAGTACACCTCAAACATCCTCTCATATTGCTGTTTCCAGATTCCCAATGTTATTATTAGAAAGACTTTTGTTTTTCAACCTCCCCACAGCAGTAGTTGGAGGATAAATTTCACTTTTCCAGAGCCGAATACAATCCTGCCTTAAACCTCAATTTCTACTAATTGCAAGCCATAAAAACCTTCACTTTCAGTTCAGTATATAACCCTAACTGTCAAACATCAGCTAGAGTCTAATTATATTGTCCACTTTATACACCTTATATAGGAGGTCGTCCTATCATGCAGTGATGGATTTGTATTTTGTTCCTTCAGTTCAAGTAGGAAAGAATTAATCTACCTTCTACGGTTGAGTTTTTATTTTTCTTTAGTTGGGGAAGCAGTCTAGCACTCATGGCAGTTTATGGAATGAAAATTGGGACAGAACACTTGTTTTATGATTTGAGTAGAAGTTGTATTGACTACATCTACATGAAGGGATGGAACAAGAAGAGTAGTAGTGTTTTTTTTGTGAGAATATCTTTCTCAGTTCGGGTGCTGTTCCAGCAATAGTTGTTGCAGTTATTGCATATCTCTGATGCTACTGGATTTATTTTTGTATTCTAGTTTACTGTTTTGTAGGGAACATTAATTGGAGCAATGGTAAAAGGTTCGGACTGTAAGGGAAAATGCCTGGGTTCGAGTCTTGAGAGCGGCCACTTTTGCAAAAATGCCAAAGGTTAGAACCGTCTCCAAACTCACCCTTCCTAAGACCCTGCGTATGCAAGACCAGCACTGAGTAATGGCCCTTTTTTACTTTATACAATTAGTTAATCGTTTTTATTGGGTAAATAACAAATAAGTAACCTTATCCACCAGCCACATTTAGTTAATTGTCTTTCTTGGGTAAGTAACACATAAGTAAACCTTATCCACCATCCAAACTAGCTCTTACCTATTCTTAATAATTAAAAGTTCACATGTAGAGCATATTAGTCTAACCTATAGTAGAATTTTAAGATTGCTAATTTCCAATATACATACTGTGATCACATACTTTTGTATTCTCTATGTGAATTACCCAAGGACCATGGAACAAGTGAGCAACAAGACCAACACACAAAGTGAAAGACTTCAAATTTCAATAGATTTCCAATACGATCAGTGGCAACAAGAACCATATTGGATATATTGTGCAATGCATAATCTTGAAAATGCTCCTAATCTTCTAAAGAACAAGTAAAATGAACATCCATTAAAAATAAGTACATAAAGAAAATTTCAAAAAATTAAAATGGTATACAAATGGATAAAAATGTTACCTGACTATGCTCAATAATGTGACCATTTTCATCTTGTAACCTAAAAATTAAAATAATATTAGGAAAAAACAATAAGAACAAACCATACATAGGGGAAAAAGGAAGTAAATGCTTTATAAACAAAAACTATCCTACATCTGAATTGAATTCTTTCTGGTTAAAGAATCTCTTTCTAGTTGCTCTGGAACAATTAGGAGATTCTATCAAGAAATGTGGCTAAGGTAATGTATTGCCAAGATAAACATAACCAAGAAACCAGTGTTTAGTAAAATCACAAAAATAGCAAATTGCACCAGATTCTATGACGTTAAGTGTCAATAATAAGTAACAATATTATCCAAACAACAGGATTAGAGTTTCTTTCCTTGCCATTTAAAGTCATGAATGCTTATATAGTGCAAATTACAAAGTATTACATTTTTCCTTAAAGTTTTATGAATAGGGAAAAAAAAAACTTCCAGCACATCCCTTATTTTTCTCCACGTGGAAGGGTGATATAAAAATTCTGACTATGATGTTTAGGAAATAATGTGGATTTGGGACATGTCATACGTCACACTGAGATTCAATGTATCCTCTCATATATAGGCATACCCTCCCATATATGTCCACGCACCCCACCGCAGTCCCTATTTTTTCAATACCTTGGTCTGCATGTTCGCAAACTAAAACTGGACCAAAATTTGACAGGTGAGCAGAGGATCTTGGAGTCCACCTATACACAGATTTTTAGCCCCACCTGAACGGCCACATAGCAATTACTGGAGGGTGGGTCGAGACCCCGCTCCCTTAAAAATAAACCAACAAAACATGATATATAATACGATCCACATCCTTCTAAGATGAAGAAAGTTCATAGGGAAGTCAATTAGACACAAAACAACCTCATTAGAGGTTGTGTGAAAACTGAATAGACCAAATAAATTTTCTATTTAATTAGCTTCTCTGAACAGAATAAAGTGGTTACTAAAACCTAAAATAGCAACCAATGCATATCTTCCAAAGGACAGTTGAACTCCCTATTCACCACCTCCCCAACAGCAAGGGAATAACTCTTGAAGATATTCTAGGGAACAACAACTTAAAGTAAGTTAATCTCCTTAGAAAAAAAAACCAACTTCACAAAGAAATATTAGAGACTTTAAGGAACCATCATACACGATGACTGGAGTGCCATCCCCTGTTCAAATAATTCTCCCGCAACCTGATCTGGACCATGTAACAGATCTATCATTTTGAGCAGCTCAACAATTTGAATGGGGATTCACCCAATGATATAATTTGATTGAAGGCAACAAACTAGAGACCATATATTCCATGAATAACAAAAATAATCTTCAAAAGCTTATTGATATCAAAATTGATATCCTAAATAAATTGTTTGATAGACCTTTCTTGGGTTGAAATATTCCAAAGCTTCTCCCCAATTATGGTAAATTTTAGCCCAAGATGCAAGTTACAATTACAGTGGAACTGAAATGTTCTTTTATCAAAACTAGTACAAGAATCATCCATCTTCATGTCACTACTTACGTGGAAAGAAAGGGCGAACAGGATAATGGAGTAGGAATTGATTCTGAAAAATTTATGTTGATGCCAACCATGCAGAAATTATGACTTGGTCCTGGACATTAAAGGTAACAGTCAAACTGAGATCTGAGAGCATGGCACATTCCTGACCACTTTCTAAACATGATGTAGACTTTTTTTGCTTCTCCTTCATCAATTTTCCAGAACTTAATCAGGTCAACAAGTCTTAATTTTTTTTACAAGATTCAAATCCTTAGAACTTAAGATCTATAAATTTTCAGGTGAGATTTAAAAGTAATACAGAACATGAACACATATCATTACAGTTTTGGATCAACTCCTTGGCGAGAATATGGTCATCCCCATTCAAGCTAATGGCTCTCCCCATACCCAAAGCCCTATAAAAATACAGTTAATATTCCCAACAAACTTTTCCAAATACCATAAGGAAAAGGACAGTGAATTTAAATATGACCCATAAGTCTCAATATGAGCATAAAAAAGTAAGCATATTCTCGCCAAGGAGTATCCTTGTCTCTGAAAATTGTCACAAGCAACAGCCCAAATGAAGAAATAAACTGTAAAAGGCTCTGCTCTCCCACATCAATTTATGAGGAAAATCATACTCTCCAGCAAGTAGTTAATGATTGCAAAAACATTGAACAGTGAAATTTCCAGAGGATGAGAAACTCCCATTGCCAAGTATAGCTTGTACATCATTCTTTAAGAAAAAACAAGGATATGCAGGACAATATTTCCCTTTTCAACTTGAAAAAGTGGAACTCAAATCATGCTGTTCTTAGGTTACAAAAACCATAAAACCTGAATTCAGATAATAAGGTAGAAAAAAATAATTTATTTCTAGATTTAAATCATGGATCATAATATTTTAACAATCCAACGACATGGGAGAGCAACATATCCATATGATCCTCAGTGTATCCAGTGGGAGACTGTAGTGGCATACAACAGTAAAAGACGAGCAGTTAGAACAAAACTGAGCATAGCAAATAAGGCAATATCCATGGCACTGAGCCAGCAGCAGATATGGAAATAGCTGGTGATTACAAGATGACAAGCACTTTCGGTATGGATAATCCACATGCCTCCAAAACCTATCCCACTAGAAGACAAACTGCTGTAAGTAGATCTGTAGATCAACAATATTCAGTGGCAGCCCCTGAGGGAATTATTTCTTATAACTGCTACAACACTTCTTGTTTAAGACAAGGGGGTACAAAAGGAGCTCTAGTTGTTTGTAAAACAGATCAGCTTTCACATACCTAATTTATGAATTGCAGGGTAAGCTCTGTGCAGGTTGAGCACAACTGACTCATTGTTACAAGAATAACAGGGATTGCAAGAAGAAAGTAGTCCTTGTAGATGTTTGTTGGGTTGGCTTATTCAATAAATGCTCATCCTCATACCCCTAGGTGTAAATTTAGTAGGCCATAAGTCACATAATTATGTAACTAGGGGTTCTAATAAATATTAAATTGGAAGGAAAGATTGACTAATGCACCACTTTCCCCACATTTACTTGCTTGCATTCTTCTTTCATAGCCATTAACTCTGCATCGAATAGGATGTTTACAATGAAGGTAGTAAGCTTGCCAGAGGGCGACAGGGAAAACAAAAGAAGCAGGCTTTTCTTGAACAACAGAAATATAAAAACTGTTTACTGCTAAAGCTAGAAAAATGAAGACAGGAACTATTTGTGATCCAAATCAAGCAGTCTATGCTTTCAGATAAATATAAGACTTGCCTCTCGCATATTTGAACAACCTTAGCATCAGCATCTGGCTCACATTTTCGTGTCTTAACATAGTACTCCACAGGTTTATACGGAACATCCTGAAAATATAATCAAAAAAATGGAAATTTAAAATTTGTAGCAGCACGGGAAATAAAAAACTTGTGAAAATTATTTTTTTCTTATAAAGGAAGAAATATACAAAATCTAGCAGCAACTAATCATCCACAGTTCTTAGCAAGAAGAAAAATAAACATCAAGGTAAATAGATAAACAATGGATAAAAGATCTTCAAAAACAATTTCCCCCTGTGCCCCCAATCAGTGTATCAATAAATGTATGATGACAAGATATGAAAGACAGAACACTCATCTTCTGCAGAATTAATAAAACAAAAAGGTCAATGAGACTATGACACCAACCCAATTGAGCCTGGAACTCAAGCTGAAGACAAACCCCTGCATTTAAAAGCACACTAAATGTTCGACCATATGTTCCATTATTATAGGCATTTTCTTGCAATGCAACCCAAGAAGACTCCATGCAGCTAAAAGAGAAGATTCTGTGTGGGAATTATTTCCAGAGCTTAATCGAAGTACATTATATCTGTCTGCTGAGTTCTTCCATTAAAATGCCTTTTTTTAGAGGCACTTCATGTGTCTTCGAAGGTATCTTCTTACTCATAAAAGTAACTAGTTTCTGTAGTCTTATTGTTAGGCCTGATAATAATTTCTATGTAACAAAAAATTATTAATGTTCTCACAAGAAAGGAGTGGGCAAGCTACTCCTATTCCCTACCTGTATGGTTATTTGTTCAAACCAATAAGAAGTGAAAGAAAAAATTGAAGAGTTTTCATCAAGTGGGATAAAGATGTATGATATGGCCCCAAAAAAACTTGACTTTAAAGGGGAATCAGATTGGAAGTTGGGTGGGTAATAAAGTAATATTTTTGGGATCAGTTGTGGTGCTTGGAAATGCCTGGAGGACTTCTGTTTACTGATTTATACAAGTTGGCTGTTAACAGCATAATAATTTCAGCTAGCAAATGATTCAATGGTGTGGGAACCCCACGTCAGGAAAAATTAAATGATTAGAAGCTGCATCCGGTGTTTGCTTTTCTTGCAACTTCTTTACAATACTGCTAACAATAGAAGAACTACTGCATTCAGATTTAAAGTTGTGATATAACTATATCTTGTCTCACTATTAGCCTTTCCCCTCTTTACTAACAAGAACAAGAAAACTATCTACTAACAAGAACACCAGAACCAACATTCAGATTTTTTATTTTTATTTTTTTTTTTTTTTTATTTTTTTTTTTTTTTGATACTTACCAACATTCAGAATGTAGACATCAAAGAATAACACAATTTGCAAATCCATAGCACCTGCCTCCAATGACGACATGCAAATTAACTATCCAGATAATTCCCATACCCGAATATATGTTAACTCGTACTGGGCATAAGCAGCAGATTTGTTGACTGTCAGAACGGGCGGTATTCGCACTGTATGCATCTTTTGGGTTGTGTTCTCCTCCACCTCCACTATCTCCGCAACAATAGAAGCTTCTCCCCCACTCTGAAAATGGAATGTGCGTGGAATCCGCCCATAGTTAAACAAAAAACATTATGATGCATAAACACTATAAACATAGAAAAATAAAGATGCCCAAGCACACAGCCATTATGCTCCGCTGCAATATGACAAATTCCAGTTTTATGAGATCAGGAATATTGCGAAAAGCACAAGGACCGAGACTTGATAGAGTTACGTCGTTTTTCAGATTAAAAACGAACCTAGACAGGAGTCATGGACCCATGGTAGGCAAAGTTAATGGCAAGGACCTAAGAGTCCCTAATTTGATCAAAAAGCCGGATTGAGTCCAGGAAAATAAGGGAAAAGCAGCCTTCAGAACTGATAAACAACTGTTTCCAACGTCCGGTGTCCAGTCAGACAAAATTGGGCCTCATTCCACAGAACATTAATACAGGAGTGGGAGAAGTACGGCGAATAGAAAGAACATAAGTCTCACCGTTCCACTGGGAACCGCCATGTTTACCAGTATCTTCTTAGTGCAATTCAATTTGTCGGAGTCTGAAACCTTTTCGCATCTCTCCAATTTTGATTTCGAGAGGATCTCAACCCCAGTAACGCAGTTAAAAATCAGAAAACAAAGAAAAACTAAGACCAGCGGAACTTGTTTTACTGCCGATCCGAACTCCATCTTTCTATCATTCCTTTTCTTCCTCCCACGACCAAGTAGTCATTCTGACATGACTCGATCAGAAGAATCTCGGAACTTATATTTTTGGAGAATGTGAAGTAAAAGTGCCGTTATTAATTAGGGTTTCGTACTAGAAAATTGAAAATTGGATTGGCGGGATTTTGGTAGTTCTAACTTCTAACTCCATAACGGTATAGTATCTGTTCCAAATAATTACCAAAATAAAATGATTGCGTCATCTCCTCAACCGAGATTTCTTACCAAAAAAAGATCTCCTCAAGGGAAATTAACCGCCATATATAAAGCAATCATACTTCCTATTTTACAAATTGCCACGCTGCCCAACGGTCTAAAAAAAAATCACATCAAATATTTGTATTTTTCAATGCTTTTATTCGTATTTTATATTAGAACAAACAATCAAAAATCTTAGTTTACAATAAGATTTTATTTTTCAATCATTTTACATAAAAACAAATATGAAGGCGGAATAAAAATATGATATGGTAATGTTGATTCAGTTGCTGTTCAAGCTGGGTTACAAGGAATCCTTCTTCTTTATTTTTTCTTTTTTTTTTTAATTTTAGCATAGAAGTGCAATCATTTGGCTGTATCTTAGGTTTAATGGCAAAAAGAAAAATCTTATATGATCAATATATGATCAATTAGCACAAGTTCAATTATCCCAATTAACATGAGACATTGAAACTAATTATGGATCAATTAACATGAGAACGATTATGAATTAGTAATCGATTGGCTCAAATATAAACGTGTCTATGCCTAACCTATAAGGATCGATTAGCTAAACACATTGGTCATAGTGTGAAGTCTAAAGTTGGTATAGACTTAGTTGGTTCGACCAAGATTGACTAATCGACACCCCTACTCTCGTATATGTGTAAAACAACAATAATTATTGTTTAAGGCTAACACTTTATTTATATGCTACGCATATATAGAATTTGATTACATAAAACACAACATATGATTACAAAAAATCATAACATAATATGAAAACGTAAATAAATTTACCACTTACAATTTTGAAAATAGATGGATTAAATCGTGCCAATTGTCATTTTCCTTAAAGTTGTATTCACCCTCTATGGTGCAAAGGTTCTCTATAAATTGACCTTTGAGATAGAACAGCACACTGAGGTACTTCCAATATGCACTCAATCAACGGAACCTCATCAAAAGAATTGATGATTAATATCAACAATCCTTGAAATAGAACAGGCTTGATTCGTTCAAACCAATATATATATATATATATATTAGAGAGAGAGAGAGGGAGAGAGAGAATTCGTATTGAATTCTAAGTATTTTTGGAAACTTTCGATCCATTTTCCTTCTCTTGCAACCAGAGCCGCACGGTTAAGACATTACTAGACGATGAGGACCCGTGAACCCCCAAATGGAATGTTTTTATTTTTTCCTTTTTCCAGTTTCCAGTAATAGCTCTAGAAGCAAGCAACCTCCTTATACCTAGGTTGGTTTTACACAGAAAGGGAAATATATAGAGCTAGTAATTAAGAAGTTGACACATTGAATACCGCACCAACTTGAAATGTCATCATAATGGACCAAAGAAATAATCTATTAATTTTTCTACTCCCTCAGGGAGTGAAGTTCAATTTTGTGTGGACATATGTCAACCCAGCAACTACTAACTTCGCAAAATGAAAAGTGTTTTCACTAATTAATGTTGCTGCAACAGTACTGGTCTCTTCTCCAACATTTCGTAGTAAAGCACAAAATTATCCTGCAAACCAACCATGTGAAAAGCTCAGAGCATTTATTTGGAAAATGATTGTATCCACATTTTGTTTTTATATTAATTTGGTCAAAATTTGACAAGGAAGGCCTGGCCTGCATTCCACACCTTACGAACAGTTTCCCATGTATTTGGATCAAAACAGAGATAAGAACCCGTTTCACATGTGTTTGTTTTAACCGAAGGCTCCATGTTGGAGACCCTTATAAGCCACAATCGGAACTCCCGATGGTAGAACCAACCTCTGTTGTGCCTGCAGAATAATGAGCATGATTGTCACAGTAGTACGTAGTAACTGAAACTGAAACTAGGTTTGGTAGTAACAAATATTTCCCCCCTAGCTAGTGGGTCTGACAAAATAAAACAAGTTGGGCCTTCACATGGAAATGTTTTGCAGTAGGTTGAGAAAGACACCCAGTAAATAAACAGAGATTTAGGAACAACATACAATTCATTAGCGGCATACAACTGGGCCTCATCTTTCGGCATGCTGCAGACAATTAGCAAAAATGAAGTCATCTAGACGTACGAGGTCAAATACTTCAGACAGCCAAAGAGATGAGAGACTCCCAGGATAAAACTATACCTGTAAAAAATATAAAACAATGTCTCTGGCTGGAATTTTGAAAAGTAGCCTTGCTGCATCGACCACAACAGAGGTTGGGACCAAGAAAGAAAAGAAGATAACTAGTTAAAGCAGGGCTTGGATAAATATTGTATTAAGAAAAGCTCACATGTACTGGAGGTGGAAATTTATCATAATAGCACTCTGGCACTGTGTACTTGTGTTCTACCATCGCAGACTCTTCAGACCAGGGGGAAGCAAACTTCTTGTGAATATCATTAGTTGAACTCAAATTCAGCCCAAGAGTAGTCAGATCAGTTCCTAGAGTTAGTGAATTCAGATTTGGATTGCTCATCTTTATGACACCCAATAAACCAAGCAAGGCAAACCGATTAGACACTGTCTGCATGGTCTTCAGGTTTTGATCTCTATATGATTGATCCACAGCCGACATTTGCTGCAAGCGAAACCGACGCTGGCTCTGGAGCTGTTGATACTGCTGAATAAGATGGTCATAGGATCCCATACTAGACACCGAATTGGGACTGTTAACAGGTCTCAATCCAACGTTAGGAGGACCATTGTTTTGAACCTACGAAATGAACAGGAACATATGAAAAAAATAAACTTGGGGGGGGGGGGTTGGATCGAACTGGAAACCCACAGAACCGTATAATGAGCGATAGCTTGCATGGAACAAAAAACCGCACCTGTGGGTGATAGTTTGCATGGAAAGATGGGAATAGATCAGAACCATCCATATGGAGTAGATCTTGGTTGTTTGTGGCTCCAAAGGAAACCCCATCACCACCTACAGATGAAGCTTGATGCTGTTGGTCCCGGCGATGAGATGAATATGATCCTCCTAAGCTGAAGCCACTCGATCTCCCCATCTAGATAAGAAAGATGAGAGGTCAAAATTTGAATAAAGGTATTTTTTTCGTTGGATTCGGTCTAGACTCCTGATGACAACACCAATCACAAGAAACAAGTAGATAGTAGAAGGGCAGGTTGGATAACCCTGTGACCACTCTAATGTCTAAGGCAACTCTTATAGTGATAAGCAGATGAACTCGGGAAAGATGAAAACCGAATTCAAGGTAAAGAGGGGCACATGTAAATTCTGGGGTATGAAAGTATGAAAGAGTGAGAGGGGATCAATGAGGTAATTAATCTCAAAGAGTCGATCCGTTTGTCTTTGAAATTGGGGGTATTTGTAGACAGCATGGAGTGGCCTTGATTTTAGGAACGTCTTCTGTTGTTGACACATGTAACTAACCAACTGTTAATGGGTTAGATACTGCTTATCTGAATTTAATGGCTTTGTGCACGTCTTTAATTGTCTAAAGATGTGGAAGTGTGCATGATACGCCTTGATGAGATTTTGACACGTGTCCACAGAGGCAATTAATCTGCGTGAAGACACGTGCCCTTTTACGATTGGCTGGCTTTATCGCTGATCCAAATAGATACAACATACTGATATGAATTTATCGGCTAGCACAATCTACCATGCATATGTAGCAACTCATAGGGAAGTGCTGGGATTGCATCATTGACATGGTTCTATCATTAAGTTGCTTTTTCTAATGCAAATTCAATGAATAATCAGTATTGCTCCTTGATAAGAATCACATGTTATAACAAAACAACTAATACTACATTACTACCTGTAAAAAGCTCATTTTTTTCATGATATTTTGAGTAAATAGTTCTGACATCTGTTTCATCTGGGCATGTCAAAACCGTCTTCCCAACTTGGTAGGGTAAATTTGGGAGAGAAAATGATATTTCACTAATTGCATAACCTATGTTCAGAAGAGGTAAAAAGAAAAGAAAGAAAGAAAAAAAAAACCAAAAACAAAAACAAAAAGGAAAAGGAAAATTTTTTTTATAAAAGGGGAAAGGAGAGGATGGAGGACTTTTTAGAAGCTAAAAAGAATTGTTTCTTTGCTTTCTTGCTTTTTTGATTGGGAAAAAGAACGGGAGGTCTCTCACAAGGTTGGAGCAATATCTCCCACATAGTATGATTTCATATGCTCATTGAAATACGCAACAATGTATTATTTTTTGACCTTATACAATGATTTTATGATTTCATAGATGTCTTGTTTTGGCTATAATCATATTTCATGCTTGGGTATGTCTTAATACCATGCTTGATTGTTTATATATATACCATGCTTGATTGTTTATATATATACCATGCTTGATTGTTTATATATATACCATACTTGGTTCTTCTTCTTCTTCTTGAGATTTCATGAGAAATTTTAATTAAGAAGTTCTTTCAATTGATTTTTTAATGACATATCATTATATTCATGTTTGTTGGTAGTACATAAAATTTCCATTGGATTCAATTTTTGTTCTGTAATTTTCATTAAAATTTTTATGGAGGTATTTTTCATATTAGGAGTTTTTTGTTTGACATTTTTCCCTCTTTGAAATATTTCTTTACCATTATTGGATGATTGTATAAATTTCTTTCTATTCGTGGAAGATTACATAAATTTCTTTCTATTCTTGAAAGATTGCATAAATTTCTTTCCATTTTTGGAAAATTGTGTAATTTTCTTTCCATATTTGTGATTGCATGAAATTCTTTCCATCATTTGTCAAAGTGTAAAATTTCTTTCCACCCATGGTGATTGTAAGATTTTATTAACTTTCACCTTTATAAGATTACAAGATTTTATTTTCAATCTTTAGAATATTGCATTATAAGATTTATGGACTTCCATCTTTGCAATACAACAACAATAACAACAACAACAACAACAAAGCATTATCCCAACTAAATGGAGTTGGCTACATGGATTCTTGTCTGCCTATCAGCTTTGTTCAATGTCATACTTGAAACAAAGCCTAAGCTATACATGTCTTTGTTCACCACTTTTTCTAAAGTCATCTTAAGTCTGCCCTTAACTATTTTAGATTCTTCAATCTGAATCAAATCACTCCTCCGTACAAGAGCATCTAACAACCTCTGTTGAACGTGACAACATCATTTCAAACTGTAACACCCCACATTTTATGAATTAATTGTTTTAGTGTCACTAGGTGACATTTAGACAACTAGGTGACGACTACACCTTGGTATGCCATGTGGATAAGTTGTGCAATATTATTATTTTATCCAATTTAAATTTTATATATAGATTTTTAATGATATTATACTAATTTTTTATATTGTTTTATATACTAATTTTTAATATTGAATATAAAAATGATTTTTAATATTGACTTTTAATATTGATTTTAATACTAATTTTAATATTGATTTTAATACTGATTTTTAATACTAATTTTAATATTGATTTTTAATACTGATCTTAATAGTGATTTTAATACTGATTTTAACACTAATTTTTAATACTGATTTTAATGTGATTTTTAATATTGATTTTAATACTGAATTTTTAATATTAATTTTTAATACTAACTTTTAATATTTATTTTAATATTAATTTTTAATACTGATTTTTAATATTGATTTTAGTATTAATTTTAATGCTTATTTTTAATATTGATTTTTAAGACTGATTTTATTATTATGTTTTATGCTGATTTTAATATTGATTTTTAATACTGATATTAATATTGATTTTTAGTACTGATTTTAATATTTATTTTTAATACTGATTTTAATACTAATTTTAATATTGATTTTTAATACTAATTTTAATACTGATTTTAATACTGATTTTAATATTGATTTTTAATACTGATTTTTAATATTGATTTTAATACTGATTTTAATGCTGATTTTTAATACTGACTTATACACTAGGTTATATATATATAACCTAGAGGTGAGGCAGCCTCGGCATGATCCATCTCGATACGAGTGTGAGGGCGCACCATCGCGTTCCTCTCCTCATATATATATATATATATATATATATATATATATATATATATATATATATATATATATATATATATATATATATATATATATATATATATATAGGTGTTTGCACTAGTTTGGATACTATTTAAGGACTTAGTCAAAAGGGTCTAGAGGTAGAGTTTAGGGGTGATTTTGGTACTGTTAAATAGTCGGTACATGATTATTAATAGTAAGCTTCAAGCATCATAATATTCACATGTTGTATTACTGACTATTGAAAGGACAATCAATGTGTGTGCAAAGGAAAGAGATAAGTGGAATGTTATAATAGGGTAACACCGAATTGTTGGTTTACGCCTTATGCTTTGGTGCTATTTAATTATTTAATGGTAGCTGATTATTGTTCTTTATGTTCATTGTCATTCATATGATTTATTATTTACATGAATGTGATGAGAGAAAATCTGTTTTCATTCCATTTCAGTATTTTATTTGTAAGAATTACATCTCTTAATAATAGTTGTCATATAATAAAGGAAAATGTTGTGAATATGGAGAGAATAGATAATTTGTTACACTTTGTGTCTATTAGAGAGTAAATGAGGATAATAGGATGGAGAGTCATTGCCATTTGAGTCCCATCGTCGCGGATGAGTAAGAGTGGGGTCATGAACGAATGACCAGAAAAATATTTTGACTGTAGTAAACTCTTTACTAGAACAATGGTAATGAATTATTTACTTGTAAGAATTGCATCTTTTTATAATGGTTTATCATATAAGAAAGAAGAGAATGCTGAGAATGTGGAGAAAAGGGATAATTAGTTACACTTTGTGTTTATTAGAGAGTAAATGATGACAATAAGACTGAGTCTCATCTGTTACGCCGGTGATAAATGAGAGGGGTCATGAACGGACGATCGGGAATATATTTTGACTGTGGTAACTCTCGACTAGAACAATTGTAACTAGTTATTCGTGGCAGTTGACCAGAAATAGAAATAAAGGTGGAGGTGTTAAAATGATAGAAAATAAATGTGAGTGTGTTAGAATAAATTAAAAATCGAGTTTCTTGCATTCATGAATTGAATTGATTCGGTGTTCATCTTTCCATTGTATTCCTGTAATATTCTGTCTTATTGGGTTAGTGAGCTCACCCTCTTACAATAACATTATAGATGATGAAGTGGTTGAAGGGGAACAAGAGGAAATGCAGATGACACTTGGATTCATCCTTCAATTTTAGTTACAAATTTCAAATTTCTAGATTTGGTTGTATAAGGATTTGAGGTTTAATTTCAAAGATATTTATCTTTTTATTTGATACACATATCTTTTCATTTGATACAAATTAGATCGCCACCAGTAGCGTTAAAAGTTTTATTAGGCTAAATTGGTTTGAGATGGATTATTTTTATGATATAAAGTTTGGGTTTTAATTTTATTTGGTTGGTTGTTAGACCAGCGCCCGCGAGGGTTGTACTCATACCTCGTATAGGTTTGGGTCGTGACACAAACAACTTTCTTGTACCTTATCATGTATCGACGCTACTTCCAAATCAGCTATAATATGATCATTCTTTACGTTATTCTTCCTAGTTTTACCATACATCCATCTTAACATCTTCATCTCAACTACACTAAGTTTATCTATATGATGCTTCTTAACTGTCTAAGATTCTGCATCATACATCATAGCCGGTCGAGTGACTGTCCTATAGAATTTTCCTTTAAGTTTTAAAGGAATACACCGATCACACAACACTCCAGAAGCACTTCTCTACTTTATTCATCCTATTTTAATCCTATGTGAAGCATCATTGTCTATATCATCTTATTTGTTTATGATTAAACCTAGATACCTAAAATGCTTATTTTGTTTTATCTCCCTCTCAAGAATGTTCACCACCTCATTATCCGTCCTTGTGTGACTAAAATTACATACTATATACTGTCTTCATTCTACTTATCTTAAAACATTTTTATTCCAATGATGCTCTCCACAGCTCTAACTTTGCATTAATCTCTGTTTTTGTCTCATCCATCAAAACAATATCATCGGCGAAAAACATACACCAATGAACTTCACCTTGAATATCTCTAGTTACATCTTTGCAATATACAAGATTTTATTTCCAATCTTTACAATATTGCATTGCAGGATTTTATTGATTTCCATCTTTGCAAGATTACAAGATTTTATTTTGAATCTTTAAAATATTGCATTACAAGATTTTATTGACTTCCATCTTTGCAAGACTATAAGATTTTATTTCAAATCTATATAAGATTACATTTCAAGAGTTTATTGACTTCTATCTTTGAAGATTGCATTATAAGATTTTATTTCAAATATTTAAAAAAATTACATTGTAAGATTTTATTGACTTCCATCTTTGAAGGATGTTTTACATGAATATGTTTTCCATTATTAAAAGATGCATGTCATGATTTTCTTACCATATGTGGTAAAATTTATATTTTTGAAATGCATTTCATGATTTTTTTACCATATGTGAAAAATTGTATTTTTGAGATGCATGTCATAATTTTCTTACCATAAATGAAAATTTGTATTTGGAGATGCACGTCATTACCATATGTGGAAAATTACATTTTGAGATACATTGCATGAATTTCTTGCCTTGTTTAGAAAATTACATATTTTAAAGATTTGTATTAGAATTCTTGCCATATCTAGAATGTCAATTTTGGAAAGTTTTGCATGGATTTTCTTACCATCTTTGGAATTTTCATTTTTGAAAAGTTTTGCGTGGAGTTTTTTTTGTCATAAAGTTATCAATTTTGAAAAGCTTTGCATGGATTTTACTACCATATCTAGAGTTTTTAATTTTGAAAAAGTTTTGCATGGATTTTCCTTCCTTATCTGAAATTTAAGTTTTATATGAATTTTCCTACCATATTTAGAGTTTCAATTTTTGGAAAGATTTCTACCTTATCTGGAATTTTCATTTTTGAAGGATTTTTCTTCCTACTATATTTAAACGTCTATTTTTGAAAAGTTTAAAAGATTTCTTGCCATATTCAGAGTTCTATTTTTGAAAACAATATGTAAACATCTTTTGGGAGAACATGATATTTATTTCCAAGGTTACATAGACAGTTTGGGTAAACCCCAGATTCGGTTCATTGTCTTTAAATACTGGTTTATCTCATCCAAGTAAGGGAACTTAGGTTTGTTGAAAAATAGGCATATGTGTGAAGTCCAATAGAATCATAAGATTGAGATACTTGATTATTTCGTTAGATTAGCTAATTGGTCCATTATTCATTCATAATTTAATCCCCAGAGATTAAATTTATTTCTTTATTTCTTTCAGAACATGTTTGGCTAACACTAAGGTAGAAGAATTTAGTAACTTAGTTTAGGATCCCCCAGAGTCAACCATTGACCCCCAAATGGCAGAATAATAGAGTATAGAAAAGGAAAAGTATGGGAAAACGATTTTCAGATCTGGCAATTTTACCTGACACATTCCCAAATCCCAAATTGTAACCTAGACGCTTATCCAATCTCTAAAGAGACCAAAACCTGATTTATGAATTATGAGTCATAGATGTCTCTCCTAGTGATGAGATAACAATTTTAGAGATTCTAGACCATAATCTAGGTGGGGACTCCAAATTTATTTTCATCCATTGGCATGGGTGGACAAAGTCAAAGGTGAAAGCTTGTAATCTCACTCCCGATTTATACTTTCCTTTCCTTTCCTTTATGTGACTGTCATTTGGGTGTTAGGTATTTGTATATATTTGTTGCTATATCTGTTATGCTCATCTATCATGAGATCTTGTTATGTTCACTTCACCTTTGTGGTTAGTTGTATCGAGGCCCTACATAGGTAGGATTGCACGCCCAGCAAAGCCACAAATCTTGGCCTGTAATTGTGAGATCACGATCGGCAAGAGCTTCCGGCGATTGTTTCCTGGGTCTGCCCGGGTTGGCGCTATTGCCTCTCCATGTCGCTGGATTTTTGCAGCTTATATAAGGGTATGGGGAGCCTATAATTCATTGTGCAGACGGTAAAAGGTTTCTTATCCTTGTTAAGGTAGCCTATATCCGTACTTATCACCATACACTAACTTGTTTGTTTAGGCCGAATTTTTAACAAATGCTGTAAAATTCTTTGACCCTTATATACTGGTCAAAATGTTTAGATTCTTGTTATTTTCATTTTTGATATATTTTTGATATGTTAACGTGAGTGGGTCTACACGAGTACATCTCACTCCCACACCATGGGGAGTATGAGGGTTGCATACCTGTTCCATAGTGGTTTGGACAGTTTGTGTGCACTGTGCACCCCTCATACTATAGCTCGATGTGTTGAATCTTTCATACCTAACTCCATAAATACTAGGAAACTGGCATTACAATGTGTATATTTTGGTCGAGGAGGATTACATATTTTGTTCACTTATGAACCGCCATTTGTGCTATTACACATAAGAAATTTCAAATAAATACACCTATTTCAATTTCTTTGAATTCAATAAACCTAATGATTAGGTCTTGCACGTCATGTGATTCGTTTCAATGTCACGCCCTCCAAGACCAAACCACAAGGTTGTTTTAATTCAATTAAATTGATCGGGATGAATTTGATTGAATTTTCTCATGAGAAAACTTTGTGTGGTCGAGTCGTCCTTGTTTGTGCTTGTGATTCAGTCATGCAAAAAATATAGTAAGATTCTTTTATCATTGGTGTTCACGTTGAGATGCTAAGTTTCTCGCCATTCGCTATCCCATACGTTGATATGAGTGGGTCTACACACAAGTATATGGAATCCCTAATTTATTGGGTGGTGAGGGCTGCATATTCCCATGGTTCAAAATCTTAACGAGATCTCTTGAACAGGTAGAGACGAGATCTCATAGAAGACTTGTTCTCAACCAGTTTTCTTGACGTTTTCGATCAGTTTTCAACTTGTCTCAACATAATATATGAATTATGATTGTATGGTCTACTTGAGTACTTTGAGTTTTTTTTTTTTATTTTTTTTTATTTTTTTTTTTTTTTTACTATGACAATTAGCTAATTAAGTACTACTATATTTATTCTTCTCCTTAAATATAATTTTACTGGCTCATTTGATTTTCTTTAATCTTCTACTAGTGTAATTTTATGTAGAATAACAAATATTACCCTAGGTTTACATTTGAACTTCAAACCAACACTACTAAACATGGTGTAAACCCAAACAACCACCATGTATGATTTTTTTTTTCTTTCAATTTTATTGTTTAAATGTGATTATGTATGCCAAAAGAGTGGTTCCCCGGACTATCAGGCCTTAAAATGACCATTTGAGCCCTGAGACACTTTTTAAGCTTTTGTGGCTTTTTATAGTCTCACCGAGATCTGAAAAATCTTGATTTCTCAGACGGATGAGACACCCTCGAGACTCAAGATTTTGAACCTTGCATACACCTGCGTCATGGGGGTTTGAGTAGCCTTTATGCATCTCTTACGTAAGACATGGCTTAACGTGTTGAATCCTTTACGGTCAAGATATCTATCTCAAAAAACCGCTAGAATCTAACATGATAATATGTTTATCTTGGTTATTGAACTTTACTTATTTGTTCATCCTTAAATCACCCTTTGTTGCTATCACTCACGAGAATTATCAAACAGATTAATCCATTTCAATTTTTTCGAATTGGATAACCCATGTGGTTCGATTTTGGTGTTTCATATGATCCATTTTGGAGTCATGTTTTCCAAAACTAGTCACAGGGTCACCTAAATAAAATCAAATCAACTGAGATAAATTTGCTTGATGCTTCTTATGAGGGAACTAACTTTGTTTGGTTGAGTCGTCTTTCATTTGCACATGTGTGTTTCTTCCAAATCTGGATTTGGTCATTTTAGATTATATTCTTTTGTCTTTGTTGCTCTCAACTATTATCCGGCTGATGATCATCATATTGCCTTAGGGTAAGAGACCCTACCACTATAAGACTGTCTAGAGCTCCCATCTCATAGTCTACCCAGTCATGTTATCAAAGCTTCTGTAGAGTCCAGATAAATTGTGAATGAAGGTCAAGAAGTCTTTGTTGCTTTCCGGTATGATCTCGGATGATGATCATCATCACCATTAGGGTAAGAGACCCTACCATTAGGAGACTGTATAGAGCTCCCATTTCAGAGTCTATTCAATCATCTTGTCGGAATTTCTATAGTCCAGAAAAATCATGGAGATAGAATCACGAGCAAGTGCTAGACTGTGGAGGATAGGATTGTCATAATAAATAATCCAGTTTAGGCAGCAAAAGATGTCTATACATGAGAGAATACTTGAGTGAGTAGGCAAAGCATCCATTCTTAGACCATCTACTCCTAGGCATGTCTCACTACCGCCAGTTCATATAATCTTGTTCTTGAAGAAGATTTTGTTCCTCAGATGCTTGCAGTAGTTGAAAGGCAACAAGCTAAGAGCCCAATGCTTCAGGACAGAATTGATCATCTTGAATCGCAGTTGAGGAGTTTGAGAAGGGTAGAAAGCTAAGTCATAGATTTTGAGAAATTATATGTTTCTTTCCCATGTTAACATATCTACTAAATTTTATGGAAATCTTATATAGGACATCATTTCACTCACACTGGGAAAATGAGCACTTTCACTAACGGAGTTGATTTTCGACTCCCACGTATTACCGTCTCATCACCGAAGGTGACCAGAATCTTCAGACTCAGAGGAGTTGATTTCTAACTCTCAAGAGTAGCCTTCCCAATTCTAAAATCCAGGATAAAGTGAAAACCACATGATTTTATCCCAACATTAGGGTAATCAGAAGATGAACTTCAAAGGACCCCAAACTAGGGCATAGACCAGAATGACTATAGACCCAAATTGGGGCATAGGATCAGAATGGCATTGGACCCTTACTAGGGTATAGACTTGAACGGTATTGGACCCAAAATGGGGCATAGGATCATAATGCATTGGACCTAAACTAGGGCATAGATCAGAATGATAATAGACTCAAGTTGGGGTATAGATAATGATGGAATGCATCAGACACCTGTTAATAAGTAGGCGTGATGAGTCTTATTAGTGAAAGCCTAAAGGGAAATTCAGTCCCACAACCAATCATAAGAAGATGCCAATGGCATTGTACCCAATTAGGCTCGCTCAAATGAATTACTTGTCTCTAGTGGCTATTATCCGTACTTGAAATGTCATCCATGTCAGGGTCTGAGTCTGACATGACAGTATAGTCCAATCTGCTTTGTCGA
Organism: Protea cynaroides; assembly: GCA_028583415.1. NCBI lineage: Eukaryota > Viridiplantae > Streptophyta > Magnoliopsida > Proteales > Proteaceae > Protea > Protea cynaroides. The sequence continues at coordinate 136,022,827 of CM053276.1, forward strand.
ATAAATAAAAATCATCCCGCTTGGGACTTCAACTGTTGTGCCTTTGTTACTTCTAATACATTCCTTTCAAGCTTGGCATTTCTTCCTCTTCTATATCTACTGTCAATCTAACTCTGGTGACAATTTGAATGATGGGCAATCTCTTGAACTTCTACGCCATTTACTCCAACCCGTTTGTGAAAATTACAAATGATCAATCTGAGGACACAAGGGTAGTCTAAGAGATATCGCCAATCATTAGATGTTCGACGGACTATCTAATTATTTGGTCTATTGAAGGAGTTTCATGAGATATTCCCAAGGGTGTTGAGCGAATACGATTCCAATTTATTGGCCTTGCAATATGATCGATTACACCAGCCCTAGCAACAGGTTAAATAATAAATCAGAAATCAGAATTAGAAACTTAACTGCCCTGATCAATCCAACCGTTGGATGGCTGAGAAATCCTTGTCGAATGGAAGGTCATGTGATCGTAGAGCAAGGCTAAAATTTGAGGTTGATCCGCCCAAGGACTTGCGAGTTATATAAATTCCAAAAATATGCAGCAGAAAATTCTAGACCGCAGGTCAGATTCTGACCTGATGATGTGTAGGGTATTGTTGGACACCTTCAAGCTGATCAATAACAATTGCAGAGGGTCCAGCACTGATCGGTTCCTGTTCTTGTGGTTGCAGCAGCAATAGATGACTTACAGTTGCAGAAAATCAATAGTGGGGAGAAGGAAGGGCACTATGCACCCAATGGAGGGAAAGGGGAAGGGGGGAGTGAGAAAAAAGAATGAGGGGAAGGGATTTTGGCTGAGTCTCAGCCTCACAGCCTTGAGACCCAACTTGTAAATCACAAGCAAATCTCTCTTTTCCCAAAATTTCTTTCTTCTTCTCTTATATATATATATATATATATATATATACGAGAAGAAGAAAGAACCGTGTGGCTGCTGATGTACCAAGCACCACTAGTGACAAGAATGTTGTTGACTTGTTTGAACGGGCGAAGAAGGCCGCAGATGTTGCGGCAGCAGAGGGGATTTCCTCTGGTGGTTCAGCTCTATTGGTGTCTAATACCGCCTCCGTCGTTCAGTTTGACCACCAGCCACAGCAAAAGGCATCGACAGATATCACCGAACCACCGAGATGAAGAAAATGAAGAAATCCCTGGATCGGAGAAAAGAAAGAAAAATTAGAGAAGAGGTTTGACCATAGAGGGCAAATGGGTCATTTAATAATGTCCAAGGGTAATTTTGTCATTACAAAATTTTTAACATTGCTACATCATCATTTAATAGACCTGTCAGTTGAGACAAGATCTGTGTGATATATGTTTATCAAATGAAGGGGATTGTGTGAAATTAAACTAAAGTTGGGGGTTAGGTTACTTAAAAGCAAAGAACCGGGGGGTGAGTGGGTGAAATTTTTCCTAAAATAGAAACAATCAAAATAGAAAGACTAATGATTACCCCAAAAAAAAAATAGAAAGACTAAATTTAGGAAAGTAGCTAACAAACTTATGAATGAGTAGTAGAATATATTGTTAAAGCTAGACAATTCATAGCTATAAGCCTATAAGTTAGGGACTATGAGTTGAAGTTTTTTTATTTTTTATTTTTTATTTTTAAATACAGGACAGCAGAAAAACTAAGTCGTATCAATGTATGAGAAAGTACGAGGAGAAAAAAAAAATGAAACCAAATACTTACCACCTTAGAGAGTTACTTTAAGGAAATCGGTTTAAAGACTGAAATTTGAAACCATGTATGTGGTTAGAGCAGGAAATTGTAGAACCTGATTTTAAATTCAATGGTGTGGAGAAGTAATCAACAGACTCACCAAGCCTTTGTTCTTTTGTATTCCGGAGACCAAATCCCTAAAATCAGAGACAAACCGAGCAGCTTGTATATACCAATTTGCCGCTAATGATGGCTATTGAAGGGCATTTTCAGTTTCGTCGCTTTGTTTCTTTTAATCTGAAAAGTGAGACAATTAGTTAACCAAACAAAAGGATCCAATTAATCTGCTAAAGCTTGCAAAACAAGATTTCAGTCACATGCGGACCTTTGATAAATAAGTAGTGTTCAGTCATTGAACGATACGTTGTCTATGTGCAGTGTGATGGTTTCCGTTGCATTTGCTGCGAGTGAACTTGGGAAGCAGGAAGCACCAAAGCTCCTGGAGTTGCAGGCAGATGGACTTGGTAAGAGATTGCCTAATGGTTGGACCCCACGACTGTACGAAGGAGCAGAGTCTTTTAAGCTGAATCCCTCTTCTCTGTCGTCCTTTTCTTCGTTTGCTGTTTCTTCTTCCTCAAGTTGAGGGTTCTGATTCCCGACAAGAGACGAAGTTTTCTTATTTTTTTTTTGGTAAGAAAAAAACTAGTCTTTTTTCAACAAGGGTAAAACAAACTTTTCAAATTTGTCATTAGAAAACTTAACAGCATGGGGTGCGGTTGACATTATGACCCAAGATGGGGGATGGTTGAATTATGAGTATACCTCAGGAGAGGTGGGTGAAATTCTCCCAAAAATATAAAACAATGTCTATGGCTGGAATTTTGAAAAGTAGCCTTGCAGCATCAACCACAACAGAGGTTGGGACCAAGAAAGAAAAGAAGTAAACAAGTTAAAGCACAGGACTTGTATAAATACTGTATTAAGAAAAGCTCACATGTAGTGGAGGTGGAAGTTTAGCATACTAGCACTCTGGCACTGTGCACTTGTGTTCTCCCTTCGCAAACTTCTTGTGAATATCATTAGTTGAACTGAAATTCAGCCCGAGTAGTCAGATCAGTTCCTAGAGCAAGTGAATTGGTTTGGATTGCTCATCTTTATGACACCAATAAAACAAGCAAGCCAAACCGATCAGACACTGCCTGCATGGCCTTCAGGTTTTGATCTCTATATGATTGACCCACAGCCGACATTTGCTGCAAGCAAAACTGAAACTGGCCCTGGAGCTGTTGATACTTCTGAATATGCTGGTCATAGGATCCCATACCAGAGACCGAATTGGGACTGTTAACAGGTATCAATCCAATGTTAGGAGTACCACTGTTTTGAACCTATGAAATGAACAGGGATATGTGAGAAAAGATAAACTGTGTGTGAGAGAAAGAGGGAGGGGGTTGGAACTGGAAAGCCACAGAAGAGTATAATGAGCAATAGCTTGCATGGAACCAAAAACCACACCTGCGGGTGATAGTTTGCATGAGAAGATGGGAATAGATCAGAACCATGCATATGTGTAGATCTTGGTTGTTTGTGGCTCCAAAGGAAACCCCACTACCTCCTACAGATGAAGCCTGCCACTGTTGGTGCTGGCGATGAGATGAATAAGATCCTCCTAAGCTGAAGCCACTTGATCTCCCCATCTGGATAAGAAAGATAAGAGGTCAAAATTTGAATAAATGAACAGCGTACTGATATGAGTTCATTGGCTAGCACAATCTGCCGGGCATACATAGCAACTCACAGGGAAGTGCTGGAATTGCATCATTGACATGACAGTATCATTAAGTTGTTCTTTCTGGTGCGAATCCAATGAATAATCAGTATTGTCACCAGATAAGAATCACAGGTTACAACAATACAACTAATACTACCACAAAGCAACAAATAATCATGCAACGTATATATAATCCAGTCTTAATATATAGGAAACTGTGCCCTCCTGATGAAAGGAATGAATAAAAGATTACTAAAAAATGACAGATTAAAAGGCAACCAACAAGAGGGAGTTGCAGGATAGTTGCGTTACTTGCATCCTTAATTAGATAGAAAGACAGTAGCTTCAGAAAGTATGGACTCCAATCTCAAAAATGAAATGCTAATAATAATGTGAAGCCTAATGGAGCAAAAGAGAAGGGGAAAATTGTAGACTGGCATTGAAAGCAACAAAAGTCAAAATATATTACAAACTTCAGTTGATAGCCTGAAATCAAAATACAGTAGGGAACCCACCACAATCAAGAACTAGATACCATCCATGTTCACTGCTTTGGCAGAGACTAGGCCTAGTGAATCACAAAACAGGCAAACTGCTGGAGACAGAAAATGCAAGCAGCCAAAGCAGACCAAGAGAAAATGAAAACAAATAGAATGAATTCTTACTGATCATAAACACCTCAAGAAACTCTGGTTGATTTTGCAGCCATAAAGAATCTTTGCAGAGGCAGATTATGCTCTACAAGTCATCTCAAGCAAGCAGGGCAAAACTAAAATTTAACCACCAGCTTGAGGACAGAGGGTTCAGTCATTATCAAAAGCATTTCTTAAGGAAGGTAACAGGTTAAAGTTCAGGTAAGCTGGGCGTGTAGCATATCTCTGAACTTGAGGAATGGGGTGTGTCAATGTGTATTTGTGTCCCATATAGTATGTTACTACGATAGGATCATTGAAGGATTACTCTTTTTATAGTAACTATGTATTCCTCTTCTCCTGTTACAGCTCTACACAATTGGGTAAATACCTCTATAACTTTATTTAAATGCTCTTACCTCTCTACTTTACTGTTTTAGCAGAAAAGCCTGTCTCAAAATTTTTCTTTCTTGTGTTCCACATATAAAAGTAATTCCAAACAAAACAAGAGATTATTCAAAAAGCACCTCAAAACACAGAAGAGGGGGGAGGGGGGTCAGAAGTGGGTACTTTGGTATAGATAATATGAGATCTACATTATCAGTAAGTCTAGTTAGAGTCTTATTTCTTTGTTTTTTTTTATTGTCATTTAAGTGTTTTAGTTAGGCTTGATTAAGTCTCTGTGAGTCCACACTTCAAGCTATTGGTTGGAGGAGCTTTATATCTAGTTTGAGATCTGTCTTCAAAACCTTTCTTCATATCTCTGAAACTGACCTTTGGATCTTCTTCAAACTTTGCTGTGGCTTGGTCTTTATATTTTTAGATCATTCTTATGTTTTTAGATCATTCAACCAGAATATTAGCATAATCAGATCTGTCTTCATTCTGTTATAGGATTTCTCTCAATTCTGGTTTGGTTCCTAGTCTCCTGCAATTCTGGTTTACATGAGGTTTTCTTGACCCTGATCCTGTAGGTGTAGGTGTTAGAATACCCCATTGAAAATACCTACCATAGCAACTCAGAGATAAGAAAATTCAAAAAGAAGTGTGTTAGAATACCCCATTAAAAGGTCTACTGTAGCAAATCACACTTCAGAATATTCAGTAATACATGCAAGCAAATCTAGTTAATGATATGCTGGCCCAAAATGTGATATAACTTTTCAATAATGTAACTTTGTTACAATAACTAATGTACAACATAGAAACAAGATCAGCATCATATGACGGTATGGATCCAAGTAAAGCAGGAAAATCTTCATTTTGGATGCTGAATTCTTGATTTTGTTGGACAACAACAACATTCTGCTTCCTGTAGTGAACCTGTCAGTCAAGCGGTTAAGATTTTGTTACAAAAAAAGCATAATGAACCTACAAGAAGATATCAAAAAGGAAAAAAATCTTAGCACTTTGATTTACCCAATTGTCCTTGAGAACTACCGGCAGAACTAGGGCGTCCATTTAACTGAGGGAAATCATTTATATCAAATGGAGCATTGTCATTAGAGTTAACATGGTTTAGCATCCCCATGGAACTTAAGGGATTATTCCCTCCTTGGACTTGGCTTAGAGACAAAGGGCCACCAGCAGAATAAGAATTTCCTAGCAATGACAACACCTGCAGAGCTGTTAATGTCATTTCTTATAGCCCCTGGGTGGGGGGGGCAAAACAAAATCCATATATTACCAAAAATCAGATTCAAAATTCCAGTTCCACCTTTGGTTTAATAGAGAAAATTACATTCTTATCAACAAATATTATAAATTACTAGGAACCAGGAACATAACAAATTCACTTAAATAAAAAACAAAATATAAAATACTAGTTGAAAACAGAAAAAGGCCAAATCACTGCTATATGCGGAACTGGAATTTAATTCATATACCAGAATTTCGACAAAAATTTAAGATAACCTCAACCTAAATGTGCTATATTATCTTGATCCGTTGATCATCATCCAATCTTCGAGTAACACAAAAGAGAGAATCAATACAAATACATGCACAAATAATATATAGTAACACAAATACATGCACTTGTATCCGCAAGACTCCATGTGTACGTTCCAATTTCTCTTAACGTTCACTAGCACCAAAAGACAGAACACTGTCCCTCAATTGAGATATAGATTTCTTGGAAGGGCCCTAATGATTTTCATGTGTATCCTAGGTGGCAAGCTTCTATTGGAGAATGAGACTTGCATGTAGGACATGTGGCATGGAAGGGCCCTAATGATTTTCATGCTCCCAAAGGGTTGGCCCACTTCCTTTTATCCAGGGTTTGGGTCATGACAGTGGTGTCCCTAAGAAAACAGAGAATCTAACTAGAAAATTGTGAACAGAAAATGTGTCCAGTTCTTTCTCCTGGTTTGGATATAACCTGAATAACAGAAGATATATAGGCTAATCAAACTGTTGTTCTGCCATGTGACATCTCAACAATCAGATTATTGAAAGGAAGAGAGAGGAATATTGAAACATATGAACAACATGATATGAGAGGACACTACATTAAGCATGTATATCAAAATTAATAGCAACAAGTAAGGATAATAAAACGGAATAAGAATCAGAGGAAACTATGTCTATAAGTATTTGGAGACTCATACTGATATATTAGATTGCGTTTTCACTTCAATTCAAATATTAAACCCTAGAGATCGCTTTCCAATACCAAAAATATGGAACCTGTCAAGCAAAAGAGGACAAATAATGGCAATCAGTTAGTAGTACTTGCGAAGTATAGAAAAGACAAATAGAACATGCATCAAATGCATAATACGAAAGGTTTCTACTAAAATGCTGACAAAGTGTATTATCCGTAGAATCTTCATTGTAATGAATATAAAACTTCCTTCAACTTACACATAGGCACCCTCACATGAACCTCTTCCTCCGAGCCACCATGAAAGAAAAGAAAAGGAGACAAGAAGATTTCATACGGCAACTGAGAGTAATGTCCCTGATAATCTGTTGGTACCATCTGAAACAAACCTAGCATTTTACCTTTCCACAGGATCATCCAATAATCCACATTCCATAGTAAATAACAACTTTCCCACTAGCACTTTTCACCTTGGTAAAACCATCAACTTTGTAGCAACATTCTCCTATTTACCATATTTGTGAGATTATCTTGACTTAGTACATAGAAAATGCATGAATGAAATGTTTTTCTTTTTTTAAAGTATTCCATCTAATTCAAAAAAAGGCAAACTAGAAGGAAGTTAGTTTCTTAAAAAGTATGAAAGATTTACTAATCTAAAGTTAATCTGGGTAGTTAATTAACTAACATAAGTTTAGATAAACTTATTATGGAAAAGAATGTTGACACACTTGTCAACAGTAAACTAGTCATCTCTTAGGATTGTTAGTGTTGAGAATATTACGTATTTCATTTTTTGTCTAGATTCATTGTACTACTTGTATTGTACAATTGTACTACCTGTACTACCCTCATTGTACTACCTGTATTGTACTACCTGTATTACCTCTTTCTTTCTTTGTATTCGTTCTCACATTATAAATAAGTGGACCTCTGTCTATTACAGACAAGTCATTCCATCATTCAACATGGTATCAAAGCCAAGTTAGCTCTACCGCCAGATCCCTCCGCGGCCTCCGCCAACCTACCACCGACTTTCCTTCTTTTCTTTTCTTTTTCTTTTGTTTTTTTTTCTCTCCCCACTAGGGGCAGCAACCAAAGAGGGAATCATACAATGATATAAGTACTACCCTTCTTTTTATCCCTCATTACGGATCATTTTTTTATTCTCTTTATTGTAAATCAATTTTTTTTTTATCAGTCTGGATATTAATAATATGGTTCAGTCTGGTCGGATATCTATGAGTTTCTGAGTTGACCCCAATAAACAAAAAAGTGGTGCAAACCAGAATTGATTTCCATATATTATGTTGCACATGGGACAAGTTAGGATATCTGACAAGTGATATTTCTTCTTTGATCTCCTTATATTGTGCTATAACCAAACAGGGAGGCTATTCATATTGTTTTTGGGTGTTTGTTCTTGAATACACAACTCAAGGATGACATCTGAAGTAACCTCTTTTGGGATAGAGAGTTTTAAAATGGACAATCTCAATATTCCCACTAATACCACTAAACTTGATGGTGGTAATTACTTAATGTGGTCTCGGGCCACCCAACTCTCAATTACAATTATCAGGATATCTCATCGGCACCAAGGAAAAACTTCTGACCAAGGACATTGTTTTGGAGAAATGACATGCTGAAAATTCATTGGTAATGCAATATCTCCTCAATTCCATGCAACCCATTATAGCCGAGGGCTATTTGTTATTGGATACTGTTGCACAAATTTGGAAGTCTGCTAAGGACACCTATTCCCAAGTTGGAAATGCTGCTTTAATTTATGCCATTCAAAAAAGTGTTCATGAAACTATCCAAAAAGAATTGACTGTATCTCAATATTATACTAAGTTGAGGAGCTATTGGCAAACAATTGATTTTTATGATTCTATTCATGTTAAATGTGAAGAAGATGCTACCCTATTTCACAAAAGGGAAGAGAAATACAGGGTTTACACTTTTCTGGCAGGACTAAATGTGGAGCTTGATCCTATTCGCTCACAGATTCTCAGCAGGGACCTTTTCCCCACCCTCGAACAGGCTTATTCCATGGTTCAGTTAGAGGACCAACGACGAATAACAATGTTGTCCCCTTCTGTTCCGGATAGGTCTGCTCTCCAGACAAATGCTCAGACATACAAGAATCCTCCTGTTTCCCGTGATGCTATCAAATGTGAGTATTGTAGCAAGCTTTGGCACACCAAAGACACATGCTGGAAACTTCATGGCAAACCGGCAGATTTTGAAGCAAAATGCCGGAAAAAATGTATGCACAAGGCAAAGTCCTCCCACGCACCTCAGGCACATCAAACTGAAGCAAGTCCTCCTATTGGTCCTCTGCCACAACTCTCTGCACAAGAACTTCAGACTCTTCGGCATCTCCTTCGACTACCTCCTGCGATTACAAATCAATCATCCACATCTGCATCTACCAATCCAGGTTCTTTTTTTTGTTCAGTTAGGTATTTCCCATGATGGTCATTGTGCTTTCTCTATCTCTAGCCCTTGGGTTATAGATACTGGAGCCACTGACCACATGACTGGTTCGTCTGAGTCCTTTTATTTATACTCTCCTTCTTCTGGACATAATACTGTGAAGGTCGCTGATGAATCCCTCTCTCTTATATCTGGAATTGGATCCATCCACTGTTCTTCCTCCCTTGATTTGAATTACGTTCTACATGTTCCTAATTTATCCACAAATTTACTCTCCATTAGTAGTCTTACAAAGTCTCTAAATTATAAAATAACATTTTTCCTACCTATTGTGTGATTCAGGATCTAGAGAACAGGAAGACGATTGGACATGGTAGTGTGCATGGTGGCCTGTACTTGCTTGACAATGGTTGTTCAACTCCTTCCTCCCATTCCGCAGTCAGTACCCTTCAGCAGTGGCACCGCCGTCTTGGACATCCCTCTTCTGCTGTTCTATCTCATTTTTTTCCAAAATTATTTAAACAATGTAATAAAGACGAGTTATTATGTGAGGCTTGTGTTTTGGTCAAACAGACTCGTATTTCTTATTTACCTTCTGCTTCAAGAAGTCCTTGTATCTTTGATTTAGTCTATTCTGATGTTTGGGGTCCAACACGGACTACCTCTATTTCAGGTCATAGGTGATTTGTAACCTTTACTGATTGTTACACTCGTACTACATGGGTCTATCTGATGCGTCAAAAAAATGAGGTCTTTGCATGCTTCCGCCATTTCCACAATATGATCAAGACGCAGTTTCAAACTCAGTTGAAGATGCTCCGTAGTGACAATGGTAAGGAATATCTTAAAGGATTTTTTCAGCAATACTTGGCTGATAACGAGATAATTCATCAGACAAGTTGTGTGGACACTCTTGCTTAGAATGGAGTCGCTGAAAGAAAGAACCGCCACTTACTCGAAACAGCTAGAGCACTAATGTTTGAGAGACATGTTCCCGCTCAATACTGGAGTGATGCTCTCCTCACTGCAGCATCCCTGATCAACCGCCTTCCTTCTCGAGTTTTGGACAACAAGGCTCCTTTGGACATCTTACGTGAAAATTCTGATTTTGTTCTTCCTCTTAGAGTCTTTGGTTGTCTTTGTTATGCTCGTAACCATCGTTCCCCTGGCAAGCTTGATCCACGTGGATTAAAGTGCATATTTTTAGGGTATTCTGCAACACAGAAAGGATACAAGTGTTATCATCCTCCCTCTCGTCAGGGCCTTGTTAGTAGAGATGTCATTTTTCATGAGCATCTCTCCTATTATCATGCTCCTCTTCAGGAGGAGACACAGATAGTTGAAGATGCACCTAATGTCCCTAATGTACTTAAACCAGATATACCTGATGTACTAAAAATAGTCCAAGAACAAGTGCTCGATACAACTGCACCATCCAATCATCCAACCACCAAGCCACCTCTGCAAGTTTATAGCCGTGCCAAAGACAAGCAAGGAAAGGCCACTACCACTCCTGCACATGTCCCTTCGCTAGCCCTGGATCCAGAAACTGAGTCTACTGAGCCTTCTTCTAGTAAGGAACTTACTCCTTCTGATCTTGATCTTCCAATTGCACTTCGAAAAGGAACTAGGGCCTGCACCCTACATCTTATTTCCAATTATGTTTCCTATGACTCCCGTTCCCCTTCTTTCCGTGTTTTTGTGTCTTCGCTCTTTTCTGTGTCTATTCCTCAAAAATGGCAGGATGCAATTATGGATGAAAGGTGGAAAGCTGCAATGGTGGAAGAAATGAGGGCTCTGAAGAAAAATGGTACATGGGATCTTGTTCCACTTCATGCAGGATCAAGGTCAGTAGGATGCAAGTGGATCTTTACAGTGAAATAGAAACCAGATGGGACTATTGTTTGGTATAAGGCTAGATTGATTGCACGGGGATTTACTCAAACATATGTGATTGACTACCAAGAAACCTTTGCTCCAGTGGCCAAAATGACTACCATCAGGGTTTTACTGTCCTGTGTTGTACATCACAACTGGGACTTGCAACAGTTAGATGTAAAAAATGCATTCCTTCATGGAAAACTTAGTGAAGATGTCTATATGGACTGCTCACCGGGTTTCACAGATGATAAAAGCCAAGGAAAAGTCTGCAAGTTGAAGCGATCTCTTTATGGTCTAAAACAATCCCCTAGAGTATGGTTTGGAAGATTTAATAAAGCTATGGTAGCATTTGGCTATGTTTAAAGCAATGCTGACTATACTTTATTTATAAAACATTCCCCTAACACTTTTACTGCCTTACTTGTATATGTAGATGATATCATCATTGCTGGCAATAACAATGATGAAATCATGAAACGAAAGGCATTTCTAGGGAAGGAGTTTGAGATCAAAGACCTTGGCAAACTTGGGTACTATCTTGGGATTGAAGTTGCCAGATCTGCAAAAGGCATTTATCTGTCTCAAAGAAAGTATGTTCTTAATCTTCTTTCAGAAACAGGGTTACTTGGGGCTCGACCTTGTGATACTCCTCTTGATCCCAATACCAAGCTAAGGGCAAAAGAAGGCACACCAGAAGACAAAGGAAGATATCAGAGACTTGTTGGCAGACTCATATATCTTGCCCACACACGGCCAGATATTGCATTCGCAGTTAGTTTGGTAAGCCAGTTTATGCACGACCCATACTCTACACATATGGAGGCTGCCTATCGGATACTGCACTACCTAAAGTCAGTCCCTGGAAGAGGAATCCTATTATCTCTTAATGACCCTCTGAAAATGGAAGCATATACCATTTCAGATTCACCAAATAAACAAATCCAGGTGGAGGCTTATACTGATGTAGATTGGGCAGGAAGTCCTGATCGTAAGTCTATCGTAAGTCTATCGTAAGTCTATCTCTGGTTATTGCACATTCTTGGGTGGCAATCTGGTAACTTGGCGCAGCAAGAAGCAAAATGTGGTTGCCCGATCCAGTGCAGAAGCAGAATACAAAGCAATGGCGCATGGAATATGCGAACTACTATGGTTACAACGACTACTTAAAGATTTGAAGGTTATGTGTAACCAGTCCATGAAATTATTCTGTAATAATCAAGCAGCCATTAGCATTGCTAATAATCCGGTTCAGCATGATAGGACAAAACATGTTGAGGTAGACCGTCATCAAAGAGAAACTGGACAGTGGACAAATCGAGATTCCGTTTGTCAGATCAGAGGACCAACTAGCAGACATTTTCACTAAAGGTCTGCCAGGGAAATCCTTTCATATGATATTGTCCAAGTTGGGCATGCATGATATATATGCACCAACTTGAGGGGGAGTGTTGAGAATATTACGTATTTCATTTTTTGTCTAGATTCATTGTACTACCTGTATTGTACAATTGTACTACCTGTACTACCCTCATTGTACTACCTGTATTATACTACCTGTACTACCTCTTTCTTTCTTTGTATTCATTCTCACATTATAAATAAGAGGACCTCTGTCTATTACAGACAAGTCATTCCATCATTCAACAGTTAGAAATGACAATGTTAATATCCACAGCAATAATGTGAAAATTTTCAACTTCGTAGTTTCTTAAGCTAGATGACATAAATTCCCATCCGGCACATCTCCGTTTTGGGCCTGGCCGAAACCATCCTCGAAACCAAGATTTAGTTCCTTGCTTGTGATAGTGTCAGGTAAAGTTTTCCAAATCCTCACCAACAATGTAGAAAAAACTCCAAAAGCATATACAAAAAAACCTTAAAAAATCTCCTTTTTCATCAAATCTCTATATCCAAATCCAACATCCCATTCAAATTTATTCTTAGTTCTTACACCCAAGTCAGCCACCCAACTTCCTCGTTTCTATCGTCTATTGCTATAGCATTTAAACTAATAACAGTTCCCAAGTGAAAAATCACCGAAGGAGTGAAGGCCCAAAGAAGATTCAAAACTTTCACCATTTTCTTTCTCTACCGATAGGCAATCCCGAAATCTAACTTTATCTCTGTAAAAAACAATCAACTGAAGGTCACAAAGAAGCACCAACTTTCACCACTTCCTTTTAACCTACAGCCAAGGCAAACCAAGGCATTGGAAACCTAATGGTCGCCTAGGCGATCAAGGCACCCGCCTAAGCGACCAAGGTGCCTAATTTTCCAAAACGTCACAAGGCCTCCTGGGCGCTTAGGCGACACCTTGACAACTATGATCTTTCGCTTTCCATAGTATGGAATTTCTTTTACATTTTGTTTTCCTCATTTTGGCAACAATTCGGTTTAAGGAGAATGTTCCAAATCAGGAACCATTTAGAGAATAAAATCCTTAGATTCTTCTATTTCTGTTTCAGGAAGCCAAGAATATGTCCTTATTTATGATAATTTGACCTGGTTCACATTTCACCTATTTCACGACTTTCCTAAATCAAGAGTACCGAGTAGGAAACTGGTCCTCGTAGATCAGCCTGAAATAAGTAATTAGGAAACTAAGGAATGAATTTTTTATAGAATAAGTTCCCTGATAAATGTATACTCAAGATGAAATTTTTTTAGAATCTCTAATAACTTATCTTTTCATTGTTTAAGAGCTTAATATAATTTTTCAATACTGCAAATAGGAAAAGAAAACATAATTCAAGTTTGAATTATTATTTACAGTCCCATGTTAAGGTATACTGTAAATCCCACAAGAAGAGAAGTACATGAGATGCACAGAGATAGTCTAAAACCTACATAAATAAAAAGAAAAGATTGAACTTGCATCAAAATTGTGATTTATAAATTTGAAATTCAATATTAATTTGACAAGCTTAACTTTTATCTCTTCAATGAATAATCAGTACCTTTTTTATTCTGGATTCACTATAAATTCATTTATTAGCATCATATAGCTAGGTCTTCTGTATTGTATAGCTCCGAAAGAGAATACCAATCCACAGAAATTCTAGGACCGTCTCCAAACTCACCCCTCCCAGACCCTGTGTAAGTGAGACCAGCACTGGATAATGGCCCTTTTATTTTACATTTAATTAATCGTCTTTATTGGGTAAGTAACACATAAAGAACCTTATCCACCAGCCAAATTTAGTTAATCGAATTCTTGGGTAAGTAACACATAAGTAAACCTTATCCACCATCCAAACTAGCTCTTACCTATTCATAATAGTTAGCATTTTAGTCAAATCTATAGTAGAATTTCAAGATTGCTAATTTCCAATATACATAATGCGATTACATACTTTTGTATTCTCTATGTAAATTACACAAGAGCCATGGAACAACAAGAGAAGACCAATACACAAAGTTAAAAGACTTCAAGTTTCAATAGATTTCAAATAAGATCAGTGGCAACAAGAACCATACAGGATATATTTTGTAATGCAAAATATTGGAAATGCCCCTACTCTTTTAAAGGACAAGTAATATGAACATCCAATAAAGATAAGTACATAAAGAAATTTTCAAAAAATTAAAATGGTATACCAATGGGTAAAAATGTTACATGACTATGCTCAATAATGTGATCATCTTCATCTTCTAACCTAAAAATTTAAATAATATTAGGAAAAAAAAAAAAAAAAACCATACATACAGAAAAAAAAGGAAGTAAATACTTTATAACCAAAAACTATCAAGAAATGTGGCTAAGGAAGGTAATGTATTGCCAAGATAAACATAACCAAGAAACCAGTGGTTAGTAAAATCACAAAAATAGCGAATTGCACCAGGACCAGGACCCTAAGTGTCAATAATAAGTAACAACAAGATTAGAGTTTCTTTCCTTGCTATTTAAAGTCACAATTGTTTATATAGTGTAAACTACAAATATTACATTTTTCCTTTAAGTTTTATGAATAGGGAAAAAGATTCCAGCATGCCCCTTGTTTTTTGCCACTTGGAAGGGTGATATAGAAATTCTGACCATTGGATGTTTAGGAAATGATGTGGATTTGGCACATGTCAAATCTCAGACCAAGATTTAAGGTATCCTCTCATCTCATATGCAGGCATCCCTCACATGTATGTCCACGCACCCCACAATAGTCCCTATTTTTTCAATACTTCGCTTTGCTTGTTGGCAAACTCAAACTGGAGTAAAATTTAACAGAGACCCCGCTCCCTTAAAAATAAACCCACAAAACATGATATAAATTATGATCCACATCCTTCTTTATAAGATGAAGAAAGTTCATAGGGAAGTCAATTGGATACAAAACAACCTCATTAGATGTTGTGTGAAAAGACCATAAGAAATTTTCTATTTGATTAGCTTCTTTGAACAGAATAAAGTGGGCACTGAAACCTAAAATAGCTACCAATGCATGTCTTCCAGAGGACAGTTGAACTCCCTATTCACCACCTCCACAACAGCAAGGGAATAACTCTTGAATAAATTCTTGGGAACATGAATAACAACCTCAATGTAAGTTAAGTTCCTTAAATAATAACCAAATTCACAAAGAAATATTAGAGACTTTAAGGAACCCATCATACACGATAACTGGAGTGTCATCCCCTGTCAAATAATTCTCCCGTAACCTGATCAGGACCATGTAACAGATCTATCATTATGAGAAGCTCAACAATTTGAAGGGGGATTCAGCCAATGATGTATCTGATTGAAGGCAACAAACTAGAGACCATATATTCCATGCGTAACAAATAATCTTCAAAAGGTATGAGCAAGTTCAAGAACTAGTTATTGTCTTATTGATATCAAAATTGATATCCTAAATATATTGTTGGATAGACTTTTCTCAGGTTGAAATATTCCAAAGCTTCTCCCCAGTTATTGTAAAATTTAGCCCAAGATGCAAGATACAGTTGCAGTGGAACTGAAATATTCTTCTATCAAAACTAGTACAAGAATCATCCATCTTCGTGTCTTCACTAGTAACCTGGAAGGATAGGGAAAACAGGATAATGGAGTAGGAATTGATTCCGAAAAATTCATGTTGATGCCAACCCTGCAGAAATTATGACTTGGTCCTGGACATTAAAGGTAACAATCAAACTGAGTAGAGCACGGCACATTCCTGACCACTTTCTAAACATGATGTAGAACATTTTTTTTGCTTCTCCGTCATCAATTCTCCAGAACTTAATCAGGTCAACAAGCCTTAATTTTTTTTACAGGATTTCAAATCCTTAGACCTTAAGATCTATAAATTTTCAAGTGATATTTAAATTTAATATGGAACATGAACACTTATAATTTCAAAACAAACACGTCATTACAGTTTTGAATCAACTGCTGGCCTGAAATACCACTTAAAAAACTGTAATTATGTGTGTACATGTTCCATATTTATTCTAAAACTCACATAAAAATTTCCAGACATCTTCTAATACTTCGTTCCCATCTCTCTCTCTCTCTCTCTCTCTCTCTCTAACAGATAAGAGATTACTTGAGGACCCATATTAAGAAGAATATGATCATCCCCATTCAAGCCAATGGCTCTCCCCATCCCCAAAGTCCCTATAAAAGATCCAGTTAGTGTTCCCCAACAAACTTCTCCAAATGCCATAAGGAAAACGACAGTGAATTAAAATGTGACCCATAAGTCTCAATATGAGCATAACAAAGTATGCATATTCTGGCCAATTCCACACTAAAAACAGGCACCTGGTTCCTATTAATTCAGTTCTGATCAGCCTGTAAGGAAATCTAATCATTCAAAGTTATCCAGCATATTTCTTTGGTCACAAATCAGATGGCAAAAGCGATAAAAAATAAACAGATTTTATTCGCTTAGTTGCTCATATTTCCTAACATCTTCTATTTGGAAAAACAGAATACAGTGAGAAGAAAACTACAATTCTTTCCACCTTTTTTTTTTTTTTTTTTTTTTTTACTAAAAGGCATATGAGCAAACATAATAGCAATCCCTCAGCAACAAATTAGAATTTAGAAGATCACCAATCTAAAATCAATGGAGTTCCTATGTTGACAGATGTTTAAAGTATGCATTAAACAATTATACTAAAGATGAATTCAGCAAGAAATTTAAACTACTGAGTTTTAAATTTGAGTTACTAACTTCCCTCTAGCTACACAACTGATTATGGAAGCAACTCCAAAATGGCGAAGAGCAAAAGTTTGGCTGCCCATTATAAGCTTCATAACTGACCTCAATTGTGTTGCATTCAAGGCCATCCAATGTATATCTCATCTCTCCAGCAGCATCCACACTGAAAAGTTACTTCCTAGGTTCCGTGGTTGACCTGGACCACCCTTCAGCAAAGACCAATTTCTCAGCAACAACAATTAACACTGTCTAGATCATATGATCTGATGCTACAAACAACTTTTGCCTCTTTCATTTGTACAGCAAATTATATAGATAGACCACATGGCATTGAGCAATAACCATAAAAAGCAGTCATTTCTAATAGAATCCACAGTCATTCACTTAGCATGGGACCAAATAGCAGTCAACCACAGAGGCATTTGCTTGGTAAATCTTGCAGAAATATTCTTTTTCTTCCACAATTGGGTATTGGGGATATTTTTGGTATTCAGAAATTAATAGTTTTTTGAAGGTCAGACTTGGCATCTGGTCAGCTATATAATTGTCTTCAACTATAGCCAATTTTAGAGGGTTGTAATTTGCCCATTTGACAAGATATTGGTGTCATTTGTTACTAAATCAAAATGAGGGTCAGTAGGGAAAGTCAAGGCCAAATGAGCGAAAATTAAAAAAAAAAAAAGAAAAAAAAAGGTCAAGAGGATGTGAGGTTCATGATAGAAAGTGGAGAATCAAGATTCAAGACCATGTTATATGAATCACAATTACACAACTCCTGGTCTATTTTCTCAGGCCAGAACTTGCCAAAATCATTTTCATCTCATTACGAAGATTATTCTAATAGCTTTTCCAGTGGGTCCAAGATAAGGCAATTTGGGCCAGTTATGGTCGTTTTATGGACATGACAGGATTGTGATAGCAATCAATATGTTTTTGGGTGTTCTTAGTTATTTGCTTTATTTACTTTCTATGTTGGAGATTAGTTTCTTAAGCAGGTTTTTAAGTCTTCAGATTGGATATCACTTTTTGTTTTAATATAAACAGCTTTAAAGAGTTCATTCTTTTAGTAAGATGTAAGAGAGTTTTCTCTGTGATGGTTCCTAATAATCAGACATGGAGCTGTATCGTTTCTTCTATCGTCAAGTATTTATTCTTTAAATCTTCCTCTTTCAAGGGTTAGGATGAGTTTATAGTTTTCTAATTCATACCATCCACATCATCAACCACATCAAGAAGATGGATTTTATTTTTTTCATGGCATCTCAATATCTGCTGCTTATGCCACTACCTGTCATACCTACAGGTTGAGAAAAAACAGCAAACAAAATTAGCCATTCATGTGAGGATGTTTTGGCAAATGTTTAGAGGTTACTTTCAGATAAAATACCCTCATCAAGATGTTTCACAAGTGTCCAACAAGAAGTGTTGCAGGTTGCTTTGCTAACCTTGAGTGTGATACACAGATCCTCTATAGTAGGATGCAGGAGACCTACTATATAAAATAATATATAGAATGGTAAATTCAAATAAACTTATAACAGATTGGCACTTCCATTAAACTCTTGTCTGAAGTAAAACATTCGTATGTCATTCTAATACAAATATAACAAGAATAACTGTAACGATGTCCACTTAGTGTCTGTCGATCAAAATCATTGAGTTAATCACTTTTAATTCAATAATGCAAGCATACCAGCCTCGGGATTACAAGATAGAAGTCTTCAAATGATGGAATACTTGTATAGAAAAAAATACCAATATAGTTGACTCTTAAAAAAATTTCGTTGAATACTGTTCGATTTTCAAGGCCAACAATCACCTCCTACCATACAAAATCATCAACACAATTATATAAGTAATAACATTAAATGGATGGAATTCTTGAACATTCACTGTGGATATGGCTTTTCCTTAGGGTTCGGAACACCAAAAGTTGTGTTAAGAATCCTCTGAATCCTCTGATTACAAGTAAAGGGAAGTTAAAGGAAGTGAAATTAATTTAGAAAACAACATGGAGAGTTCGGCAATGATAGTTGCATAATTAAATTAAAATCTGACCAAAATGGAAATTAAGCTTTTAAAAAAATTCCTCTGTCCTATCATATTTTTCATTTTCAAATCCAAGAAATTAGGTTGAAAAGTGAAGTACAATTTAATTCTATACGAAGTAAGCTTTTGAGTTAATTACACACCCATTGCTGGAAATGATTAGAAAAGTTTCAAATTTACTTTTTCAATTTCTTTTCCTTTTCTTTCACTTTATTTACAAATTACAACCAAACAAAGCCTAAGAAAAAAAAGAAGTTAAAAGCAAAGCAACACCTGTAACAGAAAACAACCATGTATGTGAAAAACTACAACTTTCTTACATCTGCAAAATCACTATCAACAAAATTGTATGTCTATTTGAAGCAAGCCAGAAAAGACATCTCTGCATGCTCAGTGCAGTTTAGATCAAACCAAATTCCATAAACATTTAAAACTTCACAGTATTTCTATATTGAACAGAAAACAAGGGGAAGAAACTTGAGAATAACTGCTACCAAAGCAATAAAAAAGACTGTTTTTTACTATATTTAAAAAATAAAAAATAAAAACTCTCTGAAGCAGCATACTTACTATCATTTCTTTTCGTCTCTAAATTAGTGTATTTTTCTGTCCTTCCTTTTATCTTAGGAACAAAAATCAATTAAGAAGAGAACCATCAATAAGAACAAATTCTAAAATTAAAAAGTTCTATGAATATATCAAAGTTATCAAGAAAGTTTTCAGGGAAGGGGGGAGTTGGCCAATGTCATTAAACCAACTTCCGAAAGAGAAAGTTCATGCATTTTGTTACACCTTGATTGTCAAGCTTGATGCCCCTTACTTCCCACCACCCAAATCCCTCTCCAGTATACCAAAAAAAACACTCTCCTATTTCGAGGTGAAAGCCTAGGGAAAAAACAAACAACAAAAATATATTTTTGATTGACTTTGATTTGACAGATCAAGATCACACTTGCAAAAACTAAAAGCAAAATTAATATTTTTACTATTAATAGATATAAATTTTTATAAATATTAAGTAAAATAAAATATTTTTATGGACAACCGTCCACACGACCAAAAAATTCTTCCAGAGGCTTGTCTCTAAAGTACATTAGAATATCCTTAGGTTTCAAGGGAATTGCATGTATAGGGATTCAAAAAAGAATCGATCTGAAATATTAGCAACAAGTAAGTACAATAAAACAGAATAAGAATCAGAGGCAACTATGTCTATAAGAATTTGGAGACTCGTACAGATATATTAGATCCCGTTGCCACTTCAATTCGAATATTAAACCCTAGAGATCACTTTCCAATACCAAAAATATGGAACCTGTCAAGCAAAAGGGGACAAATAGTGGCAATCAGTTAGTAGTACTTGCGAAGTATAGAAAAGACAAATAGAAAATGCATCAAATGCATGATACAAAAGGTTTCTACTAAAATGCTGACAAAGTGTGTTATCGGTAGAATCTTCATTGTAATGAATACAAAACTTCCTTCGACTTACACACCTTTCATTATGCTAAAGGGAATAAGAACCTAATAGGCACCCTCACATAAACCTCTTCCTCCAAGCCACTATGAAAGAAAAGAAAAGAGGAGACAAGAAGATTTCATACGGCAACTCAGAGTAATGTCCCAGATACCAAACTCCATTAATCTGTTAGTACCTTCTGAAGCAAGCCTAGCATTTTACCTTTCCACAGGATCAACCAACCTGTAATCCACATTCCATGGTAAATACCAACTTTCCCACTAGCACTTTTCACCTTGGTAAAACCACCATCTCTGTAGCAACATTCTCCTATTTACCATATCCGTGAGATTATTTGACTTTGAAGACAGAAAATGCATGAATGAGATGATCTTCATCTACAATTTCAAAGTATTTTATCTACTTCAAAATAAAGGCAAACTAAAAGGAAAATTAGTTTCTTAAAAAGTATTAAAGATTTAGTAATCTAAAGTTTTTTTTTGGGTAGTCAATTTACAAATCTAAGTTCAGAAAAAGTAATAATGGGAAAGAATGTTGACAGACTTTTCGACAGAAAACTAGTCATCTCTTAGGATTGCTAGAACAATGTCAAAATCCACCAGCAATAATGTGAAAATTCTCAACTTCGTAGTTTCTTAAGCCAGATTACATTACATAAATTCCCATCCGACACGTCTCCATTTCGGGACTATCCGAAACCGTCCCCAAAAAAAAAGATTTAGTTCCTTGCTTGTGATAGTGTCAGGGTAGAGTTTTCCAAATCCTAGCCAACAATTGGCTAAAATATCCCTTATCTCCACCAAGATATGCCCCATTATCCAATTTATCAAGAAGCCCTATTAAAGTCAGAACTTCTAAGTCATTCAAATTTGTTCTTAGTTTTTACACCTAAGTCAACCACCCAACTTCCTCGTCACAATAGTTTGTTGCTATAGCATTTAAACTAATAACAGTTCCCAAAATATGATTTAGTTCCCAAGTGAAAACACTGATGGCCCAAAGAAGATTCAAATCTTTCACCATTTTCTTTCTCTACCGATAGCAAATCCTGAAATAACTTTATCTACATAAAATAATCAACTAAAGGCCACAAAAAAGCTCCAATTTTCACAACTTCCTTTTAACCTACAGCTTTTTTTGTTTTTCCTTATATCTACATAGCTACTTCCTGAATAAAGCATGCTTCATCACTCAAAAAACATGAAAGCCTAAATCTCCAAATTCCCTAGGAAGTAAATCATATTCCATTCCAGTGAACAAAATGTATGAAAGTCGCTCATTTCATTCCAAATATCATAGATACATATACATTTGAGGACAATGAAAAACAATTTCTCACAAATGAATAGCTGGAAAATAAATTATTTAAGGAAATGATGTATAATAGGGCCTACCATAGTGCCCGGGCTTCCGCCACTGCAGTCTAGGGTGGGGCAGATGTAGGCACCCTTACCCCTACTTTGTAGAGAGGTTGTTTCCTGATTCAAACCCAAGACCAGAAGGTCACAATGGAGCAACTCTTACCATTGCGCAGATGCCCTCCCTCAAAGAAATGATTTATAATACAATGAATATAATATAGTCAACATGTTCATATTGGTTATAAAAATATTATATGTTATAGGTCTTTAGAAAATTATTTTAATACCAAGGCAAAAAAAACTATTGATATAGCTATAATAAGGCATTATATGATGCCCTGATGCCCATGAATATCCGACCAAAAAGTTTCCAAGCATGCTATATAAATTGTAGTTTGAAGTATCAATCTATTGCAGCCACCTAAATTCAAATTCTTATTAGTGTTACTGAGTGAAAATGGAATTTCATAGTATTTCTTAGCCATGGGCAGC
Organism: Protea cynaroides; assembly: GCA_028583415.1. Lineage (NCBI taxonomy): Eukaryota > Viridiplantae > Streptophyta > Magnoliopsida > Proteales > Proteaceae > Protea > Protea cynaroides. The sequence continues at coordinate 136,045,352 of CM053276.1, forward strand.
TTATAGCACTAGAAATGTGACAAGCTAGCAAAACAGAATGTTAAAACCAATTAACAAACTAATAGACATACTAATCGCCTGGAAATCGAAGCCAATGTGCAGTGTTGGCCTTCCCCTTTACAAGCTTATCAACTAACCAAAAGAAATTTAAGGATCCATCAACAAACTATGAGATACTAAGAACAGTAAAGAATTTTGAATAACCAACATTAAGCACTTACAGACATTCCCAAAAGAAGAAGTTTCATGGTGATGTGGCCCACAAGAACAACAGATTGGCTATACACAAGCGAACACAAAGTGAAGACAATTGGATCCAACATACAAAAACAGGAGAAGTGTGAAAGAAAATAGAAAAAAAAAATTGAAAATTTGTGCTATTGGAGACAGTTTTGGCAACAATTCGGCTTAACGAGAATGTTCCAAATCAGAAGCCATTTAGGCAATAAAATCATCAGATTCTTCTGTTTCAATTTTAGGAAGCCAAGGATATTTACTTATTTAAGATAATTTGACCTGGTTCACATTTCACCTATTTCATGACTTTCCTAGATCAAAATATTACCAAGTAGGAAACTGGTCCTCGTAGATCAGCCTGAAATAAGTAATTAAGAAACTGAAGAATGAATTTCTTATACAATAAGTTCACTGAAAATGTATACTAAAGATGGAATTTAAAAAAAAATCTCTAATGACTTATATTTTCATTGTTTAAGAGCTTAATATAATTTTTTAAAACTGCAAATAGTTATAAAAAAAAAAAAAAAAAATTTGAATTATTAGTTAGTCTCTTGTTAAGGTATACCATAAATCCCATGGAAGAGAAGTACATGAGATGCATAGAGATGGTGTAAAACCTACATAAATAAAGAGAAAAGATTGATCTTGCATCAAAATTTTGATTTATGAATTTGAAATTCAAATTATTTAATATTAGTTTAACAAGCTTAACTTTTGTCTCTTCAATGAATAATCAGTACTTTTTAATTCTGGTTTCACTATAAGCTCACCTACCAGCATCATATAGCTAGGTCTTCTGTATTGTATACCTCTGAAAGAGAATACCAACCCACAGAAATTCTAATAGTTTGTATCCCAATTTCTATTCTAAGAATTCCTACGGTGGTTCCTACTGTATCCAATAAACTGCCATAAATGACAAAGTATAAGATGACAAATTGTAGATGATGGTAGGACTGTAGGATTACTTTGGTTGGGTCTGGCTTGTAAAAAATTTCAGTATTTAATATAGGAGTACCTTTTCTTGCAGCCGGGATTTGTTTGTTACATAAATATTGATGTTTGTATGTTTTTTCATTGATGGCTGAGTTTTACATAGTTAACTGGTATAAAAAGTTTGTGCCGCCAGCATGAAGACACACAGACTTGAATCTGAGAGCTGCCAATTTTCTGCAAAAATGCCAGAGGTTATTTGAGAAATTAAGTTTACCACAAGAGGAATCCCCATCAAAAGGTAAAGCAAGAAACATAATACTTTTCAAAGAGGAAGAACAATATCACCATTCACAGCAAAATAGTGTTTCCATCAATTTAAATATCCACATTTAACAAATCATAAGATAATGCACAGGTTTCTCGTGTTGAAAGAAATAATATCAAAACCAACAGTAGAATTGATCAAATCACTAAGATAGCAGGTTTTCATAACCTTTTAAATTCAGTTAGGACATGTGAAATAAGATCAGATTACTTTTATATCTTGCCATGAGAAAAGTATATTGTAGGAAATTAGTTTTTGAGTAAGTTTAAGACTTGGACAGGATCATATACCTATGTAATGATCTAAAATAAATTAATACAAGTATAAACGTAAATCATGCATTTACTGTATTTGAAGAATAAGAAGCACTAAGGTAGGGCTGAGTCGTGCCACCGGTCACTCTCCTTAAGATTAAATTCACCTCTTACGTGCAAAGAGTTCCCGTGAAATAATCCCCAAGATAAAACATATGTTAACTACGTTCATTGTTGGGTTTTCCTTCTCACGTGGGTGAGGGGACCCACATGTGAAGATGGAGTCAAAGGCGGTTTGACTACCGCCTCTCCTCCGAGCCCTCATATCTTTCTTTTGTACGAAGTTTCTTAAAATAAAATAAAATAAAACCCTATATAAATGCCTTATTAAAGGCTATAAGAAGATGAGGAGAAAAGCTTGCTTTTGAGAAAAACCAAAGCAAAGGCCGTGGAACCCCAAGAGCTAAAACGGGATTCCATTCCTTCTCTAGTTCTGTACTACTATTAGTGATTGGAGAGGAAGAAGAAATAGAGACTTTGATTCTTCGTACTTGCGGGTGATAGTATTCTCCCCGTTCAGGGAAGAGAGAAAGGTGACCATTCTTCTCAGTATTTATTACGTCGGCATCGAGGTGAGAGTATTCTTGTCATTATTGAATTACCACCAATTGTTTTGGTGAGTTATTGTATTACCCAATAGTGGATTATTTCTATTGGAGATTGAAAACCTTTAACTGTGATTAGAGAAGATTGTATTGTGTACCCATTATTATTATAGTGGAGATTTACTTGGACTAGGTCCTGTGGTTTTTTCCCTTTCACCTTGGAAGGGTTTTTTCACGTAAAAATTGGTGTATTCTCTTGTGGTTTAATTATCTCTATTTATTTTCGCTGCTATATATCTATGCATATTTTTGTGGTTGCATGTTCCATTGGTTTGCATACAAGAAGGAAAAGTACTCTTGTGTTTTCCTTAACATTCATGTCATGTAGGTCCATCTAAATAATTGTTCTGCCCCAATTTGCTTCATATATCCCTTTAAAAGTTTTAAGGCTCTAGAGGAAAAAATTTGTTAAGTCTTTTAAATATATGAGTAAGTGGAAATCCAGACCAATCCTGATTTTGATACAATCAAGCGGTAATCCATATCAATTATGATTTGGATGGAGAATTAGCCAAAATCAACCAAATAAAATCAAAATCGAATAATTCCATCCCGAATCGCCAGTTTCTAATCCGATTTCTCTTGTCGTGCATTAATTGAGGATCAAGAAAGTGGTGTGAGAGTACACGCAGTTGCGTTTAGATCCCTAGCCATATATGTAGAAATCAATCCTAATCACAATACAGAAAAGTAAATAAAATAAGAAGAAACAATCACACAACGCAAAGATTTTATGTGGTTCAACAGGATTTTCCACTCCTACAAACTCCTGCATGCACCGTTGTCACATGTGTTGTCAACAGCTGACCATTTTCTCATGCAAACACACCCTCGCCAATGCTATCAACCCGAAGGAGATCAGAACACCCAAATGATTGTTTAATTGTCGCTCAACTGTGATCTAATAAAAACGCGAGCATGTGAAAAATCTAGACAATTAACATTGGATACGGCAAAAATTGTTGCAGAAAGACTCACCTTCCAATCAGAATCAAAGGAAGTGGCGACGTCTCTTGAAAGGGAAAAAATACACTTGACCTTGCAGCTGTTTGTTTCTCCTTATGATCTAATGAACTTCTTTAAACAGTTAACAATAATTATATTACTTATCCAGGAAGAGTACTTAAAAAGGAAGACTAAGCAAGCATATCGTGAGTTATGTGCTTTATCAGTCAATTCGTATACATACCTGATCCCGATCTGATACAGATTTCTAACACCATCTCGGATTGTCATCATCCAGTTCGATTCAATACCCATATTTTTTAAATATTCCACATTACATATCAATCATCTTACGAATAAAGTTGCCAAGTGACAATCATCCACAGTACTAGGGATATAAAAATTCTATTTAACTATTTTAAATAAAATTGAAGAAATTGATAGATTTGAATCTCCTCAATAATTGATTTTAAGAGGAGAGTATACTGCTATTAAAAAAAAAACCCCAAGAGGTATCTCATTTGGCAACAAGCCCACGACTCAAGAAACAGAAGATTCTGAGTTCAAATCCTTTTATCACCATGGGGCAACTCACATGGGATGTCAAATGCTATTTATTTCCTACTTTGGGTGCATGTGGAACCCAAAATGATACGGTCCATATGGCTGTGGGGTCAACATGGACCTAAGGGACTAGTTAGACCGAAGGTCTGGATACTATCGTTAGGAAAAAAAAAAGAAAAAAAAGTTACAATATTTTAGAATTTGAACGACCTAGATAAGATAGTAGACTGATAGAGGAGAAATTTTTTTTTTTTTTGGTAATAAGTGATAGAGGAGAGATTATAGGCCATTCAATTGGAGCTACATATCAGACTTTTAAACGTAATCAATAGAGTCGTTCTTAGTAGTGCAATGCAAAGTGTAACAGCATTATCCTTAATAAAAATAATAACTGATAGATGTCAGGATCGATATCAAATCGGTTTTCAAACAACAGATACCAAGATTTAGAACATTGGATTTGAGTGTAGGACACAGAAGACAAAAATTGTACAAATGATCCTTTTTTTCTTTTTCTTTTTTTAAATCCTTTGATCAAAAGACAGCGGCTTTGTTTGGTTGTAAGGGAAATTGAAGGGAAGGAAAGCGAAATTATTATACTTTAAATAGAAACCATGATTTAGCCATTGATCCTTATATTCACATCAAGGTTCATATCCCTATTCTTAATCCCCACATCAATGTTGGCCTTCCCCTTCACCAGCTTATCAACTAACCAAAAGATATTTAAGGATCCATCAACAAATTATGAGATACTAAAAACAGTACAGAATTTTGAATTATCAACATTAAGCACTTACGGCCATTCCCACAAGAAGTTACACACTGCTGTGGCCCACAAGGACAACAGATTCGCTATGAGTTCAAATCCTCTCCTCCCCGGCTCCCATCCCATCCAACCGTTGGAGTGTGAGCCGGCTCAAACTCCAACGCACTCCAATGGTTGGAAGGGGTGGGAGCCGGGGAGCCGGGGAGAAGAGGATTTGGACTCGATTGGCTATACACAAAGGAACACTAAGTGAAGGCAATTGGATAAAACATACAAAAACAGGAGAACTGTGAAAGAAATTAGAAAAAGAATTGAAATTTTGTGCTATTGTAGACAGCCAAACTATCAATTCATGGCACATTAAAACTGAGAGATGTCCAATAATTGTTAATAGAATAACTACGATAGGAATGCAACAGCTAGATATTATTAGAGGAGGATGGCATACATGGAGGCTGTCAAGTAAACCTATTTCACTGTGTAGTCTTTCACTTTCCATAGTATGGAATTTCTTTTACATTTTATTTGCCTCATTTTGGCAACAATTCAGCTTAAAGAGAATGTTCCAAATCAGAAACTATTTAGAGAATAAAATCCTCAGATTTTTCTATTTCAATTTCAGGAAGCCAAGGATATTTACTTATTTATGATAATTTGACCTGGTTCACATTTCACCTATTTAACGACTTCCCTAGATCAAAAGAGTACCAAGGAGAAAACTGGTCCTCGTAGATCAGGCAGAAATAAGTAATTAGGAAACTGAGAAATGAATTTCTGATACAACAAGTTCTCTGATAAATGTATACTCGAGATGGATTTTTTTAGAATATCTCTAATAACTTATCTTTTCATTGTTTAAGAGCTTAATATAATTTTTCAAAACTGCAAATAGGGGGAAAAAAATATATTCTAAAAACTTATCTTTTCATTGATTAAGAGCTTAATATAATTTTTCAAAACTGCAAATAGGGGGAAAAAAAAATAATCCAAGTTCGAATTACTTACAGTCTCATGTTAAGGTATACTGTAAATTCAAGGAAGAGCAGTACACGAGATGCATAGAGATAGTGTAAAACCTACATAAATAAAGAGAAAGGATGGAACTTGCATCAAATTTTTTATTTATGAATTTGGAATTCAATATTAATTTAACAAGCATAAATTCTATCTCTTCAATGAAGAATCAGTGCTTTTTTAATTCTGGTTTCACAATAAGTTCATTTATTAGCATAATATAGCTAGGTCTTCTGTATTGTATACATTTGAAAGAGAATACCAACCCACAGAAATTCTAATAGTCTGCATCCCACTTCCTAATCTAAGAATACATACGGTGGCTCCTACTGTTTTCTATAAACTGCCACAAATTACTAAGTATAAGATGACAAAATTGTACATGATGGTAAGACTGTAGGAGTACGTACTTTGGTTGGGTCTGGCTTGTAAAGAGTTTCCGTATTTCACATTGGAGTACTTTTTCTTCCGGCCAGGATTCCTTGTTATATAAATGATTGATGATTGTATGTTTTTTCTTTGACGGCTGAGTTTTACATATTTAACTGGTATAGAAAGCCAGTGCTGCCAGCGTGAAGACACACAGACTTGAATCTGAGAGCAGCCACTTTTGTGCAAAAATGCCAAAGGTTTAAGACTGTCTTCAATCCACCTCAACCAGGACCCTGAGAAAGAGAGACTTGCACTAGATTATAGCCATTTCTGAGGGACACTTATGCCAGGGCCCAATATAATTCATTGGGTTTGGATTTCAGTCTCATCAATATTGAAGTTATTTTGGGTAGCCAGATTCGCTCATATTCTAGTTTTTAGATACCTTTATCTTATTTTTAGGGGTCTAAGTTGACTTTAAATATTATGCATGTGACGTGCCTACAGGCATCATTTTCAAGGGTAATAACTTCTCTGTTTTTCTTGATTTTGATATCATTCGAAAGGTTTTTCACTTACTCAACCGATGTTTTCAGTTTCCAGATGCCAATCCAGGAGCATATAGAACAACCCTGGCAAAATAATTGGCTAGAAGCAAACAGGAAAAATAGTTGCTGTTAGTGTAGAACCACAAGAATATAATGAGATCAAGGTTTGGGATTTTTTTGAACCTATCCAAAAAAAAAAAAAAAGGATTAGCGTTTGGAGGGTAGAAAGACTATAAGAAACCAAAGTTATTATTTGGAAATGAAGTGCAGTTGCAGAAACAAAAACAGAGAATAGAAGCTAAAAGAGAGAAGAATAACAAAAGCTACTGGAGAACTTTTCTTTTCCGTTCCCCCCACCCTCTTTTCTGATAGACAACTTGGCTACTTGGGAGCTTGACTGTTTCAAAAATAAAATTTTCATAGTAACGATAAGAAAACAAAATTCCATCCCCATTCAAAAATTTAATAAAAGAAAAACTAAAACAGAGGAAGAAATAATAATTAGGGCTGCTGGCCAGCTAAGTAAATGCTACTAACACATCAAACTTACAAAAAGAACACCGACACTTAAAATCCCCATTACATCCTTCTTCCACTAATTAACTATAGAACAGCAGCCACAACCTAAAGTTTCACTTCAAAAAGCAGATCTCAGAAAGCTCCCAACCAATTCAAAAACTACTTAACCCAACATGGAACTAAATAAAATATAAGAGTCCTGACAAAGGGCTCATCCTGTTGGATCCAAACATAGCCACAGCGGTCTGAAAAAGACACCAAAAAAGGCATGTTAAACCTACTGGAAAATTTGCCCACAACCAGTCATGTGAAACAAGACTAATGATGCACCAGTCAGAAAGTGAAATGATGTAAGTTGGAAATGGCCCAAAGTCACTAAGATGAATGTAGAATCAAGGCTCACTATGTTAAACGTTTTCCTATTATCTAACAAATCCACAATAAAGTGGCGGATCATAATAAGTCAAGTTTCATGAATCAAAATCATATGGTCTACCATGTCATGGGCCACTTTCTGATGAATTTTCAGTGGTTTACATTCTATATTCAAAAATTGGCCATACGTGACATGGTCTGACTGGGCTGCAAAACTATATTATGCTACCACATAATCATAATAGATGCAGCAGGATGTGTCTAGTAAAGTTATCAAAAAAGAGGATGTGTCCAGTTAAATGCTTTGACAGTTCCCAACATATTTCTACCACGACGCTTGATTTTTTGGTATTCTTCATGCAACAATTGTTCTTTCTAGGAATATATATGATTTTATGTAGTACATCAATAACTTCTTTACCTTTAACCTTTGGTAGTAGATACCTCATCAAATTTAAGCTATATATCTGGAAAAACTGAACACTAAGAATGCCCATTATCCCAAATGTACAATGGAGTATTTGATCTATGAATAGTTCCTTGGTAACATTTCATCACGTCAATTATCTTTGATTGATAAAAACCTATCTAAAGACTTAGAGAGTGACCAATCATTATTCTCATAAGGACTAAGGACAATGTACTATCCCAATTGTACAACGAAGTATTTGATTTATGAATAGTTCCTTGGTAACATTTCATCACTTCAATTATCTTTGATTGATAAAAACCTATCTAAAAACTTAGAAAGTGACCAATCATAATTCTCACAAGGACTAAGGGCAATGTATTATCCCAACTGTACAACAGAATAATTGAACTATGAATAGTTCCTTGGTAACATTTCATCACTTCAATTATCTTTGATTGATAAAAACCTATCTAAAGACATAGAAAGTGACCAATCATTATTCTCACAAGGACTAAGGGCAATGTATTATCCTAATTGTACAATGAATTATTTGATCTATGAATAGTTCCTTGATAACATTACATCACTTCAATTATCTTTTACTGATAAAAACCTATCTAAAAACTTAGAAGGTGACCAATCATTATTCCCAGAAGGACTGAGGGCAATATATTAACCATAAATATCATACCATAAGTTCTCAATTTCCCAACATAGTATGCACATTTAACACTGGGGACACACAGTACATACCTCTGATAAATAATAATATGTAGAATTTACACTAAAACTTACTATCTTAATATCAAACTATTAGTTATAAATCATGGAACCAATTCTCTTTTCACCAAAATATTAATACATGTTGGATTATTTGCCTATAAAATATTGATTATAAGGGGTGCCTACAGGACAGATACTTATTAGTACAAAGCATTTCCAACTTTGTATTATTACAGAGATCTACAATGTCACATCAGTATCTGGTCTGTTCCATTATGATGAGCCAGTAGCCACACCAATCTTTTTGCCCTCACATAGATTTAAAAAAAAAAGAAAAAGATGGGAGTAACAATTATTTGATTCAGTTCGAAACAACAGAATCACAAACATACCTGCAAAGAGTTTAGGTGAGCCAATGGAAGGAATTCAGTCATTAATTCCCACGGAATGACATCATTAATTCAGTCATTAATAGCCTTCTTGTTTGAACTGATAAACAACTGTTTCCAACGTCTGGTGTCGAGTCAAACCAAATTCGGCCTCAATCTACAGAACATTAATACATGAGTGGGGAAAGTACGGCGAATAGAAAGAACAGAAGTCTCACCGTTCCACTGGGAACCGCCATGTTTACCAGTATCTTCTTAGTGCAATTCAATTTGTCGGAAACTTTTTCGCATCTCTCCAATTTTGATTTCGAGAGGATCTCAACTCGAGTAACGTAGTTACGAATCAGAAAACAAAGAAAAACTAAAACCAGCTGAACTTGTTATATTGCAGATCGGAACTCAATCTTTCTTTCATTCGTTTTCTTCTTTCCACGACCAAGTAGTCGTTCTGATGGGGAACTTATAATTATGGAGGAAGTGAGGTAAAAGTGCCGTTATTAGGGTTTCGTACTAGCAGATAATTGAAAGTTGGCTTTGGCGGGATTTTGGTAGTTCTATCTCCTTAACGGTATAGTATCTGGCCGTATCTGTTCCAAATAATACCAAAATAAAACATTAGCGTGATCTCCGTGATCTCCGTGATCTCCGTGACGGAAATTTCTTACCAAAAAAGGAAAAGATCTCACCGCCATATATAAAGCAATCATATTTCCTCTTTTACAAATTGCCTCGCTGCCCAACGGTCTATCTCAAGGAAAAAAAAAAAAAAAACAAATATATATATATATATATATATATATATATATATATATATATATATATATATATATATATATATATATATATATATCATAATTGTTATTTGGGACGCATATTAGTAAATCTTTTGCCGCGTCAATTTTTTATTGAATCTGGATTTTTTTTTGATATGTATTATAAAATTAATTATATAATATATTATGACATGTGTAATTGTTTGTTATTATTTATAGTATTTATTTATATTTAAAATAAATTAATATAATTTAAAATATACAAATAAATTAGAAACTGTTTATCATTATTATGATAATCGGTTATTATTTTTTTATGTCTTTTGATATTAAATGGTTATTATTTACATTTCATAATTTATTTTTATTAATGATTTATTATAAATAATTTATAAACATAAATATAAATTATACCAAATAAAGTCTAAGCTAACCCCTTTGATTAATTTTTTAGAATTCATTAGTGGTTTCCACAAGAAAATCAAAAAAAAATGCAAACAAAAAATAATGGTGTTCTCATTTTTATGATTTGAATGTACTTGGTTTGTTTTGACCATCTAAAAAAATGTCATTGGTTTTTTTTTGAATAATGTCATGTTTGTTTTATTGTAAAATTTTATGGAAATGATATTTCATGTGGAAAAAAAAATCACATAAAATTTTCGTTTCTTTCAATGCCTTTTTTTATATTTTACATTAGAACGAACAATGAAAATCTTTTTTTTTTTTCAGCCATTTTAGGTGGAAACAAACTCGAAGGCTAAATAAAAATCTGATATGGAAATAGTGATGCCTGGTGTGGTTCAAGCTGGATAACTGCACCGGGCCTTCTTCTTCTTCTTTTTTTTTTATTTTTTTATTCTTCTTCTTCTTCTTCGTCGTCGTCTTTTTTTTTCTTTTTTTTTTTTAGGCGTAGAAATGCAATCAATCGGTTTGATCTTACATTTAACAGCCAAAAAAATCAAATCTGATTTGATGAATTAGCATGAGACCAGTTCTCCCGATTAACATGAAACATTAAAACCGATTGCAGACTAATTAACATGAAAATGATTATGAACTAGAAACCAATCGGACCAAATATAAATGAATACATGTCTAGCCTATAAGGACCAATTAGTTAAACGTGTCAGTCATGGTGCAAAGTCTTAAATTAGTGTAGGCAGATTAGGCCCGACCAAGAATGACGAATTGATACCCTTATATAACGGAAAGCCTTGTCTTCCTTCGCACCCTCTTCGTGGTCCTGGATTTTTTAATAACTTACTTTTCCACTTGACTATCTCAGATTTGACTTAAATTTTACAGGAGCCAAAGAACATGGGGATCAATCTATCCACAAATGTTAAGTCATACAAATATTTAATTCCAATGCAATTTATCTTAGATCACCAAATAGGAGGCCCATACTAAAATCATCTCGTTGCCAAAGCAGATTGCACGCCTTTATAATGATAAAATGAGATGTCTACAAGAACCCTTCCATCATCATCTCTCACGTCTCTATAGTGACAAAATAAGATGTCTGTAGATACCAAAACTTGATGGCTCTTTTTGGTATGTATTATAGAATTAATTATGTAATACATTATGACATATGCAGTTATTTGGTATAATTTATGGTACTTATTTATATTTATAATAATTTAATATAATCTAAAATCTGCAAATAGGTTACAAGGTGTTTATCTTATTACCATAATCTATTATTACTTCTATATGTCTAGTGATATCAAATGGTTTTTATTCATAATTCATAATTTATTCTTATAAATAATTTATTATAAATAACTTATGAATATAAATATAAACTATACCAAAGAGAACCATTTTGAAATGTTTTTCCTTCTCTTACCCTTTTAAGAAAAGACTATGGTATGTAATGGATCTTTGTATTAAATTGGACATGGATAGGGCAGATTTTTTGGTGTTAAACCAGAATGTTTTATAATCCCAATAGAATCCAAGGATTCTTTCCTTATGTCACTTTCTTCTGTATTACCAAAAATATAATCAAACAGGAATGTACCATGAGCACACAAGTTTCTAACATTTATGTGACTAATGGAAACTTTGATAGGATGGGCAATCGAGTGCAATAATACTAATAAAAAACTTTTTATTTGATATTTTATGGGGATATTTTTATAGACCTCTTATACAGTTTGTCGAAATATTACGACACACCTATGATTTGAAAAATATGTAATAGGCCTCCCTTGCAGTACATTGAAGTTTTACAAAACCCCACTTTGACAAGTTTTTACTGTTTCTTATTTTTAAAATCTCAACTTTACCCTTAACTTGATGTGTACTTTCCATTTTACCCTTTTGATTGTAAAATCCAAACATTTCTCATACAACTCTAAAAGTAAATCTAATTTTTATCCATTATTCCTCTCCTGTCTGTGTTGATTGGAAATGAAATGGTGATTCGCCTCCAACTTGCATCCCTCTCCCATCATCCAGAAAACCGTTAAATAAAATGCATCCCAAGTCGAAAATATCAGAAGTACCGTCTCGTCCCAGACCGTTGCAAGGAAAACTATAATCAAAATTTTTTTATCTGGCATTAACTTAGAACCACGTGCATCTAAAATACATTTTACTAAGATCAATGTAGTTATATGTAAGCCTAGAACAATCCCATGATGAACCAAAAAGTCCCCAGACTAAGAATAATGAATTAGTATTCTCATTAATATGAATTAGTATTCTCATTAATAGCATTTAACCAACTCGGCCTTCAATTTTCTCCAAAAAAGTGAAAGGATAGGCCGTGTTCGTCTCCCTCAATTTCCTCTCTTGTATCTGCAAACCAATGGCTAAAAAGACCCCTTTGTCTCTCATTTCTCTTAGTGACTCCAAAGTCCAAACCCCACTCTGTCAACCTATTCAGCCTCTGCAATCCACCAAAGATACCAAACCTCCGTAAATACTCGAAGCCTCTTCCTCTGGCAGTTATACCACAAAAAATGGTTTGGCCACTTCCTTTCCTCTGGAAATGACAGTTAACAATGCACAATCCCGGCCCAAACCAAAGTAGCAACTACTAGTTAGCTAAATAGCTAGATTTCGCGTTCAGCTACAACATTTTCGAAACCTAAACTAAAATTGGGCATCTCACCATAACCAAGTTAAAACTTGATGATCTTCAATCTTCAATAAAATCATGATCAAGAGAAAGAAATGGGAGAGAGGAAAATGAATTTTCCTCTAACCTTAAGATTGTCGATGAGGGTATACTCATAGAAAACCCAATCAGTCTTCATTGCACGTGACGAATTCCCTCTGTAGAACACAGAAGTCTTCCTTTTCCCCAAAACACATCCTCCTTTCGCAGCCACTATATCCCGTGATCGTCCTTTTCTCTTCCAAAACCCACCTCTGGCCTTCCGCTTCACACGCTCAGTAGAGGCCTTCGCCGTAAAACAATACCAATGCTTTCTACTACCACCGCGACCATAAGGAAAGCACGCAATGTTAAGAAGGTCGCAAGGATCGTAGCCATACAAATCGATTTCCTGAACAATATTATCGTCATCAGAGTAGGAAAGGAGAGATCACGATCGTGGCGCTCGCAGTTGTTCTCGTTACTAAGGTAGTAACAGAAAAGCTGTTCTTCTGTGGGGTGGGATCGAAAACCAGGTGCAAATAATATAGGATTTGATCTCACGTTCTTAGGGTTGGGGTCTCCCATGGCTGGGAGACTCAGATCGTTGTTTCCCTTCGACTAGTACGATTCGCAAATGTCATCTGAGATCGAAGAGGGAAGAAAGGCAGCTAAGATCGCAGTCGCAGGTGATGATTCTGATCAACGGCAGGAAGCTGAGAAACTGATGCATTGGTTCCACTTGCAGTCGCGGAGGAGAAGGAGAAGAAGTTGAAAACTGGGGTCAACGCATAATTGTCTACCTAAGAAAAATGGTTAAGTAAATAATAATCCGGTTAAAAATTAACTCTAATAAAGTCTGTCGGAAGAAAGGGCCATATATTTTTTAAACAAGAGTGACCTTCGTAACATTTCAACAATCTATAGGGAAAGTCTATAAAAATTTTCCTATTTTATAATATTATAAGAGATTAAAAGTCTGAATGTTTGGTTATATCAATAGGGCTTAATTTTTCTGATTTCTCTTAATTTATCTAGTAATTATTGCTTTAACAAAATTAAAAAAAATAGCTTGTTATGATGTTAGTTAGAGGAAGGGGAGCAAAATGGATCTAGTTTTCACAAAAATGGGAATTATTAAATATTTGGTTGCATAACTTACTTAAATATTATACAATATTTCGTAATTATACTTTTCAGATGCAATTTTATTTATTTTTTAAAACATTTTTTTTTTTTTTGAGATTTGAAAATTCACTTTGCATCTATTTTCTTTCTCTTGCAACCAGAGCCGGTTATGACATACTACAAGAGGATGAGGAACCCCATCACTCCCCAAATGGAAGTTTTTCCTTTTTCCAGTAATAGCCCTAGATGTAAGCAACCTCCTTAGACCTAGGTTTTACACAGAAAGGCAAATATCCTTACACCTAGGGCAAAGAAAATACCCAGTCCCCTTTCAAGGGAATTTTTTTTTTTTTGGGGGGGGAGCCTACTAAAATAATTCAACAATTAACAGCAAAAGCATGGTAAGATATAAAAGAGAGTTCAATTTTCTGAGGACATATGCCAACCCAGTAACTACTGGCTTTACAAATGAAAAATGTGAAAAATGTTTCGCTAATGTTGCGGCAACACTGGTCTCTTCTCCAACATTTCGTAGTAAAGGACAAAATTATCCTGCAAACCAACCATGTGAAAAGCTCGGATGATTTATTCGGAAAATGAAATCCACATTTTGTTAATATATTTGATCAAAATTTGACAAGGCAGGCCCGCATTCTCACCTTACGAACAGTTTCCCATGTACTTGGATCAAAACAGAGATAGGAACCCCTTTCATATGTGTTCGTTTTAACCAAAGGCTCCATGTTGGAGACCCTTATGAGCCACAATCGATGCTCTCTATGGTAGAACCAACCTCTGTTGTGCCTGCAGAATAATGGGCATGATTGTAACGTTAATAACTGAAACTAGGTTTGGTAGTAAGAAATATTTCTTGACACTCAGAGGAAAGCAAAGGGCAGGTCAATTGAGGGTGATTTTGACCACTTTCAGATCAAGAAAACCATTTGATATATATAAACAGAGATTTAGGAACATACAGTTCATTAGCGGCATACAACTGGGCCTCTTCTTTCGGCATACTGCACAAAGCAAAAACGAAGTCACTTTTTGAATCTAGACAAGGTCAAATACTTCAGACAGCCAAAGTGAGAAGAGACTCCTAGGATAAAACTATACCTGTAAAAAATATAAAACAATGTCTCTGGTTGGAATTTTGAAAAGTAGCCTTGCTGCATCAACCACAACAGAGTTTGAGACCAAGAAAGAAAAAAAGATAACAGGTTAAAGCAGGACTTGGACAAATATTGTATTAAGAAAAGCTCACATGTACTGAAGGTGGAAGTTTAGCATAATAGCACTCTGGCACTGTGTACTCGTGTTCTCCCTTCGCAGGCTCATCAGACCAGGGGGAAGCAAACTTCTTGTGGATATCATTAGTTGAACTCAAATTGAGCCCAAGAGTAGTCAGATCAGTTCCTAGAGCGAGTGAATTCAGGTTTGGATTGCTCATCTTTATGACACCCAATAAACCAAGCAAGCCAAACCGATCAGACACAGGCTGCATGGCCTTCAGGTTTTGATCTCTATATGATTGGCCCACAGCCGACATTTGCTGCAAGCGAAACTGAGACTGGCTCTGGAGCTGTTGGTACTGCTGAATAAGCTGGTCATAGGATCCCATACCAGAAACCGAATTGGGACTGTTAACAGGTCTCAATCCAATGTTAGGAGGACCATTATTTTGAACCTATGAAATAAGCAGGAATATATGAAAAAAATAAATTGAGAGAGAAAAAAATAAATGAGAGAGAGAGAGAGAGGAGGGGGGGGGGGTTGGAACTGGAAATCCACAAACCTGCGGGTGATAGTTTGCATGGGAAGATGGGAATAGATCAGAACCATGCATATGGAGTAGATCTTGGTTGTTTGTGGCTCCAAAGGAAACCCCACTACCACCTACAGATGAAGCCTGCTGCTGTTGGTGCTGGCGATGAGATGAATATGATCCTCCTAAGCTGAAGCCACTTGATCTCCCCATCTGGATAAGAAAGATAAGAGGTCAAAATTTGAAAAAAGGAACTGCGAACTGTTATGAGTTCATCAGCTAGAACAATCTGCCGTGCATATGTAGCAACTCACAGGGAAGTGCTGGGATTGCATCATTGACATGGCACTATCGTTAAGTTGTTCTTTCTGGTGCAAATCCAATGAATAATCAGTATTGCCACCTGATAAGAATCACGGGTTATAACAATACAACTAATACTACCACAAAGCAACAAATAATCAAGCAACGTATATATAATCCAGTCTTAATATGAAAGTAAACTGTGCCCTTTTGATGCAAGGAGTGAATAAAAGATTACTAAAAAATGACAGATTAAAAGGCAACCAACAAGAGGGAGTTGCAAGGCATATAACACTCCTAGACGTAAAGGCATATCAGGATAGTTGAGTTACTTGCATCCTTAATTAGATATAAAGCCAATAGCTTCAGAAACTATGGACTCGAATCTCAAAAATGAAATGCTAATTATAGTTAATGTGAAGCCCAATGGTGCAAAAGAGAAAGGGAAAATTGTAGACTGGCATTGAAAGCAACAAAAGCCAAAATATAGTAATTAAAAATTTCAGTTGATAGATTGAAATCAAATTACAGTAGGGACCCCACCACAATCAAGAACTTCGATACCAGTCTCCATGTTCACTGCTTTGGTAGTGAGTAGGCCTAGTGAATCACAAAGCAGGATAACTGCTGGAGACAGAAAATGCATGCAGGCAAAGCAGACTAAGAGAAAATGAGAACAAATAGAACGAAATCTTACTGATCATAAACACCTCAAGAAACTCTAGTAGATTTTGCACCCAAAAATAATCTTTGCAGAGGCAGATTATGCTCCACTAGTCATCTCAAGCAAGCAGAGCAAAACTAAAATTTAACCACCAGCTTGAGGACCAGAGGTTTCCAGTCATTATCAAAAGCACTTCTTAAGGCAGGTAACAGGCTAAAGCAAGACTATAATTAATCTCAGCTAAGCTGGGCACGTAGCATATCACTGAACTTGAGGATTGGGGTGAGTCAATGTGTATTTGTGTACCATATAGTATGTTTATACGATAGGATCATTGAAAGATTACTCTTTTCATAGTAACTATGTATTCCTCTTCTCCTGTTACAGTTCTACAAAATGTGGGGTACACACCTCTATAATTATATTTAAATGCTCTTACCTCTCTGCTTTACTGGTAGTAGAAAAGGCTGTCTCTAACTTTTTCTTTTTTGTGTTTCACATATAAAAGTAATTCCAAAGAAAACAAGAGACGATTCAAAAAGCACCATGAAACAGAGAAGTGGGGGAGACAAAAAGTGATGCAGATAAATCACAGAAGTGGGTATTTTGGTGGAAGTAAGCCTTGGGTTGAGTACATATGCGTTGGGCCTTTGGTCCAATGGGTTTTCTTTGTATTTACTGGGCCAAAAATATGGGTAGGACTTAGGAGACAAGAATATGAGATTTACTTTATCAGTAAGTCTAGTTACAGTCTTATTTCTTTGTAAATTATTGTCATTTAAGTGTTTTAGTTAGGCTCGATTAAATCTCTGTGAGTCCACCCTTGTTTAAGTTGTTGCTTTCTTATTTTATTCAGAGTTCTAGTAGCAGTAGATACCTCCATAGCAAGCTATTGGTTGGAGGAGCTTTATACCTAGTTTGAGAACTGTCGTCAAAATCTTTCTTCATATCGCTTAAACTGACCTTTGGATCTTCTTCAAACTGTGCTGTGACTTGTTCTTTATGTTTTTAATCATCAACCAGCATATTAGCATAATCAGATCTTTTGTTTTATTCTGTTATGGGATTTCTCTTAATTATGGTTTGGTTCCTACTTCCTAGTTTTCTGCGATTCTGGTTACATTAGGTTTTCTTAACCCTGATACCAGAGGTGTAAGAATATCGTGTAAGAATACCCCATTGAAAATACCTACTGTAGCAAATCAGAGCTAAGAAAATTCAGTAAGAAGTGTGTTAGAATACCCCATTAAAAGGACTACTGTAGCAAATCACACCTAAGAAAATTTGGTAAGTTACTAAGTAAATACATGCAAGCAAATATAGTTAAAGTTATGCTAGCCCAATAATGTGATACAAATTTTCAATAATGTAACTTTGTCACAATAACTACTGTAGACACAAGATCAGCATCATATCATGATATGGATATAAGGGTAAGTCGAAGACCTTTATATCCAGGTAGAGCTGGAAAATCTTCATTTTGAATGCTGAATTCCTGATTTTGTTGGACAACACCAACACTCTGCTTCCGTAGCGAACCTGTCAGTCAAGTGGTTAAGATTTTGTTACAAAACAAAGCACCTACAGGAAGATATCAGAAAGGAGAAAAATGTTAGCACTTTGATTTACCCAATTGTCCTTGAGAACTACCGGCAGAACTAGGACGTCCATTTAACTGAGGGAAATCATTTATGTCAAAAGGAGCATTGTCATTAGAGTTAACATCGTTTAGCATTCCCATGGAACTTAAGGTATTATTCCCTCCTTGGACTTGGCTTTGAGACAAAGGACCACCAGCAGAATAAGAATTTCCTAGCAATGACAACACCTGCGGTGCTGAATTTAGTTCATGTTATTTCTTATAGCTGGGGAAAATCACTTGATCAAAATTCAAAACAAAATCCATATATTACCAAAATCAGATTCAAAATTCCAGTTGCACCTTCGGTTTAATAGAGAAAATAACATTCTTATCAACAAATACTATAAATTACGAGGAATCAGGAACATAACAAACTCACTTAAATAAAAAAAACCTAAAATAAAATGCTAGCTGAGAACAGAAAAAGGCCAAATCACTGCTATATGCAGAACTGGAATTTAATTCATAAAACAGGATTTCGACAAAAACTGAAGATAACCTCAACCTAAATGTGCTATATTATCTTGATCATCATCAAATCTTTTAATAACACAAAAGAGAGAATCAAAAGAAAAATACGCACAAATAATATATAGTGACACAAATACATGCACAAATAGTATATATTAATACAAAAACATGCACGTGTAACCGCAAGATGCCATTGTAGGTTCCAATTTCTCTTAACGAAGCACCAAAAGGCAGACACTGTCCCCACATTAAGATATAGATTTCTTAGAAGGGCCCTAATGATTTTCATGCCTATACATCGATTATAGGGAATTGAATCCAGCAGTTTTGACTAGGGACAGAAGATGTATCTACTGAATCCAGCAACATAACCTGTCTGATAACAAGTAACCTGCCAACTTAACGACTCAGATATTTTGATTATAAACCACCCATCGTGTAGACCATAAACTAAAAAATGCAGATCCAGCAAGAGGCACCAATAAGAAGTTATAACTTTATAGGTCTTAAAAAATGTCAAAACATGAACATGACATCATAAAGATAATGTATCTGCAGCAATGACTAACAAGAAATATTAAAAATATTAGAAGATCACAGCAGAATATTTTTTCAATTCTCTTATGGACAGCAGACTATCAAATTTTCATAGAAGTCCTACATAATCTCAGAAAGTTTCTTTAAAACTTTTTTATCTCCAATGTAAGATATCCAAAATAAGATCATACAGTATTTCCATTCCAATGGTTAACATGTCATCTATGGATCTGTAAGGCTCTAAAAAAAACAAATGCAATGTCCCAATTAAGCATCAAAGATTTTTTTGCTCATTAACAAACAAAATAAGAATTTCTAACAAGATTAAAACCACTACCTTGTGGAAGCATGCCACCTATTAGTCTGTTAGGCCCTTGTACACTAAGACTACCAGACCCGCTATTACCCGTCAAATTCAATCTAGAAGTAAGACCAGGCATGGAGAGTCCTCCACCAGAACTTAAGCTCCTTGCCATGTTGCCCGCACCAACAATGTTCCCCATCGAGCTTGTAATTCGAGGACCAGTGTTTCCTAAAATTGGAGAGACCCCCAATCCTGCAACAAATTACCAGTTACTAGAGAAGGTGTAGGTTGCAGGAACACAGGAAATTAAATAGTAAATACATGCTCGTAGAAAATATAGATATTTTTATAACACTTGTACCTCCTCTATTTGTCACACCTGAATGCCCATGTGAGCTGGCATGAGACATCTGCATATCAGAAAAAAAAAAAAAAAAAAAAAAAAGGTACATTTAAGCTTGATTTCTAGTATTGTGTGTGTTTAACAAGGGAATCCATGCAAAACCCAAAATAAAAACCTGAGAAAGAGCAAGAAGATTGTTTGATGCAAAACGTCCAGAAGAAAGGCTTCCTGCAGGTTGTTGAACACCATTTGATGGGACACCGTTCATTGCAGAGTTTCTTGATCCAAGTGAGGCTGGCATGTTGGGAATGTTGTAGCTTCCATGAATGTTATGCAGTCCTTGAACATTTCCTGTCATAGATAAACCAACACAAGTGAGTTACATTCGAATAAATTGATTAACATATAATATTGAAAATCACAGCATGAACTACTACTAACCAGTGTGATGATATACAGAAGCAGTGGAAGCAGATTGTACCGAAAAAGATGATCCAAAAGGTCTTCCTGCAGTGTCTGAAAGATTTGAAGATGATCCGTTGAGCCCTGACTGCAAAGGAAATTCCTTAAATTTTACAGTAGCAAACATAGGCAAACATCATGCAGATGTTTGTAGCAATTGATTTTAAAATTTTAAACAGCCTGTGGAAACTCCTCACAACCAAATTAGAATACAACCCACTCCTCTTTTATTTTGATAGTCAGAGAAATTCACCCATTTGTTCTTCTAGTGATAGCCAACAAGTGAAACAATTATAGTGTCCATGAATGTATATCGTGATATCCACTTAATTATAATCACAATTACCAAAACTTCTAAAAATGTTAAGAGTAATGTAAAGAAGAGTGAATACATTGAGTAGGCCAGACATTGCAAAATCACACAAACTTGCAGAAAAGCATTCCTTGCGGTGGTGAATCAGTCTTGGTTGTCCTGTCTATTGAAGGAGGCGCTCCTGCTTTAGAGGAATTCTTCTCGGCAAACCTGGAGTCCAATCTATAACTTAAATGATAGGATAGGAGGAAAAATATGAAGCAGAATTCTCATAACCAAATAAATAAATAAAAATCAATTCATGTTAATGATGTTGTTCAATGCCTAATCATAAAAGACTCCTCAACCAATAATATATATTCAGGGCAAAACTTTGCATGGAAACTTTAAAAAATAAATAAATAAATAAAGAAAAAAAAAACTGAACAAACTCCATCACTAAAATGATTAAGAATCTAGTGTCATCATTATTCTTTTAACTATCAGAATCACCTAAATGCATTTGTACAGGAAGTGTTGGTGCTAAAAATTGTTGAGTGATGTTAAAAAATTTCTATGGCAGTTGTAAGGTCCATAATCTTATCAGCAATTTATCCTACAAATCCAAATTCCTATCGATCTTCCCATTAAGGAGGACTATTAGTAGAAGAAAAGGCATGCGTAATATTCTCAGCAGGCATTCACTGGAGTGAGTTTGTGAAGGCAGAAAAACGTGTGAATATTCACTACATAAGTAATCGTTGACGTCAACAAATGCATGAAACGAACCAATTGAACACCAGTGACAAATTGCAGCCAGATGAAACTATCCATGCAAATGAAATCAAGAGTCTAGATACCTAGAACCCTAGTCAATTGTAAGAACCGCCATTTTCCAATAACTAGCAAGACAGGGAAAAAAGATCCAGCTTCGTATCAGACGATTCCCTCGTCTTGTTTTTCTTCGATTTTAAGCCATAAATGTAGTTTTCTATGAATTAACAGTAGCAGGAGGAAAGACTGACGGAATCAACATACCTCTGAATCCGAGGCAAGAGAAAATCGAATCAAAATTTCTGCAAAGAAACGAAACGAGATATCTATAAAAAACAACAAAATCACTGCAAACGGAATAGAACAAGAAACTAAAATAAGTGGAGAACAAATCCACAAAGTCACAGACCTTTCTGTCTGATCCAAAGAAAGCGAAGACCGTTCGGAAACCCTACGAATGAAGCCTGGAACGCGAGCTCTGGCGATCGAACTTTTTTAGTACACCAATGTCGTCTAAGCGCGCTTCTGTATTTAACAGTTTTGCTGTGCGTTCATTTCATTAGAAGTTGTCGTTCCACAATTGGTCAATAGCGTATATCGCGACCTACCTTCCCCCGCCCCGAGTGGTGGAATCCGTGGCTTCTCGAACAGTCGCACCGACGCTTGATGTAGTTAGGTTTTAAGTTCAGCCCAGCCCAGCCCAGCCCAGCCCAGGTAAGCTCTGGTTGGGTTAGGAAATCAAATTTTGTATTCATGCTAATCAACCATTGTGACATTATACATCACCATTCAATACTATGGACCCCACATAATGAAGCAATGAGAATACATCATCATTCAATACGGATGTGAATCGAATTCGAATTTTTAACTATTCATTTATATTTTTTAAGTGATCCATGCATTTCTATCCTATTGGGTATGATTCCTTCTCTTTCCTCATCCTCTATAACTTATTAAATCTTAAAGAATCTTTAAGTTCATTATCAACTTTACTTTTTAACTATTAATTGAACGTCCATTCAGATCAGATATATTATGTTTTGGAATTTTCGAATCCTATTTTAGATATCCCTTGCCGGGTATGAATAAACGTGCGAATCTAATTTGGTTTTCCACAATTCATTTACATCCTTTGGTGGGCTCCATATTAAGGGCGGCTAAGGCTCTTTGTGGTACAGTTTATATTTATGATTATGAGTTATTTGTTATAAATTATTTATAAAAATAAATTTTGAGTAATATATAATAATCGTCTTATATCATTAGACATAAATAAGTAATAATATATTATCATAATAATGATAATTGTCTTTTAACCTATTTGTAGAATTTAGATTATATCAATTAATTATAAATGTAAATAAGAATCATAAATCATACCAAACAACTATATATGTCATAATGTATTATATAATTAATTTTATAATACATACCGAATAGAGCCTAAGGCAAATCTTAAGGCCTTTTGGGGTTAGATTATGATCCACAAATAATGGGAGATATTGTGGATGTTCAACATAGGTTTGTCATCTATTATATTGTCATTTCATTTCAATCACCTTCACTCGTGGTGTGGGAAGATTTTCTCTTAAATCTTGTCTTGACATCAAATTTTGTATTATGATCGTTTGACTGGACGATTAAGGATTACCTATAAATATCACATGTCAAATTTATCACCCTTAATGGCCAATCTATTTAAAGAATATATTTATTCATTCTTGAGGGAAAAACAAATTCTGTATGATTAAATAAGAGGTTATCAAAATAAAGATGAATCTGAGTGCAAACTCCTAAGAGATTATAGGTTTGAATAACATGTCCTCACATTGTAATTTAAGGCATCTTTTCCTCTTCCTTCCTCGTTATCATTGGTAGTGTGAGAAATCATAAATCACATATGGGGGAACTTATTTTTTTATCCTCTTAGTATGACATATTTTTTTACGAGGGTAAGTATTGTCATTTCACATGTTCATACGTATGATAGTGACAACCATTGACAATAATATAATAATAAATCACTTTCAAAGAAATTGTGAGAAAAACACATTTTATCATTTGATTTAAACAAATTTTTAAAAAAATAAAACAAGATAAATAAAAAATGTATAATAACCAAAAACACGTATAAATGTATCATTTTAGACGAACCTGGGTACGCTTTTTTCGTGTTTACACACAAACCACCTTACAGCCTAACAAATTAAATGAGGAAGTTGACTCAATTTTCATTAAAAAAAAAATGTGAAAAATATATACTCCCAGTGTGTGTGTTTTTTTTTTTTTGGTAAGCACAGATTTTATTGAGAGAAAATAGGATTACAAGCTGACGTATCACTGATACAAGGATCAATCAACCACACAGTGGATAGAGGTCAATCATACAATCCTAAAACCATAAAGGTTTTCCTCGCAAGGGAATGAGCTAGAACATTAGCCTCCCTTGGAATAAAAGAAAAAGAACAATCCTCACAAGAATTTGCAAGATCCTTAATGTCCAAAATAATCTGCTGAATGAGGACATTCGGCACATGAGTCGGATCCATAATAGAAAGTATAAGATCTCTACAATCTGATTATATGTAACTTCTTAATACCATCAGAAATAGCAGCAGAAATAGCACACCTAGCTAATAGCCAATGCTTCCCCTTCAAGAGCTGAAAATAAATTTCGTTTGCTAGAACAAGCGTGGATAATTTTATAAGAAGAGTCTCTGAATAGAAAGCTGGTGTCTCCAACAGAATTATCCAAAGAAAAAGTTGCATTAGTGCTGACTCTAACATAACCATCTGAAAGGGGGAGACCAGCCATGATTCAAGGGAGGAAAAAAATAACAAATTTCCTTTTAACTAGTATGAAATTCATCCCAAGCCCAATCAGCTTTTTATCCAATCTCCATTGGTGTAGATAAGGTAGAATACAAAATAAACTTATTTTGAGTTTTCCAAATGTCCCAGTTGATGAAGGAGGCATGACTGAAAGCATCCTTCGCAATCTTCTTCTTATCCTTGAATCTAATTGACCATTGATTCAGCCATTGTGAATAGAAAAATCCTATTCGTGTGGAACAATATAAGATAAAGACGAGGCAAACTAAGTAGTTTTAGCAAAAGAGCATCGAAAAATGATGTGATCAACAGACTACATCTGAATCCCACATCACTTACCCTATGGATCAATAGGAATTTTTCTTATAGATAAATCTTCAACCCAAGCAACTCAATGCATACAAGCTCTCCATAAGAAATTTTTTATTTTTGGCAATGAGTTGCAATTCCATATTCGTTTCCAAGCATTAGAAGGGATAATCGTTGCCCGTTGGTGCTGGCTCATTGACGTCCTCAAAGTGTGGGACTAGGCAATAAGAATATACAGATATTAAAGATATAAAAAAAAAATATCCTATTGTTTTATTATCATTATAGGGTTATATCCCCACCAATAGCGAAAAGACATATACAAAGAACCCGCCAGTAGAAGTGTGACAAGTATCCGAAAGGGATCATCAATCATAATTTGATATTTGTGTATGGATGACGAGCCCGAGCTCGACCACCAGCTGACCTCTTGAAGTCAAGAAGAATCCGATCTCCTTGCATGGGATAATAAATCAAAGTCCGCCATGGTGGAGGAGGGGACATGTGTAAGATATTTTTATGGACTTAATTAATTATAAGGTTAGTTGATTCAGTGGGAGTCTAGTTACGGGTAAACCGATTTAAGTATGTTTGGAGATGGACCAACCTGGTCCACTGTGGGACTGGTCCAGGGTTGGGGGTGGTATTATAAATACCAATGGTTAGAGTCCCCACAGCCACGGTGTTATTTTCTTCTCCTGTTCCCATACGCAGAGAGAAGGTCAAGGGATCCCGACAGGCTGTGGAAGACTTTGATCCAAGCTTTCCAACATTCAAACCATTCAAATCATAGAAGGTAAAAGATCGGAAATCAATCTACAACAAGAGGTATGTCTCTAATCATCTATTTTCAATACCCATTGTATTCTAGTAATCTGTGTAGTGTGTTTGTCAAAGTTCATGGGAAATCCCATGAAAAAACCCAAAGAGGATCTATCTAAACTGCTTACAGTGGTATCAGAGCCACCTACACAGATCTAGAATCATGGGAAAGCATTGTTAATACTTTATGTTTGAATGAATTCAAAAGGGGGAGAGATTTTTCTCTCAAAATTTTCTTCGAACCTGTCTAGGGTTTGGACCTTGAAATTTTTTTTTTCGGACCATTAAAAAGCAAAAGAAATTATTCAGGATTGTAGAACTTGGAGAGACGGAGCCGGCGACATAAAATTGGTCGCCGGAAACCACCCCACGCGCCCTCACGCGCCGCCTGAAAAGGCGAGTGAGATCCACTCGCGGGGTTGGAAGAAAAAAAAAAAAAACTGATGGCGCCGAGTCATCGCCGGGTCGACTCGGCGCTAACCCGTGAACCCTAACGGGTTGGCTGGGTTGACTCGGGCCGAGTCTACCCAGCCCCGGCTCCCCCAGCCCGACTAGTCGGGCCAGGGGATGGCCCAAGCGGCATCCCGGGGAGGGGAAACCCGGCCCGGACCACATCGCATATTTATCCCAAAGGAGAATGTGTAGTTGGTTAACTCTTGGAAAAAGATATTTATTTGCATGAAAGGGTTTTGACTTTAGGGAATCTCATTAACCCAAAGATGGTGGGATTTTCGAGAGTCATTATTCTTTCGCAGTTATTATACAGAAACTGAGAAGACCACTGCATGTTTATCCCAAAGGAGAATGTGTAGTTGGTTAACTCTTGGAAAAAGATATTTATTTGCATGAAAGTTTTATATGGTTAATGCAAGTAAAGGGTATATGTATGAGTCTTCAGTTGTTTGATACTGTATTTAAACTCATACACTGATGTGTTCATCCAAGTATGGCTGTCCCAAATAGTGTTTTGATATCTATTTTTTCTCTTCCTGGGACAAATAATAAAATTTATGATGAAAAGGTTAGAGACTAGTCTAGGATCGTTTGACCTAGATGTATCTTTCATAGTGGTTTACATAAGTTGTGAGGTATTCTACTATTGAGGTTATGTGTAGCAGTATTAAGATGAGAAATATTACAAAAGGATTATATAAGAAAAATCCAAAGGATAAGAATAATATTTAAGAGAGGGGGTCGGAAGATAGTTTATTTAACCTATTTCTCTAGTACCAGTTATGCTGGAAATGGTAATATGAGGAAGTATTTTTGGGAGCTGTTAATTATCATTGAAAAGCTCAAGGACAGACCAATGTAATTGATATATTAAATATATTCCATTACTTACTATAATATATATATATATATATATTCTGATCTAGGTGGTTTACATTACCAAAGGGGAGAAATAGCTAGTGATAAGATTGTTGTTGCGTAACTCTAAGGTGGATTACTCATAGATGGGTAGATTGACAAAAGGTAAGTGGTTTGACCAAGTACTGTTAAGCCATATAAGTATATCTAGAAAGAGATAATGGTTCTAGGACTCCCTAGGTTTTTGGGGTAGGAGGGTCTTGAAGACTGTTGGCTTGAATATTGTAAAGTTTCTTTTACATTCAAATGTTTTTTCTGCTTTTGATTTTACTTTGTTTTATGTTTATTGTTTGACTTAGCATATTGTTCCCATATTAAAATGTAATGATATTATTAGAAATATCGAAATGTAAAGTTTTTCTTTTCAATTAAATTGAAAGAAATTATGCCTATGATGTTGTAAGGTAAATGATTGCACGTAATGTTGATTGTATTTGTTATGTGATGTGGTAAATAGTTTTCATGTTTGACTGTGCAATTTTAGGTTTGACTAGTTGTACCTGTCATAGTTGATCTCTAAGGCAATGCAGAGACAGGTTGAAAAGGTTTTCTTGGAATGGTTGAAAAGGTTTTGTCTGTGGGAGTCTTTAGATTCTCTTAGTCAGTGGGAGTCTTTAGATTTTCTTAGTCAGAGGGAGTGTTTAGATCTGCTTGGTTAGTGGGAGATCTGATAATTGATGGTTTATCTGTAATTGATTGTTTTGTCTGTGCTTTAATGGACAGGATTATTAGTGAGCATTCATTGCTTGTATGTATTATTGATTATTTAAGACATGTCAAAATTACAAGGCGGTATTTAGCCAAAAAAGGCGGTAAGCCAAAGTAAGATATTAATCCAAATTGGAGACGGTTTGCCTATATAAAGTTGGATAATATCAAAGTGCGTTGACCTATAAGGATTTTAAGGTAACGAGATCGTGGTAATTCGATCATTTGACTCAAGTATTCATCTCAAAGTGATTTATGTCATTAAGTAAACCTCTGTATGTGACTGACAGTAGGGGGTACACCGGATGTGTAGGAGTACTTTCCGCTGTTGTTCGACATTGGTAGGCTTGATAACTGAATCAAAGTAAATGATGGTTTTGGTGTAATTAGATTTCATGACCACATTGATCAATGGTGAATTTATAATTAATATAGCCAAAGTGGGAGATTGTAAGATATTTTTATGGGCTTAATTAATTATAAGGTTAGTTGATTCAGTGGGAGTCTAGTTACGGGTAAACCGATTTAAGTATGTTTGGAGATGGACCAACCTGGTCCACTGTGGGACTGGTCCAGGGTTGGGGGTGGTATTATAAATACCAATGGTTAGAGTCTCCACAGCCACGGTGTTATTTTTTTCTCCTGTTCCCATACGCAGAGAGAAGGTCAAGGGATCCCGACAGGCTGTGGAAGACTTTGATCCAAGCTTTTCAACATTCAAAGCATTCAAATCATATAAGGTAAACGGTCGGAAATCAATCTACAACAAGAGGTATGTCTCTAATCATCTCTTTTCAATACCCATTGTATTCTAGTAATCTGTGTAGTATGTTTGTCAAGGTTCAGGAGAAATCTCATGAAAAAATCCAAAGAGGATCTATTTAAACTGCTTACAACATACTCTAGGCGGAGAACTTTTGACCCTTAATTTCTACAACAAAGGTTGCACTTCTCCTATTGTTCGATGGATCAATCATCCATCGATTTGAGATACATGGATATACGTGTCAATCACTTCATGGGGAACTCATTTACTGTAAAAAAAAAAAAAAAAAAAAAAAAAAAAGTCTATCTTACAAATAAGGGAGATGTATATGTCAAGGATAAAAATTGGTAGAAAACAAAAATGAACTCTACCCTCATTGTGTTTAATCATGATTATGTTTCACCCGTGGCATGGATAATATGTCTACAAACTCTACCACATGGCAATATGAAAAAACTATCCATGTGGGAATGACTTTCCATAAATACCGTGTGTATAAAACGTGCTTAAAAAAAAACCACAGAAGGACGAGGTTAAAAACCAAATGATTTCCAATATCGTTGCCTATTGCCTGTTGGTGCTGGCTCCTTGACGTCCTCGAAGCATGGGCCTAGCCCATATGAATATCCGGATATTAAAGATATAAAAACAACATTATTCTATTGTTTTATTATCATTATAGGGTCATATCCCCACCAATAGCAATGAGACATATATACAAGGAACCTCCCACTAGAAGTGTGACAAGTATCCGAAAGTGACCACCAATCATAATCTATCATTTGTATATGGATGACGAGCCCGAGCTCGACCACCAGCTGACCTCTCGAAGTCAAGAAGAATCCGACCTCCTCGTATGGGATAATAAGTCAAAGTCCGCCATGGTGGAGGAGGGGACACACTCTAGGCGAAGAACTTTTGACCATTAATTTTTATAGCAAAAGTTGCCCTTCTCCTGTTGTTCCATGGATCAATCGTCCATCGAATTGAGATACATGGATATATCTGTCAATCAATTTGCGGGGAACTAATTTACTATAAAAAATAAATCTTAAAAATAAGGGAGATGTATACGTCAAGGATAAGAATTGATAAAAGGCAAGAATAAACTGCACCCTCAGTGTGTTTAATCATGATTATTTTTCCCACGTGGCATGTACAATATGTCTACGAACTCTACCACACGACAATATGAAAAAACTATCAATGTGGAAATGATTTTCCATAAATATCGTGTGCGTGAAACGTGCTTAAAAAAACATAGAAAGATGAAGTTAACATCCAAATTATTGATTTCCAATATCGTTTCTTGTTGGTGTTGGTTCCTTGACGTCCTCGAAGCATGGGCTTAGGTCATAAGAATCCGGATATTAAAGATATAACAAGAAATTATCCTATTGTTTTATTATCATTATACGGTTATATCCTCACCAATACCACCACCACTGCCACCACCCTCCACCACCACCACCACCCACCCATCGCCACCCTTCACCACCACCTCCCACCCATCACCACCGTCACCAACTATCATCATTCACCACTAGTGCCACCATCCACCACCCACCAACACTATTTTGGAGTTCATGACTAAATTAAGTTAACAAACATGCTTTTACTCCCATATACTCTTGAATCCTTTTGAAGTTGGAGTAGAAATTTAAACCAGAAGTAAGAATCACAGAGTTTAAGTTTTAACAAATAGTCCCTAAGGGATGGCCGGATTCGATATCTTCAGGAATCCGACCGTTGTGAATGAGTACAGCTGGCGAGATTCGATATCTCAACTTCTTAGTAATGGGCCGACTGTTATGAACGAGTGCTCTAAGGGATGGCCGGATTCGATATCTTCAGGAATCCGACCGTTGTGAATGAGTACAGCTGGCCAGATCGGATATCTCAACTTCTTAGTAATGAGCCGACCGTTATGAACCAGTGCTCTAAGGGATGGCCGGATTCGATATCTTCAGGAATCCGACCGTTGTGAATGAGTACAGCTGGCGAGATCCGATATCTCAACTTCTTTAGTAATGGGCCAACTGTTATGAACCAGTGCTCTAAGGGATGGCCGGATTCGATGATCTTCAGGAATCCGACCGTTGTGAATGAGTACAGCTGGCGACCGTTATGAATGAATACAGCTGGCGAGATTCGATATCTCAGCTTCTTAGTAAAGGGCCGACTGTTATAAACCAGTGCGCTTTGAGCGCTCCACTGTATAAATCGTCCGTCGGTCCGGTTCCGAGAACGACGACGATTGCCATCAAGGTCCTGGCCAACGAAGAGTCGCGTGAGGGTCTATATCGAGTTTTGCTGGAACGGTTCCGGGACCTGGAAGTGAGTGACGCCAAGCTGAAAGAGCAGTTTCAAGTGTTATTACAGGAGACTCAGGACGAGAAGACGAGGAAGAGGAGAGGGGAAGGGTCTTCACCATCTTCATTGGATTTCACCGGATGGAGTGATTTACCAAGTTTTTTCTTGTCGAAGACTCCTTACAGGAACGTGTTGGAGTCCATGAGACATGCTGTCCATGTCTGCAGGATTTTGACTGGGGAGATCATTTACTGGTGTATCATCTCTTCCTATCGATCTCTTGCTTTTCCTTTTTTCATTGTCTGTCACAATATAACATTTGCAATCAATCTAATAGAGAATGACAGAGCCAAACCTGTTCTAGTAGAACTTCTATAGAAGTTATCATTCATACAGATCGAGTGAATCTCTTTAATATATACTAGTGCGGTGGTAATGGCTCTGGGACAATCCAGAGATAAGATGTATCTCGGCAATGTCCATAATAGGCTGCAGAACCATTCAATTGTTAAGGTTACACATCAGCTGATAGTATCATTCTCATTAAAGCAAAATCGGGTCATCCGAGATGGGTTGGCCGACTATCTGGATAGCTGGTATTGGATGATGATAGTGTGACCATGTAACCCTGTTTATGTCAGCTGCATCAGGGAACCAAGATGTAAAAGCTCGATCATTCGTCTGACTCATGCATCTCTTTTTCCTGTATTATACTTTTTTTTATTTTTTAAGTTGAAATAGTCACACTTGGGATGTGTGGCAGCTAGAGTTCAGTGGGGACACTGAATGGTTCAGGCATCTTGTAGAATGAGCGTATGTCTGTAATGTCACAGTTATCATCACCATGTTTTATGGGAAATATGTTTGCTAAATAAATGCTGATATCCTACTTGGGTATCTATTAACGACGCCTATCATTCAATGGCTAATTCATATATTCTCTTCCTTTTCTCAAAACAATGCACACGAGCCCTGTTTACAGATAAATTTGGATGTTATTGTAACAATTAAGAAGGAGAAGGAAGGTTGAGACTAGTGATGCATGCAGGGAACAGTAAAATGAGATATTTAGAAGGCCCACTTGATTTGTTAAGTAGTTCTTTTGAAAGGTTTTATTATATGTCTCTTCTGAGGATATACCCTTTTTAATTTTCCATTCTTGTATTAAAATACCTACTAGTAGATGAGCTGAATCTGCCTAATCTATCCTGCCTACCGGAATAAATCTCATTAAAAGGTAAAACTGATAAGTGATAAAAACGCACTGTCCACGTTAGCATGTACCCCATGGACCCATGTACAGGCAGATTAAAGAAAGAGTAACTTTCAAAAATCAAGAAAAATGTTCGACTGCATGGTCTGATGGTCTAGTGTTGGCAGTCCAGCAACATGCTGCCAGTAGTTGACTGATTATTACGGGATCCACTTATTTTCCTAGAAAAATAAGAATTATGAGAGTGTCCAGGTTCAGTGATTGAATAGCACATCAACAATTAGTAGGAAAGTAGATATTGAGATGGTCTAGAGTTTACATTGACTAAATAGTATATGTTTTTGATGGATCAGTATCACATTTAAGGTAGTCCAGCAACATGCTGCCAGTAGTTGACTGATTATTACAGGATCCACTTAATGTGCTATTTTCCTAGAAAAATAAGAATTATGAGAATGTCAAGGTTCAGTGATTGAATAGCACATCAACAATTAGTAGGAAAGTACCTTCTTATCGCTCTGTCGAGATGATTTCAAGTGTGGGTCTGATACAGTAATATCAGAATAACGTAAAAAGAGCACCATTCACTGACATAATTATGTTTAAGAAGTAGAAATCCACGGGATGGGCAGAACAAATGTCTCTAACTCTTTTCCATGATTCTTTCTTCATATTGAGCCTACTTATCTTAGTTAGAGTGAAAGGCTTTTAGTTAAGACAAGCCATTTTGTATGGACATGGAATTTTGGGTGAGACATTTATAGTACTTGATATTTGAAAATCACAATATTGAACTCATGGTACACTTGTCATTATGGCTGCAAAAGACTTCTCTTTCTCAGGAATCGTTCTGCCGAGAAGCCTTATGAATAGAAGGACTAGGAAGTGCTTGACAAAGAGTTAGTGATCTACTTATCAGGAAAGAAAACTATGCCTCCCTCGAAAAAATCATGGAAGGATGGAGCAGCGGTCAATCATGGTCAGGTCAGTTTCCTTCTAAGAAGAGGTCTGGGGTGATATTTATGGCAATAGTGACAGAAAGCCCATTATATGAGGATCGTGTACATGTTGGTGTTATTACTGTCTCAAGTGATGCAGCTTTAATTCATAAAATAAACTTGGAAAAACTAACATATCAGGAACGTGCACATGGCCTACTTAGAGAACAGGGGTTAAACATGAAAAAGATTCAGTGGCAATTCACTGGTTCCACAAATTGCATCATCCTTTATGAACTGTTTCTTATGTGTTACATTTCACATTTCTTTTGAAGTATTCTTCTTATTATTTTATCCTTCCCCTTGCACTCAGAATTAATACGCTGTTGAACTGAACAGGCCTCAAAAGTCTTCTCACCTGGACATGGAGAAGATAGTTGTAGTGCTTGTGTGAGTACTCGAAACTGAGAAGAACCAGTGTTAAGTACTGAAGAAGTGAATCAGTAAAGACAGGAAAAAAAAGGTCAGATTTGATTTCCACTTACACCTCTCCTTTTTTATATTACTCCATTACCCAATGATAGTCCCCGCCTATGTGGGGTCCTGGGAGGAGTGAATTTGAAGTTAGTTTGTAACCTTTGGCTTTTTTGGACAAAGTACCCTCAGAACTCGAACCCAGGCATTTCATGTGGCAGTCCTATCCTTTTACCATCTCTCTAACCTTTTGCACTTGGCGCAAAATGGGCACCCTTAAGACTCGAACCCGAACATTATCTGTGGCAGCTCGAACACCATTGCTCTAAGTGGCCCCTCCTTTATTTGTGTATTGCTCAAGAATTTAAAATTTTGTTTTGTCATTTACTCACTTTTTTCTTGAGTCCCTATGAACAATTGGATTCAGAGTTTAACAAGTCATCAGAATCTCTCTTTTGTATATCATTGTTTTATTTTACTTATATAACATTCTGTTGAACTATTATGAATGATTACAGGAACTTAAGTTATTTCTCAGTGGAACTCTAATTACTGGGCAGGAGGATTTTGGGAATGTGGCAGAAGATGGTTCAGATAATATATCAGTGGGCAGTGTACTACCCCCATCACTTCAGAATCTGTAACAGCTTTCGATCACTACTCTGTTGGGTGGACAACAAGAACATAGAACCTCCTAAGAGAAATTCTGTTGATGCTGTTAAAAGTGTATGTTCAAATGGCCATGGGGCGGCGGGTTCCTCAACCACAGACAAGAAATCCTGCTGTGACTTCTTGGTTGGAGTGTTGCAAGTATCCTGGGAGGTCCAGAACTGGTATTCCATTGCCTCTATTAGACTTGAAGGGAGGGGAAAGAAGCAGATACAGCCTGATGCAGTTTACTGTAAGCTTTAGAAGCAGAAGGTACACCACAACTAGATGCACAGGTGATAAAATCTTCAAGTTTGCTGAGTTCCTGGGAGAGTGTAGTTAGTACCCAAGGGATTTCATCCACAAAGGATAAAGAATAAAACTCAATGACAAGGGATTTCATCCACAAAGGATAAAGAATAAAACTCAATGATCAGTTATGAGATTAATTGGGAAGACCTACATTTAGGGGGGAGATTGGGTAAGGTATTCTCAAGTGATTCATTTACCTTAATCCTTCTTGTCTTGTACTCTTTACATGTATGTGAAAATTATTCCAGCACTGAAAATCAAATGGATTTTTATCCTCCTTGTTTTTATAAACGATGTGTCAAAGTGAAAC
Organism: Protea cynaroides; assembly: GCA_028583415.1. Lineage (NCBI taxonomy): Eukaryota > Viridiplantae > Streptophyta > Magnoliopsida > Proteales > Proteaceae > Protea > Protea cynaroides. The sequence goes on from CM053276.1 coordinate 136,079,991, forward strand.
TTTTTAAATTAGTTTTGCATGTGTATTGATCTGAGAAGCGCAGCTTTTGGGCTTTAGATTCAGTGGGGAGGCTTATAGGTGGTAGTAGTTCACCTTTCTGTTCACTGTTTTGACTTTTGAGTTCATTGTTTAGTTTATATATATATATATATTGTTACTTTTCAGCTTCGTTTGCCACTGTTTATCGAGGAATTTGGAATGGATCGGTATTTGGATGAATTTGATAAATTCCATCGCATTAGTAGTTTCTGCAATTGAAAACTAAAGCACATGGGAACATTATGATTCCTTTCCTTTTTATTTAGGATGTTGCTATAAAAGTTTATTTCACCAGCAAATATCCTGAAGGGATTATTTTAGATTGCAAAAAGGTGGTATGAGAATATTTGATCAAACTTGTAATTGTTTGTTATAGTTGTATTAGAAACAATTTGAAACACTTTATAAGCAAATATTATTTGATACCTTCTTCTGATTGGTATAATTCAAAGATTGAGACATCCAAATGTATTGCTCTTCATGGGGGCAGTGTATTTGCCTGAACGGCTTGCTATAGTGACAGAGTTCTTACCCACTTAATAAAAATGTAATATCACATTAACAATCATAAAGATAAATGATAAAAGATTAAAAAAAAAAAAAGAAACAGGAAAAAGAGAAGCCATGGATTTTGCCTGAGCATAAGTAGATTTCTCATCCATTTATGTCCATTGGGAATTTGGTGTCGGATATGCAGCTGCCTCATTTTGGATCCCACCTTAACCTTATTGTGGAAATTTTCTGACAGGCTTTGCATCTTGGAATCAATCCACCTTGTGCTGATACTGGAAAAGCCTTAAGAGAAAGTGTTGTCTGTTCACCGTACCTTTTATTCTTGCTCTTCTTCTGGATAAATAACATGCTAGTCATATTTCACAATTAATTTGTTCCAATTAACAGGGGAAGCTTCTTCAAACATTACACAGAAACAATTTGTCATTGGACATGAGATGCCATTTGAGAATGGCACTTGATGTTGTGAGGATGATTTCAGGCCCGGGTAATGAATTATTTGCAGAATTGAAATCCTCCAATAGTTCATAGGGACCTGAAAACTTCAAATTTACTTGTTGACAAAAACTGGACAGTCAAGGTATGGTGTTTGGGTTTTATCTTTTGATCTTTATTGGTACTTTGTACATAATAGTGTGGACGAAGCTGGAATTTCTTCTGGTTAAAAATGATTCAGTTCACTTTCTCTTCACCAGGTTGGAGATTTTGGCCTATCGAAGTTGAAGAATGCTATGTTCTTAACAGAAAAATCTGGAAGAGGGACAGTAAAGATCTTCCTTTTTTCCCCATTTTTTTTGGGTATGTGTTGCTTGTATTCCAGCATATACTAATTTCATAAATCCCCCTTACCCCTCATGTTTTGTAATATATGTTGGTCACTTCTGTTTTTATATATACTGTGAATTATAAAATATAAAATATCAGTTCTTGATAAGGCATAGCATGTCTCATCCTTAAACATCCTGCAAATTTGAAGTATGATTACATTGTGTTCCCTTTCTAATAATATCAGGATATGGCTGTTCTAACTTTTTATTCGAGGCTGTCATGAAAATTTTAATTTCTTCTTTCTTTTCAATGAAGCCCCAGTGGATGGCACCTGAAGTGCTCTGGAACGAACCTTCAGATGAGAAGTTATCTTCTGAATGGATCGATATCCTTGTCGATAACACGGCAGGGCACGCACTCGCCATGTCTTTTGGCCGTCAAATCCTGACTCTGTCATAGTCAGTTCAAGGGCTTGGCCTCTAGAACAGAGCTTTCACAACAGGGTTTTCACAACAGGGCTTGACAGTGCATCGAAGCACTAAAACATAATGGGTGATCCTTTTTTTCTTTGTTGTATTATTTTTTAAGTCATTCATATTGGATCAGGTAATTTAAGTTGGACCTCAATCCCTCATCTCCATGGATTTTAACTGCTATGGGATTTCATAGCCCCCAAAATTCCTCGTACTGGGCCTTTCAGTTGTTGGGGTTTCCTCACAGTCATGGATGGGTTTTAACCCAAATATTTTGTTATTACACATGAATTGGGACCCTCAAAGTATGCATTGAAAATTTTGATGGTATCTAAAACTTCTAGCTTTTGCTGTCAGAGTTTTAACATCATTGCAGAAGGTTCAAATCCTATCGTCTATCTGAACCTTCGGTTATTTCTTATCTGTGTTGCTTGAGCAGGGCAACCAGTATTTAATGGAGCGAATGGAAGGGGGCATTGTTTTGCTGACAAAATAGTCTTTTGTTCCTACTGGGTCAGGTCTGATGTGTTCAGCTTTGGGGTCATTCTATGGAAATTAATGACTGATCCATATTGTGGGCTCACCTAAACTCTTTGCAGGTATGTTTCTGATTCTGTTGTTTCGAATTGAATCAAGTAATTGTTGCTACCAACATTTTTTTTAATCTATGTGAGGGCAAAAAGATTGGTGTGGCTCATCATAATGGAACAGATCAGATACTGATGTGACATTGTAGATCTCTGTAATATTACAAAGCTGGAAATGCTTTGTACTAATATCAGTCCTGTAGGCACCCCTTATAATCAGTATTTAATAGAAAACAATCCAATATGTATTAATATTTTGGTGGAAAGAGAATTGGTTCCATGATTTATAACTAATAGTTAGATATTAAGATAGTGAGTTTTAGTGGAAATCTACTTATTATTATTATTATTTATCAGAGGTATGTACTGTGCATCCGAGGTGTTAAATGTGCATACTTTGTGGGGAAATTGAGAACTTATGGTAGGATAGTTATTGTTAATACATTGCCCTTAGTCCTTGTGGGAATAATGAACGAGTGCTCTAAGGCGTGGCCGGATACGATATCTCCGGGAATCCGACTGTTGTCACTGAGTACTCCAACAGCTGGCGATATTCGATATCTCAACTTTTTAGTAAGAAGGGTTGATGCAGAGTGGAACAGGGAGTGGTGCACGTGCTGGTAGTGCAGTCCCGAAATTGAATTCCCATGGTGTTGACAACAAGCGCACCAAACTGATCATCGGCGGCGAACAGATGGACGTGGAGGCTTACTCAAGCTTCTACAGCGGCAGAACAAAGATCACGAGGCTTCTATTCATAACTGATTGATGCAGTAACCAGTCGATGCAGTTTGAGGCGTAGCGAATGGCTTAAGACAATATTAAAAAGGGCAAGAACACCCTGCTATAAGATAGATGGCATGTTAGGGCCTAATTACAGGATGGACCAGGCCAGGGACGATAAGATCAGAGCGCTAAGCAGAGGAAGGAGAACCTCAAGAATGAGCTTAATTCTTATTTGTATATAGTTACAGAGTGTTGGTTTAATGTTTTATTGAGTTTGCATTATTTATGGTAGGTTTGCATCACTATGTTTTAATCCTCAGCATGTCCATCTTCGCTTTTTGTTATTTGAACCATAAGTACAATGAAAATTTGATTTTAAAATACAAAACCCTAAATATTGTTTCTGTTTATTTGTTCATCGGAAAAGAAAGCGAGAGAACATGTTGCTTGAAAGTGAGAATAAGAAGTTTCATGAATGCAGTTTCAGAGCACAACCTATTGGATGCAACGGGCATGATTGAACCTGATACCGTTAAGTTTCTACATTTAATTGCATTGTACTCTGGGGCGAGAACACTTGATATTGCTGAAATAACCGTATTGGCACCTTCATGTGGTGACCAGGGACGGATAGGAGACCCTTATCCTGTGGGTAAATGGTTAGACATCAAACTTATGTGGAATATACTGGTGTTACCCCTCACCCTTCACCCTTCCCTCTCTTCCCACCTGTGTACGGGAGGGGGTTATTTATGGGAAGTATGTTTGCTAGATCAAAACTATCGAGATTTTACTTTTTATTGCATCTTAATTTTAAATTATGTGTTAAATTTCATTTATTGTTAACAAAATCCATAGCGAACTTTGTTTTAAACTGTTTGGGAAATGCCTGTTTTGCTTTGAATTGATTTAACAAAATTTAGAGCACTGAAAAAAGAAATAACTCTCAAAATAGACTCATAAGGATTACTTAAAATGGTGAACTACCATGTTACACAGGGATTGCGGGGTAACTACTCGGCTTAGTGAAATAAAAGGGCCAAGAGGAATAGAAAGAGCAAATAGGGTTATGGTTATGATTCTCTTTTCCCACTGATTGGTTAACATTGGCTCCTTTCACAGATGAGAGTGTGAAAGCTTAAGAAGTTATAAAAAAAAATTGCGTGGATCAGATTTGATATTGATTCACAATTCCGGCATTGTGAACACACTTCAATATTCTTTTGATACTAGTTTCTTTTTTCATGGGGTTTCTGTTGGCAAATTTGTTGCCTGTCTATAAAAGTCATCTCTTAAGAGAATTTTGTTCTTTGAAATTCATTGCATCTCATTTTGACTAATTTTATATTTATCTTTTCCAATACTTGATTCTTCTCCCTTTAAACACATTCCTCTCACTAATTGGATATCAGTTCTTTTTCTTTCTGAGTCAAAAACCAAATAATATATATATTTTTTGGTTGGTATAATCTTTTCATTGTTGTTGCAGTTGTTTAACTATTTATTCTCATTGGGAAATGTCTTCGTCATGCTTGTCAAGGCAAACAAACCTTGCCTTGACAGTCCAAAATATCTAGCACAGAGCAGCTTAGGCTCTCTTTGGTTTGTATTATATAATGTATTATGTAATAAATTATGAAATTTGTGATTGTTTGGCATGATTTATAATGTCTATTTATAATTAAAATAAATAGATATAATGCATAATCTACAAATAGGTTATTAGTTGTTTATCATTATAACTTATTTCTCATTATATAATGTATTATGTTTAGTGGTACCAAACGGTCATTATTTATTACTCAGAATCTATTATTATAATTGATTTGTCACAAATAGCTTCTAATACATTATATAATACAAACCAAAGAGGGCCTTAGTTCTATTGCTGAAATATTGTGGGCATGCTCAATTTACTACATATTCATTTTTATGTATCAGCCTGGACATACTTTACTATGTGGTTGTAGAACTTTGTGAAAGCCTGAAGGAGATATTGGTTTATGGCTGAACATACATTTGGAAAAGTTTAATGCATTGGGATATGATTGAAATGGTTCCTGAAACTTGTTATGTATATAATCAAGACACTTATATGACTGCTGCATTTTCGTTTGTTGTATGTGTTGAAGATAATGATTTGAGATTCACTTATTTGACTAAAGTTCTTTTTCCTCTCCAATTCATTTTCCTTCATCTCCACATATGATCCTGGAATCTGTATATGAAGACAAATTTGATCAAAGAAAGCATTAGAATGGAATGCAATGACCTTGGCAATTTTTACTCTGTGCATGGTGCCCTTTGCGATGCTTTAAAGAACTATGTCTGCTCTCGTGATTATTGCACTACATCAAAGCACATAATTCATGTGTCTGTATGGAGTTCTGGTTAGCATTGAGATTGGCCAATCTACACGTCACAAGCTATGTTAATATGGCAGAGCAAGCAGCGGAGGCGCTGGACCCTGTTACAGTTGCAAAATTGCATTGTGCTTTGCTGCTTGTAAGGTTTGTGTAGCAATTGTAATGATTGTCATTTGTTCATTCTTTGATCAACAAATTATATTATAAATCCTGCATGCTGCATTAGTTGATATTGCCATATTGTTATGCTTCTTTTGGAGCAGCAATCTAATAATTATCTCTGTCAATCATCTTAGCCTGTGGTTAATCCCCTTCCATTTTCTGGTGGTGCTTGTCTTCCCTCAAAATTTCATATGTTTGACGATTTTGGTATGTGTTACATAACTGTTTCTTAGGCAAAACTTTGAAGAATGCTTGAAATTTCTTGAAATTTTGGGATTTGTCTTTATAAATTACAAAAGAGCTAGAACCAAAATTATTGCCCTATTTCAAATTTAAAACCTTGAGGATGGTAGAAGCCTGGAAAGTGAATTTCTTGCTGGCCATCTTGAGATTGGATGAGCCACGAAAATGGAGTTTGTCAGATTAATGACAGTTTGGTTTTCTTGTTTCAGCTATTACTTTTCCCACATGTTCTTTATGAGAGTCATGGCATGGTAAAGTGAAAGACTTTCCTGTTTTGGGAGCTTGAATTCATTAATTTTTTTCCCCTTTATTCTTGAATATATTTTGATCTTTCATTCGATGTTGGCCAAGCTCAAGAGAAAAGAAAACAGAAATGGAGAAAGGGAATTAGAAGATTTCACTAATAATGAAGAAGCTCACAAGGTTAGTCCAAAGGTTGAGGGACTCACTCGACTGAGATTGGGGACTCACTCATCCAACAAGAGAGGACTCAATTGTCAAAGGAACTTGGGTTCTTACAAATCAATAGTGCCAAAAAAATTACCCCTTTAATAAATAACATTACATATATAAACAGAAGAAAGAAAGACAAAGGGGAAACTAGAGACGTTGGTGAAGCATGTTTGCTTCCCAACATTCAAAACGGAGGTTGGTGCATCTCCAACTGTCTAAACAATTTAAAATATTTTAAATTGTTCTTTTGACCATTTGGGGGAGCGGGGCTATAGTTTTCCGTGGGCTTGGCTTAAAAGTTGGCTCCTTCGCATTCATAAACAGTCAAAGAACTCAAGAGTCTGAGGACTACATGCGTGTTTTAGTTGGCTTCTGAGTCTTGCTCTGTGGGGGTGTGTGTGCATCTGTGGTGGTGATGTTGTGGTTGTGTACAAGGATTTTTATTTTCTTCTTATGCTGGATGGGTTTTGCTATTAATGAACACTTATAAAGTATTTACTTCTGTTTTGGTGTATTGACAGTTTTTGGAGACAGGTCCTGAATTGGGAAATTACTCCTCAGAAGTGATTGCACCACAGGATGTTGCGATGTATGGGGGTGTGTGTGCATGTGTGATGGTGATGTTGTGGTTGTGTACAAGGTTTCTTATTTTCTTCTTATGCTAGATGGGTTTTGCTATTAATGAACACTTTAGTATTAACTTCTGTTTTGGTGTAGTGACAGTTTTTGGAGACAGGTCCTGAATTGGGAAATTACTCCTCAGAAGTGATTGCACCACAGGATGTTGCGTGGTATGGTGGACTTTGTGCCCGTGTTAGTTTTGATATGACAGAGTAAAAGGCATTTATCTAATTTTTCTAATCTCTGAAAATGTCTTCAATTTTCATGCTTACTGTTGAGAAATCAACCTCTAACAATTTAAATTGTTTTAATTTGTTCTTTTGACCATTTAGGGGAGTGGGGCTATAGTTTTCCATGGGCTAGGCTTAAGATGTGGGCTTCATCACATTCATAAACAGCCAAAGACCTTAGGAGTCTGACGACTACATGCATGCTTTAGTCAGCTTCTGTGTTTGTGCTTGCAGGTGCATGCCCTATGCCCATGCACCCATATTTGCATTTGTGGTGGGTGCATGTGTATGTATTTGCGCGTGCGCGCTTGTGTGTGTTTGTGCATATGTGGTGGTGATATTGTGGCTGTATATACAAGGTTTCTTATTTTCTTGTATGCTGGATGGGTTGACTTTTGCGATTAATAAACACTTATAAATTATTAACTTCTGTTTTGCTGTGTTGACAGTTTTTTGGAGACAGGTTCTGAATTGGGAAATAATTCCTCATAAGTGATTGCATGCACCACAAGATGTTGTGACATGTGGTGGACTTTGTGTCCTTGCTATTTTTGACAGGATAGAGTTAAGCATTTATCTAATATTTCTTGTCTCTGAAAAGTTTCTTCAATTTTCATGCTTACAGTTGAAAAATCAACCTTTAACTATTTGCTAAGCCCACCGCCCACCGCCCCCGCCCCCGCCCCCGCCCCCGCCCCCGCCCCTCCACAGTTTTAGAACAAAGTTATAGACAATCTCAATGTCTGGAATTTCTTAGAGCTGGTGCCTGAAGTAAGGGAACTTATTAATGGTTTCTATTTGAGGTAAAGAATTGCATAATCCTATCCTGACTTCTGGTCTTTTCTTTTGCCTTTTTTTATTTTATTTTATCTGAAAAGATAATTCTATTTCCTTTTATTCTGAGCTATGAGGCCAAAGCTTATACAACACTATCCTTATTAAACCCAAAGTGACACAAAAGTCTGTTTGTGAAGGTTTTTTTTTAATTTTTATGAAGACGAGCCTGTCTGTGTAGCTCTTTAGCTGGAATAGCCCAAAGTTTGTACCAAAAAGGAGCATGGTAAATTGAAGAGAAAAATGGCTGCAATGTTTAACGTGAGCAGATTATTCTGTCATTAACTTGAGCATTCAAGATGTGCAAATATTTCCAAGTCAAGATGGTTTTGCTTGTGTACTGTTAAGAGGTCAAGCTGATTTGTTTTGACGAGTAGTTTGGGTTTCTTGGCCTCATTTGGTTCAGTTAATTGACAACGATTCTAATGCTTACTAATTGAAGCCAGTCTCAAGGGTGAGGCTCAAGAAGGGCTCTTAGGCGCAGACTTAGTGGCTCAAAACCCCTGCAGCTTTTCTCAATGAATATTTAATTGAAAATTGAATTCCCGTCATACAATGCAGTTATATGTATACTTGCATGTGTTTCATTTTAAAGGGTTTATGAAGGGTCTTAAGGCTTCAATCCCTAGGGTGACCTTCTCCCCTGATGCCCGCTTTAGAGTTCTATGTCTAAGTATTAGTCTTGTCAGTGATCATCATTGTAATAACAGCATTTTCTGGAAAATACAGGGAGAAAAAAGTATAAGCTTGTCCTAATTCATTTTTTACTGAGAAACCGAGGGAGTCTGGAGGTCCAAGTTCTTCGCCTTCATTAATTCTATTCTGGGTTTGTGACATTGTTTCATGAAAGATTATTCTGTCATTAATGTTCTGATGCGTTTTTACATACATCATAGTGGACTACTAATATAGAGAATAGAGCAAGTTTTTCGAGGACAAGTGAAAATGTTAATGTGGCTATGGAGCCTTAATTTTTGGAATCCTTCTAATTCAGCTGTATATGGTAGCATGCAGTTACAAGTTTCCTTGTTTATTCGACCGAGTACTGTGTGCCATTGTATATATTATTGCATTTCATTGTTTTGTTGTTGGTTAGCTTTGCTCTTTCAATGTATAGTTCTGCAATTTCATCAAACCCTAGAAGTCTTGCTTTTTCAGTTATAAAAATTTGACTGGGGTCTGCTGAGTAGGGGCAGGAAAGGAGAGAGATAGAAAGTAGGTGATGGCGTAGCTCCCACTCCAGAGTTTGGCGAATCTTTTTCCTTGTGAGTTGCAGATACACCCCTCAAAAATTTCTAGAAAACCATAGTTTACTTATGATTCCCCTTTTTTCAGTCAAATTTAGTGTAACATTTTATATGTAATAACGTTCTTAGTACTGATTGAAAGCTGATTTTTTTGATAGTTTGTTCTAATAATTTTCCACCCCTTAAATATCATTGTAATTTAACTCTTGGAAACAAACACCTAAAAAAAAAAAAATCAAATGATGTATATACTTCTAGTGGTACAAATCCTCTCACTCCTCTTTCCTGACAATGTGAATTCCCCTGTATACCAATCATCTTCCCTGGGCTTGGTTCAGAATGATTGAAGTCTGCCATAGATAGACATGAAACTTTGATTGGTCACTCAGTTTCTGGTGCAATAAAGAGCGAGTGCACATGTGCGGCATAAAAGGTTGGCATCTTGACCTACTTTTTTTTTTTTCCTGTGAAAAAGTTAAAGAGATCTGTTGGGATCTCGATCTTGACTGGTAGGACTAACATCTATACACTGTGGAGTGGACACTTTCGCTGTGGATGGACGTCTCTTTTGTCCTTCAGTTTTCACAATTTTGAGAGTGAAAATTCTAGACTGATGTCATGGTATAGGAAGAATAGACAAATGGATCAGAGGGGCCCAAGATCTTTTCTCAGTTCTTTATTTGGGATAATGACTTTATTCTGCTACATAAAGCCCCTAATCCAGAGTGGGAGGGGATTTGGCAAAAAGATAGTGGACCGAATCCCATTCCTTCCATTTTAGGGATACCTATTGGTGGCAATCTTGGAATTAGATTTTTCCATTATTTTTTTTTTATCTTAACGGTTAATTGTGTTTTGTTTTTCTGCTTGTGTAGAGGGCCATCTCAAATTGGATGTCCTGATTGGACCAGATACAAATCCCCATGTGAAATGGCAAATCAATGAGGGTGTGGGAAATCAATCGCTGCTAAAGCCCAGGACCAATCTGCCTCAGTAATGGACGATGAGCGTGTAAGCTCTAGCAGAATTCATGAGTTTCAGTAACATCGGTGACAGATTATTGGATAATCGGTTTGCTTTCCATGCAGAGAAGAAGGATGGCTTTATCTAAAATTTGCTTGGGTCTATCAATTATCTGAAAGAAGAAACAGGAGAGAAGTGTACCATCACCTGGCTGGAAGCCTGGAACTTGGAACTTGGAACTTGAAAGCATTGCAGAAGGGAGATTGGGGCCAACCACCCCATCATATCCATAAACTTCAATTTCATGTGTGGCGTTGCAGAAGCGCAGACAGCAGAGGTTAGTGTTCTTGATTCAATCCCCCTTTCCTCTCCTCTCCTCTCTCTCTCTCTCGGTGTGGAATCTGGATAGGTATGATGTGTTTTGAACTGATCCCTTTATCCTCTTTCATCTTTTTCAGGGTTCTTCTGGGAACATATTTTATACTGAAAGTAAAAATTACCTGCTTACAAGGTTCAAGTGTACGTTTAACTCTCTTTAACACTTTTTTTAAATAATAAAAAAAAACCCCTTTAGCTCCTCTCTCTCTTCTTTTTTGGTTATGGGTTATTTGGTATGCAATTGATTTTTTTTTCTCATCTTCTTATCCAGTTCATATTATATATATAATTTTTTTTTGTAAGGAATTTATCTCTATTCACGACCATGGTCCTTCCTTGTCTTCTTGTACACCTAACCTTATTGCTTGGTCTCCCCCACCCCCTGGTTGTTTAAAATTCAATATTGAAGGGGCTGCTGCATTGGCGGTCTTCTTCGCAACTCTGAGGGATATGTCCTTTACTTTTTTTTCTCACACTATGTTGGCTCTACTACTAATTCAGCAGCTGAGCTCTGCGCCTGCGTACTGCCTTGGAATATGCTGTGCCTCAGCAAATTAGGAATCGTATTAGTGAATCTGACTCTTCTTGTTGTTCAGGATTTGCATCTCATACCATTTTTGTTCGTCAATCAAATTTTTGTTGTGCTTAAATGCTGATGTATTGGGACTTCCTTCATATGTATATTACATATGTAAATTAGAACAACTGATTGGCCACCGGCAAGCCGATCTGGATCGGGATTGGCCTGGATCGGTTTACACATAAGTAGGAATCGGTTCCATGTTAGCCCCTAACTGTTCCAATCCCATGACTCATTGTTCTGCATGGGATCGAGACCAATCCCAATCCAGATAAACTTATTCTGGCTGATCAGATTTGATTCTTGAACCTTCATGTAGTTTGGGTGTTACTTGAAAAATCCGGATCAGGATCGGCCTGGATTGCTTTACTCGTCAGCACCCAATCATTCGAATCCCATGACTCATTGTGCTGTACGAGATCAGTCCTAGCCCGATCTCAATCTAGATATGCCGATTCTGGCCGATCAGATCCGATCCCTTGAACCCTTATGTAGTTTGAGTTTTAAATGAAAATTAAATAATTATGTGTGTAGCATTAAAATTAGATAATTTACATATAATTTACATGAACCCTTATGTAGTTTGAGTGTAAGCAACCTAACTATTACATATGTATATATTTTTTTAGTAAACCCTAAGGCCTAACAGTTACATGACATCATAAGGCCTTATTCCCTGTAAAAAAAGGGGGGCATGCAGATTGGTCAATCTGTACAGGTTTTGAACTGTTGACTGGCCAAGTTTGTCACAAAATATGCTCCTGTTTTTAATTGTACTTACGAGATTGCTCTGAAGAAACGCGAGGCCGCTATGCTTTTTAAACACCCTGCACTCCACCATTGCTCCCCAGGCCGGTTCAAGGGACACACGTCATATTTTATTGGGTCACAAGGTTTGGTTCTGGCCCCAAAAAATTTAAAAATCATTCTGTCAGGGAAGGTCGAAAGGATAGGTGGAAAATATAAAATAGTAGTGGTAGTGCATATTTACAAGAATGGCCACCCCAAGAAGCAGTGCACATTGAGTGATCCACTATATGAATCATCCATCGGTCCGGTTCCGACAACGACAATGATCTACAATCAAGGACATGGCCAACAAAGAGTCGCAGGAGGGTCTATATCAAGTTTTTCTGGAACGGTTCCGGGACCTGGAAGTGAGTCACGCCAAGCTGAAAGAGCAGTTCCAAGTGTTATTACAGGAGATTTAGGAAGAGAAGGCGAAGAAGAGGAGAGGAGAAGGGTTTTCTCCATCTTCATTGGATTCCACCGGATGGAGTCATTTACCAGGTTCTTTCTTGTCGAAGACTCCTTACAGGAACGTGTTGGAGTCCATGGGACATGCTGTACATGTCTGCAGGATTTCAACTGGGGAGATCATTTACTGGTAAACATCTCTTCCTATCTATCTCTTGCTTTTCCTTTTTCATTTTCTGTCACAACATAACATTTGGAATCAATCTAATAGAGAATCACAGAGCTAAACCTGCTCTAATAGAACTTCTATAGAAGTTTTCATTCATACAGATCGAGTGAACCTCTTTAATATATACTAGTGCGGTGGCAAATACATTGGGACAATTCAGAAATAAGATGTATCTCTGCAATGTCCATAATAGAGTTCTGAACCATTCAATTGTTAAGGTTACACATCAGATGATAGTATTATTCTCATTAAAGCAAAATCAGGTCATCCAAGATGTGTAGGCCTACTATCTGGATGGCTGGTATATTCTGTATTCGATGACAGTGTGACCATGTTTATGCCAGTTGCATCAGGGAACCAAAACTCGATCATTCATTTTATATATGCATCTCTTTTTCCTGTATTATATATTTTTTTTTAAATTGAAATAGTCACACTTGGGATGTGTGGGAGCTAGAATTAAGTGGTGACACTGAATGGTTCAGCCGTTCAGGCAGCTTGAAGAATGAGTATATCTGTCTAATGTCATAACTATCATCACTGTGTTCTATGAGAAATATGTTTGCCAAATAAATGCTGACATCCTACTTGTGCTTCTATTAATGAAGCTTATCATTTAATGGCTAATTCTATATACTCTTCCTTTTTCGTTGATTTTGTAACCGTTAGCTCAAAACAATGCACAGGAGCCCTGCTTACAGATAAATTTGGGATTTCATTGTAACAATTAAGAAGGAGAAGGAAGGTTGAGACTAGTGATGCATGCAGGGAACAGTTAAATGAGATGTTTAGAAGGCTCTCTTGATTTGTTAAGTAGTTCTTTTGAATGGTTTGATTATATGTGTCATTTGAGGATATACCCTTTTTAATTTTCGTTTCTTCTATTAAAATACCTACTAGTAGATGAGCTGAATCTGCCTAATCTATCCTTCTTACCGAAATAAATTACATTAAAAGATAAAGAAATGATAAGTGATTAAATGCACTGTCGACATTAGCATTTACCTCATTGTTCAACTTCAAAGTTGCAAGTCCAACAACATAGCTGATTAGGTTACAGGCAGATAACAGAAAGAGTAACTTCCAAAAATCAAGAAAAATATATGACTGCATCGTCTGATGGTCTAGTGTTGGTTACGTTGAACTAGCAGCATAAGTTTTTGATGGATCAGTATCACATTTAAGGTAGTCCAGGAACATGCTGCCAGTAGTTGGCTGATTATTCCAGGATCCACTTAATGTGCTAATTTTGTATAAAAATTAAGAATTATGAGAATGTTGAGGTTTAGTGAACAGCCCATCAACAAGTAGTAGGAATGTAAATATTGAGATGGACCTTCTTATCGCTCTATGGAGATGACTTGAAGTGTGGGTAGAATACAGCAACACCAGAATAACGTTTAAAGAGCACCATTCACTGACATAAAAGTATGTTTAAGAAGTAGAAATCCACGGGATGGGCAGAACATAGGGACAAGTGCCCCTAGCTCTTTTCCATGTTTTAAAGCTCGCTCTTCATATTGAGTCTACTTATCTTATGGTTCTCTGTCATTTTCATTTATTAAAAGGAATGTGTTCTTAGAGTGAAAGGGCTTTAGTTAAGACAAGCCATCTTGTATGGACATGGAATTTTGGGTGGGACATGTATAGTACTTGATATTTAAAAAGCACAATATTGAACTCATGGTACACTTGTTATTATGGTTGAAAAAGACTTCTCTTTCTCAGGAATCGTTCTGCTGAGAAGCTTTATGGATGGAAGGACCATGAAGTGCTTGGGCAAAGAGTTAGTGATCTACTTATCTGGGAAGAAAACCATGCATCCCTTGAGAAAATCATGGAAGGATGGAGCAGTGGTCAATCATGGTCAGGTCAGCTTCCTTTAAGAAGAGGTCCGGTGAGATATTTATGGCAATAGTGACAGAAAGCTCATTATATGAGGATGGTGTGAATGTTGGTGTTATTACTGTCTCAAGTGATGCAGCTTTAATTCATAATATTAACTCGGAAAAACTAACATATCGGGATCGTGCACATTGCCAATTTAGAGAATGGGGATTAAACATGAAAAAGATTTGGTGGCAACCTGCCGCACACTTCACTGGTCCACAAATTGCATCATTCTTTACGAATCTGGTGCTTATGCTGTCTTCACATTTCTTTTGAAGTATTCTTGTTATTATTTTATCCTTCCCCTTGCACTCAGCATCAACATGCTATTGAACTGAACAGGCCTCAAAAGTCTTCTCACGTGGACATGGAGAAGATAGTTCAGTGCTTGTGCAAGGGCTGGAAACTGAGAAGAACCAGTGTTAAGTACTGAAGAAGTGGAATCAGTAAAGATTGGAAAACAGGTAATATTTAATTTCCACTTACACCTCTCCTTTTTTGTATTACCATTACCCAGTGATAGACTCGCCTATGTGGGGTCCTAGGAGGAGTGAATTTTGTGTCGGTCCTAACCTTTGGCTTTTTTGCACAAAGTACCCTCAATAGTAGTCAGTGTTTTAAATCTCGGCGAGATCTCGAAGATCTCGAGGGGCTTGAGACGAGATCTCGCCTCGATACAGTGTCTCGACCATCTCGACTAGTTATCGAGCTGGTCTCGACATTTTCGATCATTTTTGGACATTTCTCGACATTTTCGACCATTTCTCGACATTTTCGACCAGTTCTCGACCATTTTTCGACTAGTTCTTGACTGGTCTCGACATAATGTATGAATTATGATTGTATAGTCTACTTGACTACTTTGGATTTTTTTTACTATGACAATTAACTAATTAAGTGTTATTATGTTTATTCTTCTCCTAATATTCATTTTACTGGCTCATTTGGTATTCTGTGATCTTCTATTAGTGTTACATTATGTAGAATAGCCAATATTACCCTAGGTTTACATTTGAATTTCAAACCGACACTGCCAAACATGGGTGTAAACCCAAACAATCACCATGTGTGATTATATATACAGTTTTATGGTTTAAATATGTTTATATATATGCTAAAATAGGGTTCCCCTAGAGTATCAAGCTTTAAAATGGTCATTTTAGGGTCGAAATACACATTTTAAAGCCTTTACAGCTTTTGTACAGTGTCTCGCCGAGATCTCGACCGAGATTTCCGAGATCTCGGTTTCTCAGAGGGTCGAGACACCCTCGAGGCTCGAAATTTTGAACTATGCTCAATACTCGAACCCAGGCATTTACTGTGGCAGTCCGAACCTTTTACCATTTCTCTAACCTTTGGCACTTGGAGCAAAGTGGGCACCCTCAAAACTCGAACCCGGACATTTTCCGTGGCTGCTCGAACTTTACCATTGCTCTAAGCAATGGCCCCTCCTTTATTTGTATTGCTCAAGAATTTAAAATTTTGTTTTGGAATTTACTCACTTTTTTCTAAAGTCCCTATGAACTATATTGGATACAAAGTTTAACTAGTCTTCAGAATCTCTCTTTTTGCATATCATTGTTTTATTTTACTTATAACATTCTGTTGACCTATTGTGTATGACTACAGGAACATAAGTTATTTCCCAGGGGAACTTGAATTAGGGCAGGAAGATTCTGGGAATGTGGCAGAACATGGTTCATATAATTATCAGTGGGCAGTGTACTGCCCATCACTTCATAATCTGTAAGAATTCCCAAAACAGCTATGGATCACTACACTGTTGGGGTGGACAACAAGAACATAGAACCTCGTAAGAGAAAATCTGTTGATGCTGTTAAAAGTGTATGTTCAAATGGCCATGGGGAGGGTTCTTCAACCACAGACAAGAATCCTGCTGTGACATCTTGGTTGGAGTGTTGCAAGTATTCTGGGGGGTCCAGAACTGGAATTCCATTGCCTCGATTAGATCTTGAAGGGAGGGAAAAGGAGCAGATACAGCCTGATGCAGTTAACTGTGAAGCTTTAGAAGCAGAAGGTACACCACAACTAGAGGCATAGCTGATAAAATCTTCAAGTTTGCTGAGTTCTGGGGAGAGTGTTGTTAGTAGCCAAGGGAGTTCATCCACAAGGGAGGATAAAGAATCAAACTCAATGATCAGTTGCGAGATTAATTGGGAAGACCTACATTTAGGAGTGGAGATTGGGCAAGGTATTCTCAAGTTATTCATTTACCTTAATCCAATCTTGTCTTGTGCTATTTATATGTATGTAAAAATTATTCTAACACCAAAAATCAATGGATTTTTCCTCCTTGTTTTTATAAATGACGTTTCATTGTTTAGTTTACTTTATATATATCTGGTTATTGTTACTTATGAGGTTTGTTTGCCACTGTTTATTGAGGAATTTGGAATGGATTGGTATTTGGATGAATTTGACCAATTCTGTTGCATTAGCAGTTTCTGCATTTGAAAACTAAAGGAATATTAGCGCATGGAAACATTATGATTCCTTTTGTTTTTATTTACAAAATGTTGCTTTAAAAGTTTATTTCACGAGTGCATATCGTGATGGGATTATTTTGGATTACAAAAAGGAGGTATGAGAATATTTGAACAATCTTGTAATTATTTGTTATAGTTGTATTAGAAACAGTTGATAACCAAATATTCTTTGATACCTTCTTCAGATCGGTATAATGTAAAGATTGAGACATCCAAATGTATTGCTCTTCAATGAGGCAGTGTATTTGCCTGAACGGCTTGCTGTAGTGACAGAGTTCTTACCCAGGTAATAAAAATAAAATATCTCATTAACAATCATAATGGTAAATGATAAAAGATAAAAAATAAGGAAACAGGAAAAAGAGAAGCCATGGATTTTGCCTAAGCAAATGTAGATATCTCATCCATTTCAAGCCCACTGGGGATTTGGTGTTGGATCTGCAGCTGCCTCATTTAGGATACCACCTTAACCTCATTATGGAAATTTTCTGATAGTCTCTGCATCTTGGAATCAATCCACCTTGTGCTGATACTGGAAAAGCCTTAAGAGAAAGTGCTGTCTGTTCACCTTCCCTCTTATTCTTCTAGATAAATAACGTGCTAGTCATATTTCACAATTAATTTGTTCCAATTAACTGGGGAAGCCTCTTCAAAACATTACACAGAAACAATTTTTGGTTTGGACATGAGACGCCGTTTGAGGATGGCACTTTATGTCGTGAGTATTTTCTTACACTTCTCATAAACATGAGACCATGAGACACTGTTTGAGGATGGCCCTTGATGTTTGAGGATAGCTTTGAGTTCATTATGTATTTGGAACTTTCTTGTTTCAGGCCCGGGGTATGAATTATTTGCATAATCAAAATCCTCCAATGGTTCACGGAGACCTGAAAACTTCAAATTTACTTGTTGACAAAAACTGGATAGTCAAGGTATGGTGTTTAAGTTTTATCTATTGATCATTATTGGTACTTTGTACATAGTAAATACCGTGGATGAAGCCGGAATTGCTTCTGGTTTAAATGATTCAGTTCACTTTCTCTTCACCAGGTTGGAGATTTTGGCCTATTGAAGTTGAAGAATGCTACGTTCTTAACAGAAAAATCTGGATGAGGGACAGAGTAAAGATCTTCCTCCCCCCCCCCCTCTTTTTGGGTATACGTTGCATACTTGTATTCCAGAGTATTCTAATTTCATAAATCCCCCTTTCCCCTCATTTCTGTAAATATATGTTGGTCACTTCTGTTTCTGTATATATTGTGAATTATTAAGAAAAAATTTCATCTACACTCCATCAAGGATTGATAACATCATCTACACCCACAAGATTGCAAAAACATCACCTAGGTCCACTTAACTGACGAAAATCACTAAAATTGTTAATATACAGTTTTTAACCCTCATATTATAAATTTGAAAAATTTAAAAATTAAGTATAATTACTAGTTTGACCTTATAATGAAGGTTACATTTACATTTACCCTTTGCATATTAGCCAAATGAGAAACATCACTTGCCAACCTGACAACATCTCGATCAAGTACTCTGAAATGCTAACATCGTCGACGATTTTGGGCATTGTCAACAATAGTGGCGGATCGGCAACAGAGTTGGGTTTCTTCTTCCTGGGCACCTGGGAAGGATTGACTTCAGTGGAACGGCCGTAGTGCAGCTTTCGTTGGACGATAAGGAGACATTATTAGTGGTGGTTGTAGAGGTAGGAGAGGCAGAGAGCTTAACTCCGCGGAGGAGGAATCTGTGGTGCTTGGTAGTGTATTCATTGGCTGTATGAATGGAAAAATCGCAATCTATCAAACTCAAGCCTTAAAGTTCTCTTATAATTCGGAGTCCATGAACAAGCTCTGTGATTCCCCTATGGCAAAGAAAGATTCTCTCCTTGGACTCATTTCAAAGGTCAACAAGAGAAAAGAACAGAAATAGGAATCTTGTTTCTATACCACAAAATCAAAATGGCTCTGAAAGATGGGGATCGACTGTACCTATTACCAGAAACTAGCTTTCTCTAAATTATGGAATGATTCTTCACTTTGCTTTTTTGTTAATAGAGATAAATCAGTCTTTGCAACATTTCTCATTCCTCTTTAGCAATTAGTCTTGTGAACTGTTTTTTTTTTTTTTAAGTCACAAATCAAACATATTTCAAGTCTGAATCCTTTGCTCCAATCTTTGGATTTGCTCCATTTTCTCTACAGCAACAAGCAAAACCATAACTTACATGTTCAGTGATTCCAACGAAAGGTTTCGAAATCAATCTGATGAATAATCAAAACATTTGAGGACCCTCAAGTTGAATGGAGTTTCGCCAAAAAGCCGACTCCATTGCGATGTAATAACCCTAGAACACCTCCCCCGGCCCCTTGCCTCTGCAGCGGAGCTTCGCCAAAGAGTCGACTCCATTGCGATGAATAACCCTAGAACACCTCCCCCAGCCCCTTGCCGCTGCCGCTACAGTGGTCATGAATAGACGGCCTCGCCACTGTGGCTTCCTGTTCCCCCGCTCTTCTGCTCTGGTTCAGATTTCCCCCTCTTCCCCTCATCCTGAAGATTTCCCTCTCCCAAGTTTAGAACCAATAACAAAATTATTGGTATTGTTGTAACTCTACGCTTGTGAATATCTGTATCCATTAGGTAGAGAGAAAGAGAGAGAGAGATTGAAAGTTGGGAACTGGAAGGGTGGGATGCTTTTAACTAAGAGAAATGAATAAACAATTAAAAGAGAGAGTGAGGGAGCCGTGGAGGTGGTATTGGTATTTGGAGTTGGAAGGGTGGGATGCTATTCATTAAGAGAAATGAATAAATAAACATTCGAGCTTCATTCTAGGGTAAGATGAAGCATCTGATTCGAGTGAGGCTGAGACTTCGATGTTAGTCTACTGGGGATGAGAATCATTGAAAGCACCAAGATTCGGCGAGTAGTCGTCTTCCTCGGAGCCATCAGCATCGATGGCGTCGTATTCGTTGGGAATTGCTGGAGCATTCGTAGTAGCATCAACAAGCAGACGGTCTGGAGCATGGAGCAGGGTTTCAGGGAAGGAAAATGAAGAAGGGAATCGGTGTAGCTCAGCTATGCTTCTTATTATGCATCAATTGATCCTTAACCATTGGATGGAGATATATATATATATATATATATATATATATACGTGGTGTTCATCCAGTGCGCTACCATCGGGGTTAGGGTAAAAATTCAAATAAAGGGTAAAATTGTCTTTTAACCCAGCTCAAAGGGTATTATCGTCTCTGAAATATTCCAATCCACCTGACGTCAGCATCTAACGGGAATCAACTGACGGAGTGGACTTCTTTGATTACCATAGCCAAAGTTTTGGGGTGTAGATGATGTTTTTGCATTCTTGTGGTTGTAGATGATGTTAACGATCTTTGATGGGGTCTAGATGAAATTTTTTCAATTTTTAATTATTAATGATCAGTTCATGATAAAGCATTGCATATCTCATCCTTAAACACCCCATAAATTTCATATATGATTTACATTGTGTTCCCTTTCTAATAATATAAGCATATGGCTGTGCTAACTTTCTATACAAGGCTGTCATGAAAGTTTTAATTTCTTCTTTCTTTCTCATGCATCCCCGTGGATGGCACCTGAAGTTCTCCAAAACGAACCTTCAAATGAGAAGTAATCTTCTGAATGGATTGAAGCACTAAAACATTCTAAAAGCGCACAAATGGGTTTCCTTTTTTTATTTTTTATATATTTTTTAGTCATTCATATTATATTAGGAAATTTAAGTTCGACCTCAATCCCTCATCTCCATGGATTTAACTGCTATAGGGTTACATAGCCCCAAAATTCCTTGTACTGGGCCTTTCTGTTGTTGGGATTTCCTCACCGTCACGGATGGGTTTTAACCCAAATATTTTGATAACACATGAATTGGGAGCCTCCAAGTATGCATTGAAAATTTTGATGATATCTAAAACTTCTAGTTTTTGGCTGTCAGAGTTTTAACATCACTGCAGAAGGTTCAAATCCTATTGTCTATCTGAACCTTAGGTTATTTCTTATCTGTGTTGATGGAGTTGGGGGGTCAGTACTTAATTGAGCAAATGGAGGGGTGCATTGTTTTGCTGACAGAAGTTTTTTGTTCCTACTGGGGCAGGTCTGATGTGTTCAGCTTTGTGTCATTCTATGGGAATTCATGAGTGAATCCGTTCCTTGGGCTCACCTAAACTCTTTGCAGGTATGTTTGCGGTTCTGTTGTTTTGAACTGAATCAAATAATTGTTACTCTGAATTTTTTATTTTTTTTTATCTATATGAGGCCAAAAAGATTGGTGTGGCTCATTGTAGGAATGGACCAGATACTGATGTGACATTGTAGATCTCTGATTCTCTGTAATAATACAAAGTTGGAAATGCTTTGTACTAATAAGTATCAGTTCTGTAGGCACCCCATATAATCAATATTTTATAGACGAACAAACCAATATGTATTAATATTTTGGAGAAAAGAGAATTGCTTCCATGATTTATAACTGACAGTTTGATATTAAGATGGTAAGTTTTAGTGGAAATTCTAAATATTATTATTTATTAGAGGTATGTACTGTGCATCCCTGGTGTTAAATGTGCATACTATGTTCGAAAATTGAGAACTTAGGGTAGGATATTTATTGCTAATACATTGCCCTTAGTCCTTGTGTGAATAATGATTGGCCACCTTCTAAGTCTTTAGATAGGTTTTTATTAATCAAGATAATTGAAGTGATGAAATGTTACCAAGGAACTATTCATAGATCAAATACTTTGTTGTACAATTGGGATAATACATTGCCCTTTGTCTTTGTGAGAATAATGATTGGTCACTTTCTAAGTCTTTAGATAGGTTTCTATTAGTCAAAGATAATTGAAGTATTGAAATGTTACCAAAAAACTATTCATAGATCTAATACTTTGTTGTACAATTGGGATAATACATTGTCCTTGGTCCTTATGAGAATAATGATTGGTCACTTTCTATGTCTTTAGATAGGTTTTTATCAATCAAAGTTAATTGAAGGCATGAAATGTTACCAAGGAACTATTCATAGATCAAGTACTTTATTGACATTTGGGTAATGGCCATTTTCAGTGTTCAGTTTTTCCAGATATATATAGCTTATCAAGTGTTTACAAATGCAAATTTTGATGAAGTATCAACTACCAAAGGTTAAAGGTGAAGAAGTGATTGGTGTACTACATAAAATCATATATATGCCTCGAAGGAACAATTGTTGCATGAAGAATACCATAAACTTCAAGCATCGTGGTAGAAATATGTTGGGAACTGCCAAACATTTAACTGGACGCATCCTTTTTTTTGGGTAACTTTACTAGACACATCCTGCTGCATCTAATATGATTATGTGGTAGCATAATATAGTATCTCAGCCCAGTTAGACCATGCACATATGGCCAATTTTTGAATATAGAATGTAAACCACTGAAAATTTATCAGAAAAGTGGCCCATGATATGGTAGGCCATGATTTTGATTCGTGAAACTTGACTTATGGGCTATGCTAAGATCAACCTGCCTTTCCAATGGAGTGAATGGAAAATCAGCCTGAATTTGGCAGAAACATACGACACACAGAGAGATTCTATCTCCATATTGCGTCATAGAAAGCTAACAAAATTAGGAAGGAAATCAAAGAGCATTACAAGTTTCTTCCCTTCGATTAAATTACGAGTTTCTTCTGTTCAATGGAAGTCCTCTAGAACTATGTTCCTAAATGTTCTTTCAGGATGCTTCAGCTTTCTTATGTTGTGTTGCAGGAGAAGATCTTACAGTATTTTTTTTTTCCTGTAGATTAGAATCTATTATAGTTTGCTGAGACATGCAGAATATTTAAAGCAGTAACTGTATTATAAAATTAAGTGGTACAACAAATTAGCTAAAATTTGTCCTTCGGCTGTGCTAAACCTTTTTGCATTCCTGTGGAAGGTCATTGGTGTTTTTGGTTTCATGGATCGTCGGTTAGATGTACCAGGAGCCCTTGATCCCGATGTCTCATCCATAATCCATGATTGTTGGCAAAGGTACTGCTACTCTGCAACTTAACTGATGCTTCCTCTTGAGTAATCCTTGTTGAAACTGACCGTTCACTTCAATAACCATGAGCAGCGACCCTGAATGCCGTCCTTCTTTTTAAGACATAATTATGAGAATAAGGGATCTGATTCAGACAGCTGCAGCTACAGCTGCAGTGGCCAGTGCTTGAAGACAGGTCAGAGATATAAAAATGAAGATGGGTAAAGTGCTACAGTTTGAGAAACAGACATTAGAGCAGCACTGCAAAATGTTGATATCGGTGCTCGATGTTGTGGTGATCCATAAACCAGCTGGAACCAGGTTACATCGTGGCTAAGTTTATGGGCTGAATGTATTGTCTGGAACCCAGATTTTGTGGCATTGATTGAAGACTAGCTCACCAATGTTAAGGGTCTTCCAATCTTTTAAGAGGCTGAAAGAGTAGTCATCATACAAGTAGGGCTGTTGGGGAAGGGGCTTGGATGTGGTTGTGTGGACCTATTCTGTTTTTTTGGTGGCTAACATATGATTTGACCATATGGAAGATGAGGGGTTGCAGAATTTCAAAATTGACCATTAAAATGTTTAAGCCCTAGATTGCTGCCCACCCAAACATTCGCTTTGTTATTATGTTTTGGGTGTGAATTTGGGTATTTCGGAACATAATCTATTTGATTCAGCAGGTTATAGAGAATGAGGAAAAGAGAATAATGAAATTAAGACAATTGAGAGGGAATTGTTTCCATCGGGGAGGAAGGTCCATTCAGGGATGTAAACGATAATAAAAAATCAGGATTCCATTTGTATCCATATCCATTTAGGGGTATTCGGATGCGATCACATCTGAACCGTATTCTTTACATCCCTATTCCTGAGCCCTGGCTAAAAGGGGGCAGAGGAAAATAAAGAGAAAAATAGGGTTATACTTGTGACTCCCTTTTCCATTGATTGGTTAACACTGGCTCCTTCGACAGATAACAGTGTGAAAACTTAATTAGAAGTTATCAGAAATTGCGTGGATTAGAATTTGATATTGATTCACATTATTGGCATTGTGAAAACACTTGGACAAGTTTTCATCTTAGTAAGGATATCTTAAAACTATTCCATGAACTGTGATTGAGAAAAGTGGTTCAGCTAACTCTCTGGGAAAGCATAAACATTTTACAACGCACAAACTCTACAATCCACTGTGTTAATCAAAACTACATGATTCTGGCTCGTGATAAAGGAAAGGGCTTAAACTGCTGGGGAGTTCTGTATTCAGGTTTTCAGGAACTTTGGCTGATTTATTGTTTGGTTCTGCCTGCCTTGTTACTGTTTATCCTGCATCACTTCACTTCTTTCATGCCTTCCATCAGAGAAAAACAAAGGTTTTGAAAATCATTATTCATGTGTAGATATGTAAACATGCCTTATTTTTTCCTTTTCTGTTTTCCCCTTTTTTTAGATATTGCAAAGTTATTCCGGAGTGGAAACCTTTGTTTTACCACTGTTTGAACATATTTCAATATTCTTTTGATTCTAGTTTCTTTTTCATGGGGTTTCTGTAGGCAAATTTGTTGCCGGTCTTTAAAAGTCATCTCTTAAGAGAATTTTCTTCTTCGAAATTCATTGCATCTAATCTTTGACTGGTTTTTTTATATTTTCCAATACATCCCTCTCACTAATTCGATATCAGTTCTGTTTCTTTCTACAACAACAGCAACAACAACAACAACAACAAAGCCTTATCCCAACTAAATGGGGTCGGCTACATGGATTCTTGTCCGCCAATCAGTTCTGTTCGATGTCAAACTTGAAGCAAGGCCTAAGCTATACATGTCAGTTCTGTTTCTTTCTGTGAGTCAAAAAACAAATAATCTTTTTTTTTTTTTGGTAGGTCTAATCTTTTTATTGTTGTTGTAGATGTTTTACTATATATTCTCATTGGCAAATGTTGTCTTCATGCTTGTCAGGGCAACCTTGCCTTGGCGGTGCTAAATATCTAGCACAGGGCAACTTAGTTCTTGCTTAAATATTGTGGGCATGTTCAAATTACTACCTAAGTACCTATTCATGTTTAAGTATCAGCCTGGACATACTTTACTATGTGGTTGTAGAACTTTGTGAAAGCCTGAAAACTCAACTTTGGAGATATTGGTTTATGGCTGAACATACAATTGGAAAAGTTTAATACATTGGGCCATATGATTGATATGGTGCTCGAGAGGATAACAAATTCAATGGTTGCATTGGGCACCATGGTTTGCCTTTTCTGGGTCCTGTAGAAGAAGAAGCTGTGATTATGACTGCTGCATTTTCTTTTGTTGTATGTATTGAAGATAATGATTTGAGATTCACTTATATGACTGAAGTTTATTTTCCTCTCCAATTCATTTTCCTTCCACATTTGATCGTGGAATTTTTATATGAAGACAAATTTGATAAAAGAAAGCATTAGAATGGGATACAATGACTTTGGTGATTTTTACTATGTGAATGGCGCCCTTGGCGATGCTTTTAAGAACCATGCCTGTACTTGTGATTATTGCACTACATCAAAGCACATAATTCATGTGCCTAAATGGAGTTCTGGTTAGCATTGAGATGGGCCAGTTAACACATGTCACAAGCTATGTTAGTATGGCAGAGCAAACAGCGTAGGTGCTGGACCCTGTTACAGTTGCAAATTGCATTTCTGCCATGCTGCTTGTAGGGTTTGTGTAGCAATTGTAGTGATTGTCATTTGTTCATTCTTTGGTCAACAAATTATATCATAAATTCTGCATGCTGCATTAGTTGATATTACTATATTGCTATGCTTCTTTTGAAGTAGCAATCTAATAATTATTTCAAGAATGCTTGAAATTTCGGGATTTGATCTTTATAAATTATAAGAGAGCTAGAACCAAAATTAATGCCCTATTTCAAATTTAAAATCTTGAGAATGGTGGAAGCCTGGAAGGTGAATTTCTTACTGGCCACCTTGAGATTGGGTGAGCTACGAAAATGGAATATGTCAGATTAATAACGTTTTGGTTTTCTTGTTCAGCTATCACTTTTTCCACATGTTCTTTATGAGGGTCATGGCATGGTAAACTCGCCACAGAGAACGATGTTCCTGTTTTGGGAGCTTGAATTCATTATTATTTTTTCTTTATTCTTGAATATATATTGATTTTTCATTCGATGCAGGCCAAGCTCAAGAGAAAAGAAAACAGAAATGGAGAAAGGGAATTGGAAGATTTTCACTAACAATGAAGAAGCATACAAGGTTAGTCCAAAGGTTCAGGGACTCACTCACCTAAGAATGGGGACTCACTTACCCAACAAGAGAGGACTCAACTCTCAAAGGAACTCAAGGTTATTACAAATCAATAGTGCTAAAAGAACTACCCCTTTAATAAATGATATTACATATATAAAGGGAAGAAAGAAAGACAAAAGGGAAGCAAGAGACATTGGTGGAGCATGATTGCGTCCCAACATTCAAAATGGGGGTGGGTGCATCTCCAACAGTCAAAATAATTTAAAATGTTTTAAATTGTTCTTTAGACCATTTGGAGGAGTGGGGCTATAGTTTTCCATGGGTTTGGCTTTAAAGGTAGGCTGCTTTGCGTTCATAGACAGACAAAGAACTCAGGAGTCTGAGGACTACATGCATGCTTTAGTCAGCTTCTGCGTTTGTGCCTGCAGTGCTTGCATGTACATGCATGTATCTGTGGGAGTGCATGTGTGGGGGTGATGTTGTGGTTGTGTACAAGGTTTCTTATTTTCTTGATATGCTGGATGGGTTTGACTTTTGCTATTAATGAAGACTTATAAAGTATTAACTTCTGTTTTGGTGTATTGACAGTTTTTGGAGACAGGTCCTGAATTGGGAAATAACTCCCCAGAAGTGATTGCACCACAGGATGTTGCGACATATGGTGGATTTTGTGCTCTTGTTAGTTTTGACAGGATAGAGTCAAGACATTTGATTTGTCTAACCTCTGAAGACTGTCTTCAATTTTCATGCTTACTAATTGAGAAATCAACCTCTTAACAATTTAAAATGTTTTCAATTGTTCTTTTGACCATTTAGGGGAGTGGGGCTATAGTTTTCCATGGGCTTGGCTAAGAGGTGGGTTACGTCACATTCATAAACAGCCAAAGAATTCAGGAGTCTGACGACTACATGCATGCTTTTGTGTTTGTGCTTGCTTGTGCATGACCTATGCTCATATGCCCATTTGTGCATTTGTTGTGGGTGCATGTGCATGTATGCATGCCTCTGTGTGTGTGTGTGTGTGTGTGTGATATTGTGGTTGTATATACAAGGTTTCTTATTTTCTTGTATGATGGGTTGACTTTTGCGGTTAATGAACACTTTGTGCCCTTTGGCGACAGGCTCTTATAAGGTATTAACTTCTGTTTTGCTGTGCTGAAAGTTTTTGGAGACAGGTTCTGAATTGGGAAATAACTCATCAGAAGTGATTGCACCATAAGATGTTGTGACATGTGGTGACTTTGTGCCCTTGCTAGTTTTGACAGGACAGAGATAAAGGCATTTATCTAATATTTCTCATCTCTGAAAACTTTATTCAATTTTCATGCTTACGGTTGAGGAATCAACCTCTAACTATTTGCTTCCCCCCCACCCCTCACCCCAGTTTCAGAACAAAGTTATAGGCAATCTCAATTTCTGGAATTTCTTAGAGCTGATGCCTGAAGAATAATTATATAATCCAATCCTGACTTCTGTCCTGAATATTTTTTTTATATCTGAAAAAATATTTCTGTTCTCTTTTATTCTGGGCTGAGGCAAAAGCTTATACAACACTATCCTTATTAAACCCAAAGCGACAAAAAAGTCTGTCTGCTAAGGGTTTTTTTTTTTTTTTTTTAATATTATTTAAACTGGAATTTTTTTTGGAGACGAGCCTGTCTGTGTGGTTCTTTAGCTGGAATGGAATAGCCCAAAGTTTGTATCAGAAAGGGGCATGGTAAGTTAAAAGAGAAAAATGACTGCAATATTCTACTGTTAACTCGAGCAGTTATTTCAAATTCAATTTGTGCAAATATTTCCAAGTGAAGATGGTTTTGCGTGTGTACGTTCATGTGTACTGTTAAAGAGGTTATGCTGATTTATTTTGACGGGTAGTTTGGGGTTCTTGGCCTCATTTGATTCTGTTAATTGTTGATTCAAATGCTTACTAATTGAAGTCAGTCTCAAGGGCGAGGCTCAAGAAGTGCCCTTAGGCATAGACTTATAGTGGCCCAAAACCCCTGTGGCTCTTATCAATGATTATTTTATTAAAAATTGAATTCTCGGGAGTTATCTGTGTGCCTATACTTGCATGTTTTCATTTTGAAGGGTTTATGAAGGGTCTGAAGGTTTTACCCAAAAAAAAAAAAAAGGGTCTGAAGGCTCAATCCTAGGGTTACTTTCTCACTTGATGCTCGCTTTAAAGTTCTCTATCTAAGTATTAGTTCATCAGCTGTACACTGTAGCATGCACTTGCCAATAGCCTTGTTTATAGGACCAAGTCCTGAGTGCCATGTATATATGATTGCATTTCACTGTTTTGTTGTTTGTTAGCTTTGCACTTTTAAAGTATAGTTCTGCAATTCCATCAAACCCTTAAAGTCTTGCTTTTTCAGGTGTAAAAATTCGACTGGGGTCTGCTGACTTGCTGAGTAGGGGGGGCAGGAGAGGAGAGAGATATAAAGTAGGTGATGGTGCAGCTCCCACTCTATTGTTTGGAAAATCTTTTTCCTAAGTGAGTAGCTGATGCACTACTCTACATGCATACTTTAATTCCATTGGTTTGGTCAAATTTAGTGTAACATTTTATATATATATATATATATATATATATATATATATATATATATATATATATATATATATATATTTCAATATTTGTTCTAATAATTAAAAAAAAAGACTTAAGTTATCATTGTAATTTAACTCTTGATAACAAATACTGAAAAAAAAAAAATTAAACGATGTGTATATTGGTACAAATCCTCTCACTCTTATTTCCTGACAATATGAATTCCCCTGTATACCAAACATGAGGCATTTCTTCCCTGAACCTGGTTTAGAATGATTGAAGTCTACCAAAGATGTACATGATAGTTTGTTTGGTCATTCGGTTTCTGGTACAATAACGAGCGAGTGCACATGTGTGGTGGGCTTCTCAACCCTTTTTCTTTTTTTTGGCAATTATTAAGAAGTTTGTTGGCTTTGTTTGGTTGCAAGGGGAATTAGAAGAAAAGGAAGTGAATTTTTTTTAACTTTAAAAACAAATTTTTATAATTGCAACATAATATAATTGTATAAATTACATAAATATCTTAATATATTTTGTAATGATAATTGTAAAATCTAAAATTTATATTATTTTTCAAGTGCAAGGGATTTAGATGCAAAATGAAGTGTAATTTAAATAATAAAATATAGAATAATTTGGAATTAGTTACATGCTAATTTGATAGTATGTGCGATGCAATCTTTACAAAAGTTTTCTTTGAAAATTAAAAAATTTCCCTTCAATTCTCCTTGCAATAAAACAAAAACGTTGGAATCTTGACCTTGATCAATAGGACAACATCTATACACTGTGGAGTGGAGACTTTTACTATGGTCTCTTTTGTGCTTCGGATTTCACAATTTTGAGAGCGAAAATTCTAAACTGATGTTACGGTATAAAGGGAATAGACAAAACGGATCAGAGGGCCCAAGATCTTTTCTCAGTTTTTTGTGTGGGATATGACCTTAATCTGCTACCCTAAAATGGATATCTTTTTAGCCAAATCCCCTCCAGAGTTTGGGGGGATTTGGCTAAAAAGATATCCATTTTAGGGTTACCTAATGGTGGCAATCTTGGAATTAGGTTTTTTCTGTATTTTTTTTTCCCATCTCGACGGTTATTAGTGTTTTACCTTTCTGCTTGTGCAGAGGAACCGGACTCTGTAGAGGACCATCTTAAATTGGATGTCCTGATTGGACCAGATACAAGCCCTCATGTGGAATCACAGATCAATGAGGGTGTGGGAAATCAACCGCTGCTAAAGCCCAGGACCAATCTGCCTCAGGTAATGGACGGTGAAATTGTAAACGTTAGCAGAATTCCTGAGTTTCGCTAACAACATCAGTGATATATGCAGGAAGAAGGAAGGCTTTATCTTTTTGCTTGCGTCTATCAATTATCTGAAACTTGGAACTTGAAACCATTGCAGAAAGGAAAGTGGGGCCAACTACCCCATCATGTCCATAAACTTCCATTTCATGTGCGAGGCTGCAGACAACAGGTAACAGGACTGGAATCAATCTGGTTAGATATTATGTGTTTTGAACTGTTTTTTTTTTTTTTTTTGGCTCTGTTGGGAACTTCTTTTTAATTTTATACTGAAAGTAAAGATTACCTGCTTACAAGGTTTCAGTGTACGTTTAACTCTCTTTAATTCTTATTAAAAGAAAAACCCTCTCTTTTAGCTATAAAAAATTGATTTTTCCCCTCATCTTCTTGTCCAGTTCATATTATATATGAAATTTCTTTTTCGTAAGGAATTTCTTTTTATTCATGACCTTGGTACTTCCTTGTCTTCTTGTACACCTGACCTTATTGTTTGGTCTCGCCCACCCCCTGGTTATTTAAAATTCAATATTGAAGGGGTTACTTGACAGTGGAAATCCATTGGTTGGATGGGGTGGGAGCCGGGGAGTCGGGGAGGAGAGGATTTGGACGGGTTGCTTGACCGAAAATCCTGAACTTGTAAGCATTAGTGATCTCCCTCAACTGGGGATCATCGATTTCATGAAGTCAATCACGTTGTTAATTGGTTTGCATTGTCAAGTTTTCAACTTAAAAGTTCAACCGGTAAGTGGAGGGACTCCTCCACATATAAGAACATGTGATTACAATCCCATTAGCAATGGAACAGAAATCGTCTCCCGCCTAGGTTTGGGTGGGAGACTGGGCGGCCCGGATGGATGGCCGCCACCTGACACTCGGAGGGATCCGAGCCGATCCCCCAGTTGACAAGCTAAGCCGACTGGGGGGTCGGCTCAGATGGAGGGCTCGGATCCCTTTGAGTGCCAGGTGGCGGCTATCCATCCGGGTCACCCAGTCTTCCGCTCAAACCCAGGCGGGAGACGATGTGGATTCTTAGCAATGTGGAACTATTCTCAATATACATCTCATGCTGTTTGTGTTTGTCAGTCTACTAAATTAGAACAACTTCCTCTTTCAACCTCCCAAAAAATGGTGTATGTGCCTGGAATGGGAAACGGATCGGCCACCAGCAAGCCAATCTGGATCAGCTTGGATCAGCTTATCAGTAGGAATCGGTTCCACGTTAACCCCCAGCTGTTCCAATCCCTTGACTCATCGTGCTGCATCGATCCCAATCCGGATAAATTATTCCAGTCGATCAGATCTGATCCCTTGTACTCTTTTGTTGTTTGGGTGTTACATTAAAAATCCGGATCAGGATTGGCCTAGATTGATTTACACGTCAGCAACCGATCGTTCCAATCCCATGACTCATTGTGTTGCACGAGATTTGCCCTAGCCTAATCTCAATCTATGTAGACCGGTTTTGGCCGATCAGATCCAATCCCTTGAACCCTCATGTAGTTTGAGTCCCAAAGGTGCCCATTGGGCCGGTCCCGTTGGCAATGGCAAGCGTTACCTCACCTTATCCACCGTTACATGAAAATAAAATAATTTTGCGTGTAACATTAAAATTAGATAATTTATATACAATTTCCATGAACCCTTATGTAGTTTCAGTGTAAGCAACCTAACTATTACATGACATCATAATCCTTATTTAAGGAAGGACTATCCCGTAAATACAATCCAAAGCAGGGGCATATCTTGTGACAGACTCAGCCAGTCAACAGTTCTAAAACTGTACGGCTGTACAGAACGACCAATCCGCATGCATGACCGCTATCTCGTTAGGACTCAGCTCTATAAACACCCGGCAGTCTACCATTGCTCCCCAGGCCGGTTCAAGGGACACGCGTCAGGTTCTGTTGGGGTCACATGGTTTGGTTCTGGCCCCAAAAAATTTAAAAATCATTTCTTGTCAGGAAAGGTCGAAAGGATAGGGGGAAAATATAAAATAGTAAGGGAATGGTAGTGCATATTTAGAAGGACGGCCACCCCAAGAACCAGTGCGCATTGAGCGCTTCACTATATGGATTATCCATCGGTCTGGTTCCGACAACGACGACGATCGACATCAAGGTCATGGCCAACGAAGAGTCGCGGCAGGGTCTATATCGAGTTATGCTGGAACGGTTCCGGGACCTGGAAGTGAGTCACGCCGAGCTGAAGGAGCAGTTCCAAGTGTTATTACAGGGGACTCAGGAAGAGAAGACGAAGAGGAGAGGGGAAGGGTCTTCACCATCTTCATTGGATTCCACAAGATGGAGTCATTTACCAGGTTCTTTCTTGTCGAAGACTCCTTACAGAAATGTTTTGGAGTCCATGGGACATGCTGTCCATGTCTGCAGGATTTCTACTGGGGAGATCATTTACTGGTAAACATCTCTTCTTATCTATCTCTTGCTTTTCCTTTTTCATTTTCTGTCACAATATAACATTTGCAATCAATCTGATAGAGAATCACAGAGCTAAACCTGCTCTAATAGAACTTCTATAGGAGTTATCATTCATACAGATTGGGTGAATCTCTTTAATATATAGTAGTGCGGTGGCAAATGCATTGGGACAATCCAGAAATAAGATGTATCTCTGCAATGTCCATACTAGAGTCCTGAACCATTCAATTGTTAAGGTTACACATCAGATGATTATCGGGTCATCCAAGATGGGTCGGCCTACTATCTGGATAGCTGGTATTCGATGACCGTGTGACCATGTTTATGCCAGCTGCATCAGGGAACCAAAGCTCGATCATTCATTTTATTCATGCATCTCTTTTTCCTGTATTATACTTTAGAAAAAAAAATGAAATAGTCACACTAGGGATGTGTGGGAGCTAGAATTAAGTGGTGACACTGAATGGTTCAGGCAGCTTGTAGAACGAGTATGTGTCTAATGTCACAGTTATCATCACTGTGTTCTTTGGGAAATATGTTTTCCAAATAAATGCTGACATCCTACTTGGGTTTCTATTAGTGACGCTTATCATTTAATGGCTAATTCATATATACTCTTCCTTTTTCGTTGATTTTGTAACTGTTAGCTTAAAACAGTGCACAGGAGCCCTGCTTACAGATAAATTTGGGTAATCATTGTAACATTTAAGAAGGAGAAGGAAGGTTGAGAGTTGAGACTAGTGACGCACGCAGGGAACAGTAAAATGAGATGTTTAGAAGGCCCACTTGATTGGTTAAGTAGTTCTTTTGAAAGGTTTAAATATATGTCTCATTTGAGGATATATTCTTTCTAATTTTCCTTTCTTCTATTAAAATTCCTACTAGTAGATGAGCTGAATCTGCCTAATCTATCCTGCCTACCAAAATTAATTACATTAAAAGATAAAGAAATGATAAGTGACAAAACGCACTGTCCACACTAGCATGTATCTCATGGTTCAACTTCAAAGCTCCAAGTCCAACAGCATAGCTGACGAGGTTACAGGCAGATAAAAGAAAAGAATAATTTCCAAAAATCAAAAAAAATGTTCGACTGCATGGTCTGATGGTCTACTGTTGGTTACGTTGAACTAGCAGCTTAAATTTTGGATGGATCAGTATCACATTTAAGGTAGTCCAGAAACATGCTGCCAGTAGTTGACTGATTATTCCAGGATCCACTTAATGTGCTAATTTTGTAACAAAATAAGAATTCTGAGAGGTTCAGTGATTGAATAGCAGATCAACAATTAGTAGGAAAGTAAATGTTGAGATGGACCTTCTTATCGCTCTGTGGAGATGACTTGAAGTGTGGCTAGGATACAATAATACCAGAATAACGTAAAAAGAGCACCATTCACTGATATAAAAGTATGTTTAAGAAGTAGAAATCCACAGGATGGGCAGAACATAGGAGCAAATGCCCCTAGCTCTTTTCCATGATTTAAAGCTGCATTTTCATATGAGCCTACTTATCTTATGGTTCTCTTTGTCATTTTCATTTATTAAAAAGAATGTGTTGTTAGAGTGGAAGGGTTTTAGTTAAGACAAGCCATCTTGTACGAACATGGAATTTTGGGTGGGACATGTACAGTACTTGATATTTTAAAATCACAATATTGAACTCATGGTACACTTGTTATTATGGCTGAAAACACTTCTCTTTGTCAGGAATCGTTCTGCTGAGAAGCTTTATGGATGGAAGGACTATGAAGTGCTTGGGCGAAGAGTTAGTGATCTACTTATCAGGAAAGAAAACTATGCATCCTTCGAGAAAATCATGGAAGGATTGAGCAGCGGTCAATCATGGTCAGGTCAGTTTCCTTTTAAGAAGAGATCCAGTGAGATATTTATGGCAATAGTGACAGAAAGCCCATTATATGAGGATGGTGTTCATGTTGGTGTTATTACTGTCTCAAGTGATGCAGCTTTAATCCATAATATAAACTCGGAAAATCTAACATATCGGGATCGTGCCAATGGCCAACATAGAGAACGGGGGTTAAACACGAAAAAGATTCGGTGGCAACCACAGCCGCACATTCCACAAATTGCATCTTCCTTTACAAATCTGGTGCTTATGTGCTACACTTCACATTTCTTTTGAATTATTCTTGTTATTATTTTATCCTTCTCCTTGCACTCAGCATCAATATGCTATCGAACTGAACAGGCCTCAAAAGGCTTCTCACGTGGACATGGAGAAGATAGTTCCCATGCTTGTGCAAGTACTGGAAACAGAAAAGAACCAGTGTTAAGTACTGAAGAAGTGGAATCAGTACAGACTGGAAAACAGGTAAGATTTGATTTCCACTTACACCTCTCCATTTTTGTATTACCATTACCCAATGATAGTCCCGCCTATGTGGGGTCCTAGGAGGAGTGAGTTGGAGTCGAACCTAACCTTTGGCTTTTTTGCACAAAGTACCCTCAAGACTCGAAACCAGGCATTTGCTGTGGCAGTCTGAACCTGTTACCATTTCTCTAACCTTTGGCACTTGGCGCAAAGTGGGCACCTTCAAGACTCGAACCCGGACATTTTCCGTGGCAGCTCGAACTTTACCATTGCTCTAAGCAATGGCCCCTCCTTTATTTGTATTGCTCAAGAATTTAAAATTTTGTTTTGGCATTTACTCACTTTTTTAAAGTCCCTATGAACTATTGGATACAGAGTTTAACAAGTCATCAGAATCTCTTTTTTTGCATATCATTGTCTTATTTTACTTATAACATTCTGTTGAACTATTTTGTATGACTACAGGAACTTAAGTTATTTCTCAGGGGAACTCGAATTACTGGGCAGGAAGATTCTGGGAATGTGGCAGAACATGGTTCAGATAATATATCAGTGGGCAGTGTACCACCCATCACTTCAGAATCTGTAAGAGTTCCTGAAACAGCTATTGATCACTACACTGTAGAGGTGGACAACAAGAACATAGAACGTCGTAAGAGAAATTGTGTTGATGCTGTTAAAAGTGTATGTTCAAATGGCCATGGCGAGGGTTCTTCAACCACAGATAGGAATCCTGCTGTGACATCTTGGTTGGAGTGTTGCAAGTATTCTGGGAGGTCCAGAACTGGAATTCCATTGCCTCGATTAGATCTTGAAGGGAGGGGAAAGGAGCAGATACAACCTGATGCAGTTAACTGTGAAGCTTTAGAATTAAAAGGTACACCACAACTAGAGGCACAGATGATAAAATCTTCAAGTTTGCTGAGTTCTGGGGAGAGTGTTGTTAGTAGCCAGGGGAATTCATCCACAAAGGAGGATAAAGAATCAAACTCAATGATCAGTTGTGAGATTAATTGGGAAGACCTACATTTAGGGGGGGAGATTGGGCAAGGTATTCTCAAGTGATTCATTTACCTTAATCCAATCTTGCCTTGTACTATTTATTTGTATGTGAAAATTATTCCAACACTGAAAATCAAATGGATTTTTATCCTCCTCGTTTTTGTAAATGACGTGTCAAAGTGAAACTTTTAAATTGGTTTTGGCGTGTGTGTTGGTCTGAGAAGCACAACTTTTGGGCTTTGGACTCAGTGGGGAGGCTTATAGGACATACTTATTAGGTGGCAATGGTTCACCTTCCCGTTCACTGTTTTGAGTTCATTATTTAGTTTACTTATATATCTGGTTATTGTTACTTTTCAGGTTCATTTGCCACTGTTTATCGAGGAATTTGGAATGAATCGGTATTTGGATGAATTTGACGAATTCCGTTGCATTAGTAGTTCCTGCAATTGAAAACTAAAGTAATATTAGCACATGGGAACATTATGATTCCTTTCATTTTATTTAGGATGTTGCTATAAAAGTTTATTTCACCAGTGAATATCGTGAAGGGATTATTTTGGATTACAAAAAGGAGGTATGAGAATATTTGAACAAACTTGTAATTGTTTGTTATAGTTGTATTAGAAACAGTTGATAACCAAATATTATTTAATACTTTCTTCAGATTGGTATAATGCAAAGATTGAGGCATCCAAATGTATTGCTCTTCATGGGGGCAGTGTATTTGCCTGAACAGCTAGCTATAGTGACAGAGTTCTTACCCAGGTAATAAAAATGACGTATCTCATTAACAATCATAAGGATAAATGATAAAAGATAAAAAAGAAAGAAAGAAAAGAAATAGGAAAAAGAGAAGCCATGGATTTTACCTGAGCATATGTATATTTCTCATCCATTTCAAGTCCTGGGAATTTGGTGTCGGATCTGCAGCTGCCTCATTTTGGATCCCACCTTAACCTTATTGTGGAAATTTTCTGATAGTTTGCATCTTGGAAACTTTGTGCTGATACTGGAAAAGCCTTTAGAGAAAGTGTTGTCTGCTCACCCTCCCTTTTATTCTCGCTCTTCTTCTAGATAAATAATGTGCTAGTCATATTTCACAATTAGTTTGTTCCAATTAACAGGGGAAGCCTCTTCAAAACATTACACAGAAACAATTTTTCATTGAATATGAGACGCCGTTTGAGGATGGCACTTGATGTCGTGAGTATTTTCTTCCCTTTCCATAAACATGAGACCATGAGATGCTGTTTGAGGGTGGCCCTTGTTGTTCGAGGATAGCTTTGACTTCATTATGTATTTGGAACTTTCTTGTTTCAGGCCCGGGGTATGAATTATTTGCATAATCGAAATCCTCCAATAGTTCATAGAGACCTGAAAACTTCAAATTTACTTGTTGACAAAAACTGGACAGTCAAGGTAGGGTGTTTGGGTTTTATCTTTTGATCATTATTGTTACTTTGTACATAGTAAATACTGTGGACAATGCTGGAATTGCTTCTGGTTTAAATGATTCAGTTCACTTTCTTTTCACCAGGTTGGGGATTTTGGCCTATCGAAGTTGAAGAATGCTACGTTCATAACAGCAAAATCTGGAAGAGGGACAGTAAAGATCTTCCTTTTTTTCCCTCTTTTTTTTTTGGGTATACATTGCATACTTGTATCATAGATCCCCCTTTCCCCTCATTTTCTGTAAATATATGTTGGTCACTTCTTTTTCTGTTTATACTGTGAATTATAAAATATAAAATATCAGTTCATGATAAGGCATTGCATATCTCATCCTTAAACATCCTGCAAATTTCAAGTATAATTTACATTGTGTTCCCTTTTCTAATAATATTAGCATATGGCTGTGCTAACTTTTTATCCAAGGCTGTCATGGAAGTTTTAATTTCTTCTTTCTTTTTCAATGCAGCCCCAGTGGATGGCACCTGAAGTGCTCCGGAACGAACCTTCAGATGAGAAGTAATCTTCTGAACGGATTGAAGCACTAAAACATTCTAAAAGTGCACAAATGGGTTATCCTTTTTTTTATTTGTTATATATTTTTTAAGTCATTCATATTGGATCAGGAAATTTAAGTTGGACCTCAATCCCTCGTCTCCATGGATTTTAACTGCTATGGGGTTACATAACCCCAAAATTCCTCAGATTGGGCCTTTCAGTTGCTGGGATTTCCTCGATGGGTTTTAACCCAAAATTTTGATAATACACACGAATTGGGAGCCTCTAAGTATGCATTGAAAATTTTTATGGGATCTAAAACTTCTAGCTTTTGGCTGTTACAGTTTTAACGTTACTGCAGATGGTTCAAATTCTATTGTCTATCTAAACCTTCGGTTATTTCTTGTCTGTGTTGCTTGATTGGGGGAACCGGTACTTAATGGAGGAAATGGAGGGGGGCATTGTTTTGCTGACATAATTGTCTTTTGTTCCTGCTGGGGCAGGTCTGATGTGTTCAGCTTTGGTGTCATTCTATGGGAATTAATGACTGAATCCGTTCCATGGGCTCACCTAAACTCTTTGCAGGTATGTTTCTGATTCTGTTGTTTTGAACTGAATCAAATAATTGTTACTCCCAACATTTTTTTTTAATCTATGTGAGGGCAAAAAGACTGGTGTGGCTCATCATAATGGAACAGACCAGATACTGATGTGACATTTAAATCTCTGTAGAAACGCTTTGTACTAATAAGTATATGTCCTGTAGGCACCCCTTATAATCAATATTTTATAGACTAACAATCCAATATGTATTAATATTTTGGTGGAAAGAGAATTGGTTCCATGATTTATAACTAATAGTTTGATATTAAGATAGTAAGTTTTAGTGGAAATTCTACATATTATTGTTTATCAGACGTATGTACTGTGTGTCCCCGGTGTTAAATGTGCATACTATGTTGGGAAATTGAGAACTTATGGTAGGGTATTTATTGATAATACATTGCCATTAGTCCTTGTGAGAATAATGACTGGTCACTTTCTAAGTATTTAGATAGGTTTTTAGCAATCGAAGATAATTGAAGTGATGAAATGTTACCAAGGAACTATTCATAGATCAAATACTTTGTTGTACAATTGGGATAATAGGCATTCGCAGTGTTCAGTTATTCCAGATATATAGCTTATCAAGTGTTTACAAATGCAAAATTTGATGAGGTATCTATTACCAAAGGTTAAAAGGTAAGAAGTGATAGATGTACTACATAAAATCATATATATGCCTAGAAAGAACAGCTGTTACAAGAAGAATACCAAAAACATCAAGCGTAGTTATAGAAATATGTTGGGAACTGTCAAGCATTTAACTGGACACATCCTGCTGCATCTAATATGATTATGTTGGTAGAATATGCAGCGACCTCTCTAGTCATATAGTATTGTAGCCCAGACAGACATTGCTACATATGGCCAATTTTTTTATATAAAATGTAAACCACTGAAAATTCATCAGGAAAGTGGCCCATGACATGGTAGGCCACATGATTTTGATTCGTGAAACTTGACTTATGGGCTATGCTAAGATCAACCTACCTTTCCAATGGTGTGAATGAAAATCAGCCTGAATTTGGCAGAAACACACGACACATAGAGAGATGCTATCTCTATTGCATCATAGACTTCTGTTCAATGGAAGCCCTCTAGAACTATGTTCCTAAAAGTTTTTTCAGGATGCTTCAGCTTTCTTGTGTTGTGTTGCAGGAGAAGATTTTACAGTATTTTTTTTTCCTGTAAGATTATAATCTATTAAAGTTTGCTGAGACATACAGAATATTTAAAGCATTAACTGTATTATAAATTAAGTGTTACAACAAATTAGCTAAAATTTGTCCTTCGGCTGTGCTAAACCGTTCTGCATTCCTGTGGAAGGTCGTTGGTGTTGTAGGTTTCATGGATCGTCGGTTAGATGTTCCAGAAGCCCTCGATCCCAAAGTGTCATCCATCATCCATGATTGTTGGCAAAGGTACTGATACTCTGCAACTTAACTGATGCTTCCTCCTGAGTAATCCTTGTTGAAACTGACCGTTCACTTCAATGACCATGGGCAGCGACCCAAAATGCCGTCCTCCTTTTAAAGACATAATTATGAGAATAAGCGATCTGATTCAGACAGCTGCAGCTGCCAGTGCTTGAAGACATGCCAGAGATATAAAAAACTGGAGATGGGTAAAGTGATACAGTTTGAGAAACAGACATTAGAGCAGCACTGCAAAATGTTGATATGGGTGCTCGATGTTGTGGTGATGCATAAACCAACTGGAACGGGGTTACATTGTGCCTAGGTTTATGGGCTGAATGTAGATTCTGGGCTCCAGATTTTGTGGCATTGATTGAAGACTATAGCTCACCAATGTTTTGGGTCTTCCAATCTTTTAAGAGAGGCTGAAAGAGTTGTCGTCAGACAAGTAGGACCGTGGGGGAAGGGGCTTGGATGTGGCTGTGTGGACCTATTTCCTTTTTTTTGGTGTTTAATGTATGATTTGATTTGACTACATGGAAGATGAGGGGTTGCAGAATTTCAAATAGACCGTTAAAATGTTTAAGCCCTAGATTGCTGACCACCCAAACGTTCCCTTTCTTATTAGGTTTTGGTTATTAATTTGGATATTTCATGACATAATCTATTTGATTTGTATATATATTTAATTAATAATAATAAAAACTAAGTTGCTAATGATTTTGAAGGTTCTTGAAGATTCAACAAGTTATAGATAATGAAAAAAAGAGAATCAAAGAGAATCATGAGATTAAGACAATTGAGAGTGAATTGTATCCATAGGGAGGAGGAAGGTCCATTCAAGAATGTAAATAGATAATAAAAAATCAGGATTCCATTGACATCCACTCATTTAAGGGGTATCTAAATACTATCACATCTGAACCGTATGAAAGAAGCAATTAGATGGTGGTGTTGCCTGTAGGTTGTATGAAAGGAGTGGTATGCAAATAGTGCCTATATTAGAAATCCCATCATTAACCACCATTCCACCACCTTACAATGGGATTGGGTGGTCATATGATTGCAGCCGCTGTGGTGAGTATCCTGATCCTCAAAACAATTCATCTATTCCACTCCGCTTTCAAAAAGGCTGCGATTATTTTTCATACTATATATTATAAATTTTTTTATTATTTGGGAGGATCTATCCGTTAGCAGGGTATATTGGAATCTGATACATGTTAATACAATAAATCACCCACAAGTAATAGCTGGACATGTGGGACACGACGTTTGTTCCAATCAATATGCGACAATAAATATCAATAGGGCCGCACTATCTATCGACACCTGGAAAGAGTTGCTGGTCCATAACTACACCACGATCTATCGTACACAAGTATGTGTCCGTGAGGATAGCCATTAGGCCCTATAGTAAAGTTCGCATAACTAACCATGATGTCCATCATCATGATGTGGTTCATCGTCGGATTCACATCAGGTAGTTTAAATTCGGCTGGTTGTTTGCATGACCACCGACGTTGTCCAATGACTAATAACCACACCAATTAGTTATCAAAAATCTATAAAAGAACAGGTTCAGTCTTCGGTGAAGGTAAGTTCATTCTATGGGTAATCACTGATAGATCTAAACCCTACCTCATTTCTAAGTAATGCCTATTCTTCGGGCATTTCATTCTACTTGATCTATTGACTGATCTTAAGCATCGGAATAACCAACAGACTGTAAAGTCCACCCCTTCCATGCCTTGTTTTCTCTTATTTTCAGGCATTCACTCATTCTCTATACAAGTTATTAGTTAATTATTGAAGGTCATTTTGTTCGTGCTGCATATTTCACAAGTCGTTATTCATTACCAGCGAGACGGCTAGCGCTCGTCATCCAGTTCTTGGCATCAACAATACGTTAATCAGAAAATGAGAATACGAGGACTTGCAGTCGGTGACTCGGAAAAGAGAGTGGAGGCACAGCCTGGCACCAATACCCGAGCCCTTTGTAGGAAAAAGAACACTGCCTGGTAGGGTCCCCCCTTGCATTCTCTCATATGGCACACAGATATGACCAGTGCAGTGTGCGCAGCAAGGCAGCAAGGCAGCAAACACCTTTCCTTCATTTAATTAAAACATTTCCCAGTTCATTAGGCCTGATTAGATTTAGAAGGCATGATTAATGAGCTTCAATTATAAGCACATAAAGTTGGGGTGGCATTAATGTACAAGATTAGTTTTGTAATTAAGTGTCTTATTAGTGGAAAAAGATCATCATTCCTAATGGCTATTGCCCGGTCCCTTCAGTCATGATCCAACGACAGAAGTTCATTCACGTTGAGTGACTCCAGCCTCTTGATCATGGCCGAAGTTCAATGAATCAATTCAGTAGCTTGATGAGGAAACCTGATAAGCATCTTTAAGTAAAATAATAGCTTCATGGAGAATTTTTCTGATGGAACTAGTCATGACATGAGAGTGTCTCGGATGGAGACTTAAGAATTCGAATCTCACCATATTGGCCCTTACTTTTTTTTCTCACCTCTGTACAGCTCTTTGGATTTGCCATAAGCAGCTGGATTTCTTCTCATTTCACAACTTAAATTTCTGAAACTGTCGAAGTAATTTATTTTATATGAACATTGATTGTACTTTAAAGTAATAAAATTATTTTATTGGTGGTATTGTTTGAGGTTAATTTAGATCTTGGTGAAATAATATCTTAGCTTCACGGTGGAGTTCCTAATGATTCATATGGATCAACCATGGAATCATCTTAAGTAATTCCAATGTTTTGTGACTAGGATGATGTCTCTGTTAATCAATAAATTCACTTAATATGATGATCAAGGTTCGAATTACATACACAGTTTGAAAAACTGTCAATCAGTGGAGGGAAATAGCCAAATTGGTGAGGTGAGGCCGTAGGGATGTAGACGAGTCAGTTTCATTCTCGGCCAAATCAGTGTCGAGCTTTATATAGTTTGACCGAAACATGTCCATTAAGAGGTTTGGGCTGGGTGGGTTATACTATGCACAACAACTAATGAGCTGGTCCGGTTATGGGTTGTTATTGGGTTGGTTCGGTTTGAAAGCCCGATAAAAAATCCATTAATACCATCTAGAAGGCTGAAGTAGTGAAGCTAGGGTTTGATATTCGGACTAAATCGATTTGGTTTGGGCCAGTATCGGGTTCAGGCTCATTGGTTCACTTTTTTCGGGCAGGTTTCGGGCTAGCCAGGATCAGACCGAAACCGGTAAGATATGTCATACCTCAACCCAAAACATGTCCAATAACAATTTGATCCGATTCCTACCGACTCTGTCCTGACCATCGGTTCGGTCCCAAAATTAAAACCCTAGGTGAGGGGTTGAAATCGCCTAAGAAATGAGGGCATAATTGTCCATAAACGTGAGTGGGTGAATAAAAAAACACTATTATAGATAATTTTTTAATACTAAACTCAATATTGTATCATTTGGTTAAAGTTTTTTTTTTTTTTTTTTTTTTTTTTTTTTTGGTGTAATGGTTAAAGAAAAGATTTTTTTTAAGGTAAAAGTTAAAAAAAAGATTTGATGGATACTTTTGTAAACAAAAATCTAATTTTATGTAGATGGACTAATTACTATTTGAAATGGTCTTTTTCAGCAACTGCTACTCTCAAGTCTCACCTTATATTTTCGGTATTTACGCATCAATGCATTATAAAATATCATCCCTCTCTTTTTCTCCATGCGTTTCATCTCTTCTGCCACTCCCACTGTCTGTCTCACTGTTCCACTCACACCTCTCTCTTTCTCGCT
Organism: Protea cynaroides; assembly: GCA_028583415.1. NCBI lineage: Eukaryota > Viridiplantae > Streptophyta > Magnoliopsida > Proteales > Proteaceae > Protea > Protea cynaroides. The sequence continues at coordinate 136,123,701 of CM053276.1, forward strand.
CGCTGTAATGATTCCGTTAATGCGAAGTAGAAACCGTTTCATTTTTCAATATCAGTAGTGGTTTTTCAATGATAAGAAATGGGTAAAACAGTTAGGTGTTTCAGGTGGTTCTTGGTCGGGAAGAAGGAAAGGTCAGCATCGCCAGATGCGAAGCCGGCGAAAGAGAAGAAGAAGAAGAAGAAGAAGTGGATCTGCGTCAGATCTTTTAAGGACAGGACTACGACGAAATCGTCTTTGCAGGCGCAGGTGAATGGAGATGATACTGATAGGAGGAGGGGGAGGAGCTCCTACAGAGAAGAATCGCCGTCGTATTCCTGTTCTCACCACAACGGATCAGTTGAGGAGCGGAATAAGCATGCGGTTGCGGTTGCTACGGCCACCGCTGCAGTGGCGGAGGCTGCGGTGGCGGCTGCTCAGGCGGCTGCCGCGGTGGTTAGGTTGACCAACAGTAGTAGCCGCTGGACCTCGACGTATGGACATGTCGGGAAGCAAGAGGAGAGGGCCGCTGTTAAGATACAAGCTGCTTTTCGAGGCTATTTGGTTAGTCATTTCTCTCTTCTCCCTCAGAACTATTAGATTTTCTCTCTGCATTGCAGTAGTGTTCCGAGTTGTAGCTTCAAGAGGTAATTTTCTGCTTTTCCACTTGAATTTTATTTGAGTTTAATCGCCTAGCATTAGAGCTTTAATTGAATCTGATCATCTACTATGAAGCATTAGTTGAAGGAGTACTAGGAGTTCGTTTTTGTGTTTCAAATCTGGTTTCTGAACTACAGTGTTTCCATCTTCTTCAGTTTAAGACGGTTTTGATTTATCTTCTAGGTTTTTCCTTTTTAGTTACTGTTTTATCATTAAAAAGATCTCCTAAAGAAGATCTAATAATTGGCAAAAATGGACCTAGAAGAAGAGCCTGAAAATTTGTTCTTTTGGTAAATTTCCAGGCATAAAAGGTTCCATATTCGACGGAACCTGAAAATCTGAAATGACATTAATTTGGTCTTGACGGAATCCGAGAAATCTGATCAGAAATCGGATCCTTCCGTATTCTTCTGGTTCTACACTTCTACTCCTACCAAATCGCTTTCTAAGTACTAAGTGGGCCCTTGCATGCAAACAAAAGGCGATTTCCCAGCCACGTGTCGGTGTTGACACAGTCCCACCAGTTAAGGAAGTTAGTGTAGGGTTTGATTGTACGGACCCCACGCGACCACGCCACCTCCTTTAGTCAAATTTGTCTTATCCGGAGGGTAAGGGTGTCGTAAACCGAAAACTAAAACCTGATTCGGCTAGGATGAAATTGAAATCGCATCAATAAGAACGAAACAGAATCAGTCTGATAATGGACTATTAAGAGTTTATTAAGATTATATTTTATTAAATATACATATAGGAAATTAATACCAAAATTGAACTAGTTCGATAATGGTTTGGTAAAGTCTATTAGTCCAATTTTTATTTACTTCATATATATAGTAAATCGAAACTAAATCGATAGTAGATCGGTGAGAGTTTATTAAACTAGTTTGATAACAAACTAATACTAGACCGATCCGTTAACTAACATGTATAGACGGTATAGTACAGTCAACCTTGGCTCGAATATCTTACTGGACATATTTTGGGTTATCCATAAAAAATTCGAGACCGACTTATGCTATGTGGATGTAGATCACCTGGATGCCCTTTGGAGATCGGCCTTACGCTGCTAGGCCAGTTGTAGAGCTATGTCTGATCCATACTTCCTTGCCAAGTGGAGCTGATATACTTGGATCACGTTGAGTGGTACCTGGGTGAAAGAGTGTTATGGCAGTTTGGAATTGATCAACCGGTTGGGTTTGAATTGTTGATCCGGTTGAATTGTCTTTTCTAAAATTGGATTGCTTTGAATGATTTTCCCCTAAATGCGCCTTCATGATTTTCAAAATTTTCTTCCATGCTAGTTGGTGAATTTCAAAAATTTTAAGTTACATGCAATTTTGTTCGAGAGAAAGGTGTTTGATTATTGAGTTTCTGAGTTTTTTTTCCCTCTCTCAAAAGAATGGTATGACTAATTTTAATTGATTTTTCTATGATTTTAAATTTTGGTTGACTCGAAAGAGAAATTGATTTGTGTTTTGGGGCTGTGTTTGAAAGGCGAGGAAAGCTCTGCAAGCACTGAAGGGTTTGGTTTCAATTCAAGCTTTGGTGAGGGGCTACATTGTGAGAAAAGGGTTGGCGAAGAATTTACGGTGTTTGCAGGCATCGGTAAGAGCTCAGGCGAGAGCTCGGGCAAATCGCAGCCAGAATTTGGAATCTCGGTATGCTAAGAGCAAGCACCTGTCGTCACATAATCCTGTAAGACTAAATTCAAACTCTTTCGGTGCTTACATTGTTGGATCAGTACAGTTTATCTGTAGATGCATAATCCTCTGCAAAAATTTTGGTTGGAGTGTATTAAAACAATGATTTTCGAGTGATGAAGTGACATTTACCCATAGTTTTATAGTTTGTAAAGCAATAATCATGCAATGATTTAGTCACTGTTTTTTTTTGAAGACTTTACAAGCTTTCTGTTGGTTGCTATTTATCTTGGAAAGTTTTGGCACAGTTAAATGAGTTGACTGAGATTTAGTTTCAGATTTACCCTACCTCAGACCTTAGAGATCAAGTGGAATCTGTTTTGAGGATTCTTTTGTTGATGCCCTGTTTATTTCGTGTAAAATTTTCCTTGCAAAATGAATTGTACTTGTCTTATTTTTCAATGCCATTTTTTCATCTTATGTCAAAACAAGCAGCAGAAAATTCTATTTTAGAGGATTTTTTTTTCTACCTTCTTACATGGGAAAAATAAAGTCTTAGAATTGGATTGCATCAGCTCAGTATGAGTTGAGATCCAGGTTGCGATTAGAAATATGCTTAATCCTAAAGCCTATTAGGATTGGGAGATGCAAACAAGAAAAAAACACAAGAATTAACGTGGTTCAGTACCCCATTGTAGGATGCCTACGTCCACCAGAGAAAAGAGAAATTCTTTATTTCTAAGAAACTTCTACAGATCTCAAGATTTGCATTGGAGGTACAGAGGTGAGAGGCTCGGGTTCCAGATGCAATTAGAATTGCAGAGGGCTGGGATGAGGAGTCGGTTCTCAAGGTCTGCATTGGAGGTGTGGTGGTGAGAGGCTCGGGTTCTAGATGCAACTAGAATTGCAGGAGGACTATGAGTGACGGTAATCTTTCTGATGATACTGCAGCAGTGGGAGAAATGGAATCACATCACATCGTACGGTGGTGAGCTGTACGGGACATCCGGACGGGGTGTGAGCTATGCCGGTTTGGGTGTAGCAGTTTGGTAGAGACAGGTTTTCAGAATCAACATCAACGGATTTTCTTCAAGGTGGTTTGCAGAATCCAAGCCAAGTAGAGATTTGTTAGGTTGGTGTCTTGTATTCTGTAGGGTCCACACAATTAATAGAGTTGTACTTGTATTAGGGTTTGGTCTATTACATGTATGAGATAAACTTATAATTGTGGTGGGATTAGGATTTCTAGGTTTCTTATATATTGTCTCTATATGAGAAAAGATAGGTAAGGCTGTAAGGGTTGTCAGAGGATTCTCCTCTAGCAGTGGAGAGCTAAAGGCGCTGTAAGGCTGATAAATGAGATATACCTGTCAGGTAGAGAGCTGTAGAAGTTTCTTGGGAATAAAGAATTTCTCTTTTCTCTAGTGGACGTAGGCATCCCACGATGGGGTGCTGAACCACGTTAATTCTTGTGTTTTCTTCTTGTTTGCGTCTCCCAATCCTAGCAAAGCCTACATATATCAAGTGGGTGGTTGGAATGGGATTTGCCAACTCTAAATCTAATCTTATTGTCAATTTGTCACGGGGGCAAAATTTTTGTATCTCATTTCCTTGCAGGGCCGGGCAATGCCTGAGAAACATGAATATTCAATTCGTGCTTACAATCCCAAACATGATCGATCTTCACCACCCCTTAAGGTATGTAAACCCTCCTCCCCCTTTTAAAAAAAAAAAAAATTAATGGCAAAGATTTCTTATCTCATTTCCTTGCAGGGTCCGGCAACGCCTGAGAAACATGAATACTCAATTCGTGCTTACAATGCCAGACAAGATCGATCCTCACCCCGCCATAAGGTATGTAACACCCACCCTACCAACAAAGCTCAACCAAGTCATATCTAATCCATTATGATTACATGGTTAGCACATCCCTCACTTCACTCAAATCATTTATGCGCAGAGGAACAGTTCAAGATCAAAGAGCAGGGATAGCATTCATATGGACAGGATGCCGTTTGCTAAGAATCATGTTGACCATTGGATAGATGAATGCTTAGGAGACCATCACCAGAGATCTTCAGTCAAAACCATGAGGGCGGATGATGAAAAGAGTGAGAAAATCCTGGAAATTGATACTGGGAAGCCCCAGTCGAACACAAAACGAAAGAAAAATGTCTGTGTTGCTTCCAAGTATGGTACTACTTTGGATCGGAACAGTCATAGCTTTACCACATTGGACTCCCCTAAAAAGAACTCAACAGCAGCTCAATTGTTTGCTCGAGGCTCATCTTCTGGTGAAATCCAGCCGACTAGCCCTCTTAAATTCTGTCATGAGGTTGATGATGCAGCATTTTGCACAGCCATTAAAAGCCCACGGTATTTCTCTTCAACAATGAGGCCTGCTAGTGCGAAGAGAGTGACCTTCACGCCAACAAAGAGAGAACGCTCTCGAAGCTACTTCAGTGGGTACTCATCAGACTCCAGAATCAGTGGGAACTCTGACTACCCCAATTACAGCATGGCCAACGCGGAATCACCCAGGGCTAAGGTTAGATCTCAGAGTACTCCAAAACAGAGACCAGAGTTTGACAAGTCTAGTTCAATGAAGAGGTTTTCTGTTCCTGGGTCTGGGGATACAAGATCAAGTGCTCAGAGGGCGTTGGCACAACATGCAAAAATCAAAGAACAAAGCGTACCCAGGCTCAGGCCAGTTAGATAGACTAGGAATGCCCATTCGATGCTGCTCGGTCAGGAATTTTTTTAATCAAGTTTCTTTTGTCCTATTCTGTTTTTTTTTTAATCAATTTTCTTCTGTCCTATTCTATTTTTTTAATCAAATTTCTTTTGTCCTACTCTCTTTTCATAATCTATGAACTTCTAATCTCCTGTTGATCCATTTGTTTACTTCATTTTATTATCTAAGAGCAACATTTTTTATATAAATATTACCAAACTGCTTATCTTGTCGTTATGGACTATGACCACACGCAAAAATTTTATTTTTTCTTTGGCATCAAATCAGAAAGAATGATGGCAAGAGAATGAGAGAAGATATTTAACCTTGTCTAGACAAAATGTACAAAATAGCGGATATAGAGTTTCCAAATAATATTATGGGTATTCTTAATATAATGTTTTTAATAATATATACCAGGAAAAAGGAATTATACATTGTCGGAGTACTTCCTTCTAACATTCTTTTTTTTTTTTTACTTCTTAAAGTCTGATTCCCTCTCTATAAATCAATTACCGATTATTTTTCGATTTTCATTCTCCATTCATATGTATATCTTTGAATACATCCACGGTGTGAGGTTTTCTTGGGGTTTTTTTTATAAATGATATTCTGTCATACCTTTTATATATATATATATATATATATATATATATATATATATATATATATATATATATATTCTTCGAAAGAAGAGAACATTTCCTGAAGACATTGAATAAGTGAGAAGTCAATATAAACTTTGATTTTTAATATTAGGGTTTGTTTTTGTTGAGTTGTGTACATTAATTAGCATATAGCAAGTTCTTTTTAATCACGTCACTGATGCACCATATAAGTGGAACATATTGGCTAGTTCCTTCGACTGTGATCCAATGGCTGGAGGATAACGGATGATCAAATCGTAGCAGAGCGGCATTTGATTGAGTTTGTGATTTTAATTGAAGGAAAACAAAGTTGGAGGGCAAAGTAGTATTGTAATTTATGCTACTTTTTTTTTTTTTAATCCTTTCAAGAAATGTAATCATTTATGTAACTGTGATTATCTGTGAATATTATAATTCTTCTGGGTAATATCCTCCCAAAGTCTTAAATTGAATTACTCTCCATAGGATCCCAACAGAGATGGCTTTGGTGGAATGGATTGTAGTGGAAGAGTATGAAATTTTGACGTCATTCGACTGCGACACTACGAACCCCAGCCACTCCTCCTTCTTCACCTTCAGAAAACATTTGTGTCGACTCCCCTCGGCTTTACCAAAGTAAAGAGATGATGAATGATCAAACAATATCTTTGCTGCTGCCATGGCAGTATCTTCAAATGTTGGATGATGAAACCAAAGGTGAAGGCATAGATTATAGACAAAACCATCCTTAAGAACTCATAATTACAGCAGAACTCAGGGAGTTGAAGAAGATGTGCTGGAGTCATTGGAAGAAGAGAGAGATTTGGAAGAGAAGGAAGGGATATTTGGGTGGGATGGGGTTGTTGGTTCTGCACGCAACTTTGTGGGTTTTGTTTTTGATTTTTTTTCGTCTTTTTTTTTTGGCCTCTCCATCTATCAACTCTTATTGCGTTTTTTTTTAACAAGTCAGTTGAATGCGAACTCGTCCACATGGTATCCATCTAACAGACGCTACATGTTATGTAGCACTTTTAAGCGCTCCAGACACGACACTTCAATTTTTGTGACTTGGCATGCCACATGTGGACTAAAAACCGAGTTCCTTTTTGCAGAAGTGCAACTAATCTGAAAATCTCCCATACCCCTCATGTTGTCATAAGGAAATTCAATAGTTGTAGTTTACAGTGTACACATACCTATGTATTGGTATACATGCATAGCATAGTGAATGACAGTTATTGGATTTCCTCATGCCAATATGAGGGGCATGAGAGGATTTGAATCCGATCTTTATGTAGTGATGATGCATGTTTAGGATTGTCAACAATTGTCGGAGTTGTGGTGGCTGCACTGTCAACATCAGTGAAGGAGGTGGAGGAAGTTATGAGGAAGAGATGATTGAGAACCATCAATATATCCCATGATCGTGTGACCATGAATGAAGAACAATAGTAGAGACATTTTGGTCTTGATAAATGGAGATGTTGTTGTTGAACTTTGTTGAAAAAAAGAAGAACAAGTTGAATCAACAGAAGAGGAGGTAAGAAAGACCATTAAAGACGATATTTTTGTTTGACGTTAGTTTTCATTGTGACATTAACTTGTGTTTTGTGGAAATGAACCAGTTACAAGATTTGAAAAGGTTTTCAATAGAATTAACAAGTATTTAAATTTCTATTGTGGACATAGTTATTTAATTTGGATTTGAAAATTATTTGGAAGGAGAATAATTCGGAATGAATCATTTTGATAATTTAATAATTCGGTCAAAGATGCAGTCAAAAAAGTAAACTTAAAATAAAATTCAAATTCGGATCGGTTTGGGAATTATTCTTTTGTCCGAAAAAAATTAGGACAAAAAATTCGGATGTTAATTTTTATTATTTGGTGCTTTTATTTCACACTATCAATCAATTATCGTACTCGCACAATATACAAGTGACAGAATAATATTTAATTTATAAATAACAATATAATACATAATAGATGAGTATGTGTGTATAAAAGTGGATTTGTTATATTTCATTAAACATTTTCATAAATTCATCCAATCATCCTCACGAAATCCATCTCTTTTTCATGTTCGTTCCTCATGGTTTGTATTATAATATTTTTTTGGGATACTGTTATTGTAACAAGGGTTTGTTACGTTTGGAAACATAACAAAAATGTGAAAATACTAATAAAATATGGGAATTGAATAATGAAAGTTGTAATAGACAAGAGAAAGCGAACATTTTCAGTTTGTTTAATAAAAACTCTTTATTAGATTATAAATTCTAATTTAAAAGGTATTTAAGTCTCTACATTTAATCGAGTGCCCATTGGATGCGAGTCATATGGAGCTTCATTAATCCTACGGATGAGACATATCAAGGAAGTATTTAATTGATTCCTTCCTATAATATTTTTTTTTTTAGAATTTAATTAATTCCCTAGATCCTTTGCTAAGATTTCTTTGATTATTCGTAGAAGTATATCCTGTTTTTCCTAAATTTATTTGATTCCTTTCGACTTCCTCTCATGAGACGTCTTCTTCTCAAACCTTGACTCTTCTTCTTCTAAATTGGGAGTTATACTCAGAGGGAGGGATGAACAAATATGAGATGCTAAAGAAGTTATAACAAAAAAGAAATTTCAAGGAAAGGTTGGCCATCACTTCTAACTTGATGGGTCATTGATAAAAAGGCATTCAGAACTCACTCGCCAATAAGATTCGTTTGAGAAAAACAAAAAGTGAGATGTACTCCCATTTTTCCATTAAGGGTGGTTGGAAAATTTTGTTTTTGGTTGAAAAAAATTGTGTTTTCCCTATATGGGGAAGTAAAGGGTAGAACAGTTATTAAGACTGGGGTTTGAATCATATACTCAAGAATATGGCGTGGCGCTTGAGCCCCACAGGAGACTAGCTATGGATTGCTAGAAAATAAAGACTGGGATGGTTGTCTATGGAATTGCTTGAGGTCTATCGGTGGGTGCCTAGGATTTTTCAATTGTCAGATGTTTATGTATCTTTGTATGACTCATTAATTAATAAGAAAATGTTTGAGTGGCTGCAATGCAATTTTGTAAAGAGCCGAAAGGATTTGAGAAATTTAGGGAGAATATGAGGGTTGAGAAGAAGGAGACGTCTCTTGAGAGGAAGAAGATTGGGGTTTGAGAAGACGGAGAAGAAGGGGAAGCTGCAGAAAACGAGAAAAAAGGGTTTGAGAGGAAGGAGATGAAGAGAAGCGTGGATAACCACTTTCGGAATCGCGGGTTCCGTTCAAGAGGCGCAAAAGATGGATTTTGAAATGAACATTTGATTGGGTGGTTTTTGTTCCATGATAAATTATTTCTGCCTCAAGATACGAGAGCCGTTGGATCCAATACCATTAAAATGTCGCTCATCGAGTGACAGTTGGATGGTATCCAATACCATTAAAAGGGTTTTGCATAATTACAATTTTATCTCTTTTTTAATATAAATTAATAAGTGTTTTTGGTTTGAACTACTTTTATTCAATTCCATTGGTGAATGTGATGTCTCAAAATTATCCTCATCAATTTATTTACAATTGTATCTTAACATAAGGTTTAAGAGGATAGTTGGTGTCTTATTGCGTTTAGAAAAATAAAACCTTTGTTACAATAACATTTTCTTTATTTGTTTTTAGACTCATATTTAATCTCAATTGTAAAAGCATACGAAAGTAATGACTTGTTTTATATTATGATATGATTTTTATACTCAAATTTAATTCCATATTGTCGAATTAAATTAATTATTTGCTTTGTGTCATGATTTGATTTTCATATTTATATTTAATCTCACATAGGAAAAATAAAATAAAATTAATGATCTAATTGTATTATTACGTGATTTTTAGATTTATAATTAGTCTTAGATTGAAAAATATGTAAATAGTCATAGTATTAAATTTTTATTTTTTTTAAAAACTTTGTTTGAGATAAGTAGGTTATCCACTAAGATATTATTAGTTTTTTTAAATATAAGACTTATTCAGTATAATTGGGATTTGAAAAAATCATTCACTATATTTATTTATAGACTAGATAAAAAATATTATTTAACTCTGAAGAATAATTCATAAATAATTTAGAGAATTAAATAATCATGATTGTAGATAAAGTGCGTGAATGTCGAGGAGCTGTCAAATTTCTATTGTAAGTAACAGACCGTGAATTATCTTAATTATCAGGGTTTGGGAACGAAACGATACGTCTCCATACAAAAAACCTTGAACCATGATCAGAGCCCAACCTAAGCTTAATTATACCGATCGATGAACACCTGCACCGCTGCCCGCATCCGTGTCTCTGGTGGCAATGGAGCATGGCTTTATGGTGAAGGCACGGTGAGGACGTCAGCTGGTTGCAGCGAGGCTTTGGGATCGAATCTCGATCTCACTTTATATAAAAAATAAATTGCGTTATGGCATTGCTGCATTGGCATTTGGCCGATCAATGATAGATTTCGATCAATTATTTAGAAACCAAAAAGAACATCCAAGTAGACAACTGCTTGCAGCTAGGTTCAATCACACTTTTATGAGTTTGATCTCAGTTGACTTGGAGAAACTGAACCAGCTCTTCTCTTGGCACTAGTTTCTTTCACTAGTAGGCGCTCCTCGTCCATCTCTCCATCAGTTTTCTTTCGGACAGCAACTGAAGAAGAGGAACCTGATCTATTCAGTGAAGTAAGGTAAGAGCACTACCCACTACCCGATATCAACTAACGCCAGAGGATGGTGTTAGAATTCTAGGGTCTTTTTAGGTTTTCCAGTGAATTCATTAGGGTTTCTATCAATCTTAAAATCCACACAATATCTAAAACACAATGGAAAAACACAGTAATCAATGAAAATCATATATCTGTATGTTGAAAATTGTTTTCCATCATTTTACCGTACTACATTTGGGTTTGACTCTTCTACCATTTTTCGGGGATCCTTAAACTTTCTCTGCGGGAAGAAGAGAAAAATAATCGTGGCTACAGGAACCCTAACCGTTGGTATATATAATATCACCTCATTCTGGATCAGTCCCACAATAGATCAGATTGGTCTATCTCTAATCATACTTAAACTAGTTTACTTGTAATCACAATTTTATTAACTGTTAATTAATTTACCCACACTAATTTTCATACGGAATGAGTAATATTCTTATGGTTCAATGCAGAATAGTAGAATGAGAAGTGACAACCCTTCCCCTCCTTTTCTTTGTCTGGCTCGTGCATTTTCCCTACGTCGTTTAGAGTCTCTGCGAACTGCAAGTAGAGCAAGATTACATTGATTCTTCAACAACCGGAAAAACCGAAGATATTAACCTCAATGTGTATCTGATCCGATCTGATATCCAACTATGAGACACCTTAATCTCCCTTCTTCAAAACGAAATACTCGGCAGTGGAGGCTCTTCGATCTGGTCTCCGCTGCTTTCTTCGGTGCTGTTTTGCTCTTCTTCCTCTTCGTATTTACGCCATTCGGTGACTCTGTTGCTGCTTCGAGACGACAGGCACTCGTGCTTGCCACTGATGAAACTCGTCAGAGACAGAAGCTAGTGGCCTTGATCGAGGCTGGGCAGCAGCAGACCATTGGGATCTGCCCTGCTGAGGCGGTTGATCACATGCCCTGTGAGGATCCCAGGAGGAACAGTCAACTCAGCCGAGAGATGAATTTCTACCGAGAGCGCCAGTGCCACTTGCCGGAAGAGACTCCACTCTGCTTGATTCCTCCGCCCGCCGGCTACCGGATCCCTGTCCAGTGGCCCGAGAGCTTGCACAAGGTATTTTTTTCTTTCTCATTTATCTTCCTACTGATTGAGACTTTGATTACCTCTTTTACATTTTTAACAACATTTGTATTCCACTCCACTAGCATGTGGTCTCTCTTGGGTGACCGTAGGGAGTAACCTGGAGCTCTAATACCATGTAAGTTTCAATCTCATATGTTCGAACTAGTAAGAGAGGGACTCACAAATATAAAGCACCCAATTTTTCAGTCTTAAGCAATACAAGACTATTCCCAACATGGATTGTCGGTCATCAGTATTCAATTACTGTAACCAACCTCTATTCCATTAGACATGGGAAAGGAGTTCTCTGTGAGTTTCTCTCCTATCAAATTGAAACGATGCTAAGACACCAGAGGAATAATTCGTTACCCTGGGCGATTTTTGTACTAACATTAGGGACTGCTGCAGACCTCCATACTTTCAATGTTAACTGCATGGTCTCATGTCGGTGATTCCTTTGATGATATAATTTCCAAGAGGTGTGGTAGAGTCCTCTTAGAGCTTTATTTGATCCCAAATCTTGAGGAAAGATGCTCAAATAAAGAGTATAGATGCTGCATTGGCCAACTCTTTGAACAGTTAATTTTGGTGGCAAGAAGGAAAAGGCCTAAGGGTGGACATATATTTTTTGATATTTATTTGATGTGCCGGAAGTGATCCCCAAAATTAAGGTCGAACTCATTCAGTAAATTTAGGGATGAAGTTTTGAACTTTCTAGTTAACTTTTAGTGATAAAATTCTTTCATTCGGCTGACATTGGGGTAAAGTCCAATGGAATATTTCCATAGACGGGGTCTGGTTCTGGAGATAAGTTCATCCTGTTGGTTTAGTTTGCATGCCAGGAGTGGAAAAAGGTAGACCTTTTATAGTTTGTTTTACTATTATTGGAAAACCTGGTAGTTAAATCTTCAAATGAAGATTTACTTACTACAGACATCAGAAAGCTGATCAGGTTTATCATCAAGAGTTGTTAGATAATTATTTATGTTGAAGCACATCTATGAATTTAAATGTTTCGAAAGTATTCATAGTAATCAGTTGCAGAATGAAATAGATGAAATGAAATAAATGCACTTACAGAACAGAGATTAAGGCAACATAATCCCCTGTAGCAACCATTCAGTGACTGAAGAACAAGTTTTAGCATACTATTTGGTGACAAATCGAAACCTGTACCGGCACCACTTGGTCAGACAATTTGCCTGCTGCGCTTTATCATTACAGATCAAATCCCTAGCTATGTGATTCTACACAACCACATATATGTGGACACCAACGTATAGATTAGTTTATCAACATGGATAATTGAGAAGGGAATCTACTTTTTGCATTTGATTAGATTACCTGCTTTCTTATTTCATTCACCCCCTAGCTGGTAAATGTTTCCCCTTTATCTTGAGTCAATGAGTAGATGTTATAATTTCTGCACTTATTAGATGGTTAAGTATCTTACTCCTTCCATCCTGATCAGTTGTAGAAGATGTCAATACTTAATGTTAATTTATTGAGGTTATCTACATTCTTCAGTTGGTACTTAAAACGGTGCACAGCAACATGCCCCACAATAAAATTGCGGACAGGAAGGGTCACCGGGGCTGGATGAAAGAAGGTCCATAATTTGTCTTCCCAGCGGGTGGAACAATGTGTCCTGATGGGGCCATACAATACATTGAGAAAATTGGGCAGCACATTCCTATAAGTGGTGGAGTTTTGAGGACAGCCTTAGATATGGGATGTGGGGTAATAATTGTTTAATGGTCTGAGTTGATGTAGGCTAACCTTGGGTCTCTAGTTTAACCTACTCTAATACGACAAACTAACACAAAGATTAAGAAAATAATTAACTAATGGGTAGGGATTGTTATGGGCAGCAACTCACATGACATGCTTACGAGATTAGTATCATGATAACCACAAGTAAAGAATAATATAAAGCCAAGTAACATGATCAATTAAGCAATTATTAATTAGGTTTCATGTCATGTTCATAATAAACCATAGGTTAAGAAGTACTAATGCGCAAAAGATTTCAAAACTCTTAAAACGAACAAGATTAAATGCCTAATGACTAGATAAACCTATGAACATGTAAAAACAGCAACTTCCCAATAATTAAAGAGATGAAATCCTAACGATAACATACTAAATACGAAGACTCAGCTGTAACAATGCTATCAAAGTGGCTATCCACGTTAGTAACTTGACATTCACTAGGGCAGAAATTAGGTAGATTAGAGTTACAGCTGAACATGATATACTAGAACAAAAATAAATAACCCAACAGTAGGTTATCACTATGATAGGCTTAACAGAAGGGGTAATATAAAGAGAATAATTAAATTAGCTATGGGTTTTGGTGCTGCCAGTGTACAGCAGGGCAGTCTAGTGATGTTTTCAGTGATCAGTAATCATAAACAGCAAAAGCAAAAGAGACAAGAAGCTACTACTGCCGAGAGCAGTGGGAATTTTTTTGCAATAAAAAAAAGTGAAAGAAAAAGGAGGGAATGAATCTGTCCACAGATTCAGGGGGAAGGGAAGTGACGTACCTGTGATAGAAAAGAGAAACCGAGAGAGAGAGGGGGTTGGGGATGCCTTGCACCTACAAAGAGAGAGAAGAGAGAGACGAAAAAGAGAGAGCACGAGAGCCTTTTCCTTTCTTTTCTGAATTCAATAATCATCATTTGGATTTTATTAATTAAAAAGGAGCCTATAGAAGGCTTACAATCCGTAATTATGATTCTAAAATCCAAATAAAATTAAAGCCCTAAAACAACTCAACTAATAGTCGTGGATCACATCTAGGGGGTGGGCTCCACACTACTAAATAAAAGAAACTAACCCACGTCTAGGAGAGTGTGGGGTCCACAATAACATAAATAAAATAAACAAATAAAAGAGTCCTAATACTAATGGACTAGTGAAATAAAAAGGAGTCAAATGAAAAGAATCCTAATACTAATCTACTACTGAAATAAAAGAGTCTAATGGACTGACGATGTCCTCATCATGAGTTCTAATTTGTTGTTTGTATTTGTATTTAGAAACACCACATAATTAGAAAGAAAATACATGACTTGGTTTCATGTAGGTTGCAAACTTTGGGGGTTACCTTCTTAAGGAAGATATTTTAACCCTCTCATTTGCTCCAAGAGATTCACATAAAGCACAGATACAATTTGCTTTAGAAAGGAGAATCCCTGTTCTAATTCTTGGTACTCGTAGATTACCTTTTCCTGTGCATTCCTTTGATTTGATGCACTGCTCTCGTTGTTTGATCCCCTTTACCACCTTTAGTAAGTTATTTATTCCTTCCTATGCCTTTATTGTTTCTTCTTTTTTTGGGTAATTTTCTTTGATTAAAAGGAGACTTGTGATTTGCAGATCGAACATATTTTATTGAATTGGATCGGCTACTTCGACCAGGCGGATATTTTGTTGTCTTTGGGCCCCCTGTACAATGGCCTAAACAAGAAAAAGAATGGGCAGACCTGCAGGCCCTGGCTCAAACTTTGTGTTATGAGCTGATTTTCGTGGATGGGAATACTGTTATCTGGAAAAAGCCTTCAGCTGATTCATGTGTCCTAGTACAAAATGAGTTTGGGCATGAATTTTGTGATGACTCAGATGACCCAAGCTATGGATGGTGAGCTTCCCAAATTTCCATTCTTCGTTTAGTAGTTCAGATTACTCCTTAGTTACAGAAGCCTTCTACTTGAGATAATATAATTCCCTTTGAGAATGTTGTCTTGTTCCCAATCCTATACATGATTACTCAGTACACAATGCTCCTTGAGATACAGTAATTCCACTTGAGAATTTTGTTTTGTTCCCACTCCAATACATGCTTCTGTGGTAGTAGTAAGTCAAAATTTTCATAGTATGTCCTTCCTCTCTTGTTTAATGTGAATCATTTCCTCCATTCCAGTCCATGTAACAAAGGAGTAAATATTTTTAACGTTTGACAAAGAGCGTGGTATCTATATCTCTCTCCCACCTTCCCTATGCCATACACTGTTGAAGGGGAGTTTACACTAAATTGCCCTGTATTTATATTTGGTACTTCCAGCTGATGAGGACATCGACACCTAGTAGCTTAGTGTTAGGACCCTAGGACTTTTTATTTCAGTAATCCATTATTGTTAAGACTCTTATTATTGTTAGGACTCTTCTTTTTATTTATTTTATTTCTTTTGTGGTGGATCCCACATACATTAGACGTGGGCTCTAGTTCTTTAGTTTGTTAGAGTTGTGGGTCCCAGCTGTGGGCCCCTTTCAGTTGTTTAACTTAGTTTATAATTCTGTTTTCTGATTGGTTTGTGAGAGTCATATTAGGACTGGGAATGTAACCTTATAAAGATATTTTTCATTAATGAAATTCGGAGATGATATTGAATACAGAAAATAAGAAAAAAGGCTCTCGTGCTCTCTCTCTTTCTTGTCTCCCTCTCTTCTCTTTGTGCAGGTCTGAAACACCCAATCCCCCTTTCTCTCTCTCGGTTCTCACTCTACTGAAATCAGGTACGACCCTTCCCCCCTTGCTGATCTGTCCACAGATCACTTCCCCCTTCTTTCTCTCTTATCTTCCTATCCTTCTCTCTTTCCTATTATTGAAATTCCCTTGCATTGCTATCGGCATTGCTGTCCCCTTTGTTTTTCTGATATTTATTGTTAAGCATATTATTACCACCCCTGCTGTACTTCTGGCAGCATATATACCCCTTCTGTTAAGCCTATCATAGTGATAACCTGCTGTTGGGTTATTTATTTTTTTGTTCTAGAACATCATGTTGAGCTGTAACTCTAATCTACATAATTTCTGCCATAGTGAATGCCAAGTTAGTGCTTACTAACGTGGACAGCCACTTTGATAGCATCGTTACAGGTGAGCCTTCGTATTTAGCTTGTTATTGTTAGGATTTCATCTCTTTAATTATTGGAAAGTTGGTGTTTTTACATGTTCATAGGTTTATCTAGTCATTAGGCATTTAATCTTGTTAGTTTTAGGAGTTTTGAAATCTTTTGCACATTAGTACTTCTTAACCTATGGTTTATTATGAACATAACATGAAACCTAATTAATAATTGCTTTGTTGATCATGTTACTTGGCTTTATAATATTCTTTACTTGTAGTTTTCATGATACTAATCTCATAAGCATGTCATGTGAGTTGCTGCTCATAAGAGTCCTTACCCATTAGTTAGTTATTTCCTTAATCTTTGTGTTAATTTGTCGTGTTAGAGTAGGTCAAACTAGAGACCCTAGGTTAGCCTACATCACCAGCGCTTCTCTTCCCCACACCCCCCCCCCCAAAAAAAAGAAAAAAAGAAAAAAGGGGGGTGGAGAGAGAGAGAGAGAGAGTAATTAGGTTTTTTTTGTTCAATTAACCAAATAAAAGAATACCTTCATAAACTGTTAATGATGCATTATTTACAGGAAATATCATATAGAAATTTGCTCTCTTTCTTATTGAAATTTTCAGAAAACGTACCAGTTTATATGATGTAATACCCCAATTCCTGTGGTATTAATTTGCCAATGTTTTTCTTCCCTATTGAGGCATTTTCTGTTGAATTTTATACGTAGGGTTATTTTAGTAATTTTACCCCCCAATCTGAGGTAAGAGAGTAGGAATTTATAATATATGAATAGTATATATATATAATCGTATTGGAAGGAAGTTAGTTAGAATTTTTCCTTATGAAGTGTGTAACTATAAAATGTACAATTTGTGGTTACATGGTTATGCTAATAGGTGGGCCCCACAGGATTGGTTGGCCCTTTGGATATGGGGTAAGTCTTAAAATAAAATTTTATAATGTTGGATTTGGTTGTAATTGGAAAATATAGAAGGATAGGGGAGGAAATAAAAAAATTTAGAAAATGGAAGGGAAATTCAAACTTAAGGAATTATCTATAAAATTGGGAAAATGGAAGGGCTTAAGTATAACTAGTACGAAAATTTAAGGGTAATACTACATTTTAATTATTAAACCTTAAATCTAGAATTAGGAAACTTAAATAAGGGCAGATTAGTCATTCTACATGATTTAATTATGACTAATTACCTAATAAAAAAATTATATAATTATATATATATATATACACAAAAAGTAAGTGGGGAAAGGGAGAAACTCTATTCTGGTCACGTTGAAGAGAGAAGGGAAAGGAAAAAACAAAAAAGAAGGAGAAGAAGAAGAAAAGGAGAAAAGGAAGAGGAGGAGAATAGAGAATCGGTAAGGCTCTCTCTCTCTCTCTCTCTCTCTCTCTCTCTTTCTCTCTCTCTCTCACATCCTCTCTACCGTCCATGCATGAAGAAAAGGGAACCGAAAAAGGGAAAAAATGGGGAAAAGAACCATAAATCTGAAACTGGTTAAAACCAGTTGTTAAGTTGTGAAGTTCCTCCCTTTTCCTTCATGGTTTTCATGAAATTCCTAAATGGGAAGGCCAGCTAAGGTTCCATCATAAACTTAAACCCTAATTTCTGAGAATTTGATGATTTTATATGGTTAATAGCTACTGTATAAAACAGCTTGTGTTATGGGGTACAAATTGAAGAGTATTCATTAGAAAACCCTTGAATTTTAGGGTTAAGGTTCCTAATTATGTAACTAATAACTTGAATTTTCTCATTGAGATAGTTTAGGGAAGCATGGACTAAAATTAAAGTGTTTAATTGAGTTCTATGCAGAATAAATTTTCAAATTGGAAAGGGATATTGAAATTGACTGGTCTTGTAACCAGTAGAGACCTAAAATCAGGTCCAGCAGGCCATTTGGCCAGACCTGAACCTAAAGGCTGGCTCATAGAACAGTTATTTTAGGAAAAACATTAGAAAATGTTAATCCATTATAACAGTTTTTAAACCTGTAATTCATTATGAGCTAGTTAGTTTTAAGCTAGAAATGAAATAATTAAGTTATATCTCTTGTTTTGTAAAATTGAAAATCAAAGAGATCTAACCTAGCTGCTGTCCAAGTATAAGGTTTGAATTCAGCAACAATAGGTGAGGGAAAATTATTTATTTATGCTTTTACTTGGGTGTTTGTATCTATTGATGGATTTAATATGGTGTTCTTTTGATTGGGAATGTTGTGGTGTGTCATCCTAGATAATTTGCTCTTGTGATATTGCTGAAAATAATAAGATTATGCTATATGGAATCTGGTATGATGTTATTTAAATGGGATATGTTCATGGTTGTGGTATCCATGATGATGACCCCCTATGAGTGAATATAGATGAATGGGGAAAGACAGTAAGGAATGAAGAATGTGATGAAATACATGTATATGTATTCATGTATAGAATTACCTAATAAAAGAACCTGTAACTGAATGCAACCCGTGTTTATTGCCCCCTTCTCTTAGGGGTAAGATAATGAGTGGAGACGCGTGGTACCGAGAAGTCTGGGACTTCACCGTCTTTTGTTGAGGCCGAGACATCTAGGATGTCACCAGTCCATTAGAGGACTGGGAGTTCCGGGAACTCACCACCCTTGAGGCGAGATGTCTGGGACATCAACTGCAAATACGACTATCAAGACGAGATGTTAGGGACATCAATTAGTGCTTAACAACTCTAAATGTTAGGCGTCTTGCAGTAAACACATGATTGGCTTACCTAGGGTTATTTGAAATATTTTAACTGAGATTCTTGCATTCACACCATGAGTATATGATAACTTCCAAGTATGTTAAGCTTTTCCATAATGTAGAAGTTGCTGTCCGTGTTTGAATACTTCGTGTGCTTTGTGATTTTGTTGTTGTAAGTAAATAATTTATCCTCATTGAGCATAAGCTCGCTCTGTCATTTACATGATGGATACAGAGACAAGTTGAGTACTTCTAGAGGGATTTCCTGATTCAACTGACCCAGCTCTTGAGTGAAGAAGTGTCTAAGGCTGCTGGACTCATTTGCTTTTGTTCTACTATGAAAGCTTTTGTATGTATGTAAAGAATAAAAACTGTGTAACTGGTATAGGCATGTAAATAAGTTTTGAATGTTAAGTAATGGTGCTACCAGTTAAAGAAATGCATGTAGCCCTTTTTGTGTTAAATAATGTCATTTAAGCTTCCGCTAGTTTCTTTTAATTTATGCTTGATTTGTTTGTCTCTTTGAGCCTTTTGAATCCTAGCAACTTAGCTGTAACGTACCTAGCCTTAAGTTGGGGGCTTTACATATGAAATAATTGAAAAGCTTAAAAAACAAACAAACTAACGAATCCAATCATGGATGTTTCCGATTCAATTCAATTCTCCATCATATCAGAGCACCCCTGAAATTTGAACTATGCTAGATTAATATTATTCTTAGTTCACTGGGCTCACTTGAATCAAATATTTTTTTGGGGGGGTGGGGGAGGGTAGGGATGTAGTAATCTGCAGTAGTCTTTCTGCAAGCAGAATTTACCACCGACACTTAGAATTATTACGGGAAAAAAAAAAGTTTCTCATTTCTAGATCAACTTTAAATGGCTTTTGGAAAGGGCATTTAGAGAATGCAAATTTTCTTATTTTGAATCACACAATGACACCAGAACAACTGAATACAACAGTGAAAATTGCACTAATAATTCAATCATTCAAATTCCCCCCGACACCCCAAATCAAAGGAAACTCAACTCTTTTTTCTCTTTGCAATGTCATTCATCATTGAAGAGGAGAGAAAATGATTTCAGGATTAAGGACAGAATTCTAGTACACATCATATGGAACTGTCTCAATCAATGCTAAACTCTTAACTATTGATTCTTGGGTTGTAAATTTGTAATTCAAATTGGATTAGCTCCAATGATTACCCTTTATGTATAGGAGGAGATGCTCTCGAGTTTAATATTCCAATTCTTGAATCTTGACTATTAGGGCAACTGCTCAATCTAGGTGGACATGTGTCTTAACTAATGGTTTTGCAGGTATTTCAAATTGAAGAATTGTATAAGTAGGATGGCCTCCCTCAAGGGCGAACATGCTGTTGGGACCATTCCCAATTGAAGCTTGGAAGCCCAGCTGTACGCAACGTCATGGACATGAATGCCTTTTTTGGAGGTTTTGCAGCTGCATTAGTGTCTGATCCAGTATGGGTGATGAACATTGTTCCTCCTCGGGAGTCATCAGCTTTGGGTTTGATTTATGATAGAGGACTAATTGGAGTCTCCCATGATTGGTATGTTCCTCTTTGAAAACCCCTATTTTGTATTCTGAAGCATTCTATCAAGAACTCAAGAAAGTTGCTTCTACCATTTATCAATGACTGAGCTGGAGACAAGACAAAGTGATTGGGAAAATGGTGGGAAAGGACGTTTGAGTTCAAAGTTCAAACACCTACTTATTCTATGTATACCAATCATTGTGTTGCTCTTTCTATACATATAACAATCAATATGTTGTTCTTTCCCTCCTTTTAAAACTAGGAGTTGATTAGATATGGACATTGGATGAATGCGCTAATAGTTGTCTGATTGGTGTTGACAGGTGTGAACCTTTTTCAACATATTCTCGAACTTATGATTTTATTCATGCATCGCATATTGACTCGCTTATAAGACATTCTGGTTCTTGTAAAAACAGGTATTGAATCTTATAACTTCATTTTTTTTTCCTTGTCAAAAACTTTGTGCATTAAATTCTTGATGAAGTTGATTGTCACTTTGTTCATGATACACTTGTGAAGAAACTACTAGTCACCCCTTTTTGTCTCTTGATATTTTTTACAAAGTCGTTATTTGGTCCGGCGTTTTGACTGAACTGCTCTAAGCTTGGCATGGGTGACTTATATACTCCAGTTTGAGGGGAGGGGGTGTTAATGATATCTCTATAATAGTCCATTCCCATTGTTGACTTCACCTAGTTGGCGCTAATCCCATCTCGGTATTAGTGCTGGCCAGCTGTCAAGCTGCTGCCTTTTAGTCTTAAGAATAAGTTGACTTAGTCTTTCTTATCTCTATTTCATTATATGTAACTAGTATAGAATTCTTATGTAACTAGGCTTTTTTATTAGTCTAGGATTCATTGTCAGGTTGACATGTGGAATTCCTATCCTCTTATGTAATTAGGACTCCTTAGTCCTAGACCTATCACTTGACCTTTTTATTTTATCTATAAATAGTGGCTGCTAGGAGGAGAGGAAACACAATTTGATTCTGCTAAGTATAGTAGATCGACACCTCTTGGTTCTGGTTGTTTTTCTTCTTCTGAAGTTACAATTCTAAATCTGTGTGCATGAGATATTTGATGTGTACAAGGGATTAATGTGTTATGATATAAAAAATAAATGAGCTTGTGTATACTAAATTCAATGGTATCAATAATGTCCAATTAAACTGTAAATGTTTTTAGCTGGTAAACCGAAAGGCAGTGAATTAGAAACCATTCAAGAAATAAAAATTACTTAATTAACGAAATGGATTAATGACCAATTCTTTTGGTTTATCTAGTGAATATTCATTTCACAGAGCATCTAAGTTCAAAAAAACAGTAATTACTAGGGTAACCAGACTGTAAGATGAATAAAAGAATATAAGACAGACAGTAAGCTTGTAGAACTTGAAGACTATAGCTAAGGACACTACAAATCAAAGCCAGAGCAAGCAATTGATATCTTGGTTTTTTTAGGAATTTTTGCAGCATAACAAAAATGTAAGGGAATGTGAAGGGGATTCAGGTTTTGATATTATTTTTGATTGCTCCGAAGTATTTGGGGTTGTTTGAAAATGGATCTAGATTTGTTTTTTAATAGGTAAAGATGTATTATATTTTAACATCTCAATCTCATTTCTCCCACGAAGGCAGGATTCAATCATTTATAGATAGAAGTCTGCCATTGATAATATATTCCTAGTATTATTGTTATTTTAAAGTATGCATACAGGCAATGATGTTTCACGCGTTGATCGTTGCTTCCATGTCCCAAATTATGTACCCACAGTTTGAGTTTCCTTTTCGGTCTAGAAATTTTGCGTGATACCTGAATTTGGGCAATGAACAATGCCTTCAATGTTGCCAATAACAAGTGATTCATGGGCAATGTAATTAAATAGTTTTCATTTAACCTTCTTCTTTTGTTTTAATGAAAAGAGATGTGTTCTCTAGAAAATTGGATTCTTTTTTTCTTGATGTGACTTTTCATCAATTGCGATGTATAGATTTGAATTTATCTTCATATAATCTTGGTCTCAGGTGTGATCTTGTTGACCTAATGGTGGAGATGGACCTGATGTTGCGCCCAAACGGAACAGTTGTTCGAGATTCTCCTAGAGTCATTGACAAGGTGGCTCACATTGCATGTGCAGTAAGATGGACAACCACTATTCACGAACCAGAACCAGAATCGAAGGGAAGGGAGAAGATTCTTGTGGCAACCAAAACATTCTGGACACTACCTTCATACTCCCACTAATACAGCCATTTAGCCTACAGTAAAGGAGTTTCTTCCCTAGTTTCTTTGTTTTTTCTTTCCCTTCCCTTCTGGAAGTTGAAGAAGGTGATGCCATCCATTAAAAGAAAATTCAGCAGTCTTTTTTGTTCTTGTTTTGGTTTATCTTCTTGTCAGGTGTAGGGGAGACGGATTTGAGGGAAGGCTTTTGAAATTTTGTCGGATGGGATATGTTTGTTACAAGGGTAACTTGGGTTTGGAATCAACTGTAAAATATATTCTATATCTTCAATCAAAATCAATGATTCATTGGCTATCTATCATTTTCACATTTAAAATATCTGATGAGAAGAATTATATGGATGCTTAGGAGAGAACCTTTTTGTCAATTCCATCCCGCTGGCACTGTTGCAGATTGCTTAGCTTAGTTGGGAGTTAGTTTTCATACGTCTAGGTTGTTGGCATTAGTCCATGGGTAGTTTCGGCCCAGAAAAAAACTGACAGATGACCTAACCTAAACTTAGCAACTGAAAAACAAGGTGAGTAACACAGAAGGATCCGTGCATTGCACCCTACTTCCTAGCGTCTAATGTGTCCAACCTTCTGTAGTCGTTTGGCTCATATATAGTCTTAGTAATCGGTTATCGGATGGATCCACATCCTCTCCTCCCAGAGGTTCGGGAGGAGGGGCAGCAACCCCGTTGATGGCCTACCCCTGGGGCTCGGGTGAATCTGAACTCTCCATCCGAACAGAAAAGTTGAGCCGACAAAGGGGTATCGGCTCGGACGGAGGGCTCCGATTCACTCGAACCTCAGGTGTCGACCATCTAACGGGTGTGTTGCCCCTCCCAAACCTCTGGGAGGAAAGGATTTGGATACGTTATGGGATTGATTCATTTCTGTCAATATCAGTTTTGATTATTTTTTAATCTTTATGTTACATGTCACTACCTTAGTGATTGGACCTCTGATCCGTATCAGTATCAATATCAGTTAGGTTTAGGCATCGGTAGGCAGTTGGATATCGATACCTTGAACCTTGGACTAGATTTTATTTTAGCATCGACAGATGCCATAGACTGAAGTTTCCCTCTCCTTCAACCTCTGCGTGGTTTCCACCACTTCACTTTTTTTAATGGTTGAAAGTTTGAAACTACACAAATGACAAAAGCAAAAGGTAAATTTGGTGATGTCATACATACGTGGTCAGTGTGGGAGGTACTAGAACACTGCAAGCTGCAAGGTAAACCGGTAATGCTTTCTGCATGATTTATTCTACAATGCATGCTACAATAGTCATGATTCATGACCCCTTCGATTCAAAAAATCTGACATTATATAAACCTCAAGTATAAGTAACCTAATGGATAGAGCATGAGGCATCTACTTTCTAATCAGAAGATTGTGGGTTTGAACATTCG
Organism: Protea cynaroides; assembly: GCA_028583415.1. NCBI lineage: Eukaryota > Viridiplantae > Streptophyta > Magnoliopsida > Proteales > Proteaceae > Protea > Protea cynaroides. Next base: position 136,147,928 of record CM053276.1, read on the forward strand.
ACCAGAGTAATTTGGGTATGTCAAATGGAGGGTTATATTCAGTCCTTATGATTGACTGATTGGTTAGGCAATTGAACCATGTTTCATCTGTATTTTGTTGTAGACTGGAATAATTACCAATTAATGTCGATTCCCAAAACCCATTTAGAAGCCGGCCTTGAATGCACTTAGATATTCTTTTTCAGTCAATAAAATAATAGAAAATCAATGAAACCTACCTCTTGAAGCTAGATGTGCTTGACTTTTGAATAAAACTTTTAAAAAATAAAAGAAATGTGGAAATGTCTGCTTCTTCCCGATTCCAGTTTGCAAGGTTCTGGCCTGTCAAACAGCAGCTTTTTCTTGCATATGTGTAGCAATAATCAATTATTAGTGGGTCAACAGAGTAACCAATCCTGACCCAAATGACAATCTCCAAACTCAACATTGTAGGGTAAAAATAAATGAATAAGAACACCAGTAGTAAATATACAACTAGAACTCTAGAACTTCAGATCAATAACAATAAAGAATGCTATTGGTTTACGATGTCAATAAATACACATCTGATGTACTCACCTATCTCTATATATGTCTTTACAAACCATGAGTACCAGGAAACAACAGCTAAGGCAAACCACATGTGCATGTACAGAGCAAAAAGAAACAAGAGTGAGGAAATAAAAATCAGATCGCCAGATGAAGAGAAACATGAAACTTTCAGTTACTTCCACAAGTCCAACTAGAAGTGGGGACACAACTAAGGTAACGACACCAGTGGCAGCGCTCATACGCATTAACTCCTCGAAACAGCATTACCAGCCCAACTGCAAAACTGCAGATTTTAACACCAAAAACAACAAAAGTTAGTCTTAATTGTAACTGATGAAGTCAATGACAAAGTCCCAGAGCATCAGACATAATAACGCATTTCAAACAACAATGAATACTAATATTTCAATCAGCTAGTAGAACTTACCCAACAATCAGCAAGGCCAGTGAGACCAACCACAATACATATTGGTAAGCCTTATATTTGGATTTTGGATGAATACTGGCTGGAAGATTGCTGCGCTCCACCCAACCAAACTGAGGTTGGAGTAGCAGAATAAAGCCAAGGAGGAAGCCAGTCAGGAATCCCCCGATATGTGCAAAATTATCAACATAAGGAAGAATTCCAACAGCTAAGTTAATGGCAATAATGATGACAAGTGTCAGTAATGCTGCAGCCTGCATGAGCGGAAAAAGGTTAGGGTTTATAATTGGAGGCTACAACAAATTCCAAGTTACAACTATCATTATCAACTGCCACGCAACTAAAAGAAGAAACCTATTTTGGTATCCCAACTTTCCCTAATGTAAATGGTAGAAGAAAGAAAAAGACATTAGCCATGCTTGCAACAGCAGAAAACTTGAAAGCTCTAAGTATGACCAATACAATGTTTACATGGGAAAAAGGTTCTCCAGTAAGGCACGTATATCCCTTCCCTGGACGACCTGTGTGTTTAGCCACAAGAAAGACATGCCCCATACAGACTGTTCAGAACCCCTTCTATGTACTGGGTCTTTCATTTGCAAAGCCAGCTCTTAAAGTTCCAAACTTTCAATTACATAAATGCACAAAAAGGCTTCTTCTCTTGGCACATGGAATGGAGCCACAGGCAGAAACTTACCATGAAAAGATATAGCATGAGGAGCCCTTAAAGGCAACCATCACAGCTGCAGCATGAAATATACCTGAATTGTCTATATCTCCCTAATAAATAAATTGGACAAGGTAATCCTCTCTCTCTCTCTCTCTCTCTCTCCCCCCCCCCTCTCTTTTTTCCCAAAAAAATAAAAATGTAATACAGGGACCTGTCTTATATGACATTTATAAATCTTTTTTCAAAACATGGTTGGCAATTCGCAGTTCTCACCTTGTTGGTATAGATAGTCCAGTTTGTAAGAAGTTCCGAAAGCATGGCTCCAAGAAGTCCAAACAGCGCACCAGAGGCACCAACAGAGATGCTATTTCTAATGAAAAGGCAAGAAAGAACACTACCCCCAACTCCTGACAAGAGGTAGATCACTCCAATTCTCACTGCAAAATCATACCAAAGATAAGGGCTCAGCTTGATAAAAGGAGTATTAGAATGAAGCAAATGCACAAGAAAACACAACTACATTTACAGGAACAATGCCTGAGATGACAGACTAAGGTATTCAAAATTGACTGTTACCCCAAGATTAAAGGGGGAAAACAAGGCCAACCTAGTCTTGATAAACTTTTCTACAGGCTATAATAATAACAGCAGAAACAACAACAGTAAAAATGACAAAAATAACTTTGTATTACCCCTCACTGACCTACTCCACTCAAAGGTTGTATGCTAACTAACACTAGAAATAAAGAGAAAGAAGATAATACACAACAATGGATCTCAACATCCAGCTCCCATAAACTCAAAGGAGACAGGAATAGGAAATAGGAAAGCTTACCAAACCCAAATTGCTGTTCAAGACGAATCCCAATGAAGAGCAGACTGAACATATTCACAAGCAAATGAATAACACCTGCATGCAACCAGATACAAGAGACCAGTCTCCATCCTTGATGCCCATGAACCACTTTGTTCCAATCAAGAGCTCCCAAATTATCCAATCTGAAAAGTAGGAAAATCAAAAGATCAGTGTTGCCTTCTCATTTAATTTTCTAGGTAACACGGACAATCCACTTCACCTTGAAAAAGAAAGTATCAATTTCATGGAATTTCAACTATTCCTTATATAACCCAAGGGGATAAGCTCAGTTGGTAAGGACCAACACGGAGGTCGTGAATTCAAATCTCCTTGGGACCTACCAATCAAAAAAAAAAAAAAAGGCCCTTCCCCTAGGCAAAACTGCCTCCACAACATCAATCTATGAAGGCCTAAAAGATTATGAGGCTTATAATAAAGGAAGTCCAAAGCCCAGAAAAAATACCACCATAGATTGCATTAACACAAGTACCAGAATAAATTAACAAGTGACTCGAGTTATTGATAAGTAACGGAAGCTCATAAGCTTGCCAATTATACACAGATTGTGTGTGTGTGTGTGTGTGTGTGTGTGTGTGTGGACAGCCCATTATCAATCAAAACATCTTCCTTGCCCCCCTACCCAATATCTTTTCCCTACCTTTAACTTGCAAAAGTCTAGATTGCGTTCTTCATTCCTACAGGCTCAAGCTATCTAAAAAGGTACAAGAATAAATCACAAGTTTTCAAACTATATCCCCGAATACTTCTAACACATTTTGAAGAAGCTAGTTAGAAATGGCAGGTTCTTACATTTAAGTACCATATTACTAAATAGAGAAAGTAGGTTTACAAGACATGATTACAGTTCGATTCATATCTTGAATGAGCAAAACCACAGATGGACGCATACATGATAAAAACATGAGTTCCTGGTTGATGTTCCATAAGATGATCATACACGTTTATCCTATACAAAATACAATATGCTTTCACCAAACACTGATCGAAACAAATTATCTGAGAAGCCTTCACTAACAACTTAAGATTATAATGAGGGCAGATAACCACCTTCTCCGGATGTCTGGTGGTAGTTATAAAAAAGAAAATTCCTTAACCATAGTAGACAATTAACAGTAACTATAAGATCAAATACTTGAGAAAGGTTTCCATTAAGGAATACTGTCAAGCAAAATAAAGACCAAACCAGAGTAGGAAAAACACAATTCACAACAAATAACAGTCACCAATAATTAGAACGAACCCGGCCCTCCAATCCCAAAAATATGTCCCTCTCCAAACGTGTTGACAATTGAAAAAGGGAACCCATTAAACAACCCAGACAAAAATACCCAAATTTCACGCGACAGACGGCATCAATGGAAAAATACAAAGAGAAACTGATAGAAAAAAAGGTAAGAAAAGAACAATTACGTTGAGGAAGAAGGTCCAAATAAGGGATTCTCCCGGAGAGGCTGAAAGGAGAATCTGCCGAGGAATTTTGCGACGCAGCCTCCTTGCAACCCAGTATTGTTCTTGGGGCAATTGTTTATATACATGGCGACTACGAACATAACAACGTTGGCCACCACAAACGCCGGAATCAACCATGAAGTCCATTGCTTCTCTCTAGTATCTTGGTAATAAGAAGAAGAGTAGTACGCAGAAGGGTATCCGTTCCCCCTGTTCTTAGCGCCTCTGGTTTCTGGGTCTTCGCTCGCCATGTGCTGTACTCAGTTGTCTCGTCTCAAACTCTACCGATCGATCGCTGTGGTGCGCATATTGATATATATTAAGAAATATATACTAAAACAAAAAAAAAAACAAATAATAAAGTAAAATAAAATATAAAACAAGTTTCCCCTTGCCTGAATTGCTGCTGATACCGACAAGGAGAACAGGAGAAGTGGCTTGTAAGGGAGAGTCGGTGAAGATGAAACCTTTCATGAGTAAAATACAAAAACAGAGAGAGAGAGAGAGAGAGAGAAAGAAGGAAGAGAGTGATGTGAGACTCAACCGTTGCGGTTAAGAGTTTCTTCTCGCGTTTTCTTTTTGTTTATTAATAGTTGATGAAGTATGAACGTGTAGCGCAGTGGTTAGGTCCGTAGAGTGCATAGAATGACCATTATACCCCTTTCTAATGACCAGTTTACCCCTGGTTTTTATTTTTCAGATAGACCCTGAATATCTGCTTTTCCGTTATTAAATAAATCAGTTTGTAAATTAAGGTGTAAAACCCTGAATATCTGTGTATCCGTTATAATTATACCGAAATCAGATTTTACCTTCCTCAGTTCAATTCTTGTGAGTGAAGCGATGGTTTCTGATTGTATAGAGCATTGTGGTGGGAAGAGATTGATTAGATCTAGTTGATCACTTATTCGCACTAATTATAACATCGTCCACTCGGTTCAGCCTTTCATTGAAGATATTGTGCACCAGGCTAGTTATTTCTTGTCCTTTCATTATATTCTTAGGATTCAGAGTGCAATAAATGATGCCCTAGTAAGGAAAGTCTTATCGGATTCATGTACGACAATTTGACCTATTTTCATTTCGTGTCAATTGACTTTTGTAATCTACCTTCTATGAGTTGGACACGTAATGAATAAATTAGTTTCTTATCCAAAAAAAAAACATATATTTATTGTAATTACAAAGAAAAACTAAGGGTTATAATTGTATTGTTACTTGTTATTATTAAATTAAAAAAGATTAAGATAGTGGGATTAAAGTTTACAGCTGTTTATATATTTAAGAATAAACATATTTCTTTTTTCTTGGCGTGAGGATAAAATCATGACAAGATGGTAGGCCATTTTTTAATTTGTTTGAAAATATTTTTATTTATTTTTTTTTTCAGATTTTTTTTTTTTTTTTGGTTTGGTATTTTTATGAATTAGACAATGGACATAATAAGAATATGTCATTCAAATAATCCTTGGATTTAATTATGCGCATATAATATGTTTAACCTTTACCCGGTAAGATGGATTTATTTTAGGGATCATTTTGATGGGTCCCACCTTTGTTATTTGAACACCCATAAAGGGAATAGAGTGAATGAAAAGTAAAAAGGATTTTTTTTTTTTTTTTTTTTTTTTTTTTGGGTTAAGAATGAAAAGTAAAAAGTTCAGAACATAAGAAGTGAATTGATTTGGGGTCAATGGGGCTTTTTCTGATCAGTGCTTAATTCTCTCTTTTGAAAACAAAATAATAAGATGAAACTGTGATGGGGTACTGATGTCTGGGATTTATAGTGCGAAGGTGTATGAGTATTTTTCGTTAATGAACGGGCAATTTGCCCTCTTTTGATTTAATTTTTTAATACCAAAAAAATAAAATAAAGAGAGAGAATGGGAACTCTAGTTTCAATTTATCAAATTTTTTTTTTTTTAGAGTTCTCTTTATCATTTGCATGTTGGATAAATGCAATGTCATTCCATACCATACATAATCATGCATGAAATGATTAACGGTCCACCAAATAAAAAATCTCACCTTAAGTCTTTAGATAATATCTATTTTATCAGTTCAAGCTTCACATAAAAAGACTTTTAACCTCTTTTAGGATTAAAATAGTTGACTTATTCAATAGGAAATTCTTTTTATTTTATAAAAGATTCTTTCCATTATTCTCGGGATTTAAGTAATTTGGGTTAGTAATCTTAAGAGGTAGCTAAGTTGGCAAAGAGTCTACGTTTTCAAAAATGAAAAGTACTTGTCGGGGAAAAATACCCGTTTGAAACCAATCACAGAAAGCAACCACATGGAGTTCATCCCAATCACAAGAAACGACCACGTGGCGTTCATCCAGGATGTTGAAAAGAAAGGTATTATGGTAAATATTAAAAGATGCTTAAGTTCGACCCCCCTGGTCTGACACAGACTGAATGTAATGAATAGACAAGGGTAGCTGGGTCATTAATGGATTGCCATTAATGACCATAAATGCCGACAACAACCATTAATGCAAAATACACTGATCTGACCCATCGATTCAAAATATCTCGATTCGAATCGACGAAAATGCGAAATATTACTTGAAAAAAGAACCATGACATGGACAATGTTTGAGGGTCCTGAAAAATCTAGCCCACTAAGGGGGTCGAAAAGTAATCCAAAGGGGTCGAAAGGTAACTGACATGATGTAATGGTCTGTTCTAAGGGGTCGAAAGGTGACTGACATTATGTAATAGTCTGTTCTAGGGGGTCGAAGGTCTACTGGCCTACTATATCCTAAATAGTCAAATCACAAACGGTGACTGTCAGGAATCAGCTGGTCTAAAAAGGAAATGTTCATGATCTGTGGAGTATATATATATAACCTGGAAAGGACAATAACACAAGAGAAAAGTATTCAAGAACAAAGTTTTGTCTCTCTCTGGGTGGCTTCTTCCTTCTGTCTCCTCTACCACTATTCTATCTGCTATCTGTGACTAATGCATGTTCTTTGAGTCATTGGGAATGTATTCAACTAATCACACATCAGGAATCCCCTCTTTAATGAGCTCTTGAATCTTGTTAGGAGTTTCATACTATCTGTTTTTCCTTTATGGATTCCATCGACAACAGTACTAAGTTCAACTCTTCTTACTGTCTTGAGGTCACACACATAGGATGTTAAGTGTTATTTCTTTTCTGTTAGGGTGCAAGTGGAATAGTTTTCATTCAACCTTGAAATGACTTGGTCTGTGTGAACCTAATCTCGTGAGTGGTCGAGCCAATCCAATTCTAAGTCAGATCCACGTGAATCCAGTATGAAACAAGTGTGAACCGCAATCAGCCAGATCAGCATACCCCAAAAAAACTAGAAATTAATAATTAAAATCCCATTTGACCATTATATTTTAATGGTGAAGGGTTGATATTGAAACTGTCGTTATCTTGGACCCACAAGGCCGACAGTAGGTGCATTGATAACCCAGCACTTCCTTACATAAGGGTATTTTGGTCTAAATAAAAATGATGTTGGAGTTGTCTGCCTTAACTGCTCCATATGAAAATTGAAAAAGGAAGTATACAAAATGGGGTCCGTTCGTTACAACTCACAACTCACCAAAACCGGTTGCGTGTCGAAAACGTCAGCGTGTGGGTCAGAGTCTGTGGGTGTGGTTGATGAGAAGTGCCGGTAAGACCGCGTACCGTTCCGTGTGTGTGTGTTTTAGTGGCCCTGGGCCTAAACTTGGTCTCTTTTGGGCCCACCACCCACGGCTATGGATTTGGTTCCTTGGTTGCCATGGTCAGAATGGGTTCTGTTAATTCCAAGCTACTCCACGGCCCCCTCCAGATGCACTACACCTCTCATGTTCTCCACGTCTCCAAATGGCAGTGACGGCGAAAGATGGGAAAAAGTGGGTGTCGAGGATTTCCCTATTTATTTATTGGGAGTGATCCAACGGTCTTCAATCACTCGGCATGCAACTCTATACATCGGGATATGGGTGGAATAATCCGAAACCGTCGGATCATTTACTGGGCGATCCAACCGCTGAAGAATATAGGGAGACATTTACTTATATAGGGTCACTCACCAAACACTTTTTCGTATGTATTGATTTTTGCTGAAGGGAAACACAATTATAATGTCAACCAATTAAAGCCAGTTTGGTTTCCAATATTTCATCTGTTTTTGACTTTTTGGGATTCTTTTGGACACCCAAATTATTTAGTGAAATAAAGTAAAGCCCGGGTTTTGAAAATGCTCAGATTGTTTTCATGTAAAATGATGTAAAACTAATTTTTTTTATCAATAAAATAGATTTTTTTACTTTTGTTTTAACCTAAAATTAAAATTTAAAAAAAAAATTGAGAAGATAGAAAAAATTTAATATTAAATATCAATTGCACATAAATTTTACTTTAAAACAGATAGGGTGTCCTACTAATCTTATTCTTGTTGAATGATTAGGAAGCAAGTGTATGTTATTGGGACATTGGGGTTTTAGTAATGGGGTTTCATAGTGGTCGATCTTGGTCAGGCTACAACCTTGCATCGTGAATACTTAATTATTAATAGGTCTAGGCCATTGTTGGTTTTCATCGGTTGGTTAAAATCATGTTACTTGGTGCAGTCCTTAGATTGACACCCCTAGAGCTTGAGCTGCCCGTGCTCGGGCTTAAACTCTATTCTATGCTGGTTGAAACCCAAGTAACAAGCCCCTTTTAACACCTGCAAAGTCTCCCGTCACCATATATATAAACACGACATTATTCGGAATATGAAGACACAAAAGGTCCCAACTCCCAAGCATAACTGATATGGGGTTAAATTCAAGGCCCATGTCCAAATTCCAAACTAGAGCACGATACTCAACCCCAGCCCACGGAAAAGGTAAGCCGGGCCAAGACCACCCTAGTCCATAGAACTTAGAAAAGGCATCAACTGAACATCGGTCCAAAGAGTGTCATTCGGCCGGTCTGGGCCATTTTGATGTTGGGCTTGACAGGTGTAAGCTAGAGACCAGCCCAATCTGTTATCAGGCTGATAAACCGATAGCTATCGGGTATGGTCTGGTGTCAGGCCCTCATTGGACCGGTAATGGACTGAAATTGATTTGAAATCAATGGTTAGACTAATAATAAACCTGTTAGCAGCTCCCACCCAGCTCTCTCCTCTCTCTTCAATGTCTGTCATCTCTACCTGACAATAAACCTGAGTTCAAAAAGGTAAGAGAGAGATGGGAAGTGGGAGGAGGCCAACCTTAATTCAAAAAGATGACAGAGAGATGGGAAGTGGAAGGAGGCCAACGGGCAGTGGTGAGATGGATCCAAATCATCTCATCTCTGAGATTCGGGAGGCGTGGCGGTGATCCCATTGGATGGTCGCCATGTGGAGGTCGGATTCATCCGATCCCTCCGTTCGAGCCAACACTTGAGATCCGGCTCGAACGGAGGGGTCGGATTCATCCGACCCCCACATGGCGACCATCCAATGGGGTCGTCGCCACGCCTCCCGAATCTCAGGGATGAGAAGATTTGGATCCGTGGTGAGATAAAGAATCCGAAAAGATAGAAATCATGTTAGGAATATGATGTATTTTTTGTTCAAATTTGGTTTGGATTCGGGTTACTATCTGTTTTGGTCTAATTGAACATGTTTTGAGCTGCCCATTGGGCTAGACCAAAGCAGACCAACACCAATATATATTCTATTCCTTAGCCAAAATCTGATCCAATAAGATTTCAGTCCAATTTGTGCTGGTTTGGTTTCGATTTTGGCTCAACTTTGACACCCTCTGTCCATGCATCATACATCTCCACCTCAGGACTTGGATCCTCTCTAACGGCTGGGCCGCCTAGTGAGGGATCCAACTACGGAAACTCATTGGGCGAGCAGTCCAATGCCTAGCCACTGGAGAGTCACCAGGATCTGGGTGCATCCACCCATGGTTTGATGTATCGGCATCGTATTGATCGATTCGTATCAGTATCTGCCATCACCGATATGAATACCTAACCGATACAATATCATTTTGTTGAATTATTATGGGATCAATACCAAACTAATATCTGATCCACACGTGGCCAATATTGACCGACTCGTGACTGATACCTGACCGGTACCAAGAAGGTATACCACATCAGCATATGATCGATATCCATATCTGATACCGTAAACTAAATCCATGCCCCCACCTGAACTGGTGTTCTGATATGGTGGTGGGATGGAGCTCATCTCCTCTCGTCCAGCTTTCCATCGAACGGGCTGGGCTGCATTCGGATGGGCTGGACCAAAGGAGACGAGCCTTGTCCTATGGTGGTGCATATGAGACTATGAGTTATCAAACAGATCCCTTGAAGTTACAGTTGAGGTGGGCTTTAACATTGGGGTTTTCGATCGCCATGTCAGCAATCTTCGCATCTCATTTCTCGCCTTCCAATCTAACGAAAAGACACGGCCGGGTTGACTCAGTTTCTGTCCGACTCCAGCCATGGCTAGCGCTCTTGGAACTCTGCAGAAACACCAATGAGTTCGCCCAAATTCACTCCAAACTCATCAGGCTCGGTCTCATCCACCACCCATTTGCCTTCACCCGTCTCATGGCCTTCTCCTCCATTGCTCCCTCTGTAGATATGGACTACGCCAGGTCCATATTTAATCGGAATACGAAACCAAATTCTTTTGCTTACAACGTAATGATCAGAGGATATGCTCAGAGTAACCAACCAGAGGAAGCGTTCTCTTTGTTCTACAAGATGGTCTGCAATGGCGATTCGACCCCCAACGCCCTAACTTTTCCTTTTGTTTTGAAGGCATGTTCCAAGTTAAACGCCGTTGAAGAAGGACGAGAGGTTCATGGGCAACTCTTTAAATATGGATTGGATAAAGACCTGTTCGTACAGAATGGCTTGATCACCTTCTACTCATGTTGTGGTTCAGTTGATCTTGCGGTTAGAGTATTTGAGAAGATACCTCAACCCGACGTTGTTTCATGGAATTCTATCATTTCTGGTTTGATCGATTCGGGTTTCCTGGAAGAAGCGCATTTGATGTTCGATAGAATTCCTAACAGAAATGTAGTTTCATGGAATTGTCTGATCGATGGCTATGTTAAGTCAGAGTCCTTGAAAATGGCGCGGTGGTTATTTGATCAGATGAACGGGAAGAATTCAATCACCTGGAACATTATGATCGGTGGGTATGTCATTGCAGGCCTTATAGAAGATGCTCGCAAGTTGTTCGATCAAATGCCTCTGCGGTTGAAGGATTTGGGTACTTTCAAACTGATGGTTGACGGTTACGCTAGGGAAGGTGCATATACAGAGGTGTTGGAGGTGTTTCAAGAGATGCAGAAAGCGAAAATCAAACCAGACAAATTTACAATCGTTAATGGACTTTCAGCATGTTCTTATCTAGCAGCATTGGAGCAAGGTGAATGGATCCATGCCTATGTTGACAAGAACGGCTTTAAAGTGGATGCTGTCTTGGGGACTGCACTGATCAATCTATATGCCAAGTGCGGAAAGATAGAGACTGCTCTTTCTGTGTTTCACAGGATGGAGGATAGGGATATTGAAGCCTGGAACTCAATAATTTATAGTCTTGGTGTACATGGGTCTGGAAAGGAGGCTTTGGGGCTTTTCTCGAAGATGTTGGATTCACAGACACCACCTGATAAAATAACATTCCTCAGTGTTTTGAGTGCCTGTAGGCATTCAGGATTTGTTGAAGAGGGGAGAAGATTCTTCAAACTCATGAACCATGTATACAATGTGACACCCAGACCTGAACATTATGGATGCATGGTTGATCTTCTTGGTCGAGCAGATCTCTTGGATGAAGCAAAAGAGTTAATAGAGAAAATGGAGACAAAATCAAGTGTTCCTATGTGGGGAGCTCTTCTAGGAGCTTGTAGTAGGCTTGGTAATATACAGATGGGTGAATATGCTGCAAGACATCTCATGGAGTTGAATCCCAATGATCCCAGTAGTTATGTTGTTTTATCTAATATGTATGCAGCTGCAGGCATGAATGAAGATGCAATTGAGGTAAGGGAACTGATGAGAAAGCTTGGGATGGAGAAGGTCCCTGGCTGTAGTTCGATTGAAGTGAATGGCATAGTTCATGAATTTCGTGTAAGCACAGACACTCTTGAAGAAACCAGTTAAATGTCCCCTAAATCTTTGCTGAAATGCAATGGGATTATAGATCATAGCATAATCACATGTTTCCATGACTAACTGGTTTCTGCGATTATCTGGGTTAATTCTGGTCCAAGATCTTGTCTCTGACCCTGAAAACTTCCTGTGTCTCCATGGATTCCATTTCAATCTCAACTCTTGAGACCCCAGCATCGAATAGTGGCACCTTCAATCGACTCTGCAGGGAAGCTATTGCAGTACGATGAACCTTATCTAAAGCTCGATTGTATGGCCTATAAAATGTACAAATCCAATCTGACAACCAATAACTCATCCAGCTCCTAAGAGGACAAAACAGAGCTCCACCACTAGCAGTAGCACCAGTAATCCATGAACCACGAAATCGTACATTTGAGTTGACCACCTTTCACGGTATCCCAGTAACCAACACTATAGCTGATACCCTGGCTAAGAAGGCCTGCTATTCTGTCTAAGGTAATATAAGGATGAGAACCACAACGTATAAAATTTAATTTATGGAAGAGAATTTGACCAAACTGAGAGCACCACATCATCTTTAAAGACGGGAATGGATTAAAGAACACTGATTGAACATGTCCTGGAATTTATCTTTAAAGACGGGAATGGATTAAAGAACACTGATTGAACATGTCCTGGAATTTCTTTCTTTCCTTTTCATTCTTTTTTTTTTTTTCCAAGAGGGGGAATCCAAACTAATTTAATTAATCATTCTGGCTTCAGTCATCAATTTAACTGAACTTCCTCAAAATATACGACAAACAATAACACTACAATCATCAAAAAAATTAAGAGCTACTCCACTTCAAAAATTATAGCGATAAATATCTGTTGGTATTGGACATCAATGTCTCAATCCGTACAAAAAAACTCAGATGCAAAAACCCACCTATCTAGCAACTGCTCAAAGAGAACTATGCCAAATCAGCGCTTTCCTCCACCACCTCCAAGTTTGGGGCCCTTCGGTGCTGCGCTCTTGGGTACGTTGCCCCTGGCCGATTTTTGTGTTTTTGCTACCTCCGCTTTTTTTGCCTTCTTTTCGTCCTTAGTTTTCTTGATCCTCTCCTTAATTTCACTGCAGAATGCACAAGTATTTAAGGAAGCAAATAAGAAATAGACATTAATATTTCAATGGAACGACATTTGTTCGCTCTTGCAAGAATTTTGTTGCTTAAGAATCAATGAGATAATGAGAAAAACAACTTGGAAAGCACTAAAGACGACAGCATACCGAAGAGCAGCCTCTCTGGCAGCATCTCGGACTTCTGCCTTCTCAGTTCTTTTCTTCTGGATCACCTCCAAGGTGGCACCAACAATCGATCTTGAATAAGGCTTCTTAGTGGCACGGCGCCTTTTCCTTACTTGCTCAGCAGCAATGTCCTACCAATTACAAAAACCAAGCAGATTTTAATTAGAATTAAGGACCAATCATAGCACATAAATACATATTAAAAGGGAATTTCTAAAAAATTTGGAGCAAAAAGTACACAACGATTATGACAATAATATTCACCTTCTTGTGTTGCTTCCTATACATGGCAGTCCATGTTAGCTTTGAAGGCTTCAGTTTATTGTGGAAATACCTCTTGCACTTTGAATTTGCAAAGAGGAAAACCTAAAAGCAACAAGGGTGATTCATTGAGCCACAAATTTAAAGATTATATGAAAATTAACAACAAACATTACTCACATTATATATGAATTTAAAAAAAAAAAAAAAAAAAAAAGGGGGCGGGGGAACACAGTAAATATGATAGGTTATACCATCAGTCTGAAACCAGAGAAGCAGATTATTTCTAGCATATACTCACCTGGGAATCAGAACGGACAAATCTGATACCCTTGCCCGGGTATATCTTGGCTCCACTGAAGCGGCAAAGCTCAGTTCTGAAATGCAATCAGTTAGAGTTAGTGAAACTAAAAATTGGCTATAAAGAATGCACAACAAGATGTCAAACGTATGATACATTATTCTCATGAAATAAAACTCAGGAATAAACAAAAGAAAAACCATTTTACAATAATATATCATGAAATAAAAAGTACATGAACAGGCATCATTAACATCAGCCACTGCTACAACTATATTTCGGTTGTACAATTTCTGGCGTTGTTTTAATCCATTCTTGAAGCTCATACATCCCTTGGACCTTGTTCTTTGTTTCTTTCCATTAAATAAACTGGCAGCCCTCAAACAGTTCATCTTAGGGTAATAACACTTAATCTAATGCTTTTTTTTTTATAGGAAGGCCCCAATAAGAGTTGAACTCATAATGATATTAGATAATAATCCGGACGTGGTTTTAATGTTTCTTCTTTGATGATGGCATCCTCAATATTCGATAATCAAAATGACTCCCTTGATCATATAGTTAAGATCAATGGATTCATATATAGCTAAACAAGGCCAACATGTTAGATCTTCAATTAGAAGTTCCAGATCTACAAATCAGCTTTAAAAACAGGACAGAATAGACGTTCTTAATAACAGTATCGTAATAAACCTCAAATTCATGAATTCTAATGGCTATCAGTCAAGATGGAAAGAGGCGAAAGTGAAAAAAGAAAGCGCAAAACCTTTAGAAAATGGTAAAGTATAGATAGGCGTTCTTAAGCCAAACGTTGAACTTAAAAGAAAAAACAAGTTAAACGTTTAACGAACACAGGAAACGCAAATGCAGTTCTTAAAACCAAAATCTAATCAGGTTTCTTAACAGAATCCAGTTCAAATTGGAAAATAAACCAAAAATTAATCAGTCTCAATTTTCGTATTTTATAAACCCATTCGACCGAATGTGGTCGAATGGATACAACATACAATTATCTTGAATCAAACTAGAACCAAAATCAAAATATACGAATAATCCATAACACAAACAAAGAATGCAGCCATTAAGATAAACCGTAAGAACTGAAAAACAAGCAAATACATCTCCCGATTCACCACAGCTATAAATGAAATCCAGTAGAAACAAACACAGACTCTGTATAAAGCCAAGAAAGAAAGGAGCAACAGTGGAAAACATACTTGAGAACCATGGTTGCCGCTTTCCGCCTCCTCCTCCTCCTCTTCCGTTCCTAACGCTGCTCCGAAACCCTACGAACAGAAACCCTAAATAAGTCGGAGGAATATGTGACTCCGAATATAATACCTATAAAAAGAAGTAAATTAGTAAATCCGCACATACAGTAGATCTACAGATTCCTTCCATAGACGTTTGATTAGAATCTTTCTTCTAAGATTAAAACAGTCTGACGGCGCACCACCTGTTTAGGACATTTCTATAAAATTATTACCTGAATATACAATACGTTAATAAATTTTACTGAATTACACCAAACATATGAAATACAAACTGAAATGCACATAAATAGATACCTATCCGGAAAATTACTCATACCACTCCTGGATTTAAGTCCAATTATACATATTATTCTAAAATTCACAACAATTATATATACTGTCCCAAAATGCCAAAAACAATTACACAGAGGCCCATTTTGTTTAGATTTTTTTTGTTAATTGTTGATGTAAGTAGGAATTTTATTTTGAAGATTCAAAATACCCTTATGAGTATTGTAAAAAGACCATACTAATGTTCTTCAATCAGTTCACCGTTCAACGAAGAACTTGTTTTCAAGTTTATCACAAATTTATCTCCGGCGGCAATGATGAATTGCTTCTAAACCAATTTGATAAAATTTATGGCAGCGATGGTGTTTCTATGTTTTTTTTTTATTTGTATTTGTAGCAAATCTCAGTTTTTCCTTATCAATTGTCGACGGTGCCGTTTTATTTTATTTTTTACTCGTTGTCTCTGTTCTTCACAGTTTTTTCTTCTTAGGTCTCATCGGAATATATGTGAGGCAAATCTGTATTTTGTATGGCAGAAAGAAGACAAGGTGGCTACCATGATAAGGAATTTAAAGACCGCAAGTCAGATCTCAAGGCTTACAAAAGCATAAATTTTTATTATGCAAAAGAAGATTATGACTGGTTTCACATAGTTGAACATGACCGCGAAAGAGGTCATAGTTGAGAGTTTGGATTAAGAAATGAGCGAAATGGCAGAGATAAGACGAGTCATAGTAAGATACTGTAAACCCCCAACAATACAACGATACATCATAGCTTTGGATGTAAGGCATATGAACAACAACGGAAGAAGAGCGCATAACCATAGGCATATCATCAACGGTGGAGAAGAAACTGTAGAATGAAGACCAGTGTCAGCCGGAGGGGGAATTGGGGAATCAGAAAACTAAGAGCATGAAGAGGAACCGTTGGATATTGGAGTGTAAAACGAGGAGAAAATATGTAATTTTTTATGTAAAGGTTTAGGAAGATATTTTGATCAATTCACCATTTCTTATTTTTAGAAGTACCAGGTTGAGTGGCATGTGGTTGAATGTAATCTTTTCTTCATACTTGTACATTCACAAATTGGATGTGAAAAATGAGAAAGGTAAATGGATTTGGATAAAAAAACGAACATTACAACGGATTGAAATCCTCTCCTGCGAGAATGGCAGGAGAGGATTCCAGCTAAAATCCAAGGGCTGGAGTTTATCCGGCACACATACCAATACATAAGTATGTGTGTCAGCTGAAATCCAGCCCTTGGCAGGTGCACCTGCCGCAGGAGAGGATTTCTATCCACAACCTGTTCCTTGAACTCTATAACTGACTAAAGGGCAATTTCGTCCAATTAATATAGCAGAAGTCCCATGTAGTCTTAGAACTGTTTCATACGGTTAGGAATGAGCATAGCGGTTTAAATTCTCAGTCCTTGTGTAATTTGGTAAAAAAATTCCAGGTCTTGCATACTCGGGTCATTTTTTCTGAGGACAATGTAGAATCGATACTAGTCCGACGGTTTTAAGATATCGTATAATCTCATGAACTGAGCTTACAATCTTATCCACTTGTAGGGTTCAAACTTGGGGCAGACGAACACTAGTTAAATGAAGCCCAGCCCATTTTTATACTGGGCTGGGTTGGGATTTTCAACTTGTGAGCTGAATGAGGTCTTAGTAGTGCAAACCGGGATAAAGGCAGTTTGGATATAGGGTTGGGGCCTTGGATCCAGCTTCGCTGAGGCCAAACCTGGCCTCACATATTTACCCAAAAAAAAAACAAAAAAAAATCCTGGCCTCACATATTTACCAAAAAAAAAAAAAAAAATCCTGGCCTCACATGCATGAAAGTAATTTTTTTTTTCCCTTTCCGTATATGCTTGAAATAAATTTATGGGCTAGGGTTTCTTACAATGCCACTTCGAGGAATCTCTCACTTAATATGCACAAATAGGTATGCAGGAATAGATTCAATGAGAGCCCATAAGGTCAAAGGAGGAGAGAGAAAGAATTATGTGAAAGGAGCTTTAATCTTTTGATTAAAGCTACGTGGAAGACAAATTTGTTCATTTTTAATATTGAAATAGGTACGGGATCTTCAAGTAAAATGATTTTATTTTTCTTCCTAATTCTTAAAGCAATATTCATTGGTATTTATAAAACTCTATGTATTTTAACTGAGATTTATATTTAAGAATGATCCTATCCTTACTATCCTTTCATGGTGCCCAATTATCTTGGTCCATTTTTTTTTTTCACATACCAAATCATTGATTTTGTGAAAACTACATAATTATATGATAAATGCCTCTATAATTGTGGATTATTTTTTTTTTTTTTTTAATTTAATTTTTTTTTTCTTCTTAGTCTTCTTAGGTATCAATAAAACTAGTTTGGAAGAAGGTAGAAATTTGTATGACAAATAACCCACGAAGCTAATCATTGAATATTTTGGTATGATTATATTAATTATAATACATAGGTAGTTGTCAAACTTAATTGATGGCATATCTACCAGTGGACCATACCCGACACCGCATTAAAGAGATGGATTTCACTATTTAAGTGTATCTGTCACCATTTTGACACAGCGGGCTTAAGGTTTTTTAGATATTGATTCTTTTCAATATACATTCATTGGGTCATCAGAGAAACCATAATATACAAACAAATAGTTTTGATATTTAAGACACGAGGGGTGATGTGGTTTTGCACTGATCTAACGGACATTGATCGCAGGTGTCTACACACCAGTTTTGTGTCAAGAAGAAAAATCTGATAATAACATATGAAAGAGCTACATGTGGTTGCAAAGAGCAAGAGTGTCAATAGCCAGTTTGGTTTGATTTCAATCCTATGCACCCCAGCCCAATTACGGCCCAATAAATTTTGTTGGTTTCAATTTGGTTTCTGTTTTGGGCTTCCATCGGGCTAGATTAATGGGCTATATCCGTCCATTAGTGGGCTGAAACGTTTTTGGTCCTGTTGGTCTACTTTTGATTCCAACTTATCAATTGGTTCGATCAGGTTTCAGTATTTCTTTAATCTTTAAAAACACAGTCCGATTAGGTTTCGGATTGACCTACTTCGAAGGCTGGTTTGATCTTGGTTTTCGGTTTTGACCCAATTTTGACACCCATAGCGGAGAGAATTGTCTATTCAAGCCAATATTTTGCATTTGTTCAATTTCTTTGAAATATTTTCAACAAATCAAATTAATTAAAAAAAAAAAAACTATATGAGAAAATGAATTTACGTCAATTGAATGACAGAGATTGAAAGAGTATGGCAATTGGGGAAGCCAAAATTTTACCTCCACATTATAAATAAGCCATCCAATTATTAAAATAAAAAGAAAAGACATAAAACATTTTTTTCTCGTAGTGCATCATTTTTTAGTTTTTTCAATCTTAATGGTTGAAGATACATCCTATTGCGAGTTAACATATACAAACCCTAATATAAATTCTATGAGTTGATGACAAGTAGGAGCATGATACTCCATACCCTAATTTATCATAAGTATATATATCCATACTACTTTTGTCTTTTCATCTTAAAAAAAGGGTTTTTTTTTGTGTGTTTTTAATATTTAAAAAAAAAAAATACTCCAATGGTTTTTAATTGCCAACTATAACTAACATAAAATTGAAATAATGTTAAATATATATAAATTAAAATTTTGGATTAATATTCTTCCAAACCATTGGATCATTTCTTTGTTACCATTATTTGCTTTTAAAAAATTAACTTCTTTTTTTTTTTTTTTTTTTATAAGACAAAACAGATACAAAGTTTACTAAGCAAAGTGGGACCTGGGTCAATCGCTACCCCGAAGAGGGAGAATTACAAGAAATTGAGGTGGTCACAGCCACCAAACCCTAGACACTTTTTACCAAAAGCTCTCACATCCTTTCAAACATCAGTCACTGGTAGTTCATCTATCGTTTTCTTTTTAATAAATGTTTTCATATTTTTTTTAATCAAAATATTTTCCTGGTTTCACCCTTGTAACTTGTATAACTGCAAATATATTATAACAATAGATAATCATGGAAGATTTTATCGACTATGTCTATCTAAGTGATTTAGAATTTTGGACCAAAAAAAAAAAAAAAAAAATGTAAACTACTTAGGACTTAAATTTGTTTCTTTAATGTTGTATTATTCGTCAATATTACATTGATGGTGAAATGGTGGGGGAACATAATAAATTTTAACTTCATTTTTTCATTTAACCATGTTGTGTAGCAATGTTCTTACCTCTCTACCTCCTAAAAAAAAATTTCATCGTACCAGATATTTTCACTAGTTAAGATCAAGTATAAAACATGGGTAAGGGATCTACAAGTTTGTTGGATATATTAGCAATTTATAAGCTAGGGTATTATTGACCATTGGATGATAAATGAGGTATCTCAATTGTTTATCGATTGATATTGCATCTCTCCTTTTCTCTGCACCCTCCAATTACTGCCCTCAGCATTTCTCTCCATCGTTGGTTGGAAAGCTTGAGGAGGAGAAGTTGTAGATTAGGGGGTGAAAGGAAATATTGCAAAATGGAGGAGAATTAGTAAATCGGGAGAAGAGAAAGCATGGTAAAATGGTAGGAAGGCCACTGGTGGAGGGGGAGTTGCAACGAGAAGGTTTTATAAAAACAGAACTTGATGTTTTAGATAAAAATCTTATTATCTGATGGCTGCGGTAGTAACACAAACAAAAGTATCAAGATGATAAGTCATCAAGTTTCCAAGTCTTAAAGTCATCAAGTCATTAAGTCACAAAGTCATCAATTCTCCAAGTCTCTAAGTTATCAAGTCTCAAAGTCTCTAAGTCATCAAGTCTCCAAATCATCAAGCATCATGACCGTCCTGTGACAACTTGCAATAGTGACAACTTGCAACTGTGACGATTTCACATGACGACTTACACTGTGACGACTTACAACTATGTCGACTTCATATGAAGACTTGCACTGTGACCACTTTACATGATGACATGTATTGTGATGATTTACATTTGTAACGACTTGTACTTGTGACAACTTGCATTGTGACAACTTCACATGACAACTTGCAACTATGACGACTTGCACTGTGACGACTTGCACTGTGACAACTTCACAGAACAACTTACAACTATGACAACTTCACAGGTGACGACTTGCACTGTTAACTATTCTCAACCCATCTTATAATCAAGAAAACTAATGAAAAATAACGATAAAAAGAACAACAGAATATATATATATATATATATATATATATATATATATATATATATATATATAAAGCAAATTATAATAGGAATTTAGAAACTTACTTTTATAATAAAGAACAGTAATTCCTCCACAAGTTTCAAAAATATCGACCAAACATAAAACAAATAATCTGAATACATTAGAACAATAAGACACATTGGTACATATGTCTTTCGAACTCGAATCTGCACTAGGTCTGGTAAGCCACGCTACAGAGTACGGATTGAGTCAAACTCATTGAACCTTTCCTCTCTGGTGTAACCGACTGTCCTACCAACCATGTCTTACCATCCGACTCTTCAGTCAACCCTTTTCTTAAATGGACATTCTGACCCTGTCCCCATTTCAAATCATGAATGTTTGAAAAATTCGTCCATAGAAATTCTCATTAGAGATAGTCACACTTCCTACATTCATTTAGGTCAGAACATATTATGCACCACGGTTAACATGCCCCCACAATTCATGGATTTTTTTTTTACGGATTAAGTGTTTCAAAAACTCATCATTGATTATCATGGTGAGTACTATCTTTTCCATCTAATCAAAATAAGCAAAAAATTGATAGCATTACTTAAGTATTTCAGTGACTTCGTTTTTGCCCTTTGGACATAATTCTAGGGATTTTCTATCACATAGATTAGGTGTCCATCATCTTAACTCATGAATCACAGACCTTAAGCCAATTCCTTTAGATGTATCAAAGATAATCTTGATGGACCACGGCTTTGTTAGCGTATCTGTTATATTTGCCTTCGATTTAACAAAGTCTATTATAATGGTACCATCTTCTAAATATTATCGCATTAGATTATGTCTAAGGCATATATGTCTTTTCTTACCATTATATACCTTGTATTTTATTTTAACGATTGCTGCTTGACTATCACACAGTATATGTATAGGTGGCACTGGTATTTGCCATAATGGTATATCCGTTACTAGGTTCCTAAATCATTCAACTTCTGAATTGACTTCCTCTAAAGTCACAAATTTAGTTTCCATGGTAGAACTTGTCCCACAAGATTGTTTAATTAATTTTCATGAAATCACATTTTCACCCAAAATGAACACATAACCACTAGTTGCAAGAGTTTCTTTGAATCGAAAATCTAATTTGCATCACAAAATCCCTCAACAACTATCGGGTGACCACTATAGTGTAAATCATAATTCATGGTACCCCTTAGATACCTTAATAAATATATCAAGGTATCCTAATTTTTCGTTACAAGGTTCATTGTAAAATGATTTAACTTTCCTACAGCGAGGGCAATATCAGGTCAAGTACAATTCATTAAATATGAAATCGAACCAATAATTTGATAATATAATTTTTGAGACATTGGTTCTACCTTCGTAAATGAAAATCAATCGACAATAGAATACTTAGAGGTTTTTCATCAAAATAATCATATTTTTTAAGCATGTTTTCCACATAGTGTGCTTGAGACAAAATTATTTTATTTTACCTCCTTATAACTTTGATTTTCAAGATGACATCAGCTTCTCTTATATTCTTAGTTTCAAACTTGAATAGGAGAAAAGATTTTTTTGATTTAACTATGTCAAGGTTTGTTCCCATAATTAGCATATCATCTACATACAAAATTATAAATACATCTCTATTATCATGAAATTTACTATACAAACATCATTCATAATCATTTACATAAAAATCATTTGAAATTAATACACTATCAAATTTTTCATGTCACTGTTTTGGTGTTTGTTTTAAACCATATAAAGAGCGCACAAGTTTACAGACTTTGTGCTCTTGTCATAGAACCATACATTCTTCAGGTTGTTTTATACTTTTCTTTTAAATCACCATTTGGGAATGTTGTCTTAACATTCATTTGATGTATGACAAGATTATATACAGAAACAATTGCAATCATTAATCTTATTGTTGTAATCATAAAAACAGGAGAAAAAGTATCAAAAAAGTCTATATTCTTTTTTTGACATATTCTTTTTACTATCAACCTAGCTTTGAATTTGTCAAGAGATCCATCAGGTTTTAATTTATTCTTAAAGATCAATTTTGTATCAAAAACCTTAATACCAGACGGGAGAGAAACTAACTTAAGTATTATTAGCAATAATAGAATCTAACTCACTTTTTATTGTCTATTTTCAAAAAATTGAATCAGGTGAAGTAATTGCTCATTGGTATGTTACAGGATCATTCAAAACCATATATGTAAACATATCATCACCCAAATTGAGTTATCTTCTTTGTCTTGTATTTCGTCTTAATTTAATTTCACTATTAGGTTCTTCATTTTTTAATAAAGAGTCATCATTATATTCATATTCATGTATTATAGGTTCATTAGAAATAGATACATTACTAGATAGATTTTTTTCATAGAAAAACTATGTTAAAAAATAAATAACATCTCTTGGTTCAATTATATTATTTGCATCAATTATTCCATCAATAGATTTGAGCACCAAGAATCTATAAGGAGTATTATGATTAGCATAACCAATAAAAATACAGGCATAAGTTTTAGGTCATAATTTTTTTTTCTTAGGTTCAGGTATGCCCACATTAGCCAAACAACTTCAAACCTTTAAATATTTAAGGTTAGATTTTCTACCATGCCATTGTTCAAAAGGAATAGAACCTACATTCCTATGATGTATTCTATTCAAAATAAAGCAAGCAGATAAAATTATTTCCCCCCACATGATAAGGGATAAATCTGAACTAATTAATAATGAGTTCATAGTCTCTTTTAGAATCTATTCTTTCTTTCGACTACTCCATTAAATCGAGACTGGTATTGGACAATAGTTTCATGAATAATCTTATTTTTCTAACAGAATTGAGATATATCATATTCAGTCCCTCTATCAATTATAAGTCTCTTAATTTTCTTTCCTAATTGATTTTCAACTTCAATTTTATATGAGATAAAAGCATCACTTGCTTCATCCTTGGTTCGAAGAAGATAAAGTTTAGTATACATTGAAAAATCATTCATAAAAGTGATATTTTTTAGTCTCCTCTTGACTCATGTGACTTAAAATCACCTAAGTCACTGTGAATTAATTCTAATAATTCACTAACTCTTTGAGTTCCAGAAAAGTGAGTTTTTTTTAGTAAACTTAGCTTCCACGCATATTGAGCATCTATCATGATTAAATTTTAAATTATTTTTTAATTAAATCATCATCACAAAGTCTTTCAATAGATGGAGCATTACAGTGTTCTACTTTACTATGTCAAATATCATATGAGTCAACCATATAAGTAGAAGTACTTTCAATATTATTAATCATAATGGAATTAACATTAAGTACAAACAAATCATCTAAATTATAATCTTTTTCAACAAATACATTGTTCTTGGTTACAATAGCCTTATTGATCTCAAATGACAAACGAAAACTAGTTTTTTTGAGAAGAGCTCCGAAATGAGATTACGTCTTATTTCTGGCACATGCAAAACATCCTTAAGAAATATATATTTTCTTGAAGTTAACTTCAATTTGATTAATCGTTTCTCAATAACCTTATAAGTCTGGAAAATATTCATGAAAATTTGTTAATCAGAACCCACCTTTAAATAGTTGGTAAAATAACTTCGATCCCCACATACATGCTTGGTAGCACCCATGTCTACGATCCAATCTTTGGATTTGTCAATCAGATTCACTTCAGTCACCTTTGCAATAAAAAAATCTACTTCTGTCAAATTGATTTCAGCCTTACTGAAATTCTTCTTCTTTTAATTTCGAAAATTTTTCTTGTAATGTCTTTATCTAATGCTTTCTATATTGATGATGCATAATCATGGGAAGCATAGATCCCATAAAGTTCATTAGAAAAGAAGTTTAGAATATAGTTCTTACATTAATAATCTACATTAATCCATTATTCTCTATCTTTTACCTTAACAGGATCATCACTCAAATCAGATATGAGAGTGGTCAATGCAAATGAAACAGTCAATTGATTAAGTATAAACATAATTTTCTGTTTTCACCTTTTATAGTTTGTACCATCAAAGGATTCAATTTTATCATAATCTGTCATTAACTTAGGACTTTGCATACCCAGAATTATTGAAGTCATCATCGTGAATCTCAAATAAAGTTATAAAATACAAACTTTAGAACTATGGTAAAAACAAAACGTGATGCTTTAGATGAGAATATTGTTATTTGATGGCTGCGGTAGTTACACGAACAAAAGTACCAAGATTATTAGTATAAAGGTTGAGTCATACCCATAGTTATTTAATTATCGGAATTATTTGTGAATTATTCTTTCGAATCGAATAATACGGAAAATTCTCCTGAAACGAATTATATTTAATGACGCTTTAAAATTCTCGCATTTTTTGTCTAGAAATAAATATCGCGAATAATTCTTTAAAATCCAAATTATACCGAATAATTCTTATACTAAAAAAGCTATTATTATCTTAGTGGAGGACTTAATGCCTTAATTCTCAAACAAAGTTTTTCAGAAAAAAAAAAAAAAAAAAAAAAAAAAAACTTAATGCCATACTATTTGCTTCTTTTTCAATCTAAGACTAATTATAAGTCTAAAAATCACATTTTAATACAAAAATTAATTTCAAATTTTTTCCTATGTGAGGTTAAATATTAGTATGAAAATCGAATCATAATACAAAATAAATCATTAATTTCGTTAGACAATGTAAAATTAGATATGAGTATAAAAATCATACCATAATACAAAGCAAGTCATTACTTTCGTGTGCTTTTCCAATCGAGATTAAATACGAGTCTAAAAATAAATATTATAATATAAACCATGAGGAAGTAATTAACGAACATGAAAAAGAGATAGATTTCATGAGGATGATTTGATGTATTTATGAAAATATTTGATTTTATGAACATCAACTCTATTAAATTAATATTGCAATCATGATAAAATCTAATGATCCACATTATATACTGTAATGAAATGTAACAAATCCACCTTTATACACACATACCCATCTATTATGTATTATATTGTTAGTTGTATATTAAATATTATTATAATGTCACTTGTATATTATGCAGGTGTGATAATAGATTAATAGTGTGAAATATGAGCACCAAATATTAAAATTTAACATCTGAATTTTTTGTTCGAATTTTTTTTAAACAAAAGAATAATTCCGAATCGATCCGAATTCGAATTTTATTTTAAGTCTATTTTTTTGACCGCATCTTTGACCGAATTCTTAAATTATCAAAAACGATTCATTTCGAATAATTCCAGAATTCGAATTAAATAACTATGGTCATACCACAATCGGTACGATCATAAAATCAGTATTTACCCCCCACAGGTGCAACTGGGTTGATGATGTAAATCTGACTCTAAGGTAAAATTACCTGACTTTCTGCAACAAATTTGCACAAGTTCGATGCGCCTCTTAGAGAACTTTAGAATTGTGCTTCAGATAAAAAATAAAATTAATATCTCAAACCCAAGTGCTTTAAATAATGAAAAAAAAAAAAAACAGTCCCATTAATGTACGTAATCATTATTCTTTTGGAAGATTCTTTTTTCTTTATTTAATAAGCAAGATACGTCTCTTGAAGGTTCTCCATTGTATACTTATGACCCTTTAAAATCAACTATCAGATCTGAACATTTACACTATTTCATAAGGATACAACTATAGAAACAGATGTGTGTCTCTAGGATAGAGACACATCGGATGCTGACCTCAATTGATGATCTTAGGCAAAAGTGACATAATAGTCCCCAAGTTTTCAAGTCATAAGATCCCAAGTTTTCAAGTCATCAAGTGTCTAAGTCTCCATGTCATCAAGTTTTCAAATCTTCAAATCATCAATTCACTAAGTCTCCAAGTCATCAAGTCACAAAGTCTCCAAGTGTCAAAGTCATTAAGCCTCCAAGTCATCAAGTCACCAAGTCTCCAAGTCTCAAAGCCATCAAACCTCCAAGTCCTCAAGTCTTTAAATCTCCAAATCATCAAGTCACCACGTCTCCAAGTCTTCAAGTCATCAAGTCTCCTAGTCTCTAAGTCATCAAGTCTCCAAGTCTCCAAGTCATCAGGACCGTCCTATGACAACTTATAACTATGACGACTTCACATAATGACTTGCACTGTGACTACTTCACATGACGACTTACACTGTGACGACTTGCATTGTAAGGACTTCACATGACAACTTGCAACTATGACAACTTCACATGTGATGACTTGCACTGTGACAACTTCACATGATGACTTACAACTATGACGATTTTACATGTGACGACTTGCACTGTTAACTCCTCTCAACCCATCGTAGAAACAAGAAAATTATAAAAAAACAAATATAAAAAAACAATATATATATATATATATATATATATATATATATATATATATATATATATATATATATATATATAAAGCAAACTATAATAGATATTTAGAAACTAAAGTTTATAATAAAAAACACCAGTAGGCCATTGGTTTCGAAATCACCATTGCCATTGATACACCCCCAGTAACAATTGTCTCCTTGGGAGGGTGAATGCAAGTAGGTGGAGAAGCTTAAGATGGGTAATTTTTTCTTTTGTCTGGCTTGGAATACCTAAAATATAAATTTAATAAGAACATATAACTTGAAAAAATATTGATGAATAAAGTGCAACAACTGTTGAGAGAGAAATGTACAGCTACGAATAAATTGGATGATTGTGATGCTTTTCTTCGATATATCGTGTTCTCATAAAATATAAATTTATCAATAATTTATAATTTCAAAAAAGTATTGAGGAATAGTTACCACAAATTCAATGGCCCCACTATTAAAGGGTTCATTACTCCAAACATTATGGTGATTTAGTGAATAGTACCATTATATAGGTTGAGTCATTTTCCTTCATATTAATAAACTGGAAGTCTATCTCCAATCGCCATGTTAGTTCAGTTTGGTTGTGTCATAACCAAAAAAATAAAAAAAGAAAAAAGAAAAGAAAAAGAAAGAAGTTTGTTTGTGTCATTGCCCTCCTAATGATTAGCAATAATTATGTCTTTCTTATTGATTTAGTTGTTTGAAATTTTAATGGAATCAAACAAAAACCATTGAAAATATCTTAAAACAATGGGGAAAAAGCATATGAAAAGTTTTTCTTTGTCTCTCTTTTTTTTTTTTTTTTTTACAAATCGTATTTTATATGTCGAAAACATTAATTTTTGTCTAAGAAGGTTATTGATGTAACATGCACATTTAGGTGGCCGTTATGTACCCCACGGTTGTTTGATCTTTGTGTTGCATGATTTTGTTAATACCTACAAAAAACACGCACAACTATGTATCTCTAATATAAATAAAGATATTTAACATGTGTTTTGTTCATTTGGAAATACAATTAGTTTTATATGTTTGGATCTATTTTGATGGTTAGAGTTAAAATGCCCGTGAAATATGCTGAATACTTAGCGTATGATTGGAAGTTAGAAAAAGAAAAGAAAAAGAAAATTAATATAAGATATTTGAATTGGATTAGAAAGATAGATATATAAATTGATCATTGTTCCATGATTACTATTTGTCAGAAGGTTTCGGAACAAGAATAATAATCAGGGCATGCGAGGGACCAGTCGGGATCCTCTCGAGCGGGTTGGGAGCCGAGCATGTGATTGGGGATCAAATAAACATTATATTTATAGTTATTTAAGATATTAAAACTATAAGTACAATTAAATCAATAAGTTTAGCTTAATTGGTTAACAATTTAAATAATTTGACACAATTTCATGAAAATTTATTAAATATATTTATTATTTATCCACATTTCAATTAAAAACGTGGATAAGCATTACAACTTTATTAATGATTAAAAAGAATAATGTTTAAGATATAAAAGAACTTTGTGTTAATCTCAATATTTATTTTTCATTAATTTTTGTAAATAAAAATTGCTATCACATTAAAATGTTAAATTAAAAGATCTGTGTGTTTGCTATTTTGTTGGTTTCTTCATGTAATGCACATATATTAATATTAATGCTAACCACAGTTTTATCTAATTCTTCCCCAACTCCATATGGGAGGGTGTTATTGGTACCATGATAAGGTGTAAAATAAGCTATGTTTGGCACGTATTAATGGAATGCATTATAGATTAATAACACATTATAAAATGATAAAAACAGTATTTGATATGCATTCTTTATCATGAATCCTGAAATGTGTTCTCTAACAAAGTCCATTACGGAATGACACTGCCTCTAAATCTAGAACATAAATGTCTTGTTCTTTAGTCTGTTCTCATTCTATATTAAGAATAAATTCTCCATCGTGTGGAGAAACTCCTACACTAGAGTCGGAGAGATCCAATGATATCCCATGATCAAAACCATCGGATTGGTATCAATTATTTCAAATGATTAATGGCAGAATCCAGATCTAGACAGATGGTAAGGACCCCAAATCAAAATGCAATTTTAAATATTAATGGTAAGTAATGATTTAACTTATTAAGGAAATAACTCATTAATAACTGAAAATCAAAACAGATCAAATTACAGGTGAGACAAGGAACGTTACAAATTGGAAAGTAGGAAAATGTTTATGAGGGGGGAGGGTAAAGCGGAAGCTGGATTATAGTGTGAGATACAAAATCCTTGATAATCATGAACGATCTGGCGATTCGAACCCTAAAACTCGCGAGCCTCTAATTAATGCTTACCTATTTTTGTCGTTCTGTATTTAGAAGGACAGCCACACCTCCACGCTTCCTTCCTCATCCATTCATTCATGCATGAATCAAGAATTCAAAATACATTCTCTCTCTCTCTCTCTCTCTCTCTCTCTCTTGTAAAGGTGTCAATTCGGTACCGGTACTAAATACCGAAAGCGAAACCGTATCAAATTAGAATCAATATGATAAGTGTATGAAAATAATGAACCGAAACTAGTATGATACTGTATCAGTATCATGGACCAAACCAATAGGTATGTACATATAGAATACCAAAACTGTACTGAAACTATACCAAATATATACCAGTATAAATTTATAATGATTTTTCTTTATTGCACAACAAATTTTGTATGAAATTGCATATTTATCAGATAAGAAATATTATATATACTGAATAAAAACTGGTTATGATTTTGAATAAAAACCGCATCGAGCCAATACGGTAACGGAACGAAAAATTGGAACTGGTATGACACAGCTTCAGTGTTACCATTTTGCCTTTTGTATTTTATGAAGCCATATTAAATACTGTACGAGCCCTGGATTTAGTTCATGAGATCGGAACAGGTATCTTTACTAGACATGGGTATCAGTCATATGTCGGTCATATGCTGAAGTGACATGTCTTTTCGGTATCAACTAGGTATCGGTCAGTATTGCCTAGTAGTGGGCAATTTCGGGTACATGTTGGCCAATATCAGCCTGTTTTAGCCTATGGCTGCTCATATATATTTGTATTGATTTGGTATTCGTCTCCAACAGCTTCTACAAAATGATAATGTATTGGTCGTGACAGAATCTGATACGAATGGTCCAATACAACTGTTACGAAACTGATATCTCCAACCATGGTACCAATTAAGAGTGTTAAGTTTGGGCACAAACCGAACCAACTCGACTGGATTAAACTGAAACCAAACCTTATTGGACGGTAATTGGGTTGTGTACAAAACCCAACCGATCCATTGATACCTCCATACCAGTTGACACATTTATCTTCATGGAAACAAACGGAACCACGGGCATGGAAATAAAGGTTAAGATGGTCTTTTCATAAACTTCCGTTACTCTAGCTGACGCGGTCACGAGACTCACGACTCACGCCCACAAATATCGTTTCTGCCCACTTACCATATTAACGGAGAACGTTTTTAAACCGTCTTCCAAGGGTGAGGTGAATGACGTCAGTACCGAACAGTCGCATAGTCAATAGAGAGATGATTCCATATAGACATCCATACGAAAAGCTTGTGGGTCACGTTCTATATCATTGGTGATATCATACATTATGCAGGCTTCCACGAATTGCAAGTTTTACGGGATCCCCACCCTTAATAAATACTGTGGGACCAAACCGATCGAACGGTTCAGATTATTCTTCCGAACACAATAAAACGAGATCATTTTCATCCGAAAGAGTAAAAAAAATAAAAACCGTTTGTCTTTACAAATCACAGCTGATTGAAAGACTCTGTACGGTCGGAACGTCACTCGATTCACTCTCATGAACAACAAGAGGTAGCACAAACGATTTCACGGCATCGAATGACTGAATCCGACCATTTTACCGGTGAATTTCACGGCGGATATTGTCAGTAATAACGTTTTTGGCCTGTAATAACAGTGAAGGGCCATCTGTACGCTGGTATGTCAGTTTGGAGATCCATTTATCTCTGTTTTTTTTTTTTTTTTTTTTTTTTAATTTACGTTTCTGGTACAGATCCCTACGTGAGAGAGAGAGAGAATCCATGATACGAATCTGAAGTCTGTAAAAATGTCTCCTTCCTTGATATTGAGTACTTGAAAAGGGTTTTACCTTTTTCACCATCGCTGCGATTGAGACATTTTTACAGAGGAAGCAGCTGTACTACGATCTTATTTTATTACTTATCGTTGATTTTATCTCTGACGGATATAGTGAGAGTGAAAAGAACGGGAAAGTGTGCGTTTGTGTGTGCGAGAGTCAACCGACCTTTTTCCTCTCTTTGGTTTTTAGTATTTGTAAGGCTTCGAGGAGTCCACATATTGCGTTTATCTTTCTCTCTCTCTCTCTCTCTCTCTCTACCGTTTTGATGCCTTTCGTTTTCTCCTTTTTTTTGTCTTCGCTCTTCAGTAATGGAAGCTTAGGTAGTCAAGCATGCAGGTGAACAGATATAACCCTAGAGCTCACTAGTGTTCTTTGGCTTTTTTCTGGGATCGACCTCCCATGGTGGTTTTCTTTTCCCATTTTTGTTGGGTTTTGTAAATAGAGGGGTTAGAGAGGGAGACGGAGAGAGAACGAAGTGCTAAGCAGCAGTAAAGGTTTTGCTTGCCTTCTTTCTCTTTCTTTCTCTCCTGTTCACCGTTTTTTTTCAGAGACGGAGTTGGAGACATTAGTTTCCTGCTTTTGTCTCCTCTGTTATCTCTGTTTCTCTTTCTTTTTTTACCTTTGTTTCTCGCTACTTTTTGGGACTTGATTTCTTCCTCTGAGCTTCTACATCTTTGTTGAATTTCTTCATTCGCTTGTTTTGTGTTCCTGAATTCGCTAATTTAAACGGGTAGGGGCTCGGAGACGGAGGTGAATCAACGAATGTGGTTTTAGCTTTAACAGAGAATCAGTGGGTATTTTTTGATGAATTTTGGGGCTTTTTTCGAGACTAGTTCTGCTGGTGGTGGTGGTGCAAGAGTCGTGGCCGATATACCATACAGCAACATGCCGGCTGGTGCGATGGCTCCGCCACGCCTCGTCGCTCCTTCTCTGGCCAAATCTATGTTCACTTCTCCCGGGCTCTCTCTCGCTCTTGTACGATTTTTACACTTTCTTTTGGATATTTATAAAAATCCATTGCATCTGTTGTGTTCTTCTTTATGCTTCAGTTCCAGTTCATCTGTGTTTTGTTTGATGTTCTGAATGGAAATATGGAGCAGCAAACGAGCATGGAGGGGCAAGGCGATGCAAATAGGATTGGAGAAAATTTAGATTCTTCTGGAACAGCAAGTCGGAAGGAAGATGGATATGAAAGTAGATCTGGAAGCGACAACATGGATGGCGCATCAGGTGATGAACAGGACGCTGATAACCCGCCCAGGAAAAAGAGATACCACCGACACACTCCCCAGCAAATACAAGAGCTCGAAGCGTGAGATTTTTCACTCAGTCTTTCTTCGATAATGAAATTTTCGTGTTCTGTGTTGTTGATTTTATTTTTTTTTGGTGGGGATTTTTGAAGTCTTTTCAAGGAGTGCCCACATCCGGATGAGAAGCAAAGGCTGGAACTCAGCAGGAGGCTTTCCCTGGAAACCAGACAAGTTAAGTTCTGGTTTCAGAACCGCCGTACTCAGATGAAGGTAAATTATTGCAAATTTTTTTCCCTTTCGGTTTCCTTTTAAATGTCGTGTTGTGTTTGTCAAAAGTAATCGAACTGGTAATCTCGTGATGATATAAACCAGACGCAACTCGAACGCCATGAAAACTCGATACTGAGGCAAGAGAACGATAAGCTGCGAGCTGAGAACATGTCAATTAGGGATGCCATGAGGAATCCAATCTGCACGAACTGCGGTGGACCGGCAATGCTGGGAGAGATCTCTTTAGAAGAGCAGCATCTTAGGATTGAGAATGCTCGCCTGAAAGATGAGCTTGATAGAGTTTGCGCCCTAGCTGGGAAGTTTTTAGGCAGGCCAATCTCCTCTATGCCCAACTCCAGCTTGGAACTCGGTGTCGGTTGTAATGGGTTTGGTGGGTTAAGCCCCTCGGTGGCAACGTTACCTTTGGTATCTGATTTTGGTGGTGGGGTTTCAGCTTCTGGTGGCTTGCCTGTTGTGCCTCCGCCTAGGACTACAGCTGCTGGGACGAGCCTAGAGAGGTCGCTGGAGAGGTCTATGTTGCTGGAGCTTGCTTTATCTGCCATGGACGAGTTAGTCAAGATGGCTCAGACTAATGAACCCCTTTGGATCCCTAACTTTGAAGGTGGGAGGGAGACATTGAACCATGATGAGTATATGAGGGTTTTCTCTTCTTGCATTGGAATGAAGGGTAATGGGTTTGCCACTGAAGCCTCGAGGGAGACTGGTATGGTGATCATCAACAGTTTGGCGCTCGTTGAGACACTTATGGATGCGGTAATAACCATCTACTTTTTCCCCCTTTGAATGTATTTCAAAGTTGTATGGTAATTGTGGATTTTGATTTGTTGGTTGGTCTCCTTATTTATTCTTGAAGAATCGATGGACTGAAATGTTTCCGGGTATGATCGCACGAGCTTCTACCGCCGATGTGATATCGAGTGGCATGGGTGGAACCAGAAATGGTTCACTTCAGTTGGTATGGATATCCATATCCATCTTTTCTTTTGGAAGAACAAGTGGTAAATGTCTGTGAAATCTGAAACCAATTGTGTGGACATTGCAGATGCACGCGGAGCTCCAAGTTCTTTCACCATTGGTCCCGGTTCGTGAGGTTAACTTCTTGAGGTTCTGCAAGCAGCACGCAGAGGGGGTTTGGGCGGTGGTCGATGTGTCTGTAGATGCTCTCCAAGAAGCTTCAACTACACCAGCTTTTGTGAACTGCAGAAGGCTTCCGTCAGGGTGTGTAGTACAAGATATGCCCAATGGTTACTCCAAGGTAAAATCAATTGCTGCTTGATCATCAGCTTGATTTAAGTAATCTAGATTTTCTAAGTTGGTATCCTTTTCCTAGTTGTGTGTATGAGTCTATGAGAGAGAGAGAGAGTCCCAAGTCCAACGAGCTCACGCATCTATGAGTTTTTTTTTTTTTTTTGGTAAAAAGCCTCACGGATATGACCTGACAATTGTTTGTCACCTATATATACACATTATATTTCACCCCCAACAAAAAAAAAAAACTCACTTGCACATCTCTCATGGAAGAGATTGGATTTAGACAAGCATAGCGTAGGTATGATTTTTTGATAAATCTGCCCTGGACCAGTAAGGAAACTGATTCTGCTGCTTCTTCCTGAAGCATCTACAGTAATGAACTTGCAGTGGGGTTTCTTTGTGTGTTTCCGCCATTAGAATTTCTTTAATGATTTCGTACATGAGTTTATCGAGGTTAGCAGCAATTTTATATTGAATAGAAGCGTCTACTACTCCTGTTTCTGGGCCTCGATCGAACACATTAATTTCACTAGCCTTTATCTCTAGGTAAGACCTTGTAATCTTCAACCTCTTTTTTAAATAGAGATTTGATGCTTCTATTCCAATCTCTGGTTCCCACTCTCTCTCTCTCTCTCTCTCTCTCTCTCTCTATTCGCGTGTGTTTATAATAAACAATCCAATCAACCCAGAATCCCAGCCGTGGCCTGTTTCCAGCCGAGAGAACGGTTAATTCGAAACGTAAAAATGTAAAATTAATTATTTATTTGTTTTTAATTCAAGTAAGTTGATGGTTCATTTCTGACAGGTTACATGGGTGGAACATGCGGAGTACGATGAGAGCACAGTGCACCAGCTCTACCGTCCGTTGTTGAGCTCTGGCATGGGCTTCGGAGCTCATAGATGGGTAGCTACCCTACAGAGGCAATGTGAATGCCTGGCCATCCTCATGTCTTCTAGTGTTCCCACCCGAGATCACACTGGTATTTCCTGTCCATTTTGATTTTTGACATCTTTTTTCTCCAACGTTTGTTTTATGTTTCATGTTATTTTTGCAGCAGCCATCACCCCAAGTGGTCGGAGAAGCATGTTGAAGCTGGCGCAGAGAATGACGGAGAATTTCTGTGCCGGCGTGTGTCCCTCTGCGGTTCACAAATGGAGCAAGCTCTGTAACGGAAATGTAGACGAAGACGTGAGGGTTATGACTCGCAAGAGCGTGGACGACCCTGGTGAGCCGCCTGGTGTGGTGTTGAGCGCTGCCACCTCCGTCTGGCTTCCTGTCTCTTCGCAGCGTCTGTTTGATTTCCTCAGGGATGAGCGTCTGAGGAGCGAGTGGGACATACTCTCTAATGGTGGGCCCATGCAGGAGATGGCCCACATTGCTAAAGGCCAGGATCATGGCAACTGCGTCTCCCTTCTTCGAGCTAGTGTGAGTTAACACACACTGTATACATATATACTGTCAAAATTACTGTTTTATTCCTTGGAAAGTGGTCTATCGTTTTGTGTTTTAGGGAGTGGTATTTTGGCGGGAAAATCAAAGAAGAAAGCAGGCCTTTGGAAGTATATTCCTTTGATGACCTGTATACCTATCTTCCATAATCCTGAAAGTCAAAGAAAAGTTACCAGACTTTAGGGTTTTGAACCGTTGGAACCTGTATATTATTGGGTAATTTTTATTAGTATTATTATTTTTTGTGTTTGCAGACGATGAACGCAAACCAGAGCAGCACGCTTATACTACTCCAGGAGACGTGCATCGATGCTTCAGGCTCTCTGGTTGTGTACGCACCTGTGGATATACCAGCGATGCATGTTGTGATGAACGGCGGTGATTCTGCTTATGTGGCGCTGTTACCCTCTGGATTTGCTATCGTCCCCGATGGTCCTGGCTCTCGTGGATCGTCTCCTCATGATTCCAATGGAGGAAGAAATGTGAGAGGATCGCGGGTGAGTGGTTCCCTACTGACAGTAGCTTTCCAGATACTGGTCAATAATCTTCCGACGGCGAAACTTACAGTGGAATCTGTGGAGACTGTTAACAACCTCATCTCTTGCACCGTACAGAAGATCAAAGCAGCCCTTCGCTGCGAAAGCTAGGATAATAATGGCTGTTGCTTGCTGCTGCTAGCTTCCTTTTTTTTTAATTTTTTTTATTTATTTATTTTCTGTTTTTTTCCTCTTAACTTGGATAACCTTCCCTTTCCTATAGGTGAAGACAGTATAGTGTTCTTTTTTTATTTTTTTTGGTTTTCCTCCTCCTGGGGAGTTTTGTTTGATAGGATAAAAGAAGAGGAAGACGACGATCGACGTTACTGTGAATGTCATGATGCAGTCGGGAGCGTAATCGTAAGGGGGGTTTTGAGTCAAGAACGAACCTCGCGTTGACAATCCTTGCTGGGTGGTGAGAGTACAGCCCATGGGTGTAATCTTAACACAACGCAAGGGTGGTGGTTCGGGTATTGACTCGTCGACCAGCGATTTGGCTTATCTGATAGCAAAAAAGAAATAGAAAAAAAGTCTGTTTGTTGTCTTCTGTTATTTTACAATCCATTGTTGTTTAGTTTTGGTTAATGGTTAATCTCTTTGGGCGTAAAATGAACTGTCTTTTGCTCTTGTATATAGTTTTTTTTTTTTTTTTTTTTTTTTTTTTTTTACATTTACTGTCTTCTCTCTTTCTCTCTCTACTGTACCGTCTCACGAGTCTGAGCGTACGAAGTGGTGGCGGTGGCCGGTGGTGGTAACTGTTGATGATGATGGGTTGCAGACGCGCATATGGTCAAGAAACCCTAATAAATGCTTCATGGCCTTTAACTTTGTACTGGTGGCGAAAGCAGGTATATCATCTGAATCAACAATAAATGAGATGTTGGCTCCATTCCTAGTTAGGACTGTAGCCTTCACGATCACGGGTTCACGCTTGGGTTGCTTGGAAGATTCATGTATGTTATACAGTAGCTCCGGCTGACGGAGAGATGGAGCTTCCATGAAGTTTTACGTTTACGTGCAGGCTGGCTGGATAACGAGATGTGTCCAGGTCCAGCAGATAATAATGGCGGATATTATGATGCTTATGATATGATGTATGGTCTTTTCAACAGGCTACGGGGGATTGTTTATGTGGGCCTTCGATTCTGGACGGATCTTCTATAACTTGTCTTTTCTTTCCTTGATTTGTGAAGGGAGCCTTCATGTGATTCATCATGCATGGTGGCTCCCAAAGCTTTGAATCTGGGTATTTGACAGGTCAACTTGCACAGGACCATCGTACCCATACTTTTATGCCTTTTCGTGCTTTTGGCAGAGGACTCGTTGACAATTTAACGAGTGTTATGGATCGATCAAACAAGGCGGTGCGTAACGGGATTACTTTAACTACCGTCCGTGTATTCCTTTATGTCAGTATGTATTTGTATTTTTCTTAGGATTTATCTAATCATTATTCATATCAAATGAGTCTCACATCACAACATGATCTCATTAGAGAGTACATGTACCTTAGGTTAGGTGATCCCAACTCTCTTTGAACTGAAATCCTATTCTCAATCTTTTTCCTAAATCAGATTTGAATCAGGAGTAACATTTAAGGTTTAAGGCTTTAAGTAATTTAGTGGTTCTTTACTTGTGTAGGGTTTCATTCGTAACTGGTTGGTGCTATCAGAATGCCGGATTAATAATTGGTCTAGGGTAGAGTTTGGTCCTTTTAGTAAATGATATGGATCAATCCAATTGGAGGGACATGGTGCGGATAAGAAATTGACACCCCATGTTTGCATGATCTGTCTTAAATTTTAGACTTGTTTGATGTATGTGTGTACAACTCTTCATTAATCCTTATGTCCTTTTGGTAGTTTAGAATTTATCAATGCTTTATTATGGAAGGTGGGGTAAATATCATATTATTGCCTCAATTTGGCATGCAAGTAAGGGATTATGGGTCTACCGTGTCCACCAAACTGAAGTCCAACAACTTGTCACAGGACACAAATAAGACTGATAATTAGGCACTATTTCCCAATTGGATCAACCAAAAAAGCTGCTCCAAATAAAAATAATCCAATTCAATGTCGCATTTTTCTATTTCTATTTTGCAAATTTCTGTTCTTTCTAAGTATTCTTTCAAAACCACATCAGTTGCCTTAATTTGTTCAACTTTGCCATCAGTTCTCTTCAAATTCAATAATAAATTCGATGAAGACATCTACTTGTTTTATTGGTCGATTGTCTCATAATAGAGTGCATATATGAAGATAGGAGAATCGAATATATATATATATATATATATATATATATATATATATATATATATATATATATATATATATATATATATATATATAACCTAGTTGGATCTCCTAAGAAGTATTTTGTTATGTTGAAGACTGACAAAGCCATTGCCAAAATTATTGTCTCAAGTTTTTCTGGGCAACTCAAAGGATGGTGGGACTGTGCTAAAGTTTAAAGCAGGCGAATAGACATTATACCAGAATTGTAAATTATCTTTTCACTTTTTGTCTTCTTCTTGTCTGTGAATATTGGTATGGTGAAACTTGCCACTATCTTAAGTTCAAAAATACTATTCACTCTGCCAGGCGTTTTGACAGCCAGATATTTAGTGTTTTTCTATTTATTGTGTAATCTAGTAAAGAGGTATTGTGAGGGTATATAAATCTTCATTGAAATGATGGAAGCTCTGATTGAATGCTTTATCATAGTCAATATATCTTGTATGGGTGAACCAAGTAAATCGTTGTGTTTAGTTACTCTTTTTTGTTTTTATTTTTTGTTTTTATTTTTTTTATTTTTTTTTCCTGCTATAGTTATTCTACTGTGTTGTTAATTCCTAACATATACGACCGGCAATCGTGTAATATGAAATGGGTTTTCAGAGCTTATTCTTGTATTCAAAAAGTTATACATGTGGTGTCACACCTTAATTCCGACTGATATAGAAGTGTGAGTGAACCGCCACTAAATCAACGGTTCACACCAGGATCTCAATAAGATCGTATCCACTAACACAAACCATTACACATAACCACAATCAGAATATAAATAAATACAGCAGAAGTTTTAAATTAAATGAACTGAGTACTCTATTGATAAATTAAATAAGTTTTCCAATTATTCAAATATCAAAACATAAATAATTATCCTTACACTGTTTATAAACCCAACTGAAATAAATAAAATAAATTAAAACCATCCTAGAGGTACACGCAGTAAGGGCACTCGCATAAAGCGTCATGCTCGTCCTCCCCTGCTTACACTTCCAAGGCAGCAACTCTTCCATATATTGGAGCATCCACGTAGTCTTCCACAGTGTAACCTTCATCAACAACTAAAAAATAGTGTGTACACAAGGGTGAGCTCACAATTTAATTCAGTATGAAAATCAAACAATGCAACAAACAACATGTATAAATAACATTCACATTATGGTCTGGTTTTAAGTTTGCAATGTACTATAGAAAGGATTAGCGGCCACCGCACCTCTATACACAAGTGTGTGAATCCGCCCAATGGATCAAATACTACTGTCGTCCCACATGCACCCACCGTAGAATAGAGATAGAGCTAAAGTGTCTGGATCACACAACGCCAACACTTTTTCTGATGCCCTATCCATACCAATACATAAGCCCCTATTGGCGAGGGCTTGTAAATTGGGCTCGCGACTAACCAATCATATATATATCATTACAGTAGGTCCTATCGCAGCACAGCTCCCTACGGCATAGAGATAGGCTCGAGTCTAATGGCAAGGCCGGAGACCGTAGTGCCACTTCCTCCCCCTGATACCCTACCCGCACTAAGTATACTAAGGCAGAAGCGATAGGAAAACGTGCTACTGTGAGGAATGATCCAAGACCCCAGGCCCTTCCTATTCCACACACCAACGAAAACAATCACATGCCTAACATACAAACCTAGCATAGCGAGTATGCATGAACAATATAATAACTGAAAGTAAAGATGACATGTGAGTATGCACAAACACCATTCCACAGAATCATAATTATTAACAACGTTTTACTATTATTAAGTTATTAGGGTTTAAGACCGATTCCCTTACTTGATGCATGATTGCTAGCTTACTCCGCGTCACATAATACAAACTCGCTATCACAAGGTCCTACACGATATTAATGTTGAATTATAATTAGTTTATTAGGGTTGACGTTGGTCAAAAACCAACTGGGATGGAAAACACCCTCACAGTGCATATCGGTCGCAAGTTCCAGTCGCATCACTGTGGGAAAAGGTGCGACCGGTATGGTCGACCGGTCCCCCACAGACCAGCTCTCGAGAGGTACTGGTCGCAGTATCAGTCGCACATAGTGCAACCGGTATAGTCGACCAGTATGCCTCCGGAAGACCACCATCTTGGTGTTCGCCTTCCGTCGATCACCCACTACGGCTGTTAGGGTTTCTCCTACGCATTATAAGCCTGAGCAATGAGCTAGGGTTGTCTTAAGTTCCATTCAAGTCCTAATTCCTATGATTTCTTCGCCTAGAATTCGAATCTACGGTTTAACGAACAATTAGGGTTTAATGGCAATTTAAGGGATTTTAGATCAATACCTAGCCGCGCATGGTATTGATGAAGTCATGATCAATCATCTATAATGCTTAACTTAGAGAGAAGTTCAAGCACTTACTGTTGGTTTACAACTACGGTGTTCTTCGTCCAACGACGACTCCTCTCCCACCTTTCTTAGCTATTTCTCCTCTTCCGATCTCTTTCTCCTCTTTAGGGTATGTGAGAAATAATCAAAGAGGTTTAAGAAGGTTTAAGGGTCCTTAAATAGACTAGGTTGGGGTTTAGGAAGTTTTCCTACGTTAAGAAAGTCTCTAGGCTCGAGATTTGGCAAGCGAGACCCACAGAGATCATTTTTCGGATCTAACTAGTCTGCCTGTGCAGACATACCGGTCGACCGGTATATTATAGACCGGTATGATGAGTTCGGTTTGATAATTTTTATCAATTTGGTCCGTTTTCGTACCTGATCATTGTCACCGCTCGTCACGTCTGGCTCGATGATGATTGAAAGACCTGTTACGACATGAAATAGAGGTTTAGATCAAATTCATAGATTACGAGTCTTACATGTGAACTTGTATGAAACATTTAATGAAATGAAGATGGAACAAAAGAAAGGTCTTTGAGCTTTCAAAGGGGGGAAGGATTCAGTGGGAACGAAAGAAGCTTAAATTCAATGAATTCTAGGTTTCAAAATTTCAACAGAAAAGGATGAAGATTTGGTCTTTGAGAAAAGCTCTGAACTTGAAGTTTAATTAATGAGTAGGCCCATTCCCAACTGACCGGTTCTTGGTCCCATCATAAAGACTTTGGTTTCCCTTTGGGATTTCATTACAGTTCAGTTTGTGTTCATATTGCAAAAAAAAAGTCTCTCTGACTGTTACTGTTAATACAAACTCAGTAAACAAAAGAAAAAGAACAGGAATTTTCCTATTCCAGTTTCCTTCCAAGTACTTGAAGTTGGTTTATCTATATTCATCCCTAATCGACAATACATGACATGTGAATCATTAATTGAGATAAGAAAAAAGTCTCAACTGTTGATGTTGAAGTGTCTTTATAGCTTTTTTCTTCTTTTGGAGATCTTACTTCTTTCCCACTGTAAGAGAGAGAATGTGGGTTTAGATTGTGAATCATGGGAATTGATATTTCTAAGTAGTTTTCTAAGAGAGTTGGTTGGCAAAGATGATGGTAATCAGTAAAATGGGCCCACCAGTACAATACATCCATGACCATGTGGTAGATGATGCTTGACCTTTGAATGGGGATGATGACCCAATTGTCTCATCTCTGAACTCGCTTTGACCTCTTCAGAGAACAGAATGGCATTTGCATATGGTTGGCCATTCCCAATGACTGAAGGACACCGACTGAGTTCCCAGGTTTCATTGTTTCACACTGAAAAGACGAAATTCTCAAGACAAATTTGTTGAGCAACTGAACTTGTAGAAAATGTGGAAAAGTGAGAAAATTGTATTATCCCAATACTTTGAAAAACTCTCTGAGGCATTCTCTCGAACACTTCCATACAGCATCAGATCACCAGTATGTATATGTAATTTTGGTGGGATTTCATTATTATTGTTGTAATGTGGAATCTATCTTTAGAATATGAGATCCACTAGATATAGACCGTAATGGAATCCCTTCGAAAAATCGATCTCTTACTTGTCAGAAATGAATACTTATTACAACCACCATGGTTTTAGGAATCAATATTTGACTGTTAAATTGGTTGATACGTATCAATTTAGGCCGTGATCGATCCTATTGGAATCTTTTATTTGTTTAATTATTTTTCAGTCAGTATCGGCCACGTTTTTCCGTACCTAATTTGAATCAGTATCAGATAGGATAAGGTCCGATTTGAATTAGTATCAAATAGGTTTTGGCTTCTGCCCATATCGTGTCGGATGCCTGGAACTAAAACTTCGGCTGCCATTAGCTACTAGGTAGTAACAAGAACTTGGGCTCTATTTTATTCACTATAAATATGAACTTGTCCATTTGAGTATCAAAATCAAACCAATAGCGTTTATTGAAATCGAATTAAA
Organism: Protea cynaroides; assembly: GCA_028583415.1. Taxonomy (NCBI): domain Eukaryota; kingdom Viridiplantae; phylum Streptophyta; class Magnoliopsida; order Proteales; family Proteaceae; genus Protea; species Protea cynaroides. Next base: position 136,190,551 of record CM053276.1, read on the forward strand.
CCGTTTAAATCAGATTTATTAATCCGATCAATAATAAACTGTTGATTTTGATTTCAAAAATTAAATCGAATATGAAACGATTTGAATATGTTTTAAACAGTTAATCAGCAGTTTCAACCATATTAAACCGGATAGATGCAACCCAAATAAGATTCGATTATAAAAAAGAAAAAGATTTATGTCCAATGGTGTGCACCTGGCCAGACACAAAAGGGATGAAATAACCACCAACCCCCTAGTTGGATGCTTATGCATGACTCCTATTGGTTCCCGCGTCAATGCAAGAGTCACACATCCTTAAGATAATATGAACCCTTGCTTGAAGGCTTTGATGAATTCTATCATATGAATATATTTTAGGCCTGAATGTACTTCAAAGCCCAACACTGTAGTTCTTTGATGAACTTCAAACGTGTTCGGTCCTAATTGGGCCAGGCCCCACAATTGTTGATTAACCAAATTCTGTTTCATCGAATGGTCGACAGAAAAAAACCCCAAAACCGAAACTCAAACGGACAAATGCTGTTGGGTTGGACCGGGTATTTAAAACCCCAGTTCAACCCTAAATGCTCTTAGCTGGGCCCAGGCCTGGCCCTGACACTAATTCAGGATCTACAAAATTCAACTCTAAACTGCACTCAGGGAAGGACCTGACACTAATCCAGGATCTACAAAATTCAACTCTAAACTGCACTCAGGGAAGGACCGGTTTGGCCTACTTCGCACTGACCACTGGAAGGAAAAAGGAAGATGTAGAGGCTGGGCCAGGCTGAGGATAAGAAAAAAAAAAAAACAAAAAGCGAAAAGGCTGGGCTCAACCCAAGGAATAAACCCTAGCCCAGCCCAGCACTAGGCCCCTAACTCAGGGCTAGAAATTCCAAACCTAACCCGCCTTCAGGGTGGGCCAGGGCCAGGGTGGGCTTGGACTAATAGAACAACTTACAACCATACTGTATGCTAGCGCATCTATATCTCAACCACGAGGGCATGATACCTAAACTCAAATGAGGTTGGCTTAGGCCTGGTCTCCTAAACCGTTGGTCAAGCACTTCAATTTCGCTTACCCAAGTCTACACAAACTACTGATTCTCACCTAACTGATTTTTTTTTTTTTTTTTTGCCAGGGTGAGTTCAGTACAATGGTGGTCCGGATGGAGAATGGCATCTGATGGGGCCTACATTCCAGATTCTGGATTCCATGGATTCCAATGCTCAGGGATCCAATTGGGAGTAGATTCCAATGCTCAGGGATCCAATTGGGAGTAGAATCGTGTTTGATAAACTCTGTTAGATTTCAGCTCACAAGGAGTTAACCGGTTCATAAAATGACTTTATAATCCAATTTTTTTTAATACAAAAAACATGCTTTTAAGTTTTGGAACAACTATTGGGGGAATCAAAAAAAAAAAAAAAAACTCTCATCTTTGTAAGCATCACATTTTTACTATCCCTAACTAAGCAGAGTTTTCTTGATGAGTAGACAACAAAAGAAGAGAGATGAGTGAAAATTTGGATTTTTTATTGCGACCTCGACACAATTTTTGATGGGTCCCACAATAAGGTTTTGGCATGCAACCTGCATGGATGCATAGATCATGGATTTATTTTCGAAATGATACCAGAATTGCTCAATTCTGATATCAAATGAAGAAGATATGGTCATTTTAGTCGGATGATACGTACAAGGGAGGCTTCTAAAATTATCATAAATAATCCCAAGGGCTTTCATGTAAATTATCGTAAGTTGGATTGAAGAATTTCAAATCATCATATCTTGATCATCCAACATCTGAGTCATATGGTTTAAGTACCAATATTCCTTATTTTCAGTCCTTTTCAAAGTAGACGTGAAGGATCCCTTGTAGAGGCTACCGGTAGGTCCCATGCAAGCTTTCACGCAGAATTATCGATATAACTTCAATTCTTCATATCTTGGCCGTCCTACGTCCGATTCAGATGATTCAATGGCTATTATTTTTCATTTTTGGTGTTCTGCAAAGTGGACGTGAAAAATTTGGGACAGAGATCTCCGAAGGGTCCCATGCAAAATTATATACTGAAATAGTCATTTAATCTTTGAAAATTTATATTTTGGTCACCCCATATCCAAATCAGTTGATTCCAGTTTCAATATGTTCCATTTTTATTGCTCTCGAAAGTGGACGTAGAAAATCTGGAGCAGAGGTCTCCGATGGATCCCATGCAGAGTCGTTAGTCGAATTATTGTAAATTGGCCTGTTTAAACTTCAGAAACTCATAAGTTAGTCATTTCACTTCCAAATGAGGTGATTCAAGTTCCAGTATTTCTCATTTTTAGTGTTCTACAAAGTGAATTTGGAAAATTTGGGGTAGAGGCTATCGAAAAATTCCATGCAGAATGACGGCGGAAATGACCTATGAAATGATAGAGAGAAAAAACCAATTTTTGGCCCAACTCAGTTCAACCCAACTTAGTCCAACTCAGTTCGACCCAGGTCAGACCAGTCCAGACCAAGTCGGTTCGGCTCATGTGCTTGTACTTTATGTGCATTATGTATATTACTATACATTATATATTATTATACTAAGTATTATATCATATATGGTATATAGTATATGATATATATTGTATAGTATTTTATATTTTATATATATATATATATATATATATATATATATATATATATATATATATATATATATATATATATATATATATATATATATATATATATGCTGACGCGCCCATGCAACCAAGCAACGGCTGATCTACGACCACCGTTGCCTTGACTCTGTTAGGGGCGCAATAGTTTGATTGTTGCGCGTGCTAACGCGTCAAAGCATGCTAAGGCACAACGATGCGAGCGACGTTGCTTCTTTGGTCGTAGATCAACTAGTCGTTATATATATATATATATATACTTATGGTAATGTATTTATATACGAAAAGGAGCTGGCTGGTTTAAGAAACTGATAGAGAGAGAGGAAGGAAAGAAAAAAATGAGAAAAGGAAAGAGGGAGAGAGACGGACTGATGGTGAGAGAGGAAGGAAAGAAAAAAAAATGAGAAAAAGAAAGAGGGAGAGAGACGGACTGATTAAGAGAGAGAGGAAGGAAAGAAAAAAATGAGAAAAAGAAAGGGGGAGAGAGATGGACTGATGGAGAGAGAGGAAAGAAAGAAAAAAAATGAGAAAAAGAACGAGGGAGAGAGGAAGGAAAGAAAAAAACGAGAAAAAGAAAGAGGGAGAGAGACAAATTGATTGAGAGAGAGGAAGGAAAGAAAAAAATGAGAAAAGGAAAGAGGGAGAGAGACGGATTGATTGAGAGAGAGGAATGAAAGAAAAAAAATGAGAAAGGAAACAGGGAGAGAGATGGACTGATTGAGAGAGAGGAATGAAAGAAAAAAAATGAGAAAGGAAACAGGGAGAGAGACAGACTGATGGAGAGAGTGGAAGGAAAGAAGAAAAGGAAAAAGGGAGAAGAGGGAGGAACCAAGCAAAAGGAGGGGGAAGAGAATGAGAAGAGAAATCAGACCTAAAAGAACATAGCAAAACAAGTAAAGAACATAACGAAACAAATAAATAGCATAACAGATAAAGAAAGAACAAAAATGAAGAGAACAGAACAATATAGATAGGCAACCATAGAAACCTAAAAGAACATAACAGAACAATAAGGAACAGAACATAATAGAACAACTAAAGAATAAAGTAGATAGAAGAAAAACACAAATGGAAAGAACAGTAAGGGAAAGGGAACCCTATAAGCTTAAAGAACACCATCACAGATTTCAAACTATGTCGTACCTGATTTTTATGGCAAACCCTATAATACATAGGCAATTTGGGAGTCCCAAATACGGTACAAAGCCATCCATCAATCATCCATCCAGCATAAACTTCAATTTGAATAAATAATCTAATTGAAGCACATGCATAAGCCACTTCCATAATCTTTAATCAGAAAACCCATTTCGAACTACGTTTTGGACTTGATTTTCAATATTGGAATTCGTAGGCAGTTTGAGATGTCTAACACGTCTCAGATTCAGTCCAAGAGCGAACCATCTTTGGTCCGATTCATTGTATAGTACTGTACGTTAGATTGCTTGTTTATTTGTTTTAAGAATGATTGGCTGAACCCTAGGTTAGCAGAACGTAGCAATTTGGTTTATGACACCCCCCATTAAAACCGTAGTCATCCAGTTGACCAAGTATAATCAAAATTAGAGTCCAAGGAAAGTTTAGGAGGCCGATATTGATCGGACGATTTTGGTGCCTAATACCTTCCCATAATCGTACCCTGAATACTTACCCGATCTCTTATAGACCAAAGAACTGAAACATTGAGTTATGAGTCAATAAAAGTCTTATCTTAGGGTGAAGCTACATTTTTAGAGGTCCTAGACCTTAATCTAGGTGGCGACTCCAACAAAGACAATGATCTTCATTGATACTCCATTTATATTTATCCCGAGGAGGATCGTTTCTCATTTGTCCTCACACTCTCTCACGATTCCTCTCTTCTTCAACGAAACAAAGGTTTAGTCGCCACCACCACAATTACACCACCACCGTTACCACCATCACGCCACTACCACCCCCACCCCCACCCCCACCACCACCACCACCACCACCACCACACCACCACACCACCACTTGTTCTCTATAATTCAATTGTCGAGATTTCTCTTACCAAACATGTTTATATTTCAAATATGCTATGGAATCCGTTACAGAACTGTGTTTTCAAACATGTTTCTACTCCAAGATAATCGTAGAGTAAAAAAAAAAAATTTCCAAAACAAAAATATGGAACCCAGAGCAAAAATTTATCAAAAAGGGCCTTAGTGCCCTAATTCATGTGAAGGCATTGACCATTGATTGTTTGCACTCAATTTCAACCATTATTCAATACTTCATAATTGAAATTTCTTGACAATGAAGTGATGTTCTTCTCTTGTTGGAAAGACAAATAAGTGATATTAATTACTAAAGATACAAGGGAAATATGCCAATATATATAGGATATTCTTGACACTGTATCCTTAATACATAATGGCCATTGATATCGGAGTATGGTGTCCATCGGATCACGTAAAACTGCCTACTTTTCCTCCTTAAAACCATATATATCCATTGTATACTGTGGTTTTTGTGACTGCCTAATGAATGCCAATGAGAAGGGGTACATACCAAGGAGCCATTGACACCGACTGGTGTCATATAGACAGATCTATATGTAAAAGGATAAATGATTGAGCTTTTGCAATGAAATTCTGCTTGCTGATTAGTCTAGATTGTGTCCTTCATTTTCAATTTTGGGGTTTCCCCAAATCACCCTTGTATAGCCTGTTGAATGCTTTGTCCATAGAGGTTTTCCCTGAATTTGACTAACTAGCATAGTTTTTGCAATTTAGATGTGTGTTTTTCTTTTTTGGGTGTTACATTTGTTAGAATATACTTTGTGTTGGATTCTACACAAACCATAACAATCCATGGAAGAATTTAAAATACAATGGAAATAAAAAAGAGATGATCAGTTAATACATACTTATGATATATAATATTACTTGAAACCCTAAATAATCTCTACAATGGCTCAGGTCAGTTTGCCCCCAATTATGACAGATCAACAAAAATCGATCAAACCCATAATGTGAATTTCTACTAATTAATGGGTCTAGTAATTAATTAAGCCCATAATAAGATAACGTCTTACAAGTGAAATTAGAACATGTTTGATTAATTATACAAGCGTGTCCAGTTTCAGTCCAAATCAATTGATATAAATCGGTCGTTCCAAAACGATACAAGAAGAAAACAAATCGAAGATGGGTTCTGCTCCAAAATCACAACGTTGGAATCATTCTCACGGTGTGGTGTAAAAAGTTGACCATACACATCCATCTTGGTCTATCAATAGTATTTTGAACCGGGACGCAGGTGGCCCATAGACCACGGAGTTTTCAAAGAAAAGAACCAAGCTAATTCCAAAATCCAAGCATAGACCAGCAGAGTGGTCCAGTTTGTACTGAACCAATTCTGAAAGGTGTTTGTAAAAGGAGAACGGTCCAAGCGGACCCAATGACGGTCAATCCTGGTTTAAGTCCGGTCCATTCATTAGATGCTTTATCATTATTGAAACGCCTATAACGCCGACAGGTTGAATGGAGCCTGACTCGTCATTTGGCCGATTCATCCTTCTTTAATTATTATAATCATTACCCATACTAATTAAAGTATTTTTAATCAAATCAAACAGGACCAAAACAAGAAACACCCTTAATGCTGGATTTGACCAAAATTTCTGCTTTGACTTTTTAATACGTCTACTAATTATCAGTCTGTGGACTCTGGTAATTACCTAATATACCCCTATCATACACTACTATTCACCAGCATGAGCATTTGACGCTCTCACATAATCACTACCATCCGATCCACCTCATTCATGTTTTCGGATCAGCATTGACCGTCGATTATCTTGCTTCCGAAAAAAATATTATTAAAGGGAACGATTCACAAGGGACTAATCAGAGAAAATGTCCTTAATTGTAATTCCACCCAGCAATAAGGAGTGTGTTCCGGAGTTTGTAGTCCTTAATGGGAGCGTGCTTTAAATCGTAGGATTGCGCATGAAATGTAATGGACGGTTGTCAGAGAAAGTTTGACTGGTATACGGCAGGTAAAGGAATGATTGGTTTCTTGTTTTTTGGTTTTTGCCTTTTTCGTTTTTTCTAAGAAGAAAGAGAAAGAGAAAATCGACAACGAGAAACAGGAAAGAGAGAGAGAGAGAGAGAGAGAGAGAGAGATTGTTGTTGTTTTTGGAGTGTGGAGGAGGGTTCTTAATCAAAAGGAAGCCCTCACCTTTGTTGTGTCTGAAATTCCTTTCTCTCTCCCCTGTTTGGGTTCCATCTGAAACGGAGAGGAGGGGAGGGGAGGGGAGGGGGAGAGTTTAACTTCTGGTTATATTCTTTTGTATTTTCATTTTTTTTTTCCCTTCGGTCATCTGGAGCTGCAGAGACGCAGAGGAGGAAGAGAAGTTCAAAATTTAGGGTTTTCGTTTTTGGGAATAGAGCAATAGAGCCATGCATGTCATGCGTCGGCTTAAGAGCATTGCTTCTGGCCGCTCCTCCATTTCTGATCCGGTGATTTTCTGCTTTCACTCGTGATGTTTTTTTGTTAGCTTTTACCTTATTTGTTTGTGTTGTATTTTCCTTTCTTATGTGATCTGTATTTTTTATGTGGATGGAGGTTTTGTAAAGAATTAGTTTCTGTGTAATTTGATAGGGTTTTGGTTAATATTTGATTAATATTGGGTGTATGGTTCATTAATGGTGCCTTTATTATTTGTACTGGGGCTGTGACCTTTTTAGCTGATCGCTTTAGAATCGCCATTTCTCAGTTATTATTTGTTATCGGTCTATGAGGTGTTTTCCCTGGGGAATGGGGGATTGAATGTTGGGTCTATGAGTGTTCATCATTTATTGATTTTTTCTTCTCTATCGATCATTGCGTTGCGATTTTATCAGATGCGCTCGTGTTCATTAGGCGATTCATGTTGAGACGCCCTTTTTCTTTTTAAAATAATTTTTTGGTGTTGTAAACTGGGTGAATATATGACCTTATGTTTGCGAATACATTATATCAATCGACTTGCTGTTATTGCCAAGTTAGGTTTGGTCGTCACTATCGGTTATTACACTTCGATCTCTTGTTGTATTCTGCTTGGCACTCCCAAGCCCTGGTCCCTCTCGTCTCATTTTATTCTTATCCTATTATGGATTTCTTTTTCAGAAGCATGGGTTCTGTAGTTTTTTTTTTTTTTTTTTTTTTTTTTTTGGGGTCTATTTTCCTTGATGGAATACCTTGATATACTTGAAAGTTGAGAGATTTGACAAGAATCCATGTAGCCGACCCCATTTAGTTGGGATAAGGCTTTTGTTGTTGTTGTTGTTGTTGTATCTGGCTTGGCATGGGAGAGTTTCACATTATGATACGAATAGATTGAGCGGGTGTCTCATATTCACCTGATATGTAGCATAGTTACTGAGGTTTCACTACATATAATGAACATGTGATTTGCTCTTTAGCTTTTATCATGTTCTTTTATGCAAATCTCTCTCTCTCTCTCTCTTTGTGATATTTTGATGGGCTTTCTGAATATTTTTATCGTTTGACCCAGTGCTTCATCTCCATTTGTCATAATATTATATGGGGGTCTCTGCTTGGTTCCTCAGCATCAAGTTCTGATTTAGTAGAATGGATCATAGATAAAGTGGAAGCAACATGGCCTTGGTTATTTCTTTGTCTGTCTTATTACTTTGATTACCTCATCTCTTACAATGATTTTGCAATTTATTTTATGGTAGGGTGGGGATTCTGGGACAAAAAGGGCAAAAGTTGATCAAGAAATAGAACGGAATGTTACTGGGAATTCTCACTCAGTGGAGAAATCAACCACAGAGCTAGAGCAGCACATGGCTTCTGCTACTCTTGAAACTATTGCAGGAACATCTGATATTTCTTCTATTTCTAAAACTGAAAAGTCTGGTTACAATCAGCTCCCGAAAGAAATGAATGAAATGAAAATAAGGGATGATAAAGCTAATAGCCATGATGAGAAGGTGAAGATTTGCTTGACATTTAATTTTCGTGTGTTCACCTGTCTACGAAAATTTGGATGAATACCTTTCTGTGGCATTTCGTGTTTGTCCTTTATTAATTGATTCTACTATTGGGTATTGCAGAATATAGAAGCTGCTGTGGTGAATGGTAATGGGACAGAGACTGGTCAGATTATACAAACAACAATAGGCGGTCGAAATGGTCAACCAAAACAGGTAATTTTGTTCCTTAGGTTGAATCCGTGCTATATATTTTCTGGGTTTTTTTTTTGACACTTGGGTTCTTCCTGCATCTCATAAGTGAATATATATTTTATATCAGTGTGCTTCACTCATGATGCTTGATAAGCAATTTGGGCTACTTTTATTGTCAACATGCGGTTTGTACTAGGGGTTCCACTGGTTGGTTTTAGCCGGGCCGTAATTGGTCCTACCACTTTAAGACCCAAGACCGTGACTGATCAATTATTTAAGCGGTCTTTGAAGCGCAGACTGTGAACAAATCGTATCAGTCAGTCGATTTTCGGCCTGTAATCAGTCTCATGCCAATTGGGTACGGCCTGTTCGACGCCATGATTCTCTCTCACTTTAGGGTTTTAGATTCCGAACTCATAAACAAATTTCAGGTTTCTGATCGATTCCCGAGAAGAAGTTTCATCTGCCATTGTTCAAGTTAGATTTTGGAGATTCAAAGATTCTTCAAAAACCAGAAACCGAAGAATAGAGAGCGAGAGGTTTACCTCATACTCTAGGGTAGCTGACTAAGTCATCAATACTACCAAAGGGAGCCCATGCAATCTACACAGACGCGTCAGTCACAGCCCCACACCACTCAGGTCTAGCTCTACCGTATAGTATTGATTTCCATTGACGAAGATGAAGCGTTTGACTTTGGTTGATTGCGTCACAAAGAGCTTTCTTTTGATCTTTCCTACAAGCAGCGACGATAATGTTGCAACCTGCCGTGGCGACTTTGAAGTGGAACTCATAGAGGTGGTGAATATGGAGGAAGGTGTGAGGGAGGTGGTTAGGGTTTTGCCTTCGCGGGGGCCCGGGGGGTGGAGAGATTTATATTTGTTGTTTTTATTTTGTTTTTTTATTTATTTTGCATGGTCGGTCTAGAGTTAGACCGGGAACTGACTGATTGATTAAAAAAAGACAACCTAAAACCATTATTGGGCTGTTTATTAAATGGCCGGTCTGTGCCTTTGTTGTTTCCTATGGTCTTTGTTGTTTCTGCATGGATGATTCCAAATAGTCGAGGCTATTTTCCATCCATTTCTTGGTTTGAATGAAACCTTCTATGTGCAAAAGTTTTTGTTTATATCTATGGAGACTGTTACAATCGTTTCTCATACGTGACGACTCATGATTGACAGACTATCTCATACATGGCAGAACGTGTAGCTGGCACTGGTTCATTTGGTGTTGTTTTTCAGGTATGGAGAATTGATTTGCTTTTGTCAATGGAAGTTTTTTTTTGTTGGCATGCTGTTTCCCTCCATTTATTTTTGTGACTTCTCGATGCAGGCAAAGTGCCTGGAAACGGGTGAAGCCGTTGCTATAAAGAAGGTCTTGCAAGATAAGAGATACAAAAACAGAGAACTCCAAATCATACGGTTGCTTGACCATCCTAATGTAGTTCAGCTGAAGCATTGTTTCTCTTCTACTACTGAAAAGGATGAGGTGTACCTTAACCTTGTCCTGGAGTTTGTACCTGAAACAGTTTATCGAGTTTCGAAGCACTATACTAAAATGAATCAACATATGCCCCTAATCTATGTGCAGCTTTATTCTTACCAGGTGAGAATTGATAACTGTTCATTAGATGGTCACGGTACTAATATTTTTTGATTTGTGAGACCAATTTTACTGTTCAAAGTTTTTTCCATACTTTAGTCTAAAGTAATTTGTGTTCTCTTTCATTTTGTAGATATGCCGTTCACTTAATTATATTCATAGTGTTATTGGTGTGTGTCATCGTGACATTAAACCGCAAAACTTGTTGGTAAGACATTGTCTTGATTGATTTCTTATCTGTGGCATTCCTGAGCTATATATTTTATTAAGCAATGAAATCAATATTTGAATGTTAGTACTCTTAAACAGATAGAATTTTGTATCTATAATTCATCAATGTTTAAAAAATCTGGGTCTTCATAGTTTAGACAACTTTTCTCAGTTACGACATTTCATTCTATTTGTTGTCCTCACAATTGGTCATCAACTATGCATTGAATTGCGATCATTAGTTGATTGTGTGGCCTATTTTATGGTTGCTACTGCACCTACTAAAATTGATGCATATTGGAGTTCTGGATGTTGTACGACTACATGGCTGGAGTAATTATGATCGCAGTTATTTTGAATCTTGCCTATCTTCTATGTTGTCAAAGCCTCATAGTTTAGGAAAGCTGGATCCTGGAGGCATTGTGGTTGGATCAATATGGCTGAAAACACAATATTGGCATCTCACATTCCCAAAAGACTCGGGATGTAACTACCATTGTCATAATTTTGGAGGAATCAGACTTGCACATTTTCTATCTTATATCCAACTTTATTTATTACTATTTATATTTTATTTTATTTGCTGCTTTCTTTAGTCACAAATCTCTCCCTATTATACATATTAGTTCGTTTACCGTGTGCAATGAAGCCACAGTCATTACCTTTGTGCAACAATGCCTCATGGTACTAACAGAAGAAAATATGTGTTAAACTGATTCCTGAATATACAGTACAAAGTATTTTTTAATAAATTTTAGTTGGAGGAAAATTGGCATAAGTTCCTGGCATGTGATCATGTAAGAGGGTACTGTACTTGTTGTTAGAATTGTTAATTTGGTATGTCTTACTTTTATTACAAAACTATATATGTTATCTGGGATTTTTGGTAAGTTTTGGTTAATGTGTGTTACACTTTGCAGGTTAATCCCCAAACTCATCAACTAAAACTGTGTGATTTTGGAAGTGCAAAAATGTTGGTATGTGATCGTTTCTTGTATTTGAATACTCATACATCAATTCTATTGCGTAATCTGACAGTTTATTATCTGATTGCAGGTTCCAGGTGAACCAAATATATCATACATTTGTTCACGATACTATAGGGCACCTGAACTGATTTTTGGCGCTACAGAATACACAACAGCTATTGATATGTGGTCTGTTGGTTGTGTATTAGCTGAGCTTCTTCTAGGGCAGGTGTGTGTGCTTTTGTTAGTTAAATCTAAACGATAGATATTGAGCTATGTCTAATGTTGTGTTCGCAGCCTGAATCTGCCCAATATTATATTGATATGGGGTAGGCTTGCTTGAAAATCGAGTGGGTTCAGTTGAGCCGTTCTAAAATTTTAAACTTACATAACACAGTTAATAATTATGATTGATTTAATTACTTTGTTATATTAGAAGTATGCTAATGGACAGTCAGGCGGGTTTGGATGGGGTTGGGTGGACAATCGAGGAGCTAAGTGGGTTCTTTGGTCGGCCCGCACTGGGACCATGGAATACATTAACCCATCAGGTCTGCTGCCCATTTAGTAATTGGGCCTGTTGAACCAGACCAGACCTGATAAACATTTTGCATCTCTTGTACTCTAATTTGTTTTTAGTTTCTGGTATGAGCATTTTGTGGAACTCTTCTGATGTTTACTGGGTCATGCTTGTTTTCAGCCTCTCTTTCCTGGAGAAACTGGTGTCGATCAGCTGGTGGAAATCATAAAGGTTCATTATCTGTTCGCTTATATGTTTTACTGTTTCTTCCCCCCCAACCCCCGTCTTCCCTTTGCTCTCCAACTCAAGCTTTCATTGTATACTCAAGCGTTAAGTTATATTGTCATACTAGGTTCTGGGGACGCCAACTAGAGAAGAGATCAAGTGCATGAATCCTAACTACACAGAGTTCAAGTTTCCTCAGATCAAAGCACACCCATGGCACAAGGTCTGTGAACAGTTCATTCATGGCAACATTTAATTTATTTTAATGTCTTTTTATACTTTACAATGATTTTATGGTCGGTACAAGCTTTGCTAACCCTTCATCTTGCAGGTCTTTCACAAGCGGATGCCTCCTGAAGCAGTTGATCTTGTATCAAGGCTGCTCCAGTATTCACCAAATTTGCGTTGCACTGCTGTAAGATATTCATCTCTTTCCAATTGAATAATGACTATGCTTGATACTTGTTGTCCAAGAATAGGAATACAACATTTGAAGTTCTAACCACCCCCACCTCAAGGGGAAAAAAAAAGAGAATACATGCACATTTGAATAGATTCTGTTTCCTTGTGTTTTGTCTTGTTAGAAGTGAAGGTTACCTTTGTTACGTAAGTTCATTCTGTTCTTAGGTTCTGGTTTGATTGGGGATATATTGGGTTAGATTTCAGTAGTGAGACATTAGTATACAGGTTTTAAAAAACATTGTTGGGAACTCTGCCTGCCTCATGTTAATGCAAATGGTATGCCAAGGGGATCCACATCCTCTCCTGCCTGAGTTTGGGCAGGAGAGTTGGCGGCCCGGATGGCTGCCACCTGGCTCTCGGGTGAATCCGAGCCCTCCATCCGAGCCAACACCCCTGTCGGCTCAGCTTGTCGGCTGGGGTGTCTGCTCGGATGGAGGGCTCGGATTCACCTGAGAGCCAGATGGCGGCCATCCATCCGGGCTGCCAACTCTCCTGCCCAAACTCAGGCGGTTGAGGATTTCTATACTATGCCAAGGTGAAGAATGATGTATGAACTGTGCCTGCCTCTCATGGCATGGATAACATTGCAACTGTAAGCGTCAAACGAAGCGAATGCTGTCATCATAATTACAAATGAGCTAAACAAAGCTGTATGCCTAGTATTTGGGATCGATCTGGTGTGAGAAATCCTGCTCTAACTGCCATTTATGGCTTTGTCTTTGGGTAAATCATTTTGGACCAGACCATTCTCATAACTTAGACCTGACCCATGTCATTTCAACCTTTTATTTTCTATTTATATTAGAGCCTCAAAAAGTGCTTCATGACTACCACCAAGTATTTTGTGTAAAACATGGTCTTCATTGCACATTACGAAGTTAATTAATGCATTCATGTGCTGAATAATTTTATAAAAAGGAAACTTGGTGCCTCTCGGTTGCAGAACACTTGAAAGCACATTTTCCCTTCACTCGTCCCACTCTAATCCTATGGTTAAAGTTCTTTGATGTAGAACCTCAATGCATAAGTTAATTGGTTTACAAAAAGTATTTTTTTTATTATTTAAGTTCAGCATAATAATCAATGAGTAATAAAAACGCAGAAAAGGACTCAAAGAAAAATAAGATTTGTTACTAGTTCAGTCTCCAAGCACTATACAAATTATTCGCTCGCTCTGACCAGGCTGTTTGCATGATCCGTATTGGAGTCTCAGGCAGTAGTAATCTTATCTTTGGTTCAATGAATTTTGGTTATTATTCCTGTGTTAAGGTTACGTTTTCTGGTTTGTAACTGATTACTAGAATGTTTTTTGGGCCTGTTGTGGGCAATGAGGGATTTGAACCTCTGGTTCATAGCCACATGCTCTAATCCTCTGAGCTACAGGCTTTGAAAGTATATTGCTGACATATCCTATGACATGGATCGGTTTTTTATTTGAACTCTTGCTCTGTGCTATTTATTCAAAGCTGCTGTAATAACCGTCATTGAAACCTGGGATATCTGCAGTTAGAGGCATGTGCACATCCATTCTTCGATGAGTTGAGAGATCCAAATGCACGCTTGCCAAATGGACGGCCCCTTCCGCCATTGTTCAACTACACCCCCGAAGGTAAAAAAGTTGTACTTTTCCCCCTTCTTGACCTATTCTCTTCATTGGTATGCCCACTTTAATATTCTGGCATCCCCTCCCCCCCAATGGAAAACCTTGCAGAACTAGTTGGTGCATCACCTGAGCTGCTTCAGCGGCTCATTCCTGAGCATGTGAAGAAATAATTGGTGGTATGATTTTGGCAGTAGTTAATATGTATGGGCCGAGGCCAAATGGCCTGTATGGCCTCAATGCTTGCTGTGTTACCGGATCCAAAACCCAAAAGCTTTGGTCCTGGAGATAGGATATGGTGAAAGAAGGCAGACTACGAGGACAGTTTGTAAGCGATGGGAGGCCCATTTCAACTGGAACTAGCTCTGGATTAATGGGCGGTGCACGGATGGCAAATTGAGATCTAGGTGCATTCTAGACCATATCTAATACAATGTATAATTGTTGCATAACCAAAGCAGAGACAAGTATGCAAATGGTAGCTGTTTAGATTTACACGTAACTGTAGTCCTCTGTAGTAGTATATATATAGTTTCAGTTTCATCAGAGTTTGTAGACCTCGAGCAGCAAGAACTGAGAACCTGTTGATTTTTTGGGTAAGGGTTAAATCTGGATCTGGGTAGGGGGATGTTCAGATAATCAGTTTCACCTGCTTGTCATTACTCGTTTTGTCGCTCCATCTGCTTTTATTGAGTGTTTGGCTTTGCCTGCCTTTTTCTTTTCTTTTTTTTTTTTTTTTTTTTTTTTTTTTTTTAAACTACCTTTCATGGCTGAAGTTGGGTGGGTGGATCTAGAAATATTGATTGATTTACCAACTTTTTAGGTAGTGAGGGAAAGTTTTTCTCCACCAGCTTCACCCACCACTGAAAACTCATCATTATTTCTTTCCTGTTACACAAATTTCTGAATTACCCTCTCCACTGTTCAGGAGTCCTATTTGAGCTTCAGAACCCAAATTTCTGATTTACCCTCTCCACTGTTCAGGAGTCCTATTTGAGCTTCAGAACCCATGGGTGAAGTGATACGCTCTAGTTGGTTTTATGTTATGCCCTTGGGTATGTTTGTGGCCACATCTTCAAGAACTTGATTGTCATGGATCAATGACAATTTTCCAGTTTCATTAATTTTCTTGTTTTCTGGTTTAGACTTCTTTGTTTATCGGTTGCCACTTTTTTTCATCATCAATTGTTCTTTTTGAGCTTACTTTTCTATTAATAAGTTATTTATATTTATATAACAATGGTTAGTAAATTCCGGTTTGATTTTTAGTTTAAATCTGCATAACATGTGAAGGTACTACCATTCAGAACATGCAGATGAGCAAAGCTGATAAGAAAATTGATACAGATGGGTTATTAAATTGTTAAAAATTTGATACTGCTCTGGTTGGTCATGGAGATTTTCACTGTCTTTGTCAAGCTTAAAATTCAAACCTGAAGTGGTAAAATAACGATTAGTTTCCAGTCCTAGATTATTGGTTTGTTGCTAGCCCATCTGTCCATCACTTTCAAACCTACTCAGTTTAATAGCCCAGTTCATTGGACTGGCCCACATAGAAAAGTTGAAACTGATGTTAATTAGTGAACATAAATGGTTCAGACTTCAGCCTCTACTCGAATTATTTGCAGTTGGACCTCTTTTTGATCGATTACTACGCTGATCTGGGTTCAGCTACCTGTGGACCCCTCTCAAAAAAAAAAAAAAAAAAATTTATTTCATTGCTTTCTTCAAATAGAGTTTTGGCAAAAATTTTATTTATGCAGCCATGTGGATGGCCTATTTTTAATATCTAAAACACTCTTTAGAATTTTTGAGTTGGAAATTTGACATGGTATCTTTCATAGTAACCTTAAAAAAAAAAGATCAATCATTGAAAGAGGGACTATGGTCACTCAAAGAGGGACGGTCATCCAAAAGAGAGACTACATATTACCTAAAAAGAAGGATCAGTCATCTAAAAAAATGACATTTATTACCACATATATTATATATATACCACCCAACGATGGGGCTATATGTCAAACACCCTTATAACATCACCCCTATAAAACAAATCGATGATGGAAGAAATCTCTTGTATGGGAACCCTTCTCCTAAACTTTTTATTCTCCGAGGCACAATTGAAAACTGGGTTTATAACACAATGATTCAATAATAAATCACTATGCTTGGACGGTCATCTAGTATATTTGAGTTTAATGGCTAGGGTTCTAGTGAGAGAGGGTGCATTAAAGCTCAAAGCGAAGACAGGAGAGTTGGATTTGTATCTGTTTTGGCATGATCAATCTAGATCTGATTCCTGAAAGTTTTCTATTTTTAATTATTTTTAATCAGTATCAACCACATGTCAGTACACCATTGGACCCATATCCAACCTGGATCGATTTTGGCAAGGTGGTAACAGTTGACTTCTTAAAGCATTTGTTTAGTGAACGTAATTTATGTAAATCATGTAACCACTTCCTTCCGTATCTTCTTCTTGTTTTTTATGATTATATTTACGAATCAATGTCTTTTAACATCAGCATATAAATATATATATGAGATTTCCTGGTTGCATGATCTAGTTGTATTGTTATAATTTTTATATTTAAAAGTATTATTACATCTTACATGCCACTACGTATCTAGAGTTTCCTTTAATTTTTTTTTTATTTTTATAATTGTCCAAAGGAACATTTTTATGGAGTCCATGTGTCTCTAATAAGAGATTCTAATATATAACCTAACATTTTTGACCTATTGGATTGGGTTATCTTTCTTTTATCCTTAGTTTTCTAATATAAAATGATGTAGACAAATTAATTAAAATGTAACAGTGTGTCACATGTTCTTAAAAAAAAAAAAAAAAAAATTTAAAACTCTTCCTTTTTGATAGTGATTATAGGTAGTATGTAAGCTATTATAGGTTATAGCTAGCGATGGGGTACTTAAAAGATAATTTTTTGGGCAATTAATTTCTCACTAAACCTGTCTTTTTTCCATAGTTTGTAAGGGTAGCTGTTATTGTCACAATAAGCTTTCAATGGCAGTTTGGGGGTTATGAGGTCATCTAGGTGTTGCGTTTTCATTAGCCGGAGATATGCATATCCAATATATTTAAAATTAGACTAATTTCACTACGTTCAATCTAATCCAATTTCAATCTTATACGCAGCAAAAATATTTGTTTTTTGCGGTCTTTGTTTTGGTTGCTGATATTTTCATTTTAATTTGGTCACTTAGTTAGTGGTAGTTCACCACCTGTAAAATTGTAAATACTCGACGATTGAGGTGGGGTGGTCTTTTTCTTATTTTTTATTTTTTAATAATTTTTACAAAATTAAGAATGTAAAACATTCATTTTGTGTCATGTATTTTGTTAAAGAAACCAAAGGAGAGGAACTTGACACCAAACTCTATTTTTGTTGTTGATCATGAAGGCCAAAGCAACCCTCGATCAAAGTTTCCCCACTTTCTTTCCCGGATTCTGGGTTGATAATTTTTGTTGGGTTTCGGTACTCATGTCTGTGGGATCTTTTTTTACATACTGTTTCACATAGATAAATGACGTATCATGTTGGATAGAGAGATAATGACCTAGTTTAGTTCCGTGTTAAAATTTAGAGTGAGATAATGACCTAGTTTAGTTCCGTGTTAAAATTTAGAGTCTAATTTAATCAAATATATTTTCGTGTATTGACGTGTATAGTTAGTTATATTTCCCCATATTTATTCGAAAAAAATAACAATTTTTTTATATTTGGTGGGGGTGGTTCAAATTCACGCGGGACCAAAACCAGGGGGAAATTGAGAAATGTTTTGGTGTCATTTCATCTTCAGTGGGAAAACTAGAGATTTTTGTTATCCAAACACGCAAAGAGAAAAAGGGTTAAAAAGGCCGGGGGAGCGGCATTCACGGATCCAGACACACCCCAACGCCACTATGACACTGATAATAACTGAAGGAGGAAAGGAAAGGGTATTATAGTAAAATTGAAACAAGCGACAAAAACCAACTGTGGTCCTCTCTTATAGTTCAACTTCAACCTAAGCTTGGTTGTATTTTTTTTTGTTTTGTTTTGTTTTGGTAATTAGCTTGGTTGTATTCGGTGCATTCCAAAAATACAATTTTCATCTTTGATCTAATAATAATTCATGCCAAACGCAACTTAAGATTTAAGAGGAAATCATCTTCTCCCAAATGCTCTATAAATAAATGGCCGCTCCATTCTCTGGTTTCTTTGTTTCTATTTTCCCTCTTCTGCTCTCTTTCCCTTTTCAGTCTCTATTCCTCTGTATGTATGCTCTGTAAAGCTCATTCCCGTCTCCTAAGAACACAACCGAACAGCAGAAGATAACAGAAGAAAAAACTGAAAAAAGAAACAGAGAAAGATAGGAACTGGACAATACAGCTTACGAATTTCCTTTCCTGTTGGTCTTTTTCGTCCTATGTAACAATTTTCTTCCCTCCTCGGATTCCGTAACAGAGCTCTCATGCGTCTCTTTCCTTTCTTCCTTTTTTGAAAATTTTTGTGAATGTGTTTGTGAAGTCCGTTTTATTGTTAGCTTTGTGCTTGTATGTTTGTGTAAAGTGAGGAGAGCAAGGAGGGAGAGAGAGAGAGAGAGAGAGGTAGAGGAAGAAGAAGTTACGGCACTACAAGCCAGAAGTGATAGAATAAGAGAATGGGGAATTCATTTGGATGCTCGGCGTCGGGGGAGAGATTGGTGTCGGCAGCGAGGGATGGGGATTTGGTGGAAGCCAAGATGCTGCTGGAGTTCAACCCTTGCCTTGCCAAGTACTCCACCTTCGGGGGCCTTAACTCCCCTCTCCATTTCGCTGCTGCCAAAGGCCACAACGAGGTACTTTCTACTTTTCATTACCTTCTCCTTTTGCCGTTGGATCTCTTCCTTCGCTTTCCAATGCTTCTACGTATTTCACACTTTTCTGTTCATTTGTTATGTTGTTTCTCAAGATTGTTGCCTTGTTGCTCGACAACGGTGCCGACGTCAACTCCAGGAATTACTGCGGTCAGGTATCTTCGGACTTTCTCTTTCATCTACTTCTCTGCTTATATTATCTTTTTTTCTTTCCGTTTGTGATCTTCCAAAAAGACTCTCAACCACACTCTTTCCAATTGATTCACTTCTCTGATCACTGATTTGCCAAACCCTGTGAGATACTTGCCAAATTGTAGTTCAAACTAGCCAAACTTATCGATCCATCCTTGTTGGATCTAATAACTGATTGGTTTTCTTCTTGTTGACGCGGTGGTGTCAAAGACGGCATTGATGCAGGCGTGCCGGCATGGGCACTGGGAAGCTGTACAGACTCTTCTGCTGTTCAGAAGTAATGTGAGTGCCTTCTTTTTCTCTATTTTTTGCTTTTTTTTCTCCCCTCGCCAATCCTTTATTTATTTATTTTGATAAATATTCGGTTTATTTTTCTATAAATATTTATTCATTTGTTCAGGTTACGAGAGTAGACTACCTCAGCGGTAGGACAGCACTCCATTTTGCAGCTGTAAATGGGCATGTTAGATGTATAAGACTCTTGGTGGCCGATTTCATCCCTAGCGTCCCCTATGGAGTTATCAATGATCAGACCGATGGCAACAAAGGGGATAGTTTGAATTTAAGGACCAAATACGATCAATCGTATGTGGTTTGTTTCCTATCTGTTTCACATCTATCTTTCCTACACTGATTCATAAAAGTATGTTTCTGATGGAAAACTCTAAATTAAGGTTGGATGACCTTTCCAATTTTACTTTTGTGTGTCTTGTAGTCTGCTAGAATAAGCTTGTTTTTGTCCCCAATTGTAGAGATACCATTCGCTAAAGAATTTTGTCCCTTTTTATTCAGAGTAACCGATTGACCCAATTCTATGCTTAATAAAGCTGTAATATTTTTGTAAGATCACTAAGCCAGTTATATCCATTCAATGCAGTGCACTTTCCAAGTTTGTCAATAAGGCTGCAGATGGTGGTATAACTGCTCTTCATATGGCTGCCCTGAATGGTCATTCTGATTGTGTACAGCTTCTACTTGACATCAATGCAAATGCCTCTGCTGTGACATTTCATTATGGAACATCGATGGATTTAATAGGTACATTGTTGCTTCTGGTCGAATTTCTCCTGAATTGGTTATCTTATCTTCTATCATCTTATTGCATTGAATTCATTGTAGGAGCTGGAAGCACTCCTTTGCATTATGCTGCTTGTGGAGGAAACCTGAAATGCTGTCAGGTGAGAATTATTTTCTACACTAGTATTTTCTGGAACCAATCTTCCATCATTCTGATATGAAAATATTTATCTTCTGTTTCCTTTCTCTCAGATCCTTCTTTCAAGAGGTGCTAACCGGTTGACATTAAACTGCAATGGGTAACATGTCTTTGACCGTATCTATTTCTAGTGGGTGATCTTAAACTGCATATCTGAGCTCTGTTTTTCTTGTAATTGTGCTGCCCTTAATGAGAATTTGTGTTTTCTATTAGGTGGTTGCCACTTGATGTTGCGAGGATGTGGGGTCGTGATTGGCTTGAACCACTTTTGGCACCCAATTCTGAGCTGATAGTACCAACATTTCCTCCTTCCAATTATCTTTGTCTGCCTCTCATGAGTGTCCTTAATATAGCAAGGTATTCTTATATTTTTCTCAATTTTCAAACTGGTTTAACAATTTGCTAACTATATAAGCGAAATAAGGGAGTTAAGGAGTTTGTTTACTATCTATATGTACAACTCTTTACATAGAATGAATAGTTTAAATCCGTTAAAAGCATATAGTCTTAGTAATCTTATAAAAATATTAGAACTTTGTAAAGCTTTTGAAAGACAGAATTTGTCAGCATTTTAAAAAGAAATAATGAAAGGAAAAAATGCAAGTGTATCCTAGTTACTAATTAAAGTTGGTAGTTGGTACATACTATAAATAGAATTATTAAATTTATGAACACCATGCTTAGCGTCCAACATGTTAACATCTAGAAATCATTGTTCAAGCTCTTAGTGTTTTCTTCTTTGAGAAGAGGTGGTAGTGCTTCAGCATGTTTGAGTTTGAATATGCAAAACTTTTCTTGTAACCGCATGAAGACCCTTATTTCAAAAGAATTAATTGCCTTGAGGAACTTGTGTCCCCCCCCCCCCACCGCGTCTCCTCCTTTTTAGTGCTGGAACTTTTGAGAGCTTAATGTCCATATGAATATAGATTCATTTTTGGTACGATGTTGGAATCTCTCATAATCTCTATTATTTGAAAATCCATTTCTCTCAAAAATATTTTCTCTCAACTGAATAACAATAGAAAAGTTAATTAATCAAAGGATATGTAATAAAATGATATTTAGTTTTCTATAATTTCATCCTCCATGAAAGTGAATCTACTTGATGGAAGTCTTTGGAAATTCATAGAAATGATGAAATTATTTGATTCAACCACAGGAAATGCTAGGAATATCTGTCCCTATTTAGTACCTAATGAGATACACTGTCACACAAATTGAAATCAATGGAACCTTGGGGTCTGGGTCAATGGTACAATATAAATAATGTCTTTAGCCCTGATACACCCTCTAAATGGAAAACACTTTCAAAATTAAAACATCCAGATAAAATCCCTTCCTAGATTTAAACTTCCCTGTATTGGATGCCTAATGGTCCATGTTACCCATATCATTATGTATCTGCTTGTTAAGGGCAACCAACTGCTCTATCTGACAAATAAACACGCCTCTCTGAACTAGTATGAGCTTGATGATCAGATCACATTTTGATCTCCATCATACAATGAGGATTTTTCATTCTGTGGTGGAACCCATCCCAGTATGGTAGTGGAGTCCACTATGATGTGGGTCCCACATTTCTTTATGTCCATGTCCTGCTACCACAGGTCCACAGTCCTTTGACCAAAATAAATCCAATCCCAGTGTCATACATATCTTGACGTTGCTCCAAGGATTACAAGAAGCACTGCTTGAGATCAAAAGTTCCTGCTGGGTGAAAATTCGTTCCAATACCCTTTTATCTAAAAGCTTAAGTTTTTAAAGTCTGCTCTTCTTGATAACAAAGACATGGATATCGAATCAGCCACTACCTGCTTTCCTGTTAACTAATTATCATGCTTGCCTACTTTTATTGAGTGATCTCTTATAGTATCAATGATTTAGTTGAACTGTTTAGGATCTGCAATTGAATTGTAAATTGGAATCCAAAAAAAAAACTTCTAAACTTCTTAACAAATGAATTTACTTATTCATGCTAGTATTTCTCTGAACTCTGCTCGTGTACTGGCTTAGCATTTTATAATCTAAGGTTTTTCTGGGTCAGCATTGTCAGTAATAGTTCATGAGAACTAAAAACTTGGAGTATTGTTATATCAACAGCGCTGTTATTTATGAATAAAAAAAAGCATGGTGATTTGTCCGGGGAATCAATCAACACTTGGAAAATTCTCCATTTTATATCTGTTGTGGAAAAATCATATGTTCAGCATTTTGTGCTTGCTATATAATATCTTAATTGATTACTTGCAAATAAAACAGAACAATCATACTTCAACATACCAGTCATATTTCATTTGATTTATATTCAGTACTTCACAAGAATGTATTGCCCTCTATTAAAAAATGCTGTTTAGATTCAGTTTTCTATTACAAACCCACAATTTATTCATTCTTGAAGATATTGGATGATGGTAGTCTATTGACCAAAAGCCCTGTTGTTTTAGAAGCAAATTTGAAGTAACTTTGTACAATGTGATTAACTCATGATGCTTCTCTGCAGAGAATGCGGGTTGCAATCCTCAGCCATATCATCTGATGAAAATGATACTTGTGCTGTCTGCCTGGAGAGAACATGTAGTGTAGCTGCTGAAGGTCCCCTTCTTTCTTTTTGTGTACATTTCTAGTGACATATCTGTTAGTTATTTTCATTTTCTTTTCAACTGTAATGCTTGATGTTTTAGTTATAACCACATTCTTATAATGATCCTCCACTAACTAGATAAAATACTCAGAATACTGAATAAAATTAGAAATAGTAAAAAAGGTTTTCTTTCAGGTGGGGGGTGGGGGGTGGGGGGGGGGGGGGGGGGAAGGTTGGGCACTGTTTGGACTTTCTAGCCAGTTTTCTAATCTGGAATTAGAATTCTGTAACAATTTAAAATTTATAATTTGTGCAGCTGAGGTTGTCTCACTAAAATTGTAAGCCCGTAGATCAAGAATGAAAAAAAAATCTATTTCCATTGTCTGGATCAATCTTGAAATGTCAGTTTGTCCAAGTACTAGAGCAGTCAAAAAATAAACAGGGAAGAAAAGCGATCAATTAAACTCTAAAATTTAGTATACTGGCAACAAGAAATTGAGAAGAATAATTTATTCTACATAAGATTTCCCCGAGCTGATGTTTGCTAAATGTGACCAACTGGAATATGACCACAAAGATGGCTTAGGTTACTCAATATTATGTAGAGTTTTTTATCTCAACAGCATGACCTCCACTAACTATTTGAGCCATCCCTGAGTTCACATTCCCGAGGCATCTGGTTATAGGCTCTGTAGGGTAAGGGTAAGGGTAAGGTTTTTGTATTTTATTTTCGTTTTCATTTTTGATAGGCAACTATAAAATACTTTCTTGAACCATGGGAAATTTACTAACTTTGTCTATCTCCTTTACCCATATATACTTAACTACAACTTTGAATGAAATAAAATAGATACTGAAGATTACCTTTGAAGATCTCTGAGCTACCTTGTCAGGTCAACAATCTCTTTCCAATTAAAACCAAATCCAGAATTAGGGAGAAATGAACGCATGTACCATACTCTCCCCTAGATCCTTGGATTATCTCTTCCCTTGCCCCAATTAATTGCAGAAACACTCCCATAGGATGCAACTGTGAGCTCTATGCCAAATTGTCACTTACAATGTGAAGATATCCTTTCACGTTTTGGGTCTTCTCCCAATCAATATCTTATGTTTGCTAGGCATTGCAAAAGGATTTGACTAAGAAAACACCTTTCAGCCCTCCTCCCTTAACCCTCATGGCCTCAACTAACTTTTAGATGGAGCTCTCCTCCCATCCTAAGGGCACAGACAGCATTGTTTCATTTCCTTTCAAGTCTTGTGAGTTGTGAGAAGAGTGGGTGCAAATGATTATTCCATCTTATTCGAAAAGATTGGTTGATAGATTGGTCTTTACCAAGGGACTAATCAATATAGTCTTCGGTGTACCTCACCCAACTTCCCCCTCATGTCGAGCATCCTCCCAAATACTAATTGTCTCCTTGCAATCCTACCAAAAATGATGGTTTTTTTCAAACTCCTAGAAGTTCAAGATTCCCTTCCCACCGATGTACATCTGCAGATGTAACTTCTTTGGGTCCTAATTACCATTAGAAACCCAATACTTTCCTCTAATTTTTCTTGTCAAAGATTCTAGCTCATAGTTGAGGTGCTAGAGCCATTTCCTAGCATTGCCTTGTTTATATCAACGATGCCCTCCAATTTGTTTTATTTATAATGAATATAGCACATCATCAGACTGTTAAAGCGTGGATCTTGGGTCTTGGCTTTTGTAGTAGAACTACATATGTACTGAGGGTTTGTCAGGTGCTTTAAATTGATTTATCTTTCCAAATTAAGCTTCCTTGGAATTTTTCCTCCCATCCCTGGCTACTCTTGGAACCTTAGGTAAAGGAATGTCATTTGATGAGGATTTTTGGACCTAGGGTTTTGTGTGCCTGATGTAAAGGGTTTTCACTTTTGAATATAAGTATGGGTGAAGCAACTCAAGGAAGTCTAAATGAAGGGAAAATTAAAAAAAAAAACCAAGGAGTCGTGAGCTGTGGAAGAGAACATTTTAAGTTTCTGAGTCAAAACTGATGCAGATCAGGTAACTCATGAATAGTGCTGTAGGAAAAAGATAAGGAGAGAAGAGGAGAAATCGTGGGGGGAAGGGAGAGGGGAGAAATGCAATAACCTCAATTCTAAATTCGAACTAACTCTTTTTCCATTAATCAAATCGTGAGGGGGAGAGGGTAATATCCATAATCTTTAAATAAAAGAAGCAACTAGAATTCTAATCAATCTAAAATTTCTAAAATGTTAATCGAAGACTAATGAAATAAAACTAAAAGACGTAAATGACTTTTAAAAGCTATCTAATAAGATAAAGTTCCTAACTATTAGCTAATGGAGGAAAAAGGAAACTTCTCCCATGCGTGGAATAAAGGAGGAGTCATTAAATGACTCAAAAAGTGAACCTTAACTAAACCTTATCACTATTAAAACTAAGACTCTAGTAACTGACCTTATCCACCAGAGCATGGGACCTGTTGGCAATAGTCCCACATTGCTTTAGACTGGAACCTTGGGTGCCTTATATATGTGAAAGTCTCTCCACTTACTAATTTGAACTTTTGAGATGGAAACTTAATATAGTATCAAAAAAATCAACTGGGTTGCCATTTTGAGAGTCGTTTAAGGTTTTCCGTTAAATGTGTAACCACCACTATTGCTGCTTCTGCTACTATTACAAACTACTACTACTTGGTTTATAATGACCTATATTGTGATACTACTACTACTTGGTTCACAGTGACCTATATTGTGCTGCTACAGTGCTACTACTACTTCATTTACAAATACCTATATTGTGATGCTACTACTACTATTGCTGCCACTACTACTGCTATTGCTACTGCTACTACTACTTCATTTACAAATACCTATATTGTGATGCTACTACTACTATTGCTGCCACTACTACTACTACTACTGCTACTACTACTACTGCTACTACTACTACTACTACTACTACTACTACTACATTATTCAGGCTCAATACCGATTTAATATTAAGTCCTAGCTGCTCATGTTTGCCTTAATTAGAATAGGACTGCTTCAGGCTCAATACCGATTTAATATTAAGTCCTAGCTGCTCATGTTTGCCTTAATTAGAATAGGACTGCTTCTCCTTATTAGAATAAAATTGCCTTTCTTTATCCGTTTAATATGAGAATCCTTGTCATGTTGACATGTGGAACTCCTTTCACTTTACCTATTTTATTTTGTCTATAAATAGTGAATGCTAAGAGGAGAAGAATATACTCATAAATTATCTCCGTCTTCTCTTTTTTCTATTTGTTATATGGTGTTAGAGCTCCAAGTTCCCTCATTATGGTCTCCCAAAAGTGGGACCAGATTTGCCACATGTACTGCTACCCAAAGGAGGGGCAACACGTGAGGGAGAGTGTTGGGAATAATCCCACATTACTTTATACTGGAACCTTGAGTGCCTTATATATGTGAGAGTCCCTCCACTTACTAGTTCAAACTTTTGAGATGGAAATTTAACAAGACCCACTACTAATTAGTTATCTATTTTCGTACACCCCTTTAGTCTCCCACTCGTAGGCCTTATAATTGGGCCCATTACAGAGAATAACCTCAAAAAAATTAATGCCCTACCTAACCTAGTACTAGATCCTGACTCAAATTTAAATGGGTCTTAAATTGGCATGCATTCAAAATAAATCAAGATAAAGGAACAAGATCTGAAATTGAAAATGGAGATTATTGAATTCAGAATTCTAGAAATAAAAACAAGAATCTAACATTCAAACGGAAGAAGTACCTGGGTAATGGATATCCAAGATTTGGATCACATTCCAGTTTCGCCTGAAGATCTTGTAAGTTGGTGCAGTTGGGATTTTGGATCTTTATGTCTATTCCAGGAAAACAGCTGAAAGTTCCAAAAAAAATGGGCTCGACCACATATTATAGCCACATCAAACTCCATGAAGGGAAATGATTTGATATTCACTGCATGGAGGTAGAACATTCTAGATAAATGCCGCCTGCTTTTGACTTTCTAATAGAAGACAACTTAATAACAAAAAGAAGTTATTAAACAAGAGGTTTGCACGTATACTATTTGACTCTTCCGAGGAGGTGGTATTTAGAAGATAAAGCACACCTCGTTCCTTAAGGTGATAAACTGTGTTTAAGCACAAAATCAACACCAGAAACAGAACTCTCTTGATGAGTCAGACTTTCTAAACTTGAAATCTTGAACTCAAATTAAAACAAATTTAGTCACAGAACTAGGCAGCAGGTCAGGCAACAGGTTGAATGGTTTTTCTTTGAGAGCAACAAACAAGCTAATGTTTAGAAAGTCTAACAGTATGATGTGGTGGTTAAGGGAAAGAAAAACAAATGCCCTTGGTTGTTAGCAGAAAAGGGGACAATGTAACTCCACGTCTAGGGTTTTAACCCCTCTTCTTTTAAGTTCTAATGCTTAGTTGCTGCAAAGAATGGCTATTTTTAGCACCATTATAGCCTTCGTACAGTGTTTTAAGTGTGGAACCTTTTTCAAAGGTGCCAAGGTTGTAGGTTTTGTGTCTTCCAGGGCAAATCATCAGTGAAACACCCTTTGGGTTAAGTTGTTGAACAATCAACAAGTTGAAGGATAACAGGTCATCTACTAAGAATCTGTCACAACGGAGCCAGTTTTGTGACCAGGTGACAAGATAATTGGATCAGCCTGCTGGGCTGTTTTTGGTTGCAGAATACTGGCCGTGTATCTCATTACTAAGAATTTGTCACACGGGGAAAGTCTGGTCAGAAATAGGAGGTTCCTATTTCTCCAGAGGGAAAAGTTTGATCATGATATACGCTTGTTATTTGACAGCAAAAGCACTTGGTGAATGTAAAATATGGAGATGGTGGAGGCTGCACATTTTAAGGTCCAGTTTCTGCTTGACAACTAGAAAGAAAGGAAGATTAAAAAAACATAACGATGATTGTTAAAATGGAAGGATGCTTGAAAGTAACTTCGGTTCTCCATGTAAACAGCTGATAACAGTATTTTTTTTTTGATTTATAGTGACGTTGGCTTTTTTTTCCTGAGTTTTCTTATATGTTCCTTGTACATCCTGTTTTTTTTTCTGGAATTCCAAGATCCTCTGATGGCTTGATACAGGTTTCTAGTTCTGATTCATGACATAACTCATGTTGCTTGAACAAGATTGTACCATCATTAAGATCGTGATTTTTTTTTTTGGATGGATCTTTTCAGGTTGTGGGCATGAGCTGTGTGTAAGGTGTGCACTCTATCTCTGCTCAACCAGAAACATTCCTTCTGAAATGGTTGGTCCACCAGGATCCATTCCATGCCCACTTTGTAGGCATGGCATAGTATCATTTGTCAAATTGCCTGGTTCCCTGTCAAAGGAGCTCAAAGTAAATCTATCTCTTGGCCTCTGTACCCCATGTATGCTCCACCCATGTGATCCAGACATCCCTACACCAGCCTGTAGACCTGAGATCTGCATGAATCGCGTTGCCTCAGTCTCTTCAGATATTCTATGCCGTGTCTCCTGTAGTCCATTCCCTTCTGTTGCAATTCCTTTGTGCATATGTGATGATGGTCCATGCCCATCACTTGAACCCCAGGAAGGAGAAACAAGAGAGGAATTTCCTACCGAAACACAAGGTACATCAGTTGAGGAGGATAAAATGGAAGGAACAAGCCTTGCAAAAGCTAGTTGTTCAAGTATTTTCTGGAACAGAAGAAGCTACCACAGGGAGCATCAATGCAATTCAGAGATTAATGCCTGATCTGTATATCGAAGAACCCTCGCTATAGAAAGCTAGAATGTTGGGAAGAAAATATGTGCAGTAAACAGTTTTGGTTTTGATATGCAGTCATGGAAGTTGAATTGTCATTCAGTCTATGCTCATTTCACCACTGCCGAAAAAGTTTTTAGCAATATGGTGATGTCGTTGACCACTTTGAGCTTTGCTCAGATTAGAACTGGACGAATCTTTGAAAGATCTAGATGAAGAAGGGCTTGTAATTCTGTGTGTCACGAGTATATATTGGTTAATTTTTTATTATTGCATTGAAATTTTTATTCAATTGGCCTCAAACTTTTGTTCTATTTATTTCCTTTATGTTTATTTATGGCTGTAGTCTAGGCGTCCACCTGAAGTCGCTCTTGAAAGAGGAAGGCTTTTACAAGGGATTTAAACTAAGAACTGCAAACTTAGGGTTCTATTTGGTTGCAAAGAAATTTTAAGAGAAGGAAAGTGAAATTTGTAATCTTAAGGCTTTATAATGATTACCACTCTTGACTCACATTGCTATGTAACTGAACCCAAACATGTTATATTTGATTATAAACTCATTTTCACTTTCGCATGGCATTCAAATCTTTTGTATTTAAAAAATATAATAAAAATTATCTATTGTGGGAAGAGTATTAGGGTTATAATAGTATTCTTTACATACTGGATTAGAGTCATTACAGTCATAATTAATCAGTTCTCTCTGCACCCATTAGCAAGAAACGTCAGGATATCTTCTGGAGGCTGTGGAAGACTATAATCGAAGGATTTCGATCAAAACTTAAAGCGTGGAGGAATTAGACTTCATTGACAGGTATGTCTTTATGATTCATAGTTAATGGTTTCTCTATTGTGTTTTAGGGTAATGGTATGGAATGAAATAGGTTTGGTTCAAACTCTAAGTATAAATAATATCTAATAAGGATCCACATGTGGGGAAACTTTCACACCAATCATAATTTAGGAAAATCATAATTTAAGAAATGGAGAGAATGTCAATGTGAGACTCACATGATCAAAGAGGTGAGAAAACATCCCACATGACGACGTGGGAATCTTTTTCCGAAAATTTAAACGGGAGATAAGGGAAAAAAAGAAAGGAAATTTATAAATATTGCCTGGAACTAGTTGCAACGCCCGAGAAATGCCTGAAGAAACTCAACGAAAGTGGAAAGAATGCCTACAATTCAGGTGACATGTAAATGTTTGTTTATACTAAATATAATCCAAACAAAAGGTTGAGAGCTAATTTGATTCAATAAATTTCATTTTAACAGGAAAAAAAAACAAAAAGAAGGATTTGATCCACAAAACACAACTAGAGTACAATACGACGTTTCCCAGTAAACAAACGGAGCACAAACAGAACAAAACTTCAGTTTCCGAAACAGTATAACCTAGATGAGTATTGGAAACGCAATTTCTGTCTTGAGTGTACATAATCGAGGTGCGGCTTTTTCAAGGCACTCCTAAGCTCCATGGTAACTCCATATTTTCCATATTAATCTCCATCTGATTGGATGACTGACTGTAATGCAGGTTTTACCCCAAAAAAAAAATTGTAAAAAATTTAAAAAAAATTTAAAAAAATTGTAATGCAGTCACCCTGAAACATCCAAAAAGAAAAAAATTTCTTAAGTTTTTTTTAACCTCACGGAAATGACCTCACAATTGTTTGTTACCGATATATACACATGACATGAGATCCAGTGGATTCAAATCGTCTCCTTACTGATATTTGGGAGGAGGGGCGGCGACCTCACTGGATGGTCGCCACGTGGAGGTCGGATGAATCCGACCCTTTCATTCCAGCCGATACTCCCTTGTCGGCTCAAACGGAGGGGTCAGATTCATCCGACCTCTACATAGCGATCATCCAATGGGATCGCCGCCCCTCCTCTCAAATCTCAGAGAAGAGACAATGTGGATTCAAGATCCAGCGTAGCGGATCCAATAGGTTAAGAGGTTATTGGACTTTGACATCATAAAAGTTGTGTGGTAACATTTTCTAGATCAAACATAAATTTTGCTTGTCAAACTATCTATGCACTTTATTGGATTGTGACATCACAAATGACTCTCTCTCTCTCTCTCTCTCTCTCTCTCTCTCTCTCTCTCTCTCTCTCTATATATATATATATATATATATATATATATATATTTTTTTTTTTTTTTTTTTTTTTTTTTTTTTTTTTTTTTTTTTTTTTTTTTATATACTTTAGTATATAAACATAGATAGATCATCTGTTCAATCTTAAATTGGGTTCAACCTCACTGTAATAAGATTTCATAGGAAACGTCGAGAATTGTAAGAGTCCGGTTTTAAAAATAGAGTCATTAATTTGACATTCACTGTTCCGGTGGAATGGAATCTCCGACGTCAAGCCAATGAGTGCACATAGAAAACACATGCAAAGACATACACATAACTTTTGCAAATACTTTCAGTTTGAGTTGGACCTTGACATAACATGCATGAGTCTCCCTTGAATATCATATTGGCCGCTATTTTAGGTAGGGATTTTTGGGCTCGACAAAAAACCAGTCCAATCTGAAAAATGAGAATACTAAGCGATTTGAATCAGAGTCGGATCAGTATCGGTTGGGACCCAGCCGTTACAGTGCTTTTTTATTAGTAAAATAATACTAAAACTATGGTCATGACTCATGAGTAGTAAGTAAGTCCTGGAACCCGAAACCAAATGAAAACTGGTAGAGAAAAGAACAGGTACCTACCTACTTTAGTAGTAATCAAGTACCCAACTTATCATACGTTACAGTATCTTCGGACCAAACCAATCAAAACAAACAAAGACAAAGTGGGCGAAACCCTAGATAACCACGAGTGTTGACATTTCTCTTATTCTTGCCCAATGATGTGATCAAACGAAACTGACGTAAAGATGGCGCCCATCCTCCCTTTGCTCTTGTCCATCATCTTCTTCTTGAAGCCGTTTCTCTCTGTGCATTGAAGTAAACTGCAGCTACTGGGAGGCCTAAACCATTGGCTTCAGCAAAGTCTCTGGTGCAGAAACGATCTCTTGATGCCGGTGCCTGAACTGTTTGTCTTCCCTTCTGCTTAAACAGAATGAATACATACCTATGGATGCCAATGATTGGCTTTGGAATCTCATACTCCACGATTTCTTTCCCTGTTCAAC
Organism: Protea cynaroides; assembly: GCA_028583415.1. Taxonomy (NCBI): domain Eukaryota; kingdom Viridiplantae; phylum Streptophyta; class Magnoliopsida; order Proteales; family Proteaceae; genus Protea; species Protea cynaroides. Next base: position 136,222,719 of record CM053276.1, read on the forward strand.
ACATTACATTAGAACTAATTATTACTGGGAGTATATGAAGTTATAGAAATGAGTAATACCCACCAAATGAAGCGTACGTGGTACCAGGAATGTCTGTAACAATCCTGAAAGACAAGTAAAGCTTACAATAAAAATCAGAGATAAACCCATAAAAGGAAACTTAATTAATGCATGGTTGATATATCACAAACCAGTGAAGATGCTCTCTTAGGTATGGATCACTAGGGCCAGGTGCATCTGGGTCTGTCATGATCTGGAAGAAGAAGTTAAGACAGATTTAGTTTAGGAAAAAAATATATGTACAAATAAGCTGGTCGTGCAAGCAGTATACTTGTATTAATGGGCTTACAAGAGTGTAGAAAGTCCTCATGTCCTCGCTGCCTATCTCGACTCGAGGCTTTGTAGTAATGGTAGAAGGCATCAACTCATGGCCATTAAAGACCTGCTTGCTAGAGTTGTAAGTTATATTCATTTTCACACTAGGGATGAAAGCATCCACTACTTCACCTACAACTCTCCCTACAGTTAGTGGTACCAACGGCCTCGACATGATGTATGATGTCTCTGTATGTCTGTGTGTGGGGTGGGGGTGTGTGTGTGTGTGTGAGAGAGAGAGAGAGAGAGAGAGAGAGAGAGAGAGATTTTATGTGGTGGGGGTGGTGATTTTGGTGTGAGGACACACGAGGTTTTTATAAGCAGAAGAGGGCTTTGGTTTGAAGTTTGAAGTTCAAAGATTCGCAAATTCTTCCACAAGAAGAGGGAGATATATATTTCTGGAATGTATTCTTAGAAATTTACTTTTAGAATAGAAAATATATTTTTAGAATAAAAAATGCATTTTTATTATAAAATGAGAATGGGCAAAAACTGAGAATGCAAAATACGCATTCCAAAATGGACCTCAATCTCTTGGTGCATTCTATGATTTAAAATGGTATGTCAAACAGTACTTTGGTTATCTCAAAATGTGTTCTTGACATATGTATTCTAAGAATACATACCAAACATACTTTGCCTAAGATAGTTTGGACTTTAAAAGCTTCGAAGTTGGGTGTCCCCGTGTCAAGATGAGGAGGAGCCACTGGTCTGACTAGAGAGAGATGCGCAGCGAAATTTTTTTTTTAGATTGATGGATTCCTCATTCCCCTCCCCTTATATGCTTAAATAAGAAAAGTTTTATGGTCAATTACCATAGAAGGGTTTATATGCTAATGAGATTTGACATCATAGTCCCCTTCAATACCAAAACTATTCCTTTTATTAGACTCATGACAGGATGCCATGGTGACATATCTTTTAATAACTGAGTCAATTACAACTTTACAAAGAAACCAATAAAATGTCTTTTGGCATGAAAATGGAGAATACAACTTTGTTAATTAATTACAATATCTCTTGGCATTGGAAATGACTAATCAGCTTAATTTTAAGGTGCTTTTCTCATAGTCCATACACATGTTTCATCACATTCCAAAAATGTCTTATCAACAAACCTAAAAGGTAACTTCTTCTCCCCCCTGGAACCCAAATTAAGTTGAGCTTTTCTTCATGTCAAAAGGGCAAAATCTGATTTCTTTCTTTCTTAAACCCTTTTTTAAATAAAGAAAAGGACTGAAATTATATGTTTGATTCTTAGTAACTTCGAGAAATTCAAATACCCATCAGACAAATTTTTCCCTGGTTTCAAATAAAAAGCCAATGGCTGCACTTATTTATTCCATTTCTATTGTGGTGTTAAAAGTCGTTTCAAAGTCCTTCCATGCATACATACACACCTGGCAAAGGATGCCCTTCGGTCAGAATTTAACCATGTGGCCTTAATTTAACGAACTACACCAGCAACTTAGATAGGATTCTCAGACAGTGGAAGTAGCCCATATAAAATTATAAACTGGTCTTTTTCACACTTGGCGTTACATATGCTTTTTTTTGCTTATGTTAATAAGCCATGGCCCCATTATGTCTGTAACTTATGTAGAATACAATATAAATAAAATTTATCCCAATTAAATGGGGTCGGGTATATAAATTTTTATACTTTAATCGATTTTGTTTGGTCATATTTGATGAAATCTAAAAAGTCCTCCTTTGAACATGGTCATAATATCTTAAACGGTTTTCTCGTTCCTTATCATGTATTGGTACTATTCCCAAATCAATTCTAATACAATCATTCTTTATCTTTTTTAGTTTTACCACACATCCATCTCAACATCTATCATCATCTCAGCTATAGCTCTGTTTGGTATGTATTATAGAATTAATTATATAATACATTATGACATATGTAGTTGTTTGATATGATTTATGGTACTTATATTTAAAATAAATTGATATAATCTAAAATCTTCAGATAGGTTAGAAGGTGTTTATCATTATTATGATAATTTATTATTACTTCTTTATGTCTAGCAGTATTAAAAAGTAATTATTATGATTCATAACTTATTCGCATAAATGATTTATTATAAATAACTCATAAACACAAATATAAACTATACCAAAGAAAGCCTACATTAAGTTTATCTACACGATCAAAATAACCACATCATTTGTCCACATGGCAGGTAGTGTAGGAAAAGTTCCTTCAAAGTCATATAGAAACTGAAGGTGATGATGATGAAGTCGATGAAGACGATGGCATCGTTGAAGTCAAAGGATTTGACAAAGTGCCTATGTTCACAAGGAGAAGAGTAATTTTCATTAACGATAGAAAAAGGATTACAGGCATCTCTTTGTGCTTATAAAGAATTCTCGTAACCCTAATAACCCCATCCTTGACCATTTAAAGTGAACCCCTAATACCATCACTCAATCATTTGATGGGTATCCAAGGGGCCGGGGTAGCTCACTGGGCAAGGAGTCTATGCCTCAAGAAGCGGAAGATACTGAGTTTGACTCCTCTTACTAACTTAGGACCACTCACACGGGGTTGTTTTAGTGCTCTTTCTTTCCGACTATGGGTGTAAGTGGAGTGGTTTTCATTCAATCCCGTAATGACCCAGTCCATGCGATTACTAACCTGCGGGACTAGTTAGCCCAAAGGCCTAGATACCTGACGTTAGCAACAAAAAAAAAGAAAAAAAAAAAGGATTGTGTTGAAAGTTGAAACGATGAAACACAAGGGTGATGGGAAAATGTGAAATCTGAACACACAGAGAAAGAAAGAGTAGTAGAATAAACAAGGAACAGTACTCCTTGAACACCGGGGAGATCAGATCAACAAGTTGGAGAAGTGATATCAATCATACTACCCTATCCCTCAGAAAAGTAGAAGCTAAGGGCTGATTTACCACGACCTCTTTGTCTCTGTAGGTTTCTCTTTATAGAGTTGTACGCATTGTTTTCCTTCTTCCTAAAATCAAGGGTTCTTCACAGATTTAGGAGAGTTTTAATGAAGAAAATACTTTTTTTTTGGTGTGGATAAGTAATGAAGAAAATACTTTGCCGCAGAGAATGATACTGTGACAAAAGTAGAAAAATTAGAAACAGCAACACGTCATTGTCTCTCTACTTAAGATGAAACCCACCAAGTAACCTATCAGTGTCACCCACCACCTATATTTTAGGTATACTGTATTCAGTTTCAGCTTCAGTAGCTGCAACTATTTTGTAGTAATGGCACTACAGCCACTTGAATGAATCTGATTTTATTTAGTTGTACGAACTACTAATACTAGCCATTCAGGCCATGAGCCAGTCTAGACTACCCACACTCCTAGTAGTAATTATTGAACGATTTCCTGTTTCATCATCCCATGAGTAGTGAGTGGCTTCAAGTCAATTATAGACAAGGATTGAACAAAAAAGTCACAATCTTGTTGAAGGATTTAAAACCAAAAAGATAGTGATCTGTTCAACTGCTTGGGGTCTGGTGGTATAGTTATATGATTGATGCATGGTTTAAGTTCGCGGTGTTGAAACGGGTATCTATGATTTGGGAAATCGATATGAGATTCGATACATATCTGCCGTATTGGATATGTATTGTCATATCTTTTGTAGCCACTGTCGATACCAATATGAATGATCCGATCTGATCCAATCCAAATACCTAAAACCATGGATTAACGATAAAACTTTGAGAAATCTCCCAAACCACTCCAATTGGGATTCAGTTCGTCCGTAAAGGGCCTACAAGGTCAGGAAGGAGAGACAGTTATGTGAGGACATAAGAAAAAATCCCCAAGCTGCCAGACTTGGGAATCTTTTTTCCTTCTACTTTAGAAAACATATGATTAATGCATGGTTTAAGTTCGCGGCATTAGAACGGATATCCGGTGATTCGGAAAAACAAAGGTGGCAATATCCATCTATTCCCCATTTCCACCACTTCTCCTTTCATTTTAAGCTAAACTTCAGAGACAGCACGAAATAATGTCCACACGCTCTCTAGTGATGGATGGATGGATGGATACAAGACAACTTGCTGCAACATGCCCGCCTAGCCAGATTTTGAGCTCCCGGGCCCGCTGTTTACAGTTTAGACTTTCACAATCTCTGTCCAGAATAAAGCTTTTTGCATTCAGATGTACAAGTGTACCAGAGAAGCTCACTAGGCTTTGTCATCGAGCGTTGAGCATCCATCAGTTCTGTTGAGGCATGGTTTTGCATCTGAGATCGTACTTTACGTGCACGGAACCTTTGTTCCTCAAACCAGCTGTTAAACAGGAAACCCCCACTTTGATTAAGCCACAATGTCAAGTTTCACTTTCCATTTTTCATCAAATGGCCCACCTCTGTATTTTTATTTTTTATTTTTCCCCTTTTTTAATGGAATAACACTCTATTTCATCTGTAAATCAAAGTTACCAGGAAAGTTGCAGAAGTCAATTTCAATCATAGAGCTTTTTCTCTTCACGTAAAAATGGAATTATTTAACAATTGCCATTACAGCTATAGATGAACCTTTAGCAAGTAGCTTTTGTCTTGTCAACAAGAAATATTTGAAAAAGAAAAAACAGATTCTCGGTAATGCGCCATGCAGGAAAATTTAGCAAATGCACAAACAATACTTCAAGAATATGATATTTGCTGCTTACATTAAGCTCGTCTTTGCATAGAAACCAACCAAATGTGACCAACAAACAGAAAGCCAAATTCATGGTCCCATTTACAACTACAAATATCCAAGAAATCTAGATACAAAGAAAGTCAAATTTCAGTTGAGATCTACTTATATAGCTTTGGCTGTTTCCCGAACTAGAGCAAGCTTAGCTAGGAGACCAGATAACTGAAGAAGTGATCCAACTCCATCACATATTCTCATGTGTGCAAATCCAGTTTCCTGCGAATTCATGCAAAAAGATATCAGGCAGTGGTGAGGCACACCGTACAGAACGTATGACATGCTAGCAGTTTAACTACCTTGAGGAATTCCAGTTTCAGGTACTCGGCCATATCATAGTTCTTAATTATCCGGAAGAGTGTTGTGATTATGTCAGTTGGGGAATAACCCAAATCATAGAGCTGCTTCAGACCAGCACAGGCATCATCAAATTTTCCCTCGAGTACATTGCGGACCATATTCTTCACATGTAAGGGATGAGGCTGGTCACATACCTGAAAACCAATAAAATAAAAAGAAAATCAATGAATTCTTGCAGCGAAGAAGACTACTAACCAACAGCAAAAGTTGAAGAAAATTACAAATTCTGACCTTGAACACATTTTCTTGACTGACAAACCGGAAACCACTGTATGTGGCCTGCAAATTATTCAAAGCCTGCCTCATATCACCATCAGCAGTGAAAATAATTGCTTCAAGGCCTTCTGGAACATATGGAACCTGCATTTGTTGCAAAGCGTATCAACTCCCTAACAATTTCACTGATTTTTTAAGATCACTACCTACCCTGCAGAGCACATGATAAAGGAATTTGGCAGCATGTTAGAAAACAGTGCCATAACAACTTTCTTGTGGGTGGTATTATGAGAGTCTAGGGCCAACGTACACCTTATTCCATTTCACTGGACACTGAGAATCAGGCTAAGTATAAGAGAAAAGAAGAAACAAACATAACGATAGTAAAAAGCAAGAAACACAAGCCCCAAGCATTTCCACCTCAATTAGCATATAAGGGCAACCACCCCATATCTAGCGATTAACCCAAAGAAGGATCTACCTTTAGGCTATGGAATTTGGAGGTGTAAAGTACCAATTTCACCAGTGTCTTTTAATAATCATGAACTTAACGGTATGCAACTAATCCCATTGAAAGACAATAAAATGAAGAGACATTACTGATTTAAATTACCAAGAACCATGCTAAAACCAGACAAACATCAGAAAGTTTACCAAAAAATAATGATAAAATCAACAATAAATACACAATAATCCCACTATGCAACCTAGTCTATTACATTGCATGATTATACAAAATGTGAATATGTATGAAAAGAGATTAAAAACACATGACCTATTATTCTCTGTAATAGTTAGAATAAACCACCTCCTTTACACAAAAATAGGTAACTGAAAAAGCGAAACCATACATGCAAAAGAATAATTACAACAATAATAATAATGTAGATATGAATGAACACCACGAAGGAATCCTACTAATCGGTGAGGAAGGGATGCAATATTAAGCCCTCAGAGGTTCAACTTTGCATATTGAAATATTAGGGAGATAAATATCCATAACTAAAAAAAAAATCTCAATACATGAATTAATTATAAAAAAAATTAACAGGAAACCCAATGAAAGCCCATAATATATAGATCTATGCACAAATGCTACTAATGGAAGAGGGGGGAGTCTTAAGCCCTCCAAGATTCAACATTACATATAGAAATCTCAAAGAGATTCCATACCAGAAATTAAAAATAGAAAGGTGGACCAAGAACCTTCCTCTAAAAAGTTCTAATGAAGGCTCCACCCCTGCCCCTTATAAAATAAGGCCCTGTTAGCATAAGCTAAGTTGGGGGATAAGGAGTACAGATTAAAGTCGCCCCTTAAATCTGCCAGGCACTGATAGGAGTTAGCTCTGTAAATGTGTAAAGCGAAGTTTATTGTGGTGCAGTAGCATGGATTTCTAGGCCTCTTCCCAGCTATTGGATAACTACAGATATTGATATGAATCAACTAGAAAATGATAACTTTAAGCATAAACCAGAGGAAAGTTCACAGTATATAAAAATAATCAATAAAATTGGGGGTTAGAGCCTCAAGAAAACATGGGGAAATGGCAAAACAAATAAAATTTTAGCTCACTCAATATTCTTCATTACCATGGAATTCTATATGGAAAATTTAAGAAGATGAGAGAATCAATAAAAATATAAGATCAGGGGAATGAATTAAGGATAATAATTATGCTAGTCTATGAGCAAGTAGGAATACTGAATACTAAACTAATTAAAGATACAAAAATAGATAAATTAAACAAGCAAATGAGAGACATAAACGAAAAGATGATGTTATGAATAGATTAGGACAACCAAGCTATCTCCTTAATTTGGCTGTTGTACCTTCCTTGCATTCCTCATGTGTAAAATGTCAACAGTAGAGAGCAAGTTGCAAGCATGAATTGAATTGCCTAAGCCCTAAGGTTGCATATGGATATTATCCACAAACAGAGTACCACAAAGGCACACTTAAAATTTCCAGAGGCCTGGAATTGTGGGCCTTTTGGAGATCTTAATTCTCAGATATTGGAAAATTTAGATTCTAAGGTTCTCACTTTCACCAAAGATGATGGTATCATCTGTAGATTGAAAGTGTGGAACTTGAAACGTGTCTCTTCTTTCACTAAATCTTTAAATAAGTTGCAATGAGTACCCATGCATTTAGGCTATCACTCTCAATTGTGAAGAGGAAAAGAGGAAGAGGTTCTCTTGTCTTAATCCTTGCTCATTTTATTCCTTGCTCATTATATAGAGACCGTCAGAAGACCAGCTTTCGTTAATGGAGAGGTCAGACCACGCATAAGCACCTTATGATCCACCTTCTTCATCTAAAACAATAACCTTTCCTGGGAATATAAACAACGAATTTCAGGTCAAATTCTCTTTTTTCCCCATTTTATATTACTTCTCTTTTTCCCATTGTATGTTTTGCTTAGTCAGCACTCAATATATCTTTAACATTGTTCTAGAAGGACATCAGCTGCTTTAATGGCATAAAGCTCTGTAGTTTCAATTAAAGGGAAGAGATCCATGATGCTAAAACTAGGGCAGTAATATATTGAAAACTCAAAGCGTATGCTCCGTTTAAGAACAAAAGAAGGGGTTCTTAGATTTTCCCAAAACAAAGGAGATTAGCATGCCCTTAGTAGTCCAAATCCAGTCAATTGCTGATGCCTAACTCTTCTAGGAGTTTATATGGGAGCATGGAGCTTCAATGAGGCATGAAACACTTCAAAAGGAATGCACCCTAACTTTCATTCAATTTAGTTTCTGGAACAGAAATCACAATGCAAATCACATCCATCTATGGTGCTTCAACATGGTGGATCACATCCATATATTTAGTTGTGCTAATGAAATGTGACAAAAATCATATTTACAGCAGAAAATATACTGCTGCTAAATGGTTTTTTACTTGTGCTAGTGCATGAAGTATTAGAACAGGAATAAATAATAAAATAAATACTGCCTACCTTCTCAGCTTCGACCACTATCATAAGACGGCCAAGAATCTGTTGGTCTGACAATTTAGAAAAACGAACAAGGGCACATCTACTCTGAATGGGCTCAATTATCTTGGAAGAAGTATTGCATGCAAGAGCAAAACGTGTGGAGTTTGAATAGATTTCCATCGTCCGCCTCAAAGCTTGTTGTGCTCCAGATGTCATGCTGAAAGTTTCCGAGGCAGTTGAATCAGGATATGTAATTATAAGCTTACCAAAAGATAAATTCATAGGTTCTGAATAATTCTCAATTAAAAGAGGAAAATTATATAAAGGCAATTCCATCAGTTTTTCCTGGGTTGGGTTATGGTTTTTTTTGGTTTGGTGGTGGGGGGGTTGAGATAACGATAACTAAATATCACTTTGAGGAATAGAGGAATATAGTCAACCAGGGTTTGTATCAACACCTGTCTGCCTCGTCCAAAATGATTATTTTGTGCCGCCCAGGGGGCAGCGTTACTTTCTTCTGGGCAAACATCTTAATTTTGTTTCTCACAACATCAATCCCCCTGAAACAATAAAGGAAAATAATAAAAGCTATGACAAAGGCAGACACAAAATTGGATTCTCTGGATCAAGTACGGAAAAAAAAATAAAGAGAGATAAACAAGTAGCTTATGAACAGCTTATTCTACCTATCATCAGAAGCATTGAGCTCCAGCACAGCCTCCTTGCAGTTTGGTCCCAGTAGCTCGTGCGCAACCGCCAGAATACATGTTGTTTTACCAGTTCCTGGAGGCCCCTGAAATTGCAAGAAAAAAAAAATGTTCCAGAAATTCAACTTCTCTGAGTGTTCTATTGAATGCTTGGAAATTCTAATTAGATAATGACAGTAACTACCGCATTTGGTTTTTATGGTGTAACAAAAAGTGAAGTTGAAGGGGAATTGAAAAATAATAATAAAATAAAACGAGAAAAAAAGTTATGTAGATTATGAGATTTTGAGTCGAACAAGAGGAAAGGAATCGAATAAGTGCTTCTTACGGTCAAGATAAGATGGGGCATGTTGCCATCTTTAGCGATGACTTGGAGCCTTGAGACTGCATCTTCATTCCCAACAACGTCGGCTACTTTGGTGGGTCTGTACTTCTCCACCCATGGGACATCGTAGCTGCTGCTGCTGCTGCTGCTTGATGTTGAAGAAGATGAAGCTGCCATTGTTGGATTTGCCACACAGTCGCCTTAAGACCTAAATGCCTATTCTGATTCTTTATCGAAACTGCAGTAGAAATTAATATGGCTTTCGAAACCCCAGACACGCTCCAGCTAGCCACTGAAATTGGAGGGAAACCATAAGACCTATAACACCGTTTGCTGCATATACTTTGAGACCCGTTTGACTGTTGGGATTTTAATTGGGTAGCTAAAAATAGTGACGGAAAATCAAACAAAAAAACTTGAAGAAAAAAAAACAAAATCAAGGTATTTGAAACTTTGAGGCTGCATTTGACAACGTTCTGTTACATTCTTGTTCTGGACCGGTGTTCTTTTCAAAAGATGGTCTTCTTCTGTTTATGTTCTAGAATGTGTTCTTTGACTGTTCTTTTGGCCTTTAGCCTGTTTGGCAAACATGTTCTGGAACTAATATGAGAACACCATTCTGACCAGTTTGCTGTTTGGTAATATTTGTTCTAGAACTTTTTTTTTTTCAAAATTTATACCATGCAAGTGACTAAAATGTGCTAATAAAATGAAATATCATATCCTAATAAAAGAAGCATGAGCTTGGGTAGCATGTCTCCTCTTTCAATTGATTATTAAACATAGCAAGACTGCACATGCTACTTATGAGCAACAACTTGACAAAATCTGTAAGACAACATGCTTCTAGTTAATAGAAGGAATATCAAGGAAAGACTTCTTATTCTTGAGAGCAACAACTCATCTAACTTTCTGGTTATGTATTGTTCAAGTTCCATAAAAGACAAGAAACCAAGAATTGTAAAAAGAAAAAAGGAAAAGGAAACAATGATAAGATAATCAAACAAAACACACCAACAGAAAAGAGAATCAACCAACAACAGAACAGAAGGAAACAAGCAATTCAGTTTTGTCAAACAATTCATCCCACAAATACAAAGAAAAACAAGCTCAAACAAATGAACAAATAAATAAATGGGTCAGAGAACCAAGCTCAAATGCTCATAAAAGACTGCCATTTTCAGTAATCCAATAGCATGATCACCAAACAAATAACAAGAAAACTATCTGAATCAACACAAGTCATAATCAACCAATCACCCAATGATACTCATATCAAGAGATTAATTACTAGTTTAAGGCAGGGTAACCAACCTCAATGGCCTTGCTTAGAGCAACTCAAATCACGTTCACCAAATTACCCCTAGATAGGCCCTTCCATCAATCAATCTTCGTGCTGGTATGGAAGACTTCAGTGGTTGAGTGCCCACCACGGAAAACAGAAAATTATTTTAATGATTTCGATCATCAACAATATTTATTTCAGAAAAAAGAATAATCATCTCAGAACTATCTCGATTCTAGAACATTTCATAAGAAACATAGGAATTATAATTTGAAAAAGTAGCCAGAAGGCCCAGAACAATGACAAAACATGGGCATTAGAGCTCTCGCATTTGAAGAGAGATTGAATGAACTCCACTATTGTAGGATAAAACCAATACCCAAAAAATTGGAGGAGCAGGAAAATACAGACTGAGGATGAAGTTTGGAGTTCAATGAATGGAGAATTGGTGCTTCGTTCTTCGAGGAATAATGGTAAGAACCAAAATTTGCAGAAGAGAGAGAGAGAGAGAGACCATGCCTGAAACCGGAAGTTGCATAAGCTTAAAAACAGAAGTTTCTTCATCAATTCGGAGTTTCTGGAGCTTGAAGAAGGAGACCGGATCTAAAAAAACAAATTTCAAGAATGAGAAACTAGGGCAGAGATGTTGGAAGAGAAGAAGAGAAGTTCATGAAATACCTCTCTGCTGACCAAGCCCTCGCTAAAATCGAAGCGAGAAGAAGAAGTTCGTAAAGTTTTTTTGGGTAAGTGAAGTTCGTGAAGTTTTTTTGGGTAAGTGAAGTTCGTGAAGTTCTCTCTTTTTATCGGGCACATTTATTAATATGTTCTCCCAAATATTATTCATAATGGAAAAACACCTAAAATGTGTTCTAGGTAAGGGTGCAATATAAGGATGTAAATGGATACCCGAAAATTTGAATTCGATTCGAATCTGCACCCATTTAAGGGACTCCGAATCCGAACAATCCAGTTCGGATGCGAATTCGGATTAGTGGAATCGAATTCGGAGGATTAGAGGAATCGAATTCGGAGGCGGATATCACTTTAAGGGAGCAGATTATGTCCGCTCCGATCCGTTAGGTATGTGAATAGTGTTGTTTAGATAAAAAATATTAAATCCCCACTCCCATTTACCGTGTTTCTAGGGTTTTGTTTAGACTAAAAAATAAAATCCCCATCCCATGTATCGTCTTTTTAGCCCCTATTTAATAACACTCTGACTCCCGCTCCCTAACTCTTGCTCTAGAGTCATTTTTGAGCTCCCACTTTTTTCCAAAACTCATTGAGAGCAAGAGATTTTTTGGTAACGCTACTCTAGAATCGATTCCAGAGCTCATTGAGAGTAGGAACCTATTTGATAAAAACTGATCTGGAATCGATTCCAGAGCTCATTGAGAGCAGGAGACTGTTTGATTAAAACTGATCTGGAATCATCCATCTTTGCTGCAGCTCTGTTATATAAGCCAGAGACACCAAAATCTATCATCCATCCAGTGAGACACCAATAAATCTATCATCTTATAAGGTAGACTTGATCCAAATCAATAGCATTATAACTACTGGAGATTGACTATGCAAATCCTCTTTTGCGCTTCCACTTTAAAGCCATATTATCATTACCAGTTTACCACACAAGCATTCCGAATGCCTGCACCATCTCAAACAAACCTCTCTGAACTTCTCAACTATTAGCACTACTACCAAGTTTCCTTGAGAATGTGTTCATTTCTCGTTCAATCATTTGCAGTCTTACAAAGTGTCCATCTCAATGTCCTATTGTTTATATGAAGCATTACTTATCCCCAAAAAAATAATAATAATAATAATAAAATAAAATAAATGAAGAATATAACATTGTCATTATCAATATCAATGCTTGATTCACACAACAATCAGAATATTAAATGAGAAAAGCCTACAGAGTGAATAGGAAAATATTATAAATACATAGATACAAGAAGGGGGGAAAACAGTAGAGAACTTACAGTGCTTTGGAGTCTCAGCCGACGGAATCTATATTTACTTTGGAGGGAAGCAGTTCGCACGTGAAGCTGAGGAGAAAAACTAGCCCTCAAGGGTCAGCAAGGGTTTAGGACTCGTGGTGGGCAAACAGATTTGAAGGAATGCCTGAAATCGGAGTGGGCAAGCAAACAGATTATTTACCACCAAAAAAAAAAAGCCCAAATATCTAGTTATAAATTTGAAGGATAAATTACAAAACATATTATATTAACTTCTAACACATTATAATCTAACGAACTGAAATAGGGTTTTGGGGGTTTGAAGGTTGCTGAACAAGAGAGAGAGAGACGGAATGCCAGAAATCGAAGTTGCATGGTAGAGAAGAAAAATTGTAGCACCAACTGGTATGATGGAAGAAAGAGAAAGAGAAAGAGAAAGAGAGAGAACTAACCTGTCTGCAGAGGAGACCTTCGTTCGACCTTTTGAAGGGAAAAAATATGGGCCCAGATTGTTATAAAATGAGGGTGGGAATTTTGACTCCCGTTTTGGCTCCAGCTTTTGCCTCCCATTTTGTGCTCCCATTCTGAAAAAGCAAGCAAATACTCAAATTTTGGCCTGAGAGTAGGGGTGCAATATTTGCACCGAAGCCATTTATCGAAATCAAATCGCAGTTTTTATATCGGAAATGAGACACCATTTAGTAATTGATTTGATTGTGATTTGAAATTTAACACCATTTACTTAATCAGTTTGGTTTGATTTGAAATCGTTTAAACCCACAGATTACATCGGCTAAATACTAATTAAACTGAATAAAATATAAATCGTTATTTCTTTAAAAGTAAAAGTTAAATTAATAAGACCTATATTTTTTCAATACACCAATCGCAACCTCAACTCTAATTAATATACTATTTTTCTTATAATCCAATCCTAACCCCAATTAATATATCATTTTCCCAATACCCTAATTCCTAAAAATGTAAACAATAAAGCAAAACGATAAAACTGGAAAACACAATACTGTTTTACCAAATAAAAGAAAAAGAAAGTAAGATTAGTCGTTCGTAATCATTTAAGATTTTCTTAAAACCAAAATGCATTATTGTATTTTCATCCATTTTAAATTGACTTTTTTTTTATCAAGAAAAGAATAATCAATTCCGTTTGATTGGGTGATTCGAGTTGGAATTTAAAATTGACTTTTATCATGTATGAATGGTCATTTTTTTTTAATTATGAAAAATTGATTAATAACCGATGTGTTAAACCGTTTATAACCTTCAAGCAAAATCGATTAATGAAATACCGTATAAAAATCGATAAACTAAAATCGATTATTAATCAGTTCTGGTTCCAATTTTGATACCGTTTAGTTAATCGATTCAGTTTTGATTTTACCCTCTTATACACCTCATCGCACCAGACCAGACCGTTAACCGGTTCACTCTATGGGAGCTAGAATCAAATTTTTTATAAATTTTACCAATCATTGGACGGAGTTATATATCAAATTTATATACATATTATCTACCAATGATGTCTTTAATTTTTTTTTTTTTTTATGAATATGTTAGTACATATGATTTACGTTTGTACTTTTTAAAAAATTACGAGTACCTCTCTTGTAGTTTGTCCTCAACTCAAGTATACCTCAAAACCTTTCAAACAATTACAAAAACACCCGTTAAAATCAAAATAAATCACAAAAATACCCCCTTCGTAGTCATTTTCCGTTAACAGATGATGCAAATAAGAGGTTTAAATTTTATTTCTCAAAATACTGAAATGGTAAAATGAACGAACAATTGTACCCACCCCTTTAACTATTACCTATATTATGAAAAACAACTTATCTTTATCATTTCGTTCATGATCTGCAAGGAGAAGAATGACAGAAGCTTGTTGAAGGTGGAACGGTGGAAGAATCTTAGTTATTGGCGACGTATTGCTGTGCATTTGACCTCAACGCCGAAACCGAACTTTCAACTACAACCAATAGGTAAGCCATTCACTTAAAAATGTTATAGGGTTTTACAAATTGTTGTATCTTTTTAGTTTCATGGGGAATTTCGATCGGGATTGCAACCAGAACAAAGTTGGCGGAGGGTCGAACATTTTGTCGATGCAATAGGCGCATTTGGTTTTTGATGAGATAATTTAGAATAAATAAAAAAATAACGAATTTCTAAAATGAAACTAGGGTTACATTGTTTTGATTATACATATAATTTGTCATCATTTTGATTTCTTATTCTTTTTTTTCCCCTTATGTTTCCGGTTAACAATATCACTGTTTATGAACATCACAACTTCGACTAGTTAAAAATCTGGCACAGTCAATCATAGTTTCACTATCGTGCAAGGAGACCACCATGACAATTTTGAAAAAATCGAATTCATTGCCATAAAATTCATCGTATTAGTCAAACAATCATTCTAATGCCACAACTCATCCATTGTTGTTGTTTTCTTACTCACCACCACCACCACCATTGATCCCAAACCCCATCGATTCTTCACGTTGCATATGATCTCAGATATTTATTGTTGATTGATGGTGAAATGTAAACGTGAAGTTTTAAGTTAAAATGGAAGGTTAAAAATGTATTTTCCTTTTAAAAGTGACATTTTGCCTTTGTTGGGGGAAAAATATGACATATAGCATCTGATCCGTCCGAAGGCGATCAATAGAATCGCAGCAAAGATCGTACACATGGCATCCATTAGAAAGGTCCATGTATTCCCCAGATAAAGTGGTGAATCTAGCTCAACCCGTTTGGTGACAATTCAATTCAACCCCCATAGCTTAATATCAAGGAGATTTGATGGTATTAATTGCGACAAACGTGCATTAATTACATTGTGAAAAATGCTCATAAATGCAAATATAGGGCATTACGAATGCAAATGTATTTTGTGTTGACTTGACCCCCACATCATCTTGTCAATAAGCATCACGAATAAAAAAGATCATAAATCTACTCGAGAAAGGGGAAAGGGCGGTCATGTTAGGATTGGGAGACGCAAACAAGAAGAAAAACACGAAGATTAACGTGGTTCAGCACCTCATCGAGGAATGCCTACGTCCACCAGAGAAAATAATGACTTTATTCTATTCCCAATAACAGTCTACAAAATTCTCTACCTGACAGACCTATCTCATTTGTCAGCCTTACAGCGTTCCAGCTCTCCACTGTCAGAGGAGAATCCTATAAAGCCATTGTAGCCTTACCTATGTTTTTCCACACAAAGACAATTTATAGGGAAACCTAAAAACCCTAATCCCACCACAATTACAAGTTTATCCATGTACATGTAATAGACTCATACCATAATACAATTACTACCCTTATAACTTTGTGGACCCCACATAATACAATACACAAAATCCAACAGGTCATTCACATCAAACAGTCCAAGTGACATAGACATAAGGGGTGGAGAAAGACAGATCTTGGAGAAATGCTCCACCCTAGGGGGGTTGTAGGATCTCTTAACAAGATAGGGTAGTGGTGGCATGAGAGAATGTAACAAGCTGGCTATAAAAGAGAAGCTTGTTCGACAAGTTTCATACGTTATTTACCAAAAAAAAAAAAAAAAAAAGTTTCACGTTGGCTATAAATAGTAGGCATGGCAAAGAATTAAGGAGCCAATTTTTCATTCTCATAAAGTACCGTTACTCTCTTGAATTCTCTATAGATTTCACTGTTTATCATCTGTGAGCTCTTGCTCACCTATAACACTTAATTTTTTTTTTTATTGCCTCTTCTTTAATTGGGAAGGAAAGGTCTCATAGAACTCCCGTAATTCAGTCTCTTCTTTTTAAGGAACTTGGGTATCTTATTCATGAATTTCATTCTGTTTGTCTTTGATTATATTGACTTATGCATTGGAGTGGCTATGGGGTAAAACCCACCCATCTTATTGCGTGTTCTTGGTCTATAGATAAGTAACAAAATCTCGTACATCAAGCGAAATCCAGCGACAATAGCCTTTAAATTAAGGAGATGTATGTTTATCCATTTAATGTTAAGTTTAACATCATAAAATAAAAAAAAAAAACATTTGTAATTGTTTGAAAATTTTGGGGTGCATCTTAGTATCTTAGTTAAGGGCAAACTACAAGGAAAGTATCCGTATTTTATCCTTTTTTTTTTTTAATGAGTCCACTTATAAGTTACATTACAGGGGTAGGGGAGTGAACAAATGCAAAATAGGAGATTTGAATTCGAGACTACTTCCTAGCAGGAGATTTGAAACCGAGACCACTTCCTAGCCACTATTTCAACGAGCAAGGAACCACCATCCCACCAAGGGAAATCAAACATTTTAAGGAAATTAGACATGTACCATCATTGGGATTGGTTCCACATAGAGATTTATCTAGGGATTAGCTTTACTAAAGAAGCCCGGCCTCTTCTGTAAAGAATTTCTAGTTAATCAAATATATCTCTTTACCTTTTAATTGCAATATAAAATAAACAAGTAATTTAATCATAATAACAAACTAATTAATAACTGATTACTACTCTACACCCGCCAACTTAATACATACTGATTCACTATAGTAATTATTGAAACTTATTTTAATAATTACTTACTTATAACATAAGCCACCTTTTTGCGTAAGTGGGCCTGTAATATTGTGATTTAAATAAAGATGTAAACGAATTGAATTCGAATAAAAAACATTACTATTCAAATCTGAATGCGTTTTACCAATTACTATATTCGAATTCAATGAATAAAAACTAAATTTGAACCCAAATTTTGATTATATTCAATGGGGATTTTAATCTTCTCATGCTTTTTCTGTCGGCATGAGAAAATCCAGCATTTGTAATTTACTATGCTCACATATCCATACTGCAGCCACGAGATTTTCTCATGCCTGCATTCATGCCTGCATAAGGGGCATGAGAGGATTTGAATCCATAAAATGATATTTTATCTTTTTTGCTTGTCTGAGAAAAATTATTTCATCATTTTTATCACTTTTTTTTGTGATAAGAAAACAATAAATGTATTAACCAGCTAAGATTTTAGGAATCCGGATTAGGATTTGGTATGGAAATCCTTTCCAGCATGGGTTCCAGCTGCCAAAGTGATTCAACAATTGAAATTTATTCAATGCATATATAATGCATTGGTTTGTCTGTCGACTAAACTCCAGTTGTTGGATTAGTCGTCAGTTTCAGTTATCGCAAGAGAGGATTTGGATCCTAAGATCTGAATCGTCCCCCTAAGTCCGATTCTGATTCCGATATTGCAGCTAATTTCGAATTTCGATCCTAAGAATCAGTTTTTGACCGATCCCAATCTTCAAATCGATTAAAAAAAATATATATATATATATATTGTAGAATGGAAACCTTTCCCATGCTTGCTGGATCGCATTACGTTGACCTATTTCACTAAGAAAGCGAAATAAACCGGTCGGTCCGGGTCCAGGTTTACTACGCTTAAAAATGCAGGAATGCAGCCAACTGACGGTGACGGTAGCTTTTACTTAGCTGACACGTGTTCATAAAACCGGTAAATCGTGTATCTGTATATCTGGTAACTGCCTCGTAAGCGGCCTTTTTTTATAATTAAAGCAATAATACCTTTACGCACCTGAACGGCTAAACCTACGGCGATGACTCGTATGATGTTTGTCTCATCGTCTTCCTTTCGCTTCGAATTCACATGCACTGCACTTCATCATATTAATCACCCACATCTCCTCCAATTAGGTTTCTAGATTTTCGTTTACCAAACCCCAATTTTCATCTGATCATTACTACTTCGCAGGAATTTTCGATGCGCTCTGGGAAATAGAATTTCCTCATATTTGATGGCTTGAAGAAGCGGTGGATCGATTCGGGTTAGGGTTTCCGCTGTTTGAGTTGAAAGGAAAGCTTGAAGATGGCTTCGACTACGTCTGAGGACCCCTCAAACGAATATGTTGTAGATTCAACACCGTTGCTTGGGAATTCGGGAGGAAATCGGGATGATGATCGAAGTCGTCGACTTGGTCGGGGGCCAAGTTTACGCGGAGCTGCTCGTTTCCTTCGGAGAGCGAGTAGTCGACGGATGATGAGAGAGCCGTCGATGCTAGTGCGAGAGACGGCTGCGGAACAGTTGGAAGAACGACAGAGCGATTGGGCTTATTCCAGACCCGTTGTTGTTCTGGATATCATTTGGAACTTGGCGTTTGTAGTGGTCGCTATTGTAGTTCTCATTTTGAGCCGGAATGAGTCCCCTTCGATGCCTTTGAGGCTATGGATTGTGGGGTATGCTCTGCAATGCGTGCTGCACATTGTCTGCGTTATCGTTGAGTATAGGCGGCGCCACCTATCTCAGCGGCGATCATTGTCCTCGGAGCGTAGTGGAGATAGGAGTGTTGGAGCTTTGAGCTCAAGCTCTCGGGAGGATACTGGGGACGCCAGTGAGTATGGTGAGTATGCGTCAGAACCGCATCAGGACGAGGAGGGGACCAGGTGTGGCTGCTAAGGTTTTTCTTGTTCTTCAATATTTAATATATCGATTGACTCATTGTGACTTTAAACCATTATATTCACCATGGGTGTCCATAAATTTCCATAGTAACTTTGGTATTATTGCCGATGGCGTCAGAGATGTTTAGAGCTTTCAAATAAGTTGGCATGCTTACTCATCTGCTAACTATTATTTGTCTTTTCATTCATTCTATCTCACTAATTTATACCAACAGTGTTGCAAAGCATCTGGAATCTGCAAATACGATGTTTTCATTTATATGGTGGATTATTGGTTTCTACTGGGTATCTGCTGGTGGCCAAGCTTTGACTCATAATTCGCCTCAGCTCTACTGGTTCGTACAGAAATTTTATTCCCTTTTTTTTTTTTTTGGAACTTGTTACTTGCTTCTGATCCTTAAATATTGTTTTGCAGGCTTTGCATAATTTTCCTTGCATTTGATGTTTTCTTTGTCGTTTTTTGTGTTGCCCTCGCATGCGTGATTGGTATTGCTGTTTGCTGCTGTCTTCCATGTATTATTGCAATCCTGTATGCTGTAGCAGATCAGGTATGTCACTTTCATTGCTTTTGTTTGCTGATTTGTTGCTTGCTGCTTGGATTTTTCTAGTTTAGTAGACTATGTTTATGTGCATCTATTTGATCTACAATTTGTTTTCTATGAACTGAAATGCTGCAATACGTAAATACTGGAATTCTGCATAATACTGAATTCACTTGGATTATTCAATTATCCCCAAGTATTTATTATGAAAATCACAAATTTTCTGTCCCTGGGTTTTTTTTTTTTTTTTTTTTTGGGGGGGGAATCTTGCCTCCCTTATTCAATGTTTATATATAATTCATTATAATGGCATATAATGCTTTTCATGTGCTTCTAACCTTCAACACTATGAGATATTATGGTACTACATGATAGAATTGAATCAATTCATTGATCGAAAAACTAAACTGTAGTAAAACATATCGTCTATCCTTTATATATGCAGGACGACTGGAAACAGAATTGAAAAAAAACTAAGCTAAAATGAATTTGACAACACAGTATAATTGGCCAGGTGGCCATGTGACGTGGCAGCTAAGACTAGCGTGTAACATTACAGGGCCAGGTATCTTAGTTATAATGAATCTTGAAGATAAAGAAATGGCAGAATTTCATAGATGTAATGTAGGTCCAATCCCCAACTCAACAAATTAGGAACCAGGCCCACAGGAGAATCGATTCACATGAACAGTAAACCATGAATAGTACTTTCTCTTTCTTTCTTTTTTTTTTGATATGTTTGATATAACAAGAAAAAGGAAAAGAATCAATGGATGGAGGGAAGAAGGGATGGAAGAAAGATAAGGGGATATGACCTAAGACTTCTCACCTTAAGACCTAGGTAGCCTCTTACCACCAGAGGTCTCACACCTCATGAGTCTCTCACAGAAATGGCATAAACTATGTTTCTTTCATTAGTTTAGATCTCCTGTCTGGCCTAAGCCTTTCATCATTTTAAATAAAATTCAAAATTGGCTCTCAACATGGAAAGGAATTGGCAAAGGAATTAAACTAACTTGGAAGGAAATTAACTAGGAAAGTAACTACTAAAGGAACTGAAATTTATTGGAGATAACATCCTACTATAATAACTAAGCAGCATTGTGAGGACAATGGATTTTAATGAACTGGAGTTGCCACCTAGAATAAGGTCTATGACCTCTAAAAGTGTCATCTCTCTAGGAGAGACATCTAATGACTCGCATCCCAAGATTTGGCTTTGGTCTATTCAGAGATTGGGTAAGTGTCAAGGTTACGACTTGGAAAGGTATTAGGCACCCAAATGACCCGATCCAAAAATCGGTCTCCCATAATATTCCTTTCCTAATTCTATTGTTGTGATAGTTTATGGTCAATGGATGACAAGGCTTGGGTTCCTAAACCAAATTGCTAAATTCTCCTAAACTATGTTTTGCCAATCTTGTGATAAACAAAAATAATGTTTTCAAATTTTGGAACCGAATCTTGGCATATTCCAGATTGCCTACGTATCTCTGTAAAGTGCTGAGAATCAGGTTCCCCACGTAGTTCGAGGGGAAAAGAGATGGTTTTGGAAAACGAATACGACTAAACCGCGATTTAACGAATGAAAATAGTTTGAAAGCTGAAATGGGCTAAATCTGGGACCATTGTCCCAAAGAAATAAGATGAAAGCTGATGTTTGCCATTGGATTGATTGTGGGACCATTGTCCCGAACTACCTACGTATCCCAGACGTATCTGAGAATCAAGTCCACGCGTAGTTCGACTGAATCATAATTGGGTAATCAAAGGGTGTATGAACTAGACCGGTTCAGGTAAATCCTCTGAACCCGGTATTTAAGTCAACACTGGCTAAACCAGGCAATTTAATCCTTTGGACCGAATCTGGAACATTCCAGATTGCATATGTATCTCAGACATATCTGAGAATCAGATCCTCGCGTAATTCGAGCAGGGTGAATGTCAAAAGTCATAGCAAATGAACCAGAACATGGCTAAACCGCAATTCAATAAAGAAAGATTTTGAAAGTTGAGGCGATGGACTGACTTTGGGACTACTCTTGGACATATCCAAGAATCAAGTCCAAAACGTAGTTCGAAAGCAATAGTGTCCAAAGCCACTGATCAAGCAATGGCCCACTCAAGAGATAATTTGAAAGCAATGTTTTTTATTCATTTCATTTTTGACTGAATCTCATGTGAGATCAGATTTGCGCACGAATTCTAAGAGATTGGGATATCTCCCAAAATATGACTCATTGGAGTCTCGCTTCAATTCAAACATTAATTTAGGCCGCTACATTAATCTGGGCCGGCGAACCCTTGTGTGCTTTGAATTATACATCAATTCGCAAATGGGGATACATGGGAGGGGATAGGGCATTGTCCTATTCTAACCCGACCCGTCACTATACTAGCGATGGCAAGTGCCGCATGCATAGTTGTCATTACCAAACCCGTAACGAATAATCATGGGTGCACGATGGCCGAGCCCATATACCACAATAAAGTAAAAACATAGAGTTTAGAGATGTTACCTGCCTGTGAGTAGAGGTAGCAAGGTAAAAGAAACGATCCACACGCCTAATTTGCGGATATCCGACGGACGCACTTAATAGGATACACCAACCAAAATCTGTTGGAATTATAAATCCAAAAGTGATTATCTAATGACGAAATACAAAGCAAAATTTATTGGAACTAATAAACTCAAACGGATTTCCTAACATAGTTGTCAATGTGACAAGGCGATCCAAGGCGTTTGAGGCCATCCTGGGCACCTAGGTGCCGCCTAGGCGACCAAGGCGTTCCCAGTGTATTTTATATTAATGCTATATTAATGTTTATATATATATATATATATATATATATGCAGCATTCTACATAAATAAACATTTAAGACATAGCTTAATTAATATAAGAAAACCAACAAAGAAACAAATAATTGAGTTAAGTAGGCAACACGTATTTATGACTAACATTTGCTTATTTCTAACAAATTTTACCGGAGCGTAACTCCTTTAATATACTTCGGATTCAAACAATCTCAAATTCATTGCAAAGCTAGTATAATCAGCTTTCCAACAAATCCTAGATTGCTTGAATCCGAGTTATAATGAAGAAGTTACACTCCGGTCAAACCTTGTTCGAAGTACGTGAATGCTGTTAAAAGTCGTCTGAATGTAAATTATTTTTTGGGCATCAAAGTAAGAGATTATTTTGGCGCGCTCTTGGTTTTAGTGATGCTTTACTATAATAAGATTTATGGAATTTTTATATTTGGAAAAAAGCCTAGCATTTTGAAGTTGAAAATCACCCCGACACTTGAAAATACGGTTTTTGTTCTTGAACTAGAGGGTTGACTTTTTATCCTTCTGGAATTTGAATTTTAAACTATTTTTATTGGATTCAAATAGATGGTATTTGCTTATTTATAAATAATATCTTAAGTAAAAACATTTACTTAAATGATATTAGTCATAAATAAGTACTGCCTGATAATTGTTGAACCTGTCTAGCCTAATAACTCCTGTAAAGCAAATTCAGAGATCAAAGGGAAAAAAAAACACATATAAGACCCAAGGCGTCCAAGGCGACGCCCAGAGAGCAAGGCGGTAAGGCGCCCAGGCCCTGGAATCACGCCTGGACGCCTAGGTGTCGCTTTGACAACTATGTTTCCTAATGAAGAAACATAAAGCAAAATTGTTGGAATTATAAACTCAAAACAGATTTCCTAATGAGGGAATTCAGAGCAAACATTATTACAATTATAAATTCAAGAACGTTATCTGGGCCAAAAACAAATTTTTGGGTATAAAAATTAGGCGATGCCTTGACAACTATGTTTCCTAATGAAGAAACATAAAGCAAAATTGTTGGAATTATAAACTCAAAAACAGATTTCCTAATGAGGGAATTCAGAGCAAACATTATTACAATTATAAATTCAAGAACTGATTATCTAATGAAGGAACTCAAAGCAACAATTATTGGAATTCAAAATTCAAGAATAGGATCATCAAACAATGAAGCTTGCAAAAAATTTATTACTGTAATTTATAAACTTGAAACAGAACTTATTGAATCAATAGGAACAAACAGAAAAAAAAGATTACCATGGTTTCTCATAAACAAAACTAGGATTGTTGAATCCAAGAAGAAAAACAAAATTTCATCATTGTAACTCGTAAACAAACCAGGTTTAGAATAAATGAACAACAAAATTCTGGATTTTATGAACTCATAATCAAAATTATTGAACTAGAGAAACTAAAAACCAGATTATTGAACAAGGTATTACAGGAAACAAAACAGAATCATTGGACCAGAAAAATGATTATTGGATCATTGTAATTAGAAATTTAAGAACGAGGTTGTCGGATCAAAATTCACAAAACAAATTAATCACTGGATCAGAAATAAAAATGAATCAAAGAATCAGAAAAAATATGAATTAGAAAATTTTTATATTATTTTTATGTATTCAGAAAATTTCTTGAAACCCAAGAACTTATCAAATCAAAGAATCTGAACCATTAAAAATTAATTGCTGGAGCTAAAATTACAGTATCGTATCACTAAACATGAAATCGAAAATCTAAAATTACTATAGCTGAACTTGTGAAAGGAGACACAAAAATGAGATTGGAAGTTCAAGGAAATAGGTTATCGACTTAAAGAATCACAAAAATTGGATCACTAAATTTAGAGATTCAAGAACCAGATTAACAAATCAAAGAAATCAGAGATTGAATTACTGAAATTAGGACCTCAAGAGCCAGATTACCGAAGCTTAGAAATCAGAAATTGAGTTACTGTAGTTAGAACGAAGCTTAGAAATTAGGAATTGAATTACCGAAATTAGAACCTCAAGAATCAGATTAACGGAGCTTAGAAATTAAATCACTTTAATTAAAACTTTCAAGAATCAAGCCGTTCTTCTTGGAATTGAATGTGGAATCGAATTGTTACTCGAATAGCACTGCTGGACTGAAGCTATTGCTCAAAGAACACCGTAGCTCGAATCGTTACTCGAAGAGCATCATTGCAATAAACGCCGATTGAAGATCACCGAACTGAATTACAGCCCAAGAACACCGATCGAAAAGCATCGAACAAAATCGCAATCAGAAGAACCGATTGAAGAGCACCGAACAGAATCGCAGCTGCAAGAATCAATTGAAGAGCACCAAATTTAATCGTCGCTTGATAGAACAAATCAAATCCACAAAGAAGCTTACCAGGTCTGCCGCTGTGAAGAACACACCAGATTCGACATTCGCCTCTGCTCGCTGCTGCTCACCGCCGTTCAGTGCTGCTCGCCTCTTCTTCTTTCTCCTTCTGAAACCTTAACTGTCGGCGACGTCTCTCTCTCTGTTCTCTTTGTTCGTTCTCTCTTTCTTACTCTCTCTCTCTCTCTCGATTCTCCTCTTCAAACGAATTGAGAATGAAAAAATCCCATGAATATCTTTCCTTCGTTCTTTTATACTCTTATTTTAAGAGGAAAAGACTACCATGCCCCTTGTAACTCTCTTGTTTTGGAACTGCCTAGCTCTTATTTAAATCTAGAAACTTCTCCTTTATTTTATTTTATTTTTCCTAAAATATCCTCCCACTTAACCGATGTCATTCCTTAGTGTATCATTGGGTCACTTTGATTTCTATTGGAATTCCTTATGACCCACTTTTTTTAAAATAAAAAAATCTATTTGTAAGATTAAAAATCATGGAAACTATATTAAAAAAAAAATGAGCAAAAATATGATGCTTACAAGCTTCATATTCCTTCCTTGATTGCTTTAGCAACAACACATTCTTCTAAGATTGATCTTTTCAATTGCATGCTTTATTTGATCTTGCGAGATCGGATTTGATCTTGCGAGATCTTGTGTGATCTTGCGAGATCTTACGTGATCTTGTGACTTGATCATGATTTGACTGAGCATACTGCATCAGCATACCAATTTAATGCAAATCCAATAACGATATGGTGAATCGATAATGGTTGCAGGTAGGATGCCAATAGTGGTGACTTCCAGCAATATATAATAACAGTAATAAAAGAAAAGAGAATGAAAGAGGGGGAAGAAATGAGACCGATTTCAGGCCAAGGGCATCTCACCCAATACTCAAGAATACTCAATTCTATTCAACTTCCACTTCCTCTTGGCATATGCTATGCCTTACATCATTTAAATAGGGCTCTCCTCGGAACTTCAAATTGGAAACATAAAAGGATGTAATTAATATATGAAGATAATGAACTAGGAAAATAAATATTGAATAAAATCCTACTAAAATAAAACAGCATCTCTTCTTGCTATAGTTGAGCATTCTATCTATGTTCTTTCCATGCGTGATTTTTATTTGATCTTGCGAGATGTTGTGAGATTATGTGAGATCTTACGAGACCTTGTGACTTGATCATGATTTGATTGCGCAATACTGCATCAACTCTCCCCTTTGAATCGATTTAGAATCAACACGGTGGGGTTAATTTTCATCTTCCAATAAGAACTGGATTCTGGTTGCATACGAAAATTAGGATAGAAATCTGCAACCTTGAGAACTTGCTCGTCGAAGTACTTTGACGGGATTACGGACTCAATGTGTTCAACGTCACAATCAACATCAAGAATATCATAGCTAATAGACACAATCTCATGTGAAACACTTGTGAGGACTCCCTTAACCACGACATCATTTGGGACCACCATATCGGTCTTGTTCTCTTTGACCTCGTCACTGATAGTCATAACCTCCTCAACATAATCTTCAATAATAGACTTTGGAAATGGAATATCATCCACCTTACAAAGGATGTGGTCTTTGCCTTTAGTTACTAATTCTTCTACAATCGGTGTAGGAACTGGTCTTTCCCTTATCAAGTTAGTCAACGTTGAGTTGTCCTTGATCTCAGGTTCTGATGACTGCTTTATATCCCTTTTTTCTTTTAACCGTTGTTCTAAGGAATCTAATTGGCAATGGAACCATTCATCAAACTCCATGCGGTCACAGAAAAGTGAAATCCTCCTACTCTCAACAGTGGTTGGTGGGGGAAGATCCTTGTAAGCATGTCAAGGAAGCCTTGTTTCCATGCGAGTTTCCAGTGTAGTCAATATTTCGGTAACTTGCCTCAATGCCTCAATAACTTGCAAGCTAGTGGTTGGGTTCGTCGTATTACTGCTGGCCATAGCTTTGATACCAATTTAATGCAAACCCAATAACGATATGGTGAGTCGATAATGGTTGCAGGTAGTATCCCAATAGTGGTAACTTCCAGCAAAATATAATAACAGTAGCAAAAGAAAAGAGAATGAAAGAGGGGGGAAGAAAGGAGGCCGATCTCAGGCCAAGGGCATCTCACCCATCACTCAAGCAACTACTCAAGAATACTTAATTCTATTCAACTTCCACTTCCTCTTGGTATATGCCTTGCATCATTTAAATAGGGTTCTCCTCTGAGCTTCAAATTGGAAACATAATTAAAAAGGATGTAATTAATATAGGAAGGTAATGAACTAGGAAAACAAATATTGAATAAAATCCTTCTAAAATAAAACAGCATCTCTTCTTGCTATAGTTGAGCATTCTATCTATGTTCTTTCCATGCGTGATCTTTATTTGATCTTGCGAGATGTTGTGAGATTATGTCATTATGTGAGATCTTGCGAGATTAATTGATCGTGCAAGATCTTGTATGATTTTGTGACTTGATCATGATTTGACTGCGCAATACTGCATCAAGATGTGCTTGCGCATGTTCCAGTTTAATATGGAAAAGGCAGTAAAATAATAGTTTTATGTATTCCAGAGTTTCCAGGTGCATAATACAGGAACTTGCATGATTTACGTGGCCAATTCACTTGGTGCAAGGATAGTGAGCAAAGTGAGATATTCTTTGAATTATTGGTTTGTTCTGATGTTTTCGGGAGACGTCTAACAGCCATCTTTCTTTCAAGAAGGAATTTGGGTGCTTTCTTGGAAATTCATCATGGACGTAATGGATAATAATTTCTTCTTTTGATTTACTAATTCATTCCAAACAGTAGTCGCAAGTTTTCTATGCATTTTTTCTGCTTAACCAGTCTGAACTGATCATTCGATTTAAGGAGTTTCTGATTAGATGCAGTGTTATTTATACGTTACTTTTCTTTCTATGGAGGGGTTTCTTTTTTGGGTTTTTTTTTTTTTTTTTTGGGGGGGGGGAGGTGCTAACTTACATTGGTTGCTCCAAGTCTCCAACGTGTCAATAAATAGTCTTCTGCCCCTCTTAGTAAATCCTATTCTAACTACGCTAGGGTTACCCAAGAGATGGAAAACAATTTTTCTGCGACTGGCAATGAATTAACAAGTGATTACGTGATTTTGGATGCCTAACACCTTAGCCACATCTATTTGGGAGGGCCAACCTCCTCACAGTAAGGTTATGGTCGTTGGGTGTTTTCCTAAGTAAGCTGTTCATTAAGAAAAAGAGCTTGGATCGAATATTTGCATTCTGTATTAAACAGGAGGGGAAGTTTTGATTACCAGCAGCCTCCAGTACTTCAAAGAAAGACTTAACTTCTAAACTGTGTTTTCTGTAGCAATAACCCCACCTAGTACCTGTTATATTCTCGCAGCAAGGTTATGGTTTTTGGGTGTTTTCCCAAGTAAGCTGTTCACACTAAGAAAAAGAGCTTGGATCGAATATTTGCACTCTGTATTAAACAGGAGGGGAAGTTTTGATTACCAGCAGCCTCCAGTACTTCAAAGAAAGACTTAACTTCTAAACTGTGTTTTCTGTTGCAATAACCCCAACTAGTACCTGTTATATTCTACTGGGAAGTTCCAACAGCTGGTCTAGCTGTCAAATCATTGGGATGCCTCCTTATCTTGAATTCCATATGATTTTTTTTTTCTAACAAAAATAGATATGCTATCTGTATCCCAAGCCATCCTGTTGGAGACTGTGTATGTCTTTCAGATTTAGCCATCAGACTAAATGCCTTGCGGACAATTCAATGCTGTTTCCTCTCCATTTTTTTGGGTAAAAGCTGTTTCCTCTGCCCATATGATAAACTATTTTGCTCCTTAAATTATTTAGACATCTTCCAGGCTTCTCTCTCTCTCTCTCTCTCTCTCCCCCCCCCCCCCCCCAAAAAAAAAAAAAAAAAAAAAGAAAGAGGAAAGGGAAAAAAGAGAGGCTGGATCTAGGTAATCTAACATCAAGAGATTCCAAACCCCGGTAATGAACTGATGATTCCCATATCCACTCACTTCACCAAAGGTGCTGGGTGTGTTGGACCATATCCCCTTTACCACTGGCCTTGTAAGTCTCACTTTGATGACATTATACTTGGGCCTTTATCTACCTTTTGGCTGACATATCAGATTCCAATCACACAGTGTGATACTTGCATTCATCAATTGGTCCTTTCCACCAGAATTCCTACTCTAGTTTCATTATCTACCCTTCTCTAAGCTTGGAATGCATAATGGTAAGAGATATAAAATGGATAGGTTTGACAGTATGCATCTGATTAATGTACATGTGGTGCCTTTAAAGAGGAACTTTTCCTTCCAGCCATGAAGGTGTTCCTCAATCTTCCCCTCCTGTGTCTGCTTTGGCCTATATAATGCGCCATGCAGGAGTCTTATGTGAGTTGCTGGTTACTTTCTGCCCCACAACATATAGCAGTGGCTAGGATCTATAAATAAATCCCTTCACTGTGGCAAATATCTTGTTTTTAGGTAGATTAGTCTGCAGTCCAGAGAAGGTGGTGGAATATTTCATAAGATATTGTAGGTATCACAGTTGAATATGGCTATCCTTGTAAAATGAGCGTCATCTACAAGTTTTTAATTTAAGAGAATATATTAGGCCTGACTGAAATGCCTTCTATGAGCCCACCTGCTTTTGACTAAAATACAATAGTCTACTCAGTAACCCTCAAATTTTGTTGTTGTTGTTGTGGGTGGGGGGTTGCTGATTCATTTATGATCATCGGATCCCACCATTTTGTGAGAGTCATGAACTCTGGCTTTGCCCCAAAAATGGAGTGGCGGTTACAAATTTTTTGCCCGTCTCTATCAGCGATGACACATTATGGACTATTCTTATCCACACAAAGGTAGGAGTTGACATTGTAAGGGTTGCACAGGCTGTAGCGCAGCTCAAGTCCAACCTGGCCTTGGCTTTGGGATTGTTGTGCCCAAGCACATCCCAATCGAAATTATTTTGCATTATGGTTCAGGCTCAGACAGTTTTCTCAATTTTCATCGAAGACATTGCCTGACTGGCAATAGAAGAGGCTCATGTACATTGATATGAACACCATCATCACATTAAGCGTAAAACTAAAAGATTCTCATCATTTCCTTGTACAATAATAAATCCAAGCGAATAAAGTTTACCACTATTGGCATGTATAGGTTCCAAGGTAGTAGCTTTGTATCATTATATAACAAGTCTGTATAATATGTCTCAATATGTACATGCACACACATAAAAAACCCTGGTTTTATTTGCCCTTTTTCTTTATGTGGGTTTGGGTGATTTTGGGTTACCAAGGGCGTCAACCTGAGCCCAACCCAACCTCTCTCTCTCTCTCTCTCTCTCTCTCTCTCTCTCTCTCTCTTTAAGTCTATTATTTACAAATATTTGCACTACAGCCTATCATAAAAAAAGTCAAATTAAAATATTTATAGATCATTTGTCATAATGTGCGACAGCATAAAATGAATTGATGTTTGTACTTCTGTGATTTTGCTTGAAATACCAACGTGCACACACATTCATTTTGTAAGATGCTACAGAGCCACTCTCAAAGTGGAGCTTTTTAAATTTGATGCTGTTCCCACACTGGGCGCTCAACACTTTGGTCAGCTAGGTTTGTTCAGTGCCTCTAATAGATTAGAATGTGATAAGGGTTTCCTTTTGAAGCTGATATTGGGACCTCCTAGAAAAGTTAATCATGATAATGACAATTTGGGTAAAATGAGGCGCTGGGAAGGGAGCAGTGGGCTGAAGGGTCACTGAGAATTCTATTTGAGCACTGTAAGTCTTATTGATTTTGGTTCTTTCCCTTAAGAACTTGTTAGAAGCGCTGTAGTTTGATGGTGTTTGAAAATGAAGGATTGCTGTATTCATCCACTGCCTGTTATACCTTGTCAATTTGGCATATCAGTCACATTACCAGACTGAAATCTGTGACAAAGCTACAAGTCAGATTCTCTTCTAATCTTTCTTCCTGACTGTTTCCTTGATCACTTTCCATGACTTCTATATAAAAGCAGGAAGGTGCATCCAAGGAGGACATTGACCAACTTCCAAAATATAAATTCCGGAGGATTGGTGAATATGAAAAACTTAGTGGTGAGATACACGGTCCTTTCGGAGGAATCATGACTGAATGTGATGCTGAAACACCCATTGAGCATGTTCTTTCAATGGAGGATGCTGTAAGTTGCTCTACTCAGAATTTATGGTATCACATTTGTATTTTGTTACATGTCAGAATTTTTATTTTGTATCATGGAGACATTATTAAACGTAACTAGAACTATAATTTTTCATGGGTAATTGACAAATAAGATTTAAATGCAACTTTTGCTGGGGCTTAAAAGAAGACTTTGGTGGCACTGGTTTGATGCACTGGGCCACCTAATAGTGATTATGAATGTTTGAAAACATAAGCTACGGTAAGACCCCTAGTTTTAGGCATAGTTGGACACACACACTCACACACTCATATTTTCATAATTACACTTGACTCATTTAATTTTCACTATAAATCTGTACCCCCTCCACCGGGTAATTCTCATTTAATAGTAGGGGTGGCAAAAACCCTGACAAATCCTGGTCTGGGTCAGACATGATCTTTCTGGCTATTCGGATCCTGTCTGGACCCAGAGTCTAGATGAGGACGATGCCTATTTCCTTCCCGATTTCAATGCCTGTGTATGACCCTTCCCCCTCTCCCCCCCCTCCCCCCCTCTCCCCCTCTCCCCCTCTCCATGCATCATCTGAAGGTGTATAATCAAACCACATAAGATGGTGTCATTGAACTCGGAATGGATATTAATGCTCCTGTTTGGTTGTTAGGAATGTTGCATTTGCCTTTCTGCATATGATGATGGAGTTGAGCTGCGTGAACTTCCTTGTGGTCACCATTTTCACGGTTGCTGCATAGACAAGTGGTTGTACATCAATGCTACGTGCCCGCTCTGCAAGTACAACATCCTAAAGAGTGCGAACCAAAGTAGGGAGGAGGTGTAGGGAGTTGGCTGTTCCCAGCTTTGTCAGCTTCTTTTGAGTTCTTCTCCTCTTTATGCTTGTCAACTCATGCTTGGGCACGATATGACGTTATTGTTTCAAGCCCATGCGTATGCATGCAGTGTGCAAGATCTGTGTCTTCTCTTGCTTACAACTTAGAGTATATATTTTGATGCTGAAGTGGCTGTCTATATGTTTTTTTTAAGTAACATGGGAGCTTATTAGATGGCTCTAGTCAATTCGTTTGGATGGCTGTGGTTTCTCTCTTTTTTTAAGACTGAAATTTATGAAAGTAAACTGATGATCAAGCTCAAATACTCTATGTATGGATGTCTGATGGTGTGTGAGAATGGCATGTGATCTGATTCATCTGAATCCATGTTAAATTTTAAAGGAGCCAATGGTTTGTGCAGGAAGATTACGACAAAGATTGAGCTTTGGAACAAAATGAATAGTGCATCCGGTGGCTTTGACAGTGAAGAATGCAGGTGGATGGGGGTAGAGTTGCTTCCATTATAGATGAATGTTAAAGCATGAAGGCTAAGGGCCATGTCCGGGGCTGTTGAATACTGGGATTCATTCTGAACAGCGTTGCACCTACACTATTGCAGTGGTGAAATGTCTTTCCTGGCTCCAACTGTAGTAGCATGGCGGTCATGGTTGAATGGGGGAGTAAGCTTCAGCAAGCATTCCCAACTTTGTGGCAGTCATGGTTCTTTTTGGCAAGAGCTGCTAAAAAAAAATTGAAGCATGGAATCCCGCCACTGGTTGGCGCAATCTTTCATAACTGTCGGAGCGCCTTGTTGAGATATTGAATCTCGCCACCCGTTGGAGTACTCATTCATAACGACCTGAGCACTCATTACTAAAATTGAGAACATGAGATATCGAATCCCTCCCCTGTTGGAGCACTCGTTCTTAGCGGTCGGCTCATGGGCGTGAGCGGAATGTGTGTGAGCTCATTGGATACCAAGTTATAATGACCGTCGTTTTGTCCTCTCGCAGCCTACTATTTTGAAGCATGTAGTTCTGATAATGGTGGATGGATTTTAAAAGAATGGCTACTTTTGTAAATTAGAGATTTGCAATTGATTTATTGTAAATCAAATGATAATCATATCCAATGGAAACAGCCTCTCCACGTTGTGGAGGTAAGGCTGCGTACATTCTGCCTTCCCCATACTCTGCAGTAGTGGGAGTTTTATGCATTGGGACACCCTTTAATGATAATCATATCCAAAGGTTTTTGCAAAAGATGAACATCCGAAGGGGGAGGATAGTTTGGAAAAGAAGAATGTGGAGGGTTAGAGATTTGGAGAGAATGAGAGACTGTTTATTTGTTATGATTTTAGTGTAGGCTAAGGTTTGGTGCTTGGTTTAGGGTTAGGGATTATGGATTTGTATGGCCAATAATTAACCGGTCCATTAATTGTTATGCATGTGTTCAGGTTAAACGGTCAACTGTGTGAAATCCTAAACCAAAATCGAACTGTTTGCTTAATGGTTTATGGGTTCCGGAGTAAATGGTTTGGGTGGATTTCAATCCATTTCTTGCACCCTTAGTTCCCTTGGGTCCTCTACATAGGGCATTGCAATGACCACCCCTTCCTCATCATGAAACGCCGATGTGTGCGGTCCCATTGATCCTGTGCTGATGGATCCATGTAGCCACAAAGATCTTCTCGGCCGGAGGCTCCAACCACCCAGTCAATGAACTCGACACTTATACCCATACAGTCGAGGATACCGGCTGCTAGATCACTCGATGGAGCCTCCCACGGCTGGAGAAGATCCCGACTCGGCATCGGGTGGCAAACCTCTTATCATTAAATATGGGGAAAATTTCACCTATATCTCTTATACTTTGATTTTAAGTCGCCCAACCCTTGGGTTCGTGGTTAATTGCACATGCACCTCCCACCGTTAACTTGACTAACAAAAAATACAAAATGACCCAACTACCCTCCCATATTAACTTGACTAATAGACCCTAACACTTTTGCCCTCTCATTTTCTTTTTCTGCGATTGTCGATTCTCTTCTCCGGCGATGGTAAGGTAAGACCTTTTACCCTCTCATTTCCTTTTCTGCGATTGTTGATTCTCTTATTTGACGATGGTAAGGTAAGAACCTTAGTCTCTGCTCTCATCCAAAGATTTCGCAAGATCTTTGGTTTCCAGTGTTCCATTAATCATTCCTTCATAGTTGCCTAAAGAATCGACAGACTCATGGGTATCTAGTGTTTGATTAGCTCCTTGGTGACACTTTGGCACATGAATGACAGAGAATCAGTAGAATCCCCTATATCTTGGGTTTGGCTTTGCTCTACCGTATATCATCTCTAGAGAGAACTTTGCAGAATAAATTCAAACCCACTAGTTGATGGCATTTCATAGCCTTTGAATCCTGCAAACCTTGTCCAGAGCAGGTTTTAATAACCATGATTTTGACGCCTTCCTTTGTATTGTTGAAGCGTTGTTTCTTGCTCCGTCGGTTCGTTCAATTGGAATTGTTGTGAATCGGGTGTTTTCAAGCTCGCAAAAGCCATTTCAATTGTATTTGGCCAATTAGCCCTTAGTCTCGCCATGGTGATGTCAGACTGTTTAAGGATAAGATTATAACTTACCACAACCATAGCGGGTGCGATCATACTAACACTAATGCATTGTATCCTATCAGAACTCCACAGTTAAGCGTGCTCGAGGGAGAGTTGTTCTAGGATGATTTTTGTACACGTTGGTAGGAGAAGGAATGGGAGGGGGTGGCAAGGAAGAAGTGGCGATGATGGATGGGTGCGAGAAACATAACCAAACAAATAGGCTATAACAAGATAACACTCTTCATCATTGCCTTTTGGCAAACTCTGACTCCAAAGTCGCTTCCATGAATAGTATCCAACCGTAAGAGTTACGTCATCAACATCTCATTCACCTTTAACTATTTCTTGGGGTCTCTTTCGATCAATTGAACCGTTTCTCCCCGTGAAATCCTCTAATCGATCTTACTGACCTCTTTTCGAATAGCAACGAGATGAAGTCAGGTAATTCACTTACAAAAGGAATTGCAAATTAATGGTTTGGGGGAGGATAAGATGATAACTTAACAAGTGTGACAGGGTAATTTTGCTATTAGAAAATTATAGATAGTGCCATATCATCATTTAACATACCTATTTGTTATAACAAGGTCTGTCTGATACATATTTAACAAATGAGGGGGATACGTGCAATTAATTGCAAACTCAGGATTTAAATGTTAAAAACAAAGTACAAGGGAAGTGAGTGAAATTTTCCCTTAAATATATAACTCTATATTTTATGAGGGGCTTTCTTAGGTATAGTTTATATTTGTGTTTATGAGTTATTTATAATAAATCATTTATCAAAAAAAATTATGAATCATTAATTTTTTTAGTAGAAATAATAGATCATAAATAATAATCATTTAATACTATTAGATATAAAGAAGTAATAATATATTATCACAATAATAATAAATACATTCTAATCTATTTGTAGATTTTAGATTATATCAATTTATTTTAACTATAAATAAATACTATAAATCATACCAAACAATTATATATACCATAATAGAATATATAGTTAATTATATAATACATTCCAGATATAGCCGAAGTTAGCAAGAGCTATCCTAATGTTATGAACTTTCAAATTGAGATTAACGAGGTTGGACCGTTCCCCAGATTGCCTCATGACAAATTCGTGATAAATCTAATGTT
Source organism: Protea cynaroides (assembly GCA_028583415.1). Lineage (NCBI taxonomy): Eukaryota > Viridiplantae > Streptophyta > Magnoliopsida > Proteales > Proteaceae > Protea > Protea cynaroides. Next base: position 136,258,605 of record CM053276.1, read on the forward strand.
GCCATCTCGGTGATGTTTAGAATTTTTTAATAATAAAAGGATTCATTGGTATTCTATCCGTTGCTGGTGTGATCATTACTATAGACTTAATTCCATTCATTTTCGTAAAGAACCGACTCTTCTTACGAAAAAGTTGATATCTGAATCCCGCCACCCGTTGGAACAATCATTCTTTATGGTCGAAGCGGTCGTCAGTAGCTAAGATCTCGAATCTCGCCACCCTTTGCAGTACTCTGAGTAGATATTGAGATCTCGAATCCGGCCATCCGTTGGAGCAGTCGTCACTAGTTGAGAATTTTGAGTTATCAAATCCTGCTAATTTGAATTCTGTACAATGACCGCCAGTTTGTTTGTTTCCTCTAGGGTTTCTGAATGCATGTAGTTCTGATAATGGTGGAGACTCGGATCTATTTCTTTTCTTGAACTCGGACTTCTCCTCTCATCTGCTATTTTTCTGCTGAAAGTAAAGCCGTTGCAGACTTGACGTATTAGAGATTCAATCTCTGCCCGTGTAAGTGTTACAGAGAGGAAAGGTATTGTAAAGTTTTCTTTCGACACATACATTAAAATTAGTGTGACGGTATAATTTTAAGACCAAAAGTTGAGTTTGTGTTGGATCAAGTTATTGTAAAGTTTTCTTTCTACACATACATTAAAAGTAGTGTGTGTGACGGTATAATTTTTAGACTAAAAGTTGAGTTTGTGTTGGATCATGTCACTCTATGAGCGGGATTGTTCTTATAGTTCATTCGGTCAATGTTATTTTCTAAACTATGCAGCGCCTGAACTCCGACGAAAAAGTAACATGCTTCTCTGCTAATTTGCTCATCCGTTCGGATGGAGACCTCTGGGTTGCGAGAACGATACCGCCATGACCGTAGGAAGCTTCTCGATTATCTTTTGTCTGCCGGTTTAATCAAAGAATTTCGAACTCCTTCCGGTGCTGTCGACTTGTCCGGTGTTGATTTGGATACTATCAGCGCTGATCATGTGCTTGACTGCATAAGAACCGGCAATTCTCTCCCTTCTAATTATTTTTCTCTTCTGATTTCCTCCAATCTCAAATTTGATTTACGCGGGTTAACTAACACACTACTTTTTGTTTCTAGGTAGAATACTGGATATTTCCGTGGCGACTCAAATGTACTACGATGAATTTTTCTACCCGGCAATGGTAAAGAAACATGGAGCTCGATGCTATGAATTTCTGTCATTATTTTCTTCTGCCTGCATCTGGTTATTCTGATCCTCAAGCTTAAAGTGAACTGAGGAAGTTCTTTTATAAAACATAGTTTTATGTGTTTTCAAACTCGTTAGATTATTTACTGAAATATGCAAATGTCTGCTAGGGCACGGATGGCAACCGTAACGATAGTTAATTTTAGGCAGGATAGGTAACGTGTGAAAAACAAGGAGGATTATATTGGCCTCTTACAATGATTAACCAATTACTTCTGGTTATCCCGCTCAACCGTCAGAGTAGACAATCCATTGCTTCAATACTACCAAATTTATGTTGAATATTTCTTTTGCCGATAATCTCATACCTAGTATTCTTTTTTTTTTTTTTTTTTTAATTTTTATTATTTGGCTCCATTATGAAGAGAAACCACAGAATCTTAAAATTCCATCCACTGGTGATCAACTGGTGGTAACTGAGAAATATAGCTGATATGATGTACTTGCACATTTCTTTCCTATCAGTATTTGGGGTTCAGAAGCAGTGCACCCACATGTTTTCAAAGGGTTGATCTTATTAACAAGACATTGCAGAGTACTTCTTAACAAACAAATCCAAAAGGTTGAAGTGGTCAATGCCTTGCACAGAAAACTTTGGGCCTGAGCAACAGCTTGAGGATGGATTGAACTGAATGATTTGATTGAAGAATGAGGACTGTGTAATTTCTTTTAGGTCTACTCTAAATTTCTGTTATGTAATTTTGGATCTCAGACAGTTTCTGCGACCCACCCTAAAAGAAGAAGAAAAGTTTTGCTCTCATAGATTTTAAACCACCATTGGGAACCGGGTTGAATGGTAGTGTTTGGACTTTAGAGCGATTGGTGAAATCAATTGGCTTGTACCATATTCACCATTCCATGTTTACCGCTCCTGATATACTGATATTTGGCTACTCAAAGCATTAGTTAAGTTTTGAAAACTTATTGATCATTTTCCATAAAACTATTAACTTAGATAGTGTAGTGCATCTTTGTGATGTATAACTATTGGGGCAATAAAACCTTTTCCTATTTTATAATATATTTTAATTTTATTTTTATCATATTTTTTTGTGTGTTATTGTTGTATGGGCCTAGCAAAAGAAAAATTGGGATATTCATGAGGAATGTTACCATTATTAAGGTGTTAACTACGTCTTTTGATTATATATGGTATTTATAATTCCCATTTATGCTAATATGTCTCTAGAAGAAGTTAGCATGGGGTGCTCCTTTACTAGCTTGGTCTATTAGTTGGGTCGCCCCGGGGGGGGGGATTAATAACAAATTTTCTTAGGAAAAGAAGTGTTAACAGTACAACAACATCTGTGAGAAACCCTGGCAAAACCATAACAAAGAGAGAGCACAGGGAAGAAACAAGAACATAAAAACAGGTTACGTTCTCATAACGATAAATTTTCCCCAAGACATAATCTAGGGAAGCTTAAAGCCTTCAAATGAATTAGATCAATTAACAGGGGTAAGAAAAGAAAGCAGAAGAGTTCCATGGCTGCAGACTGACAATATTTAATTGAAAACAAATATCATCCACTTAGTGCCATAAGCAAATAAACCTTTCCTTTGGAAGCCAAGAGAGAGAACCAGGACCAAGTTGACAAGCTAACCAAGTAAGGCATACTCTGGCTTCCCTGTTAAGTGGCTTAAGTCTTTCATTCTTTTCTTTTGATGAGATTTTCAGTTCCATTCCATAAGAAGAATGTTTCATTTTCTTATTCTTTTTTTTAGAAGGAAATTAGTGTTGGTTGTTCTATAGAAATTTATACGAATTTTTGGTACCTGATAAGATTTCAATGTGGTTTCGTAGTGAACTTTTATCATCTCTTTGCTGAAGTGAAGCATGTAACATTTGTTTTTACAGATTAATTCTTCTTCAGGAAGTTCGTACCTTCTTATTTCAGATCCAATGTTTTCTGGATCTCCGCCTCAGCGTGTGCCTCCTCAAATTGACCTTAATCCCAGAACCAGTTTTTCGTCATGTTCATTGAATCAATCGGGCCCTTCCATAGCTGAGGAAATTGAAAATTCTGAGGACGAAAGTGGAGCTAGATGTACTGCTGCAGAAACCACACCTTGTGAACCTAGAAATGATGCTGTGATTGCGCCACTAGGCTTACCAGTCTTGAGTACAGGTATCAGCTGCAATTTGCTTCTGAATATTTGATCTTTTTTTTTTCTTTTTCCATTCCTTTTATTCGGTAATTGTTTCTTGATGTTTCTATCTATTGTTGTATTTGTCAAATGGACCTATTTGCTTTCATCTTTCCTATGTACTGATACACTGTTTAAGATCTTTGAAGGTTTGTCTGATGATGATTTGCGGGAGACAGCCTATGAGATATTTATTGCTTCTGTGTTCTTCTCTGGGTAATTCTCTCTTTTTGTTTCTTTTTTTTCCTTCTAGAAATCATGGTTTTTGAACACTCCCTTTTATTTGGACTACTAGGATTCATATCTATTCTTTTGAGGACAAGAAGGAAAAGAAATCTAGAATATTCTCAAGGCTGAAGGGTAGAAGAGATAAAGTAAATTCACAGCCTCAGTTAACAAATTGCTATTCTAAGCTGCTTGACATCATTCGTGTTCAAATGCAGGCAAGTCATAATACACTGGTTTTCGATGTTAGCAGTGATTATTCTCTTTAAATTTGTTATTCTATAACTTTGAGAATTTTTTTGGTATGTTCTCTAGCCCAAAATTGGTGAGCAGATTTTCATTTCATAAGACCGTGTGATGAATGATACTAGCATCTTTGTAGGATCCATTGAATTTTCTTTCCTTGAGCTTCTAGATTAGCACAGAGGAAGCCAATAATTTGCAAAATAGGGTGATGAGATCACCACTGTGTATACCTAGGGACTCTATCTTGCTGTATCTTTTGATTTGGAAGATAATGTCCACTCCTCTTGGTATTTACCAAGAAAGGAGAACCAAATACTTATTTCTTCCAACTTCTAACTTAATTTGTTTAATGATGATTCCTGAAGAATGCCACATATACTAATATAGGAGCTGATCCAGCCAGGATAAAAAATCCTAATTTCTGTAATGGGCTCAGATAGATCATTGATAAGGGTCGCTCAGCTGCCAAGGGACCATGCCTAAGGAAGTAGAGGTCCTGAGTTTGACTTCTCTTCACCTCTTGGGGACTACCCACACAATGCTTGATGGTTCTCATGGGCCTTGGACTGACCTGGTACATGGTGGGCTCTACATGGACCCAGTCCCTCGAAAGATGGGCTGTGGGTTCCTCGCTAGCCAAAAAAAAAAAAAGAAGAAGAAGAAGAAGAAGAAAGAAAGAAAGAAAGAGTGACTCTAGGATCAGATTTCCAGAATAGGGACAAGAAATAATAGGGTAGAAACCAAATGTAGAACTAACGTAGGAAATTGGACTAAAGTTATAGTCAGACTTTGAACAAGAGTTGAATGAATAATTTTAATAAATAAAGAAACAAAAAGGGGATGAAGATGGAGATAAAAAATTTACCAAAAAGGGGAAAAGTGAAGTGAAGAAGACAGAATGGAATTCAGTAGTATTAGAGGAATGAAAATAAAATCTAACCTGACATATTTTGGAGCAAACAAATCTTCAGAGCATATCTTGTGACCAAAAGATATAAAGAAGAACAATACAGTGTTGGATAAAAGAATAGAAATTGTTAGAGAGAGAGAGAGAGATCAAAAGACCAGCCGCTGGTTAAGTTGTGGACCCAGCCTACAGCCAAGCAGATAACTGACTCCTAAAACCTGAGTTGTGGCTGTTTATATCCTTATATAAGACAAAACTTTGACTTTCTATAAGTGTCCTAAAACTAACAAACAACTGACTCTTGGACAGTTAACATCTGGACACCTTACTAGAGCAGATAATTGACTCTCTTTGATTAATTAACTAGTAATAAGAATCTTACCTTTATTCACAATACAAATGGACAACTAACTGAACATAATAGACTCCTAAAATAACAACTCAGTGTTAGACCCTTTTTTTTTTTTTTTTTTTGGGGGGGTGTGAACAGGTTATCTTAGTGGATTAAAATTTTTATCCATAATTTTATAGTAATGTGATTGAAGAGGTAACACAAATATCACAATCACACTACACAAGAATATATAGTGGTTCACTCGGGATTCTCTCCACTAGCTAGTTCTCTTTTTCTCAGGTTTTTACTTGAGTTCCACTAATCTTCCTTTTAAATATGGTAGTTGGAGTCTATTTGAGAGGAAAACAAAGATGCTAGAAGAAGTTTGTGGTTGCTATTTCTCTGAAAAAGGTTCTGGAAGGTTTTGGAATCCAAATGAAAGAAGAACAAGTTTAGAAAATTGAAAGTATTGAAGACTTCAAAAATCAATGAAAAAGATACAGACATGTATTTTAATATGGATATGTTTGTGTCCGCATGGGTAGAAGGGCATTGTGCATAGGGATCCACAGTTGTGCTTTTCTATCATCTCCTTGTATGTTGTTCCTCTCTCCTTACCTTTTGATTTTTTTAACCTTTTTTAAAGCAGAGAAAGTGGGAAAGAAAGAAAAAAGAAGCAGCCTATAGGGGTCTCCTCTATTGGTGTGTTTATGGGCATCTGTGACAGACAAAAAATATGAAACTGCTACTTTGTTATGTAGCTGAAAATAATAAAGTTCAGGTTGCAAACCTGGTTTGGCAGACTCACCTACCGATCCTTGATTTGACCAAAGTAAAAAATTTAGCCAATTTTTACAAAATACATGCTAAGCTACTCAGAATGGGCGTCCTCATAATCTTGTCAGGATGGCCCACTTTTCTGCCACATGACAGATTAGATGGGGCCCAAATTTTATTGACAGGTACACCTCAAGGTCTCCAGCCTATGCATCGAGTTTCAGCTAAAACGGAGTTCACCAAGTGGCAAAATAAAGCTCTGAAAATCTAGGGACTACAAGAGGGTACAAGTGCATACATGGACAGCTGAAAAACAGAAGATTGCATGCCAATACACGGGAGGGTAGATTGATTGAGGTCCTGAATTTGATATGTGTTTTAATCCACCTAGACCTATCTATCCAGCGGTTACAATTACCACATCATCCCACCACATGCTTAAAATTGGTGGGCCACCATAATCAGGTCGGCTCGTCTAAGGCAACTTTCACCTGATCAGGATATAGAGACTTGAAGAAAATTATTCACAATGAAATGTACTTTGTGAGAAAATAGGTGTGAGATTACAGCTTAGTGTTGATCAATTTCAAGGCAGCTGGGTATCTATAATTGTATGCGAGATATTCCAAGCTAATTGAGATTAGATTTGCCAGTGCTCCATGGCCTTACGGTCTGTTATGTAGTTTATAAGGAAGGTCTGATCATGTTTGTCTTAGTTTATCATGGAAGGTCTGGTCATGTATGATGTTGCATGCTATAGACAAGTTAGGAAAAGATTTTCCAGTGCTGCTTTTATTTTTTTGCCAGTTATGGTTTTGTTTTATGACCAAGGTTTCTTCTTTTTCTCTTTTAAATTGTTCCTATTTTTCTTCCCTAGATCTCTGAAGCAATGAATACATTGATTTGGCGAAGGTTGACGGATTTCACTTCAAGAACATGTGAACAAGTTGATATTCCTGAAATTTCATTGGAGCTCTTAAGTGGTATTTGCAAATATGATTTTCTTAACGAGAAGTCATATATACAGTGGAAGAAGAGACAGGTCATGATCAACCTTAAACAGTGTTCGATTTGTTTGTGTTCTGTGGTTTTTAACCTAGGAGTCTGTGACTCTGTTTTGCTAATATCTTCTCGTAGGCAAATATTCTTGAAGAAGTTCTATGCCATTCTGCAAGCTCTATTACAACCGAACATATAGCTATCAAAAGTTCCCTTAAGAAAATTAGAGATTCTGAGGTATGTTCTTTATTTTGGTATATGCTGACTTCAGTTTCATAAGTGTTCACTTCTTTTTTCTTTATTGAAGTGGGCATTATTTGGTTATTTTTTCAAGGGTCATCGCAAATATACTACATTGTAAGGCACAACTATGATTCTTCATTTGAATAATTGTTGTAAAAAAATTATTTTTTCCATTTAATGTCCTTGGGTTGGATAGTTTCTCATATTTTTATCAGCTTTTTATAGTGCCATCAGCATCGTGGCAACATACTACACATCTTCACTCAATTAATTTTCTTGAACTCCTTCAGTCAGATTTTTGCATATAATGAATCTATTTGGTTACTTTTATGTCATAGGAATGGAACATCAGTACGTACCCTTTTGAAAGTGCCGAGGTTCTGCTGGTCATTAAAAGGTTTGCCTCTAAGTTATCATCTGCTCCTGGAAGATTTGGTATTCCAGGTGAAACCTATTACTGGACAGGTGGCTATCATTTGAGCCTTAAGCTCTATGAGGCGTTACTCTCTATTGTTTTTGATATTCTTGAAGAATGTCAGCTGATTGAGGTATTTATGATCTTCCTTATGTTGATGAAGTGGGAGATTTGTTTTTATTTGGATTCTTAATGATGTTGACATTGTTCTTTGGGATCTTTGGCAGGAAGTAGATGGAATTCTTAAACTTATCAAATTGACCTGGTCCACTCTAGGCATCACTCAGAAGATGCACCATCTGTTATATGGGTGGGTACTTTTTCAGAAGGTATTCTTCTTCTCCTGAAAAAACATTCAGTATAACAGGGCTTTTTGGTGGTAGAATTCAGTATATTAGAATTCAGCCTAGTGTATGTTAGTGGAAAACATTGAAAATTTGCAATGGAAACTTTTATATATTATATGCATGCTTGCTAACTTTCTGTGTAACGGGAATAGTTACGGAGTGCCTTTCTTGCTATTTGATATTCCATGAACCTTTGAGATACAAATGGGTTTTTTTTTTTTTTGTTGGTGTGGAAAATTACATGCACCTCCCCTGAACTTACCTTAATTCCTGGGTCTCCTTAACTTTTGAGGAAATTACAGTTGCACCCTTACAATGACGATGGTAAATGGAAAAGTTAAAATGCCAACATTACCTGTCTCTTAAGTACACCTCATTCCTTTTTTAAACCACTGACATGCCTCCTTTCTTCGAATAGCTTCCCAGCAGCGATCTCTCTTCCTGGCGACCTAAGTTCCAGTTGTACTCCCCACCTGAAAAACATCAGGAGAAAGGATCAGGAAAACACTCTTTTGATTTGAAAAGTTTTTTCTAGGGTTTTGGCCAAACAATATTCCAACTTGATGATTCTTCCCCTTTTCACCTTCTGCCTCATATTCAAACAGTGACCATACAAAGAATCTGAAATCTGAGTGACATGAAATCAGCTTACCTGTCTCTTAAGTACACCTCATTCCTTTTTTAAACCACTGACATGCCTCCTTTCTTCGAATAGCTTCCCAGCAGTGATCTCTCTTCCTGGCGACCTAAGTTCCAGTTGTACTCCCCACCTGAAAAACATCAGGAGAAAGGATCAGGAAAACACTCTTTTGATTTGAAAAGTTTTTTCTAGGGTTTTGGCCAAACAAATATTCCAACTTGATGATTCTTCCCCTTTTCACCTTCTGTCTCATATTCAAACAGTGACCATACAAAGAATCTGAAATCTGAGTGACATGAAATCAGCTTCTTTCCAACTGCTCATGATTCCATCATGAGCGGCTTCCGGCGAGGGCCATAGCAGCAACCTCACATTAGGATCATAGGAGACCAAGATTCCAGCTTCTTTAGCAGTTTTTATGGTGGCAAATCTGGTTTTAACCCTTGGATTGGGTTCCTTCAGGGTTTTGCTGAAGAAGTTCCTTTCGTGTATGTTGAAGAGGCACAGAAATCTTGCTGTGTGCCTGTGTTATTATGAAGGGGAGGATGGTTGTAGGGTTTTCTGGGAAGGATGAGAATGCAGATTCTGCCATTTCCGACTGTCCAAGCTGATGAAGCTCAGAGGTGAAAGGCTTGTGAGGGATTTAAAGAGAATGGGGTGTGTTGGGGTGTGTTTATGGTGGAGACAAGCTAATGTTATTCGTATCTTAAAAAATGGTAAAAAAGCATGTTCATGCCAATGTAAGGGAAACTTTGGCATTAAATCAGTTTAGTCGAGGTGATGTTATCATTTAACGAACCTATCCTGATAGACAGGGTCTGTATGTAACGGTCTTTGCAAATAAAGGGAAGTTCGAGTAATTTTCTCCAAAGTTAGGGTAGTGCCTGGAATTAGGGGTAAGTTCAGTGGGAGGTGCGTGTAGTTTTTTTTTTTTTTTGAAACAAAAATGGGGCTATTTTATTTATTTCCTCCCTAAACAAAATGTCTAATTGAGTGAATGTCTGTTGAACAACTTAACAAGCCATTCTCAGAAAAAATTGCTAGGAGAAAATCTTCTCCAAAACTCATTTTTGTTCACAATTAACAACTCATTTAGGGATATGTTTTGCTGCAAGATTGATACTGCAGATGCACCAACACCTACAACACAGTATTGCATTTACAAACTTTGTCACATTAGGGATATTATATGCTGTATGTTTGATACTGCCAATTGACAGTTATCTCTTTGTCTCTCTCCCTCTCCCCCTGTGCTTTTCATCCATCCCTTCTGTTAGTTTGTTGGGACAGGTGAGCTTCAGCTACTAGAATATGCAACTTCAGAAATGCAGAAAGTTCTCTCCAGTGCGGATGATAGAAAGGAAGGGGCATATTTGGACAGCCTTATTTGTTCAATTGTCAATAACGGCAGAAAATTAGATCTTAGTTTGCTGGATGCTGTTTTTTTGTCAATTAGCGTTTGGTGTGATAAAAAACTGCAACATTATCATCTGCATTTTAGTGAGGTTCGCTACTGTTCTCTATTTTACATGTTATTATTAATTACTACAGTTGTTTTCTTGAGTATGCTAATTTTTTTTTTATGTTACTGCACAAAAAAAGACAGTAAAGCAATATAATACTTTGCTTCCACTCTTTGACTATTCCATGATTACTCCATATACGGGTGATGCAGTGGTAGTGGTTTCATTTTAGCGTTTTCCTGCATGTTAGTGGAATATTACAGTATAATAAAATATTTATTAGTCCTCTGCTTCTAACTTAGAAAAAATAGGGGGCTGTAACCTGGTGCAAGTCACATTTTCTCAGAGCCTTGGAATTTGGAAGGATGGATTTACGTTGGTCCTAGCATTCGACACTTCTTGCACAGAGTTTCTATCCTATGCCTTGAACTTCCATCTTCATGCTGATTGCTGACAGCCTGAGCTTTTACCATTGCACCAAGCTATGACCCCAACCTATCAAATTTTTTAGCTTGACAATCAATATTTATGCATTTGCATGTTGATTTCAAGTTAGTCCATCTCTCAGAGTTTTTTTCCCCCCTTTGAGGGGACTCTCTAGTCCCTCGCAATTTCTTTTTGATACCTCCTTCCTTGTACCCCTTTTCTCCTTAAAGCGACTAGAGTTGAGAACTACAAATACCTACAAAACATTTTGCCAATGGTGGGTAAAGCAAGATGCTGCTCATTTACTTTCAAACGGTTCCTTTTTGGTTGATTGACATTTGCCCTGAGCTCCAGTTTTTGTTAAACTCTTTGCCCTAGTAATTCATGTGTGCAATTTGTTTTCCTCAGAAACCTATTTGCTTTGGAAAGGTGGTGGCCTTGATGGCATTAGTTGGAGTACCAATTGCTTGTGAGAGTGGTGAAATAAAGGTTAGTGGAATATCTATTGTATAGTTGTGACCATGACGTAAGTCCTTCATTTGTGTACATTTCCATATTTTGTTCTCTCTCTTGCTTGATCGCTTTCTGGGTTGTAAGCAGGTATAATTTTTCTTACATATGCCGAATTAGTGTATAGCCTTGTATGGAATGCCTAATAAAATTGGTTATTTCTATTAAAAAAAAAAAAAGAATGTCCCTTGATGTCCATAGAATCATTTAATCATTTAATCCCTTTCTTTAATCGTTTAATCATGTACTGTAATAAAAAAGTGCTTTGTTCATGGTTTCAAAACTGATTTCTATCATAAAAAACTATTTGTACCTAGTTTGGAGATACTTTTGTCGTGAGAAAGTTGGCTCCTTGATTGCATTCTCTATAAATGTGAGATATCCTGGACCCTTGGAACTAATGAAGGTAAGAAGACCTTGAACGTGCATCCAGTGCCAATGGGATTGTCTTGTAGTAAGAATATGGTGTGCGCATCTTCAACTTATGGATTTACATTTGTAAATCTTTCTGAAATCAGAAGTTAGTGGAGTGCTCCTTTCAATTGGGAGGGGTTGAAGTTGATAATTGGGAAACCACTGTGACCTCTCTGGTGGTTTTATTCTCATCAAATAGAAAGGATTACAACAAAGCTTGAGTAATATTGCTAAGGTACAAACAGAAAAGTGATACAATGGAAAGTTAATCACAAACAAGGAAGTGTATATCACCAATAGGATTCTATACACAACAAACTGTATGTCACCTGCATTAGTGAATACATATTTCTGCTAACTGATCCTGACTAGAAACAAACCAAACCTGAAGGTGGCTCGGGCAACACTTTCATGAGCAAAATGATAGTTAGCTTCAGTATGATGTGTTCGAGCATGGAAAATGGGATTAGTAGCAAGATATGTAGCTCAGAGATTGTCACAATATTGAATAAGAGACCGAAGAAAATTCCAAAATCACACAACACAGACTGACTAACGGGCTAGCACGGTTAGACCTGGGAGTTTGGTACGAATGGGCTAGCACGAGAGAGCACATGTACGGATAAGAGAGTTGGCCGGCTGATACAGTATCATTAACCTTTAACTAGGGGTTTAAAGCCCTTTTGTCAGGGGTAGACTACCGGGGGATGCGGTAAAAGAACTTTCCCTTTCCAGATGCCTCTTCCTCTGTTGTATTTTTTCATAGAAATGTGTTCGTTCAACAAGGGCTCCAAAAGACGTTGATCGTAAACAAGCAGATTGTTTAAGGAGAAAAACAAATAGTCGTTCAGAATAGCGTATAATAAGAAAGTTGTTATCTTTCTTACCCTAGCCGCCTACCGGGCGGGCGAAGTACTCGACCGGAGATCAAGAGTTTTGTCCGGCGGAAAACAAAAGTCGTCCGTATCAAGTGATACGTGAATTGCTTAGTAGTGTTTCGCCACTACCGGAGCTGGCGGAAATAGCTTAATGGTAGAGCATAGCTTTGCCAAGGCTGAGGTTGAGGGTTCAAGTCCCTCCTTCTGCTCCTGGCTTCGTCGTTCAGTGGTAACGAGTGGAGTGCGTCCAAGCAAGATTAGCAGCAGTAAATGCTAAACATTGGTACTCAGCTTCAGTGCTGCTCTATACCCTTGGCTGTTTCTTAGAACCCCAAGCAATGTTGTTACTTTCAATCATCCGGATCCCCACACAAAATAGCGTAGTTGTCAAGGCATTGCCTAGGCGCCCAGGTGCCCTTGTGACGCCTTGGAAAATCGGGCTCCTTGGTCGCCTAGGTGCCACGTCAGGCCTCCAACGCCTTGGTTTGCCTTGGCACCTTGACAACTATGCAAATTAGCATTTTAAAAAGTGGGAATGGTAAAAGGAGTGAAGCGAATACTGAGAGTCAAGGTGCCTTTTAAATACCATAAAATATGTTTCACAGATGCAAAATGTTCAAGCTTGGGGGTCTGCATAAACTGACAAGCCTGGTCATAATAGCATAGTGCAAGGTCCCAACCATACTTTGATAAAGCATTGGGTTAGGGAAATGTTCACCAGCATCAAGAGAAAGAGCCCGGAACAACATGAGTAGAGGTTGGCTTTGCTCTTATCGTGTTGACGGATTTCATTAAGTCCATGATATATTAGTTTGAGTGAGAATAATAGAGTCAGGAGTTCAATAAACTTCATGCCAAGAAAGTTGCGAGCAATAAACGAAGCATATGTGGCACTTTTTTGATGGCTGTACATGGATACTATGATAGTTCTGAAACCCACTGTGACCTCTCTGGTGGGTTTATTCACAATTTCACATTATATAGAAAGGGTTACAAAAGAATATGAGAATGTTATGATTTACTTATTTAGAGTCCTATCTTATTTAGTGTCGTATTCCTATTGTAACTCTAGGATAGGAGTCGTATTCCTATTGTAACTCTAGGATAGATTTACAGTTTTAATTAGATTAGGATTTCCCTTTTCTGTAGTTTCATTATCTGCTTAGGATTCTTGTAATGGCGACTCCTTTTGTTGAGTCAATTATGCTTATAAATAAAGTTAGAAGTGAGGGGGAGGAGATCACTACAATTTCTCTCCCCTCTCTCTCTCTCTCTCTCTATCTCTTTCTTCTGTTTCTGTTCTTTTCTGTTGTATGGTTTGATCTGTTCTTGCTTTAGGCACTGTTTTTAGAAAGTATGAATAAACTTGGTAAGGTATAAACAGAGAAATTTATACAATGGAAAGGAAATTACAAACAAGGAGGAGCAATCACCTATAGGATTCTATACAAAACGAACCGTATCTCTATGGGGAGGGGGGGATACTTCAAGAGTATTTACAGCCGTTTTGTCTGGCTCTGTGGGTTGTATACAGCTTCACCCTTTACTTTATTATAACATCTCCTTTGGTGGGGGTGGGGAGAAACAGATTCACAATCAACATGAAACCACATTCTAAACTGCATTAAGAGTACCAAAATTTCTGCAAAGCTTTAGCCCATGTAGTGAATCACATAATCCTTCCATTTATGGGAAAACAAGCCATAGTAAGAGGAAAAAATTGCCACCATATCACCTTTCCCTGGATTTTTGGAGTGTAACCATTGATAGGAAAAAACAGCCACCCTATCATCTTTTCCGTTTCTATCATACCTTATGCACTGTGGTCTTGATTGTGAGTGTAGGCATCTGCACTTGTTGTTCCTTCACTGTTCTCTACTGTTGCAAAAGGTTTGTTTTTGATATCCTTATGTTTGTCTAATGAAACACATGGTGTTATAATTGTAGTTAGGTAGAGCTGAGGCTGATGCTGGTAATAAAAAGACTTCTAGGCACTTCAAAGGCTATGTTGAAAGCTCCATTCAAGCTGCATATAGGCGGGTGAGTTTTGTTACTTGGTGAATACTATGAATTAGGCTCTGACATGATCTCTTGAAATGTTCATCAACTGAAACAGGCTTGCTTAATGATCTAATTGTTTATTTCATGTTTGCAGGCATTGAAAACCATAGATCCCAAATCTGAAGCAGAAAAGCGACATCCTCTGGCTGTGCTTGCTGATGACCTAAAGCTGATTGTTGAGAGAGAATCCACTGTCTTTAACCCTATCTTATTACATTGGTACCCTGCAGCTGGGATCGTTGCTTCCATGCTATTGCACCAACTTTATGGGGACAAACTGGTGAGCCTGTAATGTTGTTTGGTGAGAACAATTCTTCTTGACTGGGGGGGGGGGCTTGCCTGGGCTAGCATTTATTAAGCTTTTTGAGGGGCTCAGCTCTAGGGCAACCTAATGTAATTCTAGTTCAGGTCTTAACCATATCATGGATGATCCCTTGAACACCCTCTAATCCTGGTTGGTATAGCAGAAGGAATGCAAACTCATATATGCATACACTGTAGTAATTGGGGTACTTCTTGGTCTGTAGAAGCCTTTCCTGGAGGGAGTTTCATTTCTATCTGAAGATGTCAAATCAGTGCTCTCTGCAGCTGACATGTTAGAGCATGAGCTTACTCAGCTATATTATTGTACACGTGGAGAGGATAGATCTCCATTAAATGTTACGAAAGATTTGAATCGTTATCAGGTTAGAGTCTTATAACTGAGAACTGTGGGTTCAATTACTTGTCTTACTTTAACACCTCCAAAATGTTTTAATGGTTTATATTTTATGCCCCCTGACAAGTTGTCCCTTTCTTTGTGTATGCAACATACAATTTAATATCCTATCAGAGTCTACTTAACCTTGCCTTATTGTAAGACATATATGCTTTGGTTGTAGTATGAATATTGTTGTTGCCAAAGTAGCCATGAATTCACTCTAACTACTTGAGGAGAATATTCCTCGGTTTGCTGATGCACTTAATTGTGTCTTCTTGTCATTTTCAATTACACAATAATTATCCTCGTAAATGAGCTGTTAGTTTAATCCAAAAAAATATTTATTACTATACCCTCCTTAATGGTTATTGCTATTTTTCTTTTGGGCAATCAGCTTTGTTTTGGTCATTTGGCCAATTCTTTCAGTTCACTAGGTGGGTATACTAGATTTAGCTGGGAGACTTGAGACATGGCTTTGGTTGATGATGATGCTTATGTTTGATGATTCATATGGGCAGGTTTACTACAAACTGCATACACCCAGTGCCCCCCATAAACTTAACTTGCTTTTGATAATTTGTATATCCATGCATTTCGTGATGCACCATTTTTGGTTGTACTTTTTCTATTTTTATCGTTTTAGATATTGTCATTATACTTATACCATCCATTTCCTATTTTGTTTTCTTTTTCACTTGAGTTTGTCTAGTTTAGAAACAGTACTCATTCTGTTATAAGGTGACACGTTCAAGATTCAAGAACTGGGAAACAAGTATAATTATCTTTTTATGTTTGAAATGGCTTATTGTGCTTAATTTCGAATTTGATGGGGCAAAGGGTCTGAGTGTTTGAAGTTTCTTTTTGTTGGTGTATGCCTCTATGTTTTTGGATCCTTGTGAATGTAACATTGATGGTGGAAAACACCAGAAGTCTCTTTTCCTTGTTCAAAACAGAAAGAAACAAGGGGACTAATGATCTGACTTTGTATTTTGCCCACAGATTGGAGAAGTTTCTGGGCCAATTCTTCTTGATTGGCTGGATGCTCAAAACAAACGTATCTTAGAATGGACAGAACGTGCTTTCCATATTGAGGTTGGTTTTGGATTGCTTTTCTGGGAATATGTTATCTAATCTTCTAGGAATGTTATTATTTTCTTACTACCATTACTACTAGTTACTACTATTATTGTTGTTGTTGTTGTTGAGCCATCCTTGAAATCCAATGCAGTGGGGGTTTTTTTATTTTTTGGGGGGGGTGTCCATCTAGGTTGCTTACCCTGGGGTCCCCTAGATATTTCCGAATACTATGCTTCACTCTTTTCAGATTGAAAATTTAACAAATCTTCTGAATTCATGACATATAGAACATAGAGGCCCATAGCTGATTCTTGTTAAGACTTTCTAAGCCTTGTAAGCTTGATTTTCATGCCCTTCAGACACCCTTCTTTTTCATTCTCTCCATATTGTACATACTGCTGCTCCTGAGTTAATTGCCATTTGCCACAATCTCTTCCTTCCAGAGTTCAAATTTCAAACCTCTGGTTTTCCAAGAATGCATAGGTTAAATAGACTTCAAGGTTTTACCCAAAAGAGCATTAAATATCTTTAGTGTAGAATTCCATACTTATGCCTGGAAGTTGATGAATAACTGTTTCATCATCGCTGAATTTAAAATACAGACATTGAGCAGGCAGTGATGTATTGTAATAAATGGAAACAGCAGCCTAGTTGCCATCTCGTCCTTCAGAATTTTGTTTAATCATAAAAAATAATAGAGCATTACAAAGGGCACTCCATTGTAACGAGGTTGTTGAGTCAAAATCTTACCCAGATTGTGTAGGTTAAATAGGCTTGAAGGTTTTACCCAAAAGAGCATTGAATATCTTTAGTATAGGATTCCATACTTATGCCTGGAAGTTGATGAATAACTGTTTCATCATCACTCAATTCAAAATACAGATATTAAGTAGGCTGTGACGTCTTGTAATATATGGAAACAGCAACCTAGTTGCCACCATCCTTCATAATTTTATTTAAACTATAAAAAATAATGGAGCAGTACAAAGGGGCACTTTCTTGTATGAGGTTGTTAAGTCAAAATCTTACCCAGATTGCAGTACATTAGAAGAGCTGTCGTGCGATTGTGGAGTTGTAAACAACAGTAGAGAAAGTAGTGACCATAGGGAGGAAGGAAGAAGAGAAGAAGTAGTGAAAGAGAGGAGGCGAGTAGAGTAGAGGAGAGAAGTTCCAGGAGAATAAACTTTAGTGAGCCATTGATCTCACTTCATCCAGTATTATTAAAGGTTTTAAACTGAAGTACAGATATACCTTTACAAACATAAGTATTCCCCATAGGATAGCATTACATATATTTCCCAAAGTACCCTTATTCTAATATGTGGTCCTTTCACCCAAATTATTATTATTAAGGTAAACAGTTTCATACATTGGGAACCGGAGGAAATCGTTCCTACACTATCATGAATTTCAGCCATTTGGAGGCATTCTTTGGGC
The DNA here is from genome assembly GCA_028583415.1 of Protea cynaroides. NCBI lineage: Eukaryota > Viridiplantae > Streptophyta > Magnoliopsida > Proteales > Proteaceae > Protea > Protea cynaroides. The sequence continues at coordinate 136,276,091 of CM053276.1, forward strand.
ATTCTGACTGTTACATCAAGTGTGCCCTTTTTGTATTTTCAACTGTCAATATCCTTTTGATAATTACTGACTTTTCAACGTCTATTTGAAGTTTTATTCTGCCACTAGGTCCATGGAGAAATATGTTTGTCTGTATATGCGTATTAAGGGTAGTGTTAATCATAGTTGTTAACGCGCTAAGGCGAACCAAGGTGTCAAAGGCCTTACGGGGGCGCCTAGGCAACTAAGGAGCCCGCCTAGGTGACCAAGGTGCCCGATTTTCCAAGGCGACACAAGGGCGCCTACGCGGCACCTTGACAACTATGGTGTTGATCACTTTCTTGTTTCGCAGTATGTCTTCCACATGGCCGTCCCATTGGTTCCCAGTAATGGTTTTAATTAGTTGAGAAGATTTTATTTTTATTTTTATTTTTTTGGGAAAAAAATATTTGGACTGCAGGAAATGGACAAGGGATGAGATGCAGCCATCTAGGGTACGACTATATCTGCTATGGGAACAACACACGGGGGTGCCGCAGCTCTGTTTGAAATGGACAACAAAATCTGACAAAGTATAGGTTACTTCAAAGCAATTGAATTGGAAGGAGATTTCAGGATGGCAAGTCAGTGATACATGTGTTCAAAACGAATGGAGACTGCAGAACACTTGTTTTAAGTTGTGATGTGGTCGATGTGATTTGACAATTTTTTTATAGTAGAATATTCTGTCAAGATGATTGGTTCAAACTTTAAAATCATAGGGGACCAGAGCACCTTCCTTTCAAGGAGTAAATGTAAAAGTTGCATTTGGACCCCCTTTATCATGGAACTCATGACAACCTCAATTGGTCCTGTTACAATGTCCTTTAACAGTTCTGGGAGAAGTTTAAGGAACATCGTCTAGTATCTCTTTCCACCTCTCATATACCGGTGCTAAAACCTATAGATTCTCTTCTCAATCCAGGTGGTCTACGACTCTGCTGAGATAATACAGAAATTCAATCTGCCCCATCCGCAACAAGGGGGATCTTTTGTTTATTGTCTCTCTCTCTCTCTCTCTCTTCTAATTTTTATTTGGGGGGAATGTAGTGGGTGGGGGATGCAAGCACGTCCTTGAAGTACTCGATCAGTGAATGATAGATCACTTCTGGATCCTTAGTGGTAACTCTATTCACTTCCAATCACTACTTGTGATTGTTTCTAGTTCTCAAATAGATTGATGGAGACCAATGAAAGTTGTAATGTTTCCATTCCATTCTTGATCTCTTTATTCAGATTTCTACATCCAATCGATCTCTTCCTGTCCTTGTATTTATATTCATCTTTTAATGTATTTCTCTTCCCGTATTTCTCTTCCCTGTTTCTACATTGTCTCACATTCTTGCTTCCTCAATTTTGCTGTTTATCCAATTTCTCTCTCATTGTTGCCATATTTATCAGAGTACTTCTGAATTCTTATTTGTTTCTTATATTTCATTCTTGAATTTTGAGGTGGTTAGAGCATGTACAACAGCGGCCATTTAATATAGGACTAGTCCCCAACTGAACAAATTAGGAACCAACCCCATAGGAGGATTGAATCACTACCATAACCAATAGGTACAGCAATGCACATATCACAAATCAGCTAGCAAAACAATGACTAAACAATGCAATTACAACCTGGCCACAGGGTAATAGAAGAACCAGAAAACTTGTCAATTTAGTTCTGTGAAACCACTAGTTGGATGGGGCTAAAACAATGATCGACTGTAGGGTTTGATGAGGGGAAGATCATATACCAGAAATTGAGCTTCATATGATGGTTAGATGTGGAGTTATTGAACTTGGATTGGGCAGCAAGATATCACATGAATTATAAACCGTGAACAGTAGAAACCCAAAGAAAGGAAGAAGAATAGATTCTTAGGAGTCCCACCTAAGATTGGCTGAGTCCCATAGCCTAGGAAACCCACTTGACATTGCAATGGCAAACTTATTTTATTTTTAAATCATAGTTTTTCTTGTCCCCTTTCATATAGCCAATGACTTTGATTACAAAATAGAAAGTAGACAGTGGCAACTTGTTGACCAAGTCTTCTTAGAAATAGAAACCCCCTATCACATAGAAAATAGAAACTTCCTATTACATCCTTGTTAGAATAGAAAATCTAATACAAAGAACATCTAAAATCAGAAAATAGAAACTCACTAAATAGTAACTTCCGAGACAAGAAAGAGCCAAAATAGTAACAAAATTCCTTCGTTCACACTCAGTGGATCTTCTAGAAGAATCTTGAGGATCTTAAACAACCCGCAATTCCTTCGTTCACATGGTACTGTTCATGTGAACAGTATCAAAAGGCTTCAATGGGCTGCAAGCTGGCCGCCCAACTTCAATGGCCCACTGTTGTCTAGGTTGATTCTACATTACCATTGAATGCACCGGTTAGGAGGAATAATAATTAGCAAAGTTGTGGAGAGCTTAAAGAACTAAGGTAAGCTGAAGATTTCTGGGAAGTATTAACAACATATATAGTTGCCTTAGGTTTATCAATAATGCTTGCTTTAACAGGGTTAGATGGTGCAAGTTAGTTGACTAGAATTCATTCTTGTATTTCCCCTTAGAGATTGTTCTGTAATTTATGCCCCAGGGTTGAGAGGGGCATGTTTCCTCTTTTTGTGACCTATCCTCTAATTATGAAGATTTCATTTTTCATGCAGGATTGGGAGCCTTTGTCATTTCAACAGAGACAAGCTGCTTCGATAATTGAAGTTTTTCGGATTTTGGAGGAAGTATGTTTCTTACGAGATAGTTTTTCTCTTGTTCTAGTGATCCACTATTTTTAGTGAGCATACCTAAGTGATCCACTATTTTTAGTGAGCATACCTAACTGAGATGCTCATTGTTGGGTATAAAGATGATTGTTTGATCTTGCACCATTCATTTTGGGGAATTTATTGTAAACTTCTGTTATTTACCAAGAGTGTACCTAAACCTTTTATTTCTCCTCCTCTTATTTATGTTTGTACAATTGTATCAATGCAATTGAAGTTCACTTGCAAAATGTAGAGGTCTGTAGGTTGCTTGCTGCCTATTTCATAAGTTTTTTAAACATCGAAATACTATTTATTGAATATATACTATAAAAATATGATGAATAATGCAAAAAATCATCAAATTGGATATATGACAATAATGTGAAAGGGGGTTGATGCAGACTTCTAGGTGATGTGCAGATCCTGACACTGGATGGTGTTGCCCTGTGTTTGAGTGATGCATCCATCTGATTTGAGAGCGAATTTAATTTCAATTGGACATGGAAATTTCCTGTGTTGTGGGTTTTTGAACATATGTGATGGGCATGGTAGGGAATCCTCCCATTGTCATATATGGAGTAAACTTCTCTCTCACTTCATGGAAGTAATTCCTGTAGCATATTATGCAGAGGTAAACCGAGCCATGCAGGTAATTATGTCAAGCAGCTTCGCTATTTATTTTTGCTCTCTTCAGATGGATGACAATAGCTTCCATGACTGAAACACTGCAGGGCACTGTGTATGTGAGGAAACGAGGATACGGGAGAAAAGGAAGGATGAAAGGTTAAGCAGTGATGGCATGGGTTGGCCTGACTCGGGTAGAGGTGATAGGGGAATCCTGCTACCATCAAGAGGAAGGAGAAAGGATGAGGGTTGAGTCACAAGGTGGAGATGATGTGACATGGATGAAATACCAAATATGCCCCTCATCCTTGTCTTCCTTTGGACATGTTGGATGTTGAGGAAACATGATATAAACATAGTGTAGCTGAAATGAGGATGTTGAGACGGATGAGTGGTAAAATTAGAATAGATAAGGAATGAATAAATTGGAGATAATTTAGGAGTAGTTCTGATACATGATAAGTTAATAGAGAGTTGTTTGAGGTGGCATGCACATGTGCAATAGAGATCTTAAGGAGTGATATGATTCAGTTCAGAGAAGCCAAAAGAGCCGGGAGTATGCCTAAAACAACTTTGTGGAAGTGGTGAGGACAAACATGGGCCGGTAATTATGTCAAGCAGCTTTGTTATTTATTTTTGCTCTCTTCAGATGGATGACAATAGCTTCCATGACTGAAAACTGCAGCAAGGCATGGTGTAATTAGAATAGATAAAGAATGAATAAATTGGAGATAATTTAGGAGTAATTCTGATACATGATAAGTTGGGAGAGAGATGTTTGAGGTGGCATGGACATGTGCAATGGAGATCTTAAAGAGTGATATAATTCAGGTCAGACTTCAGAGGCGCCAAAAGAGCCAGGAGCAGGCCTAAAACAACTCTGGAGAAGTGGTGAGGACAGTCATGTAGCTTTAGGATCAGTAACAAATATGGCTTTGAATAGAGTTTATTAGCAAAAGAGGATCAATATAACTAACCCCATTTGGTTGGGATAAGGCTGAGTTGAGTTGGGTTCTAAGTTTTTAAATTTTGGGCCAAATTTGTGAAATTATGTGCAACAGCCAATGCCAATTGGATAGTTGGGTGTCAAGGTATGAGAATCTCATGTTTGGTATCAAAAACTTTGTGACACAGATTTCTCCATATGAAAATTCTTAGATTCAAATATATGACAATTACAATCAAATTAATGAATAAAATAATATGAAATTGCTAAATTCAGAACCTAACAATTAGGCTTTAGATCTGTTGGATCCCATTCTTTAAGAGTACATTCAACATGGGTCAGATGTAAGCCATTTGGCCAATGACATTAATTTATTTTATGGGGCAAAATATTCATCGACACAATAAAGAAATGTCTTCTTCATATAGGGGGTTTTTTGAAATTAATAATGGTCTTACACAATAAATTTGTAGATTATAAGAATCAATGGAAGCAATTCTTATTATGGCCAAAGTTTATGGATCCCCACGGCTTTTATCCTTCTAACAATAAAAATGTAGATTATAGGAGTCAATGGAAGAATTCTTATTTATGGCCAAAGTTTATGGATGGGATAGTAGACCCCCCACGGTTTTTATCTTTGGTTGTGGGTAGTTATTGTTTAATATCTTTTTTCATGTAGCAGCACTTGGAATGTGTGTTGAACAGTGGGTTGGTAATATTATCCTATCTCTAACTTATCGATATTAGCTTATGTAGCAGAATCAACGCTGGATTATTTTGCTTTAGTTTATTTATTTTCCGTTTATCCTCTATTGTAATTAGATTAGGACTCCTAGTTAGAGTCCTAATAGGTCTTATTTCTCAAGTTGTACTAGGCCTTTATCTTGTAACAAGTTAGATATATTTAATAGAATATCATGGAAGGGGAACACATACTTCCATTGACATTACTTTCTTCTCCTCTCTCTCTCTCTCTCTCTCTCTCTCATTTTTATTTTTTTACAATGTGCATTCTCATTTAACATTCCTTCAGGTAAATTACACATTGAATTAAGATTTTTATCTATTATTCCTTCAATGTGCATCTCTTGAACCTTAGATCGTAATTTATATGACTTGCAGACTGTGGATCAGTTCTTCAGCTTGAAGATACCAATGGATGTCATACATTTGCAATCTCTAATTTATGTGATTTCTCGGAGCTTGGAAACATATTTGTTGAAAGTGATCAATCAATTAGGTAAAGTATATGCAGCGCATCAAGGTCTACAGGCTTGTGCCCACTATTTGTCTCGATATATTTTTACAAATACTCTTCTACTCTGAGCTATGGATTATGCTTGCCTGTAAAGTGTAGTTGAGAAGAATCACTTGTTTCCTGCTGCCCCTGCTTTGACACGTCATAAGGAGACTCTGATTCCAATTATCAAGAAGAAGTCGGTTGATTGTGCGTTTCTACCAGAGGAAGTGCTCAAAAAGTTGAATAAGTTGTCAATATCCAAATTGTGTGTTATGTTAAACACCTTGCAGGTGTGTGCTACTTCGCTGATCTTTCCATATCAGAGTGTGTCATTTAAGTGTTTGGTTGAATGGATGTCTACTGTATGAGGGTTGAGTTGACCCTCATGGTTCTCTGTCATTGGCTTCTTTGCCGACATTTCTACTATATTCATTATATTAGTTTTTATAACTAGACTTCTGCATAAACTTCCCCCAGTTTGGTTGGTGGGTTGAAAGTTTGTATGTATAAAAGTGGGAAGAAGGCATCAAAGGGAGGGGAGGGTTCTTCTCATTAGAGAAGTAAATGTTTTATAGTGCCTTTATATTGTTCAATAACAAGAGAGCAATTACTCCTCAACCTTGTGCAATTAATTTCAATGAACTCTTTCATGAGAGATCATCACATTCCTCTTAACAACTAGACACCGCCCTTAAATTATCCTATTTATCCCTCTTCTAGATGTCCCCACAGAGGGCATGAGAATGCTCCTATATCCTTTTCTTTTTTTTGGCTTCAGTCCAGTTAAACCCCTTGCCAAGACATGAAAAATCTCCTGCAAAATATTTGGGTCCTACAAAATTCCTTCCAAAATACAGAAAGGAGCTCATTCTTTTTATATTTTCAGAATTACTTATTATTAAATAACAAATTCGAAAAGCTTCCTGCAGTAAAAACAAAATCTGAAAAGGTTAAGGAGATCCTCAGTGTCCACTGAAGCATGTACATCTCATATCAACACATAATACAACATACCAGATTTAGATATAGTATCTTGGGTCTCTCCAGTCCTCAAAGTATATAGGTCTTCAACCAACACCAAAAGAAGCTTAGCACCTTTTATTAGAAGAGGACCCACATCTAGAACAGTTATAGGAGCTTAGCACCTTTTATTACATTTTATTCTTGCCAGAATCCCATGCCAGAGCTAGGAGAAATTTCTTTGTAATCTGGTACAACAGTCCCAATCACAGAATAGCATTGTGTTTACAAGACTGCGACCTCTCTTTTTTAGCTCGTCAGCATTTCATCTGATGTACCACTATGGTCAAACAAACTGTAACCAGAATACGGTGAATCCGATCTGAGAAATAATGGTTCTGGCTAGATTCCCCCCCTCTCTCTCTCTCTCTCTCTCTCAAAAGACTGAGTGATGTCTAAACAAGCTGGAACTCTAGTATAAGAAACTACACTTCGTAGCCTTTCCAATGTACATATCATTGTGGACCGCTCTGTCAGTCAACTCTAAATAATAAGGAATAACGTGCATGGTTCAAGAGTTAATAGAAAATTCAATTATAATCTGATTAGGCTGAAACTTCAGGGTTCCCTCCCCACCCCCACCCCCCCCCCCCCCCCCCCCCCCCCCCCAAAAAAAAAAAAAAAAAAAAAAAATTTCTTGGCAGGCCCTATTGGTTAATAGAACATTTGTTTAAATTCGTCAATTCCTGCCCTACTCACTATTCAGGAACCAGCCACCAAGATTCAACGTGAAAAACCGTGTAAATGATAACCAATGGTTGGTTCTAGATTATTAGTCAACACTAATTATTGAAACACCCCTCAAATATCAAAACAAAACAATATTTTGAAGATAGAGTTTTTCTCTAAGGACCATAGGTTCCATCTAGACAAGAAGTGGCTGAATCAATTGTTAGTGGATTATTTGATCCAAGTGCAATTTGATTAAAAATATCTAACATGTATGGTAGCGTAATTTGAATGATTAAACTTGCCAAATTAAGGAACAATAAGCAGCAACTGGATTGTATTAAAGCATAAGGAACAACAGTAAGCAAGCTTTAGATATCAGCATCATCTAATCAACAGAAATACTGAAGCAAAGAGTAGCTTTCTGAACTTAATCTCAGTCAAGGTGGATGAGTGTTGGTAACGTAGAAGCATATTGGAGGTGTATTACTAAGCTAACACAAGTGTTTGTATTTTAATGATTAGAGATCTTCAATATTCTGTCAAAATTGCATTTAGATAATTTAAAATTCATGATATTTCTTCTTTCTATCTCAATGTTGCTTTGTGAAAGTATTTTACGTAGATATTATATCCGTTGTCTTCCAGATTATTTCATGATTTGTTTTTTTTTTTGCAGTACATTCAAAGCCAAATTGGCGTGTTAGAAGATGGTATCAGACAATCTTGGGCACTTGTTATACCTTGCTTAGACAATAGATGGAGTAAGTGTCAAGTGTCAACATATTATTGTTTTTGAGAAAGCACATAGAAAATTGGAAGGTTATGTTAGTGGGAATGGTAGAAATATTTTTATTAGGTAAAAAACTACATAAGAAATAACAGTTATGGTCATATAACCACTTCAATGGGGCTCAACTGTATTTTTGAAAATATGTGACTTAATTTTTAATATGAATCATTTCCTTGGGAAAGCGGCATTTTATTATCTGTTATTAAAAAAACCATTTTCACCTTTCTCTGCAAATATCTTTACCTTGAACTTTCTATATGTAAACATGTTCCCTTACAGTACCTGATCAAATGGTGTATCTTCCCAGCAATGCTTTCATAAGATTTCCTCTCCCATGGTGGGGGTTTTACGTTTTCTTTGGGAGCTTCTTGTTTTGGTATTCTGGTACTTAGAATTCTGTTGATTTGAGTTTACAAACCAGTATCAGCATATGATCTTTTAATTTAAACAATTATGACAATCTTTATAAGTAATTGTGTTATGCAGAAAGAGAATATCTTCGAAGACCTTTGACGGAAGGCTTGCAAAGTTGTACTGAATCAGTCGATGAACTATTTACTACCTTTGACAGCATTAGAAGAACCACAGTTGATGCAATCGACAAATTCTGTGACATCACTGGTGAGCAAACAAACTTGATTGCCTTCACACTTTTTTTATTTTTATGAAACAATGATTGTCTTTGTAATTTAAGGCTGTAATCTGTGAAATATAGTTTTCTCTCTTGCTCCTGAAATATTCTTTTGTAGTTCAGTTGTAATTTCATTAAGATATTGAACTTTCCATTTTTATGCAAAGCATTAACATATGATTAATACTCTTCAAGGAGCAAGGGTTGTCTTCTGGGATCTTAGAGATACATTCCTGTTTCTTCTGTATCGAGGGAATGTTGAAGGTGCTCGGCTGGACAGTGTTCTCCCTCAAGTTGATACTGTAAGCTAAATAGCTAATGAAGTAAAGTATCCCTTGCTCTCTCTTTCACACTACATTCTGATGAACTCATTTAATCTTTTGGCGTGTGTTTGTAGTCCCTCGACCAAGTATGTGCGTTGATTGCTGATACTCTTAGGGATCAAGTTGTTTTGAGCGTTTGCAGAGCATCATTGGTATTCTTTTACCTTCATAGCCTAATTAATTAGACTTTGGCTTTTTTATAGCTCAAAACATGCACATATTTTGTTATTCAGGAGGGTTTTGTTTGGGTGTTGTTGGATGGAGGCCCTGCCCGTGTGTTTTCTGAGACTGATATTCAAATGTTGCAAGAAGACCTTAACATATTGAAGGTAAACAGAAAGCATAATGGATTAGAATAGTAAAGTTGAGAGATAGATATTGTATGTGTTTTCTGAAGATTTCCAAATAATGCATGCTGTAATTTTTGAAGTTATGGTTATCTGGGGAAACACTAAAACCACATGTACTGCACCCTGGTTTACATATTATGTAAGATTTAGCAATTGTTTAGGTCAAATTTGGTCTGAAATCCAGATATTAAGTTGATGAATTATGCCAACACGAGCCTGGAGAAAATGAATGGATTATTTGGTGTGTGGTACTGGTCAACAGGTTGAGATATTGGAAGCCGACACTGTTAAAACGGGCAGGTGGGTAAGTCCCACACCTCAAACACACACAGGAGAATAAGTAGGCTTTTTGGATTGAAGCGCCCTCCTTGAACCATTTCTGATGATTGAGCATTTCCTGTGTAAGTGAGAAAGCTCTGCTTTAAGTCTTTCTTCAGAGTTCTATTAAGCCCTTCTCTTTGACCGGGCATTTCCGCAAGTTGATTCTACACCCATTTCTGGGTATTTTCTGTCACATCTCCATCCCCCTAGTACTGGGTCTTGACCACTCACTTTCTGTGCCGGATCCCAAAACTTTGTGATTTTATGCTTGAAAATGCTCTTGTATTGCTGGGAAGCTCTCCCTTTCTATTGTAGGGTGAATTGCCTTCCAAAGGCCGGTGCACAAGAATAAGAACCGGATGTTGGGTAATTTCCTCAATAGGCTGCTAAGGCTCGGAAGGGGATCTTCTTCTACTGAATAGTCAATGGATGATCCGGGGTTGAAGTAACAGCCGGCGGAGGTGGAATAAGAAACTGTGGTGAAAGAGGTACTATGTGTGTGCATTTACTATGTTTATGAGGGTGGCTGGCTTCACCTTTGAGAGCTCAACTAATAAACAATAAATTTTATAAATAAATTGTAAAAATATAAATATAATAAGTACAAATTTTATTTTTATAAATAAAAATTATAAAAAAATAATAAAATAAATAAAAGAATATATAAATGTAATAAAAATGGAAAATAAAAGACTATAAAATGACCATGACTATATAGTAGAATCACTGGTGCAGAGTCAAAAATAGATTCTGGATGGAGCAACAAACTCGGATTCGGCTAGAGTCTCATTTTTGGTAGTACGAAGGGGGAATTGGCCCAAAAAGGGGATAGGGGTCAAGACGCAGCTGGGCGCCAGCGGCTGGCTCAAGTGCCCCTGAGCCGTGCGAAATGGTCGCCTATTACACGGCTCACTGACTATGCCTGTGGTGAGGTACCTATTATTCGTTGACGGTCCGGCCCACGCATGGCCTTGGTTTGCTGCGTGGACTTCCTATGCATACCTACACTTCAAACAAGAAACTCCAAACTCCTCAACTTGGACCAAGGGTGTAAAACAGAAACCAGAGAGCATCCACAGTGTCATACTGCGTACAAATTTGGATCATCAAACCATATTCATTGAACACCAGACAAGACATCCTGCATAAGCTCCAAATGATCTTTTGTGTTCTTTTCTACTTCTTGGAAATTAACATAATTGCAGCTGAATTTGGGACCAGTAGAAATTTTGCAAAAACATTTGGATAGTGGATATAGTCTTCATTATGTTGGAGGCTTGCCTGATTGGAGAATCCTGCGACCTCTTGGCTGTATGACTGGATGTTGAAATTGCTTTATTATGGTGCTGTTGCTGTACTCTACAACCCTTTTATATTTTCTTGTACATCTAAGCTGTAATACCTAGTAGACTTTGGCATCATGATATTTTAGGATGGTGTTTACAGTGGAGGAGGTGAGGGGGGGACTTGATAAGGTGTGTGTTTTTTGGGTTTTTTTTTGGGGGACCCTGATAGCTGTACAGATGTTTCCCCTAGCTTTAATGGTGCTGACAAATCAAATGGATTTTTACTCTGTTATCATGTAGGAATTTTTTGTAGCAGATGGAGAAGGCCTTCCTCGAGCAGTCGTGGAGAAAGAAGCATACCTGGCTCTACAGATCCTGAAATTGTATTCCCTTAATGTATGGTGGCTCATAGTAGCTGTAGTTCTATTCATATACTGAAATTGTAATTCACATGCCTCTCTTTTTCCAGACTGAAACTGTAATTGGAATGTTGATGACGGCCAGTGAACAAATTTCAGTGGGATTGGATTATTCAAAACCTGGCAGCAGGCATTTGGAAGATGCCCACACACTACTGCGGGTCTTATGCCATAAAAAGGACAAAGAAGCCTCCAAATTTTTGAAAAAGCAATATCAGCTTCCTGAATCTTCAGGTATCTTTCTCCCCCTAACTCAACGAACTGGTTGTTTATATTCTTGGTATCCTTATACAATTTGAGGTGATTGAAGCATACCCAGCTTTGCAAGTACTTATTCTAATAGACTCCAGGCATTTGAGTGGTGCTTTTTAAGCCGTTAGAGGTTAGCTTGATACTTAGTGTTGAAGTTAGACATTTAAGAAAATAATACATCCAATCCACTTGGATAGTAGCTGAGTGGCCATTTAAGTTTTGTATTATTTTCAAAGAACTGATTCTATTCAAATAATCTGAGCATGTAGTTTAAATCCTGCGCATGTCATCATGTCTGCAGAATATGATGACACTTCATTAAACGAGTCAAGTTCATTATCTCCTTTCATATCAAACCTATTTAAAAGGAGTACATCAATACACTGGGCTAGCCGGAGAAGTTTCAGGTCAATGAAGAAGAAACTCACAGAAGCCACTTCTGAAATCAAGCCTGCTGCATGGTAGACAACATTACGGCAGTGACTTATTACCTCGAGTTCTAGCAGTGTCAATTTGGATGACCAGTTAGTAGAAGTAATTTTCAAAGGGAAACTCTATATTATTGGGCGAGCATCAATGTCTCTGCCCTTTGGGCACCCAGGTTTGTCGTCCCCGCTTTTGGTCTCTGTTAATATATTTATTCACCAGAAAAAAAAAAAAGTATCTTAGTAAATAACGATATCACTCAACCAAAAGGGTGTCCCGTCCGAAATAGCAATTGAAGGACCTGGTCTGGTGGGTCTGGAAAAATCTTTGAACTTGCACCATGCCTGCCGCATGGCAAGTTAGATGGGGCTGAAATTCTTGGGGACTGTGCCCTGAAAGGTTATAAACCCAAACAAAGTTAGCCACATGGCAAAACAAAGCATTGGAAAACCAAGACTAGAAAGGGAATCTCCCTGTTCTAATTCTTCTCCTATAATCACACCAATGGCAACTGGAGGAATGGACCCTAATGGAGGCACAAGAAACAGTATTATCTGTTGGAATAGGATGTTTGCTATTCTACTTGTATAGATTTATAGAGAATATAGCGATGTCATTCTCTATAACAAGTGGATGCGTGTATACGAGTGATTGTAATCTTAATCTCCATTAATAGTGTAATAATTTTCATTTCCCAATAGATATAGGTTATATTGGGAATAGTCCCACATTGCTAATGAGATTGGAGTCCTGTGGTATATATGGAGTCTCTCCACCTATTAGTTTGAACTTTTGAGTTGGAAACTTGACATGGTATCAGAGCTTCAGGTTCCCTCTCATAATAACTCTAAAAAGAGATGCACAAAAAAGAACTATGGTCATCAAATATGCCTCTTTAAAAGAGGGACGATCCCCAAAAAAAAAGGGACTATATGCCTCTTGAAAAAGAGGGACTAGTTACCTTGTGAGAGACTCAGTCACCTGAAAAAGCGGGACCAAGTCATCAAAAAAAAAAAAAAAAAAAAAAAAAAAAAAGGTAAGTGTCATGTATTGCCACATATACACCATTATATTCTTCTTGAAAAAGAGGGACTAGTTACCTTGCGAGGGACCAGTCACCTGAAAAAGAGGAACTAAGTCGTTTTAAAAAAAAAAAAAAAAAAAAAAGTAAGTGTCATGTATTGCCACATATACACCACTTAACGGTGGCGTTACATGCGAGAGGGAGTAATTGGGAATAGTCTCTCATTGCTAATGAGATTCGAATCCTGTGGTCTTATATATAGAGAGTCCTCTACTTACTAGTTCGAATTTTTGAGTTGGTAACTTGAAATGGTATCAAAGCTTCAAGTTTCCTCTCATGATAACCTTAAAAAGAGATATACAAAAAAAGGAATTATAGTTGCCAAAGAGGGATGGCCACCAAATAAAATAGGGACTATATGCCTCCTGAAAAGAGGGACGGTCACTCAAAAACAGGAATTATATGCCTCTTGAAAAAGAGGGACCAGTTACCTTGTGAGGGATTAGTCACTTGAAAAAGAGGGATCAAGTCACTTATAAAAAAAAAAAATGTAAGTGCCATATATTGCCACATATATACCACCTAACGGTGGGGTTACATGTGAGGGGGTGTATTGGGAATGGGAATTGGAATCCTATAGTTTTATATATGGAGAATCCTTCCACTTATTAGTTCAACTTTTGAGTTAGAAATTTGATAGGGTAATCTTACCTAATTATGAAAATTGCTTTTCATGATTTTTTTGTTTGCTATTTCTATTCATTTCTGCATCGTTAAGGATTTCGTTTATACATAACCGATATGGACTCCTATGTTCTAGAGGGAAAAAATGGGTGTGACGGGGAAGATAAAACTACCCATTCGTTTGACTTGCAGACTCTTTAGTGTAGTTCATCTATATCAGTATATCGTGTATAAGTTGCACATACAGTCATGGGAGACATCTGTAATTTTTGATTTCATAAATACCTCTGTATATGGTAAATGGTAAATGGCAGATGTCATCTCCTAACTGTGCATACCGGGTACACGTATATGCTGAGCAACTGAACTCAAGACTTCTTTACTCAGTCAGGTATTGGCCGAGCGTAAAAGCTCGGTGCCTTAATTTATAAAGATAAATTATGTCCTTGGATGATCAAATTTCATCGTTCTAGTTGTGGGTTTGGGGAACATAAAAGTATGAAATTTTCCAGTGTGTAGACTAATAATGGCCACAGCCAAGACTCCATCCGCATTCCACCTTTCTCTTGATTCGGTTACTGTTGTCTCTCGTCCCTTTTATTTATTTATTTATTTTTACACTTTGTTTATTATCGTTAACTTTATTCATCTACAATCGAAAAAAATAATATATAACATGTATATTCATCACCCACATAATTGGTCCACAAAGGTCAGGATTTACGTAGATTTGAGAATGAATGTTGACAGATCACGGTCAAATATTTGATCTAAATACTAAAAAAGTATTGCTTAACTATTTAATGGGTCTCTCATTCGTGGATTTGGCTCCTTGGGGTGCTGAAGAGGTGGCAGTAACAGTAACATGTAGATGCACTCCGCATGTACAACATGCAATCCGATGACTGATAGGTGATTCATGTAACTATCCATTGATCTAAATTTTGTCTTCACATAGATATTTGTTGAATTATTGGGAATTCCAGCTAGAAAGGTTAAAATAAATAAATTTCTGTTTCTGTTTATGAATTGTTCATTTATATGAGTTCAAACAAATCATATCCTGTTTAGACTTGAGAGTTCAGATAAATAAATAAAAAACCAGAATAATGATTTATTCGAATGAAAAGAGTGTAATCAGCGACACACCATCCACCAAGAAAGATTCAGAATGTAGTAAGTTGGTCCGATATGAACCCAAAATGTCGTTATAGAATCTATTAAAATCTGAAACAGTGGTTATTCTGCATAATCCAGCTAATTGATTTGAATTAGGGCTTGAGAGATCCTTTTTGTTTTGAATAATGCTCCAACATGTAGTTCAAGATTAAGGTTTTAAGCTAATTAATTAGATGGCTTACATGTGGCATATGAATTTCTTAACCCAGGAGTGTTCTTGCCCTTACACATTCAACAATAACAACAACAACAACAACAAAAAAGCTTTATCCCAATTAAATGGAGTTAGCTATATGGATTCTTATCTGCTAATCAGTTCTGTTCGATGTCATACTTTTAGCAAGGCTTAAGATATACATGTCTTATTTCATCACTTCCTTTAGAGTCATCTTAGTCTGTTTTTAGTTTTTTTAACCCATTCAATTTGAATCAAATCACTCCTCCAAACGGGAGCATCTAATGGCTTCCGTTGAATATTGCTATACCATCTTAAACGACTTTCTCGTAGTTAATCGCGTATCGGCACTACTCCCAAATCAGCTCTTAACATCCTTACCTTATCCTTCCTAGTTTTGTCTCACATCTATCTTAACATTCTCATTTCAGTTGCACTATTAATATGATACTTCTTGACTACCCAATATTCAACACTGTACATCATAGCCGGTTGAATAATTGTCTTATAGAATTTTTCTTTAAGTTTTAAAGGAATACGTTGATCACGCGGCACTCCAGTCGAACATCTCCACTTTATTATCCATACTATTTTAATCCTTCGTGGAACATCATCTTCTATGTCACCTTCTTTATTTATTATTGAACTTAAATACATAAAATGATAATTTTGCTTTATCTCCTTCTCAAGAATGTTCATCACCTCATTATCTATCCTTGTGTGATTAAAGTTACATGTACACTATATACTTCGTCTTTGTTCTACTTATCTTAAAACTTTTTTATTCCAAAGATGATCTTCATAGCTCCAACTTTGCATTGATATTTGTTTTTGTCTCATCCACTAAAAACAATATCATTAGCGAAAAGCATACATCAAGGAACTTCATCTTGAATGTTTCTGGTAAGATCATCCATAATGAGAGCAAACAAATAATGGTGTAAACCTGATCCTTAATGTAACTCCATTGTAATTGGAAATCTATGACCTTGATCTCACATGATTTTCACAGTAGTCACCACATTATAATACATATATTTAATTATGTCTACATATTTGCTAGGTACTTTATCATAATCCTTTTTTAGATCGATAAAAATCATATGGAGATCCTTCTTGTCTTCTCTATATCTTTCCATGAGTCTCTTAAGCAAGTAAATAGCCTATGTTGTGGATCTACTTGGCATAAAACCAAATTGATTTTTCGTAATGGTAATAGCTTTTGTAGTTATTGTAGCTTTGAATATCACATTATTTTTATAGATCGGAACCACAATACTATTTCTCAATTCATTTGGCATTTTTCCAGAGCTTATAATTTTATTGAACAACTTAGTTAGTCAAGATATTACATACATTCCTAGACTCTTCCAAACTTCTATTGGGACCTCATATGGACCTGGTGCTTTGCCTACATTCATCCTCCTTGAAGCTTTTTTCACTTCTGTCACTATAATTTTACGTATATACCTATGATCTGGACCTGTGGTGTTATGGTGAGTAATGTAACAATCCGGTGCACTATTTTCTGAGTTTTACTATTCCTATTTAGGTACATCCAACAACAATATCATGTATTAAGAGTATAGTCATTATTCGTCTTCAACAACTAAGGAGTTGTATTGCAAAGGCGCGTAGGGCACACACCTTATTCCTATAAATAGGATTGTTTACCAAAGGTTAGTTACATCATTGTCTCATACTAGCTTTACAATCTCCCGTCACATCTCATTTACTCTCTTTCTATTGTTTGATTTTTTTTTTATTGTTAACAACTTGGGTTTGACTTAAGCATTAGAGTGTACCTTTAAATATCACATTGAGCGGAGATTTCGGATTCCCACATCAACAACCATACTCATAAGCATGGAACGTTCATGACATCATAACCATTTGATTGGATGCCAAAGTGAAAGAAAATAAAATAAAACATTAGAAAATGTGTATGGTATAAAAAGTTAGAAGACGTGTATGATTTTTGGTGGGTTAATATGTATGACATTGATTCAGGTGTCAAAGACATTGACACCACGGGCAAAAATTTCATTCTCCTATTTATGAAGTTGTTATTCTATCTTCTATTTATGAAGATGCTCACAATACCCTCTTAATTTATAAATTTTTCATCCTACCTCTCCTACTTTGCCTGCGGTGTCAAGACCTCCTTGATGGATACTACCTGCGTCATATAGATGGACACTTTTTGTTGGGAAATTATCATAACTAACAATGTGACATCTCCAGAGTCACAACTGAAGATTGAACCATCCATTTTTTTATTTATTTATAATTTTTTGATCTAGATCGTCTATTTACATTTAAAATTTACTAGAATATTTATATACATGCATTAACATACAACGAATGCATATATAAAGAATAATATTTGATAAATTAAGATTTTAAAATTTAATTCATGAATCATGACCACCAACCGATGGATGGAAATTTCTCCCACAGCGGGAAGAAATATTCCTTAGATGGGCCCCATTTATTAATATATCCGCGGGCACAGTAATTACGTATATACGAGCGTGGCAGATACACGTCACCTAATCTTCGTCATAATACCGCCATAAAAAAAAAAAAAAATCCTCTTCCGTCATCATACCTTACAATAAATACATAGAAATTAACAACGACGCACTATTAAATTAAAATCTGATTACTGCAAGCAAACAACTCCTCTTTGACATGTAGAGATGGATTGAGAAATATTTAGGATTTAGCCAACCAAACTACCAATGGTTGTATCCGCTCTATCTACTTTTGTCTTCTGCCCTTTCAAGCGACTCTATGGTTCTTCCAGACTGATAGATTCTAGTGATCTGAATGGTCAATTGGCTCTCCTCGCTGACCGCACTTCCTTATACTCTAATTTACGTATTAACCACGTGTTTATCAATAAATATCGTCTTACCAAAAACGATGGTAAGTAACGTCCCAAGTATCCATATTAACAAAAATTAAAAAATAAAAATAAAAAAATAAAAAAAAGCGTCCAAGTTTCCAATCCTTAATTTAAGTTAGAATATTGACCTCGTCACGAGTCACGAGTCACGAGTCACGACTCTTTATGTTCTTACCTAGAAACTAAGCTCTACGCGCATCAGATGAAAGTGGCGCAAACAACGGCTAGGATCCCCTGGATCTGCGCCGTAAGTGGCTCCCTCAGTCCCACGTGTTATGACTTGTCAAACCTCACCCTAGAATGACGAGGCATGATGGATTTCCATGCATGGACCTGTCTAAATCTTCCGATTAGTTGCTGGATCAACTACTGTATACCACTTTCCTCGAAGGTTTTTCTGTTTTTTTTTTTTTTTATTATTTTATTTTCCACGAACATACCATGCCGTATTTGAACGAGTCCTATAAAAGTTGTAAAGATTTTGGAATTTGGATAGAAATCGTTCTCTCTTGCCGGCTGCGGCAAAGTTTCGCAAGCAGAACAATAAAACGACCCCAACGGTATTTAAGAAATCACGTCTTCCCTTCTTTCTGCCTTCTTCACTACTTCTTCTTTTTCTCCTGTTGCACTAGTGTTTATATTATATAGATAGATAGATAGATAGATAGCTAGATAGGTAGGAATAGGATTAATAATCTATCAAATTATCAAACATGGAGAAGGCAACTTGTTCTTTAGAGATCACCATTCTCTCTGCAGAGAGTTTACGTCTGGACGGACGATCAGTAAAGAAGAATACATTCGTGATCGTAACAAGTGATTCAAACAATCAGAGATCGACTAGTATGGATAAGGATGGAGGGAGTTATCCATCATGGAACGAGAAGCTGGAGCCGCTTCCTTTACCCAATTCAGTTAACCTGATTACAGTGGAGGTTCAATGCAAGAAGTCATCAGGATTCAGGACTGTTGGAACTTGTAAGATTCCAGTCTCAGATTTAATGGCAGATTACACGCCCGCACACTACTTGCACTTCCTTAGTTATCGATTAAGAGATCGGAATGGCGAACGTAACGGTATTATTAACTTTTCTATAAGAATGGTCGGATCGCAATGCTTTGGTTGGTCCGTGCCGCCGCAGCCTTTACGTATACCAGCTGCTGCCAAACAGAAGAATGCTGCTAGTGGGAGTGGAACAGCCCTTGGTGTTCCAGTTCCAGTGCCCTATGGGTATGAGCATGGGCATGGGCATGGGCATGGGTATGGATATGGGGTGTAACCGTTGTTGTCATATCATCATTATTTATTTATTTGGTAAAATTGCCAACTTTTTATTTATTGATTGATTTTATTCTATGTTAAATTATGGGTGGGGAACAAGTGTAAGAGAAGAGGTTCGAACTTGAGAGTTATCTCTTAACCCATGCTTTATCAAATAAAGACCGATCATCCAACCAAACGGATGTTTGCAAAAAATTGCCAACTCAATTATTATGGGCATACTTGATGATAAACAAATATATAGGGAATTGCTCTCTAATGGAACTTGTATTGGATTTACTTTCATTATACTATGGTTTTTATTTAATAATTTAGTATGACTTTATTTTATTTTAAAGGATCTAAAAGAGTTATGGGAGATCTAGGATGAGTTAAAAGGAGGTGATGAGGAAGGACATGCATAGTTTAGGTCTTGTTTGAAGAGTGAGAATCTATATAGTTTTCATTTAGTTGGGATAAGACTTTATTGTTGTTGTTATTGAATTTATTATGATTTTATTTGATAATTAAGGATTTTGTTGTTCCTCAATATTCTCTAATTTTCAATATGGCAAAATCATATTGATTTCAATTTTAGTTTCAGTGAAAACCAGTTTATGTAGAGAAGGAGATGAGCATAGAGATGCACTCTTTACCAAGTTATGACTGATAAACTTAGATTGAGCCAAGAGGGGTTTGGATTGTTTGCAGCCATGTAATCTCTGTGATTGCATTTTGGCCATTGGAGTGCATCGAAGTAAGGATGGATCCATGTATTCTTGACAGGCTGTATGTGACTGCAGAAGTTGCACGGCTACAGAAAATCCCAATCCCCTCCTAAGTGATTTGCATGGACCGCTTGAGTCAAAACTTACATTTTGAAAAAATAAAACCTTTGAAACCACGTGCAGACTACTAGGACGGCTTTGTAATTATTCTGCTCTCGTGTATATTGTGTATGGTAACTTGGCAAAAAAAGTGCCACAATTCCCTGAAAGTAATGTTTTTGTCATTGTTAAAAGTATTCATGAACATAGGAAAAAAAAATTCATTGATAAAAAACGTGATTCGATCACTTGTACGTACATGTATTCTCTATGGAATCTCACAACTGAGGATGTGTTGTGAGACCCACCTCTAGATTTTAAGACCCACTTGATATGAATGGTGTTGAGGTCCTAAAAGGATACAAATATATGTAGATGAATTATTCTCATAAAAAAACTGTTCTCCATGAGCAAAAAATAAAAAGAAAAAACATATTGACATGCCAAAGAGAATAGTTAACCAGCATGTAATTGTATCCTCTTTGTATTCCATCACTGATCATCATATCCAGTGAGTCCCACATTATAGAGGTAGATAGGTTCCACACCACATCAAGAGTGTGATTAAATCCCATGAAGAGTACATGTACATATAGATGATCCAAATTCCAAGCGAAATGCTATTCGAATCCAGATCCCCAATAAGACGACAAGTTGACAATGAAGTATTCGATAAGTGGACTGCCGGCTGGAAATCCACCGTCCGATTCCCTCACTGCCGGGCGACAGTGCATGCATTCTGCTCACAATCTGCTTTAGCAAAACAAGAAAACGATGAAAACACCAAAACAGTAGTGTTACTCTGAACAAAACTAGGTTACCAGGAATTGGTAGCCCACGTGGACCAGGAAACGGGGATTACGTGTTTGAATTGGAATTCGTACGTGCCGTGCCGTCAGAACTGCTGACTCAGAGCTCAGAAACAAACGGTGACACGCTATTACGGCGTTTCTCGTTTTTCACCTTCTCCAAACTGTGGATCATTGAGTTGTCTTGAGTCCTGACGACTGTCTTTTACTTTAAAAAAAAAAAAAAAAAAAAAAAAGGAAAAAAAGAGGGGAGAGAGACTCGTGTTTAAGACGTTAACGTATTAGTTTGAGTGAAAATGTGAAACGTTGATAGCGTCCAGTCGCTTCCACGACCCAACCACCCAACTAATATGGAAACCCATCCCATCCATCCCCTTTGCCCTTTACACATACACGAACCTGAATTGCATGCCTCAATTCAGTTTCTGAGAAATTGAGAATTAATGACTCTCAAATCCTCCCATCAATAAAACCTTAATTCTCTCTCTCTCTCTCTCTCTCTCTCCATACATAATACCCATCCAACTCTTGATAGCTGGAAGGATTTGATTTGGTCATATCCTTATCTCAACTTGAATTTTGAATTGAATCCTTAGCCGTAACAACAAGGAAGGCCTCACATGGATGGCTGATCAGTTATATTGGATGGGTTGATCTCAAGGCTCACAACCTGCCTTAATTTGCATTATTTTGTGCATCTCTCAATTAAAATTTTGCCATCGGATCTAGGAATTTAATCGAATGAATCCATCATTATTTGATTTATCTTCCTTCTATTTTCTCCATGGATTAGAAAAATTTTGTGCATGACCACATACATATTATACATGTTAGCATCGACCGGTCCGGATCCCCTCCCCACACCCCGGTTCAGTCCATGGGGTGCAGTCTCACGCCCCACGGACCGTGTTGGGGCATGAGGACAAGATCTGAACCCCACATCGGCCCTCTATCTAGTAGAGACAGATATGATTTGCACACCCTCTCCCCTCTCCCACATCGGATGGCTGAAGCATGAGCTGTTCACAAAAGTTATTCCTGATGTCCGATGGGGGCAAGGGAAAGGAGGACAGAAAAGATATTCCTGCAAACCAGTTCTATGTGCATCGATATAGAATCTGCTCCTTCTCGATCTGTTCACAAATCCCTTTCTTAGCCTAAATATTATCTAAAATATCATAGCGCACAAAAACCAGACACCATAAATTTTCCTACTCCCTGTTTTGCTGAAAAAAATTTGTCAGCAGACGAGAAAAAGTACCGAAATGTAAAAGGCGCCATAATGAATCCTCGCATGGAAACTGAAGAGAAGTTTCTGTACAACAGAGGGATTAAATGTGATTTTTTTTTTTTTTTTTTTTTTTGGAGTAAGTAACTAAAATGTGAACCTTATTTGGCCAATCCGACATGTAAGTTGACTATTGGACTTTCGTCTTTTCAAGTATCGACCTATCTGGAGTTTGGATAATTGAGTTGTATGGGCTATCATGTACTCGAGGGTTGTCAATTCAGGTTCACTTATTACTTTAATTTGTAAAGTAAATACAATGGCAGATATGTTAGGAAGGAAAACAGATTATGATAGAAATTCTGCGGTCTTAGATGTTGTGCCCAGATTTTATTACCAGGGAGATAGTGAAAGATGCATCTTACAGACCTCGTTATAGATTCTCTTAGATTTCCCCCTGGGTGGGTGACTTTTGTTGATGGCAATGTCGAAAGTGGAGGTCTATTCTTATTTACGGGCTGTTTTGTATTTTTTTTTTCTCTTCATATAATTTAATTTTTAATTAAAAAAAAAAAGAAAAGAAGAAAGATATGATCAAATGACTCAAGTCCACTGATTGTTTTTCTGGTTGATAGTGGGGTGGTGTCAATTATGCAGTGACACCTGTATCCTGGTATAGTGTCCATCAGATCAGTACAAACTCCTCTCTATATTTATGAAGTTACCATCTTACTTTTATTTGTGAGTATCCCATAATGCCACTATTTTCCGTGCCTCTAATCCAGCCTCTTTTAGGAATCGGTATCAATGGGCCTTGACACCGGCCGGTGTCAAATAGAATGAGGCCCAATTAAAATGCACCTCTGTTTTTCCCTTTCAGTTGGGCTTATAATGCTTAAAACTTATATTTTCATATACATACAGTAGGGTGAACCGCAAGAATCCTGAGTCCAGACACAGTGTTCAAAAACTCTGAATTGGGATAGGGAGTCTTGTTTGCCTTCGAAATTGCTTTACCTTTTTAGAATTGCAACTTGCAAACTGTTTCGACTCGACTCGTATGGCACCAAATTTCATATCAAATTTATGCGCACCCCCTTGCCACAAATTTTCTGATATTTGTGTAGATTCTATAACAAGATCGAATTTTCTTCAAATTTTCATGTCTTTTTCTTTCTTTTTTTTTTTTTTTTTAACAATAATTTAAAAAATAATTGCCTATAACTCGCTATGACTCTTATAGCCACCACAATTATTTTTTGAGTGGTTACTTACATAGCCACATGGTAAAAGCCTTCCTCTCTAGCCAATTGTGTTATATTAATTGGAACCCAAATTTTGTGCATGGTTAGACCTTGACAAAGTTGTGAATCTATTCATAAATAGTTTATCCGTTTAGCTTCCTCAGCCCGAGGTTATTATGGGGAAAGAGTGGATATTCTACAATCTCGATCTAAATCCGTGAATGTATTATTTTAAGCATAAAAAATATATATATTATGATGGTAATAACTCAATAACAAAACTCTAAACATTATATAATAAACTAAAAATATCATTTGTGATATGACATTATGTCTAATCATAACACATTGAAATTATATATTACATATGAAGAATTATACGTACAACTAATTTTTTTATTAAAAAAACCTAAAAATAAATGAATGTATAGTGTTGGAGCCAGTGTAGAGGACCACTTCTAGAATGCAGCAATACTCATACCCCTTGATCGGCTCTAACCGATGTGGAATGGTTAGGAGTTACCAGTTTTAGAAATTTATTTTTATTTTATTTTTTAATTCCATAGCCCACATTCTAACCTGATTTGTATGTGGATATAGGACAACATTTCGGAAGTGGGGGAGTATGGATTCCATACCCATGGACGACAGAGATAGGATCACGTATTGCAGATGAACCACGGTCACTTTCTCTTTTATATTTTTTTAATCCTATTATTACTTAATATTTTATTAACAAAGAAAGCATTTTTAAGATCTGCTTATCCTAATTGTCGTTTTCAGAAAACTCTCTCGAACACTCGAAGTTTCTCGGGGGTGTTGTACTCAAATTCCGATACAAAATAATGAAAGCAGGTAAAGAGCAAGAAAGAGAGTGAGAGTACCGTCGTGCGACCCACCAGTAAGTAAGCTGGCCGTACTCCTGCACCCGTCGTGTAAGGATCCAAAGAGATTCAGTCTTCATCTCACCACATTTCATTATAACAACAATGACAGTAAAGCTGTAGAAAAATTTTCGTTACAGCTTTTCCAGATCAGTTCGGGCTTTCAAACTCTTCCCACTTTCTTCTTTCAATTCAAAATATAGATAAAAAAAAGTTGAAAATGAAAATAAAGAAAATCAGAATGAACAATAGGAACTAGGAAGTAATGGAAGAACAAGTGATCTGTAATTATCTACTGTCAATTACAAACCCTGTAGTTAGGTCTGCTGGTCACAGTATTTTGGCCACTGATGAGAGTCTTGTTGAACAGATTTCTGATCCAACAGTTCTAATTTCACCTCAGATCCCTGCTCCTCTTGTTGTTGATGTTGCTTCTGTTCTTGATCCTGCACTTCGTCACATCCTCTCAATCGTTTGACGCCAATGGAAACACCGAATAACCGTGGGTTCGTCTCATCCTCGGGCTTCATTCGGCTCTGATTCACTCCAGCAGTTACATCAAATTCCTCCGATAGCCGCTTCACCGGCAACAATTGAAGCGGTTGCTCAGTCAGGAAACCACCCGTCTCTTCCTGTGATCTGGCATACTTGGTCATTAAAACAAGGATGTTGTTACAGAGGTTCTTCATCTGTGTGAGTTCATGCATAAGATGAATATTTTCACTTCTCAACCGCTCGTTCTCGTCCAGAAGCTCAGTGGTAGTAGTGCAGCTCGTAAGGCGACAAGCTGCAATAACCGTGGATGGTATTGAATTCGAGGAGAGGACCTGTTCTTCGCCAGAGTTTGTTGGAGAAGCCGACATAACAGTAGGTCCCGCTGCTGCTGTTGTCAAAGCTGATGCGGTTGCCGCCGGCGAGATCTTCCGCCGGTGTATGTCACAGAGAAGCTTTTTCTCCCCTCTGCGGAAGCAATCGTTTGCAAATTCCCAACGATCAGGGACGATCTTTCTGAATCCCTGTACAATTTAAAAAAAAAAAAAAAAAAAAAAAAACCCGAATAATATTAAATACTATTAACTAGCAAAGGAAACCTCAAAATTTAATTCACTTTTTAAAGTGTTAAAAACTTAAAACGGAAGAATCTCCTCTTTTTTTTTCTTTTTTTTAAGCAGAGAAAAGGGAAAGATCTCTGATAGATATACTCACGTAGGTGTTGAGCTGTCGAACAAAACTTGAGAAGTTACTGTGCTTGAAGTATTTCGGCAGTAGATCTCTTGCGAACTCGGCCGGTCTCCAGACAATGAAAGTAGAACCATCTTCGTTCCAAGAAATAACGTCGTCTATGGAAGGATCGTCAACAAGCTGATAGGTTTTTGTCAGGAAAGGCGTTGGCAGAGATCTGTGAGCGTCACCAGTGGTTGTTGGTTCACCGATCTGTTCAGCCGGCGAGAGAGCCATAACGATTAATAAATCCCACTCCAACAACCTACAGAACAGATTCCAACTATTAAGACAAAAGATTTTGATTCAGATCCTTACAAAAAAAAAAAAAAAAAAATCAAAGTTCAAGGATTACCTCGAAATTTACTAGAAACAATAGCAAAAAGAAAATCGAATGGGATGCTTCCACCAACAGGGAGTTAACTGGTTACATAGCTTCGAAAAGCCTGGATTTTCAACCAAAGACAACGAGGAAGAGAGAGATCGATGTTCTGCCTGAGAGAGAGGGAGAGAAGGGAAGGAGGGGTGGGGTTTTTGTTCTTTCTAGAAGGTTCGTTGCAGAGGAATTATGAGAGGATAAACCAGGAGAGAATGAAAAAACTAACAAAAGAGAAAGCGCAAAAGGCAAAAGAAAAAAGGCTGCCCCACCATAGCACGAAAGAGAGAGAATGGAAAGCACGAGAAGTCTTTTCCAGAAGCTTCCCTCAGTGCTTCCGTGGAGTTTAACTTGTACTTTATCCACGTGTCGGTAAGACCAGAAAGGAAACCGCCCTCCGAAAACCCTGTCTAGATAAGGTTACTGGATTGCTCTGGAACCGGTAACATCAGTAGGACTATGAGAAGTGAACAGTAAAAAAAAAAAAAAAACACGAAGATAAACCTGCATAAGAAACAATTAATTAAATAATTAGTGTTAATTAATTAAAAAAAGAGAGTAAGGTGGGATAATTAATCTTTACCAAAAAAGAAAAAACAAAGGTGGAATAATTAATTAACTAATGAATATTACTGTCTACTGAAAGAAATGTAAGGCTGTTTTAGATTTAGTTTCACATTGTATGCTTGTCGATTTCCGTAGATATATGATGTTTAGGGATATCATGGGTTGATTAATTAACACCTTTAGTATTAGTATTGACGTGTATTATTCCTACTTTACCAAAAAAATACTATTGTCGAGCGGTTGACTGGGACCTCTAACACCTATGTTCTTCTTTAATATTGATGGCTCCATAATCTTTTATCATTATTGGACACGGTCTCGGCCACTGTTGAAATCGATGGATTCCATAACCACCAAGTAGATTGAAAAATTAATGGAAAAAGGATCAAATCGATGTTAGAAAGTCTCGAGTTACCCGAAACCTATATGATTGGCAGAACTGATTCTAAATCCTTGGAGTGTAGTGCTCTTGAACAGTTTGAACTCATCATATCCCCGGTGTCCCAAAGCAAGATGTGATATTAAGGCTTTCTTTATTATAATTTATATTTATGTTTATGAGTTTTTTTTTTATAATAAATCGTTTATGAAAATAAATTATGAATCATAAATAACAATCGTTTAATAAAAAAGAAATAATAGATTATTACAATAGTCATAAACACCTTATAACTTGACTCTCTTTGGTTTGTATTATATAATGTATTATAAAATTTATGATTGTTTGGTATGATTTATAATATTTATTTATAATTAAAATAAATCGATATAATTCATTATCTACAAATAGGTGAGTAACTGTTTATCATTATTAGAATAATCTATTAGGTGATTGTTTATATTTCTCATTATATAATGTATCATGTTTAGTGGTACCAAACGGTCATTATTTATTACTCATAATCTATTATCATAATTGATTTGTCACAAATAGTTCATAATACATTATATAATACAAACCAAAGAGAGCCTTATTTGTAGATATTTCACTATATCAATTTATTTTAAACATAAATAAATATTATAAATTATACCAAACAATTAAATATGTCATAATATATTATATAATTGATTCTATAAAACAAACTAAAGAGAGCACAAGTGTCATGGAGTTTCATTTATAAAATACACTTTACACTCCAAAACATGTAATTATTGGGGATTTCATTTCCACATTTGTAAACTGAAGATCATGATTCAAATAATCGATATCAGATCAATAGATTTGGACATGGTAGATCCTGATTCAATATCAATTTTTGATAGATTTTGAGGATCGATTAATATTGTCTTGGATTCTCTAGATCGAACATTCCAATCCAATACCTATTATTTTACATTTTTAAAAATCCATACCACATGTCAATCATCCAATTGATAGAATTGCACGTGACAATCATCTACAATTATTAAAAATATAAAAATAATATTTTTAATAGAATAATAATCAATTCATGTCATTGGATGTGGCCAAATCCAAAAAGGTATTTTTCCAATTGAATCAAACTGATATATACCAACTGATCTGGATTGATATTGAATTGATTTTGAAAATCATCAATATCGTATCGAATACATGAATTTATAAGCATATACCCCAAATCATTCAAAACCGGTGATGTAGAATGGAATCCCCTTTCTTTCTTCTTTATGCTTCCTTTGTCATTAGTGACAACCTCCGACTGGTTTCCTCATGTGGGACACCTTCTCTAACGGTCGTATTAGTGATGGAAACAAATTATAATCTTGGATTCCAATCTGACGTTTATGAATGCGTGCTTACCGAATGCTGCTATATATGATGCGAATCTCCTTGGGAAGCAAGCGGTAATTTACGTTCAGATTAATAAAAATTTGGTATTTAAGGTAACACTTGCTATGCATTCTCGAAATACATTCTAAGTCAGATAATATTTTTGAGAAGATAAAATAATATTTCATTTGTATTTTTATTCTTAGATCATGTAATGCATGAAAGAAAACTGTCTATTCTGGAATACGCTCTTATGCATCCTGACATTCATTAACTCATTCTTATTTTATATTAAAAATATATTTTGTATTTTGAGAATACATTTTGTATTTCTAGAATTAAGATCTTCCTATGGGAGAATCAGTCCATGTAGTATTTTGTGATGAAATATGCAAGGACACCTTGTTTCTTTCTTTCTTTAATTTGACTTCTTGAATTTTAGCTGTTCAATTTGACCAAACATCCTAGGATTCTTTGGTTCACCATCTATTCTTTTTTCTACTGTTTGAATGGAAAACTCATAAATGTTAACAAACAAAAGCTCGTCTTCATTATCTTTCCAGCACACACCAATATTCCAAATCCACATTACCACCCCTACCAATTTTTGTTTTTAGTGAGAGGTTTCTGCTTAAACTTTATAACTTATAATAGTTTGATTAAACTTAAAATCCAATTTATCATTTCTTAATCTTGGATATAAATACTAAAGCACGACACGTGGCTATTTATAAGCCCCTAGATATTGGGGGAATAATTATCTTTTTATTAAAAGAACACTCAGGGACATATCAGACTTTATTTGCTAAAGTGAAGAACACAATCGATCACCGATACTTTGAACTTGTACTGTAAAAAAAAAAAAAAAAAAAAAACAAAACAAAACAAAAAAATTGTGACCCACATCAGATTCCTATAAATAAAAATCCGAATTTCAAGGATAGATCATCTTATACTTCTATTGCTCTATATTGCTGAGTCTTAACTTAACCATTGGAATAATCCCAATGCTATAATCTCAATCTCCTTTATCATTTTTCCTAGAAGCAACACTTTCTTTTCAATGAATTCATCATCTATCTTCGAATTTTACCATATATATATATATATATATATGTATGTCGTTTTATCTTCGACACTGCAATATCCTTTTCTAAGTCAATTTGATTATTCACGGGCAATTTTCACCAATACATTTTTTACAAAAATAATTGTATGGATGATTAGACATCATCCAATAGTAAGGTCATAATTCTTCTTGTACGGAACCGGATCATGCTGCGAATAATCCCCTCCATATGCCCTAATAAGGCATACAGAACAGGATTTCAAATAAAAGGTGACATTTAACCAGGCATTCAAAATTGATGTGAATAGTCAAATAGCAACTACCATCTATTTTAAGGTTTTTACTTGAATTTTGACACCTCAATATTTTATTTTTCTTTCTTCTGAGACCAAATTATAGCCAAAGTTTTCTTATAAAATTTTGTATTTGAAGTACAATTTTGAAAATGCTCAAATTAGTAATTGAGGGTTCCTAAAAACAAATTGAAATTTAAAGCATAAGGTTTCTTGAATGGCCCACATAGAGAAGCTGTCAAATTTTACTAATTTGAATGGTGATTTACTAAGTCGAATCATCTGGAGTAGTGGACTTTGAGCCCCACGATACTAATCTGGTATCGACAAAATTAAGCTCCACTCAACATGCCACGTGATAAATATCAGTGGCATTCGGTTCAAACCATAGAAGAAACCAAATCCCATGTTTAAATATCAAAAGATTATTATAAGGGAGATACTCAATTTATATAACTCAAGTAATCAAGATATATTGCTTAGTTAACTTGAATATCTTCTTAGTTTGAGTCAATTGTTGGTCTTTATTATCCTTCTTGCTTGTGGTTGCTTGCTGGTCTTGAATTATTTTTATCATTTTGGATATTATACATACTAAAAAAAATCTATAAACCACAAAAGATGAAATTCCTATCACCCATTTATGTGAAATGATGATGATAATGTTTTTGAAAATATTGTTTTAAAACATAAACAGAAAAAAAGACCATCTCTTCAAAAAAAAAAAAAAAAAAAAAAAACACCTGATTCAAAACAAGAACATAACATTACCAAATGCAGCCTAAAAAAAGAAAAAAATAATAATGATCTTGTTTTTAGGGTCACGGTTTTTCCAAATCTTGATCTTTGGCTAATCTTATCCTCAGAATCGGTAAGAAAAAGGGGGAGTTTATTGTTGTTGTTTTTTTTTTTTTTTTTTTTTTTTCCTACTACTTATCTTGGGCTCAACATGGGCTCAACACTTGATCCAAATTCAAAAACTATGCCTCTATGACTGGCTGCAAAGGAAATTATAGGAAAGAAAAATAAAAATTTTTAACTTAAAAAAAAAACTTTAATAATCATTACGGTACATGCTATCAAATGACTATGTAACCAACTCCAAAACAATTCATATGTAGTTATTAACTTATAAATTACTTTGCATTCAAATCCCTTGTATTTAAAAAAATAAAATAAATTTTATGTCTAATAAGTATAATTACTAAATATAATAAGAAATTTAAATAATTTATACAATCATATCATGTTATAGGCTTATAGCTATAAAAGTTTTCTTTTTAAATTTAAAAACTTCACTTCTCTTCCTTTTTAATGCCCTTTGCAACAACACTAAATCTGGATGAAAATTGCATTTCTTTAGGTTCTGTTTGTTTTGATATTTTGATATAAAATTTTACCATAATTTTGTTTTTCAATGTCTGTTTCCAAGAGATAAAATACAAATGATCTCTAAGGTAGAAGGAAAAGGAACTTTATATTTCTTTTACAGTAAAATTTTACGTCAAAACAAATGGAACCATAAAGTTAAATGGAAAGTGTGAATAACCAGAAAGGAGTCAGTCTTTTCTGGTCTTGTCATAGAGGTAGAAAGAATGGAATTTTCATCCTCCCATAAATCATGCTCGCATTCAGTTCTACCTGAATTAGAAGTTGGAAGGTTTCTCACCCTCTTCAATTGGACCCACGACGAAAACCAACTCTGAAGCCCACTCTCTGGCTATTTTTGTCCTAAAGACCAGAAGAAACATATAATGAACTCTGAGGCCCAATCTCTGGCCCTTTTTTCAGTCCATTGGCAAATTTCAGTTTAAAATCTACATACCCAAAAAAAATATATTGATGAAAAAAACAATTACAAAGAGCTAGCTGAAAAAAAAGGGCTAGACCCACAAACCAAGCAAAGGGCAAAAGGGATGAGTGCCTGCCGCAGCCCCTACCTTCGGAATTACCATGATATCATCAGCCGAAAGGCAACAGCAGAAAGACTACCAAACTATTCAAAATCGAAACCAAGTATGGCTTTGAGCGTCATTTGCCGATAATGATGCTAGATGAATCATTCCAAGAGAGAGAACACGTCTCGCAATGGATCTGATAGCTCTCTAAAATTTTAGAGATTAGGAAAGGACCAACAGTACTCATCAATAATATCAGAATAGTTCCTTAGTCTCCTAGGTTTTCCGAGAGTCATTGCTTTCAGAGTGGCTAGGTTAAGGGAAATGCATGGAAGCATGGTTTTAGTGCACGGATCAAATTGGCTGATTAAGGGAAATGCCTGGGAGCATGGTTTTAATGTACAGGTTGGATGGGCTGATTTGGCCCTGTCCGGATCGAGCATCCACCAAGACCGATTGCGTGCCATGTCCAACAGGAAATACTAGTGTTAAAGCAATTAGGGCCGATCCAACTCGGGATCGAATAGGGAGCAGCTGAGGCCGATCCTTTTCACAATCCTGTGCACTTTAACCTTGACTGGGAGTGCTTCGGCTATTCTCTGAGACGGCTAAAAGAACTGTAAATGATAAAAATCAGTTTCTTGATGCTTAGGGATCACTTTGGAATCAATGTCAGAGATTTTTCAATTTGATAGCAAAGAATGGTTGCATCTAAACAAGAATAATAGAGAATGTTCAGCATCAGATACAGACAGGTCTGAAATCATATCTGAAGAACCAGTTCTAGAGTCGATAGAGTTTTGAGGAAGCATAATGCTTAATAGGATTAGTAGAAATTGATATACAAGATTGGATTTTGAACACTGATTTTCATATCAGAAGTTGAAATTAATAAACAGAATTGTAATTGAAGACAAGAGCATGACAGAACTAACAGAATAATAACTAAATTAGAAAGGAACTATGGCAAGAAAAAACATGTGCAGGATAGGAGGGACAAGATCTGAGATATAATGGAGAAGATAAGAAGAGCGGGATGAATTTCAAGAATCACTACCTTGAAATCCTTGGAATCATCACAAATCGAACATACTGAATCACCACAGTAAGGGCCAGAAATGAATCACCACAGAACAGGACTGAGCCATATTTCACTATCTAAAAACAAGGCAGGCTGTGAAGCCCTACAATTATTTTAAAGACTAACACAAGCTAATTCAGATTGGACTCAGAAAGAAATAGGCCAATCTCTTCCTATTGCAAGTTGTGATAGAAGAGTTCTATAGCTATTACAAAACTGAGAAAGGAAAGTAATTTAAGAAGGAAACAGTACTAGAATTAATACAGTATCCCAGCCTGTGCTAAAGAATAAAATAAAACAAGTAATAGCAGCTTAAATAAGTACCCCCACATTCCAGCCTTTCAGGAGACCCAAAAAACCTGAATCTCCCACTGATAAAGGAGGGTTTCTTTCTTTGGTGTACTCTGCTGGCTTTCAACAGTGGATCTGCTGGTGAAGAGATTTCGAATCCAGGAGTATTTCTATCTTTCTCAAACCTGGCTGACTGAATTGCGAGGTCTGATAATCATAGTTGTCAAAGCTACAAGGCAAGACTCTAGGGGCGGGGTGGTTAGGCATCTTATTACATATTATAAAGGTGGGCGCCTTGGCTGTGTAGCCATTACCTAGGTGTCGCCAAGGGCGCCTAGGTGTCACCTAAGGCATCATGGTCACCTTATTACCTGCATCAGTTTTTTTAATCTTTTATTACAGTATATTGATTCTAGTTACAGCACATTTATTCTACTGTGTATACAAGTTATGGTACACGTGAGATACATAAGATCAGTGGACTATATAAGCAGAATGAGATAAGAAAATCAATCTTGAAGACTTCAAAAAGCTGAATTCAAGTCTGAATTCCGAAGTAGAGAAACCCTAGACTTTTTATGGTTTATTCAGACTATCAGTCTTTTACCTTGCTATCTTGTATATAATATACAATGGATGCCAGTGGTAGTAGTCAAGTGGATATCTTATTGCATTGCCTAGTTTGATATTTGGTGTATGATATAGCATAAAAATAATAATAATAAAGGGACATACGAAGAGGTGCGCCTTGGAAGCCTTATTGACACCTAGGTGTCCAGGCACCCCTCCAACACTTTGGGTCGTCTTGGCGCCTTGACAACCATGCAAGAATAACCAGATCAACCAAAAACAATTTTCTTCTCTTTCTACCACAGGAAATCTGCATCATTTAATTTAAAAAAAAAATTCAACATAATTTTGTATGAAAGGGACAGGGAGACTGAACTAAACTTCGGCCGATAGAGCTAAACTCACTCTTGTAATCTTGTTCATCAAAAATACCTGAGAATCCAGTTCCTAAATACTTTTCTTTTTCTCTATTTGAGAATGTTTATTTAAATAGGGATAAACTGAAGTTCATAGATATGAGCCACATCTGAGAATGATTTTGGATTGGAAAAAATGTTTTTTTTTATTGGAGGAAATTTTTCCGTTTCTACAAAATCACGTTATTTGGCCTTGGTACTCTCTTTTTCACAAGGAAATTGACCTCACACACTGTTCGCCCACTTATTTGTTTAACATAAATGAACATAACTGATATCAAAGGGATAAGGAAAGCAGAACTAAAAACTTGCTAATCAAAATCCACACAGTACATTCCAATTCCTAATTATTCCCCTTTTCCTCCATTTGTGAAATTGAGCTAGATCAGAGAATGGTTTTAGATTGAAGGAAGAGAAACTCAACTATAGGGATGAGAGTTTCAAGTTTCGTGTAGTTTCCAACTAAACAAAGAATTTCAAGCTGGTACTCATCAACAATCTGTAAACCAATGAATGAATCATTTGTCTTTCAGTGTCTTGCTTAGAAATACTCTGAAAGAAGTGATTAAGTAGGTCTTTTGAGAGACTGAACACAATGAGGAGAGAGAGAATTAAACCTGAGTGAAGCTAAGGCGAAAAAAGTATGGTAAGCACTTTATACATGTTTACAGGCCTTGTTCTTTGACTTTGCTAGTTTTGCTTTTATGATTCTATATAATCTGGTTTAAAGTTTCAGATTCATTCCTTAATTGTCTGATAGGAGAACATCTAAGGAAAAACAAATTTCTATCTTGCAGTTTTGAGTGTCCAGTTTATACTTCTGCTTGAGTCAAAATTTTACTGTCGTATTTTACTCTTTATAAGCATTTATGCAATAGACTATAGTACATTAACTTTACAATGGTATGATGGCAGAAAATAGAAAGATGTCGAATGATGACTTTCTTTTTCCTTAACTAATGGAAGGAGTTCTGAATGACAACTCTTACTAGTTTGCTTAGCTTGCTGAGTTGCTGGGAAGGACAATAGCGTAACAAAAGAGTGAGGAGTGCTTGGTTAACTGATACCAATGTACACGGTAAAAGTATCAGAATAAATAAGTAAATAAATGTACAGCCAAAGGCTAGTGAGGGTGATAAAATTTTCCTCCTCCATAATAAAAATTGACTAACAGTTTTTTATGCCTGCCAAATGTTGAAAACTGAAAGCAGAAAGCTACCAATGATCAGATTTGACTGGATAACACAATGAATTCAGAAATTGTCAGTATGGTAGAAAACTATACTCGTCGATAGCTATAAGCAGTAATTCATAACATAATCAAGCAAGATAAGATCAAGGTTATGTACCATTACAAAAATCCCCTTACAAAACAGAAGAAGGTATCAGTTGGACGCAGCAAAATGATAGTGCTACAAGCAAAACATTCTTCACTTGAAATTAAGCAAAACAACTCAATGGCTCATATTAAGGACCACAATGCATAAGCAAAGCCGTCAATAAATGTATAAAAAGCCACGACGATACAGAGCAAGGCTTGCCGAAGTAAAAAGGGCACAAACAAAGACAACCCACCAAGCTATAAACAAAGCTACTTCTTTTACAAACACAGAACAAGGGAAAACATCGCATACAAATGGGATATTCGTAAATAAATCACCCTCAAATTTAGACAAACCAAGAAAAAGGAGTACCAGCATTGAAGGTGTAAAAAACTGCAGAACTGCTAAACAGAGGTAATAATTGTGCAAAAAGATCTTTGCCCTACTGAAGTCCAAGTCTGGAACCTTACTAGCATGCAATCTCTGGTACCAAGATAACACTGCCTCGTTCAAATACATTTGCAGGTTCGGGCGCAGCGCCACAATTTGTGACAAACCTGAAACCAACAAACACCAAAGCCTCAACTTTGTAAAGTCAGAATGTGCCATCCCTACATTCCCAGCCAATTCATAAGCATCTCTAGTTCTCAGGCTCGAATTCCTTCCTTTGATATCAGGATTGTTCTTCTTAACAAAAATTTCCGCCAACGGATTAATCCAAAGCAATGATGCGAATATAATCGCCAATAAATTCATATAAAGAAGCATCCGAGCAATCCAACCGCAAGAGATTATGGATAAATTCCAACGAAGCTGATCAGTTCCAAGCCAAAATGACCGCGCACTCTTGGTCGCTGGCATGAATAGAAACCCCGTAAGACATCCAACAAAAACAGCAATGGAGAACTTCCCAAATCCATCAACTGAATCAAGTTCAAAATCGAACACCGAAGGGGAAATCACAAAAACAATCGAAAGAACAGAGAGAAACCCCAAAAAGCCCAGAAGAATGCTCATCTGCTTCTCCGATCTCTTCGACGCAGATCTCTCAAACGATATCTTGCCAAGCAACACGAATATCTTGCAAACAGCAACGAGGGCCAATAGAACAGGAACCAGACCTCCATTAAAGAGAGTTCCGGTATCCTCCGAGACGGGCAAGAAACGGTGAAGCAGAAGACTAGATAGAGCCACTATCGAGTAAACGAAAGCATTTCGATACTCCGCAAAATACAGCCGCGATTCGAGATGACTATCGACGAGACGTAATCTGAAGATCTGCGCATTGCTTTCGTCAAATTCAAATTTTTCCTTGGAGCGATTCCTCTTCTTGGGCTCTGGATTCTCTCTGGAGGAGAGGTTCTTGTAACCCTCGAGACCTGATGATGAATCGGTGCTCTGGGGCTTCCGAATTGCCGCCCTGATACTCGATTGGTTCTGGTCGTTGCCGAGATTTTCTGGATGGATGTAAGTGAAAAGACCCTCTAGAAATCTGGCTGGGATCCTAAGTAAGGTGACGAAGAGTGTAACCGAGAGACACAGCGCCGCTTGAAGAATCAGATTTTTGTATTCCACAAAGATGGATAGCATGATTCTTATCTTCTACCTCGACAGGTACAAGCGTACAAACCAGGAACAATTACATAGAGATAGATCTCACACTGAGATTTGTTCTTCTTCAGTTTGGCTGACAAAAAAAAGCTCAGTCTTAGAGAAACTCAAACTCAGATTAGGTTTGGTTTTTTCTGCGGAAGAGCCTTAGAACGTGGAAGCCTGAAACTCGAAATGTTTGTTGTCTGAAATGACGAAAAAGACCTGCAAACCACTCGTAGTCTGATAAACGACGGACAGTGGGTCAACGACTCAACTGTAGTCATCAGTATAAGCTGTTGGGCCCAGTTAGCCCAGTATATCAGAGGCCGCATTTTCTGGGAATTAATTTTCCCTGTTTTGTAGAAGCCCGGTCCATTGCAATCACACGCATGGTTTTGGCCCATTTGGGGACCAATGGGACGGGAGCGAGCTTTCTCTTTTCCTTTTTTTTCCTTTTTTTTTTCAGGAGGGACTAGGCAACAGGGAGAGGGTCTTCTTTTGAGGATCTTCTCTTGCTGCGGGGTAAACACCAATCACTGGATCACAGTTAGAGGAATTGAATATCTAGAGAGGATCTTTTTTTGTGGTTTCTTTCTACAGGACTTTATACACAATGTGATGATATGAAAATCGAACTCTTACCTCCTCGTTGCTTGCACTCTAGTATTGGTAGGACACCTAGGGGTGTCAATTTGGTAACAAAACCAACTGTTTAATATCGAACTGAATTGAAGTAGAAGGGATACTGTAACATTTTGAAAAACATAAATTTTATTCAGAGTAATCGCTATCGATATTATAGACCAAACTGGCAGTACATGCTGAACCGTACCAAATTATCTAAAATCGTATCATTAATATATAATGGTATAAAATTATAATGATTTTTCCCTCTTGTACACCAAGTTATATATATATATATATATATATATATATATATATATATATATATATATATATATATATATATATATATATATATATATATATATATTGGATCTAGGTGAAAATGGTGTAATACCATTCACACCAGTCAATGACTGAAGCAAGGCCTTGCACAAAATTTTTTCCTTTTTTTCAACATTACTATTTAAAAAGATAGAGAAATACCAAATCATCCACCATCTTCATCATGAATAGAAAAAGGCAGACATAATTCAGTGCAATGGGAAGTCCTTCAAATGCTTGCATATGGCAAGATCGAGAATGATTTGGTGATCATTCCCTAAAAACTATCTGATTTGTAGCTTGTTTTTAAGTTTTTCTATAAAAGATGTTGCAATCAGCTAATAAAGTAGAGTAAACAAATAGGTTAATAACTGAATAGGAAACTCAGTTTACAGATTATGAAAAGAGTGTAAGACAAGAAACAAGAAACAAGAAACGAAAATAACACCCAAAGAAGAAGAAAACACAATCTGTCGCGTCCTTTGTTTGAAACTAATTTGGGTGTCCTCAATATGAAAAAGGCTTTGAAAATTCTAGGTTTTTTTTTATTTTGATTGGTGAAAGTCAAACCAGTTTAATGACTCGAGGGAGGTGGTTCTGTATTCATCTACATGGAGCTTTACTATAGGCTGAGATTGTAAGTATAAAGAATAGAAGCAATTAAAAAGAACTAAATCAACAACACAGACAACAAAAATACAAAAGATCAAACCATATTCATATTCATAGAAAATAAATTACTTGCATGCGTTCTACATATACACATAACAATACATCCTAGATGCAAATAGAAGAGTAATAACCCAAACGGATGTACAAAAGTAAGAATGTTTCTCCAAGAGGTTCACAATTAAATTGTAATTGACAAAAAATCCAACAGCAAAATTTTCAACTACAGATAAAGACAAATCCAAAGAGCTGGAGAGAAATACGATAAATAGTCAGATTCTTCATCGAGATATTTGATTTTTTTACTCTTTATCTTATACAGTCCCATATCACGACCAGCTTCTTTAATAAGATTGTCGTGGTAGCTATCGGTGAAACAGATGTGATTGGGTTTATATCCTGGATGCTGGTTAGAGGGATAAATGAAAAAGGAATTATTATTACCCAGAAAAAGCGAACGATCGTCAAGGCTATTCACCGTCATCCACTCCCAGCTCTCAAAATCAAACTCGTAAACATCAAAACCAACTGTTTTATAACGTAGAACTTCTTCAAGTTGATCATCAGCATCACAATAAAAATCAATAATGTCCCTGTAAATTAGAAAAAGCTCTCCAAGTGACTCCACAAGATAAAAAATATGTTTATCATCATCATAAATGTATACATTCTCTCCAGGTTCAGCAAATAGAATCGTCTTTGGCTTAGGACTGGAAATGTCACAGATAAACAATCTCCCTCTGCCATCAACAGCGTAGAAATGATCATCGAAGTATATGACATCGTGAAAGTCTACCGGAGATTCTATAACTGTCCACACTTCATCACCCAATCTCGAGAAAGCTAATGTACTGAATTCAGAATATATAGCTATGACCACGCATTGTTCTGATGGTGTTGACGACAATACCATTCTTTTAATGAAAACCTGACGGAGTCTTTCTGGAGTTTGCATTGCATGAGACGAGTATGGATTAGGGAATGTTGGTTGAGATGGTAACTGAAATCGAACACCAGAAAGAGGGTTCAATAAATGAATCTCCAAATCAAGACCAAATGTTATCAACCAACCGTGGGAGGACCAACACCGTCTGCCACGGGCTTCTGGCAAATTCCAGTAATAAGTCTTCTGGGCAGTGAGACTGTAGAAGCCACGGTTGTTACTGTCTTCTCTCTCTGCATACATCAACCATGGACTCAACTTACTCATAATGAACTGCCGCTTCTCTAATGAAGCTGATCGCCATTGTTGGCAAACCATACCAAACCGATAAATATCTTTCGTTTCTGAAAATCTATCCATTATCAATGTTAAAATGTCATAACTAAGATCAGACCAGTTCGTCATAACCCGCCCTGCCAAATACAAACAGTTAAAAGGATAGAAATATAGAAGCAAATAAGAGCAAAAATACTATATAAGAAAACAGAGAATCACCACAAATTAAAATTAAATGAAAAAGGAGAAATTCCTTAGACAATCGTTTGATAATTCGTTTACTACACAGAACCACCATCCTTGACAAAGGTTACATGGACTACCCCTTTAATAATGCTTTATAACAATAAAACCCACACCGTGAGTTTTTTTGACGTTATAAAATGACAGAAGAAAGTCCCATTTTTTTTAAGAGATTATTACCCTTCGTCAAGCTCAAGCGATGCAATGTTCATGGAAAAATCCAAAATCCAAATCGACATGGAAGCTTCAATCCAGTATTTACACTAGATAAAGGTTACATGAAGGTTACTTGACGGGTAGAAATAAATCCCTTTTCCGAATTAAAAAGGTCTTGTGCATAGATTTCTCCGGACACCACTCCGCAACCAACACCGATGTCGGCTCTCTCCCTCCCTCTCACTGGTTACTCCTTGTCTCTGCAACTTTATCCAGTGTTCTTTAAATTTTACCTATATGTATTTCTCTCTCTCTCTCTCTCTCTCTCTCTCTCTCTCTCTCTCTCTCTCTCTTCCCTGCTTCATGAGCACTGTGTGAACTTGTGCCGTTGCTGTTGCTAGAAGACTGACAACAAGATATCTGATCTGGCCGGCAGAATCAGGGCCAACCCCAACAGCCAAACTATTAGAATTACTAAGATTGGGAAAGAAACGAGCAAGATCGTGAGGAAAGAGCCCTTAATTCACTACTAGCTGTTGACGATGGAATCCGTAAAGGAGAAAACCAACAGTATGAAACTCTCAGCCAGATGCCAGAGCTCCTTTGAGAAGGGATTCCTAGGGTGTGATTAGCTGAATACCTTCCTAGTAACTCCGATAACATACATAGGCCACAGACTGGTGATAGGATTACGGTAGGGGAGCCAGGAGAAAAACTATCAAAGAGAGACGAAACTTTCTTATTGAATACCCCCCCTTTTTTTCCCTTCTTGGACTATATATATATATATATATATATATATACACTTCATGAAGTATAAACATCCTTTTTCGGAATTCGTTTTATCCCAGACAGCCATCATTCGTAATTTGACTGTATTGGGTATAGTAGACTAAAAGACTCTCGACCCCCTAGTTCAGGTGGTTATATCACCTCAACCGCTTTTCGACCCCCTGTTACAGATCACTATATCATGTCAGCCACCTTTCGACCCTCTGGTTCAGATCACTATATCATGTCAGCCACCTTTCGTTCCCTTAGGATTGCTTTTCGACCCCTTTATGGGCCAGATATTTCCGGGGTTCCTTATCATTGTCCCTATTGGGGTTATGTTTTCAAGTAATATTCCACATTTTCGTCGATTCAAACCCAGATCTTTTGACGCGACGGGTCAGATCAGAGGATTTAGCATTAATGGTTTTTGTCAGTATTTATGACCATTGATAATGACTTTTCGGTGGCCCAGATCCCCCTGTCTAGTCATTATCCCCAGGTGGTGTCAGATCAGAAAGAGGTCGAACTTAGACATCTATCTCGAATTTTACCATAATACCTTCCTTTACAACGTCCTAGTCCTAGATGATCGCCACGTATTTTATATCCTGCGGTTAAGATGAATGCCACGTGGTTACCTTTGGTGACAGGCCTCTTGCGGATATTTCCCCCAACACTAGCATCTGCGTTCCGATGATGCTTACCGTTGTCATCTCCAATAAGGAATCGCATGCTCATGTCCCAGTGATTCCAGAGCTTAAGCACCTCGCCTTGAAGAATATGAGCAGCAGGACAGATGAACTAAATGATGTGGCCACTCTTAGAAAAGGTTGCTTGTCAAAAAGCCAAAGTTCTCAGATCATGAGCAATGTATTAGTGATACTTCATGTGCTGCCACCTGTTTCACTACCCATTCAGCTCAGCAAACTAAGGATGAAGATAAGGTTTGTGTAGAGGTTTCATTTAGTAGTTTAATTATTCTGGGTTTTTGATATGTATTGATATTGTAACAGCAAAAGGTTGACATATTTGTTTCTCTTTGCTGTGTGAAGCGAACTGAAAGCCTCTGTTCAGTTGAACGAGGTGTTTTCCAAAAAAGAGTGAAGGGTAATGCAGGTTGAATTCTGGTCCCCTTTCCCCCCCGGTAATCGGAGTCATCGGACACCCTCTCCCACCCTACTTGCCCGAAATGGAAACCTCCAATATCAATTGTTTTCATTTTCTTGATCCAGAACAGAGCTAATCCAATGAAGAAGAAGAAGAAGAAGAAGGGTATTTTAGAAGCAATAAAAGCAAGCTACTATCAGAAACAGAGAAGCAACAAAAATTAAAATTAAACGATAAAACACATAGAAGCAAAGATACTGTCAGAAACAGAGAACCACCAAAAATTAAAATTAAACGAAAAAAACATACATGAGACTCAAATGAACGGTTAAATGGATTGAAGTATTGAAGCAATAAAAGCAAAGTTACTAACAGAAACAAAGAACCCAAAAAATTAAAATTAAAAGAAGAAACGCAGAGAAACAAATATACTAGTAGTTAGAGAGAAACCTCACAATGCTTTAGTCGGTCTTCGATCAATCGGATTGCAGAGAAAGAAGGACTGTGGATCAGGAAATATACTATAGTTTGAGTGAAACCTTAAGGTCTTCGATCAGTCGGATTGCAGAGATAGAAGGACTGGGATGATGGAGACTCTCAAGCTTGAAGAGCCCCAGCCAGAATGAGAAGGATGCCTTTCTTTACTGAGAAGATTGAATTGATATATATATAAGGAGATTGTGATTCTGAGGCGCCGTCATTGGAAATCCAGAGATATAGTATGGGCGGTAGAATTTGAATTCAAAACAAGAAGATTGTGATTGAGTGATGAAACTGAAAAACTGAATCACCGACTGAATCACCGATTCTAAATCAATCTATGTAAAAACTGAATCCATTACTTGTTATCCAAGAAAGGCAAGAAACTTAAATATGGTTATTGACGTGTACCGGACGCCAACTAAAGGTTTTTTTTTTGGTAAAACATTGTAAATGTTAGTTGTCTAATTTTATATCATTAATAATTTACACGTGTCTTTATTTTATAAATGATGTGACAAATCCGGACCACCTGTCTTTATTTTTATATATGAATAGCCACGTAGACACTCTGCGGTCCAGTTGGCACATTTTGGGCAACCAAAACCAAAAATAGCCGTTAGGGTTGAGGCCTTAAAGGCAATGAAAAACCTAGAAATTATAGAGAAAAAAATAATTAGAGAGTTACAATTAACGCCATTATAAATTATGGAACCAATAATTATGAATATTCATTTTTTTTTTTTTTTGAAAAAAAGCTTCATTTTTGTTGAACTTATACACTTTTTTTTTTTAAATTAAAACTTAAATATGTGTCTATGAAATTTTAGTTTTATCTTTATTTACTATATGAAAAATATTGATGTGAGATTAAAAAAAAAAACCAAGCCGGTTAGTCCAATTCACCTCATCTCATCCTCAATTATAATTCTTTCTTTATTTAAATTTCTTAATTTATTATTAAAAAAATTCCTTAATTCCACCTCCTATTTTAATTTATTACACAAAAAAATTTCCTTAATTCCACCTCCCATTTTGATTTACTACTAAAAAAAAATCCTTAATTCCACCTCCCATCCCTCAATTCTGTTAGTGGTTGGCAACCTCGCCTTTGATAATATCATCGGACGCCATTGCTAAGGAGATAATAGTTTAAAGAAAATGATTAATGACGTATAATGGGTGGCGGATGTCAAATAAAATTTTTCTTTAATAAAATATTATAAAAATTAGTTGCCTAATTTTTCGGCCATTAATAATAGAACACGTGTTTTTTTTTTTATAAATGATGTGGCAAACCCAGAACACCTCTGAGAGCAATATAGCTTAGGGAGGCATTGTATTTAT
Source organism: Protea cynaroides (assembly GCA_028583415.1). Taxonomy (NCBI): domain Eukaryota; kingdom Viridiplantae; phylum Streptophyta; class Magnoliopsida; order Proteales; family Proteaceae; genus Protea; species Protea cynaroides. The sequence continues at coordinate 136,319,791 of CM053276.1, forward strand.
AGAAAGAGTTTATGTTTAAGTAAAACGGAGGAAGTCCTACATCACATACAATTTTACTAAAACGGAGGAAGTCCTACATCACATACAGTTTTACATCGCATGCGAGAGTGTTATGCACATTGAACTTTATATCACTCGCAATTACCCAAAAAAAAAAAAAAAACTTTATATCACAAGTGGGCATGTGAGAGTGTAATTCGTGATTCTCTATTTAGAGGCCACTTATAGATTCTGCCCGGTCCAGTTGGCACATTTTGGAGCTACCAAAAATAGCACTAAAAGTAGGGATCCAAATCGTCTCCTGCGACAGGAGGTTCCTGCCGCCGATCCAAAGACTTGGGTTCAGTCTGACCGCCTGCCAATACATTAGGGGATGGGCCGATTGAAATCCGGCCCTTGGCAGGTGGCAGGACTGCAGGAGAGGATTTGGTTGCCTAAAAGTAATCCTTGGGACTCCTTGAGGCCTTTAAAGGGACATTGAAAAACCTAGAAATTAAAGAGAAAAAGTAATTAGAGACGTACAATTAACGCCATTATAAGTTATGGAACCAATAATTATGAATTTTTTTTAAGAAAAGCTTCATTTTTATTAAATTTACTTCATTTCTTTTTTATTAAAACTTAAATAATGTCTGAAATTTTAGTTTTATCCCCATCTGCAATATGACAAATATTTGCATCTATTTAAGGGAATCCGAATTCGAAGAATCGGATTCGAATTCAAATTTGAATTTGAATAGCAGGGTCGGATTCCGAATATCAGTCAAACGGTCAGGATTATATCCACTCAATTTAGTTTAGTATTAAGACGCGTATCAACCTTAGGTTTTAGAGTGTTAAGATGCATATAGCTTTAATGTCCCCCCCCCCTTCTCATTTTTCATACAATTTGTACTACAATTCTATTTCCTGGATTTAAATTAAATTATAACCGAATATCCAGTTAAGTTTAGAATTCGGATTTGGTTTTTATTTATCTATCGAATTTCAGATTCAAATAGAGTAGTTGGTAAATGGATTCGGATTTAGAGAGTGGTGTATCCAATTCGAATTTGATCCGTTTACATCCCAATTAGCAACCTTGCATTTGATAGTGGCATCTGATAAAAAGCTAGCAAAGAGCAGCTAGGCTGCATTGCTTTTTGTGTTGGGCAATTTGAAAAGCACGGAATGGCCCTTGTGGAGGTTGTTACTAGAGCCACGAAGGCTCACCTGAATATTGGATGTCAGTGGTTCTCAATCCATGTCTCTTAATTGTCTTAAAAACATGATTATCTTTATTTTGTTATTTAAGTCCTATCAAATCTTCAAAACCCTTAATTGAATATTTAACAAATCGAATAGATTATGTTTCGGATTATTCAAATCCGTTTACATCCTAATCTGCGACCACATGGTTTACAAACACTTACAGCTTCTGAACTGGTTATCCAAGGTGATTGCTTAGTGATCTACAAAGAACTGCCACAGGCTGTTGCGGATTGCTTCGAACACTTTAGAGGTCAAGAGTGACAATCAAACTTTGGTTTCCTATCTCGGTGCGAGGATCGACAACCACCATTGGAGCTCTCCTCTTGTTTATGATGTTTGCCACCAGTTAGCAACCTATTTTGTTAAATGTAGCTTATCAGACGGATTAGGATCGTCTCAAGTTCAGAATAATACCAGTGTCGGCTAGATGGCCAACACCTGGCACTCCCTCACATCCAATAGTATGGTATGTAAGTAATTGTAAAAAGAAAAGAAAAAAAAAACAAATTGCAATTGCAAAAAAACTCAAATCACTCTCATACCATTGGATGTGAGGGAGTGCCAGGTGTCAGCCATCCAGCCGACACTGGCATTTCTTCTGAACTTGAGACATCCTAATCCCTTACCAGACCCTGTCTGTTAACCTTGAGCTCGACCCAAGATTTTCATAAACGATCCAATTTTCCTGGTCCATCTGGGTTGTGGGGTCTGAGTAAATTTGACATGAGCTATGGGTTAACCCGGTCTATCCAAAAGGTGGGCCGTGGGTGCTTCATTACCAGAAAAAACGAAATTCCACAACTTAAATATCGAAAATGGAAAGATAAAACTGGAGGAAGGAGGGTCAGTGGCTGATGAAGAGGAACTGAGAGTGGTCGATTCCTGATAAGCAAAATGACCGACCAAAACAATTCAATGGCAAACATGGCATCACAAATATGCAATCAGATACAATCCGTCTTCTCGCAGGTAACTGCGGAACAGTCGGCGTTGGATGTAATGGTGGAGGAGATCGCGGGAGCGGCCGCCAGAAAGGGACGCGTGTTCGTGCACGGCGTGGGTCGCGAGGGTCTGATGCTCAAGGCCCTGTGCATGCGTCTAGCCCACCTGGGCCTCTCCGCCCACTGTGTTGGAGACATGACGACGCCTCCCATCTCATTCCAGGATCTCCTCGTCACCTCCGCCGGCCCTGGTGGCTTCTCCACCATCGATGCCATCTGCGGTGTCGCCCGTTCCATCGGTGCTCGTGTGCTGCTTCTCACAGCTCAGAAGTCTGGGTCGGCCGCCCAATACGCCACAGCGATTGCTTTCCTTCCGGCGCAGACCATGGCGGACGATCATGGCGGTAGCGATGATGATGGCCAGTTGAGCTCTCGGCATTTGCTGCCTATGGGAAGCCTATACGAAGGAGTGATGTTTGTGTTGTTCGAGATGGTGGTGTTCAGATTGGCCGAGGCTCTTGATCAGACCCCAGAGGCGATCCGATCTCGTCACACCAATCTTGAATAGAAAGCGAACTCATAAATCATCATTGAAATGTACTCTTAATATTACATTTTCTGTAGTAATTTGTGTGTATGATAATTGATACTTACCTTCACAAATTAAACCAGCGTGTGCGAGCTCTTTTGAACTTAATTAATACACAATTGACAATTTCTTTAGTTCCACACTGTTAGAGTTAAGAATTTTCAAAATACCTGGAAGAAGATGGAAAACAGAAGGACAGATTACGGCGCAGGTTTCCTCGTCCTCAGGGAGCAACAGCTCCTGAGATGTAAGATTCGGTATGGTGCCAATTAAGATCATGTAGAGGCGGCAAGCCACCATTGGCTTCTGCCTTGATAATTGTGGTTAATGCTTTTGCTTCCTAGGTACCTGGTGCGCGGCTCTGGTTTCTCCCTTATCAATGGTTTCTTCTCACATCTTTCTCCCGTTCAGCAACTTTGGACTCTAAAGATCAGGCGCCCCGAGTGACCTTACTAACACAAATACTCTGTTATCTGCAGTATGAAGAAGCCATTAGCCCATAAGACTATAGACATTATTAGAGAAATACGAAGAAAACGAGTGAAATGCTCAGAGTTTGTTATGATCCCACATCAGATCCCCTACACACCTAATAGGCCGGTCTTTTGGGTTGGGCTCTCTTTTGGGCTTGAATTGTAATAGAGTTCTACCAGCATCCATATGTTAAAATCCCCCCACCCACCCCCCACCAAAAGTTAGAGAGAGAGAGAGAGAGAGAGAGAGAGAGAGAGAGAGAGAGAGAGAGAGGATAGGACAGTAATGATCTCATTGTTATTATTATTAGCATTAACATCTTATACACTATTTATAGCATGTTTTAATATCAAATTTTGCCAGTACGTTAAACCAGAGAATAATTCAACAGACCACATGTCTTTCTCCATGCAAATATTGCCATCCAAAATTCAAAGATCATGAGCACTGCCCTTCATTCTTGGGCTGCTCATGACCACCCTGCATATAAAAACTGAGGAAACCGTTTAAAGCTCTGTAGACTATAGTTAACCTCAGAACTGAACTAAATCCATAAACAGGCAGAACCACAGATGGTCAGTATGGGAACAATTGGTATTCAACAATCTAACTGATGTTGATTGAACTTACCACTTTTAGACCTCAAGAGAAAATGGCACTCACAAAGGCCTCCGCATCAAATGGTTGGAGGTCTTCCAAACCTTCGCCGACTCCCACAAACTTTATGGGGATGCCAAGTTCGTCAACCACACTGACCTGAAAAATTGAAACCACAATCTTCTTTCAGGACTGTGCGGTACAGGTGCAAGAGCAAATCCTTCAAAATCAAAATTCTAGTAATAGGAGAAATTTGAGCTGAAGAAAGATAACACTAGAGTTCAAGCATACCACACAGCCACCTCGAGCAGAACCATCGAGTTTGGTCAATATTAAACCTGTGATTCCAACCACCTGTAACGGAATTCTTGGATCATTTCATTTACATTGCAACCATCAATTTATAAGAAGCAATAACTTCATCAGTGAAAGTTTATCTTAATGAAAGATATATTGCATGGACCTTGCATGGACCTCCCATGATTCTAATTTTTTGCCTGGAATTAACTAGGAGCCAAAGCCAGGCAAAGAAGAATGAACTACTAACTTCTTTGCACTTGAAAGAAGTACTATAAATGACAGAATTAAATAGAAAAACAGAAATTACATACACAACTATTGTCTCCTTCGTAATAGTCTGCCTTGGTGAACAGAAAATTATGGATTCTTGTGAAAATTTACCAATATTCCTTTGCTAGGTAATATTTTCCACCCACAGAGAGAGAGAGAGAGAGAGAGAGAGAGGAAATAATAACACCTATATTGTAAATACACCTCAGTCCTGTTACTCATAACATGCAAATTTTGTTTCAAGTTTTTATGACATGAGGTTACTAAACCATTTACAAGTTTCATCGGCAGAACCTGAAGACTTCCCTAAACTAGTGGCATGGAAATATTCTGAAGTTGTAACAATATCCGATACCTGGTGCTATTAGCTGCAGAACTTAAACAACAGGCCTTAAGCAAACACAAAAACCAATTTACGTTTGCCAATGAGCTTTTCACAGTAGTAGTATAACTAGATGAAAGTGGTCGAGCTAATCCCGACCACAGTTTGTTGATGCAGACACACAACTTCCTGGTTTTAGGGAGCCCATGAAGACCCAAAAGTAAAGGAAAAAGGTGAACAGAATTTTTTTTTTATTAATTTGTGCTACAAACCAATAACAGGAATTCATTTCTGCCCAAAAAAAAAAAAAAAAAGCTGTAACAGGAATGAGTAGCCAAATATCTGAATGTCAATGAGCAATAATGCTATTTCAGGTAGGGAATGTTACATCATTGAATTCTCTGGCCTGTGGCAGCATATTCAAACCAGTGGTACCATCGAGAACCAGAAGCATCTCCTGAAAATATAGTGAATCCCAGAATTATTATAACATTCCTAGGCAAAGGTTTAAAAAGCACAAATCACTGGGAGTTTAAGTTAACTTTAAGAGATAAATTGTGTATAAGCATGAAAATAGGAAACATATTATAGCTACATAACACTGTCCCAAGGCACATTGGAGAAAGAAAATGCATAAATAATGTGGGTTATACTTCAGCTACATACGTAATGGAAATGCCAATCAATTTCAAATAGAAATTAGCATTCAATGATTACAAATATTTTGGCATAAATGATAAAATGTATAAGTATATTAATTATTAATCCACACTGTTTTCTTGAAAAGAAACAGCCAAAAGATGACCAATAATGAACAGCAAAAGAAAAGAAGAATTTATAACCTGTAAAGTGTTCTATTTTAATATCAAAGAACACAATAAGAAAGCAACAGAGTTGAAAGAAAAGGGAAATTTTTGAAGGAAACATCAAACCCTTTCTGCCTCGTACTATCTATATTTTATCACATAGTACCTTCTATATATCATATCAATAAAAATCAAACTGATAATTCTTATATTGATAGTTATTGCATATTTTGCTCCCAAGGAATTTTTTTTTTCTTTTTCTTTTTCTGATAAGCATTTTGCTCCCAAGTTATTATCGTATTGGAAGGCCAAAAATTGGATATATGTTGATATGTATTGTAGTATGTGTAATACATTACACCTTGCCAAGATGAAAATTTGAGATTTCCATGATGAGGAAAAGAAGGGAATTCATCCATCCTATTGTGATTTACAACTGGGAGCAGTCAAACTATTAATTTTTTTCAATCTCTCCACTCCTGATGGTAAAACAATCAAAATTCTGTTGTTCAACAGAATCCACAATCCATTAAAGTTAGAGTTGGAAATAAAAACTAGAAATGCTAACCTACTGTATGAACTCTACCTCACAGTTGCCTGTGGGTTATAAAAAGAGTGAACTTAGTTTTTATTAAAAAAACGCAAGCCACAAGAGTGACCAGGCACCTTGATGTGGGATGATGTCTAAGAAAGCATCACATTTGGACAACAGCTGGACAAAATATGTCAATTCCATATATTCTTCTTCTTCTTCTCCCCCCATTTGTTTCCCTTTTTTCCCTTTCTTGACTCTATCTAGTCTGGGGCAATGCTTGGATAATTTATTTACATGACAAGTAAGCTGCAGCTATCACCAGGTCCAAATAAATTCTAAAATATTTGACAAGAGTTCAGCTTACATTTGGTGCACCAGGAATGACTTTACCAACGGCCTTCTTGCATGAAATCAACTCTTCCATTAAGCTGTAGTTTGTGTGTAGACCTAAAGAAACAGAACTAATCAATCAACTAAAACCATGTCAATTAAGGAACAAATAAGAATATAATAACAAAATGAAAATGCATACATACGTCCAGATGTGTCACATAAAACAACATCAAAGCCTTCTTGTTTTCCTCTTTTTACAGCCTGAGAAAGAACTATCCAAAAACAAATTTTAGATGTCTGTTATTACCATGCTATTTAATCTGCAGACTACCCAGCTTTGCAGAATTTATTTTTAGCAGAATTGTCATACTCGTCATCTTCCTGTGTACCTGATGATGCTTTAACCTTCTCTCCTTCACCCACAACTATCTCAGATCCAGTTCTTTCAGCCCAAACTTCTAGCTGATCACTAGCAGCTGCTCTGAATGTGTCACCAGCTGCCATTAGTATCTGGAGAATATAAGACCACAGGTTAAAGAAAGGAGAAGGAAATATAGTACATTGGCATGCTTCTCTGTTCACCACCATCAGAATTAATAAGAAAGCTATGGCCTACAAAGGTGGCTTTAGGGTCAGACCATAACATCAACTATCATATCCAAATCTGCTAAAAATAAGTTGATAACATATATTATAAAGTCATTGTAATGATGCCACCCCCAACTGCAAGCCAATCGCAAGCTAAAAAATATCTGGAGGTAAACTAACTAGGTAAATTTATCCCCCCAAACACACATGCACTCACACACAAGTAGGGGCTCTCTGAGAGCTATCATTTTCATTGATGCTCCTATCCACCTGACAATATCTAGGGCATAGTTGTCAAGGGGATGGCTCCTTATGCAACAAGGCACTCCTTGTCTCCTTGATGCTCAATGCATCTGGTCACAATAAGACCTATAAAATATCAAATTAAATAACAGTAGAATATATAAATATGAACTATAAGAAATGTTATTAAATAACTACAAAATATGGCATGGAACATACTTGTCATGGAGGCAAGGTGAGCCTAAGCGATGGCCAGGCGCCTTGTCGCCTAGGTGGTCAAGTAGTGTTGTCTAAAGAGGGAGGTTTTGTGCAAAACACTAAATTTATGTCCTATAAATTTTAATTTTCCAAGGGACTTAAGTGTAAGATAGTCAATTCTTTCCATTCTACTTATGAATATGAGAGGATCTTCTTCTTAATCTTGATGGCAGTGGATGGTGGTGGCAGTGGATGCTACTACAACCTTTCCCGCGATATTGACAGATGTTACTACTTATTCTTTCTATTTTTGTTGCTACCTTTCCATTCTCTCTCTGGTTTTTCTCCCAGCTTCCCATCTTTTCCTTCATGTTTCAACCATTTCCTCCCCCTTTAACCTAATTTTGTTTTCTTTCTTTACCCCTTATTTTCTGCCTAGGCACCTTGAACAATACAGCAACTGGTCACCAAGGCAATCATCAAGAATCACCCTGTAACAGTGAGCAATATAAAAAAAATAAAAATACAAAACCAACTCAGTTCACTCAGCCTTATTCCAACTATTTCGGGTTGGATTTACCAATCCCATTCTACCATCCACTCTATTCAAGGTTATAAGTAGTCATGCCTTTACTCAGCACTTAAACCCGAACAATTTTTTTGCCTTCTCCTTGTCCTTTTGCTACCTCTAATTTGGAACAAGTAACTCCTTCACACTATGCAATTGATGATCTTCATTGCACATGTCTGAACCATCTCAAATGACCTTCTCCCACCATATCACCTAAAAACTCTTCATTATCCTGGAATGATTCATTTTCCATACTCTTATTCCAGTCTTTCCACCGATCCATCTCAGCATTCTCAACATCCATAGTGTTATTCCTAGTCTTTCCACCCATCCATCTCAACATCCTCATTTCAACTACACTCAAGTTAGGAATGTAAAGTTTCTTTACTACCTAACATTCAACCACATTCAACATTTCTAGACTTATAGTTGCTTTATAGAATTTTCGATTGAATTTCAAAGGATACATGAATCATATGACACTACAAAAACTCCTCTCTACTTCATCCACCCTCTATAATTTTATCAGAAACATCCTCTCCGATTTCTCCACCTTAATCATGATTGAAGCAAAATATCAGTCACTTCGAGGTAGCTCTTGATATCCTATGTTCACCACGCTTTTATTCTACTCCTACACTAACAAAAGGTACCCTCCAACTATTTTCTTATGCTTTGAAAGCCACATTAAAAGGGGGTTGGAAAGGATGTGATCACAAGCACATCATGTTTGATTTGGAGGAAGAAGGCATATCGTAATGGAACTTATTTATTTCTTTAAATTCCATGATGAAAACATCAAAGCTTAACCTTCACAAAACTGGAGAAGTAAAACTAATGCTCTGTTTTTTGCTTTTAAATCTTTGAAGATTTCTGTATTTCACTAATATGCTTAAGATGTGGAATTCAGCTGTTTAAAAACAAGTCTCCAGTCCATCAATAGAGAAATAAGAAAGCCACCAATTATTAGAAACAAGAGAATTCTTTTATCCAGGTATCTCTGAGGTGCTCCATTTAAGTATCAGATGGTTCATAAAAGACGAAATATGGTTTAAAAGTCCAACTGAGCATCTCACCTTAACCCCTTCTTTCTTTAACCTGTGAGCAAGCTTCCCTGCAAATATTAAAGTAAAGAATTCTAAGAAGTCCAATAGAAGAAAATACTGCTCATATAGTGAAATCAAAGATGAAAGAGAATCCATAAATTATATTCAATCTAGTATATTACCAAGAGATGTTGTCTTCCCGCCTCCATTGACACCAACAACCATGATTACAGCTGGTTTCCTGCAAGAATAGCAAAAGGAACTGACAAAAATTAACAATAAGTTCATTTAACAACCAAGAACGACCAGAAACCCCGGGTAACCGAAGACAAAACCTGAATCCCAGTTGCAGTTCGGTCTTATTCGTCTTACTAGTTAGCAAATCAAGTACAATTTTCTTCAAAGCATCCTACCAACAACAACAGACAAACACAAGATTCACGTCACATTAAGGGAGTGCTTTTAGATTCAAGTCACAAATTATATCCTTATTAGTAAGCAATCTCTGTCCCCGATTCCCAGTGCCTTAATTTCAGTTCCAGATTTAAGCTTCCCAGCATAAATGTCCTCCCGCAAGCTTTCCACAATCTTAATCGTGATTTTGGGACCAAAATCAGAGACCAGCAGAGCCTACATGAGGATATATCTTCATCAAAATTGGCACTCTTAAGCATTTTGGGAATGTGTTTTTAAAACAATTAATATATTTGCTGTAAATAGAGAGAGAAGGAGAGAGAAAAAGGGAGATGGACAGACTGAACTGACCTCTTCGAGTTCGTCTAAGATTCGATCAGTATCGGCAAGATTCCAGTAGAGGAGGAGCTCGTCGATGACGGCGAGGTTGTCTCTCGTTTTGGAGAAGCCAGAAAAGATCTTCTCGACATCATTCTTAGCTTTCTCCTTGATCAGACGGCCTAGCTTCGTAAAAAACCCGATCCCGCCAGCCGAGCATTTGAACCTGTCTCCGCTGGAAATTGTGTTACCCGCCGGCGGGAACCGACTTGGCGGGAGATTTAAAAGGGATGATACGGTCGTTGAAGGCTTGGGTGAAGGAGGTAACAGAAGGGATACGAAAGGAGCAGAAGGAGAAGCCATCTCCTTCTCTCTTCAATTTCAGCTTTGGCTGTTAAACGGAGGACTGAGGAAGGATTTGAAATGTTCTGCCATATCTCTTCTTCACAAGAAGAATCGTGTCCCAAAAAGCCCCGTTTGTTGAAAGAAACTACAAAAATGACACAAACTCAGAGAAAAGGATGCAGCCGTGCTGCGACTGTGCGAGTATTTTTTTGCTTTTTTTTTTTTTCCGGTCGAGTATGGGACTGAAAGATACTTATACATTTTACCAAAAAAAAAAAAAAATACACTAATACATGTGTATTTAGAACATGAAATTTTCGCTAAATTATTTTTTATTTTTTAAATTGTAAATCAAAGATAGGAGGGTCTGTTCCGTTGTGCCGTTGTCAAGATCTGTTATTGTTAGGCATCATTTTTCGAATAATATATGAAATGATAGAATATAAATTATTTGATACCTTCTATAGATACTGTAGTTGATTGTTAGACCATGAATTTTTTTTGCCCTTTTTTTATTCATATTGTTCATTATCTTGATGATAACTTTCGTTTCTATTTTAGTTTAATGACAGTATCATGTTAGAGTTGTGTTGCTTGAAATCAGAAGGATTTCAGAGTTGGATGAATTGATGCACATGTTTAAACTGTCTTCAGCATATGGTGGCTATGTTAATATATTAGAGGAAATTCAATTTCTTTGTTAATCAGAATCAATGTCAGTCGATTTGGCCGATTCGGCTATGAATTTACATCAATGTTAGTCCTGGCTGATCTAATCCGGATCACTAATGTTGGGGGAAAATAATATGGGATACAAATTTGACCGTTAATGAGGAATTTAAGATGATCATCGAAAAAAGGACACGTGATGTACATCTAAGTGGCAAGGAATGAGAATAAAAGATGTCTGAAAAATGAACTCGTGTTCGACACCAGGGTGATCTAGACATGATGGGACCGATTGATGGAGGTAGCTGGCCATTTAATGGACCACCATTAATGTTCATAAATACTGACTCCAATCATAAATGCCAAGTAGGCTAATTTGACTGGCCAGGTCACCATATCATAGACCAAATCAATAAAAAATAGGATCGACATTTGATAAAAGTGTAAGGACATAGACCAACATTAGAAAATATGGAAGACGTGGACTATAAGGGGGTCCAAGAAGGCCAAAGGGGGTCGTAAGCAGCTGACAAGACGTCCAAGCGCCGCTCTAAAGGGTCGTAACCCCTCAAACCTATTGTTCCCTAGGAGTCTGATGATCAAGATGATGGTAGGTGCAAAGAGGCTTGTCTAGGAAGCTTCCATTGGGACTTATATATAGCAAAATGATATCAATTGGAAGCGGGATAAGGAAATGTCCATGACATGAGAAAAAACATCCTAAGCAGGTATTAATCCTCTTGTGTTTTACTTTCTCTAGGGTTCTAAGATCTCACTTCATCGGAAAGGAAGGGAAGATGGTGGTGGCCCCAGTATCTCAAGGAACCCCCATTTTCAAGGAGTTCTAGTGTACCACTAAGAGCTCTATTCAGTTTGTCTTCGAAATTCCTTAACGATGGCATCCAAGTGACCCCGGGATATATCCCGCCCACTTTCTTGTTGTGTAGGTGTTTCATCTACGTGGCAGGATCGGAAAGCTAATCGGATTCCACCGGCAACAACTAAATCTATGAGGATGAGACCCATTTCGCAGTTAGGACTTTTGTATTGCATTAGTCTCCCCTGTAATCCACCAAGGAAGAGCTCTTTCTCTTTAATCCTTCTTTCTCTTTGGTCTCCAGAGGGATGGTTAAGGAATGTGAATCAGATAAGACACTATCCAACTGACAAACAAGCGAAGAAGATAAATTGCCTTGCATGTTATTACCTAAAGTTCTTGATGAACCAGCGTCCGTACATAATTCGAACTGTAAAATATTATCCATCTTTGAGAAGATCAACAATTATGGAGATCATTTTAAAACATAGTTTATATGACATCCTAAAATATGGTTCTATTAAAAGAACCAAAATGATACCCCTTTGATCCTTGGGTCTCAAAAGGACGTAGATTACAAGAATTATGTAAGTTTGCTAGTCAAAGCATGGACTGATAACCCCATGGATTATTTCTTGCCCAATTCCATTGATCTCTGCACATCTCCTCTACACCATATTTGGCCCTGAATATCACACAAGATTAGCTGTTAGAAAGGTAGAATCAGACACATAATAATAGATGGAAGTGTAAGAAAATGCTAACTACGATTTATGAGAGTTATCTATGACATATTTGTCATCCTAAGATTCAAACTAAAGGTTGAAGTGTTGAACCTAGATTTGTATAAGCTAAAATTTTCCTTTTCAATTCCATCATCAAATGTATATATTGAAACAAATTTACACTTACTTCCAACCAAGTTCCCCTTCAGCCTTTTCAGTAGAGGCATAAACAGCTGTGGCATCTCCTGCCCTCCTTGGACATAATTTGATAGGGATTTTCTGATAAAAGATATTACAAAAGGAAAATTCCGTTCAGAGCATGTGACAAAGCATAAGCTAATCTCAAAACATCAAGGAAACACACACCTTGCCAGATGCCTTTTCAAATGCAGCTACCATTTCAAGCACAGAAGTACCACGCCCAGTTCCCAAATTATAAGCAACACAACCTGGGAAAAAAATACTCATTAAAATCTAAATATATGCCATTTTACTGCTTCAGTATAACTTATCAACAAAACCAGAAAATAGATGAAAATTTAAAAAGGAAATACAAAGACTGAACTTAGTTTGGAACCTTGGCATACATGCCATTACTATTTCTATTTGGAGAATCATGTATCAAATACTCACAAAAAAAAGAAATTACCTACCTAGTTGATCTTTTGTAAAAAGCTTCCGCAGGGCAGCTATGTGACCATCAGCCAAGTCCATGACATGGATGTAATCCCTAACCTGTTTATTGTGATAGGAATGAATAGCATAAAAAAAATTGTTGCTTTACTTTAGATGATTTTCTGTGTGATTATAATGCACTCCAACTGCTAATACCAGAAGGATAATTAAAGAAGTTCCATATTTATTTAGAATAAGCAACCTCAATTAAGTCATGGTGCAATGAAAAGCAAATACTCAAAATCCATTAGAGAAAATGCATATGGAAAATATTCAACAGGAAGACTAGGGCCAAGCTTTACATACTGCGCTACCATCCTTAGTGGGATAGTCATGACCATAAACATTCAGCTCAGGCAACCTGCTAACAGCTACTTGTTGGATGTAAGGCATGAGATTATTCGGGATGCCCTTCGGATCTTCACCAAGTTTACCGCTCTCATGGGCTCCAACAGGATTGAAGTATCTTAGTAATATAATTCTCCACTCTGGATCTGCCTTCTGAATATCTCTAGCAATTTCTTCAAGAAAAAGCTAATGTGCCAATGGAAAAAAAAAGAAGGGAAAGACAGGATTAGAAACAACACTAAAATAAGCCAAAGATCACCAAAAAGGGGCAAAAGATAACCCGAAATTCATTCCGATGATTATTGTATAAATGATGGTTATAACATACTTTAGTCCGTCCATATGGATTCATAGCCACCAGATTGAAGTCCTCAACACATGGAATCTTTTCAGGTTGGCCATAAACAGTTGCGGATGATGAGAAGACCATCTACTTGGCAGAAAACCAAAGGCTAAGTCAGTAGACAAGGAGAAACAAATGAAACAGATGTACAAGACAAATTTCTCACTCAGAATATAGAGTTCAACAACACTAAATGAGGACATAAATTTAGCACTTAGTGAGCACTTGTCTCTTGAAACACCATTCCATACAGTTTGTGTCTTTATGAGAAGACATTTTTAGGGCAAGGAGGAGATGAGAAGACAGTAGTGATGGTTCTCTCGTACATCAAAAAACAGGGCAGAGACAGATAAGAAACAGCCTTGTCCAGTGTGTAGTGTCCACAGCAATCGAATAATTACACCCCCCTCCCCTCCTCTAAATCCTTCATAGTTGCTCTAAATTGGTTGGGGCATAAGTCAGTTACTAAGGACATTTGTATGACTGAATCACATCATCAACCACTGTTGTGTACAGTTTTTCACATGTATCAAGAAATGGGAAACACTAACCCCATGGGCACTGGCAGAATTAACAGTTTCCATCTCTTATTCTTCAATAAGGCTTCTATTTGGTTTTCAAGTGCTTCTCCCCCATCTTGGAAGGATTCTTTTCATAGAACTGAAAACCTATTGCTATAAGATTTGTGCACTCTACCGTTCTGAATAATCAGTAATTTAGATACATAATGTGATCGGGAACGAAATGCACCTGTTTACAGCCATATTTGGCCATGATTTCATACAGATTAATTGTACCAATCAAGTTGTTATCAAAGTAACGAAAAGGATGAGCGACACTCTCCCCAACAGCCTTCAACCCAGCAAAATGTATCACAGCATCAAATCTGTTGCATTTGTGAATGTTTTAAACTTCTCAAAAGCATCACAATGTTAAAACTAAAAACAATCATTGAAAAAAAAAAGAAAAATTAAAACACTCACCTTGTTTGAGAGAAAAGCTTTTCTAAATCCTCCTTATTCCTAAGGTCACCCTGCAACAACGCCCAACGAAAACCATAATCAAACTACGAATGACCGATCAACTGGTCTCGAGATCCATACAAACCGAGAAAGAGGAATATTACCAGAAGAAACTCGAGTTTCTTCGACAAATCGGGGCCTACTATATCCCTAACCCTATCGACGGCTTCTTCCACCGAATTATCGAGATTATCGATGATGGAGACCCTGAATCCTTGGTTAAGGAGTTGAACAACAGTATGAGTGCCTATAAAACCGGCACCGCCAGTGACGAGTATGGTCTGATCGGTGGAATCCATTACAGAGACAGCTAAGACAACTCCCAAGATATCAAGAAAGAGAAAGATTAGATAGGAATGATGAGAATGATGAGAATGATGAGAATGAAAGAGAAAGAGAATCAATCTATATATACGATGAGGAGAGAAGAGTTTTAGAGATTGAGCAAACCAATGAGGTGATTCATAAGGATAAACACGAATGGACAGAAGATTCCGAATATCTCTACTGGCTTAATTGGGAGTTCTTCCGTCAACACAATGCCAGCGACATCAGTATCCAGATAAAGAAGAACCGATTCTGAGTCTGACAGCGAGGTTTTCATAAACCGTCGTTTCATCCTTCAAAGGAATGTACAGAAAAAGTACGATTAGATTCTCTTTTGGCGCGAAATCCTCGCGCGAGGATAAAGGATGAGATAATCCCGATGTCATCGCAACAGAATTATCCCAATACACGTAAGTCCCCAAACGGATCCGTAAACCGGTAGAAGACCGGAAGTTTGTCCAAAGCCATGGATCTCCAGTGTCGTAGACGATCGGTAGACTGATGTAATAACATACGGATACGTAGACCAGTTTCTCAGAAGACCGGGTAAGTATGATTTGGTATATTCTCCACCAACCATCTAGGAAGAGCATTTGTCTTTTCTTTTTTCTTTTTTTTTTCCATAAATACCCATCTGATAAATGGGCAGTGATTAAGTGTGTTAATTATTAAATGATACGGTTTATGTATGAAGGATCAAGCAGAAATCCAGCCATTTGATAAACGGTTGGAAAAACCATACCAAACTGATTAATAAATGATTTCGGTTTAATGGTTTTTAAATGGTTCTCAGACTAATTGTTTTAGTTGCCGTTTAAATGATTTTTAGGCTCAAATGCCAAAGATTAGGGTTTCTTACTCTCTTAGCCCTAGGGAAAGGGGTCAATGCCTAAATAGGTACAAAGTAATCAGTTTTGAAAACAGTTCAGTTAAATTATGTTAATTAGATTTGCATTTTCAGTTAAATAATTTAAAACCAAATCAAACCGAACCATTTTATATAAACGATGTCAAATTGCAAACCAAAACAAAACCCTTTAATAAATGGTTTATCGATTACAATATAACCATTTCAATTTCATTTTTTACACCCTTAGCAATGATCATTTCCTAGCCAGAATAAAATCTTCTTCGGCCATGTATGCAATCATGAGTTGTGATAATGTTTTAAGGTATTGATATCAGATTGATCGGTCTATTTGTATCAGTTTTGACCTGACCGATCCCCAATTCAAGTCTACTTTAATATTATTTTATTAAAGATCAAACAAATATTAATTTTTCATTAGATCCATATACCTATTTTGGACATGACCAATACCACGTCCAATGCCTCTATTTAGAACCACAGTTGTGACAGTGCAAAGCGGTTTGACTTGACTACAAAACCCTAAGCCCTAATGTGATCACTTTGACTTGGTTGAGAGGTTTGCATCCTAATTATTGCTGAAACCCAAAGTTTGATCTCTTGTTTGAATTGTAGCAGCCCCTCCCAACCATGGAATTTGCCGATACAGTATCTTTTTACTAGTTGGCATGTCAAATGACAGAAAGTAAAGGGCACAGAGTTGCAATACCATCACTGTACCTATTAGAACCATTTTGACTCCATTGCCCTTAAAAGTTGTCTCATTCTCTCTTTGGAAGTAAAATGAAAGTAATGATACTGTCATTAATTAATTGGGAATAATATTTATAAGCTAGGGAGATATATAAGAATCTTATTCGATGAAAATAAGAACCAATAGTTTAGAGGAGAGAGAAAAAATTAATCCAGATTTCAAGAAAGTGGAGGTAGAAACAAAAATACGGTAAAGATTTTATTTTGTCACGTCCAATCACTGCATCATAACATCCTTTAAGACTTTAAATTAGTACAAGATCATGATCACAAAAAGTTCCTTTAAAAAGGAGATCTTATCCATCTGTCTTGAGAGCACAAGACAGGAAACAGAAAGAAAGCAATGAATATTTTATCGAAAAAAAAGAAAAGAAAAAGGAAAGCAATGAATATGAAAAGAAAAAGATGAAAAATAATAAAATAATAAAATATATGATATATACTTTCAATTAAGTAACTACACGATGTCATTGTAGGAAAGAAATCAATAATTTTATTTGGGTTATATTTCTTGAGAAACAATTGGAAGACAAGACAAACGAAGCCAAAAAAAAAAAAAAAAAAGTGGGGTTGTGTTTTGCAAAAAATTTCTAAACAGATACATGGAAAACAAACACATGTTTTTGTGATCCTATTTAGTTTGCCCCCTCCTTTTTTTTTTATATATATTTTTTATCTAAGCAAGTGAACCCAACCTTAACTAGAAAGACCTTAAAGATATCTCAAGTGGGAATGCTCAACCTACCTATCTTTCTCTGACACATTTTTCAAAAATGCAAAGAGAAGCAAAGATTAGACTTTTTTGGGTGTCAACGGGCTAGTCCAGGCTTAATCGGTGTCAAGTTTTATACGCTCTCATCGAAATATGTCTATTAAAAGGTTCGGACTGAATGGACTGCACTGTACACATTAATCAATGGACCGGTCTGATATCAGGTTGAAAACCAAGTAAGAAACCCGTTATGGCCATTTAAAAGACTGAAGTAGTGGAAAAAAAGTTTAATATTCGGTCTAAATCAGTTTGGTTTGGATCATTGTCGGGTTCAAGCTCATCAGTTTATTTTTTCAGGCCAGTTTTGGATTAGCCCAGACTAGATAGAGATTAGTAGGATATGTCATACCTCAACTCGAAACATATATAATAACAATTTGATACGAGTCAATTTGGACCGAATCGATCCCAAAATTGACACCCCTGCTGTTTGGTTGGCATTGTGAAAAGAAGAAAACCTATGTTCATGATTTCACCAGCTTCTTTCTTCCAGGTCACATGAGCTGCAATTGAGATCCAATCAATAATCCAATATCGACATTCCATATAAAAAATAAAAAATAAACCCTAACCTGAATAACAAAAAACACACCTGGAGAAAAAAATGAAAGATCAAAATACCAATACGCTTCACTGAAATAAGAAACAAAGTCAACAGAATCAAGCCAAGAATTGAACCAAGAATAACTTTTTTAAATAAAAAGAAAAAAAAAAAGGGAAAGAAAGCTGTCTCTCATCAGTTCAATAGAGGACATCAAATCTAACTAAAACGTCAGTCATTCCCCAAATCCGCACAACCCTATTATGTTTCTTCATTTTCTAGAACCCAGAACAAAAATAGACAAATACAAGTAAAAATCCACCAGATATGATGCTTAAGGCTTTCAGAGACAAAACACCTCGCAGTTTCCCTGATTGGTGGAGGAAGAAGACCGACGCAACTTGCAACCAAGTTCCATGAACCGTGCCAAATCCTGTGAAATATGTGGGACTTTAGAGAGGCTGAGGTGAAGAAAACCAGTACCCCATAGGATAGTGACAAGATTTTTTCAGGTTTTACCACACCGTATATTCTCCCCAAACGGGGCCTATATGATCTCACCTAAAATAATCAGAGGTGCTTCCTTTTCCATTATTACAAACAACAAATCTACGTAAATACATAGTCACTCTATGATCCACTCGAACTAGCTGGCTGCCATGTGAGTTGAATTTCAAATTCTGAACACTGCTAGCAAGTGGCTGACTCATCTGAAATACTCCCAAGTAATCTGAACAAACCTTCTTTCAGTTGGCAGGTAAAAGCACAAGAGAATCGGTTCCCCAATCAAGCTTGAAAAACCAGACAGCTTGTGTGAGAACCAAAATACCAACTTAGGGGAAAATATTTCAAAAACAGGACCAAATAGATCTTTCACTGAATTTCTACTTTATAATAAGCCATTGTTTTCCTTTCAACTGGCAACAGATCTTGGACTTATTATTCTGCATAGCCAAACCCCAATATAGATAGATTTGAATTTCTTGAAATTCTCCTCTATTTACAACAACAATTAATGACAAAAAAAAATTGTTTGAGCGATCTACAAAAGCAACAAAAAATACCGAGGCTATGATTGGTTGCAAGGGGAATTACAGGGAAAGGAAGTGAAATTTTTTAATTTAAAACTCCAAATCATTCCATATTTGGTTATTAACTTACACTTTACTTTGCATAATCCCTTGCATTTGAAGGTAAAATAAAAAATTACATCTAAAAAATATTATTACTAAAAATGAAAAGAAATTTAGATAGTTTATACAATCATGTTAGATAATGACTATAAAAGTTTAATTTGTAAAAATTCATTTCCTTTCCCTTTAATTTCTCTTGCAACCAAACTGACCCAAGAAACGTTCCAAAAAAAAAAAAAAAACCCTGAAATATCGTCAGTGAAGAATGAGAATTTTCTCATCACCCCATGCGTTAGGAATCAACCTTTGAGCAGATTTCTTTTCTGTCATTAAATCTCCAGATAATTACCGTCAATTGTATAACCATTTGGTTGCGATCAAATCCGCAAAAGGAAATAATGCAGAAACTGATACTTGCAGCCACAAGAAACACTGATAAAAAGGCAGACGGATTGGAAAATACAAATCCAGGTTCATATTTACAAAAACAATCAATTCCCTGTAAACGTAAGCGGTCTTTGGTATGTATTCTCAGAACACATTGTGGGTGTAGAATGCATTCTGAAATGACAAAAAGGTTATTTGGTATGTGTTCATTCTAAATTCTAGAATAGGCCTCGTTCTATAACAAGCCAAAACCCCCCTCTTCCAGTGTCCTCGGTGTTGTAAAAACACACTATTCAACATTTCGAACCCTTTCGCAGCCGCCGTCAGCTTATCTTTGAATCCAAGGGCTTCTCCAAACCTGATTTACGCAAACTCACCTTCCTTTACCCCATTGTCGATCCCCAGTTTCACTCCTGTCTTCAAGTCTTAGCCACCGATGTTGCAAGCATCTCCTGCCAAATTCCTTTGTTCTAATTCTCTAGTTCTCTCAATCCTCTTCTCCAACATCGACTTATGCCTGAAACACACCCTTCTCTTCCTCAGATTGGGGCTCCAGAAGCCCAATCTTCCAAAAAAATATCTTCTCCTATCGCTCCGCCAATTGTCCATCGGATGGATTGGGATGCTCGGCATACAGCTAGTCCGATGGACTGTTGCGCGGCTTGGCGACAGGAGAAGATCCAGGTCTCAATCTTCCCACCTTCCTCTTCCACACCGCTTCCTTGATCTCTTTGAGTTTGTCCTGAACACACGCTAACAAGGTGGTGGATTGGGTTGTATAGGAAGATAGACAGACTGCAAATATAAATCAGGCGGCAATCATTCAGTCAAGAAGTACTTTGGCCACTCTCTGAACTCAGCAAGCAATGTCGCTGCCAGCACCTCTGAATAATGAGGGCTTCAAACCACCTGATTCATCACTTGCCCCCAGCCAGGCTCAAACCCCACTTAAAAAAAAAAAATTAAAAAGAATTAAAAATAAAAAGAAGAAAAAAAAGGCAGGCAGAAGTTGAAGCACCGTTCGTCCTGCTTTCTGCTTACTTATTGTTCCAAGCCACAGGAAATCACATCTCTACCTACCTTTGCTCTGAAATCATTAACTCTTAACCTGTTTGATCATCATATTGATGATATTGATGTTTTTTCTCATAGGTAAAAGTGAGAGAAAATATCATCAGTGGTTGTAACAATATCTCTTGCAGACACACCTTTCCTCCTAACCCTTGATGTCGTTGTCTTTGGCTTATTTAAAAATATGAGTATTCTTATGTAAGTACCCAGTCCTTTGGATTTGTTTTTTCTTGCAGCTTAAGGGGTAGGTCTATGTGTTATTTTTCCAACCAGTTTGATTTATTCATCTGTCTTGTTATAATGCTTCTAAATTTTTTTGAACAGGGGTCCATCATAAAAATGCTGAGTGTGGCACGTAGCTGAACTACCTACCATGCCGTAATTTTTTTCTTGGAATTTATGAAATTATACTGCCCACCACCCTCCCTCCATATTCAGTCTCACTGCTACCAAGTGGATGTTTAAGAGGTGTTCGACGAAATGCATGACCATTCTAAAATCAAGAATGCATTTGTCAAATATTCATCCAAGCAATGTTCTCAATCTCATAAGAATACATTCTTCATTCTGAGAATAAGAATGTGCATTGGCAAAATGGGAATACATACCAGAGAGCCATAGGCTCTGCTTTTGGTATGCATTCTGAGAATGCATTTTAGGTGGGCAAGACATTCTGAGACAACAAAAATGTCATTTGGTATGCATTCCGCAATCTTGAATCCCAGTATACGTTAGAGAATTAATCACATTCTAGAACATACTCTTTGGGCATTCCATGGTCTAGGCTGAGAACAAGAATGAGTCATTCTAACAATGGATATGTACAACTCCCCACATTGATGATCTCCCTTGACTTCTCCATCGTTGACCTCTTTTCCTCCTCCACTCCCTTACCGGACTTTTGACTTCAACCTCCAGTCTGCAAACTAATCAAAACTTCTGTTCTCTGTCTTTGGTTCATTACTTGCGCAGAGAAGCAAAATAGATGTTCAACACTGATGATTCTCGCCTTCCTAGGTTTTTTATTTTTTATTTACTTCTTAGCTTGTCTCTACTTCATTCTTGAGCTTTGTTTTACTTACCAGAAATGTTGGAAGCCAAGCCAGCGTAGTTTCCTCTAGCCCCTAAAACTCTCATCAAATCAACGGCTAGGTAAGACGACTAATTTGATTATGTTTTTCGGCAACCTTTTTGCTGATTCATGGTTTCAAGAGATTAGGGCTTGGTGGAATCCCCATTCAAAGAAATGGAAGATCTTCCACGGCAACTGTTTGTTTCCTAAATCCTGACCGAACCTCCATGTCGTGACCAATTCTCTAGAGTTCATTGTTGAAGCTGGTAATTAGATAGGTCAAAGATGAAAGGGAAGAGAGTTGAAAAGTTGCATGGAGTAGAAGAAGATGAAGCCAACTTTCTCTTTTATATTTGGCATGATCCCACGGAGTGGTCTTCCAATCTTATTCCCGGTTTCTCTGCATTTCATTAGCAAACGCAATTCTCATTCTTAAATCAATAGTACATTCTAGATGAACATGATCCAAACAGCATTCTTGTTCTATGTTAGAAATGCATTCTTCATTTTGAGAATGAGAATGCTTACCAAACACAGCCTAAAAAGAGTACAAGTCTCAAGGATAATGATCTGCCACTAATGGCCTAGGATGACGAATAAAAATTGTTTGAAATCAACTCAACAAGTTTATAACAAATCCCAGAATACGAAAAATCGCTATAAAAAAAGCATATGCATAGCACCTCGATTAACAAAGATTTAGATGACACTGAAAAACATGCAACTTAGCTGGAGCATGGCCCGTAAATTATTCAATATTATGCTCTCAAAAGAAATAGAGGTAAAGACAGTATTAACTGAAGAAGTCTCACAAATACATGTAAAAAATAAGGCGAAGTGAATGAATGCTTAAAATATAATGAGAAGAAAATTAAAGAACAAGCTCAGGCCAGTATTTATGGACAAACACATACATGCAATGTTCATCCCTTTCACAGATCAATCTGCCACAGCCATTGGCTTGAGATTCTTGGGCTTCCAACTTTCAAAGGGCTAGTCAATGTGTAGAAAAAAATAGCCTTACAGAAACAGAACATAAGAACAGATAAGTGAAGAAACATGACTGTGTCAAATGCAAATATGGGATATCAATCCACACAGATTGCCTATATTGTGAGGCTTCAAGAGTGTACATGTATTGGAAATCAACCACTTGCTTGTCTATGTAACAAGGTTCACTACCTTTAATCAAAGTTGGCCACGTAAGACACCATGTCAGAGACTGTGATGGGTACAAAGCCGGGACAGAACAGAAACAGAAACAGAAACAATCAATATACACTGGCAGAATCCAATGGGAGTGGGGAATAAGAAAACTTACAGGATCGCTAGCTTCACCATTGACCATAGAATCTTCTAAAACCAATCCATTCAAGGGAACTCCAAAGAATTGTGGCTGTGTAGGAGATTCAAGTGATCTCTTAGCAGCAACAAGAAGAGCCATCTCAGGAGGAAAATTCTTACTTCCCATACCTCTAGTATCATCAAATTAAACATTTGAAGAAGAAACTGAAAAAGTAGCATGTCCTGGATGACAAGGAGATGAAAGATTGGTAGAATCATCTAGCTCATAAGAAAACTCTCTGAATAAAACTTCTCAGAAAAAACCGGATGAGGTGCTACATGACAGTCCTGGTTGAATAGAAGCATAATCATGTGAACCACCCAGCCTGTCAGCAAAGCCTCCACACTGTCCACTGGTTCGGCCATTTGCAGTGGCTTCTTTATCATCACATCCGAACACAGATGCTGGTTTCCTCGGGCCATGTAACCCTTTTGTTGGATATCTACAAACTTCCACTAGAGCATTCTCAACAGGTTGTAGTTGTAATTGTCTCTGAAATCCTTTCACATTTCCAAGAAGTGTGCCCTGTAAGCAGATGCCAATGCCACACTCCCAGTTCATTTTCTGGTCAAGAGACACTAATATGCCAGGGCTTCATTTTATTGTTTCATCACTAAAACATCCTGCTTTAGTTTCATGATTGCCAAACTCTGGAAAATTGAATAGATGTGGATCCCCTGCAGACCCAGAAACTAAATACAATCCAGCTTCTTCTTCATGGAACAGTTTCAGTGATTCTTTATTGAGTTGTCCCTATCACAGGGGGAAAAAAAAAGGATAACTTAAAGAAATTTATAATAGACAACTGACAACCTTCCCTACAATTATTTAGATATATATATATATATATACAATTTGCTATACTAGAAAGTCAGCCAAACTAAGCAACTAATCAAGGCATTTTAACACAATGCAATTCCAAACTCAACGGCAAAGACAGGAGAGATCTCACGGGGCATAAAATCCCATGTATTACAAAAGCCAAATATTCATCAAACTGGAATATCCAAAAAAATCACTAAATACTTTCTGTTTCACATTTGCCATTAATAATTTATTTGATTGTGCAGACCAGAATGTGAACTTTTAGTATAGTGCATCTTCTGGTGTCTACATTTTACATAACAGTAACCCATTGATACCTTCCAGGCAGAAACCTTGCTATTTCTGACCATTTATTTCCATACATTTGTTGGGCACGTATAAGAGCCAAATCCTCCTCCTTGGTCCAGGCATCTTTCTTTATAGCTAGGTTCAAATGGTTGTGCCATATGGGAAACCAAGGATTAGTGTCGAACCTCCAAGAATAAATGCTCATTTTAATATAAGTATATAACAGGAGCACATACTTGACAATGGTAAAAAGTTAGGCTACCAGGTGCCATTCTCATACAGCAAAAATTTTGGTAGAAAATAACTGTAAATTTTGGCTTGCTATCCACTTCAACCATTCATACACAAACCTCTATGTGTAGGCAGAAGTTAATAAAGGGAAGAGCCTGTTCTGCTGAGTATTGTAATCAATAACCTGATGGCAAGGAATATAAAATGAAACATCAATTATATTTCTTTCAAAGATGGTAAAATACAAACAACAGATTATATTTTTATGATCGAGAAAAGTTCGGAAATGGCTCCAAAGATCTCCATGGGACCTTTTTTTCTATAATATTATATAGAATAAATTTCATCTACCCCCCAGAAACTATGTCGAAATCCATTAACCACACACTGGTTTTCAGAAACATCAATTGACCCCACTAAACTGATGGAAAAGACTTAAAATGTGATTAGACATTTCTACCCTTCCTCTTTGAAATTGAAAGACATTAAAATGAGATAAAATTACTAATTTGACCTTAATATTGTTTCTCATCTTAGTTTTAATCAGACTGCAAACAATAAGAGAGGAGTCTTTCTCCTGTCCTGACACGCAGTCAGCCGGAAAACTACAGTTTATTGCTGGATGGTTGTGATGCTAGTTTCTTGATGTTTTAGTCCCGGAATTCCTCAGATCTACTTGAGTTAGCCAACGTCCTCTCTGGTCTCATCAACAAGGTCACCCCTCCCTGGCTGGTTCTGGTCATCGGCGCCGTCATGAATCTCAGCGGCTACCCGTCAAACCAGAAATCTGTCCCCAACTCCCTCTGCAACTCTTTTCATCTTCATCTTTCAGAAATCGCCGTGTTCCACAAGGGCTCTCTCTCATCTCTTTTTTATCTTCCCATTCAGTTTTCTCCGCAGCTGCCTTCTGCGAAACCAGGAATTTGATGAATCATCAAAGCAGTATTCCTGTGCAATAGGACCCTATACTCCTTAGTATCTTCCGTCTATGTTCTTCGCACCTTCAATACCGAAAGCACTGAAACCATGACAATAACCTAAAAACACTTGCTGATTGAACATGCAGGGGAGATTCCTAGACATCTAACAACTCCTTTCAGCTACGAAAGATCTCGACCAAAGTAGTCATAAACAACGAAGACATTTCAACAAGGACCTAATTCTCGTTGATATTTACGATCATCAATAATTCCCTCTCCTTATACAAAACATTTCATCGGATCACAGCAAAATTGGATCAACTCCACCGACAAAGAAAGGGAAAAAAAAAAAAAAAGAAGCTCCAAAACCAATTAATCTACCAAAATCGATACCTTCCTCTCCGATTACTATACTCGTTGCTTCGGATTAGAGAAAAAGAACCTCGCTTTTGCTTAGGGTTTCCACAAAACGGTTGGAGCAAGGTTTACGGAAGACATGTCGATGAGAGAGGGAGACATGGACATTCCAGCGACACAGAATAATAGTCCGCCGGAATCCTCAGCTTTGAGCTGCAAATTGGCTGAAAGTCTCCTTCTGCAAATTCAATGGTATATTGTATCATTAATGAAAAATGGACGGAGATGAAGATGAAGATGATCGTCGGCAAGTGGCTTAAATATTGGGTCGAGGTGGGGGCAGTATTGTCTGGGATCGATCTCTTCGAAGCCCAGTTGAGCAGCGGTTCTTACCAGCTCTTGGACATGGCGGATTTGGGGATTATCCCAAGTCTCTGACTGCGAGGTTTCGTCGAGGAAGAAGGGTTACACGAATTAGGGGTAGGGTAAATATGAATAAAGGTATTATAGTCTTTCAACATTACAATAAAGGCATTATTGTCTTAATAATTTTCAATTATCGATGACATCATCAATTAACGGGACTCTACTCATGGGTGAGGTCTCTTTGATTAACAGTGTCAAAAGTTTGGGTGGTAGATAACGGATCTGGAAAGATGTAGAGTTAGATGGATTTCGACATAGTTTTTGGGGGGTAGATGAAATTTATTCGATTATATAGGATCGTTTGAATGCAAGTGTTACTATGGAATTGGCCAAGTTTTCTAACAAAGAGTACATTCTTTCTGGGCAGGCCTGGGAAAAAAAAAAAAAGATGCCTTCTATTTCTTAAGACTAGATTTTTCATCTGAGAAACCACCCCCCACCCCCAAAAAAAAAGAAGACAATGGTTTAGAAATTAATTTAGCAATGGATTCAAAATTATTTTTGGATTACTTGGATCTCAAGTCCACCATCTTGAGAACTAAATTGTCTTCGGAAAGCACTATACCTTGTCGCAATACAAATTACTAGTGAAAAAGCACAGGAATACGAGCAAGTTTCAAGACACATTAATGCTCAATATCTTAAAAAATAAAAGAAAAGTATGACCATGAGACACCCACTTGAATCTTGAAATCAAATTTCATTTTGTTTCAGCTGAAAAGGCCGAAACATTTGTTTCAATGGCCAAAACGAACAGATTTTCAGTGGAATTTTTCGGTTTCACATTTTTGGTTATTTTGATTCGTTTCAGTTTGTTTTGGTGATTTAAGCCAAAATGTAAACAAACATGGATTTGAACATTTTTATTATTTTTTAGCTCAAATCTGTTGGATTTTATTGGTCCAAAATGAAAGCCATAACTACGCTTCCCCATTTGTAGCCCATTTCAAGAGTTTCTATAAGTTCAAAATAATCTTATATTTATTTTTTTAAATTATTTTGTTAGCTGAATTTTTCATCAAAACTATTAAAATGCCAGAAATTTCAAATTGGGACCAAACCAAATTTGCCACAGGAACAAAATTTACAGTTAAGTTCTGAATCGACCATGTTTATCACTTGTCCCCGCTTTCAAGACAAATCATACTCATATGAAAATAATAAGAAAAGATACAAATAATCATAGGTACTTACATACTATAATTGAGTTCTTCTTGTTTCTCTGTATATTCTATTCATTATGTTTCCTCTTTTTCAATAATACAATTTCATTTCTGTGTTTAATTTCTCAATCTAAATTAAAGAGAGTAACAAGAATACTAGTGGTATTAACAAAATGAAATATTTTTTTTCATTTCATAAGTATTTCATCAATCCAATAACTTAGGTAAGCATTATCATTTTGAAACGATCTCAAACAATTTTAAAATCATCTAATTTAATCACTAAAAAATTGTCCCACATATGGTTTAGTTTGATTCTTCAAAAAGGAATATGCATATAAACTAACTATCCACATTTAGCAGCTTTTGCAAAACAAAGTCATCTCCAGAACATATGATTTCCTACAAAAGAAGCATAAATTAAACTCCTTTCCACATAAAAGTATAGATAACATATCAAGAAATCTGTTAAACAGTAAGAGAAATTAAGGTTCAATTTTTCCTCAAAAGGAGAAACCAACTCAAGAAGCACATGAACAAATACATAGCAGCAGGTCCAGCATGAAATAAACTCAAAGAAATATATATATATATATATGGGGAAATAAAGTCAAAATAGACCCAAGCAGTGAAACAGAGTCCATGAGAAAGGGGGAACAAACCTCATCAACAATTGATCCCTATGGATGCACACATGGTCAAACCGTAAGACATTATCCATACTGTTGTATGCTCCAATTTCAAACTTCAAAGAGGTGAATGGTCATCTAAGCTTCAAATCTGTGCAATGAAAACTGTCAAGTAAAATGAAAAGCACAAAGACCACGTATAAGGCTTTTCAGTCAGAAGCCTTTTTTTTTTAAATAAGTCAGAAGATAGAAAATTACCATGCACACCATGATCCTGACCATTCGTTATAAGACAGGCATATACTACTGCATGTGTGAAAGCTTTTCCAAGTCCACTAGGCCATCACTATTAAAAAAGACTTCACCAAAATTTCTCTTACAGTTTGAGATAGGAGAGTGAAGGGAACGAAAGTTATCAGAAGAAGAATAGTATTAGGAGGAACTGATGACAAATCTATTGCGTATGATATAAACAAAATGCAGATTATATGGCAATCTCCATAGACAAGGCTCCCAAACACATATATGAGATGCCCTCAATCAAAACAGAAAACTAGTTTTAAAAATCCACACTTTCTGATCTAGTGAGTACCCAAATTTCTACATGTCTATGTTCTATACTAGGCATTAACTAAATGCTGTTGTTAGTTCTCACTCACTTTGCTTGAAGTTAAGGTCAAACTGTGAAGGTTTTGCGGTCAAATGTTGCAGTGATTTCAAGTCCTTGAATGTTGGAGCCATGAGCAAGTTCCGTTTATGCATATCAGCCAATTATTTGCATCTTACAAGCCAAGGGTAACAACATTTTCTGCTGCTCCTCAGTGCCCTGACCATTTATAGCATGTATAAACAAGCCTTACAATGAAGAAAGATGCGAACTAAGTCAACAATTCTTGTCAAAAAAATATATATATATATATATATATATATATATATATATATATATATATATATATATATATATATATATATATATATACCGAAAAATGACCATTAATGAAATGCAAAAAGTTTGATCAAATTCAAAAATATCATCAATACCGAAAAAGCATTTATAATGAAAGCTCAAAGCACAATGAAATAATTGTATGGTGATAAAATTCAACTGGTATGAAAACCAAGTCTGTCCAATGGAGTACTTAAATCCAGGGATTCATTGGTGGATATTGTTTAACTAGGGGATCAAATAGTATGGTACAGGACCCTAATGATTTGAATGCATTCCCCTGGTTTTACTAACCCAAATTTTTTAAGTGAATATTCACTCTAAAGCATGGACATTGCTTTGCTTCATGCTAGACCAACTGCTGTGTGATAAACTTGTAAAAAGAGCAACTACTTCACATTCTGGGACGTTCAGGGAGTATTTGTCTTTCTTTTTTTTTTCACTAGAACAATAAAAGATGAAAATTCAAAAGAGCGAAGGCCCCACCTCTCACCATCAAGAACTTAGAATCCTCCTTGCTATGGGACTCCAAAGGCTATAGTTTGATAGACACTCATCCCATGCTATTGGCAAGCAGTGCATTTTATCCAGTTGATCATGGACATCCCCGCACTTAACGAAATAAAACTGTGCTTCCGCAACCAATAGAATCACGAAACATCCTGTTCCAGTGGATGTATAAAGCAGGCAAACCTTTAACATATGCTCTAGGGAGAAGCAACAATGCAAGATGACATTTCAATTATGGAACTGTTCTGAGTTATGCAGGTGTTTTATAGCACATTAACAAGGTTTTGTGAATTTTAAATTCACCTCGAAACATCCTGTTCTAGTGGAGGTGTAAAGCTAACAAATCTTTAACATATTCTCCAAGCAAAAGCAACAATGCTAGAGGACATTTCACTTAGGGAACCGTTCTGAGTTATGCAGGTATCTTATAGCACACTGACAAGTTTTAATTGTTATCCTAAATTTTAAATTCACCTCGAGCACCACATTGCTTCTTATGAAAAAGGATATTACATGTGTCAACTTTATATCATGCTCAATGTAAAGAAAAAAAACTTACAAATTGCAACACCATTGACAATAGATTAACAAGTTACTGATCCAATGAAGATCCATAAAAGTAGTTTGGTATATATAAAACCTCAGCTTAGATGCCTCTTCCTCTGCAAAGATAATGCTCACACATTTAGACAGAATAACCGTCAAATGAAATTAGACAGAGATAATCAGCAAAAGAGCCAAGAAGCTTGCTGTTGCAAGGGCTGCCCAACAATGTCAAACTTCAACTTTGGCTCTTCAAAGGACTAGACGCCGTCGAGCACCAGGTGTAGGATGTTGTTAAATAACTAGAAGCAATTTCTTAGCTCAACAGCTCTGAATAGCCGAAGTATAAAATGTCATCTTTATGTCATCTACTTAGAGACAAAAGTGTTGTCACAAGATTTGAATGCATGGCCCTAGGTTTACTAACCCAAATTTTTTAAGTGAATAATCACTTTTAACCATGGACATTGCTTTGCTTCATGCTAGACCAACTGCTGGCATACTTGTAAAAAGAGCACCTACTTCACATTCTGGGACATTGAGGGAGTATTTATCTTTTCTTTCTCCAGAACAATAAAAGAAGAGAATTCACTAGAACTAAGGCCCCATCTCTCTCCATCAGAAACTTGGAATATTCCTTGCTATGGGACTCCAAAGGCTACAAGTTGATAGATACTCATCCCATGCTATTGGCAAGAAATGCATTTTATCCAATTGATCATAGACATCCCCGCACTTGTGCTTCTGCAACCAACAGAATCACTAAAACATCCTGTTCTAATGGATGTATAAAGCAAGCAAATCTTTAACATATTCTCCAGGCAGAAGCAACAATGCTAGAGAACATTTCACTTATGGTATCTTATAGCACATTGACAAGTTTTAGATTCACCTTGAGCACGACTTCGGTTCTTAGCAAATAGGATATTACATGTGTCAACTTTATATCATGCTCAATGTAAAGAAAAAAGACCTTCAAACTGCAAACACCACTGCCATTAGATTAACAAGCTACTGACCCAATGAAGATCCATAAAAGCAGTTTGGTCTATATAAAACCTCAGCCTAGATGAGATGCCTCTTCTTCTGCAAAGATAAAGCTCACACATTCAGACAGAATACCCATCAAATGAAATTAAAAGAACAAAGAAGCTTGCTGCTGCAAGGGCTGCCCATTAAGATTTGATTTGGTAATTTATAGACCGTTAAGATTAAGATACTTGTTTGTATAATGTATAGGACTACAGGGTGTATCATCTCATTTCCTTAGGCCATATAAAAGCCAAAGCAGCAAAGCTCCGGAACGATCTCTTCCCCTACGAAAGGGACAGAGAAATATAGACTGACAGGAGTATAATTGCTTGACTAAATGAAGAAAATAATCCACCAATAAGATAACAATGGTATCCTACAAAAACTAATAGAATCAAAGTTTTTTTTGGACGGGGGAGGGGATGAGGAATATTGAGAAAATAAAACAAAGTTTTTTTTTTTTTTTTACTACAGTTCAGGAAAATAATTTAAAATTGTTTTGCTAAACAATTTCCCTTGAAACTTGGGAAGACGGGAATGGCATGTGATACCAAATCTATCTCTCCTACGAAGATGAAGTATCTGATGCACTACCATGTCCGTACAAAGCACATCATAAAACCCAGGTCCATAAAATAATTCCTATAAATATTCTCTGAGGGTTTGTTTGGAAGGCAATAATGAAAAAAACAGAAGAAAAAGTTTGAAATTAAAAAGAAAGAGACGCACATAACTTCATCATTGTTTGATCACTATTTTTGTCTTATTATGTTTTTCATTTCTTGTATTCCAAACACAACCAAAAGAAACCAAATTCTAAAGCTATGTTTGGATGTCAAGAAAAGAAAAGAAATTTTCTAAATTGAGAGATAGACACATAAATTTGTTCTCTTATTATTACTTTTATCTTATTATGATTTTTCTTTTCTTTTCATGATATCCAAACATAGCCTAAAGGAATATCTTAAAAAGAAGGAAAAGAGAAAAAAATGGTTTGCAATAGTAAGTTCCCAGTTCTGTTTGCTACAAAATCAAAATGAAGAAGAAAGTACTAACCAAGCATAACCATCTCCAGGGTCAAGAAGCATGATTTTTCATGAAAAAATCAGATGACGCCACTTGCCTAGGTTCCAGTAAGTTGTCCAGAGATATCAAAATTGCTTCTGTACTATGTTTGGCATCACAAGAATCACTTGCAGAAGATGACTTGCTGCATGTAGCTTTGGCATCATCCCATTCCATATCAAATGCATGTTCCAGGCATTCTTCAACAGATTTTTAGGAAACAGATGAGCCAGATTTTAAAGTTTTTTTTTTTTTTTTTTTTTTTTTTTGGGGGGGGGGGGGTTGGGAGGAAAGCCATACACCTGAGCGGTTGATACTGTCTTGGCCCATCATATGTCGATCACACAATACTCCAAACGAATCCCTCTATTTCATCCACCCTACTCTAATTCTTTGTACAATATCATTCTCCTTCTTTATTTATGATTGAACCTATATAACTAAAGTTGTCACTTTGTGCTAACTCCCTATCATCAATTTCAACACCTCACTCTCCATCCTATTGTTACTGAAGTTACACATCATATACTCTGTTTTTGTTCTACTTATTTCAAAGCCTTTTGATTCCAAGGTACATCTCCACAAATCCAACCTTGCATTTATCCTAGCTTTTGTTTCACCCACCAAAACAATATCATTGGCAAAAAGTCAACACTAAGGGATTTGATTATGAATGCCTCTAGTCAGCTCGTCTATTAAAACTGCAAACAAATATAGGCTTAGAGTTGATCTTTGATGTAATCTAACTGTAATGGGAATTCAATACTCTGTACCCCCACAGTTTTTACGCTATTTACTATCCTGGCCCTCCACTTGATTTCAGTTTCTACGATTAATTTGATTGTGCTATTGTCTCCCACAGCTCCTTAATTCCCCACACGAAATTAAAGTGTTATGCTTTCACATCTCAATGACACCTTTCCCAAACCAAATTTATAACCCTAACCGACATTTTCATCATACTCTTTATTTCAATTAATGTTCAATTTACACCATCGTTGGAAGGAAAACAAAAAAAAAAACAAAAAACCCTTTCCTCAAATCAGCTTTAGCTTGGGTTAATTCAAGGTCATCAGGGATGGAGATGATGCTCAGACTGCTAGAAACATAGCCCCACATGTTCACCGCATTGCTCCACAATTCACCAAAATGGGACATATTTTGCAAACAAGCAAGGTTGTTAAGGCATTGCCTAGGCATCCAAGCGCCTTGGTGACACCTTGAAAAGTAGGTTGCATTGGGCACCTAGTTGGGCACCTTGGTCACCTTGGGCATCTATCGGCCCTCCATCACATTAAAATGCCTTGTCGCAGTGACAATTTTGCAAACAATTCAACTCAACCAAGCCTTTTCCCAACACAACAGGGTTGGTTGGCTTCATGAATCTTGTTTCACTGTTCAACCTTGTTAGAAGCCATATTTGTTACTAATAAGGCATCCATATCTTCTTTTTGTCATTACTTCTTCCCGGATAATTATCAGCTACCTCCTAAATTTTTGGCCCCTCTAATCTATAAACTATCACTCTTCTTTACCAGAGCATTCAATGGCCTCCATTTTACCTTCCCTAACCACCTCAAATGACTCTCTTTAAGTTGTTACCAATTAGGGCCACTCCAAAATCAACTTTAGTGTATTCATTTCTTATTCTCTCTCTAATGGTTTAGTTACCTATCCACCTCAACAACCTCATTTCAGCTCATTTATTTGTGGTAGTTTCTTTCCCGATACTCAGCTCCAAACAACATTGTTGGTTTGGTCATACGACTTTCCTATAAATTTTCCTTTTGAGTTTTAATGGAATGTATCAATTCAAAACAAAGAAATGAGAATTTCAAATATTTCCTCAAAATTTCAACCTTGAAAGTTGTAATTCCTCCATTTCATTTTAGTGGCAAAACAAATAAATCCGATAGTGAATTTAGAAGAGAATTGTTCTTTCTCCCACCTCTCGTTTTCTAGAGTCTTCAACCAAAAGCCACGAGAATTATCGTGTAACGCAACCTGGGATAGAGATCATGCAGCTTCTGTGCAAGCAAATAGCCAAACCATAGATTTTTACTTCTGAAACCCTGCCCGGCTTTGCTGGTGACCCACCACCTGGCGTTCAAAGCAGGAGGATCAACCCATATGAGCCAGTTTTCCTCAAACTCATAGACTTGGTCAATGAACTATGTATTTCGGCTATTGAAAACTCAAGCCAATGTGAAAATGATTTATCTTTAGCGCAAGCCCAACAGAGCCAGCCCTTGGCCTAGAATTTTAGAACCTGAACCAAATACTCAGTGCCAGCTCAACATGGGCCCAGGCTCAGCCCAAAGCCCAAAATAGAGAGAGAGAGAGAGCAAGGTTGAAGTATCTGTATCGGTCAGCCAGCTACATAAATCCTGCCATTAAACTCTATTTAAATTAAGTATCCTGCCATTAAACTCTATTTAAATTAAGTATTCCAAATCTGATTTCTAATTTCAGATGCAATCATGCACTGTAAAATTTCAAGGTTCATTTTTATATTTCAATTCACATGATTGAAATCTGGAGTTAAAAATTGTACTCAGAAATCTGTTTTTTTGTTTTAAGAAACCAGAATCTTAAGTTGTTCCATAACTAGAACCAAATTCCATAGCAACTTATGACCAATCCCTTATTCCGGAACCTAATTTCATAGTTTATCCTTGTTCCATATCTAGACCCATCTATTGCTCCTAATTGATCACTTTACCTGAAGGCTTGTGATTTACTACATCATTCAGACGATAAAATAACTCTTAAAGACAAATCATGAGCTTGCTTTTCCTTTTGCCTCCTAGGACCAATAGAACAGAAGCAGAAGAAAACACATCTCAACAGACACTAGGGTTTTTTTTTCTTCTTCCTTTTGGGGGTAGACAAAGATGGCAAATTTCATTAGATAATAAATAAAAATCTACACTTTCAGCATGATCACAGTATAGCTCTGCAGAAAGGAACTAGATGTAGAGACATATATTTAAGCTCTGTGTTGGTCAACATAAATCAAGTATTTAAGTGATAAAATATGGAACCCTGAAAGGTCGGACTAAAATAATACATCAGAACAGTTACACAATGAAATACACATTCAAAAGAAGCAAAAGAGCATTAAAATCCTAAGAGAATTAAAGAAAGCACAAAAGGAAATGGGTCAAGGTATTAACTAGGAACAACTAAGGAGATTAACCCTGCAGGTACTACAAGTGAAAACATGGCCTGACAACTTTTAAGTGATATATCAAGTTCAAATGTAAATACTCAACTCTTAAAAATTCTTAGCTGTTAATACATCAATACCTTCAAAGATAATCATACGCTACAATCAGCAGAAGCCCTCAAATCTATAACAGACATATCTGAGATATTTAAGGGTGCAAACAGAATCAGAACAAAGCTTACCTCCCCAGTTGACCTAGCAGGACATTAATAGCAGTTGAAAACTTCTCTGGAATGCTTGATTCCAACATTTTTAAAAGCACAGGAATAATAGTCCACTCCCAATTCTGAGCTCAAACACAAGGAAAAGGAAAGGTCAATTTATTCCTCATTATGTACCAAGTACCAACTACCTTTGTAAAAAGCTAAGAACAATTTAGTTGACAAGTGTTGTATCACAGCTTTTTGGAAGGAAAGAAAACAAAAGCACAATCAGAATGAAAGACGGCTCAAAGTTGCATGGATTCCACAGTCAATAACATAAAATTACAAAATGATTACAAAAGGTCAATTGTGAGGAGAAACAAAAGTTATCAGTAAATTCCAGCAATAGAAAGATACAGAAGTAAACATGAAACAGTGGAACAGTCAACCCAGGTTTAGAACCCATACCATGCTACATGCAACAAGCTCCACCAATGATAGAATGTCACTGAAGTGAAACAAGCTATCATCAACAATGGAACTAGATTGAAAAGTAGCATCAATTAGGAGCTTGGATAAACAAGAGGAACCACTGCTGTCCGTTTCAGAGATATTTTCTTCTGATTTGGAAAAGATTTCAACAGAGATCTCCAAGATGGGCAAGACTGTGTGGCTACATGAATTAGGAGATCGGATCAAATTTTGTTCTTTGATCCCAGAATCAACACAATTCTGAAGCATTTCCAATAGCAATAATTTAGCTTCATCCACAGAAACAGCACCTTCAGCAAATGGGCATTTGGGACATCGGGAAAACCCAAACCCAGACCAGTTGTCACTTTCAGATGGGACAAAAGAATCAGTTTTAGTACCAAATGATTCCTTCCTCAAGATATGAAACAATAGACTTAATGACGGTCATAATCAGACCATAATTGCTCAATGTAAAATATTTTTCTCGACATAGATAAGCAAACACATGAAGCACTCTCAGAATCAAAGAGGAACCAAACTTGCACATCCAGAGAACCACATGGAACATCACTAGACACCCAAACTCTTCCTTCAATAAGGAAATCCTCAATACAAGGAGGGCATCCAACTCAAATAATTCGGAAAATATGCGCCTACTCTATTGTAATTTTTATATGTCTAGTTATATCAAACGGTTATTATGTATGACTCATAATTTATTTTTATAACTGATTTATAATAAATAACACATAATGATAAATATCTTATACCAAAGAGAGCCCTAGATAATGGCTATAAAATTTTAATTTGTAAAAATTCACTTCCCTTCCCTTTAATTTCTCTTCCAACCAAACTGACCCAAGAAACATTCCAAAAAAAAAACCCTAAAATATCGCCAGTGAAGAATGAAAATTTTCTTATCACCCCATATGATAGGAATCAACCTTTGGGCAGATTTCTTTTCTGTCATTAAATCTTCAGACTATTACCATCAATTGTATAACCCTTTGGCTGGGATCAAATCGGCAAAAGGAGATAATGCAGAAACTAATACATACAGTCACAAGACACACTAATAAAAGGGCAGGCGGATTGGAAAATACAAATCCAGGTTCACATTTACAAAAACAATCAATTCTTTGTAAACGTAGGTGGTCTTTGGTATGTATTCTCAGAACACGTTCTGGGTGCAGAACGCATTCTGAAATGACAATAAAGTTGTTTGGTATGTGTTCTCATTCTAAATTCTAGAATAAGCCTCATTCTATAACGGGCCAAAAACCCCTTTCCAGTGCTCTCATTCTCATTCTCGTAAAAACACACTATTCGACATTTCAACCCTTTTCACAGCCACCGTTAGCTTATCTTCAAATCTCAAGCTTCTCCAAACCTGATTTATGCAAACTTTCCTTCCTTTACCCCAGTGTCAATCCCGGTTTTGCTCCTGTCTTCAAGTCTTGCTCACCGATGTCACAAGCATCTCCTACCAAGTCCCTGGTTTTGATTCTCTGATTCCCTCAATCCTCTTCTCCCACGTCGACTTGTGCCTGAAATACCCCTTTCTTTTCCTCAGAGGCTGGGGCTTTAGAAGCCCAATCTTCCGAAAAAAAAGATCCTCTCGAGGTGCTCCACCAACTGTCCATTGGATGGATTGGGATGCATCGGCATGTGTGCCGAGCATCCCAGCTAGTCTGATGGACTGTTGGCGCAGCTTGGAGACAGGAGAAGATCCAGGTCCCAATCTTCCCACCTTCCTACCTTCCTACCTTCCTCTTCCACACTGCTTCCTTGATCTCTTTGGGTTTGTGCTGAACACACGCTAACAAAGGTTGTGGATTGGGTTGTATAGGAAAATAGACAGACTGCAAATATAAATTAGGTGGCAATTATTTAGTTAGCCACTTTCTGAACTTAGCAAGCGATCTCGCTGCCAGTGCCTCTGAAAAAGGTCGGCTTCAAACCACCTGATTCATCCCTTGCCCCCAGCCAAGCTCAAATCCCACTTAAAAATATATATATATATATATATATATATATATATATATATATATGTAGGCAGAGGTTGCAGCACCGTTCATCCTGCTTTCTGCTTACTTATTGTTCCAAGCCACAGGAAATCACATCTCTACCTGCCTTTGCTCTTATTTCATTAACTCCTAACCTGTTGATCATATTGATAATACTTAAGGTTTTTTCTCATTGGTAAAAATGAGAAAATACCATCAATGGTTGCATCAATCATCTCTTGCAGCCACACCTTGCGTCCTAACCCTTGATGTCGTTGCCTTTGGCTTTATTTAAAAATATGAGTATTCTTATGCAAGTACTCAGTCTTTGGTTTCGTTTTCCTTGCAGCTTAAGGGGTACGTCTATGTGTTATTTTTCGAACCAGTTTGATTTATTCATCAGTCTTGTTATAATGTTTCTGATTTTTTTTTTTTTTTTTTTTTTTTTGAACAGGGGTCCATCATAAAAATGATGAGAGAAAGGCCACGTAGCTGAACTACCATGCTGAATTTTTTTCTGGAATTTAAGGAAATGTACTGCCCACCACCCTCCCTCCAATCAGTCTCAGTGCTTCCAAGTAGATGGTTTAAGAGGTGAATGCATGACCGTTCTAAAATCAAGAATGCAGTCAAATATTCATCCAAACAGTGTTCTCATTCTCACTTAAGAATACATTCTTCATTTTGAGAATGAGAATGCGCAGAATGGGAATACATACCAGACAGCCATAGGCTCCACTTATAATATCCATTCCGAGAATGCATTCTAGGTCGGCAACACATTCTGAGACAACAAAAATGTCATTTGGTATGCATTCCTCAATCTTGAATCCCAGTATACGTTAAAGAATGCACCACATTCTGGAACGTACTCTTTGGGCATTCCGTGGTCTAGGACTCTAGGCCGAGAACAAGAATGAGTCATTCTAACAATGGATATGTACGAACTCCCACATCATGATCTATCTCCCTTGACTTCTCCATCGTTGGCCTCTTTTCCTCTTCCATTCCCCTACCAGACTCCGACTTCAACCACCAGTATGCAAACTAATCAATCCTTCTCTTCTCTGTCTTTGGTTCATTACCAACACTAGGAAGCAAAATAGATGTTCAACACTAATGATTCTCACCTTCCTAGGTTTTTTTTAGCTCCTCTCTGCTTCATTCTTGAGCTTCTTTTTACTTACCAGAGATGCTGGAAGCCAAGCCAGCATAGTTTCCTCTAGCTTCTAAAACTCCCATCAAATCAACGACTAGGTAAGACGACTAATTTGATTACGTTCTTAGGCAACCTTTTTGCTGATTCATGGTTTCAAGAGATTAGGGCTTGGCAGAATCCCCATTCAAAGAAATGGAAGATCTCCCATGGCAACCGTTTGAAGCTTTTCCTAAATCCTGACCCGACCTTGTGACCAATTCTCTAGAGTTCATTGTTGGAGCTGGTTATTGGATAGGTCAAAGATAGAAGGGAAGAGAGGTGAAAAGTTGCAGGGAGTAGAAGACAATGAAGCCAACTTTCTTTTTTATATTTGGCATGATCCCAATCTCATTCCCTGTTTCTCTGCATTTCATTAGCAGATGCAATTCTCATTCTTAAATTAAGAATACATGATCCAAGCAGCATTCTTGTTCTATGTTAGAAATGCATTCTTAATTTTGAGAATGAGAATGTATACAAAACACAACCTAAAAATAGTACAAGTCTCATGTAAAATGAGCCACTAATGGCCACGTATGATGGATAAAAATTGTTTGAAATCCACTCTAACAAGTTTATAACAAATCCCAGAATATGAAACATCACTATAAAAATAAAAAATAAAAACACACCCATAGCACCTTGATCAAACAAAGATTCAGATAACATTGAAAAACAAGCAACTTAGCAGGAGCATGGCTAGTCAGTAGAAGACAATGAAGCCAACTTTCTTTTTTATATTTGGCATGATCCCAATCTCATTCCCGGTTTCTCTGCATTTCATTAGCAGATGCAATTCTCATTCTTAAATCAAGAATACATGATCCAAACAGCATTCTTGTTCTATGTTAGAAATGCATTCTTAATTTTGAGAATGAGAATGTATACAAAACACAACCTAAAAATAGTACAAGTCTCATGTATAAATGATCTGCCACTAATGGCCACGTATGATGGATAAAAATTGTTTGAAATCCACTCTAACAAGTTTATAACAAATACCAGAATATGAAACATCACTATAAAAAATAAAAAATAAAAATAAAAAAAACACACACACACACACACCCATAGCACCTTGATCGAACAAAGATTCAGATAACATTGAAAAACAAGCAACTTAGCAGGAGCATGGCTAGTCAATTATTCAATATTATGCTCTCAAGAGAAATAGAGGTAAAGACAAAATTAACTGAAGAAGTCTCCCAAATACACGTAAAAAATAAGGTGAAGTGAATGCTTAAAATAAAATGAAAAGAAAATTAAAGAACAAGCTCAGGCCAGTAGTTATGGACAAACACATACATGCAATGCTCATCCCTTTCACAGAACAATCTGCCACAGCCATTGGCTTGAGATTCTTGGGGTTCCTACTTTCAAAGGGCTAATTAATGTGTAGAAGAAAATAGCCTTAGAGAAACAGAACATAAGAACAGATAAGTGAAGAAACGTGATTGTATCAAATGTAAATGTGGGATTATCAATCCACACAGATTGCCTATATGGTAAGGCTCCAAGAGTGTACATGTATTGGAAAGAAACCACTTGCTTATCTACGTAACAAGGTTACTACCTTTAATCAAAGTTGGCCACATAAGACACCATGTCAGAGACCACTGCCCCTCTAGATCAGCACAGACTTTTGAAGGACTGCGACGGGTACAAAGTCAGGACAGAAACAGAAACAATGAATATACACTGGCACAATCCAAGAGAAAATAATTACAGGGGTGGGGAATAAGAAAACTTACAGGATCGCTAGCTTCACCATTGACTCTAGAATCTGCTAAAACCGATCCATTCAAGGGAACTCCAAAGCATTGTGGCTGTGTAGGAGGTTCAAGTGATCTCTTAGCAGTGACAGGAAGAGCCATCTCAGGCGGAAAATTTTTACTTCCCATACCACTCTAGTAACATCAAAGTAAACACTTGAAAAAGAAACGGGAAAAGTAGCATGTTCTGGATGATAAGGAGATGAAAGATTGGTAGAATCACCTGGGTCACAAGCAAAACTATCTGAAAGCAACTTCTCAGAAAAAACCAGAAGAGGTGCTACATGACAGTTCCGGCTGAATAGAAGAATTATCATGTGAACCATCAAGCCTGTCAGCATAGCTTCCACACTGTCCATTGGTTGAGTCATTAGCAGTGGCTTCATTATCATCACATCCGATCACAGATGCTGGTTTCCTCAGGCCATGTAATCCTTCTTCTGGAGATCTACAAGCTTCAACTGGAGCATTCTCAACAAGTTGTAGTTGTAATTGTCTCTGAAATCCTTTCACATTTCCAAGAAGTGTGCCCTGTAAGCAGATGCCAATGCCACACTCCCAGTCCATTTTGTGGTCAAGAGACACTAATATGCCAGGTATTTGTCTTACTGTTTCATCCCTTAAACATCCTGCTTTAGTTTCATGATTGTCAAACTCTGGAAAATTGATTAGATGTGGATCCCCTGCAGAACCAGAAACTAAATACAAGTCCAGCTTCTTCTTTATGGAACAGTTCCAGTGATTCTTTATTGAGTTGTCCCCCCTATCACAGGGGAAAAAACAAAAGAAAATTGAAAGAAATTTATAATAGACAACTGACAACCTTCCCTAAAATTATTTAGATATATATGGAATTTGCAATACTAGAAAATCAGCCAATCTAAGCAACTAAACAAGGCATTTTAACACAAAGCATTTCCAAACTCTACGGCAAAGACAGGAGAGACCTGAAGGGGCTTAAAATCCCATGTATTACACAAGCGAAATATTCATCCGACTGGAATATCCAAAAAAATCACTAAATACTTTCTGTTTCACATTTGCCATTAATAATTTATTTGATTGTGCAGACCAGAATGTGAACTTTTAGTATAGTGCATCTTCTGGTGTCTACATTTTACATAACAGTAACCCATTGATACCTTCCAGGCAGAAACCTTGCTATTTCTGACCATTTATTTCCATACATTTGTTGGGCACGTATAAGAGCCAAATCCTCCTCCTTGGTCCAGGCATCTTTCTTTATAGCTAGGTTCAAATGGTTGTGCCATATGGGAAACCAAGGATTAGTGTCGAACCTCCAAAAGAATAAATGCCCATTTTAATATAAGTATATAACAGAGACACATACTTGACAATGGTAAAAAGTTGGGCTACCAGGTGCCATTCTCATACAGCAAAAATTTTGGTAGAAAATAACTGTAAATTTTGGCTTGCAATCTCTGGGTCACATCAGTATACAGTTACTTCAACCATTCATAAACAAACCTGTATGCATAGGCAGAAGCTAATAAAGGGAAGGGCCTGTTCTGCTGAGTCTTGTAATCAATGACCTGATGGCAATGAATATAAAATGAAACATCAATAATTCTTTCAAAGATGGTAAGAGACGAACAACAGATTATATTTTCATCATCAAGAAATGTTTGCAAATGTCTCCAAGGATCTCCATAGGGCCTTTTTTCTATAATACTATATAGGATCGTTAGAACGCGAGTGCTAGTATGGAGTTGGCCAAGCTTTCTAACAAAGTAAATGAAAGGTACTTTCTTTTTGGGCAGTCCAGCAGAACCTCACCTCTTTTTGTTGCTGAACAAAAACCTACTTTAGATCCACTAGAACATGTGGGAGAAAAAAAAAAGATGCTTTCTATTTTTTAATACTAGGTTTTCATCTGGGAAAACCCCAACAAAAAAAAAAGTTTAAAAATTAATTTAGCAAAGGATTCAAAACTATTTTTGGATTACCTGGATCTCAGGTCCACCATCTTGAGAACCAAATGGTCTTCGGAAAGCACTATACCTTGTCGCCATCCAAACTGCAAGTGATAAAGCCCAGGAATACGAGCAACTTTCAAGACACATTTATGCTTAATATCTTAAGAAATAAAAGAAAAGAATGGCCAACAGACACCCACCAGAATCTTGAAATCAAATTTCATTTTGTTTCAGCTGAAAAAGCCAAAACATTTGTTTCAATGGCTAAAACGAACAGATGTTTTAGTGGAAATTTTCAGTTTCGCTTTTTGGTTTTTTTATGCGATTCAGTTTGTTTTAGTGATTTAAGCCACAATGCAAACAAACATAGATTTGGACATTTTTGTTATTATTTAGCTCAAATCTGTTGGATTTAATTGGTCCAAAATGAAAGCCAATTCATAACTAAGCTTCACCATGCATATTTTGTAGCCCATTTCAAGAGTTTCTATAAGTTCAAAATAATCTTATATTTAATTTTTAAATAAATTATATTAACTCAATTTTTCATCAAAACTATTGAAATGCCAAAAATTTCAGTTTGGTACCAAACCAAAACGGCC
Organism: Protea cynaroides; assembly: GCA_028583415.1. Taxonomy (NCBI): domain Eukaryota; kingdom Viridiplantae; phylum Streptophyta; class Magnoliopsida; order Proteales; family Proteaceae; genus Protea; species Protea cynaroides. The sequence continues at coordinate 136,363,096 of CM053276.1, forward strand.
ACAGGAACAAAATTTACAAATAAGTTCTGAATTGACCATGTCAATCACTTTGTCCAGGCTTTCAAGACAAATCATACTCATGTGAAAATAATAAGAAAAATTACAAACAATCCTAGGCACTTACACACTATAGTTAAATTCCACTTTCTCTTTATATTATATTCATTAAATTTCCTCTTTTTCAATAAAACAATTTCGCTTCTATGTTTATTTTCCCAATCTAAATTAAATAGAGTTACAAGAATACTAGTGGTACTAATTAACAAAATGAAATAGTTTTTTTCATTTTATAAGCACTTTTTCAGTCCAATAACTTAGGTAAGCATTATCATTTTAAAAGGATCTCAGGCAATTTTATAATCTTCTAATTTAATCATTAAGAAGGCGAGCCTTAGTGTGACGGTAAAGTTGTCATATTGCAACCTGGTTGTCACAGATTCGAAACACGGAAACAACCTCTCCATATTGTTGGGGTAAGGCTACGTTTTTGCCCCTCCCCAGACCCTGCAGTAGCGAGAGCCTCGTGCACTGGGACTCCTTTTTCCTAATTTAATCATTAAAAAAATGTCCCACATATAGTTTGATTCTTCAAAGATGAATATGCATATGAACTATCGATCCACATTTATCAACTTCTGCAAAACAACATCATCTCCAGAACATATGTTTTCCTACAAAAGAAGCATAAATTAAAACTCATTTCCACATAAAAGTATAGATAACATCAAAAAATCTGTTAAACAGTAAAAGAACTTAAGGTTCAATTCTCCTCAAAAGGAAAAACTAACACATGAACAAATAAATACATAGCAACAGGTCCAACATGAAATAAACACAAAAAAAAATATTGGGAAATAAAGTCAAAATAGACCTAAGCAGTGAAATAGAGTCCATGAGAAAGGGGGAACAAGCCTCGTCAACATTTGATCCCTATAAATGAGCACATGGTTAAATTGTAAGACATTATCCATACTGTAGTATGCTCCAATTTCAAACTTCATCCCAATATCATCAATAGTGATGCCATAAAGAGGTGAATGGTCATCTAAGCTTTAAATCTGTGCAATGAAACCTACCAAGTAAAATGAAAACCACAAAGACCACATATAAGGCTTTTTAGTCAGAAGATAGAAAATTAACATGGACACCATGGTCCTGACCATTCGTTATAAAACCAACATATACTACTGCATGCGTGGAAGCTTTACCAAGTTCACCAGGCCACCAGTATTCAGAAAGACAGATTCTCTTATAGTTAGAGATAGGAGAGTAAAGGGAACATAAGTTATCAGAAGAAGGATAGTATTAGGAGGAGCTGATGACAAATCTTTCGCATATAATATAAACAAAATGCAGATTATATGGTAATCTCCACATTCAAGGCTTCCGAACACATATATGAGATGCCCTCAATCGAAACAGAAAACTAATTTTAAAAATCTATATTTTCTGATCTAATGAGTACCCAAATTCCTACATGTCTATGTTCTACTAAGAATTAAGTAAAAGCTTTTGTCAACTCTCACTCACTTTTCTTAAAGTTAAGGTCAAACTATGAAGGTTTTGCGGTCAAATGCTGTAGTGATTTCAAGTCCTTAAATGTTGGAGCCATGAGCAAGTTCTGTTTGTGCATATCAGCCAATTATCTGCATCTTATAAGCCGAGGGTAACCACTTATTCTGCTGAAATCCCAAGATGCAGCTCCTATCTTCCTTCATGCTCTGACTCTCACTACAGCCCAAAAGCAGCCTTGCTCTTTAAGACAATTGCTTGCGGCCCTGTTACACAATGGAAATGATGAAGCTTCTACCAAGAGTAGATTCACCCCTCATGTTATGGCTCGTCTTGCGCTTAGTCACTCGCGGGATTCAGATAGGAGAGCAGCAAGTCTTTATTGAAAGAATTGTCTCTTATGACGATATTATAGCCTAGAATAGCGTAATTGCAAAAAGTCCGACCGGGATATACCTATTCGGCACTGTGACACACAATTACATGATGGCTTCTCAGTGCCCTGACCTTTTATAACAGGCAAACCTTACAATGAAGAAAGATGCAAACTAAGTCAACAATTCTAGTAAAAAAAAAAAAATTAAATATCTTTTCTACGCAATAGTTGCAACATAAATAGGAAATGACCATTAATGAAATGCAAAAAGTTTGATCAAATTCGAAAATATCATCAAAACTGAAAAAGCATTTACAATGAAAGCTCAAAGCACAGTGAAATAATTGTATGGTGATAAAATTCTACTGGTATGAAAACCAAGTCTATTCATTGGTGGATCTTGTTAAAGAGTATGTTATCAGCTAAAATAATCAGAGGTAGTTCCTTTTCCATTATTACGGAGAATAGATCTATGTAAATACATAATCACTCCATGATCCACTTGAACAGGCTGGCTGCCATGTGAGTTGAATTTCAAATTTCTAAACACTGCGCTGACTCATCTGAAATACTCCAATTTATCTGAACAAACCATCTTTCAGTTGGTAGGTAAAAGTAAAAAATAATCAGTTTCCAAATCAAGCTTGAACAATTATACAGCACAAATGTGTGAACCACAATACCAAATTAGGGAAATATTTCAAAATCAGGACCAAATAGATCTTTCACTGAATTCCATTGTTTTCCTTTCAACTAGCAACAGATCTAGGCCTTATTTTTGTTCTGCATAGCCAAACCCCAATATAGATATATTTGAATTTCTTAAAATTTTCCTCGATTTACAACAACAATTATAACAAGAAAAAATTTGTTTGAGAGAATTACAAAAGCAGCAAAAAATACCAAGGCTCTGATTGGTTTGCACGGAAAGGGAAGTGAGAATTTTTTAACTTCAATTTTTTTTTTTTTTGTAATCATTACATCACATGCTATCGCATGACTAAATAACCAATTGTAAATCATTCCATATTTAGTTATTAATTTACACTTTGCTTTGGATCCAAATCCCTTACATTTGAAAAGTAGAAGAGAAATTACATCTAAAAAGTATTACTACTAAACCATGGTAAAAAATTTAGATAGTCCATACAATCATATTAGACAATGTCTATAAAAAGTTCTTCCCTTCCCTTTAATTTCCTTTGCAACCAAACTGAACCTAAGGGATGTTCCAAAAAGAACCTGTGAGATATCATCAGTGAAGAATGGGAATTTTCCCATCACCCCATGCGTTAGAAATCAACTTTTGGACAGATTTCTTTTCTGTCATTAAATCGATGATTACCATCAATTGTATAACCCTTTTGCTGTAATCAAGATTTGCAAAAACATTACCAAAAAAATAAAACTGCAAAAGGAGATAATGCAGAAACTAATACAAGCAATCGCAAGGCACACTAATAGAAGGGCAGATAGACTGGAAAATGCAAGTTCAGGTTCACATTTACAAAAACAATCAATTCTCTGTAAACCCAGGCCATGTTTGGATGCATTTTCAGAACACATTCTGAAATGACAAAAAGGTTGTTTGGTATGTGTTCTCGTTCTAAATTCTAGAATGGGCCCCATAACAGGCCAAAAAGCACTATCTAGTGTTCTTGTTCCCATAAAAACACATTATTCGACATTTTGACCATTTTCACAGCCCCCATCAGCTTATCTTCAAATCCAAGGGCTTCTCCAAACGTGATTTATGCAAACTCTCTTCCATTCCCCCAGTGTCGATCCCTGGTTTCACTTCTGTCTTCAAGTTCTTGGCCACCGATGTCGCAAGCATCTCCTGCCAAGTCCTTGGTTTTGATTCTCGGTTCCCTCGAAACCTCTTCTCCCACGTTGACTTATGCCTGAAACACACGCTTCTCTTCCTCAGAGATTAGGGTTCAAGACGCCCAATCTTTAGGAAAAAGATCCTCTCCTGTCGCTTAGCCTAAATGTCCTGCAAATACAATGCGACCGAGGATTCAAATCCCTCCAGGTCCGGGTGGCTGGATCTCCCAGGGAGACCTCTCCAGCTGACACCTTTAGGGGAGAGTGTTAGACTTTTTCCAGTTCATAGATTTCATCCTAAACCCTAATATTCATACAGAGATCTAGAATACAATGATGTTCAATGTAATCAATAATAATAGAGATATACCTGAGAGTAGAAGATTGATTTCCGTCGTTAATCTCCAAGAATGGTGTTGGAGCTTTGATCACGGTCTTCGCCTGTAGAGGTTCCACGCCTTTCTCACTGTTCGTGGGTACAGAGAGAAGAAACAACTATGGCTGCGGGGACTCATGACCTAGTATATATAATACTGTCACAAACCCTAATCAATCCCAGGGATTGCCTATCTCTTTATCTTGTGACGAACCAGACCGAATTGGTCTAACCTAGTGACATAGACTCCCACTAATCAATGGGCCTAGTAATTAATTAAACCCACATATATATATATATTCCAATAGAGAGGACCTAATGGTGCTACTGAAAAACCCAGCCTAAAACATCCCTTAACCCACACCTTCTCTTCCACCCCTCTCTCTCCCCCCTCTCTCTCTTACCCCGCGCCCACCACCGCTGCCTCCGCCATCTCGCACAGTAGAGCGAAGGAGACGAGAAGGAACTCGATAGAAAATATAGTAATAATAAATAAATGGAAAGAAGAGGGCTAACCAGATCCCCGATCATAAGTAGCTGCTGAAACAGGTTCATTAGCACTAGAAGAAGCTCCGACAGAGGCTGAAACCGAGGCATATGTTTATAATCGATATCTCCAACAAAAGCTCTTTGGCGTCCCAAGAAGAGGTGAATCGGAAGCACAGCTCATTCCGAGAAAATCATGGAAAATAGGCTCGGCGTCCTTTTTGGTTAACGTTGTTATTGGCGCTGTTCTTGTTATTGTTAGAAGCTATCATCAGAACAACCATGTCACAAGACAAGAAATTCGAATGCATGCATAAAATAATTGCGGGGGTGGGGAATATGAAAACTTACGGAATCGCAAGCCACAAGACGAGAAATTCGAATGCATGCATAAAACCAACACAAACGAATGAACGATCTTCATAATTTCAACGTCCAACTAGATTTTTGTTTCTTTCATGAGCCAAGTGATGGATAAAGTTGAAGAGAAGAAAACGAGAAGAAAACGAGAAGAAAAGAAACGAAGTCTGCACAAACAGAAAATCACAATCACAAGACGAGAAAACCCCGGTCGAGCAAGATTGATCAAAATCGTTCCCATCAGTCTCAAGAACTGTCGGTCCCCTACCCAGAGGAAGAAATCGTTCGGATTAACTTTGCCGCCTTTCCTTCTATAAACCCAAGGAGACGAGATGGCACCGAATAAAAAAATATCAACGGTCTAACGGTCTAATAAAAAATATTTTTTTGGCAAAAAAAAAAAAAATTAAAACTTAACAGATGAAGATTACAGATTACCAAATCAGTAATCCCAACGGTCTAATAGAAAGTATCTTAACTTTACTGATTTAATAAAAAAAATATTTTAACTTAACGGAAATATGTTCGCCCTGTTCAAAAGCTTACGTTAGAAGGAACGAGTGCTAACGACGTTAGGGGTCCCTCGTTTAAATTAACGTTCACATAATTAAGAAACTTCCGAAATTTAATACCCAGTCATCAAAACGGACTTAAGATTTTACCCCAAAAGAAGTTGAGACATAATTAATTAAAACCTTCATCAAGGTTTTAATTATAATTACAGCATATGTTATTAAATTACTATATAATTAATTTTAAGTTACTAGTTATTAACTCTCACTTCATTTTGTATTTAAATCCTTTACATTTAAAAAGTATAATAAAGTTAAAGTTTACATTTCTTTTTGGTAGAAAATAAAATTTATATTTAATAAATATTACTACTAATTATGGTTTTAAATTTAAATAGATTATACAATTATATTGTCTTATATAAATTTCCTTCTTAAGTTTAAAATTTTCACTTCCCTTCTCTTTTAATTTCCCTTGCAATCAAATTGAGCCTATGGTGTTGTTCTTCATTACTTTTCCTATTCGACTGGTTTTACCACTAATTTTGTTGTTGAACTTTGAACCATTTAGGGTTGTTTGATAAAACTTCAATTATAGGATATTTATTTCTGATTCAAATTTCTACTTCTACTTCAAAAGAATTCAAGAATATATGAGAGTAGAGAAACATGTTTGTTAACCTAATTTAGTCATGAACTCTAGAGTAATGGTGGATGATAGCACTAGTGGTGAATGGTGATGGTTGGTGACGATGGTGATGGGTGGGAGGTGGTGGCGAAGGGTGGTGGTGGTGGAGGGTGGTGGTGGTATTGACGGTGGGTGGTGATGGAGGATGGTGGTGGTGGGTGATGGTTGGTGGTGGTGATGGGTGGCTGGTGGTGGTGGCAATGGGGGGTGGTGGTGGATGGTGGATGGCTGGTGGAGGTGGCGACGGTGGGTGGTGGTAGAGGGTGGTGGCTGGTGGCGGTGGTGGCTGGTGGTGGTGGTGGTGGTGGTGGTGGTGGTGGTAGTAGTGGTGTGGGATGGTTTTTTTTACTCTAAATTTCAACTCTAAAGTAGAAAATCATTTATTTAATGCTCCAAAAAATTAGATTATGGAGCCCATTTGAAGCCGTTTCACTCATGGATTCTCCAGAAATCCGAACCAGGTTACCAAATGGGCTTCTACTCCATTTATGCTTCAAAGTTAGAATCCAACTTCTGGAGTGTTATTAAACACCCTCTTAGATGGTATACACTTATGACTGGTTGTTTGTAGAACTTGATAGTGTCATAGGATGTTTATCACCTGTACAACTTGAAATCTTATCGATGTAAATTGCTTGACACGAATAAGGAAGATTCATGTATCCTTCTTAAAACACATTCCCATTTCTCTCAAACCTCTGATGATTGTTTCATTTCGTAGCCTTTGTTTGGTTGCAAGAGGAATTGAAAGGAAATGAAGTGAAATTTTTAACTTTAAATGGAAACTTTTATAATTTTAACACCATTTGATTGTATAAATTATCTTAACTTCTTAACATATTTAGTAATGATACTTATAAGATGCAAAATTTATTTTCCTTTTCAAATGGGAGGGATATTTAATAATGATACTTATAAGATGCAAAATTTATTTTCCTTTTGAAATTGGAGGGATTTTGATGCAAAGTGAAATGTAAGTTAATGACTAAATGTGAAATAATTTGAATTAATTACATTTTTTTTGTAAACTAATTAGTTACATAGTTATATGATAGTATGTGCTACAATTATTACAAAAGTTTCCATTTAAAACTTAAAAATTTCGTTTCTTTTACCTGTGCTATGTTACAGTCTTTACAAAAGCTTCCATTTAAAGTTTAAAAATTTCACTTCTCTTACCTTCAATTCCCCTTGCAACCAAACAAAGCAATAGTGTTCGATACATTTTGGGAAATTTTTGTTGCTCCAATGTCTCTTCAGCAAGTGGTTGATTTCCGTTCATCACTTGACGAGTCACAACATCGACTTACTATCCTTCTTCCTTCTTTTTTTTGCCTCATCTTCAATCCATTTGCTTCTCCTGCTGCCTCATCCCTGTTCCTTCTTTGGTCCCATTTTCTTCCTTTCGTCTTCCTCTTGATCTACAATTTCGTCTTCCTTGCAGTTCTACTAAAAACTTTATCAAATCAAGGGTTGGATTTCTAAAATTTCAATAATTATTTAAACTTTAACTTTCAAGTTTCATCCATCATCCATGCAATGTGTAACCGGAGTTCCCCTGTTTTAAACTCATTCCCCTTCTCTGTTTATGATTTATTCTTCCCCCCAAGTCCATTCACCGTTTATTCACTGACCTTACACTTTGATACATTCCAATTCTTTATCATTGCTTAGATGGGAACGTGTTGATCTCGTATGTGAACTTGAAGCACACTATCTACAAGGGGAGAGTCTTGTGCTCATGCTTGCAGGGTAATTGGTATGTTGCAAAACTCCAGTGTTGCAGTTCTGATTCAGTGATATGTAAATTGGTTGCTTTTAAAGGTAGTAATTGGTAGGCACAAAAAACAATTGTGGAGAACCTCAACCTAAACCTGTTTGCTTGGAATACTATCTTTTCTAGGAATTCGTTTCTTAAGGATTGCTCAAGGTCGGCTTCCCTTTTTTGGTGCTTCATCATTTCCTCGACGATTTATGCAAATTTATCGGTTATAAGGACGGATGATCCTGAGTCGTTCTTCTTCTACCCTCTTGATAGAAAGGATCCCAATGGTAGTCATCCAATAGAGCGACCGAATGGAGCTATTGGTAAGAATCGCACCATTGAGACTCGTTTGAATTTGGTCACATGCATGACCGTCAAGACCCGCACCCAGTGGCTGAGGTCAATAGCACGACCAAAGAACAAGCCAGTCATGTGATTATGGACGGAAGGAGATGAAGAGGGTGCAGCAAAGGATACCGCCCGAGTGGTTAGTGAAGGCCAAGTGTTGTTGAAGGAATAATTGCAATGGTAACCCTTTTCTAGAATTTAAATTATCAAGGGAGAATGAATGGTGGAAATTTACTCTCTTTCTCATAGGTAAAAGAAATTTAAAACAAGAGAATTTGGATATATATAGATCAAAGTAAGCTCTCTTTGGTATATATTATAAAATTAATTATAAAATATATTATAACATATGTAATTTGTTATGATTTGTGATATTTATTTATATTTAAAATAAATTAATATAACCTAAAATCTATAAATAATTTAAGGTGTTTATCATTATTGTGATAATCTATTATTACTTCTTTTTGTCTAATGATACCAAACAATTATTATTGACTTAATCCAACAATATAATAACAATGGTATCCTACACAAACTAATAGAATCAATTGATCAGCATACTAGCACTCACCCTTTTTATTTATTTATTTTTTAAGAGGGAGAAAGAAGAGAGGGGATAGGGGAATATTGAGAAAACAAAACAAAGTTTTTTTTTTATTACAGTTCAATAAAATAATTTAAAATTTGTTTTGCTTAATAATTTCCTTTTTAGGATGAGGCAAAAGATTTTGGAGACTGAAATGATATGTAATAGTAAATCTATTTTTCCTACCAAGATGAAATATGTCACATACCACCATGTTCATACAAAGCATTTTGACACCGCTAGGGATTGGGATTCTCTGTAGTGAGGCCATCCCTGTAATGAGTCTCATCCACTCAAAGTGAATCCGTATATATTCCAATGCACTTTGAGTAGATTAAGATACATATCAATCTATTTTGAATGGATGGGATCCTCAGTACAAGGGTTATCTCACTACAAAAGATCTTTTTGCCACCAATAACCATAATTATCATTTACAAAAGATCTTTTTACCACCAATAACCATAATTATCATTTTCTCATTTACAAAAAAAAAAAAGAAAAAGAAAAAAAAAAAGGTAAACAATGGCTTTTTCTCAAAAAAAAAAAAAAAAACAAAAAAATGAACAGTCCTCTATTGAAAATTTGAAACTACTCCGCATTCACTTGTTTCAAAGGAAATAATTTTTTAACAAATCAAATTTTGTTTTGTAAATTTTAATGCTTGGATTTTTTTTATTGTACATAAAAAAAAACATATTTTGAGATTATTAATAAATGAAGAAAATAATCCAACCATATGATGACAGTGGTATCCTACACGGCCTAATAGCATCGATTGATCTGTATACTTTCTTTTTTGGTAAAATTGATCAACATCTTCGTACACTGGAATTTTTTTTTTGGGGGGGATTGGGGAGGCAATATTGAAAAAATAAAAAAAATAAAATATAATTTTTTTATATTACAGTTCCATATAATATGAAGTATCTGGTGCACAAACATGTACAAACACAACAATTCGTGCATAAAACCCAAGTCTTCAAATAAATGTGTATTTGAAAGGCCAAAAAAAAAACTCGAAACAGAGAAGGAAAATAAACACATAAATTTATCATTATTTTAATTTTGTTATGTTTTTTTTTCTTTTATTATTTTCCAAAAACAGATCTTAAAGAGAGATGTTTTACAATTTTTAAGCCCCTTAAGACCGTAGAGACACGAACCGCCTCCCCTCTGGAGTAAATTAACAGGGCAATGCAATAAATTTCGAGGGGGGAGGAGATTAAATTTGTATGAGTTTCCCTGATACAATTTCCTCTGTATAAAGATTGAGAAGTCTGACCTTGTGTACCTTATCATAGTTTTAAAATTCCTGTGGGGAATAATCAATAAGCATTCAAATCCTGAAGTCTCTATTTGACCCGTGCAAGTTAGTACCTACCGTTACGTCCACTTGTATGGTAACACAAGTTTCCGCTACCATATTAATATTTTAAAAAGAACAAAAAGAGAAAGAAACGAATTTCCAGCACCAGCAAAATTTATACAATTCAACAGTCTTGCTTACAGGTTACCCTATGGAAGAATCGTCACTTATATTTCTTAAGAAAACAGTTTTTCTTAGACGAACAACAATAGAAGAGCAAATATCAAGATACACTTATTTTACCTCCAGACTTCAAATAGAGAGTGTTTTCTCATTTTCTGTGCTGATTCAATTGACAATGGGACATGGCCCGCTGATCTTTTCCTTTACAAACGGCTTTGGTTCTGAAAAGAGAAGGATGAAAGAGCAGTTTACTTCATTTTCCAGTAGGCATATCGTGTATAACTCAGCCTCCCCCCGCTCCCCCCATATTATACACATGAGAGTCCTTTCCATCTACTGGTGTGAACTTTAGGATGAAAACTTTAAATAGTATCATAGCATATTTTCACGGTCTCTAAACTCCAAGTGCCTGCAGTAAGTACTGCCAAAGGTGCAGGGGCATGTTGGGAGTTTAGTCCACACCGACTACCAAATGGCCTTGAATCCCCTTATGTACCTGGGAATCCCTCCACCTACTAGTTTAAACTTTTAGGTTGAAACTTAACAGAAAGACCTCCAGAAAAAACATAACTTTCTATACAAACTCATTTATCATGTTTTACATTGACAATCAGCACGCAACAGTTCAGTTTCCTGGACACAACATGGCCATCTATGAAATAGGAAAATATTATATGGGAGTTCCTGATCCACTCCATCAGTTAACCACAAGTATTTTAATAATTGTGTGTATCAAGGATCATGTCTTTATATGTGTTTCTAGTGTGAATATCAGAAAGAACATACTTGATATTAGGGCCCTTGGTCTGGTTTTGAACAAAATGCGTTGACGAATAATGCCAACAACTTCCAGTTTGATCTTCGATGAAGCAGAAGAACCATTCTTCTCTGGCTCGATGTCCCCCACTTTCTGTTTCTTCAGTACCAATAATGGTTTCTTCAAGGGTACTTTTGACCCTAACAACTCATGATACCCAACGGTGAAGGTGTACTTACCCTGAAGAATAGAAGCCAAAGAAAGAGTGCCCCATTATCATAAAGACTAATCATACAACACTTCTCTCATATAAGAAAAAACACTTTCAATCAACAAATTGGAATATCTCAAATGTCTTTTGATCATTATGTGTCTCAATGATGGTTTAAATATGGAAGCTTCTAGTTATAACTACATTGGTTACAAATTGGACTATAGCCATGGCCCTGATTCTACCACATTGCAACTCAAATGGGATTAAAATTTTATGGACATAGAAACATCAAGATCCCTTATTCACATGTTAAATTTCATTCTGATTAGATTTGCCATGTGTAAAACTAGATTCAGGACTACAAGAGGGTGCATGGATATACATAGGGTATGAAAATTACAACCACATTAGTTACAACATATTTCTCATATGGTGCTCATAGATTAGCTTTACAGAGCCTAAGGGCTTGTTGGATTCACACCCTAACTGATCTATGACCAAAGAAGCAAGGGTGCTCATAGTTCAACTCAAAACTAAAAAAACCTGCAAAGCAAGAATACATGCACCTCATTTTTAAGTCACAACTTTCAAGAAGAATGTACCTAATAGAGTACTTTTCATAGGAAGCCCCTTTTTTTCCCTTCTTTTAGTCCTTTGAGTCCAAACAAAGAAATCTATCAATCATATGAATAACAACAAAGGACTCAACAAAAAATACTCTAAATAAAATACTCCATTATCATTCATTCTTCTAAAACGACAAGATCCACACAAGGATGAAATGCCCTAGTTTAACATATCCTTGATTTGCAAGTATTTTTAATTTATATTTAATAAAATTTAAAACATCATTCAAATACATAACTGTGAATTGCCTTAAATATTCCAAATCGTTGCTTGAAAATACTCTCTCACCATAGAAATACACTGTCTCAAAAGTCCCGCACACAATCCTCATAAACGAAAATTGAATAACTCATTTGTGAAACATTCCGAATATCACTACAGAGAATCAACAGTTCTCTTTTAATAGTTACCAAATTATAACTCCGTAACCCAATTGAAACTCCAAATTTCCTACATTTACAGTATCTCCTTCCCTAGTTTAAGTTACAAATCCCTTGGTTGGGCGACAGTAGAAATGGCCTATCAAACTCACCAAACTGTCTTAGATTTCTGATCATTGACAATAATGGACACAGAAATTCCATGAATCGGTTAATGTTGAAAGAACTTGTAAAAACAGAGATCGAAATAGGTTGTAAACTTGATGATTTGTATTGAGTTTTCCTCTTATATTTATAATACATTTGAATACATTTGAATTACAAAAGGTTTGCTGATTCCAGCAGGTAGTTATGGTGGAGAGATTTAGGGGAGTGATAAGCGGAGATTTAAGGGAGAGATTAAGGGGAGTGATAAGGGTAGAGATGGTGGAGAGATTTAGGGGAATGATAAGGGGAGAGATTAAGATAATGCTGATAATGCATTATCGTATGTGATACGCGATAATGCTGAGCTAGCACCATTATCACATATCCCATGTGATAATGCTGAGCTAGCAGCGACATGGGACAGGTTGTCTATTAGTTCCCCGCAAGCTGAGCAGTGTGGAGCAAAGTCGAAGCTTGGTACATAAATAACAGAGCCAGTCAGTAGGTAAACCTTTAGTAAACATGTTGGCGATCTGTTCCTTGCTGCTGATATGGTGGACAGATATCAATCTGCGACCAAGAAGTTCTCTGATGAAAAGAAAGTCGATGGCGACATATTTCGTCCTGGCATGGAACATAGGATTAAAGACAAGAGAGAGAGAGCTGAGAGATTGTCACACAGATTGCTGGAATAGTTATAATTGGACAATGAAGTTCGCGGAACAGAGCGCATAACCAAACAACTTCAGCTGCAGTGTAGGAAAGGCAGCGATACTCAGCTTCAGCAAATGATCTTGCAACGGTAGCTTGCTTTTTAGCACTCCAAGAAATAGGGTAGACACCAAGAAATATATAGTAGCCGCCAGTGGATCGGCGATCAATGGGGCAGCCGGCCCAGTCAGCACCACAGAAGGCAGTAAGCTACATTGGTCCAGGCCAAAGAAGGAGCCCAGTAGTGATGATACCCTTGAGGTATCGTAAAATTTGTTTGACAGCGGCGAACTGAGTGTCTGTGGGAGATTGGAGAAATTGAGAAACCTGGTTTACTGTAAATGACACATCAGGTCTGGTGAGCGTTACATACTGGAGAGCACTAACAAGGCTGGTGTAAATAGATGCATCAATCATGGGGGGGAGGGGGGAGGGGGGGGGTGGTGGTGGGGGCTGTCATCAGAGCCCAATTTTTGTGAGCTAGTGTGAAGAGACGGGTTTACACCCAGGTCATGACTCATATTTGCCGGTTGCAGAACATATATACTGAGACTGTTCTAAGTAAAGCCCATGGGGCTCTCTAGTGATGTGGATACCCAGAAAGTGCGAAAAGGTGCCCAGGTCCTTCATTTTAAAATGGCTGCCAAGGAAAGAGATTAAGTGTAGCAGAGCACTGGGTTGATTGCCTGTCAAAAGTATGTCGTCCACATAAAGGAGAAGATAGATGGTGACACTCTTCTCATGAAATATAAAGAGGGATGGATCCAATTGAGATACTGTGAACCTGTAGTCACCAGACAATCAATGAATTTGGCATACCAGGCACGAGGAGCTTGTCGAAGTCCATATATTGCCTTATGCTTGTGGCAGACATGAGAGGGATAGGTGGAGTTCACATACCTTGGAGGTTGAGCCAAGTAAATTGTTTCTTGTAAATCCCCATGCACGAATGCACATTCAATATCCAATTGTTGTAGAGGCCAAGAATTAGTGACAGCAAAAGATAAAATAGTACGAATGGTAACAGGCTTCACAATAGGGCTAAAGGTTTCCAGGAAGTCAAAACAAGCTGCTGGAACCCTTTCGCCACAAGACGAACCTTATATCTCTCTGAATGGAGCCATCTGATTTTTCCTTGACCCTAAATACCCACTTGCAACGGATAATATTCATGGAAGGGTTGGAAGGCACAAGAGACCAAGTGTGTTGCTGTTGTAGAAGCATATCGTTGGTTGAGCAAGTCCCATGCTTGCTTAGCAGATTTGACACCAACGATGAAGGGAAGTGCTGATTCGTAGAGAGTAGCATTAATGAGAGAAGCATATGGTCCTTTTCGTAAAAAGGAGAGTTACCATCTATTGGATGAGCCAATTTGTGTCCACGAAGGATTGGTTTGAAAAGTGACTTCCATAAGAGATAATTTGAGGAAGATAGCTTAATGGTAAAGGGCTAGCGATGTTCGAGATGACTAGAGGAGAGTTTGCCGAGGCTGCAGATGAAGTGACTGCAGGGGTAGAATCAGTAGCAGATGTGGTGGAACTGTTTGTATCAGTTGATGCCATTGGAGAAGCTAAAGGATCGATGGGAGCTGTGGAGCTTTATAGCTCTGATACCATGAAAAAACTTGTAAAAACAGAGATCAAAATAGACTGTAAACTTTATGATTTGTATTGAGTTTTCCTCTTGTATTTATAATTCATTTGAATACATTTGAATTACAAAACATTTGCTGATTCTCAGCAAGTAGTTATGATGGAGAGATTTAAGGGAGTGATAAGGGGAGAGATTTATGTGATATGCGATAATGCCATGATAAGGGGAGAGATTTAAGGGGTGATAGGTTGTCTATTAAATATTATCTGGTTATTTGGAATCTGCCATGATATGGAAATTTTCCACTCTATTGTTTCGCTCCTTTCTCAAATCATAAGTTGATGCTGGTAAACAGCGTAAGCAATAACACAATTAGGAATCTGATGCTACCAAGACCCCAACGAAGTACCAGTTGATTCAAACGATCACCGGATAAAAACAAGAAAAGAAAATTCCAAGTATCTTGTGCAAATAAAATAGAGAAAGAAATACCCGAAGCAAACAACAAAACACAACCACAATAATCCAAATGAAGAAATCAGTCTAAGGAGTTACGTGGTTCACCTTTACGGGCTACTCCAAGCTTGGGTTCCAAGAGACTCTCCAATTAACCAGAAGGATAAAAGAATGAGAAAAATCTTGTTTTTGGAATACCCCAAAACCCTCAAAAACCTCTTCAACTTCCCCTCATGTTTTCACCCTCTGCTTATCCCATAAAACCTACTCACATATCACCGACTCAACAGAATCAAACACCAAAAGCATGACCTAGTCCAACGTTGGAAGGAAACTCTGAGTTTTGTATGAAATAGGTAATATTTAATTCCATTATTGTTGGCAAGTCATCACATATAACAGGTTAAATCATAGGAAGAGATAAACATCCCGATACAAAGAGTCAAAAACCGGAAAGAAGGGGCTGCAGAGGATCAGAATTGGAGAGCAACGGCAGAGAAAAAAAAAATCCCTACCTCAGAGGAAGTATGGCAAAGGCATCCGATTTCCAGGTTCTGGAGACGATCTTGAACGGATGGTTGGGCCTCGATTACACCTTGTAGTTCGACTATTGCCCACTCTGGACAATTCCCTTCGCCGCAACTGCATTTCACTTGAATCTGCATTTCTGTTATTCTTTCTAGGGAAAAGATCTACTAGATAATTTGGGGCAAGATTTAAGATTAGAGATAAAATATAGACACAGTCCGGTTAAGAGAATTAGAGACGAGAGGCGCGAGTATTTGAACATTTCCCGCCAAATCGCTTTGAGACAGGAAATACCCACAATAGCCTTCATTGGTTGTTCGAGTCCAGACTCCAGACTCCTGAATCCTGAGTCTCTTGACTCCTGAGGTGTGAGTGCAAGTGTAAAACTGTAACTGTTGACCGCTAGACTCAAATCTGATCTGGGAATCGGAATCGGAATCGGATTGATTCACCAATTCCGAAAGATGGTGGAATTGGTATTTTCTTTTATACATTTTATTTATTTTTTTAATCGATAATCCACGTGAAAAAAAAAAAAAAAAAAAAAAATCCATTGGCTCTTTACCTAATCGAACTGGTTTTGGCATCAGTGAATACAATATCTGTGTATCCCATAGGGTAACCCCCTTTAGATTAGGGATGTAAATTGAGATGGTTCTGGTAATTGGTTCCTGTTCCTAATAGTTATGAGTTATAAGACACATTCAAATATAATATACAAATTTTTTTTTCCTGTTAATTTTTCATCAAACACCACTGTGCATAGTGCTAGGTTAATGAAAGAACATTATTTAGACACATGGAGACACATTAAGTGGATTATAATTTGAATATGCAATTTATAAGTAGCTAAGATAAAATTAAAATATGAGAATTTAGAAACTCAATGTATGTAAACTATAAAAGTAATCGGTTCCTCAATGATTATTTTATTCCAAACCCATGGGGAGCCCATCCCAGAGCAGATCCACCCAATAAGAAAATCGATTCCAAAAGCAATCCCAAAACCTACCCAATACTAATAATTGGTGGGCTGATTCTGGTTCTTGATGGGTTGGTTATGGTCCAGATCTCTGTTCCGGCCCATATTACACCCCTGCTTTAGATTCCCATAGGCTGTTGGCAATGGATCCACACCGTCTCCCGCCTGGGTTTGGGCGGGAGACTGGGCGGCTCGGATGGATGGCTGCCATGTGGCAGTCGGAGGGATCCGAGCCGACCCCCCAGTCGACTCAGCTTGTCGACTGGGCGGTCGGCTCGGATGGAGGGCTCGGATCCCTCCGAGTGCCACATGGCGGCCATCCATCCAGGCCGCCCAGTCTCCCACCCAAACCTAGGCGGGAGACGATTTCTTTACGTTGGCAACCCATTCAGGGCTCTCTAATAAAAAAGATAAAAATAAAGTGAAAGATAGCCATCGTACACATCTCCATCCTAACCCTAAAGGTTGCTTAGTTGATGAAGACCAACATCTCAAAGAGGTCATTGACTTCAACCCTCCTTGGGGTCTCTCTATCTAAAAAAATAATAATAATGATCCCATACTCTGCACATGCATCAGATGGCGCCTACGTCACCTCACAAAGCGAGAACTTTTATATTCGTTAAATTTGTTAGGCCAAATAGCTAACTTAACCCTACGGTTGAGGCAATCGTTTTCCTATACAAAATAAGAGAGAAGGATATACAAACTAGCTAGCAGGGCATATTAGAATTTTGGTAAATTGACTTATACCACCCCTGTAGTTTACACGGATTTCATATACCTTCAGAACTTTATGAACCGTACTCATACTATCCTTTCACGTATACCACAATGACAAATAAGTCCAACCCTACGGTTTTGTGATGCCGTGTACAATGTTGTAATCATATAATGGCCAAAATACCCTTCAGTGCAACATGAAAAGTCTAAAATACCCTCTAAGCCATTTTTTCTCCTTAAGCCATCATTATCCTCCCTTCATCAAAACAGAACAAAGGTTCAAGTTTTGCTCCCAAGTGAAAGAGAAGCAGTTCACAGAGAAGGGTTTCCAATCAATTTGCTCTCGAGTGAAGGAGAAGCAGTTCACAAAGAAGGGTTTCCAATCAATTCGCTCCCAATTGAAAGAGAAGCAGTTCAAAAAACTCCAACAAGAAGATTTGAGCACAGTTCTCTGAGAATGGTCTTAAACCCTCTTTTTAAATAAAAAAGGAAAAGTTAATTTTGATATTTAAAGAAACATGTAATAGAGTTCCAAAGTAGTCTATTTACCGTTTTTTTTTTGTTTAAAACCTGTTGAACCAAAGGGAAAGTTGTCCGGTTCAAAAAGTTTTGGAGGTATATAGAAACAGTGTAAATTACAGGGATGATATTAGTCAATTATATCAGCAGAAACGAAAAATCACAAAACGAGAAAAGAGGATATACAAACTAATTAGCAGGGTGTAATGGTATTTTACATGGTAACGGGTCAGAGGGACGGATCCAAATCGTCTCCTGCGGCAGGAGGTTCCTGCCGCAGATCCAAGGACCAGGGTTCGGTCTGGTCGCCTGCCAATACATTGGGAGGTGGGTCGGCTGAAATCCGACCCTTGACAGGCGGCAAGACCGCAGAAGAGGATTTGGTTGCCAGAGGGACGACCAATCGATCACTTGGGCAACCGAGGAGAAAAATGAAAAGAAAAAAAAAAAAGTTACAATTTTAGGAAAAAGGAAGATAAAGACGGAAGTACATGATTCTTTGAATTTTATCCGGACAAAATTAATAGATGGCTATTATTAAAAAAGTACGTTACAACGAATCACTGACAACTAGATTGACCTGCCAAAGAGAAGAATTTGACTTCGGCAAAATTGGCAAGCCGCGGCGGCGTCACGAGGTGAGGCAAGCTAGTCCCATGGCTGCGCATTCGGCCCGTGCAATAGACAGGCATGTTGTTTGGTGTACGGATTTCCGGACCTCCAATGCGGAAATTGAAAGCGTCTATATATATTGCCTTTCACTACTTCGGATTTGCACAGAAGACGATTAGAGATTCGTAGGAGAGAGAAGCGAGGGGTCGCTTGGAATTTCTCTCTCGATCTCTTCCGCCTCTCTTGCCTCCCTCTCCCTCGCTTTCAATATCAATCGCAGACTATAGAGATGCCTCGAGGAACGCTTGAAGTTGTTCTCGTAAAAGCGAAAGGTCTTGAGGATACTGATTTTATAGGTATTGTCTTCGAATATCTAACGCTGTTCAATTTCTCTTATCGATTCTCGTAAATATGTGATCCTTCTCCTTTTATTAAATAAATAAGGAAAAAAAGGTTCATGCTGAAAGAATGCAGTTAATTGTACGATCACCTGTTTCATCTCAATTCCATCATATTACGGGCTCTGTTTCATGCAACAGTTGAATTCTTTGATTCACTTGCCAATTTTTTATTGATAATTGAAGTGAATTTTTTTTTTTTTTGGGTTCTCAGTATCACTGAATCTAGTTGGAAATTCTCGTATTCTCGCTATGAAAGTCGTGTTTTGCGTTTCTCTTGTTTTCAACTCTATATAGTTCATGTTAACGTTGATGATTGTCCTCATTGACTATTCTTACTATATATGCATTTTTTTTTCTCGATTGATTTTGAATCCAACATTCTCTTTAGGTTATTGAAAACTCTTGCGGAGATTCGTGTGTCCATAGAAATAATGTATTTTATCCGATGTTTTGTTATCCTTAAAAAAAAACTGGTAGTGAAGATTTAGTAGATTTTGGTTGGGAAAATGCTGTACACGCGTCGGAGATGCCATTACACTGATGTGAGAGATTCATTACACATCGCTCGCATGTAGATATCCCCTGCTGTTTGATTTATATCAAAGATCTTTTGTTATCTCGCTTCTGATCTGTTCACCGTTTTATCCTATATGATCGATGGGATATTGAATCTTCTTTTTTGGCTTTAAGGACGTCGATCTGTTCCCATTGTTTTGTGCAGCTATTTACGGCTTTAGAACTTTTTCGTAATACTGTACATCGTGCGTTTGTGTTTGACGAGCTGTAAATGTTTACGAGCAGGTAAAATGGATCCCTATGTTATCCTCACTTGCCGTACGCAGGAGCAGAAGAGCACTGTCGCATCAGGTGAATTTCTAGCTATTGCATTCTACTCTGGTTTTTATTTTTTTTTATTTTTTTTTTCTCACTCGGGA
Source organism: Protea cynaroides (assembly GCA_028583415.1). Classification (NCBI taxonomy): domain Eukaryota; kingdom Viridiplantae; phylum Streptophyta; class Magnoliopsida; order Proteales; family Proteaceae; genus Protea; species Protea cynaroides. Next base: position 136,383,012 of record CM053276.1, read on the forward strand.
GAGACCATGAGAACATCTTTCCACATTAATTATGCTTTAGGCTTCCGAATTGTGAACTGTATTAGTGTATTGCTGGATAAAAATCGTGTCCCCTGTGTTATTCACTCGCGTCAGCCATGGTGCATACCCATGTATCGACATGCGTGCAATGTATTGTTTGCATTAAGCATATATCCCTGAGCATGCGTGCAATGTATTGTTTTGTTTGCAATAAGCATATATGCCTGATAGAGATAAGTGGTATGTGCATCTCTACCTTCGGTTATGCGGTTCTGCCGAGGTCAAAACTAAGGTTGCGTTCGGTTGGTATGTGTTGTCAGAATGTATTCCGTCATTATGCATTCTCAGAATGAAAAATGAAAAATAGGCTAGAAAATGGATTTCTGAAAAGACTGATGTTTTCTTACCAAATTCTAGGATCCAATTTCAAGAAGGCACTGGTCTTCCTAGAATGCATATCAAGTGCCGCATTATGTTGCGTTTGTTTATTTTGGATTGCCGTCTATGTCAAGAACACATGTGAGAATACCAAAATGGTATTTAGTATGCAATTCTTGTGGCCCATTCTATAATGCGCTTTTTAGCCCATTTAGCATTTAACCTAGAACAGAAATTCCTGATTCTTTAGCATTCTCCATTCTGAAAAATGCATTTATAAGAATGCATTTCAAGAAGCATAGTAAACACTGCCTAAACCTCAACGACCTCAAGTAGCCAGCTTCAGTTCCGTTTTGACCACTGACAGACACGATTGATGCAGGTAAAGGATCTGAACCTGAATGGCACGAGAGCTTTGTGTTTACTGTATCTGATGGTGTTGAAGAGCTGCATGTCAAAATAATGGACAGTGATTTTGGTACCCACGATGATTTTGTAGGAGAGGCTACGTGAGTAAAAGTTCATTTCATTATATTTTCTACATTATTCCTAACAATGTTATGAATTTAAGGTTTTTCTAGTTGAAACAAAATCTTTTTACTACATTCAATTGTAATAAGGTCTTTTCACCATCAGATTTATGTCAGTTTTCAAATGAAATATTAAAATTGTCCCCTATATATTGAGGTTTCCATGATGACCCAATGAATGTGTATTGAAAAAATTAGTTGCTAACTACATATTGTAGCAACCTTTGTCACATTCAGATCAATGAGCACACTTGCGTTGTTGCTACGATACATTATGGAAACAAAAACGTCATCATTCCTCATGGAGCATTGTTCATTATACATATAATTTTAGGATTTGATCTTGCATCGGAACATGAAATAATCAGTGTAGTATATATTCCATGAGATGCATTAGCTTGATATAATAGTTGCGAAAGTCAATCCCACATTGATTATTAAGTTTAGAATCTTGAGTACCTTATATACTTGAAAGTCCCTCCACTTGCAAATTTGGATTTTTGAGATAAAAACTTAGCATAGTTATAGAGTTCTAGGTTTTCTCCGTATAATCACCCAAAAGAGGAACTCCATACTATTTGTACTGTCATCCAAAAAAAAGACAATACGTAAGAGGGAGTGATGGGAATAATCCCACATTGATTAAGTCCAGAATCTTAAGTGCCTTATATACTTGAAAGTCTTTCCACTTTGAACTTTTAAGATAAAATCTTACCGGTTGATATGTAGAATCTTAAAGGGGTCATGTCACTGCTTTTGCTTGCCTTGGTCAACTACAAGAAATCGAACAGTTTGGGTCAGGAAAATGAGAAAGCAAACATTAGGACTAGACTTTGACTATTTACTGAGTAAAACGAAAGTTTTCCCTTTTATTTATTGTTGTGTACACATGTATCTTGCGGTTGGAGAAATTCATTCAGAGTTTGGTTTATTCGTCTGTCTCGCAGTATTCCTTTAGAGCCAGTGTTCGTGGAAGGAAGCCTCCCGCCAACTCCCTACAATGTGGTCAAGGACCAGGAATATTGTGGAGAGATAAGAATTGGTCTGACATTCACTCCGGAGGTATTATTACTTTAATATTAATAATAACAATATTATTATTATTAGGCTAAGCCTATTATTATTATATTACTATCATCTTGAAAAAGGATATATATATATATATATATATATATCAACAATATGTGGTTTTAGGGAGCAATATGCTGACTCCTTTGTCCAGAGAGTTTTGTCGATTGCGTTTGGCCCAATTTGAATCCATGGGTTCAATCCATCAATGTTGTTGTTCCCATGAGTATTTCATGCAATGAATAGATCTTCTTTTACCAATAAAAAAAATAGTGGTTTGGAGGGGAGCATATCCTGGCCAAATGGATTATACTCTAAATGATACCTCTATACGTGTACTTAGAATATATAACCTTCTTTTGGTTTTTTCTTAATTTAATCCAAAAAGTTTTTTAAATCATGGCTAAAAAGAGATTTCAAAATGCTTTGGGAATGATTTAGCAATTAGCATGATTTGTTTGTTATCAAGTTTATCTTAACACAATGTGACATGATAGAATTTAGCTTCATTAAAAAAGATTTTATACCAATAAAAATAACAAAGAAAAAAGAAATTCACACTGCGGATGTGTACTGCTTTCTCACTTTCCTCTTCTCTCTCCTATTTAAAATCCGGCTTCCTCCTGCTCCCAATGAACCGACTACCTGCTCTTCCTTTAGCCCCTGGATGGGGACTGAAATCTGTAATAATTTTTAATGCAGGATAGAGTTATTCCCATGGGTTTTCCCATAAACCCTAACGAATTCACCACACAGATAACTAGAATACAATGGACAATAAAAGAGATGATAGAACACATACCATTTGCTGTAGATTGATTTCCGACCGTTTCCTGTGCCTTGAATGCTTCGATTAGGGTCTTCCACAGCCTCGTTGGGATCTCTTTTGCCTCTGTGCGTATGGGAGCAACAGAGAGATAAAACCAATGACTGTGGGGACCCTAATCATTGTATTTATAATACAATCCCTAACCTAGAACCATTCTCACAGTGGCCCGGGTTAGTAGTCTCTAACCAGTGACGAACCAGACCTGAACCGGTCAAACCAGTAATTGAACTCCCACTTAACAACTGGTTAGGTAATTGATCAAGCCCACACATCAGGAATCTAACAAAATCCTCTCCCGCGGCAGGAACCTCCTGCCGCTGATCCAAGGGCTGGGGATCAGTCGGCCCACCTACCAATACATGGGGAGGTGGGCCGGCTGAAATCCCACCCTTGGCCGGTGGCAGGTGGGCGGGAGAGGATTTTTTTCCCTGGATGGACATGAACAGATTGCCTCTAAGGGATGCGGATTACCACAATGACAAACATTTCATGCCTCATCCAGCATCCACAACCTATTGGAGTCTGTCATGTGACTTACTGAAACTTTTTATCGTTGCAGGATTGTTTCCCGGAGCAGGACCCCGAAGAGGAGAGCTATGGTGGATGGAAAGAATCTTCTTACTAGAAAACGGCCCTGTGAATTTCGGTTTTCACAAGGCAGTTTCTATCAATCGTGATATTGTAATACAAGAATAAAACAATAATAATGATAAATCGTTTCTCTATTCAACTAATTTTTAAAATAATATTGATAATAATTAATGCATATTAGGATTATGTTTTCTCTGAAACAAAATTTTTTTTTTAACTCATCAGGTTTTGAGTTGATCTGTTCCCCATGTTGATTTAATTCAAATAAATCAACCATACCTGCCTCTAAAATAAAGCTTTACTACTAGTAATACTTTTCCCTGGAGTAACTGGTAAGCTCACAGTAATGGTGTTTTGTTCGGGAGATAATAATGTATACAAAATCCTAACCAAGATACGATCAAACGGTCTGTTGTTTAAATATTAAGGATGTTTTTAAGATCAAACGTCTGTTGATAAAGGTGAATTCCATAAGTTGACAAACCAAAAGGAAAATACCAACTTAAATAGTACTCAAACAGAGGTAGAGTTATCATACAGAGTCAATTTTCCAAGGATTTACCTCTTCTAATTGTTTACCTTGCTTTGACATTCTTTGCCTCCTTCTCCATTAGGTTGTTGTAAGGCACCATCTCCTGAAGCTGCCATACCACAGTTTCCCAGAGATGTAAATGTAGGAGTCCCTGAAGATTGCTGTTTGGTCGCTGATTTCTCTGTTGCACCAAACTGGAACAGAAAATCAGTTTGACAAAAGCCATCAAAGCCAAAATCTGGCAATGTGAAGCCACTTACGCTCTGGTCCTGATCCATTCTGTGATTCTGTTGGAAGTAATCCCCAATCACTAGATTATCATCCACTGGAATTGCACCTGTGAGTGTCTTGAATGCAAATTCAAGGCAGGGATCTGGCCATGAGTCCCCAAAAGGCAAGACGAGAGGCGACTCTGGCTTCTCTGTGGGCTTATTCTCACCTTCAAGCTTTCTGGAGGGTTCCACTGGAGCAGCTTGGTCCCTCATACGCTTTTCAACTTCTTCAGATGCAACTTCATCTAACATCACTCCGGAACCTCTGGAACTATTTACTGTGGTTACTACTTCAGCTGCAGCCTCTGATGCAATTTCATCTGACACTCCCGAACCTCTGGAAGTATTTAGTGTGGTTACTACTTCAGCTGCAGCCTCTGATGAAATTTCATCTAACAGCACTCCAGAACCTCTGGAAGTATTTAGTGTGGTTACTACTTCAGCTGCTGCAGCCTCAGATGGGTCCATCTCTTCAGATGCCTCATGATTGCAACTACTTGGGTTGACACTTGCAGCTGGATTTACTTCAATATCAACGGACTGTCTTGCTACCATTCGAAGAGCCCGTTCAGACATTCCCAAATCTGGTGTCAAATCAGCTTGGAGCCCAGCAAGCCGTTTTGAAGCCCTCCGAAGCAAAGGGAGTTCTTTTCCATCCTGGCCACTAGTTGTGCGAAGCTGGGCCCTGTTTTTATGCTTTCGGAAACTTTTCTCAGAGGACTGCTTCTCTGGATAGACCTTGGCTGAAGGAACTGAAATAAGGCCATTTTTGGCATGGACTATCTTGTGTTCCTTGCTCTCTAAGCCTTCAGATTCTCGTTGGGCTACGCTGACTGGTTCAGAGCTTGTCCCATCCGCAGTATGTGGTTTCTTTAAAGTTTGCTTCTCTGCAGAGAAAACTACTGCAGGAGCTGAAATAAGACCCTTTTCAGCACAGAACATATTTCCTCCTGTATTCTCTAAGTCTCCAGATTCTTGGGTTGCACTAACCAGTTCAGAGCTTTCCCTGTCTGCATTATGCTGTTTCTCTGAAAGCTGTTTCAGTGGAAAGACTTCTGATGCAGGAGCAGAAATGAGACCTTTTTCAGCACAGACCATCTTCTCTTCAGTATTCTCCAAGCATCCAGATTCCTGAGCTGAACTGAAAATCTTCTCTATCATTTTATCTAAGCCTATAATTTCTATTGCTTCATCAATCAGTTCATAGCTTTCTCCATCTGCATCAAGTGGTTTCTCCTTAGGCTGCTTCTCTGCAAAGACATCTGCTTCAGATGAAATAAGACCCTTTTCGGCACAGATCATCTTCTCTTTCATATTCACTGCACTAATCAGTTCAGAGTTTTCCCTATCTGCAGAATGGAGTTTTTCCAGGGGTTGCCTCTCTTGAGAGACCTCAACCCCAAGAGCTGAAATGAACCCGATTTCAGAACAGACCATCTTCCCTTCCACATTCTTTATGCCTTCAGATTCTTGATGAACTTCACTAGTCATTTGAGAGGTTTCCCCATCTAAATAGTAAAGAAAAGTTAATATCAGTACTCAGAAGTAAGAAACTTTTACTTAGCATGTCACTGACTCATCATTAAGGCTTCTAAAGTAAGTCTCAAACTTAAAAACATCACGGGTTTGCACAACTTTTCTGGGGTAAGGCCACATTTGGTTAGCTCTGAAGTGAAATGAAGTAAATAAATTTCCATTGTTAAGTGAAGTGAGTGAAAATCACAAGAAAAGATAAAAAGGAAATTTCAATGGCGGGTATTATAAGAATCATTTGGGGACCACAACACAGAAAATGGAAAAAAATTATCCCAAGTAAGATGTTACCTAAAAAGAAAAGATGTGGGGGGGCCAACAAAAATTTGCATTACAAGTTTTCAATGTAAAATGTATTCATTTTTTCTACTTTTGATTAAGAAAAGGCGTCTCATTGCACTAGGCTCCTGCTACTGCAGGGTCTGGGGAGGAGCAGAATGTACACAGCCTTACCCTCGCAAGGCTTGTCCTCTATTTTTTCCACTTTTGGCTATGATCACTAAATCAAATCACTTCCATTCCCAAATTCTCATTTGAATTCACACCTAACCAAATGGGGCCAAGTTGATAAAATCCCAGAAAAGAGCATCAATGAGATTTCTTCCAAGTGATTGAGTGCTCCACAGCCAAGTCAACATTGAAAAGGGGTTTTCCCTCTCATCCTGTTGAAAAGGCATAGCCTTATAAAGGTTGAATACCAGGCACTCTGGTAATTATTAAGCAGTGTCGGGATTTTCTAAGTCAGTACATCTTGGGTACTTTTGGGCATTTCATGGGGTTTTCTCATATCAATAGATTCAATCATAAACAAGGGAAGGGGTCCCAAGATATGTAGATAACCAGAAAAACAAACAGAACAGAAAAAATAAATTCACCCTGAGCAACCATTGATGGCAAGCATTCTCCCACCACAGAGGATTCCAGGACCAGTTCGTTCTCTACTGCCTTACTCAATCTTGCGCTCTGGCGTGTGAACAGGCTTCTCCTTGTTGCATTGCCTGCCATTTTATGCTTTTTTGCTGCAGAAAGTGGCTACAAGAAAGGAGACCAGTTGTCAGATGTCCAAGTCATAATTTTATACCAGTCAACTGACAGTGTATAATAACTAGAGGCTGTAATTTATTATCCAGCCCACCAACCCTCCCAACTTTGATCACAGGTCAGTGAGGTCACCCTCCCAACTTTAATCATGGGTCAACTAAACCTAACAGGATTAGAATACAGTCAGGTTAGGGCTCTCATTTTGTGATTCAACCCACCATAGACCTGCTGCAAGCCATTTTTACACTAGCACCTAGGTGTCTTTTTGCAGTTTATGGATTGACAAAACAAATCAGACTGTTCATGTAACACTGCACTAATGGCTGTTGGATGCAAGAGGGGAAAAATAATAAAATATAATCAGGTTATTTTGGTTGAAGGCAAAAGCAAGCATAAGCACAACAGTTCTGTGTAAGCATATCTATCATTGAATAAACTAATTTTTTTCTTCCTCCTTTACTGGGGGAGGGGAAACTCCTCAATCAGATTTGGTTGCCTGATAGTCATTGTCAACCTTAGAAAGCCTTCAGGGCTCCACAGTTTTCTACCAAACTCTTTAATTAACCTTCAGGATTAGTTTGATATGCTAACCTAGTGACAAGCTATAGTCATTAGAAAAAGCTTTGTATGATAGAACTTTGCAATATGATTTCACTGATAGTACTCAATAACATAATCTTAAGATAAGCAATCCTTTGCTTCTTCATCTTAATAATTCCCTGTACTTCAGTTTTCCTCTAGGTAGTGGATTTCAGTGCATCGAGCCTTTCAGTAAGAGATGGTTGCTACGGCTGCTTTTGGGTCTATTGCTTGTCTTGTATTTTCTATGCAGTCTTGCATGGCTGCTTAGCCCCGTGTCTGTTTGGTGATTGTTCCATTTTTCAATTTATTTACAATAAAATTAGTAGTTCATATATAAATGCTACAGTGATTTTTTTGCTTATCTTCACCTTTCAGGCTTAATGTGATGGTATTTGGGTCAACAGGAGTGAATAGTAAGTCCGCAATCTGACTGGTTGGAATGCATTTCCAATCATTATATCTGTTCAGAATGTGAGAGAGAGAGAGAGAGAGTTGACTTCTCTTGCATCAACCTTTCCAATGTCTGGTTTCAGACTTTTAGTGAGATTCTGAAAATTCTTTAATTTTAAATTTTTTTATCAACTTAATATTTCTCCTAATAACTTTGGGTGCACCACCATCTCAAGACTCTCTCCCTATTACGGTCATGCAATTTTCACATGCGATGGCGAAGAATGGACTGAGTTAAACAAGTAAATTTAATTATAGACTCATAATAAGAAGTAGATAGAAATTATAATTGGGTTACATCAAGAATCAGCTTTAAGCCCTTATTTGATTGCACTTATCATGGATGATTTTACCAGAGACATTCAAAATGGGGTCCTTGGTGTGATCTTTGCTAATGATATTGTTTTGGTGGATGAGATAAAAGCAGCGTTAACTCCAAGTTGGAGTTGTGGAGATGATGAAAATTGATAAGAGAGAGATACCGCAAATTAATTATTTTAGGTATCTAGGCTCAATCATAAATAAAGAATGTGGTATAGAGGATGATGTTTCTCAAAGAAATAAAATAGGGTATACGAAGAAAAGAGGTGTTGATGGCAAAGGGGGGTTTTCAACACATTCAAATCAATTACCTCTCTTTGCTGCAGGATCTTATCATAGTCCAACCCAAAGTTAACCCTTAACAACAAACAAGAATTATTGATTTTAGACAAATAATTCTCCAACTTCAAATCTGACAGTAAGAATGCTTCAAAATTTGGTATCCTTGATCCTTATGATATGAGGAACAATATTCCGGAAGATGAGCTTGATCCAACGGGTGGGATCGAAACCAATTTTGCTCGTAGGTCTCAAACAGGTATTTTAACAGAACCAGAATTGTATAACAGTAGAAAAAATTACTTATCTCAGAATCCAACCGTTGGAAGGTCTTCAAACTTTGAGGAGAAGTACTCTAGGATGTGCTTGATAACATACCCAAATTTGGAAATGATCCGACCATGGGTGAAGAAGTTATGAATTTTCGAAAAACTACTAGCATTTGAAAATGGGACTAAATAGAATAAGAGTTTCGGTTGAGTCTCACAACCGTGGGAGACTCAACCAGAATTTTTTAATTATAACTCTGGCCAACTCTCCTGCCAGCATGTTCTTCCTCTTTGTTTATAATGCTAAAAGGAAATACAAAAGATAGAAGGACTGGTTCCTAGAAAGAATGTTCAAAAATAAAAAAGAAAAACTTTCCTTTATAACTTTTAGGAAAGTTTCCAAAACAAATAACATCTATGATTGACTCATATGATAACCAATCTTAAGAAATAAAACAAATTTAGGAAGCAAAACTAATGACTAATTTTATGGAAATAAATCTAACTTATTGAATTTAGGACGACAAAACTTTCTAAAAATTATGTTGGTATTGTTCATGTGAACAATGTTGGCTAGACTGGTCCTTGGGCTGGTCTATTGATGACTTGGATTTGGGTCTCTTGGGCTGGTTCTTGGGCTGAATCAGGTGTGTCTGGAGTGTTGTGTGATTAACACATTCCTTTTAAGCTTAAAGGAAAATTTTATATGAATGTCATTTGACCAAGCTATGATTTATGGCGTGGAACGTTGGCCAGTTAAAGAGCATCATATATATCAATCCAGTGTAGCTGAAATGAAGATATTGAGATGGATGTGTGGAAAAACTAGGAAGGATAAGATAATAAACAATCATATTAGAGATAATTTGGGAGTATCGCCAATACATGATAAGCTATGATCTTTATATGCTCCAGTACGGAGGAGTGATTTGATTCAGATCGAAAGAACTAAAAGAGCTAAAGGCATACCTAAAATGACTCTAGGTGAGGTGATGAGAAAAGACATATATAGCTTAGGCCTTGTTTCATTATTGACCTTGAACAGAGCAAATTGGAATGCAAAGATCCATGTAGCCGACCCCATTTAGTTGGGATAAGGCTTTGTTGTTGTTGTTGTTGTTGAAAATTGTGGCATCTATTCTTGATGTTGACATTTAGGCATGGCATCCAAAATTACCAGATCCAAGTAGTGATAGCACTGCCTAAGGTATGCATATTTTTCAAGCCAGAATATCAACAGATATACTAAAAAGACAAGAATGAGACAAGTGGAAGAGCCTGTCTGGAAAGGGAGATTTTGCAGTAAGTTCAGAAACACACCTCCTGGTTTAACTGATGCTTGAAACAGAACATAGACATCTCCCTCTCTCTCTCTCTCTCTCTCTCTCTCTCTCTCACACACACACACACACACACACACACCCTGCCACCCCCCTCGTTAGGCAGCCCAAATGATATGTATTAATTTAGGTTGTACATAGTTAGGTCAGCTAGCAAAGGCATACAATTTGGAGATCTTAAATGACACAGCAAAATGGCAGCCCAAAAACGGATATACACACACATCATCATCAACTTGTCATTTGGCAAATTCATCAAAACTGCTATTTCAAGATGACAAAGTGATCTATACTTCTGTTGCCATTTTAGATATGAAAAAGAGAATAACAAATGAAATCTCAACAGCTAGTATTACAAGAGAACAAGTCCACCCCAAGGTGAGGAATCTTATGTATGGAAGCTCAGGTGGAATTGCAAAAGGTCTCTGTATGCCCATGAGTCACCACAGAGTGGCAAAGCAGGAATGGGCTTTTTTCAAGGCATTTTCAAAATTAAAAATTGATGTGAAAAAACATTCATAGCTGATGTATGGCAACAAACAAATGAACAATGTAAAGATCCTCTCCCATTTCAACAGCATCCCTTGAAGTGGCTTAAAAGGTAGGGTTGTCCAATGAAGAGATCTCAGCAGAGTAGCAGACAACTTAGAAACGGTTCCTTTCTCTAGTTAGTTTTTTCAACATTTTTCCCCTGCTTCACATGTGTATTCCTCACCTTTTCTTTTATATTTAAACTTTATATATGATTTATAGGGCTTGTTCCTTGTAGAGGTTTCAACTTTCAAGCAACGTCTATTTTATCCATTTTCCATCGACCTGGACGACAGATTACAAAATCTCAACTACAAACCTCCTCCTTATTGCAACTGGAAATAGACATCGCCTTATTATAGGCACAATCAAGTACTAAACCTTATAGAAGTTCCACACTTTTTGCAATCCAGCCTAACAGAATACATGACAAAAGCACGCTAGCAAAAACAAACTAAAAATATAGGCTCGAAGCAGCATTAGAGGCATGCAGCTCTTGACAGTGCTTGCCAATTCTTCTTTTCTTTCTGGTGCCTTGTAATTTTTGCATTAAAGATACAACATAAATTATGGAGAAGGCAGACCAAGTTTAGAAAAAACAAAGAAACTTGGAAGACCGAGAAATGTATTTTAGGCATACTTACAGAAATCTGTCCATCTATAGACACCATGTCACTGATTTGCCTTTTCTTTGGTCGGGTAGCACACTTCCCAAGATCACCAGATTCAAGATAGCGAAACACATCCACTTTGGAGCGGAATTCATATCCAGTTACAGGATCGATGTAATACTGTAGCAATTAGTCAACAATTGATATGTGAGGGATGAGAATATGTTAAATCTTTTCACAGACGCAAAGGAAATGTTCAACACGATATGAAAAATGAGAATAAGTTGATGGGGTAGCAAAGCAAGAGAATAAACATTAAACAGAAAAAAAAAAACACAGTTTTTATATCTCCGGGACTCGAATTAATTTCATATGCTCATTTATGAAATGTAAATAGCATCAAACCAGAAACTGAAAATAGAATCAATACCGGGTCTTTTCTGGTTCGATCTGCTACTTGAGTAACCTTGGTTTTCTTAATCCATCCTGGAGGCAACCCCTCCACTGTATGCTTCTCCACCAAACCCTAGAGATTAATTGATAATCAGTTTCTAATTTTTCATATCTCACAAGGTATTTCTAAGCACTGCAAAATTTATGAATTCCCCATAAATGACAGATAGTATCTCATGGAAAACAAACTTCGCTTGCAGATTTGGTAGAATGCATTGCAGAGTCTCTTTTGTTCAGTTCAGAAGTGTAACTGCATAGCTTCCCATTCTTGAGATAGCGGAAGACCTCTACTTTCGAATAAAATTTGCATCCAGTCGATGAGATGTAACACTACAACACAGACAATAATTCTGTTTACTTGTGGGCAAAGAAAGATAATATCTTCAAATTTTTTGAAACATTTCAATATCTTTATTTTTTAAGGGCTATATTTATTTTGCATCTTCCATTCTCCTATTGATCCGCCGGGCCCCAGGGGGGGGGGGGAAGACAACGAAATATTCATTCTAAGTCAGCAGACGAGAAATGAATACACAGCAAAGGAAGAGATTATTTTCATCTGCCCATGAATGTACATCAAAAGCTCTTCAACAATATAAAATGTCAATGCAAATTGTAAGACAGAATAACATTCCTTCCAAATATGCATAATTGTAATTCCTATAAATTTGTAAATCTACTCAAACTGCAAATGGATCAAAGATCAGAGATTATCAAGAGTTTCTTCAACCCCTTTTAAGATGAGACTCTCTTATGAATTCATTTTAATAAGTCAACCAATCTCTCCTTCATGACTTTCTTCCTCTTAATACTGAAACATCTGAATGAAAAGCACAACCAAAGTTTAAATTTACAAGCAAAATTTTTGTTCCATGGCAATCATTAGGAGAATAATAACTTCATTTGATGATACTCCTTTGATAACATCTTCCTGTTACTTGAGCAATGCATAGAGATCAGCGTGCATGTGACATATAATGAATGTATGCGACTGATGCATTGGTACATCTTTTCAGGTAATCACTTCTGAATTTCCCCAAAAGAACCAATTCAATAGAAGCATAAAACAAAAGTAATACTTACACTTTCAAAACTGTGGATAATTCAGTAAACATGTGGTCCAAAACCTAAACGACCACCCATTGAGTAGAAATGAGGAATGGATACCAAAAGAAATGTATAAATAATGACAGTATGCATGAAAAGTGGCTACCTTGTATGTTTTTCCAACTTTCATACCACTCTTTCTGGTTTTGATCTCCATACTCCAACCAGAGGGTAGCCACTTTGGCAAATCCTCCATTTGCATACCAATCTATTGATTAATTGACCAATTAGTATGCATCATATATAGATTAAAACACGGAAAAAAACACCCCCCCCAAAAAAAAAAAAAAAGAAAAAGAAAAAGAAGAGGAGGAGAAAGAAACGCTTTCACACTCACTTGCTTCTGATTATCTCGTGAGCATCGTCTAATTGGTCGAGGCATATGACTGCAGAGATTTCCAGATTTAGTATGGCAAGCAACTTCAATCTTGGAACGCAATTTTCCTCCAGTTTTCACGTTAATATAATACTACAAAAACCAGAAATGTATAAGATTAACCTTGCAACTTTTCCATAGAACTTAATTAAAAACATAGGATGCCAAATAGATAGTCTTTCGCTTATCAATGGATAGTTATTTTTTCTTTCACCTAACACATACTGATTTAGTTTCTTTTTCAATCTCATGTGGAAAAAATGCACATTGTTAAGACAAAGACGTCTAAAGCATTTTATGCAGAAAGAATACTCACCATTCAGGTAATATATTTTAAAAAATAGAATTCATAAATCATAAATCTATAACCACAAACAAAAGCTCTTTCAACAACATTAACTACGCTCATAAAATGGAAATTTAGTTTAAAAAATAAAAAAGAGAAAAAGTTATATTATGTTATAGATCTATGAATTTTCTTAGTTCCCATATCAGCTACATCCAAAGGTTCTCATTTTGTCGATTTGTCCACAATAAAAAACTCAAGACAACAACAATGCTAAATGTCAAGATTTCCAAGATGGAAGATGTCCACCAGCAAATTAAAAGAATGTGGGTTTTTCCCACACAAAACATTATTGGAACTTACTTCTAGACAAGTTAAATCGTTTTGACTAGTCTAATACAACCTAGAGCATCGTTACCAGAATAACGAAGCTGGTAGATGGAAGTGAAAAAACATTACTATCATAGAGAACAAAGAAGGTGACACAAAGAATTCTGAAAAAATTCAAAAAACCTCCACATAAGAGATGGGCATCCAACACTTATAAATATGACTTACCTATATCTAATAAAACCACTATCTTTATGCCTTCTATCAGTGACTTTGTGTAGAAAAGCCACCTCATCCTGAAACTTGCACCCATATAAGGATGATAGCATTCCTTGGTTTCAACCATAGTTGTTTAATTCGCCGATTATTCGGATGCATTGAATTTTTCAGCCGAATACACACTATTGCCAAGATTCGAAAAAAGGTCACGCTTTTTTTAGACTAATATATAAACCGTGTTTAATTCAGATTTTTTCCCAAATTATACAAATAATTTGGAAATAATAAAGATCTTGAACCATAGAGACCTCAACTTCCACGCACTGTTTATTGTTTGCTTTTTCAATGTAGGATTAAATATGAGTATAAAAACCACATATAATACAAAGCAATTCATTAATTTTGTTTGCTTTCCAACGTAGAATTAAATTATAAAAATCACACCATAAATCCATAATACAAAGTAGATCATTAATTTTGTTTGCTTTTTCAATATGAAATTAAACGAGTATAAAAATCACACCATAATATAAAGGAAATGGAAGTACATACAGAAAACTTACCAAAAATAATAAGTAAAATGGAATGGGGTCCACGAGGATGATTGGAAACATGACTCTCTAAACATCCGCTTTATAGGGACTAAATTGGTATTGCCACCGTAATGAAATATAATGATCCAAATGTATATGATGTAATGAAATCTAACAATCCACCTATATATACATACACTTCTATTATGTATTATATAGTTATTTGTGAATTAAAAATTAGGGAAAATTTCAAGAATCTCCCCTGTACGTTGCCCCTTAAAGACACCCAACACCCCCCCCAAGTTCGTAGTTATTACACGAACCTCCCCTGAATTTTTAAAAATGTATCATACAGACCCCTTCATTATGACAGGTCTATTAGTTGAGGACATGGCCTCCTCTAAAATATTTTAATACCAAAACTACCTTTATACGCATGTTAAGTTTACCCTTTTACCCTTAACAAAACACATTAACTTACCATTACCCAACAGCGGCTGAAGATTAAAGAGTGATCCTAACCGTCAAAATCAACCTACGAGTGGGTAGGTTTGAAAAACCACTAAGCACAGATGGGGTTATACAAAAGAGTGGAAAAAGAAGCAGAGGGTGGGAGAGAGAGAGAGAGAGAAAGGAGTCCCATGGGCGAGTGAAAACTGTGTATTTTTTGCCTTTTTTTCTTCTTGTAGATGAGTCCGAATCTACCCATCTTGGTGTTCTTGACTGGAAATCCGAGGAACATCCTTGGTGTTCTTGACTGCAAATCCGGAATCTAGCGAATTATGGCTGAAATCCAACTGAGAGATTGCTTCTCAGAAGAAAATTGTGAGTGAGATTGTTGAAATTATCTAACTAATTTATAGAGAAGAGATGGACAAGAACAGAGAATGTAAAAGAGGTAGTATGGCAACTACGAAAGGATTGTTGAGACGGCTGCATAGAAGTAGTAGCTTGAGAGATTCACTGGGTTAGAATTTCTCATGCCTTTTTCTTTCTTACTATAATTTTCAAAACATTTTCTTCTTCGTTTTGACGGTTTCTTGTATTTTTTTTTTTTTTTTACACAGGAAGATGGACCAGTGGAATTGCAGAAAATTGCAAGGTTACGAGATCGAGGGAGCAAAAAGGATAGAGATCAAGATCGCTCGAGCCGAAACATGAGGAGGAGAGCAATAGATTGATGCATGGAAGTAATAGAGACAAAGTAGGAGACAGCAATACGGAAGAAAGTATATATGAGGAAGAAGAGACACAGACGTCAGGGAAGAGAATCGTCGGAGAAGAGAAGAAAACCTCTGGAGAAGAGGAAAACTTTCTTGACAAAGTGGGGTGTTTACAATAGAAGGGTACATAGGTCATTAAATATTTTCCGTTAGCCATGTTAGCAGAGATGGGTGTGGTTGTAATTAACTGCGAACTCGGGGGTTTGGTGCCTTCAAGCAAAGTACAGAGGAGGTGTGTGAAATTTTCCCTAAAAATTAATATGATTTTGTAACTTGTAGTATATTATGCACGTATGATCATTGATTGTTATGGTGAAATACGAACACTAAATATTAAAACATCGGAATTTTTTGTCTAATTTCTTTTAGATAAATGAATAATTCCCTAATCGATCCGAATTCGAACTTTATTTTAAGTCTACTTTTTGTTACTGCATTACCGAATTCTTAAATTTTCAAACGAATCATTCCGATCTATTCTTCTTATGAATAATTCCGGAATCCAAATTTGCTAACTATGGTTTCAACCATACCTATTGATACATCAAGCATTTCCTCAACATAAGAAAGCAATCCAACTAACCCATGTTTTTAACATGGACAAAGGTGCAGACATCAAAATCTGAAATGGATACAAGATGTCAGATTCAATGAACCCAAAATAGAAGGATTTATATTTAAAATATCTAATATTTAACTAAGTTATCTGTACTGACTTTACATATTAGATTTAGGAGTTGGTTATAAATTATTATGATTGGTGAGCTGCCTCTCTCTCTCTCTCTCTCTCTCTCTCTCTCTCTCTGAATTAGTACATGTAGTTTCCAGAAATGTCAAAACAGACGTGGTGTCAAACGTGTCCATATGGACAGAAAATAGTAAATAGGAAAATATAAGTTTAAAAGGATAGGGAGGGGGAGGGGGAGGGGGAGGAGTTAAAAAAACATAAGTGCTTAGTTGATATTCAAGTTACCCGTTCTTAGTAAGTTATAAAAACCCCTGGAAGCATGCAATCCAACTTATAATAATAATTTATAACCAACACAAACATAACATATAGAAATAATCAAATAGTACAGTTAATTTAGTCATAAACAAAAAAGCAGTTTGATCTTTTTGGCTTTTTGATAACAGTGAATAAAAAATTATAAGAAAATGCCATATGCATCCTCTTGAGTCCCCAAATCCAATTTTTGCAGATTGCTAAATTCAACACCTTGTGTAACATTGGCCTATAACACCAGCACCATTATCCTTATAAATCTTGTATGGCATAGAATTCGCTAACAAGCAGTCCATTTCCTTCTTCTTTCTTTCTTCTTCTTTTTTTGAAAAATGATGAATCCACAATCTAACTAGAGAGAGGAGGGAGAGGGGAAATGAAGTAATAATGCTCTACAAAAGTCATGGAACACAAATAACAACCCTTTTCATAATCAAGTTAAAAAAATGCACATCCATATTCAGTCAATTGTCCGTACAACCAATGGTAATAACGAAGCCTGAATACATCCAAAAAATAAAATCCCTGACATCTTTATACCATATCCACAGCAATTACATCCACTGATATTGACACATCTCCCTAGACGATAGCAAAAAACCGATGAGAGCCAATAATGTCCAAATGAAGTAACTACAAGCAGTGCAATGTTGGAGGAAGTTATGGACATTGTGTTCACAAGTGGATTAAGATCATATTAAAGAGGGAGGGGAAAGGAAAGAATAATGCTCGACAAAAGTCACAAAACTAACAGTTTTTTTCGAAAATCAAGTTAAAATAAATGCACATCCATATTCAATCAACTGTCTGTAAAACCAACGGTAATAATGAAGACCAAATACATCCCAAAAATATCCGACATCATTATACCATATGTACTGCAATGACATCTGCTAACATAAAAAAAAAAAAAATCTCCCTAAATGATAATGAATGGCAATAACAATGTCTAAATGAAGTAACTACAAGCAGAGCACAGCGATGACACAATGCTCTAGACATAAGCAATATCAAATCTTTTCTAACAAGGAAGAAAAATTCAAATGCAAATTTCATCAAAAGGCTGTACGTCCAAGTAGTTTTTAATCCAACGCATGCAGCCTATTTTCACAATGTTCAAAGTTAACATTTACTGATCTTTCTTAATTAATTGAGGCATTTATATATGTATGATATTACAAGCTGATTGACTCCCTCCAGGCAACTGTAAGTTTTTTGATAATTGATATTTCCTTTTTTCTGATGGTCATCACACAACGAATCAAGGAGACTATTATTGGTACACAAGGGCATTTTAGTCAATTTCTTTTTAGACAACTTTCACTGAAAGTACCTTCAAAGGCAGGAGGCCCATGCATTCAGTGGTTCAGGAAAAATGAAAGACCACACGGGATGAAACCAGACTTTGGTTCGGGCAAATGAAGGACTACAAGGTAAGAAAGCAGACTTACTTTGGTTTCCTCTAATACCACATTAGCTGACATTCAGATGTTATTCGCATGCAGCCCTCTTCTTTTCCATCAATCCAGACATAGTAAGTTCACATGCGTTAAAAGTGCCTTAAATACAGTTCCTCTGATATGCAGCGAGTGTAGAGGACGATAGACGAAATAAGCAAGCAGCGTGAGCCAAGCAAACGAAAAAAGAAGAAGAAAAAACCAACACTCACATAACCAATCGGACAGCAAATTAAATCTAACAGCAACAATCAAAACCATGTACGATATGTATCAATTAATCCCATTCCAATACCAATACTGAATTTTTAACCAAGAAATGATAAGAGAAACAAACATACGAGAGCAAAATACCAAAAGATCGTACATTTCCTAAGCTAAAACCCTAATAACGATGGAATAAGATAGAAATACAACATAAACTACACGAAAAAAGTATGATTACCTAATCCGTCCTAGCATTCAGTCGCTCCTCAGGCTCCCAAATCCATCCGGCCTGAAGAAAATCCCGCGATTTCTCAGTACTCATTCAGCTCGTATCTGATGTTTCCCGGCCCACACACACACAACGAAAGTAGCGCCTTCCTCCGATGATCGACGCAAAGCTCCTCTCTCTCTCTCTCTCTTACTCAGTGAGCTCGCTCCAATCACGCTCACGCTCTCTGCGCAAGAGCAGGAAGTCCTCAAATATAAGCTGTTCATGAATCGGACAAAGAACCTCCGGAAACACGTGTCCCGAAACTCTGCGCTGCCATTGGAGAGATTCGAAACGTGTGAGCTCGCAATAGGACTAGAGGAGATTAACTCGATAAAATTACTGCAAAAATCCCAATTTCACTTCCGCCTCGGTCTCTCTCATCTCTCCCCTTTCTTTCGGTGTCTAAATGAGAAGTTTCACAGGCGTTCGTTGGAGCCTGAGTAAATGTGAACTGCTCTGTTAGTTATACTCTCAATAGAAGCTTCCGTACAGTTTCATGTTGGTCCTGAGAGCCTTTCCCACCCTCTTTTAGATTTATTATTATGGAAAAAAAATATTTGTCCATGTCATTTACACCTTTAACCTTATGTTCTTTGAAAATGACTGAAGTAAATTAATAATTTCGTAGGTCATGATGAGTGATGGTGGTCTGCATATTAGCTTACGAGGCGGTCGTCTAACCTGTATACTATTTATTGGTTCGTGCCCTGTAAACTACCGAGCACGAGGTCTGCAGCCTCGATACCTGCCGTTGGATGCGGATATACCCTCACAGAGGAGTCAATGAGTGCCAACTCATCTGTCGTCGGTATATTGAACGGCTGGTATTCTACTTAAGGATGATAATAATGAGGTTGACCGTTTTATTATCGTATTAAATGTAAAAAATATGGCGATCGTGGGGTTCTTAGTTGTATTCTGAATCATGGCCAGTGATCATCTCCTGTCGTGGTCTATTTTATTCAGTCGTCCATTGGATAGACTAGACTGCACGAGCATTGGTAAAAATACCAACCACCCAAGTTTATCTGAATGAATTGCATGACAAGAGACAATCCGAGTCCTAGAATCATCCCCTGCTAATGGAAAAGGCTATATTTTACCTAAAAGAAAAATGGAAAAAGCTATAGTAAAATCTTTAAATTAACACTCACTCCCCTTTGTTAGGTTTGAACAATTTCACTTTCTTTTTTCTTCAATTTTTTGGCATCCAAATTGTTTCTAAAGATTAAAAAAAAAAAAATTAACCGATGCCTCTTACATGTAAACAGTTTGGCAGCACAAACACAATCATTTACCACAAGAAGAAAAAATGGCATTATTGATCGGATGACAAATGTAGTTAGGTCGAAATGTTGACTGGCCAGGTTAAAAGCTATCTACTCGCTACCATAGGGATTGTCATGAGCACATATGGATTGGAGCATGGAATAATGGCTTCATAATAAATAAATAAAAATAGCATATAATAATGTTTGGTATCGGTCATAGGAGTTTACTCACAAAATACATGCTTGAGTAAATGATATTCATCATTGCCGAACACAAATTTAGTTGATGACCATCATTCGAAGTTCATGGTGTTCAAGTTTTATTTTATTTTCCTGCTTAAGTGGGACTTGGATCCTCATTTATTGCTTAATCTTGTTAATTATTCATTAGATAGGTTGGGATGCTCAATATATGTGTCAATGCATCTCAATCCGTTCAATGGACGATTGGCGAATTGGGCAACAAGAGAAAATCTTTGCCCCCTTAAATATGTTTATTTTTTGTGTTCATTTTTTATGCATGAATATGTTCACATTGGAATTGATAGGAAACGATCAAAATCAGTTAGAACCCTGGATTCAAATAGTTTCCTGCGGTAGGAGGATTCTTGTCAGAATCTAAAGGCTGAAATTCATTCGACGCATATACCAATACATTGATATATATACTGAATAAAATCCAACCCTTAGTAGTCAAAACTACCGCGGAAGATAATTTCTATACTCTACTGGTAGGTAACCTTGAAATCCTTGTCAACGGTAGCATTGGGAGTGAAAGAAAAGAAATTGCATCATGGCATAAAAAAAAGAGGCTGTTTGGGTTGCTCTATCTAAAGGAAGTGGTAACTTTGGGTAATTGGGAAACTTGCCTTGTGCTTCCATTTTTCACACATGGCAGAAGTGGCATGATAAACTATTCAGCAATAAATCTAGAACTCGGAAGTCTCTCCTCAAGATGATGTGAGAACTAGAATAAAAGTCATAGCTTTCAAAAGTTCGATTTCCTCCAGAAATGCCCACCTCATTTCCAAATGGAATCTTGATGTTACCCGATAGAGATCTAGTTGTGTTGTGGGGTTTGGGCCTTGTTTTTCCTCCTTGGATTAGTAATACTGTTGTTTCCTTTTCTCTTGAGCCGGATTGGTCTGTGATCTTGGTCTCTTTTGATTTCTATTGTGGCTGGTCTCTCCATTTTGGGGGAGCCCGGCGGGGGGGATTTAACTTGTTCGTGTTATCCTTTTTAGATTAATAAAATATTTATTTACAAAAAAAAATAATATATATATATATATATATATATATATATATATATATATATATATATATATATATCTCTCTCTTGCCTAAGTTTGGATATGTGTATATGATATCTTCGGTTCCAAATTTGGAGATTGACCCTAATGGATGACCGATTCTCGGGTGAATCTGAGCTCTCCATTCAGGTCAACACCCCTTATCCATCCGGGCCGTCAACTCTCCTGCCTAAACTCAGGCAGGAGAGGATATATATATATATTGTTGAATAATTAAAAAAAATTCTGAGAAAAAATATACGAGTACTTTTGGTAGAAAAAAATAGTATTAATTAATGCTTTATATCTCCTATGGTCGATGTTACGTTTAAGTTGACAATTTTAATTGGTTCACATTAATACCGGTTTAACCCATTAGATTGTGTTCGAACTTTGAACCATGGATGTCTAGTGATATGGATCCACATCGTCTCCTCCCTGAGATTCGGGAGGAGGGGCGACGACTTCGATGGATGATTGACACGTGATTCTCGGGTGAATCCAAGCCATCCATCTGAGCCATCCATCTGAGCCAACACCCCTGCCGGCTCAACTTGTTGGCTGGGGTGTCGACTCGGATAAACGATTTGGATTCATTCAAGAGTCAGATATCGGCTATCTATCCAGGCCGCGATCCCTCCTCCCAAATCTCAGGAGGAGACGATTTGAAATCCCTAGGGATATAGAAGTATGATCATCTATGTGGACTAAAATATGCCACAAGCGCATGATTGTGACGTGGCGTTAGATTACTTGGACGTGGTTCTGGACCTCTGGTCCTTCACTGCTCTTTGCTATGTCTAACTGGACAAGGCAGCATTGTATATTGTATGGCATGTTATTGCACAGTTCTCTGCTCCAGAATGTCCATCCACAGTTACACGTTTTGTCCCTTGGGCATTCATCTCGAGCATTGTTTAGTCGGGCCTGTTGTGTCTGCTTTATGCGTTTATTCAAAGGATATCAGCATTTCTTCTTCGCGGTTTATTGAACGCTCTGCATGGAGATCCTTTAATGGTGCGATGGATTGCGAACATATTGGCGTTTACTTCTTCTTTTGAAATGAAATCAAAGAAAAAACGAAACGAAAAAAAGGTTCAATATATGTATTTGATTTGGTTTGGATTTTCAGTTTCGAAATTAGAAGCATTTGGGAATGATATTTCCGGGCGCCAGAACCGCCGAAGAGTGGCTTTTGCAGCTTCTGAAGGTTCCACTTCTGGCTTGGACTATGGGTTTTCGAGGAAAAGGTAACACCTTTGCTGCCAGTTTAATCAATTTCCATTTGAAATACTATTTCTGGACCAACATTCTTACTTAGATATCTTTATGAGAGAAAAATTTCACAAGCCAAATGAACCCGGGAATAACACCTCAAATTTCCCCCTTCTCTTTTCTTGTTTGGAGATTAAAAAATGCGCTTGCCTCGTCTATGGCGGATGAGGAATCCGTTCGTTTCTTATTCCTTTTGATTTGAAAATGTGGCACCATGCCGATGTTGTTTTTATATGTTCTTTATCTGTGTGGATGATGTTGCTCTGCTTAATTCCCCCCCACCCCAAAGGACATTGTTCACTTGATGTGATTTTGACCGAAGGAAAATTCCTTAGCCGGATTGTCCTCAGAGTAACAGTCTGGACAATCTGGCAGAAGCGAAATTGTGGTTTCTGTGAGGACAGTTTCAACCCTGCTCAAGATGTAAGAAGACTTCTACTTGGTGTATCTCATTATGTTGTAATTGTGCGTAGGTTGTTGGGGATCCTTGCAGAGTAATAGAGTATGTCCATCACAACCGAAACTTTCTAATTAGATATTGTCTTCCTTTACAGAAGTGATTTCCCTTCTCAACCCATCATCTGTTGGGTTAATGAAACTAAAATTTGAGTTGCTAGCTCAGTAAACTTGGTCCAACTGGGACTGGTGCTTACTCAAAGCACATGGGGAGGGATATGCCATATGAGCAACTATTGTCCCCTCTGTTTTGGCTTTAGTTATGTGAACTATAGATTATGTTGGGAGGCGATTTGAACAATGTTTTCAGTTAATGTATAGAGGCTGCAGCTGTCTTTTGAGATGACCCCATCTTACAAAGCTTATTATGGGACATCTCATTCCACAGGAGGTTTTATCCGCCAATGAAATGGCTGAGCTAAGCAAGCAGTGGTTTTTATGGCCTTATGTCTGTTGTGGAATGTCTATTCCCTTGTAGCTTGATTCTGTAATGCTCTTGCACAAAAAAAAAAAAAAAAAAAAAAACCCACTTAGTGTGTCTAATCTAGCTCAAAGATATAAAAGAATGTAGAGCAGTAGGGGCATTATGCACTTTGGTGCTAATTATCTAAATTCAAACAGTGATATATTTTATCAGTGCGTGCTCACAATTTTTCATACTTCGGTGGATACAAATATCTATGGTGATATTGGGATATTACTCCCTCTCTTTATTTTTTCCTTTTTTTTTTTTTTCGGTTGCAGGAAAGTTGTAGAACACATCTGTCTTCTGAAGGCAAACAGGGACTTATCTGCAGAGGAAGAGAATGATATGCTAGATTATCTTTATACATCTCAGTACCAAATGGGTGGAATTGTTGCAATATCATTGGGTGAGATCTTGTGATTCGGGTTTTCACTAGTCTATTTATTTAGTCTTGATTACATGCCATAAATCTATTTCATTATTCATTTTTCAGGACTAGTGATCAAATGTATGGAAATGAGACACTCATTATGCAGGGCAAGGCTAAAAAATAGATTCCCATATGAAGTAGAGAGCTACCTACATTCTAGAAGAGTTCCTATTAACATCCTTCTAGTTTGTTGTTTTTTTGAAAAAAGAAAAATATAAAAAACAATTAGTCCAGCAAGAAAAGAGCCTTCAGGAATCATCTTGTAGTTAGAAGATCCTTTATATTGTGGTGGAGTGTCATGATCCGTTTGCAGGCAGGCAGAGAAATTCTGTCCAATATTACATGTGGTAAGCATTATTGACTCAAAAGTTGGCGAGCTCAGCCAGCCTGAAGTGCTACTTGAAGGAGATGGGTTCATAGCTTAATACGCCCCTTTCAATTGTAGTGTGATTGTTTTGGCTCATGTCTTTAGCTGTTTATGTTTATGACTATTGAGAATGTGACATGTATTCCTTTCTCATCAGATACTAATTTGGATCTGGTCCTGCATTTTGTATAGAACATTCTTAGATTCTAAAGCTCAAAGACATTGTGGTTGCTTGTTTTGCCCATGTTTCTAGTAATGATTCATATAGCAGGACAGTACAGCTTCTGCATGCATTTATATGCTTGCCATGTGGATTATGCCTCGTTATGGTAGTACACATCCTGTTCATAATTCTTAACTTGGATGGCTTGTCCACTTATGTAGGTTCTCTCTCTGATAAGAATCCAGATGGTTACACCCATGCTGTATACATGCGTTTCCAAAGACAAGAAGATCTTGCAAAGTTCTACAAGAATTCTTTCTACTTGAGAGTTCTAAAGGACCATGTCATACCGCACTGCCATGTATGCCCTAACATGTAAACACCAGAACACCAGTTCCTTGTTTTTTCATTTCTTCTTATCGTTTGTCAAAATACCATTTTCATCACTTATCTTAGTTGGATTCAACTGATTGCAATTTTAATTGATGAATTTTTTAGGGATTGATTTCTGTGGATTATGAATCTGAAGTACAAGATGATATATTGCACATATTTCGGAAAGGGGAGGTTAGTTTCCTTAATCGCAAAGAATTCACAACATACGGCAGATCTCAGAATTGATTCTGTAGAAAACTAACATAATTTGGTGGATGCTATTGCTAATTTTATAAGTTGGGAATTTTCCCCCTTTTAAGTGTCTTTGCTGACATTTTCTCATTATTAATCTTGGTTTCCCTTTTATGGAGGATGACTTCTTATTATGTGTCAAATTTTCTGTTGTTGGGTTCCTTTGGTGATTCTCAATGGTTTTTTATTGGGTAGGAGTTCAACTATGGTGTGGAGTTTGTGCTTCTGGTTTCAGTTGTTGAGACTGCACGTGGTGGACCTGCAGATGATGCATTGGCTACTCTGGCAAAGCTGCCCATGGAGTTTCCCTCCTTAATTGTACAGGCCACCCAAGGTATGCTTGAAATGACCATTTCTCTAATTATGTTAAAGTACACCTCCCAAGTACTCAATTTTGCTGGTCCTCCTCCAGTGTGAATGGTGATTTAGGAGCAACTTTAACTGTAAAGTAAAGTAAACTTACATGCTTATTTTAATTCACTGCTTTCTTACGTGCCATCCTATTCAGGTTCAAATTTCAATACTTCTGACATTGAATATACCCATGGTGCAGTTATACGCTTTCGATCCAGTGAGCTTCTTATGCAACCTGTTGCTTCTTGTTTTATTACTCTGGCCGTTGTTAATATTGCATCTTTTCTTGCAGTTGAGGCCTTCAAGATGTTTGTAGGCAGTTCAGACTACAAAGATGTGAGGATCTAATATAACCAAAGCTTCAGGCATTCTATAACACACATGGGTGTTAAGCTGATAATCAAAAACATGTTTTTATGTTCCATAGTTGGATGGCACTGTGATTGCTTTGGGAACTTTAGACCTCACTTTCGAGACACTATTGTCTCCCTTTTATTTATTTTTTTTTGGAAGAAGTGTCATCTCCTTTTCTTATCACCACCCTCTGGGGTGCTATTGTTGTTTTTCTGTTATAACTTATAACAGCCTCTTTTCTTTGTGCCTAAACATGCAGATATGGAAGTCAAAGTTCCAGCCAATCACACAGAAAAGTCTTGCAGTTCATTTTTCTGTTGACCCTGTGGGCACTGAGATTATGTAGAACAGCACATTTGGGTTGATCATTAATTTCCTTATTCATTTTAGCCATTTGTATATTTACCAATTCCATGGTGTTCTCAGACGGATTGAAGGCACTCTTTCTCTTCTTGCTAAGCATGTTTTAAACTGTAAATGAATGAAGCCACACTTGGAGTAGTTTTACAATGGTTGCTTGACTCTGAGTAACTCAGTTTTTTTTTTTTTTTTTTTAGGTCTTCATGCATTTCGTGTTCCCATGCTTCATTTATGAAATTTTTTTATGGCTCCTGTTGTATTGAACCCAAATGGGAGTAAAAGTAAATATGAGCTTGCTGAATCTTATATCCATGCATATTTTTGCACCCATTTGTATGTTCATTATAAGCATATGGTCACCAAGGCTTTAGATCGATATCAGATTGGCCGATTCATATTGGTTTTGGCCATGACTGATCCCTAGTATTTCCTTTTTTATTTTTAATCAACACCAGTCATGTGTTAATAAGTCATTGGCTCCGTACCCAGTTTTGGTATCGGTCAACTCTATGTCTGATACCGATTACCAAACCTTGATGGTCAGTCAAGTGCATCAGATGTCCTCTGTATGTCTCTATAAACTATATATTGGTCTCATGTATGCAGGTTTGAATCCATGACCAACAGTCTTTATGTCATTGTTTATATCTTGGAGAATAGGACTTGTCTCAGGAGGTAAGAATGAGAAGCTTTTCTCCACAGGGCAGGTTGCACATATCAATCAGTAGTTGGGATTTGAGTTGAGAAAAGCCCCTACCTGGATGAGACTATTCCAACTACTTTTGAATCATATGATATTCTACAGCTCTACCCTCAACCTCTCAATCAGGGTTCAAGTAATTGGTATTGGATCTGATTCCATTGGATCCAATCCGGCTGTCTTAATCTATTCACCTGAACTAAATCTTGATTAACAGGAAATTAATTAATTCAGTAATTGGGGATATCATGGGATCAAGTCTCCAGATATTTGTTCTATGAAAGTATCAAGTATTCAACCACCCAAGTAAAAAGAAATTTGAAAGGGAAAAACAAAAAGAAGGATAAAAACAAAAAGCCAAAACTTTATTCCTACCGGATAAAACTTTTTAATATCATAATGCATTTCCATAAGGTTTTCTGAGATTTGACTTCTTCATTAACCACTTCAGTTAGCTTGATTAATCTGTCCTCCTTTGTCCCGAAATTAAAGTATTCAACCTAAAAGCTTAAGTTATCCGGTGAGAAACTAATTAATATATTAAGATATCTCAGTTTCTAATATTTTGGAACGAAAATTCTGAACCTATATTAAAATATTTAATCAAAAAATTTGAAATCAACTAACTAATATATTAAGATATCTCATTCTAATATTTTCGAACATGAAAACTCTGAACCTATATTAAAATATTTAATCAAAAAACTTGAAATCAACTAGTATATTAAGGCATCCCGAATCTAAGGTTTTCTACTGGATTATTCCCAACAGACCTGCCACAGATAATTTCAGGTGGGATGAACTTCCACAACAATATGAATTGGTGAATGAATCTACACATGATTTATTACTGGATAAAGTATTACAATTACAGTCTGAACTAATCAAAAGTATATCCCTTCCGTAAACTGCATCTACTATACATTTCTGGTATAAAAGCTCATCAATAAAAGTTCCATAAGTATACATAGATTGCAAAAGACCTCTAAGATTGGATCTCCTTCCCAATCAATTATGAAGTGGGTTGGGACCCTCTGGAACAACTCGGTTTGAAGATCCATATATGCTGCTGGAATCTGGAGATGGAGGAGCTACAGAGAACCGAGACGAGAACTCGTCTGTTAATCTCTCTTCTGCTGTCTCGCTGGTTGCTCTGCAGATGTATCTGGAGCTTGAGAGCTGACTGAAAGCCAGGATTACTACTAGAACCAAAAACGGAAGAAGACAATCTCTAATTCTCATGATTAAGAAGATTCTGAAGTGACTATAGAAAGATAAATGGAAGATAAGAGATTTGAAGCAGAGAAGACGAAGTTGAAAGTGAGTTCAAAACAGAGGAAGGATGCAGGTGAGACAAGTTATAATGGGGCGGCAAACTGTGGTGAAGATGGATCCAAAGCTCACAATTAATTATGCTAAAATGACTGAAATACCCATATGCGTTCTTGTCGGTTACCCAAATTACCTCTAAACCATGTCACCAAACCCGGTGGTCGACTGGGTTAGAACAGTGCTAAACTTACATTATTAAAATTGGAACCCTTTTAAGATCCGGTTCTGGATTTTAAGACCGTGCGGTTCTTTTAGAGCCAGCGGACGGGTAATTCGGATCTTAAGGGTACTTTAGTAAATTAGTTAAATTTAAGGATGCAGACGTAAGAGTTGACCCTTAGTAATTGGATACTTCCATCTTCATCCGGAGACTTGAGGCACATTTATAGACACGTGTTGGACTATGCCATTTGACACGTGGCAGACGTACTGCCGTTATTCAAAGCTCGTCCTGGAGAGGATCCGGATTAACAGGAGGGTGGTTGCGGGTAGGGCCGGTAGGCGATGGCAAGGGAGAGAGGGACTAGATAAGACATGTGACATCGGAGTGTGTAGCTGCGGTTGTGCGCATATGATGGAGTGGCGGTGGGCTGAACGGTTGAGATGCCTTTACTCTTTTTTTTTTGTTGATAAAAAGATGCCTTTACTTTAATGGTAAAAAAATATTCTAATGTGTGAGATTCCATTATAATATTATATACCACCAATTTTCCCATCATGGTCAATCATCATGGCGGCATGGTTTCATTTTTGTTGGTAATATATATATATATATATATATATATATATATATATATATATATATATATATATTTTAATCATGTGATTAAATGTTGCTACCTTCAACTTTTACTAGATAGTAAACATACTTTCTAGATGAAAATATATCTAGAAAATATTTATATATTTGCCTTTTTTAAGCAAAGAAATCTGATTATAAAATATAAAAATATTTAATAAATTATACAATATTTGAGTAATAATTCATAAAAAATTCTATTGATTCGATTGATTTAACTTTATTTCCCTTTCTGTCCTTTGCACCATATGGTATCATTGTATATTCACTAGGGTGTCAACGGGTTAGTTTCAATCCGATCAAGTTGATCTCGAATTTTTAACAATAGCTCAAAACATTTCTAATAAGGGAATCAAACTAGGGTGGGTTACACTGTACACATTACTTAAAGGGTTGGTTTGGTGTCGATTTGTTATCGGACTAGTTTAATAGACACTTATCGGTCCCTATTAGTTCAGTTTCGGTTTACCATATGTATATGTACTAAAAAAAGTTGGATTTATGGGCTCTATCAGGCCATTATCGGGCTGATACGTTTTCGGTGTTCATTTCTCACATGTATATTTAACAAAATGTTAGTTTAATGGACTCTTATCGATCCATTATCGGGCTAGTTCAATTTCGATCTTATTGATCCAATTTGGCTTGAGTTTATCAATTGGTTCGGTCTGTTTTTAGATTTTCATCGGGCTCCAAAAGTATAACCCAAATCTTGTCCAATAAGGGTTCCGTTTCAGTTTGATCCAAACTGAATCAGATTAGTTCGATTTTAATTTTCAGTTTGGACCCATTTTTGACATTCTATTATTATTCATTATATGCCATACATGTGAGTACATACCGTAATGATCTGGAAGATTAAACAAAGTATCACTGTTCCACCATATGTCATACTATCATACTGTCATACGTGTGGTTGTTTACCAAAAAAATAAGAAAAATTTCTCCCACCTCCCCTGCATTTGAAAATATTTCTTCCCAATCAATTTGGTGATTCATCGTCACCAATATTTTTAGGATAGTAATACCCTCCAAATTGAAATGTTCTAATTTCCTTTTCTTTTTCTAAAAATTTTGTTCTCACAATTTCCTCAGTGAGGACGAACATGGAAAACTTCGGCACCATCGTCCTATCCTCTCCCAAGAAATCTCGCCTTCAAGAAATCACCGCCAGTATCCTATTTAGAGACTAGAAAATAAATCTCTCCATAGAGTGTTATAGCCCGACTGTGTGATTGACCGTCATCTCCATCTTCTCTGTTAATGACCGGCAAACATTCTCTCTGTCATATTTTTTGGGGGTTTCTTATTGAATCAAATGCTCAATGCTAGGTCTGTGTCCAGTATTAGTTCGTCACTCTCTCTCTCTCTCTCTCTCTATCTCTCACATTGATGATCAAGATGCTCTTTGTAAACGAGAATCCAAGACTGAGTGGCATTTGTTTTTTTTTCATGCTCCTTCTCGAAGAGAATTTGGGCTGCCGGTTCCCTCGGTCTTCCACTAGAATTCCTTCAAGCACCCTCAAGCATTTATCTCCTCAATTCATTCGTTATCAACCCTTCTCTAACCTCACAGAAAAAGACCATCAAATTGTCACTTACAGCACTAACCAGCTACTTTTTATGGTCTGCCAGAAATTCAGATCTCTTCCTAAAAACCAATCCCAACCCATTCCACATTTTACACCTAATCCAATGCTGGGAAAGGGAACTATCCTTAGTACGCTGGCCTCTCGAAGTGAAAGATGATGATGCTGGGTCTCCCACATTAATCCCCCAGCTTAATTGCTGAAAGCCTGAAATCCAAACCCGGTTATAATAATAGATGGGAGTAATGAGGAAAGCATAAAGGAAACTGGCAGGAATCCCTAGTAATCACTAATCGTATTGTTTCAGTTTGTATGGATTACGGTGTTGCAGGAAGTTGACATCACAAGCTTACAAGGTTTGTGAATGAAATTTGAAATTTACAAAGATTTGGGAATTAACCATGTAGGCGAGTAGACAAGGATCTGGACAATGAGGAGAGCCAGGAGGCGATTTCTTCTCAAGTCTCCAAATAGGATACCTGCGGCTATTTCTTGAAGGCAAGATTTCTTGAGAGGACACCAGATGATGGATCCACATCGTGAGATTCGGGAGGAGGGGCGGCGACCCCAGTGGATGGTCGCCACGTGGAAGTCAGATGAATCTGACCCCTCCGTTCGAGCCGACAAGGGAGTGTCGGCTCAAATGGAGGGGTCAGATTCATCCGACCTCCACGTGCCGACCATCCACTGGGGTCGTTGCCCCTCCTCCCTGAAGCACAGGGAGGAGACGATTTGAATCCACCAGATGATGGTGCCGGAGTTTTCCGTTGTTCGTCCTCACTAGTGAGAAAAAAATAAATAAATGGTAAATTTCTCCCACCTCCCCTCTAGTAATTTTAAAAGACAATCACCCCTTAACTTAACTGAAAATGTCTCTCACCTCTCCTCCTTTTGAAAATATTCATTCCCAATCAATTTGGTAATGGGATTCATCCTCACCATTGTTTTTAGGACAATAATACCCTCATAATTGAAAAAAAAAATTTCAGAAATTTATAATATAATTTAAAAAAATAAAAAATGATGGATGGTCTTGGCGACACCAAAACCTTAGAGCAAGCTTAGGTGGTGGCGGTGGCTAGTGGTTCAGGTGAGGTTTCCGATGATCTTAAAGGGAGCAAGATTTTGTGTAATATAGGTTGCAGAGCTTCAAAGAAGGCTATATCTCATCGGTAAAGTTTGAGGGCTAAGGAGCGTCTTCTTGTTGTGATGATGAGGAGGTTGTGTGACTTGGAAAATTCTAGATTCTCAGTGGTTAGTTCTGCAAAGGTAAGGGTGTCAAAAATGGGCCCGGCCCGGTAGCACGGACCGAGCTAGCCCAATATAACCCGAACCCAGCCCGGATCGAACCTTAATGGATAGGTTTCGGTCTCAGCTTGTAGAGCTCGACACCGTTTCAGCCCAGATCGAAACCAGATCGGACCGGCCCGTTAAAAAACCTGAACTAGCCCGAATCAATAATACCCAATCCGAACACCGGTAAAGTCCATCTGAGCTCAGTTTTTTAATTTTAATGGTTTTAAATTTTGATTGATTATATTACACTATTATAGTTCACTTCTTGATCCAAAAGATTATGTGAATCTATAGTTGAAAAGAGTATGTTAATTGTTACAATTTACTGAATTACATACATATAGAATGAATGATGCTAATTTTATAGATACAAATAATAAAATAGGCTATATATCTTACATATAAAATAGGCCCGATAAACTTGATAAGCCCAGTCCAGACCGAACCAGTCCGAAATCACCTCAATAAGCCCAGTCCAGACCGAACCAGTCCGAAATCACCTCAATAAGCCCAGCTCGATAACAAATCGACACCGGACCAGCCCGTTAGTTATTGTGTCCAGTGCAACCCAACCCAGCCCGAACTCTTAATGGACATGTTTTGGGCTGAGCTTATAAAATCCGACACCGGTTCAGTCCGGATTGAAACCGGTCTGGACCGGCCCGTTGACACCCTTATGCAAAGGCCAGTGATCTTTCATCTATAGTCGATCTTGTTTCAGGCGATGGTGTTGAGTCTCCTGCTATGTCAGCAGGTGCTTCTAACCAGAGTCGTATCACTGATGCATTCAAGGTTGGGGTGGTGCAGCCACAGGTCTCCTCTGTGATTGCTACCCAGCAAATATAACCTAATTTTTATTGATCTAGTCTTGAAAGAGAGTTAGTGGAGATAAAGTTACAGAGGGGCAATTTCAACATTGAGATGAAGAGGGATAATTAGTGGAGATGAAGAAGAGAGGGGACGATATTTTAACAAACAAGATGAGAGAGGTGACGTTTCAGAGAAGAGAGAGAATGAGTGGGGGAATTATATCTGATTTTGGGAAAAGAGAGGGAGTCGCAGTTCATATTGCTCTAATATTTGAACCTCTCTCAAGTTTAAAACTCTGATGTAGTTGTTACTGGTGATTCAAATCAAACTGTGAATGAGGAATCTGTAACAGACCTTGTAAAGTGGGACATATGGCATACATCTAAGTTATGAAATATGTCGACAAGGGAGAGTCTTTTCTGACAGTATTCGGAGGATGAAATTGTGTTCGACCCTTTTCTGGGCAATCGGGCCGTGATTAGACAGACTGATAGAGGTAGTTGGTCATTAAATGGTCTATTATTAATGCTCATAAATATCGACAACCACCATAAATGCCAAGTAGAAAGATTTAACTTGTGTTGTTTTTAATATCGAAAAACAAATAAAGTTTCAAAAAATTTTAAAATTAAATTCAAAGTTTTGATTTTAATTTTAAGGAAAATTTAATTTGAATTTTGTTTTGAATTGGATATGAAAATGGATATGGATATGTATAGTGAAATGGATATGAATATGGGTGTGGATACATACCTATTCAAGTGTACCCTTTTAGAATGATGATGACTTATACCATTTGGTATGAAGAGATACACCCATACGCCTTGATAGTGACCCTTGGAGAGGTACTTGTCTTGTATAAATAGAGGATATGTTGTCTCATTCCAAATGACTCAAGATTTGAATACAAAATTCATGTCTCTCTTCCTTCTCCTTCCAACTCTCTCTCTACTTTGATTTATCGATAGAGTCTATTCCATCATTATTTTAAAGGATTGTTAACCTTAGCCGTCGGGTCTGCATACACCTAATAATGAGCGCACACTGGGTGGGTGTCCTACTGAAAGACTGTTTTATCTTGGAAGTTGATTTGCAGGGACCCATTGCACCGTATAAGGGACAAACACAATCTTAAGGAGAGTGTACCAACACGACTCAGCCCTAATCGATTCCTTGATTAACACTATATAAGGTATGTGTTTAAATTTCATTATATTACATTATATTAGTTCATATTCTTAATCATATGGTTTGATTGTTGATATTATCTTTAATATCATATGCTTATTAGATAGTCTTAAACAATATATTTTGTCTTATTGTGTTATTAAATCCTACAATTCTTAATATTGTATTTGGTTTAAGACTTTGAATAATGACCTTTAAGATTGATATGAGAGCTATTTGAAATCACCTATGATTATTATTTGAAAATTTTAAGAATCGTTATGTTTTAGTGAATTTGTAACCTTTTTAAGTATGGTGAGATATCTAGAGAAGAAAGAGGAAATTCAATGACTTCACTTTATGGGTAATCTTCAGTAATGGTACCCCTGAAAGTATTATGGTATTGTATCGTTTATTTTCTGTTTTAAACGGATATTTAGAGAAACATTCTCACTGATTATTAAACTATTAATATATATGAATGCATGAAGTGACGGATCGTTGGAAATTAAGAAACTTTGGTTAAAGTAGAAAATTCCGGCTATGGAGTTCAAAATATAATATTAAGAAAAAATATAGTTTGACTTTGACAGATTATTGTATCGTTTGTGAAAAAAAAAAAAAAGAGGGTCGAAAGTTATTCACTGACTATTTGAAAATGATAATAAAAATAAGAAAAATTAAAAACTGTTTTTCCTGATCAAAGGGGAGTTTTTCCTACTCATATGATGTCTGTAATACTAATGGTGTGATGAGAGAGGGTTGGTAGTGATGTCCTGTTAAGCTTATATTCTTTGGGATCTTGGTAATAGTGTATTGGAAACATGCATGGCTGATTGTATCGTTTCAATATTTTTCTATTTTTGACTCGCAATGCAATTTGTGCATAACTCTTGAATCTGAGTTTTCGGTTTGCAGGCTACCTCTTCAAATTTGATAAGTCACCTTTGATGTAACCATTGACATCCAGACACCTGCCAGAAACATTGTGTCCTTCCAATCTTGCATCGTTTGGGATTTTGTTTTGCAAAATTTGTTTTTTGATTTGATGGTATTAATGAGGTGTCTAGACTACAATCTCTGCCGAGACTAGAACCTATTGATGTATGGACCAGAGTCTATGTATAGATGGATCTGAATCGTCTTTTCCTTGAAATACAGAGAGGAGGAAGACGCACCCCCTTCCGCTCGGCTTGTTGGCTGGATGTCGGCTTGGACGTGGGACTTTGATTTTCCCGAGAGCCACGTGTCGACCATCCAACGGGGCCGTCTCCCTCCTTCCTGAAGTATAAGGAGGAGACGATTTGAATCCATGTATAGACTTCCTAAGGTTACTTTGTCGGTTTGAAACTTTGGCCAGTCTCCAACTGGTGGGACTTGTTATCGGTACTTGTTATATTGTTTTCCAAAAGGATTGGTATTATTGTTATGTTGGCTTTAGAACCCTGTTCCTGGACCAATCCCGTTAACTAGCAAATTCCTTGCCGAGTTAACTTGACTCATTAAGCTATGTATACTAATAAGGTCGTGTTTGAATTCTGATTTCAGATAAGTGGTTATTTGGTTTTAAAATAAAAAAAACTTATGATAACTGTTTTGGGTTGTAATTGTTCTTTTAGTTTCATTTTTAAGATCCCGTTTTTGCTTATATGGGACTATTTGAGTAGATAAAATGCATTCGGCGACATTAAATATTATGTTGGCTCTTAATGCCATAATTACAGTTTTGCCATGAAGCATTTTTGGCTTTGTCGCCTCATCATAAAACCAAAAGATGGAAGACAAGAAGACAAGATTTTATATATATGAAAATTTGCTAATAATACTCTCTTGGTGGCCGTTCTTGTTAGTGATTCAGTTTATAGTCAAACTAGCTATGATAAATCTAATCTGGCGGCATAATTAAATAATTTCTTAAGACAAGTTGCATTATATGAAATAATGCAAGTTAGTCAGAAGGTGCATGTTTGTGAAAAATGTATAAGTGTTTACAAACATTGACTTGTGTATGTCATGAGTAGTTTGTATATATATAATCACTTTTGAAGAGAGAGTAGCAAGGATCACTCTTGGTTTGTGCATGTGATATGTGAGTACGATTTATGATTTTCGCATACACCGTTAGGATGCTGAATGCTTAATCCTTGTACTAGTTGCACACTTGGAGCATAACCGATTGTCTTATGTGCATGGTTGTCTGGTGTTTTATTTTACCATTGATTTTATTTCCTAGCTTGCCTTAGGCTTGTTCAACTTATATGTTTCATATTTGGGAAAATATTTATTTTAATATCATAAACTTTGGACCTTTATTAAGGTAAAATAAGAGATATATTATTATTTTAAGAAGGAAGGTTTATCGTATTCCATGTGCGTCATATTTGTAGATAGCATGTATAAATAGAATGCTTATTATTTGCATATGGTCATGTAAGGTTGGATATTTCTTGATTGGACTTAAGAAGTCTAAGAGTTGGCAATCAGTGCCTTGAGACCAAATTTATTGGATTCGGTTAGGCATCAAATGTGAAGTGATGTGTTTAGTAAGACACATAAGTCATCTTGTGTGAGTATTGGTGTCTTTCTAAGGGAGCATTCCTTAAGAATAGCTCTAACCGGTTTGTCTTGACTTATATACAATTTGTTTGTCGTACATGTTTTAAAACAGATTTGTTTCAACAAATAAAATAAAATAAAAGGATTCTAAGGTAAGTAAGTATCTGTTACAGATAGAACTGAACCTTAGAATAGGTTGTGTATTTAGAATCATTTAACTTGATTTTGATTAACAAACCATGAAAATTGATAATGAATTTTAATTTTGTATTATCATTATTGATAACATGGTTAATGGTTTGTTTGGATCTTGATTTTATTAATTATCACATGATTATGAGGAGCACTGATTAATTATTATGTAAATAATATTATTCTATGTATTTAGAAAATAAGTTAATTGTTAGTTAAACAATTGGTGTAATCATATGATTGAGACTCGTGATTGCCTAGATTTTAATCAGTGTAAGCGGAAGGTATTTAAAAACTACCAAAACAGTTGGCCTAATCAGAATTAAATATGAGACTTTTAACATATTGATCATTTTAAGAGACCATTAAGGTCCTTAAATGAAAACCAAAATGCATGGATGTTATTTATTAACCATACATATGGTAGATAAAGTAATATGTTGATTATGATTAATATGGAGACACATGAGATGCAAGAAATTTTACATGGATAAATAAAATAGTGTACCTTATGCATACTCAAAGTTCTTATAATATTGAGTATGAAAAACCCAAAATTATGGGGGTTTTGTAAGAATATATATTTACTGGTCAAACTCTTCTATGAAAAAAGAATAATGTTAAAATAAAATTATTAATATATATTTAGACTTGAAATCTAGAAGACAAGCCTAGATTCAAAAAAATCACATTGATTCAAAGGGAATTGACCATGATAGTGGTAAGATTCCACCATAGAGAGTCAGTCAAGTATGACTACAAAGTTAAGTCGGGACAAGGGTCAATGACTAAAAATCTTGATAACAGATATGTGATGAAAACCAAAGTTGATTATGCTACTTTAAGAAGTAGATTTAACGGCAAAAGATTACAAGTAAGATAAATAAGACTTTGTCAGGTTTATAAAATGTCTAAGGACATCTAAGACGTATAGGTCTTAGGCGGTTATACAATATATCTAGAGAAGCTAATGGAATAGCGCGCTTTTGACATAACTCATTACTAGAAAGTTTTGACTGGTATAATTATTTAACTTCTGACCACTAAGGTGGTATACATATAAAGGAATGATTTGAAGCCTGTGACATAAGTCATGTGATGGAAACCCAACATATGTGATAAGAGATCCCTGAAATTATGTTCAATGGATAAAAATGAAGTTACGTAGATGACTTGTTTAGTACTATCATAATATTGCTCATTCTGGTTAGATGGTAAGGTAGTACTCACCACAATGAACAAATGATGAATCTCAAAGATTTTTAATCAAGCCAAAGTTATCCTAGTAAAATGTGGGGGTGTGTTAACTGTGGTGGATACTATGGGCTGACCTTATTGAATATAGGAAGCAGAGCTGCTTCAAATGAGATTTTAAGGATGAAATTTTATAAACATTCATGAACCAGGATAGGGACAAGGCCGGTTTAAAAATATGTCCACCATTAAGGGATGTTTCGAGGGTCGGACTATAAGAGGTGACTGGTAGGTCAGTCGACTACACCATTGAGGAAAGGTTCAAGGAGCAAGCTTCACCCGTACTCTGTAGTGTGGCCTATTAGACCTAGTGTAGATTCAAGTCGATAGACATCTGCAACGATGTCGCTTACAGTTCTCATGAGGTTAACAGTCTGATTCTAGTTTTATCAATTTTTTGAAACTTGTGGGGGATTATTGTTTTTAATATCGAAAAACAAATAAAGTATCAAAAAATTTTAAAATTAAATTCAAAGTTTTGGTTTTAATTTTGAGAAAAATTTAATTTGAATTTTGTTTTGAATTGGATATGGAAATAGAAATGGATAGTGAAATGGATATGAATATGAGTGTAGATACATACCTATTCAGGTGTACCCTTTTAGAAGGGTGGTGACTTATACATTTTGGTATGAAGAGGTACATCCATACCCCTTGGTAGTGATCCTTGGAGAGGTACTTGTCTTCTATAAATAGAGGATGTTGCCTCATTCCAAATGACTCAAGATTTGAATACAAATTCATGTCTCTCTTCCTTCTCCTTCCAACTCTCTCTCTACTCTGATTTATCGATAGAGTCTATTCCATCATTGTTTTAAAGGATTGTTAACCTTAGCCGTCGGGTCTGCATACACCTAACAGTGAGTGCACACTGGGTGGGTGTCCTACTGAAAGATTGTTTTATCTTGAAGATTGGTTTGCAGGGACTCGTTGCACCGTATAGGGGGCAAACACAATCTTAAGGAGAGTGTACCAACACGACTCAGTCCTAATCGATTCCTTGATTAACACCGTATAAGGTATGTATTTAGATTTCAATATATTACATTATATTGGTTCAGATACTTGATCATATGGTTTGATTGTTGATATTATCTTTAATATCATATGTTTATTAGATAGTCTTAAACAACATGTTTTGTCCTATTGTGTTATTAAATTCTACAACTTGCAAGTCACCATATCATGGATCGAATCAACAAAAAGTAAAATTTATGCTCAATAAAAGAGAAATGACAACTGCTATTGTCGAAAGAAGTGGAGAACGTGGACAAAAGGGGGGTCGAAGAAGATCAACTAGGGTCGTAAGCGGCTAACAAGACATCAAAACGCTGTCCTAAAGGGTCATAATCACCTAGACCTATTGTTCTCCAGCTGAGAGACGACGGAGATGGTGGTAGGTGGGGAGAAGCTTGTCCAGGAAGCTTTACTTGAGTCTATAAATAGTGAACGACTATCGATTGCAAAGGATCCAAGATTTCCTACAAAAAGAGAGCATCCGCATTCAGGTATCACTCTGATAAAGTTCTTTTACGATAATCCTTGTTCAGTTCCACATCCAAGTCCCACCTTATCAGAAAGGGATAGGTCATTGAAGCTCCCGTATATCAAGGAACTCCACTTTTAAGGAGTTATAGTATTTCACTAAGAGCTCCATTCTGCTTGTCTTTGGAATCCATTAACTTTGGCATCGAAGTGGTCCCGAAGAATATACTGCCCACCTTTATACCGTGTTCGTGTTTCAACTACGTGGCTTGATCTGAGGGACTGAACAAAATCCATTGACAACAACTGGGAATGGGAGTTAATCAATGAGTAGAAAAGGAACGGAAGAAGAGAGAGCATGGCTGCTCTGTGTTTGTTCAATGGAATGACAACTGCAACTATTCCAACTCCGGTGGCACAACTTATAATACCTGCTACTTATGCTAAAAGAGCAGCAGCAATAATTTTTCTTCTCGAGAAAATGAGAGCGGTTGTGGTCTCTGCAAATGGGTGATTCAAATCTGCACTTACAGGAGGCGGGCTGGGAGAAATTGAGGAAGGAGGCCAGAAAGATTGCATTAAGCCTCCTTTGAAGCTTTGCAATCTGTATTACACAAAATCTTGTTCCCTTTAAGATCATGGGAAACCTCACCTGAACCACCAGCCATCGGCAGCACCTAAGTTGTTCTAAGGTTCCGGTGTCACCTAGGCTATCCATCAATTTTTTTTTATTTTGTAATTTATTTTCTTAAATTATATTATAAATTTATTTAAAAGTTTTTTTTTCAATTTGGAGGATATTATTGTCCTAAAACATTTGTAATGATGAATCTCATCACCAAATTGATTGAGAATGAATATTTTCAAAAGCAGAGGAGGTGGGAGATATTTTCAATCAAGTTGGGGGTGATTGTCTTTCAAGATTCCTAGAGGGGAGGTGGGAGAAATTTTTTTAAATTTTAAAGGAAAGTGGATAAAACATTTCAATTTGAAAGGTATTATTGTCTTAAAAACATTAGTGATGATGAATCCCATCACCAAATTGATTGGGAAAAAATATTTTAAAAAACAAGAAAGGTGAGAGATATTTTCAACCACGTTGAGAGTTGTAGAAGAAATTTTCAACCATTTTCTAGAGAAGTGGAAGAAATTTTCCAAAAAAAAAAAAAAGAACCAGTGGTTTATCCCAAAAAAAAAAAAAAAAACGTGTGAGTACATACGGTATTCTTGGTCCAAAAGACTTAAATAAAGTATGTTACGGTTACCGGTTACAACTCATGAACCCATTCAGCGGGCAAACTACGAAAACAGGAGTTAAGACTGGTAGTTAGACTGGTGCTTCAGAGGAGCCCAATCACAGATTCACACTACCGAAGCGGGCCTTTCGGCGACGACACTGAAAAGTGAAAACTGAAAAACAGTCGTAGTTCCAGCAAATCTGAGTATCTCGCTCCATTTAGAAGAAACCCTAATTAGTTCCCGTTCTTGAGCTCAAATATCCTTAGCTTTAAAGGAATTTTCTTTCTTCTTCTCAATCTGCTGACAGGCTCAAAATTTTCAGGTTAATATCACTGCACTCAGTTTCTTTTTTCCTCTTGATAAATGTTTAGTTCTAACGCCTCTTTGATCTTCAAAAACTGAGCACGAAAAAAAGAGGTACTGTTTTTTATTCTTGTCGTTAGTTTATCTTCGCAGCTTCATGAACCTCTACCGTGTCCAATTTAAGCACATCTCAAGTGTTCAATTGATTAGAACGTCAATATTACTTAAATTGCAGTTAATTAAGCCCTTGCTTGAAAAATGTTTCCTCAGGGTGCCCCCATTGGATAGTTGCAGGGGTCAAGATAGTTAATGCTTTATGCATTGCTTTTTCCCATTAACGATCAGACTAATAATCCTGTGTGGTATTCCTGATGTATTTACAACATTTCTGAACATATGAAAAACTTATATGAAAGACTTATTTACAGCCTGAATAATATACATCGATGAAACTTCTCTTTACTGTTTCCTATCATCAAAAGGGAAATAAACCGATTATAGTCTCACATTACGAACTTTCATAATATCATATGTTACTATTGAACCCTTCCAACAATAATATGACCGAGACAATGTATGCTCACTCATTGTGTCAATGATCAAGATGAATTTTATTTCAAATTCTTTAGTTTTTCTTATTGCTTTTGACCTTACAGGAATGTTGACGACGGGTCATGCCATCGGTTTTCGAGAACGTAGTTCATCAAATGATGAGCTCTTACTCGAAGAAGATCCTGAAAGTGAGCTTGATGTTGAGGAAGGAGGAATTTCTGGGAGGATACTGTACAAAGCTTCCTTTGAGGAACTTGCAGGAAGCCACTTGCAGTACGACACAGTATTATGGGTCCTCATATCGTTACTGCTGGTTTTAGCCTGGGGAGTTGGAATTATTATGCTTCTATATCTCCCTGCTAGAAGATATGTGTTTCGAAAGGATATTTTCTCACGCAAACTCTATGTTACCCCTAATGAAATAGTTTACAAGGTGCATTTCATTATACGTACTATCTGTTTCTGGTTTTATTTCTCATTCTCGACATGATAGATCTAATTAAATTTTTTTTTTCAAGGTTACAAGACCTTCATTTCTACCTTTCTGGGGTATTACAAAGATTGAGAGGCACATACCTCTTTCTTTGGTAATTGATATCATTATTGAACAAGGTACTTATAGGACATTTTGGATATTTTTACATGGCTTTTTTTCTTTTAATTTTATTTTTGACCTTGTAGTATGTTTACACTTAATTTTTTAGAATGAAATACCCCTTATATTCTCAGCTGCCGTACATAAGGCATTGAAAGACCCAAGCTGTTGTTAGGGATGACAGCGCAAATGAGAGAGAAAACGAAGATCAAGCAAACACACAAACACAGGATTTACCGTGTTTTAGCACTCCAACACTAAATGTCTACCTCCACCTAGAGAAACAGAGAATTTCTTTATTCCCAAGAAAACTCTACACCTCTCTCTACCTAACAAAGTGTTCTCCTTTGCTCAGACCTTACCTAGGGATTTCCACACAAAAACAATATATAGGCTCCCTAAAAACACTAGTCCCCCCACACAATTAAAGATTTACCCCTTATATGTAATAAATCCAAACCCTAATACAAGTACGACCCTGATAACTGTGTGGACCTCACAGAATACAAGACACCACCCAAAAGCTGTAACAATATGTAGCAAGGGTACATGAGTTGATTTTAAAGGGCAAAAACATCTATCCATTTCCAATCCGGACAAACTTCTGTACGTAATATGGTGCAAGAGATGTGAATACGATGTGTTTCCGTAGTCATATTGATTTAACATCAGAAAGTTTTTTGCTTGGTGGTTTTGGGAGTATTTCATCACTAGGACACAAAAACTTGTTGAGTGTTGAGTTAGTCAAGGCTGAACCTTCTGGGGCCATTTATTCCTTTAATAAAAAAAACCAATCAGATTTACTAGTTAAGAAATGGGAAAGTATACTGGCTCAAAATTTTCGGTTAAAAATTAAAAAAAAGAAAAAAAGTGGAAGTCTACTGTCTACATATCGGTGTACATCCCGTGCTGAGTAGGGAGAAAAGCGAAGAATTGATGTCAAACTGAAGCAAATATTATAACAGCTCTTTTTCCTATAAGCATGGATATTTTATTCATAGTCTTCCTTCACGGATCACTTATTTAGTCAGTTTCATCTATCCTGATTTATTGGAGCCCTTGGTTGCCTTTATCCTTTAGATGCATTGTAGTCATCTGATTGGGAGAATTCCACATGTTTTTACAAGTAAGAATGCATAGTCTTATCAGATAAACCTCCTTTTATCTTGAGTTGGCTCACTATTTGAAATACAATATTAACTGTTTGGAACAAATATTCAATTTTGGATATTAGTGATGCCAGTGCTCTAATTCCTATAGGTTGCTTGCAATCAGTGTATGGAATCCATACATTTAGAGTTGAGAGTATAGCACACGGAAAAGCTGCTCCTGTGGATGAACTACAGGTTCAAGGTGTCTCTAACCCAGGACTTTTGAGAAAGGTAACTCAGAGCTGCATGTATTTACTTATTTGCTGATGTTTATATGACTTCATCATCAATAAAATTAGATGGTTCATGAGTGAAGATTTGAGATGAATTCATCTTTTGGTTTACATATGTATTGTTACATTACTCAGGTCATTGTAACAGAAGCTTCCAAGATGATATTGGGATTTAATACTAGTTGGAAGCCTGCTGCATACACTGGTGAGGGGGAAGGTGGTTCCATGACCGAAGGACCAGCAGTGGGTAGATCACCAGCTAAAAGTCGGAAGGTAATGATTTAAGATTTACAATCTGAGATGCTCTCCCATTCTCCTGTGTTAACTAGTCGGGAAAAC
The DNA here is from genome assembly GCA_028583415.1 of Protea cynaroides. NCBI lineage: Eukaryota > Viridiplantae > Streptophyta > Magnoliopsida > Proteales > Proteaceae > Protea > Protea cynaroides. The sequence goes on from CM053276.1 coordinate 136,426,641, forward strand.
CCACTGTCTGAAATTGTCTAGAAGTTCTTTGAAGCTGAACTGAGATGCACACTTTCCCATAAAATTTTCTTAGTTACCTAATATGCTGCAATAGTGAGTGGTCGTAGTGTCGAAGTACGCCCCCACCTTTTCTAGCAATATGAGCACATGGAATTTTGCAATAGGTCTTTGGTAAGTGATGCTTCACCAACACTTTAGGAAGAAAGATTCAATTTTGAAAATTTTAACAATCTGAACAATTTTATTCATTTTGATTTCTCTAACTAATAAGATTGGTGATCCGGAAGAAGTTTGTTTAATAAGATAACTAAGTTCATCTGATTGGCCATATTAAGAAGAACATGCACCATTCTGCAAGGCTTCTCTGTTCTGCACTTTAAGGGCTCTACAAAGAAGATTGCCCAGGGCAGAGATGGGCCCATTTTGGTGGATTCAATCATTTTGATTCAACAAATAACTGGATAGGTGATCCAAAAGAACTCTATTTATCTGGTAACTAAGATGATCTGCTGGGCTGATGCTTGGGGACTTTGATTTAAGAGGGTTTTAGCAGATTATGACCACTGCCATAATCGAAGTTCTGAGCTTCCAGCTAATTGTGATAATTGAGATCTTTGTTGTAATCTCTCTTCCCTCCGACCCTCTATTTATCTGGTAACTAAGATGATCTGCTGGGCTGATGCTTGGGGACTTTGATTTAAAAGGGTTTTAGCAAATTTTGGCCACTGCCGTAATTGAAGCTCTGACCTTCCTTCTAATTGTGATAACTGAAATCTTTGTTGTAGTCTCTCTCCCCTCCAACCCATCCACCCTTTTGTTTTAGTTTTGTGGTCAAGCTGTCAAGTACTTGGGGGGACTGCATTAGAGTTCTTAGAGGCCTGTGTTGTGGGTGGTTGAGTCTCATGGCAGTGCAATTGAATATATACCTTTTGAATAGCTTGAATGATCCAGTAGATGGAGTTCTATAGTGGAGAAATATGATCATGATTTAACTCATTGGTGCAGATACACTATTGTTCTGGTTCCATTGTCAGGCAGGCAACTCAGCTCCTCAGTAATGGCCTTTATTATGTTTGGTTTAATTTGTCACCTGTCTGTAACCATACATATACACATAATCACACTAAAAATACTTTGAAAGATTGGAAATAGACTCACAGTGTTCCTCTGTCCGTGGGCTTTTGTGAAATAGTGTTATTTAGACAAATAATATGCAGCTAAGATTTTGAATATGGCATGCTTTGCAGGAGCTCAGAGGAGTGGTACCTGGTGATGTGTTGCTAAATAAACTTGAAGAAGTTAAGCAATCAGTTCAGGTGTGCACTTCTCCTCTGTTCTTAACATCTACCAGCATCTTGAAAAAAAATTGTCAATTACTTGTGATGGTGCTATTTTATTGTCATAATTTTTTTTTTTTTTTTAACTCACACCAATCACCATCATGTGCAATTTGAGGTTTCATTATTAGGCATGACGGGCTTGCCATAATGAGATTCTTATTTCCATTAACCCTGTGCTGCGTGCTCACAGGGTCAGAAGTCTGAATTCAAAATATGTCGGAGTTGACTCAATATGTTAAGCTAATAGGAAGTCAGAGAGATATAGTCAAGCTTTCAAATTCATAAAGAGGCTTTAAAAACAAAAGGACAACAGCAATTGGGACTAAATCCACAGATTAGATTGAAAATAACAATTCTCTACTACGTAGTACCTAGTATGGAGCCATGCTCGTTACGGACAATCAATAGTATGGTAGTAGAGTGACTAATGTGCTCCAAGCTGAATATTTTTTTAGCCATAATGACAGGTAAATAAAGGCAATTTTGGGAAAAGTAGCCTAATTGATGGGCATATCAGAAGTTCATTAAAAACCACATATGATTAGTTGTGTGAAAAAGTTAAGGTTCTCCCAGGTGAATAAAGCTTAAAGTGGAAGGAAAAGTTAAGGATCACCCAAGTGAAAATATATTTTTAGTTTTCTTAATATATGTGAAGGCAAGAAAGATTTCCTTGCATCAATTTTGATTGTGTATAACTATTATCATGTAAAAAGCTAGATAAAATTCAGAAATCTATTTGGTTGTAAGGTAAATTAAAGGCATGGGAAGTGAAAAATTTTCAAACCTAAAAAGAAAATGTGTATCATTATCCAACGTGATTGTATAAATTACTTAAGTTTCGTACCATATTAAGTAATGATACTTTTTAGATGTAATTTTTATTTTAGTCCTCAAATCTATGGGATTGGATGCAAAATAAAATGAAATTTAATAACCAAATATTGACTACTTAGGTTTCTTACCATATAGTAATGATACATGTAATTTTTATTTTACTTCTCAAATCTAAGGGATTTGGATGCAAAGTAAAATGAAATTTAATAACAAAATATGGAATGATTTGGAGTTAGTAACATAGTTATGTGATGTAATGTTTACAGAAGGTTCCTTTTTAGGTTTGAAAATTTCACTTTCTTTCCTTCTAATTTCCCTTGCAATCAAATGGAGCCAAAGGGTTTAACGTCGAATATGCATATGAAGACTTTAGTAATTTTCACTGTTGACTTTGTGTGTGTTTTATTGAGATCGTTAGACACGTATGGTGGAAGAGTTCGATTTGTGCTTCGGGGAATCATTACACTTCACAACATGTCTGCACTCAGAAGTCCATTTCAAAATTAGAATGTCCATGCAACTCTCTTGAATGAGTTTTGGATCTTAAAGGAGACCCGTTTAACATTCAGCTAGATCTGGATGCTAAACAACCCTTTTCCGGAGTCCAGAGTTCGGAGTCTGGACCTAGAAAGTGTTGGGACTCAGGAGTTAGTATACTCATATAAAATCAAATAAATAGATAAGCAGAGTTTGGATCTGCTGAAATACTGATTTACATATAAATGGCTCTGATCCTGTTCCAATCTTTTTATGCGCTTTTAATTTTTTTTATTTACTTATTTATTATTGTCCATTTTCCTTTTTGTTTCCCTTCTTGCCAGAGACTTGAGTCACTTATGGAGAAATCACCAAGTACACCTGGAAGCAGCTGAAATGGTGACATTGTTAGCTGTGCTTCTTTTGCCATGTAGAGTACTATACCGGTTTATCGAGCTTTCTTACAAGTTACCTGTAAAGAGGAAGTGTGGCTAATTCATCTGGAACTACAAGATTCTGCAGTCAAGGAGTTTAACAGAATCTTCCTCCCTAGAGTGGGAAGTAATCTTTTTGGTGATACACATGTGTTGTGTTATTCTTTTTTATTTTTTTTATTTTTTTGATGGGAGAGTGGGGGAGGAGGGGGGCGGAAGGAAAATTTGTTCTGATCACCTGATGGAAGTTATGTCTATTTGCCAACATAGGTGTGTTTCCATTTAATACTAAGGTTATGCCGTGCGGTCATGGATCATATCTGTGCTTCCCACGTCAATTGCAGATTCATGAATTGCAGACCTTTAGTATACAATCCGAGAGAAAAGTTGACCTGATTGGATGACCATCCACCCTAACCTAAGTCATTAAGGATCTGTCAACTGCCTTATCGTAACCCATGATCAGCTAAATACCAAGAATTTCTGCCTTGATTGTGCCCTTTTTTTTTTAAAAAAAAACCCCCCACCCTCCAAAAGCTCCATTCATAAAGGGAAGAGGGAGAGAGAAGGCATGCCACTCATTTGCAGGGTAGCTGATGGCAGAATAAGAAGAATCGAATGCAGAAATTGGAAGGCCAGTAACTAGATCACCGGTGGGTGACCTAGCTCTAAGGTTCAAGTACTTGGAATGAAATGGATCGGTTGGGGCCTATCCCGATTGTCAGCCTCCAAAGCCTTGGAATCTGGTATACACGTTTGAAAACCATCCTAAATCCATGGTGACTTAGGGACTGACATGAGATAGGCCCCAGTAGATTCAGCTTGGAATCAACCGATTTGGCCAAGTTGATCACGATCCCTAAACCCATGTTTAGCTCATCCGATCATATCAAATGAAGGACTAAAGCATCTAAGAGGAGGGTTAGTAAGTATTACTACAAAAGGTACCCCTAGATAACATGATTTTCCGGCTCATCAAGTTGGTCCCTGAACCAATGGATTGTTAATCACGCAATTGACCTCTGAAGTCTGAATCAAGGTTAAAGTAAGTGGAATTGACAACGGGACGGACCATCCTTCACCAATTCCTGGATTGCATTCAATCTAATCGGCTAGAATCTGAATCAAAGATTGGTTAATTCTAATCCAATTCAACATTGAACCATGCTTCGAATGGTTTGAATCATATATTTGTTAAGTTTCTATCTCAAATGATCAAACTAGTAAATGGAGGGACTCTCACATATATATGACACCCAAGATTCTGAATTTTATCAATGTGGAGTTATTCTTAACATTCCTCATCACGTGTTGCCATTCTTTTGAATGGCAGTACACGTGATGTGGTCCCTCTTTTGAATGACTGTAAGAAGACCCTGAAACTCCGATACTATATGAAGTTTCTATCTCAAAAGTTTGAGTGAAATTAAAAAAAAAAAAAAAAACACACATATATACAATTATTCCCAACAATTATGTTCAGGTAGGAAACCTAACAGATGAAGCTGATTCTTCTCTGTAAGTATGTCCAAATATAGAATCAGGAGTCAGGAGTGGTGGAAGCTCCTAGAAAATAAAAGACAATTCATTACAAGACGAACCGAGCAGTAGTAAAAATAGAAGGCTTAGTGGGACCGTAGGATCTCGCACTGGAAAACAGATCACAGCTCTTAAGAATCTTATTAATCTAAGGCATGGAAGAGTGTACAGCTCAAAAAATTACAGAAACAGTTTAATGCCATCCATTCCATGGTCTGGACATTGGAGAATGCCAAATGGGGCAGAATGCTAAAGTCCAAGAACGTGATGCGTTATGTGGACAGGAATAGCTTTCATATGGTTGGTTGTTAGTCATGTAGATATCGTCTATTGTTGAGGAATTGTTAAGGAGGAGGATCTCCCTGGAGATGTCGGCAAGAATGGTTTTGGATCAGATTCAGTGACGAATAATGCATTGTGTATGGTTCTGGATTAGATACAGTGACGAATAACGGTTTCGTAAAGTTCATATAGTGACTGATGGGCTGTCAATATTGGATGTTCGGTTCTAGTCATCATTTGATTGGAAGAATGCTCCTTAATGCATTCTTAAGGAGGTCGGTTCGGATGCCCAAGAATGTGGTATAAAAATCCTCTCTCGCCCACTTGCCACGGGCCAAGGATGGGATTTCAGCAGGCCTACTTTTCAATGTATTGATAGTGGAGTCGGCTGATCCCTAGCCCTTGGATCAGCGACAGGAATGCGGGAGAGGATTCGGTTCCAAGAATGTGACTGTTTTAGATTTTGTTTTATTTAAGGTCTCCCTCTGCAGATGGCAGTGCTGAAAGTACAATGTGTTCCACACGTCAGATAGTGATGTGTTCTTGTATATCAGTTAACATGATATCCGAATTGTCTCATGCGAGGGTACTCACAAGAAATGTTGCTGTTTTTATCCGATGCATGCCACATGTAATCGCTTTTATTCGATGTCTCCAGAAATCCCATCGCAGGAGACGAAACCATGAATGGTAAGCATCTTATCGAAGTACAAAAGCTCTTCGATTCTTGTTGGTTCGGTCAAGAAATTTCCACAGGAAAACAACCTTCAACGTCTCCTCATGAGCTCCAATGAGAAACCCCAAAGCCTGCAATCTCTCGCCTTCCCACGGTACTTGTTCGATCTCAAAGCGATGATGTGAGCTTTAAAACGAGCTTCAAATCAAATTCTCTTTCCATAAAATCAGTTCTCATCACACCAAAGCTCCAACCAATCCTTTCAGACAAGGAAGCTGTGGTAGTCGAGAGGCATGAAAAGGAGGAGTAGCACCAAGAACTTATCAGACTTGGAATCTGAAGAGCTTAAGGGGTTCATGGATCTTGATTTTGTTTTCTCAGAAGAAGATAAGGACTCAAGTTTGGTTTCTATTATTCCTAGGTTGCAGAGACTGGGAAAGAAATCGACGAACAAGACACCGTTGTTGATGACGAATCTGCAATTCCAAGACCTTATCTTTCTGGCTTGGGATGTTCTCTTCTCCCCCTCTCTCCCCTCTAAAACAAACCCTTTCGACTGTCTTCATTTTTTGTTTTGTGGGATTCAAAATCAATATTTGATAAGGTGCATATTAGTTCATGTTTCGTGTCCTGCAGCGGGATGTCTTGAGACGTTGGATACCAACGAATACACGTGGTCTGCATCCGTCAAAAGCAGCAACGTCTCCTACGGATACACTTGCAGGAGACGATTTGGATCCGTTAACATGTATTACATGTATTGTAAATTGGATCTGTTTCTTTCTTCAATGTATCATTTCAGGTCCAGATATATAACGACAGTTCAATGAAATTTTGATTACTTACTTTTGACTAAATGAAATCCAGCCGATTTTACGAGTCCCTGATTCTTGTCTTTTTCTTTCCATCTTATAACCATATTTTTTACATTTTAATAGTCTTTCTCTAATAGCAAAAAAAAAAAAAATGTCATGTAGACATGGTGTCGGCATGAATGGATTAGCCGGCAACGTGAGTGTGTCCCACTCTAACATGCCAATGTGGCAATTTGACAAGAGGAGCGGACTCTCTTAGGGCACGTTTGGGTCCAATTCCAATTCTGAAGATTTACCAGTTTTGGCCATCCAATTCCCATTCTGAAGATTTACCAGTTTTGGCCAATTATCAGATTCAGTGGCGTATTGTTTCCATGAAGTTAATGTGGTGGCTGATGGGCTTTCGAGATTGATAACTCGGTCCCATTCATTCAATGTTTTGAACAATGTTCTTCAATGCATTCTCGGGAAACCATATTTTTTCCTTTATTTTAATATATTCTTTCTTGATCTTATAGCCAAAAAAAAAAAAAGAAAAAAAAAAAGGAAGGTCATACAGACATGATGTCGGCATGAATGGAAAATTCTCTAAGAGAGCAAATTAGCCGGCAACGTAAGTGGATCCCACCCGAACAAGCCCAACGTGACGAGGAGATGACTCTCTTGGGGCACGTTTGGATCTAATTCCAATTCTGAAGATTTACCAATTTGGCCAATTCTCAGACGTCAGAATTGCAAATCTAATTCTCAATTCTGGTTCCAATTCTCACAATTGCAACTCTAATTTTGCAATGCTAATTTTGACTCATATTCTCAGAACTCAAAATTGCAATTGTCAGAATTCAGAATTAGAAAACCCAGAAGCATCAGACCTCTATCAGAGTTCAACCGAACACAACCTAATGTTAAGTGATCAGAAAAGCCGCTGAACAAAAAACCAGCAAAAGCAAATCAAGGAAACACTAGAGAATTTGATCATTGCTTGACTGCAAGCTTCATCACTGCATTTGAATTTCAACTCAAATTCAGAATATAACACTTTCGCATATATTTGTGCAACTCAATACCACGACTTTGACTCCTTGAGGCTTCTGATCTACTACATTGCTCTCTCTATATAGGTCTTATTCAGCAAAACCTGGTTTGCCCATAAGAGGAGTATTCATCTGGACTACTACAAAGAGAGAATTCAGATTTTACAAAGTCTAACTATATTAACTGAACTTACAGGAAAGTACCACCAAGGGTAATAGGATTCATGCAGTACTGACGCTTCACATCACACGCAGTAGCTCGCAGGGAGAGAGGAAGTGAGGAACTACTCTCTCTCAGCATCACCACCAACAGAGACATCCTTTGTCAGCTCCTCCGCTTGCTCAATGGCAGCACTCTCTGGTGGTGCATTTTCTGCAGGTTTAGCATCATCAAGATCGGCAGCACTCTCTCGTTGTGCATTTTCTGCAGGTTTAGCATCATCAGGATCGGCAGCTTCCACGGAATCACCAACAGGAGCAGGAGGTGCATCAGTTACCAAAACGGTTTTTTTAGTTGTTCCAACCTTAACATACTTGCTCATAAACTTGTACTCCCAATCCTGTAAGGCCTCCATTTCAAAAGGACCAAGACCTGAGATGTCTCCTGTTAAATCCTTATCCTCAAAAGACATTTTTGCAAGGGCTCTACTAGCATCCTTCCCAGCAAACAATGCATAGGGCCCTCCAGGACCATAGAACATCCTGCAAGAATTAACGTACAGAATATAGACAATTAGACTAGGACCCAATCAATGATGAATGGGAGATCACTTCCTAGAAACAACCAGTAACAGTGTCATAACACTTACAAGAGTTCATGTCCATAGATCAAGATTAAAAACCAAAACTTAATCAAGCTAAAGGTCACTGTACTACTAAACACAACCTTAATTCCTGGCTGAAGGAAGAAAATACTAATTACTGGAAACAACCTACACATCAACCGACTTCAGCATCAATATCAGAAAGCAGTTCAAGTCTCGAGGATAAGAGCCATAGAGCAGATGAAATTTTCAAGCCATCACAGTAGATAGAATAGACCATTCAAAGCAATGGAAACCATAACGAAGAATGACGAATCCACGAAAATTACGGTCATGAATTGATTGTCAGTTCATATTCCTATAACTTTCAATAATATGAAACAATCAGAAATCATAACCCAATAGCGCAGACAAGATAGCCTGTAGAGTTTCTGCAACCGATTAGTAATGCGCAGACAAGAAAATAAAGAATACCAAATTGGGGTATAGATTAGTGATTCTGTGCGACCATATAATTCAACTTCAAAAGCACAAATCCATATTGTAGACCACGTTTAACATCTCGAGGAATTTCTAATGAAGTGAGCACAGAAATCATGCCTATTTGGTCAAATCATTCCGTAAAGCGGAAAATGATTTTTAAAAAAAACTGAGTCCAAACCCCAATAACAGAAACTGAAGCCACAATTAGAGTACTAATGGTCTGGAACAATCCATACCTCAATGAAAACTCATGAAAAGGAAAGAATAGAAGAATCAAATAACTGGAATCATAGTAACGAAAAGAGTAATCCAGTAAAATACCAAAACCCAATTAACTAGAACCAGATAATAACAACAAAGAAACATGAGAGAAAAAAGAAGAAGAGAAGAATCAAATAACTTGAATCGGAGTAATCCAATAAATTACCAAAACCCAATTAATTAGAACCAGATAAGAACAACGAAGAAAAGTTAAAATCAACAGACTCAACCAAACCAAGTCACCAGAACCAATACAGGGGCCGGGGATAGAGAGAGAAAGAAACCGAAAGCTCATAAAAAAAAGTAAAATATAGATACTTTCCCAAAAGCTTAGAAAAAGCACAGTATCGCAAAAGAAGAAATTGGACAACAATATTTAGCAAGCCAACCAACGTACGTTCCTTTAAACAGAAATGAAAAACGAAGGAAAACAGTAATTGGGATGAACGTACTAAACAACTATGGAATATAGAAAGAAATCCATTAATCAATATCACATAGAAACCAGAAGAAAATAAAATCGGAAAAAAGAACTCCGAAAATCCAAAACAAATGGACATCGACGTCCTAAAACTCAAAAAAAAAATCTAAAACCACTGAAATCCAAAACCCCGTAGGAGGTCAGACGAAGAAAAAGGAACAGAAAAAAAGAGAGGAGAAAAGGTAGAGAAGTGAAACTGAAACCTGCTTTGTGATACATCATAGATCTGTCCCTTGATTGCCATCAGCAAAGGCTTCTTCGGGTCGGATCCATCGTAGGCCTTCAACTCCTCCTCAGTGATCTCACCGAGCTGAACCGGAGGTGGAAGGGGCTCCAACTCTTCTGGCGGAGCCCTCGTTCGAGGTTCTGGGGACGACGAGAAGAAACCAGATACGGCGTAGTAAAACGCGAAAGCCAGAGCCAACACGGTGAAGAAGGTCGCAGGAGAGAGTCCTGTATATTCAGTAATAGCTGTTTTCAACGTCTCCCAAAGCTGCAAAGTAGCCATGCTTTTTCAGTGACCCAGAAAAAATTGGGGAAACAGAGAGCAGCAGAGGTAAAAGAAGAGTGAAACAACCAGAGTGATCCTTCTTCCTTCCCTCTTTCCAATTTAAAAGGGTTTTAAAAGCTCTCCTCAACCGGAGTTTGATCGGATTGAAATCGAGCCGACCGACTAGATGTCGACTCGAATGAACGATTCGGATTCACCAGTGTCGGTCATCATCGAGACCGCCGCCTCTCCTCCCGAATCCCAAGGAGGAGACGAAGTGGATCCGAGTTTGATCTTTGTTCCTTCCCTCTTTCCAATTTAAAAGGGTTTTAAAAGCTCTCCTCAAGTCTCACTCTCTCACCAAACACCCAAGACCGCCACCATCTTATGACAAACTTGCCATTAGATTTTTTTTGGGTAATATCTTGATGTTTGATTGATTAGTTTATTAAAACTGTCTCTCAATATGCTTGTCAGTTTGACATTTTTGGCCCTCATTAAATTTGCTATCAAGAATTCAAGATCAAGAATCACGCCTTTCTATCGATGTTCTAAAATCTAGACATCAGACACTAGATGGGTTATGTCTAAAATCACATTTATGTGTCGATCCAATGGGAAATAGACATGTGGATGATGCACAGTCAAATAATATTAAAACTGGATCAGGGACGGCAAGGTCCAAAATGATACGAATCAACTGAATTCGATTACTTAAATAATGTCTTTGATTTTTAAGTATCCATCATCTGTCAGTCGTTTTGTATCGGTATAGACCGTATTGACTGTTACAGATACAAATACCTGACCGATACAATATTGTTTTGCTCAATCGGTATGAAATCGATAGCTGATCGATACGTGCCAATACTAGCTGAAAAGCGATACAAAACTAATAGTGACTGATACCTGACCGATATACAACATCAACATATATGACCGAAACTTCACCTATAGTGATTGATACCTGTATCCGATACTAATTCAGTAAACTATATATCCGCTCGAAGGCGATGTGAAAACTCTCCCTCGATCCCCTTTCCCACGTTCTTCCATGACAATTCACAACCACAACCTCCTCTCAACAACGTGGGCCCCACCACTGCACCTTCAATGATCCTCATTGGTCATGTCTCTTGTGTTTCCCTCTTCAATAATTCATTTCCACCTTCTTCCAAACTTACAGTTTCCTCTGCAACTCCGTCCACCAGTACTAGCCGGAATCTTGTATCCAATGTCTGACCAATCAATGATTTATAGATCCAATGGTCACGGATCGCCGACTCCAAAACATTCATTGTTTATTTTTACCAAAAAAAAGAAAAAAAACATTAAATGTTTATCGGTTTATCCTATTAAATAATGCCTTTGAATTCCATTGAATCTATCCAATGGCCTTTTTGACTGCAATAACTTTGAGTAAAAAAGGGTTTTTCCATCTCAACTTCCAAAAATATAGATTAGAGAGAGATTCATCCAACGATGGTGCCGTGGATTTCTCTTGGCTTTTATTTTTTATTTTTTTTGAATGGACCCCACCTCTTAAGTCACATAGTTTTGGTGTGAGTCGTGGTGAGGATCGTAATAACTACGGGGTTAGTTATTTGGTCCATTTTCTCTTCTTGTCTTCAGCGGATGTATTTCTGAGGTCTCCGCTTGTATTATTATTATTTTATTTTTTTTATAATAAATTTTTTGTTTTTTCCAAAAATAAAAATATCAGTGAGGTTAAGTGTTATGAGCTTCTAGAGAATAAAAAACGTGAGTAAGAAGTTAAAGGGGTTTTTGAGGGTTTTGAGGGTCCCAGTCTGGGTTTTGAGTATTAAAAAAACAATTTTCTCGTTTGAATTATTGTGTTATAATTTGTTGTTTGCTTTATGTATTTCTTTCTCCTGTTTATTTGCACAATATTCTCGGAATTTGATTGCAATGATTGTTCGAATTAATCAGAATCTTGTTAGGGGTTTTGGTAGCATCAATAAGAGTTCAAAATCCGAAACACCATAGGAGAAGTTAGAGAGAAAATGAGTGACGGACTAAATGAACAGTGGCAATAGGACGGAGTGGAGGGATAAAATTTTGTTGCAAACCGAGTAGTAGGAAATTTCCTTTTTACTACTAGGTTTCACTTTCATTCATATGAAATCTCATTATAGTTAAAGGGTATTTTAGAAAATACCAAAACCTATGTGGGGAGCTGTGAATCCGTTGGGCAAAGAGTAGATTCCATTCGAAGTGAACGTGAAGCTAAACAAATTGGCAACAAAAATTTTTCAAGGTATTTTTCACTTCAATGCCGGATTTGTTAGGGAGAAAAAAAAATATATAAAGTGTGGAAAAAGAAAAAGATAAGGGTTTGTTGGGGAAAAAAAAAATACTCCAATTCGTATGCATAAAAAAAATAATACATACGAAATCACTGTTTTCAATAGTTTTGTAATACCAAATTTTGTTAAAAGAAAAATTGGCTGGAAAATATTGTAAATAGAAAGTCATTTTTGTATAATCGTTTTTTAAGTCCTGTGAATAATCGGATAAAGTCAAAAGTTTTGGTCAATAAGTAAAAGTCCAAGCTGAGAGCAGGATAATAATTTTTTTTTTCTTTTGTTAGAAGGATAATAAAATTATAAATAGTAAGTAAGGTCAGATTTCATATTGCATCTTGACCATCTAGAATCAACTACGATTGTTAAGGGTTTTAACAAATGGGGATGTAAATCACATTTCTGTATTTATCTTTAGAATATGGTTCCATTTTGATTAGTTCTTGTTTTTTTAAGTTAATATTTAATACTAAAATATTTTTTTTCATAAATTTTTTAAAATAATTTGCCATCATGTCATTATCAAAGTCGCCATTGTTTTGAAGTTTTTTTTTTTTTTTTTTTACTTCAAATCTAAAATGATAAGAATAAATTTAATTAAAAAAACAATTATAATATAAAGAGGGGTGGGGGGGCAACAAAAATGTTTCAAAATTTTTTATATCTTAAAAAATATTATTAAAAAACTTCTTTACCAAAAAAAAAAAAAAAAAATAGGTGCATATTGTTTATAACCAAAGTGGGGTGATGTAAGAAATTTTACAACACTTGTGATTGTTTTATCTTGTACTAAAAAAAAATTTCTTCTAGTTGATGTAAAAAAAGTTTTTAAAATTATTTGAAAAAGATTTTATCATTATTTATTCTTGATGGTTGTTTTGTACACTATTAACTTACTGGGAAGGAAATGGAAAAATGTTGTATATGATGTCAATTGTGTGTAGAACCCACTTTGACATTCTTTTTTCTTGTTCTCCCCGTCTCACATGACGAGCTATCTCGTATTCTAGATTGGTGGGGGCATGTAGATACCAAGGCATTATTTGAAATAAATTGAGGGTAAAATTCTTGCAAAGGACTGCATTTTTCTCTGCCCATGATTCAAAAACAAAAACATGGGGGATTGGTTCGAATCTAAAAAATTCAAACTTATAAATAGAGGGATTTTACATATATAAGACATTTAAGATTTCGACTTTACCAATGTAGGATTATTCTCAACACTTCCCTCATAAGTTGTCCCTCTTTCGAGTGATAATACACATGACATGTTTTTTTTTTTGGGTGACCGCAAAGAGAAAATCTAGAACTCTAATACCATGTTAAATTTCTATCTGAAAAATTCGAACTAAGAAATGGATGGACTCTCACATAAATAACATGGGATTTTTCTCCACTCACTGTGTGCTAACTCTAATTCTCAAGTGAGACTCCACTAACAATGGAGAGGGAGAAAAAAACTATCAAATTGTTTTTTTTTTTTTTTTTTGGCAAAAATTTTCCTACACTACCTTTAAACTAAGGAATTCCATGATGTGGAGTCATCCACCTCAAAAAGACATTCGACCCTTTTTCTGCTCCACTCCCCCATGAAAATACCTCTCCTTTTTAACTCTTTTTTTTTTTTTTTTTTTTTTAATTGGCTGTCAACTTGTTAGAAGAAAGACATAGTTTTTTGGGTGCGGCTATATACCCTTGAGGGCAGTCGGCTGTGAATTATGATAACAAAATCGAAAGTAGCACTCACACCATAAAAAAGGGAAAATCAGGATAAAAAGGGGAAAATCAGGCAAACCTTGTACAATGCTTAAATTACAATGCATTACCTTGAGTTATAAAAAATTATATTTAATTACTTTAAACAGACGATATGAAAAAAGAGTGACTTGACCAAATTACTTTTTGACATCCTAATACTTTAACTTTCCAATTTTCCCTGTCCATCTCTGCATTTCCCCTCTTCCGTAACATTGTCTCTTCACCGTAACTTTGAAACTGATGATGCCATTAAAAGTGGTAAAGGTAAATAGGTAAATTCATATCACCTTTAGGTAATTTTGTCATTTAAAATATTAAATCTATATGACATCAGCAATTTATGTTTCAAGCCTAATGGAATGTATCTAATTGTCACCAATTATGAGTATCAAGGGAGATTCATGTCATTGATTGCAAGTCAGAGGAGTACACTGTATTTAACACATTTTAGAGGAGAGATTTGGAAAAAGATCGTCTCCAATCCGTCTAGTCATCCAATCGTGGACGGACGGACTGGATTTAAAGGACACGCCCCCCATGTATTGGTATGCGTGTCCTTTTAATCCAGTCTGCCTAGTTCACGATTGGACGATTGAACGAATTAGAAACGATCCAAGTCTGAAAGATTCATGCATGCATTTTTCCCTAAAAAAATAAGGATTGAGGCTTCCTGACAAGCTCCACGGATCCTATGCTACTGCAAAATCCAATGAATGGATAAATAAAGTATCCAAAAAGTGCAAGGGGTCATTTCATAGTCCATACAAGAAGACACGAGAACATATGGATATAGAAAACTTTTTCCCAAAAAATATTTCTCCTGAAAAGTTACCTCATAAGTTAATAAATAACTTAACCTCACTAGGTATCTAAGGGCCCTGTTATCTTCCCTATTCAAATGTCCAGGATATATCCGGAACAGATCCGTTGAATTTTCTAAAAAAATTTAAACAGTTTTTTCAAATTGAATAATCTATCCTTAACCAACTTAAAGAATCTCTTGTTTTGGTTAAGACTTTTAACAATGAATATTCATCTGCCACTCGAAAAATAGTGTATGCAGCCTAAGGGCCCGTTTGATAAAACTTCTGTTTCTGGATTCTGGATTCTGGTTCAAATTTGGATTATACTCCAAGCTATTCTAGGATTATTTTGGAGTAGAAACTTGTTTGATAACGCAATTCTGAAATAGATTTTAGAACATCTTTGGATTAGAAACATGTTTGATAACACACTATCCCTCCAATCAAAGTCTAGAAAAATAGTCGTAGTAGTGGTGGTGGGCGGTGGTGTTGGTGGTGGTGGTGGAGGCGGCGGTGGTGGTGGTGGTAAAGATGGCGCGACGGTTGTGGTGGTGGTGGCGTGGTGGTTGTGGTGGTGGTGGTGGTGGTGGTGGTTGTGGTGGTGGTGGTGGGTGGTGGGTGGGGGGTGGTGGTGTTGGTGGTGGTGGAAGCGCGGCGGTGGTGGTGTTGGTGGTGGTGGTAGAGGTGGCGGCGGTGGTGGTGGTGGTGGTGGTGACGGTGGTGACGGTGGTGGTGGTTGTGGTGGTGGTGGTAGTGGTGGGTGGTGGGCGGTGGTGTTGGTGGTGGTGGTGGTGGTGGTGGTAAAGATGGCGGCGACGGTTGTGGTGGTGGTGGCGGTGGTGGTTGTGGTGGTGGTGGTGGTGGTGGTGGTTGTGGTGGTGGTGGGTGGTGGTGGAAGCGGCGGCGGTGGTGGTGTTGGTGGTGGGGGTAGAGGTGGCGGCGGTGGTGGTGGTGGTGGTGGTGGTGGGTGGTGGCGGTGGCGGTGGCAGTGGTGGGTGGTGGTAGAGGTGGTGGTGTGGTGTGGTGGTGGTGGTGGTGGAGGTGGCAGTGGTGGTGGTAGAGGTGGTGGTGGTAGAGGTGGCGGTGGCGATGGTGGTGGTGGTGGTGGTGGTGGTGGGCGGTGGCGTTGGTGGTGGTGGTGGAGGTGGCGACGGTGGTGGTGGTGGTGGTGGTGGTGGTGGTAGTGGTAGAGGTGGCGGCGGCGGCGGTGGTGGTGGTGGTAGAGGTGGCGGGGGCGGTGGTGGTGGTGGCGGTGGTGGTGGTTGTGGTGGTGGTGGTGGTGGTTGTGGTGGTGGTGGTGGTGGTGGTGGTCAAGTGATAGTCATGTGAGTGTCGACTCTTTTTTTCTCTTAAAAGTTGATCCAACAGCTTGGAGCAAGTATTTATGACTCCAAAATTTTGGATTCGGAGTCATTCGAATCCGTTCACCCGTGGGAGTTGGAATCTAACTGGACTTATCAAACGCGCTTCTACTCCAAAATGGCTCCCTGGGAGCCAGAATCCATAGAATCCAGAAGCAGAAGTTTTATCAAACGAACCCTAAGACTCTCTTTGGTATGTATTATAGAATTAATTATATAATACATTATATAACATATATAGGAAAAAAACCCTCTCCAGTGGGGATCCGATGGCTGGAGTTCACCCAGCGCAATCTCAATGTATTGGGATCCGTGCTAGAGACATCAGGATTTGCGCTGGGTAAACTCCAACAGTCGGATCTCTGCTGGAGAAGATTTGAATCCCATATGTAGTTGTTGGGTATGATTTATGGTACTTATTTATATTTAAAATAAATTGATATAATGTAAAATCTACAAATAAGTTAAAAGGTGTTTATTATTATTATGATAATCTATTATTATTTATTTATGCCTAGTGATGTTAAACGATTATTATTCATGACTCATAATTTATGCATAACTTATTCACATAAATTATTTATTATAAATAACTCATTAACATAATTATAAACTATCAAAGAAAGCATAAATAAAACTGAAATGTCATCACAGTTAACATGATTGGAAAGAGTAGCTCAAACATATGGAGAGAGAGAGAGAGAGAGAGAGAGAGTTTCTTTGTACATAGACACATTGAATACAGTTTTAATGCACAACCATGTACACACATGGCCCATGCTTTAGGCATTGGATAGGGAAAGGAGAAGGGTCTGCAATATCATTTGTCCCCCACCCCCTAATTGGATGAAGGGCCGATGCATGAGACCATGTATGTACATGATCTTGCCAAAAACCATGTCCTTATATGTCAGAACATATTACATATTACTCTAGATCCCTTACTTGTAAAATACCACCACCAACCTCACCATGCTGCTCCATTGCAAGTGAAAGGGAGCTGACCTCATCCACGCGCCATGACCACTCCTCATACTTGTACCACCTAATGAGACCTTCATCATCTTTCATTCGTTGACACATGATGCACGAATCATCCATGCAACTGTAGAATTCTCGTAACCGGGATGCCTTCTCGATGATTGTCTCATCAAGCTCCGTAAGAATTTTTCTGGGTGCCGGGGGATCAGGGACTTCTACCAACAAGCAGTGAGAGATATTGAGCACCTCCAAATGCATCAAGGAGTCCAAGATCAAGATCAAAGCGTCCCTTTCCAACGTAGAGCACCGCAAGCTCAAGACCTTCAGCTTGGGAAGCCAAGTTGCTAAGGTTGATGCAAATACAGCATCACAAGGGCCCATCAGCTTGAGCTCTCTGAAATTCTTGCAGCTTCTACCAATTTCCTCCATGATGTAAGAATAGCAGCGTATGCTAGGCATTGTCATAGATTCAAGATCTTCCCATAAGCGAACAGCCTTACAGATTGCACTCTTTGTAATTCGATTCCAAGCTGGCAGAACCAGCCGTTTGAGTTGTGGGCACCTGCAATATAGAACCTGTTAATTTTCATAACACAATCAAGACTGGAACATTAAAAGCCAGAGAGAATTTGTTGCAAAGTGTATGCCTAAGACCTTTCAGCCGTATAGATCAAGTGCTCGTCCTTCAGATACAGATTAAAATGGAAAATCAAACAAGTCACAGCTCCACAGCTGAGACCAAGTGCAACCTTCAACAACCGCATCAATTTCTTATCGGAGCTGTCAGAAACCCAAACAAATGGTGCTGCAGGGATTTTAATGTAATTGGACCTCCATAACCCCAAATCAAGAGTCTTCCAAAGAATTGCATCACAACAAGCCAAGCGCCATGTTCTACAAACTTGGGAAATGCCTGAAGTCAGTTCAATGATATCAAATGTCTTGAAAATTCTCACCAGGATATCAAGGTCCATATTCTCCCATCTCCTCTCTAATAAGGCCTCCTCTCCCATCTTTAATACTATCCAAAGATCTGATAAGAATTACAATGCATTAAAAAGTATGCATGGCACAAAAAACAGCAGATATATAAAGCACATATATGAAAATAAAATAAAAAGAAAAAGACTTAACTAGCCCACACATGGAAAAGGAAAAATAAAAATAAAAGGCAATAGATACCTTTTTTTTTTTAAGTAAATGCAACAATTTTGAGAAAACATATTTACTTTCTGTACTAGTGCTTGTTTTTGTATGTTTGGTGTTCATAAAGTAAGAGATTGCAATGAGATCACAAAAATAATACAGCCCACAATTACTAAGTAAGTCTGTATAAGCAGAGTGTATCTTACCTACCAGGATGCTTAGTATCTTTTATTTTTTTTATTTTGGGTGGGGGGGTGTTAATGTTGGATGAATAGTCAACAACTCTTTATCTTCTTTAAAAAAAAGTAAATAAATATATCATGCAGAAGGGGCATAAACGAAGAGAAAAAATAGCTTTAATTTTCCACAACATAGATTATTGCAACAAGGTCACCTGTACTACCAAGGACATTATTCAAGTCATTAAAAATGATAAGACCTCATTATAGTGTCGACAACAACAGCAGCAACAGCAATAACAACAACGCCTTCTCCCAACTAAATAGGGTCGGCTACATGGATTCTTGTTCTCTTATCAGCTTTGTTCGATGTCATACTTGAAACAAGGTCTAAGTTATACATGTCTTTCCTCACCACCTCCCCTAGAGTCATCTTACGTCTACCCCTAGCTCTTTTAGATCCTTCAATTTAAATCAAATTACTCATTCGTACTAGAGCATCTAACGGCCTCCGTTGAACATGGTCATACCATCTCAAACGACTTTCTCGTAGCTTATTATGTATCAATGCTACACCCAAATCAACTCTAATATGATCATTCTTTACCTTAACCTTCCTAGTTTTGCCACACATCCATCTCAACATCCTCATCTCAACTACACTAAGTTTATCTATATAATGCTTCTAACTGCCGAATATTCGGCACCATACATCATAACCGATCGAATGACTATCTTATAAAATTTTCTTTTAAGTTTTAAAGGACTACGCCGATAACACAGCACTCCAAACACAACTCTCCACTTCATCCATCTTATTTTAATCCTCTGTGAAACATCCTCTGTATCACCTTCTTTATTTATAATTGAACCTCTAAAAGACTCACTTTGTGGTGACTCCCTCTCATCAATTTTCACCACATCATTATCTGTCCATGTGTAACTACAGTTACACATCATATACTTCGTCTTCGTTCTACTTATCTTAATACCCTTTGGTTTTAATGTTGATTTCCATAGCTCCAACTTGGCATTAATCCTTGTTTTTGTCTCATCCACCAAAACAATATCATCAGCAAAAAAACATGGACCAAGGAACTTCATCTTGAATGTCTCTGGTTAAATCATTCATAATGAGGGCAAATAGATAGGGGCTTCAAGCTGATTCTTGATGTAACCCAATTGTAATTGGGAATTCACTACCTTGACCCCCCACGAATCTCACACTAGTCACCACATTATAATACATATCTTTGACTATATCCAAATATTCGCTTGAAACACTTCTCTTCTCTAGTACTTGTTAGATTAACTCTACAGAGAACCTCTGTAGTTATTGCAGCTCTGAATATCACCTTTGTTTTTATAAATCAGAACCACAATACTTCTCCTCCATTTTTCTGGCATTTTCTTTGTGCTCATTATGGTAAGAATCCATATAATAAAACTCGAGGATTAAGTTTTTTAGGCTCTACAACAAAGAAACAAAGGCTACTTACCAAACATCATTTAAACGAATCCTGATTCTCAGTCCAAAATTTTGACATAATGTACTTTCCAAAAAGATACATGATTGAGACATGCAAATTGGCATACCACAAAATGCTAGTTCTCTACATCCCCTGCAATTCAAGTACAGTGGGATGAAAAATCAGAGAACAACATGGTAGGTAGCTTCTTAATGGATTCGAGGTGCCTCTTCTTCAAGGTTGTAGACTCGAGGGATTTTTAACACGTAAATGTCCCTGGTAGAGAGACTGTAACCAACTTATATGATTCGAGGGGCAGAGGGACTTTCCAAGATGGAAAGAACACATTTGATATAATCTTTCATATATTCAAAGTGCATATGCATTCAATCATCAGCAAGAAGACCTAGTAAATGGATCCATAAATTCCCTCCCAAAGGCATACTTGAGAAACTATTTTCAGTAGGCGAGAATAGATCACTCAGCACATGAAGGAACAGGGTCTAAGAACAAACCAAGGGATTACTTTTACTGATTCACTTGAGAAAGAGAGAAAAGATATAACCCCATTCACCAACAGAACCCAGCTGCGATTATGATGGAGTATTTCTTGCCCGATAGCACAAGAATCTTAGCAGATCCAGGCCAATCTTATTGCCAGATAATCTCCATTCCTCATTTTGATAACCTAATGAAGAGGCCTAACAGCTATCCATAATGGCAGATGACTGCAGAAACCATTCAAGTCAAAAGGGGCTGTTGAAAAGATTCGAAATATAGAACCCCAAGGGGATAGCTCAGTTGGTAAAGACCAACACCTCAAAGGGGTCATGAGTTCAAGTCAGTTGGTAACGACCAACACCTCAAAAAGGTCATGAGTTCAAATATCCTTAAGGACTACCTATCCAAAAAAATAAAGAAGTCAAAAGGGACCTGACCAAACACATGGCTGGCTGTCAATGGTCTGAATGTTAGGTCTGATCAATTCCAGTCTAAGTATCAAACACTACTGTTGAAAGCAAAACCCTGACAAGCGTCAGTGAACTGTGGAAAACGAATTGTTGACAACATCTGAACAATTAATACCTGTAAATCAGACTAAAATCAAATAATCACCACTGCTGGTGGTACACTTCAAAAACTTTCTTGCTCTTATTTTTCCTAATGGTCTAAGAGACCACATAGAATCTTCCACTCCCCACCACCAAAAAAAAAAAAAAAAACTCGGATTAGGTGGCAGAGAATTCCAAAATTGAATCATTGAATGCCTAAGTCCTTAAAGACAGAATGACAAATGCAGAAGTAGCTGTTAGCAAATTTTTCATTGTCACTAAACAGGAAGCATAAAATTGCAGCTAATATTAACCCAACTGATTAGAATTCACACAAAAGGATCATATTTAGCATGCTAATCTCTAGACAAAGATGGCTCCAGAGGAGTCCCAGGCTAAAAAGGATGGCCAGAAATTGGAATTCATGAGAGGTGATTTATCTGAGATAGCTCTTTTCTGCCCCGAGAACACATTTATCATATCATTATTTTGGTAGAGAAGCCTATCCATATCAGATAGAATAGAAATCCTTTTCCCACTTATTCAGATTTCTCAAGCACATTGATTCCGAATGACGGGACCTACAATTTTGTCATATCCTTGACAAATGATCAAGGAGTTACTGTAGAAGTCTGCAACAAACATTGCCCCAGATACTTACCCTAACCACTTCCCCCCCAACCCCACACCCACACCCCCCCCCCCCCCAACAGAATTTTTTTTTTTTGTTGATTTATGGATTAAGAGAAATCCTCACATAAGATCATATAAGTCACTGCCCTAGAATTTACAAACAAACACACACACAAAAAACCCTATGCCTCTGATTGGTTGCAAAGGGAATTTACAAACAAACACATACTTAAAAGGGAAACTTTTGTAATCATTACACCACATGTTATCACATGACTATGCAACTAACTTCAAATCATTCAATATTTGGTCATTAACTTAGATTTTACTTTGCATCCAAATCCGTTGCATTTAAAAAGTAAAATAAATTTTACATCTAATAAGTATCATTACTAAATATGATAAGAAATTTAGGTAGTTTATATCATGCTGTGTTAGAGCTATAAAAGTTTCCTTTTTTTAGTTTTGAAAATCTTCGCTTCCATTCCCTTTAGTTTCCCTTGCAAACAAACTGAGCTTCTGGTTTTGACTATTGACAATAAAATTTACATCAACTTCCAAGTATTGCTTTCTCCAAATCAAGGGCATAAACCTGGTTTTGAACTACCTGAGTACCTTAGTCAGTTCAAGCCCATGGCCAGGACCAGTTGCCTCAAGGGGGGATCTAGCTTGCAGAACTGTGTCTTCAGCACATTGTACTCACTCCCAATCTGGATTTCCACTCTAGCAATAAACATTTTTAAACCTCAATCAGCTGCCATCTGAGCATTGATTCTAGAAAACTTGAGTCCTTACGACTTATTTAGTTTCCAAAACTATTTTCTATGTCAATCCTTGTCGATTTCCAAATATATTCAGAATCTGAGTAGGATCCAAGAGTTTGCGTTGCAATTTTAAGAGGAAAGAACCTACTTCCTTTCACCTATGATATACACTTACACATCCCTGATTCAATTTTCACTTGAATTAGAATTTATGTTCTTGTGGTTACCATAATTTTTGCTCCTTTCAGACGTGGCTCCCCACCTAGGAGGTGAGCTGGTGATACTCTTTCTATTAGGTTTTGTTTGGATGCCAAGTAAATAAAGTTTTTTTTTTTTAAAGGGAAGAGAGAAATAGACACATAAAGTGATGATTGTTTCATCATTACTTTTGTCTTATGCTATTTTTTTTTATTTTTCTTTTCTTGGCATGCAAACATAGCCTTAAATCCTAGACGACTCCTGCTTTGAAGAGCTAAAACAGTGGGACTACTTCGTTACCTCTCATTATTCTCTTAATTTCTTTTCCTGCTTGTTTATCATCCTTCCCCTAAAGCATAAAATTCAGCTTCCACTAATCCCCACAAACTCTCATATATCCACACATTTGTTGGTTTCAATTATAGTTCTACACCTAAATGATCCTATAAATATAAAACTACTTCCAGAAGGAAAAATTCATTCAATTGTAACAGAATTTGTTTACCTAGAAACAGTCAGATGAAATCAATAATATAAGGCCCTAAATAGAGTATAATTGTAGAACAGGATTGTGTAGCTGACCTGAAGCTGCTCCACTAAACTTGGTTGAGTTGATTTCTCCAGAAAATACCTGCAAAGAAACCCCAAGTAAATGCATGGAGAAAAAAATAGAAGGCTTCAGAAAATCAAATGGATGCCATTTCTTTCTTTTTTTCTTTTTTTGGATGGGTAAAATAATAGCCCACATGATTTCTGGTCAAGCCCAATAACCACTCCAGCACGTCCACTTGATAAATGGATGCAATATTGAACAGTTAGACTAGAGAGAAACTTCTACACAATAAGATAATTTAATTGGTAGTCCTAGGAAAGGCAGCACTATCTTTTAATATCCTATATTTGAAAGCAATGAGCAGGATTAAATCATAATTTGTACAATAAGATGATTGTAAAACGTAGCAACAAAATTAGTCAAAAGATTCAGGCAAATAAATCAAGCATCCACTTATAGAGATAAAATCAAGATATACAATACCCGGTCAGCTCTAGCTTGATCTTATGGAGAAACTAGAAGTGGAAGGGGAGGGGGAAGGGAAAAGACAAGCCTTGCATTGAATGGGAGAAGTTGATGAGCAGGCCAAAAGGTGTAATATCTTGCCCTACCACTGAAATATCCTCAATAATATGAAACCCTAGGTATAGAAACTCTCCAATCTATGAAGTAATATGCAGCATTTGTGATTTTAAGGACTTTATTTCACCTGAAACTAGAGAGTGAAGAAATTCCCAAAATCTATATTAGCAACGAAAGCAAAATGCTAATACAGCGTGCACAATGCATTGTGACAGCAAAGATACCAGCCAAAAGTGGGATCCTGCATTGGTAGGGGTCCCACCCATAACTGGATCCCAGGGGATTCATTAAGAGCATTCCCTGAGCTCCTTGTACGTCTAAAGATTTAAAAGTTTACCTGTTCTAACATAGAGGATGTAATGCCTAAAATCCTGCAATTGAAATCAACAGAAACAAAAATTTGGAATTGCAGGCGATTGAAAGGATAATCAGACACAAAATCGATCAGACATTACTTCAAACATCTAATCAGGGTGCAAGGCACCCGTGTTATACAATGCCTGTGTTGTATACATGTATTATACTCCCATAGCAAGGAATCCCCATTATAGAAAATAGAAAATACTTAGAATAGAGTCTAGCGCCCTCAACGTAAAATTGAAAACTGAATACAAAAAAATGGTATAACAACATAGGATCACTTGATGGTAAGCAATCTCAAGTCTTAACTATTACATAATTTGGGTTAAATCCAGGAATTGCAAAAGATATAAATTTGTCTTCACCGTAACCTTCAGATCGTCTAATATATCCTTGATGAAAAAGAAATCATCCATGTTCTAACATGCAACATCAAATTTCCAGAGTTCTAACAACAGAAACCAATACAAGTTCACCTTTGCGTGTTGCAACCAAAACAAGTCACAATCTTCTACGTATCTCCTCCAAAATTCCTCTGTCTCTTTTCTTAATAATCGATTTATATCAAGAACAAATCTTTTGCTCAATATCCTAATATTTTCAAACCCAGTACAACTAACCACTTTAAATTCCCGCATTTTCATGCTCACGACAACGATCTATGATTTCTCTTCCCGCTGTAAGAACAAGAGATGCCAAGTTCACAAGAATAAGATTGAAACTTTCGTCTTTTAAAAGATCTTACCAAACTTCAACAGTGACAGCTTCTGATCTAGATCATTTCTGGACTTGGATCTTTTGAAAAACAAAATGGAGTCTACTTAAATTTAAATTAAACAAAACAAGAAAAACCTGGTATATTTCAATTTTCATCCTTTCGTCTCCTCCTTCAGTCTGTCACTGGTGACTGTGCTTGTGGCAGGAAACAAACACTGTGATTACAATTCTAAACGAAATCCTAACTTCCCTCACCAGAAGTCATTTATTACAGGGTACGAGAGAGAAAGACAATTATTCAAAATAATAATTAAAAAAGAGTAATTTCAGTCAGTGGTCTAGATAAATTTTCCATGATCATGTCGGAGATCTTACCTTCGACGCTTCCATCCATCTTCTTGACGTTTTTCTTACCCTGTCTTTCCCATTTATAAAATTTAAAATCTAAGAAAGAATCTCTTTGTTTGAAATTACTTAAAACTCTTTAAACTCCAAACGGACGTGTGCGGAGGAAACACGTGCACTTTCGTACTGGTTGCAAGTTTTATTGGTTTATGAAGGCGTACGGATCCTCTGATCTGACCGCTCATAACGCATCCCGGGGGATATATATATATATATATATATATATATATATATATATATATATATATATATATATCGATGCAACATGAACGGTTGGGATGCTTAGTGCCGTTTGGCAATCACTAGAGAGGATCCCGATCTTTTATGAAGACCTAACCTGTAATACTTGACGAAAATTAAGGGTGTCAGATGGGAGGATTTCTGTTTTTCTTTCCGATTCTGGTTTCCAATTAATCATTCCTAGAATCATTCCATTAACTAAATAATCTCAAAATCATAAATTCATCTCATTGGCTCTCTTTGGTTTGTATTATATAATAGATTATATAATATATTATAAAATTCATGCTTGTTTGGTATGCTTTATAATGTCTATTTATAATTAAAATAAATCGATATAATTTATTATCTACAAATAGGTGAGTAACTGTTTATCATTATTAGAATAATCTATTATTGATTGTTTATATCAATTAAGATTAAAACCTAATAAAAAATTAACGAACTGTTGCTGCGAGAGGTCTCAACCCGCTATTAGATTAATTGTTAAACTTATTTTGAAATCCCAAACGTTACTTTTAAAAGACAAGGTACTCAAATCGTCATATTTTCAAAGATTGTACCTCAGATATAAATAGATATAAATTACATATTAAAGCATACCAAACTTATTTCTCATTATATAATGTATTATGTTTAATGGTACCAAACGATCATTATTTATTACTCATAATCTATTATCATAATTGATTTGTCATAAATAACTCATAATACATTATATAATACAAACCAAAGAGAACCTTAATAATGAGACAATCCAATTTCGGTTCAAACAACTTTAGGTATTATTTTTCACAAGTTCAGAAAACATCTCTATACTAATCTTGACAAGTTGCCTAGCAACGTTGATCGTTGGTAGTCATTGATAAAAAAAATCGAAGAGAACAAGGCAATCTTGAATAAAGTATCAAATCCAGAGGGGAAGTTGAATATAAATCAAAGAGAGGATAGATGATTCAAAAAAAAAAAAAAAAAAAAAATAAAACCCTAGGGGAGCGGGAAGGGAAAAGACAAGCTTTCAAATTAAAAAAAAAAAAAAGACATAGAAGAACAAATTCAATAGTAAAATCAGATTTACTTTTTCTTTTCATTTTTTGTAAAAACAAATAATGGAAAACCCTATCTTATAGAAAATTTTTCTTTAACATTAAGACTATAATTGTAAACGGATCGGATTCAAATCCAATAGTGGTTTATTCGACTTCGAATCCAAAAACCAAATACATCGTCCAAATTTGAATTTGCTAAACGTGTAAAAACAAAATTCGAATCCTAGTGTTGATGTACACTGATGTTTTTGAATTCACAAACCTTAATATGCAATAATGGGAATGGAAGAGAAGCAAAAGGGGCTCTTAAGTAAAAGGGGCTTAAAAAGATTTGGATTATTAATATACATAGGAATTACTAAAATTACTCATGATCTTGTAGTTTCCATGCCTGAAGAAAGAGCATAAATAGAAAAGGTTTTCCTGTATAAAGTAGAAATAGAGAAGGGTTTTCCTATTAATGAGCAAAATTGAAAAACAAAGGTTTCTTTCAATAATTTATGAGGCACTTATAGCCTTCCATCCCCACAGAAAAAATCATAGAAAGCCTAGAAGAAAAAAAAGGAAAATCAATAACCAATAAGAAGAAAAAAGAAATAAAAATGCTTACTCAGTACTTGATGTTATCAGGATAACAAAACGGATCACCAGGTGGTGGAAGAAGAAGATTTTGTTTCAGCCTTTAAACTTCGCGATCGGCGGAATGTAGAGAGACGAGTCACTTGACGCAGGCGGCGGTAGATAGAGAGCAAAATGCAAACTAAAAGATACAAAATACAAAACCCTAATAACATTAGATATTTATAATCGGGAGAGTAGAAAGTACTGTATGAGTCTAGAAGCATCGTCTAGATTAGGTAAAGTTGTAATTTTGTAAATTATTGAGTGCTATTGTATAGCCCACCCAATGCCGCCATATACGAGAATTACGATATACTATCACCTAATACCAATTGTACACGATACCTATCGGATCGGATTATATCCGATCCATTTAGGTGGCCTCCGAATTTGAATCCAAAAATTAGTCTGACAATCCGAGTTTGAATCCGAATTCGAAATTCCTCTAAACAGTTGCGGATGCGAATCGAATTCGGATTTTTGGCTATCCGTTTACATCATTAGTTAAGACTATTAAACAGCGAAGAAACTTTTCTTACAAAATGAGATTTTTAATTGTTTGTTTTAACTTATAAGCGTTGAAAAAATAGGAAACTTTTACTCGTTGGAATTTTTCATGTAAAATATCATTTGCATTGAAAATTTTACAACTAAGCAAACCAAGCTAAATTTAAATTATAAAAACAAAAATTCATATAAAATAACATTTTAAAAAAAATTTACATCAGAACAAATAAGGTCTTTCAATAAATTAGTAACCTCTCCAATCGTACAATTGACTACAATTTGGATTTGGTTAGATGGAATCAAATTGGTGAATTTGACTTGTACGAGACCTCAGTAGTACTGCCCATGGTAATTTTAAATCATTTCTTTTGGCCTTTTTTTTTTTTTTTTTTTAAATTATGTTTTGATGTGAAAATAAAATTTTTCTGTAAAAACATTATTTGTTCCCACTATGAGTTTGCTTGTAGAAATCGAGGTCTAAAAGTGCCAACATGTAAAATTGAAATCAAGGTTTAAGCTTAGATTAAGTTATACCATTGTGTTTTTATTTAAAATATTAGTTGAATGATCATCTAACCAAATATTTAAAATGTTAAAAACATCATGATTGACTTTTTAATTATTATTTTTTTTTTAAAGTTATTAAATGTATGGTTTTAAATCAAGTTTGACTTTAACAATTATTTAAAAGGCTACATAAATGATCATGAACTAAATCAACTGTAAAAAAAAATATTAAATCATATTTTTTTAATGAATATAGAAAGTTAAGGCATTTTAGTCAATAATTTTTTATTTTTTTTTATGTAAACCCCGAAGAGAATTGAACATGACTTTTTGAAGTATGGATCACCAATTGAACTATCCATTATAGTAATTAAAGTGTTCAAATATTTGACTTAAAGGAAGAAGTACATCATGTAATTTATATAATTTTAATGATTAAATTCAGAATAATTTAAATTAATTTAATGATGGCTATTTTAGAAAATAATTTTAGGTTCATGATTTCCAATCACCATAATCATGATGCATAGATTATTTTAAAGGTATGTTAGTTTGAATGTCGTAAAGTAGATGGTATTGTCGGAATTTTGTTTTAGATTGGGACTAAAGGTGTTAAAAGAGAACCAAAACTATTTGCTGAAATCAAATAAAGTTATTAAAATCGAAATCGTAAAACGGATTATTAAACAGTTTGAGTATTTATTAAAAAATAAAACTGTTTAGTTAAATGGTTTAGTTAAATGGTTCAATTCCAATTTCAAGGATGAAATCATTTAAACTGATAGTTGGATTGTTGGAATGGTTAAAACTGATCAAATTCCTTAATTTAATCCCTTAGTATTGAAGTGTATTCATCTAAATAAATTAAAATTAAATGCTTCCCACATGGTTTAATGCCTCTAAATCATAAGTTCACTTTCATAATTTTCTTAGTGAAAATAAACTAAAATTATTTTAATGTCTTCTCTCACTTTTCCTTTGTTTTTAACTCCCTACTTCTCTATATCCCTACTCATAAAATCAACTAAAAATCGAATAATCGAAATCAATTAATAATTGATCCTTGATAAATATTTTAAAAGTTTTAATGTTGCTTTACCTCGTTCATATTGAATCAAAACCAAATCAAACCATTAAACTAAAACCAAATTGTTAGACCTTCTTAGTCGGACCTTGAGAATAAAAACTTATGGTCAAATAAAAATAAAAAAAACATAAAAGGTATTTTTTTAACTTATTAGAAAAGATTGTATGAATTATTTTATTTATTTATTTAATTTTCTTTGCAATCAAAATTAAGGTTGTAAAAAATGAAACCAAATGTGTAGCGAAAGCAACCGCTTAAACCGAAACTGTGAAAGAGTCAGTACCCTACTTTTGCCACTGCAGGAACCCTTCTCTCAATGGATGATCCAAATCGTCTCCTGTGGCAGGAGGTTCCTGTCGCCGATCCAAGGACTTGGGTTCAGTCTGACCGCCTGCCAATACATTGGGGGGTGGGCCGGCTGAAATCCGGCCTTTGGCAGGCGGCAGGACCGCAGGAGAGGATTTGAATACTCTCTCAGTACCTTAGGCCAGGGAAAAGGGTATCTTAGTAATTCAGTTTTTTTTTTAATCATTTTATTATGACCTTATTGATCACTCAACCCATACTTGGAAACTTGATTTTGATTTGGTGTCCTCTCAGTTCTCCCCTGTTCTCCCCTGCAGAAGTACAAGTTATTCTTAGCATCCTTTGAGTTACTTTCAGGAGGAGGACCGGCTGATATGGAAGGCCTCAAAAAATGGTATCAAAAAATGGTATCTTTACTGTTAAATCTATATACCATTTTCTTTCTAATCTCAAACAGGCTGAGTTGTCTGCTCTACCTTCTTCGTCCACCAGGAATTCAAGGAAAGCCATTCCAAAGCAGGTGTGGAAATCAATATGGCACTGTAAAGGCCCACCATACTTAAGGAGTTTCTGTGGAGGAGTTGCTTAAATGGTGTACCTTCATATGTGGGCCTCTGCCGAAGACGAATCCCTGTTGAGACAGTCTGTTAGCGTTGTGGAAAGACGGAAGAACTATTGACCACATCCTACTTACATTTCCCTTCGCAAGAGCTGCCTGGTTTGGCTCGTTTATGTCTATTCTCATTCCTCCGGCTCCGAGTGATCATCTGAAACTCTGTGAATGGCTACAATACTCAACTTCTGTTAATATAGGATCTAGACAGGTGGGGCGGCAGCTCTTTACTTTTTTCTGTCTTTTATGTGTTGGACCCTCTGGCTTGCAAGGCACGAGTTATATTTCGAAAAAAAAGGTATGTTCTCCAAGTCAGATTATTCATCGAGCGCATAAGACTTTTTTTGAATACCGTGAGGTGACCATGGTTCCTCGATTAACCTCCTCTGCCATCCAATGGATATGGCTTTTATTTCCTCCACTTGGTCTCCACCTCCAACCGGTTCTTATAAACTGAACTGTGATGCCTCTTTTGATTCGGATCAATGGGATGGTGGGCTTGGTTATATTATTAGATCTTTTGAGGGTCATCCTTGCGTTGTCGTTTCCCATCATATGAACTTTCCTTCTGTACATATCGGGGAGACTCTCAGTACTCTGGCAGGTATTATGAAAGCATTGGCTACTGGCCAGGTTCCACTTTTGGTCGAATCTGATTCACTGGATGTTATTAATCTTATTTCTGATTCATCTGCCAGTGGGGACCCTCATTTACTATTTGTAATTGATGATATTAGACACTTATCTGTGAGGGGGGAATGTTCACTTTCAACAAGTTCCAAGAGAGGCCAACGAGGGGAAGTTATCTGGCCCATTGCCACTCCGCGGTTAACGGGTTTCTCTATCCTCCAAGCTTCGGATTATCCTCCTAATACAGTGCAATAGACTCTTGTTTCAGATCAAAGAGAAAGGACGGGTATTCAGGTAATTAGGCCGAGGCACTAAGATCCCCGTAAAACCTTAACACAGAGGAGGGGGGTTGGTTGGATAGAGGGTTCGCCAGGGGGTTGGGGCTTATGTCGGCTGTGAGAGGGAGAGAAAAGCGGGAGGGGTCAGCTGAGAGAAAATACGAAGAGAGGGAGAAGAAATCGGAGAGAAGGCTGGGTCTGACCGAGTAGAGAGAAGGGAGGAATAAGAAGGTGTCGGCGGTAGGCTGAGAGGATCGAGGAAGTAAAGAGAAGAAATCGGGAGAGAATAGGGGCAGTGAGAAAGATGTTAGAGTAAGACACGTGTAATGGGTAGATTTGTAAATTCAGTTACATGTTATTTATTAGTCGGTATGTCTCTGTATAAATAATGTAGAATACTCAAAATCTAATAATATACTTGAGTATCCTGAAGCTTCCACATTCTTCTCAAACTTATCACTAGTTTACAAACTATCAACCTGATCAGGGCGGGTTTATTCCGTCTGAGAACAGGAGAGAGAGGGTCTGTCGGTGGCCGCTGCAGAGAAAAGCGAAAAAAGAGTATCAGGGGGAGGACGCGGAAGTATGGATTGTAGCCTGACCGCCAGACTCTAATTCTATCTCTATGTCGGAGTGAGTGATGTGGGGCAACAGCAGTAGTGTAGATCGGAGCTTGACTGTTGGGTGTGCTCAGACTCTCGTGCATGGAAGTGCAGTGGCCGTCAAACCTTACCATAACATTTTACAAATTATACCTGACTCAATTGTAATGTTATCTCATGCATTTTGTATGTTGCATTGGTCTTGTGTTTTACTGAGTTAAGTTGTGAGCTCACCCCATATATATATATACTCTTTTTCAGATGTTGATGCAAATTACACCGTTGAGGACTTCATGACTGTTCTAGCATACGGGACAGTGACTGCTATAGATTCACAGACATTGGAGGACGAACATGATGCCTCATGCGAGTGCTCTTACTGTGTGTTCCTGTAGGATCATTTATTTATTTTTTTCAATTGGGTATAGACAATGTAATAAATTATTATTTATGATTGTGGATGATGGCATAACTGGATAATTATTAAATTACAAATAGTAAACTCAGTTCATTTATTTATTTAAATCCATTGTTATTTATTATTTTCTGATTATGGTTGGTTTGCTTGGAATGATTTGTTGACATGGTCTATTGAGATCTTGGTGTGAGTCATGGTTTGGAGACTGTTCACTCACACTTCTGATTAGGCCGGAATTGAAGTGTAACACGATTGGTCAGAGGGGATATATATTGATTCCATTCCAAACCGATTCAATCCAAAGATTTGAGTTTGTATCAGATTGCAAACTGTAAATAAGATGTGTTAAACTGGTTTTCTAATTTTGTTTTTCATTTTCATGAAATAGTAAATACCCCAACCAACAAGATAATCAAACAAAGTAAACCACTTCAAAAGTAACCCTAAAAATATTTTAAAAATAAAATAAAATTTATTTCCCTAAAAATAGTAAAGAAACTTTATCTCGATGCAATGCCTTCCCCATAGGCCATAGCAAAGTTAGTATAAATAATGATAATATAAAAATAATAATAATAATAACCACAACATGAAGGCATTAATAAAAACTTAAGAGAATATGCAACAAATTCATAATAAACAACATACATAGAAGGCAATATACATGATAACAGGTACTGATATCTGAAAACTCTCAAGAAAGCATATTTAACAGAACTCAAATTTACAAAATAGGAAGAAGTCACTAGTCTATACACCACTCTCATGGTGGAAACATGCCAAGGAAATCATAGAATAAAATGCACTGCATGATAAATCAATATAATTACAAAATGCATATAAAACATTTGTTTTAATAGAGACAAATCAAGAAAATAAAATGAAAAATTCTAAGCAAATTATGCACCCCTAGCAGTTTTTTAGAGATGACGATAGAGCATAGGCCGGTCAATTCGAACAATCATGCTGGGTTGGGCATACAGACTGATCTACCGTTCCTCCTTTGCCCTTTTAAAGATGACGCCATACAATTTCAAAACACAAGTGTTGATTGTAATTGCATGTGTAACAATACACAATTTTATTAGAAAGCAAATGACGTCAAATTGGCTTTTTGAAAAAGTCAAGAGAGGAGACTTGGATCATGGAAATGAAGACATTGATACAGATAGTGATGATGATGGGGTCGTAGATATTACAGATGTGATAGGTGCTACACAACAACAACGATGGAAAGCATATAGAAAATAAATTACAGATTAAATTGAGGATGCATATCAACAATAAGGATGAACAAGTGATTTTTTTTTTAATCACATAACTTTGGTATGATGTTATGAAAATTATTATAGATAAAAAAAACATATATACTATTTAACTTTGATCAGTTTGACAATTAGACAAATCTATTTGTATATTTTGAAGTATGTCTCAATCTGTGTTCTTTGGGTCATTTTGTTTGAATATGTTATAGGTAATTTTTTCATAAAAAGTAATAGGTTAAAAAAATAATGTTTTGTGTTTGACCACACGTAAATAGTCATCACTTTAACTGTTGAATATAGGAGTGGGAGAGCGTGAAATAATATTTTTCTACCGTTGAGGACACTTGTCAAGTAAAGACCATGACTAACCGAGAGGTAATTTTTTTTCAATAGGCAAAGTTGGGATTTAAAAAAAAAAAATTTAACCATGCGACTTAAATTGTTTAGGCAATATAAGGTTAAATTTGTTTTGGAATCCCAAACGTCACTTTTAAAAAACGAGATATTCAAATCGTTATATTTCAAAAATTGTATCTTAAATATAAATAGATATAAATTGCACATTAAACATACTAAACCTATTTCTCATTATATAATGTATTATGTTTAATGAACCAAACGGTCATTATTTATAACACATAATCTATTATCATAATTGATTTATCATAAATAACTCATAATACATTATATAATACAAACCAATTAAAGAGAACCTAAGTGTCACAAGCTTTTATCTTTTTGTTGTAGGAGAGGAGCAGGAAAGGAAGAACTTTTAATTTTTTGGTTGTGAATAGGAGTGGGAATAGGGAAGGAAAAACTCTCCATCTACTAGTGATCATAGTTAGACCATCTGTAACTTTTAGTTTTTTTTTTTTGTTGTGAATAGGGGCGGGACAGGGAAGGAAAAACTAGTGTTCATAGTTAGACCATCTGTATGGTTGGGTGGTGATGTCTATATCAATGCTTGTTTTTGTGATCAATATAGAAAAAAATAATAATCAAGTGGAATGAGGCGTTAAGCCTAAATAACAAGGTATAGGTCCCGTCCAGCCCAATCAAAGCCATTAAATCTCTCTTGTGGATCCAATGGTTATGTTTGGTCTGGATGGCGTGGACGGCTGGAGAAGAGAGTATTTTTTTTCCCCTAAATATAGTTCTCTTGTTCGCCTTGATCAGATGGTCATGTTTGGGAAATATATATATATATATATATTATTGTTCAGTTATTTCAATTGTGATCAACTAGTTGGAGTTCATCTGGTGTGTATATCTATGTATTGATGTATGTATTGAGTGAACTATAGTTGTTGAATCACAATTGAAGTCCCTTCAACGACAAGATAGATCCGAACCTGTTATGTTTGAGCTAGATGGACTGGGCGGCTTGAGACTCCCCAAACCTGACCGTCTGTGATCCCATTCCCCTTATTTTAAAGTTTTTAATGTCTTTAACAATTGGTATGTAGGATAAGAATCCTCTCTTGTATCGGTATTGTACACTGGTATTTTAAGAACCATGATTGGTCATAGGGGTGAAATCTAAAATTCTCACCTCCTACTTCCATTCAAAACCGATTCAATCCAAAGATTTGATGTCATTGACAGATAGAAATCGAGGGGGCTCGTCAGGGCCCGACACGGGAAAGGGAGTAAAGAGAGCAAAGGTGAGGTAAGGAGTTTCAGCCACAAGAACAGGGACAAAGCCAGTTGATCGACTCCTGACAGAGCCCAATTTCATTGCCTTGAATCAATTGATCTCTATCCATCCCGTTAACCGTGAATTGTATCATATTGCAAACTGTGAATAAGGTGTGTTAAACTGGTCTTCCAACTTTGTTTTTTCATTGTCATGAAATAATAAATATCCCAACCAACAAGAACATCAAATAAAATATACTACTTATTAAAGTAACCCTAAAAATAGAAAAGAAACTTTTATCTCCCTTAAAATAGTAAAGAAAATTTATCTCCAATGGGAAGTTGGTTGTTGAAGATTGTGACAATGTATTTTATACTGCAGGAAAACAGTGGCTTCTGAGCCATAGTCTTGTTGATTTGTTACGGCAGCTTAGAATAGCCTTCCATAATGTTAGTCTCTCTCTCTCTCTAGTTTATGCAGAATAATGTATTTTCTTGTATCTTGTGTGTGTTTCTGTCACTTTCTAAATTTTAATTCTGATAACATGCATGGCTAGATGTATTTTCGTGTCTAGCAGTGTTCTATATTGCTATATCTACAAGGAAGAAAATTATCGGTTATCTGTTTCTAAAGATGTCCATACAATTGTTTGGTGGCATCAAGGGGCGTGGGAGATGATAATTTTCTGAGCATCTGATCTAAAGACTTACTAGACACATGGTTGAAAACTTGAATCAATGATTTCAGTGGACATATTATGTGGAGTACCAGGCAGACATTATTTCAAGACCTCCTATACGTGGAATAGCAACGATGATATTATTCCAGGAGCTGATACAAATATGCAAATATCTTTTATGAGTGCTATGTGATTTTTGGTTTTTAAATTTTAGTGTTGAGTTTCCGTCGGCACATAAGTCGAGGCATCTTAATTCAAAAAAGATAGGAATACTAGACAGCATAAATGATTTCTTACAAAAAAAAAGCATAAAGGATTTTTATTCTAACTGTATCAATTGTGATCACACAGTTGGTTTTTACATACCAAAGTGATCATTGTTTCATCATTTATTTTATTTTTTTCTTTTCGATTATTATATATTATTATTATTATTATTATTATTTGACATTCAACCATAGGCTTAGCGACTTGCTATGCTTGCAGTAACTAACATATTGAAGTGCAATTACTAAAATATTGAAGTTGATGGTATAAATGTTATATTAAATATACATTCATGTAGACACATGAGGAACAATACCAATTAAAAAGCATATTACTTTTGCAACGGTAAAAAGATCTTCCATAAGATCTTCCATCTTTTTATTACGATCTTTGCATTTTTTGACTGAGATCCTAAAGGGACACAACTCAAAATAGTGTGTTCTATCTTTTGTCTTCTATCAATTCTTATCCTCTATGTATAAATCTCCTATATTTGTTAGATTTTTTTTTCAACTTCTTTATTTGTTGTTAGATTGATTTTTGTATAATTTGAATTATTCGACACATATGTCGAGGCATCTTAATTCAAAAAAGATAGGGAGACTCGAAAGCATAAAGGATTTTTTACCCAAATAAAAAAACAATATAAAGGATTTTTACTCAAGGTATATCAGCCGTGATACCACAGTTGGTTTTTATATATCAAAGTGATCATTGTTTCATTATTACTTTTAGTTTTTTATTTTTTGTTTATTTATTATTATTATTTGGCATTCAACCATAGGCTGAGCGACTTGCTATGTTTGCGATTGCTAACATATTGAAGTTGATGGTATGATTGTTATATTAAACTCACACTCCTGTAGATACACGAGAAACAATACCAATTAAAAAGCATATTATTTTTGCAACGGTAAAAAAATCTTTCATCTCTTTACTACGATTTTCGCATTTATTGACTGAGATTCTAGTGAGACACAACTCATAATAGTGACTGAGATGCTAGGGGATACATCTCATCTTTTGTCTTCTATCAATTTTTATCCTCCACGTGTACATCTCACTTATTTGTTAGATTTTTTTTTTCAACTTTCATGTTTTTTGTTAGATTGATTTTTGTATAATTTGAATTATTCGGCACATCAATCGATGCATCTTAATTAGAAAAAGATATGAAAACTAGACAGCATAAAGGACTTCTTTAAAAAAAAAAAAAAAACCAGTATAAAGGATTTTATTCTAGCTGTATCAGTCGTGATCACACAATTGGTTTTTACATACCAAAGTGATCATTGTTTCATTATTACGCTTCGTTTATTTATTTATTTATTATTATTATTATTAGTTGCATTCAACCATAGGCTGAGCAACTTGTTATGCTTGTGGTTGCTAACATATTGAAATCGATGGTTTGAATGTTATATTAAACTCACATTCCTGTAGATAGATACATGAGTTAAACAATACTAATTAAAAAACATATTACTTTTGCAACAATAAAAATATTTTCCATCTCTTCACTGCAATCTTCGCATTTATTGACTGAGATCTTAGTGGGACACAACTCATAATAGTGACTGAGATGCTCAGGGATACAACTCATCTTTTGTATTCTATCAATTCTTATCCTCCACGTATACATTTTTCTTATTTATTAGATTCTTTTTTTCAACTTTCATACTTGTTGTTAGATTATTTTTGTACAATTTGAATTATTCAGCACATATACTGAGGCATTTTAATTCGAAAAAGATAGGGAGACTATAAAGCATAAAAGATTTTTTACCCAAATAAAAAAATAGCATAAAGGATTTTATTTTAGCTGTATCAGCTGTGATACCAAAGTTGGTTTTTACATACCAAAGTGATCATTGTTTCATCATTACTTTTGGTTTTTTCTTTTCATTTATTTTATTATTATTATTATTATTATTATTATTATTATTATTATTATTATTTGACATTCACCCATAGGTTTAGTGACCTGCTATGCTTGCGGTTGCTAACATATTGAAGTTGATGGTATGAATGTTATATTAAACTCACATTCTTATTGATAGATACCTGAGTTAAACAATTAAAAACATATTACTTTTGCAACGGTAAAAAGATCTTCCATCTCTTCACTACAATCTTCGCATTTATTTACTTAGATCCTAGTGGGACACAACTCATAATAATGACTGAGATGTTCAGGGATACAACTCATCTTTTGTCTTCTATCGATTCTTATTCTTCACGTATACATCTCCATTTGTTACGGTTGAAAATCGTCTCGTCAATCTGTAATCACAAATATTAGACGAGGGAGTTGGGCAACTAAGCCCTGGGTACACTCCGATGCCTAAGTTAGATTCTCAATGTAAACAGTCAAGAGATAGAAAGAAACTATCTCCAGTTTAGAAAGAAGGGAACATAGAGAGAGTTTAAGCGTAGAAGAAAAAGAATGAGTGAATGAATGGGGTGAATAATGAGATAATTTATCTAAGGGGATCGCCCTTCATTTATAAGGATTGGGACAAAGCAACGAGGTACCAAGACTCTGGGAGGTAGTTCACCAATAGGACTGTTATGTGTTGCACTGTGGGACACCCAAGTCATAGACTCCGAATAGAAGTAGGAAACCATAGCCAATGAAACTAGATCGATGGAGATAAGGGTAACATATGTTACCATACGAGTGGTCATATGGCCGTAATAGTCGATGTCGTATTGCAATAGGAGAATGACTCCCACACAGTAGTCGGATGCTCTTAGGACTCTAGTCTTCGACCAAGAGATGTATCCTACTAGGAGTATACCTCTGACCAGGGTCCGTGTCCTGATGTGACTCCGCCTCCGAGTAGTCGAGGCCGAGTATGACTCTAACACGCCTGGTCGGCCTAGGCGGTTTTAAATGCCACGTGTTAAATTTTCATTAGATGATGTTTTTCCCTTAACACCCTTATTTGTTAGATTTTTTTTTTCAATTTCCATATTTATTGTTAAATTAATTTTTGTACAATTTGAATTATTTGATACATATATTGAATTAACGTATCTTAATTTGAAAAAGATAGGGAGACTAAACAGCATAAAGGATTTCTTACCAATAAAAAAATAGAATAAAAGATTTTTATTCTAACTATATCAGCTGTGATCACATAGTTGGTTTTTACATACCAAAACATGAGAATTCTTCAATGAATCCTTTGCCATTCATTGCTTTACCTTCGTCGTAAAAGTTACTTGTCATCATGGACAACCTTGATCTAAACAGTATGACTCTGAATCGAACATCCCAGAATATATTAAATACTTTGATTTATTATTAAATTTTAAAAAATAATAAAGATTAGTTGCATTTATTATGGACTAGTTTTGAAATTTACATTTTGGGTGAAGTGAATGTTATTAACTTCCGATATGTTTTATCTCATTATTTCATCTTTGTTTTATGTTAACGTGCTTAGACACATCTCGAAACAATCTTCTTCTTCTTCTTCTTCTTCTTCTTTTTTTTGCAAAAGATTATCTAACTAGTTGCTTTACTAACATTCATAATATTATCCCTAATTTTTGTGGGGAGCTGCCTTGATTCCAAGGCGCCCAAGGTGAGTGTCATATGTTATATCGGGTCCATTGTTTCCAGGTACGTGTCATCATGTATAGTCATAGTTTTCAAGGTCAATATATATAACATTAAGGTGGTAAAAATTGAGAAATGGAAACATATAATGGTATAAGCGAGAGATGATTGAAATTTTCAACGTTTTGTATTTGTATTTGTTAATTAGGAGGCATTATAATACCATGGGCCCAAAAGATAAGGACACTTTTTGAATTAGAAGTAAATTAGTTTTTTTAATGGAATATGGGGCCCAATGATAAGAGATATAGCTAGGGAGGTATTATTTTATGTGTTTAGTAATTTATTTAGATATGATTAATTTTAGTTGTGGGATCCATTTAAATGGCCTGCAGTTATAGGCTTCCTGAATTACACATCACCTCACCTAAGGGTGTCAAAAATGGGCCCGGACCGGTAGCACGAACCGAGCCAGCCCGATATAACCCGAACCCAACCCGGACCGAACCTTAATGGACATGTTTCGGTCTCGGCTTGTAAAGCCCGACACCGTTTAAGCCCAAACCGAAACCAAACCGGACCAGCCAGTTAAGAAACCCGAACTAGCCCGAACCAATAATACCTAACCCAAACACCGGTAAGGTCCATTCGGGTCCAGTTTCTTAATTTTAATGGTTTTAAATTTTGATGGATTATATTACACTGTTATAGTTCACTTCTTGATCGGAAAGATTATATGAATCTATAGTTGAAAAGAGTATGTTAATTGTTACAATTTACTGAATTACATGCATATAGAAGGAATGATGCTAATTTTATAGATATAAATAATAAAATAGGCTATATATCTTACATATAAAATATGCTTGATAAGCCCGGTCCGGACCGAACTAGCCCGAAATCACCTCAATAAGCCCAACCCGATAACAAACCGACACCGGACCAGCCCGATAGTTATTGTGTCCAGCGCAGCCCAACC
This sequence comes from Protea cynaroides, assembly GCA_028583415.1. Taxonomy (NCBI): domain Eukaryota; kingdom Viridiplantae; phylum Streptophyta; class Magnoliopsida; order Proteales; family Proteaceae; genus Protea; species Protea cynaroides. The sequence continues at coordinate 136,467,091 of CM053276.1, forward strand.
CAGCCCGAACTCTTAATGGACATGTTTTGGGTTGGGCTTATAAAACCCGACACCGATTCAACCCGGACCGAAACCGGCCCGGACCGGCCCGTTGACACCCTTAACCTCACCCTTGAGTGGGGCTCATTTGCAGCCTTATCTCTTCATTTATTTAATACTGAAGTACTGTCCTAGCTAGATATAGGCTGGTTATTATTCTGCTATTAAGTCCATCTAGAAGTCCTTTTTTTTAGCCTATGGCTGGGGACGATAATTAGTGTTTAGGTTTGGGATGTCACGTAGTAATGAAATCTTTCTCATGGCAGCTTTGTTGGCAATGTCGCCTTCTACTTGCAGTAAATTTCAGCCAAAAAACTCACAAGGAACAAAAAGCACTCTTTTTTCCCCTTCCCCAAAGTACAAAAATTAAAATTCCAACAGCTGAAATTTCAAAAAGGGATAGGTCTAATGAATGGCGAGTAATACTACTGTGACCTTCGAAGCCTGGAGCAACTGGGTTTGCTGCAATATGGAGGACTGAAATGGCATATCCAATTGATAGGTCGAGCTATGCAGCTGCATGTACTATTTCACTATTGATGCTCACTCAATGCTCCACCTTGCGTTCCCATTGCTGCTTTATGAGTAAGAGACCTTGGATATTCTTCATGTTTCTTGTACAAATGAGGTTTGAAATGTGTCTTTCCTACACTATGGCACACGGCTAGGGTTATGGGACTAGAACTAGAAGTTGACACATGGAAAGGGATCACCCAAGGAACACAAGACAAGTCAGCTGCAATGTGTCGGAGACTTTGGATTGATGATTGATTCCAAACAACAGCTCTTGCTCATTTTATCACAACAGAAAGTCATGCCTCTCATAACTTGCTTGGTCACTATTTTATGGACTTCAGGAAGCTGCTACATCCAACACTGTCATCAGCTTTGACCTGCTTTCACGCATAATACTTGTGTTTGCTCCCGCATACTGTAGCACTTTCTTATGCTGCATTCTATCCGCTAAATTCAGCTCTTCATTCTGTCATCATTTTTGGTGATTAATCTCTGTTGTTTCTGGAGTTACACCGCTAACTCTGTCTCTCTTTAGTTCCTATTTGGCTTGATACTCTCAGTTCAGTGAATAGGATTGCAGAGAGAAAGGGTATTGTATCCCATCTCAATTCTCAATCATATGGCCTATCATTTTTGTTTATCAAATTTTAAGTATTTAAATCTCTATTTGGGTGAATTTGCTCGTATTGAAGCTGAGAATGGATAGACGATGAGGGTGGCATATCCCAAGAATTACATGGTATACACGAGATCTACTATCAGGACGGCTTCGGCTGTAAATTTTGGTTCTCTACCTAGATGCTATAGAGTGCAGTGCATGAATGCCCGGCCGATTCATGAGACTTTATCTTGTTAGGATCGGAAACGTAAACAAGAAGAAAAACACGAAGATTAACGTGATCCAACACCCCATTGTGGGATGCTTACGTCTACGGAGAAAAAGAGAATTCTTTATTGTCAAGAAACCTCTACAACTCTCCACCTGACAAAGTGTTATCCTCTGTCAGCCTCACGGCTGTTACCCAGTCTTTTTTTAGGGTTTTTTCCACAGAGACAATATATAGAAATCCTTAGAAACCCTAATTCCCACATAATTACAGATTTATCCCATACATGTAGTAGACCCTAATACAAATACAATCCAGTAACAGTGTGGACCCCACATAATACAAGACACAACCTAACATATCTTCCATGCATAAATGTAACTTTAATTTTATATATATATATATATATATATATATATATATATATATATATATATATATATATATATATCAATTGTGTTGGGTTGCAGATGTGCAATGGGGAACTTCATTGCGAAACATCTGGTTGGACTTGCTGCCAGTCTACTATTAAAAGTGAGGATTCAAAGATTGGATTGGTCAATTTAGCATGGGCCTTGAACGATTTTCATAGATATCAGCTGATGTCGGTCAGTATAGGTCGGCTCGCTAGTCAATTGCTCCTTGAAACCTTGAGAGAGATACCTGTTTCATCTCTATTCTTCTGAAGACCTGACACCACCAACCCCAAGTCGTATCCAAATTGTTTTCTACGGTTCTATCGTCTGTCAAGGGTCGGATTTCAATCGACCCACCCCCCAATGTATTGACAGACGATCAAACTGATCCCAAGCCTTTGGATCAGTCACAGAAACTTTCTACCACAGGAGACGATCTAAATCCCCCCAAATCACATTCCACCCATACCTGAGCGAATCCCAACCGCACCGCTTCCTGCACCCCTCTCATGGCTGCATGAAATTCCGCACAATAAATGGTAGCAGTACCAATATGTTTAGCAAATGCCAAAATCACACTATCAGACTCTACTCAGATCACCCCACCTGCACCAACCACTCTAAAGTTACCCTAAGAGCATAAATCTGCATTTACCTTGCACCAATTTCCATGGGGGGCTGTCCATTCCAAAGGTCTAACCATTCGTGGCTTACCAGCTCTTGTTGACAGACCAAGGATGCGAATTTGCATCTGGAAACATCTCTCCAGTCCATGGTCACTAAATTAAGGATCCCTTTCATTACAGGAACCGCATTTTCAAATGGACTATGGTTTCCTGCTTTCCATGTGTTTGCCACCACCACAAATAACAAAGGACTCCAGATCCAACTATTGATCTGGCCGTTCAACTATCGATCCATTTTGTTGAATGTCAAGTAGAATAAAAAATGGTAATGATTTCTAAATTTTAAGTCGATCAGAGAAAGACTTCAATACATATCAACATTTGTTAAATTTTGGAACTCGAAGAAATTCAATTCTTGTTTTTTATTTCAACCACCTAAGTTGTACTTTTCTTGCTAGTCAACATTTTATTATATCTGTTGGATATAACTATCAAGAAAAAATGACAATGACATTCAAATTTCAGATCGATCAGATAAGGGGATCACAAAATAACATAGCTTAGAAAACTCTGTAACTTTAAGAAATCAAACTCTTGTTCTTGATTTCAATTACCTCAGTTGTACTTAGGGGTGAAACAGGGTCGGGTTGGGTCGGGTATCTGCAAACCCTACCCTACCAAAAAAATTTTCATACTAACCCAAACCCTATCCTACCTTGTCAGGGTATTACATAACCTCAACCCTTAACCTACCCTGGCAGGGTATTACCAAACCCTACCCTACCCTGATTTACCCTGATCGGGCCGGACCAGGTCGGGTTTACCTTGATTGACCCTATATCAGGGTAGGTTTTACCCTGAACTCAACATTTTAACATATAAATGCCAAATATTTACAAGTATAAGACATGAATGATTATCAAAAAGAAGAATACAGTAACAAGATTAATGATAACTTAATAGAGAGGATCAAAATAAAATAAAACACAACATAATAGAAATATAGAGTAATATAAAAAGTAAAAACATTCCATGAGAATTCAAAATAGTAACATAAAAGACAATGTTAAATTGTTAATAAAAAAGTCAGGGTCAGGTAGGGTCGGGCCGGGCTCTACCCGATGCCTCAACCCTAACCCGCCCTTACCCTGACAGGGTAAAAATTACCATGTACCCTGATTGGACCCTATCAGGGTACGAGCCGGGCTAAACCCTGACCGGGTTCAGGGCGGTTTTGGGCGGGCTCCGGCCGTCAGGACAAAACTTTCACCCCGAGTTGTACTCTTCCGGTTGTTCATCTTCCGATCAAATCAATTGGATGTCAAGTCCAAGAAAAAAAAGATAAGGGTATCAAAATTTTATTTCGATCAAATAAAGGATTCACATGATATTATAGTTAGAAAATTTTACAACTTGAAGACACAGAAAATAGTCTTTTTTTTTTTTAATAGAATACCAAACTTATTTTTTATTTTATAATTTATTATGCATAATGTTACGGTTGGAAATCATCCCGCCGGTCTGCGATCCGAGCAACCTGCAATCACAGAAGTTAAACAAGGGAGTTGAACGACTAAGCTCCGGGAACATTCCGATGCCTAAGTCAGATTCCCAATGTAAATAGTCAAAAAATAGTAGGAATCTATCTCGAGATGGAGTGAATTTCTTCTTTTACCTTAGGAGGTCGTCCTCTATTTATAAGAATGGGCAAGAAGCATAGAGGTACCAAGACTGTAGGAAATAGATCGTCAATAGGACTGCCAGGTGTCGCTTTGAGGGATGCCCAGGTCATAGACTCTGAGTAGGAATGAGAGACTGTAGCCAAGGAAGCCAAGTCGGTGGGGATAGGAGTGACAGGTGTCACCATGTGAGTGACCGTACGACCTTGACGGTTGGCAATGTACTGTACTAGGAGAAGGACTCCTATGACGTAACCTAGTCGCCTTAGGACTCTGGACTCCGATCGAGAAACATAACCTAGTAGGATTATGCCTCTGACCAGGCGTCGTGTCCTGATCGAACTATGCCTCCGCCCAATAGACGTATTTGGATAGAATTATGATTCTAAGTAGACAAAGTCGAGTACCACTTTATCATATCTGATCGACCTAGGTGATTTTTGATGTCAAGTGTAAGATTTTAATTAGATGATGCTTTTCCCTCATAACACATAGTACCTACAAAATAACATTTTTGTTTTAATAAAAAATAATTTTTAAAATATTTTTTGATAAATATATAAAAACCAAAAAAGAAAAAAGAATGATATCAAGCCTAAGAATCCTTCTTTAATCGTTTGAGAGATGATTTCTATATGAGAGTGTAAGAGACACGGAACACGTGGAGGGAGACCCATGGCTACATCGGAATGTTGGTGGGATTTTGTTGTTGATTTGTTTGATCTATGCAGGTCCGAGGGCATCGATGGAAAGACAAGACGTGCGTTCTAACCTGATGGAAGGAAAGGAAATTCTAATTTGGTAAACCTTTCCAACGTTTTATCCAAAAAAAAAAAAAAAAAAAAAAAAAAGCCTTTCCAACGGGCAAAAATGAAGAGGGTATAAGTTTAGTTTCCTTTCCAGGCAAAATCGTGAAGGCTATAATAGTTTTGGTAACCGGAAAGGAAGAGGCCTTAATAGTTTGGTAGCCTTTCCAAAGGGCAAAAAAGGTAACCCGTCCAGCTGGCAAAAAGTAGTTTTAAGAATCTTTCCAGCTGGCAAAAGCGGAATGGGTATAAAATTTGGTAACTCTCCCGCCCTTGCAAATAACAGGTTCAGTTTCAGGTCCAGTCTCCAAGCCTTCCTCCATGTGTTCGTCAAGTCTTAAATATCGATTGGTGCTTGTGATGGAGCAGAGGAATACGGTGAGGATGGTGCGGTCGAGCACTCCCGACGGCTGCTGGACATCGTCACCTGCAAGTTCTGATTCGGGCCGTCGGCGAGCAAAGAGGCAGCAGCAGTTCCAGTCCCCGCAGGCAAGAACTGCAGGTGCGGGGCCGGGAAGATTGCAGCGGTTGGTGGTTGCCATGACGATAAGAACACCAAACAGCAATCCACCAATTCCCATCCAAAGCACTCCTTTTCGTCTCCGTCTCCATCTCTTATTTCTTCATCGAAAGATGTCTCTATTGAGGGCGACGGAGACATCAGCGGCGCCTGCCCTAAGCTCGTTAGCTTCTATGAGTTCTTCTCGCTGTCCCGTCTCACGCCTCCGATTCAATGTAAGTATCACCTTTTTAGTCTCCCACCTCACCTCCCTCTTTTATTTCTACTTTTCTATCAAAATTCTGTCAATTTCATTCAGAATTCAAACAGAACAGAGGCATAAAATAATGCGTAAGAACCACTAACTAATATTTGAACGATATCCAGTCATTTATGGATTTTGAAACGCATTCGCGACCGACTGAGCGTAAGCGCCGCCATGATCGGAGTGTTATAAATGGCCGTCCGACCTTTGGTCCGCCCACACTTTTGCTTGAACGGTCCTTCGAGTCACCCTTCCAATTGACATATTTCAAAGTTGACCGTTGGAATCGGCAGGTGGTTGGACTAATTCTGCTTGTGTGGTGTTAACTTACCATGTTAGGGAAAGTAACATCCTTCAGTATTGTGTGAATTTTGCAGTTATAAGGAGGGTGACAGGTACAACAGATTGACGAGATTTTACCGGAGAATCATCTTTTCTCAGTTGAAGTAGGATTTACAACATGAATCATCTTTTCTTTCTACCATCTGAGTCATTGCCTTTTAATTTAAAGGTAAGAATGAACTACTCTGTTGATTTGCGGGAGCTGGTTCTTGTTGAAGTTTGCAACAAAGGATTTTATACTGTAGGATAATAGCGGCTTCTGAGTCACAGCCTTGTTGAATTTGGTACGGCAGCTTAGTAGAGCCTTCGATAATGTTAGTCTCTTTCTCTGGCTCTAGTTTATGCAGAATAATGTATTTTTATTTTTTTGTATCTTTTGTGTGTGTATCTGTCACTTTCTAAAATTTTAATTCTGATAAATGCATGGCTAGATGTATTTTCCTGTCTAAGCAGTTTACTACATTGCTAGATCTACAATGAAGAGATTTATAGGTTATCTGTTTCTGTTTCTAAAGATGTCCAAACAGCTGTTTGGTGGCATCAAGGGGTAAGGGAGATGATAAATTTCTGAGCATCTGATCTAAAGACTTTTACTGGACACATGATGAATCAGTGATTCAGTGGATATATTTAATTTTGTTTGAAACGGGTAATTACCTGAACCATAGATTTAGTGATTGGGATTGGATTGGCCGTCTCAGCATAATTGACTGAGGATTGGCTGAGATTGATCCCTGTTGGCTTGATGATGACCCCCCTCTCAAAACTCATTCGATACTTGTTTGGGGACCATTGTTATGCCCTAGGTTAAAATAAATAAATAAATAAATAAATTGGCGTATCTTTATTGGTATCGTTGGTCACCAATCCAGTGAATCTAGCTAATTCTATCTGATATCTGGCTGCTAGCTGTATGGTTCGGCCAATCCTTATTGTTATTACTGGCCACTGAACTGACCTTAGACACCATGATTTAAATCCTTGGTTATGCCAGAGTTCAGACAGAACTGGCAGAACGACGGGCAAGTTAACTCTGGATTGTATTGGGATCAGTTCCGATCACCAAGTGCAAGCCCAAAGTTCTTGGACTAAAGCCATATAAAAATAATAGTTTTTTCTTAAATCACAGGAATTTCTATTTCATCTGTGGCTGAAATCTCGATCAAAATCGAATTTGATTCTTTGTTTTGACATTTGGCAGATTTACCATAGCTAAGGGTCTTAGGAATGTTTTCTGTGGTTTCTGGTCTATACTGTGTGGTCTTTTTTTTTTGGCTAGTCAAAGACTAATGACTCTGCAAGCCTTCTGTTGTTTGAAGCGTCTTTGAAATATTTAACCATATTAATAAACCCAATCTACTTATCAAATCGGGGGGGGGGGGGCATACCATCTTGCCTGCGGATATGATTTCCTAATTGGTTGCCATTAGCTTTTCTATTTGACATATGTCTTTCATTCTATTAGGACAAAGATGTGAAGTGTCATGATTTTGTCCACATTCAGTACTCTGATGCCTTTTTTGAGGAGCAAAAAGTAGTCAGAAGAACTTTTATCATTTGATTATGTTTCATAATACAGTTGATTTATCCACTTTCATATGAATCTCAAAAAAAAGGGCAGATGTGTTGGTCAATGACAGTGACTTTTCTGAATCCTTCTACCATGATGGCTTCCTACGTCCAATGTTCTTGGGAAAAAAATGTAGATTTGACAAACAGTGTTGTATACAGATTCCTTATGACAGACAGTGGCTGGAATCACTTGGAGAAGTATCGTCATGGTGAGGGACACTACAGTGGTTCTTAGAAGGTAACTTTGTGATGGTGTTGATAGTCTCTATTGATAGGTTTATAACATCTAAGTTATTTCTCTTCCCTATCTGGATGCTATAATTTGAATAATATTACTTGTCGAGTTGTAGTTTATGTTGCTGGCCTCTCTACTTTTGTTATACTTATCAAGTGATGTTTTAGACAAGCTGTTTTTGTCAGTTTTGTTTGCTAGAAATTGAGATTTAGAGGTTCTTTGGTGAAATAATTTCCCTCTGCTTTATGTTTCTTTTACATTGAGCATTCAGTTGATTTTCCATAAGCGTTTATCTCATGGATTATTTCAGGCTTATGATGATCTCATGAAAGCATTTTTGGAACGCAACAAGGTATGAAAACACATCTTGTATCCATTTGGTGCAACATTCTATAAATGGAAAATTGGCAGTCCTAAATGCTTGTTTTCCTAAAATAGATTTTTAGGAAAAAATTATTTACTGTTTATTCCCCTGCCTTGGGTAAGAACTGTTTTGTTTTGCAGTTCGGCAATCTTCCTTCTGTACAAACACATGGCTCGTTCCTCCAGTTGCTGTGCAGTTTCCGTCAAAATTTCCTTCCCTCCCAGTGGAGGATGAAACCTGGGGAGGAAATGGAGGTGTTTTAGGAAGAAGAGATGGAAAAATGATTTGATTAGTTGGGCCCATGAACTTTCATTTCTTGGATCTATGCCTTGCTCACTGGGGAGTGTTGTTAGTTCCTTGTCCTTAAACTATAATTTTCTATTTCACATACTACTTTTGCTTTTGGTCATATACACATACAATCACATGTAGCATGTATACATCCATTTGTTTTATGTAAAACATTGATTTTTTCCCCAGAAAATTACATGTTAAGCTCTCACAAACAAACTCAGTTCATGGGTGAGATAAAATATTTAGAAGCTTGCAGTTTTTATTTTACTAATTCTGCAGATATCTTTTTTTTTTTTTTTTTTTTTTTCTTGTGGTTTAATTCTGCAGAGAATTGATGTGCCATTTCCTGCAAATATTGAATTTATAAGTGCTGATATTTAAATTAACTCCATTATTTTATATGAGCAATACGATTTATCTTGCTGTCATAAAATAACTAATTTTCAAGAAAATATTTTAAAACTTTTACAAATAAGCAGCGTATCATTTTCTATGGTCACACTGAATGTCATTTTCTGCATTTGGTTTCACTCTACCTTAACTCCTGCTGTCTCTTTCATTGACCAGGTTAAACTTTCAGAAAATCTCTCACATGTGCAGTCACTCTGTATTCATGAGATGATAGTAAGGGCTTTCAAGTACATTCTCTAGGCTGTGATTGCTGCTGTCTCCAATTTTGAGGACATGGTTGTGTCAATAGCTGCTGCACTGAACCTGATGCTTGGGGTCCCTGAAAATGGTGAATCCTATTACTCTTGGAATATGCATGCCCTTGTGTGGAGGTGGCTGGAGGTTTTTCTGATGAAGAGATACATATGGGATATAAAAAACTTAAACTACAGAGATGTCTGGAAATTCACTATCCTACGATGGTTATGCCATAAGGTAATTGATATTGTGATTCTGATTTCTAAGCTTTGTCAATGATCTGCTTTCTAGTAACCCATCACTCTAAAAAAAAAAATTATGCTACCTAGTTTCAACAAGTACAGTTGGGCAGGGGTCAAATATCACTTCATATTCAGGAAATCCCTGTAAAGTGTAAAAAATTCAATGATCCTACTGTCCTGGTTTCAGACTTCCAGTAAATTAGATGCTGTTTGTATATAATGGGTTATATGATATCTCATTTACTGTTATAAATTTCAGAATGCTGCTTAACCCAGAGTAGGTGGATGAAAAAGCAGTCCTGTTTGCTTCTGTCGTCTGCATGGTACACATCTACATGATTGGAATTTCCATTCCATTGTTTCTAATGAGGAGGATTTGTTTTATGTTCATATCAATCCGACCTCATGTATTCCTTCGAATGATTGTCAATATGTTTAGAAGTTCAAGTTATGTAACAGATCTGACTGTTAAATCTAACCAAACAAAATGTCTTAGCCCAGAAGATCTCTTTGTCAGGACCAATGAAGTACTGGCTTTCAACCAGTACGGATTTCTGCCATGAGAAGCACATATGACAGCTTATTTTGTCAGTCTGGAGTAGTCTAGATAGGACTTAATGAAATTTGTGAAACATAGAGCCCCGATAAAGTATTGTTTGTCACTTCATCAACGGAATCAGGAAAATTTTCAGCATTTGTTGGCTTGTATATTTGGTTTGTTTGGATTGTTTAATGCAACATGGATCCTGTCTTTTAAAATTGGAAAATGATATTATGCTTTTAATTCCTTGCAGATGGGTATTGAGCTGGCTCTCAGGGATTTTGTGATGTAGGACCGCCTAGAACCTAGGTTTTCATACACTTAGAGCTGGTGGGTATTTGGGTATCCAAGGTTTGGTTAGCTAGGACAGTAGGGCAGCAACATACATGACATACATGTAAAGACTAGAGGTGAATCCTATTAGCCAATGAACAATGTATACCTAGCAATGTTTTACCAACTCAACAATATTCCATTAGGTGTTATAGTGCTCAGTTCCATACACTTAGAGCTGGTGGGTATTTGGGTATCCAAGGTTTGGTTAGCTAGGACAGTAGGGCAGCAACATACATGACACATTTAAAGATTAGAGGTGAATCCTATTAGCCAATGAACAATGTATGCCTAGCAATGTTTTACCAACTCAACAATATTCCATTAGGTGTTATAATGCTCAGTTTTATAGGCAACATTTGCTATGTTCTTGTGAATGAAGTTTCAGTACTCTTAAAATATTAGCAGCTATGTTCCATGCATAAGAAAACCCAAATTCATGTGAATCAGCAACAACTCAATGCAGGAAATAGAAGGAATATTTTAATACTAACCAGAATATGGCTGTAATATAAAGGACCAGCATAGGGTTCTATCTGATAGTGAGTTGCTGTTAACAGTAAACCAAAAAAGACAAGGTAATAGGAATAGACATTCCCGTAGTTCTTACTGTCCAGCAATGTCAGATAACAAGAACAGAAAAAAAAAAAAAATAACGGAACAGAATTCTTACTACCTAACAGTGGCAGGAATCATAAAGCAGGAAATGAAACAGCATATAATTTTTTTTTTTGGGTAAGTAATGAAACAGCATATTTTTTGCCTATTCAGTAACAGAAAAATAAGAACTGAAAAATAGGAAAACAGAATTTCATGGAGTGATTTATATGTTTCAGAAAATAAGAAATAAGAAGTCAGAAAAGTGAGAGGGGTGGAAGGGAGCAGATTTGATGCAAAGGGGGAGGAATAGAGGAAGAACAAAATTGAGAAAGAAGAGAGAGAGACTTACACCTTGACAAGAAATTCCGGAAGTTCCATTCTTTAATTTATATTCATCATTTACAGCCAAAGAGGAAGGGGAAAGTGGAAGTCAACTTGATGAGGGGAGGGGAAAGAGAGAAAATTGAGAGGGGGAAGAGGGAGAAAATGCACTTACAGCAGGGGGAGAGAGGCAGGGGGCTTTGGGTTTTTTGTTTTTTTTTGGGGGGGGGGGGGGTGGGGAGCCTGTTGGAACTGCTTTTGCCTTTTAGGCAATTACAACTGCTGTAATTACAGAAGAAAAAATTAAAAGAAAAAAACTAACAGTGTTAGTGGGGGAAACAGATAACACGTGAAAGGGGTGGGTTTACATGACAAACAAGAAAAAGAAAAACATAACATATTCAAATTACAAAAGACATAAACAGAAATAGAAAAGATAAATAGAAATAGAAACAGACAGTTTCTAGAAATAGGAAATAAACAGAAAATAAGCACTGTAAAATAAAATAAAATCAAAATGCTGCTGCTCTGCTGAAAAGTGCTGGGTTGTTCTCATCATTTTGTTATGGATTCTACAAAACCTTTCAGGTAACTGGACGTTATTAGCTTGGTACCAGTGCATGAGGTGATGAACAACAGAGAACTTTTTTAAATATTGAAATGCATTCTTCATAGTGTGAAGTTGAGCCCTGAATTGACTCAATGGCTCAATATCCATACATAACTGCTTTCTTGTTTCTTTGTAGCAAGTTGCTTGCTCATCCACAGATGGGCGGCAACTGCTGGAGTCGTCTAAAACTGCACTAGATAAGGGAAAGCTTGAAGATGCTCTCAGCTACGGAACAAAGGTATACTTTTCGAAAACCTATCTTAGTGATTATTGAAAAAAAAAATTGGTGTGTTCAGCCAAAGTAACCATATCATACTAACTTATCCAAAAAAAAAAAAAAAGAAGCATGTCATACTAGTGTTTCAGCAGTTGAATTTTGTGGGGATTCAGGCTCTAGCAAAGCTTGTAGCAGTTTGTGGACCCTACCATTGGATGATAGCAGGGATCCTACAATCTTCTGGCTGTAGTTCTCGATCATACTGGAGACTTCAATGAGGTCCAGTCTTAATTCTTTCTCCTTTATGACATTGTATATATTATGAGAATGCACCTAAGTGATTTTATTTCTCTAATCCATTTGGTATCCCCCTGTAAGCATTTATAAATTTTCTTCTTCTCATGGGATATGTTCTGAATATGATTTCATCTTGAAAAACTGTCCTGTTTGTCAGGCCACCGTTTATCAACAAAAAGCACTCGATATAAGTGAGAAAGATGGGGTTCTCGCAGTATTCTATGACCGGCTTCAGCACAAGAGCTGGCTCTCAAGTACATTTTTTTCCTATTTCTATATAGTACTAATGTGTGGTATACTGTTCTTCATATATTTTATGAATCTGATCTTGGATCAAATGTATTTGTCTTTTGTTGCTAGCATACATATATAAGTACAAAATATTGTATATTGTGAGTTGTGACTATTGATGTAATTTTTTTTCACTCTGTCTGTGTATGTTTGTGTCTTTTGTGGCCAAAATGATAATGATTGTATGAGTAATTGCAAAGGCTGGATTAATTGATTGATGGCTGTATATTTTGATTGGTCAATCCTTATGTTCATTTGACTGATGCTGCTGCTGTCTTCTGAATAATCTACCTGATGAATATGATATTACTAATAAAGTGTTAGAATAGTCCGGAAACTAATGCAAAGTGTGATAGTGTAAAATATCAAGAAGCGGAAGACAACTGCTTGCTCAATTGGTTGATTGCCTCACTATAGAGTGCAGGCATCCAGGTGGTGGGGTTGAAGTTGGGACATGGGGATTTGAACTGCTCTTTCTAGTTGTGTATATATGTTTTATTAACCATAGAATGGATGTGTTTTATATGGCTGTCAATTTTGCAGGATGCTGCTACTTGGCTTGAGTACTTTGAGTCTTAAAGGCTTTTGAACAGAAAGAAGCTGCCAGAAATGGAACCAGTAAGCCTGATGCATCCATTGCTAGCAAAGGCCACTTAAGGTATTATGCATTAATAATTTTGCTAGCACTGATAACCTTTATGATGTGTTGCCATCGACCATAATTTTAAAGGTTCCTACTGCATATATGCTCGCCCTTACCTAGATCCAGATGTTGAAGAACTGGTGGAGATAAATACAGTGTTGCATCCGCAAGGACTTGTTTCATGAGAACCATTTAGGTCTAGATGTCGGGCTTATATTTACTGGTTCTTGGATATACTATGTTAATGCAGTTGGTTGTAGATTTTTCTTATGATGTTCTTGGTTTATTAGTATTGCTATGTTGTTTTTGCATGGGATAAGTCCTAGTAACTCTTATCCCAAACTGTGAATACCACGTGAAAAAACTGTTGCTTATTTAGGCCTTCTTAACTGACTTATCTTCTCTTACTGATTTACTGAATAGGTCTTTATTGATAGTTCCCTGTTCATGGACTTTCATGAGTTGCATTTTGTGGGCCAAGGACATTAAATGATTGATTCTTTTGTATTTGTCTAGTTTGTGCAGTTTTGGCTTTATGAACTGTCAATGGTTCTTGATTGGTGTGAATATGTATTTGCCCTAATTACTGTGAATCTGTCACCTATAAGTTTTATTTCCTAAATGATAACCGTGTCATCTCTGCACCCTTGGACAGGTTTCTAAAGAGCCAAAAAAAAAAAAAAGTTTTCAAAATCCAGGAAATAACCAGAATCACAGTGATGGTTTAGAAACAAGAGTTGAGAGAAAATTGATCTCATGAAATCAAAAGTTCAGATAAGCATGAAATTCAGGTCGATTATTTCAATCCGTCAGAAGAACAAGTCTACAGAGGATGGTTAAGATCTGATGGGCAGATTCAGAGGTACGAAGATTTCCTTAGTGAAATTGGACACTTGAAAATTCATTGATAGCAGGGCTTTATTGAGAGAAAATTGATTTCGGCAAATCAAAAAGTTCAGGTGAGCATGAAATTCAGGCCGACTATTCCAATCAATCAGAAGCACAAGTCTACAAAGGATAGTTAAGATCTGATGGGCATATTCAGTGATAAGGTTTCTGTAATGAAATTGGACACTTGATATAACTCATCGACAGCAAGGCTTTACTGAGTTCAAAACAGATCTGATGGCTGAATAAACTGGGATGATTAATAGCAATATGAAACTATGAGATAAATCTGCAAAGAGATCTTGGATTTCAAATCAGAAATATGAAATTTTGAAGAATCATTGTTGAACAAGGACTCTTGGAAAGTGATGAGAATTCTCAGAGCTGAAAACAATAATGAATCTACAACTAGAAATAGGAAAATTAAGAATAACGAAGACAGAAACTTGATTAACAGATGGTGTTCAATCTTTCAAAATAGAGTTAGAAAGAAGAACAAGGGAAAGATATGATCAGGAATCCACCTGATCATTAGAGTTTCAGAAGAGAAGAAGTAGAGGAGACGAGGAAGGTTTAGTACAATCAAGGCGATACTTTGTCTTTTTACATTTCTTCTGTTGAAGAAAGTGCTGTTCTTGGTTATTCCTTGCTTTGTGGGTTGATTTATCGGTTTCTAAATTCTAATTGATTATCAACAGAGAAAATATTAAACGTCTAAAGCTTTGGTAAGTTATCTAAAATTTTAGTTTAGGAGGATTTTTCAGTTGGTTTTCTAATGTAATGTGCTTCGGTAATGTTGATTAGTCTTTGAGAAGTAGTTTTTTACTGGATAGTGAAGTAGCTTGATTGGTGTCTGTTGTCACCTTTTCCTTTCCCCCTATTTTTTTTGATGATTATTCTTTAAATTGATAGGATATTTACATTCTCTTTGTAACTAATTTCATACTCTTGCTGTAAGTGTGTAATCAACCATCATTCGGACCTTAAAATAAAATTTACCAATGTATAACTGTTTATTTTCGTTTTTAATTTTAATTTGGTGGATTGTGGAAACTTCAATAAATCATTGCTGACGCTGAATTGGTTTTCAATTTATAAGTTTGTGTTCATTCTTTAACATGTGACATATGGATGTCAATCGGAACGATATCAGTTAAGGAATTGCTCGTTGCTACTCAGAGAGGCTTAATTGTGGTTTCACCCTTTTCCCAGCATCTGCAAATTTTTTTAATAACTAGTTGTTTATTTTGTAGTTGTCTTTATAACTGCGTTTAAAGCTTACCCGGCCCCTTTCCGCTGATTAAATCATTCTTATCTGAAAACTCAATGACATAGATCTACGCTTTGAAGACAATTGTGAATTAGTACAACTTGCTTATAGAACTGTATGATCAACTAAGCAATTTAGGAATTGGTTTTTTTGGGGGGGGAGGAGGAGGGGTTGTACATGTACATAAAGTAGACCTCATTGGCAGTGAAGTAATACATGTACAATGTAACATTGAGTAGATAAATCGATCTGGTCGCTAAAAGTCATCCAAATATTCAGGTTTCTAGTTTGTGGTACGTATTGTTTGTATGAAGGGTTACTGCCTAATTATCTTACTTTTACAATTTTCATACAGAGATAGTTGCTTTCAGGTGCTTGACGTGTTTATTTATCATTAGTGTTGTGCACATCTGTCTGCTTTTCCTCCTCCCATTCTTGCATGAACTTCAATTTGTTAACTCTACATGCATCTGTTTGAGTGCAGCTGAGCAAGTCAACGCATCAAACAATCAGATCTATGCATGTAACATGTTCATTTAATGGATCGAAGTAATAACATGGGTTCTTGCTACCTGAAAACTAAAAGCTTGGAAATCAGAGTAGGCTTATTTTGCAATATAATGTGGATCTGCCAGTGTAATTTTGTCATGGATAAATTAAGACTGAATGTTGTCACTATGCTTATGTGTTGGACGTTATCTAACCTTTATTTATGATTTTCAGATTCTGTTGCAGTCATGGCTGCTGCTGGTTTACAAGCTACCTCAGATGGCAAACCAAAAATGAATTGGAACAAAAAGTAGATACAAGTATTCACAGCTGTA
Source organism: Protea cynaroides (assembly GCA_028583415.1). NCBI lineage: Eukaryota > Viridiplantae > Streptophyta > Magnoliopsida > Proteales > Proteaceae > Protea > Protea cynaroides. The sequence goes on from CM053276.1 coordinate 136,483,296, forward strand.
ACCCCACTTGCTTGTCGCACTTTTGGATAAACCGCTTTCTTTTGTTACCTTATTGACGAAGGGGAGGGAGGGTGATTTGCTTCATTTTTTTTTTAGCTGGAGAAAAAGTTTTCACATGCGAAATATTTTTGTCCTTAGCCACCTCTCATCGGGTCTTGACTTTAGGAGTGTACATAGATCTCCGAATCCGCAACGATTCGCCCTCGTCGACTTTCAATTCTCCCTCTTCGTGTTCATCACCACCATCGTCATCATAGACCGGATCTCCCTCTATATCAGCCAAATCATCCTCTCTCCTTCTACCGGCCGAAATGAGCTTGTGTGTCGAATCTCCGGCGAGAACACTCGAAAGAACGATGTCCCGTTTCCATACACTTATAACACCTTACTTCTTCACTGTTATTGACTGGTACACGACTCTCACTGTGGAAGACTTAGCGACTGATATTGGCTTTGTTTTTGCTTAACTTGAAAAATTCTCATTCTTGTAGCACTCGACATTGAGATATTAATACTTCAAAAGTTCTGACGGCTGATACAAATGGTTATATCACAGATGCTTCAGGTTGGTTATTTTGATTGTTGAGTTAGTTTTTACAAGGTTTTTTTAGTTTTTTATTTTATTTATTGTAGGGACCAATGTTAGCCATTAGATTACACTAGAATAGATGGTCAAGGTTAGTGGTTTTTAGTTCATAAGCACTGTAATGGTGAAAAACCTAGACAGTTTTTGTCATTTTTCTTATATATTTGATGGATTCATAATTTTATATATATTTTTTTCTTATATTTAGTCTATTTAACATATTATATGTCTTATGGTATTCATTTGTGATGATTCCTTATATATAAGACATTGGTGGAAAGTATTGGTAATTTATGTTTAAAATAAAAAAATTCTGATATTTTCAATAATGACCTTCTGAATTTCAAATAGGTTTTTAATGTGGAAATAATTCTAGAAATCAAACGTGATCCAAAAATCTGATCTGGAAAGCTGATTTGAATTCAACCAGAAAAGGAAGATTACCACCCATAGAAGGTTTACTATTGGAATGATTTGATTGATTGTCAGAAATCTTGAGGAGAATATATACCTCTATGGAATATTACAAAGATTGACAAGTCTAGAGCAATTGGTTAATAATGGAATGATTCTCTATCTAATCTAGGCAATAAGATTTTGTCTAATCTTTATTTCCATGTAATAAGGTTGTCAATTCTAGACATACCAGTTTTAGTCTTCTCTACTCTGGCTATTTAAGCAATGTAAAGACTACGTAATAGAGCATCCAAGAATTATTGAAAAGATAGTTTTATTTCTTTTGTCTTTCTTTTCTATCATGTTTAACTAAGTTCTTTAGTCGATTCAAGGGGAATTCAATTCGGATAGTAAAATTGTGAAACTTTGTTCTTAATTTTAATTATTCTTCTATTCAAATATCTGTATTTCTTGGTTTTTCAAATTAATGACTGTATGATTCAGTTTATTAAGAGGCCTATTAATTGAGTGAGTTGTGTGGTTTTTAGTTAACATGAATCCATAATCCGTAATTGCTATGGTGTTCAGGAAAAGTGCCAATTAAGCAGAACAATTATGATCTAAGTTTTTGTTACTTGCTTAAAGGAAACATAGAATGAATTAAATAATCTGACGCTTGTTAGATTGTTGTTCATCTTTAATTCCCTCCGAGAGTGTAATGCTATCAGTAAATTGATGAGGATTGTTTAATACCAATTAGCTTATTGATAAGAATTAAATTGTGTGCTGGGCTCAAATTAATAAAATTAGGGAAGGTAAAGATTGTCTGGCTTTTTGATAATTTGCAGCCGTGAGTAAATTTCCTTGAATCGACGTCATCTTCCATTGAATTTTTGTTACTTAATTTTGTTGTCAATTAAATTGCAGAAAGCTGCTGCATAGGGACGTTGAGGAGCTTTTTGCCCTAAATTTCTTCAGGTTGTTCAGACAGATTAGACAACCCCCTACGGGCCCTTGCCCCTATTTTCTAAAGCAGCAGCGACCTCAACCCGAAGACTCGGGCCTGAAACGCTTACAGTGCCTCGATGAAAGCCCACAAAAGATTGAAGGCCCATCCAAAGAAAGTCCCACAAATGAAAACTTGGGCTTGTCAAGTCTGTTTTCCTTAATGAAAGTCCACAGAAGGGCCAAAACACAACAAGCCTACCCCTCATCAAAGCAAGCCCAAGTCCATGCAAGAAGGCTCGCTGGATCTGTCCAAATTCAAAGCCCCTTTTCTTGGTAAGTAGACAATTTGATTAACTAGTCTCTGTGGATCGACTTTTACTTATCATTACTATTCATTGTAGGTAGAGTAACTTATTTTTGGTTGCGCTCGACACGCATCAATATTGCAGAGATTTTTTTCTTTTGTTTCCTACCCATTGACTAGGGTTGAGAAGCGGGGGTGCTAGTTTATTTATTTGACACCAAAGTATTGCTGGTTTGCTTGGTTCCCTTGTCGATTCCGCTTGCTAAGCTATCCATCTTGCATTATTTTTTTGGAGTTCAAATTGCCCTGTTGATCATTAATATTACTTTCAATAACTACTGTTTAATATTTCTTGTTAATGATTATTCTTTTGTAGATCCCATGCTGCTTATTGCTTTCCCATTAATCCCCTGAGTAATGATAAATAATTTTATTTACTCTCAACACCTTAAAATTTTTTTTTTCCTTTGACAAGAATAATTACTCCCTGTCTATCTCAATTAACTAAGTAAGCATTAATCTCATCCATTAGAGGTGGTTTGTACTAGTTTCTTGGTTTGAGAAGAGAAAATGAGAGTCTCCAAACTAACATTGAGAAGAGCTCTATTAAACAATCAACTATAGGTGTTTAACATTCTTCCTATCCACTCATTGATTAAGGATGGGAAAGTGTTGGGGAATATGTTTTCAATTTGTGATTAACCTCTGTTACTATTCTAAGAATACTCTACTCTGGATATGTACGCATGTTATACTTGTATATCTTGCTTGACATTAGGTTCTTGCAGAGATGATTTTATTTCAATGTACTTACTTGCACTGTAATCTAAAATGGGTCTTGTGTTTAATTTGCTTATCCCTGGCCTGTTTTTAGAAACATATAAAAGTGGAGGATGTCAATTTGTTGAGGACTCGTGAAGACCTCCAAAGTAGAGTTGCTCTTCTTCAAAAACAAGCTGATTTGAGTTGCAATTGTGTTTTTTTATTAACTTTTAAAGGTCTCATGAGTATTCTCTTTTCTTATTTGAAATACTCATTCATATTGTCTTATTAGAGCTACGATGACTAGGGGCCTCTTATAGATGCTGTTGTATGGAATGGGGATGAGGTTTGGAGAGTCGTTCTTGACACACAAACGTTGGAGGATGACCCAAAATATGGGAAACTGGCTGACTTTGTCCATTTGACAAATTATTGTTCTGAATGGTTTCCTTTAGAAGGTATTTTTTGTTGAAGAAGTTTACTTGGGGATGCTTAGTGCCTCGGTATTTTTTTAGCTTAGTTATTAGTTTTGTTTCGTATTGTGAATTTTTAGCCAAAAATTTCATTTCAGCCACATGACCGATATTTTTATGGGCGATTTTTGAATTGTTTTTTGAAAAAAATGAAAATTTGGGTATATTTCGAGGATTTCTATTTTCTATTTTTTTTTTGTGCAAAAAGTTGAATTTAGGCTGCATTGAAAACCACACAGATTTAGCCAATGCGTTATGGTTTTTTTGGTTCGCAATCCTAGCCTCCATCTTTTCATGTTTTCTCTTGACTAGGCCTAATGAATTGATCCTGATATAAGGATTAAGCTAGGGTATATATATCATACTATTCTATGAAAGCATGAATCCCTCTTCATGGCAAATCTATTATTGGATAATAATAACCTTCAATTTTTGATATTAATAATTAATACCAATAGATTTCCCTCAATTCCTTGTATTTTCCTTTCCCAAACTTGTCTTTTTCCGTTGGTTAATGGGCCACGCTTGCTATCCGTCTTTGATGGGCAAGATCTAAAGCTGGTATCAGTTAATACTAATGACAAAGAGTTGAAGGTATACACTGTCTTTTAAGTTAATTTAATGGTGCCTTTGTATCGTTTTATGTTCAATCCTAGATTACTGCTGACGGTTGAAACTAATAGTTAAAAGCCTTGTTCTTGTGTCTACTTTTATTCTAATCGAATGTTTCTTGTGATTACTCTTGGGACTAGAACCTTATGACTTCAATTTGAAGTTGCTATTAAGTGACTGTATGTGATGTCTTTGCAATCTGAGTGTGCAGGAACGTCATTGGGTGCAAAATGGAGGGTTTGCTGTGGGATGCCTGGCATGTTCTTGGATAGGATTTCAAGCTGTCCAGGCTGGCCTAAGAATCCAAGCTTGATAACAACTGCTGTGCCTAGCCACAGCCTTGTCATATATATACATAAAGAAAACGGTAAATAGTCTGTGTTTCCAATAAAAGTTTGGTCATGGACCTTGGGCCAAAAGCTCTTCCTTTTTATTTCAGGCTTGAATAGCATTTAGTAACCCAAAGGTGGTGTGGGCTTGGGCTGCAAGTAGTCTTCTATGTATGATTCTCTGATGAATAATGGATCTAATAACTAAAAAATTGTCAAATTTAAAACTATTATCAACATTTTATGTACCAATGAGAAAAGAAGCTTACTTTGATAGATCTGCTAATTAACTGTAGTAGTTAGTATTTGTGATGATAAAGACAAGTAAAATTGCGGGAATCCAAATAATGAAAGATATGTATGCTATTGTTCCATTACCAGGTGCAACCTCAAATTTCTAATTCAATAAGTTGAACCGACACTCAACAACAACTATAATGAGGCCTTATCCCAACTAAATGAGGTCCACTAAAATCATAATCTTTCGTTGCCCATGTTTCTGTTTTCTTATCTTTCTTGTTATGTTTCTGTTTTTTTGTCTTTATGTTTCTGTTTTCTTGTTATGTTTCTGTTTCAAGTACTTGTGGCTATATTTACAAACAGTAGTTTTGAAATGTTTCTTACCGGGATTATTCTCGGTGGGGAATGTTGTTCATTCTCTGCTATAGTTACAGACTATAATATTGATTTCTGGTATTGTGTTTGCAGGGGAACTACAAGATTTTACCTGCTTAGTTACAGACAGTATTGTGCTTCCTGTCCATGATTTGAGTGACCACATCCATTAATTTACACTTTTTTACATGTGGCCTGCCCATGATTTAGTGACCACATCCATTACTTTACCCTTTTTTACATGTGGCCTGTCCATGATTTGAGTGACCACATCTATTACTTCACATTTTTTTACATGTTGCCTGTCCATGATTCTCCCTTTTTTATTCGGTTCCTTATAATCTTCATTTGCATATCAAGCTAGTAAAAATGCATGGGGACCCACCATAAGGGCAAATAGATGATATTGACCATTTGATTGTTGAATAAGTGGTCTGTAGAGGTATCATACTAGTGAGGCTGTGTCCCTTAATACACTTGTTGCCTGCAAAAGGAAATCTGAATGCGAGATGGTGCTATGCCTCACATGATGAAACACCAAAGCTAATAAATTAGGGCTAATAATTACTATTGTCAATGTTAACTGTATACTTTGAAACATGAAATCTTGTGTTCAACATGTATTTGTCCATTATTAAACCTAAATTATTTTGCTGTATTTGTGTATTGAAAATGGAAATCTTTTGCTTCCCATGTGTACAGGCAAACCAAATAGGAGACCCAATCAGCATTACATACCACTACGATGACTATACCAAAGCTAAGAACGTTGATCTAGACAAGTATAGTTACGTAGATGTCATATATGATGTATATTGCAGTGTATTGAAGGACATCCCTAGTGGGAGAACCATCTATTTCCATGTTAAAGTAATATTATCAAATGGTGTTGAATTGATCCTTAAAACAGACATGGATGTAGTGAAAATGTTCTTTTCATATGTAGATGAAAGAAGACCAATACACTGCTATGTGATTGGATTAGAAGTAAATGAAGAAGTGTCTACTGATTACAAGATAAATAATTTCTCTAATTCCGTGATGGACAGACCCAATACTGTTAATGTAAAGAGCCCAGTTCAATAGAAGAGTCTTGTTGGAAGGCGTGTGCAGAAGATTCTTGCCAACAGGAACAAGAGTGATGGTGGTAGCATAGTGATAGAGAAAGATGTTAAAGGTAAAAGGCCAGCAAGTAGGGGTAGGAGGGAAGTTCATAATCTCAGCAGCTCCAGTGAAGCTGAGTCATTAGATAATGATGATGTAGAATTAATGCAGTAGTTTGCTCATGGTTGGACCAATACGAGCTTATATAGCTATCCAAGTCAAACCTTAACCGGTTTAAACTCAAACCAACCTTCTGGTCTGGAAAGGGTTGATAGAGGATCAATTTTGCTTATGGTTGGACCAATACGAACTTATATGGCTATCCAAGCCAAACTTGAAACGGTTCAAACCCAAACCAACCTTCTGGTCTAGAAACGGTTGGTAGAGGATCAATTTAGAATAGGAAGTTTCAATTTAGGTTTCTTTTTTTATTATTCTTGTTTTGGGTAGGGATTTTATTTCATGGAGATATTATTTGATTACTAAAATTAATCCAATTAGTTTAGAAAGTATTTTCTTTTATAAAGGCATGTAATAGAGTATTCGGTAGTAGAGATTTGAGAAGATTATTATGAATGAATTGAAGAAGTCTTTTGATTTGTGCGTTGCATAGGCCTGTTGGCTAATAATCCCCCTCTTCCGTCTCTCCTTCCCTCTTCTTCTTGTCTTCCTTTCTCCCTCCCTTCCTGCTTCCTCTCTCTCCTTCTTTCTCTTAACTTTCCCTTGTTTTGGGCAACAATCCCAGCCCAACCGAAAGTCTCCTATCTCCCTCATCCCTTCCTTTTTTCCACTGAAATTCTGGGTGAGTTCTCCCCTTCCTCCACCCAGATCTCTTTCAGGTAGTTCTTATAGCTTGAATCCTTGCTACTTGAAGTGTTTGTCCTGTGGATTTAAGAGGCCTATCGGTTAGCACCCTTAGTCTGAAATTTGGGTTTAATTGATTTGTTTTGAGTAAGTTCTCTCCATTGGAAGAGGACTGGTTTATCGTCTCTTGTTTCTGTCGAAGGTTGAAGAAGAAAGTTTGATTTTGAGTCTCTTTTTATTCCACTTCTCATTCTCCTCAATGAATACCCTTCAATCTCCTAGTTATTACAATTTTACCATTCCTTATGTTTGCCTCCTAATTAACCACTATCTTTAATTTTAATTCCTCCCATGACCTAAGGTATTGTTTGATTCTTCAAATAATTATAAAGTTATGGTATTTACCAAATTGCCACTATTAGTTGAGGTTTGGATTTAATTATAATTCTACCATTATTATTATTGTCTGAGATGATTATTGTTTTGGGTGGGCCTATTAGCCAATCAATTAGGGTTTTTTCAACCCGGATCCCACATCAAGAATGGGAACAGCATGGTGGTGGTGGTGATAACAAAATGATAATGACACAGGGAAGTGAGAGTGATGGGGAAGAAGATGAAGTATCTGAGGGAGGTAAGAGTGATGGGAATGAAAGGGGTGAGGATGATGAAACACAAAAATGTATTGAGTCTAACAAAGATATCGATGATAGTAAAATTTTGAAGATGGAGGTAAGATTACTGTTTAATGATGTCAATGCTTTTAGAAAACATCTTAAAAGCTACGTCATCCAAGAGGAGGTTGAAATCTTGAAAGTAAAGAATGAAAAGTCTAAGTTAACAGTGGTCTGTTGTCAGAGGGGATGCACATGGAGAATTCGTGCTTCTCTTACATCTGATGGTTATTGTGTCAAATCATTCAACCCTAGTTATTCTTGTGTCAAAGTTACTGAAAACAAATCTGCTTCAGTTACTTGGACTGCAAGCAAGCTTGCTAATAGATGAATCTGATATGAAGATAAAGGCAATGAGTTACGCAATCAAGGCAAGGTATGGGATTGTTCCAAGTAAAAAAAAATTGTATAGAGAATATATGATTGCCAACAAAGAAAATGAGGGAAGTTTCTACAAGTCTTATGCCTTGTTGCCTCAATATGGACAATTAATGCTAGCTTCAACCAATGGGTAGATTGTCTAAGAAGCTACTATGGGTGTAATACTCTCTTTGAAGCTACAACCTTTTACATACCTATTCAATAGTCTGTTCATTGTCATCGTCCTTGTACCATCTATCAAGGCAATAAGTTTGCTTCTTAGACAATCTACCCATTGGTTGAAGCTCTCTGAAATGTTGTTTGTGATGTGGTCACTTCTTGCATCGTGGTTAAAGCAAAATTCCTTGGGGTGCTACTAAGAAAACAATTTTGGGCTGCATGCAAGTCACCTGATGCATTGGGGTTTGAAGCTGTAATGGGCAAATGAGGGACACTGACAAAGATGCATATGATTGGTTGATGAAATTACAAGTGTCATTATGAACTGGGCATGCTTTTAACCGCAATGCAAGAAGTGACCACATCACAAACAACATTTCAGAGAGCTTCAACCAATGGGTAGATTGTCTAAGAAACAAATCTATTATTGCCTTGATAGATGGTATAAGGATGATGACAATGAATATACTATTGAATAGGTATGTAAGAGGTTGTAGCTTCAAAGAGAGTATTACACCCATAGTAGCTTCTTAGACAATCTACCCATTGGTTGAAGCTAGCGTTAATTGTCCATATTGAGGCAACAAGGCATAAAACTTGTAGAAACTTCCCTTATTTTCTTCGTTGGCAATCATATATTCTCTATAAAATTTTTTCTTACTTGGAACAATCCCATACTTTGCCTTGATTGTGCCACTCATTGCCTTTATCTTCATATCAGGTTCATCTATTAGTAAGCTTGCTTGCAGTCCATGTAACTGAAACAGATTTGTTTTTAGTAACTTTGACACAAGAATAGCTAGGGTTCAATGATTTGACACCATATGTAACACCATCAGATGTAGGAAAAGCACGAATTCTCCATGTGCATCCCCTCAGACAATAGACCACTGTTAACCCAGAATTTTCATTCTTTACTTTCAAGATTTCAACCTCCTCTTAGATGACATAGTCTTTAAGATGTTTTTTAAAAGCATTGACATCACTGAACAGTAATCCTACCTCCATCTTCAAAATTTTACTATCATCGATATCTTTGTTAGACTCAATACATTTTTGTGTTTCATCATCCTCATTCCCATCACTCTTACCTCTCTCAGGTGCTTCATCTTCTTCTCCATCACTCTCATTATCATTTTGTTATCACCACCACCACCATGCTGTTCCCATTCTTTTTCAAGTTAACGTTTTTTTACTTCTTTTCTTTTCAATTCCCCTTGCAATCAAACACAACCTTCATATTGGACTTGAATTAATGATAGATGGATGTTTAAGGATTTATGGGACCATATGGGATTTTGTTAGTGTAAATGCATATGATCATTTTACTGTCTTCTTCCACCGATGGCCAAGGGAAACTTGCAGACCAAAAAACAGTAAATTTGATGTTGACCATTGACCTTACCAATTAATCAAGGGTGACACCACCAGCCTCGCGCTATGATTTAGTTGGTTATAAAATTTAATATATGATATCCAAAAGTTTTCTATAACCTACCCCCTCCCCACTAAAAAAAATTGATTTCCAAGCGTTGCTATATATATATATATATTTGCGGAAAATCTATACGGCACTGCCACATGCACCCTCCCTCTCGTATGGGGTTATTAATATTCTGCCTTTTATCCTCTTCCCCTTGTAAACATATTGATGTGAAGTTGTGAACGGCTAATCGAATTTGGGATTTGATTTGCATCCATATTTTTTTAAAGATATTCCAATTGAAATTCGGATAGTTTGTAACATAATTAATCCAATCTATATTTATCTTAAAAAAAGAAAAAGCAGTTATTGATATGAAGGGTTTCAAAGATTAGACAGTTTCAAGAATATGAGAAATTAATCTTGAGACTAAGACTATAGAGAGACATGGACGGAGAGAGAATATGACTGGAGGAGAGTCAGGCCAAGGATGTAAATTGGTAGTTGAAATCTGGATTTAATTTGCATTGTATTTGTTTAGAGTAATACATATCAGTTTTGGAGTATTCAGATACAATCGCATCCAGATTGAATTCAATCCTTTAAACAAACCACCGCAATGTGCACTAGAGCAATCCCTCTCCCATGTATAGGAAATTTTTTTTCGTTTAGTTGTCTCCTTGCACCCTCTCTCATTGACTGTAAAATTCGCTTATATCCCTTATTTTTAAAACTTGTGCTTGTGTCCCATTGGACCTTGCGATTGCGCATTAAAGCCTCTACCCCATATATTAGGGTCAGAATCGTCTGTGACACTTTGGTATAGCAAATTTATTCTTGGTCATTGGGAGTGCATCGGGACTCACGACCGATGCACTTTCAACGGTCTGGATGCACTCTGCCTATAACAGAGTGCTACAGATGATTTTTTTCCAATGTATTAAAACAAGGGCTTTGGGTTTTTTTTTTAATTTTATTTTATGGAATCTTATGATTTTGTTTTAATCCCCTAAATATTGTGGGTTACATTTGGATCCCTATCTAATGGCTGAAACTTAAACTAGAAAAATCTTTGTAACAGTTACACATTCCCTAGGAACAACTCTTTTTACCGTTCCCTTTTCTCTCTTTTCTGATGTAAATTTTTCCTCTTTTATTTTTTTGGTAAAATTTCCTTTTCTATTTAACCTCCCATGATACCAGATACCCACAAGATGCTTTTTCCCGACCTCCAAAAGGTCAATTGGGATTCCATTTTAATGGTTTGCACATTAGTTGACAATAGTTATCGCGATCTACATGTGGGATTCACACGTACGTAAGACATGTAAGGAACCAGATGTCCATTCATTGTTGAAGGCGACGGACCACTCTGAGTCTGCATCTCTAACGGGCAAAACAGGGTAAGTTCGCTTCTCTCAGTCGACTTTCTTTTTTCAGTGGAATGAAAATTAGGGTTTTGCTCCTTGTTAGATATATCTGATCAATTATTTTGGCATCAGAGTCGAAGAAATAGTAAGAGGAGAGCATTCATGGCGGGTGGAGAACACGGTCACGCAGACGGAGCCCATGGGGATTTCAGGACCAAGGTTTGGACTATGACTGGTGGCCCAAATTGTAGGCCTAAGCACTGGAAGCGAAACACGGCGATCGCCATGGCCGGGATCTTTCTTATTTGCATTCCGATCGCCATGAAATCCGCAGAGCTCGAGGTTTCGATTTCTCTTATCGTTACATTTTGTGTTTACATTATGGATTATGTTGTCTGTGGTTGCTTATTGATTGATCTTCGGTGAAAGATTTGATTTGGCGCTTCTGTGAATTTTATTGTGTGATTGCAAATCGGGATTAGTGTTATATAGGTGTTATGTAGTGATTACCAGTTCTTCGGATGTGTGAATCGCATTCGTGGACATCTACCTTGGCGTCTTGAAGGATTTTCAATTTTGGTGCTTATTGCTCTGAGTTTATCGTGGGTACTAGTGGGTCAGTAGTATAGACAAAGGAGGATGCCGTGTCGCTGGTGAATCTTTTTTCTTTTGAAATGCACAATATAGAGAACTGCTCATGAAAGAGGGGGATGGAAGAACTCTTCACACCCTGTCAAGTTGAATATTAGGTGGGTTAATCAAATTGTATTGGTCAAAGTGTTTTGCTAGCAATCGGAGAAGTCCAATATAGGTATTCCAAGATTGATAGAAAGTTGACAGGATAGTGGATGGGATTAAGTTGTTAATTTGGCAACTATTGCATTTTAAGCATCAGAGCATGACTCTGTAGAACCTAATAAGGATGTAAGTCCTTAACTGATACTCCAGAACTCTTGGTCAAGGTGGGATTGTTAGTCATCTTCTATTGGGTTTTTCATGTTTATCTCTTGGACTAACTGCAATCTTTGCAAAAGATGCTTGTAGATATGAACAGTCTTATCTGGCTAGGAAGTGAAATATAGATGTATGTGATCAATCGTTACTGTTGTACTGGCAATTAAATGCCGACAACATATATTTTGTCAGTTGTATTGATGGGTAAAAAAGAAAAGAGAAAATGTGGTACATGAGGGAACATCACTTAGCAAGAACAATCACCATTTTTTTTTTTGGGGATGAATATGCCCCAAGGAGATTTGAACTCAGACCTCTTAATTCTGAGGTGATGGAATCACCAACTTATTAAGATAAACCCCAAGTGTAATTTCTATTTACTCATGGTATCCATTTTTTTTTTCATTTTCCATAAATATGAATGTGTGGGGTGGGACAATGTACCAAAAAAAAGGAGGGGTTAACATGTCAAAAAGTAGGTGTTAATGTGTAAAAAAAGAATGGGTTGATCTTCTTCTTATTTACATCCATGTTTGAGTGTTTGATTGTTGGGTGCATCTCACACCACTCCCACACCATGGATTTTCATGTCAACCTTGGGAACTTTGGGTGTACTTGAATTATCTGGGTAACAAAGCCGATGAGTCCATAACCTCTCATATCTTAATGCTTGTAATTTATTTTTTATTTTATTGTTATTTTTTAGATAGATTTGACTCCTTGTTTGGTGGAGAGCATCAACATTGCTTCAAGTTCTAATTTGTTAAAAAATTTCTGGAACCTAAACCCTTCTGTATGAACTGTAGCCACTTTTAACTTGGACACCATGCCCACAATTTTGTTACCTATTTTGTCATCATAGTAGAGCTTTCACTACCACATTTATCTATTATGGGAAGCGCTGATAATTTTCTTGATGCCGACAACTTTTAAATGGTGACAAGATGATGATTCATCTCTTATCAGTTGGTTTTCTGAGGTTTTGCTTGGATATAGGGAATTATGTTCAGTTAATAGTCAGGGTTAAGGGAAAGGTCTTAGAGAAGCAGTTGACATCCAAAGGATAACAAAAAGGCTAATGAGGTTTTCAAGAAGAAATTGCCTAGTAAATTAATTACCTCCACCTCCAATGATGTACACTCCTTGTTCAGATTCTTTTTTTTTTATTTATTTTTGGCATTCCCTGACAAAATTGAAGAGACGTTCTATTCTATAAGCCCAATGCACCACCACTGTTGTAGAATAGGCTGAAGGTTGGGCTATAATTTTAGTGGTATCACCCAATGCTGGCATTGATTGGGGATGGGAAGTCCTATGATGCACATAAACAATTTCCCTTCGAAATATTTTGGGTTAGAATGAAAGGTGTTGGTGTTCGATGTTAATATCATATCCTTTTGGTGCCTGTCGTGTCATTGTTCGAGAAACTAAATATGAGTATTATTTATATTTTGAATCTATATGATTGGATATACCACCATAATATCCAGGTTTGCTCCTTTCTGTTTGTGTCAGCTAAGGTATTTCCAAGAGAAAGGTTGCAAGCAATGTTCAAAAATTAAAACAACAAAAGAAAGAAAGAAAGGAAGCTTTGGAGGATTTTTGAGAATTTTTGTGGGGGTGGGATTATGAAATAGCTTTCCCACAAGAAAACATATATAGGGGTATAAATTGGTTCATATAAACCCACCTTCAACTATTGTGGTTTTCAATTACCTAAGGGCTAGGGTTTGGAAACCAGCAGAAAATTTCAGAATCACGGAGAAGGAACCAATAACCAGATCCAAGAGCAATCCAATAATTCGTCAATTTAGATCAAATGTGCGTTAGACCCTGGTCGAATGGTCTGATTAATAATGAGAACTGAAAGCAAACTAAAAACCCAGAAAAGTAACGGAATCAGTAGGGAGATGCAGGGGAATTCAGAAACACTAGCAAATAGTGATTTGATCTGATAATTAATGAGAACTGAAAGCAGAAATCAGTTACATAAAATCGAAATCAGAAGGCTTAAGTTTTCAAGAAGTTGATTACCAGTAGAACACTAGAATTGATCAGATTCTGCGTAATATTACATAACTAAGTACTGATTCCAACATAGGAAAGGATGGCCAGTTTCAGCAAGTGATTAAACAAGTAATAACTCAGAAACTAAGGGCCTGTTTGATAACACTCCAGAATCCGGAAGGTTCCAGAATCCAAAAATCTGAAGCTCCAAATAGAAGCTTTTTTGCTTCAGAAGCCAAAATTGGGAGAAGAGCAAGCCACCCTCCACCACCATCACCACCACCACCAACCACAACCACCATCACCCACCACCCACCACCACCACTGCCCACCGCCCTCCACCACCCTCCACCACCACCCACCCACCCACCCACCCACCCTCCCTCCCACCTCCACCACCCACCGCCGCCACCACCACCACCACCCCCACCGCCGCCCTCCTCCACCACTACCACCCTCACCACTCACGACCAGCGCCATCACCCACCACCTACCACCACCATCCTAGAGTCCATTCCATAAATGTGTTATCAAATATGTTCTACTCCTAAAGAGCTTCAGAATCCACCTGGATCAGAAGTAGAAATTTGAACCGGAATCTAGAATCCAGAAGCAGAAGTTTTATCAAATGGGCCCTAAACCAGCGATGATCATTAACTAATAACAGAATAAACATGCACAGGATTTAAGACTTTCTTTCTTTCAGATCTGGAATTTAGAAACAGTAAAAAAGTAGATAAATAAAATAGGAGGGGTATGTGTTCAGGAATCACCACAGCAGGGAGATCTGGATCACCATAGAACTGATAGGCAAAAGTCAATCTTCATCAACTCAAATCGTATAAGGGCTGTAGAGCCTTTACATTCTTCTATAGTTGACTATTTGAGAGACTGCAAAAATGAAATAATAAAACCAAAGAAAGAAGGAAATCTCCCCCCCTTGCATGAGCAAAGATGGAGTTTCCTTGAGGCCCCGTTAGTTTAGCGGGGAGTATGGGGTGGGCAAGTTGGGGGATTGGGCTCACATGTTGGAGGGGTGGATGACATGGATAGTAAAGTTGTGGAAAAGTTACATTTTTACATCTTTGGATTGTTTGGTTGTCATTTCCCAAGGGGTAGGTAATATTACATAGGATGGAATTGCCCCTTCATTTTTCACTGAATTTTCAAATTTGCCCTTATTTGTCTTTAAATTGTCAATGTCAATCGTATGGGATTAAAAGAGAGGGTGGAGCTTTTGGGCCAGTGAGGGGCGAGGAGGAGGTGAAGGATAGTCCGCAGCTGCTTCCAGTGTATGAGCTAGATATGACAGAGATTAGGCCCGTGAGATGCCAAGTTGAGGAGTTTGAGATGCAGAGGAGCTGGAGATGGTTCGACTTCATCGGTTTGGGTATTGGAAGTATGGTTGGTGCTGGCCTTCTTGGGTCCACCGGTTGAGCACAGAGAGAGAGAGAGAGAGAGAGAGAGAGTAACAGCACCCTCTTCTGCTCAACTTTATCTTCTACATTTCTCAAAGCTCTAATCCAGTTCCCAAATTTAACTATTCTAGTGCTGACCATCAAGACCCTGTTTCCCTTCCAGTCAATCCTACCCTTCGACTGCTTCAAATGCCCCCACGGTTAACCGGTGATCGCCAATGTCCTCAAAGGCATACATTACCTGTTCCCATTGTCTCTTGCTAATCTGGGCAGGTTATTTTCTCAGTTTGAGATTCCAAAATTAGTAAAAAATCTGGTAATGGAGTAATGGACCCACGAGTCTAAGTTTAGAGGCAGATCATTGTTCTTTGAGGTGATCTGAAATTGTACAGTACATCGATTTGTGGATTTGGACTCTGTAAAATCTGATTTGCAGATTTTGAGGTGTTCTCGGAGCCATGTTCCCTGTAAAATCCGATTTGCGGATTTGGAGTCCATGAGTTGCCTCTTGAGAAGATTAAGTACCAGTAGATAGATAACGGACAAAAGCCGAGAGAGGAAGTTGGGAGAGGGAAAAAGGACAGAGCCAAGAGACTTGAAAACTGTTTCCCATGATTAAAGTTTGGGACTGGGGGGATCAGAGGAACACCCCAGTTGAGAAAGAGAGAGAAAGAAACGAGCAGAGAGACGTTTGTTGCTCTTTCCCTTGTGAGTCCCGCTGATTTTTGTGGGATTTTGGGAGAGATGGGGTGGAGGAGCATCACACCAACAGGAAAATCTGACTTCCTGACTCTTTTCCTGCCCCAGACATCCAAACAAGGCCATTGTACCAAAATCATGGGAGAATTATCAAGTATACCCACACTGTTCATCCCCACCGCACCTAAACCTTGACAAACTAACAGCCCCAAACTAGGAAAATGAAATAAAATAGGAAACTGAGACTTAATCAGGTCTGGAATTAAGTACTATGTACCCCAAACTGACTACAAGATTGAATAAGAAAATAAACCCCTAAAATTAGCCTATGATTTGGGCTGAACCAACTGCTGTACCAGTGGTTTAGTTGAACCAAAAAGGGGTTCAAAACATGAACCGCAAGCCAGAAATGAGCTGGGTTCTCAACCTGTCGCAGGTATTCTCTTCTTCACCTTTCTTTTTATGAAAATCTGCATCATCTATGCTTGTAATGATGTGAATATGAATGATTGAACATATTATTATATACTCCTTTATATATTTTTTTCACATTGCTGCCCGTGCATTGGAGTAAATAATCTTGCTGGCCCTAGGAAGCGTATAATCTAGGCTTTAATTTTTTATGGATTATCTTTTTGTAATCAGATGATATCATTGCTCACATTTATATGGTAATTACCAAACAATTTTTTGCATAAGAGTCCTTACTGGTTATAAAAACATATGAGCAATTGATGCAGCCCATAGGCCCGTGATGAAAGGGGTTTGCGCTCCATTGCCAGGAATGAGAGAGTTTTAGATGCTTTGCTTATGACCCTGGGTAGGGCTTCTCCACCCTAAAGCTCGGGCTTTTGGGTTGGACGCCATCAAATGATATCAGAACAGGTAGTCCGTGTACTAACTGAAACTGAAAATAAATAAGAAAACTAGAAACCGAGAGAGATGGAGAAAAGAGATGGAATTAAGGGAGAGGAGAGATTGATTACTGCAGTAGATCAGAATTGATTGGTATACTACTCTCCCTCCCATCGATTATCATTTATAGAGTAGCAAAAGTTACAATTGTAGATAGAAAGGAACTCCACAAGTTAGAGTCCTAGTAACATTAGGAAAAGGAAAGGAAAAGAGAGAGTTTTAGATAAACAACAAAAGGAAGTAAGAAGGGAGAAGGGAACTCCACAAGATAAGGTGGAGTACTAGAGTTCCATTTACATTAGGAGATTAGAAGAGATAAGAGAATCTGCCACCTTGTTGGCGCTGGATGGACCCCTACGAATGGGTCCATTCTTGTTAGTTAAACAAGAATGGACCCATTCGTAGGGAGAAAGGAAAAGAGAGAGTTCTAGATAAACAACAAAATGAAGTAAGAACAGAGAAGGGAACTCCAAAAGATAAGGTGGAGTACTAGAGTTCCATTTACATTAGGAGATTAGAAGAAATAAGAGAATTTGCCACCTTGTTGGCGCTAGATGGACCCCTACGAATGGGTCCACTCTTGTTAGTTAACACTAACCTTTTTTTTTTTTTTTTTTTTTGGGGGGGGCATGGCTCAAAGCTGGGGAGTTGATGCAGCCTGAGGCCTTGCGACGGGAGGGGTTTGTGCTCCATGGCTAGGAATGGGAGGGTTTTGGTCCCACATTGGTCGAGTAGTGTGTGGATGCTTTGCTTATGACCCTGGGTAGGGCCTCTCTACTCTAAAGCTCGGGTTTAATGGGTTGGATGCCATCAACAATCTTTGTGCAGGATCCTATGAGCCATGTAATGTTTTTTGTATATTAGTCTAGTGTACATGACGCTAATTCCTAGGGAAGTAACCAAATAAGAAAATGCCACCACATCATAGTAACTTTACCCAACATATCATTATATGGGTTGGGAATGTTAGAGCTAAAACCCATCGTAGTACACTAAGCATTAGTAAGATCCAAGGCTGTAAATTTGGTCGTATTACAGTTGGACTCAATAAGAATAGCAACTTAGAAGGAATGGCGTAACAGGCTAGAAAGGTTTTTTTTATTTTTTTATTTATTTTTAATCTCATTAATTTGAGAACGTTGTTTGTGTTTGTTTCTTAGCTTGTGGAACGTGAATATATATTTTGGAATTATGGATAGAGGGAACATCTCCCCAAGATCCCACTCTGTATGGTTGTACGAGAGTTGTGTAAGCACCCCATTTTTGCCATCCCCAGTTGAACAAAGTCTTACTGGAGTGTAGACAACAAAGTGGGAGAGATGAGAGAAAGTTTAGAAAGTATAGGTGAGTGAAACTCTTTAAAAAATGATAGTCGATTAGCCCCGACATACTCTCTATAGTGTTTTGAGAATAACTGAGATGATCCCCAGTGTGCAGAACCCTAAGTGAAACCATACGGTAAGTCGGTGAATCCCAATGCAAGGTTTGGATTTTGGCTGCTACTTCGAGATGATTTTCGGTGGGTCCGATAGCAAGGTCATAGGCTGCAACCTGCATGGATACGTAGGTCTAGGAAATACCTTCAAAATGAGACCAAAATCGCTCAATTCCGATGTCAAATGGAGAGGATATGGCGATTTTAGTTTGGGAATAAGAATAAGGTTATTTTTTGAAAATTAATAATATTCAGGGGCTTGTATGCAAATTATCGTAAGTTTAATTACTTAAACTTTATCTTCTCATATCTTGCTCATCCGACGTCCAAATGAGGTGATTCCAGTGCCATTATTTTCCATTTTTGGTGCTTTACAAAGTGGACACGAAGAATTTTAGGCAGAGGTATCCGAGGCATCCCATGCAGAGTCGCTAGCTGGATTATCATAAATTGGCCTGTTTAAATTTTAGAAATTCATAATTGGTCATTTTACGTCCAAATGAGATGATTCAAGCTCCAGTATTTCTCATTTTTAGTGTTCTACAAAGTGGATGTGAAAAATTGGGGGTAGAGGCCGTCAAAAGATTCCATGCGGAATGGCAGCGGAAATGGCCCATGAAATGATAGAGAGAGAAAAAACAATCTTGGTTCAATCCAGCTCAACCCATATCAGTTTAACCCAGTCAACTCATGCCGGTCCAACCGAATCAAGTTAGTCCTGCTCAGTCAACCATGAACAGATCAGCTCAGACCAAACCGGTTCGATTCATGTGCATAGTGTCATATAGTGTATATATGTATATATTGATATGCATGTTAGATAACTTGCTATCATATATGCATATATATTATGTTTATAGAGCGAGAATGAGTCGGCAAAGGAGAGAAGAATGGAAAGAAAAAAATAATAATAAATAAGAAGAGGAAGGAGAGAGATAGAGTCTCAGTGGGACTTTAAAGAGGGAAGCCGTGGAGACTTAATTTGAGTGGCCACTAGGTTTTTCGGTTAGGCAAGAGAGAGAGAGAAAGCCACCTAGCCTTGAGTCCCATTGGCAAAAAAAAGAAAGAAAATAGAAGGAAAGAAGGGAGAAGAGTCGGTGGACTCTAAAAGAGAAAAAGAAATAAAAAAAGGAAAGAAAATAGAACGAAAGAAGGGAGAAGAGTCGGTGGACTCTAAACCGACTCTAAAAAAGAAAGAAAATAAAAGGAAAGAAGGGAAGAAGAACTCTAAGTGGCCGAGAGATTTTTAAAAAAGGAAAGAAAAGAAAAAAAAATCAGAAATCTAAAAGGGGGCTGAGAGATCGAGAAAGAGGGAGAGATTGAGAGGGAGAACCGACTGACTTAAGGAAAGAGGGAGAAAAAAAGAGAGGACGGACAGAGAGAGGAGAAGGGACTGAGTTTGAGAGAGAGTGAAAAGCCCGAGAATTGAAAAGAAGCTCAGCCGTGAGAATTGGAGAGGAGAAAAAAAATCAGAATCAAAGAAGAAGAAGCAGCAGCAGCAGCGGCAGATCGGGAAAGAGAAGAAAGAGCTGAGGCAGAGCAGAATAAGAGGAAGAAGAAGAACCCGAGGTAGGTTCCTTCCCCCCTGTTTTGCTTTGTTCCTGTTTATTTTATTATCACCATCTTTACTCATCATCGACACCTAGCCAGCTACTATGCACATATTAATGATCTGGGTTCTCCCCATACATTGATAAAGTAGCAAGCCATGCGGATCATTGATCTTAGCACTCTAGTTTGGATTTGTGACAATGGTCATACATATGATTTTATTTATATTAGATGTTCATGTTTGCCGTTCCCACTGATTCTGATTTTTCTCAAGTTATTTTATTATTTTTATTCATGCATAGTGATCAACCAGATGAAGCTTTAAAGTCATTCATGTTGCTAGTTACTTTCTTCATTCTACCCACCTGAAACCGAACTCCTATATGATCTTCCCATGCACATCAACACCTAGAATCCTCGACCGAACCATTCATGCATAACCTTCATCACAAAACCCACCAACCTGGCCTGCACTATCCGACCTGAACTCCTGAACTCTATGCTACACAAGCTACTACTGATCATTCCCTCATCTATTATAGCCCTTTTTGATGATGAATTAGAATGAGATCAATTGATAGGATCTGTTTGATTTAATGTTGAATTGGAGTAAGATTAATTTATATGATTCCATATGTTTTCATTTAAATTTGATTGGGTGAATGTCGAATTTATTTTGATCAAGTGGTGATAAACCTGATCCGTGGATGTTTAAATTATAATTCGATCCAACTATGATCTGAATTTTAATTTGAATAAAATTGATCCAATTGTGTGAAAATTGAATGGAATTGATCCGATTGTGGAATTTTTGTGGAACTGATCCAATTGTGTGGAAATTGATCTGATCATATATGAAATTATGATGAAATTAATCCAATTGCAGAAATATGATGAAATTGATCCAATTAGGTAGAAATATGATGAAATTGATTGATCCCATATGCTTGGAATTTTAATGACATTGGACCATTGATCTTTGAATTTGATGAGACTAAATTATGGCCATTGATCTAGAATTTAATGTGAATAAATCATGGCCTTTGATTTAGGATTTTTAATGGGAAAGAAATCTAGACAATTGATGATTGAATTCAATGTGATTAAAAATATGGCCTTGTGACGTTGAATTTTTACATGATTAAATCTTGACCATTGATCTTGGAATTTGATGTGATTAAAATCTAGCCATTGATCTTGAGTTTTTGATATGATTAATTATGAGCCACTGGAAGATTGACTTTTATTTGGATCATGAGAGAATATTAATTGTGAGCCATTGGATGTTTAATTTTGATTTGGATCTCGTAATGAAATGAATCTAGCCATTGATCATGAGTGATATAAAATATAAACCATTAGATCTTGATCATGAGCATCTTAATTGAATATGAACCATTGGATCTTGATTATGAATGATTTAGAGGAATCCAAACGGTTAGATTATCATTATGAGCAATATAAACAGTTGGATCTTGATCATGAGCGATATAAATGAATCTAGACCATCGGATTATCTTGATGATTGATGTAAATGAATCTGAACGGTTAGATTATGATTTTGAGAGATTTGAACAATTGGATTGACATTAAAAGTGATCTTCATTTCTAATTTGATCATGATGAAGTGATTTAAAAGAATTTGAACCATTGGATCTTAGTATGATTATGATTAAACTTGATGTCAGATTTGAGCCTTTTATCTTGGCTGTTTTGAAGATACCAGAGGTGTTGATCTTGATGACAATGTTTTAAAGAGATCTAATCGTGAGATTGAGGATTTGATCTTGATACATTGTTAAAGAGATAAATTGAATCCAGACTATAGATCGAGGATCTGACCTTGAGAGATTCATGTTAGATCCCAACCATAGATCTAGAGAATTCCATCTGAGACATACCTTGATTGAGAATAATCCATGAGATGTCATGTCTATCCTTTTGATGTTCACATGTCTGCTATGATTATTCACATGCTTTATTGCTATATTTGAGATGATATATGTCGTTACTTGTCATATTCGTTTGAATGATATTTATTGTTGGCAATAACTTAATTTCTGCAAAACCCTAGTCGAACTGCCATATCTGTACACCTAGCAGACATATTAGGTGTGGGGACGTGCATGTAGGCACCCACATTCACGGGAAGGGTAAGAATGGAAAAATGACAAATCTCTATCAAGAGATATGAAGCCTAGCCCAACAAATGCCAAATTAGGGTTTTAGGTCAAGGGTAGCTTAGGACAATCCCTACCCCTTAGCTCATCTCCCCTAGGATATAAAGAACTAGATAAGTGTGAAGTGAATCGAACCATAGAGCATTTAGGTTCCACACCCTGATCTTGAAAGAAGAACATCAATGATTGAATCTTTCGAACTACGCGGATCCTGATTCTTAGGGCAGTACCCTAAGATACGTAGGCAGTTTGGAGAGATTCCCAAACACGGACTCAAATTTGCTCCTTGAGAGTATCATACCCTTGCTCATTGAGAGTATCATATCCTTGCTCCTTGAGAGTATGCTCCCTGAGAGTATCATATCCTTGCTCCTTGAGAGTATTAAAACCTTTGCTCCTTGAGAATATCAAACCCCTTGCTCCTTGAGAGTATCAAACCCCTTGCTCCTTGAAAATATCAAACGCTTGCTATTTGAGTGTATCAAACTTAGGGCTGCAATACGGCCGGATTGGGCCGGGTTTTTCAAAACCCTAACCCTAACCTAGCCCAACCCTGTCAGGGTTAGAAAATGTACAACCCTAACCCTGACCCTGGCAGGGTTGGGCCTAATCCTAACCTACCCTGATTGACCCTGACAGGGCTGGATTGACCCTGATTTAGGGTTGGAAATCAGGGTTGGATTGACCCTGAAATATACAACAAAACATACATATAATATCCATATCCGTATCCATAGGTCCTCCATATCCATATTTACTTCGATCCACATAGGCTATCTCTAGATTCAATCTCAATCATCATCAAGCATAAACTTCAACTTGAACAATTGAATCCAAGAAAGCTTAAGCATAAATCACATCCATAAACCTTAATCACATTCCGTTCGAACTACATTATGGACTTGATTTTCAAGATTGGAATAAGTAGGCAATTTGAGATGTTTTGGATGTCTCAGATTCAGTCCATCACCGAACCATCTTCGGTTTGATGCACTACTTTGCTTGTTTATTTATTTTTGAGAACATGTTTGGCTAAACTTAGGTTGGAAGAACTTAGCAACTTGGCTTAATTAGAGCTCTATGGTTCTGACTATTCATGGTCAATGGATAATTACTAGAGCTCATGAGGGATGCTATGCTAAGTAACTAGCAACATGAATGACTTTAAAGCTTCATCTGGTTGATCACCATGCATGAATAAAAATAATAAAATAACTTGAGAAAAATCAGAATCAGTGGGAACGGCAAACATGAACATCTAATATAAATAAAATCATATGTATGACCATTGTCACAAATCCAAACTAGAGTGCTAAGATCAATGATCCGCATGGCTTACTACTTTATCAATGTATGGGGAGAACCCAGATCATTAATATGTGCATAGTAGCTGGCTAGGTGTCGATGATGAGTAAAGATGGTGATAATAAAATAAACATGAACAAAGCAAAACAGGGGGGGAAGGAACCTACCTTGGGTTCTTCTTCTTCCTCTTATTCTGCTCTGCCTCAGCTCTTTTTTCTCTTTCCTGATCTGCCGCTGCTGCTGCTGCTGCTTCTTCTTCTTTGATTCTGATTTTTTTTTCTCCTCTCCAATTCTCACGGCTAAGCTTCTTTTCAATTCTCGGGCTTTTCACTCTCTCTCAAACTCAGTCCCTTCTCCTCTCTCTGTCCATCCTCTTTTTTTTTTCTCCCTCTTCCTTTTGGTCAGTCGGTTCTCCCTCTCTCTATATCTCTTCCTCTCAATCTCTCCCTCTTTCTCGATCTCTCAGCCCCCTTTTAGATTTCTGATTTTTTTTTCTTTTCTTTCCTTTTTTAAAAATCTCTCGGCCACTTAGAGTTCTTCTTCCCTTCTTTCCTTTTATTTTCTTTCTTTTTTAGAGTCCACCGACTCTTCTCCCTTCTTTCCTTCTATTTTCTTTCCTTCTTTATTTCTTTTTTTTCTTTTAGAATCCACCGACTCTTCTCCCTTCTTTCCTTCTATTTTTTTTCCTTTTTTTGCCAATGGGACCCACGGCCAGGTGGCTTTCTCTCTTTCTCTCTCGCCTAACTGAAAACCCTAGTGGCCACTCTAATTAGGTCTCCACGGCTTCCCTCTTTAAAGTCCCACCGAGACTCTATCTCTCCTTCCTCTTATTTATTATTATTATTTTTTTCTTTCCATACCCCTTCCATTATCCATCTTCACTTCAGTCCACATTAGGTTATCTCTAGATTCAATCTCAATCATCATCAAGCATAAATTTCAACTTGAACAATTGAATATAAGAAAGTTTAATCATAAATCACATCCATAAACCTTAATCACATTCCGTTCGGACTACGTTATGGACTTGATTTCTAGGATTTGAATACGTAGGCAATTTGAGATGTCTTGGACGTCTCAGATTCAGTCCATCACCGAACCATGTTCGGTTCGGTTCATTGTTTATTACTTTGCTTGTTTATTTATTTTCAGATCATGTTTGGGACCTTAGGTTAGAAGAATTTAACAACTTGGCATAGGATCCCCCATGAGCCCTAGTCATCATCCATTGACCATGAACAGTCAGAACCATAGAGTCTAAGGAAAGTAGAATCATATAGAAGGTCGATTTTTGGATAGAGCAGCTTTGGGTGCCTAACACCTTCCCAAACTGTACCTTGAACACTTAACCGTTCTCTGATAGATCAAAGCCAATATATTGGATCAAATGAGTCAATAGAAGTCTTTCTTATGATGAGATTACATTTTAGGTCCTAGACCTTAATCTAAATGGCGATTCCTAATCATTTTTCGTCCATCAGATATGGGTGGATATTCATTTGTCCTCACAAGTTAGCCTCGTGATGCAATGACAGTCTCTTGGATGATCAGTATGGTCCCCTTTGGAAGCCAAAGGGAATGAATTTAAGTGGCGAACTTGGCTTTTGGCCTGCTGATTAATTCGGTCTCGTTCTTCATTTTGGAACATTAAAGAATAGCGGGCTACTTTATTAACCAACACAGGAAAGCAATTTCATTTGAGGTACTAGCTCCTACATGAGGTATCCTGATGAGTTAAAATCCCCTCCATAAATGTTGAGTTTGGGGACGAGTTAACTGACTCAGATTAATCTCACATTATATTACCAAGTGTTGATTAATTAAAGTTTTAGCTGTTATATGTAGTAGGAAGTATGAAAAACAATTTGTGACAAGTTACTTGATTCAGCTCACAAATGTCGATTGATTAAAGGTTTAACTGTTAGATGTGGCAGTAAGCATGAAAGGCAATTTATAAATTATGCTACTTTATGAACCAAAGTGTCTATGGGGGGGACCATTAATAGGAAATATGCTATTAGCAAACAGATTCATGGTGGTGCCCTAGCTAGAAGTAGACTCCAGCCAATTAGTTAAACAGGCTCTGCCAAAATATTATACATGCGGGTCTGTGTTCATTTGTTACCTTTTACCAAAATATTTAGATTGAGAGCTAATGAGACCATGTTTTCTTGCAGCAACGGCCTCATAATCCAGTTCGCCCGATTCCTTCACAGCTTTGGTGCAAGAATTTCGGAAATAAGGAATACTGATCATATGCGGTGGTATTAGTGAAGAGTGTTCTGGCATACCGAAGTTGTCAAGAACCAGTATGATATTTGAACTTGGTAATTACTGAGGATCTGTTTCAGTTATCCATTTTTTTTATCAGTGTCTACATATATTTGAATCATCGTCATGCTGGAATGGATCATCACCAGTAGATCTGTTTGTTCGTAAGGAGAATAAATCTTGAAAAATCAGGCGTTGTTGTCTCACTCATTGTTTAAATGCATTTTTGTGAACTTCGTTCATATGCTTCTCCAGGGTCCAAACATTAAGCTTTCAGTATACCACTTTGGTGGGTTATTTGACAAGGACTCACTCTTTCCTACAAATATAAGAAGCTTATATTAGTTAGGTGGGGGAATTATAAAAAGGAATCATGTTGGAATCACCAGCATGGAACCTGGTTGGTTAAAAATATTATGGGACAGGTTCTTCGAACAGCGGAGTGGGTTCTACGCCAGCATCATTGCGTCTGTCTAGTGACAGATTCACCCAAATATTATGAGTTTATTTATAGGGAATCTCTAAATTCCCAAACCACATGCATGGACCGCATTTATTCTGTTGCGACTCTTGACCACTTGTTGACTATCAGACTTTGGCATTTCTAATCCACTTGCAGTTGATGCCCGGGATGAGAACCCTCCACTTCCCCACAACCAACCAGCCCCAGTACCAACCCAAACCTCCTCCTTGAATTTTTTTTCCCTTTTCTTTTTGGGAGCATTGGATTCTTGTTTGCCCATCTATAAAGCTCCTACTTTGTTTTTAGTCAACCTTACTGTTCCACGTCCATATCCTCCTCCAATTGCATCCAAATCCTCTCCTCCCAAGGGTTTGGGAGGAGAGCTGGCTCCCACCAGCTGATGCCTTACACGTGAGTGTCGGTTTATGCATTGATTTGGATAAAGGGTTCGGATCCAATTGACACTCACATGTCGGGTACGGCTGGTGGGAATCGACTCTCCTTCGGGAACCCTGGAGGAGAGGATTTGAATCCCCTCCAATTGCAGCCTGTTCTGTCAGATATCCATCCAACACCTGAATGGCTGAGCGAGTATTTTACAAATTGTATGTTCACTCATATTTCTATGGAAAGTAACTTTGTAGGTCAATTCTTTAAACAAGAAAACCGCATGTCAGTGAAGGGCGCGACAATATGGTCAAATTTCAATTTAGAGCTGATGGAGTCTTGTAAATTGTAATCCACTGCCACGTGTTTGCCATGCCATTCTGAATAGATTGACATGGATGCTGTACTCTATGTCTTAAGCATGTTACTGTCTTGAGTACTCACAACGGGAGTATGATATGGATTGGTGATAGGGCCAATAGGGTGGGGACATGTGGCCAATACAAATTAATAAATAAATCGATATTGTATCGGTTTCAGTCTCGGCAAACCAATCCGATTATTAAATCCTTGAATGGGAGTGATAATTAGTGCTTGTCTTCTCTTGATTCTCTTATGAAATATGCAGTCTTCCATTAGTGATAAAAAATAATTAATTTTATTTGTCTGGGCGGTATCAATGTGAAATATCATTATCTTTCACAGGCAGACAGGCTTGCTGTGCTTTCTTTTCAGGGGGGAAAAGGGTATGGATTACCGTGGAATGTTTGACAGGCTTGTGTTCAACCTTGAACTAATTTCTTATGAAAAAAGCACTTT
This sequence comes from Protea cynaroides, assembly GCA_028583415.1. Taxonomy (NCBI): domain Eukaryota; kingdom Viridiplantae; phylum Streptophyta; class Magnoliopsida; order Proteales; family Proteaceae; genus Protea; species Protea cynaroides. The sequence continues at coordinate 136,510,640 of CM053276.1, forward strand.
TAGTGACTTTAGGTCATGGCTTTTCCATAATTAATGGCCAATATATTTTTTAAACATATCTTGTAAGAGGAATGGCCGCTCATCTCAACTTTTAAGGATTTTTCTATATAGAATAGCAAAGGAATATATCTGATGCATTATTCTTTTTTATTTATATTCCAATTATGCATGCTCAATAACATAGCTTTATGTAGAATTAGTTTCAAGTTGAAACTTTGGACTTCCCATCAACCACAAAAGTAATTTTTATCATCCTTTATAAAAGCAATCGTTTTCAATTGAAGTTCTATTTTCAACTCATATCATTCATGACTGTAGATCATCTACCCACTTGGTAACCACTTCACATCACCGTCAATGGGATGTAAGATCCATCTCTGGAGTATGGGATCACTCATAGAATATACTATGTCTTGGGTTTCACATAAACCCCATACAAGAACTCTATAATATAATGGAGATAATAAAGAAGAATTAAACAACTTGAGCTACAGAGACAATAGACCTAATATATATAACAATATCTCAAATCCTAGACCACCTCCACAACAGATCAAATTGATTCATCTCTAACTCGTGTTAAACCAAATCAAAATCGATTAAACACAAAACTATATTATCCTACAGCGAGTCTCAAGGCTAAGGGTGTGAGGGTCGGTGGTTACCATGTGAGGAGAGATTCGGGACTCATTTATCTACCTCAATTCCATTTCCGTCCTCTATTTCCCTTTTTCTTCCTACATATTAATGGGTTTATTGAATTATCACATTAAAGCAATTGTCAATGACGTATGTATAGGGTTATTATACTATAATCCCTTTTATTGTCCCTTCTAGGAAAAAAAAAAAAAATCTCTCTTATTGTCCCCATCAGCCAATGTTGTTCATTCTCCCCGTTTAGTCTATCGTTATCCTGAAAGGAGAAAGTTTATTGTTTTGTGACGCAAGAATAGAACTTTTAACTTCAATGATCCTTATTCTTCCATCTGTTGCTTTCTCACTAGCAAAACTGTCCTGGTCTATGCTGGACCGGTACATAGATTTTGAAAAATTGACATCCGAAGTCACCGATAGCGATAAGGATGGGAAAAAGATCCTCTCTTAGTCTGGCAATCGTTCATCGGATGGTGCATCCGAATCCATTGATGGATGGTTGGTGTGACTAGGTAACAGGAGATGATCCAAATCCAAGAAGAAGAGGTTACTAATCTAAAACCTAAGTGAACTCTCCATGAGACTTCATCACTATTTATGGGTGTGGGACCTACCCACTATATATGGACGATGATGGAATCCTGTGAATGGTACACATATGTGCAGGTGATCCACCATGTTAACCCGAGTGTTCAAAAAAAGGGGCAGGGTTAGTTTCCTAACATACGGGGGAACTTTCTCCAAAAAAAAAAAGATGCTGCTCTTCATTGTCCCACCCAACTTCCTTAAGGACAAATGCCAAGGACTTAACCAAGATTCCGACCTCTGATGGCAGGCATAAAAAAGAGACAAAAGCATCCACCCTTGTATTCACCTTCCAATAGCCATGTGTTATACGCCACCCAATCTGATCAAGGTACTTCTAAAGACAACCATTTCTATTGATCACGTCATGGAATATGATGATTAAGAAGTCCATAAGCCACTGCAACCTATCTAAACTTTTTATTTTTATTCAAAGTTAGGAAAATATTTTATAATATCTAGAGTACTAGTATGCATGTATGGACGTACATCATCACAGGATGCATGTCCATATAAGATATTTTATTTTTAATTAAATTTTAAAATTTGACATGTGACATGACCTCTCCATCCAATGGTAAAACGGTCATTTTTGAAAAAAAAAAGAGGTGTTATAGCATAAATAAAGATAAAAAATTATGAATTATTTAATACTTTTGAGTATGTTTATAAAAAGAAATATCATTAAGTTACCTAACAAGACTACGCGAAAATCTTTGGATTCGGATGCATTGAATAGCTTACGCGGAAGCCAGGAGGTGGAAAACAGACTAAAAAGTATTAAGATGCCCGAGGCCAAACATCATTCAAAAGTGGTCCCCACCGTACGGCCATGATGACAGCCAATCGTCGTTCATCACACGCCTTCCTGTTTACAGACAGCGACAGCAGAGTTTTATTATCCTGTGATAATTATACGGTAGTAAAATAATAATTGATTATTCATTGCCACTGATATTAATTCGAAGAATTCAATAACAACCTTTGGATTAGAAATTTAAAATAGCATCTGGGACCCACCAGTTTCTTTATTTCCGTAAAAATTTCTATTTCCGCATACCCGATATTACCGTTGAAATCATCTTATTAAATTAGGAAGAAACTGAGAGTGACAAAAGAACGATGGAGAGAGTTTTCACTTTTGCAGGAACAGTCTTCAGTCAATGGCGGGCGTCGATTTCGGACGCTTCGGCTTCCTACAAATCCCACATGGTGAGATTTGAGAGTTATATATTCTCTTTCTATCTCTTCTTGCTTTATGGATATGGTATTTATGTCACTCGTTTTGCTTTAATCATCTCATTCTATGCTTCAAGGAGAGCCATCCTTCCATATAGGTACTGCAATCTCCACTGGGTTGAGCTCTAGAAGCCTGCCTGTGATTTCCATATCTGGCAAAGGAATTTATTCTCGTTCTCGTTGTCGTTCTCAGTAGTAGCTTCTACTGGTTTGAAACAGACAAAAAGTGAGGGAGAAGAGGAACCAAAGATTACTTATAAATATATGTAACCCGAAGTAAAAAGTTTCAGTGTAGAGTTTCATGATAAAGGCGGAGCAGAAGTTAAAAGAAGCCTGATTGTTCTTACATCTTTGATCTTCAGTTCATTGTTACGTTCTTTTAAGATCCGGATTAATAGCGCATAAGAAGATGTGGAAACTAGCTCGAGTTGCAGCGTCAAATCTGCGGCAGAAACGGTGGTTATCGGCAGCGATTCCAGAGCCTTGCATGGTCCACAAGCGCGGAACCGATATTCTTCATGATCCGTGGTTTAATAAGGTCAATACTGCAATCTTTATCGGTTAATTTTATCTGTTTATTCATGTATGACATTAATCACCTATTAAGTTATTTCTCGTTAGGGTACAAACATTCTGTATGTCGTGCTGCAGTATCGGCTAATTTCGGATTGTGGGTCCTGTAAAACGCGGAGAACTCTGCTGGAATTTTTGAGTTGTGATTGGCATTGAATAGATGAGCTTTTTGTTAATGCCAATCAATTTCTCCAACTTTTAAACTTCTTCGTTGTCAATGTAGGATCATTTATGGACTGATAGATCCTGATACTCTTAACAGTTGGTTCTAAAATATAGCTTGTAGGAAATTTGATCCTTCTTGAATCAAGATATTAGGTACCTTCCATGCTCAGAACTACTTGTGGTCCCGTAGAAAAGAAAACGAAAAGGACGAACAGGGACAGTGAATTTTAGTTAAAAAGTTAGTAAACCTACAAAAATAATTCTTTTCAATGTCAAAATGAATCCCTAAATGGAACAAATGCTTCTCTAACTAGAGCGTGAAACATAATCCATAACACTCAACCTTGCAGTGGTATGCTTGAACTTAGTTGTAAGATTAAAGCACGTAGAAGCCAGCGTATGCATTTGATACAAGAAGGCAATCACTTATTATTATTGTTATTATTATTATTATTACTACTAGTAGTAGTAGTAGTAGTGGTAGTAGTAGTTTGATTGGTAACACAAATATATGTAACACAAGTAAAGAGTTTCAGTGTAGAGTTTCGTGATAAAGGCGGAGCAGATAAAAGAAGCCTGATTGTTCTTACATCTTTGATCTTGAGTTCATTGTTACGTTCTTTTAAGTTCTGGATTTATAGTGCATAAGAAGATGTGGAAACTAGCTTGAGTTGCAGCGTCAAATCTGCACAGACACGGCGGTTACTGGGAAAACAGGACAAAAAATTATCACTTAAAAAAAAAAAAAGAGAACTATCATCTCACCATCTTAGGTAAGCGCATAATATAAACCAAATATTAGATAGTGCCCATAAATATCATGATAGGTACTGATAGTGCCCATAAATATCTGGCTGTTTATGTTCACTTTTTTGCAAGGATGGTTGATGTTTACGATGTCCTTCTGTTTGAACTTTCTAGTTTCTGCAGTATTTGGAATGAGTTAACAAAGGTCTTCACAAAATTACAAGAACTGAAAATTAAAGATTTAGTTCCACATGTATGTCTGTCATAGGAAATTGTGTAATCTCAGTGTGATGGTTGAATGTTGTATGGGTACTCCGCTTTGCATAACTCTGTTGTCATTGTTGCCGTATTGGAGGAGAAAATCCAGTTGGATGATTCTACGGTCCACTTTGCATTTATGTAATTTTCATTTGAACAGTTTGTACATATTTATTAGACCACTCAATAACTTTGTCCCTTAATTTTTTGTTATCAATGTTGTGCATGTTTACTTGAGTTTTACTTTTACATGCATTGATCTCTGGTATGAAACCATACATGTTTTTAGTTTAAAAAAATTGCTGCTGATTAGACCAATATAAGAATTGCATCCATTTGATGTTGAAAAACAAATGCATTGTATACTTGTGGTGGACCTCTGGAAAATTCTCACTGAATTAGGACATATTTGGTATTCAATAGTAAAAAATTTCTTGGAAAGGTTGGGGTGGATATAACCTTTCCACCTTCATAGTTCTTAATTTGAATAGTATCTTCTAAAATAGTGACTGGGAAAAACACATTGAGTGGTTTGTTTTTTATGCGATTATGTCAATCTTCCTTATTTTTTTCTTTTATTTTGTTGATAGGATACTGGTTTCCCTTTGACAGAAAGAGATAGACTTGGGCTTCGTGGTCTCCTGCCCCCTCGTGTCATATCTTTTGAGCAGCAATATGAACGTTTCAGTGAGTCTGCTGGGCCTGAGCATCCTTTCAAATTTGACAGTAGGCTTGTATTCATGATTCTTCATGTTAATTTTTATATTTCTCATGATTAGAGTAATTTGACTCTGGTTTGGAGTTTGGAGTCATAAATGTAATCAATGAGAGAGTATGCTAAATAACAACTCTGGATCTACATAACCTACATTTGGTATATCAATGTGGTGTTTTAATCTTTCATGGACATAAAGTGAACATAATCAAAAGATTTCTATTCAAGAATTCCCTGAGCCTAAAGCTTTTAGGGAATTTTTTTTGGTTTTATGTTTCTAATTTAGATGCATGCAAGAAAGGGGGGAGAGAGAGAGAGAGAGAGAGAGAGAGAGAGAGAGAGAGAGAGAGAGATTTAAAATAAAAAAGGAGGATCCACTCTGAATGAGAAACAAAATTACAGCTCCTCGACCTTATCTAGGTGGTGACTCCAAATTTCACCTTCCATCCGTTGGCGTGGATGGACAAGGTCGCAACGCGAAAGTCTTCGATCTTCTCTAGGTTGACATACCCCTTCTCCAATTTCTTTCCACCCGAAAGAGAGGATGGAAAAATCATATCGTCACATTATTATGCTAGTGAACTTACTGACAATTGGTGGATCTTTATGGCATATATACTTTATATATAAAAGTCCTGAAATGTCTTCTAGAGATTCAGAATAATAAATCTATATGTAGATGGAGTGGTAATTAAATATTTCATTTTTAGAAAAAATACTTAATTGCAAAAGGTTGGAACATAAGAAATCAAGTGTATATGTACTGAAGAAACAGAAATTAAATAGGAAAGGAAAGATAACCAGCATTTGCCATAAGCCAGGATTATGTAGTGCAACATTGTGGTAGAACTTGGGGAAGAAATGAAATAGTTTGTTTTTGAAGTATTGGTTAGGGTTGACTCAAACAACATATTTAAGTTCCTGAGCCATTTAGGTCAGAATTTGAAACTTTCTCAACTCAATGTAAAGAATGCCCAGGCCGTAGAAAACAAATTGTGTTTTTGTTTTTAACCTGCAACAATACAACATTATCAAAAACTTCATTCATCATAAAGAAAAAATATATCAAGAACTTTTTAGGATCTTTATAGATTTATTTCTAGAGTGAAGTCATTTTCTTAGCTCTTCAGCTAGTCTGTTTTATGGCTCAGTTCACATATGAAATGACTATACAGCATGCCCCTCAACACACTTCCTCCTCCACCCCCCTCCACAAAAAAAAGAAAGAAAGAAAAGGAGACTGCTCCAACACGCTTTGTTCGAGGGGGTAAGGGAAGAAATGAAAAGAAATATTTGTAAATAAAGTTCATTGGCATGACATATTTATGTATTTCACTAATCCATTTCTCATTTGTTGATAGTTGTTGGCATGGAACTGAAATATGGTTGATAACATTATTTGTTGTTTGTAATGTCAGTGGAGTCATATAGTTCGCTTGAGAAAAATACCTGCAATCAACCAGATGACATTGTATCTTTGGCTAAATGGAGGATCCTGAACAGACTGCATGACAGGAATGAGACATTATACTATAGAGTAAGTTGATTAACTATGTAGGCTTTCAGTTATTTACAGGGTTTTTATTTGGATAAGTATTTACAGGGTTATAAGGGTTGTGTTAATCTAACTAATATTTTTGCTTGTTCCTCCAGGTTCTTATTGATAATATTGAAAATTTTTCTCCAATAATATACACTCCAACAGTGGGATTGGTTTGCCAAAATTATTCAGGCTTGTTTAGACGTCCACGCGGTATGTATTTCAGTGCAAAAGATAAAGGAGAGATGATATCCATGATTTATAACTGGCCAGCGCCACAGGTATCCTGTCAATTTCCAAAAAATTATGACAACTGAGTCATTATGTTATCTCATCATTATTATATACATGTTTCAGATTAGTAGAACTTCATATTTTATGAGCACCATATGCTTGGTGAACTATTCTTGCATTGGAGGACCATAAAGCCCATTACATTGATAATACACGTGTACAATCACCAAAAAAGAAGGACCTTGCATGCCACATGTACTGACACCCAAAAGAGAGGCAACTTGTGAGGGTGAGTGTTGGGATAATCCCACATTGGAAAACTCTGGAACTTTGGTTGCCTTCACAAATTAGTTGGGCTCTCCACCTAATAGCTTAAACTATTGGGTTGGACACTCCCATAATACAACAAGGTATAACATCTAGTTTGGCCCTTTCAATTAATTACTGTATTTCTTTGAGAAAGAAGGTTAATCAGGATGCAGCCAGGATGAATTCTGGGATGGTTCATAAATGGCTCAAGTATAGTTCCTGAATGAAGGTTGTTATTATTCAAAATATGTATGTCAATGCTCCAAACATCCATTATTCTCATGTTATGATGTGCCTACTCACAATTTAGACAACCTTATGTTTGGAGATTTATTTTATTTTAGATGAAGATGGCTATGCTTTTTATTCTACCTGTTAAACATACTTGGAGCAGCCAAAAGTTGTTGCTTAAGGGTCTGTGATCATTGGGGTTTTCATATCATAAAGTTTCTTTGTATTTACACAGGTAGATATGATAGTGCTGACAGATGGCAGCCGTATTCTTGGCCTGGGAGACCTTGGAGTTCAGGGAATTGGAATACCCATCGGGAAACTTGATATTTATGTTGCTGCTGCTGGCATCAACCCACAGAGAGTGTGTACCATATCTCCATCTAATATCTCCTTCTCTCTCCCAAATTCCTAGCCCAATGGAGGTGTGCTGGTGTGGATGAGTCTTCAGATTCTCTCTCCCAAATTCCTCTCCCAGTGGGGGGTGTGCTGGTGTAAATGAATCTTCAGATTCTCTCTCCCCCCTCTCTTTCTCTCTCCCTCTCTTTTACCCTACACACACATGTATGCACATGTACAAACAACATGTTTTACTTATAATCTGACTGATGCTGTGTGCATGGCACATTCTCATGCCTGTGAGCTGCCGCCAATGGTAATGATTTAAACTGTAGTCTTCCTTAATTGCTTAGAGGATGTTTCAACTCTCATGTGATTAGAGAGGTTCTGGCTCTTACCTGTCTCTTTCTTTTGGGTCTCTGGATCTGCTAATGAGGAAGTGGATTTGCTTAAAAATATGATACCAAAAAGAAGAAATGGCAAGAGAAAGATATTGTATATCGATGGAGGGTATGGAGGAGTGGAAAACAGGGCAGTCAAGTGTGCTAAAAGACCTTGTAGCCACCTACCCCTAAAAAAAAAAAAACCCTTGTAGCCCGCAAAGTAAAGTCGATTGCGCATTCCCGGAAGTATTTGTTGGATAGCCACCCTCTTTCAGACAGACCCTTAGTGTCTAAATCTCATAACCCACCTAATGAATAAGTAGCCATCAATAGTATTTAGATTTTGAATTTATCCAGGGAAATCTTTTTCCGTGTGGTTGTCTAGTTGTTTGCAGTGGTGTGCTGGTCCAATCGTTTACTTCACCTATTTAAAAAAATCACTGCAACAATTATTCTGTATGGATAATTTTTCTCATGGATAATTGAATTTTTTTTTTCAGAAGCGAGAGAAAAGAGAGATGCACGCAGAATAGAAAACCATAATACTACTAGTAGGCACAAGAACAAGAAGGCCATAGCTGACCCTCATATAAAGTAGCTCTTTAAGCACCCTCCTTTGCAAACCTAGGCACTGCATACATAGGTTAGCTTCTTGAAAAGCTTACCATCACTTCATGAGATTCTCAAACCTGGCTACCTTCTTTTTGGCAAAGATCTAATAAACCTTTGTTACTTCATCGACATTTGTGTTCTTTAAATGTTGTTTCAGTCATGGTCCTCATAGAGATATGTTTTCTACACGGAGGGGGAGGGGTAGAGGGAGAGGGAGGGAGGGAGAGTTACTTTTCCTCTTTGATCTAGTTATTCACTATGATTAAACTTCTTCCTCAAAGATAACATCAATTTTATGGCTTTACAGATACTTCCAGTTATGCTAGATGTTGGTACCAACAATGAAAAGCTTCTTCATGATCAACTTTGTGAGTAGAACCATTTACTCTGTTTCTGCTTTTATAAGTGGCTGATGACAATTGTCAGGACTCAAGAGTTAAAACAAAATAGCTTCAGGACCCATAGCTTCATTTTAATTTCAGGAACCCATATTATTGTTTTATTGCCTCTTCACATGTGGTTAGGTGAACCTTGTGTATACTTGTTAGTTTGGCATTTGTTTGTTGATAGAACATACTTAATTTAGCATTCATCTGCTCCAGTGGGTGAATACTGCATCTGTTGGTGCTTCTCCCTACTATAGTACAAAGCAATTGTGAAAATCAAGAGTTCAGTTAAGACAGTTCCTGTCTTTATCAACAGTTAACTGTTACTTCTTTTTTTTTTCTTCTTATATATTATGGGAGATAACTTCTTACGGATGCCCCAAAAGTCAAACACTTCCCGGCTTCTGTCACATCTCAACACAATAGAGGCTCTGCCAATGTTGACCTTACATTAATAGTATTTCAAAACTATGGGTAACAATGTGTACATGTGAAGATTCTGAAGAATATCTGAATGGAGATATAAACAAGGATAAAGAGAAACAGAACACAGAAAGTTCCAAAGTGCTGGTGTTAAAAGATGTAGTTCATGTTGAGCATGATAATTGTGTACATGAACCAGTTTCTTGGGCAACCACATTTGACGGAATATATGCTGCAGTAATTATACCATATCAAGATGAAACCATGCCAAGATTCAACTTCTAAATTTTCCTTTTGAGAGGTTACAAAGAGAACTTTTCACCAAATACTAATTTTGAACTAAATTCCTGTAACTTTACTTAAAAAAGGGAAGGTGTGATCCATATATCCATCCCCTCACATGCTACATCTTGGTGCATGCTGTATTGCTGTTGGAGAAAGACCTTGCATTTTTTGCACAAATGCCTACTATTTGTGATTCTGGAAGAACGTTACAGGAAGTTCTTGACTTGTGTTCCATGTTAAACTGTTTGATATCTATATTATAGGAAAATGGTCTATGTGTTGTATGTTCTAAGACGTGGGGATTTATTTGGGTGGACCCTTTTCATTTGTTTAACCTTTTTGTTCTTTACCCCTTGTTTTTACCTTCAGGAAAGCTTCTTGTGAATATTTGAGCATTCAAAGCATCTAAGGAATTTGCAGATTTTTTATGTCAAGGAAAAAACCTTACTAGAAGGACTATGACTTCAAAGTTGAATCCCAGATAGTAATGAGTTTACTCATCATATTATATGCATTTATTTCCATTTGATTAATTTATATTTTATTCAAAGTTTTGTGTGGTTTAATATAGCCTTTTGATTTTCTTTCCAAAGACATTGACTCCATTAACTGAATGTACAGTGATTCTTCTATGGGTAAACAGGTTCATTTTACTTGATTAATAAAACTCTGTTTTATTGCAGATTTAGGATTACGACAACCAAGGTTGGAAGGTGAAGAGTATCTTAGTATTGTCGATGAATTCATGGAAGCAGTACACAGACGTTGGCCCAAGGCTATTGTACAGGTCCATTTCTTTTATTAATAGGACTAAAATAATACCAACTTCAATGATTTTTGTACAAGCTATATGATGGTCTTGAAACTTTATCAGTTTGAAGATTTTCAAATGAAGTGGGCATTTGAAACTCTGCAACGATATCGTCACAGATTTTGCATGTTCAATGATGACATACAGGTGGGTGTCTCCTTGAGGTTCCTGGCCTTCAATATGTTCTCAATGGTTAATCTTTTGATATCATTCTTTCCAATGTGATTAGTTTTGAATGCTTAAATTAATACTTTATACTTAGACCTCACAATTCATATCTAATAGGGAACTGCTGGTGTTGCCCTGGCGGGACTACTTGGTGCTGTTAGAGCACAGGGTCGACCACTGAGTGATTTTGTGAAACAAAAAATAGTTGTAGTGGGAGCTGGAAGGTAACTGAGAAATTCAACCATAAATAATTTTTTTGATTCTATATATTATGGGTGTTCTTTAGAGGGCGGGCCTCGGCAATGATTAGGTTGCTCCATTGTGACCTAGTGGTCATGGGTTTGAATCTGGAAACAGCCTCTCTGTGAAGCAGGGGTAAGGCTGCGAACATTAACTCCTTCCCAGACCCCGTAGTGGCGGGTACACCTCGTGCACTGGGTATGCCCTTTTTATATTATGGGTGTTCTTTCTTGTGTACTGGTTCTCTCTTAGGTCCACATGTTTATTATTTGCATCTTTTTACATCATCTATTTCTTTTACCTGTATTCAGTGCAGGAATAGGTGTTCTGAAGATGGCCAAGCAGGTTGTTTCAAGAATGAGCGGAAGCAGTGAGATGGAAAACTCTCAGTTCTGGCTACTTGATAAAGATGTAGGGTTCTATTCTTGCTTCTTGCATTCTCACTTAAAATGGTTTGTTGTGACAAATTATTTTCTATATGGTGTTTTTTGAAAGCTTTATAGTAGGCCTCTCTCTGATGTAATATGTGCATGAAAATCAATCTCTCTCTACTCAGAACAGCACCTAACAATTTCTGTTTTGCTTGCCTATTTGTGATCTATAATACAGAAAACAAAAAGGTTAAAACGTTAATTTCTTGGGCAGTAAAGTGAGTGGAGACTAGATAAAATGGGGGGAGTAGACCGTTAAACTATCATGATCCACTGATGTGAACGATAGAATGGCATCAGCTATTAAATATCCTTTTTCCGCTTTGGATTGGAAGCAGTGATTCTAGCTTCTTGCATTTTCTGGAAACCTTTAACGTGAAATTTACAAATCTTCATGAGGCAAATTTAAGCAAAAAATTTCATAATGGAGCTCTGTTGAGGAACCTAATATAAACATATAGCACTAAATGGTTAATTTTGTGCAAGTTATGCATTTGACTTTTGATTCCTTCATGCATGAGAATAATGGGTTTGGGTGCAGGGCCTTCTGACAAAAGAGAGAAAAAAAATTGATCCAGCGGCTGCACCTTTTGCTAGAGGCTTTGGTCCCGGTGAGATTGAAGGACTAAGGGAGGGGGCTAGTCTCCTTGAAGTGGTAATTCTTGTGGAATTGTTCTTGATCATCTTTTTCATGTTTTTTAGATCTGCTTTCTGTTTGGTAATCTGTTGTGTTAAAAAGGAAAATTCGGTTTCTTGCTTTGTTTTAAAAAAACAGCAATAATAATAACTTTTCATTAACCAATATTTTATTTTTATCAGGTCAAGAAGGTCAGGCCCCATGTGCTTCTAGGTCTGTCTGGGGTCGGTGGTATATTCAATGAGGAGGTGTGTGCAACAGAATGACCTTGTTTTTTCTACTATAGTCCCATATGCTGTTGTATATATCATAGAGTAAATCTGTGAAGATGACTAGATTTTGTTACATTTAGTTCAGAATGAACATAAAGGTATGTTCTGAGATGAAAATAGGTGTACCAAAAATTTGATATCACTGGTTACTTGGTTAGGATTTATCTATGTATTTGTTTATTTACTCTAGCATGGGCTTCCATTGATTTGTACTGACATTTTCTTGTGTGGTATTTCTTTTTCTTGGTGGGCATTGTGACAAAATAGAAGGGAAGCTACCCAAGCACAAAACCGTTAGAGAGAGAGAGAGAGAGAGAGAGAGAGAGAGAGAGAGAGAGAGAGAGAGAGAGGGAATAATGGGGGGAGAGTGTGTGTAAATAATCCCTCCTCCTACTGCTGTATAAAGAATTAGAAAGACAGAGAATAAAGTACTTAGGACTCTCTTAGAGAGAGACCTAGTCAACTCCTAGTACTAGTCTACATAGAGCACTTAATAAAGTAATAAACTGCTCTTATGTTGTTAGAATCGGTAATGGGCCTGATACATTATTTATTTAGACTAATAATGGAGAATGAGCTTAAATTAAGTTGGTTCATTCCCTTATAATTAATAGTCCTTATATCTTAACACCCCCCCCCCCCCTAAGCTGGAGCACGGGGAAACGTAAGAGCAGCTTAAAACGATGTAGCAACGGAAGTAGTAGTAACAATGAGAGCTTCCGCTTGAAACAATGTTGCAACAGAAGCAGCAGTTGCAACAATAATAGAAGTAAAGCAGGACAGTATAGGTCATTGTGAACCAATTAGCAAGAACAGCGCAAGCTTCATAATGTAACAATGGAAGTAGCAACAGCATAACAACTTCAGCTAGAAAAATGTAGCAATGGAAGCAGCAACAATAGTGAGAGCTTTAGTTTAAAACAATGTAGCAACAGAAGCAACAGTAGCAGAAGTAAAGCAACACAGATAGGTTACTGTCAACCAAGCAGTAACAGTAGCACAAACTTCGCCTTGAACTAATGTATCAACGAAAACAGCAGCAGCAGTAGTAGTATAGAAACATTGTATAGGTTATTGTGAACCAAGAAGTAACAACAGTAGTAGGTCACAGAACTTGTAGAATAGAAAACAAAAGCAGAAGCAGCAGAAGCAGCAATGGTGGCTGCACACCAGAATGAGAACCTTTAAATAACTCTCAAAACGGCACTTGCTCTAATACCATGTGACAAAAAGCTACCCAAGCACAAAATCGAGAGAGAAGAAAGGAGGGAGAGAGTGTGTACAACTCTCAAAACGACACCTGCTCTAATACCATGTGACAAAAAGTTACCCAAGCACAAAACCGAGAGAGAAGAAAGGAGGGAGAGAGTGTGTAAATAAACCCTCCTCCTACTGTATATATATAGAATTAGAAAGGCAGAAAATAAAGGACCTAAGGACTCTCTTAGAAAGGATCTAGTTACAATCCAAATATAAGAAAGGCCAAGAGGACCTAGTCAACTCCTAGTACTACTCCACATAGAGCACTTAATAAACTGTCCTATGCTGTTATAATCGGTTTAGCAGGCCCATTACTTACATTATTTATTTAGACTAATAAGGGGGAATGGGCCTAAGTTAAGTTGGCCGATTCCCTTACAATTAACAGCCCTTATATCTTAACAGGCATTATTAGGGGAAGTGGGTTGGTAGCTAGGTGAAGACAGATATTTTTCTCTCCTTAAAATATAAGTAATTTTATCAGAAAGAGAGGGAAAAACTCCAATTGGCTCATTGTACTTAAAAGGGGCTCTAGTATCACAAAACTGATGAAAGGTGAAAGGCGAACATCTAGGCATTGGAAAGTGAGAACTTTTGACTTGATAGTGGTGATGCTAGTCTGTCACATGCTGCTTGTAGGGAGGATGAAAATAATATGTTCCTCCAATGAGTTATGATAGGATAAGTCTTCCTGAGTCATTGAAAGAATAATATTTTAACATCCAATCTTTCAGAAAAACTAAATTTTAAGAGGCAAATCATCCAACCAATACATTAGTGAAATAGAAAACAGAGGGGGCAGTAATGTAAACAGCCTTGTAGTGGTAACCATCTGTGATGGTCCAAGCACCAAACTTTTCTGCTCAACAGCATCCTTTAGCATAGAGAGCTTGCTAACCAATAGATGAGACTTGAATGCTTTTCTTAGAGTTGGAGCCAAACTGCTGTTTATATTTCCACTCTCAAAAGAATCAGAATCTGTGCTTGGGTATCGGTCATAATTCTATAAATATCTGGAAAAAGGCTATGAGGTCTATCGAAGCTCTATTTATATTCCATATATCTTTATGGAAGTAAGTTTTGTTATAACTAGGAATCTCATTAAGAAGAAGAAACTATTTTTTTGTTTGAATCACCATAGCTGTTGGGAAGGAGGTTTAATCATCGCTTTGATTTTTTCTGAGGCCGAAACTCTGCAATGTTTTTGCAGACAAAACAGAATCCCAGCCAACTGGAAAAAACATTGAGTAATTTCCCATCCCAGGTATATTGTACAGAAAACCAGAAATCACCAACTCCGTGAGTTCATAGTGATGACTGGTGAGTCACCATTCTTGGAGAGATTGTTCAGCTGGAAATATGTGCTGAACTGCAGCATGGCATGCATGGACTTGGCAATAGAGTTATGTACTGTTTTTTTAAATGCATTTCTACTGTTACATTGTTTTCAGAAGTATTTTCTGTATTTGTTTTTTTAATATTTTCATCCATTAGTAATAGTTCTGTAAGTGTTCTTTAGTTATATCAATAATCAGTGCACTTTAGTTCTGTAACATCACCTCTAACACCTGGCGTTGCTTCTGAAAGTGACAACATGACTCTACGTCCTTGAAGTGGTTAAATAGTCCTTTTTATATTAATGAATATTGCGCTATACATATTCTTAGCAGTTGATAAGACTCAATGTTTGTATCGGTTGACATCATTTTAAAAGTTTATGACAGGTGCTAAAAGCCATGAAAGAGTCAGATTCCCCCAGGCCTGCAATATTTGCAATGTCAAACCCTACAAAGAATGGTTGGTCTTTCCAATCACATTTATTTTAGTTGGGATATTTATATATTTACTTTTTATTTATTTATTTTAATATTCTTTGCTACTGAATGTTCTTTTGTTTTGATTGTTCCATGAAACAGCTGAATGCACACCCAGTGATGCATTCAAGTATGCCGGAGAAAACATAATTTTTTCTAGTGGGAGTCCTTTTAAAAATGTTGATCTTGGTATTGTTACTCCTTCTGTTCAAAATTTTATTTGCTTTTTCCTTTTCTTTCTCCTCACACACCTACACCCAAAATTAGCTCTTTATCTAGAACTACTATTTTGGTGCTCTGCCATGGGAATGTCACCATCCCATTTTAAGAGAAGGAAAGCATGTATTGCACTTAAGATGACCACACTTTTGGATGTGTACTTATACAGCTTGCTGCACTTCAGAACATTTTCTAGACATTTTCAATCAAATATATGACATACACCATCATCTTCTTGTGTGCAGGCAATGGAAAGGTAGGCCACGTTAATCAGGCAAATAACATGTATTTGTTTCCAGGGTACGTACTGATTCTCCCATTTGCAAGTGTTTTGGAAACTTCTGTAGTCTTTCTACTATAAGAAATCTGGCAGTATTTCCCTAAAGGGGTGTTACAAAAAAAAAATCAGGATTGGTCTGGGAGCTCTTCTTTCAGGTGCTCATGTTATTTCAGATGGGATGCTGCAGGCAGCTTCTGAATGGTAAGCCCAACATGCTTTGTAATATTACTTCTTCATGCTAAATTTTTGCAAGTGTCTAAATAAGCTTAGGACTGTTTTTAACTTTGTAGCCTTAAACTGATTGGCTTCCTGATATAACACAAAGCGAAGACTCCCTCTAACCCATAATGACCACCTCTTTGAAAATTGCCAAATGTTAAAAGGTGGTTAAAGCATAAAGACTCACTTATTTTCCAAAATTGTCCACCCATTGATTTTTCATGTAGAGAATTAGAGATTTGTATTTGATTTATTTTTCAAAATTTGAGAGTTAAAATATGGTAATAAATCATGAAGGGTAATAAAATGGACTTCATTAAAAACCCATTACTTGATTTGTGTAGTGAAGGAAAAGTTTACAAAGAAGGAACAAAAATGTTAAACTGATGGTCACTGTGAGGTTATTAGCCGCAGAGACTAACAATAATAGAACACATGTAATTAGTTGGGAAACTGGTAAACAGACACAGCTTGTTTATGCTTTTCCTTAATTCCTTTTTCGTCCCCACAACAATCGTCCCATCTGACCTTGAGAATCAACAGTGGCAACCACAAGGGGAAAGTCAGACGGAAGACATCTCTAGAAAAACTCCATGAATTACTGTAGCTTGATGTGATTGACAAATACTGTTAGAGCAACTGATTAGAGGTTTGTTTTGAATTTTGAGTAGAAAAGGTAAAATTGAGAAAGTGTCTCCTGCTGTTTGCAGATCTCTCAACGCTAGTGTTGAGAACCCTTATTTTTGCAGATAGGCCAGAGAAAGCCCTCCAGTGTTTGTAGATCTGGTAATTCTAAAGCATTTTTTTGAACACCAATTTCATAGATATCTCAACCCTAGTGTTGAGAACCTTTATTTTTGCAGATAGGCCAGAGAAAGTCCACCGGTGTTTGCAGATCGGACAATTCTAAAGCAATTGTGAACCCCAGTTTCATAGATTGGCCGTGTATTGGCATGATTCTGCAAGATGAATCCAAACTAAACAAATTTCAAAGAAAATGATTAAGAAGAGAAATTTGAGAAGTTTCACCTTTTTTTTCTGTTTGGAAAAATTATCTCAATATTCAATATGATAGTTTCATGATCAAAATGCACAACGTTAGAAACTTTGGATGTTGCCATCAATGGATCGGAAAATATGGACCATACTATCCAATAAAAGGTATCCTTGTGTACAAAATGGACTTCACATATTGCATATTTCAGTCTGTTTATTCACGTTGCATATTTCTGTCCATATTTTCTGACAAATTGTCATTTTGAATAATTGGGGTAATTTTTCCAAATTCATTTAACAATCAAACTGCCAGAAACCATGGTCAGAGGATGAGGGAGACGTGAAACTATTCAGTTCATGGTCCTTCCTAGTCTCCTTATGAGTTTCTATATGGTTTAACATTGGGGACTGGACGTAGAAAACAGACAATAGAAAGTTGGCCTCCCTTCCGGGTTACTTGCACCGTTCATTCACTCCATTGTTTATAAGGATTGGGAAAAGAATGATAGGGACTGCAGGAGTAACAATTCCACTGGCCATAGGAGAGCTCATTGTGTCCAGGTTATGCTTCTGGGTTCTGTTTCCTGTTTCTACCTGTCAAGCTGGTATGTTGCCATTAGTCTGGGAGGACATCTCTTCATAGCATTTGTCAGGCTAGCAAAACTCAAAATGGAAAACAGACAGTTGGGATGGAGGGAGTATCAGTCAAGATGCAGAAGTATCTCACCTGAGAGTCTGAGATGGGAGAGCCAAGAGAGAAGATTCAGATATCTGAAATGTTTACACCCCCTAGATTCTTGCGTGAGTAAAAGCCGACCATACAATGATGTTTCTATTCTGAACAGCACCACATAAGTTGCAGAGACTTCCATTTCTGGCCTTCCAAACCCTCCATATTACTGCCCCTGAAATTAGCATCAATAGTCTCTTAAGTTATCGCTTTTCTGTGAAACTTTACAGTGGAGTAAACGTAGGTAAGAGGAAAACCCCACTGCAAAATATATGCCACTTGCAGCTACTTCTTGAATACCCCAATCCCCACAGGGGGTCGGTATTCTCTGATTCTGGGAACCAATTTAATGAGATTTTCACACTAGATTCCAACTGAAATTTTTATTTTTCTCTTCTTTTTTTAAAATTTTAATAATGCTCCATTTATTTCCATGTAAAAGGAAAATTTTCAGCTAAATTCAGTATCGAGAACTAGGATTTACTTGATAATTTTCCTTTACGAAGCATAAGGAACAAAAGGACTTCCACTGGAAAGTCTATCATCATGATATGAAGTGAGCTTAGGAGTTCATCACTTACAAATGCATCTTATGTATGAACTCCAACTCTTGAGTGTCTAAAAAAGTACGACAAAGACCTGTAGTCACATAGCAGCCCTAGAAAACTGTAGGATCACCTAATACCAAGTTCCCATATCCCAGAAAACATTACAATATCATGTTATCTACAATTATACCAACAGAAAGAAACATAAGATGTCTGCAGAAAACAGAAAGTTGGACATGTACGTATCTTGTCTAGCTAGCTGTCGTATGCCAATTCCCAATGCCCTACCATTGCTTCCAAGATCTTTGGTATAACTTAAAATTTCCTTGGTTGAGCAAGCCGATTCAGCCAACAACTGTCTCAAATTTAAACAATGTTGAGGTACTTCTCTTGTCATCTTCAATGACTTTGGGGTTTCTATCATTCCTAAAAACTCAATGGGTCAAATAAGGTATCAAGGGTTGCAACCTTAGAAAATAAGTGCCATATAGAATT
This sequence comes from Protea cynaroides, assembly GCA_028583415.1. Taxonomy (NCBI): domain Eukaryota; kingdom Viridiplantae; phylum Streptophyta; class Magnoliopsida; order Proteales; family Proteaceae; genus Protea; species Protea cynaroides. The sequence goes on from CM053276.1 coordinate 136,529,438, forward strand.
CCAATTCCTAAAAGATCAGATAATCATTGATGTTCAGTTTATTGTCTCTGGCAATTGGTTGCTTTTGGTAGTTGGATTTTGTACAGCTTTTTAACCTTCCGCAACTTGGACATTCTGAAGCAAGTTTTGGAGATAAAAATTGTCTTTCATATTTGTCTTTGACACTGCCACGTACAGGTTATGACCAAATGTTTTGTGTTGGCTTGTTGAAACAATTATCCCTGTGAGTTTTGATATGTCCTGAACTTTCTACTTTCACATGAACACACATCTTTCTTGCAGGTTGAACAAGCCATCCATCCATAAGATGTGCGTAGAAGCTTCGTGGATTCTCTCCACTTTCTAGTGTCAATAATTGCACTTGTCTGGAACTATCTCATGTATTCAGATTTAGGCCCCTCTGACTCTGAGGTCTCAACCTTACCCCCCAAAAATTAAAATAAAACACAACTCGTATGCACTCATACAAGGGGAAAATGTGTTAAGGCATCTTGCTTGTTGAGGCCTGCTCCATCTTAGCCCTCCCCCTCCCCCTCCCCCTCTCTTCATGTGTGTGTGTGTGTGTGTGTGTACCACATAAACCTCTATTGATAAAAGAAGCAAAATTGATGGAACTTGGGGCATCTTTGTCACAACAATGAAAAGGGCATCCCAGTGCATAAGGCTTCCGCTACTGTAGGGTCTGGGGAGAGGTAGAATGTACGCAGCCTTACCCCCGCAACACGGAGATGCTGTTTCCGTGTTTCAAAACACTGTTGGAACTTAATCATTGACTGCAAATAGCAGATTGGAGACCGATCTTCCAGGTTCTGTCCAATACTCTGGAGTTTATGAATAATGCTTAATCAATTTGACTTAAATGTCCACATGGCTAGTAAATGAGATCCAAGAGTTAATGATTAATGATTCCATTAAATATTAATTTGACTTGAACATTCTGTTGGACTACTAAGCAAAGAGGCAGTTCGATCCTGTATACTTCTGGGTACCTTACAGTCCTCACCCACCTTTTGATATGAGGACATATTTTGACCATGTGTGGTGAAAATGAAAAACTGGGGCTCTATTTATGGCTTTTTCCTTGGAAGGCCTCTTGACGCAGATTTCAGAACCCAGTATAAAAAAAAATGTTGGCTCCTAAAACTGACATTAGGCTTCTCTGAAGTACATTAACTGGAGTATGTGTTCTGTTGTGTTAATTTGATTTACTTAACTTATACGACACTGATGTAAATTGCTGGCTATTTTCACAGCCTTGCAACATATATGAGCGATGAAGAAATCCAAAAGGGCATCCTATATCCTTCTATTTCAAGGTATTTCCTGAACTCTGAGTGACAAAACTCCACCTTTAATCAATTGGTTTAGTCCAAGGATTTAGGGATTGGACTTGGTCATTGGATTGGCCACTGTTGATTCCGAGTCAACTTCTGAGTTTCAGACAGATCAGTCCAAACTCAAGTGCAGTAGTGCTGCGGACTTTCAAACCATTTGAGGTGGGATTGGTGAGTCTACTAGGATTGGTCCTCAAGGATTCTGAATTAACTCGGGTCCGAACCTGATGCCGAAAGCCATGGTTTAGTTATTCAGAGAAGTAAAACTAATTGGAAAAATATTATTTATTATACTGGTTGAATTAAAATTGGTAAAAAGAAAAGAGTAACTCTGGAGCAAGCATGAATTTTGGCATGGCATATACTTGGAGCTTAGGTGACCTTTCCAGAGACTACATAGAAATGGAATCATCCCCTCCGACCTTTCCAGAGACTACATAAAAATGGAATCACACCCCCCCACCCCCCAAAAAAAAAGGTGGAGCCCTTGATGCCAACATGGATCAACGTGAGTAATGGAGGGCCTGCTGGCATAAGAATGAGATTCTGTTTCTAGAAATATAGTTATCGATGTTATTATGATTACATACCATTAAATCTTTCTATGTTTTATTCAATGCTCTAGTGATGAATTCCATTTTGGGTAATGAGTTTTGCATTAATTTAGTAGAAAAGTATAATCAATGATCTTTTCCTGCTAGGTTTCTGAACACTCATCTTATAGATTTTTTATTGCCCAACGGTCAATGTGAGTGGAGTGGCCTCACCAGATCATTACTTCATCGACACGGTTTGGCCTACACAAGCCACTGAGCTTTTAAGAGAGGAAATAAAAATGTAGTAAAGAAAATTCACAATCAATTGGTCTGTGAGGCTGCTGAGTGCTGAAGCTCCCAAAGACTGTCATGCTGACATTTTTTGCTTATAGCTAATTTGTGCTTTGTAGGCTTCTTTGTGTTTTGGTATTTTAAGATTTCCAATATGGGGGGTTGATGTCATTTGCTTGATATGGATGTGAGCTTTTAACTAGAGTATGGTTTAGCTAATACTTGCTGCACCGTGCAGTATTAGGCATATTACAACAGAGGTTGGAGCGGCTGTTCTCCGAGCAGCTGTCGATGAAGAACTTGCTGAAGGGCATGGTGATGTCGGGCCCAGGGAGCTCATGCACATGTCAAAGGTATAAACTCTTTATAAGCCTTAAGTGTTATTAACTAATCCAGTTAAAAACACAATGCAGGAATCTATGTAAATGGCTACAGGTGTTTGGAACTCAACTTATTAATCTCTCTCTCTCTCTCTCTCTCTCTCTCACACACACACACACTCACCCCACACATACACACTTGTGCACGGGTTCACATATTATGTGTAGCTTCAAAATGCTAGGTGTCATGTTTATTTGTTTATTTGACCCACTTATTTAAATGCAGGAGAAGACCGTTGAATATATCTCAAGCAATATGTGGTTCCCTGTTTACAGCCCTCTTGTTCATGAAAAATAGTCTCCTAGTTCTTTAATTCTTCTACAGGCTAGTTTCAGGCACCTAACTTCTTCATACTTTACCTTTGAATGATCTCCTTTATATGTAAAAAGAATGGTGAAGAGTGGTACTAACATGATCACTTCCATTTGTTCTACCACTTATATCTGCCGACTTTGGTTGGTGACTGTGAATATCTTTATGGATATATTTTCATATTCATTTCTTTGACGTATTCCTAAATTTTCGAAGTTACTCCCAAGAATTTAAGCTTAAGAAGGATATTCTCATATGACTGTGAATTTCCTTTTGTAATAGCTTATTGACCTTTAATGTCTTTCGTTATATTAAAAAAAAAAAATTTAACGGAAATATGGTGCACATTTTGGTCATTGAAACCATTATATTGAATATTACATTTTTTTTCCATTTTAAAATTGTGTTTTTATTGATGACAAAACCATATTTTTTGTCACTGAAACCATTATATTGAATATTTAGGTCCCCTTCTTTCCAGGTCTTTTTTCCTTTTTTTTTTCTTTTTTTTTTTTTTTTTTTTTTTTTTCATTTAAAGATTGTGTTTTTATTGGTGATAAAGCCTAGAGGATATAAATATGGGTCTATGGCAAGCAAGCTTTGAAGCCACATTTCAGAGACAATTCAATTACTGATGGCAAAACCACCACCTCTATGCATTAGTCTATGGATTCAAATCGTCTTCTGCCAGGGGGTCGGTAGGAGACTTAGCTATGACCAGTCGATGCTCGACACGTGGGCGTCGGCTGAATTCGAGCCGTCCAACTAGAATCCGAGCCCTCTCTCCATCTCTCACCTCGGATTTTGGCTGGACTGCTCGGATTCAGCTAACGCCCATGTGTCGGGCATTGGTTGGTCGCAGCCGAGTCTCTAGCTGATCCCCTGGCGGGAGACGATTTGGATCCTTAGCCTATGCTGACCAAAACAGTTTTTCAGGGCCAAAGCTTCTACTACTTGCACTGATGAGAGTTGATCCAGCTATAAATTCAGGGCACAATTCCATTCATTAGGGAGATTTATATAAAGAAACTTTGTAAAAGCACTTCGAGCTCTTTCAGTAACCTCTGGCATGAACTGAATTGCTTGTTATGAATCAGGAGGTTGTTCCTTTCACAATTGTCATCAAGGGAAAGAAACTAGGCAGTTTATTACGGATGTGAACAGATAGTCGAAAATCCTTGTTCAATTCACACCTGTATTCGTTTAGAGGTCTCTGGATCCAAATTTGGATAAATCGATAGATAATCTATTCGATATAGCTAAGAAAACAGAGGCATGGATTGAGAACGAATCATATCGAATAGGGGAGAAAGGTCCGGGCCACCTAAGTTAAAAGTGGAAACGGATAGCCAAAATTCGTATTCGATTCGCACTCGTATCCTAGATCCATATCTATCCGGAACCATTTATATCTGTCAATATTTTAGTCTCATTCTTTCCTGCAACAAGTAACTTAATTCCAGAACTATTACAATCTCGGTATCCGTTTAATCCATCCTTGAGACCTTGTGGCACAAGTACAAAAACCATTCATATACCCAAGTTTGAACTGTGCAGTTCCAGGGAACTTTTAAAGTTTTGTCATTGAGACCTTCATGTTTTGTAAAAATGTTAAAGAATGTCCACTTGGCATTTATCCCTACAAGATTATCAATCTTAGGTTGTATTTGATATGTATTCTTGGAATATATTCTTAGAATAAGTTATAAGGAGTGAGGCATTTCCATTCTAGACTAAGAATGCATAATGAACATATTCCAAAGCATTCCATGTTCTAAGAATGAAATTATATACATATTAATACTGGTTTTGTTATCTCATAATTTATTCTTGATCCAGAATACATTTCAATAATACAAACCAAATGCAACCTTAATTTGACAGAATTTGTGAACCATTTGTTTAAAATGTAGGAGAATGTCAAATGTGATTTTTGCTATTAATAATAGTTGAAGTCTTCAGTTGTTACCTTCGTTCTAGCACCCAAAAGGCATTAGGTTCGTTCCTTCTTTCGATCTCGAAACAACATTCATTCACGAACAATGGATACATGTTTCATCCTATATGTCTACCTATAACATTTGTCTTGTTTTCCCTGTGTAGGCAGCTCGTTAGAAGTACTATTGATAACGGATGAGCACCTAGTAATAGTAGTTTTGTGGGATTCATTGAATCTTTTTTTCTTTCTATTTTTCTAGTAGCTAATTAGTAAATCAGTATTCAAGATGACAGAGTTCTTGTCCAGCTGCATGCATGGATGGTGGGGGTTGGAAAGATGTCGACGATTTGAGTTTGGTGGGATAAGAAGGAAGGAGGGTTGATGGGGCTTGTGGGCATGGGAGTGTGCAGCTTTTTATGGTCACTACTATATCCCGAGCAATTCTCCCAGAGCATCTCTCTCTCTCTCTCTCTCTCTCTTTTTTATTACAACTCAATGGAAATAATTGAGAAAGTCTTGAAGACAGTTCAAATATGATTTAAATTATGGAAATTACATGCATCTCCCTTGAACTTATCCCCAATTTCAAGTAGTTCCCTAACTTTGGAGGAAATTACAATCCCTCAGCCTGGCCTGGTCAATATCTAGCGTATAGTGCCTTTGAAAAATAGGAAAATATAAAATGATAAAATTACCCTTCTCCTAAATACATCCAATTCCCTTATTTTAACCACTCACCAATCTTTCACCTCTCTTCTGCAGCTTCCCAGCAGCCTCATCGTCTTTTCTTGGTCTTCCCTCCATCACAAAATCTATCTGAAGGCCAACACTAGACACTCTCTTTGTATGTAAAGGTTTCTTGGACTTATGAGCCTCGGATTGCTGCTTTACTTTTTTTTTTTTTTTGATAAAATACTTTCTTTTTCTTTCACAACTGGTTTACTGCGCATGATAGATTCCCCAGGTTTTGGCTCTCCCCCTGACTTTAATAGCTTCCGGTGCTGTGCTTTGAACAGGTAGGGCGTCTTGAGACTCTTTAGATGGGGTGTGGTTTGTCTCAAGTTGAGCAGTCTCTCAAGTTGGTGATCTAAAGTCAGTCCACTAGCATATCAATGTATTAATATATACACAGAATAAACTCCAGTCATTGAATCACGGTTAAAGAAATGACGTCTCAGGTGCAAGTGTTGGTTTTGATGACTCTTTTGCTACCTTTGCTGAGAGCTTAAGTTTGTTTGATAAAACTCCGGATTTTAGATTCTGGCTCTCAGAGAGTTATTTTGGAGTAGAAACGTGTTTGATGAGTTTGGTTGGATTCGAACTCCCGCAGAGTGAACCGGATTCAAAATGATTTCAGAATCCAAAATTTTGAAGTAATTAATATTTGCTCCAACGTGTTGGAACAAGTTTTTGAAAGAAGAAAAAGAATCCAATTCTCACTTGACTCTCACTTGACCACCACCACCACCACCACCCACTACCCATCACCCACCACCCACCACTACCACCACCATTTTTATAAACTTCGATTGCGAGGATAGTGTTTATCAAACATGTTTATGTTCTAAAGATACTTTAGAATCCATTTAAGAAAATACGTTATCAAACATGTTTTTACTCCCAAATAATCTTAGAATAACCTAAAATAGATTCTAAATTATGAAACATAATCCAAAATCCAGAACAGAAGTTTTATCAAACGAACCCTAAAGATGCTGCTATTTCTCTCTTGTGTGGGGAAAATAGCATTTCCTAGGGTTATCTCGCCACATCATAGCGGGACGCAGTTTGTAAGAATCCAATGTTGCTCAGCTTGGGTCCCAGGCATGTGTTCTCCATCAAATATCAATTTTTTAATCCGTCTCACCCACGGGCCTTGACTTCCAACATTGAAATCAAATATCAGCAGCCCTATGACACTTAGAGAATTAGGATCAAGTTTAGGGAGGTGCGTGTAATTTCCTTTAAGTTATTATATCAATTGGTTTTGGAATCGTTTTATTGGTTTATAATCTTTTTCAACAGCCGCTTTTTTATTTGGTTTAGCGATTCCGGTTCAGTATTGAAACCCTTAGGTTGGAGTTGTCAATTCCAATTAGACATAAGAAAACAGAAATAAATTGTCTCGTGTTTTCTAGTTTGTCCAACCATAATCCAACGACTAAAACTCATCAAATGCATCTATACAGATGTATTAATATACATACCAAATTGTCTCCAGCCGTTGATCCACGAGATGATACAAGTCTCCAGAAAACGGCCAAAATGTGTTTGGCAAATCTACAATGTTCCTCCGTTCTCAAAGAACGAACTGGAAAAAAAGAACGTTTATATCTTAAACGTGTTTCGTTCTGGAACGGTTTTGAGAAGAACAAAATTGAAGGAAAAATAAAAATAAAAAGTGTGCCCGATAATATTTCTGTTCTTATCATTCCTTTGCTCCCTCTGTTAGACCTGCTTGCGCGAAGAACCCTGGTTCTCTCAACATCGAGCACTCTCCTCCAGCGGTGATTCAGGTATGTTCTTCAACAAAGCTCTCCATTTCCTCCTTCTGTCAACATCGACCCGCAACTTTATAGATTTGTTTTTTTTTTTCAGTTTCGTACGAGCTCCACCAGCGGCGATTCAAGGTTCTGCAACTATTCCGCCCTTTCCATCTCCGCAACTAGCTTCTACCTCGATTTCCAGGTGAGTTAATTTCAGATATTGCCTCCTCCTCTTCCTCCTCTCTTTCTCTCTTTCGGTATCTCAGATTTGTATCCGAATCGGTATCTAGTGTTCAAAACGATTAGTCCATAGAGTAAAAAAAAAAAAAAAAAAAAAAAAAAGAATCTGATTGAGTCCCAGTACTTAGTGTAACAGGAGAGGATCCTCATCCAGATTGTCCAACCACCATTAAGATACCTGGAAGTTTGGATAGGTAGGGTTAAACCTTTGTACAATGGAATCACCCTTAGAATGTTCTTTTTCCTGTGGAGGGCTTTGAATGTTCTTTTTCGTGTTCTTACTGGCCTTCTTGAACAATGGAATCACAAAAACCTAAAAGAAGCAAAAGAGAAAAAGGAAATTTTACTATGGGTTCCAAAGATAGAAAATTTGTAAATTAGATAAAGCTTTGATTTCTGATCACTACTTCTTTTTAGGCTTCTAGAGTTAGGAAGTGCATGCACACATACACACAAATTTCACATCCAAACCCCACTAATGCCTCCTCTTTATATGATTCCACTTGTGTATATCTGGTTCTAAATCTTTGCAACTTTAGGTGTATGTTCTTATTTTTGAAGGGTGGTAGGGGTTAGAGTTTTTCCCTCCATCTCTCATTCATATGGGTGGCTATTCCTCCCATGTTTTTTGCGAGCCCACACGAGTAGGAGCAAGATTAGACACTCACATTTCGATGAATTAATTATGTTTAACAAGTGGTAATTGGGTATTCATATTTTGTTTATTAGAGTTTGAGAGGTATCAGTACATTCATAGTTCACTCAATATTGCACCAATGACACCCTCTCTATTAGAAGTAATACGTGTAACAGTTGCATAATTCAGTTATGCACTTTGGATTCTGTTGAAAGTTATATAAGCCTTCACTGGATGGCTTGTGCTTTACACATTTAGGGAGTTGTAATCAAGGAATCAAGTATCGATACGATACGCACCGTATCGGTCGATACATATCGGTATTGACACTAGTCGATACGATACACCTCGATTCGTCTCTCCATATATATATATATATCGTTGTTACTGCTCCTGCTCCTGCATCTTCCCATCTTTTGTGTGTGTGTGTGTGTGTGTGTTGGGGGGGGGGTTATTTATGGCATTTCAGACAATGAGGGGTTTGCAATCTACCTTTATGTTGGCCACGAGTATGAATAGGAAGAAACTCGATAGCAGAGTGTTGGTGCCTGGTAACAGTTGTTTAGGTACTTGAAAATAATTGTCTGACTGTAATTCTCTAATTGTGACTCAACATTTACACACCTGGTGGTCCTTGTCTTTGAACCCAAGGCCCTGGTACGTCCAACTTGGAATAAATATGGGCCAGATGCTGCCTGGGAATTCAACATTTGACAATGCTAGTCTTTGTAGGTCTCCTAATCCTAACCCAAATTCAAATCCAAATCCTCATTCTCCAATCATATTTGCACATGAAGCCGCTCAATCGCAAATACAAAGTTGCAAAAGAAAAGAAAGGCACCAGTGAGGAAACTCAAGGGATAAATTTTCAGTACACTTACCTTCCCAAAGCTCTCCAAACTGAAACTGAAAGATACACTCTGCTCCGTTCACAGTTCTGCATCTCAATGTGAATCTCATCTTTGTGTCTATTCTGAATTGGATATATTCTAGTGATTCCTAAATGACCACCTCTTAGAAAAATATCTGATAACACTAAAAGTACAGGCCTCTTGAAGAATGTTCAGTTTTGAGAGTACACAGCTTTTTCTACTCTTAACTCCTTTCTTACATTTTCATCAATTGTGTATCAAGGGTATTTTTGGCACCATTTTCCATTTTCTCTAGCACTGTATTTTGTGGTACTACGGTTGCACCTCTAAGAAGTGATGGTTTACAAAACTTATCAATCCCAAAGTTAAGTCATGATGGGATTGTCTATGACTCCGTCTATATACAGGATGGTTTTATTTGGTTGACAGTGGAAGTAGCTATTCAGTTTTCAATACACTAATATTTTGTAATGTGTTTTCTATGTATTCAGGACTTCCGGTTTAAAAAATTTGGAGTGGCTTGACAAACACCAATACTTCTAATTTCTGTAAAACCCTATATAAATTTCCAGAGGAGGTGTTATGTTGGACACCAGACCTTGTGTCTCTGTCCTTCTTGCTACCTAGTTTAACTATTTCTGTGACATGATAGATGTATTAGATTCTTAATGAATTGTATGGTCATTAGGATTGCCTTTTTTTTTTTTTGTGTGGGGTGCTCTTTCCTTTATACTAGGTGTGCTGAAATATGTTTTGAGAATGGTGTTTGTAGCCAGGTATTCCTTGATTAACATATGCATTTAGATGATGGACAAATGGTGCAGAGCCAGTCAGCTGGCCAAAGGCTTGATGCTGCTTGACCAAATTAGTCCAAGCCCCCAAAACTAGGCTGACTTGATGTTTCAGGTGTAGGACTGATGCAGTTCCCAGCCGGAAGTGACACCGAGCAAAGAGGAAGATGTGGATGTCGACTTGGAGACTCCTGCTTCCTTACAAGCTAGAATTGTGGGAGCTGTTTAGGATTAATTTCAATTATCATATTTATTGCTTTTATGTTTTGCTTTTACGGTAGATTTCTAGTTATTAGATTTTATCATTAGTTGGTTTTATCTTTAATCAAGTCCTTTTTAGTTGAGTCTAATTAGCATAGTTGTCAAGGAGTCACCTAGGCTATGCTTAGGCGTTGGCAGAATTTGTAAGCCTGGGAGCCAGGGCGCATTATCACCCTGGGCGACTGCCTTATTTTCAATGTGTCTTTTTTTGCTCTCAGGAACAATACTTATCAGGCAGTACTTATTTATAACTAATATCACTTAAATAAATATTTTTTAATTTTATATTTCATTTACTTAAAATATTATTCATAAATAAGCAAATATCCCCCCATTTGAATCCAATAAAAATAGTCTAAAATTCAAATTTCAAAAGAATAAAAAGTCAACCCTCCAGTTCAAGAACAAAAACTGTATTTTTGGGTGTGGGGGGCGATTTTCAACTTCCAAATGTTAGGCTTTTTACCAAATATAAAAATTTCATAAATCTTATTATAGTAAAGCATCATTAAAAACCAAGAACGCGCCAAAATAATCTCTTGCTTTGATGTTCAAAAATAATTTACATTCAGACAACTTTAAATAGCATTCACGTACTCTGAACAAGGTTTGACTGGAGTGTAACTCCTTCATTATAACTCCGATTCAAGCAATCTCGGATTTGTTAGAAAGCTGATTATGCTAATTTTGCAAAGAATTCGAGATTGCTTGAATTTAAACTATATTAAAGGAGTTACGCTCCGGTCAGATTTATTAGAAGTACGTAAATGTTAGTCATAAATACGTGTTGCCTACTTAACTCATTATTTGTTGCCTTGTTGGTTTTCTCATGTTAATTAAGTTATGTCTTAAATGTTATTATTTATGTAGAATGTTGTATATATATAAACATTAATATAACATTAATATTTTAGAAATAAAAAAAAATACACTGTGACCGCCTTGGTCATCTAGGCGATGCCTAGGCTGGCGCCTAGGCGCCCAGGATGGCCTCGAATGCCTTGGATCGCCTTGTCGCCTTGACAACTATGCTAATTAGACTAGGAGTTTTTATTTTTTATTTTTTATTCTATAAATACAAGTTGTAACTATTGGATATTCAGTTTTATTATGGAATACAATTAGATTTGGATTGTGCCTGCATGGTCAATTGTGCATGGGAGCTTTAGCTGTTCTCTCTTTCTCTCTCTCTCTCTCTGTCATTGATTAGCTGTTTCTTCTTCTATTCCTTCTCCATTATCAGGTAATAAATCTTCTCTTTGTTGCCTGCACAAGGTTTGATTCCAATGTTGGTTTCTATTACCTGGATCCTGCTATTCTCAGTCACTAAAATCTGCTACCGGTTTTATGACTGTTTCAGTTTTGGTTTAAACTTCCTGTCCATCAATGTGCTTCGAATTCTGGTTATTGCTGAGCATTAAATTTTCACATATCAGTCACAGATTTGATTCCCCACCCTTCCCTTCGTAGCTTCGGATAGAGAATCAAACCCCACTAATATGGTTAGGAGTCGTCCCATTGGTCTGCTACTCCACGGATGATTGATTGTTTCAAGAAGCGAGGAAAGAGAACTACTATATCGATTGTCTTTAGGGCCTGCCTTGAGGGTTCCCCTATACTAGTTCCGCCTTCAGACATAAGTTAAGGCCATTAATCCTTACTTGCTTGGAGTATCTGCTCTCTCTATAGAGAGTCTTTATCTATGGGAGACTGATTTGCATAGGCGAAAATAGTCAAGTCAAAAGGTAGGGATTTCTTCTCATCCTTATTGGTTGGTAAAGGCTTTAGATAAGACAATGGAGGCGAATGAGAGAGATCCTCAAGTTAGTTAAATGAGCAAAGATACTAACATGGGTTATACGGATTGGTTCACCAAGTGAAAGAAGGAATTTGGAAGAGGTACTGGCTAGAGGACGGGTTACTCTACGCCAAGAATTCATTGTCATTAAGTTTCTCCATACCAGGTTTCTGTTAGGGGTCTTATTGAGACTTGGATTGCACTAAAACGTGAATCTGGATTGCTGCTCCTGTTAATCTTGATTTCAGATTATTACCTGTTCATTAGTGCTTTAATTCTTCAATCTGATTTTTGAATTGATACCTTCTTAAATAAAAAAGGGCGTCCCAGTGCACGAGGCTCCTGCTACTGTAGGGTCTTGGGAGGACAGAATGTACGCAGCCTTACCCCCACAATGTGGAGAGACTGTTTCTAGGATTCGAACCAGTAACCACCTGGTTGCAATATAACAACCTTACCGTCACACCAAGGCTCGCCCTCAATTGATACCTTCTTAAATCTGAAATTTACTTTCTACTTCTGATGATCAGTTTTCTGGTGAGGCACAGGTCTTAGTTCAACAAGTACTTCATCCTAAACTGAAATCCATCTTTTGGATTGACTTCATCTTTGATATTCCATTCTCTTCAATAGTTGATACACTGCTACTAATTCTGGTTTACATTCATCCGTTAGATTTCTAAATCTGACTTTTAGCCTTACCCGTAAAACCAGGAAATCTCAGTCTGACAAGGATTTCGTATATGTTTTAATCCGATGGATTGTTCCCCAATTTGGATATCTTGTCCTAACTGAGTTATCTAACTCTCGTGTAGTCCATAGTGAATCTAGACCGAGGTTTTGCAACCCAGTCCCTCATCCATGACATTTATCCGTAGGGTTTGGAGCTATTATGGCAATCTGTCTTTGGCTGATTTGGTGCTGTATTTTAGTTCCAGGTGTAGTGTGAGTGTAGGTTTCAGCCTTTGAGTTACAGTAATTCTTCGTTTTGGTGCCTAGATTGTTAGGTGTAAGTTTGGTAGTGTAACTGTAGGTCTCAGCTCATGGCTTCCACTACTTGTTGTTTTTGGTTCCTACATTGTTACTTTCCTTCTTTTTTGTTTGTGTGTTTCTTTTGGTTTTGACCCATTCAGTCTTTATTCTTCAATTGAATCTAGATATGGATGGTACAGCTTTTAAATTTTTTTTCTTTGCTTACTTTTGAGTTAACTATGATGGGAAGTTTCTTAATTTCTATATTTGAAGAGAATAATAGGAGTCAGCTCTAGTTTTTTTTGTCCTGGTTACTTATCGCTTCAGCCTCATTGATCGCTTCAGCCTCATTGATCTACAAAAATGGGATAAGCATTGTGAGTGATCAAGTTATTATGATGAGTATAGATTCCTCTTCGAGGCTTTGGTGCTAAGATGTGAGCCCTTGGATTGATGGTGTGGCACTGCAAACTTTGTCATTTTACACCATGTAGACATAACATAGGATGACAGCTGAAAAATCTCTTCAGGTTCAGACTTCCTAGTATGAACAGTCACTCGCTAAAAAGCACCCTTAGGCCTGGAATTATTAACAATCTTGTTGCTAGTTGTCAGCAACATGTCTTTCTGTGCTGTATATTTGACTTTTTTAGGACTACCATGATAATGATGAACTGAACTGAAATGCTTATACAAATGATCTCTGTCTATCATGTAAAAGATATATAACATTAGATAAAGAATCTTTAGTGGGAAGTAAAAAATGTGAGCTAAAGCTAGCTTCACAGGTTAGCATATGGAAGGAAAGTGGGAAACTTGGCTTGGCTCAGCTACAGCTCTAAATGGTGCACCTGCTGAGGGTGGAGAATGCCATTTAATTGGGAAAAAAGGTCCTCTCCTGTCGCCCAGTCGACCGGTCATCCATGGGACAGGCTGGGATGCATAGGCATGTGTTCCGAGCATCCCAGCCCGTCCAATGGATGGCTGGCGCGGCTGGGCGACAGGAGAGAATCCAGGTCCTTAAATTGGTTCCAGTTGATGTTCCGTTCTCCAAACATTAATGTCACCTGTTATAGTTTTCCATTTATATTCTTTTGAAAGTTAAAATATTTGGAATTATTACAAGTGACATGATTTGTGCTGATCATGGAAAGGTTGATCATGGAAAGACAATGGTGCTTTTAGGATTTCTCCTAGTCCTGGATGTGAACCACCGAATGTTACTCCTCATCCCCCTCCTGCCTTCATTCCCACCACCAGTCCCTCCCTATTTGTTGTCCTGCTGAGCCATTACTTTGATGTTTATTTCCTCGTTGATTAGTTTCAGAGATGGTAAATAGGAGATTCACTCAACTGACATGTAATATCTAATGGAATGTCTGCAGGTAAATAAGCCACCTGAAGAAATAAGAGAGAATCTGAAGAAATATGGCGAAGCATCACCCAGATCTGATCATGTGTCGGAAGCAGCCAGGAATTGCCATTGGACGACTTTGTGAGAAATGTGATGGTAAGTGCGTGATTTGTGACTCTTATGTGCGTCCCTGCACCCTTGTACGTGTTTGCGATGAATGCAACTATGGATCATTCCAAGGCAGATGTGTGATTTGTGGAGGGGTTGGGATATCTGATGCCTACTACTGCAAAGAGTGTACCCAGCAGGAGAAAGACAGGGATGGATGCCCCAAGATCGTCAATTTGGGGAGTGCCAAAACAGATCTCTTTTATGAGCGTAAGAAATATGGCTTTAAGAAAAGATGAAGAGCATATGCTAAATTCAGGTCCATACGTTGTTTTGAGCTAGATTTTATTTGGACCCTCTCTTTCTTGTTTCATGATTTTCTGCTGCCTCATCATGTAAGCAATCGAAATTGTCTCTCTCTAGCCTGTTTTAGACAGAATGGTATTGTAGTATAGAATATTGACATATATTCAGTGGGTCACGTCTCACTTCTCTTCCCACTTCTCAATTCTCACTGTCGACTAGGCCCCGGGCCCCGAGTCAGCTTACAAGCTGGCTGAAACAAGCAAGTGGGTGAGGTGAGGGAGTCGAACCTCTCACCTGGTCTTAGGCCTGTGTTCTATGCATCTACCGCAACCTCCGCAACGTGCAGCTTCCACTGTGCTAAAGGCCTTCCCTTTATCTTGTTTCTATTGAACTATGTTATATCTTACTATTGAATGGAAGACATTTTTTTGGGGGATTGTCCAAGTTTCAAGGAATCTGATCGGCACAGTGCAGCACGGTGAGTCATCAACCCCTTGGATCAGGTAAAATCACACTTGTAAGGCGAGTCATGGTGATTTTTTGGCCAATCTGACTCGGGATTGGGGTTGATCCTAACCCCCGCCCACTAAAACCTAGGAATTGTCTTGAATGTTACCTATGCAAGTGATGATGAACATTGACATCATTTTATTACCCCTTGTTGGATTTTTTTTTTTTTAAGTTCAATGGTAAAATGTGACGGTCATGGTGGGTTATCAGAGGGGGACTGAGGAAGAGGATAATATAGTGGAGCACTTACTGAGGAGGGGCTTCGTCCAGGTGGGCGCATACGTGGCCTCTGTGGACTTCGTAGCAATTGAACGTTTTAGCTTCTAATTTGATAACCGTGTCTTTAACGGGAGATGAAAGAAGAGAAAAACTGGGGGAACTGATTGCTTATATTGGACAGTTGAGCTCGTCGATCTCCGGGTGTACTCGAACGGCGGCAGATCCCTATTTGCGTGTCGTGGCTTCCGATCTAGATATGTTCATAGACCCATACAATTAATCTCAGTTCAGTAGGATATCAAAAGATTCTTTCCTTCATAGTGATAGATCGAATAATTGCGTCGCAAGATGCGATTTCATCGTATTCGGAAGTTGCATAAGGCTGGAGGTTCTCTTACCTTCTCAGCAATGGTTTGACAGAGGATCCATCTTCTCTGGGTATTGTTTACAGTTTGTTCTTTATTCCAAACCAGTAATTGAATACAGATTTGTGCAAGCCAACGCCAGCAAAACCATAGAAATCCAGGACCACATCCGTTTCAATTTTTAAAAGAGGAGTTGTTGAAATGCAAAAATAGAAAGGAAAAAAAGAGAGGAATTGCTAAAAGAAATTTTAGAAGAAGAAGGGGGAAAGAAGCAGAATAGAGTAAGACGATGACGATGTGGATCCAAATCCTCTCCTCGAGTTCGGGAGGAGAGTCTGCTCCCAGTAGCCGATGGTGAAAAGTGGTGGGTGTCCACCAACGGCCATTCTTGGCTCGGCTCAGATAACGCAATTCCGGGAGGAATCAATATAAGGGCACTGGATCCCTTCGGACCCGGAGAACGTGTGACGCTGGGTTGGGGTTTGGTGAACGAACTGGTCGCTCCTCTAGTTGAAGTATCAACAATCAGTTAGGGCGGGAATCTAGCAAACACTTGGGCTTTGTCAAGCTAATTGTAGAGCACTGTTGCACTAATCCGCACGTTGTAGTTTTTCAGTTTGGTTCTTGCACGCGCTTGACTCCCCATTGGGAGAAAGGTAGCCTCCCTCTGGTCGCTACTGCTTAGCAAAGAAAATGGTAGGTCATAGACTGGAGCAGGGTCCGACACGTGGGTGTTGGTTGGATCCGAGCACTCCATCCCGAGCCGATAAGGTGAGTCGACAGGGGGTGTCGGCTTATGCATCGGGATGGAGTGCTCAGATCCAACCGACACCTAGGTGTCGAGCATCGGTTGGTGGGAGCCAACTCTCCTCCCGAACCCCTAGGAGGAGAGGATTTGAATCTCGACGAGGCAGCAGCTACATTGATCGCCCACTAGAAGAACTGAAGTTGTTGTGGTGTTAACCCCAAGGGAGTAGCTGAGTTGGCAAGAAACCTACGCCTCAGGAAGCGGAAGGTACTGAGTTTGACTCTTCTTATCCCTTTGGGGCCACTCACATGGGATGTTAAATGCTCTTTCTTTTTTATTATGAGTGCAATTGGAATGGTTCACATTCAACCTTGGAATGATTCGATTCATACAGTTGTAAGATCAATATAAACTTGTGGGATTAGTCAGGCCAAATGTTTGAAAACCTGTTGTTAGTAAAAAAAAAAAAAAAAGTTGTGGTATAAGCAATGCCATTGCATTTTTTTTCTATATATACATTTGATGGTAAAATTGTTATTTTATTGTCAATTTATTGAATAATTTTATTTTTTTTATGTGTCAGTTTAACCACGATATGGGTGATACTATTGGCAAAATTAGGAATTAAGTGGTTTAAAAAAATATATAGAGAGAGTGAGTGAAACTTCCCTTAAATAAATTATACAATCATGAATTCATGATTGGAAAACATTCACTTCCCTTTCCCAGAGTGATAAGAGAGCCGGATTAACAAGACGTTCTTTTATCCCTTTTTCTGGAAATTTATTTGAATTCATTCCTTGTTCGGACATGTGGCGAATACTGCTCTCCCCTGCCCTTTTTTGATGTTTAGGTATTGGAAATAAAAAATAATAATAAAATAATAATGATAATGAAACAATGATGAATCATGTATCACCTTTCCCTTTTGCATAAATTTTATATTTATTGACATTAGTTAAGTCCAACTGTCAATGTAAACTGGGGATTCAAATCGTATCTTGTCACGGCGAGTAAAAGAGACTCGGTTGCATGCAGCTGATGCTCGACAGTTGAATGTCGGTTAATTTCAAACTGTCTAGCCATTTAATAAGAAGAAACATAGAGGAGTGTCGACTAATGAATCAGCGCTGGCTGGATGACTCAGATTCATGTGTCGAACATTGACTAGATGCAGCGGTGTCTTCTACAAATACCCTAACAAGAAACGATTTGAATCTATAAAATGGATGCCTTAATGATCAAAACACCCTCCTCTTTTTAATCATGTCCACGTGGGGGTATTCAAATCCTCTCCTTCGGTCATGCTGCCTGCCAAGGGCCGGATTTCAATCGGCCCACCTCCCAATGTATTGGCAGACGGCCAGACTGAACTCAAGTCCTTAGATCGACGGCAAGAACCTCCTGCCGCAGAGGAGACGATTTGGATCCCACGCAGGGCAGGTGGAACTGCAGAATTGCAAACTGCAGAGTACTGATCCGACCGAGTCGAGTCGCGAGAATCGAGATAATGTAAGGGCTAGTTTGGTAAATCCAAATTAGAATACTGGTTTAAATCGAAGTTCAGTCACTTTCCCTCTTCCATCCGTTAATATTTCTCACATTCTTGATTCTTCTTGTAGGAGTTGCAGGACAATTGAAGATGTGAGGGAAAATTTTCTTTCTAGGATCAAAACTGAGAAATGGGTGTGAAAAACCTGTGGGATATCTTGGAATCGTGCAAAAAGAAACTTCCCTTGCACCATCTCCAGTAAGTGTACTGTATTGCCCTGAATATTTTTCTCACACTAGTGCTCATAAACTTCCCCTTCACCCTTTATATATTGTTCCAATGAGCCAATTTTAATGGGAGCAGGAACAAGCGAGTTTGTGTAGATCTTTCCTGTTGGATAGTTCAACTTCAAAATATCAATAAATCTTACATCGCTACTAGGGACAAGTTTTATCTCATTTCTCTCTTTCATCGGCTCAGAGCCCTTGTTGCCTTGAATTGTAATCTGATATTCGTTACAGGTACACTTTTCCTTTCTCTTTCTCTTTCTCTTTTTCCTCCCTTCAAATTTGTTCTGTAATTCTATTTCTTAATGTTGTGATGGTGGGTGGCTGTTTCGTTCTGTTCTGACTTGTTGACGATCGGATTTTGGGAAATTTATAAGTGGGAATTTTCTTTTACTTATACGATGAATACTGAAAGGTTCGTTTGAGAGATATGACCAAACTTTGTATTATTTTGATAAATTTCTGTTATTTACCGAATTTTCATAGTTGTTTAAATTAGAATTTCCTAAGTAGAGAGCTAAAGGTTAAGGGCCATCATTTGATGCGATGTCAAGAGGCTCGAGGCTGTGGCTGTCAGCATGAATACGCTGGTTCGAATATCAGATGCCAAAAGTTAGGACCAACTCCAGTCCACCTCTCGGTGCACCCGTTTACGGCCATTAAGGCTAAAGGTTTATGCCCTTGAAGTATGTGATTTTCCTTTGCTGGTAAAATATCAACATCTGATGGTTCAAGGCTAGTAGAAGATGGCATTGGGTCAATTGTAGTTTATCTTGGATGGGTGAAAACTGTACCAAGAATTTGTTGTGTAGCAGAAGTGGGTCATGTTATTTTGAAATATTTGATGTTTATGTCTCTAAATTTAGGTTTTCTGCTTGCTGCGATCAGTATATCAAGTTACTTAACACATGGGGCATGGTTACGTTCACAATGCCAAATAGCATGAGAAAAATTATGCATGTTTCAGATACTGTGCTGTCCTTGAATCTGGAATGCTTATGATATTATTTGTACACCTCATAATGTGGGCCATTATGAGGAAAAAGGCTGCACCTGCCGTATTCAATTTCTTCTTATTCCATAGGATCTATCTGAATGAAATCATTGGCCAGCACTATGTATGTTTATCATTTGGTCCATCATATTTTTTGAGTATATACAGTATACCAAAGGATGTCTTGCTGAATGCCTGATCTTAGGTTTCAATATGGACTCAGGATGAATGAATTTATGATTGACAAATTTTTTGAGTGAAAGATACTATAGCTAGTTTGCAAAGGTCTTTGCAGCAAAACATTAGTGATGGAATGAGAGGGACTGATTATTCTTCCTTATCATATGTGGGTGCAACAAAGGTGCAGGAGTGCAGATGGCTTGACTCCTGCTTTCAAATTTTGCATCATTTGTGTCAGTTATAGAATAATTTTTATATTTTTCTTCAATCCTTGGTTCTGTTAGCAACTGGCAGGGTTAAAAATATTGCATTTTGATGGCTGCCAAAACCGAAATTTCAGCTGAAATGACCGAAATCAGACCGAAATCCTGCATTTTTTTGGCCGTGAATTTTATTCGGCCATTTCGGGGTGCAAACAACCATATTAAGATCTGAAACTTTATTGGAACCTTATTGTAGCCTCTATAAAGGTATGTGAGCCCTTATATTGCAAAAAAAACTCAACACAAAATGGTAGTTTGGCTTTGCACTCTAGACGGTAAATGCCGAACCTTTCTATATGCCTTGTGTAACATTGCATATTATACGCATTGTTTTAGTATTAGAAAACATAAAAGGCAAGTAAAACAAGTAAGTCGTACAATAGGAATAAAGAAACATAATATTGATTAATTATGAAAGAGTACACTGTACATGTAGATGTAATACATCATAGAAACATAAGTGACGAACACTTCAAAGTCCTGACAATACAATACTCAGTGGTGGTACATGAGCAGATGGTACAAAATGGATCCCCTTAGAATGGCTAATACCGCATAGAGTTATGTGGAGGATTGAACCCACTCATGGAGCTGAAATTACTTTCATAGTTTTTCATTAATTTCCAACCCAAAACAGAAAATTTACCCCTTTCATCTTTCAAAACTCTCATACCTACTATCGTAGGTTCCTGCCCTTTCATTATGATTAGTTCCTTATCTTCCCTATTTTTTATTTTTCAAATATGTTATTAATTTCAAAATTCAAAAAATAATTTTATCGTCAGAAAAATAAAACTGATTCCAAGAGGCTGTAGATCGGTCAACGGTGTCTCATCTAACTTATAAAATTTGGTCCCATCCAATTGATATTAACCCTAATTTTTTATTTTCAATTTTTTGTAGTAGAAAAACTCATTTTTCAAACCAGAAGAAAAAAAAACAGAAAAATTAATCCGAAACCGTGAGACCTGTGTCTGACATATCCTATTTTTGGCAAAAACTAATTTTGGGAAAAAATTTATACCTTCAAATATTGAATCTGGCTAAATCTTCACCAATATGCTGTAAATGATGTTGTAGGAGTAAGTGACAACCCCACAGTATACTCCAGCAGTGTGTAGAGCTGAGGTGGCAAAAAAACTGGGCAAAAGATGAGTTTTTCTTCTTCATGCAGAGAACCAGATGAAAACTACTGAAAATTTCGATCCATTTTGTCGAAATGATGTATTTTATATACATGTTGTGTAACAGGCTTAGGTTATGGCTTGATCCAATAGAGTCATGACACATAATATATCCTGAGAATCATGCTCTGTAGCATTTGAATCTACAACATCAGGTTTTGGAGACCCACATTCTACTGAACTTATCGCCGATACAATATCAGCATGACCGATATTTCGGTGAAACGTTGAAATATTGACCAAAATTTTTAAGTTTCGTAAGTCGACTCCCATCACATCTCGGTCAGCCCAAAAACAAAAAAGAAGTCGGTAATCTCAGATTTCTCTGATTTTTTGAACCATTGGCAACTGGTATGGACTATGGTTTTCAGCTTTTTGTATTTTCTGGTAATACCCGAATTTTGTGGGTAGGTATGTCAAGCTTAAGCCTAAATGGAGTTTGCCAAGTGGCAAAATAAGACTCTAAAATAAGGTATGTGGAAAAGTGCATAGTACTCGAAATACCATAGGCGTGCATGGACATACATGGGATGCATGCCCAATATACGGGAGAGTTATGGTTTAATTTGTCTGAAATTTGGCAACTGGCTCGTTCAGATTGTCCATTATTATCCAGTGGTCGGATGTGCCACATCAGTTGCAATCTGGCAGAATTATTTGTGGCACTAAGATAAGTTTATCTATGCTGGACTGTAAATGGAAATTTCCAATATGCATATGTATGGATATTTTATGTCTTTGGCTTATTGTTTTGTACATTAACTTTACTACATTTATTACTCTCTGTTTTTTTCTTTCCTCATTCTGAATGATGATTTTGTAAAGTTTGAGTAACCTTGTCATTTAAATAGATGGATCGATTCCCTCCATCAAGTTATCTACTTATAGACGACGATTGGGGTCGGTTACTGAGGTAGGATCCTTTCTTTCCCTGTTCGTTATCATCTATTATCATTCTTTTCTCCCTCCTGTTTCCTTGGTGTCCTACTTTGAAGGAATGATTCTAAAATTGTCTTCATGATTCATGATGCCCTTTATAGGTTACTAGAGAGGAGTTAAATTCACAAAATGTATCTTCACTTCGTAGAAATATGGGATCTGAGTTTTCATGTATGATTAAAGAGGCAAAAGTCCTTGGTATGGCAATTGGGATCCCGTGTTTGGATGGGTAATTTCGACTACTGTTATTGAGTTTCCATTTCATTTTCTGCTTCATTTTGCTGTCTGTTCTTTATTTGTCCTTCCCAAAATATGGACCAGCTGGTCCCAAGTCTTTACAAGTCTTTTGAATCTATTTATTGTTCATTTTTCACAAAAACCTTGTCTCGATGCACTGGCATAGAGGTAATTTTTTTTCGTTTCATCTAGGAATCGATTTATTTTAATGAAAAACGGCTTTTGATTGGCTAACTGGAAGAGATTAAGGGTCCTTTTAAGTACATTTAACTATCACGAAATTGAAGAAAACAAAAAGGCTGGGCCAGTCGCCTTTTTTTAGGGTGGCTTGCAACATAGAGAGAGAGGGAGAGAGATCTCTCCTTATACACCTGAAATGAGGATCTAAATGAATTTTTTTGACTGGATACTCTATCTTCATAGTTCTAGCAAATTAACTCTCCACTTAAAAGCGAGTTTCCTTGTTCAGGCTTGAAGAAGCTGAAGCACAGTGTGCGTTATTGAATTCAGAATCATTATGTGTAAGTAGAAACTCCTGCTGATTTTTATTTGGGTTGTTATACCCCAAAAATCCATTATTAGTCATGTCATCATACATTCATACCAGGATGGATGTTTTACGACGGATTCAGATGTCTTCCTTTTTGGTGCAAGGACAGTATATAGAGATATTTGCTTGGGTGAGTAAGTTCATCTTGGGCTTCTTTGACATGCTAATTTGCTTCTATGGAATTATAGCATTTGGATGTTTTGAATTTTATTTCCTCATTTATGTATTGATGAATACTGTTTGGTATTCAATTAGGGGAAGGTGGTTATGTAGTCTGTTATGAAATGGCAGACATAGAGAAGAAACTTGGGTTTGGAAGGAATTCATTGGTAAGCTTTGTTTGTATCTCACTATCACATGTTGATTCTTTTATTTTTAGTTCAAGTTTTCTATACCCTTAACTTTTACATGGAATTCTACTACTTTTAACAATGCTTCCAAATGCGATTTTGGCTGAAGTTGGAAGTCTAGAAGCAAGCGGTTGGGATCATAGTTGTCAAGGTGCTAAGGCGAACCAAGGCGTTGGAGGCTTGGCGGCCCATCTAGGCGACCAAGGCGCCCGCCTAGGCGACCAAGGCGCCCGCCTAGGCGACCAAGGCGTCCAATTTTCTAAGGCTACACAAGGCCTCCTGAGCACCTAGACGGTACCTTGATAACTATGGTTGGGATGGAATCTTAATCACAGAAAATTATATTCTGGCTTTAAGATGTTGCAGGGAAGAAGTATCTCTCTATGATATTCCCCTCGTCAGATGAATTTTTACAAAGCTTTCATTGCGTGGACTAGATTTCATTAGTGATAAGTTTATTCTAGGAAGGAGTATTTATTGGAATTAAAACTGCTGTTATTTAATTGCATATATGTGTGTTGTTGTGGATCTCCTAGGTTTTTAACATTTTTGGATTCTGGTACTGCAATAGTGCAATTTTACATCAATGTACCTGTTACTTAAACAGAATTCATTTGAAACCAATTATAGTTTTTGCTTGTTCTGTGCCCATATTCTTGAGATCAGGTTTGTTTCTTGTCTAACACGTAGTTTGTGATCTTCAGATTGCTCTGGCTCTTCTCCTTGGCAGTGACTACTCTTCGGGAGTTCGTGGTTTTGGGCCGGTGGGTAGGAAAGAATTGGGTACTTGCTTCTTTCAGTTTATGCAGGCTAGATAGTAAAGTTGCTACAATAAAGTGGATAATCTTGTGGTTTTTTTCTCTTACCTCTGTAACTTCTTTTAAGTTTCTTATATGCACTTCAATTGTTTTCCCAAAGTCCCTCTTTTTAAGGTTTTTAACAGAGTGGAGATTCCTGCTGTTCACACTCTTCTGAGTTTTGTATGTGAGAACTTTAAGGGATATGGAAAGAATTGGATACTTGTCTCTTTATTTTCTGCAGGCTAATTTGTGAAATGGATCCTACAAAATGGATAATTTCATAGGGATTTATTATTATCTATTTATTTTTTATTTTTTTTGTAGTTGCTTATATACACATCAATTGTTTGTGCAAAGTCCTATTATTTAAGGCATGTAGCGTAGTGGAGAAGTTCATGCTTTTTACATGCTTCTTGAAGTGGTTTCATATTTTGTTGCTTATTTTTCATTTCTTCCAAATGTAGGAGACAGCATGCAACGTTGTTAAATCAATTGGGGATGATATCATTCTTCAACATATTACATCGGAGGGGTTGGCAATTGCAAAGAAGAGAGAGCCTAAGAAACAGGGTCAAATTCTCAATGGAAATGTAAACAAAGAGAATGATATGTTTCATAAACAGAATATTATTGGTAAGCCAAAAGAGAAGGAAGTAAAGGGAAAGAAAAAGGATACGGAAAACCTTCTAATGATTTTTGTTAAGTAAAGTCTGCATTTGGTTAATTTAATATTAACCATTTCCCATGGGTTATAGGTTAGATCAAACGTCTAATTATTATTGTTAAACTGAATATTTATCGATTTCCTAGAAAGAAATAATATTTTTATTCTCTGCGAGGTTATGAAATTGAGGCTAACCTCATTTTAGTTGCAGCATGAACAATTATTTGGAAATTTTTTTGCATGTTTTCCTACCTCTGTTATTTTCACTGTCCTGAATTCAAGTTTTACTAATCTGTTTCTGTGCAGATTAAATGCTTAATATTGATTGTACAAATTGATTGTACAACGAGGGAATTGATGGATTTCTATTATTGTGTATAACATATCCTAGGACTTTAATTGCACAAATGTAAATGCAAGTGCTCCAATTGGTGGTCCATACCCTTCCACGTAAACATCTCTAGATTTTAAGTAGATAATCCTAAACATTCAAAAATTCCTCACAATGGTCATAGTATATGATATAATTCTTGATTTGTTATGGGATAATCTTTTCGGGGATAAGATATCCTAATTCAATTCTATGGTCCTCCCAATATGGTGTGGAAAACCTCTCATGTTATGAATGGTAATATGTTATTATTCTACAGGGGGAAAAATGAAAATCTAGTTTACTGTACTTTAGATCATCTGATTCTAACTTCCTATTCATTTTAGCTGAGTAAAAATAAACCTATGCACTGTATCCTTGGTGATTTATGCAGAAAGTGAGCAAAATCTACAACAGCAAAAACAGTTTATTCAAGTAATCAAGGCATACTTGAAGCCAAGATGTCACTCTCCAGACTCAGAAGCTGTGCATAGGTACTTTCATACATCAAAAGTGTAAAAGTTAAAGTTGGAACTCATTTTTATGGATAACAAAAAGGTTTAAAATACAGTTTGTGTTTCTATCAGATTTCATTCATGTTGGACCACTGTTCACATAGTTATCAAGATTTGATTTATTCATTTATTGTCGATTGTATTCTTTATGAGTGATTTGGTTTTCTTTTCGTTGGGTAGTGGATTGGGAGGGTTTTGAATTCACATCTTATCTTTGTAGGTTACTTATTCAACATCCATTCCAACGGAACAAACTTCGGCAAATATGTGCCGAATTTTTTGGTTGGACACCTGAGAAAACAGGTCTGTTTAATATACTTTATTTTATAATTTTTAGATGCCCAGTGCATTTGCATGCATGCATCTGGAATACATGCAGATACATGGTGCTCTACTTAGAAGCAGTATTTGAGAATGTTCCATGTAGTGGAATCTTCTTTGGTTATTCCTCTTTGTAGTGGTAACCATTTCAATGATTTAAGCCATCCAGTTCTCTGAGCTCGCTCTCAGAGTAGCCATATTCTTCAGATTTTCTGGACATACATTCTCACTATTCCATTATTGAATGAATTGATGGGAGATATTGGGTGGCAGTTAGTTTGTTCCTCTATTGTTGGATGTCTAGATGATGTCGATGTATGGACTTTCTAAAATGTAAAACAATTTGAAATATTTCTTCATGATTGCATACTATTTAATGCATAGAGATTACAGAAGCATGCCTTTTTTCTTCCTTTTTTTTTTTTTTCCTTCGGCTAATTTTTTATGTGTTTTAATGCACAGACGAATATATCCTCCCAAAAATTGCTGAGAGAAATTTACGGCAGTTTATCAATCTCCGTAAGACTTCATCAGAAGTAGGGCTTCATCTATCACTCTACGAGGTATCTTACTTGTTACTGCTTGTTGCTAATTTTCTTGTATGTGGACCTTGGTTTAAAGTTCGAGTCAATTTTCTTGAAGTCAAAAGAACTTGAAGGGGTTTGGCTTGTTGCTTATCATTCGGTGACTCGATACACAATAGCCATATAATTTATCTGATATTCTGCTTGCCATAGATGTGTCACTTGCAGTACTCATCATCAATTTCTAGACCAGAAGAGGACTCCAAGTTTTTGAAAGTTCCTTTAGTCCTTCATATACTGATACTATTAATTTTCAGTTGCCAGTTACTTGTCCCATATCTGCAATTGTCAAGCGCAGAAAAGTGCAGGGTATAGAATGTTTTGAGGTTGAATGGGAAGGAATGGACGGAATGAAAGCTTCCACTGTCCCTGCTGATCTCATTGAACGGTATAATAGTTCAAAGTTCTTTTTCTCCTATATTTAGAAAATGTTTTTTTTTCTCACTAATATGATATATACTATTTAAAGGAAACTTAAATTCTGCTGCCAATCCATTAATTGCTTTTACCTCCTTCGTGCTTTTAACTGTTCCACTTTTGATTCTAGGGTTTTCTGTAGCTTTTATTTATTTTAGTTCCTTAAAGAATTGAGAATTTTGGATATTTGGATCTCTAGTGGCTGTCCCGAGAAGATATTGGAATTTGAAGATAGGAAAGCTGAAGCGAAGAAACCGAAACGGAATGCAAGGTCAAAGAAATCAGAAAGCAGTGCTGCTGTATGTGAAGTCAATCAGAGGCTGCAGGATCTGTTGCTTGACATAGAAACACAAAGCAATGCAATTAGTAGTGTAATCCTTCACCACCCTATTGCTCCTAGAAGTGATGAAGCCGAGATCATTAATCTCTTGAGCCCTTCTCCAGGTGTCCCTGCTTCTAAAGTAGTGAAAAATCAGCAGGAAATTGCTCGACATGTTGATTTAATTGACTTAAGTGAGTCAGAGACCGAATCATCACCTGAACATGCTAGGAAGGCAAGAGAGTTGAGATTATTTATAGCCAGTATCAAGGATGATGTCTCTTGAATGACCCATGAAGGGTATTTATATTCAGGCTGAACAGTATCCGTGAAGCGGGGGTAAGCTATTCTCCCCCGACCCCGTAGTGGCAGGATTCTTGTACATAGGTTGCCCCTTTGTCATTTTTTGAGTGGCACCTATTTGTAATTTTATTTTTGGGTACATTTGGGTTGTGGGCATTCTATGACTGATCAAAACACCATTTTTTGTTTTGAAAAAAAAAAAATTTTGTTTTGCATTTTAGTAGATTAATTCGTTTTTAAATTCCTATGCAAGCTTTTCTTTGTTACTTTTGACACAACCATTGTCATATATTCCTTTTAAAAGATTTTTTTTTGACAGGCTCCAGATGTCAAATGATTTGATACTTTATTAAACTTATTCTGTTCCACTAATGTCTGATATACATTAAGGGGTTTTAGTGCACGGGTTGGATCAGAATTGGTTGCAGCACTGGTTCGCACGGGTGGGACTTGGTTAGTAATGGGGTGTTAGAAGAAAAAATGGAACCGATCTTTGCCGATCCTGATCCGATTCTGTGCTCTCAAACACTGGAATACAATTTGGAAGAATAAATCCATGGCCCCATTCGACGTTTTTGTAAATTTGATACTTTAAATGATGACCAGCATGAAGTTGTATTTTCTCTATTTTGTGTGTTTTTTGGTGATCGGGTCGGAGTCAGGAGTGCTCAAGGACAGTTTTGCTTCCCTCCCTAAATCTATTTTTTTTTAATCACATTTTGGAATCCAAGATTTTCACCTTCATCACGCATATGAGACTAATTGCATGCAAGGGTATTTGATTAAACACAAATTTATCCTATAATTTTCTGATCAACTAATCGTGAGCGGTGAATATATATAACAACCTTTTATTGTAAAGATATAATGCCCATAAAATTGTAAAATATCTTGCAATCCAACACGCTCACACCCTCCCAAAAATTGTAAAATAACTTAATACTAATGAAGTTCCAAGGAAGAGCCAATTAGCTACAATTATGGCTTAGCCATGTACTAGTATGATACCAAATATATTGTAAATATACTAACTATCTAGAAGAAAAAAAAATTCAATTGAATCATGGTCCAATATCAGCCCTATAAAGCATGTTATCAGTTACCCTAACTTCAACCATGATTTGAGTAATTGATATTGAATCGATCAATTCGTATTGATTTTGAACCTAACCAATCTATGGTGTTTTAATATTATTATACTATACCTGGATTTAGAACTTGGCTCCAACCCTTTCTTCTCTAAGCAAAATCTTGAACCATTTCAAACTAAAAGGGCGACTCGTCCTTCCGATCAAAGAACAGGCCAGACGGCCCACCTTCAGGAAGCAAAGCCAACCTTACAGCACTTTCTGCACCTTCTTCAACGCTCAGAATCCAGTCTGGTAGTTCATGTCAGTTTTGACAAAACCAGGACAGACGCAATTTATGGAGATATTAGGATACTTTTTGGCTACAATCCTTGTCAAGGCATTCAAGGCTGCCTTTGATACTGTATAAGGCGACATAAATGCAGGCCAGCCTTTTGTTTCAACGGAATCCTCCTTGAAATCCTTTAAAAACTCATTCACCAGTTCATCCAATCCCTTCTCTGCGACACCATCATCACTTAGCACCTGCCTAATCCTTTCACCAGGAATATTCTTAAACAAAAAGAACGAGAAAATCCCAAATCAATGTATTATCATCGAAAAATCTTCTTCCCATCTACGTTCACATCAACAAAAAATTAAAATAACCCACCATTCCCTAATGTGGGATCACTGTTCTTACCTTTAGCCTTCCCATGGTGGAAGAAACATTGACGATTCTTGCAGAATTGGATAGCTGAAGGAGGGGAATAAGCGATTCAGTCACTCTTTTGGGGCCCAAGTAGTTCGTCTTCAGGCATTCTTCTGTCAATTCATAAGTGTAAGTCATTATTTCGTTCCAATTGGGTGACTGCATCAGCAAAAGCAATTTCAGACCTTCATCTAGCCAAAAAACTTCAGAAATGGTGCATCAAAGCAACTTCGTTCAAAGGCTTACCTTACCATCACCAGGTTTAATGGCCCTAAAAGCATCAACATCTACTTTCACTCCACCAACCCCTGCGTTATTCACCTGTATATATCGGTTCAGATCAAGAGAACAACTCTCAGCTAAAAAGCAGAGATGGATATGTTAACAAATTTCTGCAAATCGAATTCAGATCTTACCAAGATATCAAGGTTCCCAAAGTGGGTTTTGGTTCCCAAAGTGGGTTTTGATGAAAGTAGCAAGGGAAGCAATACTAGCAGGGTCCGTCACGTCTAGTTGATGAAAAACCACATTAGAGATCCCACTTCCGTTAAGACCTTCGACAGCTTCAGCACCCTTCTTTTCATCTCTAGCTGTTAACACCACTGTTACTCCAGTCGCTTGAGAGTGAATCCTCCCTAATACGTCTATTCCATTTTATTCTGCATCTATTCCGAATATACAGATTGAAGGAAGTAAATGACTCGGGTGACAATCAAAATAGAAAAAATCCACAAAATTCTATAATTAGAAATCTTTACAGTACATGTATGCTTCTAGCCGGAATTTTATTAAAAATGGGAGCGTATGGATTGATTCGGATCAATATGGAATTATTATCCCATGCTCATTCTATATTTTCTCCCTGGTTAATGATACTAGGTACAATACAAATAATCTATGCGACTTCAACATCTCTCATTAGAAGCTAACTGGCGGCAAATCCCAAACCCGATTCCCTTATTCCCTCCGGTAACCACTGCAACCCTGTAACGAATAGTGAGCATTATTTATAAGAGGATCCTACTGGATTGTAACTAAGAAGGTGGAAGTACCTCTGTTTTGCTGGACTGGTGATTGCTTCTGCCATATTCAATCAGTTGTAAGCTAAGCTGTTCTTGATTTTGAGGTTGACAGTTTATCCATTGCTTCTTAACCACTGCAAGGTACGGATTCCACATGGAATTTTCCACTGTAGGATTACCACGTGCCTAATAAATTGCCAAAGAAGATTCTCTGGACGGTGCCGCCCTCCCAATATCGAATCCAAATCCTTTCCTGTGGCAGGAGGGTCTTGCGACTGATCCAAAGACTGGAGATCAATTAATCCGTATACCAATACATCGATATGTAGACTGATTAAAATCCAATCCTTGGCGGCCCAAAGGTGTGCAAGAGAGGATTTCTACATCCCAATATCTACCAAAGCTCGTGCTTTCACCATCCTCTATATACCATATATACGAGCAATCGTTGACCCTTATTGTAAACATCCATCGACTAAGATTCAATCAGAAGACTCCAACGTTAGGCCACGTGGACGGTAGAGATGGTAAACTGGGAAAGAGAATTACGAATGAGCAAGATAATATATTTAGACATTTCTTTGCATTCTTCGGAACAATATGCAGCTTCACAAGGAACTAATGTTTAAGTTGGGCTCAGGCTGAAATCATGAAATCAACATCCCAAGATCAGGAAATTTTCGGGCCGCACCAAGTGGGCTCACGCTTTTGAGGCCCATTCCCCCAGAGCAGATATGACCAAAATCATAACTAAGATAAGTTACAACATAAATTAAGCTAGAGATTTTTTAAAGGCAATAGTTTTACCATTTTACTCTCACTTAAATGCACGTTTATTAAAGACTAAAAGGACAAAAACAAGCAAAAACTCATTTTGGATAAATAAATTTTCTTTTTAAGACTATTTTTCTTTTCATAAATTCAAAAATGATACCCACCACCTCGTTTGCCACAACAGCAAAAACATGTTAAAAAAAACGTAAAGAAAAAATGATACGAGAACCTAAGAAAAACGAACATTTATTACGAAAGAAAAAGAAAAGGCGAATGAGTGAACAATTGCCAAATTCCAAGAAAAACCAACAGAGCATTTGACAGTAGAAGCGCAGTCAATTGTGAAATCGAAATCTACTATCATATATTTGTATATTTTAGGAGAAAATAATATGTGAGTGGAAGCATAGATTGCCAAACTTCTCAGTTTCATCATGCTCCAACCTCAGAATCAATATCTGCATTGTAATGTTGAATATGGGAGATGAATTCTCATACAGGAACAGGACATCTGTTTTTGGGTAAATAAAAAAAATGTCCTGTTCTTTTTTCTCTATTTTTTTTTTATGCATAGATCATTTATGGAAAAAAAAAAACCATGAAAACCTAGAAATGCAGGCGTTGAATACGATGGACACCTTACGGCTCTTGAGATGATTTTAAATTAATCAGTCTTTGTGACTTCAATGTTATCGCAATGGAGAAACATGGTACTTATAATGGATTCTTTCTTTGAAAAGAAAGAATCAAAGAAAGAATCGGAATCAATCGCTTACCTAATGTAAAAAGGACGATAGAGCGAAACCTAAAACTAGCAATCTTGAAGTTCCATTAAATGGAAGAGAAAAAACTAACAGCTCATCAACAAACAAAAAACATCAAGAAGAGATGAGAAGAGATGAGAAGAGATGAAATCAACACTGATTTTGTACGCTTACAGAACTGTAATTGAAGAACATTGAAAACAAGAAAAGAACCGCCAAACATTCTCGATTGAATTATGTGGAGAAATAAGAAAACGAATCGAGCTTCGATAAGAGCGAACCTGTACAAAGCTGCAGATATCAAAATGATTCCCTGAACGACGAGATAGCGTTCCAAATTCCAATAAAGCTCCGAAACCTTGCTCATAAGCTCACTGTGTCAGTATTGTCCCCCGGCTTACGATCTAATTTAGGGGTTAGGGGATTTGTGCTTGTACTCCTTTGGTGTCCACGCTGGTGCATGAACTTTATAATCGTGTAAAAATAAAAGTAGAGATACATACATACACGGGAGGAAAATCAGGATATCCTATCACCAGTTCATTATATAGGGGTGTTTTTGGTATTTATCCTTCCTCATTTATTATAATCGATTACGGTACATACTATTATATAAAAATATAATAGGAAAAAGACAATTATCTCCCCTTTTATGATGTTCAAGAAAAGACAAATGACTCCTTTATAAACACTATTAAAATACAAATAGACTTATACTATTAGAAATATTTCATTAAATACTAATGGTGGGAGGATAATTTTTTCTTAATAACTAAATTACCCTTTATAAAGGTGATTGACTTTTACCAAAAAAACAGTTGCCTCCCTTTCAACCTTTATTCAAGAAAAAATTTCATCTAACCCCCAAAAACTATGTCAAATTTCATCTGACCCCCGATATTTTCAAAAGTCTCATCTACTCTCCGAAAGGTTTCCAAATGTCTCATCTACCACCCAAAATATTTTCACCGTTAGTCAAATAGACCCCACCCGTTAGTATAGTCCCGTTAGTTGCAAATATTAAGACAATATTGCCTTTTTTCTTGTAGTAGAAGACGATAATGCCCCCCCCCCCCAAAAAAAAGTGAAAATACATTTACTTACCAAATATTCTTCTTCAACAGTAAAAGTAAAAAAGAAAAAACCCTGTTTCGAAACCTTTCTTCCCTGACGACTATCAACGGTGGAACCCTTTTATTAACTACAGTGTGCTGTCCATTTGTAGTCAGCGACGACAACCAGCAGTGTGTGCTTTATTTAACCAGCAGTTAGTTGCGACAACTACAGTGAACCATCTTCGCCGACGATGGATTCTGCTTCTCTGTAGAAAGGAGAAGAAATCCGCAGAGTCTGCTTTCTTCTAGTACGAGGTAGGAAGGAAGCTTTAGATATTTTAGGTAAAGATTCGACATCAGACGACGATCGGAAGCCCCTTATCAGAGATTGCACGAACCTCCATTTGTATATTTTTCCCAATCTTCAGGTATGAAACCCTAATATGAAATTACCACAGTCAGTTGCCTACAAACATTATATAGTTATGAATTGAATCTTTAATTATTCCCTCACAGTGAAGGAGTGGGTTCACCTCGACGGGAAGGTTAGTTCATTGTTAATCTGTGGGACTCTGTTTGGGCTCACAGAATCAATTACAGAACCAGCAGAAACAAATGGAGAGTAAGTAGTTAAGATGTTGCCGAAGCCGGACTTTGGATGTTGCCGACGGGATACCGAAGCTTCGAAACTGGAGAGTCACCGAATAGCAATAGAGAAGAGACGATGGAGATATAATATTAGGGATCTGAACTGAATAGAATTGCAATAGAGAAGAAAATAAATTTGGAGAAAGAAAAAAGAATAAAAATGGGTAAATTAATAATTTTATCTCATTTTAATGTTTTAAAGTTTCAAATTAAAAGGACAAGACTGTCCACTTACATATTCAGTCAAGTCTGTCAATTAAATGAGACCGATTAGATTTTCTGAAAACTATTGAGTAGTAGGTGGAATTTGACATAATTTTTTGGGATTAGATGAAATTTTTTCTTTATTCAATTATCTCTTCTTTCTTCTCTTCATCTTGATGACTTGTTTAGAATGGACAGAACGATGTCATCGGCGTTCCTTGATGACCTGTGGGTTGCAGATGGACAGAACGATGTCCTCGGCGATGACTTGTTCATCGACGACCTCCTCAACCTCTCCAACGACGATATTGAAGTGGGTCTTTCTCAAGGACAGGAAGAGGAGAAGCCCTGCGTCGCTGTTTCTTCCCAAGGAGAACAACCCTGCCACGATAACTCCAAGCCCCCAGCTTTTCCATTTCCGAACTCAGCGTTCCGATATGAAAACCCACAAAAAATGAAATTTTTTTCGTTTTTGGGTATAATTTGATTTTTTTTTTTTTTTGGTGGTTATTTTACCAGGCGGATGATTTAGCAGACCTAGAATGGTTATCTCACTTCGTGGAGGATTCTTTCTCAGATTTCTTAGTACCATATCCATCAAACTCAAGCCACACAGATAAAACGTAGGATGAAAACCAGAACCCGGCTGAACCAGAAATCGTAAGGGCCTCGGTGAAAACTCCCTATTTCTGTTTCCAGATGCCGGTCCCCTGTAAGGCCAGGAGCAAGTGCTGGCCTAGACCCTGTTTTTCTGTAAGCATCCTTCTTCAGGTCACCAAGCAACAAAACAACTTCATCTTCAATAAGACGGCAACATAGTTATCAGACTGCGGCTCTGTTTCTCCATTGAATTTGGCTATCTTTAGGTCTCAAAAGACATCGATGGCTATTCCTTCCACCATGAAACGCTTGGAACCTTGTTTCCTCCAGAAATACCATGGCTTCAGCTCGACCTTGCAGCTATGGTGGTTCTCACCGAAACAGAGAGGCCATGGAGCAGTAGATTCTTGCACCACGTGACAGTGATCAGATGGCATTGA
Source organism: Protea cynaroides (assembly GCA_028583415.1). Taxonomy (NCBI): domain Eukaryota; kingdom Viridiplantae; phylum Streptophyta; class Magnoliopsida; order Proteales; family Proteaceae; genus Protea; species Protea cynaroides. The sequence continues at coordinate 136,563,953 of CM053276.1, forward strand.
TCGGCAAACCTTGTTCGGTAGACTGATACAAACACTTTCTTGCCTGATCTGTTAACGACGGCCGGATCATCAGTCGATTTCCCTCTAGATGAAAAGCAAGCAGGAATCCTAATTGGGTCTTGCATTTCCCAATGTCACCACCATGGATGCTCTTGTCAAAGCATTTATCCTCGAACACAGAAGAGAAAAAGAATATCCCCAACTTTCCAAACTGGCAATTAGAAGGCAAGGACAGGGAGTGAGTTGTGGGAAGAACAAATGCTTTTTTAAATGTTTATATATTCAATAATCTGAATGCCAGGAGCAAGCGGTCCAGAACGGGCAGGCGAACATGGTCATTGGGGTCACTTTCGTTTACTGAGTCGTCTTGCACGTCTTCTTCGTCCACTTCCACGACGACTACGACTTCGTCATCTCAAGCCTTCACATCACCCCTTGACTTCTCTGAAAGCGGGCACAACAAAGACATGTCCTTCTACCTTGGAAAGCCGCCGGCCAAAAAACATAAGAAAAAGAAGAAATCGGTGCCGGACACCGGAAGGCACCATCACCACCACCAACAACAACAAGAAGCACCATTAAATACCAAAAAAAAAATAAAAAAAGCACCAAGGAGGTGCAACCATTGTCATGTGCAGAAGACACCGCAATGGAGAATGGGCTCTTTAGGGGCCAAAACACTCTGTAATGCATGTGGTGTTCACTTCATATCTGGCCGGCTGTTGCCAGAATATCGTCCTACATGCGTGCAGTCTTACTTTCTCTTGTGGCTGTTTGTGGGAGGAGCTTGGAAAACGTTGCGGGTAGAGTTGAGGCTAGACGAGAGGAGCTTGAAAAATGTTGCGGTTAAAGTTGATGGTAGAGTGTCCATAAAAAATATAACTTTAACACCGTTAAAAATTATGATTATTTGTTTTTTTTTTAAATTTAGATGATCAACTGGCATTAAGGTAAAGTACAAGGAAGGTAACTGTATTTTTTCTAAATATAATATATTTTGCATTTAAAATTTAAAATTTTTTACTTTTCTTCCCCTCAATTCCTTTTACAATCAAACAAAAACCTCTACAAATATAATGCCCATAAAAATGTGTAACATCTTGCAATCCAACACATATAATGCCCATAAAAATGTAAATTATCTTGCAATCCAACACGCCCACACCCCCAAAAAAAAAATGTAGAAAAATATCTTGGTACTAATGAAGTTCTAAAGGAGGAACAACTGAGCTCCAAATTAATATTACTATGGCTTAGAGCCATGTACCAGTATAATACCAAATATATTTTACATAGAATTAGCATGCCAAATAACAAAATATACTGTCTAGAAACCCTTTCTCAGTTGGATCATGGTCCAATATCAGCCCTATAACCACATTATCAATTCTTAGCTACAAGTTTACAATGATCATGATTCAAGGAATCAATATCAGATTGATCAATCGATTTTGTATCTAACGGATCCATCTCATGCTGTTTCAATATATATATATATATATATCGTGTGTGTGGTACCATCATAATACCTGGATTTAGAAACTTGGGGTCCAACCCTTACTTCTCCAAGCAAAATCTTGAACCATTTCAAACTAAAAGGGCGACTCGTCCTTCCGATCAAAGAACAGGCCAGACGGCCCACCTTCAGGAAGCATAGCCAACCTCACGACACTCTCTGCACCTTCTTCAACGCTCAAGACTCCAGCGTGGTGGTTTATGTCAGTTTTGACAAAACCAGGACAGACGCAATTTATGGAGATATTAGGATACTTTTTGGCTACAATCCTTGTCAAGGCATTCAAGGCTGCCTTTGATACTACATAAGAAGGCAAAAATGAAGGCCAGCCTTTTGTTTCAATGGAACCCTCTTTGAAATCCTTTAGAAACTCATTCAACAGTTCATCTAATCCCTCTTCTGCGATTCCATCATCACTTAGCACCTGCCTAATCCTTTCACCAGGAATACTCTTAAACAAAAGAATGAGAAAATTCCAAATCAATGTAACATCATGGAAAAATCTTCTTCCCATCTATGTTCACATCAACAAAAAATTTAATTAACCCTTCCCACTGTTCTTACCTTTAGCTTTCCCATGGAGGAAGAAACATTGACGATTCTTGCAGAATTGGATAGCTGAAGGAGGGGAAGAAGCGCTTCAGTCACTCTTTTGGGGCCGTAGTAGTTCGTCTTCAGGCATTCTTCTGTCAACTTATAAGTGTGAGTCAGTAATTCGTTCCAATTGGATGACTGCATCAGCAAAAGCAATTTCAGACCTTATTTTCTCTAGCAAAAAACTTCAGCTAGAAATGGTGCATTAAAGCGATTTCAGTGGCTTACCTTATCATCACCAGGTTTAATGGCCCTTTTCGCTCCACCAATCCCTGCGTTATTCACCTGCAGATATATCGTTTCAGATCAAGAGAACAACTCTCAACTAAAAAGCAGAGATGGATATGGTAACAAATTTCTGCAAATCGAATTCAGATCTTACTAAGATATCAAGCTTCCCAAAGTGGGTTTTGATGAAAGTAGCAAGGGAAGCAATACTAGCAGGGTCCGTCACGTCTAGTTGATGAAAAACCAGATTAGAGATCCCACTTCCCTTAAGACCTTCAACAGCTTCAGCACCCTTCTTTTCATCTCTAGCTGTTAACACCACTGTTACTCCATCAGAAGCTAACTGGCGGCAAATCCCAAACCCGATTCCCTTATTCCCTCCTGTAACCACTGCAACCCTGCAATGAATGGGGAGCATTAGTCATAAAGAGGATTCCATTGGATTGTAATTGAGAAGGTGGAAGTACACCTCTGTTTTGCTGGGCTGGTTATTGCTTCTGCCATATTCGATCAGTTGTATCTTGATTTTGAGGTGGAGAGCTCCTCTTATTACTATAAAATGTAAGGAAGCCTAAGATTTTCCACTTTGGAGTTACACTTACACCACGTGGCCGATAAATGGCCAAAGAAGATTTTCTGGACGGTCCCCGCTCCCTCTCTCTTATTTATTTATTTATTTATTTATTATTATTATTATTATTATTATTATTATTATTATTATTATTATTTCGGCCGCTCCCTCTCAATATCTACCAAAGCTCGAAGAGCTAAGGTCATCCATTGTGCTTCCACCAACCTCTATATGCCATATATACGAGCAATCGTTGATCCTTATCATAAACATCCATCGACTAAGATTCAATCAGAAGACTCAAGACCAACGTTAGGCCACGTGGACGGTAGAGATGGCAAGCTGGGAAAGCGAACTACGATTGAGCATTTTAATATATTTAGACATTTCTTTGCATTCTTCGGAACAAAATGCAGCTCCACAGGGAAAATAATGTTTAAGTTGGGCTCAGACTGAAATCACCAGCCCAAGCTATGGAAATTTTCGGTCGGCATCAGGTGGGCTCACGCTATTTAGGGTCAATCGACTTCATTGTCTAGAATCATTCACCCTCAAAATCACACAAATTTCTATTCTCTATCTATGAATTGCTGTAATGGGCTTCTCCCACCTTTTTTTTTTCTTTTTTGGGTAAATACCCCTCCCATCTTTGCTCCCTAAAAGTAGTTTGGGTACCTGCCCATCTCATGATCGGATGAGTTGCCAATTAATCCAATTGGAAATCTTGGAATTGATCTAGATTGGTCACATGTTCAGCCTCAAATTGAATCATTAATTTATCATCCCATACAATGACTGAATGACATACATTCTCTCTTGATGTCTATGCACTCTTTTGATAGTCCCAAATTTTCATTGTTTGCTTTTGCTATTTGTGATGTGTTCCATTTGAGATAAAACTTGATATGTGAGTAAAAACCTTAAGAGGCTATTCACCAGCCAAATTTCAGCCCCTAACTAACCACGTTGCAGAAATAGATGATCCACATAGACAAGCTTAGGTGGCAGCCATCCAGCCAATCTTTGCCCTATTCATACAATAGTAGTATCAGGAATCGAAAATACTTCAGAGCAACATAATTTTCTTTTGTATGCAGCAGCATTATCTCATATCATTTATATTGCTTTTCAAATCTAATCGTTCTTTATGTTCTTCATGTTATGATCTAGTAGTTGAAATTTATTTTATATTTAAATCAATATATTAGTATATATACTGAACTGACTCCAAGCACCGGATCTCAATTTGAGCGAGGGTTGGACTTGAAAAGAGCCTGATCCATATAAAAAAAAAAAAACCAACAATGTCCGATGAACCAACGTGGTTAAATTTTAACTAGACAAACAACAACTTAGTGGGGTATCAAATCAAACAGAAAGACATCCAATCAACAGCAAACATGGGGAAACAACCTTAAAAACAGGGTGAGGAGAAAATTTTGTGGCCCTACCGGCGCTGCCTATTACAGCTTTCGTATGAGGGGATACAGCTCATCTCGAGTTCGGAAAAAGAACTTGAGAAAAATCAGTGTTAGCTGGATGGTCGACATCTGACACTTCTTCATATACAACACGGTATGAGAATCATTGAGTTTTTTTTTTGCAATTTCTTTTTTTACTCTTCCTTATAATAACTCTCATACCGTAGGATCAAAGGGAGTGCCAGATGTCGGCCATCTAGTTGACACTGGCTTTTCTCAAGTTTAGAAAGAACTTGAGCTGAGCTGAATCCCCTATGAGGTGTGAGTCGTGTGACAAAGGTATAACATGACAGGCTTGCATGGCTCGAATAAAATGGCTGTTCTTAAATCATCATCTAAGCCTACGTCTATCTGACTTCAGATCACCTCCTTCAAGCACATAGTTTCAACCAAAAATATCCATTTCCTTTTCCCAGTAGTTTCAAGATTCCAATATAAAAATCATAGAAAAAAAATCAGCTATTCCACATAATAGTTTCGAAACATCACCTACCACCCACATTTTTTAAAAAACATCAACTACACCCAAGTAACTAAGTAACTGACGAAGGAGACTGAAATCGGCATTGGACATTTTTACCCTTTTTATTTTAATTGAAATTTTTTAAAAGCTATTAAAATTACTAATATAACCATTCAGATATTCCCCTAATCCCCTCTTTTCTTTCCTCTCTCCCTCCCTCATCGTTCTCCCCTCTTTCTTCTCCTTCGTTGTTCCCCCTTAATATCATGTTTTCCAGAGAGAAAAAGCTTCTGATCTTCATAACAAGAGAGGAATTTTTTTTAAGGATTGAGAAAATCTCGTACGTGACCTTGTCGAGACTAAAGGTGGAGTCAAGCATCAGACTTGCTGCCATTTTTGCAAAGAATTGAAGCTTTTTAGCTAATGAAGTTAATCTGGATTTAGTTGTCTTCCATGGGTATTCTGAAAATAAAACACTATACTGAACAACGATCACCATTTCAAATCTGTTAAGACATGCAAGCATGCTTTACAAATTGCAGAAAAAAAAAATTATACAAAACAAAATCAAGGGCAAAGATTGAAATGGAATTAGACTAATCTAGAGCGAAACATACTTGTTCATTTCGTTCTTGATCTTGATGAGACATCGAGGACCGCATTCCTTAAGATCAATCTGAAAATTTTGGGGTTGAGGCTAGGTCGGATTGTCAAGATTCCATCGATAGATGGAGAAGGTCTTGAGCTTGGAGGAATCTTGTGCCTTGGGTTGAACCAGCTGGGCCTCAGCCTCAGAGGCGTGAGTTCGACCTCGATCCTCTGAAATTCCTCAATAACTGAGATCGAATTGCAGAAACAGAGAATGTGTAGCAGATCGATTTCCCATTCATTGTGTGGAACATATCGATTTCCCGCTTTCATATGCAGATTATCTTCAAATGTTCTTCGTTACTCCATCGCTTCGGCTTTTGGTTCCTTATGAATGGAGATGGAGAAATGACAACTTCTGGATTTTTCTCCGTTCTATTCGGAAGATTGGGTTTGTTTCTTGTGTAAATTCCTCTTCCATGAACAATCACAATACAATAGAAGAAGAAGGAGTTGCAGTGCCACTGTAGCGAAGAAGAAGAAGGGAGAGAGAGAGAAACCAAGGGAGCTAGCTCTGGCAGTTGGGATCCTTCTTGCTCTGCGGAATCTCCTTCCTCCGCACGGGCGACTAGTTTTTCCTCTTCATCCAGGACTTGATGCTCTTAATACTCTTTGTGAGCCACATATGCCTTCACGACAAGATCGACGGAAGGTGAGCGATGGATCCATATCGTGCCTTGGGTTGGACCAGCTGGGCTTCGACTTTAGAGGCGTGGTTCTACGTCGATCCTTTGGAATTCCTCAATAATTGAAATCGAATTGAATTGCAGAAACAAAGAATGTGTATTCTAATGGTAGATCTAAAGAAGAAGAAGAAACAAGATAATTTGGGATTTTACACTCCTTAACCGTCTTTCAACATTTTCTTAAGGATATTATTGTTTATTTTAAAATCAATTTTAGATGACATCAGCAACTAACAAGATTCATTTGACAGAGTAAATCTATTTGATTAATGATGATAAATGTTTGACTGGAAGTTGATGTTTTTTTGAAAGGTATGGGTGGTAGGTGATGCTCGAAAACTATTGGGTGGGGGGGGGTAGTTGATTTTTTTTCAAAAATCATACGGGTTGTTCTCTGTAACTGAAGCATTATTTCCATGTGGTAGAGATATATGATTTTATTCAGTGTAAATTGGAACACACTCATCTAATTAATCTGGTAGTAGTTGAGTTAACTAATAACCAATGCTAACTTGAGCAAAGAACAGCTAAGAACCCCATAATCACAAAAAGAGAACCGATTTTGATGGCCCCATAACAGAGCCCTACGTCAACAGGGGAGAAATTGTACCAGCATGATGCCAACATAGCATTAGCATACCAAATAGGCAAATAACAAAATATACTGTCTAGAAATCCTTTTCAATTGGATCATGGTCCAATATCAGCCTTATAATCACGTTACCAATTCTTAGCCACAATGATCATGGATGGTTCAAGGAATCCATATCGGATCGATCATCATGCTGTTTCAAACTAAAAGGGCGACTCGTCCTTCCGATCAAAGAACAGGCCAGACGGCCCACCTTCAGGAAGCATAGCCAACCTCACAACACTTTCTGCACCTTCTTCAACGCTCAAGAGTCCAGTGTGGTGGGTTATGTCAGTTTTGACAAAACCAGGACAGACGCAATTTATGGAGATACTTGGATACTTCTTGGCTACAATCCTTGTCAAGGCATTCAAGGCTGCCTTTGATACTATATAAGGAGACATATATGCAGGCCAGCCTTTTGTTTCAACGGAATCCTCCTTGAAATCCTTTAGAAACTCATTTAACAGTTCATCCAATCCTTCTTCTGAGAGACCATCATCACTTAGCACCTGCCTAATCCTTTCACCAGGAATATTCTTAAACAAAATTAAAGAACGAGAAAATCCCAAATCAATATATCATCATGGAAAAATTTTCTTCCTATCCATGTTTGCATCAACAAAAAATTAAATGAACCCTTCCCTAATGTGGGATCACTGTTCTTACCTTTAGCTTTCCCATGGAGGAAGAAACATTGACGATTCTTGCAGAATTGGATAGCTGAAGGAGGGGAATAAGCGCTTCAGTCACTCTTTTGGGGCCGTAGAAGTTCGTCTTCAGGCATTCTTCTGTCAACTCATAAGTGTGAGTCATTATTTCCTTCCAAATGGGTGACTGCATCAGCAAAAACAATTTCAGACCTTTCTCTAGCAAAAAACTTGAGAGCAATTTCGGTCAAAGGCTACCTTATCATCACCAGGTTTAATGGCCCTTAAAGCATCACCATCTACTTTCACTCCACCAACCCCTGCGTTATTCACCTGCAGATATATCGTTTCAGATCAAGAGAACAACTCTAAACTTAAGATGGATATGTAACAAATTTCTGCAAACTGAATTCTGATTCTACCAAGATATCAAGCTTCCCAAAGTGGGTTTTGATGAAAGTAGCAAGGGAAGCAATACTAGCAGAGTCCGTCACGTCTAGTTGATGAAAAACCACATTAGAGAACCCACTTCCCTTAAGACCTTCAACAGCTTCAGCGCCCCTCTTTTCATCTCTAGCTGTTAACACCACTGTTACTCCATCAGAAGCTAACTGGCGGCAAATCCCAAACCCGATTCCCTTATTCCCTCCGGTAACCACTGCAACCCTGTAATGGATGATAAGCATTAGTTATAAGCGGATCGCATTGGATTGTAATTGAGAAATTGGAAGTACGTACCTCTGTTTTGCTGGACTAGTGATTGCTTCTGCCATATTCAATCAGTTGTAAGCTAAGCTGTTCTTGATTTTGAGGTTCATAACTCATCCATGGCTTCTTATGTTATAGTGAGGAAGCCTGGAATTTTCCACTCTGGAGTTATCACGTGGCCGATAAATGGCCAGAAGATTTTCTAATGGTACTGCCACTCCTATCCAATATATCCCAAATCTCCAATACTAAATCTACTATTACCACACAACAACAACAACAACAAAAACAAAAACAAGAACAAGAACAAGAACAACAAGAAGAACAATAACAACAACAACAACAACAACAACAACAACAACAACAACAACAACAACAACAACAACAACAACAACAACAACAACAAATAAAAAATTTAAAAATTTAAAAAATTTAAAAAAAATAAAAAAAAAATAAAAAAAATAAAAAATCTACCTTCAAAAAATATTTAATGGATCCCATATTTTAGAGATGGATTCCATATCACACGGACCATAAAGAGATCCCATAAAAAACAAATGTACATGATGTACATGCAAGTGATCCCAACTCTTTACCCTCTTCTGTCTTCCTTATACACGAACAATCGTTGATCCTTATCACTAAGATTCAATCAAAGGACTAAGACCAACGTTAGGCCACATGGACGGCAGAGATGGTAATCTGGGAAAGCAAACTTTTTTTTTTTTTTGGTAGGAGCTGGGAAAGCAAACTACGATTGAGTTTCTTTGCATTCTACGGAACAATATGCAACTCCACAATGAAATAATGTTCAAATGGCCCTTTTCGCTCCACCAATCCCTGCGTTATTCACCTGCAGATATATCGTTTCAGATCAAGAGAACAACTCTCAACTAAAAAGCAGAGATGGATATGGTAACAAATTTCTGCAAATCGAATTCACATCTTACCAAGATATTAAGCTTCCCAAAGTGGGTTTTGATGAAAGTAGCAAGGGAAGCAATACTAGCAGGGTCCGTCACGTCTAGTTGATGAAAAACCAGATTAGAGATCCCACTTCCCTTAAGACCTTCAACAGCTTCAGCATCCTTCTTTTCATCTCTAGCTGTTAACACCACTGTTACTCCATTAGAAGCTAACTGGCATGGCGGCAAATCCCAAATCCGATTCCCTTATTCCCTCCGGTAACCACTGCAACCCTGTAATGGATGGGGAGAGCATTAGTCATAAAGAGGATCCCATTGGATTGTAGTTGAGAAGGTGGAAGTACCTCTTTTTTGCTGGGCCGGTGATTGCTTCTGCCATATTCAATCAGCTGTAAGCTAAGCTGTTCTAGATTTTGAGGTTGAGAGCTCATTATTTTTGGGTAACAGAGAGCTCATCTTTTTACTATAAATGGTAAGGAAGTCTAAATTTTCCACTGTAGAGTTACCACGTGGCCGATAAATGGCCAAAGAAGATTTTCTGCTCCCTCCAACTGTCAACCAATGCTCGAAGAGCTAAGGTCATACTATTGTGCTTCTACCAACCTCTATATTCCATATATACGAGCAATCGTTGATTCTTATCATAAACATCCATTGACTAAGATTCAATCAGAAGACTCAAGACCAACGTTAGGCCACGTGGATGGTAGAGATGGTAAGCTGGGAAACCAAAACTACGACTGAGCATGGTAATGTATTTGGATATTTCTCTTCGGATAGCAGCAATTTTTTGGAGGTTCTTCCTGACCAAGAATCCCAGGAAGGCCTTCTGTATTTTCAGGACTGCGTCTGATCTGGATTATGGTGAACTTTAACATCCACAAAATTATAGAAAGGTCCTGAATTTCAAGAAAAACAGAGAAATGCCTCCAACCCAATCCTCAAAACGAAGCTTAAACCCTGCATCTAAGATATCCCTTGCCGACATGAAATAGAGAAATTTTTTCAGGGGTGGAGACAAAAAATCAGAATGATACTAGATGTATAAATATTCATGTTTGTTGTAAAGTATTTCATGCTTGAACCAACTAAGTGAACAGGGCTGGAGATGATCTTCGGGGATTTCATCTAACGACAATGAATGGGAATCCCTCGCGCTTATGAAGGGTAATAAGAACGAGATGAGGACCAGTACGTATGAATGGGAATCCATTTTCATGAGGTTGACTGTAAGGCATGATGGAGGAATACCAAACCTCTTTGTTTCTTCCTCAGACCTTGAAGCTTGAAAACAAAGGCGCTATTGCCGGAGCTCTCGGCGTGGCTTTTCCTCAGCCTCACTCTTCATCTTCAATTTCAACTCCTTCGAATAAAAAATCTTCGAATCCGATGGAGCCTCGTGCTCGTCCGTGTATTGCATGGATGGTGAGCCCAACTTGAGGTCGACTATGACACAAATGCAAATCAGAACTAGGATCCTTAAACGATCAAGTATAGTATTGAGATCCAAATCAGAAACTGAGTTCTATATGTCATCGCTTCAAATCCAATGTAATATATTGCACGAATGTGAGTTCAGCCAGGGTTCCTTCTTGTTGCTGGTAATGAAATTTTACCAGAGTTTCTACTCGCCGGAAGTGGGCGAAGTTTGGATGCCAAGTAGTCAATCGTTTTGGAAGTGAGATGTTACGGATTTGAAAAGTGGATGAATATTTAAATGAAAATTTAAAGGTTAAATTATACATTTCAATAAGAAATTAAATTTCTTGCTTTCAACTAGTAGGGGGAAGAGAAGAACAAGATGAAGAAATTAAATTCAATTGGGGTTTTCTCATTTGGTACCATAATCAAATTAACATGATCATATATTCGTAAGAGCAACAATGAACATGCCCACAATGAAAAGAGCTTCTCGCTTCAGTGGAAACCAAGAAGTGAACAAGAGATGGCTGATACAAAACATGGGTGTTTCATATGAATATGCTTCTCTATAAGTCCGGGTCTAAATCTTTTCTCTCTATAGTTGTGGATTACCTCTTGGATCTTTTTCATTCTTGGACTAATCCCATTGCAAAATTATAATTATAATTTATAACAGATCAAGATGTATTCTTTTATTTATCTCAACCTGTATCTTTTTTAGTTGCCTAACTGTTCCATATTGTGAGTTCTAGATATCTCAACTCTCACCTACAGGTCAGCAAAGTATGAAGCATGTCATGGTAAGAAAATAGCACATGCACCTATACAGATGCTTGCCACAGAAAAAGTAGTTCAAACACGACAATAAGCATAAGCTCGAAAATAAGTGAAAGCTTCTGCATGAGTATAGCTCGATAAAGCAATACAAGAGCAGGTTAGGAAAAGTAGGACAATATTAAGGAATTATAACAGCAACCACTAGCCTAAAATAACATATAATGGGAAATTATTTCGATCATTAAGAAAACAACCGACCACTTGGGTATCTCTAGCATGTTCCTCTTGAAAGTCAAAAATTTATCTCTCAAGTGATTCAGTATACTTGACCATCTTCTGGATAATGTCATTTCTGTGATTGTGCACTCATCCCCTATCTCAAGCATCTTTTTTCTAGCCAAAAAAAAAAAAAAAAGAACCATAGAAAAAGTTAGAGAAGCCATAACTGATAACTGCAGTGCAGTGAAGTTCACCAAAAAAATGAGTGTTGTTTAATCCGTATTGATTAATCTGTATGATATTTCCGTGATTTGCGAGAAGTGGACCTGCATATCTTGGAGCAACAAGAACAACTTAATAAAATATTATGCTTAGTTGCTTACAAACTTCGCAAGAACCAAAATTTTGTTCATATAGATACCTATAGAATCTAGAAAGCTCAAAAAAACCATAATTTGAAAAAAAATAAATAAATAAATAAAATAAGAAAGGTGCAAGCCAACATTCACCCTTAAACCTTCTCAATTCGGATGCCTTTTCCATCATAGAGGCAGCTTGATTGTTCTTTTGAGCAAGCAGTGTCTTCAACTCCTTCTCCTTTCATTGTGAATAAAAAAAGGTGCACGTTATCCTTCATCAGCATTTTTAGGAATATAGAGTTCCACATACCATGGACATATTAAGCTGATATTCAACCCTCAAACCTTCGCAGTTCGGATGTCTTTTTCATCAGAGAGGCAATTTGACTGTTCTTTTGAGCAAGCAGTGTCTTCAACTCCTTCTCCTTTCATTGTGAATAAAAAAAGGTGCACATTATCCTTCATCAGCATTTTTAGGAATATAGAGTTCCACATACCATGGATATATTAAGCTGATATTCAACCCTCAAACCTTCGCAGTTCGGATGTCTTTTTCATCAGAGAGGCAATTTGACTGTTCTTTTGAGCAAGCAATGCCTTCAACTCCTCCTCCTCCTTTTCCTGCGAAACACACAAGGTAATATTCAACCAACTAATAATACGAAAACTGACCCCCTATTCCCCCCCTCCCAAAAAAAAAAAAAGAACAAAAAAATAGAGAACTTCTATAAAGCACAATACACTTGCAGAGAACAGGGATATTTTTTCGAAAGGACCCGAAGGACAATTTACTAAACTACACATTCCCCCCCTCCCTAGCTCCATTCGCTCTTTCATTATTGGTTTTTTTTTTCTTCTCCTTTATTTTTAGGTATTCCATTTTATTTTATTTTTTCCTGGGAGTGGGAGGGAGGGAGGATTGATATGATTTATGCAAGATAAAAACTCTTGCTTACAGAAAAAAGGGAACATGCTTTGAATTGGAAACTTAAACAACTATTGGTTCATCACCCATCGGATATAAAGAAAATCTAAAAAAAAAAAGCCACTGTACAGGGGTATCATACCAAGGATGACGCTCCATCATCATATCTCTATATAACTAGGTTGAGAAAGTAATTTTATTTCCTGAAAACTATATTCAAAAGAAACATAAAATTATTTACTGAAATCTTGAGTTCAAATTACTCTCATACAAGGGGTAAATACATGTCACTACACCATGTTGTCAGCTTTCTAAGCTCAACTTACTTAGCTTTAGAGCAAGTAATTCTAAAATCAACCCACTAATTCAACTCGGCCCAGTAATTTTAGGAAATATGACATCAACCCATGCTCAATCATTGTCACCCCAACACACTGCATATGTATAGAGCATTGGATGCAGGACAGGAATTTATTTTTTATTTCCAGGTCTGAACTATTACGACCTTTACCACAACAATGCTGTCCATAGATCAAATTATTTCGTGGATTGGATTTCACTTGACTGTCAAGGAAGATTCAGTGAGAAGATTTAGATTTGATTAGAGTATAATAAAATAATATAACTTAGGGAAGAAATAAGCAAAAAGGATCTGTTATAGTAACCTATAAATTGAAAATGCTTGTTGACAGAAACTCTAGAGAAAGCCCCTGCATGATTGGAGATCTCAAGAATTTACTGTAAACCAAAGTTTTAACTTTTAAGACATTGTCAATTTCGCTTGCCCAGTCGAAACCATGACAAGTAAGTCTATGGCAAGGTTGAACCACCAAATGGGAATGTTGACCATAGTTGACCCACCAATGAAGCCAGCTTGTAGAACATATTTATTTATACAAGTACCAAAAGAAGATGCAAACTTAACTACAAAGAATGTTTGAACTTTAATGCCTCTTCTTACCATTGTGCCACAACATCACTCACATAACAAAAACTTGTGTGTGTATACCAAATTTCATGAGTATCATTCGCTTCCCACTCCCTCGATAAACTCAAATCATTTCCGGTATCAACAGAAGGCCTGATATCTTCCCGCTTTGAGTTTTCTAGAATACTTGAGGACCAAAACTTGAAGCAAGAGAGAAACAGAACGAGGATGAGGGACAGAGAAAAAGGGTGGGGGAGATCAAATCTGACCCGAAATACACGATCTTCACCAACTTTGCTGACTGCCGGAAGTGAAGATGTGTGGTTCAATAGCGTAGCGAGGGAGAGCTTCTAGCTTTCTCCGTTCCTTGTTTCATATGGGAAGAATAAAGAAATGGGTTCAGTGAATAAAATAGATGAAAAGAGAGAGAGAGAGAGAGAGAGAGAGAGAGAGAGAGAGAGAGAGAGTAGTAAACTGATAAAAGATTTTAAAAAAATGGAGTAAGAGATGAGCCAGTAATGCATGGAGTGGTTATGCTATGGTGTAGGAGAAAAAATGATTTTGTGTATGTCAAAGAAAGAAGAGGGATGAAAGTGTATTTTTTATTTTTTTTTATTTTATGTCCATTGAATATTTAAAAAAAACTTTCTTTTCCCTTCCAACCAAACACCAAGAAAAATTAATTTTCTTTTCTTTTCTATTCTAGATTCTCTTTTTTCTTTTCTTAACATCCAAATACAGGCTTATGAAAAGAAAAGAGGATAAGAGAAAAATGAAAAATGCGTAATAAAATTCATAGGAAAGAAAAACTTAATTTTTCAATGATTCCTATGAGGCAAATTATTATTGTCACAAGTGTATTATTTTTCCAAACGTCACAAGGTATCTATGCTGTCACGTAGATAGATGATGTGCCCATTCTAACATCAGATAGAGAGGACATATTCTAGAATCTAGATTAGTTGTCAAATTTCATTGTCTAATTCAATTAAATATCCTTTTTTGTATTGGCATCCATTCCATGTAGACCCATGCATGTGTACCAACACTCAACACATTTCAGTACACTCTCCTAACTCTGAGTCAAAACAAATGGTTTAGATTAAAAAGATGTAAAAATGAATGGCATAGTTTTGTCTTGTGAGTTCCAAAAGCATCACATTCCATTGGTACATGGATAACTACCCTCCTTATAAAAAGAAAAAAAATAAAATATGTATAATAATCAAACTATAAACAGGCATTAGAAGTGCATTCTAAACATGATTATTATTAACTACAAAATTTGGACTTAAGGACCTACTAATTGAGAGGATATGTTCCAAATGGAAAATAGAAAGTGTCATATTAAATATCACTGTAATTTTTCAAAAAAAAGAGAGAAAATCCACCATATTTATCTGAAACTCTTAATTTCTAGCAAAAGCTGATCACATTTCCAATAAATTTATTCCAAAGCCCTTAAGGCAGCAGCAAATATAGGCATGTGGCAGCAAAATGGCATGTCTACTGCTCCAACTACAAAATGATGGTGCAAATCCTCCAATAAAAGGGGTCAGCCAACAATCGAACAAGCACAGTATAAATTATACAAGCTTAAGGAAGTTTATTAATCAACTAGTTTAGTTCCTAATCCCTTAATATTTGGAAAGCACGAAGCATGAACCATCTTTAATAAAGAAAACCCCCAAGATTATGGTGAACCCATGTCTTCGCATTTTGATCCACAATTCTTTTGAGAAATGCCATTCAAAGCTTGAAATCACAACAGGTCACTAGCCTTAAAATTTAGAATTGGGTGCTCATGTGGAGACAGCATGTCAAGTTGGTCCAGACACCAGCAGAGTATTAATAATAACGGTAAGGGGAAAATTTTCCATATGAAGGCACATATACAAAACCTCTCTTCAAAAGAGGCCACCCATCCCTCTTATGGCATGGAAAATCTAGAACATCCATCTGTAGGGAAATTTTTTGAACTGCATACCCCATTACTGCACAAGTATATGAAAATACGGTATTGTATTTCTCACAGTGCAAAGTAACCATTCAAATTTCTGTTTTCTAAAATAAAAAAAAATAAAAAAAGGGCAACAAAAGAGGTATCTTTTTGTTACAGTGAGGTGGGGGGAATGTCGAACTCAATAAGATTCTGACTTAAGTTGTCACATGTGCTATTTTGTATTGGACTTCTCTCCGCATAGTAGCCACTGAATTTCTGTTTTCTAAAATGAAAAGATGACAAGAAAAAGTGGAATATTTTGTTACATGGAGAAGAACGATGTTAGGTGAACTTTCCACGTGAACAGAAGGTGAGGTAGTGGAAATGTTGAACTCTTTCGAGTTCCAACCTGTGTTGCCAAATGTAGCATACCAAGTGCCAAACTTCAAAACATACAACATATAGATGTGTAGTGAGTCCATTCCTGTGATAATCTAATACTGAACAAGTAAATTAAACTAATAAAGATATACAGGAAAAATATAAAGGATTTCAAAAAAAAGTTACCCCTCCTTTGGAAGAATTTGGGGAAGTAAGAGGTATCAGATTAGCAAAACCACAACTGCCAAGTCCTGGAAAGGAAAAAAGAAAAAGAAAGAAAGAAAGGGCCGTGAGTTGAAACAGTCGCAATAAGATTCAAAAGTCACAATGCAAACACAAACTAAACGAAAATTTGATGCCTCAAAGTGCAACAGATAGAGAGGGGAGGGGGAGGGGGAGGGGGAAGGGGGGAAAGGGGCGGTGTTAGAACCTTGAAAAGCAAGCAGCATAACTTAAAACAATAAGATGATGGCAATGATACATAAGTTAAAAAGAAAAATCCACAAACACAATTGCAATATTCAAAGCATCATCCATGCATATAACCAGAAATAACATTCATATATGCTAAAGATGCTCATAAAGAGTATGTAATAAATCCACTTGATGTTAATTGCTCAATCAAGACATAACAGGTGCAGAAAAGCTACAATAGTCATAGTTATCGGATCACATGTTCACTCATTTACAGCCCATTATTCACTTAAAAACTGCAAATTTGATTCATTAGGAGTAGGAATATAATTTTAAAAGAATCATATTTTGCAGATAATTTTAAAAGAATCATATTTTGCAGATAGGGAGCATCCATTGCTTGTATGTTAATCCATCAATGTTGGATTTCTAGGTCATTCACATCATTAGTTTAATTTCATTATAGTTTTCTGTTATAGATAGCCATTAACCTCTAATGCTTCACAGTAAATGATTTTGTTTGTTGTGCCAACACCATAGTTGTCAAGGCGCCAACGTGAACCAAGGCACTGGAGGCCTGAAGACGCGCCTAGGCAACCAAGGCGCCCGATTTTCCAAAGCGTCACAAGGGCGCCTAGGCGCCGATGCCTTGACAACTATGGTCAACACAATCAAATATTAATCTAATGCAAGTAATAAAAAGTGCGAAAACGAAAATACCTTATACAGATATACTACATCAAGGAAAACTATATAAACCATAATAAAATATTTTTTATTTTCTTCTTGGAGAATTTTTTTTATTATCAGGAAAGCATTTAAACTAAAATATGCAATCAAAAAGAAGTAATGGAGAATGTTGTTGATTTCATTTGAGTCTAAAGAAAATATTTGAAAGAGAACAAACAGATCAAGAGTTCATCAGCATTTATCATATATAAGACCTATTTTCTTCCATTTTCCTATTTTTCTTTCTCCTTGGACGTGAGTGATGTGCACAGAGGAACTTTCAAACAGGTTGCTACAGATGAGATCATTGTAACCGAGTCCACTGGCAAAAGGAGAACATAAAAGGTAGCACGTCCATGACGTGGTGTGCTCTCACCTCGTTCAGCAACACCTAAAGAAGAGTCCAAGGTTACCTTTATATTGATTTATTTATGTCTCTTCAAGTATATCACTCACTCGTTTATTGAATCATCCTCTTCTTTTTTCTTTCTTTTTTTTCATTTACTGAATCATCCTTGCTGAAACTTAGCTACAACACACTTTTGCAAGTTAAGCACTAAAGAGCAAATTTTATAGGAACTTAATAGTTCCTTTCTCTTCTCTTCTTTTCTTTTTTCTTTTACCTTTTTTTTTTAAAATCAGCAATAACGAAATTAACTATCTCTAAATCATCGTGTACAGGTATGTCAGAAATTCTTTACCCTTTACAAATCACTCCCCGAAACATAACATTTATAAAAAGAAAATCCCCTATACAACAGACTTCAAGCAAGAAAAAGCAACTGGAAGCAAAAGCATCCCTAAACAAACCAATGAATTTTCAATGTGAGAGACCAATCAAACAAATGAGAGCTTAATATTGCTACACTTCAGAATTTTCTACAACATATTGCCCTTACGCTGCTTTTGTTTGTTATATCAATCTAATATTCTAATAAGACCTCACACGTGTATGTATACAACAAGCACTTGACAATGAACCATGGCTCAAGACCTATCACATCCAATAGAATACATAAAACTACAATCACATAAAACATGCAGCTCCGTCAATAACAAGCATCTAATATCCCTTCCAAAATCAACAAAACGTTTGAATTCAAATTAAAATACTTCAGATTTGAGAAACATAATTCTGGTTGATGCGATATCCAACCTTGAAATGTGTTGTTCTTTGGAATTTATAAGTTCCAATCAACAGGGGAAAGTGTTCAACTCCGTTATTACTGACAAGCTAATAAAATGAATGCATACATATATAGAATACAAAATGATAAACAAGATATGCCACAAGTGGCCCTCCAACAGATTGCATGAGCTAAACCCACTAACACATAATACCCCTGACTTGACACAATAAATGGTCAGTGAAAAAGCCAATGACCTCAACTTTGCATGTATATTGAGCCCATAGGCCAAGAGTAAATAGTGAAGGCTACTTTGACCACTCCAGACAGTCCCACGGCTCATGGAACTGCTAAAACAGCCAGCAAAAGGATTACGGCACACAACACAACACAAGGTGCATGATCACAACCCTTGTTGACAACGTGCAAAACCCATGAATCTAATGTCATGCAGCAATAACACCAGATATGGACTTACTCCTGTTGATGTAACAACCATGCCTCCAGAAGATGGCTGGTAGCAAAAGACCATGCAACCCAAAAATCATGTAAAATATATAAACCACGGAGTATCCAGTCATAGACTCAAAGGACACAAGATGAGCCAACAAGCCCAAATGGACCCCAAGCAATTAACACCCACTTGACATATTTAGGGTGTGTGATATCCTAAAAGAAGTGTCACACTCCACAGGCTTAGGATTTCGAAGCACATTTGTTTAAAGCCTAGACCTTTGGGTCAAATGACAAAGCATACATTTTGATGTCGTCAGTAGACACTCATTGACCTGAGTAGGTTCCTATATTATTCAAGACATTGTCAATGATAAATATTATTACAATCAAAGAAATAATCATGAGAAAAAGAAAAATACAATCAAAGAGATTCATCCCCTGGTATCCACTTTTATGCAGAATATGCCTCTAGTGAGAAAATTCTTACAAAGAATAAGAAATGTCAGATCCACCGGAGACAAAAACTGACAGTAATCTGAACCACAGTGTTATTTATTCAAAATGAAAAAAAATTGCCAATGGTTATAATTTGCCTTCAAAAGGATGTAGATCTTTTTTCCTTTTGCTTGTTTCTGTTTTAGCTTTGGGCATGTGATGGCTATTTTCCTTCTAATAAACTCGTTATTTATCTAATAAAAAAAAATCTCATAATTGTCACCTGAAGGACTACAGCAGTTGAAGATAATGTGAGGACATTCCCTACGACAATTGCTGCAGGACCAGGCACAGCCCAGAAACAAAATGAGCGACCAGACCAACTACCACTGCAGTAACGAAGACCTGCATTCCATTACACATGTTAAAGAAGTTGTGGCATGCAAGAGGTACATGCAAACAAAAATATTTAGAGGAAAGCAAAAAAATAAAAATTCCTATCACCTGGGCTGAACATAATCCAAAAACGTATTTCTTCATTGAACTTAGTCTTTCTACAGAGAGCTGCAAAATATGAATGAAAGGTCTAGTTTGTGAATCTTAGTGAAATAAAGCAATAGAATAGATGGCAAAAATTTTCGTGCCCGCACGGACACTAAGATCAAGATTCCAAGAACCCCAACTAGAGATCAATATTGAATAGCAAGAAGACAACTCTAAATTCAGCAATTGCCAAGCCTTGGTCCCATGTACATGACGAATGATAGAGAGACCATAAGGCCCAATTAGGATACCAGCAGCCAGGTCTCCAAGTACAGGGTTACCTAAAAATTGCACCAGATAGAAAATGCTGTCAACAACAAAATTATAAGAAATGGACACACAGACACAACTTTAGAGGGCACTATCACAACTTTAGAGGGCACTCTCTGTGCGCTGATATGTTTTGATGCCATATGTAAAGTTATTTTTGTTTTATGGGGACTATTCTACATGCTAAAATCATCTTTCTCTCACTGAGGGAATTATTGTCCAAATGATTCAAGAAAAAAAAGAGAATGAAGTGCAAGGAGAGTACACAAAAGCTCTCACTCGTCTCTCTTTATTTCTTCTCGTATGCTCTTTTTCTTCTTTCTCATTTTATAAACCCTAAATCCATTCATCCAACTTTCCAATTTATATCAAACGAGAATTCACTGACCAAGAGGAGTTCCCAACGTCATCTCACCATGGACGTGTTTTATACCACACTTCCACCAGATAATGAACTATTATCAATCTTGCTTCCTGCATATTCTCCTTTTGGGTTTTGAAGTTTGAACTTGTTTCTAGTTAAGCAACATCCATGGTCTCTATCCTGAATAGCAAGCAGCTTTTGGTCATAGAGGATGTCTAGTGAATCCAGGAATAAAAGTTTACCCCATTTGGTACCCTTTTAGTTTCCATTAAATTCAAGATTAGATGTTTGATGTGGTGTTTCATCCATCTAATGTTTATCTTCACTGTCACTGTCTCCAGTGTTGGTATTTCTGTTGGACTATTAAAGTATAAAATAACTAAGGTTATCTCCCAAGTCCTGTCTCACAGCCTCTCCTTTTTTTTGGAGGGAGACACCACATCATGTTTGGTTAAGAATTGAAGGTCAAATGAAATTTGTTCTCCTAATTGTGTTGGAGAAATCAGATTACAAAAAATGTGATTCTCAAATTTGTCCAAGCAGTTCTTAGAGCCATTGAGTTATTAGATTTCTTTTAAATTGTTTCTATCAGTCCAGCTAAACAAGCATAAACCAGGGCTGAAAACAGGTGGCGAACCGTTAAACCAGTTCTTGGCAAAAACCATGACAAGTCTTTGGCAAGGTCGAACCACCAAATGATAATGTAAACCGTAGTTGACCCACCAATGAAGCCAACTTGCAGAACATATTTATTTATACAAGTACCAAAAGAGGATGCAAACTCTAACTACGAAGAATGCTTCTTCTTATCATTGCCTCAACATCACTCACGAAACAAAATCTTATGTGTGTGTATATCAACTTGCATGAGTATCATTCGCTTCCCACCCCCTCTCACCCTAGTTGGGATCAAACAATTAATCTTGTGGCCTGAACAGACCTTCGGGACTTCCTAATAAACAGAACATTATTGTCAAGTGTGAACAAGGGAACAGTCCTACCTATTGAGAAAGAAATGTTAGTATAACGGTGACACTAATCTACTAGCCCACCAACTTTAAGCATAACATTGAATTAGATTTTCAAAACTGAGCGAAGAACCTCTTTTTGGCTCCTGACATGGATGGCCACTGTGTTTCCATTGGAATCACATTTAAGAATCACTAAAAGTCAAAAAGTATTTTAAACTTACCAAGTGATAATCAATTTTGGCTTGGTAAGTGGTATGAGTTCTTTCAGCTTTTCAAGCATGACGCTAACTTGTTGGAGTTTCCATCAACCTCATATACACATAACCAAGCCAACATCTTGTTCAGTTGGTCAAATTGTTGAGATGTTTCTTCAATATGCTCGCCTTTTTTAATCTTTTCATCCAACTCATTTACTTCATTCAAAATGGGTCTTACTGAATCCTCCATCTTATTAACACATTCATTTCCATAATCCAAAGCAAACTTAAGATCTTGTAGTCGATTGTTTAGTTGCTCAAGCAGTGTGGCCTTGTAAAAGAACTGCACTCAAACAAAAAACAGAAGTAGTACAAGGTAAGAATGGAGGTAACTTGAAGTAATGAGTGAACATCACTTTTCTACATTAACTTCTTTATGTTCAGATGTAAAATTCTAAGCAAAAGAAAGACAACGTCTTTTACAATAATAAAAACAATTAGAAACGACCAAAAAAATATGAAGCCATATCCCTTTTACCTTGAATTTTTCCTTGTCATTCCCTGAATGCAAAAATTCTCTGCTTGTCTTGACCCACTATCACACAAGGATTTTCAACATCAATCCACAAATATGAAATAGAGTTTAACTACAGAAGTGAAGGAAAATAGTCATATGAGGAGAAAACTGATATTTAAAGAGGTCCAATTTGCAAACCAGATATTTGAGACTGGGTTACTCATCATCAAGCATGAAATCTAATAGCAATCACCTGGAAGAGCTGGTGAACAATAGTTGAGGGATGGATGCAATAGATAATGAAATACATTCAACAAAGTATGTATATTGAATTTAAAAGCCAAACGTGCGGGCTGGATTTTGAAATTCATGCATTCTAGGGAACATGAAACATTAGTCATATTAACTCACCCTCATAACATTACATTATTCAATAAGGGAATCCTAAAAAGGAACCTAATTAAAGAAGTATCAATGTATTAGCCATTTTTTCATTTATAAGAACAGCCTATGGATGAGCCACTCTCTTCAAGATAATTAAATATCTTTAGCAGATCAATAACTGAATCAATGACACATTAATCAAGGCTTCTTAAAAATATTCCTAAAATGACCAGAAAACACACATACTACAGTTACCGTAATGCAGGTCAAGATAGATCCAATCGAGATGATGGTAAATTTTTCCTCTCTTTTTTTTCTCTCTAAACAAACACTCTTATTGATGGCACAATAAGATTTGGTTATGTGACAAAAAGAGAAAAGTGTTATCCTACAGTTGGTTATCACTTCATATCCACGGAATTTTGGGAGGTTTCTCTGAGACCAAGTGTCTTTCACAGCAAGGTCATTCTATTTCCATTTCCGATCCATTTCGTTTGCTGAAGTGCCAAGCAGAATGATGCGTAAATGACTAGACAAGGAGGCCCATTGAAGAGTCTTCAATTCCTAACCTTGTGGCCCTCCTCACCTATCTTGGACAGGAAAGGAAAAAGAAACAAAATATAAACTGACTCTAACTCTCCAATCACAAGATGTTTTAGAGGGGTCTAATCTACTAAGACTATGAAGAAAACAAGGGGGAAAAACTCAAAGCCTCAAACAATGATTGGAATTAATTAACTCTTATTCAATCCAACCACTAACAACAAATAACAATTAAATAAAGAAGAAAAACCCCATATAGTAACCACGATTCGACTGATCATCAGTTTCCTGAAGAAATCACAAATTTGGATTTTGGGGCAAAATTTGGAGCTTAAGGCTTTTCGTCATCATTTTTTGCTATCATTGCTTAAATTATACATCAAATAGCTACCTAGCCTTTGCCTCAACAGGTGCCCTCCTATCAAGATGAAATTAGTCAATAGTTCAAGACTTACAATTGTAGATCTTTAGGTCTCACTACAGAAAATAGCTCTAACTTGGCCCCCATCCAACTTTATATATTTGCTAGGGTTAAAAAAATTTAAGTGTGGACTAGATAATGCTTGAATATTATGGATTAGCCATTTGGCCCCATATTCTCTGTGCAAGGCTGGTACTAATTGTCTATCTCCTGAAAATAAAATCTAAAGCACATACTACTAACATTAAGAAACACAATTCAACCCCGCCCCCAACCACCACCACCACCCAAAAAAAAAAAAAAAAAAAAACGGAAAATACTATAAAGCAACATCTGTAATATTATACAAGAAAAAGCAATAGGATATGAAAAGGAAATATAATGACAGAATTGGACATCAAAAAATTCAGTGGCATGTGCTCATAAACATTCAAATCACAGTTACCCAATTAACCTCAAAACATCAGCACACCTGCTCACCAAATTCCTTGCATTAATTCATTTTCTTTCTTTGCATTCATTTGTTTTCTTTGATGTGGCTTCCGATTGAACATTCTCCACTTCCTTCCTCCTGAAATCTGTATTTTATTGATCTGCAGACAATTTTACCACAAATGGCATGGAAGAAAATAAAAAGTATTAGCAATGCAAAATCTAAGCGAAAAAAAATCAACAAACAACATTTGAGCACAGAAAGTCCCAACCAAAGTTTTTCCCTCTTGCATTCTTCAACTTTAGGAAATGGGGGGAAGAAAAGAACAAGATGAAGAAATTACATTCTATCAAGGTTATTTATTTGGTACCGTAATCAAATTAACATGATCATATTCATAAGAGTAACAGCGAACATGCCCACAATGAAATGAGCCTCTTGTTTCAGAGGAAACCAAGAACACGAGGTGGCTGACCCTAAACATGGGTGTTTCATTGTATGTTATTTTTCGGCACATCATATGAAATGTGCTTCTCTGTAAGTCAGAGTTATAGTTGTGGATTACCTCTTGGACCTTCTTCATTCTTGGAGTAATCCCATTGGAAAATTATATTTATAACAGATCAAGATGTATTCTCTTATTTATCTCAACCTGTTTTTTTTTTAGTTGCCTAACTATTCCATATTGTGAGAGTTCTAGATATCTCAACCTTCACCTACAAGTCAGCAAAGTATGAAGCATGACATGCTCTAAGAATGCAGCTCCTCAAAATAGGGCATGCACCCATACAAAATTCTGCCACAGACCCAGTAGTTTAAACATGACAATAAGCATTATCCACACATTAGTAACAACTCAAAAATAAGTGAATGCTTCGGCATAAGTATAGCTCAAAAACAATAAAGCTTCGCCATCATTCTTTTACCATAATCTCAATATTTTTTTACTATCGATTGAACACAGCCTTTTGTTGGGCTACTGGCTTCTTTTTGCTTATAGGGCCACAGGCATGTTGTCAATACAGGCTAGGATTCATTGGGAAATTAGACTCTGCCACAAGTTTATAAGGTGAAAATTCTTGAAAATGGAATATTGAAAATGCACAAATATCTTCACTTTGGATGTTTGGTGAGGTTAGATTAGGATCTGAGAACAATGCAGGATGTTATTTTCTGCAAAAACTGTTGGAAAATGACGACTTCTACATGATAAGGGTACCATCTAACATCTCGAACCCTCCTAGCAGGGATTACATTATTTTTTCATTCAAAACAGTAAGTAGATGGTCAACTCTTTGTTTTGTTTATATCTTTGTTTCCTAATTTCTGGTGAATGCTTGGTTTATGGTTCCTGTACATTTCCTGTTTTAAGAATTTGAACTACGGGTTGAAGACAGTATGGATGTTCACTGTTCCCATAAGAAACATGCTAGAACCAATGGGTTAGCAGCATATCCAAAAACTTGAATGAGTATAATAAATTAATAATACAAAAGAAGCTTTAAAAAATGCTAGTAAAGTGCATTAGTATGATTAGTAATATAAACAGAGATTGAAGAGTGTTAATTAATGTGAAAACCAATAAAAATTGCATAATGATTAACGATCATACCTTTGATGGGGGGTTTTTGTGGTGCGCTTGTGCAGGTGAACTATTCTCGCTTAGCGTCTCTCTCGCACACACATACAGAGAAAGAGATCCTCTTAATTCTTAAACAACCTTATGTGATAGCCCATGGGTACATGTCCCTAGCCAAATCAATATATATTCTTGGAATTTTTCCTTGCTTTTTTTTTTAAATCATATTTCGTACTGCGTTTTTTTCGAAACAATTAGATACCCCTTGATTATAGTTGAATCTGAATAAACATATCAGTGGATTTGCCACCGGATCCAACGCTACCAAAAACGTGAGTGGAAGGGGAGTATACCAAGGAAAAAGAGGAGGAAATTAAAGTTAAGTTCCAAAGATAAAGTTTAGGGAAGAGATAGAGTTGTGTGAGAGAGATTGGGATAGAGAAAAGATATAGGGAGAGAATTGTGTGTGCTGTCAAAAATAAAGAGATTAATGGAATACAAGAGAGTAAGACTACTCAAAAACATAAGTCAATTTAGGACGTTGTTTAGTGGATCAATGAGTAGAATTGTGTGTGCTGTTTAGAGAGAGGGAGGGAGCTAATGAAATAATCCAAAGAGTGAGACGGGTATCTTGGTTTAGTGAAAAAAGTATACCAAAGAAAGGGGTATCTTGGTCAAAGGAAAAAGTATACCAAAAAGGTGAGTTTATATACTTTTACAATAGTAGTATGATAGTATGATACATACCAAGGGGAAAATTTTAAGGGCGCGTAAACAAAATGACAGGATTGGATATCATAGAATTCAGTAGCATATGCTCATAAACATTCAAATCACAAAGTTACCCAATTAACCTCAGAACATGAGCACACCTATTCACCAAATTCCTTGCATTCATTAGAATTCTATATGGCTTCGGAGACATCTCCCGCTACCTTCCACCTGAAATGTGACTTTTATTGAGCTGCAGACAATTTAACCATAAATGGCATGGAACACACACCAAAAAAGAAAAAAAGGATGTATGAGGATGCAAAATCAAAGCAAAAAAGAATCAACAAACAACTATAGACACATAAATAAGCAGCATCAGCCTCATCTTGGAGTCCGTTCAGATGTTCTTCCCTCTTGCATTCTTCAGCCTTAGGAAATGGAGGGAATAAAAGAACAAGATGAAGAATTAAAGTGCATGGGTATGATTAGTAATATAAATAGAGATTCAAGAGTTAAATAATGTGAAAACCAATAAAAATTGCATAATGATTAATGATCATACCTTTGATGGGGAGTTTTTACGTTGAGTTTGTGTAGGTGAACTATTCTCGCTTAGTGTCTCTCCCACACACGCATACAGAGACACAGAAGTCCTCTTAATTCTTAAACAACCCTATGCGATAGCCCACGGGTCCATGTCCCTAGCCAAATCAATATATATTCTTGGAATTTTGTCCTTGCTTTTTTTTTTTTTTAATGATATTTCGTGTTGTGGTTTATCTAAATAAATAGATTCCCCATGATTATAATTGGATCCAAATAAACATATCAGCGGGTTTGCCACCGGATCCAACACTACCAAACATGAGTGGAAGGGGAGTATAACAAGGAAAAAGAGAAGGAGAAAAAAAAAAGTTAAGTTCCAAAAAGAAAGTTCAGGGTTAAGATAGAGTTGTGTGAGAGAGATTGAGATAGAGAAAAGATATAGGGAGAGAATTGTATGTGCTGTCGAAATTAAAGAGATTAATGAAAGACGAGAAAGAAGATACTCAAAAAGTAAAGTCAAAGTAGGAGGCTGTTTAGTGGATCAAAGAAGAGAATTGTGTGTGCTGTTTAGAGAGAGGGAGGGTGCTAAGAAGATAATCCAAAGAGTGAGAGGGGTATCTTGGTTTAGTGAAAAGTATACCAAAGATGGGGGTATCTTGGTCCAAGGAAAAAGTACAAAAAAAAAAGTGAGTTTATACTTTCACAATAATAGTATGTTACATACCATGGTGAAAAAAAAAGAAGGGAAAATTGAAGAAAGTTTTCATAGACAAGAAATATTAGATAAATGCCTTTAACTCTATCCTGTCAAAAATAGCAAGAACACAAAGTCCGCCACAAGTCACAACATCTTGTGGTACATGCAATCACTTCTGAGGAGTTATTTCCCAATTCAGAACCTGTCTGCGAAAACCGTCAACACAGCAAAACAGAAGTTAATACTATATAAGTGTTTATTAATAGCAAAAGTCAACCTATCCAGTATACAAGAAAATAAGAAACCTTGTATATACAGCCACAATAGCACCACCACACACACACACACACACACACACACACACACATATGCACATGCACCCACCACAAATGCAAATATGGGTGCATGGGCATAGGGCATGCAAATGCAAGCACAAACACAGAAGCCGACTAAAGCATGCATGTAGTCATCAGACTCCTGAGTACTTTGGCTGTTTATGAATGTGACGTAGCCCACCTCTTAAGCCTAGCCCATGGAAAACTATAGCCCCACTCCCTCTAAATGGTCCAAAGAACAATTTAAAACATTTTAAATTGTTAGAGTTTGATTTCTCAATTGTAAGCATGAAAATTGAAGACAGTTTTCAGAGATTAGAAAAATTAGATAAATGCTTTTTACTCTGTCCTATCAAAACTAGCAAGGGCACAAAGTCCACCATACGTCACAACATCCTATGTTGCAATCACTTCTGAGTAGTAATTTCCCAATTCAGGACCTGTCTCCAAAAACCAGCAATACAACAAAACAGAAGTTAATACTTTATAAGTGTTCATTAACAGCAAAACCCATCCAGCATAAGAAGAAAATAAGAAACCTTGTACACAACCACAACATCACCACCACACATGCACACACACACCCCCACGGACACATACATGCACATGCAAGCACAAACGCAGAAGCTGACTAAAACATGCATGTATAGTCCTCAGACTCCTGACTTCTTTGGTTGTTTATGAAAGTGAAGTAGCCTACCTTTTAAGCCAAGCCCATGGAAAACTATAGCCCCACTCCCCCAAATGGTCAAAAGAACAATTTAAAACATTTTAAATTGTTTTGACAGTTGGAGATGCACTCACCTCCATTTTGAATGTTGGGAAGCGAACATGCTTCACCAACGTTTCTTGCTTCCCCTTTGTCTTTCTATCTTCTCTTTATATATGTAATGTTATTTATTAAAGGGGTAATTTTTTAGCACTATTGATTTGTAAGAGCCTAAGTTCCTTTGACAGTTGAGTCCTCCCTTGTAGGATGAGTGAGTCCCTCAACCTTTGGACTAACCTTGTGTGCTTCTTCATTATTAGTGAAAACCTTCCAATTCCCCTTCTCCATTTCTGTTTTCCTTTCTCCTGAGCTTGGCCAACATCGAATGAAAGATTAAAATATATTCAAGAATAAGGGAAAAAAATAATGAATTCAAGCTCTCAAAACAGGAACATTTTTCTCTCCGGCGAGTTAACCATGACATGACCCTCATAAAGAACATGTGGGAAAATTAATAACTGAACAAGAAAACCAAAATGTCATTAATCTGACAAACTCCATTTTCATGGCTCATCCAATCTCAAGCAGCAAGAAATTCACTTTCCAGGCTTCCACCATTCTCAAGATTTAAAATTTGAAATAGGGCAATAATTTTGGTTCTAGCTCTTTTATAATTTATAAAGATCAATTCCCGAAATTTCAAGCATTCTTCAAAGTTTTGCCTAAGAAACAGTTATGTAACACATACCAAAATCGTCAAACATCTGAAATTTTGAGGGAAGACAAGCACCACCAGAAAATGGGAGGGGATTAACCACAGGCTAAGACAATTGACAGAGATAATTATTAGATTGCTGCTCCAAAAGAAGCATAAGAATATGGCACTATCAACTAATGCAGCATGCAGGATTTATGATATAATTTGTTGATCAAGGAATGAACAAAATGACAATAATTACAATTGCTACACAAACCTTACAATCAACAAGGCACAATGCAATTTTGCAACTGTGATAGGGTCGAGCGCCTCTGCTGCTTGCTCTGCCATACTAGCATAGCTTGTGACGTGTAAACTGGCCAATCTCAATGCTAACCAGAACTCCATTCAGACAAATGAATTATGTGCTTTGATGTAGTGCAATAATCACGAGTACAAACATAATTCTTAAAAGCATCGCCAAGGGCACCATGCTCAGAGTAAAAATCATCAAGGTCATTGTATTCCATTCTAATGCTTTCTTTGATCAAATTTGTCTTTATATAAAGATTCCAGGATCATATGTGGAGATGAAGGAAAATATAATGGAGAGAAAACAGAACTTTACTCATATAAGTGAAACTCAAATCATTATCTTCAACAAATACAACAAATGAAAATGCAGCAGTCATATAAGTGTCTCGATTGTATACATGACAAGTTTCAGGAACCATTTCAATCATATGGCCCAATGCATTAAACTTTTCCAATTGTATGTTCGGCCATAAACCAATATCTCCTTCAGGCTTTCACAAAGTTCTACAACCACATAGTAAAGTATGTTCAGGCTGATACTTAAACATGAATAAGTAGTAAATTGAGCAAGCCCACAATATTTCAGCAATAGAACTACGAAGACATTTCCCAATGAGAATAAATAGTAAAATAACTGCAACAACAATGAGAAGATTATACTTACCAAAAAAAATATATTATTCAGTTTTTGACTCAGAAAGAAAAAGAACTGACATCCAATTAGTGAGAGGATGTGTTTACAGGGAGAAGAATCAAATAATGGAAAAGATAAAAATAAAATTAGTCAAAAATGAGATGCAATGAATTTCAAAGAACAAAATTCTCTTAAGAGATGACTTTTATAGACAGGCAACAAATTTGCCAACAGAAACCCCATAAAAAAAGAAACTAGTATAAAAAGAATAGTGAAGTGTGTTCACAATGCCGGTAATCAATATCAAATCTGATCCACGCAATTTTTTATAACTTCTGAAGTTTTCACACTCTTATCTGTGAAAGGAGTCAATGTTAACCAATCAGTGGGAAAAGAGAATCATAACCATAACCCAATTCTCTCCTTCTATTCCTCTTGCCCCTTTTATTTCACTAAGCCGAGTAGTTACCCGCTAACCCTGTGTAACATGGTAGTTCATCATTTTAAGTAATCCTTAAGAGTCTATTTGAGAGTTACTTCTTTTTTCAGTGCTCTAAACTTTGTTAAATCAATTCAAAGCAAAACAGGCATTTCCTAATCAGTTTAAAACAAAGTTTTCAGCCAATCACAATGTTCGCTATGGATTTTGTTAACATTGAATGAAATTAACACATAATTTAAAATCAAGATGCAATAAAAAGTAAAATCTCGATAGTGTTGATCTAGCGAACATACTTCCTATAAATAACCCCCTCCCCTAATGGCGGGAATAGAGCGAAGAAAGGAGGGTGAGGGGGAGCCAGGGAGGCACCTAATCACCACCAGTTTATTCCACTAAAGTTTGATATCTAACCATTTACCCACAGGATAAGGGTCTCCTATCCTTCCCTAGTCACCACATATCACCCACCAACATTCTGAAGGTGCCAATATGGTTATTTCCAGCAATATCAAGTGCCCTCGCCCCAGAATACAATGCAATTAAATGTAGAAACTTAACAGTACCAGGCTCAATCATGCCCATTGCATCCAACAGGTTGTGCTCTAAAACTGTGTTCTCTCGCTTTCTTTTCTGATGAACAAATAAACAGAAACAATATTTAGGGTTTTGTATTTTGAAATCAAATTTTCACTGTACTTATGCTTCAAATAACAAAAAGCGAAGACAGATGTGCTGAGGATTAAAACATAGTGATGCAAACCTACCATAAATAATGCAAACTCAATAAAAACATTAAAGCAAACACTCAGTAACTATATACAAATAAAACGAACCCAGTAGGAATTAAGCTCATTCTCAAGGTTCTCGTTCCTATGCTTAGCGCTCCGATCTTATCATCCCTGGCCTGGACCATCCCGTAATTAGGCCCTAACATTCCATCTATCTTATAGTAGGGAGTTCTTGCCCTTAGTTCTTGCCCTTTTTAATGTTGTCTTAAGCAATTCGCAATGCCTCCAACTGCATTGATCAATTATGAATAGAAGCCTCGTGATCTTTGTTCTGCCGCTCCATGTCCATCTGTTCGCAGCGGATGATCGGTTTGCTACGTTTGTCGTCAACACCATTGGAGCAGATATTGTCAATCATCGTTCCTTGTCCTTCGTCCTCAGCTTCCATGGCTGGCTCAAACAGAAGTCTTGGGAGCGAATTCCTTGCTGCTTATGAATTGGGAATTCGATTTCGGGACTGCACTAACCAGATCGTGCACCACTCCCTCTTCCACTCTGCATCACCCCTTCTTACTAAAAAGTTGAGATATCGAATCTCATTAACTGTTGGAGTACTCAGTCACAACAGTTGGATTCCCGGAGATATCGTATCCGGCCACGCCTTAGAGCACTCATTCATTATTCCCACAAGGACTAAGGGCAATGTATTAACAAAAACTATCCTACCATAAGTTCTCAATTTCCCAACAAAGTATGCACATTTAACACCTGGGACGCACAGTACATACCTCTGATAAATAATAATAATAAGTAGATTTCCACTAAAACTCACCATCTTAATATCTAAATATTAGTTATAAATCATGGGACCAATTCTCTTTCCACCAAAATATTAATACAGATTGGATTGTTTTCTATAAAATACTGATTATAAGGGGTGCCTACAGGACTGATACTTATTAGGACAAAGCATTTCCAGCTTTGTATTATTACAGAGATCTACAATGTCACATCAGTATCTGATCTGTTCCATTATGATGAGCCACACCAATCTTTTTGCCCTCACATAGATTAAAAACAATGTTGGGAGTAACAATTATTTGATTCAGTTCGAAACAACAGAATCAGAAACATACCTGCAAAGAGTTTAGGTGAGCCCATGATACAGATTCAGTCATTAATTCCAATAGAATATGACCGCAAAGCTGAACACATCAGACCTGCCCCAGTAGGAACAAAGGACGATTTTGTCAGCAAAACAATGCCCCCTTCCATTCGCTCCACTGAATACTGGTTCCTCCACTCAAGCAACACAGATAAGAAATAACCTAAGGTTCATATAGGCGATAGGATTTGAACCTTCTGCAATGATGTTAAAACTCTGACAGCCAAAGCTAGAAGTTTTAGATACCATCAAAATTTTCAATGCATACTTTGAAGCTCCCAATTCATTTGTAATATCAAAATATTTGGGTTAAAACCCATCCAAGACTGTGGAAACCCCAACAACTGAAAGGCCCAATACAAGGAATTTTGGGGGCTATGAAATCCCATAGCAGTTAAAATCCATGGAGACGAGGGATTGAGGTCCAACTTAAATTTCCTGATCCAATATGAATGACTTAAAAAAATACTATAACAAATAAAAAAGGACAACCCATTTGGGTGCTTTTAGAATGTTTGAGTGCTTCAATCCATTCAGAAGGTACTTTTCATCTGAAGGTTTGTTCCAGAGCACTTCAGGTGCCATCCACTGGGGCTCCATTGAAAAGAAAGAAGAAATTAAAACTTTCTTCACAGCCTTGAATAAAAAGTTAGAACAGCCATAAGCTGATATTATTAGAAAGGGAACACAATGTAATCATACTTGAAATATGCAGGATGTTTAAGGATGAGACATGCAATGCTTTATCAAGACCAGATATTTTATATTTTATAATTCACAGTACATACAGAAACAGAAGTGACCAACATATATTACAGAAAATGAGAGGAAAGTGGGATTTATGAAATTAGTATATGCTGGAATACAAGTATGTAACATATACCCAAAAAAAATTGGGGAAAAAAAGGAAGCTCTTTACTGTCCCTCTTCCAGATTTTTCTGTTAAGAACGTAGCATTCTTCAACTTCGATAGGCCAAAATTTCCAACCTGGTGAAGAGAAAGTGAACTGAATCATTTAAACCAGAAGCAATTCCAGCATCGTCCACATTATTATGTACAAAGTACCAATAAAGATCAAAAGATAAGACCCAAACACCATACCTTGACTGTCCAGTTTTTGTCAACAAGTAAATTTGAAGTTTTCAGGTCTCTATGAACTATTGGAGGATTTTGATTACACAAATAATTCATACCCCGGGCCTGAAACAAGAAAGTTCCAAATACATAATGAACTCAAAAGCTATCCTCACGACATCAAGTGCCATCCTCAAACGGCATCTCATGTCCAATGACAAATTGTTTCTGTGTAATGTTTTGAAGAAGCTTCACCTGTTAATTGGAATAAATTAATTGTGAAATATGACTAGCACGTTATTTATCTAGAAGAAGAGTGAGAATAAAAGGTAGGGTGAACAGACGACACTTTCTCTTAAGGCTTTTCCAGTATCAGCACAAGGTGGATTGATTCCACGATGCAAAGCCTGTCAGAAAATTTCCACAATAAGGTTAAGGTGGGATCCAAAATAAGGCAGCTGCAGATCCGACAACAAATTCCCTGTGGACTTGAAATGGATGAGAAATCTACATATGCTCAGGCAAAATCCATGGCTTCTCTTTTTCCTTTTTTTTTTTTTAATTTTTTATTTTTTATCTTTTATCATTTATTTTTATGATTGTTAATGAGATATTTCATTTTGGATGTCACAATCTTTCCATTATACCAATCAGAAGAAGGTATCAAATAATATTTGCTTATCAAGTATTTCTAGTTGTTTCTAATACAACCATAACAAACTGATGCAGTAGCAATGTCATGGATGGATCGACACGAGCCAATTTGGCTACCTAAGCCAAACCTGAACCGGCTCAAACCCAAACCAGCCTTTTGGTCCGGAAAGGGTGGTAGATGAAATAGATTAGGAAGTTTTATTTTTAGGTTTCCTTATTCTATTTCATTTTATGTCATAGGGATTAGATTTGATTTCATAAAGATGTTATTTACTTTCTAGTTTACTTTAAATTAGTTTAGGAAAGTTCTACCTTTAAATAGAACATGTATTAGGTTTTATTTTCAGTAGTGAAGAATTGAAGAAGAATGAAGAATGAATTGAGTTATTGTGGTTGTGTGCCTACGGCAGAAAGAAGTAAAGTGTGCACTTTCCCTCGCTCCCTTCATCTCTGTGAACTAGAACAGGCCCACTTCCTTGGTCTGTTCCCCTCTTATTCCTCCCTTCCTAATCCTTTTCCTATCTCTCTAGCCTCCCCTGTTCTGGCGGTAATCCAGCCCCAATAGAAGCTCTCGTCTCTCTCTTCTCTCTTCCTAGCACTCCCAAGTTCTGGCTGAGCCTTCTCTCTCATAAACGACCAGAATCCCTCCAAACACAGGACCCAAATCTGTTTTACATTGAGAATAAAACCTGCAACTATACGCTGTTTTCTCTTCCGCCAGAATCTGTTTCAGTCATCAAATATTATTTTCTGGTTTGTTGATCCTTGTGTTTCTTAGTGACATTCAAGAGGCGTATGAATGTAGATCCCAACTCCAAATTTCAGGTCAAGAGGAGTTGATTTAAGGAAGTTCTAGTTCTTTGAAACAAATCTGTTCACCGCCTCTGTTCTCAGCTAAAGGTTGAAGACAACCTTTTTTTCCTTATACACGTTATATTCTATTTAGTGCTGAACTTCCCACAATACCCTTGACTTCTAAAACTATTTTGTTTTGTCCTATTTTATCCCCTCTTTCCTAGTTTACCCATTCCCTTAAAATAGAATACCTCTTGAACTTTAGAACTTGTTTGGTTTCTTCAAGTTATTAGAAACTTCTGATTATTTACAGAATTGCCACTACTGGTTGAGTTTTGAGTTTATTTACAATTCTGCCACTGTTTGTTGAACCAAGCTTCTTATTATTTGGGTGGGCCTTCTAGCGGATCCAATTAGGGTTTTCTCAACCCGGATCCCGCATCAATTGGTATCAGAGCGAATATCCTACAGTCATGGTGAGTAACAATGAGCTCCTAGCACGTGTTACCGCCGACAGAGGAAACTAACATGGCCATTAGTGGTATATCAAACCGACCGGATGGGATAGATGCTTCTATTTTAAATTTTCAGGATATGATGGCAAAATGCAGATGTCCATTGACTCGTTGTCCCAAGCTATAAAGGTAAGAGTCCCATACTTGGAGATTTTTCCAACTCCGTCTCATATGTTCCACCTCCCAATGCCTCTCCACCACCATCACCATCACGACATCGCACCACCACCACCACCACCATATGGAGTTGGTCGACATGGAGAAATTTTTGGTGTCGACAAAGGAGCACGGCTGGATGTGCTTGATTTTAATGGAGACCAAAATCCCGAGGAATATCTTGACCGGATCCATAGTTTGGAGATATTTTCCAAATGGTACGGATTGTCGAGCCTAGAAAATTGATGTTTGCGTAGCTAAATTGAAGGGGGCACGGCACGAGTTTGGTGGATTAAATATCGAAACAAAATCAAACTCGCGGCATTGGTGAGATAAATACTTGGCTGAGATGTATGCGGCAATGAACCGTCGATTCCTACCTCTTGATTATAAGCAACTGACGCATCTCAAGTTTACTCATTACGGCAAGACAAGATGACCGTTGAAGAATATGTGGCCCGATTCTATTATTTGGCTACCCGATCGATTTTGATTGGGATGAAGATGTTTTGGTCGCCATTTCGTAATGGTTTGCATCCACGATTAGTGCTTCCTTGGCTTCCAATAGGTTACATACAATGGAGGACGCCCGCAAGTGGCATATCGGTCGAGGAAAATTTAAAGCGGCCATACAACCGGAGAAGCTTCCCGAGACGTTCTCTAAAGGTAACAATTTTGTCAAGCAAGCTCCACCACCGAGAAATCTTTTAGCAAGCCCCAAGAAGTGGTTCTAGTATGGCATCTTCACGGCCGACCCGTCCATATTCTCCGCCTCGGCGTGGTTACGATAGACCTCCTTCAAAACCGAGGGTGAGATCCAATGTTACACCTGTATGGGTTTCGGTCACTTTGCTTCCCATTGCCCAAATCGTTCCATTGCTTTTGCCGATAAAGAAGAACTCATGGCCACCGCCACGCGGAGAAACGTAAGAATGAGATCGTATACTTGGCGGCCGAGCACGATAGTGATGATAGCGGCGATGATGTTGTCGGTGCACCAGCCTTTTATGGTCCTTCGCCCTCTTGGCTCGGATACGAAGAGGATGATTGGCGGCGGTAATATTTTCCGGACACGGTACGATGCAACGGTTCCCTATGCACCATGATTATTGACGGCGGCGGTGCACCAATGCAGATGTCGAAGATATGGTTAACAAGTTGGGTTTTGAAGCGAGCCCCATCCGCATCCCTACAAGGTTGGATGGATAAATAACAATAATCCCAAGGTTCATGAGCGATGCTTGGTCCGTATTCCATCGGCGATTGTCGACACCGCTCGATGTGATGTTTACCCCTCAAGATCCGCCACCTTCTACTTGGTCGCCCTTGGATGTTTGACAAGAAGGTTCGGCATGATGGGTGCGAGAATACGTACACCTTCAAATTCGGTGGGCTCGATATGCAACTTCTTCCGGCAAAACACCTTCCCGCCATCAAGCTTAAAAGAATGCTAACTCGCTTCTCCTCCAACGCATTCCATCCGACGGTATTCTTGGTCCTTATCCGGACTCGACGGTCGAGTTCTTTTGAAGCGGAGAGTTGATGCAGTAGCAATGTCATGGATGGATCGACCTCGAGCCAATTTGGCTACCTAAGCCAAACCCGAACCGCTCAAACCCAAACCAGCCTTTTTGTCCGGAAAGGGTTGGTAGATGATTAATTAGATTAGGAGTTTTAATTTTTAGGTTTCCTTATTTACTTTTCTTTTTATGTCATGGGATTAGATTTGATTTCATAAAGATGTTATTTACTTTCTAAGTTTACTTTAAATTAGTTTAGGAAAGTTCTACCTTTAAATAGAACATGTATTAGGTTTTATTTTCAGTAGTGAAGAATTGAAGAAGAATGAAAGAATGAATTGAGTTATTGTGGTTGTGTGCCTACGGCAGAAAAGAAGTAAAGTGTGCACTTTCCCCTCGCTCCCTTCATCTCCGTGAACTAGAACAGGCCCCTTCCTTGGTCTGTTCCCCTCTTATTCCTCCCTTCCTAATCCTTTTCCTATCTCTCTAGCCTCCCCTGTTCTGGGCGGTAATACCAGCCCCAATAGAAGCTCTCGATCTCTCTCTTCTCTCTTCCTAGCACTCCCAAGTTCTGGCTGGACCTTCTCTCTCATAAACGACCAGAATCCCTCCAAACACAGGACCCGAAATCTGTTTTACATTGAGAATAAACCTGCAACTATACGCTGTTTTCTCTTCCGCCAGAATCTGTTTCAGTCATCAAATATTATTTTCTGGTTTGTTGATCCTTGTGTTTCTTAGTGACATTCAAGAGGCGTATGAATGTAGATCCCAACTCCAAATTTCAGGTCAAGAGGAGTTGATTTAAGGAAGTTCTAGTTCTTTGAAACAAATCTGTTCACCGCCTCTGTTCTCAGCTAAAGGTTGAAGACAACCTTTTTTTTCCTTATACACGTTATTTCTATTTAGTGCTGAACTTCCCACAATACCCTTGCTTCTAAAACTATTTTGTTTTGTCCTATTTTATCCCCTCTTTCCTAGTTTACCCATTCCCTTAAAATAGAATACCTCTTGAACTTTAGAACTTGTTTGGTTTCTTCAAGTTATTAGAAACTTCTGATTATTTACAGAATTGCCACTACTGGTTGAGTTTTGAGTTTATTTACAATTCTGCCACTGTTTGTTGAACCAAGCTTCTTATTATTTGGGTGGGCCTTCTAGCGGATCCAATTAGGGTTTTCTCAACCCGGATCCCGCATCACAAACAATTACAAGTTTGATCAAATATTCTCATACCTCCTTTTTGTAATCCAATAAAAAATCCCTTCACGATATTCACTGGTGAAATAAACTTTTATAGCAACATCCTAAATAAAAACGAAAGGAATCATAATGTTCTCATGTGTTAATATTACTTTAGTTTTCAATTGCAGAAACTACTAATGCGATGGAATTTGTCAAATTCATCCAAATACCAATCCATTCCAAATTCCTCGATAAATAGTGGTAAACGAACCTGAAAAGTAACAATAACCAGATATATATATATATATATATACATATATACACACACACACACACACACACACACACACACACACACACACACACACACACAGTAAACTAAACAATGAACTCTATAGTCAAAACAGTGAACGGAAGGGTGAAACTATTACCACCAAATAAGTATGTCCTATAAGCCTCCCCACTGAATCCAAAGCCATGCAAAAACCAATTTAAAAAGTTTCACTTTGACACGTCATTTATAAAAACAAGGAGGATAAAAATCCATTTGATTTTCAGTGCAGGAATAATTTTCACATACATATAAATAGTACAAGATAATAATGGATTATGGTAAATGAGTCACTTGAGAATACCTTGCCCAATCTCCTCCCCTAAATGTAGGTCTTCCCAATTAATCTCACAACTGATCATTGAGTTTTATTCTTTATCTTCCTTTGTGGATGAACTCCCTTGGCTACTAACTACACTCTCCTGGGAACTCAGTAAACTTGAAGATTTTATCACCTGTGCCTCAGTTGTGGTGTACCTTCTGCTTCTAAAGCTTACAGTAAACTGCATCAGGCTGTATCTGCTTCTTTCCCCTCCCTTCAAGGTCTAATAGAGGCAATGGAATTCCAGTTCTGGACCTCCCAGAATACTTGCAACATTCCAACCAAGATGTCACAGCAGCATTTCTTGTCTGAGGTTGAGGAACCCACCCCATGGCCATTTGAACATACACTTTCAACAGCATCAACAGAATTTCTCTTACAAGGTTCTATGTTCTTGTTGTCCACCCCAACAGTGTAGTGATCCAAAGCTGTTACAGATTCTGAAGTGATGGGTAGTACACTGCCCACTGATATATTGTCTGAACCATGTTCTGCCACATTCCCAAAATTCTCCTGCCCAGGAATTCTAGTTCCCCTGAGAAATAACTTAAGGGTCTGTAGTCATTCATAATAGTTCAACAGAATGTTATATAAGTAAAATAAAACAATGATATGCAAAAAGAGAGATTCTGATGACTTGTTTAACTCTGTATCCAATTGTTCAAAAGGACTTCAGAAAAAAAGTGAGTAAATGACAAAACAAAATTTTAAATTCTTGAGCAATACAAATAAAGGACAGGCCACTTAGAGCAATGGTAAAGTTTAAGCTGCCACGGATAATGTCCAGGTTCGAGTCTTGAGGGTGCCCATTTTGCACCAAGTGAAAAAGGTTAGAGAAATGGTTAAAGGATAGGACTGCCACAGGAAATGCCTGGGTTCGAGTTCTGAGGGTACTTGGTGCAAAAAAGCCAAAGGTTAGGACTGAGTTCAAACTCACTCCTCCCAGGACCCCACATAGGTGGGGACTATCACTGGGTAATGGAGTAATACAAAAATGGAGAGGTGTAAGTGGAAATCAAATCTTACCTTTTTTTCTTCAGTACTCAACACTGGTTCTTCTCTGTTTACAGTACTCACACAAGCACTACAACTATCTTCTCCATGTCCAGGTGAGAACATATTGATGCTGAGTGCAAGAGGAAGGATAAAATAATAAGAAGAATACTTCAAAAGAAATGTGAAGCATAGCACATAAGCACCAGTTCATAAAGGATGATGCAATTTGTGGAACCAGTGAATTGCCACCTAATCTTTTTCATGTTTAACCCCCGTTCTCTAAGTAGGCCATGGGCACGTTCCTGGTATGTTAGTTTTTCCAAGGTTATATTATGAATTAAAGTTGCATCACTTGAGACAGCAATAACACCAACATGAACACAATCCTCATAGAATGGGCTTTCCGTCACTATTGCCATGAATATAGCACCGGACCCCCTTTTAAAAGGAAATAGACCTGACCATGATTGACCGCTGCTCAATCCTTCCATGATTTTTTTGAGGGATGCATAGTTTTCTTTCCTAATAAGTAGATCACTAACTCTTTGCCCAAGCACTTCCTAGTCCTTCCGTTCATAAGGCTTCTCAGCAGAACGATTGCTGACAAAGAGAAGTTTTTTTGGCCATAATGACAAGTGTACCATGAGTTCAATATTGTGGTTTTCAAACAAGATGTCCATACAAGATGGCTTGTCTTAACTAAAACCTTTTCACTCTAACAACACACTCTTTTTAGTAAATGACCCATAAGATAAGTAGGCTCAATATGAAGAAAGAGCTTCAAATCATGGAAAAGAGCTAAGAGGCATTTGCTCCTATGTTCTTCTGCCCATCCCGTGGATTTCTACTTCTTAAACATACTTATGTCAGTGAATGGTGCTCTTTTTACGTTATTCAGGTATTACTGTATCCTAACCACACTTCAAATCATCTCCACAGAGCAATAAGAAGGTCCATCTCAACATTTACTTTCCTACTAATTGTTGATGTGCTATTCAATCACTGAACCTCAACATTCTCAGAATTCTTATTTTTTTTTAGGAAATTAGCACATTAAGTGGATCCTGGAATAATCAGTCAACTACTGGCAGCATGTTGCTGGAGTACCTTAAATGTGATACTGATCCATCAAAAACATATACTACTAGTTCAATGTAACCAACACTAGACCATCAGACCATGCAGTCGAACATTTTTCTTGATTTTTGGAAGTTACTTTTCTTTAATCTGCCTGTAACCTCATCAGCTATGCTCTCGAACTTGGAACTTTAAAGTTGAACCATGAGGGACATGCTAACATGGACAGTGCATTTTATCACTTTATCATTTTTACCTTTTAATGAAATTTATTTCGGTAGGCAGCATAGATTAGGCAGATTCAGCTCATCTACCAGTAGGTATTCCTTCTTTGGTCCGGCCAATGGCTAATGATGGAAACTCAATGGCTAATGGGTCGGTGAATGGATTTAACAGATCTGTTGTGGATGGTTTAGAAGGAAGGTTGCAGAGGGGTGGTAGACTCTGAAAGAAACGATGATGGACTTTGAAAGAGAACGGAAAAAATGGTGCTCCTGAATCCTTTCATGGTGAGGTGTTCCCACCATGGATGGAACAGAACCGATGACGGCTTAAAGCTTTGGGTTGAGGCAGGTAAGAAGCATCTCGTTATTGGTTGTGAAGTCGGATCAGAGACAATCAGACTCTATTCGAAAGCACCTAGTCCGATCGTGGCGATCACGGTAATGTGAAATCGGACCATGGAGCAAAACAGACCCAAAATAAAACCATTGGTTTGCTACATATCCTATACATGTCGGAGCCCAAAGAGGAAATATTCCCCAATCGTAAACGTTCCCAGGGCACCCCTGTTGGTCTCCAACTCCCTCACTCATGTAATGGGAGGTGGTCTTTTCCCTAAACCGTTCCTTAGGCTGACACTTGAGAGCATTCCCCAACCTACTACCTAGCAGTTGAGTCCTACTCTAGGGAAAGACTCCTCCCCCCCCAAGTCCTCTCATTCTCCCTCAATTATGGGTACAACATCTTAGAGGAGTTTTGATGCGCTCTATACAAGAAGGGAGAGTTAGAGGAAAAGAAAGAGTGCAGTGGGAGAGTCTTACCAATAAGTAGCCGGTATTGTGTTTAAGCAATCAACATTCCATCCATATTAAGGTTGCCGATAAGCCTTCATCCTCTCATCGTAGTTTTTTAGTGTATACCCGTCTTCATGATAGAAACCTTAACTTGCCGAAAGGGAGGTTCTGCCTTTTTCTAGTCCATTAAATTAGGCCATGTGTTTCCAATGTCATAGGAAAAGAGGAGAAACCTTTTCCAGAAAACAAGTAAAGGCATGGGTTGGTACATGAAGTTATGTGAGAGTACATTCCCAAGCAAGGGATTAGCACCTAGATGGAATGGTGAAGCTTTAGTGTTAGAGTGGTATTCAACCTTGAATTCTGACCTCGAAACCAGTCAGTGGACTTCTACAAATAAGGTCTAGAGGCAAAACCCGTGCCTCCAAACAGGACCAATTCCCAAACCAGTCCTCTGGGGAGGTCCGATAGTACAATCCGGGGGGCTACCACTAGACACCACTCGAGAGCCCCTGGGAAGGTTTGGTCACAGGACCAATTACACCTTTGTGCAATCAGTACAAGAATGGAAAATTAAAAAGGGTATATCCTCAAATGAGACATGCAATAAAAAGAACTACTTAACAAATCAAGTGGGCCTTCTAAACATCTCATTTTACTGTTCCCTGCATGCATCACTAGTCTCAACCTTCCTTCTTTCTTCTTAATTGTTACAATGAAATCCCAAATTTATCTGTAAACAGGGCTCGTGTGCATTATTTTGAGAAAAGGAAGAGATATATGAATTAGCCATTGAATGATAAGCGTCATTAATAGAAACCCAAGTAGGATGCCAGCATTTATTTAGCAAACATATTTCCCATAGAGCATAGTGATGATAACAGTGACATTACAGAGATACGCTCATTCTACAAGCTGCCTGAACCATTCAGTGTCCCCACTTAATTCTAGCTCCCACACATCCCAAGTGTGACTATTTCAATTTAAAAAAGAAAAAGAAAAAAAAAAGAAGGTATAATACAGGAAAAAGAGATGCATGAATCAA
The DNA here is from genome assembly GCA_028583415.1 of Protea cynaroides. Classification (NCBI taxonomy): domain Eukaryota; kingdom Viridiplantae; phylum Streptophyta; class Magnoliopsida; order Proteales; family Proteaceae; genus Protea; species Protea cynaroides. The sequence goes on from CM053276.1 coordinate 136,607,060, forward strand.
ACGAATGATCAGGCTTTTTACATCTTGGTTCCCTGATGCAGCTGACATAAACAGGGTTACATGATCACACGGTCATCATGGATTACCAGCTATCCAGATAGTAGGCCAACCTATCTTGGATGACCCCATTTTGCTGTAATGAGAATGATACAACCATCTGATGTGTAGCATTAACAATTGAATGGTTGAGCAGTCTATTATGGACATTGCAGATATACATCTTTATCTCTGGATTGTCCCAAAGCCTTTGCCACCGCACTAGTATATATTAAAGAGATTCACTCGATCTGTATGAATGATAACTTCTATAGAAGTTCTACAAGAACAGGTTTAGCTCTGTCATTCTCTATTACATTGATTGTAAATGTTACATTGTGACAGAAAATGAAAAGATAAAAGCAAAAGATAGATAGGAAGAGATGATACACCAGTAAATGATCTCCCCAGTAGGATTCCTGCAGACATGGACAGCATGTCCCATGGACTCCAACACGTTCCTGTAAGGAGTTTTCGAAAAGAAAAAACCTGGTAAATGACTCCATCAGGTGAAATCCATTGAAGATGGGTGAAAACCCTTCCCCTCTCCTCTTCCTAGATGGACAGCATGCCCCATGGACTCCAACACGTTCCTGTAAGGAGTTTTCGACAAGAAAAAACCTGGTAAATGACTCCATCAGGTGAAACCCATTGAAGATGGTGAAGACCCTTCCCCTCTCCTCTTCCTCGTCTTCTGGGGAGGTAAAAACAAAAAAAAAACAAAATACCTATTTTGTAATTTTGGTTTGGAGGGAAATTTCCCACTTGTTTCTTTTGTTGGATAGCTTGTGGACTTGTTTTGTCCCACTTGCTTGGAGAAGAATGATTGAGGAGGTATATATGTATTGTTGACCTATAACATCTTGGCCCTTAAATGAAGGTGCCTCTAGGGGAAGGGTCCGGGGTCCGGGTTCTTTTCACACCCGCGCGGCGGGGCCGGCCGTGCCGGCGGGCGGGGCGTGGGTGGGGTGCGGTGCGGGTGCGGTGCGGGTCGGGTTTTCCGTGGTTATTTTTGAAAGGATATGTCTCTCGTATTTGAATACATAGAGACATGACGTGTTTGAATAGGTTTGAATTCAAATTAGTTTAATCTCAACCATTGTCTTTATGATCGTTGGAGAGTTAATCGGACCATCTATTCTCCGACGCACCCTTTCATCCAACCCGTTGGTGGGTCCTTTCCATCGCACCATTGTTCGGGACCCTTCTCTATTAATACAAGAAGAGTCTATTAGTAGAAGGTTACAATAATAGTGTATCCGTACACATCTCTCTCTCTCTCTCCTCCAACCTTATTCCGGTTCTCTGTTATCAAAATCAATCGGTTTCGGTTTGTTTGAGTGTTCATTGTAGCCGCGAGTTCGACGAGACCACTTGTTGGGTGCAACCTAGTGGGACTTCTATTTCGGGTTTTTCTTGGGGTTAATCCCGACTCTTTGCACATAAGGGGTGATTAATTTTAAGGATAGTGACCGGTGGCACGACCCCCTTCCATACCGTTGATATTACTTCAAAATCCTGTAAGTGTTCGAACTCAAATAAATATTAATAAATATTCTTTCTTCCTCTAAATCTGTATTAGTCTCAAACTTACTTTGTAATATATCTTTCTACATCTTCTATTCCTGAGTCTCCTGTAATAACACCTGAAACTGCTCTTTCAGCTTGGCGTCACTCACTTCCAGGTCCCGGAACCGCTCCGGCAAAACTCGATAGACCCTCACGTGACTCTTCGTTGGCCATGACTTCGTTGGCCATGACCTTGATGGCAATCGTCGTCGTTCTCGGAACACCGGACCGATGGATGATTTATACAGTGGAGCGCTCAAAGCGCACTGGTTTATAACAGCCGGCCCATTACTAAGAAGTTGAGATATCGAATCTCGCCAGCTGTACTAATTCATAACGGTCGCCAGCTGTACTCATTGACAACGGTCGGATTCCTGAAGATATCGAATCGGGTCAATCCCCATCGCCAGCTGTACTCATTGACAACGGTCGGATTCCTGAAGATATCGAATCGGGTCAATCCCCATCGCCAGCTGTACTCATTGACAACGGTCGGATTCCTGAAGATATCGAATCGGGCCAATCCCCAACTTAGAGAACTCGTTCATAACAGTCGGCCCAAGGGCGGGAGCGGAGACAAATCAAAACTAATGACTTTCAATCATTACATAACATATTATCTAAATATAGTTATTAAATATTTGTTTTGATTTAAAAAATAAAATCAAAATTACATCAAAAATTTTATATACGTCTGGCATATTCTCCCCACGCCACACCAATCATCGCTGGGGAAACGGTTTCGTTAAGTATGGGAACTAAATATACACTGTGTGGCAAAAGTACGAGTGTGTTCTGTGTTAATTATGTGAGAGGATGTGAGAAAAAAATCCTATAAATTAATTATTAAATAGGAATATAGAGTGTGTGAGGACCTGTAGTATAGTTGGGAGATGGTTGGTTGGGGTGAGAGTTGCATTTGAATCCAAAAAAAAGGGTTTAATAAGGTTCTCTTTGATATGTATTATAAAATTAATTATATAATACATTATGACATATGTAGTTGTTTAATATGATTTATGATATTTATTTATATTTAAAATAAATATATATAATATAACAAAAATAGATTATAAGATGTTTATCATTATTGTGATAATCTATTATTACTTCTTTATGTCTAATAATATCAAATGGTTATTATATATGACTCATAATTTATTTTTACAAATAATTTATAATAAATAACTCATAATTATAGATATAAATTATACGAAAGAGAGCCTAAGTGAATTTTCAAATCAGATATCCCCATATCAGACCCAAGAGTTATCAACCAATTGTGAGAAGACCAACAACCCTTGCCGTGGGCCTCTTGAAAATTCATGTGGTAAATCTTTTGGCTTTTGGGTGAAGAGACTATAGAAGCCACGCTATCTCTTCTTTCTTTCTTTGCAAGCATCAGCCATGGATACACCATAGAGAGTTGCTACTTCTTAAACTGAAACTCATCGTCATAATTGGATTCATATTGACCCCACAACCACATGGACCAGTTCATTCCATGATTGAATAAGAATCATTCTACTTGCACCTATAACAGAAAAAAAAAAAAAAAAAAAAAAAAAAACACCCTCGTGTGAGTAGCCCTAAGACAGTAAGAAGAGTCAAACTTAATACCTTCCGCTTCTTGAAGCAATAGGCTCCTTAACCAAACTTGATTATACCAATTGAGTATCGACCAAGTTAACATGGGATAAGCAGCGGATGATCTCATCCCCAAATCTGCTTCCTAAATCCTTGTCCACACTCCACAGCTTTTTTACCTATCCTTATTTGTGCCTTAATTACTTACTTTTCAATTTTATTTTTTCCTTGTTCTCCCTGATGCCCAAGCAAGCATGGCCGGGAACTAGAGTGCACTTGCATACAAAGATTCGACTCCCCACAGGATTTTCAGTTATCACATTTTGTACATTCTGAAGTTTATTCCCCTTTTTCTTTGACCTCATTTTCATTTTCTTAACAAGAAAATTGTTTCAAAGAAAGAAAAAAAAAAAAAAAAAAAAAAGAAGAAGAAGATAGAACGAGGAGTTTTTCATGGAATGCCAACGCATACACAAGTGCTTTACACTTCCAACCTCATGCAATTTTTATCATTTGGACTACCAAAACCTATACACCTCTTACCAACTGAGCACCAGTGATTTAACCATTTGTATCAAGTACTTTTTATCATTATCTTAGTAGTTGATCATACGGTTCCGTAAACAAGTTGTAGCTGTTCAGAATTGTCTTCAAATTGAAATTACATATCATCGTCCGCACTGATTTATTGAAGCATCGTCAATCCACCAAATTAGAAAAATAAAAACGAAAATAACCAGTTATACAGTATTAAATTTTATACTAAAGTCGGAAGAATTATCGCACTTAGAGCAAGAATATAAAATCAGATAAAAAAAAAAGGTAAATATTCTATCGATTTAAAAGAACAATCATCAAAAGGTAGGAGGCGAGGAAAGGTAACAACAGACGTCAAGCTACTTTTACTTTCCGGTCAAAGATCACTTCCCAAAAACTAATCAGTCATTCCGAAACACACTAGATTAGAACACCAACCGAAAGATCTTCCGAAACTAGAATCGCATATAACTTGCCAAAACTTTCAAAATTTGACAATCTTTTCTGTTGAGAATCAAATAGAAAGCGCTAAATCAAACCACAAAGTAATAAGAAGTTACCTCGAAAATCGCAATAACAACGCCTCGGCCACGGTACCGAGAATGACCTTTGATTAATCTATCGGCTCCGATCCTCCTTCGGCATCAACGAAGCGTACAAAATAGCCTCGTTCGGTTTGAAAGAACGAAAACGCCATTTTCTTCAGTAAAAGAAACATCGGAAGACAAAAGCATCGCCTAATTGTACAAAACCCTCTTCGTCTCCTTCCTCATCTTCTCCGCTTCTGGGGCTCGCCTAATTGTACAAACCCTCTTCGTCTCCTTCTTCCTCTTCTTCTCCGCTTCTGGGGCTCTAACGAGAGTGGCCAAGTTGCAGAGAGAACGAAGAGAACAATGGAATTCTGTCTGAACTCTAAACCGAATTGCTTTAAATATCGCCGGTATCGTTTTTTCACTTCGTAAGCGAAGCTGAATCTTATATCTTCGTCGTTTGCTTCTTGCTCTGGAGTCTCTGGAGTTCTCACGCTTTCGGGCCTGCTGTCAAGTATCCATTATAATGAGATTCGGTAAATCTTTTTTCAATATATAGTGTTCCGTTGGGGTTGTCAAGTGTCCGTTTTAACGCGATTCGGTCAATGATTTTCCCTACTACCTTCAAATTTGGTTTATTAAAATTTCAGTTACAAAATTTAATTATTAAGTATCTTCATGTAACATGAAATCGTCTCCTGCGATGCTTTTCGCTAAGGGTGTCAAAAATGGGCCCGGTCCAATAGAACGGATCGAGCCAGCCCAATATAATCCGAATCTAGTCCGGACCGAACCTTAATGGATAGGTTTCGGTCTCGGCTTGTAAAGCCCGACACCGTTTCAGTCCAAACCGAAACCAGACCGGACCAGCCCGTTAAGAAGCCCGAACTAGCCCAAACCAATAATACCTAACCCGAACACCGGTAAGGTCCATCCAGGCCCAATTTCTTAATTTTAATGGTTTTAAATTTTGATAGATTATATTACACTGTTATAATTCACTTCTTGATCGAAAAGATTATATGAATGTATAGTTGAAAAGAGTATGTTAATTGTTACAATTTACTGAATTACATGCATATAGAAGGAATGATGTTAATCTTATAGATAGAAATAATAAAATAGGTTATATATCTTACATATAAAATAGGCCCGATAAGCTTGATAAGCCCGGTCCGGACCGAACCAGCCCGAAATCATCTCAATAAACCCAACCCGATAACAAACCGACACCGGACCAGCCCGATAGTTATTGTGTCCAGCGCAGCCCAACCCAGCCCGAACTCTTAATGGACATGTTTTGGGCTGGGCTTATAAAACCCGACACCGATTCAGCCCGGACCGAAACCAGTCCGGACCAACCCGTTGACACCCTTACTTTTCGCCCTCGTAGGAGACGTAACTGCTATTCTTCGATATGCGTCACGTGGAGCAAATGGCATATGACGTCTCATGACGTTATATCGCAGGATATCGAAAACATCAACGGGATACACCAGCCGAAATACCTGATTTGAATCCCACGACAGAGAGAGGAGAGAGGACAAAAAGAGGAAGAACAGAAAAACGAGAGGAGAGAAAGTGATAGAAGGAGAGTTGCTCCAAGAGCTCTTGTTCATCGTCTCTCCATAGCTCAACAGAAAAGAGAAAAAAGAGAGAGAGAAGAGAGAGAGCGAAGGAGGAGAGGGTTTGGGTTCCAAATCACGGCAGAGGAAGAAGAGCGAAACGAGAGAGAGAGAAGAGAGAGAGCGGCGGAGGAGAGGGTTTGGGTTCTAAATCACGACAGAGGAAGAAGAGAGATACGAAAGAGAGAGACGAGAGAGAGCGGCGGAGGAGAGGGTTTGGGTTCCAAATCACGACAGAGGAAGGAAGAAGAAAGTTGAGAGAGAGCGGCAGTACTCGAGAGGAGATCGTAGAGGGCGGGGGAACTCGAAATTCGGCGAAGGAGAAAAGAGTTGTCGGATTCTGCCTAGAACGCTATTCTTCTTCATCTGCCCTTTCTCTCTGTTGCCTCTGAAACGGATCAAAACCTCTGCTCTTCTTCTTCTTTGCCCTTTCTCTCTCTTCGTAGAGAAATCAAACCATTTCAGGAAGAGAAAATGACATTTTGATATGAGTTCCCGACTATTTTTCTCTCGCGGGATCAAAAATCTTTGTTTCAAATGAGTTTCGTGCTATTTTTCTCTCGCGGGATTCATCAATTTTACTCGGCTGGGTGTATCGCGGTGAAGCTTTCACTATCCTACAGCATAACCTTATGAGACATCGGATGCCATTTTCTCCACCTGCGCATATCGATGGTTTGCAGCTACGTCTCCTCCGAAAAGCCTCGCATTTCAATCCACATGTCACTTCCAAACCTATTAAAAAAATCCAGACTATAGAAATAAAAAACGTTCAAAATTGGTTTGATTCAATAATTAATTATTTATAATTTCATACTATAGTTCATTCATACGAGTTTTTATTTATAACACGGAATGGATCAGTACATAATCGGATTTAAAACGTCTCCTCCCGAGGAGGGATGGCGGCTTAGATGGATAGCCAACACCTGACTCTCGCGTGAATCCGAACTGTCCGTCCCAGCCGACAAGCTGAGCCGACAGGGGTGTCGGCTCGGATGGATGGCTTGGATTCACCCAAGAGCCAGTGTCAGCCATCCATCAAGGCCGCCGCCCCTCTTCCCGAATCTTAGGGAGGAGACGATGTGGATCCGTAGACAATCCAACAAAAACATTGATTGTTCTTTAGTATTAGCCCAGTTCTTTCTTCATTAATTCTCCATATCAGCAAGATGAACGAGGATGATAGAAATCCTCTCCAGCCGTTCAGTCTAACATTGGACGGCTGGGATACACCGGGCATACATCCTAATGCGATCCCAACCGTCCGATGTTACGCTGGATGACTGAACGGATGGAGAGGATTTTTGTGTGATGAACAAACACCTCTCAAACCACTGCACTCACATTGTTAGACTTTGGATGCCCACATTCTTGATCTTAGATGTAGTCCATTTTAAAGCATCCTGTTTTTTCTTTTAAAAAGCTAGTGCATCGATAAGGCTGTTCTGTTGTGACTTGGTGGTCATGCATTCGAATATAGAAACAGCTTATCTGTAAAACAGAGGTAAGATTACGTACATAAACCCTTCTAGAGACCAACAATAGTGGAGGGAGCCAAAGATGATAAGCAGTGCCAGCTTTACAAGGAAAATAACGTCTCGATTTAGCTCAGACTGAAATCCAGCCCAAGGTAAGAAATTTTCAGGGACAAGAGATCAAATTCTCCTTGTAGAGGTATCAGTTACTAGTGAATAGAATACAACACAAAGTAATCTAGATATTTTTTGAAGGCAAAAGTTTCTCTGACCAGTTGATCAGTTAAGACCATGGTCTGTAGTCTACCAGCCTTCAAAAGAACTCAAATCCTCACTATGTGTATATGAATTCTCATAATTGACATCCTTCCATCCTCACTCCCTACGATTTCTCTAGTATCCGGCCTAGAGTTTCCCTTTTTAAAATATTGGTTTGGTAAAAGGTAGTTTGGGTACCTGCCCACCTAAGTTTGGTTGGGTGGCTCAACCATTGTGCCATATGGAAGGACGATGTGCCAATTCAAACTATTAAATATCTTGAGAGTGGTCACATGTCAAATTTCAGTCTCAAATTGAATCATTTGTCGTCCCATGTAATGGCATATTTTACCATGTATAACTATGAACTTCCTTTGGTCCATGCCCTCTTTTGTTAGTCCCAAGTTTTCAATTTTTTCTTTTGTTACTTGGTACATTCTGTTTGAACTAAAACTTAATATACAAGAAAGAAGCCTTAGCCTACCATCCAGCCAACCTTTGCCCTATTGGTTTATTTTTTGATTCTTTGTTTAGAAGTTAAAGAAAAAAAAAGAAAAGAGGCATCCCAGTGGACGAGGCTCTCGCTACTGCAAGGTCTGGAGAAGAACAGAATGTACGCAACATTGCCCCCCACAACATGAAAGGAACTGTTTCCATGTTTAAAACTCGTGACCACCAAATTGCAATATGACAATTTTACCGTCACACCAAAACTCACTCTCTTCATTGTGTAGAAGTTCAACCTTAGAATTTTGCAACCTAGAAGTTGAAAATCTATGAGACCTGAGATAATTCCTAGGCTAATAATCTCAAACATCAAAATTTATTGCAATCATTTTGTACCAGGAGCAATATCTATGGTCATACAATTGGCTTTATTGGAATGAATTGGGGAATATTCCCAGTCAATCTAATGGCTCAGTCATAGCCAGATCAAAGCTTAGTTGAATGTAATCAGAGTCTAACAAGAGATCTGCCTGCACTAGTTTAAGGATGTCGATGACCAACTGGCTGGCGTGGCCGGTGTCTCCAGTAATTACTGCTGCATTGGATTACCACATGGAATGGAATCATTTCATTTTCTACAACCAAGCACGATCCAGGCGCCCAGGTGAACGACTATATTACATGATGAACAAACAGAAGTCATAAATCTCTAAAATCTTTGGTGCTACTGATGCATCATTTCTTAATCTCCCAACCAATTTACAGATGAGCCAGAATAGTCAGTATTAACAGCTAATTTAAGCAAAATAAATCGGGTGATGAATCAGAATTCTGGTTTGAAAACCCCTAAAATGAAGGCAATTGATTGCTGAAGTAATCCATGGGCACAAAGAAATTGATCCAGGAACGCAAACCTACACCATCACTCTTTGGGAAGAAGTCCTAAATTTCGGGCAGCATCACATCTGTGGGCCTTGCCAAGCTTTTGGGCCATCAGTATCTAGAAACACTGGTGGAGGCCCTGCGTATTTTGGAAGAAGGGAATTCCGGAGGATTTCAAATTTCGCAAGTGCTCAGATGCTCTTACTACCAATGTTTTTCCATCAATCTTTTGACCCTGCATGTGTGCCGCAGCAGCAACTGCATTTGTGCGATCATGATACCTAACGAAGCCATAACCTTTACTCATTCCAGTGGTTTTGTCCTTCATCACTTTTGCTCCAGTTATCCAGCCGAAAGGAGAGAAAAGCTCTCTTAATTGATTTTCATCCACAGTCTGAGGAAGATGGCCCACATATATATTTTTGTTATCAAGTTCTATACCAGATTTGCAACCGGTATTTGGAGTTGGGCTGACACCAAACTGAGGAATATGACCATAGGATGGTGAAGTAAACAACCTGCAGTTGCTATGTTCCAGTTGTATGCTTCCTAAAACTGGTGAGGTACCAAAAACGAGACCTCCCCTTCGAATATCAACAAAACTATGACAATGATGGTCAATGTTGCTAACGGGAGTGGATGCTGTCGATGAACAGCTGGTAGCTTGATGGCTGCTGCCTCGACACATATCACATAAATCAATTTCAAAAGTTGACTTTCGACTAGGGCAAGCGTATTGCTTGTGTCCCCGCTCACCACATTCTCTGCACAAGCTCTCATCTCCGAGCATATAATTAAGCTCAGCAAGCTCCTTTAACTGGGCCACTTTGTGCTTGTTCATTCTTTCATCCACTGGATTAAGTAGCTTTTCAACCATTTTCACAGCTGCATCCAGTGAGATCTGATTGTCAGCCTCTACCAACACATGCAAATCATCGTTATCTGAGGGATCAGGCTTCCGATGAGCCCGCTTTTTTCTAACAGATCCTTTACCTCTTATTACAATCCTAGCCCCAGTTTCCTTCTCCATTCTCTTCTGTGTGTTACCACGGGGACCAATTATGAGACCAATGAAATTATGCCCAGGATATTCCCTTAAAGGTATGTAAAGTTTCTTGTAGAGCTTTGAGGGCTGGAAATCAGAGGGAGGTTTAAACATGGGGTTCTTCTGAATCAACTTTGAAATGATAGTCTGCCTATCTTGAACAAGTTGCTCCCGGTACCTGATATCCCTCAAGTTCATTCTAATTCCAAATTTATCATACAGAGGAGAAGGAGATCTTTCTTCCTTTGGCCTGTCATAGTCAATCTCTGATTCTTGCAGTCTCCTGTTTGTCTCAAGAAGCTTCATTTTCAACTCCTGAATTTCAGAATCAGAATCAGTTCTGGTAACATCTTTTATGAAATCTGGCAATTGAATTGGGCCCAGCATTTTTAACTGAGAATCTTCATCGGCCCACCTGGTTTTCCGTCTTTTACTTGTTCTGTCACCTTCACCTTCTTCCCCACCAAATTCATGCTGTGAATCCCTACTACGCCTTAGCTTTCCTGAACTTCCGGTGCAGTCCTGCTGCTGAGAAGTACTTTCAGCATTAACAAAAGCTTTGGGACTTCCAGACTCGCTGTGGAGATCTGTAAGAGTAGAACCAATATCTGGTTCTTGTTCTATGCAGTCTTCTTGCTTACTTTTCTTTCGTGAATGATGAACATGCAATGAACCTGAGTCACTTGCTGTGACATCCAATGGCCTCTTCTTTTCCTTCGTTTTGATTGACGCAGATTCTGAGTGGCATTTATTGTCATCAATGTCACTCTCTGAAAGTGGTTGAGACAAAGATTCCTCTAATGGTTCCTCATCTGGTTCTTCACTTGGCTGTTCAGTCAAATCATTTTCAATGTCTGAGGATAATTGAGAAATAGGTTTCCCTGATGTGTCCTCAGTTGGTTCCTCTTTGAGTCCCTCACTTGGTTGTTCAGTTTCTTCATTTTCAGTCTCAGAAGACTGCTGAGAGACAGAGTCTCCTGATGGCTCCTCAGACAGTTCCTCTTCCAGTTCATTACATATATCCACACTTGATTCTTCCTCAGATTTCTTCATCTTTGTTTGGAATGCCAGATATCAGGTTACGATGGTGTTGGATCTCAACCAAGACGTTTTTGCTGCATCAGAGATACCAAAATGCATCAGCAAATAAATATATGTAAGGAAAGCACAGGTAGTCCAAAAATCCATTCACACATTTTAGGAACAAGTTCCACCAGTTTCAATTTGCTCATCAGAGCCAAAAATGTTTCTATTCATGGATAATGGAATATGTGTAGGGGGATGCATGTTCACAAGTATCAGACACAATAACTAAATATTCTTCCCCCTTTTTCTGTAATAACAATACAAATACAATAACATGAAAGATCATAAGAGTTGTCTAAATTTTTACAGTATGTTCCTAACAGCATCAGGAGTGGAAAATACATCAGACCAACATAATTTTCTTTTAGCTAATGAAACTATTTAAATTCTATAAACAGTAGCAGCAACAGTATCTCATGTCATTACATGGCCATATGAAATAATAGATCTGTGCTGCACGGGCTAATTTCCCCCCAGATTTGTGCAGGGACTTTTTTGAGAACTCAGATAACCATTTATGTCAGATGAACCAACGTGGTTAAAAATTTAAATTGACAAATGACAACTTAGTTGGGCAAACAAAAAAACATAAAATCTACAGCAAACAGGAGGAAACAGACTTAAAAACAAGGTGAGGAGGTAAATTTGTGGCTCCAACAGTGCTGCCTGTTACAGCTGTCCCTCTTATGAGGTGTGACAGAGGTATAACATGACAGGCTAGCATGGCCCGAATAGTTGACTGTTCTTTAAGCATCATCTAGGCCTACGTCTATTTGACTTTAGACCATCTTTCTAAACCACATAGTCTCACCCAAAAGTACCCATTTGCTTTTCCCAGCAGTTCCAGGACTCTCCAATATCAAATTCATATAAACTTAAAGTCAGCCACTTGCCTTTTCAATTGTTTTGTAACTCAAACATTGTTTCAATGTGAAGGAGATATATGATTATATTCCCTGTAAATCGGAGCACACTCATTTAATTAATCTGGCAGTAGTTGAATTAAATAATAACAATGCTAACTTGAGCAAGGAACAGCTAAGAACCCCATAATCACAATAAGAGAACTGAGGTTGATGGCACATAACCAAGCCCAACATCTAAATAGGAGAAATTTTTAGTATTGAAACTCCACAAAACTATTGCAGATTTAAACAAGGAGCAACCATTTGCCAGCATTGAGTCATTTGATAGAAATATATAATTAAAAATCAAACTTCTTCATTGCATGCTTACATTTGGATTCGCTCATGTGGGAAAAAGACTCCAGAAACCGATAGATATAGTAATTTCTCACATTGTTAAAAAATAATGGGGAAGAACAATAAAAAGTAGCTCAAGGTGGGCATTGTTTCCAAAAATCATTCTCAAACGACATCCATCTGCACCTCCAATACTATTAACCAAGTATCTTTCCTAACAACCCCCTTCCAAAAAAAAAAAAAAAAAAAGTGGAAAACATGGGATTCCCCAGAAAAGATGGTGGGAAATTATAGAAAGAACAGCCCAACTAAGCAAGACACGGGCATTTCTTCAGAAAAATAAGCATCCAACTTGAAGAAAAAGAAAAAGCGACTGAGTGCACATTTGCCTAATTCCAAGATAAACCAACAGAGTAGTTGACAGCAGAGACGCAGTCAACTGTCAAATGAAAAAATACTATCATATATTTGTATATTTGAGGAGAATCAGTGGAAGCATAATTGCCAGTCTTCTCAGCATCATCGTGCTCCAACCGCAGAATCCAATATCCGCATGGAAATGTTTAATAAGAGAGACAAAATCTATGCAGGAACAGGACGGATCTTCTTTTCACTTTCTCTAACATTATCTTTTGGTCCCCCCCATGTTTTCTGTACTTATATTTTAAATAAATGACCACTAAAACCTAGAAATGCAGGTGTTCTGCAAGATGGACACCTAACGGCTTTTGTGATGATTTTAAATTAAACAGTCTTTATTGAATTCAATGTTTATCACAATGGAGAAACATGGTCACCTATGACATGTTCTTTCTATTGAAAAGAAAGAAACGGAATCAATCACTCACCTAATGTAAAAAAGATGATAGAGCGAAATAAAACCCAAAACTAGCAATCTTGGAATTCCATTAAATGGAAGAGCAAAAACTAACAGCTCATCAAGCAAAAAGCATCAAGAAGAGGTGAAATCAACGCTGATTTTGTAAGCTTACAGAACCGTAATAGAAGAACACTGAAACAAGAAAAAGAACCGCCACGCATTCTCGATTGAATTATGTAGAGAATCAGAAAACGAATCGAGCTTCGATAAGAGCGAACCTGTACAGAACTGCAGATATCGAAATGATTCCCCGAACGATGAGATATCGTTCGAAATTCCAATGACGCTCCGAAACCTTGCGCAGAAGCTCACTGTGTCAGTAACTCAGTATTGTCCCTCGATTCCCTCCAGCTTAAGAATGACCAAAGTTGCGATCCAATTAATATAGGGGATTTTCAAATTTTTAATATGCAACTTAACTAGTACCAGGTACTTTAATACTGTTATATGGATGGATGATGTGTCTAATGGTTATTTTAACCGTTGGATTGGGATTTCGTTGTAATGAGATAATCACCATCAAATATCAGAGCTTGCAATCAAAGTGTCTTGTGTACACACCAACGTACGGTATTACTTCACCCTTTTGGGTTCAAACCAAAAACCCACACCGAACCAATCCGGTTTGGTCCGGATCAAATTGAAACCAAACCTAATTGGACAGGATTTGGACAGTGTGTTTTAAAGCCCAATGAAAAAACGAAACCAGATCAAATCAATTGATAAACCCGAACTACTACACAAACATATAGTAAACACTGAAACAAAATCGATGAAAGTCTATTAAACCAGTTTGATAACAAACTAACACCAGACCGGTTCATTAATGCATCCCATCCCAACTTGAACTCTTATTCGACATGTTTATTGTTGCCCCTAAAAGCCCGAGACTAACTTGTCCCACTCTAAAATCGATCTGAACTGACCCATTGACACCCCTGCCTATATCCTAATCCACCGAAAATGAAATTGAACGAGATTGAAACTAATAGAAACTAGGGAACTAATAGGTTGAAACCCCTATAACGGTTTCTTTCACTCCCACTATTCTCAAAATAAAGAATTCATTCTTACTATAGAATGATACTGGGGCACTGTGCGAGAACACATTCCAAATACTTTCTTCTTTTTTTTTTCATTTCAGAATGTGTTCTTGACTTAGAACACATTCCAATAATACATACCAAACATAGACTCACTGTAATTTCACTTCGGCTCTGTTTGTTTTGATATAAAATTTAAAATTTTACATGTAACATTTTATATGTAATTTTATTTTTCAATGTTTATTTCCAAGATATAAAATAAAATGATCTCTAAGGGAATGGAAAAAAGAACTTTATATTTTCTTTTACCTACTGGAAAACATTGAATATTTTTTTACTTATTAAATATTACACGTAATATTTTACGATAAAATTTTACGTCAAAACTAATAGACCTGAAATCTCTGGTGTGATGAACCCTAAAGGCTAAAACGTTTGAAAGTTCTTTTTTTTTTTTTGGGGCAACAAGGAGCCCACGGCTCATCATTCTGGTGGACCGGCAACCCTGGAGGCCTGGACCCAAGAAGACATCACCCCTACAATAACAATAACCCAGAAGGATTAAGAAATACCAAGGCTGCTGATGTTTAGTAGTCTAGTAGTCTAGATCCTCTCCTCACATGGTATCACCTTACGCCTTGGAGCCATTGATGGATGTGGTATATAGAAATTCTCTCCCGCCTGAGATTTGGCAGGAGAGTTGGTGGCTCGGATGGATGGTCGACACCTGACTCTCGGGTGAATCGGAGCCCTCCATCCGAACCCACACCCCAACAGACAAGCTGAGCCGACAAGGATATCGGCTTGGATTCACCGGAGAGTCAGGTGTCGGTCATCCATCCATGCCGTCAACTCTCCTGCCAAATCTCAGGCGAGAGAGGATGTGGATCCGATGGATGTAAGTCTCATACTTCAGAAGTAGTCTGTCCCACACTCTAGAGGGGCTGTTTGGCTAGAGAGGAATAAAGGATCCAAGTCTGGAGAGGATCGGCACTCAAGGTGTAGTAGGGTGGAGTGGCAGGAAAGGAAATTAATGGGATATCTTTTTCTGATGATGTGAAGAAGTCTCGACACCACCGATACACAATGAGGAGTCTCCCCTCATGGGTCTTGCTTGGCGCTGATCTGACGGACATCGAGAACCGATGTTAGCGATTGTTGACACCGGATTGGTGTCAAATAGACATTCCCCTCCCCTAAAGCCTAAAGGAAGGTTTTCAATTTTAATTTGGATCGTTGTAATTTACCAATGGATTTTGCTCAGTTTAATTGATTCGGTAGGACTTTGAAGGGATTTGAGTCTTTGAGGGAAAAAGGGAAAAAAGACAGCTCCGACATCATTTGATAGGGATTGTCTTGTTTTACGAGAAATCCCACCCTGTTAAAATCAAACGTATGAACTTATCTTCACTGTTCATCAATACCCATCAAAACCCTAGTTTGAATGGCTTCAGACGTGAAGAAGAGTTGAACTAAAGGTTTGTTGCTAATTGAGGCATGATCCCTTGTCAACTGAACTGTGTTAGGGTTAAAAACAGAAGAAATTTGAAAAGAGTGCAACTCCAAGGGTTTGGATTGCGGTTGATTTCGGCTGAAGAAAGGAAGCAACGAGTTTCCCAATGCAGTATTCTCCGATGGAGATTCTAGGGTTGTGGCGTAAGGAAAGGAAGCAATGAGCCTGCAAACGCAATCAACTCCGTCAGCTTGTTGAAAAATGAGAATTCAAAACACAAAACAACAATTAAACTCTTGACACTAGCATTTGTCGTTTCTCACTCTCATTTTCGGGTCGATCCGATTTCCGAGATACAAGCTCTTTTGCTTTTATTGATTTGCATATCAGTTCGAAACCAGTGAAGCGGTCGCATACGAACACCATGAATCAAACCCATTGAGAAGATTTGATGTTCTGTAGTTATGACTTCTGATTAAGAAGCCGAAACAAAATCAAAATGAAGGACCAACTCTTGAAACAGAAATGCACAACATAAATAAAAAATGTCACATTATGGTCCTACATTCCTAACTAAAAGTAAACAAAGTCTCCAAGTCTCTGCATGAAAACTTTTCACATAAAATATTATCTGCATGAAAAGTTTTACAAATTACAAATGTTTTTACTTGGCAACGAACACAGCCTCTGCAATTGCCAACTCAACAATTAATGGATAAAACAAAAAAGATATCAACATATTTAAGGTGTTTTGGTAGCTTACCTATCACGAATATTGACATCGATACCCCTAGATGCTTTAAATGGTATTTTCTGTATTAACCAGCTTGATATGAAAAATCACAAATACAGAAAAGGGTCAGCTCGGTGGCTCCTGGACACCAATTCCAAAAAAAGAAGAGGGAGGGGGCATTTTGTTGTCGAAGATAGGGGTATATGGGAACTTCATAAACAGGGAGAGGGGTTTGCATCGATCTAACGACAACAGACCGGTGTCACTTTCGATCTGGTGTCAAAAAGAAAATCCCTACAGAAAATACCCATTATGAACTTTAGTGCAATAAACAAACTAAAGTTCATACGAAAAAGAAAATTAGCCTGACTTGATAAATCGCAAATACAGAAAACACCAGGCAGTCGATGCTAAACTTGTCCAAAACTGAAAATACAGATCATTAGTAAAACTGAAAATACAGATCATTAGTTTCAAATGATTTAAACGTTCAGAAGTCAGGAGCTGAAAAATACTTTGCTTTTCCTTTTAGGTTTTTGTCTTCTTCCCTAATCTCATCTGCACAATGTAATTTATATTCTGATTGCCCAAAAAAAGTACTTCAGAACCCGTCTTTTTCCTTTCGTGTGCTGCCTGCCGCACCCGGGTTTTGGTTTTTTTTTTTTTGGGGGGGGGGTTTCATTTCAAGTTTTGGATGAATGAGTGCTGGCTGCATTTCTTCTTGCACAGCATCCCACGAAGTAGACCATCGACTGTTTACCACAGAAAACAAGTAGCCATGAGGATACAGAAGGGTAATCAAGAAGCATGAAAGATATAGCTACAGGGGATCAAGTTAATAAAGGTACTAATCATTTTCTTCCCTTGATTCAACAACCATCAAACCTAAAATGCAACTATTGAGATCTAAGGTAACTTCTAGATTTTTCTAATCACTTCAGTTTTCAAGAAAAATATAAGGGTTTCCACTAGTTGACATAAACTCGATGAGAGGAAGTGTCTTGCCAAAATAACTAACAGAACCAAATTAAAGGTGGGCTCTCCCTCCCCTTCACTTGGCATTTTTGATTTTATCTTAGCAATTGCCAAGTAAAGGGAGGGGGTTCTCCATCTGGCAGCATGGAGAGTCCACCAATGACAGATTGTGACGATATTTCTTTAGTAGGGGGGGAGAGAGAGGGGTTGTGGAAGTCATAGCCTCTACTGTAAGCTCAGAGATATTTTTCCCGACTTGATCAATTTCATAAGCAAAGAAGATATTTAGACCCTTGTCAGTTAGATGTGAAGTAAGATAAAATCTTCATTGATGAAGTAAAATAAAATGACACAAATGCCAATCATGATCTCTCATTGGTAAGCTCTCCCTCCCCCATACTTGATCATTTTCTTCCCTTAATTCAACAATTATCAAACCTAAAATGCAAATGTTGAGGTCTAAGGTAATTTTTAGATTTTTCTAATCTTGCAATTCTCGTGAAAAACATAAGGTTTTGCACTAGTTGACATAAACTCGATGAGAGGAAGTATCTTACCAAAATAACAAACAGAACCAAATTAAAGATCGCAACCACCCTCCATTCTGTTTTCATGTATTGTGCAACCCCAGCCCTGAAAGATAATGGAAAGGAACCTTAGCCATGTGGAAAATTCTATAGAGAGTAGCAATCGAGAAAAAGAATGTGGGAAAACGGTCTTCACTTGCAAGAATCACAATTGTAGCACTTAATAGCCCTGGCATTTTTGTACAGTTTGCA
This sequence comes from Protea cynaroides, assembly GCA_028583415.1. Classification (NCBI taxonomy): domain Eukaryota; kingdom Viridiplantae; phylum Streptophyta; class Magnoliopsida; order Proteales; family Proteaceae; genus Protea; species Protea cynaroides. Next base: position 136,625,208 of record CM053276.1, read on the forward strand.
GTCATTATTAGAACTGACGGGATGGAAACTCAAGTCATAGTATGAAGCATTTACAGCAGGATAGCCACACCTAAAAATGAGAAAGAATCACGGGCACTGAGATGGCAGTTGTGAGGCAAAACTAATGGTTACAAATTTAATCATCAAATAGCATTTTCGCAAAACTGAGAGTTAGATGCATCTTAGGATATGGAAGGCACATACTCTGATGGTGGTCGACAGCAACCAGACTCTATGGGTGTAAGTTCTGCCATTTTATACTGTTTAAGGGTCTGCAAAATTTTCAATAAAAATATCAACACAAAAATCAAATAGACCTAGAAAAAGATAGCCTAAGGTTAGAAAAGATGACCTTATATCTTTTGGGCAGGTTATTGCACTGTTCAGATTTCACCAGACAATTCTTCAAGTGTTTCCAGTTCCGGGTCTTGTTCACCTAGAACAGAACAAAATATTAACATAAATAAAAGTTAATAGTCTGGAATCAAAATATCGAATTGCTAATGGCAAGCTGCACGCCTTACTTCTTTTATAAACCAGGAATTGTAATCTCGAAGTTGATACTCCTTGTACCTGAAATAAGTAATCAGATAAGACTACAAGAAGAATGGTTTAGTTGATATCTTTCTCTTTGAATGAGACCTCAATTCCAGCTACGGTTTCATTAGATATCTTACAACTAGAATCCCTCTTTTTTCCAATCAGGTTCCTCCACCGGTGGATAGAGATCGGAAAGAACACCAACTGCGAAAACACTCTGCTGGGCCGACACTGACAATGAGAGATGAAACCTAGGGGAGCGAATGGGATTAGATACCCCAGTAGTCCTAGCCGTAAACAATGGATACTAGGTGCTGTTTTCGCCAATCGAAGGTTAGAGCAAGCAAGGATGCCCATAGAAGGAGAGGAATTGGGACCAAAAAGACCACGCAAAATCCCTCTTGCAAGATATGTTGTACGTTTCCAACTCCTAGCTCGATGGAAAAGGCAGGAAAACAGAACAAGACAGACACGCACAGAGAGTCAATGTTTCCTTTTGTTGCATAATTAAGTATCCCTGACCCATTCCTTTTTACTTGTCAAATATTTACTGTTGCTCGGAAGTACACATTGTACAGGAGGTTCTTCGAACAAAAAATAAAATAAAAATACAGTTTAGAGTTAATCACCTTAATAGTGTCTGCTCTTACCTCAGGCCATCCACTGTATGCCCAGATCCATTGTTTGTTATGATGAACCTGGAAATGAGTGAAGATAGACAATCAGATTTTAGCCTTTGCACATGAATCATGTTCTGTGAGCAATATTAAGGGAACAAACTTCCTAGCAAAGTTCTGGGAACAATGAATATAATTCGCCTTAGCAAACGAAGTTATGCAAATCCAAAAACATCAAGTGCAAAAAATTTGGTATTAAGCATTCAAAGGTGTTGCCTTACTTTTCTGCATCAAATAATGAAGGATTTTGACAGAAGAGCTTCAGCCAAAGCGCAATTGGGTGATCGAACTCTCCTTACTCACCAAAGAAGAGGGGTTTGGGGTACTTATTTGCACAAAAAGCATGCCTCACAGATTCTTACTTTAAGCGACATTTCCTTACTGCAAATAGGCAATGTCTACTTCACCAACCACTTGACTTTGGAACAATTATAAACAGTTCTAGGTTCTAGGTTCAACTGTCAAAGGCTTCACAATTCTTTCAGGTTTTAAGCACAAGCATTTGGTCTCTGCAACCAATTTCTTGATGAACTCAAATCATTTGGTTTTTAAAGAAAAAGAAAAGTTTTAATCACTGGCTGCACTTGAAGGATATTGTGACTAGCTGGGGATCCTAAATTAATGCCAGTGCCATTCCTTTTCCTACAACAGTTAACCAACACTAACACGAGGAGGCCTTTTACAATAACGGATTTAAAACCACCACAAAATCAATAACATTTGATCACAGAAGTGAATCAGTTCACGACTTGACGAAAGCATTGTAAAAGAAGATGGCATATTCTGCAACAAAAAGAAAAAGAAAACATAGCAGTTTTACTAAATCAAATGTTCCATTATTATACTTGCACCCAATATGTGGGTCACTCAAATGGTTAATCCACTAATATTTGAGTGAAAAAAGAACAAATTTCAGTTTTTCCATCAGCAATACTTACGCTAGAACAGTGAATACCAGAATCGCCACCAAGATCAAGCATAACATCAGCAAATACTGAGAGCAGAAGGGTCAAGGAGAATCCAGATACTTAATAAAAATAAAAAATAAAAAATAAAAAATAAATAAAAATGCACCATCATCTGCTTCATAAACCTATTTAAGTAGGATACCATCCATAACAAAACCGAGATGTCCTTCCATGCACCCAAAAAGCCAATTAAAGATCTGTGAGTCAAAGAAACACAAAATGACATTTTTGCAGATAAATAAGAGGCAAAAACTTCAGTTTCAAAACAAATAACAGGGGAAAAGGGAAACTTACATGAGAAAGATTAAGGCAGCAAGGCCTAGTACAGGAAGAGAGAGGGACTTTCGACAGCCATGGTGAGTGCCCATCCACACCCCGAAACAAAAAACAGCTACAGCTAATAGCTGCACGATTAAAACAAAATAATATAAATCTATATTTCGCTTGTTTTCTATTTGAGTAGTTCTTAGCAAAGCACTGAGGAAAGAAACATCCTTAACACAAAACGGCAAGGAAAACCCAAACGAAACATTTGAACAACCAACAGAAACTCCATTAATAACGAAGAATAAAAGATGGGATAAATCCAAATGAAATTAACAAAAAGGTTAAATCAACGCGAGCAAGAGTGACACTAACCGAGGAAAAAGCGGAAAAAAGAAAAAATCTATGAAAACGTGGGGAAAAGAAAGCAGGAAACGCCTACAACAGTAGAAACAAACCCAAAGCAGGAGAAAAGAGCAGGAGACAGAGGAGGTACAAACCATTTCTTTCAAGGTGAAAAAGGTTACAAGGAACAATGTAACAGTTGGAAAATTTAAGAAAGAAAGAAAGAAATTCACATTAAGTAAACAAAAGGGAAAAGCAAGAGAGAAGATTAAAAGCTTACAATGGTGAGAGAATTGATCCATCTGATCACAAAGGTACTTGTTCCTGCCATGTTTCCTTCCTCTTCTCAGCTCAAAGCTGAGGGAGAGAGAGAAAGATCAATGAATATCACAATGCCGGAGATTTTGGGAGTTCGATATGAAGAGTATCTAGTTTACAAATTAATAGAGCCATTTTCCAGATTAAGTTTTGAAGGATTCTGACATGGCAAGTATGGCCCTTGCCAGCAAGAAAACGAAGCTTATGAGTAGGGAGTTGGATGGGGATAATTATTAGTAACCAAGATACTTCCGTCAATTTGGGTAAGTAATAAAAAATCCTCTCTACCCTTAAAGTTGAGTTCGGATAAAAATCTTCTCTAATTGTCCAGTTGCCCAGTCATATTTACTGTTCATTGAACGAACCGAAATGCATTCAAACTCCCCATCAGGCCACTTTGGGGTTTGCAAAATTCCCTTGCTGCTCTGATGCTGCATTTGCACTGTATGAAGGGAAATATTTCCATTTTCATTTGCATTGAGGGTTAATTTGTCATTTCATTTTTTTCTCAGCCTAAACTATAGGGGTAAAATTAACTTTCAATTTTTAGGTTTTCATCGTAACGGATGTAATTATCAGAAATTACTGGGTGGTAACTGAAATTAGTCCAAAGTATAAGGATAAGGATAATATATGTAATTTTTACAAAAATAAAATAAAAATAAAAATAAATCTTATAACAGATAAAGTTGGTATTTGGCAATAGAGCTTCATGATCCCAATCCAACTGAAACAGGACAGGATGTTCGTTGTTGGGTATAGAACTTCATGATCCCAGTCCAACAGGAACAAGACAGGATGTTTTGTTTTATTCTTTTAACTGGGTATGGTTACAATTAGACACTAACCATGACCCTGATTCTGAAAATTTCTAATCCTCTTTCATATATTAAGATTTAATATAATTGGAGTTTGCCAAATGAGAGAGAGTGCACATGACTACAATGAAAGGTGAAAAGATGATTTGGCATTACATGAGAGGGAAATTGATTTTGAATTTGAAATTGAAATTTGACATGTGATCAAATTAGGCTATTCTTTTGATATTTAAGGGTCTATGGTTAGGATCTATGGTTATAAAATTAGAATTTCCATTAAAAGAAGCAACAATGTGCAGTTATTTTAGAGTCATGAAAGAACTCTATATACAACAGAGAGAGCCACTTACGTATAATCAGAACAAGATTCTGATCTGACAGTGACTATGATGCCACATGGCATCCAGGAAAGAAACCAACTGGATTCCAACGCGACCATGGGAAATATCCAAATTATTTCCTTCTTTTGGTTTGCAAATTGCGGCATCTTCGTGGGTAAGATTTAAACTTCAAGGAGACGGTGGCACTACTTTCATTTTCTTTTTAATATACTCTGGTGGAAGTAGGTATTTATAGAAAAAAAGGAAATCTATATAAAAAGGGAAGTGAAAAAAAATTTTCACCAGGTGTCGTTTAGCATATATAACGGTGAGCTAAAAATAGTGTTATTAGATGTTTAAGAGATGATGTGGATTTGTTGCATGTCAAATACTATTTTATTAAGAATCACCACATGTCAGCATATCATTGGATCCACACGTGATCCGATTGGATCAGATTTGGACATGACCAATACCTTCTCTAATACCTCAAACTATAGCCTTGCTTGCATCTGAATTTCAAACTTTGAAGTTGCTTAGTAATTTATCGCAACCAAGCAATTACCCCTTCAGGCTTGAGAATACAACTCTTATTTACAAAATGGAATGGGCTTGACCCTATTCAAGCCGTTGGATTGCATTGGTGAACTTGTAGATGTGCTCTCAATGAACTTGTAGATGTGCTCTCAACAGCCCGGATGAAGCTGCAAAGAAAGACAACAAAAAAATTCCTAGAGAAAGATTGATCAAAATGCTGTGTTTGGTTGAAAGGGGAATTGAAAGAAAGAAGGAAAATTTTTTTACTTAAAAATGAAACTTTTATAATTGTAACACAAAATGATTGTATAAACTACCTAATTTCATTAACATATCTAGTAATGATACTAATAAGATGTAAAATTTATTTCACTTTTTAAATGCAAAGGATTTGAATGCAAAGTGAAATGTAAGTTAATAACTAAATATGGAATAATTTGGAATTAGTTACATAGCAATGTGATAGCATGTGTCGTAATCATTACAAAAATTTTCTTTTTTAAGTTAAAAATTTCACTTCCCTTCCCCTCAATTCCCCTTGCAACCAAACACAACCAAATTGATTACGATGTGAGTAATGAACAATGGTGTGTCACTGTATTTTCCCCTACGACTTGTACCAATGCGAGAAATAACCCGCTATACAATTTTTGAGAATTTCGATTTTCTCTGCCTGATTTCTGAGGGAATACTTGCAATTCATATTGCCAATGTTCCTTTAATGACTTCGTTGTCATCCGAGGAATATGAACCCTTGAAAGTTGGGCTTACTCATGATTCATGAAAATCCATAACCAAGAGAACTTCCACTAGCTTCAGATAGCTGCATAAAGACAAAGTCAATGAATCAACCAATTTGTGCAGGACTCCGTCCAGAAGTGCAACTTATGTAGAACTATTGGAAATAGAAGTGGGAGCATTTGGGCCAGAAGATTTGTTAAGAATGAAAGAGAGAGAATAGAAAAAATTGGTCAACATCATTGGTTGAATACCTCAGTAAGCTCAGAGAGATGACGGGTCCTGAATTCATTGATTGTCGCGGCAATTTCTGACATGGGCAGCTTAGCCTGTACAAACAAGAAAGGTTCAAAAACATATATGAAAAGAATGCGAAGAAACACGCTATGTTATAGAAAGGCTGTATAATTTTTCAAGTCAGAAAGTTTAACCTTTCCATTATCAGGGACCAAAAATGAACCAGATATATAAAATACTAAAGTTATTCAATTAAGAAAAACTCATTACATGGATTCCAAAGTTCAGTTTAATATCAAAATACTTACTTACCACACGTATGGTCTATCAGTGAGCATTTAAGTGCAAACTATGATCACAGGATATAGGTGTCAGTCAGCATGACCAACAGGAGGATGAGAATTTCATCCTTCCTGTGCCTAAAAGCAACAAATGGCCAGCAAGTTATGAAAAAATTGACAACTTTCCATGATGAGCTTCCACCATTATCAAATCAGGCCGTAGCGGTTTCAATGGGGTGCTACTTGGATGAATTGAAAAGACAGTAGAAAGGTAATCCAAAAGAAAAAGAGGGAGGATGGTAGAAAGAAGCAGCAGATGTTCAACAGCATACAATGCCAAGAATGGATCAGCAAGTATAAAAGCAAGCTTGGGAAGGGGGATTTACACGTGGGCATCATAAAGAGATGAGCATTCAATAAAATAAGCAAGGAAAACCTATAAATCTGTCCAGAAAGCAACCGAAGATCCATTATTAGTGGCCTATTAATTCCTTTTTTGCTTTTTGCTCATAGCAATTTGAATAGAATGCGGCACCTTACATGGTCTGTTGATAAAGCCTGATACCAATGACTGAACCTACAAAGAGTCTCATCCTCTTTGACCTTTTCAGTGATATCTCAACCTCTTCAACACAATCTTCAATGGTAGGCTTTAGAGAAGGAACATTGTCCACCTAGCAAAGGATGTGGTCTTTGCCTTCAGTTACTGGTGTATCTACAATCGGTGGAGGAATTTGATCTTCCCTTCCAATCACTATCGACCAAATGCTTCTGGAAGAATCAAAGACCTCACAATAAGCACCATTAACGTAAGAAGAAAATGAGAGTTCAACGAAGACATCACACTGTTGACTCAATTATGATCTCCTTGGCCGCTAACAACATCTTCACTATGGGCCACAAGATGAAATTTGCACTTTGCCCTTCATTTATGAATAAAAGAGCAGTCTTTCCATTGGGCAAGCAAACTCTAGTCTCCAAAATAAAGGACTAAGTGGGCTAGCCATATCAGTAGATGTAGGTTCACTGCCGGCCATAGCTCTGATAACAATTGACGAGGGAAGGATTCCCAATAGCCAGGATCACAGTGAAATGGTTAGAACCAGAATTCAAACAATGAGAATATATGAAAATCTGACCCGTGGATGCAAACCATATTTAAGATAAAAGTAGGAAACAATCTGAATATGGAAGTGATGCAATGGAGATGAGGAGAAGTCCTTGGACTGATAGGATTAGAGAAGACAAGCGAATTTTCGATGGACATAGAAAAGTCCCAATTCTGATGTGTCAATAAAAGATCAGCAAGTGACATGGTGTCACAAACAGATTGGCCAATATAATAACAAATTCCGAACCTGATCTGATGGTGAACATGGAAGATATCAAACAGTCCTAATACAATAGGAAGCCTCATCGATCTAACTAAATTTAGGCTGCTAACACACTAAACCCGTACTCCTACTTCCTACCCATAGTTTAGGCTCATTAAAGAGACCTATTATAATGAAAACCCATAAGGTCAAAGGCCTAACATGTGTAGAACCCAACCCAAGACTTATTTCCATCAAAATAAGCTCAATTATGTAACTAATCTGCATCAAACTCGGCATGAAATATGAGTCTTGAAGAAAGAATTTGCCTCAGTTATAATCCAACAATCTCATTATCGAGATCAGCAGGTTGTGGGATTAGTGCTGACCAACTGTCTAAGTTGGCTGCCTTCTTAGTCTTTGGGATTAAGTTAAATTGTTAACTTAGTCCTTCTTATCTTTAATTCACTATATGAAATTAGGAGACTAGCAATGTAATACCCCATACCCAAGGTCCTGAGCTAATTAAAATTTTCTGGACTTTAATAGGTGCTTTAGGAATAGCTTGTTGCCTTGCGAGTAATTTCGTAAATTTCAACCCTAATAGGTAAGCATTTAATTATTTTTATGTTATAAATGTGGATGTGTGTGCATGTTTAGGTATGTTTAGGCATGTACAAATTTGTCTATATATGCCCATTTAGTTGGGATAAGGCTTTGTTGTTGTTGTACTATTGTATTACATGTGGGTTAATTGTATATAATGGTATATGGTGTATCATAGGTTTAGTGTTGGTTTAATTCAAGGATTTACCACCTTGGACCAAAAAGAATAGCCCAAGAGAGAGTCTGATTTGACTTTGGAGGATCTTTTGGTAGACCCCACAAGATTGATGTGGCAAGGGTGTTGGAAGATTACAAAACACGGCTGTTGAGATATTTGTGAAGAGCATACACATCGATTCTCTCTCCCTCTTCTCCATTCTTTCCATCTTCTCCCCTTCTCTTTACTTTATTACATGCTATCAAAGCGGTTGACGTTGATCCGATTTGGCATCTTGAGAGTCGTTTAAGATTCTCCGTTCTAGTGTGCAACCATCAAAGCTGCCTTCGATCTACTGCAAACTTGTACTGCTACTGTTATCTCTTATTCAATGGCTGAATACAAGCATTCATCTAGATGAGGGAAGGATCTACTCTATTCTCATCAGAACTGATGTGCTGCTATTCGGATCTACTACTGAAGTACTGCTACTGCCATGATCAGCTCCTGCTGATCTGGCACTATTTATACCACTACTGCTGCTGATCTGGGAGGTCGATCTACTGCACTGCTTCTCTTCTCTTGCTGCCGCAAACTGCTATTGTGATTTGCTGATCTGTAACTATAGATCTGGTTCCTGATCTCCTCATCCTCATATGTTGCTGATTTACTGTGGCCGTCAACACTGATCTGCCCTCTGCCATCGATCAGATCTGCTGCAAGTATCTGATCTATTCTGCTCAAATCTGATCCGATCTGCTACTGATTGCGATTGTTGATCTATACAGATCTGATATGGCTTTGATCGGCTACTGTTGCTGTCCTGCTACTGCTATTAATCTGAACTGGTGATATATTGATGCTGTCCTACTACTGCTATCAATCTGATATGATCCAGTTCATCTGCTACTACTGCTGTCTTGCTACTGCTATTGATCTGATCAGGTGATCTGCTGCCTGCAATACTGATCTGATCAGATCTGTTCTGGTTTGATCTGATCTACTGTTACTAGCTTCCTATGTATCTAACTTGGTTCTGGTTACGTTGATCTGATCTTAGTCATTGACAGCTATCGAAGTCTGTTATTGGCTGAATCTGTTACTTCTGTGCTGATGTTCTGGTTTGAAGTGAGTCCACCTCGCTCAATTAGGACTTTATCGTATCTCTCATTTCCACCATTGGATCTAACCCAAAATTTGGTAACTTATCCTAGTTGTCTTTAATTACTTGCCTATATTTTTTATCCACATCTGCTGATTGGATCTTTGACTTTTCAATTAATGTAAAAAAATCTTCTTGCATCATTACCCTAAACCTCGTCACACTAGGACTTCACCATATTACTTAATTCGATTGTTGGATGGTTTTGAAATTTGAATATGTTATATATCCTACAGTTTAAAGTCTCCTGCTGTAATTTGTCCATGTGGAATTTTCCACGTGAGGGGAGAAAGTATATATATCTGCTCATGTTTGTGTCTTCTCATTGAAGAGAGCCTAACTAACTACTACTTGCTCATAATGGTGCTGGAATCTACTACCGCCTACTACCTATTTGTTCATGATAGAACTTACTACCTCTTTGCTCGTAATGGAGAGCTTTATCTATTTGTTCATTATGGAGTCTACTACCATTTACTATGCTTGTGTTGGAGCCTACTAAAGTAGCACTTGATGCAACGAATACTACAGTTACACGTGATGAACCTCTATACAGTTGCACGTGATGCAATCTCTACTAAAGTTGCACGTGATGCAACCTTTACTACTAGTTGCACGTAATGCAACCTCTAATATTAGTACGTGTTTGTTAGCTCATGCTGAAGCCTACTACTGCTACTGTCGGAACCTACTACCTCTTTGCTCGTGGAAGAATCTATTAGGACTACTACCAGTTGCACAAGATACAATCCTGCACGTGATGCTACATTATAGGGTTTCTAGCAACCTCTCTACTGTTACTACTACTTGGTTCGCAGTGACCTATAATGTGCTACTATCTGTTGCTACTACTATTACTTGCTTTACTTGAAAAGAACCTATGTTAATTAATGTTCGTGATTTGGTATTACTACCATAAGTTCTCTCTATGCTGTTGGCAAGATCGGTGTTGGATTCATAACTGTTCCAAGTTGGCATGAGTGACTTATATGCTCCAGCTTTAGGGGGGGGGGCTATAAGGGAATGGACCCATTTACCACGGTCCATCCCATTATCAAGATCAGTAGGTTGCTGCTAATCCCATCTCGGGATTAGTGTTGACCAGCTGTTTAAGCTGTCTGCCTTCTTAGACTTCGGGATTAAGTTAAATTATTAACTTAGTCCTTCTTATCTTTAATTCATTATATGTAATTATGAGACTAAGAATTATTATGTAACTAGGATTCATTGGTTATCTAGGATTCCTTGTCATGTTGACACATGAAATTCCTATCTCTTATGTAGCTATGACTCCTAAGTAGTACTGTAAGGGAGAACATACATATCAATTTTCTCTCCCTCTTCTCTCTTTCTTTTTTACTTCGTCTCACATTCTTTATAGAAGAAACAAAAATGCAGGTATGGAGATCACTAGACCTAAAATCCATTCTCAGAAACAAGAAGAATCCCACTCTATCTAAGTACTCAAATAAACCATGAATGATATGATGACAAGAAATCTAAGTATCAAAACGTGAATGCTATTTTCTAGGCAACTTACTAAATCCATTTTTAAGTTCACTGAATCAGCCATCTGACACATGTTAGATTTGGACTCCTGTATATCCATGCATGAGTGATTGGTGGAATATGGACATCTAATATCAGGTGTTTTACTGTAATGCTTTAAGTATGGTACAGAGGCAGCAAAAATAAGAAAGCTTCCATGTAAGCCCGATTAAGATTGATCCTTGGGACAAGGAAAGAACAGATTCCGGAGTTTAAAGTTCATTCTACCCTACAATAATAAATTCTGTTAGTTATTCCAAGGACCATAAGGTCTCTGCTCCTCACAGACTGTTCTGTTGTATAACTAGCAAAAAAGGAAAAGCTTGCTACTATGTGATTATGTGAACCATCTAGTTGACAAATCAGTAACTTCCTAATATAGTAATAAATCCAAGGTTCTAGGCTTTGATAGAAACTGACCGAAATCTACGAGTTGTCTTGGTTTCGAGCCTGGTCAAAACCCAGTTTTCGACACTGGGTTTTGACCCTAGGCCCAAGAAGCACTAGGGTCAAAAGCCAGTGTCGAAACCTCGAAAGAGATCCAGCACTCTTGGTTTCAGGCCTAACCGAAACCGAAATTTAATTCCTTGAATAAATCAATGGTGAAGCTGCAGAGACAACATATTCCTAACAGACTGTACTCTGCTTGGTTAGAAATGTAATCAAGTAAAATAATGTTTCCCTAAGTAAAGATAACATGAAAAGTAAAATTTTCATTGGGATGTTCAAATCTTCCCGCCATACACTGTTCTGTGTGCTCTTTAGAGGGATCCTTGTCTTTTTGCCATTGGGTGAAATGCTACCAACATGTAGGCGAACAAAAATTTGCATTAAATTCAATCACATGGAAATTAATTTCCAACATAAAATTTCACTCACTCATTCATTTCTAATCAATTTATTTCACCTGTCAAAGTTTCATTTCACTTCACATCTAACCACACAGCCGAAGAGAGTTATTCTGTTTACCTGAGCAAGAACGGCAGCTGCTAACTGTAAGCTTGGTTCCAAGGTCTCTGGTACAACCTGTTGGTTTTATGCAGAATTGTTAGAATATCGTTTAACCTAGAAATTAAACCAAAACTCAATAATCACTAATTGTAGCTATTTTTTTTCCCTGATAACCATAGCAGTTATACGTTGGATTCATAAAGCTAGAAAAAATGAGCTTGCAGAACAACTTAATCCCCAAAACTGGTTTCACTCTTGTCATGACAGAAAAGAAAAAAAAAATTGCAACAAAGTATCAAATAAATACCGCTGTTGCCCCTGCTTTCTCCAAATTGAGACCATGATCAACATCATGGGCACGAACAAATGTCTTCACATTTGGAAAATACTTGCTCAGAGCCCAAACAGTTCTATAATTTGCTCCTGGAGTGTCCAAAGTTATTGCAGCTGCACATGCCCTTTCAGCCCCAACCTTATGGAGGATCTAAGCATAGGCATACAAATAAACAAGTCAGAGAGAACGCATGGCAGTATGTGTATTTAACCTTAAATTTGTTTTATTACCTCTCGGCTACCTGCATCTCCGAAATACACGGGAAGATCAAGTGCACGCCCAACTGCCACTCGGTCACTGAAATCACATAAGGAAAAAAACAAAAGCTAAATAAGCAGGCCAAAATTAAAGTTTCACTTCTTTGGCACTGTTGCTTAAACATGATCCAAAATCAAATTACTAGATGTAACTCTCATCCTACAAGAATTTTATCTAGAATAAAAATCCAATGGTTATCCTTGATATAACTGCTGCAATGAGAAGCAATTATGGGAAAAATATATCTTACCTTCTGACATCAAGAGCAACAAATGGAATTAGACGTTCCGAGAGAAGTTGTGCAATGATCTGACAAAACACAAAAGCTACTATCAAATTTAGAAGTCCATACATATTGACTAATAAGACCTTCTAAACAGTCTTAAACTAGTCTGCCGAAATAGGATTGCGAATAAGGGAAATACCTGACCGACACGTCCAAACCCACATATTATAATATGATCTTGCAAATCATCTGTCTAAAAATAGGAAGACAGCAAATGAAAGAACTATTGTCAGTAAGTAAAGACAACCACAAGAATGGGTGGAACAGCGGTTTTAAATGATTGAAACGTCGACAAATAGAATTCAACAAAATATCAGTCCTACCACAAATGATTGTGTCGATGATGCTAAGAATAAGCGGGCAATGAGGATGAGTTCACAGTACATGAACAGTGGAATAGAACAAAGATCAACATATGAGATGCAGAACACCATATTTAATGATAATGACCAATTCTATGCATAGAATATAAAGACTACCACACAGAATGAAGCTTGCAAAGCATCTTTGTAACGATGTAGGTCAAGCATTTGAAACAGGCAAATAAATCAGGAACTATGGCAATTTACACTTTTCCATCACACGATCACCACACATCATTGACAAACATATTACATGGTGGCAGTATCACGTCAATCATCCCATCCCAGCATGCAATAAACCCATTCAGGTCCAAGTATAAATCTAATCGACAGAAATGATTCAAAAGCAAAATACTTTCAGGTCAAAATTTATTTGAATGAAAAAAAAAAAAAAGAAAAAAAGAAAAAAAAAAGATAATGGGCTCATTGGAGAGGGAAAAAAAACCAAATGTACCCTTGATATTCTACAAGCTATAAAAATCAACATTTTCCAGTAACTCCCAACCTCAGTCACCTAAGAATTGTCAAAATGAGCTTATCAGAAAAATACCAAGCGATTTACCAAGAACATACAAATATATAACAGAACAGTCTAATTAGTGACCAGATTCTTTAAAATTTTACAACTATAATAACTAAATAATCAGAGTTTTGTTCCACTTTTTAAAGACCAGCTATGTCAAAGGCATCAAAGCTGAATATAAAATCTGCATAATCAACAACAAATCACTATTGCTAGGATTGTATCAGAAGAAACTCACTGATCAGTACAACAAATGAAACATCAACATTGGCAACTGAGAGCAATAATTACTTATTGTTAAAGAATCATACCTCATTCTCTACTGGCAATAAACTTCGCACATCATGCTGTTCAAACCGAGATGCAATTATTTGTCCTCCAGCTGCTAGCCATGGTGTGACAGCCATCGAAATCCCCACAACCAGAAATAGTAAAGACGAGAGTTGAGAAGACATTATACCCTGCAACCAGATGTCATGGATCGAAGTGACTTAGATAATAAACAAGACCCAAGTATGCAAGACACCAGAGAGAGGCATGACAAGGCATTATATTTGACTACGAATCAATAAGGAGTTTTAACACTAAATGGCTACTTATTATGATTTCAAAAGCAGCAATACCCAGTAATATGAAACAAGAGGGAAAGAATCTATTTCAATCTCTGTGGTAGCTTCTACCATAGAAATGTTAACTACATCTTGACGGATAACAGCAATAAATTATATTGTATAAGGATTTTTGTTTCTTTAATGTAGCTCACCCTTACATCCAATATCATAGAGGATTGAGATGGTGGAGTGGAACAGGGAGAAAGCTCAAGGATTGCTCGAGTTTATCCTATTGGTTTATGTTTTTATTTCCTAGTGATTGTAGTAGGTTTTAATTAAAGTGTAAAGACAATGTTATTTACAGATTTATGGTTAATGTTCGTAGACTCTAGACTATCGCAGTAGGCTTTTTTGGACCCTTTTACTATTGTTCTTTATTCAAGTTGGCTTTTAAGATAGTTAAGTTTGGAAGTTTGGTTTTATTGAGCGATCATTTGTTTAGCACCTGTGAGGGTTGTACTTCACCTTCATCCGGGTTTGGATCGTGATAGCTATCCCTTTGCTTTAAATTTAATTCCTGGCTTGTCCTGCTTTCTATTTTACTTTTATCTTTTCTTCAATCCCAGATTCCTTTCTCTTTAAATTCAATTACCTACGTGTCCCAGATTCTGTTTTCTTACCAAATGAGTCTTGAACTATCCCTAAGACTACAGAAATTGCCACTACCCACATAGTTTGTGTTTATACTATTCGTTGTGGCCCGGTGGGCCCATAGCAACCCGTAAGTGAGTTTTTCTCTACCCAAAATGGCATTAATATCAACATTATAGTTTCTGGAGCTCAAGGATTTCAGATTTATTTTTCAGAGGCATGTTTGGAAGCTATATAATTCTCCGTCTGCTGGTTGGAGTTCTCATTAGTGGTTTGTCCATTGTTGGCTTTTCTCTGTTGCTAGTTCTAAGGCCGATGACTCTTCTAGTGCAGGTTGTTATTATTGGTGCTCTGATTTATTTTCAGATAACCTATCTGAGGTCTTATTTGCTACTCCTGCTCCATTAATATACTATGGTGATTCTGGTTGTTGCTATGGTGTAATGTTGCATTGTCAATTCTCCTTATTCTTATTCCATGGCGTTATTTGTCTACGTGGAATGCTCCACGTTGAGGAGGAGATGGAACCTATTGAGAATTATTGTTGAAGCTTATTGAACATTATATTATTGCTAAAGATTATTATTGCATTGAAGATTATTTACCCGTCGCCTGTTGCCTCTGTTTATTATTGCACTGAAGGTTATTTGGATTGAAGCTTATTTGCATGTTGAGTTTTGCTGGTTCCCGCCTATTATTCTTCTTATTGAAGATTATTTGTCTTCTTTGTGGAGATTGTTTTCTGTGTTTCTTTCGAGAAGATTATTCTTCCTGTCTTCCTTCATGGAGATTTTTTCCTCTCTTCCGTCGTGGAGATTAATATTTCTTTGATGGAGATTTGTTGTTTGTCTTCCTTCGTGAAGGTTATTACTTATCTTCTTTTGTGGAGATTAGAGCATGTCTTTCTTCAGGAAGCCTTGCTATTGTGGATTTTTCTTTCCTTTTATCATTTGCCTAGAGTTTTTTTGGTTGAAATTTTTAGGCTTTTTAGCCCGCAGTGATGATTTATTCATCTTCTCCTGCTGCTGTTTATGGGTCTTTATTACTGCTGTTGCAATTTTCTTGTCTGTGTGATGCAGTACAAGTATGCTCTAGGACAGATAAGGGGTCCTCCAAACAGGGCCTAAACACAAGACAAGAAGAAGACAAAAGCCAAAACACTGTTCACGGTACTGTTCACGACCAACAGAATTTTTAGAAAGTTTTGTCTTCTTCCTAAATTCAATAAGTTAGATTTATTTTCATATAATTAGTCATTAGTTTTGTTTCCTAAATTTGTTTTGTTTCCTAAGATTGGTTGTTATATGAATCAGTTATAGATGTTATTTGTTTTGGAAATTTTCCTAAAGGTTATAAAGGAAAGTTTCTCTTTTTCATTTTTAGACATTTCTTCTAGAAACCAGTCATTCTATCTTTTGTATTTCCTTTTAGCATTATAAATAAAGAGGAAAAAGATGTTGACAGCAAAGTTGGCCAGAGTTTATTATTAATTCTGGTTAAGATTCAACCGAAACTTCTATTCTGTTCATTCCCGTTTTCAAATGACACTAGTTTTTCGAAAATTTATAACTTCTTCATCCATGGTTGGATCACTTTAAATTTGGGTATGTTATCAAGCACATCCTAGAGTACTTCCCCTCCAAGTTTGAAAGTCTTCCAACGGCTGAATCTCAAAATAAGTGAATTTTTCCATAATTTTATAATTCTGGTTTGCTAAAATACTTGTTTGAGACTTATAGGCAAGATTGGTTTTGATCCCACCCGTTGCATCAAGTTCATCTTCTACAATACTGTTCCTCAGTTCCTCATATCTTAAGGATCAAGGATCCCAAATTTTGAAGCATTCTTACAATCAAATTTGAAGTTGGGGAATTTATTGTCTAAATCAATAATTCTTGGTTGTTGTTAAAGGTTAAATTTGAGTTAGACTATGATAAGATCCTGCAACAAAAAGGGGTAATTGATTTGTTTTGTTTGAAACCCTCTTTGCCATCACTGTGGTTAGTGTTTTCTGCCGCTTATATTGCTATGTGGGTTTCTTAACAAAGACTTCTCTCTTTGGCTGTTCAGTTTATCCTTACTTTGATGTTGCGACTAGATATTATTCTTCATGCGGTTCTTTTGTTTCATGCAACCGAGCTTCGTGCGATTCTTTAGTTTGCTACATGTCTAGGTGTGATTGATTATTTATGTATTGATTTTACCAAGCTGGAGCATCATGGGTATATATGCTCTAGTTTGAGGGAGAGGGTTGAAGTGCTTATGTTACCGTAGTGGTGTTCTAGGAAGTAAATTAGGATTTATGTTAGGTTAGTTAAGTAAGGGCATTATTATACTTTATGCTTTTACTACTATTATAGAACTCCTCTCGATTTCTATTTTCTCTCCTCTGCTTCACTCTTTCCTTCTTCTTCTTCACTGCTATTTCTCCCTGTTTTACATTGTCACAAAAATAATAGATAATGATTGCAATAAATATATTACTTTGTAACATGCAAACCTGATTAACAGCATCCCCAAAAGCCACAAATGCGAACTCTCCACCAGGAGCAAGAAGAAGGCCAACTCTTATTGCAGCTATGGTTGAAATGCCAAAAAGTTGACCAACTAAAGTTACTAAGATAACCTTGCCACCAATTAAGAGTCCTAAGGTCCCCAAAATAACTGGAAAGTTTGTGAGAAGAAGTTTTGGATCAATAGACATTCCAACCTG
Source organism: Protea cynaroides (assembly GCA_028583415.1). Lineage (NCBI taxonomy): Eukaryota > Viridiplantae > Streptophyta > Magnoliopsida > Proteales > Proteaceae > Protea > Protea cynaroides. Next base: position 136,642,666 of record CM053276.1, read on the forward strand.
AAAACTCACAACAAATGAAGTTTGTCAATTTCACATGTCCAATCAAGTATCCCAATTTAAAATTGGAAATTTTATATTCATAAAGTTCAATGAGAAACATCAAAAAGGGGAAGAGTAGTAGAAAAGAAATACTAAAAAATTAACAAAATCACATTTAGTGATATCACAGAAAGAGCGGCCGGAGGCCCAGAAGAAGACAGTGTGTAAAGCAGGTGTACTAGATAGATAGGAAGAAAATAGAACTTGAGGATTGCTTTTATACATGAGCGATCAATTAGGGACTATACCATCAAAGGGCACAGTCAAGCTATCCATCCATATCAGTGAACATATCAAGTATGGATGGCAATAACAAGTACGTACCGTCATGAAAAACAGACCTAACAAAAGGCCCCGATACGGAGCAATATCTGATTCAACTTGTAAGGAAAACTCCGTTTCTGCAAGAAGCAAACCAGCCAAGAATGCTCCCAATGCCATAGAAAGGCCAGCCTGCTCCAATAAAGACAATACATTATTGCTTGAAAGAAGACACACGAGGAGTAAATACCAGGGATGCGCATACCCTCGCTGTAAGAAGACTAGTCCCCAGAATAACGAGAAGAGTATTAGCAGAAAATATCTCAGCATTCTGATTCTCTGCAATTTTCCTATAAATTGGCCGAAGCAACTGCACAAAAAGAGGAAAGTAAATAAGCTATCAAACAATAAAGTACTCAGTGGTTGTGTAGTACCTAGAAAGTTGAAAAAAAGAGGAAAGTAAATAAGATTGTTCATTGGTTTCATCACATGTTTTTCAGTTGATAGTAAAATTTGTTTCCTTTTCTTCACTTCCACAGAAGATTTGAAGTAAATCTATGTTTTGCAGTCAAACCACGTTGAGAAACCAGAATGTAACCCAACAGCTAAGCTGAATCCCAGAGACAGAAAAATTTTGAAAATACTAAAATATTGTTTAATGTGCCTCTAATACATTGAAATTCAATATGAGATACTTTATTTTAATGACCTTTTCCTTCAGGCTGTTTAAATCGTGCAGCAATTCCTCACTTCCAAAACACAAACCTACAAATGCTTTTGGAATAACTCATTCATAATTTTAGGCTGATATAACATAAGTGGAGAATTAAGAGCAAGGAATCAAGTATCGTGTATCGGTACCGTATCGGTCAGCTGAAATTAAGAGTCGTATCGTATCGTATCGTGGATACGATAGATACGCATGGATATACATGGATACGGGGCAAGATACGCACAAAAATGATTAACATACAAAACACAATTTTAAAGCATAAAAACACTATAATTAGCAATAAGAAAAAAAATGTTTCTTCCATCATAAATACACATGATTATGAAGTAGGATACGTACAGAAATGATTAAGGATCATACAGAACACATTTTTAAAGCATAAAAATACGATAAATCTATAATTAACAACATTAAGAATTAGACATGGGTTAATATAAAATGTCAAACATGTTTACTAGTTGAACCACTTGAGAATAAAAACTGAATAGAACCAACTGTAGAAAAATGAGATAGATGGAATAAGACTCTTATGAGAAAATGAAAAATACAGTCTTCCATTTTCATTTCTACATAAACAGTCTTTTCACAAGCATTGCATTTCTGCAGAGTTCCACTGAATGCATTACAAGAGTTCTTGCTCTATCTTTCATATCCTTAAACACTATATTTCAAGATGGTCTCCTTATGAACCCTATCTTTTTCATTGACCAACAGTTTTGACACCCTCATCCACATAGAAAAAAAGGGTACAATCTACAATAAATAGAGAACTTCCATAACACAAAAATAGACATTAGGCCCAAAAACAGAGAAATAGACATGGGTTGAAACAAAGATCTTTGAAAAAAAAAAAAAAAACAGACAAAGACAAGTTCCTAGCCATATTCTATTTAAGAGAAACAAAAAAAAAACAGAAAAGGAAATAACAAGGATGGAAGAAAAGGAAATTAAAAAAAATAATATCATCTAAATTATATTTCTATTTTTTAAACCAGAAAATAATAAAAAAATAAAAAATAAAATAAAAAATTATAACTGAGAAGCAAAGATGGTAGACCAGTGGTCTACACATCTTATATAAATAATAGAAGAGGAAAAAGAATAAATTTTTGGAAAAAAAAATTCAAAATTTCTTGTGTTCTTTAAAAATTTCTCAAATCAAACCTCAAATCAGTGTTTAAATCCATGTATGTAGCATGCATTCATCAAATAGGACCATTGTTCATTGATTCATGAAAAGAAACAACACAAAAATCGATTTATTTTGAAAAAAAAATAAAGTTGAAATTCATACATTTGCTGTTTTCTGCCCTTGGAGCTTGAAAAGATGATTTCGTACTCTAATCTTCACAAAAATCAAGTCTGATGCAACCTTCCCAGTCGTTTTAGGGCTAAGAATCAAAGCCCTAAGGTTTTTTGGAAGAAAATCAAGTTGCAAAAGAGTACTAAGCTGAAATGGTTGTTGGCTTTTGGAAAAAGATGTTGTTCTGAGTAAAATTGATTCTGCTCGATACTAAAAGGGTGTATCGACCAGTATCAGGTTGGTTTTTATTTTATTTTTTTTAAAACTATATTTAAAGTGTATCGATACGCTCGATACTGTGTTTTTTTTTTTAAATGGTGAAACGAATAGGGGTGTATCGTATCGACTAGTGTCGATACCGATAAGTATCGGCCGATACGGTGCGTATGGTGTCGATACTTGATTCCTTGATTAAGAGTCATATATAAATAATTTCAAGCCGATATGACATAAGTGGAGAATTAAGAATCATATATAAATATCATAAATCAATCGATGACCTTTTTATTTTGTCACAGTAAAAATAAAAACAAAATGTCAATAAGCAAACATTACCAATCGTCCACCAGCAATAATGGCAGTTATAGCAACCACCGCTTTAACAGCTGCAAGTCCAAGAGCTTCAGCTATGGCTTGAAAACCAACCTAAAATAGCAGATATGTTACACCACAGGAATAATAAAAATACCTAAATCTCAAAACCATGCATGGAATAAAACGAATTATTGATTCATACTGCATTAAAAGTAAGGATCTTTCTATGGAATTTCCTGTCTCCCCCTTTTGTAATTTCTTTCGGTCCCCCCCTCCCCCACTTGCTTTCTTTAGCTTCCGGTTAGTTTCTCTTTCCCCCTTGGGTTCTTGTTAATACCATAGTTGTCAAGGCACCAAGGTGTTGGAGGCTTGATGGATGCCCAAGGCGCCCAGTTTTCCAGGGCACCTGGATGCCTAGGCGACGCCTTGACAAGTTTACCTTGTTTTTGTATTGTTATAACCCCAAAAAAAGTAAGAATCTTTTGTTAAATTTGAAAAAGGATTTAAAAATAGAAACTTGGCATTTGATATGCGGATAACACAAATGAACATGGGAAATGCATGACAGTACTACAAAGGAAAATAATCAGACCAAACTAACGATGACTTTATGTGTCTATATCTTTCCTCCATTTCAATTTTCTTTTTCTTTTCTTTTTTTGGCATCCAAACATAGCCTAATTGTATATTCATTGTATAATTTTATATTTGTAAATTAGTTACATTCCATAATAAAAGAGAACCCTTTCATGAGTGCATTGAAATTTTCAATTTTTTCAGTTTGGATGTCAAGAAAAGAAAAGGAAAAAAAAGTCTTCCCCTTTATTTCTTTTCGTTTGGAAGGCCTGAGATCAGAAGGAAGATTCCAATGTTCAAATTTAAAATTGGTCTTGCGCTGCCTAAAAAAATCTCGCTAAGAGGGCAAGAAAATTTCTGAGCAAAAGGATAGGGGATCATGGGAAGGGGCTGATCATGACCGGAAATGACTGCACACGAACAGGTGCATCAACGGGATCAACGAAGGCCTGATATCTCCCCGTTCCTTGTTTCATATGGGAAGAATAAACAAATGGGTTCAATGAATAAAATAGATTAAAAGAGAGAGAGAGAGAAGTAAACTAATAAGAGATTTTAAAAAATGGAGTAAAAGATGAGTCAGCAATGCTTGGAGTGGTTATGCTATGGTGTAGGAGAGAAAATGATTTTGTGTTTGTCAGAAAAAGAAGAGGGATGAAAGTGTATTTTTTTTATTTTATTTTCATTTTATGTCCATCGAATATTTTAAAAAACTTTTTTTTCCCTTCCAACCAAACAACAACAAAAGAGCCTAATCCCAACTAAATGGGGTCGGCTACATGGACTCTTGTTCTCCAATCAGCTCTATTCGATGTCATACTTGAAACAAGGCCTAAGCTATGCATGTTTTTCTTCACCACCTCCCCAAAATCATCTTAGGTCTACCCCTAATTCTTTTAGATCCTTCAATCTGAATCAAATCACTCATCTATCCAGGAGCATCTAACGGCCTCCATTGAATATGGTCATACCATCTCAAACGGTTTTCTCATAGTTTATCATGTATCGGCGCTACTCCCAAATTAGCTCTAATATGATCCTTCCTTACCTTATCCTTCCTAGTTTTACCATACATCCATCTCAACATCCTCATCTCAGCTACTAAGTTTATTTATATGATGTTTCTTAACTGCTCAATATTCTGCACCATATATCATAGCCAGTCGAATTACTGTCCTATAAAATTTTCCTTTAAGTTTTAAAGGAATACACCGATTAAACAACACTCATGACGCACCTCTCCACTTCATTCATCCTATTTTAATCCTCTGTGAAACATCATCCTCTATCTCTCGTTCTTTATCTATGATTGAACCTAAATACCTAAAATGATCACTTTGTTGTATCTCTCTCTCAAGAATATTCACAACCTCATTATCCGTCCTTGTGTGACTAAAGTTACAAACCATATATTCCATCTTCGTTTTACTTATCTTAAAACCCTTTGATTCTAATGTTGATCTCCATATCTCCAACTTGGCATTTATGTCCGCTTTTGTTTTATCCACCAAAACAATATCATTGGCAAAAAGCATGCACCAAGGAACTTCATCTTGAATGTCTTTGGTCCAATCACCCGTAATAAGGGCAAACAAATAAGGACTTAAAGTTGATCCTTGATTTCCCTTCTAACCAAACACCAAGAAAAATTAATTTTCTTTTCTTTTCTTTTCAAATCTTGACATCCAAACACAGCCTTATGAAAAGAAAAGAGGATTAGAGAAAAATGAAAAAAGCATAATAAAATTCATGGGAAAGAGAAACTTAATTTTTCAATGATTACTATGAGGCAATTTATTATTGTCACAAGTGTATTATTTTTCCAAACGTCACAAGGTATCTATTCTGCCACGTAGATAGATGATGTGCCCATTCTGACATCGGATAGTCAAGGACATATTCTAGAATCTAGATTAGTCACGTGTCAAATTTCATTGTTTAATTCAATCAAATACCCTTTTTTGTTTTGGCATGCATTCCATGTAGACCCATGCATGTGTACCAACACTCAAGACATTACAGTACACTCTCCCCCTCTAAGTCGAAACAAATGGTTTAGAATAAAATGGATGGCATAGATTTGTCTTGTGAGTTCCAAAAGCGTCACATTCCATTGATACATGGATAACTACCCCCCTTATGAAAAGAAAAAATATGAAATATGCATAATAACATTAGAAGTGCATTCTAAACATGATTATTATTAATCAACTACAAAATTTGACTTAAGGACCTACTAATTGAGAGGATAAGTTCCAAATGGAAAATATAAAGTGTCATATTAAATATCACTGTAATTTTTCAAAAATAAGAGAGAAAAATCGTCCATATTTATCTGAAACTCTTAATTTCTAGCAAAAACTGATCAACACATTTTCAATAAATTTATTCCAAAGCCCTAAATGCAGCAGCAAATATAGGTATGTGGCAGCAAAATGGCATGTCTACTGTTGATGGCGAAACCGTGATATGTCAGCCAGCCATGGACTGCTGGCTGCCTTTATGATAGGTAGTAGGCATCGGATCAAAGGGGAATCGAACAGAGTATCGCTCTATCACATCGGGTGGATAGGTACAGATTAACAGCTGAACGTGGGGATCACGGCAAAGAAATGCCCGGAATCACCTCGCCCTAAACAGGCCCAGTTGAGATCCTTAACAGAAAGGCTATGCACCTTTGTTTCAGGGATAAAAACCTCCTGCTCCGGCTACAAAATGATGGTGCAAATTCCCCAATAAAGGGCCAACAATCGAACAAGTTTCTCGCAGTAAAAATTATACAAGCTTAAAGAAGGTTATTAATCAACTAGTTTTAGTTCCTAAATAACTTAATATTTGGAAAGCACGAAACATCTTTAATAAAGAAGACCCCCCATGATTATGGTCAACCCATGTGTTCGCATTTTGATCCACAATTCTTCTGAGAGATGCCATTCAAAGCTTGAAAGCCCAACAGATTACTAGCCTTAAAATTTAGAATTGGGTGGTCATATGGAGACAGCATGTCAGGTTGATCCAGACACCAGCAGAGTATTAACAATAATGGTAGGGGGAAAAAGTTCCATACAAAGGCACATACAGAAAATCTCTCTTCAAGGGGCCACCCATCCCTCTTATGGCATGGAACATCTAGAACATCCATCTGTAGGGAAATTTTCTGAACTGCATACCCCATTACTGCGCAAGTACATAAAAATATGGTATTGTATTTCTCACCGTGCAAAGTAACCATTCAACTTTCTGTTTTCTAAAATTTTTAAAAAAGAAGAAGAAAAAAAAGGGGTAAGAAAAGAGGTATCTTTTTGTTATGTTGAACTCATTAAGATTCTGACTTATGTTGTCACATGTACTATTTTGTATTGGACTCCTCTCCACATGGTAGCCACTGAATTTCTGTTTTCTAAATAAAGAGATGACGAGAAAAGAGGTATATTATTGTTACATGGAGAAGAACGATGTTAGGTGAACTTTCCATGTGAACAGAAGGTGAGGTAGTGGAAATGTTGAACTCTTTTTAGTTCCAACCTGTGCTACCGCATGTGGCATACCAAGTGCCAAACTCCAAAACATGCAACATATAGATGTGTAGTGAGTCCATTCATGTGATAATCTAATACTGAACAACTAAATTAGCTAATAAGGACATACAGATACAAAGGATTTCAAAAAAAGTTACCCCTCCTTTGGAAGAATTTGGGGAAATAAGAGGTATCAGTATTAGTAAAACCACAACTGCCAAGTCCTGGAAAGGGAAAAAGAAAAAGAAAGAAAGAAAGGACAGTGAGTTGAAACAGTCACTATAAGATTCAAAAGTCACAATGCAAACACAAAATAAATGAAAGTTTGACGCCTCGAGGTGCAACAGATAGAGGGGGGGAGGGGGAGGGGAACTTGAAAAGCAAGCAGCATAACTTAAAACAATATTAACAATAGTGATGATGGCAATGACACACCACAAACACAATGGCAATATTCGAAGCATCATCATTCATCCATGCATACTAACCAGAAAATAACATTCAGATATGCTAAAAATGCTCATAAAGAGTATGTAATAAATCCACATGATGTTAATTGCTCAATCAAGATATAACAAGTGCAGAAAAGCTACCATAGCTTAAGTCATAGTTGTCGGATCACATGTTCACTCATTTACAGCTCATTATTCACTTAAAAACTGCACATTTGATTCATTAGGAGTAGGAATATATTTTAAAAGAATCATATTTGCAGATAGGGAGCATCCACTGCTTGTACCTTAATCCATCAATGTTGGATGTCTAGGTCATTCACATCATTAGTTTAATTTCATTATAGTTTTCTGTGATAGATAGCCGGTAACCTCTAATGCTTCACAGTAAATGATTAACATTTGTTGTGCCAACACACAATCAAATGTTAATCTAATGCAAGTAATAAAAAGTGCGGAAACAAAAATACCTTATACAGCTATACTACATCAAGGAAAACTATATAAACCATAGTAAAATATTTTTTATTTTATTTTTTTCAAAAAAGGGAATTTTTTATTTTCTTCTCGGAGCTTCTTTTTTATTATCAGGAAAGCATTTAAACTAAAATACGCAATCAAAAAGAAGTAATGGAGAAAGTTTTTAATTTCATTTGACTCTAAAGAATATATCCAAAAGAGAAACAAACAGATAAAGAGTTCATCAGCATTTATCATATATAAGACCTATTTCTTCCATTTTCCTATTTTTCTTTCTCTTTGAATGGGAGGGATGTGGGCAGAGGAACTTTCAAACAGGTTGCTACATATGAGATCATTGTAACAGAGTCCACTGGTAAACCTATGAAGCAAACATTCCTCTCAGAAAGAAAGCAGTAAGCACTAACCTGAAAAAGGAGAACAGAAAAAGTAGCACGTCCATGACGTGATGTGCTCTCACCTCGTTCCTGCAACACCTGAAGAAGAGTCCAAGGTTACCTATGTATTGATTTATTTATGTCTCAGCAGGGATATCACTCATTTATTGAGTCATCCTCTTTTTTTTTTTCATTTTTATTTATTGAATCATCCTTGCTATAACTAAGTTACAACACACTTTGCAAGTTAAGCATCAAGAGCAAAATTTATAGGAACTTAACAGTTCCTTTCTCTTCTTTTCTTTTCTTTTTTCTTTTACCTTATTTTTTTAATCCGCAATAACGAAATTCACTCATCTCTAAATCATTGTGTACAGGTATGTCAGAAATTATTTACCCTTTACAAATCACTCCCCAAAACATAACATTCACAAAAAGAAGATCCCCTATACAATAGATTTCAAGCAAGAAAAAGCAACTGGAAGCAAAAGAATCCCTAGACAAACCAATGAATTTTCAATGTAAGAGCCCAATCAAACAAATAAGAGCTTAATATTGCTACACTTAAGAATTTTCTACAACATTTTGTCCTTGTGTATCTTACTCTTATATACATCCATGCTGCTTTTGTTTGTTATATCAATCTAATATTCTAATGAGACCTCACACGTGTATGTATACAACAAGCACTTGACAATGAACTGTGGCTCAAGATCTATCACATCCAATAGAATACATAAAAACTACAATCACATATAACATGCAGCTCAGTCAATGACAAGCATCTAATATCTCTTCGAAAATCAACAAAAGGTTTTGAATTCAAATTACAATACTTCAGATTTGAGATACATAATTCTGGTAGATGCGATATCCAACCTTGAAATGTGTTGTTCTTTGGAAGTTATAAGTTCCAATCAACAGGGGAAAGTGTTCAACTCCCCTACCTTATAATGGTTATTATTACTGACAAGCTAAAAAAATGAATGCATACATATATAAAATACAAAATGATAAACAAGATATGCCACAAGTGGCCCTCCAACAGATTGCATGAGCTAAATGCCTAAACACACTAACACATAATACCCCTGACTTGACAAAATAAATGGTCAGTGAAAAAGCCAATGACCTCAACTTTGCATGTATATTGAGCCCATAGGCCAAGAGTAAATAGTGAAGGTTACTTTGACCACTCCAGACAGTCCCACAGCTCATGGAACTGCTGAAACAGCCAGCAAAAGGATTACGGCACACAACACAACAAAAGGTGCATGACCACAACCCTTGTTGATAACTTGCAAAACCCATGAATCTAATGTCATGCAGCAATAACACCAGAAATGGACTTACTTCTTTTGATGTAACAACAATGCCCAAATGGACCCCAAGCAATTAACACCCACTTGACATATTTAGGGTGTGTGACATCCCAAAAGAAGTGTAACACTCCACAGGCTTAGGATTTCGAAGCACATTCGTTCAAAGCCTAGACCTTTGGGTCAAATGACAAAGCATACAGTTTGATGTCATCAGTAGACACTCGTTGACCCGAGTAGGTTCCTATATTGTTACAAAGAAATTGAAGCATGCATCAAGACATTGTCAATGATAAATATTATTACAATCAAAGAAATAATCATGAGAAAAAGAAAAATAAAATCAAAGAGTTTCATCCCCTGGTATCCACTTTTATGTAGAATATGCCTCTGGTGAGAAAATTCTTACAAAGAATAAGAAGTGTCAGATCCACTGGAGACAAACACTGACAGTAATCAGAACCACACTGTTATTTATTCAAAATGAAAAAATTGCCAGTGGGGATAATTTGCCTTCATAAGGAGGTAGATCTCTTTCCCTTTGCTTGTTTCTGTTTTGGCTTTGGGCATGTGATGGCTATTTTTCTTCTAATAAACTCGTTATTTATCTAATAAAAGGAAAATCTCATAATTGTCACCTGAAGGACTACAGCAGTTGAAGATAATGCGAGGCCATTCCCTACAACAATTGCTGCAGGTCCAGGCAGCCCAGAAACAAAATGCGCTACCAGACCAACGACCACTGCAGTAACGAAAACCTGCATTCCATTACACATATTAAAGAAGTTGAAGTATGCATGAGGTAGATGCAAACAAAAATATTTAGAGGGAAAAAAAATTCCTATCACCTGGGCTGAACCTAATCCAAAAACATATTTCTTCATGGAACTTAGTCTTTCCACAGAGAGCTGCAAAATATGAATGAAAGGTCTAGTTTGTGAATCTTAGTGATAAAGCAATAGAATACATGGGAAAAAACTTCACACCCGCACAGAAACTAAGATCAAGCTTTCAAGAACCCCACCTCGAGACCAATATTGAATAGCAAGAAGACAACTCCAAATTCAGCAATTGCCTTGGTCCCATGTACATGACGAATGATAGAGAGACCATAAGGCCCAATTAAGATACCAGCAGCCAGGTATCCAAGTACAGGGCTACCTAAAAATTGCACCAGATAAAAAATGCCATCAACAACAAAATTATAAGAAATGGACACAGACACAACTTTAGAGGGCACAGGATTTGTTTTGATCGCTATATGTAAAGTTATTTTTGTTTTATGGGGACTATTGTACATGGTAAAATCATCTTTCTCTCACTGAGGGAATTATTGTCCAAATGATTCAAGAAAAAAAGAGAATGAAATGCAAGAAGAGTACACAAAAGCTCTCACTCTTCTCTCTTTATTTCTTCTCGTCTGCTCTTTTTCTGCTTCCTCATTCTATAAACCCTAAATCCATTCATTTAACTTTCCAACTTATATCAAAGGAGAATTCACTGACCAAGAGGAGTTCCCAATGTCATCTCACCATGGACGTGTTTTATACCACTTGCTTCCTGCATATTCTCCTTTTGGGTTTTGAAGTTTGAACTTGTTTCTAGTTAGGCAACATCCATGGTCTCCATCCTGAATGGCAGCTTTTGGCCATGGAGGACGTCTAGTGAATCCAGGAATAAAAGTTTAATCCATTTGGTAGTTGGTACCCTTTTAGTTTCCATTAAATTCAAGATTTGACGTTGGGAGTGGTGTTTCTTCCATCTAATGTTTATCTTCACTGTCACTATCTCCAGTGTTGGTATTTCTGTGGGACAGTTGGACTATTAAAGTATAAAATAACTAAGGTTACCTCCTAAGTCCTTTCTCACAGCCTCTCTTTTTTTTTTTTGGAAAGAGACACCACATCATGTTTGGTAAAAAAATTGAAGTTCAAATGAAGTTTGTCCTCCTAGTTATGTAAAATTGGAGAAATCAGATTACAAAAAATTTGATTCTCAAATTTGTCTGAGCAGTTCTTAGAGCCATTGAGTTGTTAGATTTCTTTTAATTGTTTCTATCAGTCCAGCTAAACAAGCATAATTTCTGCAATTCAGTTTTGTTTGAGTTCCCGGTAGTCATCTTGTTGAAGATTATTTGCTGTACCCCTTTATTCTTGTTAATGGATATGCAGCTGCTTGGAAGTTGGAATAGCCAAGTGAGATGGATGTTGAAGTGCATTGTGATGAATATTGCATCTGTTTTTGGTTATCAGTGGTTGTTGGTAAATTGATGATTGGAACATGAGGCATTTGGTGGCATTTTCAGGTATGAAGCTTGTGTTTTCTCCAGTGTCATCAAGGCAATGCCTAGTCGGGCCTAAGCGACACTCCCCCAGTGACAGATAATTAGGCAAGCACCTTAACCCCCAAATGTACTCTTCGGCACTGCCAGGTAGGCAACTACCCAGACAATAGAACATTTGTAACTGCTCTTTTGTAGTTTCCATCATACTCGAATACAAGTTCAGAAACAGCTTCTTACAATAGCACCAGCCACAACAGATTTTACAATTGAAAATAATTGCATTTAGTGAATAGAAGCAGAAAATTAACCTTTACAACCAAAGTTATCACAGAGACAAAGCTACCCAAGGCATTGGAGGCTGCCTGAGCGCTTAGGCAACAAAACGAGTCAACTAGACATACCCAAGGCTTTGTAAGGATACATCATACGCTTTCCATAAGATGATTTACTCAAAAGGGAAGTGGTTAGAGCATAATTTTTATTTTTTTAATACATATCCATGATTCCATGCATTATGATGTATATACATACTTTATAAATCCAATGAAAATGATACAAATGACATCAATTAAAAAGGAAAATAACAAGGCATGATACAATAAAGCAACCGACCAGGGGTTGAAAAACCGCTTGGACGTCTAGGCATCATTTATAAGATGGTCATACAAAAAATAAGGCAGTTGAAGAAACTCATAGTTCAGCAACTGTTTTGCATGAGAGCAATATGAATTCCTTGCGATGAACTGCAATGCAATTCTACATTAGCATGGCCAACAAGAATGCATGATTTATTATTTCATTTAATCATTGAACTCGTGAAGCTACAATCTCAGGCCCTCTTGTTTTTTGTCTAAAATCAATCAGGATATCGATGAACCCAAAAAAGGTATAGGGAAAAAAATTGCTGTTTCAAGATTCTATGTTGATAGACCCCCTTCTTGCAGGGGGAGGAGGGGAGAAGGAAATAGAAGAGATGTCTACGGCACCATGCAGAAATTCTGAAGGTAAAAGACAAAATACAGGAATCAACTTAACCTCCAGGAACTTTTTGAAATATAGGCACAAATATAACACTTGCAAGGAGTAACCACAGCATGTCAAAGAGGGAAGCCTCCTCTTCATTTATCTGAGAGAAAGAAGAGTAGCAGAACGCAAGAAAGTAAATTTTCTTTCATACTTTTTTTCACAATAAAAAGATAATGTGAATGTGTTATTCAACAAGCTCAAGAAAATCCCGAAAGTATGTTAGGCCTTTTAAATCAGAAATAAAATGTTAAAAAGGAAAAAAGACATGCACCTCTTGATGGGGTAACATCTCGATTAATTTCTTCACTCTCTTAGGAAACCTCTGTATTTCTCGGATCAAAGGCTTTGCATTTGATGAAACTTCTCCAATACCAGTGGTAATGGCATCTGGCTGTTGAAGCAGCTGATTACTCCTCTCAGCTCGATTAATAAGAAAGGAGACCCTGTCATAAGTTTCAGCCCTTGTTATCAGAGAACAGAAATACCAATTATAGTACCGAACAAAGAGGAAAAGTTATATAGTTGGAGTTGGTGGGGAGAGGAGAAAGCCTTCAGACGAAACAAAACAAATCCCAAGAAGTAGAAAAAATACCAATAAAATAAGAAATATCAAAGGTTTTCTCTTGACGTTGTTAATCATCAACTATCATTTATGACTAAACAAATGATGCTATCATGTAAAACCAATCATGTGTGCTTTGTTCATTGCATTGCCTTTTTTTTTGCAATACCCAGCAGCATAACATAATATTCAAATATAAGAATTTGCACTCTGTCAACCGTTTCTGGAATTGCAGCCTTTTCCAGGTCTGCTTCCACTCCTCCTGCCATCCAGTGGATCTTCAACTGGCTAAAATTCTTACTTTCGAACAGGGAACGCAACCGAATAGATTTATAACCTGGCCTCTGATTTCAGTTCTGATTTTTCTCTGGAGAATATCCAACAACAGTTTCCATTGAAAGAATAATGGATCCTAGGACTCACATTCAAGTTTCAATCGGTTTTTGCTTTGGATTCTGCATTTGAATTATGATTATTCCATTCAGACCAACAAAAAAGAGTAGGTAAAGGTCCAAGTGCAAAAGAATATGGAGGAGAAATTCATTTAAAGATAAGGGGAAAAAAGGGGAGGGAGGAAGACAAAGAAGGCAATAATCCTAAAGAAAGAAAAATATGCATTTTAAATTCAAAAAATTACATTTGATGAGTAAGGAGAGAAAAATTGCTGAGGTCTTTGATGACTGTACTAATGGGATAATATCATAATACAAAGACAAACAGATGAAGAATTTACAACCTGATGAAAGGCCAAGATCAATTATAAATGAATAATACATACCCAACCCCAAGGAGAAATACACCAACAACCAGCTTGGGTGCTTGCTTCCTTGCAAATGTAATGATATTTAGGAAAACTGAGGCCGGCGTGAACTCAGTACCATCTACTGAGAAAGAAAAGAATGATGCAGAGAAAAAGCGAGAAGATTTCTTCACCAATGCTTTGGGAGCACTAAGATTCGAACTGTCTTTAATTACATCCTTTAAAATTTCCTGCTTCTTCATTGGACCAACATTCTTTGATTTTTCAGCTTCAGCTTCAGCTTCTCTAAGAGAATCCACACCTAATTTCCCATTCTCTTGATCATGTAGACCATCAGAGAAAGTTAAATCTTCAACGCTTTGCCCAGATGCATCAAATTGGTGGCCCAATGAAGTTTCACCACCCAACAAAGCATCTTCTACTGCCACATCGTCTCTTTCCAAACAAATATCACTACTAACAAGTTGATTCATCTCATCCTCCTGAACAATAAATTCATCATTTAACATCTGCCCTTGTGATGATGGTACCAGTGGAAGTGTCAAACTGTCTAATATTTCAACCTTAGAATTGGAAAGAACTTCCTCAGCCCTCTGTAAAGAAATTTCTGCATCATTTACATGCTGGGTAGCCTCAAGTTCAAAAGCAACAGCCTGTTCAGCAAGAAGCATTATATTTGCTACATCCTCCTCTGCTTTCAAAGCATCCATCTGCACTTTCTCTGCAACTTCACTCAATCTATCTACTTTCATCTGCAGCTCTTCCTTTGTGCTTTGTAAGCAACTCAACTCAGATTCACAATTTACCAACGTAGCTCGGCAGTCGCTAATCTCAACCTGTGCCTCTATAATTGCCTCTTCCTCCTCCCTCAATGAACTCAATGATTCCATAGCTCTTACAATACAAGCTTCTGGAGAGGCTCTCATTAATTTTGCTGCCTCTAAAGACTTCACAGCCAATTGAAGCCTTGCTTCAGCCATTGAAAGAGACAAGGTTGCTTTCTGAACAGATTCCTTAGCAACAGCCTCTTCAGCTATAATCCCTTGAATAGTGTTCAGGGCGGTATGGACATCATTCCAAGCATTTTCTGCTTCATCTTTTAGGGCAATTGCGGTTTCTGAGATCTTCTGAGCCTTTTCCTCAAACATGGTACTGTTTAGCCGAGCAACTTCCAATTCCTTGATAGCCTTCTGAAGCACTTCCTTCAAATAATCAGTACTAGGTGTCTCCACCTCTTCCTTTTCCAGATCTTTCGACTCTACATCAGAAACAGGCCCAGTTGCAGAGCTCTCTGAGGAGGAGCTCTTCGTTCCTTCCTTGGAACATTCCACGAATTCAGTATTTCGACTGTTGCTATCAATATATGCTAAAGAATCATTGCCTTGACACTGTAAACGGACTACCGCCCTTGACACCTTTGAGATATTTCCCAGGTTGCCGTCCAGAGATCCCCTTAAACGTGAAGTCCGCAACAAATTATCAAACTCTCCTCTGTAACGCTTATTTATTTTCTTCGTTGTCTTCGATCCATATGGTTTGTAAAGAAACCTTGGATGGCCAACAAAATTATAACTCACACTCGAACTAGAACAACCCAACGTCATAGAGCTTGAACCTTCACCACCAAGAATAAAATTTGAAAACCGGAAACAACAAGTAGAATTCATGTCTGCCGCCTTATTCCAGCGGTCTTCTATAACGTTGATGCCGAAGTGAATAAACCGAAATCGGAAAGCCTGCTTTACATCAAGACCATTACCAACGTTTCAAACTAAGCATATCGCTTCTTACTGCATCCAATGAGTCAGTCCCAGTCTTAGCCTCCGCAATCTTGCTCCTCTAATCATATTCCACGAGAGTTGAACGGCATAACTGATTCCTAGTTAGGAACGCTCTGTTTATTTCGTGTAAGACCGTTTGGCCGGTTCCCATTCCTTGGCTTCATGATCTCTGAGTATCTGAAGCCTTAAGCGTAGACGAGTTCTTTCTGAATAAATTTTCTTTCAACAAGAAAAAAAAAATGTAAGCATATCAAAACTACCATCGAAGAAAAAAAAAATTATGAAAGAATCTGTTATTCTGTATATCTGTTTTAATCGAAGTCGTGCACTGATAGATGAAATTGATTATTACATCTAAATCGCAATACAACAACTTGCAGCCGTAAAGAGTTGAAACCAAAGAACGAACCAAAAGAAAGTGAACGAAAAACTGAGATGTGGAGGAGTACTGAGTCTACTGACCGATCATGAAAAATGCATTTGAAGCTCGAGTTGCAGAAATCCATGGCGCGTTTTCAGAGAACGAGATTCCAACAAAAATTAAATAATAAATGAACTAAATGAGTAGTTGAGGAGTGGAGTAGACATACCAACGTTTCTTATTAGTTTCATCCCACTTGTTTGTCCAAACTCCACCAAATGTCGAAATATTGCGAACATGTCGGATAAAATATCTCGATTGGCGGAGAAATTTTTGTTGCAGGCTTTCTGCATCTCCAGTCCCCATCATCCATCACTATTCCTGGAACATATTATCAACGTGGGACGATGACGGATCAGTCCAGTAAAGATCCTCTGCGCGTGAGATTGGGATATAGAAATTAGAAACCCTCTAAAATAGGATATTCTTAAAATATTCAAAAATCCGATGTGTCAAGTCCTACCATCAATTTCTTTGATTTGCACAAATTACAAATGATGTAGCTTCCTGTATCGTTGAGGAAGTTACCGTTGTAACGATCCATCCATTGTCTCATGGAAAGCCGAGTTACTAATTTGAATTGCAAGTATTATTGACCCTTTCTTCGCTGATTCTCCATGATCTTCTTGTGATTTACGGTCAGAGAACCAGAGATAACGGAAAATCTCTAGAGAATCACAAGTTTGATTGCGCCTCATAGGAATAACAAGCTCCTTCAAAAGGGACTACGAAACAGGAGATACCATGAGGTGCCTTGTCGCTGGGGGGAAGAGGAGGCCATGCACGTCACCTCGGGTGGTGTCAACAGGTCGGGTCCGGTTGGTTTTAATTAGGTCTAATCGGTTTTCGATTATATAACACCTCGTATAGAAATCGTCTCCCACCTGAGTTTGGGCGGGAGATTTTGCGGCCCGGATGGATGGCCGCCACATGGCTCTCGGGTGGATTCGAGCCCTCCATCTTAGCCGACACCCGAGCCGACAAGCTGAGCCGACAGGGGTGTCTGCTCTGATGGAGGACTCGGATCCACCCGAGAACCAGATGGCGGCCATCCATCCAGGCCGCGAAGTCTCTCGCCCAAACTCAGGCGGGAGAGGATGTGGATCCATAACACCTCACACTAAAATCGGTCTGTTTAACTATTCGGCCGTCAAGAGCTAGGCATTAAAACATTTACATTTGCTCGGTTGGTTTCTAGTCCATAATCTGGCTCATGCTACACGGGCTTTAAATGGATCAATACTAAAATGATTATAGATATTTTATTGTGAGATTGTAAAAGGTTCTTATTGTGATCACCCGTGTGGACAAAGACAAGGACGTAAGGAATGAGTGGAAGACTTAAGAAATGAAAAGATAGTATGAAAAAATTTACTGTTTTAGGTGTTTAGCTTTAAGGTTGTATTGGTTTTGAAGATACATTCGGTTCATTCAGTCGGGCTACACTCTTGCACTATGAATGCACATTTAATAATCGGTCATGGCCTAAGCCCGACACATTTAAATGGGGCTAGTCTGGTCTCATGCCTCGTAGTGAGTCTCAGTCGGGTTATCCGATGTGGGCCTGAAATTGACACCCTCATCATTTGGTATGGCATAGAAGGCATCACATGCAATTTCTTATTCTGTATATATTCGTTTTTGTACAAAAATTAGTTTACAACAGATAAAAATCGGTATAAATTTATACCGGTATATATTTGGTATTCGATACATACCAACTAGTTTGGTCCATAATACTGACACCGTATCGTACTAACTTTGGTTTCATTTTTTTCATACCATCATCTTACTAATTCTAATTCAGTTCGATTTGTGGGTAATTTGGTATGGTTTCGGTTTCAATACACGATACTGGTAAGGGTGTTAAAAATGAACCGAAACTATATTGAACCTTTTAAACCAAAACCATGAAACCGATTATCAAACTGTTTGATTTTGGTTTCAAAAAATAAAACCGTTTAGTTAAAATGGTTTGATTATAGTTTAAAAAAATTAATCGTTTAAACCAATCATTTGGAACCATTAAAACCAAATATACCCTTACTTTAATCCCTCCGTGCTAAGGGTCTATATTTGTATAATAAAAAAATTTATTTTAATGCTTACCACTAGCATACTTCTAAATTGTAAATTCAGTTTTATATATGATTAAATTTATTTTAATGGTTTCTTTGGTTTTCCCTCTTATTTGTTATTAACTTTTTTTCCTCTCCTTCTTGGTCGCAAAACCGTTTGAAAACCAAAAAACTGAAACAAATCAATAAACGATTTTAGTAAACATTTAGAAACTATTTAATAAATGATTTAGTTTTAATTTTACTTATTTACACACCAAACCAAAACCAAATTACAAGGTTTAACTGAAACCACACTTTTTAACATGATTAACAGCTTAGGTACTAATACCAAATTCACACTTTTACTCCTAGCGCTATTCTCATGTTAATATACAATAATGGGATTCACATCATCTCCTCCTAGTGGTTCTGGGAGGACGCGGCAATCTGCCCCGGATGACAGTCACGTGGCTTTCGGGTGAATCCGAGACCCACGTCCGAGCCGACACCCCTTGTCGACTGGGTGTCAGCTCAGACGTGGGTCTCAGATTCACCGAGAGCCACGTAGCGACCATCTGGGGTAAGTTGCCGCTGTCTTCCCAAACCACTGGGAGGAAAAGATGTGGATCCACAATAATGAGTAGTGAGTTCGTGAATTTCCATCTATATTAAGAATATATTAACTTATCATCATCACACTTCCATCTTGGGCGTTTGGTCTAGTGGTATGATTCTTGCTTTGGGTGCAAGAGGTCGTGAGTTCGATTCTCGCAACGCCCCACTTGCCTTGAACTGATTGCGAAATAAACTATCAACCAACCATTCATGGCAAGTATTTTTTATTCTTGGTACTAAATTTTTAGTCCATTAAGCATTTTTTTAGACAAAAAGAAAGTTAACATTTGAGCAATCTTTAGGGACTAATTAAGAATAATCGTATATATTTCTAAACTTTACTATTTCACATTCAACCACCCACCACCCATTCATCAATGAGGAAGCATTTTGACATATATAAGTGTTTTCTTGGTGGGGAGGGAGGTGGTTGTTAACTTCGGAAAGCCATTCTATACGAACACAAGACACAGTAGGCCGAGCTGATATGCATCACCCTAATTTATGGTTGACACAGCCTCAATATAAAAAGTCATCATTTAGGGTTGCAAACTTTTTCATCAGTCTTCACAGAACAAAAAAAGAAAAAAGTCCAAGAGATTAACATTGCTCTCTTTTTCGTCTGGAGAAGGGATTTGAATCAATTGGAGTTTTCAATTATTTTTCAAATTTAAAGAAAATATGCGGCAATTTTTTTCTGAAGAAATTCAGACAGATGAGTTGATGCCAACAAGAACCCCCAATCCTTACTCCTTTTTCTTTGCATGTAAAACCCCTTCCTTTCCAAGGAAAGTAACTGTTTTGCCTGCAAATATACTCATGGTGATGCTTCTTACATGTTTCAAGGACAAGTAGTTATTCTCAGGGTCCACATCAGCTAATGCAGATTTCATGTCAATAAATTTTATTTTTTTTTAATAAAGATCAGCCAGTTTGCCTTCCATCCCTTCCATTGAAGAATAAGCAGAAAATCCATCTCCACTCAAAACAATTGTCAGATTTAAAGAGATTTTCATGTGCTTTGTGTTCTTTATGAATTTGTGGTGTCCCCAGCAACAATTTATGCGCCAACAGGGTTCCTGCTTGTGTGTTTACTGCTAATCCCAACTTGCGATACATGAAAAAGTAGCTGCAGAGAGGAAAATTACAGTAACTCGCTAAAGGGTCAGCAAGCTTACCAAAGCAAACTTTGCCAAATAAAAGAATTCAGGAAATATGAGATCAAATAAACTCAAACGGTTACAATTGTAAGAAGAGTGAAACTTCCAAACTCAGAAAGTTGGTGATAAAAAAACTAATTTAGGAAAAGGAATTACTTTTTGTTTTTCAACCACTAACCAGCCATCCAATTTCTGTTTGAAATGTGCAACGTCATATTCATGACCTGATCACTAAGCAGATGCGTATATCATGAGCAGCAATGTGCCAGTACCAGAAATGAAATGCGTACATCTAGAGTCATCATATGAACACTTCAAACACCAGATTTGTAGACAATCCATTTAATATTTTCTAATATAGAAATCTCAAGTAAAACTCCAAAATGGAGCTTGGGTTTCCAAATGCAGATAGAGGTCATGTCAGGTTGGATGGTGGAAGTAAATTTCAGCCAAAACCTTTTTCCTTTGTGAACAGACAAACTCCTTCAATAATGGTATGATGAGGATAACATTGATGGTGACAGAAATATACAGTTAATAGGTAACACTGCCAAAAAATTAATGGTTAAAAGGGACATTACCCAGTACTGATGCCGCTTATGCAGGGTCCTGGAAGGGTGAGTTTTTGTAGATGGTAAATTCACTACGACTCTGGGTGGTGGTGGTTATTAGTTATTACTCCTCCTTGGTCAAGTGGAAGGGCCGTCCGGAGCACGATTGTACGTGGATACATGCTGATGACTTCCGTTGTCTCAGCCCGGACTTATACAAGCACTACATGTCTTTCCTCCGTTTGTCAGAGTCGAATGTTAGGGGGGAGCTGTTGACAGGTTCTCAGGGTTCAAGTATAGCCACAAGAACCAATCTGGTAGCATTCTAGTTTCAGTTTCCTAGTTTCAGTTTACTTTCCTAGTTTAATTAGACTTTCTATTTCTATTATGGTTGTCAAAGTCTTAGGACTTCATTCCTATTTCGATTAGGACTTAATTTCTAGTTCAATTAGGACTTTACTTTCAGTTTCTATTTAAGTAACGTAAAGGCTATTGCCAGAAACGAACTTGAACATTGAATAGCTTGCTATTATCAGTGAGAGGCAGACTGGTGAGAGGTCTGTGAGAGGCAGACTGGGTTAGAGGCCCTGACCTGACAGAGGTCGACTGTCACTACCTTTATTCCCTTTTCTCTCATCAATCTCTTCCTTCTCCTATTTCCTATTCTCCATTAGTCCTACAATTTTCCAGTCAATCAAGGAAGTTCTACGGCTACTAAGATTTACATGTGAGTGTGTTTCTAACCTTCCATCAAGTTGTCTACTGTTGAAATTTCTGGTCACAGAATCAGAACAGAACCTGTGATCACATTCGGTTGGGCTTCTAGTGGGATTCATTGTGAGGCGGCGTCTGGCCTTGCATTACCAGAGTAAAAGGAGAAGTGCTTGAATCAAGCTGATTCACATTTAATAAGGCTTCAATTGATTTGGAAAGTTAGTAATGTAAAAAGGAAGTTATTTAAACCAGAACATAATGCCTGTTGATTGTTCTTGACAGTTTCGTCAAGTTTAGATGGATAAGATATACAGAGAAATGGGTAAGGAGAGATGAATTTATAAGCACACAATTTTAGGTGCAGAGTGCAATATGTATGTTTGTCATGTAATATAACAATATGTCCTGGAAAAGGCTGTGTAATACCTCAGATGCAGTGACTGTCCAATGGAAATTCTTGTTATCCCACATTGATTATCAGGCAATCATCTTAAAGTGTTTAAAAATACTCAAGTAGACAATGATACCGTGCAGTCAGTCACACAGGAATCCTTTTCATAAGGTCCACCAAAATTTGATGGAGCTCTACACTCTCCAGTCCTATTATGACTCTGCAACCTCAATAACAGCATCAAGACGAGAAAATATAGAGCCCCTAGCACACAAAGGAAGAGTTCCTTCATCATGCAATAAATCAGTTAAATGAATTAGTGGAAGAAATGCAACCAAAACAGAAGCAGCATGTAAGGCGACCTCACATCCAGTGTCTAAGAAGCCTTGAACCAAATATAGCAATGTGATTCATTGACTGTAGACTGTAGTAACGATCCAACCTCAGAGCCATCAAAATTATCCACAACACCAAAAAGACAAATAAACCAATTTATTAAACAGAAACCAAAGGGAAACAAACAGGGGGGAAAAGTGATTATGCTAAATGAGGTCAAGAAAAAAAAATTATAGTTGTCATTGATGTCAGAATAGGTAGTCAGACCATTCAAACACATTGAGATGTGGCCTGGAGACAACCTGTCCCATCCCTTCAACCATTAATCCTAAAGGTGCAAGATCAGTTCTACTAGTATGGATGGTTGGAATAGTCAAGATGTTTGGACACAACCATGCTGACCATTCAGGTATGATGTTGTGGTCTGGAACATTCAGATTGGATAGGTGGACCATTGAATACCGGCTGAACATTTGTGACCAGCCCATTTTTTTTTTAAATATAGTTGCTATCCTAAGTTCTGGACCCTCAAGGACTTAAAACTAGAGAAGATAATTGGGTCAGAATCTGGGAGTATGTGCAACTCACCCTGTTGACACTTTTCAGTAGGGGATTAGATCTTTGAAGCACCACAAAAATAAAAGAAGGGAAAAGGAGGAAAAGAAAATTCTCCAATGCTCTCTATGATGGAAAAACAGAACTGGAACCGAAACAATTCTCGCAAAAGACAGAGATATAATAAATTAATTAAATTAAAATTTTGTCAAGAGGTAATTGAAGAAATGGCAAAAACATTAGTTTTTGCATCAGGGATTCAAACTTCATTGTTTGTATTTTCTTTTTATGTCAGGAATTAATACTACGAAATAACTACAACAAATTGATTATACTCAAATTTTTTTCATCTTGAATTTAGCTGTGTGAATTAACAACAATAAACTAATTTTAGCAAATTTGAACCCTGTAGCACTTTAAACTCATTATGGATGGTTCAAAACCTCGAAAATCTATCATAGCAGTAAGAACTGTTGCAGGTTGATTTCTATGTTCCTGGAAAGGCTGAAATGGAACACCCAGGCATAGAATCCTTTCTAGACCAAATTGCTTAAGATGATGACTGGTCAAGGCCAATGCTTGGACAACCAACTTTGGAATTGATTTAATAATTGGATGAAGTGCAACAAAATTCCAAAACATGCTAATCATAAGGCAGCAAGAGTTGCAGTAACTATGAAAATTTAAAGTGAGCAGTTTGTGCACAACTGCACTTAAAAAATACCATATAATTAAGCGCACCTCAATCCCTAGTTGATGCATCTCCCGTACTGTGGTCTCTGAGTTTTGCTCTTGATGATATGCCAAAGTACCTTCCCGTGTTTTCTCATATAAAGACATCACCTCAATTAATGCCCATCATCAAAGAAACAGTTGAGTTAGGTAAACTCAATTATGACAATGGATGCTGGCCCAGCAAAGGCCAACAGCTTCTGGAGATTCAATAATAAACAAGAGAAATCATGTAAGCGAATGCCAAAAGAGTGCGAGTGTGGAAAGAAGGATATAAGCTACTTTAGTTAATGTTGCCAAGGGACATGATTTTCGCATGACAATAATCTGAACCTGTGAAAGGCACATTGAACTTAAACCATTCTGGACATTTTTCAAGGGTGTTTGATTGTCATGGTTACCAATTCCCTCATCTAGTCATTCCCCCCAAAGAATAAAAATAAGAAGGAAGAGAAGGAGAGAGGGGCGGGGGGGTGAGTTTTGACAGCTACCACTAATTTATTCCTTTTTTTTTTTACGCTTGTTTTTCAACATCAAGTGCGTCACTTACTCTATAAATAAGATATCATAGCATCCAATTCCAGCAAGGGATGCCACTCATGTGTGCTGACATGAAATTTTTTACTTTCTCCAGTGTTCTAGTTCTGTTGATCATCTTTCTTTTTTTTCAATAAAAATTTAAGTTGATTTGAATTAGGTTTAATTCTTCCAGTTAATTTGGATTTGCTTGTTCTTAGAAAGGCAATTCTAGAGGTAAGTTATCCTTTTCTGTTTGTCTAAATAGAGGATCCCCAATGGGTATCTCAGCAGGAGACAAGCACAAAACCATGGATTCTGGCTGTGACCCTGATCTCATGACAGTATCATTGAATTCCCCATGAACCAAATCCTCTGTTGATATTTGATATTTCCACAGTGAGAAGCTTAATTCTGATGTAAAAGCCACTCATCACAGTCCTCCATCCCGTCCAAAACTCCCATCTCAACGAAACAAAGCAGATAATTACTTCTAGACCCACAACTCGCCGTCGAGAAAACAAGAGCATAATCCCCAGAACCCTAGCAGCAATCCCAACATCTTCAACAAAAGATCTGTACTTACTTGTCACTTTGACCATTAAGAGGACATCAGGATACTTGGCTTTAAGAGCAACAACTTGCTGATCTAAAAGAGTGTATTTGGGGTTCAATGGAGAATGTTTTTCTGTGGGCAGAGATGGAAGAGAGGGTTCAAGAAGTTTTTTGAGGAATTTTTGGTGGAGGGAGGGGTCAAGAAGAAGAGGGATGTGGTTTTGGCAGTGGTTCCTTCTAACGATCTTCAAGCGCCTACCAGTAATCTCCACAGGAACATGATCCATCCACGAAGTGGTGAAATCTACTGTTGTCCCTAACAATTATCTTTCGTCCCTCAACCTTCGAAATGAACTTCATGGCAGAATGGCAATCCACACAAACCCTTATATTCTTCTTGACAATGATAGGCTTCCCAGCTGGCATGCTTATTAATGCAAATGCAACAGCTATCCTCTCACTGTGATGATGGAGCATCCTCTCCTTCATACTTTCTTCCATATTAAATGGGATAGAACCTGTGTAAGGAACGTACCCAGCTTCCTGAATCCGAGTGAAGAGATTCTCTAGCTTCTCATATATTTCTCTCTTTTGGGGATGAGACCAATCCTCAACTCCAAACACATGAGTTTTGTTACCTATGTCAATCCAACTGTAACCAGGTAGTTTCTTCACCTTGCCATTTCTCATAATCTTCCTGATGCTCCTGACATCTTCCCATTGCCCTGCAGTTGCATAGATGTTTGACAACAAGACATGTATACCACTATTTTCTGGTTCAAGCCTCATCAGTTTTTCTGCAGCAAGCTCACCCCTCTCCTTATCACTGTGGGTCCTGCAGGCTGCAAGAAAAGAGCACCAACCAAATGTGTTTGGCTCAAATGGCATGCTATTTATAAAATCCTCAGCTTCTTTGAGTCTTCCAGCACGGCCTAGCAAATCTATAATACATGAATAATGTTCTTGTCTAGGCTCCACACTATATGTTTTTTCCATGGAATAGAAGTAATCGAGTCCTTGTTCTACAAAACCAGCATGACTGCACCCTATCAAAAGACTAATAAACGTGATTTCATTTGGTTCAATTCCTTTCAGAATCATCTGGTTGAAAGTCGTAATAGTCTTTTGCCCTAACCCATGCTGAGCAAACACACCCAACAATGAATTCCATGCAATCCCAGTTGGGTTCCTGATCTCATTAAAAACTTGGACTGAACAATCAATTAGTCCACACTTCCCGTACATATCGACAAGGATGGAAGAAACAAATGGGTCCTTATCGAAATGGGTCTTTATCACTTGGGCATGAAGCTGAGTCCCTTGTTCAAGGGCAGCTTGGCTAGCACATGCTTTGACCAGACTAGAGAAAGTAAACTCATTAGGTTCAATTCCCTGTCTCTGCAAATCAACAAATATACTCAAAGCTTTATCAATCTGTTCAGTCTCAACAAATCCATCAATCAAAGAAGTATAAGATACCACATTCCTCAAACCAGAGTCAGTCCCTAACACACAAAATGCACTCTCCATATCGCCTGCTTTTGAGTACATGTCTGTGAGTGCATTGCCCACATAAGTCTCCCACTCAAATCCTGATTTCACAATCCATGAATGAAGAGACTTCCCAAATGTGGAATCCTTAAGAGCCCCACATGCGCCTAGTGTGCTACAAAAGACAAACTGATCGATGGAGACCCCTTCATGAATCATCTTCTTGAAAGCCAACAAAGCTTCCACGAAATTACCATTCTTACTGTATCCATCAATCATTGCTGTCCATGAAACCTGGTCTTTATATGGCATTTCACTAAAAATTTGGCAAGCATATGCCAGAGCACCACACTTCGAGTACATATTGGCAAGATTACTTCCTACAAATAATTCATCATTAAAACCCGTCTTTATACTAAGAGAATGCAGTTGCATCCCAATTTCAAGTGATCCCAGGGAAGCGGAAGATTGAATTACATTTGAAAATGCGAACTGGCTTGGCTTTTCTCCGGTATTTCGCATTTGAGAGAAGGTTATCAAAGCTTCTGCGAACCTCCCATTCTGGGAAAGTCCAGAAATCAAAGCGGTCCAAGAAACCAGGTTTCGGTAAGGCATTGTGTCGAACATGTTCCGCGCGAAGACCATATCTCCGGACTTGGCGTACATGTTGAGAAGATGATTGGAGACAAATATGCATAACTGGTAACCGCTGCAAATTAGCTGAGCATGGAGCTGTTTGCCTCTGGTCAGCTGCCCGGTTCGTGCGCAGGTTTGAAAAACGTGTGCCAAGGAGATAGAATCTCTGATCATGTGACACCACTGACTTTGAAAGTTATTGTCAAGTCGCATAGGTCGCGGTATCATTGCCGAGGGTGGAATGAAATTTTCATCCTTCTTGGGTGTACAAGCGATTCAACTATGGAATCCGCTGTCTGCACTTCAACTGGCTTAGCTTGGATTCCGTCTCTTCAGTACATGTATGAATTTGTCACTTGTCAGTCTTTTGAGGATTAACAATTGTGATCTCCATTTTTCGACATGGATTGGTATGCATTTGCATCAGGTTAATTGGGTGCCCAAAATTCATCTGACCATATGCACGGTTTACAGATCTTCCAGGTTCCTAGATAATCTAGACATCTCTATTGTACGAATTCGGCAAGTCTCAGCTCCTGGAAGACGGGCCCTTACACTGGTTTTGGACGTTGTTGGATTCGTTGCACAGTTGTGCTGCTTCCAAACTATTTTGTAGTTCTAAAGCCCTCTCCCCCTTTCGATTTTTCTGCTTTGTGAATAATAGTAGGTTTACCTTAAAATAATAATAATAATGGGACTTAAGACGCAAACATTTACTTGGTCGATGATTGTTCTTTCTTTATTTTTTTGAAGTTTTTGGGAAGAACTCCTGAATTTGAGTCTTCTTCATTTTCTACCTGATTTTAATCTAATTTAGAAAATAAAAATCAAAATAAAAAATAAACAAACAAATTCTCTGTCTATTGATGAAAAGTATCCCTTAATGGTGTTAAAAGTAAAATCGAATCATATATTGAAATCAAATCGAACTGTCTAAATTGTAATAGGTAAATTATTTATTAAACGGTTTGATTTTGATTTTCAATTTAACATCGTATGCTGAAATAGAATTGAACAAGTTAAACTGATTAAATCAATAGTGTGAATCTGATTAAAATTGTGAAAGCAAACCATTTGTAAAACCATTTATAAATCAATTATCCTTATTAAAACCAATTAATCTCGCCTTAATTTACACAATTCTCTTCTTAAAGTTCTTATTATTTAAAGTATATTTTTCATAACTTGGCAACATTTGAATTCGAATTATTCATGTGTTCATTTTGAAAGTTTGCTTTAAATAAGGGGATAAAGAAGAAGCAAAACAAATACCATTGGTTTTGGTTTTGATTGGCAAATCGAACTATAAAGAAACCGTTTAGCATAACTAAGGGTGTCAACGGGCCGGTCCGGGTCGATTTCAGTTCGGACTGAATCGATGTCGGGTTTTATAAGCCCAACCCAAAACATGTCCATTAAGAGTTCGGGCTGGGTTGGGCTGCGCTGGACACAATAACTATTGGGTTGGTCCGGTATCGGTTTGTTATCGGGCTGGGTTTATTGAGGTGATTTCAGACTGGTTCGGTCCGGACTGGGCTTATCAAGCTTATCGGACTTATTTTATATGTAAAATATATAGCCTATTTTATTATTTCTATCTATAAAATTAGCATCATTCCTTCTATATGCATATAATTCAATAAATTGTAACAATTAACATACTCTTTTCAACTATAAATTCATATAATCTTTTCGGATCAATAAATGAACTATAACAGTGTAATATAATCTATCAAAATTTAAAACGGACCTTACCGGTATTCGGATTAGGTATTATTGGTTCGGGCTAGTTCGGGTTTCTTAACGGGCTAGTCCGGTCTGGTTTCGATTTGGACTGAAACGGTGTCGGGCTTTACAAGCCGAGACCGAAACCTGTCCATTAAGGTTCGGTTCGGGCTGGGTTCGGGTTATATTGGGCTGGCTCGGTCCGTGCTACCGGGCCGGGCCCATTTTTGACACCCTTAAGCAGAACTGATAATAAATCGTTTGTAAAACCTCAACTAAAACCGTTTAAACTGTTAAATCGAAAATCATTTAAAAAATGACAACCAAAACCGTTTAACCCATCAACTAGAAAAACCGTTTGCAAACCGGTAAACCGAAACCAATTAATAAACGATTACGATAGAAACTTTCAAACAGTTTATTAAACGGTTCAATTTTAATATTAATTTTTATTTATCGAACTAAACCGAAACCAAACCACAAAAACATAAGCTAATTCACCTACAAGTACATGTACCTTTCATTTTATAACCCATGGATCCCACACTCATTGACCTTTGAAGGTCAAGGGCGGAGCCCTCTCGTTCCCTTCACGTCCAGTTGTCTCATTGAAATTGACTGAAATTTCAGGCTTTTCCTTAATGGTTTGGTTTGAGTTTGCTGGATAAAGATAAGAATCAATCGGAACCAAACCAAAACCAGATAGAACCGACCAATTGGAGCTTGTAAACGAAACCACTCATATTTGCACTGGTTCAGCGGAGCCATAAGTGCCAGGTTTTTTTTTTTTTTTTTTTAATAACAAGGTACACTTTGACTACTTGAGATAGTAGGGTATGAAAATATCTGCTTGATTTGAACTTGGCACAGCCGTTTCTATAAGAGGGTCTAAAGGTAAAACCAAACTAACCAAAAGAAAGCTCAGCAGGAATTTATTAAGCCCACAATGACTTGACCAAAATTAGTTTTAAAGGAGGAGGGCTCAGCAGGAATTTATTAAGCCCACAATGACTAGACCAAAATTAGTTTTAAAGGAGGAGGGCTCAGCAGGAATTTATTAAGCCCACAATGACTTGACCAAAATTATTTTTAAAGGAGGAGGTTCCAGTAGGCTGTGGCTGTGCTGGCTCATTTACGGCCTTGCTTGGATTTGAGTCATTTGACTAAGAAACAAGGGTTCTTTCCAGTCCAGGATGTGTGACCTTTCATAATCAGTTTGGATATTGGGTCCTTATCATTTGCCACCAATGCCATTAACAAAGTCTCTTACCTCAGATTTTCTTACAAAAAAATAAATAAATAAAATTTGTTGCTCATATTTAACTTATGGGTATGGTTTTGCCGACCGATTGCATAGTTTCTGCACTAATGTAAGGATCAATGGAAACTTATACACATGCCAGCTAGAGGTGCAGGATGATCATTTAACGGTAGTTCTAATGTACTCTGTGATTTTAAACTTCCAACTTATTGAGGAGAAAGTTTCCTTTCAACTTTGGTGAAGAGATTCAAGGGCCATAAATCCTTTCCTATTGTACAATCTCTGACATTGCCCTTATAGTCTCATCCAACCCTAATGAAAACAAGGAATCTCTCTTCACCGAATTGGGCTTAAATTTAAAATTACATTCTAAGTCAAAATCATATTATGAGATGACAAAAACAACAATTGGTATATATATATATATATATATATATATATATATATATATATATATATATATATATATATATATATATATATATATATATATATATATATCATGAAATGCGTTAAAAATATAGTTCATTCTCGAACGTGCTCTTAGCCATTTATGTATTCTAAACTTGGAACAAAAGATCCTTACTCTTCGGCCCATTCTCATTCAATTTTAAAAATGTATTTTTCATTTTGAAAATACATTTTTAAGAATGCATTTCAATAATACAAACTAATCCGGCTAAATTTAGATTCGCCGTAATTATTTGTTGTTGATGCTAATCCTTGCGGTCATAGGCTAACATGATACCTGCGTGGGATTGGCAATTCTAGATTGGCCGGTGTAATTTGATTCCTCAATCCATCGTTGTATAGCCAGTAAAAGAATGACATGTATTGGTATTGGATTAAAAAAAAAAAAGAAGGAATATTTGATTTCAATACTAAATGGTAAAACCTTGATCCTTGCGTTATTTCAAAATTGAAAAGAAGAAGAAAAAATAAATTAAAAGGAATGAGATTGCAATGTATCCAGCTTGGGAAAGATTCTAACGACGACTAATGAGAGGGGATGACAAGTGACAACCAAGGCAAAGAAGATAGACAGCAAGTTAAAAAAAAAAAAAAAAGGAAACGTTTTTCGCTCATGGCATGTGTAATACGGTCAACGTATCCACCTCTTGTTACTTAACCAAAAAAACAAGAATCAACTCCTCGTTTTAGAAGGAAAAGTTTTAGAGGGAAAAGATAATTTTATAATTAAAATTATACATATTCATTAAAAAAAATAAACGTGAAATAATTAAAAAAAAATGATCATTGCAGATATAACATCATTACATCAACCCAAATCAAATAACCCAAAAAAAAAAAAAAAATATGAGTCCTTTTTTTTTTTGGATAAGATCCGTTGACTTCAAGTTCAATGCTAGAGGAAATCGAGTTGATGGAACAGATTTAAAATGACTCAAAAGTAGGACCATATATTTAGGGCTTTTTGATATGTCATTAATGGAGCAGGCGAGATTTCTAAGTGTCATTGTTGCCTTTTTAGCATTAATTGGACGCCAGATGGTCTAGATTAATAATAGATAGTATTAATAAATCGGGGATAAATCATGTAGAGGTCATTTAAATAATATTCACAATTGTAGGTGAACTTTGCAGTATCACAATTTGCCACTTGGCAATCACTAATCGATGGAAATTTATGTGACTTCTCATTACACCTGTCAAAAGTGTTTCTAAAATTGAAAGAATTACAAGAAATACCATCAACCTCCATTTTTAGATATTAAAAGTTTATGGTCATTAATTCTTGTAATTTTTTGTAACTCTTAACCATGATTTGACCCTCATTATATACATCATATTTGATAGAAAAAAAAATTTACTGATGAGATGGAAACATGATCCTTAATAATATGGATCCACCCATGCAACAATTCTACTAATAATATAAGGATTATCTAAAATGATAGTTTTCCTTCACCCACATACAAGAAGAATCATTTCACTTGTAGCTAGGGTCATGGCATTTGGATCGAGATTAGGACAATGGACAATGTAATTTAATCATTCAACATATAAGGAGAGGCTGACCATTATGAATTCCATCGGTGATTCTATTCGCATAGAGTAAAGCAAAATTTTCTTTTTCTAAAAAAGTGGTATTAAAGCCAAAAACATGATGATTCTTTTTTTTTTTTTTTTTTGAGAGGGGTAGAATGTATGCAATTTTACTTGTTTCTATGTTTCGTGGGTTCAAATCGTTTCCTCCCAAGGGTTTGGGAGGATACTCGACTGTCACTAGTCAATGCTCAACACGTGGGCATTAATTGGATCCGAGCCCTCCATCTGAACAGGTAAGATAAGCCGACAGGGGATGTCGATTTATGCACCTGTTTGGATGGAGGATTCGGATCCAGCAGATGCCCACTTGTCGGGCATCGACTGATGCTAACCGAATCTCCTCTCAGACCCCTAGAAAGAGATAATTTGATTTCTTATTCTGTGACCACCAAACTATAATATGACAGTTTTACCATCACTCCTTACCTCGATTACCCGGAAATAAAAAAAAAAAAACTGATCTAACCCTTGGGTTTCTTTTAAGTTTTATTAATGTTTATGGTGCATATATGTTTGACAGCAGGAGTAGTACTCGCAATTATTGGACAACAACAACATTAATGTTGCAAAGCGCAAACGAAATCGGGAAATGGAATGGTCATGATCACCATAAATGGCATGACCTTCATGCCGGGGCTAAATCCGATCCTCTACGTGTGAAGTTGGAGGCCTCACTTCGAATCTGTATATGTGGCTTCAATTTTGGCACATGCGCATTAGCTTGCATTAATTGCAAAGTGAGTATTGTATTACACCGGTCCCTTAGCTTTGCTAGGTCACCTCTTACCTTTTCTTTCATTTATTTTATCCTTAGGAGGGTGTTAATTTTAGGATTGAACCAATAGTTCAAATCAAATCGGTTCAAATTAATCTAAAACTGATTCAAACTGAATTACTAAACATGTATGGCATATCTTATCGGTTTCGGTTTTGATCTTGGTCTCGGTTGGACTAATCTAAAACCAGATTGAAAAATTAGACCAATGAGCCTAGGCCTAATAATGGTCTAGACCAGATCGATTTAGACCGAATATTAAACCCTAGTTTCATTACATGATTTTTCATTATATGCATGGAAGAGTAAATAATTAAATTTGATGTTAAAATTTGACACATGATTAATCTAGATAATTCTTTACATGTACGTGTACTCTCTGAGATCCCATCACCATTGATGTGATGTAGGACCCAACCACCTCTAAAGTGTGGAACCCATTAAATATGAATAATGATGAAATCACACGAAGAATACAATTACATGCAAACGAATTATCTCAACTTATTACATTGTTCTTCCACATGACAAAATGATCACGGGTGACCATGATTGGCTATGGTTCATCATGCCTGGTGACAAAAAAAGTTAGCAACATACAAGGCCATTTTTTTATTTGTATATTTTTGAATGATTTGTTTGATGTCACTCACTTTTTTGTTTTTTTTTTTTTTTGGTAAGAGATGTCACTCACTTTCTGGTGGTGAGAAATTGAATCAATTGAAGAGAAAATGAGACATTCGAGTTTCCACAGAAGGGTGACAACAAGCCCAAAGCCAATACGAAACAGTTGTAGACTTTGTTCGGTCCACACAATCCACAGCCTCCTGCTTGAGGCACAAAACCAACCACCATTTCTTTGCTTCTCCTCCACTTGAAATTTCTAAATAAAATGCACCAAAGACTGGATTTTATATAATTTTCAAAATAATTATTTTGCTGCCAACCCATGAAGAATATAATACCAAACATACCCATAATACCCAGCTCCATAAATTGATCTCCAATCCTTAATTAATTAGAGGTGGGGGTTGAATTTTGGGTCGATTGTCTGTTTTGGAAGTTTAATAGAATGTTTACTTACACTCTACGTGGTCCATCATCGTTCTTGGGGTGTAAGATCCATTTCTAGAGTGTGAGACTAATTGGATAAAAACGGTGATGGGATTTTTTGGAAGAGAAAATAGGTACATGAAGGTGAACTCTTCTTTTCAAGCAAGTTCAATTCATGACCTGTATGTAAGTATACTCTTCGCGAGACTCAATCACCATCCATGGCTGTGGGCCCCAACTCTCGAGTGGGGGATCCAGTGAATATGGATGGTGATGGGGTCCTATAGAGGGTACACCTATGTGTATGTGTGAACTCTTCTCCTCGAATTGCAATTGGTATGAATTCTTAGAAACGCATTCTTAAAATAGAATGAATATGAATTAAAAAATAAGGTATTTCCATTCTGCGTATAACATGCAAATTGCAAAATAGGCTAATGACCGTGTTCTAAAATGAGTCACGTTTTTTTAAAATACCCAATATTTTATGATAAAAGAATGAGATTACACACAAAATACTGTGTTTATCATCTTAGAATTTGTTCTCAACCTAGAATGCACCCCAAGAATGCCTACTAAATGCAACTTCAATCACTGCATGTAATAACCCAAACAATTCAAGATATTTAAGCAGGACCAGCTGCAATTAATACGATAGGTCTATTAACCGATTTCTCCCACCAAGGTCTATATAGTGGAAAAAAATCATCTCATATTGTCGAGTTCATCCAGCCATGATCGAATGGCTGGACTTCACCCAATGTACTGTTGGATCACTGCTGGACGCCAGCAAGAGACAATATACATATAGTAGGCTCAGGGTCTATTTGGTCCAAGGTAAACCAGGACGGTTTGCCCTTTAACAAAGATACCCATTACTTTAGGTCCATAACTATGATGTTGACGAGTGTCACAATTGTAATTTTATATCCAAGCAAGGTCGTTTCCAGAATCAGAAGTTGATAAAAGAAAGAATTTAAAATGGCTAACGTCTTGATTATCGTTTCTTACGAATGGACAATGAGAAACAACATATCCACCGAACCCATCCAAGCTATCCAAATCCAAGCTCAAGAACATCAAAATCAACATACAGGCGCAGAAGAAGAAGAAGAAGAAGAAAAACCACGCTGTGAATGGAGTTTCAATCTCTCCACTGTTGTCTCTTCAATCACCAGCGTTGGTGTAGTATCAGACACCGTCGGCGTAATCGAATTCGACCCTTCTGATACTCTTTTAGCAACAGGAGGACTTGCTAGAAAGATTAGAATTTATACCCTAGATTCTCTGTTACCGCATGGCATTCAGCAGGATGATACCATCTTTCTTGACCACACCAGTTCGTGTGACTTCTACATATGCACTCCGGCGAAGCTTAGCAGCCTTCGATGGAAGCCCAACAGTTGCAGCTGCGTGGTGGGTTCTGGCGACTATGACGGTGTAGTGACGGAGTACGATCTGAATCGACAGGTGTTTTGACAATAGTAAATCTTCAAGATCCGATATGATTTTTAAATCACCTTAATTAAGATATATTGTGTACAGTGAACTGTAATTTCTATTTTACAGAAAACTTGTAATCTTTTTATACTCTTACACCGAGAAGATATGTCTATTTCAATTCTCTTTTCCTTTTCTACAAGGTGCCTATCTTCGAGCGTGACGAACATGGTGGTCGGCGAATTTGGAGCATAGATTACTCGCATTGGATTCCGGCACTCGGCGCGTCGGGATCCGACGATGGAACTGCGCAAATGTGGGACACGAGCTGTGGTACGTACGTGGCTGTTACACAGCCAAGCGCATCGCGAAGTCCAGTGTGTTGCGTGGAGTTTGAGCGGTGTGGTGGGTCATTGGTGGCCATTGGATGTGCGGATCAGAGGGCTTATATATATGATGTGAGGAAGATGTTAGAGCCGGTGATGGTGTTCAAAGGGCATCAGAAGACGGTGACGTATGTGAGGTTTTTGGGGGAAGGGAAGATGGTGTCAGCAGGGACGGATGGGTGTTTGAAGCTATGGAACATGGAGGATGGACGTGTGATTCGGACGTATAGAGGGCATGTGAACAGTAGGAGCTTTGTTGGGTTATCAGCATGGAGGAATGGAGGGTTGTTGGGATGTGGGTCAGAGAGTAACGAGGTGTTTGTTTATGATAAGAGGTGGGGAGAACCTGTGTGGGTACGTGGGTTTGAGGGTACGGGTGTGGGTGAGAAGAGTAAGAAGGGAGGAGGGTTCGTGAGTAGTGTGTGTTGGAGAGAAGGTGGAGATGAGGATAAAGATAAAGACGAATGTATGCTTGTAGCAGGAGGATCTGATGGAGTGTTGCAGGTTTTTGTGGGGAAAAGGATGTCGACATTATCCTCATCATCAGATGTTGGATGACTTTTTCATGGTTTTGGATAACTCAGACTCAAACAAGCAAGTGGGTAGGGTTGGTCTTGGCCTGATGGGGTTTGGAGTTTAGAGCATTTTGTGGTCAAGAGAAGTACACAAGTTTTGGTACAGAGGTACTATTTGTTTCCATTTTTTTTCTTCTGTTTGTTTTAACTGAAAATGTATTAAAAGAAATACATTGAAAAAATAAGAAAATTTTGCATAGAATCCGTTTAGTTTTCAATTGTTCCAGCTTACCCAAGATGACCCCACTTTTGTTATTTTTAAAGCTGAAGTTGTTTTTAACGAATTTGTTTCCTCTCAGTCTCAGTTGTAAGGGCAGACTAACTTCAACAAAAAGGATTCACATCGTTTCTTCCCAACGATTCTGGGAGGACGGTGGCAACTCTATATGGATGGTCGATACATGACTCTCGATTAATCTGAGATCCACGTTCAAGCCGATACCCCAGCCGACAAGCCAAGCCGACAAAGGGTGTCGATTTGAACGTGGGTTTCGGATTCACCGAGAGCCATGTGTCGACCATCTAAACAAGGTTGCCATCGTCCTCCTAGAGTCGCTGGGAAGAGAGGATGCGGATCCCAACAAAAATGCTGAAGGTGTTAGTCAGAAATGGATTCATGCTACCTTTGATATTCGTTCCATTGATAGCATTGGTTTTATATTTAGTGATTCAGAAATAAATCCTGTTCGAGCATTTTCACAAAAGTTTTTCTGTTCTTCAGTCATTCAATGTGAAGCAATTAATGGCTATCAAAGTGACTCTTCAGTTGGCTTACGACTATGGTTTCTCTAATGTTCTGCTCGAGTCTGATTGCCGGAAGTTAATCCAGAACATCATTGATCATTCCTCTCCTTGCTAAGTTATCATTCAACCAATTAGATAAGATATCCTTTTCTTGATTTTCAATTGTTCTACTTGTCAAATCTCTTTTATTCCAAGGGAAGCCAACTCAACGGCTCACACCTTGGCTAGGAAGGCCGAGTCATTCTCAGGGATGACTATATGGCCAATCTCCACTTCCTAGCTCCTTAAATTATGTATAGAGGATGCCTCGACTGTAACCCGATTTTCTGAAGTTCAATAGATAACTGTTTACCAAAAAAAAAAAAAAATTCTTGGAACAGTTGGATGGTATAATAATACTTGTAACAATTCTTTGTTATATTTAGTATTATAACAAGGGTCTTGTCACCATCAGATTTGCATCAATCTCCAAATGAAATATAAAAAATTATCCCTATATATTGAGGTTTCCATGATGATTCCCTTTAATGCAGTCATTGGGATGTTACAAGGTTAAGTATAACAACCCTTGTTACATTTAGACTTACTTAGTATAGAATTGGTTCTAAACGGGCAAGTCATTTTAATGATTGCTTGCAATTCTTAAGTCCTAAAAATATGCAGTGGTTAAATCTTGTCCTCGTTTTTAAGTAATGCAGTTGAAACTTGAAACCCGAAACCCTAATAGTGTTTAATTTCATTGAACTCTAACACATGTTTTTATTATCCCATCAAACATTGTCATCAAGAAGGGATGAGGGACATTACTTAGGCTGCATAGCCATTGTATTCTTGGAATATATTCTTAGAAATGTTTTCTCAAAATAGAAAATGTATTCCTAATATAAAATGAGAATGAATTAAAAAAATGAGACATTTTCCTTTTTAAGCTCAAAATACAAAATTGGAATGAAGAGTGCATTCAAAATAGACTTCGTTAGTTCCATGATTCTAGAAAGAGAATACATACCAAACACTATTTTTGTCAACTCAAAATGTGTTCTTCACCTAAAAGACATACCATGGACAGCCTTAATATGAATATTGACCATTTTCCCCCATTTTATGCTTAGGTGCATGAAGATAAATATTTTATTCCGAAATGTGAAGCTGAGAATTAGAGGCCTAAACCTAAAGGAATGTTGAAAGCAAATCTATATTTGCAGGTCTGGTGTATAAGTTTTAGACAAAAAAAAAAAAATGAAACATTAATTATTGTGTTTTATCTTGCACACTTGGAATTTGATCACAAATTCAAATTATCTCTTCAACAACAATTACACAAGAGTTTCCCTATGGCGAGGGAATGAAATGGAATTAGTCAAAACCCAATTTTAGACATGGGAAACTGTGCCATAAAATGAGGAAAATGGAAATCATGAAAATAAGCAAGTAATCATGGCAAGCTAGCACTTATGATTGCTCTGGTTCTGGTTCCTTTTCTAGTTCCTCTTTTGCTTCTGCTTCCGTTGTGGCTGCTGCTTCTGCTTGTGCTTCTTCTTCAGCTGCTAATGCAGCATTTCTCTTAATTGAGGCAGTCTTGATGAGATGATTGTAGCTTCCCTTCTCCTTAAACAATTGAGCAAAATGGTGCTTGCAGTACAAAACTCCATCCAGAGCAGCATAGTTTGAAGGTGTGAGGGGACAACCACCATGAAAACACTTGAAACATGACTTGTGGTAAGATTCCCCCTCTACAGTCACCTGGGCAGAAGTTGTTTTATTAATACCTATCCATCTTAACTCATAGATCTTAAATTGAAATACCATAACTGCTTCCATGCATCTTGAAACAGATCGATGTGAAGAAGATCAAAAGGGCTTGAGAAAGCAAACCTTCTCCAATGGATATGCTGTTTTGTTACAAGTGGCACATTTGTCTTGGGTCCCAGAAAAAAGGGGGGAGAGCTTGCTAGGATTCCTAGCCTGTAAAAGAGTTTAAACAAGATTTTTTCAAACTTAGAGAACCCTCATTCTCTATGATTCAACTTCGGTGAATAAGAAAGAAACTAGAGAAATTTTCACGTAACACCCAAATTCTTTGTGAAATATCACCTGTCACTCAAGATTTTTAAAAATATCTCCTACCACCCAAAATTCTTAAACGTTTATCAAAAAGACCTAAAACCTTATGACGGAACCATTAGATGCTGATGTCAACAGTTAACAAATTTTGAATTGAGAGTTATACCCTTATTGTAAGGAAAAAAAATCAAATTTACTTTTAGTTATTTTTAATCCTACTCCAAAATCATCTTCTCTATTTCCCTACAATATTTTATCAAAAAAAAAAAAAAAAAAAAAAACTCTGCAACTACAACGAATCGCCGCACCTATTTGCGAATATCAGCCGGATCATGAAGAAATTGATTACCTCTGAATCGCCTCTCTTAGCTTTGTTCCCAAACCGAAGAAATACTCTTTTTCCCCTCAATTATAAGGTCATAGTTTTATAAGGTCAGAATGTTAACTATGCTTAACTATGCAACAGGAAAACTATTCACATTGAATGAGAAACCCATGTTAACATTCATATGAAACTGCGGAGCATGTCAGCTTACCACCAATATCATGCACAGGAGTAGACGCTGAAGAGGATGGCCTCCTCGTCACCAAGCTTCCTTTAATACAGGAAGCTTATGAGGGGCCAAAGAGAGGTCATTGCTGCAATTCCCTCAAGACAAATGCAAGTCAGTCGCCATTTCACTCCAGAAAATCTTTTCTCACTTCCTTTCTTGCTCTCTCTCTCTTCTCTTTTGCCTATTTCTAACACTCCATCGCACCCTATTTTGCCCATCTTCATGGTTTAAAATGAAAATGTGCTTTCCTTTCTTGCTAATGGTAGATGGGTATCCGTATTTTTACCAAATAAGATAGAAAATTTTGCTTTTAGGCTGGTCGGATCGGAGGAAAAATTCAGTGGATTTAAAAAAGAGTATCGATAATGTAATTCCTGTGAGCTTCCGTCTCTGTTTTTTCACCGGCAAGAAACAGAGCATATAGCGGTATTAAAAATTTCATGTAGTTATCTTTTGATGTAAATATTTGGGATTCACCATAAGATCTGAGATTGAGAGTTGCAAAAGCTCAATGTTTAGTCATTTATAAGCTATGTTTGGATTGTCGAGAATCATCTCGGGGTTAACCCTAATCATCTCTCGATTTCAGTTTTTGGAAAGGTTTCTCCCCATTTGGTTCCTAAATTTTTTCATAACCCACGGATGCCACCACTGCCACTACTGCTAAACCACCAGAATCAAGGATAATTCCCAGATCTGGGAAATTTGAGAAGAAAAAAAAAAAAAGTTTGATAAAAAGATTGTAGAAAAGAAGATCAAGGAAGTTGGGTGGTAGTTGATGTTTTCTAAGTTTAAAATGAGAAAGTTAGATAAAATTTCAATCTTTTCCGTCAGCTAATGGGGTAATGTTTGAAAATTTTAAGGATTCAAATCGTCTCCCGCGCGCCAGCCTTCCAGCCCGGGGCTGGAATGCATCAGCACGTATACCGATGCATTCCAGCCCGTCAGATGACGGGCTGGAGGGCTGGCGCGCGGGAGACGATTTTTTTGCAAATTTTAGATGGTAATTGATGTTTTTAAAAAACTTGGATGGTAGATGATGTTTCGCAAAGTATTTGGGTAATACGTGAAAATTTCCCAAGAAACTAAAACTAAAAGAAAGAACCATGCATTGATTACCAATAATTCATTTTGCTTCGTCTCGGATTTTCCAGCTGAACATCCCATCCATGACATTAAAACAACATATAATTAGCCCAAGAAAGAGAGGCAAACAAGAGAGAGAGATTGAGAGAGAGAGAGAGAGAGAGAGATACTTGATTGGAAGTTCTTAGTGAAACTGCCAGTCTCCTTGAAGAGTTGTTCAAAATGAGTCTTGCAGTAAAGAACCCCATCCATGGAAGAGTAGTTACTCATCTGTAACACAAATAAAATATCACAACATGAAACTGTATAGAACTTAAAGCATAAACAACATGAAACTGTATAGAACTTAAAGATTATGCTTCTAAGGTTCTTTTCGGTATAATTTATATTTATATTTATGAGTTATTTATGATAAATTTTTTATGAGAATAAATTATGAGTCATAAATAATAATAATTTTTTTTTGGTAAAATAAATAATAACAGTTTAATACCACTAGACATAAAGAAGTAATAATAGATTATCACAATAATGATAAATACCTTCTAACATATTTATAGATTTTAGATTACATCAATTTTATTTTAAATATAAATAAGTACCATAAATCATACCAAACAACTACATGTCATAATTTATTATATAATTAATTCTATAATAAATACCAAAGAGAGCCTAAATCTAGGTATCGGACACGATATCGTCCACGTTCAAAATCAATCTGAACCCAATTGGATCCGTCTAAAAATCCAATGGGAAAACAACACGTATCCGATACCTTGAACCATGACTTGGATCAATCAATCCTTCAGGCCATGGCCTTATTATCAAAAGCTTCAAAACTATGAGAAAACGAAAAATATAGCCTTCCATTTTCATATTTAACAGGAAGTGATGAAGTTATGATAAAAAAATACCACAAGAGTTCCTTTGCAGTGGCTGCATTTGAAGCAGGACTTATGATAAGAAATTCCATCAGCCGATAACAAATCAACCACATAAACAGTTTTATCACAAGCATTGCATTTCTGGAGAGTTCCACTGAATGCCATTTTTTTTCCTTCAGAAAGATCCTTAACACAAAAGCTTAAAAATAAAAATGAGAATTCAATAAAGGGTTTTTGAAAGAAGAGGGATTCAATGGGAAGGCATGGAGTTCTTGCTCTATCTCAGAAAAATGAGATAGATGGAACTCCTAATGTAAGACAAACCAAGACAGATTTAAATTAGATTACAATGGATTCCCCTGTCTTTGCAATGTTGCAAAGTAGGCTAAAGGCCAAAAGTGGATACATCAATGGGTGGAGATAGCTAATTCCACCTGTGGATTATGAACACGTGATCGAATTTCCGATTGCTTAGGACTAGGTGGATATCGACAACTTAAATATAGAATTAATTTATCTAATTGGGGAATCGCATATGAATGGTGAGATTCTGACCAAGTCTTATAATAATTGTCTGGAGCTAGCTTTACATGATAACAGGAACCAACTATTTTTTACTATTCTTAATTTTGCTTTTTCTTTCTTTATCTTTTTTTTCTTTTTTTTTTTTTTTTTTTTTTTTTTTTTTTTTTTTTTTTAGTGGTGAAGATGCTATTTTTGTGTTGATCGTTAGGTTTGTTATTGAAATTCTATGCCCTAATTACAATCCCCTCCTATAGTTTTTGACAATTACCGTTGTTTCTTTTTAGTTGTTAATCATAAATTTTAAAAGACAATTTTATAATCCATTAAATTAAAATGACAAATTTAATCTTCCTAATCACCTTACTGGTATTAAAAAATAAATAAAAATTCAGACGTAATTCAAATGCTACCTTCCGAATCTCACTCTTGGGCAGATCAAAAGCACACGAAGATCCTTGTACACAAGCAGACAGAGGCCAAAGGGTCACTCCGCCGACAATGCCAAGGGCAAGTTTGCAGCTGAGGATGTCGCTGCTGCTGCAGGAGACGTGGAATGTTATACATTTGAAAACAGTTCCTATTAATTGATTCTGATGAAGATCCTGTTTATTTCCTGTAGGCTCGAGTAATAATTCATAATAATCTCTCGAATTCAATAAGTCCTAAATTAAGGACTCAAGAACGGCCGAAGGGGGTTCAGGTCCTTCAGGAATCAGGAAGTAGCAAATGCTTCAACAAATACCAAAGTTGATTTCCTCGTTTCTCATTCCTCCTCCCTTTTCGATTTCTCCTTTTCTTTTAGTTTGTATTTACTTCCCCACGCCGGATCTGAACAAATCTGCCGCCTCCTCTTCTTCTGCTTCCTGAAGAAACATCATCCTAAAAACCTTTACTACTTGTGACTCTGAAGACGAAGTGGAGTACTTGCAGCTGCTTCTCGCCTACTGCTGCTATAATTCCCATTAAATGTCTCCCACTGAGCTTGAGATTGATCACCCGCCGTTGGAGAACCATTCTATCACCTTACCCGTCCCACGTATCGTGAATTCTTCCACCATCATGTTTCAAGCTGTGATCAATCCATTAATGGCATGAAATTGTTGAAAATATTGAGTTATGCGTAAAGATCACATTTTATGTTCCAACAAGGACAACAACGATAGTTCACTGTTCCATATAGGGTATTTTTGTTCTTAAAAATTTGAGAACGAGATGCCATCAACTAGTAACAAGGTTTTGAAATTAAAAATAATATACATAATTGTTTGAAACTTTAAGATAGGGGTTAGAATTAAATCACAGTCGAGAGGAGGAAAGGCTATTTTTTCAATAATTTTTATTTCAGATAAGTTTCATCATTGGCCAATACAGTGTCAGATCGCTTGAACCTTGACTGTAACCCAGAGTGGTGACGATC
This sequence comes from Protea cynaroides, assembly GCA_028583415.1. Lineage (NCBI taxonomy): Eukaryota > Viridiplantae > Streptophyta > Magnoliopsida > Proteales > Proteaceae > Protea > Protea cynaroides. The sequence continues at coordinate 136,685,966 of CM053276.1, forward strand.
AAATTTCGTGACTTTAGCAAAAGCTCTTCTTTTATATGTACAAAGACGTATACCTTATCAATAGGGGAAAGAAATCCTCTCTTGCCTGAGATTCGGCAGGAGGACCAACGGCTCGGATGGATGACCAACACCTGACTCTCGAGTGAATCTGAGCCCTCCATCTAAGCCGAACCTCGAACCGACAAGCTGAGTCGACAGGGGTGTCGGTTCAGATGGAGGGCTCAGATTCACCCGAGAGTCTCAGATGTCGACCATCCATCCGGGCCATCTGCCCTCCTGCAGAATCTCAAGCAGGAGAGGATGTGAATCCATCAATAGGAGAACTGTCCATTCGCTTTCTTGTGTTTTAAGAACACAACATATATCTTTTGAGCGTTCATAGGTCATCTGAAACAATGGCCTATTATGAATTGGACTTTCCCATTGTAATTTCAGCCATCCGATTGTCCTCAGAAATTTATGTGTTAGTAGTTTCCGTTACACCAACTAGTTCTATACGGAAATTTAGAAACTAAACATTACGGAAAAAAAATCCTCTCCAGCCGTCCAGCCTGCCCAGCACCGTTTGATCTCTCTCCTGGGTGAGAGTATGACCCAGTGGTGCTGGACGGGATGGGCGGCGAGAGAGGATCTGAATCTAAACATCAGGGCTGGTTGGAGTTGGACTAAGGTGATAAGAGCCCACAGGAAGCCTATTTTTGTTAGACTGGACTTTAGTAATGCCTGGGCCTTCCAGTTCAATTAATAAATTTGGAAGGCTTGGAAACAACCCCGCAACTTAAAACTTAATTTTGGAATAAAATACAGATAAAAGCCTCTTCTGTTCATTACTGTGGGGCCTTCTAAGTAACTCAAACCAACACTCAACAGAGACTGACATACAAAAAAAACATGGCCAAGAAAATTCCTTGTTTCCTGTATCCATACTTTTGCAGTATTCAGCTCTCAAAATCTTGTTTATTTTTACTTATAATATATTATTGGTTCTCGAACTTAATAGTGCATGAAAATGAAGAAGACATCTTTGAATAGTACTGCTTAAGAAATAATGATACCTTTGCAGCTCAATCACGGAGGCAACACAACTTGCTGGCACAATATGAGGTCCGAAATTGTCTTGCCATGCCGATCAATCCTCCGAGAACAATTGACACCACCATCAAGAATGTTTCGGACCATGATATTCAAAGATCGGATTCCTTTGGCTTCATATATCTCTACTTTCACATGTTCATTGACCCAACAGTTACTCTTCTTGACGGCATCAGGATCACAAAAGGAAGACATATCTAAAAGACTTGAGACCACTTGCTTCACCCATTCAGGTGTTATTACCTTCTTCAGCCTCTCAACATCTGAAGGGAAATGTGGTATAAGGGAGAAATTCAAGTCATTTCCCTTATCTCCAGCCCTGCTATGTGCTACATTATAAAGTGGAATCCTTTGGTCTGCTGGAGCGGGAGCTACTTCAACTTCTAATGATGGCAACTCCATACGAGCACCAGATGCAGTTTTCTCCCTGCCTGCCTGCCAGTGTGTTCCACGTAAAGTATGGTCTTTCACTGGATCATCTTTTGGGCTGATCGCCTGGCTTAAGTCCATAACTTCAGTGACTTCGGCTCTGGTTTTCCACAGCACAGATTCACGTCCAACCTGAAGGACAAGGCAACCCTTTCTTCAGAATTTCTTCTCTTGCACTAGATGATGCTGCAGGCATGGTTTGTCTAAAAGCACAAACTAGGAAATATCCAAGTAGACTAGATTCAATCATGTTTGGATGTTGACAAAATAAGGTATTCAAACATAAAAGCCTAACATAAATCATTGAAAGAATGGATTTGATTCATCTTTTATAGATCCAAATTTAAGGTTGAGTAGACCAAAGACAGGAGAAACCTGGTCGTGATCCCAGACATTAATTCCTTGTATAGCAGTTTATAATTGAATCTACATCACAGCCAAGAGGAAATATAAATTAAGATGAGTAAGCCATACCAGTTCTTTTTCAAGAATTATCTCTTTCTTGTGTCCCGTGCTGCATTTAACAAACAACAGAGAATCATGAGACACAATCCAAAACAAAATTCAAAGGGGAAAATTGATAGGCTTAAGCATAAGCTACTCTAGTCAGGAAGAGATAAAAGAAGCAAATAAATAATAATCATTTAGAGTCAAGAGTTTCTAAAAAAACCCAATTCAGAGAAGTTGATTGACTAGAAGACCTTGCAACAATTTGAAGTTGAAACCGCCCAAGGAAGAAGCCAAGTGATGTGATACAGATACACACTATGCAATTATCCTTACAAAACGGCAAACCTACATGCATGGCATAACCTTAGCTTACCACACTCCATAATGGATTTTAACGGCCATAGTGGCTTTGGTGATAGCTGTTATTTCTCATTGCTATAATGCTTATTTGAGTCATATATGATCAGACAATGAACAGCTAAACCATTATAATGGTTCACGAACAATGCCGAGATGTCTCCATTATAATATTTTATAATTCGCTTTTCTGTTTTAGGGTAAATGTTTATAACTTTCATAATTTTGTCTAAAGCAATCTCCCGTTCCTAATCTAATCAATGCCATTTTGTAACGAAAATATCAATTACATGGTAACACCTTTTAACACATTACAGTTTCATAGTCAGCAATTTTGAAAAAAGACAAATTCAAAAGTCAAAAAGAAATTGACCTAATCCCTCCACCACCAGCTGGTCCATTTGTATATAGAGCAGTGAACTCTTTCACGAATTGAACTGCATGCTCCTTCTGCTCAAACAGACCATCCATGCGTAGCCTTATGTCCTCGCTGTATTGTTCCAACAATGTGGCTTCACTGATGTTGGTTGCTTTCAGGCTATCAAGTCCTATAATATAGGAAACAATACACTCAGTAACACCAGGAAGTACTTCTTCAATCCATGACCTAACCTGATGAAATGAGAGAGATGTATCACTGCATATAAACAAAATCAAATTTAGGAAGAAAAAGTCCAGTCTTGTTTATAAGTAAGTAATTTCTCAACAGCAATGTCAAGATTATGAATATCCAATCACAACTTAGGTAGTAAGTAATGATATCCCCTTGTCCATATAAATATTGGCACAGATATGAAAATTGTAAAGGTTAACTTACTAGAAACTCAGCAGCTTTAGCACGTTTTATACATCCATATCCTCCATAGGATATCTCTCCCCAGCCTTTCCACCCATAATCCTGAGGAGAACAGCTTGAACTTTTACTCCCCCCATCAGATAACTATTAAATATACAAATATTATAGTAACAAGTGGATTTAGTAGGTTCACAGGTTTGTGGCTGCAAGAAATTTGAAATTAAGGTAATAACCAAGAGGATATATGCATAGATGAAAAGGGACTACATGGATTTCCATTTTGCAGGAGGTTAAATTAACTAGGAGTGTCATAATCAAATACATGAATGTCCGTAAGAACAAAGATGACAAAAGTATTCAATGTGCGAATAATCTCCAGACCTTGGAGTATATAGAAGGAAAACAGAAGAGAAAAGGGAAGAAAGAGTACCCCATGCACATAGGAAGAACTTGGTTGAAATACATTAGTAATGAACAACAATCAGACAGATGAACTAAAACATTCTCCTTCTAATCTACATGGAGAACTGTAGCCCAATATAAACTACCTAAGAGAAGTTCCATATAAAGTACTAAAATGCTGTCAAAGTCAACCCACGACATTGAGGGGATACTGACTCTAGGTTCCCTGAACCCAGCTGCCCATTCCCTGTCTAGACTTTTAAAAGATCAGAGCACTAGCTTAGCTGATTGCCCAATCCCCACGAACTCCCCAGGGCCCAATCATATACTTCCATATTCATTTTTACAAGCACAAATATAATTTCTTTGTTAAAGTTAATAGACCTAGCAAGCTAATATAATTTGTCAGACAAGCACCCATACAAACAGTAATAAATGCAAAACACATGATTGAGAACACAAAATTTGTGTATAGATAGTCCATGGTACGTCATTTGTTAGCTTATATTTAGTGTTGAGATTACAACCAGAGAACTGTAGGTTCAGAACCCATTAGGGGCATTATTATACTTCACATTTCAAGACTAGGAACTAGGAAGCATGGATTCAGAAAATCAATGCATTCGAGGGAACTACCAAGTGGCGCTCATGGGCCGCAAAACAATGGAAAGTCAATCAAGATTGTACAGCCATGACAAAAAAGACCTAATGCACCAATTAACAGTGGTATGGAGCGGGTTATAGTTTTAAAAAGACAAGATGAGACCAAAAAGACATCAGTTGAAGTGGTGATAAAAAAAAAAGAGTGCTTGTGAGTTAATAGATGTAACTGATAGGAATAATGTAAATCAGAGATGAAGAGGCAAAAAAGATTAAATTAAAGCAGGAGAGAATGTTGTGTCAATTCTACTATGTGTGCAGAATCGATCAGTATATTATTCAGCCTCTTGCGATAGCAATAAGTAGAAAAGCAAAGACAAAGTTCAAGTGAAATTAGGAAACTCAAGTCCTATTGCAACGAGAGTTCCTATTGCAACGAGAGTTACAAGTAAAGATAACAGAGGGAAGATAAGACTCCAAAGAAGATAGAAGTACTAGATACAGTAGGAATAAAGAAAAACTAACTAAAGAGAACTAGTCTTCATGCTATAGATTATTCCTATTCACCAATAGGAATAGATCTAGTAATACTTTTAACAGAAGATATGGCCCAAATAGAGTGGAATGCCAGAACAAGATTCATTTAAGCTCAAAAAATCCAAGAGATTTGCCCTCATATGGCAATAGTATAACAAAGAGGGCCTTTCAAAGCGAACTGGTTAGGGATTCAAGCCAATGAAAACAGAAGGACATTGTCAGATCACAACAGCACCACTGATTTAATGACCAAACCTCCGGGAGAGGGACAAGGATGAAACGCAAGAAATTACAACTGACAATAAGAAGGGATCATGCCATTGCTCACTCCTATAAAAACTCTAGGTTAGCACCAAGGGTTTAAAAGTCAGGATTGAGGACTCAGTCAGATTCCATTTTGCTGATCCCAATCTGATCCCAAGTTGGTTTGCCTGAGTTTGGTAGATCCTGCCTGAGTATTGGGGTACTGGTATCGTATTGGTAGATCAAGCTCTACTGATCCTGAGTTGACTCCATCAAGTTGCAGAATCTGATCCTGCTAACTAGATGAATGAGCTAGAAGTTGTGACAGCACTGAAAATGGATCTCATCTTTTCTGCTACAACTTTTTTCTAGTGGACATAAATTATGTAAATAGGATCTTACCTTTGGAATTAACTTCAAAAGTTTCTCCGGGATGCACTGATCAGATGGTTTTGCACCTACACATGCAACTTTGTCTCTCGATAATGAATGGAAAGAAACATTTCCAAAATCTAAAACCTGTTATTTTGGAAAGAGTGTCAATAATACATTGGAACTAAGCACTGGTATAAGATGAATCAATACGCGGACCTACCACATCAGGAGTAACATAGGAAGCTGGATCTCCGACCTCATAGAGAAGTTGTTGAGCACAGGTACTAAAATTGATAACCCCTCCACTGCCATCTGCCTTTGCTACACATACACTTCCATCAAAACCAACTTCAGCAAAAGGAAGTGATAAATTGGAAAGAAGCTCAAAAGATAGGTCTCGGTATTTATCCCCTGCAATGGTATTACCGATGACAGTTAATTTCAATCAAAAATTTCAACAAAAGAAAGTGATAAATAATAATAATAATAATAATAATAAGCTCAAAAGATAGATCTCAGTATTATCCCCTGCAACGTTATTACATAGCAGTTATAATTTTATTATATAATAGAAACAGCCAACAATTTCCCCAAGATTCTTTTCCCAGAACCATAACAAACTGAAAGAAGGACATGGATGGAGGGATTTCCTTGAATACAACATCAGAAAATTCATCACCTATCAAATTACAAAGTTATGCAAAAGCAACAGTTGTATAAAAATTCACCTGGATGCATGAAGTATCCTCCTGTGAGTTGACAGCCACACTCCAGAAGATGGCCAGCAAGAGATCCTTGTGCCAGCAACTGTAAGTCATTCCAATTCCACCCTAGTTCATAGACCTAAAAAAATATTCCGAATAGATCATGTGGATAGTTTCTCAAAAGTAAATTATAAAATCAATTAACCGCATTACAGTCTACACAAATGGAGGAACCAAATATAACTGAAAATGTCATACACAATGTTTGTTCAATCAACATTCCCATTTTGTTACAGAAAGAAATGAAGATTGTCCTCCTACCTCCTTTCTCAATTTTGTGAGAGTACCAATGGACTTGGTTACAGTCTCTCATGTTACATATATATTCATATCCACCTTTATTTAATGTATGCATATTAATATCCTGAAACTATCAGTAACCTCATATGGCATATGTTCCTCACATACATGAATAATCCTTCCATTCTTTTCTTCTCTTTTTTTTAAACATTATAATGTCATCTTTCACTAGTAGCATAAATAATTTAACATTCAAGTCTTGGTAGAAGTAACCAATGAGGTAATCAAGATGGTCAAATCCTGAAATTATATGGCAGGCAAACAACAATGCTACACATGTACACCTGACACAAAAATATAGTTTTAATCTTCCATATTATCAAAAGCACCATAGGACTATAAAAGAAGGATTGCATACCATTGGTCCCAAGAACAATGCAGCATCAGCGACCCGTGACGTAATTATAACATGTGGTTGGTACTTCTCTAGACATTGGACAATGGGAGCTGCTCCTAAATATGTGCTAGCACCCTAAACAGAAAAAACATATTTTCATTTGATTACCCATACCTGCTTGTGTTTTGCAAGGTGTGAATTTGGATAGTCATTGATATGCATTTATTTGTATAATTAAACATAGACTGACTAGAAGAAAATGAAGTGCTAACAATAAAAGTTGTCTAAGAGTACAGCATTCTTACACCTTCTGAGGCAAGGAAGGACCTTGAGCCTGAAATATGTGAACAAAGCGGAAAAAGTACTCTGTAAGCCTTAAGTATGTTGAATAACAAGAAAGCAACATATTTTACTTGTATACCAAGTTTAAATATATCAGTCGAGTTATTAAAAATGACATCAACAAGTGCTAGTTGGCACACAGTAAGAAAAAAATAAAAGGGTTTAGTTTAGTATCTTTCAGTTTACAGACAAAAGAAAATATTCTTCATGGACCATAAGGGGATACCTGATTTTGTTAGAGCAACCTCATATGCCACGGCCACGGTTAAATGAAGCCCCAAATTTGTGGCTACATTGAAGACTTCTTTCTGTGCACCAAGTGGGTCCACTTTCCACAATTAGATTTATGCATTGATAAAAAATACAACATGTCAGTGCAAACAGGTCTATCAATATTTTGCAGATTGCCTAATGATTTGATGTTGTTGGTTTCTTACTTGCACCCATGTTCGTAATTATACAAGTTCCCCTCTCCACAGCCAAAGGTAGAAGCAAGGACATCCATTCCGAAACTGCACCATAATTGAAGCGCAGAACAGCACCATCATTGAAGTGCAGAACAACACAATGAAGATGATTTCACAGAGTAGAATGGTGATAATATTCGCTGGAAGTGCAGCAAATCAAATGGAAAATTGGTAGTTTATATATAAATTTTATCTTGCTTTAGCCGAACTACCCCCCTCACCCCCTCTTTTTTTAATTTAAAAATTCTATTTATGGGACAATTGAAACAAGTTTGGATACACATGTAAGGACGGTAAAAATCAATTTACAAACTGAGAGAGAAACAAAAAAGAGAGGTTCTGAAATTAAGGAAACAACGTACTTCGAGAATCATAACCAACGCCACCAGATACCATAAGTTGGTAACGATCAGCCAGGGTCCGCTCTGCCAGACATTCAAGCACTAGATAGTCTAACCCTTCGACTCTCTGAAGAAGCTTGACAGCAGCAAATGGCCTGTCGCCGCCAAAACCAGCTCCACAGCCAATGACTACTTTATCCTTGCGCCTCTGAGGATTCTCCCTCTGCAATGTGCCCATGTGCTCTTACCGTTAGTATTCTCATAATTTCTTCAGATCAGTTTTAAACCATGCAAGTCAAATGAAGCTAACTAACCAGCCTGATCTCACAATTGTATGCCCCATCATTCTGCTCGTCTTCCATGACCTCACAGGTCCCCTTGAGCTATAAATCTTTAACGCAAGAAAGCAACCGATAACCATTAAAAGAAAATCTCAAGAACAACCTTTTAGATTAGAGTCTGGTTAATGACTTGGTATATATAGTTGACACTTTTCAAGAAGGAAATTAAAAACTTCCTGTTATGTGTTCCAACAAATGGGAAATGTCTGTCAAACCTCAAAGATCGATTATTAAAGTTTTGGTAACTTCTGCTACCAGAATTGATTGAGACCGACGGAAAGAATCAAATTTCTATCAGCTGTGTTGATGATTTGAGAAAACCGAAAACCTCACGTTAGCCTCTCTACTGAGTTACAAATTACGATCGAATTGAACTGTTCGTATATGCTAGATGCCTGGATATGAATTAAAATAAAACACAGATACAAAACTTACTTGGGATTCGAAGAAGATACACTATTGAGTCTTCGTCGGACGGCCCGAGACCTAGATCACCCTCTTATGAACTCAGAGAGCCAATCATCACTCAACCGTATATTTGTATCTTTTTGGGATTTCATATTCAGTGGGTCCCAGGCTCGGAAGGTGATTTCCACACCTTGACATGGAGAGTAGAAATGCTTTTAGTAACTCGTCACAGAACGGCCACAACGCATGATTTCTCACCTACAAATCAGAATTTCAAGTTTGTCGCAGCAATGCAGCTTCAAACAGTTGAAACAGATACATGCTTTCATCATTACAACCTTCCTCAGCCAAGACGCCGGAATATCCTTGAAACTCCTCCGAAGGAGCACCGAATTTGGAGAGATGGAATACTCCGAGCTTCTGTTTTCCCAAATGGATGAGATTTTTTACTCTGATATCTTACTTTGGAATGCCATGATCAGAGGCTATGCTTACAATGGCCCCCATCAAAAATGCATCTCCATGTACGATAAGATGATTGAAAGAGGACTTATACCCAACAACTTCACGTACCCATATGTCTTGAAATCGTGTGCTCAGATGGGGATGATTAGAGAAGGTAAGAAGTTACACTGTCAGATTTTGAAATCGGGATATTGTCAGGTTCATTCAGTCGCCAATTCGCTTCTGAATTTTTACATGAAGATAGAAGGTTATTGCAATTCTTCTGAGCTCTGTGACATGGGAAATGTTAATTTAAGTAATGCGCGGAAGGTTTTCGATGTTATGCTTCTCAAACCCACAGAATTGTGGAATAAAATGATATCTGCGTACGTGAATCTTGGCAGTGTCGAATGTGCAGGAAGATTGTTCGATGATATGCCTGAGAGAGACGTAGTTTCTTGGAATTCAATGATTACTGGTTTTGCCAAAGCTGGGGATGTAGAAAAGGCTAGAGATTTGTTTGAGCGGATGCCGGAGAAAAATGTCGTATCATGGACTTGTATGGTTGAAGCATATGCTAGCTCAGGAGACCTTGATCAGGCAAAAAGACTATTTCAACAAATGCCTGTCAGAAATGTGATTTCATGGAATTCCATGATCTCAAATTACAATCGGCATGGGAAATTCAAGGAAGCATTGGATCTTTTTCTCCAGATGCTTCTGGGAGGTGTAGATTTGGATGGGTTTACATTTGTTTCTGCTCTCTCTGCTTGCTCGCAATTGGGTGCTCTGGAATTTGGAAGATGGATTCATAATAATCTTATACAAGATTGGTCTCATTTTGGAGTTATAGTAGCGACTGCTCTTATAGAAATGTATGCTAAATGTGGAGACGTTGATAGAGCGTTTAAAGTTTTCATTAAAATTGGAAATAAGGACGTTTTTTGTTGGAATGTAATGATAAAATCACTGGCAATCCATGGAAGAACAGGGGATGCTGTCAAAATTTTCTTTATGATGCAAAGGAAGGGAGTGAAGCCAAACGATTTCACGTTTTCCAGTGCTTTGTTTGCTTGCAGTCATGGAGGTTTGGTTGAAGAAGGTCACCAGATATTTTATAGAATGAAAAGAGATTTTGGGATAAATCCAAATCTCGAACATTATGGGTGTTTGGTTGATTTGCTCTGTCGAAATGGTCAACTTGAAGAAGCAGAGTTGCTAGTGAAGGAGATGCCACATGAACCTGATATTGCTATTTGGGGAGCTTTGCTTGGGGGTTGCAGAATTAGCAATGATTCCAAGTTGGCAGAGAAGATAATGAACAGGGTTGAAAAGTTGAAAACCAATGAACCAGGAGTTTATGTGCTTCTGTCAAACATCTATGCCTCAAGTGGTGAATGGCCAGAAGCTGTCCGTGCCAGAGAGAAGATGGAAGAGAAGAGCTTATGGAAGAAGGCTGGGTGTAGTGCCCTGGAAGTTGTTGGCGTTTGACTCCTTAAGTGCCATACTATCGGAAATAACAATTCCGTCAAATGCCCTATTGAAGTTATTCTTCAAGCATCCTTTGTATTTAACTCCTTCAGAAAGAATGGCACAGAAGTATCCTGTGTATACCAAGGCCACATGGAACTGGCCTAAAACTAGAGGATTTTTCATTGAAATATTCAAGACGACATCTACTTACAGAGTAAAAGAGGTGCAGATATATTTCTTCGAAACCGGAAATGCCAAAGGGGTTGTTTAATAATGTTAGTGGAACATGAAACATTGAGAATGGTTGTCCCCAAGTTGTAGGAGATAATGCCACCTGACTGCCCCATCACCAGACTCAACTTGAAGTGTAACCATTGGTTCATTGCTAATCAAATTTTAGATATAGAGGCTCGGATACATGCGAGTCAGAGGCCAAGATAATGAGCAAAGAACCACGACAGAAGAGAGCCTGTTGCTATGAGTTCTACATCCACTTCCCAATACATCAAACGCTAGGAATTTATTTGTATGGATTAGCACTTAAGAGTTGCCTGACGGTAGCCGATAAGATTATATACTCTGTGAATCTCCCTAATGATACCATTTACAGACACCAAATAGAGGAATTCATTTTCTTTTGTGGAATAGGGGAAGCCAAATATTTCGATCTTTTGCTAAGAGAATTAGCATGGGAATTGAAATGGACAAATTAGGAAAAATAGAATAAGATACCAATACACATGAGATGACTGCAATAGCAGCATAGCACAGATGAAAAAAGACATGAAAGGAAGACCATCTAGAAGTTTAAAAGTGTGACAAACTCCAAACTTGCAACAGCAAGAATATGGTGCAAGCTGGAGGTGAGGTGAAATAACCATAATGCCTCATGTGAGCGGCCAACAAATCAATAAAATAACTAAATAGTGAACTTAGAATCTGTAGAAAGAACAAAAATTCAACACCAAACATGTTAAACCTTTTTTTTTTCTTCTTTTTAGAGGAGGAGGAGGAAAGGAGGGGGGGGGGGGGGGTTGCTTACAACTTTCCCAAGGGCAATATAAGCCACAAAACTATCCCATTTGCTTACTGTACTCCCAAGTGTCAACCACAAAACTATCCCACCTCAATGTCACAAACAGCCCTTCAATTAGCATACATAGGAATAGATTTCCAAAGAAAATTCAGGACCTAAACATCATACAAGTTCACCAACTATAAGGACCAAGTATATATTGTCTGGGCAGAAAATAAGGTTGACTTTAATTAGTTTCAGTTGTATGTCTATCTGCAAAATTTTGTCATCACCCAAACCAATTGATTGATAATTTAGGTCGTAGCCTAAATAAATTCCTCTACATTCTGCCTCTTCATGCATTGATCATGTTGAACTGGAATCTGGACAGCTGCTGTGGAATGGTGGAGATAACAGGTCCATATCTCTGCAACCAAATAATTTGGACATGTTAAAAGGACGGGTGAGAAATATATATTATTATTCTTGAAAGATTTTTGTTTATTTATTGGGGAGGGAGGAAGAGAAGAAAAGAACCACCACAGAAGCAACAATACCTAAAGTTTATATATCACAAACCCCTAAAATGTACCACACATTATTCTTCTGTGAGTGGTCATTTTATTATCTGATGCACTACAATCAATTATTTCAAATCAAAGAAAAATCCCAATGTCATTTTATTTCTTGCAGATGCATCTTTCTATGCCAGCATATATCTACTTCTTAAAGCTAGAGTATCCAACAGTACTAATGTCCAACATTATATAAACATGTCCAGGTACAACTAACAGAAGAGAATGGGAAAGAGCTATAATATCATTTTACCTGAACATTGTCATAGAGCTCAAACAATGGGACAGCTAACAGTTTCAAGTTTTTTGGAACTGCAAAGTAATCCCTCTCGGACAAGTGAACAAGGTAAAGCTTCTTACATTCCTGGATCACAAACCCTTTCAGATTCGGCACAAATCCAAAAGATCAACAAGAGAAATTATGCCATTGTTTTTAGGCTTAGAAATCTATATACCTTTGGTTTTGTGATATGGGGAGGGCAGTAGGGGTACATTATAGTTTCAAAGTTTGGCCTCCACCAGACAGCAACACACTCCCCAATCTGCAACACGAAGCAATCAATTAATAAAATATCACTCTGATGAACAGTGGCAATTTATTTTAGTCCTTTCAAGCAAGCTAGTCCATATGAATACCAGCTCTAAAATATCTGAATTCAATCCAGAATCTAAAGGCTACAGGCTAGGGGATGATACCCTTTTCTTTTTTTTCATTTTTTAATTGATAAATCAACAATATTATGGGCATGACAAATATGCCATTCCGAGCAAACAAGCTTGGTATTAAACCTAAGGGAAGAAGTATTGATGTCTTTCAATCCACAAATATTTAAGAAAAAAATACCTGCCAATCTGGTTGAAGGGCTGAAGAATTAGTGGCAAGTTTGCTAGAGAGTTTCCGTTTCAAGCCCTCAATTTCTGCAGAGTTAATACATGAGCATCACTAGTCAGAGAGACACGTAAGGTCAACAACAGCAAGCAAAGAATACCATTGCACCCTCACAAAAAATTTCTTTTGTTGTGGGGGGGGGGGGGGAGGAGGACAATATATCACCATTCTCTCCAGGCTTTAGACGTCCACCAGGAAGCTTGCAAAAGGTGTTTCCAATTTGCAGAAGCAGTATATGAGGATGGTTATGTTCCTGTACCTGTAAAATAGAAATACCAGCCGCAAAAAGAAAGGGATTAAATGTCTGCGAGCAACATCTGTTAACTAGGTCCAGCTATGAGGAACCACAAAATTCAACTGTGAGTAGAGATATACAAGAAAAAGAAGTGGAGTGACATGCTCTTTCATTCTTTCTCTTCTTTTTTTTGGGGGGGGTGGGGGGTGGGGGGTGGGGGGTTGGGGTGGGGTGGGGGGAACAGGGATTCAGCCACAAGAGATTAGTTTTTCTTCTTTCTGATGGCTAACTGCCCCATCAACACATGATAGGTATGTGAAGGCCAGGTGAAATACCTTTGCTTTCCTGAGATTACAAATCCAGGAAATTCTTTTGCTATCCCTCCATTTAATAAGCTCCAACAAAATTTGCAAACAGGCTGAACGATGAGAGGAAATCTACTAACAATGTAAGGCATTCACTCAAAATATTTTGCCATTTTAATCCTAAATATCTAAGTTTGACTTCCTCAACCCTAAATAAGATTTTGCAAGAATAAATCCACTGCTTATCCTTCAGTGCCTGTATTTCAGGTTTTGACACCATTAACTCATTTGATATTTCTCAACTTGAACTTGAAGAAAAGCTACACCCATTTAAATATGTTCCAATACCTTTTACTCCAATAATGGAAGTAACCAACATAAAAGCAACACCAATATTATGTATTCATATCAACAAAGGAAGCCTAAAATTTAAGTTCAACCTACCCTAAGCCTTAAGAATCTTACCTGGGCAGAGCAACAATTCAATAGTTGAGGCCAATGAAGCCTCCCTCCAAAAAAAATTTAGGCCTTCTAGGTAACCAGCCTATGGCAGCAACTAGAGCACTTGTCTAAGCCACTTATTTGCTTGAGGCGTTTGTTAAATACAAAAGAAGGCTCCCCAACATGAATACGACAGATGGAAATCGAATAAGTTCCCACAAGAGTGATTCTTAATAGAAACGCTAAGGTTTTGCTAGGTATATTACATTGTTGGACATCATTTCTCCATGCATGTTTATGTCTATTAACCTATTTCTCACCAAGGTAAAAAGAGTAAAGTGACCTTCCTTACCTTAACAATGTCAAAAATTGGCATCAATTTTTCATTTTGCAATCCGATAACCATGTGGCCACCAAAAACCATTCTAAAACCAGAAGTGCCACCAAAAATAGAAGTCCATAAATGTTCCAAGTACTTCTTCTCACATGCCTCATACAATAATAACCTATGCAATGTTCTCACATGCAACTTTTCTTTCCTTATTCCTCTAAATACATCAACAAGATAATCACTTGCCTCTGGCCAGAAATGTTGTTCAACAAACTTTTTGAAATCAAACCCACATTCTTTGCCTAGCTTTTATTTATGTCCCTCATTTCTGGTGACCAATGATACATTTCAACATAATCAAATATAACAATGCTATTACAAAAAGGCTTCTACCTAGAAAGCAGCTAAAAATGAAAGTTGCTTCTTTTGGCTTTTAAATTTTAAACCTGCTTCGCCCCTTTGGCTATTCAAAACATTTTTATTTCCTCATCCCAATTCCAGGCATAATTGATTGCATAAAAAATCTCAACAGAGGTTTAATGCGGATAGCATTTATGCATAAGGGGATATCGAGAAAATCACCAAAAGGGAAGGGAAGAGAGAGGGATGATAAAGGGAAGGTGAAAGGGGTATACCGGTATAAATGGAGGAGGGAAATGAAATTGACAAAAACAATAGGGAGGGAAGGGGAAGTTGTCATGACAGCAGGGGGATGGGGATCACCACCTAGAGAGATAGAGGGAAACGGAATCGAGAAAGAGAGGGGAGAGAGACTTACGAGAGAGAGGGAGGGAAGCCGTGAGAGAGGGCCTTCTTTTTTCTTCAATAATCTTTGCATATCTAATTGAATAAGGAAATCTGCCTATAAATAGGTTTACAACCCAATTTAAATGGGACCCACAAGATAACTCAACGAAATAAATAAATAAAAGAAAGGACTCCTAAATCCAAACCGTGACAAGGTTCCATGCCTCTTTTTGACATAAAGAAATAAATAAATAAGAACTCCTAAACTAAGTCAAATATAATATTAAAATCCTAACTAATCTAACTAAACTTGCCAAAATAAAGGATTACAAAGATTCCCCAACTAAACTTAAACCCTAAGAAGATTCCTATCCAAGCGGATCCGTGCTGGATCAAGGTTACTATGAGGAGCAGCTCAATATGATAATTGTTTCCTTTATTTTTAAACTTCAAAAAGAATTAATTGCTTAAGAAAAAAACTGAAGAGAAGCTAATCCAAAATACTTGCTTGGCTACATGAATCCTATTCTACAATTCCACCCTATTTAGGGACATTCTCCATTAAATTAGAACTCCTCATGTCTTCTCTCACTATGTTAATCCACACTCTTCTTAATCTTGTCCTTTAGGACCTTTAACCTGCACCATATCAGTTATTCTCAAATGTGCAATCATCAGCCCCCCCCCCTTGCACATGACCAAAATGTCTCAGTTAACTCCCTCTCAGCTCATCAACTTTTGGTACCAACACCGAATTCAACCAAATGCCTTTCAGAAACAGTAAAAAGTAAAATGGTATAACTAAACCTGGAAATATTTCATAAGAAGTTGGACAAGTGATATAAACCAAGGAGATTCTGAGTGATGTAAATAATGAAGTACACTGCTAACCTACTAATTCTATATCAAGATGATCAACCGTAGGAAACTGCAACTACCTATAAATGTCGTAACCTATTTGAAAGAGGCCAAATCAGCTAACTTCAGTGACAAATTTTAGATCAGAAACCCAGGAAGGGTAATTGTAACTAAGATCAGAATTTAATAAAATAAGTAGAACGATAAATAAATACACAATACTCTTGCGACAACAACAAATTAAGTGTCCATAAGGGGAAGAATTGAACAGAGAACTATATATATATATATATATATATATATATATATATATATATATATATATACATATATACTTTAAAAGAGGCCTTACACTACAATCAACACTGACAAAATCAAATCAAAGCAGAAAGTCCATGGAAAATGAATACAAAGTAGTTGTTCATCAATTCCAAAGCAATGCATGCATTATAACCTGGAAGGAAGTGACTGAGTTTTCGATAAATTAGATTCAAACAAGCAGCTTAGATGGCTTTCAACCAAACTACTGATAAATTGGCTTTATATCAACACAAAAAGTTTGCATTATCATGACGAAATTCCATACAAGAAATACAGACATGAGCTAGAAAGGGGGGACAGAAAAGAAACTCCAACTAGGAAAGTACATAGCATTGGTAGAGATGGCAAGTACTGACCAGTAGAATTGCTTCAACACTCGTCCGCATGCCTTCTTTCATGTAGCTGTAATGCCAGTGAGTAAAACTAGTCAACACATTAATAAACAGAAGTAATGATCTTCCAACCAGAAACATGACGTTGACATTAAATTATTCATCATGGCACTGTATTTGTTAAACAAGATCAAAATAAACATCACATTTTTTTTGGGTGAATAAAAAATTATACTAAACCCAAGGCAAAAAAGCCTGGACGAACCCTGAAAGGGGTCAGCACCAGGCACAATTACAAGACGGGAAACAAACCAGGACTCCTATCCACATTAGTTTTGGATAGGGAAATCCCACGCCGAACAGATAAATCTATCTCCAGGAGAAACCAGAGAAACCATGGGCAATGATAGAATAGAGCCCCTCACATCAAAGACTATAAGCCTCCCAGATCCGGTTTTGGAAGTCGGCGTTAAAGCAACGCACAGAAAACAAGTTTGCTGATGGTGTCAAAATGAGATTTCCCCCTAAAGGCCTTGCGGACCCATCTCCACTCTCTGGCAAACGGATCAATTCTTCTCTTAGAATCCCAACAGGAGCAAACCTCCCAAATCCTAACAGCAAAGGGGCAAGCAAAGAAGAGATGGATAATATCTTCCTCAACTGAGAGCAACTAGCAGAGGAGCCAATTCCTCTATGTTGAGGAAAAGATCCCATTGGAATGGAGGAAGTCAACGACCTCAACCCAATAAAGCTGTGGCTAGGGATATGACCTTTGAACCACACAATCTCACAGCCCAATCGACCCTTGCAACTCTTGATAAGGTCCCAAGTAGAGGAAGTGGAGAAGGTACTAGAAGGCAAAGCATCCCATCTAATAAAATCACCACATCCCGGAGTGCTTCGCTGAACAGAGCCAAAATTGGGAAGACGATGACCTTCCTAGCCTACAAGATCCATCCTCAAGAATAGAGGTTACACGAGCTAGGCTGTCACGGCCAGGCGTTTTTTGAAGCAGTAGTAAACATCACATTCACTTTATCAGGTCAGTTACCGGGAAAATATTGTAACAGGAATTGAATAGATCTAATCCCAAATACAATATTTCAGATCCTTTAACACGACGTTGAAGTGAAACATCTAAGTCCTCAGTCAGCACATTGATAAAGAGATTATCCGGATTGAGA
The DNA here is from genome assembly GCA_028583415.1 of Protea cynaroides. Lineage (NCBI taxonomy): Eukaryota > Viridiplantae > Streptophyta > Magnoliopsida > Proteales > Proteaceae > Protea > Protea cynaroides. The sequence continues at coordinate 136,703,697 of CM053276.1, forward strand.
ATCCGGGGCCGCGGCACCGACCACACTGACATTGCCAACTTTAAATACACAAATTATGTAAATCCATGAAAAGATAGAAACAGCTACGGGCTATATGCAATTCAAAGTTTTCAGTATTTCACATTTGTCCTCAGTTTCCACGACTCAATCTTGATTATAACTACTAAAGTCCTTAAAAAACAGAACAAAAACACACACAGAAACAAGTGGGGAAAAAGAAAATAGCGGAGGCGTTGGGATTTAGAATTTCCAGCGTAATCGACACAATAATTGCAGTGAAGGGTTTCAGTAGGGTTTTGGGTTTTCTGTTCTTCTATATTTTTTTTACTAATTTCCATATAAAATCACGAAGCAGGAATGCTTACTTGATTTTCATTCGAGCAAGACGATCAGCGACTGAAGTATCTTTCTCCATCTTAGGCTCCTTGGTTCCGAAGGTATAGCTGGAGAGAGGGTACGTATTGACTATCGACGTCGTACTCGAAACCATCTTTCTGGTTCTCTAGCTCTGTGCTGCTTCCTCCTCCAGAGTTACACTTCCAGGCTCGAAGACACAAGGCCCCCACGATCCAAAAATCGCAATCCGCAACCAACCGCAACTTCTTTCCCAGTTCCGGTCTCCCGGACTCCCGATTCGTCTTTCTCGAGAAACCCTTTCACCACGCTGCTGTTTAGTTCGGCGGCGAACTGCTAACCTCTCTTTTTACCCACAAAAAAAAAAAGAACAATTGCTAACCTCTCGGCCTGTATGGACATACAACCAACAAGAGTCAGTTAAATTGGGAGTACGGAATTCGGATCACTGTATCTACATGTTTTTTCGAGGTACCCAACGTTTGAGGTGCTTCTCCTTTCAAAAATCATATTTGAGGTGTCACGTTTCAAACATATTATATTTTGATAAGGGTGTCAAAAATAGGTCCAGTTCGATAAAACGGACCGAATTGGTCTGATATAATTCAAACTCAGTTTGGATCGAATTTTAATGGACAGGTTTTAGTTTCGGCTTGTAAAGCCTAATATCGTTTCAGTCCAAATCGAAACCAGACAGGACTAGCCTGTTAATAAGCCCGAACTAGCCCGAACTAATAATACCTAACCTGAACACCGGTAAAGTCCATCCGGCTCAGTTTCTTAATTTTAATGGTTTTAAATTTTGATAGATTATATTACACTATTATAGTTCACTTCTTGATTCGAAAGATTATATGAATCTATAGTTGAAAAGAGTGTTAATTGTTACAATTTATTGAATTACATATATAGAGAAGGAATGATATTAATTTTATAAATAGAAATAATAAAATAGGATATATATCTTACATATAAAATAAACTCAATAAACTTGATAAGCCCAATCCAGACCGAACTAGTCCGAAATCACCTCAATAAGCTTAGCCCGATAATAAATCAACACCGGATCAGCCCGTTAGTTATTGTGTCCAGCACAATCCAACCCAGCCCGAACTCTTAATGGACATGTTTTGGGCTGAGTTTATAACACCTGACACAGATACAACCCGGACTGAAACCGAACCAGCCCGTTGACACCCTTATATTTTGGGCCCTTTTTATTTTCATACTTTCAATTTTACCCATGATTGGTATTACTTTCTTAGTCCCCTTCGGCGGCTCCTCTCTGTCTCACCCCTCTTTCCCTGAAACTTCCACTTTTTTTCGGTGATATCTCCGTCTCTGCCAAAAAAAACATAATTTGTTGTTCATTGGGGAGGGGAAGCATAGGTGGTTTTGCTTTTGGGTGTTGCTGGTTTCCAGCAATCGAAACAGGAAACAAAAGTGATGGAGATGTATATGGAGTGGGACCCAACAAGAAACATTGGCCATGGAGGTTTAAGAGTAGATTTGCAGGGGAGAAAGTTTCTAAATGCTCGGTAAAGATGGTCTGTGTGTTTCTCTTGGGGTTTCGTCAAATAAATTTGTTTGTTAGTAGGAGAGATATGGTTTGATCGAGCAAAAAAGGCAAAGCAACCGCCTCCATACTAATCTTTTGAATGCTATGGAAATTGCTTCGATCTAAAACCGATCGCCGGTGATGAACTTAAATAAGGACTTTCTACTATAGAGTACAAGTGATGATCTCAAATAAAAGGATCAGTAACCTGAAATTTCATGAAAATGGACTGTTCGATGATCTCAAGTAAAACAATCGGTAATCTAATTTTACATGAAAATGGGTTGTTTCAGGCAGAATCCTAGAAAATGATATCCATTATAATAGAGAAAGGAAGAGGAAAACTATAGATTTTAATTTTAATTTTTTGTAATAAAAACTTATGAAGTCGCTAAGGAAGCAAACATTGCAGAGGCTGTAACTTCTCTCTCCAATAAACCTATCAAAACTGATCAGACAACCATCCGACCACTGATGATCGGCGATCATTTCTAAATTATCAAAATCTAAAGAGAAGATAAGAACAAAAACATGTGATCTGAAAGTTGTTAGAAACCTATTGTAAATCTGCAATTTTCATGGACTCTGTAACTGTCGAAGGTTTCCCAACGGGTTCACAATGAGCAAAACATTCGAATCCAAAAAAGCAAAATTCCATCACTTCTGCAGGGGGAGAACACCATCAATTGGATTTCACTTGGGTTCGTTACCATTTTAGCTGGAAGGCAAAGAGAGTGCGGAGGGAGCAGAGAGTTGGGTAATCGTTCGTTGGAGGAAACCAAGGTAATGGTCTGATTTCTCAAAACCTCGAGTCCTCTGTGTAATTTATCTTTTTTTTTTTTTCTAGAGAATCCATCACCATAAATGTAGTGTGGGATCACACATTTTTAAAGTATGGAATCCACTGGATATAGACAGTGATGAAATGATCCTAAGGAGGATACAAGTACATATAGGTTAGTTTCATTTTTACCCTTCCACATTTTGAAGACGTTCAATAGGTATCTTTATGGTTTTTTTTGTCTGTATTTATGAAACTGTACTAGTAGATATTATTGGTATTTGAATCGGGGATCCGATATCGGATCGATGTCATAAAGAGTATTGCTATTCAGGCTTGTACATGGATTGGATTTCAACCAGGATACATTTTTGTGTCTTTTGTTCATTCTGATTAATGGAGACACAAATGATATAATCGAGTTAACATCCATAGCTAATAAGAGATATTCAGTAGTCAATCAGGCTTGCAAATGGAATTTCATTGTCAAATCTGATTAAAATCCAAAAAAAATTTCAATAAACAATTATTTATTCAGACCAATATCAACCCAATTATTGATGTACACATAGAAGCACCGTTTTGTCGCATATGCCCACCTACCCAATAATAATAATAATAATAATAATAATAATAATATTATCTATAGTTTTTTAAGTTTTTTTAGTATAATTTATATTTGAATTTATGAATTATTTATAACAAATTATTTATAAAAAATAAATTATGAGTCATAAATAATAACCGTTTTATACTACCAGACATAAAGAAGTAATAATAAATTATGACAATATACACATTCTAATCTATTTGTAGATTTTAAATTATATTAATTTATTTTAAATATAAATATATACCATAAATTATACCAAACAACTACATATGTTATAATATGTTATATAATAAGTTCTATAATATATACCAAAGAGAATCTTAAAAAGACGCATCCCATTTTATTGTTCCACGGTATTATAGGGCTATGATACAGTAATACAGAGAGGATAGAAAGCAGTGGCTTGGACGGGTTGAATGCAAAAGGTAGTTTGCCTGGTATGGGCCATAGCTCTTTATAAAAAAAAATATGGGCCATATCTCGTTGAACATTGTGGGCCTGTATGGGCTTCATGGCATACACCTTTTGTTTTTTTTTTTTTTTTTTTTTTGAGCGTTAAATTGCAGTTTGGATAGGCAGTTTCGATAATTCGTCTCTAAAGAGGAGAGATCATTGTCAATTTGTTGGCTGGTTTTCAGGATCGGCGCTAGTGGATTCCAGCCTGATTAGCCTAGGCTCAGTCCTATTCGCCTTCGAAATTGTCTTATATTATTGGAATCACCCCTTGCAAACCCTTCTGACTCGCATAATCTATCCGACCCAGATGGGCGGATCCAATCCCTAAATCCTTATTTTTTAAGGATTTGGATCATCTTCTCTTGTTGGAGGGACTCCAACCATAATTCTGCTACTAGAGTCCAGTCAGTGTGCATATCGATGCACATACCAATACATTGGTATTCTCACTGAGTGAATTCCAGTCATTAAATCACGGCTAAAGGGGTTTAACAACAGAAGGGATTTTTTTCCTGTATTTTAAAGAGATTCTAGACCATTCAATAATAAGAAAGCAAACTTTGACAAAAAGAAAAGAAAACTACAAACTTCCCTCTTTGGAGGGTTCTTTCGTTGGGCCCTAGCTTGCCTGTTGTGTACCCAAATATAAACATGGGTCTAAAACATTTATGAAGCACATTTACGTTGTGTTTGTTATATATTCGTTCCCATTCTTAAGAGCAGAATGCATTATCAACTCAGGATGGGAACATTGTTTGGATACCTTCTTTTAGTTAAGATATATTCTTGATTTTACATTCCTCATGCATTTCATTGAACATGTTATGGGCAGAAAACCTTGGAACTTTCAGGGCAGTAGGTGATACTCTATAGTGTGTTTCAAGAGGATTGAGGGGAAAAAAGATTTGGTGTGTGTGTGTGTAAACCTTGTCCTCTGACAGACAAAAAAAAATCTTTCGTCTGACTGCCAAGCAACTGGGATCCTCACTGCTCTTGGCAGTCATTACAAAGAATCTCAGTTCTCTGACAGACACTGTTGGAGCAAAAATTAATAGAAATCAAACAGCATAGTCAAATTATGTAACTCTATAGACCACTAGACATTAGTGCTTCCGTAACACAACCATGCATCCAATGCATAACCCTAACTGATCCAACAGAGCATGAGCAATGAGCCAATCTGTAATCTGATATTCTCATTCTTTACTTGGAATGCAGAATGGGACAGATACTGCATTCTTCAACACATTCTGGTTTTTAAGAACGAGTATATAAAACATACGCTGTTTTTAATCCTTCAAAACGCGTTTTCACTCCAAAATGTGTTTCGAGAATGAATACCAAACGCAGCCTTAAGTACACGTATCCTTGGGTTTATGAGTTTTTAAGTTATGTCTAGCCCATCTTAGCCCAGCTCGACCCATTAACACCTCTGTTACCACACATGCTCTCAGAGATGTCCATACACTCTTTCAGTGGTCCACGTAAGCTTTTGGTTAATCTTTTCAATGTTCTGCTTTGCCACTTGGCAAACTTTGATTGAGTTGAAAATTTGCAACGAGTTTTGGATCTATTTATTTATCGAATTTCAACCGCATCAGACATGCCACATGGCAGAAATAAATAGATGACTGTTGGCATTAGCGATCAGCGTCCATCAGATCAAGTAAAACTTCCTTCATCCATCCATCTATCTGAAATACCAAAATAGAACCCTTCTGTATTTTGAGGTATTTTCTGTGATGGCTCTTGATGGCCCAATGATATCCTATAAAAGGGAATTAATGTCAATTGGCTATTGACACAAACCGGTATCAAGTAAACAGACCGTTATTTAATTAATTCAAATATACTTTACAGGAATTGCTTTTATTGGATAATATATATATATATATATATATATATATATATAACTTGTATAATTTTCAGTAGTCACTTAGGCTTGTACATGGACCATTATAAACAGGATACAATTTTTTGTTCATTCTGATTAATGGAAATACAAAAATGATATAATCAAGTTAACATCCAGTGCAAATCAAACGGAGAAAGATCCTTTGTTGCACTTCTATATAGCAAAGGTAATCCTGAGTATTGGGAGGACATTGGTCGTATGTCCCGATGCCCTCTCAATGCTAAGGATCGAGTCTGTTCCATAGAAGTGCAGCAGACGATCCGAGTCCAAATCAATCAAGCTTGTAAACAGAATTTCATTGTCAAATCCGATTAAAATTCAAAACTTTATCCAAAAAGCAATTACCTATTCAGACTAATATCAACCCAATTATTGATGTATGCATAGAAGCACCAGTTTGTGGCATATACCCACCTACCCACCATGATAATAATAATAATAATAATAATAATAATAATAATATATTATCTACAGCTCTTTGGGTTCTCTTTATTATAATTTTTATTTATGTCTCTGAGTTACATATAACAAATCATTTGTGAAAATAAATTATGAGTCATAAATAATAGTCGTTTTGTACCATAAAAATAGAATATGACTATAATGATAAACACCTTCTAATCTATTTGTAGATTTTAGATTATATTAATTTATTTCAAATATAAATAAATACCATAAAACATACCAAACAACTATATATATCATAATGTGTTATATAATTAGTTATATAATACATACCAAAGAGAATCTTAAGAAAAACGGATCCTATTTTATTGTACCACAGTATCATGAGGATAGGATGCAATAATACAACAATGATAGAAAGCACTAGTTAAGACATGTCGAATGCAAAAGGTGGGTCAGGATCGTCTATAGTACTTTGGTGTAGTAGATTTGATCCTGACTATTGGGAATGCATCGGAACACGTGACTGATACACTTACAATGGTCAGGATACACTCTGCTATAACAGGGTGTTATAAACGATTTTTTTTCCCAAAAGATAGTTTGCTTGGTATGGGATATAGTTCTTCCTGCAAAAAAAAAAGATATGGGCCTTATCTTGTTTGAACATTGTGGGCCTTTATGGGCTTCATGGCATACACCTTTTGTTTTTTTTTTTTTTTTTGGTGTGTGTTAAATTGCAGCTTGGATAGGTAGTTTTGACAATTTGTCTGTAAAAAGGAGAGTGCATTATCAATATGTTGGTTGGTTTCTAGGTGAAGGAAAATCTTTCCCAGAAAAATATATTATTTTGAATCTTACGCCTCTCCCGAGGAAGCACCCCTCCTAGGTGAAGTGAAAAAAGAGGGGAGCAGAGAAGTGAACCGGGGTTAGAAGGAAAGGTAAAGAAAGAGAAAAAGAAAATAATATTTATTTAAATATTATGGGGCCCAATAGATTATGATATGGTTTAATTGTCTATTCTTATTTTATTCTTATTATTATTATTAATTTGTTATTTGTTACGTCACTATGATGACGAGAAGTAGTCGATTAGGAGGATTGCCAGCTATGTCTATAGTGAGGAAAAGGCCGGAAAGGCGATGTATTGACGGATCACGCCCACCTCTCTTCTCTGGCAGGTGGCCGCACCTAGAGGTGGAGGCCAACTGGCCAAGGTTAGAGAATCTCTTTATTACAAACTTTGGGGGGTAACAAGAGGAATATCTTCACCTTTGGGCTTTGAAGCATTAAATTGTAGTTTGTATGGACAGTTTCGACAATTCGTTTGCAAAGAGGAAAAATCATTATTAATATGTTGGTTGATTTCAACTTTCTAGGTTAGGTGAAGTGAAGGGAAATCTTCCCAGAAAGATATATCATGTTGAATTTGATGCCTCTCCCGAGGAAGCACCCATCCTAGGTGAAGTGAGAGAGGGGAGCAGAGAAGTGAACAGGGCTTCGAAGGGAAGGTAGATAAAAGCGAAAAAGAAAATAATATTTTATTTCAAGGTTATTTCAATTGCCTTTTTTGGGTTGTGGGGCCCCAAAGATTATGGTGTGGTTTAATTTTTATTTATTATTTATTTTTTGATTGTTTGTTATGTCATTATGATGATGTTAAATAGTCATCCATCAGGAAGATTGCCAGCTATGTTGTAGTGGCAAAAAGGCCGAAAGCGTGTTTTGTTGGGATTCAAATCCTCTCATGAGTCGATACGAGATAATCGAGTGGCTGTCATCCACTGTATACATATATCAATACATTGGTATGTATGCACAGTAAATTTCAACCACTGGATTTCCTCTTGCCAGCATAAGAGGCATGAGAATCGATTTGTTGACAGATCATACCCAACTCTTTTCTCTGGCCGGTGGCCCGCACCTAGGGGGCAGAGACTAGAGAATTAACTTCTGTGTTACAAATTTTGTCAAGGGATTGTGTGATCCAAAAAATATGGGGATCCACCATTTCAAATGTGTTCTCCTAATCTTAACCACCACTCTAATTGAGAGAGAGAAGATGGGGCATGGAAAACGCTTTGCACCTACTCTGACTGTGTGTGGATTTCAATTTCAATTTGTATGTCATGCTGGATTGGCTTGTGAAGAAGCATAATTCATGCACCATTAAAATAATCGCGTTGGCACCAAAATAAAAAACAATGTTTACCTTACTCAACTTTGGCTAGTACTGTTACTATTGTTGTTGTTGCTACTTACTCAGACAAGGGATTTAGGTATATATACGTATATTATTGTTAAACAATGTGTGATATCTTGTGGAATATGGCTTTTTCCATTTCTTTCTTCAGAATATTCTATTTTTTCCCCTCTTGTTTTGTATGTGATTTGTTTATTCTATATTATATTTTTTTTTTAATATTTTTAACAGTTTAATATTATTCAAATATTTATTTTTTCATATTTTCTTTATTTTATTTCAACACTTGACAAAATCTAAAATTATAACACAAGAGAAGGGAAGGTGAGATACTTGCAATTAAAATCTAGACCCACTTGTTTTATTAAATCACTAGGGTTTCACTCACCTCTATGGACCATACCCTATAATGCAGCATAGATGTTTCGTGTTCTCATTTCATCCTCATGGTAATTTCAACTTGAACGACTGTTTTTTTTATTTTTTATTTTTTTATTTTCAATGATATATATATATATAATAAAATATCTAAATTTATGGAAAAGCTATAAAATCCCCTTAATAATCAATGGGGCCCATTCACTATTTTTACATTTTGATCAGCTTTCTTTAAAGTTAACCCGATTTAATAATTATGGAATAGCTGGTGGATTGATGTGGCCCTATTGCCATGTCAACCACACATGTGTGCTAGGTGGAACCCGTTATTCTTTTATAATTGATCTTGATGGGAGACACAGGGAGACATATAGATAGGGGGACTCTGGTTTCCAGAAAAATACGGACAATCCATCATAACGTATCATGTGAGAGACTGAAAAACCAGAAAACAGTTTCCATCACAGTCTCCATCAGAGAAGCGACAACAACTTGACGACAGTATGGCATTGATCACTGACGTTCTACGTCAGACACGGAGGTATTTGCATCTCCATTTTGACTAACATATGGTATTAGAGCATAACGATTGCCTAGCTGATCAGTTTCGTACTGATGTTAAAAGTATAATTTTCTTTTTTTTTTATGCCTGTTCTTTCTGCAACTCTTTGGCCGCAAGTTTTCTTAAGGAGGAAAGGTTTTTTGATTTGGACCTACAACCACCTACTGCCGAAGCCTCTGGAGGCAACGGGCTGTGGCGACAGTCGTCCTCCCTTTTGCAATTTGGTTTAAAGTTATTAAAAAAAAAATCGCAGCTTGTATAGAACCAATTTTCAGTCAAGTTTCTCGGTTCCTGCAATCACCTACAGCCACCGCCCTGCGGATTGTGGCGGCAGCAACCCCTTCGCCTATGTTGTAGTCTTCAAGTTGTAAAATTTTTTTTTCTTATGTTTCAGCTTTTACGGTTGCAGCCATAGTCGGATTTTGTTATTTTCCGGCCTAAAGCACCGTTGGCGGGTGTCTCTGGGTGGTTGCTGGAAATCCCGGCACTCTCCTGCAACTGCTCGCAACCGTTGCAACTTAAGGGAGAGATGTGTTCTAACGCTTCCTGTATAACCGTTTATTAAAATGGCATTTTAGTGGAAAATTAAGTGATCTCTTAAGGGCCTTTTTGTCCTTTTAATGTGGTTTTTTGGATTGAAAATAATAATAATAATAATAATGATACGGTAATGGGTTTATGGTTTTAGGGCCCGTTTGATAACACTCCAGCTCCTTACTTCTTAGCTCCGGAGTTAATCCGGAGTAGAATGGCGATTGATAAACATGGTTCAAGTTTTGACTCCCATGGAGTGAACCGTTCCAAAAATGACTCTTGGAGCTAAAAAACTGGAGCTAAAAAAACTTACTTCTCTTGCTCTAGAGCTATTACCACTACTGACTGCCATCACCACTACCACTAGCACTGGCATCATCACCACCACCCCTCCACCGCCACCATCCCCACCACCACCCACCACCCACAGCTGCCAACACCACCACCACCACCACCGCCGCTGCCACCACCACCGTCGCCGCCCCCATCATCACCACCACCCTCCACTTACCACTTACCACCAATGCCGCCACCACCTACCACCATCGCCGCCACCACCGCCCACCACCTTCCACCATCACCATCACCGCCACCACCACCACCCACCACCTTCCACCATCACCGCCACCACCACCACCGTCGCCACCACCACCCACCCACCACCTACCACCACTGCCGTCACCACCACCACCACCATCACCCACCACTTACCACCGATGCCGCCACCACCCTCCACCATCGCTGCTACCACCACCCACCGTCTTCCACCATCACTGCCACCGCCACCACCACCCACCACCTTCCACCATTACCGCCACCACCACCACCGTCGCCACCACCACCCACCCACCACCTACCACCACTGCCTCCACTGCCGCCACTGCCACCACCACCACCACCCACCACTTACCACCGATGCCGCCACCACCCTCCACCATCGCCGCTACCACCACCCACTACCTTCTACCATCATCGCCACCACCACCCACCACCTACCACCATCACCGCCACTACCACCACCGTCGCCACCACCACCCACCCACCACCTACCACCACTGCCACCACTGCCACCCCCACCAGCATTGCCGCCGCCGCCGCCCACCACCACCACCACCACCACTACCACCACCCCCCCACCGCCACCAACACCACCACCACCACAAAATAGCATTCTGGAAGCATAGTCTTTTGATTTTGGAGCAGCGTTATCAAACAACATTCTATTCCAAAAATCCTGACTCTGGAGAAGAAGTAGAAAACGACTCCGGACCAGAAGTAGCTCCATGGGAACTGGAGTATTATCAAACGGGGCCTTAAAGTCCATCATTGGATTTTATAATGTTATGAGTTTTAATGAACAGCCCATTGATTGTTAATATTAAAAAAAAATGGTGCAATTAAGCAATATTGAACTACTTTTTGTTACTTGTCACCACTGCAAAGTTACAGATCGAATGTCACTTTTCAAGTGACTGAGCCTTTTGTGATAGTCTGTTCTGAACGATGTTAAAGGTCATGAAAAGTGACTGTATCTATTGTGACAGTCTGTTCTGAACGTCGCTAAAGGTCAAGAATGGTGATTTTCCCACTGTGACTTTGTTCTGAATGTCACTAAAATTCAATTTTCTTTTAGTGACATTTACATACAGAACGTCACTGTATCTGTATACATAATAGAATGTATTAAGCATTGTTTAGTTTAACCCTTAAGTGAACAAATCAACTATAATAGTTGACTATTATTAGACCTGGTTCATTTTGATTTGACCATTAATGACGAACCAATTCAGTTTTTGATTCAAGACAGATTATGTTTGGTTCGGTTCAAGTTAAAAGTGACTTTTTTTGCTCATTTTAAACCCGTTTTTTAGTGATTCTTCGAACCTACATGGGGTTGTATGACGTGTTCTTCAGTGTTGTATAGTTCATGACTTGTGGTAAGTTACAATTTTCGCCCAAAGATAGGTTGAAGCAAATCACATTTTGTTTATGATTAAATATTGATTTTCTCATTATTCAGTTATTGAGCATGTCTTTACATCAGTTACTGTTTCAAAATTGTATGTTTTTCCTATTGGTTAAGATTAATTATACTTATTGAAAGAGTTAATTAAAGGTTAATGAATTTGCATATGACTATTAAAGAACTCTTTATTCTCAATGATACATGTTCAACCATTAAGATGACTCTCTATCAGAAACGGTCTCATGGTAATCACCTAATGTTAAAGCTCATTAAGGCCAATAAGAGGGTGTTTGGTAACACTCCAAAAGTTGGATTCTGATTTCTGGAGCATAAATGGAGTAGGAGTCTATTTGGTAACCCGGTTCAGACTTCTGGAGAATCCATAGCTGAACCGGCTCCAAATAGTCTCCAAAATCCCTTTTTTTGGAGCATCAAAATGATGTTTTTCAACTTCAGAGCACAATTTTGGAGTAAAAATCATCCTACACCACTACTACCACCAACTACCACCACCACCATCACAACCCACCAACCAACAGCCACCAGCCACCACTGCCACCACCCTCCACCACCCACCGCCGCCACCACCACCACCACCACCACCACCACCACCACCACACCTCCACCACCCACCGCCACCACTACCCACCACCACCACCCCCCCCGTCGCCACCGCCACCTACCATCACCACCACCACCAGCCACCAACCACCGCCACCACCACCAACTATCACCCACCACCACCACCAACTATCACCCACCACCACCGCCACCACTATCCACTACCACCCACCGCCACCACCACCACCACCATCCTCAATCACCACCCACCGCCACCTACCACCAGCCACCAACCACCGCCACCACCACCCACCACCACCGCCACCACCACCACCCCCCGTCGCCACCACCACCAACCACCCACTACTGCCACCACCATCCACTACCACCCACCGCCACCGCCACTGCCACCACCATCCACCACCACCACCCACCCACCGCCACCCTTCACCACCACCTCCCACCCACCACCACCGTCATCAACCATCACCACTCACCACTAGTGCCACCATCCACTACCCACCAACACCACTCTGGAGTTAATGACTAAATTAGGTTAACAAACATGTTTCTATTCCCTCATACTCCTGAATCCTTTTGAAGTTGGAGTAGAAATTTGAACCAGAAGTAAGAATTCCAGAGTTAAAGTTTTATCAAACAGCCCCTAAAAGTAAGCACTTCAGAAGTTCCATTCCTAAGAGAACTATTGTATAGAAATGTCTGAAGGTATTTGACGAGCATTTTGTGAGAACCATTAAATCCATTGTTTGTACCCCTATAAAGAAAGTTCAGCTCCCTAGGACACCATGCCCGTATCCATGTGCATAGACACATCTTGAGTGTGAGGGATATAGCAACTTGTTTTTGAGTTTATTTTGAATAATACTCATCACAATTATTGATGGATTGATCTATACAGTATTGATGTCTGGATCTATACAGGACCTGAAAAAAAATTGATTTAATATTCCATCATGTTCTAAGAACCTTGTATCTGTTTCGAGATTGACACCTATTGATAATGTGTTTAACTTCAGTTGTATCGAAGCAATACTCTAGTAGGCTTTGGTTCATTCTTGGATGGCTTATATTAATCATATTTTGATCCAGTTTCGGAAGTAATTTGCTTGTTTCCTCTAACAATATTGGCATTAAAGGATAAATTGTGGATGAAAAACCCAAACCATGACTCTAGAGATTTGATAACATTTTTATATATGAAAACTCAAAATTTTAGTGATAAATGAAATCCTAGAAACCCTAGATTTCTCAAATTTTGGAACTTGTTTAGATTGCATCCAGGATCAGCAGACCAACAAACTTAAGAAAGGTGACGTATTTCTTAGACACTTAAGATTATATATTCAGATATATGTGGACTATTTTCACACCTTGTCTGATCGATCAAAGATACTTTATCTCATTCATGAATGACTATACTAAATACAGGTATCTCACTCTCATGGATCATAATGGATTTCGAGTTTTCATTATGGATGTTTAAGGAACTCATGTTCATGTATGGTCATACAACAATAGCAACACATTATACTCACTTAACTTGTGGCAATATGGACCAAGTGGGAGAATGTTGGACTGATGTGACCCCTATTGCCACGTCAACCTGACATGTGTGCTAGGTAATCCGCCATCCCTTTGTAACTGATCTTGATGGGAGACAATTACAGGGAGGCATATAAATAAGGGGACTCTGGTATCCAAAAAGATACGGACAATCCATCACAACGTATCATGTGAGAGACTGAAAAACCAGAAAACAGTCTCCATCACAGTCTCCATCAGAGAAGCGACAGTAACTTGATGGCAGTATGACATCGATCACTGGCGTTCTACGTTAGACACGGAGGTATTTGCATCTCCATTTTGACTAACAGTGGCACCACCTTGTTGCTTCTATGGCTCAAAAGATATTTTATTTAATTAAATATATTATTTTAAGGTTTTCTTATTGACAAAACAAACCTTTTAAAATAAGCCTTTTACCTGGTTGGTGCTCTTCTCCTAACCCTATCCCTCCTTCCCTTAGGGAAATAATAATAAAAAAGGACACATGATTGGAGCATCAATGTATAATTTATACCAATTGGGAAGCATGGTTTGATTTAAATATAATGATTTATTATTTTAAGGGACACTTATTCCTCCTCCCCTATTTCTTTAATTGTCACTGCTACCTTTGATTACATGATCTAGAGGATATGAGGAAATGTAGATATCTATCAATTTTCTTCCTAAAAAAGAGAAAAGAGAAAAGAGAAAAGAAAAAAGAATTGGAAACTTTCCATTTTGAAATAATTTAGTAATTATTTTACATCCACTAAACTTTTAAGAATTTGTATAAATTATTTTGAAATAAGTAAAGAGTTTTGCTAAAGGTCAGCAAAGAGATAATATTAATATGGAAAAATAATAAAAGTACATAACAAAGACAATCAAGGGTAGTAATAGCTCCACCTTCGGCATTACCATCAACAAAGCCCTACCCTTGAGTCATGAGAAAAAATAAAACTATCTAAATCGAAATCTGGGACACTCAGAAGCATCCCAAACTACATCTCTGGCAATAAAACATGGACATGAGTTTTATTTTGCAGAGGCCATCTCAGTAGCACAGCCCATTTAGCCAAACTGTCAGTAGCTGTGTTTATCTGTCTTACATAGTGTGTAATGCGAATCTATTTGCCTGAGAGATCTTCTAGAATTTTTTTCCACTTTTGAGAGAAATACCAAGGTGGGTTCAACTTTAAGATGCGTAAGACAACTGAGCTTGAGTCACATTTAACCCATCGATTTTCAATCCCAAGCTTAATTGCTTCTTGATAGCCTCTAGATATAGCAGCCATCTCAGCTTGATAGTTTGTTGAGTTCTCCGTATAGTTAGCAAAAGTAGGCAATTCCTTTCCCCGGCTATCTCTTAGGTTGTGTTTGATATCATTTTTGTTTTTGATTTTACTAATTTATCAAAAAACATTTTTGAAAACCATTTTTTATCAAAGATAAAATGTTTTTGGGTAACTGCTTAACATAATAGAATCTAAAATGAAAAATAAGTTTAGTATTACGTATATAAAATAATTTTTTTATAGTCAGTCACCTTCTTCCTCACACACCTCCTCGCTTCCTCACATCGATGCATCGAAGAATGAGCTTTTGGACCATAGTACGCAGTACATTCGATTCTCAGAGTCTTCCATGAACCACTACAGAACCTCAATCCTTCGTTGGTTTTCATCCCTCACAGTTCACCAACTTCAATCATCGCTTAGAATTTTGTCAAAATGACTAGGAAAAGTCGGTATCTGTAATGGCAATATTTCCAGGTTCATATGGACACCGACAGGGATTGAATGAATTTGCATTCTCTTCTAAAGTTTTGCAGTTTAGAAAAAATTCTGAATTTACGGGAATTCAAATTTCTAGGGTTTTATTGTTTTATCACTTGATCCCATAGTTTTTGGTCCAGTTACAGAGGGATGGATGAAGTGAAACACAATTCCAGAATTTATATGGGCTTTATTGCTTTTTCACTTGATCCCATATTTCTTGGGATTTATTGCTTTATCACTCGCATCTCTTAATTAAGGCAGAGAGCAGAATCAAAGACGCTAGAATCTACATGGGCTTTTATGATTAAATTCCAGGTGAACGTATCCAGTTCTGGTAAGCCCTTGAATACCGATACGGTGCTTTCGAGATCATCGAATACTATATACAAGATATCAGTTTAGGCGCTATTGAAATGGGTTCAAACCCCTTGGAGAGAATAAGAGTGTGGGCTTGTTTGAGCATTCGAAGATCAGTGCACGACCTCAGCAGCAAAGAACAGATGGTTTGGTTGAGATTTGGTGACGAGGCTGATTATTGATTGTCAAGTGATGGTCATGAAATGCAAGAGAAAATTTGGTGGCTGAGGTGATAGGAAAGTTGTAGAAGAGAGAGGGAGGATAAACGACTATGTAAAAGAGTTGAAGATGAGAGATTCCGATGAAATTATAGTTCGTCGAAGCACAAAACAGAGAACGAGAAAAATATGGAGAGTCGGTGCTCAGATAAGGAGAGGATATGAGTTATACTATGAGAAAATTAATTATAAAATTGTTTTACAGTTTTACCCTCAATTTTAGAGTGGTTGAAGAACTAAAACCACGTGCAATTTGAAGTTACGCAAAACCCAATAAAAAATGATTTTTGGCCAAAAATCAAAAACCTCATTTTGATTTTGGGTTTGTTTTTATCTTTACTTTTCATAAATAGTATCCAAAAATTATACCAAACATATATAAAAGCAAAAATTTGAATAGAAATAAAAAACAAAAGTGATACCAAATATAACCTTAATAAACCTCCTGTACTAGCATCTCCACGGTTACCAAGTGATCAGCAACCATCAACATTCAACTTATACCAACCTACCGGTGGCATACGCCAGGTGGTAGGCGTTATAGATACTTGCCTATTTGGTCTAATCAGGAGTTTGAAGGATTGTTGAATTTGCAAATCTTTCACCGATTTTATCAAGCATGGTTTTATGATAGATGCATCTTGTAAGTCCTTACCAATCAAGTATAGAACTCGTTTAAAAATATTTCTTGCTTGGTTTTATGATAGTTACCTTCTCATCATCATAATCATAACAGCACCTATTTCTTGCTTGCCAAATATTTTGTAGGATAACGATCAGGATGGAGAGGCATCCAGAGTTCCTTTATTGCTGCTATGCGCTTCTTTTTCTTCCACCAAGAGAAGAGTAGGTCTGTAGATTGGAAACATGTCCATCTCATGTCATAAACAGATAGGATTGTCTTCCAGATCTTCTCTGCAAATCTGCACTCTATAAAAAGATGGAAATAAATAAAGAGTTAATAACTTCCCATTTTGGAAATGGAGTCGGTTGTAAATATTTACCACAAATTACTAGGTTTATTAAATATTAAATTACAAAGCATGCATGAAAATTCTCATTTATTGTATTTTTCTAGCCAAATGTTTGTCATTATTTTAAATTTTATTGCTCTGTTTTATGCGTAGGTGCTTACGTCAGATATCAAACAAAATCTTTTATGGCATCAAAAGGACTTCTCTTATGATGAATAAATAGAAATATTACCTTGTAAATTACTAGAAGATATGAATGTCGATGAAAGTTTTGTTGAATGTTTGGTTTAGTTTCTAAATTTGCATTCATAATGAATAACAGTGAAAATAATATAATAAAGGTAATAATGAATTTGAGTCATTGCAATACGAGGAAGAGAGTGCTGGTGAATTTATACTAATCAATTTGTTCAATGTCTAAAATATATGTTAGGAATTAACAAGGCATCAAAAGAATAACATCAAAAAGAAAAAAATAAAGAGAAAATAGAATACAATGATTTACGTGGTTCACCCACACACGATATATAGGATACGTCAATGGCAGAGCGATCAATCACAGTTTCTACTATTCCTATGAAGAAATTACTAACCCTTAACTCTTTTTACGAGATAACACTCTATATATCGAATAACCCTACACCTTGAAATTACAAGACTACCCTAAGTACAATTATCGAAAATCGTGATAAAATGAACCTTATTTCATGACTTAAGATAATATCAAGCTTCACCATATAACAATATATACACAATAATGAGGATACTTCATCGATCTTTATCAATACAAAATTTTCACAAGAAGTGTTTTTTCATGCTAATCTTATCTAACACGTATCAATTACCCAGTTCGTAGAGCAAAAAATTCAAGCTAGTTGACCATTTTTCATCTTTGTAATTGTTTCAACAATTAATGCTTTACTAAATATTATTTACTTTCAATTCATTGGACATCTAAATGAATGAAAATAACAGGGATAATTGACCATGGTTCACTATTATAACGGTTTCTCTAGGCAGTGTTTTGCATACCGTGTCAGTTTTTAATAATTTATTGTTATACCTTGAGATATTAATATGATAAGAAAATACCATATAATATGAAAAAAAATTATTATAACATTGAAGTATTGTAAAAAAAAATAAAATGACACCGACCTCCAAGTTTTTTTTTAGTAAAAGAAGGTAAAAAATGATTTTAAATACAATGAAACAAATGTGTCATAACCATATATATATATATATATATATATATATATATATATATATATATATATATATATATATATATATATATATATATATATATATATATATATATATATATATATAATGTAAAAGTCCTCTTTAAAAAATAATTATAGAGTTTGTGAATTTCTATCAACATATTCCCATCGTTATTAATAATTGTAGCAGTTCTTGTTAGCAATGAGAATATGTTTCTGTAAGTAAGTGATTAATAAGTGATGACAGTGAATGGTGACAACTAATGAAAGGTGACAACTGTTTGTTTAGTTGGTTGGTAGCCAACTCATAGTTTAGCACAACGAACACCCAGAAAACCAAGGGACCAACTCTCCTGTCTTCATTTGTATGCTACACACACCTCTTCTCCAAATCCATGTAATATGTTGTTAAAGATATACCCGTGGAAGAAAAATAAAAAATCATTGTTAATGATATGTGTCATTGGCTTCTTAAGAGACTGGCCCATGCCACCTACTATTTAAGAGCATAGTCTGGTTATCCTATAGAATGCCATTGCAATTGGGAATTAGAGTTCGGGGGCCATTTTTATCTTTTAACAAATTAGTATTTAGTAGAACTCATTTTATAAAAACAAATATATAAAATTACATTTAACACATAAATGAAAAATTAACTAAAATAGGTTAATAATATTTTTTAATAAAAAAGATCACAAACATATACAAATTTTATTGTCAAGGCGGTGGGTTATCTTAGGTCAGTATTTATCTCTTCTCTTGTTATTCACCCAAAAATGATAAAAGAAAAGAAAACCTCTTAGATATTAAATCATTTATCTTTAAGTATCTTTCCATTGAGATTATTGATTATAATGTATTACTGTACAACTAGTAAGAAAAATATATATTTGTTATGTTCTAGAAAAGAGCTAATATTTTTAAATACTAAGAAATCTAAATCACATCATTTGAGTCCAATCTTCTCTCACATCATTTGAAGTCAATAATTAAGTTTTTTTTTTTTTTAAGTCAAAATAGGAAACTTCGGGTGCACTTTCATTTTTATTTTGTGAGTTATTCTTCTTCTTCTTCTTCTTCTTTTCTTTTTTTTGTTTTTTTTTTTTTTGTTTTTGTGTGCTAACTAATAAATCACTTCAAGCATAGGAAATTAACACTTAACATCCCAGGACTTTTTGCAATATTATATCGAGATTCTAGGGTAATATTGTCAACTTTCAAGCTCGATAACTATTCCCTTCTATCTTTAGGTTAAATTATAATTTTAGAAAAAAAAATGAACAGTTAAGAAACGTGAAAGATTGGGCCAAGTAAAGGAAAAGGGTATACACACGGTTGATATGTATAATCTTTTAATATTCATCTTCTGATATGTGGGACTTTATATACAAAACCGTGCAATGTCACCTTCCGTGTACCCATTGGTTGGGCATCTAAATGCAATAACATACTAGTGGCGCGTAGATCCCCTCCTCTAAGTAAAAGGATTCTCAATATTAAATGACAAGAGAGCCTTACATTTAATAATATCTAGAACACTTAAAAAACAACATCAAATTATTTCACTGGAGTTTTAGAAATTATAATTTTTTTTTTAAGTTTTAGTATTAATAGAAAATTTCCAAATTAATATGAAACGTTTTTTTATTTTGCCAACTTGTTAGACTTAATGTATATAACTTTCCCCACAACGAGGCAAAACTTGTGGAGCCCTTTTGAGCCATGAATGGAACTGATACAAAATGGAGCCTTAATTAATAAAGTTTTCCTTTAAGCACGTGGAATAAAACCAAAAAAAATATATGGGATTAGTTGAGAAAGGTCTCATGATCCTGGATTGACAAATAAAAGATTGAGTTGACAAGTTCTCTTGTTAATTTAATAACCTAATTTTCAATTTTAGACCTTCACTGGATTGGATGGAAAACACACGATAAGGTTCTTTATTTATTTTTTTTCTCTTTTTATTTTAAATATTTTTTAAATTCCATACTTTATACGTTTAGTACTTTAATTAGGAACCAAAAGGTAAAAAATGATTGGAAGATGATGTACGTTATTGTCCCTTTCATTGTTCCTAGCCAATTCATCCATCTAGGATATGAAATTAAATACTAGCGTGAGATAGCCAGTGTGATTAATTTTGTTTCAATGTAAAATTTTTGGTGCAAGTGATATTTTATATGTAATTTTTTTTTTAAATACATTTTCTTTTGTATTTATATTAAAATAAATAATGGAATTTTTTTATTTTATAAGAAAAATTCTCTTTTCCACCATTTTACATGAAAACAAATGGTGCTTAAGAAAAACATTAACACTTTAAGTTTCAAACCCCTTTCTATCATGGGCTAATTTCCCCCATAAATGGAATTGATGTTTTGCTAATCTTTACAATTGTGTTTCCTAATAATTAAATCCCTAGACTAATTACCATGGGCCCCAATTACAATCTATCATATTTTCATTGAAATTTCTATATATATTACGGTTTTCGATGATTAATTTACTCGAGTTGAGATTAAGAATTAGATTACCTATGAAAGTATTTGGTTGTCGTCAACTTTGCTCGTGGTTGTGGAAAACTGAGAGTCATTGGGGAAAACTACCCTTGGTTGTGCAATAATGATTGAGGAAAATTGAAGGATTAACTTTTGACGTTTGGATTCATGGTTAGGTCACTTATTAGTCAAACCAAACCTAACATAAACTAGAAAACCTCTTTCTAAAATCTATTTGCTTGGAAGCTGAGGTTTTGCTTGTTTTAATGTAAAATTTTATGTGTAACATTTTTATATGTAATTTTTTTTTTTTTTTTTCAAAGTTTGTTTTTAATAGGTAAAGGGAAGACCAAGTTCCTTTTCCCTCCCCATAGAGATCACTATTTTTTTTTATCTCTGGAAACAAACATTGAAAAAAAAATTACATATAGAATGTTACATGTAAAATTTAATGTCAAAACAAATAAAGCCTAAGGAAGCTGACAATTCAAAACCTACCTTTAATTTCTTCCCTATGGTTATGATTGTTTCCAAGTATAATGGTGAAATATATATATATATATATATATATATATATATAAAATAGGATTTTTCACTGTTTAGTTTGTTTTTATGTAAAATACATATAAAAATGAAAAAAAATAGAAAATTTACCCAATGTATTTGTTTCCAAGAGGTAAATTTTAATGATCTCTAAGGCTCGGTTTGGTTGAAAGGGAATTGAAAATTTTAAACTTAAAAAGAAAATTTTATATAGTTAAAACACAACTGATTGTATAAGCTACTAAAATTTTTTACCATATTTATTATTGATACTTATTAGATGTAAGTTTTTTTTTTTACTTTCAAATGCAATGGATTCAGATGCAAAGTGAGTATAAGTTAATAATTAAATATCAAATGATTTGGGAGTCAATTACCTATCCATATAATAGCATGTATTGTCACGATTACAAAAGTTTCATTTTTAAGTTTAAAGTATTCACTTTTTCCCCTTTAATTTCCCTACAATGAATTAGAGCTTAAGGAGGAGGGGAAAAAGAAGTTCATCTTTCTTTTACTTTCTAGAAAAAGAAACAGACATTGGAACCTTTTCTAACATATAAATTTTACATCATAACAAATGTTGCCGTAGGAAAATTTTCATGTAAAAGGGAAAAGGAAATACAAGCTGCCGACATGTATTTTTGTTTTTATCTCTCTCTTATTTAAAATATGGCCCCATTTCTCTCTCCTCTCTCTCTTTTTCCTCCAAGTGATTGGTTAGTGGTTCTTTTTATATTCCTATTTTGCCCCACTAGCATATAAGATTCCAATATATCTCACCAACTATAGATCCTCCTCCCCATGTAAAATATTATTTGTATAAAAAATTTTACAACAAAACAAGCATGGCCTAATCTTCTAAAGGCTTGAATGACAATTAATGACTTATACTTGCTCAAATGATTATGATCTTCATTGTTGTTAAATCAATTAACCAATTCGGATGAGCACAAATAATAAGTGATCTATTAAATGAACCTAACCATCCTTGCAACAACAGACTTTCTTTTTCTATTCACATTTCTCATTTCATTACAGATTCGACTACCTGTCTAAGGATATAGGATCCAATATATTCTTACAGGAGGGGCCCATCATTTGAATTTTTTGATCCATTGGTCCCACTCCATGGTTCATATTTACAAACAATAATCATATCATTAATATTAAGTAGAGATTATCAACATTATTTTGATAACAAATCTATGTTCTGATGTAATAACATATTCTGTGGGTCACATTGATTCCCTATCTCCTGATTGTCAATAATTATGAGGGTTTAGACTTTAGAGCCTCATTATTAAGGTCCCATACAAGTTTAGGAAACTAGTAACAGAAAGGGCTAAAAGTAAAACCGGCATGGATATATATATAGAGTTTCTTATAATTTTACGTGAGGTCCTGTTTCTTAATCTTGTGATTTGTTATCTGAATTTGAAGCAGATACATCAATATCCGAATCTGTATCTAATTAACATCTCGTCATCTCCGTTGTCAGAATTCAATCCATATTTGATTGATCTTTCATCCAAGTATTTGAATCATATCAAGCAAGGAGTGAGATATACGAAATCAAATTGGAAACTATTCATTAATATATATATATATATATATATATATATATATATATATATATATATATATATATATATATATATATATGGTAAATTTCTTAAATAATTAAGTATAATATTAATGTTCTC
Organism: Protea cynaroides; assembly: GCA_028583415.1. Taxonomy (NCBI): domain Eukaryota; kingdom Viridiplantae; phylum Streptophyta; class Magnoliopsida; order Proteales; family Proteaceae; genus Protea; species Protea cynaroides. The sequence goes on from CM053276.1 coordinate 136,726,855, forward strand.
TTTTTTATGTTTATGAGTTATGTATGACAAATCATTTATGAGAATAAATTGTAAATAATAAATAATAATCATTTAATACCATTAAACATAAAAAAAAAATAATAATTATCACAATAATGATAAATATATTTTAACTTATTTATAGATTTTAAATTATATTAATTTATTATAAATTTAAATAAGTAACGAAACAACTATATATATATATATATATATATATATATGATTATTTTTATAATATATATATTTTTTTTTGGTGGTAAAACTATAATACATATCAAAGAGACCTTAGGATACAATCGAAACGGATATTATTGAGCAGACCCATCAATACCGGAATTTAAATCCATTTATCATCTGGTTATCGAAAGGTATTCGAATCCGTATCTTAAATCCAACAATCTGAATAAATATCCAAATAGATGGATATGAACTCATCCGGATTTTCAACTATCCAGATGCCTATTTTTATATAAAAAAATAATAATCGAAACTATTTACTGGAAAGTTCTCCACATCCTCCTTTAAATCCCAGCCTCTCTCGGGAGCTTCGGGAGCTTCATTCCTTCATCAGGGCTCTTTCACAGTCATTTCTTCCTCTCAGAAGAACAGAAGAACCTGCAGTCATCTCCTTGATCCTCAGAAGCTTTTAAGATCAGATCACAGCGAGAGAGAATTACTTCCTTCAAATTTCAGAAGCAGATCGAAAATGGGGTGCAAATCGTGTGAAAAGCCAAAGCAGAGACACAGGAAAGGGTTGTGGTCGCCTGAAGAAGACGAAAAGCTCAGGAATTACATCGTCCAATACGGTCATGGCTGCTGGAGCTCCGTTCCAATCAAATCTGGTGAGTTGCACTCACAGTTTACACTAGCATCATGTAATGCATTCATTAATTACATGCTCATGTTTCGTTCACCCTTTGCTACCATGCGCTGGGAGGCTGAAACGATAATTTAGCCGTAGCAGGCGTCAGGCGACTCAGGCCGCCGGTCTTCCAGTGCACGTTAGGATTAAGAGTTGTTCGGTTCTAGCCTTCTGGGATGGCGGGCGCATTGCGCACCATGTTAGGTTTTAAAATAGTAGTGGAATAATTACCAAAGGGTACCGAATGTAATTTGCCCAAAATAGAAACAACCCATATGAGACAGGTTTCCAGCTTAAAGAAATGCAGGCAAGCTGGCACTCAATGCTAATGGTCAACACCGACAAAGGAGTTTTTCATAATTTTATGAATTTAAAAATGGTCTCATGTTGCCCGGTTCGTTTAATCGTGAATCAATGGTGAGAGTTCATCAGATGCACATACTAATGTAATATTATGTATATTGAGTGAACTTTAACCGTTGGATCAGAACTGAAGATCGTCCAACGACCGGAGGAGATGATAATGCGTCATTCTTTCTTTGCAAAATGGCTTCAACTCCAAACAGTGAACAAAGAAAATTTTCTTTATGGTATCGAAATGGGTATCGATATCTGGACAAGTGTACCAGCCAGAATCGTTTGATAGCAGTCAGGTACTGGCCATTATGATGATGTAGTAATATCTTTTTGGTATTGATCAAGTATCTATTATGTGTTGACCAGTATCGATACCCATTCTGATTCAATCAGTCGATCTCGTATCGGCCAGATATCTATGTCGATCATTCCCAAAACTGATACAATCAATTCGATCTGGATACTTAAAACCATGATCATTAGTAAACCTCTCTTGATTCTTGATTTCTTAATGGCCGATATCGATACCAATTAGAATCGATTCCACAGCCAATGAACATAGATCGGATCGGTATTGATGTCGGCACCGATTACTAGAACCTTGCGTGGGCCTGGGCTGGCTGCAAAAGCATGCCAAAGGCGAGGATATTACATAAATTAAAGCTCATGCTTTGTTTGGGGACGATGAATTTTTGGAAAAGAGTTTTAAGAATATAGTGGAGTACAGATGTCTACACGTCATCTTGACATGTCCTATTAGTTTGAGTCACACTTCTTTGCCTTCTAGAAACATTTGATCCTGGATGTACGTATCCGTATTAACTACAGATCATATACCTCCATGGTTTTAAATCCAGGTATTTCATATTCAAAATTGTTTGGATCTCATGAGAAATCGATATGTTTTTATCTTCATTAAAATAATATTAAAATAGATTAAAATCGGAGATTGATCAGGTCCAAAACTGATACCTGGAACCATGAATACATCTGATAGTTTTGAGCGGATGCCATCAGATTTTGACTTGTAAGTATCTTGGTGTTGCATGATCAGGTCTACAGAGGAGCGGCAAGAGCTGCAGATTAAGGTGGATCAACTACTTGAGACCTGGTTTGAAGCGTGGCCTCTTCACCATACAAGAGAAGGAGAGCATCTTGACCCTCCATCACATGTTAGGCAACAAGTAAGCATATCTAAAAAATCTTACCTAAAATTAATGCGTTTTGTGTCCATTGGATCAGTATAAAACTCCCCTCATCTCTTTCGTCTCAAGTATCAAAATTGTCCTTTGTGTATTGTGATTTTCATGATAACCCAATGATTATGTGTTTAAAGGAATCGATGTCAAGAGGGCCTTGACACTAATCAATGTCAAGTATAAAGATCCAAAATTAATGGATCCATCAGAATGTAATCAATTTGGTGACAACGTATTCTTGACCCTAATTTTATTCACCCAAAATAACCTGGTTGGGGTCTTTTCCATGCACATTTCTTGGTTCCAATGCAATTAAAGGGGTAGATTTGATTTTTTTTTACGAGAATAATCTTTAAGATCCAACTATTACAAAACCAATGACAAAATCTGATTATAACCCAGTCACTTACGATCACACAAAACCAAAATGAATTTTTGGCTTTCAGTTTAAAATCCCTCTAAAGGAATATTCTTATTCACAACCACGCTGGTAGTTGACACCGCAATCGGTATCGGTTGGATCACGCAAAAGTTTCATCACTCTTCCCATCTCAAATACCAAAATACCTCTTGTATTTTTTTAATATAATTAACATGATCAACCAATTATATCCTGTGTTGAATAGAAAGATCCAATATATATATATATATATATATATATATATATATATATATATATATATATATATATATATATATATATATATATATATATATAAAAGGAAAAGTGTTGACTTTGACTTAAAATAATAAGTAAAACTGAGTGCTAACTGAGTGCTATGGGTTTGTCTCATTCAGGTGGTCTCAGATTGCTCAGCATTTGCCTGGAAGGACAGATAACGAGATCAAGAACTACTGGAATTCGTACCTAAAGAAAAAAGTTGTGAAAACTGAAGCTTTGGGAGCTCAAAGCAGTAATTCACAGTCTCTCATGGAGTACACACAAACATCAACACCAACACATCCAACCACTCAAATTCCAAGTTTCGATTCATTCAACCTCATGAAAGACTCTCCCACCAATACAGACCAATCTGTTCCACAGATTTACGAGTTTCAAAATCACCCCTTTAAAGAAACAGCACAGGTCACCCTCCCCAAACTTCTATTCGCTGAGTGGCTTTCCTCAGACAACATTCATGGTCGAACCAGCTTCGTCAACCCATGTGAAGAGATGATTCCTAGAGAAAACCATGATCATGATCATCTGAACCTTGAAGACTTGTTGCATTATGATGGACCTTTTGGTAGTGATCAATTCCATAATGTGTTTGGCAATGGTTCCGTCGCCGGAGATGGGTTCGCTGGAGATGATGATTTCAACCTACCCCATGATGTAATCTTTGATTGAAGGAGATCAAAATTGTTATTAAAAACTGTAAATTTTAAGTGTTCATACAAGGGTTTTGGATTGATTCGTTAATTAAATATGTGAATAAGAGAAATAAATTGGTTTCAGGTCAACGATTTTCTTGTGATTTTGATATGAAAAACAGAATCAAGAATCATGATTGATGTGAATTAATTGATGGTGGCATGATATCAAGAAATTCATTGGCGGTGATACTCAAGTTGGTAGCTTAAATAATATTTGTGAGAGACATCTGAGGTTTGAAAAATGACGTTGCTGAACTGCTCCCGTTCTTAACGTAATAATGGTCACCGTCATTCATAGCTTAAGGTTTCATAGACAAAGACTTTAGGACAGTGATTGGATCATCAGAGGGGTGAGCTGGTTAGCACAAATAGATAAGTTGGTAAATTAGAGAAGCATATAAGGGCATTTATGTAAATATATAAACCAATAAAATGATAAATACATGCCCTCTTTTTATTTCTAGGATACCCTTAAAATTAATTTTAAAAAATAAGACAGATTGAGTTTTCCACACAAGTATATTAATATCATGGGGGGGGGGGTTCTGAATGATGTTGTTGCTTATGTCCATCAATTGGGATCCGCATCCTCTCCTCCCAGAATAACTGGGAGGACAGTGGCAATCTGGTTTTAGATCGTGACATGTGGATGACAGAAATCTAACGGCCACGATTGGTGCATCTATGGGGTAACACAGTACACGAGCTATCACTATAATGGTTCCTTCTTTTTGAAATTGAGAGAAAACCCACGAAACCAACCTAAAGCGAAGAGAGATGCAGAGCTTCCTCGAGTAGCAGGAGAAATCCCTAAACCTTTGCTACTTCTTCGTCTTCATTTCCCCTTTCTCTTCGCTATTGGAGAAAATCCCTAAACCTCTATAACTTCTTCATCTTCATTTCCCGTTTCTCTTCACCCCTGGAGAAAATCCCTAAACCTCTTCATTTTCATTTCCCCTTTCATCTTCATTTCTTCTTTTTTGATCTTCATTTCTTCTTTTTTAGATCTTTCTTCAATTCCCTTTCGAAGGAAATCGAAGCTGTGCCGAAGATCTTCATCTTCATTTCCCCTTTCCTCTTCATTTCCCCTATCTATGGAATAGATGTTTAACATTCTTCCATATGGTTCCTTAGTTGTGACTCTCATTTATTAGAGTTATCATGACGTTTCTCCTTTGGCCTTCTCTTGTTTGGTCTTGTTGTATCTTACCTATTTGTGACAAATACATAGCCAGATAAGAAGGGAAAGTTCACTCCGTTGAAGGATCAAAGACTCAAATACTTCACCCTAAGGAGGGTAAATGCTTTGCACATATATCTCTAGTTCGTGCTCACCGTCATCTTCTTGTAAGTTATTTAGTGTTTCAGACCTGAAACACAATCTGATTTCTATAACATTCAGGTTGCTAATTTGCACTCTTTACCAGAGAATTTTCAATTCCCACTTCAATTCCCACATGAAGAAATTGTAAAGTGGAGAAATCCACTGTCGAGCGGCGAAGAGAAAGGGGAGATGAAGATGAAGAAGTTGCAGTGATGAGCTCGTGCAGAGATGAAGATGAAGAAGTTGCAAAGATGAAGAGGAAGAAATTGCGGAGTGGAGAAATCCCTTCGTTTCCTCCTTTTGGGGGACTACTCTCGATTTCAAAAACAGGGACTTCTTTCGATGAGACGCAAGTGTAACCTGTTTGAGGTTAGATGATTTGATCATGGCCGTTGGATTTCTGTCATCCACGTGTCACGATCCAAAGCCAGGTTGCCGCTGTCCTCCCAGAATAATTGGGAGGAGAGGATGCGGATCCCACCAATGGGTATGGATGACGTTAGATTATTTCAGTAAGGAGCAGGGAGAGGAGAGAGATGGTTTGAAAAGAGACAGAGAATGAGGTGTTGATGTTATTACTCATACAAGGTGATTTAGATAACTTTTTTCCTAACATTATTTATCCATATACGAGTTTATATATATATAAGGGTGTCAACGGGCCGGTCCGGGCCGGTTTCGGTCCGGGCTGAATCGGTGTCGGGTTTTATAAGCCCAGCCCAAAACATGTCCATTAAGAGTTCGGGCTAGGTTGGGCTGCGCTGGACACAATAACTATCGGGTTGGTCCGTGTCGGTTTGTTATCGGGTTGGGCTTATTGAGGTGATTTCGGGTTGATTCGGTCCACATGGCTTTCGCTTATCGGGCCTATTTTATATGTAAGATATATAGCCTATTTTATTATTTCTATCTATAAAATTAGCATCATTCTTTCTATATGCATGTAATTCAGTAAATTGTAACAATTAAAATACTTTTTTCAACTATAGATTCATATAATATTTGGGATCAAGAAGTGAACTATAACAGTGTAATATAATCCCTCAAAATTTATAACTATTAAAAGAAATTGGGCCCGAATGGACCTTATCGGTGTTCGGGTTAGGTATTATTGATTCGGGCTAATTCGGGCTTCTTAACGGGTTGGTCCGGTCTGGTTTCGGTTTGGGCTGAAACGGTGTCGGGCTTTACAAGCCGAGACCAAAACATGTCCATTAAGGTTCGGTCCGGGCTGGGTTCGGGTTATATCGGGCCGGCTCGGTCTGTGCTACCGGTCCGGGCCCATTTTTGACACCCTTATATATATATATATATATATACACACACACGTAGGACACGCAGTCTTGGTTTTACAAAGTACAGCCAGTCATGGAGTGCGAAAATACCAATCTATCGGACACATGGCCAATAGAATCCGTTGAGCCAAAGAGTTAGCTATGAAGTGGATTGGTCTTAGAATGCAAGAAAGGGGGTAAGAAAAAAAAAAAAAAGAAGAAAGATGCCTAATGTTTTCAATCACGGAGCTGCCATCATTCGGCCGGTTAGTGGATCTATTGTCGACTAAAAGCAGAAGGTGCAGGCAGTCAGATTCAGCCCTGATATGTTCAACACATTCACCGATTGCAAGGAGTCTATTAGGTAGAGCAATTGCTTCAAGTTCAAAGGGAGATAAATCTTCTTATGTCTCTCATGTCGGTATGAGAAAATCCAATGATTGTAGTTTATTATGTGTACATACCGATGCATTGGTATAAGGGCACAATGGATGAAGGCCACTGGATTTCCTCATACTGGCATGAGGGGCATGAGAGAATTTGAATCCCCCGCAAAGGCAGACACAAGATTGGCAGGTTTGGAAATAGCTTTTACAAAGTCACCACTGGCATTACATAGAAAATAAAGACGACCAGATTAGGATCCTCTCCTACTATGGTATCAACAGGACAAGCGTCAATCACGGCTGGATGAGCAACAACTAATGCACATCTCTGTTGGGCTGGGTTTCCCTCTTTATGTAGAGGATGACCCATTACTTATAAGCTCATATGGAGTAAGGGCACTTAAGTAACTTTTTCACATATAGTTGAATTAAGGTTTTATCTCTTTAACCCTATCAGAATGAAACAATGAGTGACCTCCATCCGTAGAGTACATTGAATGTACAGAAAGAGGTTACGTGGTTGTTGTCCGCCCAAAACAGAGAAGAGAAGAAAGTTGCGAGGTTTCAATCAAGGTGAGGATCGAAAGGTCATCCGTAGTCCGATTGAGCTGAAATTTGGACAGTAGATTCGTAACTTAGAGTTCTTCATTCTGAAGGGTGCGATTAACTATTGGAGTCTTCTAGATCAGTCTGATAATCAACGTTTTCACCTATTCAGGTGAGATCTCTTTCAATCTTCATCTTGGTATTTGGGTTGTTGATGGTGTATTTACTAGAACATGTTGTTCTAGATGTTTTGATGATATATGCTAAGAATATTATGTTTTTAAGGAATGATGTTATTGTATGCCCCTAGTTCTAACTAGAGAAGACTCTTGTATTCCCATATTTTGGTGATAGTGAAGAGATTTGAGTGGACTATGGTCCCGTGGTTTTTACTCCTCACATTGGGGAGGCTTTTCACGTAAAAATTTCTTGTGTTATGCATGTGGATTTTATTGTGTTTGGAATATTATTCTCTATTTGTTTATTTCCTATTAGGTTCACTCAAGAGTGGAAAGAGTTTATCACCCCCTTTCTTATCAATCTCATCTATCGGCTCTTTCCAAATGGGAATTAACTTAAGGTAAATTGGAGATTGTAAGGAACCAAATCTTCTCTGGACTATGCTTCCTCAACTCTTCCTCAAATCAATTTCGATATTTTGGAGGAAAATCCCATTTGGTCTAAGCTCATATGAAACCCTAAAAACCCAAATCAAAACTATCTCTTCCTCAAATCTTCAAGCTCAAAAACCCTACCCATCTTCAAACCCAAATCATATCCCTTATTCTTCCTCAAATCTTCAAGTTCAAAAACCCTGCCCATCTTCCGGTCTGAGTTCCTCCGAATCCCATCAGCACTGTCCTCTAGTGTCTGGTGATTTAATGGTTTTGGGTTTGATGATTTCTTATCTAGTACAGTTAAATGATAGTGATTTGAAGACTACACAGAGTTGCAAATCCCTCTCTCGAGTAATGATTTTAGCTTCATTTCTTGTTCGGTTGTTGGGTTTTACTTCGTTTTCCTTTTAGAGACTTATATTGTATGTTGCATGTCAGCCTTCGAGTCTTGATGCATAAAATTTCCATATCTAAGGATGTCTAATAGATTAGAGCATGAAAAGCAAAAGGTGTAGTGGATGTTGTCGAAAATAATTCACCTGCATGTAATAGTATCTTTCTTGAGATTTCACCACCATCCATATTCAGTGGGTCCCACACTAGAGGTGGATCCCACACCACATCACCAGTGATGGCATCCCTTGAAAAGTACATGTACATACAGATGATCCGAACTCGATATTGTCAACATATTTAGTCCGAATCTTAAACAGAAATAATGGTTCAGGGTCATCCATCCATTGCAATCGTAGCTTAGATCATCATGAATACTTCAGAGCTTCCACATGCAATCAAATAAGAGACGAATGGTGGAAAGGTAGGTTCAAATCCCCTCAACCGCCCAGCACCATTGACTCAACCTCTCACCCAGGAGAGAAAGGGGATAGGTTATTTTTCCTGGAGAGGTGCACCTCACTGTATATCTAATTATAAGAGGCTGCACCTTCTCACAAGCATGTAATTTTTATTCTCTCTCGGTATTGGAGTTTAAGTCCATTGAACTTCCCTACAATATGAACGGGTATAAGAAAGAATTCTAGATATTTCTTCTTTCTTCTTCTCCTTCTTCTTCTTCTTCTTCTTTTTTCTCAATTCTAGTCTACGGCGCCCATAGGATTCTTCACTCTGCTGGTTCCACAAAGGGACAAGGAGGGTCGCCCTCCTCGAATAGCCCTCAAAGAATAAGATAAGGAGACAAAGGGAATAAAAATCATAGAAGTCTTAGAACCTAAAGCAAACAGATTTGTTTACATTTTCTTGTAGTTCAAGTTTTATGAAGGCAAAATCTCTTTAATACTTATATGACTTAAAATCTCAATCTACAATTTTACTATAGTCATTTCATTAATGTTTGTATTAAAAAAACATTTCATTAGTGCAACTAACATTAATAAAGCTACCAAGCACTTTGGTTTATTTATTAAAAAGGGGAAATTACATTTGAAGTTTTAAGAAAAAAACATTTAAGTTATCTCAAGTTTCAAAAATGACATTTGGAGTGCCTAATGAATTGTTTTTGTTCATAAATCAGATATATGTCCTATTTTACCCCTTCATCTCATTATCTACCTGCAAACTCCACCTCCACCTCCCCCTCACTCTCCGCCCCACCTCCATTTGTAGCAACTGCCACCACCATGCAACCCCTCCATCCCCTTTGCAACTCCTTAGCAATTCCCCTACACTCCTTTTTCTCTCTCTTCCAGTCCCTTTCTCTGTCCACATGCAATCCCCTCCCACCCCTCTCTATAACGGATTGGGATCTTCTGTAATGAGACTACCCCTATAATGTAGATCCACGTGCATCCCGATGGATTCACTACATGATGGCCTCATTACAAAAGATCTTTTTCCCTCTCCAAGCCCCTCTACGACCTCCCACTTCACATTGCTCTTGTACCCCTACCCCCATGGTAGAATTCTACAGCACACTAATCCAATCCCCAAAGAACAGCAGCACAGGTTACAGCACACTAATCCAATCCCTAGAGAACAGCAGCACACGTGTTGATGGTATGACTATTTATTAGTGGGAGATTATCTTAGGAGACAAACCTTACTCTCACCATCGCTCCTTGTCTCTTTCACTCTCCCTCTGCATCAAATCGAAGACGAGACTTACGTTTGATTTGTGAACATAAATAGTTTACAAGTACTTCAATATCACTTCTTTTTTTTTCTTTTTTTTTTTTGTAGAACCCCAAATATCACTTGACTCCCTCGAATGTAAATTATCTTATTTAAAAAAAGATAAAAATACAGTTACCTCCCTTATAGTATGTCTAAAGGACAAATGTCCCCAAAATTTTTTGAAAAAGACAAGTACTTCCCCTACAAACACTATTAAAAGACAACTAAACCCACGCCGTTAGTATATTCCGGAGATACCCATATTTTTATAATGATCAAAGTAACATTGGATAAATGTGAAGTACTGTTTTACCCTTGTTGAAATAGGGCCTCGATAATTGAAACCTTCATTCGAAACCAAAATCCTCGAATCTCTCTGAAATTCTGCAAACACGTTCAGCATAAGAAAATCTCTCTGAATTTGGTCATCCTGGTTTATTTTCTTTAGGTGTCTGGCTTAAGTCAAACATTTCTCTAATTTCTTCTCTTGTCATTCCTTCTTCCATCTTCAAACAAACCATTGTGCTCTTCACTTCTTATATCTTTCTGTTTTAGAAGTTGAGAGCTTCTAATATATTTCTGTTTTTATCCATTTATAAGTTGAGAGATTCTTGAAACGAGATTCTGTAGGCTAAGAGAGTTCTGATCACAACAAACCAATCCAGATTCCAGAGTTTGTGTTAAACTCAAACGCTAATCAAACTAAAATTTTTTTGATTAAATTATGATTCGTTATCCAAATTGGACTCCAATACAAATCCCACAACCCACGAACCCGAGGGAGATATATCCTGCTCAACTCAATCCAGAATACTAAAAGAGTTTCGTTTATCGAATTAAGCGCAATGTGTGATTCCGATCCTATATCATTCGTGATTCCGCTTCATGCGTGACTCTTAACTATTGATTCTCAGCTTTCATCTTTCCAACCATCTCAATGTCCTTCTGAACTTTCATGTACGTTATCCACCATTTCTATACGAGCTTTTCTTGTGGTAATATCGAGCTGGGTCGAGGCCCGGTCTCTGGTGATCGATCACAGACCTGGGGTAGGGGTCTCGGATATGAAGGTAAGATCGCCTCCATTCTTTCAGGTGATCTGATGGATTGACTTGAAATCACGGTTTACAACCGATTAAGGAGATAATCCATTGAAATTATTCGAAGAAATTTCAAAAACAAATGAAATTTCAAGATCTGATGTGAACGAATCTTAAGAATCCAAAAAAAAAAAAAAAAAAAAGAAACAAAGAAACAAAGGAACGTAGCTCAAAAGAGATGGAATTTGCTCGAGAAATAACAGATTGTAACTCAGTTGTAGGTGAAGAAGATGGTCTCAGAAGAGATGGAACGATGAGGGAGTTCGCCGATGAGATTAAGGTTGCCGATGATGGGCCATGGCTTTGGACCGGGTAGCTGGTTTAGTCGCCGATGGTGGATCCTGCCAGAGACCAATATGAGTGCTAGTGCTACAAGCCATGCTGCAGCGTATACTTACCATAAATGCTTCTCATTTGAGTGTGGCTGTGAAAACACTATTACGTTTTTTTGTTTTTCAGTATATGGTAAGTGTATGAATTCATAGAATGGAGATAGTTTCATTCTTTTAAAAATGACATATCTTTGAAAATTTGAACTTTGTTCAGAAGTAGACTTATCTATAAAAAAATGAAGACATCAGTCTTTTACATAAACTTTTGGGGGCACTTGTCCTGTAGGCATATTGCTGGGGAGAAAACTATACTTTTTCCTAAAAATAAAGGGTTCTTTGTCTCCTATGATTGATTGAATTTAAATTATTTATTTTAGTTTTTTTTTATGTTGAATACCAATGTAAGATCCGCATCCTCTCCCACTGAGATTTGGCAGGAGAGTTGGCAGCCCGAATGGATGGTCGATACCTGGCTCTCGGATGAATCCGAACCGACACCCCTGTCGGCTCAGCTTGTCAGCTCTGGTGTCAACTCTGATGGAGGACTCAGATTCTCCCGAAAACCAGGTGTCGACCATCCATCTGGACCGCCAACTCTCCTACCAAATTTCAAGCGGGAGAGAATTTCTATACACCAATGTATAGTTACTAATTATATCGCTATTTAATTGGATTGGAATTTAACTACTTGACGCAACTCAATGTTGGGCAGACCCATCTTTCAAACTCGTTCATCTTCAACGAGTGACCTAAATTCAATCATGTCGATGGAAACAATGTCACAAGGCCGAGTCAATTAATTTCAAGGTTTTTAAAACATTGAGCTAAGGTTAAAGACAAAGAAGCGATTGAAGAGGTTTTAGGGCTCGGGCTTTGAAAAGATCTTGATTTTCAATCAAACAACCATTCCACGGACTAAATGCCTTGTTGACCTCTATTAAAACGTCATAAGGTTTCCATTTATACTTCTAATACTGTCATAATTTTTGTTTGAAATTTGGTAAGACATTGAATTTGCGAATACGCTCTTTCTTTCGTTTTTTTACTTTCGGGGGTTTGACTCCCACCCTCCTTTCAGAAGTATATCATTCAGAGCTCCTCCTACCCCTTCTCCCCGAGTCCCATATAGGGGGGTAACCTTCAGAGTCTGAATTGAACCTTCAGAGTCTGAATTGACCGCCCAAAAAGAAAAAGAAAAAGAAACATTTGCCCAATGTGCAATTTGTCATTTTAGTTCTGTAATTTCATTGATTCAGAATATTTATTGGCTAACTCAGAAGGGTAAAATTAGCCCTTCTCAAGGTTTTATTTACTCCCAAGTCCCAAGTAAAATGACCACCAAAAGTGCCTATCTATCTACCATTTATTGGCTAACTCAGAAGGATAATATGAACTTACCCATTTTCTCAGACATGTTTCCACTGAAAGCAGGCTCAGTATAGTGTTCAAAAACTCTGATATTCCTTCCTGTCCACAAACTCCACTACCTTTGAACCCAAAGTGCAACCATTTGAGCTTTCAAGAAGCTTATATAATTGTCATCTCAATTAAATCATTTCCATCCTTCTTAATCCAAGTTAAAATAATTTAGCAGTAGATAAAATGTAAAATGAGGATCTTGTCCATGTCCTTGCATATTCCTGATCTAGGTTTTTTCTTTTTTCCCCTCTCCACTCCCTGCAGTACACAATCTCCAGTGTACAGGAAGCTTGTTTAATTACCACCCCATTAAAACATTTCCATCCTTCATAATCCAAGTTAAACTAACTTGGCAGTAGATACACCCCCAAAAAATAAATTTGGCAGTAGATGAACTTGAAAAATGAGGATCCACTCATCCATTGTCCACTCATCCATTGTCCTCACATATATCCTGATCAACTAGATAAAATGTAAAATGAGGATTTCTTGTCCATGTCCTTGCATATTCCTGATCTAGATTTTTTCTTTTTTCCCCTCTCCGCTCCCTGCAGTACACAATCTCCAGTGTACAGGAAGCTTGTTTAATTACCACCCCATTAAAACATTTCCATCCTTCATAATCCAAGTTAAACTAACTTGGCAGTAGATACTTACCCCCAAAAAATAAATTTGGCAGTAGATGAACTTGAAAAATGAGGATCCACTCATCCATTGTCCTCACATATATCCTGATCAACTCCCCCCAGCTCAACTGAACTCTATCTCTCTCTTCCTGGGGAGGAAGAAACAGAATAGAAATCCATGAGGAACACATTCATTTAAGATTCAGGATGAGCAGAACCAAATCAAACCTCCGATTTCAAGTTTCAACCACTCCAACCCATTCCCTCAATGAGGAAAAATTAAGAAAATTCATAGATGCCACATAAGTGGGGCAGTTCTTTCTACATCTAAAAGAAGAAAAACCAGTAGGTGAATTGGCCAAAAGCAAAACAGTGAAATGGTTATAAAGAACTAGAATAATCAGATTTCACATTCTCAATAGTGAGAAGGCAGAGGGAAAATCAGCTAAAACTCTTCAGCTTTATAATAGTTTTCATTCTGAAATATTTGTGAACATATGGTCACAATTCAAATCACAAGTAGTTGTTTCCTTTTTAAACTAAATTTAAAAATGATTATGGATTTAGAACACCTAATTTAATGTTTCAAAAAATTGAAATTACCTCCTAATTAAAGTGATTCTCGTCTCATCACTACCACGGGAGATCAAGCTTTCAAAGAGTTCAGCAAGTAATGGCATGTTCTTTGGGTATTGATCCTGCAAAATGCAAATTTTAGACGAATCAATAAATTAAAAAAAGGATATAGAACTCATGCCACAATCAATGGGAGAAACTGCGATACAACACAAGAATATGCAGAAAATTACGACACACAAGCCTACAGTAATTAAAAAAAAACCCCAAGATACCCATTAGCATTATATTCTCAGTCCCACAATTTTCTATACTCCTGGCCATTTGAAGTGAACAAGTGATGGTTCTAAGGATCTGAAACCAAAGTTGATTGATGGAAGTCTTCTTTTTTTCAGAGACCATTGAGTTCCCAGATTTCACAACTTGCCGCTCCAGGACCCAAGCCCCATGAGTTCCGTCATCACCTTTGCTATGTGCAATTTGCATGGCAGAATATACAGTTAGCACATTACATCAAAATGTGCTCTTTGAAAGTTTAATCAACATTGATGGGTTTGAACTCACCACTTATAAAGAGCATCACAAAAGAAAAGCTCGATTTGAATTTGACCCTAAGGATTACGAAATCTTCTTCTCTCTTCTTTGGTTCTGCTTCTGTATGAAATATGAACTCAGAGTTAATATAATCAATATAAATCTATCTTTCTACAAAAATCAAACATGAATTTGAATCCTAAGATTCTCAATTATCGATATCCAAAGGATGTTAACATTATGGAAAATGATAGAAAAACTAACTGAACTCAGAGAACCAAAGACTGCATTCATTTGATATAACTTCAATGAGATCATATCAGATCAGTTCCTCCAAAACTGGGTCACGGTGATTGTTGAGAAACAAAAGAGAAACCTAATAACCTTGTGGCGTAAGTAAAAACAATTTGCTGTTTCAACCACACCATGAGCTGTACAACAAAACTAAAAAAAAAAAAATCTGTTTCAACAATGCCTTATGGCACAAACCCTTATTCTTTTTCTTTTTTTCTTTTTTTTTTTCTTTTCTTTGATACTTTTTATGGCACAAACCCTAGTAACATTGTGCAGTGCTTTTTAAGAAGCTTTACATTGAAAACTCTTTAGATGCCTTTTTTTTCCCGTCATCTTTCTGAATCACTTTATTATGTTTCCAAATGCTGTATTTCAGAGTCTGAAAAGCTGCATCAATAGCATAACAGCACTTATACTCATCTTTGAAAGATAAAAATAAAAAATAAAAAAAAACAGTTAGATTCTTCCAAAACAATGAAATAATTTTGTCTTCCAACCAAAACAGAAAACTGCTCAAACATTTTCATTAACAGATACAAACTAAGGGAAACCAACACAAAGATATATTTTGAGTGAGAAAAACCTTGAACTCACCCATTAAAACTGCCAGAAGTCAGAACCCGCACAAAACGTACTCAGACAAATACTGAATTAAAAAAAAAATACCTAGAGGAGGAAAACCATGAAATAGAAATTGCAAAACATATAAAGAGAGAAACATACATTAATCCAATGCCACACAATCACAATCCAATAAGAGCTTGAATCCTCCGTCAAAACCGTGCATAATCAGAATGTCATTCCCTAGATCCTAACCAAACTATAATGATTCAACCAGACATGAATGATTCTACTGATGATGAGAAATTGTATAATAGAAAAGGAAGAGAATACATAAGTCATGTCAAGGCAAGATCTCATACATGTAATGAAGAAAAGAGCTTGTTAAGGGAAAACCAAAGACTTTTTCTCCCTCTGTCAGGCAAGAAAACTGAGAATGAAGAAAGAGAGAACTTAAGAGAAGGGACGGCATTCCGCTAGATCAGTATCAAACATAAACTGAGTTAGTAATCAATATTAACCAATCTTTCTACAGAAAAACAAATTTAAAATGACCAATAAAATTGTGTCAAATTTCTATGTAATAAGTCAGAATGATATCCAACACCAATTTATGACAAGGAATTGTACTTAAACTGGATCTGAAATTATCCATCCCCAGCCTGCTTACATAACCCAACCTGTTATGTAACAATAGACTCACTACAAGTCTAATTGAAAGATTACACAAAACCCTAACATATCAATTCAAAAGAAATTACATCCACTACCCACCTACATCGAAGGACACAAGGCACACCAAACTCCGAAGAACAGACCAAAAATAATGAAACCTGAACACAGAAAACACTACTGTAACCTTAGTCCCCAGAATCAACACTCTATAATCATGTAGCTCATGATTCAAATCCTCTTTTTCCAAATGTTCAGAAACAACTCTTAGCACAGGCTGAAGAAGGAACTTTCCTTTTTTTCCCATCAACCTACACCATAAATAAATAAAGGAAATAATTTAAACATAAATATCCACCTTTTACACACTGTTGAAACAATAAGAAAGTTATAGTGCTTAACATGCAACTGAAGGTGTCGAGAAAATAGCTTTAGCACATAGGAACTCAATACCAACCTTATTTGGTGGTAATGTGGTATACTGCGTATGAAATATGATAAGATAAGGGTCTTTTTTAGGATTTTCTAAGTTTTCTTTAACCCCAAGTGAGAGCTTCCCATAAGAAATTTGCCCCAGCAATGCAGATCCTGTTGGACAGTTCCGCAATATAGTGAAAAGTTTACACTACGTATCTATGCAGTATAAATAAAATAATGCTTCTCAAATGATGGATTTTCAAATGGAATACCTTTGGAAGCTTGTCTTTCGTTTGCAGGGCCACCAAAAATGAGTCTACAGATCTAAGAGTTAGAAGAAATAAGATATGAGAATTGAGATGCATGTGAACTTTGGCCTAAGCAATGGATAAAAAATAGAGTACTAAGGAAATTACACATACCCAGGACTAAACTGAGGAGCTAAAGCTACCATTTCCCATCATAGGCCCATCTAGTTGAAAAAAAAATCCAAGCCGGATGAACTCCTGGATGCATAAAGTATATTTTAAAAATTATCACACGTAACTTTTGGCTGTCCTAAAAAATTGCAGTCGTGACATTTCAAACTTGAATGCATCATCATTGAAATAAATATATTAGTTTAACTTCCCTGATATGAGAACATAAGAAATAACTTTCTTCCATAATTAAACATTATGGTTTATCATCACAAGTTAATGCCACATACTTCCTTAAGGGGCTTATTTGATAAAAGAAATTCCAAATTTAAAACTCCACTCGTGCCTGTGCATTATTATTCTCTTAGTACTTGGTTCATACTTGTGGTAAAAAGTTAGCTAAAGAAGCCAAATTCAGCTGACTAACTGAACTTTCCTGCTCCAAATACTATTTTAAGCCACATAACACCATTATCAAAGATTTGAGTCTAGTATACAATAAGATGAATGAGGGATAACAGTCTCATTAATGGATATCCTGCACCAATTAAAGACTAAACAAGCCTATTCAAACAAGTGCAATTACACAGCCAGTCCAAGTTCAGAAAGCGACTTCTATGCCTGTGACCAAAATGCAGTACATTCCAATATATAAGCAGGAAAATAATAGCAGAATTACAAAACCAAGGTCTTCATGAACCCCAAATCTATTTTGAAATTACTGTCAATCATCAAGATTTAAATGGAGACCGAGGTTGTCAAGCTACCAGGCAATGTAAGATAATCACAATTTCAAATATGTAAAGACTGTAATGACCAGATCAGGATAAGTTTTAAACCACGGTGATTCAATAGTGGCTCATTAATATTTGTAATCTCCCATCATGTGAATAAATTCATCATAAAACACTTCATGAAACCATGACTTGAAGGAGCAATATATATATAGGTACAGTATTTCGGAAGATAGAGGTGCACAAGAATTATTGCACCATTTTCCGAAATAATTTGGGT
Organism: Protea cynaroides; assembly: GCA_028583415.1. Classification (NCBI taxonomy): domain Eukaryota; kingdom Viridiplantae; phylum Streptophyta; class Magnoliopsida; order Proteales; family Proteaceae; genus Protea; species Protea cynaroides. The sequence goes on from CM053276.1 coordinate 136,744,894, forward strand.
TACTGAGTTATTTCTTAATTCTTCTAACATCACTTGAGTTCTTAGATGTTACTTTAGATCTCCAACAAGCAACTATGAATTGAAGGAGACATAAATAACTTTGGTCTAAGTATGGTTATTCCTTGCAAAACTGCATATTTTCTGTTGCTATAGAGCTCCTACTAGTAAGAAGGGCAAAACACACTCCAGTAGTTTCATGAACAACTTGATCACCATCAGAAGTCCCATTGGCAACTACAGTAAGCCTTTTTCTCAGGTAGAACTATTGATTTTGTTCATGGTGCTAGCATGAGATTGCAGATTCCTCTGCCTCTGTAGATCCATTTGTCATATTATGTAGCCCCTCTACCAGCAGTGAATCATACCATGGTGGTATATTCATTCAGGGACCATATATGGACCATGTGATGTGTGCTTCTTCGGATCAGCTTTTGGAGGTACCTCTTCTAGAGAGGAAAATTAAAGCCCCAGTGAATAGGTTGAAAGTTGCAGAGGACATTAAGTTTAATTATACTGTGGTTAAAGGCGAAGCACAATGTCATAGGATGAGTAAGTAGTGGAGAACGCACTCAGATGCTTTTGCTCTTGTCTGATGGTGATGGCCTCTTTTGATGTTTCCTGGGTATCAAACTTCATAAGCTTCTTTGGTTCTTTAGGTTTTAACCGAGAGAGAGAGAGAGAGAGAGAGAGAGAGAGAGAGAGAGAGAGAGAGACCTTTTCTCCCAAGTTTCTCTCAATGAACAAAATTAACTGCTTCATTTTCTCCTAACATTATACGTTATCATGTCTACAACATACATAAGCATAGGGAGAAAAAAGGATCTTGAAACTGTAAAGGAAAGAAAAGGCCATTCCATTGACATCAAATACATTTTTTTATTTTTTTTTATTTTTTTATTTTTTTATTTTATTTATTTATTTTTATTTTTTTGAAAACTAGTTTCCTCTATGTAAACTTCAACTATGGTTCAAATAATAGAACACAGTAAGATCTTTTGAAAAGTTGTTGGCCACATCAAATAGAATAAACTCAAGATAAGGAGAATTGGGGGATATCTTAAGCCATGTTATTCAAGCGGTTTCTTTTATCATTTTTCTTCTCTGATCCCAAATGGAGCTTATATAGATAAATCAACATGCAGAGACTGCTTCAAACATTCATATAGATCCGACATTGAACAATTTGACAATGGTACAGTAATTTCTACCATCTAATTTATAAATTATCAAATAATCAACCTCATAAGTCCAGCAGTAATAATGTCATGGAATTTGGTGAATAAAGATACATATATCATGGCCAATAGAACAATATGCATACCTTAAATAGAGCTGTAAAGTGTATTCACCTTTGGGAAGTTTGACAGAATTTGGATAGACAACACCATAGAACAAACACACTTTAGTTGAGAAAATAGAGGAAAGGAGAAATAAGCATATTGTATAAAACCAAGAAAATAAAAAATAAAAAACTTATGTCTCTATTGGGGGAGAACTCCTTTTGGATTGATTTAAACTATACAAAGTTATTCTTTGAATTTATCCAAAAGAAGCAATGTGATTTTCCCATTTTTTGGACAGCAAGCAAACATCAGACAAACAGTAAGAAGAAAACAGGATAGCTAAAAGGGGGAGGAGGTAGGGAGAGATAAAGAGATAGAGCAAAGAAAGTTCAGCACTTTCTGTCTTGAATCCTTACTTGGAAAAGGAATGACTACATATGTACACCATTTCTGCATCACTCATAGCTAAAACTCAGGAAGTAAACAAATCGTGGGCACAAACATAAATATCCTACCAAGTGCATTTGCTTTGGCATATAGGTAAGCTCAACTCTATTCAACAGTCAATGCAGAAAGACCATTGTGTGCACCACAAAATTTGTTAGTAAGGAAATCTCTTATAAAGGGTTATAACTAGCACTTTTTTTTTTTTTTGTTGTGGGGGGGAAGAGTTTACCTTATGCACCATTAAATGGAGGAGAAAGGGTTGTCTGAACCTCACCAGTGGAATGGAACCTCTCACGCTCTCTAATGCCAGCACCTTATTTACATGGATGGAGGAGAAAAAATCTCAACCATTCCACAACTCTGTCTCCACTGCCGTTGCACCATCTCCCTCCCTGCTCGCAGCTGCAACCCAGGGTGGCACAACCACTCTCTCTCTCTCTCTCTCTCTCTCTCTCTCTCTATCTGCACTCAAACAGATGCATGTAGAGATTGAAGTTCATGCGTGAAAAGGAGGAGGAAAAGCAGACAGAAGTGCACAACACTAATGATAACAAACACGTCAAGCACCTGAAAACATCTATGTCGAGTGAAAATTGAAAACGTAAGATAATTACACAGTAACCCTTCATACAGACAAAACATACAATCACTAGGTACCTGCAGTATTTGGATGAATTTTAGCGACCGGATCGAAAACCCTAGAGTGAAACTGAACTTAACCTTAGTTGATAATACAGTTCCGTAAGCAAATTGTATTCCGACACGAGTGGCTTGATTAGGCGGGAAGCTCCAAACGCAGATATAAATATAGCTGTAAATTTAAAAACTATTTATTAAAAATATTTGTAGATGTTGGACAAGGGAAGAAACTACGATTAAACCTCTATGGAGAAGCAACGGGCAACTTTTTAACTGTTATCGTCCTGATTGACATCCATATGTCACACGTTAAGAAATGAAAACGAAACTATAAATTGAAAAGCAGTTCATCGTCCGCAATGGTTTATTGAAGTCTCGTCAATTCACCAAATTAAAAATTAAAAACGAAAATAAACGGTTATACGGTAGTAAATTTGATTTTAAGGTCCGAATGACTGTCGGTTACGCACTTACAGCAAGATAATCAAATAAGGTATAAAGAGACGGCAAATATCCTATCGATTTACAGAATAATCATAAAAAGGTAATGGAAAAATAGAAAAGGTGACAACGGACAGAAACTTCTCAAAGAATTATCAATCATTACGAAGCACATTACATTAGAACACCAACTGAAAAATCCTCCGAAACAAGAATTACAGAGAACTTGCCAAAGCTTTAGAAGTGTAATAAATTAGAAAGCGCTAAATCAACCCCTCAAACCAATAAAAAGTTACCGAAAATCGCAAAAATAACGCCTCGGCCATCGCTCTGGGGATGAGCTTCGATGAATCTATTGACTCCGATCTCCTTCTAAGGCATCAAATAAGCCAAGAAAGTGCGCTCGTTCAGTCTTCCTTCAGCAGAAGAAGCGTCAGAAGACAAAGACATCGGTCTAATTGAACAAAACCCTCCTCTCGTCTCCTTTCTCTTCTCCTCCGCTTCCGGGGCTCTTTTCAAATGAGGGTAGAGTAGTCAGGTTTTCTCCTTATGACTCGATAAATCTTTTCACGATATAAGTATGTCCTAATAATATCTTCTAATTTTCAATTAATTAATTAGTAGTCTATTGGGGTTTGTCAAGTTTCCGTTTTAACGACTCGGTCAATCTTTCCTTATATAAGATTTTTCTATTACCTTCTAATTTTCACTTTATTTAAGTTATAAAATCTAATTATATAACGAGAATGTTTTGGATTTAATTCATTTTATTAGTTTAGAATTAGATGAAAATCCTGACCATAGAGAGAGAATAAACGGTCATTTTTGGGTTTGTTCAATGGTTAATTATTTATAATTGATTAAAAAAAATTTAAGTCCATTTTTTTTCTTTATTCTTTTTATCGCAATAATATTTTAACTGTATTGAAGATTTTTTCACAAGAATTTACTCTCCCATGATCACCGGTTTAATGGTAGTTTTAGACATTCATTTAAATATGGATCAATAGTGAAAGATAATTGTTAATGGTCCATTGCCGTTCATCGACCACAAACTTTAGTCATTCTAAAGTTTTCTCCTTTTCATCTGCAAATGTTATCAAATTTAAGTAATGGATAATTAATAAGTGTTATTACGTCGTCTTCTTCCTTTTTTTTTTTTTTTTATACGTTTTCTTTTACTGGTGGAAAAGGATTGTCTTCTTATGTTCATTCTATATGAAATAACAAAATAAGGACGGCATTGTAGTCATTTCATTGTCACATATGGGAACACAATAAAACATTATGAACAGATAATTTAAGAAAACAGATGTTAAAAACACAAACAAGTTGAATTAGCCATCAAATTTAAGATGTGTTTTTCTTAAATTATTGATAACTCGTATTAGAGAAAACTGATGTGTCACAACCAACTCACAGAACAATAATAAAGATAATACATTTCCTAGATTAGTAATGTGGGGAAGTAGATGATATCAAAACAAATCAAGTAAAACACAATTTAGGGATCAGATTGGATTGACGTAGGTGTAGTACTCATGTTAGCATTGATTTATGGATTATATTGGATTGGCCAATATCGTGCAATACTCATGTTAGCACGGTTAGCAATGATAGAAACATGTTAACATCGATTTAGGGATTATATTAGATTGGCCGATATCGTGCAATACCCATGTTAGCACGGTTGGCAAGAATAGTTTATGACTTTCTATTAAGCAAATCTTAGGAATTTTGGGACCAATTTTAAGTCGATACCAACCTGATAAAGATCGTCAAGGGCAGATCCCATGCACTAAAACCTTGGTGCAAAGGCATTTTAGTTACATATAAAAAAAAAAAAACAATTATAATTATCTTTCTATTTATTTCCCTCTACTTTTTCTTCTTATTTTTTTCTTTTTTTTTTAGGGGGGATGGGGGTAAATAAAGGATTCATTGATCAAAATAGCAGGAAAAGTCAAAGCTTGAGTCTTACAAAGATCCCTAGGCCACTGAGTGGTTAAGGGCCAAATAACTTTCTCCAAAGAAGTTATAGCCTGCCCAGCAAGAGAGTGTGCCACCACATTGGCACCCTATTGGCCCCTCTTGGAACAAACTGACGTTTAACAATCTCACCCAGAGCCGATAATTGATTAATATTATCAATAACAGACCTTAAGTTACAATCTCCAAACTTATGAGGATAAAAAATTAAGGCTGATCACCTTCGACGAGTCAAACTCAACAATGAGAGGAACTAAACCAGCCTGCACCACCTCCTTGATACCATTCCTAATACTCAGAGCCTCACCAATGTTCACAGATGGAATTTTCAGTGGCTAAGGCTGAAGAAGGAGACCCATCCGAGGAACAAACAATGAACCCAATACCGCCACCCCATTGGGCTGGGTCAAAAGAAGCATCACAATTCAGTTTAAAACAACCCCATTGAGGAGGGCACCAGGCAATGATAGTGGAGAAGAGGCCATTAGCAATAGTATTCATAGGCTTCGATTGAAGGACCACGTCACAAAATTCTGCATATGCCATTTGAGCTCTTGTGATCCTATCCTAGGGAGAACATGCCTTCTGTTCAAAATACAATTGATTACATGCAGGCTACAGAGTCCAACACATGATGGCCGAAAAGGAGAGAACCTGCCTACAGAGCTGTTTAGGGATGGAAGGAAGAGTAAGAAACTGTTGGAACTACTCATGTAATTTGATGTCTTTACGATGTGGGATTGTAAAAGACAATGAAGAGCCAAACCAAGTGGCTCTAGCAAACGAACAAGTCAACAGATTATGTTATGTATTCTCATCTGCCACTCCACAGCATTGACAGACCATATGAACCAACAGTCTTCTTCGATTCAGTCCCACACTAGTAGGAACACCCTCAGAGCAGCTCCACAAAAACTCCTTGACTTTTGGAGGGGCCCGACAATACCAACTATTCTTCCAACCCAATTTGGAAGCTGCTTTCCATGCTTGTCTATCAGGAGAGGAAGGGAGTGATGACAACTCAGTCTGTTTCAAATTTGAAAGCAAATGATATGGAGATTTAACAGTAAAAATATCAGTTTTAGATGCCTTCTAAATAAGCTTGTCCTCATCAGGAAAAAGCCTTAAAGGTATGGGAAGAATAGCATCCACTTGTGTAGGTGAGAAAAGGGAGGAAACCAGATCATACTTCCAAGTATGAATAGTATGATCAATCAAATCAGAGACCTAAGACAAATTAGTCATAGCAGGTTTAGTGGATTGAATTTTATTATCTCTCAAATTGGGAAGCCATCAATCACCGCAAATGTGAACTTGTGCACCATTACCAACCTTTCATATGAGCCCTTGAAGAAGAATTTCATTCCCCTCTGTAATACTCCTCCGGGCTCAAGACAGAGAGTGGCCCAACTTAGCATTCAGAAAATCAGTGTGGGGCTAATAAATGGCCTTGAGTGTTTGAACCCAGCCAGCCTCAATATTTTTCCACACGCCAAGCAAGCTTGGCAAATAAAGCTTTGTTTTGTAGACAAGTACCCCACATCCCCAGTCCGCCTTGCTCCTTGGATAAACACATTCATTTCCATGACACCCAGTTAAAACCCTGATCCTTCTTGCCATTATGCCAATAAAATCGAGCAACAGCTTTGGCAATAGAATTAAAATTTGGGGATAGTCCTCTCCACTTGGTCCTGAAAGAGCACCTTATTGGATATATCAAAATCTGTGGGTAAGCTCAAATACTTTGTCGATCCATCTCCATAGGGCACTTCGAAAACCCGAGAGAACCACCGCCTAACTTTCGTAGGAGTGTTAGGGTTGAAGGTGAGGTATGACTTCCTCAAGTTGATCTTCTATCTAGAGGCCTTACAATAAAGATCTAAACATTTTTCAATTGCACAATGTCATTAAACTTCACAGGGAAAAACATTAAGCAACATAACGAAGCTTTAGTTAAGGAAAATTTTATTGTAATGAATATTGGTTGAAAAAAAACTGTAATCTTATTTTTTTTCCCCAACAAAGGTAATTCTTAATTTTTAATAATGAATAATGTAAAACGTTTCTAATTTGAATTAAAAAAAACGTTGTTTTTACCCATATATTAAATAACAAACAAAGGATAATTAATAGAAAGATGATTATAATTTACCAGTTTGATGACAAGAAATTGCATGAGAGTGAGAGAGAGAGGTACATTTTTTTACAATTTGAAAAAGTTAAGGAGGTTGTGGGGAATTCTATAAAATAACGGGGCCTTTAGCAATTATGACTGTGCAGTCTCTGTGGTGCCCTACTTGGAAGCCTCTTTCTTCCGAAACGGTAATGGACACAAAACCCGTCCTCAAAACGCAACTGTTTGGCATATCTTGGTGATTAGGGCACGAAAAGATCCCTACGTTGATCCCTTTTAGGTGGACTTTGTTCTTCTTCTTCAGTATGTGAAAGCGAAGTTTTCTTTTTCTAAAATGGCGTTTTTGGTTCGTGATATACGTCTAATTCGAAAATGTTCTACTCCAGTCCCATAGAATCTTCGTTATATCTGTTATACCATTGCTGATTGAAGATTGTATTCCACTGTTTCGTTTAATATCTGCATCGTCCTCTTTTTAGCTGTGGAATTGGAAAATTTCTTTAGATTCGTTCGGTCCTCTCTCTAATGAATACACGAGGCAGGTATTCCCCTGGGATCGGCAACGGCCGTGGTGGTAATGTTAACTCAAACCCTAACTTTCAAGCTCGAAACCCTCATCAACAGTATGTGCAGAGGAATGCCGTCCAATATCAGCAGCAGTTTCAGCAACAACAATGGCTAAGGAGAAATCCGACGGGAAACGATGTTAGTTCTAATGAAGTTGAAAAAGCAGTACAGTCAGAAGCCGTTGATTCTAGGTACGGTTTCTTGTGTCTTCTTCATTTTCTACGTACGCACCCCCTTTGTGTTCTCGAAATTCTTCTTCTCCACCCCCTGTTAGTTCCCTTTGTTGTGACAGTTACTTTGGTAAGATTTAGATCACTTGGGTCTATCAAGAGAAGGAAAGGGCATTGTTTAAAAAACCAAGCTAAAATATATGTTTTAATTGATATAATAATGAGTTAAGTGTTAAAACTGGGTGCAAAGAGATACGCTGTTACATCACTCTAGCGAGCTAGTGACTGTAAAACTTCTCATTGTTTTGTAGAAAGATCATGTGTGTACAGATGTGATTATTAAAGAAGGATGGAGCCTGGGACGTGAACGATACATCTTTGCAGTAACTGTATCATCCCATAAATCAAATGCATATCATATTGGTGTAATTATCATTTTCTGCTATGTAGGGGAACTTGGAAAATCCTGAAAAGTAAATAAAAAGTAGTGTTAGAGTTCATCTAGCAATAAAATTATCCTTATCAACAGAAGAAGCGGAGATTCAGAATGTAGTTATTTAGATGCAGTTGTTGGTTGTCTACCGGGTCCACTCAAATTTCAATTAAGATTACACGGGCCAACACAAATGGTCTTCAGAGTTTAGTGGTGGAGTAAGTCAGGCACGGTGATAGGTGGGTTATTGGGTCTGGTACCACTTACACTGAGGTTGTTTCACAGTTTCACTTCATCAGACTGGCTTAATTATTTTTCTTTCTAGGTGAAATCTCATTTCAGTGTAGGCCCCGATCTAAGTTCTTGGCTGATGTGTAACATGGATTGGCTAAACATGCCATGGATGAGAAGGCAGTTTGTATATGTGAGCACAGAATTTCCAGACTTTTTGTTTTTTTTGTTTTTGGGTCTTTCGAGTTGTTAATGGAGGGGCTGTTCGGGTTTGTCATAGTGGTGTCTCCTGACATATCGATTAATCTCTCTCAAATATAAACAGATCTCATTAACTCTTAAGCCAACAGAAAAGAATAAAAGAGGATGAAGAACAAAGGAGCTCCCTCCATAAAAAAAAGTCTTGCAGAGACCTCATAGCTCTCATCCTTAGTAGAGATCTTCAGTGTTGGAAAAGAAAAAATCCTCAAAAAAAAAAAGGAAGAGAAAAGAAAAAGAAATGCTTAGGCAACCCAAAGTGAAACTGGATTGAACATGGTTGTAGGGTGCAGGTGCAGGCAATGACCACTTTTAACATTCATTGAGGTGTAGATATTTGTAGGCCACACTCACACCCATAGAAGTGCCAACTGCCAATGGCACTGCTAATTCATTGAGAAAACAAGTATTGAACTATTCTTTTGTCTTTGAACGTTACATGAAACTGTCTCGAGTTTACTTAGCAGCCATTTCTAAAGCTTTATATCAATGGAAAAATTCATTTGAACCAAAACTTAACTGACATTGATGTGGTCATGATGTCCAAAATGTGCATGCTATTGTTGATATAGAAGCTCCATTGGTTCTGGGATCTGTAGTACTAGTAATTTCTAAGATGTACATCCACAATCTTTTACTTAGTACATGAATTAAAATTTTGAAACCATTTACTTTTCGCTCCCTGGTTTTAGTTCACAAGACTGGAAGGCACGCCTTAAGATCCCACCAACTGATACACGCTACAAGACAGAGGTATGAATTTTGAAGATGCTACTATATGTGTAGCTTAAATTTCATGTACTCAACTATATGTACTAGCTACTCTGCAGAAATTTTGTGACTTATTGCTTTGTTCATTAGTCTGTCCTTGGTTTATGTGTTTTGCCTACACCTCTCTCTCTCTCTCTCTCTCTCTCTCTCTCTCTCTTACTTGCACATACACAAACACTCACAAATGTACACACATATGAACCAAAGGAATTTCTTATCTTGACCATTTTTCTCCTTCCCGTTGTTGATGATGTGCCTTTTCTTCATTTTCCCTTTGTTTAAAATTGCTGGATTTTCTGCAACTCTATCACTAAGCCACGGAAGGGGTTTCTGAATTAATGCCATTGCATGTTGGCCGCTTATCAGTAGTATACCATGCCAGTTTGTTCAAGTCCATGGGGGTGAGAGGAAATAGGTGCACTTTAGGTAACAAGGACACAGATGATTAATCATGTATGGTTATATGGAAACAGAATCGTTTGTGCCAACAAGGAAAAGGACAAGTGGTGTTTGCCATTGCAGAATTTTGAAAATGAAGTGCCATTATAGTATCAATATTCAATAATCAATATAGAGTTCTCAGTGCTCCATACTCCTTTTCTTGAGCTTAGAAAATGTCACCCATGACTCCATTGTGGATCATTTACAACCATAAAGAACTATAAAACTGTGTCTTGGATGTTATCACTTCATTGAAGCAATTAGTCAATTAAGAACGGGCAGCAGTGCTATGTAAATGATGCTTTTTTGGTTTTACTCTGGCTTTTATCAGGCTTATTATTGGAGATTGTGCCTATTTTATAGCATTTTCTTTCTTTTCCCTTAGAGTTCCTGATTTATTTTTTTTTCTTTTTTATTCCCAGGATGTGACTGCTACTAAAGGAAATGAATTTGAGGACTATTTTCTGAAGCGTGAACTGCTTATGGGAATCTATGAGAAGGGTTTTGAAAGGCCTTCTCCTATCCAGGAAGAAAGTATTCCAATAGCCTTAACTGGTAGAGATATTCTTGCTAGAGCTAAAAATGGAACGGGGAAAACAGCTGCATTTTGCATTCCGGCATTGGAGAAAATTGATCAAGACAATAATGTTATTCAAGGTGCTGTTCTAGTTACAAGTTTCCAAACATCTGTATATGTATTTTTTTTTTCACTCCAATAATAAACGTGTGAGTTGATTTTGATTGCTATATTTGTGCCATGTTTCAGTGGTTTCAAATTTCTCTTGCTGAAGCAATGTGAATGCTTCTATGATACTCTGGAGGAATTTTTTTTTCGTAGATTATAATCTGGAGAAAGTATTCTAATTGCTTTAATGAGGAGTGAGGTATTGAGTTAATTGCAGAGGTTTGGATGAATAAATAGTTATCGCATAGTGTGTTTATTTCTGAAGGAGAGAGGGAGGACTGCTTTCTGGGTGGGCAGTCTCTTGCTTTTCCCTTTGCATACAAAAGAATTTGTAATTTCTTAATCTGACCAAGAAAAGCTACTCCTGCAGCAAAACACACCCGAGAACCCCCTACGATTCCTCAGAGGGGTCAATAATGTAAAAGGAAATCGTAGGATATCGTGGCTTCATCTTAGCATATGTTTTAGAGGGATAGTGAGTAATGACGTGTTAATATACACACATGCTTGATCTTGTTGCTTGATTTATCTAAATATGGGCCATATATGGGCATCCATCGTATGGATTATTCACATTTTGGGATGAACAGGTATCTTTGTTTCATTAAATTTGAACCGGTCTTCTTTTTTGCTTTGATGCAGTTGTTATATTAGTTCCGACACGAGAATTGGCTTTGCAGACATCACAAGTTTGTAAGGAGCTTGGGAAGCATTTGAAGATTCAAGTCATGGTTACCACAGGAGGAACAAGCTTAAAGGACGATATCATGCGTTTATATCAACCCGTGCATTTGCTAGTTGGAACACCTGGCAGGATACTTGATCTTGCAAAAAAAGGTGTTTGTGTCCTGAAAGATTGCTCAATGCTTGTGATGGATGAGGTATTTCATGCAAAATTTTGATTCCATTAGATCCTTTTATGTTTAAGATTCGCAGGCTACAACCTTGGATTTGGTTGTCTTTTTGGTTGTACATTCTTATTAATGGATGCAAAATTTTGATTTGATTGGATCCATAGTTATTAAAGCGAAAAAGTGACCCAAAGCGCTGGAGGCTACCTAAGCACATAGGTGACGAAGCGCTTGCCTAGGCGTTGCTCTTCTTTTTTCTCATTATTAAATATGTATACATCATATCTAGTACAACATTGATATAATTTTGCTTATACTACATTAGGAATCAACATTTAAGCCACATGAAGAAGTAACACTTCAAGCCATAAAAAAAAAAAGATGTCAGAACATGTAAGCAAAAATTCAAAAACATACACAAACACATACATTTCCAAATACAAGAGCCGGACGCCCAGGTAGGCGTCCCACTGCCCGGACCCTTATATAACGCTTGGAAGCCTAAGTGTTGCTTAAATGTCGCTAAGGCGACGCTTTGATTTTTATGATTGGATCCTCTTTGTTTGGGATGTTCATAATACAAACTTGTATTGGGATGTGTTTTCTGTTGTGCATTCTTATTAGTGGACGTTCGCAAATTATTCATGTGATCCTTTTGAACCTTTTTTTTATTCACTTCGGTTTTTTTATTTATTTGGAGCTGTTATTAGAGGGGTACTTAAGGTGTGAAGCTCTATGCTTGAGGCAGGAGTTTGCAGCATGGCTCCTTGTGCCCGAGTACATGTTGCTGATCCTAATCTGCCGCATAAAATGTTTACGTGAAACACCAAAAAAATGTAACATTTTCCAGTTTTAGCAACTTTATTTTGGTTTTTGATTCAGGCCGTCCTTTTGGAGTTTTCTGGGCTTCTACACTTTGTCCATGTGACAAAAATAAGGAAGGAAGGGGAGAAATTTGAATCAATCACCATAGATATAGCCCTATTTTTCTTATCTTATTTAGGCGCTATTGAACTGGTAGAATCGACCATAGATATTTTCTTTTTTCAGTATATTTGCATCAGGCTTATCCCCTTGTAAGGGAGGAGGAAAAAAGAAGAGAAGAAGAAGAACCAAGAGAGAGAGAGAGAGAGAGAGAGAGAGAGAGAGAGAGAGAGAATTGATGCTAGGTCTTCCCCCCACCCCCTCCTCATGGTTTTATTTATATTGATAAAATATGAAGTCTATTTACATTAATAACCCCACTTAACCACTAAAGGAATAGAAAACTAGGCAACCGACTTAAGCACTAGCCCTAATAATTAAACATAATGGAAATATACTGAACAACACAAATACTACTGACAACTCTAGTGTGCCACTAAACAACACCAAGACTTAGAATTTCAACAATCTTTTCTTATCCGTGTATTAATTTTTTTTTCCATTATTTATCATGGAGTATTTTGGGGAAATATTCCCACCATCAGCAACATTTTCAAAGTTTTGCATCCTTGTCTTGGTTATTGAAGAGTTCGGCAATATAGATAACTTAATAGTTATATTTGACACTTTTTATAACACAACTTTCATTGCCTATCAATATTCTTAGAGTGACAAAATTTACTTTGTCCGTCAGAACTTTTTTTTTTTTTTTTTTTTACTGGAAATAAGAGATAAATAATAAAGTTTTCTACATGGCGTTTAGGATGGAACCTCCTAATGGGCACACCTAGTTTTATTAAGTTGAAGAGTGATGTGGTGAATCTGACCATTGGATACCTAGGGAATGGTATAAAGAGGACATGTGCCAAATTTCAGCTTTAAATTCAACCATTTACCCTCCCATCTAATGCCATACACTCCCTTGTATGTCCATGCACCTCCACTGTAATCAGCTAACAAAATGCCAATGCCTAAACAGGGGAAATACTGTTCACTTTCCCCCAACAGTTTTGTACTTTTGTGGAATTATGGTTTCTTGAATAAATAGGAAGCGTGGTGGTCTAAACCTATTCATGTCTCTCTCTTCTTCTTTTTTTTTATTTTGCAATATCTCCTCTCTTTCTCGTCCGTCTTTCACTTGCAAGTTTGAGAGTCTCACTCTTTCAACTTGTAAGGTCATGGAGAGTGGGAATGAATACTTTATCATCCTTCATAGAAGTCCACTACTCTATCTGGAGGAGTGAAAAAAGGGTAACAATAAAGGAGAGTAATGGAGAGAGAGAGTAAGAAGACAATGTTGGAGGGAGCAAGGATTAAAATCTTGGATTTCGGTCTTGTCTCGGTCACACTGAGATTTCGAGATTTCCGGTGAGATCTCGCCTAAATGCTGCATTCTTGGCAGTGGTTCAAATTTGGAAGTATATGGAACCAATATAGTGATTAAGAGGTTGAGATTCTTGAAATTTCTGAGATGTCACCAAGATTTTTGTTTAATTTGGTCTTATGATCCATGGTCCAACCTAGACTTCTGAGATTTCCAAGTTTTTTAATTCAGATGTTTTGTCTTGGCAAGGTCGAGATTTCGGGGATCTCACCGAGATTTTGTTATATGGGAGGGAGAGAGAAAATAATTGAAAAAGAGATTATCTCCACCTATCAAGGATGGGTATAGGGAATAGGAATGAATTAAAAAAAGGTAGTATAAAAAGAGGGAATTATGAGGAGAGAGAAGAGGATGGAGAGAATTATGGGGAGAGGGACATCTATCCCGGGTAGTGCCTATAAGATGCTTAGGTGGGGATGCCTGGTAGGTTTTAGGCAGCTGGACAGCAGGGCTGCCAGGCAGTTGGGAACCTTTACAGTTTAAAAGTTTGCTTTTCTTTTTAAGCAATTTTTTCCCCATTTTTATAAAATGCTTTAAACACGTTTCAAACGGTTCTAGCATCTGATCCCCTTTTTTTTCTGAATATAAAACTGGAGTTGTTTAGCGTGTTTTAGTTAGTTTGAGTACGGCGTTTTATTTGCGTTTTAAATGTGAATAAACTAAGTATGGTTTAGACTACCTCCATAGTAAGCTATTGGTTGGAGAAATTTTATGCTTAGTATGAGTCTTTTATATATGGTTGTTACTTGCATGGGGTTTCATCCCTGCATGGCTGCATGTGAATTTGATGAATGGTAATTGGCTTTTGTTTATGTTAGATTCAGAGCTCTCTCTGCTGTGGTCTTTGAGTAGAAACCTAGTGGTGAATACAAGAAAGCTTGGTGGTGATTCCAATCTGGGTTTGGTGGGATGCCAACATTGAGGATTCCTGATTCTTATCCTTCTTTTGTCTCTGTCTCTCTCTCTCTTTCCCTTCTGGTCGATTTATTCTGTTCTACTTGAATACAAATTCTTAACAATCTCTGTTTCATTTTGAGATTTCAAAATATGATTTTAGATTATTGTCCTGCTGTTGCTATGATTTGTCCATAGTTGTAAATCTGTTTTAAGGTCTGGTGTACCCATCGATTTCATAATCCTAATTATACTGAAACTCTTGAATGCTGATTTCTGTTTTTCTGAAACTGGTTATTTTCTGTTTTTGGTCTCTGCTTGCTTGCTTATTATATCCTTTATAAATTATAATCTGATCTGAAAATACTTACCCCTCCCCCTCGATTTCTGCAGATTTCCATCTTTCCTACTTTCATTAGGATTATCACATTTTGGATAATCGGACGATTCTGACCTTTAGATCTCTATCTATTTCTGTTGAATTGTTCTTACTGCAATGCTAATCCCGACCAGTGAAAATCCAGTGGAATGAACAACACAAACAGTAGATTGAGTCTGTAAAATATGATCTGAATCTGACGGACAGATTTGAGGTGATGAGAGAATCTTTTTGAGACTAGGATCCTAAAACCCAAAAAACCAGAGAATTCAATAGCAGAAGTTTTTATGCCTCTTAAACTGGAACTGAAACTGATATGCAATTGTGAAAAAGGAAAGATAAGATTAGGGATCATCACTTGATCTGTAAGGGCTGGAATCACCGCTAGTACGCCAATGTTGGAATCACCATCAGAGGTTACTTGAATCAGAGTCACCACCAAGGGTCCCACTGAATCACAATTTACAACAGTAGGGAGCATTCTGAATCACCACAGAACCAAAGTTGATAAGCCAAATTCATTACTCAAATTCATGTGTAGGGCTGTAGCCTCTTACAAACTTATATCAAAGACCCAAACAAGACTTCAACTAAGACTAAAACTCCTCCAGCCAACAGCTTACCTTGGAGTTGGTTTTAATTGACTAGGATACTATAAAATAGTGAAGAAAACAACTTGAAACAAGGCTGGAGTCATAGGGACCTAATCCAGCCCAACTAAAACAACGACAACAAAGCCTTATCCCAACTAAATGGGGTCGGCTAAATAGATTCTTGTCCTCCAATCAGCTCTGTTCGATGTCATACTTGAAATAAGGCTTAAGCTATGCATGTCTTTCCTCACTACCTCCCCTAGAGTCATCTTAGGTCTGCCCCTAGCTGTTTTAGATCATTCAATCTGAATCAAATCACTCCTCCATACTGGAGCATCTAATGGCCTCCGAGGAACATGGCCGTACCATCTCAAACGACTTTCTCGTAGCTTATCATGTATTGGCGCTACTCGCAAATCAGCTCTAATATGATCATTCCTTACCTTATCCTTCCTAGTTTTACCACACATTCATCTCAGCATCATCATCTCAACTGCACTAAGTTTATCTATATGATGCTTCTTAACTGCCCAACATTCCGCATCATACATCATAGCTGGTCGAATGACTGTTTTATAAATTTTTTTTTTCAGTTTTAAAGGAATACATCGATCACATAACACACCAGATGCACCTTTCTATAAGGGTGTTAAATGGTTTATAATCGGTTTAACGGTCCCGTCCGGTGCGGTGTAGTGTATAAGAGGGTAAAATCAAAATTGAAGCGATTAACTAAATTGTGTCAAAATTGAAACCAAAACTGATTAATAATCAGTTTCGGTTTACCGGTTTTTAAACGGTCTTTCATTAGTTGGTTTTGCTTGCAGTTTATAAACGATTTAAAGCATCTGTTATTAATCGATTTTTCATAATTAAAAAAAATGTTGTAACGTTATGCCTAATGGAGTAATGGTTAATGCTTACTGTGTTTTCCAATTTTATCATTTTGGTGTTATGGTTTAGGCCTTTGGGAATTGAGGTTGGTCTTGGAAAAATAGTGTATTAATTGGGTTTAGGGTTGGTTTCTTGGAAAATAATATATTAATTGGGGTAAGGGTTGGCTTCTTGGGAAAATAGTATATTCATTGGGGTTAAGGGTGCAACATTTGCATCGGAACCTTTTATCGAAACTAGACCGAACCATTTACACTGGAACCGAGAGACCGTTTAGTAATCGGTTCAGTTTTGGTTTGAAATTTGACACCGTTTATCGAAATCTGACCGTACCGTTTAAACAGTTTAACCATCGGGTTACACCGGCTAAACATTGATTAAACGGAATAGAGAGTATACTGTTTATTCCCTAAAAGCTAAACTAATAAAACCTAATTTCATTCCCTATATTATTAATATATTATTTCCAAGACTGAAGATGCCAACCCCAACCCTAACCCCAATTAATATATGATTTTCCCAAGAAACCAACCCTAACCAAAATTAATATATTATTTTTTCAAGAAGCCAACCCTAACCCCAATTAATACACTATTTTCCCAAGACCTAACACCAACTCCTAAAGGCCTAAACCATAAAACTAAAACAATAAAACTGGAAAACACAATAGGCATTAATCATTACTCCATTAGGCATAACAACATTACAACATTTTTTTTAATTATGAAAAGCTGATTAAAACCGATGCTTTAAACTGTTTATAAACCGCAAGCAAAATTGATTAATGAAAGGCCATTTAAAAACTGGTAAACTGAAACCGATTACTAATCAGTTTTGGTTTCAATTTTGACACCGTTTAGTTAATCGGTTCGGTTTTGATTTTATCCTCTTATACCCCGCACCGGATCGAACCGTTAAACTGATTATAAACCGTTTAACACCTTTAATTGGGGTTGGGGTTGGGGTTGGCGTCTTTAGTCTTGGAAATAATATATTAATGATATAGAGAATGAGATTAGGTTTTGTTAGTTTAGCTTTTAGGGAATAAACGGTATACACTCTATTCGTTTTAATCGGTGTCTAGCCGGTGTAACCTGACGGTTTCAATGGTTTAAATGGTTTGGTCCGATTTCAGTAAACGGTGTCAAATTTCGAACCAGAACCGAACAGTTTACTAAATGGTTTCTCGGTTTCGGTGTAAATGGTTTGGTCCGGTTTCGATCGACGGTTCCGGTGCATATGTTGCACTCTTACCTCTCTACTTCATCCATCCTATTTTAATCCTCTTTGAAACATCATCTTGTCTAGCACCTTCTTTATTAATGATTGAACCTAGATTCCTAAAATAATCACTTGGTTGTATCTCTCTCTCATCAATTTTCACTGCTTCATTTTCCATCCTTGTGTGACTAAAGTTACATACCATATACTCCGTCTTCATTCTACTTGTCTTAAAACCCTTTGATTCCAATGTTGATCTCCATAGCTCCAACTTGGCGTTTATCCCTGCTTTTGTCTCATCTATCAAAACAATATCATTAGCAAAAAGCATGCCCCGAAGAACTTCATCTTAAAACACTTTAACAACAATAAAAAATGAAGGAATAGTACTCTAACTAGACTCCACAACTCAAATAATTAATAAATCTGCAATCATTTCTCCTACCTATATTGTAGGTCTATTAAAGTGGCCTCTTACAATAACATCCCATTGGACCAAAGGCCCAACATGTATAGAATCCAACTTATTTCCACTAATATTAGTCCCATTTATGTGATTTATCTGTTTCAGTTCTGCCCTGAGAATAGTACATTGGACAAGAATTGCTGGCCGTTCAGACCTTTTCTTTCTATTATATTATTTCTCTGTTTTCTGGCTGGGTTCTATTCCTGCAATTCTGGTATTCTTTGTGGTTTCTTCATCCTAAATCCTTAGGTGACTTGAACCCCATAACATGGATTTCTGCTCTCAATATTTCCTGATGATTGTCCTGAAATTTTATAATACAGAATTGGCAAAGCGGCTTTTTAAGTGGCCTCCCAGGAAAGAAGGCTTTTTGCGTGGTCCTAATATCGTTCTGCCACATGGGACGATAGTGTGGCAATTCTGACATGGTTTAGATTAGCCACATGTTAAATTTCATATTCAAATTCAGTCGAACACCCTCTTGTGTATTGGCATGCCATGCATCTTCATGTATATATATATCCATGCATGCCTGTGGGCTGTGGTACTCAACCACTATTGTCCGTTCTCCCACAGTCATGAGTTTTTCAAAGCCTATTTTGCCACTAGGCAAACTCTTTCTGGGCTGACATTTGACATGTGATCAGGGGGCTTTGGGGATTACCTGCCCACAAAAATTGGGCCCCATCTGACCTGCCAGTCAACAGATATTTGGTCTGTGCAGGAAGCTTTTCCTAGGTGGGCTGTCCAGGAACCAATAGCTCCACAGAATTGTGTTAGAATTTTCTAATTCTATAGGAGTCTGATAGTCCTGCATTTTTGCTTTATAGGCAGACAAGCTTTTGTCTCCAGAATTCCAACCTTCAGTGGAGCAGTTAATTCGCTTTCTGCCTGCGCACCGGCAAATTTTGATGTTTTCAGCGACATTTCCTGTCACGGTGAAGGATTTTAAAGATAGATTCCTACTGAAGCCTTACGTAATCAATCTCATGGATGAGCTTACCCTCAAGGGTATAACACAATTCTATGCTTTTGTAGAAGAAAGACAAAAGGTTCACTGCCTAAACACTCTTTTCTCCAAGGTTTGTACTCAACCGATGCATGTGCTTTGTCATGTTCCGAATTTATGTATATACTGAATTTATGGGTTCCTGACTTCCTTCCAGCTTCAAATCAACCAGTCAATCATATTTTGCAACTCAGTGAATCGGGTGGAACTGTTGGCTAAGAAGATTACAGAGCTTGGGTATTCATGCTTCTATATTCATGCTAAGATGTTGCAAGATCATCGTAACCGGGTATTTCATGACTTTAGAAATGGTGCTTGCAGGAATCTTGTTTGTACTGGTATGCTATTTGTGCTTTCCAACTTCTACTCTGGTGGATGTTTTTGAATTATTTTCTGTCACTTTAATTTCTTATAAATTTAATATGTTAATGGATGGTTGAGTATTTTATTCTTTTTTGCTTCATTAAAAAATTTATGCTGTGCTTGTGATTTCAGATCTCTTTCTTTTCTTATTAATGTCTTCTTTCTCACCAATGATCCTGTTTAGTGCTGCTGCAACAGTTGTCATGCTCATTTGGTGGCTATAGACAACACTAACTTTTCAACTCAAAATGAGGGATGAAGTTGGGTGGTTTGAGTCCCCTTGCAGTATTACCTAGGTCTTTAATTGCTCTAATAGATTAGAGTTTATATTCTAATTTGAGATGAATAAGATATTAACTTCACTTCTTTCAGATAAAATAGTGTACCTTCATAATTTTGTGGATTAAGTTTGCGTTCATAAATGGGGAAGAATTTTGAATATACAAATAGGGTAGCCTTGGGTTGCAGGACTTTCAGCTGTAGATAAAAGGTGTACCTAGTGCATGAGGCTTCCGTCACTGCGGGGTTTGGGAGGAAGTTTGCAGGACTTTCAGCTGAAGTGTTGACCCTAAATAAGCTGTTAAACACTTATCCTGAAAAATAAAAGAAATTTTAATCAATCTTAAACGATCTTTATTTTTCTCTTTCCCATGAAGAGATGTAAACCAATATATTAGGAAGTAGTTAACTTTATTTTTTATAAACAAAATTAGTTAACTTTATAAAGTACCTTTTTTTTTTTTTTTTTTTTGAAACAATGTTTATTGATGTTAAAGAAAGGATGGATATAAAATACATGTGAAAAGCAGATAGAAATTTCCTTTATTACCAAAACTAACTTACTAGATCCCCTTGCAATCCTCGCATTCCACCTCTTCACTACCTTTTCAAAGGCTGACCTTATTCTCTCTCTTCGTTCCCGCGTGTGTTATAGGGCGTATCCAGTGCACGAGGCTACTGCCATTGCAGGGTCTAAGAAAGTGTTATGTACGTAGCCTTAGCTCCCGCTTCGTCGAGAGCTTGTTTCCAAATTCGAACCTATGATCACCAGGTCACAATGGAGTAACCGTACCGTTGCGCCAAGGCCTGCCCTCTTTTGTCTGTGTGTGTCAGTTTTCTTTTTTTGAAAGGGCTAAAATATTTTATTTTGGCTTTTTGACCCCATATTGTAGGGGTTGATCTCAAAAGATATGAAAGATCTCTCTCCAAGCCATACATATGATTCCACAGAATTCTATATGTATCTATGAGATCGAGTATGGAATTCTGTTTACTCACTTGAAACTGAGTGTCTGTTTCCCTCCTTTTCGTCTTAGGATTGGAAATCTTGTATTTTATATATCCATACGATTGAGTCCTTAGTTAGGTTTATTTAAATTCTCTTCTTTCAGGTGTTCACCTGATGCTTATAGACAACATATCATTAATTCCTTTTTCTTCCTCATCATGCAATTGATCATATCACCTTTGCCTTAATTTTGTTATTTTTTTTGTCATGCAATTGATGATCATTTAATTCCTTCTAAGACGGTCATCTGAAGCAAATCATGTGTTTTTAAATTCATTTCACAATCTCAATCCTCTCCATTCTGGGCTGCCTTGAAT
Source organism: Protea cynaroides (assembly GCA_028583415.1). NCBI lineage: Eukaryota > Viridiplantae > Streptophyta > Magnoliopsida > Proteales > Proteaceae > Protea > Protea cynaroides. Next base: position 136,765,966 of record CM053276.1, read on the forward strand.
TAGTATTCGGGTTGATTTATGTTCGACAGAAACCGACACAGGTGGGTAGGTAGAGAATACCTAGGGGCGCGAGACAACTCTCTCTAAGGAACTCGGCAAAATAGCCCCGTAACTTCGGGAGAAGGGGTGCCTCCTCACAAAGGGGGTCGCAGTGACCCCTCCCCAGAGGCAGAAGCAAAGGTAACTAGAGCGGAGCAAAATCCATACCATTCAAACAACCCTCCGATCGTGCTATTTGATTCATTGCGGTTCACACGTCAAAGTGCTTCGAAAGGCGCCGGCTCCCTTCTTACTGACAGCACAGCTACGTGCTGGCACTCAATTAGTAGCGCTGGCACGTCACTCGGCTCCTCGCTAGTCGAGAAGCCACATTCATGAAATACCATGGGTTGCCTCCATACTTCAGAATTGTGCACACTGATACTTTCCAGTAGTACCAGTTCAAAACCTGATTTTGCCTGTAGTCCAAGAAGTTGTGCATTGCTCTTGGTATAACGAGGTGTTTCCGCATCAATTTGCCTGATTTGACCTTGGCCCAATTTTTAGGCAAAAAGGTTCCAAGATGGTCGTCTAGGATCGCATCTCCTTAACAGGCACCCCTTAGTTCTGTCACTTGGAAGAGTGATGTGGCCAATCTGACCTTTGGATACCTAAGCAGCGGTTTGGATGGGTCACGTTAAATATCAGACCCAAATTCAGTAATACACCCTCCCCGTGTAGTGGCTTATCCTCCCATGTATGTCCTTGCATCTCCTCACTGTCCTGTACAGCCAATGGTGAGTCTGATCTGTCACTGGTTTGTTTTGCCACATAGTCAACTTCGTTTGGCGGAAACTTGACTTGCATGTGAGCAGGGGACCTTGGGGTCTGCCTGCCCACAGATTTAGTCCCTTCTGACCTGCCATGTGACCGAGCTAGGTGCTAATTAATGAGGTTTCATTCTACATTGCTGTTTGGGAAATCCAGGTCCCAATTTTTAAACCTGAGTAACTGGGCTAGGTTCCCCCTCCTTGAATTTCTAATTTATGTTTTTATTATAACAAAATTTTTATTGCTATATAGAAGTAGAAGGGGTTGTCGTAGAAGATGATATAAGGTGCATTGTGGATGGTAAAGAAGTTGAACTTTTTCAATTTTGCAGATCTGTTTACAAGGGGTATAGACATTCAAGCAGTCAATGTCGTTATCAACTTTGACTTCCCCAAGAACTCAGAGACTTACCTGCATAGGGTATGTTCTATTCGGTATTTTGCATATAGTGGATGTATTAGCTTCTTTGTTGATTAAAATTGGTGTAACATCCAGGTTGGCCGATCGGGAAGGTTTGGACACCTTGGATTAGCTGTTAATTTGATCACCTATGAGGACCGCTTCAACTTGTATGTATCTTGGTTCCTCTAAAAACTGTGAAAAATACCAGTCAATTCTTGCATTTTTAGTTTCATCCATTCCATGTGTCTGACACATTTTTACAGGTACAGGATTGAACAAGAGCTTGGCACTGAAATCAAGCAAATTCCTCCACAAATAGACCAGGGTATTTATTGCAGGTGATGTGGTGGTAATCTCTCCCTCAACAATGGTGAGTAAAAGCAAAGATCTGGCTGGTGTACACACCGAGGAATATAAAGTAAGTCCTTCATAGCCGTCAGGATGTTTCCCTAAACTAATGCCTGACATCCACCAGACTCATCCCGGCTTCTAGAGGAATGATAGGACCCTATCTTTCTTTCCCTTTTATTTCGAGGGCCTGGATTTATTGGGGTGGGGCTCAGGTCCAGCAAATGTTGGATGGGATGATTTTCTTAGACAATGAAGTTGACGTGGCAACCCAAAATTACAATTTGGCAAGTTTCAACCGTGGCTACAGTTGGGGAGTCATCCAGAGAAGTCTGGTTGGTCTCTCAGGAGACCATTTTACTGGTTTTATATCTCCATGAAGGGATGGGTGAGGTAGGCAGGAAGATAAAAGTCTTTCATGTGGCAGCCTTGAAGGTTTCCAGAGTCCACATATTCATACTGTTTTCTCTGATCATGTGTGGGGTCTTTGGTGCACTGGTCATTCATTCCACGTGGAAACCTATTTAGCATTTTAAAGTTAAATTATTTGGAACTTCAACTGCTGATACTGGATGGAAGGGAATTTATGTTGTGATTTGTACTGTTAATGTGGAGTGGAGCATCAAATTTGCCCTGCAATAGTAATGCACTAGTTGAAGGTTGGTCTTAATGTGCCGCATCATCAAGAGGCTGAAATATGGGAGGTTGTCTGTTGAAATGATTTGAATTGATTACCTTCAGATACACACTTGAATATATATATATATATATATATATATATATATATATATATATATATATATATATATATATATATATATTATTTTATTTTATTTTATTTTATTTTATTTTTTTTTTCTGTAGAAAAAGCAAAGCCACCAATATTTTAATACCTAACATTCTGGACATGAGACGTTGGAGCCGAGTCCATAACTTTGTATTATGATTATTAGTGCAGGCTTACGTACTAAGAAACTCTTTCTTGAAAGGTTAAAATTCTAGGAAAATGATGTACACATTGGTGGGGTGTGATGGAATCTTCCATGCAGGCACTTATTGATTGTTGGATGGGGTGGGAAGCATCTCAGGTATTCAATCTACTACCATTGCATCAGGTGTGATCTACTGCCATTGCACCTATGTCACTCACCCTCCATCTCCACCAGCTCTGCTGAACTCCTGGTCGTGAGCTCCACCATGTCTCCCACGCTTTGCATCTCTCTCCCCTTCGTGGTCCCCCTCTGCTGAGCACCTTCCTCCAGCCGTTGAGCAACCCAAAGTGGCAGCAGCATCCTCGTCTTTGCATTTCTAACCACCAACATGTGGCTACTTCCTCCGTTGGTGGTGGAGCCGACAGCACTACTGTCTACTCAGACCATGATCGCATTTATCGGAGTACAGCATAGAGCTGTTTTTGGTAAGAACCAAAGCCTTGAGGACAGATTTCTGTTTCTAAGAGTGGCCACAAGCGAATGCTTCTGGTCATTAGGGAGCTTTCTTCTAACCATAATCTTGGTGTTGGCAGAGCCCCTGTAGATGCAGCCGTTGTTGGACAGGACCAAGGCATTGATGGCATCGGGCATTACCTACTGATTCCAGGCACATGAAATCAGCAATTTGCGTGACTTTGAAGGGAGGTCACAAGACACGGCGAGGGTGGAGGTGACGTTGACACATGAGAGTCCTGGACGTCGTTCTGGTGTGGGAGGAACCCATGACATAGTTGTTGGGGTGGCAACATGGAAAAATGGCTAGTGATGCTCATAATGAGAGAGAGAGAGAGAGAGAGAGAGAGAGAGATAGCATGATTTGCAGCAGTGGGGTTGCAGCGAGTGGACAGATAATGCTGTGGTAGTGGATCGCAGGTGATGCAAGCAATGGCAATGAACGGTCGAGATGTCTCCCATCCCATACAGCGATAAATAAGGTGCTGGTATGGGGGTCTATTACAATTTACAGACCACTTCCGTGCAGATCCCCTTCCTTAAAGTTATTATATCTTTCTTTCTGGTTGGTGTCTTATTTAATTATTTTATATATATATATTTTTTTTATTGTGCTTTTTTCAGGTTTGGTTAAGCTTCCTGTACAGCACATGCAACACTTGTTGTTGAGCATTTTATGTTGGATCCTCCTGGTTCGTGATTCTCTGCGGTTTGTGTTAGTCTGTAGTTTACGTAATGCTGAAAACATACAATTGGCTGCAAGAAGCAGTTTTAGAATGGTTTTATACATCCAGAGGATTGGATCTTTGTTGCTGGCTTAGCATGACTGCTTTTGTTCATCAGACTATGATTTGCAACATGCAAATATCGGGTACTCTTTTTTCTCTGGATTCTTAATGCTATTTTGTCAGAGCCATTGAAGATTGCTGGGTTTAGTTTATTCCTTCGTTTGCAGATGGTGCAAAAGAAAGCTCTTTTTTTTTTTTTTTTTTTTTTTTGCATCTACTTGTAATCAAAGTGTTGAATTGAAAAGTAAAGTTGTAACCTTCTTGAGTATCTTTTGTTTTATTTGGGATAAAATCTGGTTATCTAAACAATTCAAAATAATGGGATTTGTTAAAAGAATTGTCTTTTTTTTTTAGATCAACTTTGGTTACAAATTTTTTGAGGGGATGATTGGGGTGGGGAATTTTTACTCAAAAAAAATCCATTTTTAGAGATTAAAATGAAGCAAATTTCTAAAATTCCAAATTTAATACCGCTCTCGAGCACTGTGAGCCCTAGCTTCTGAGGGTGGAGAATATGTAAATGTTGGATTGGTATAGTCGACAAAGTTTAATTCGTGGAAAAACTAAACTTGGAAGAAGATTAGTTTCATGGTTGGAACGTCTGATGTTACAAGGTGCAATACCTAGTGTCTCATATTGATGGGTGGTGTAATGGGTTAATGAGGAAAACCTGAGATCGGGCAACATCCGCTACACACCCACTCATCGGAGTGCTTTGTCATAAATGAATGAACAAAGAAGAATTGAATCCGCTAGTCGCCTCATGTCTCGATCAATTCCCACTTTGGTTTTCGGACTTCTACGGTTTCTTGACTTCCCTTTAAGATTTTAAGGAAGTAGGTGGGCCCACGGTTTTGACTGGTTCTGTTCTTGAGATAATGAAGCCCACTAGTTTTGTACTTCAGTTTCAGTCTTCGTTATAGAATGCAGGATACAGACTATAAAGTATAAACAGGGTTCGGTTCGGTTCGGATTCACATCCTCTCCTCTAAGAGTTTTTGGAGGAGAGGTGGCATCCTCATTGAATAGACGATATCTAAGATTCGGGTGAATCCAAGCCCTCCATCCTAGCTGACACCCCCTGTCGGCTCAGATGGAGGATTCGGATTCATCCGAGTCCCATGTATCGTCCATCCAACGGGGGCGCCACCTCTCCTCCAGAAACAGTTTCTGGAGGAGAGGATGTGGATCCGGTGGGTTCACCTTTTTTTTTTTTTTAATGCAAATTTTTTAATCTTTGAAACCCGATTTGCTGGAAAAAATAAAAGAAAAAGAGATCTCAAATTGCAATTTTTTTAATCTTTGAAACCCGATTTGCTGGAAAAAAATAAAAGAAAAAGAGATCTCAAATTGTAAGTTGAGATCCTCGTTGAATACATCAAGAACAACGGACACGGAAGCTGGAGATCTTGAAACTCTGAATCTTCAATGTTGTCGTAAACTTGTTAAGAATCAATCAGCTTATTTTTGTACCAAATAAAGAAGAAAAGAAAACTTCCTCTCTCGTTTTTTGAACAAATCCTATCTTTTGGCTCTGTTTCTGCATAAGATGTATCAGAAATACTGTCATATCCACACGTTAAAGATTGATTCTAGGTGGTTTCAGCATTTGGAATTGTATTTCTGGGTTTTTAGCTTGTAGCTCTGCAATCAGAATTATCATGGTTTTTCTGTAATCAGAATTCTAGGTCCTTTTATCAATTGATTCTTTCTTGTTATTTGCTTGACAGGTCTTCTTCGTTGTGGGAAGAGCTCTCGACTTCGATGGACAAATTATCTTCGACCAGATATTAAGAGAGGTCCTTTCACAATAGAAGAAGAGAAGATCATCATTCGGATGCATGGAATGCTCGGAAACAGGTTTGAGGCTTTCCCTTTTTCAACTTTAATATCCTGAATTCTAATTAATCAGAGAATGAAACAAAATTAAAAATCTCCCCTCAAAGGTGGGCAGCCATAGCTTCCCAACTGCCAGGAAGAACAGATAATGAGGTAAAAAAAACTTCTGGAACACAAACCTGAAGAAGCGTCTCTCATGGATGACCCTGGACCCACAATCCCACGGCAGGAGCTCTGTTGGGTCCATTGTCATGTCAGCAGCCTCTGCAAATACACGCCACATGGCACAATGGGAAAGCGCCAGGCTTGAAGCGGAGGCCCGTCTGTCCAAAGAGTCCATCCCCAACAACCTCAATCCGTCCCCATCGTCGTCGGCTTCATCCTCCAGCTCCGAGAAACCAGACTCCTCCTACTACTTTCTCCGGATCTGGAACTCCGAGATTGGAGAATCATTTCAAAGGTTAAGCCAGCGAGAGCAGCCGATGGTGGTGGCATGCCAGAGCTCCTCAATATCTCTAGCATCCATACTTACAAAGTGTGGATCAGGACAAGATGGTGATGTGGTAGGACGAGGAGGAGGAGGAGGAGGTAGTGGTGGTGGATCTTCAGAGATGTCGATCTCCAATGAGAGAGCAGAAATGGAAGAATCATTGGAGAGATCATTGCGACTGCTGCTAGATTTCCCAAGTCTGGGCTTCTTCTTCCAGGGACAGATGATGAGTAATGATATCTCCCTGGAAAATTTTTCTGGTCTACCCCTCATGTAAATATTGGTCTGAAGTATTTCACTATCATAGCATGAATCAATGGTTTTTCTTTTCCATTCATCAACCCCCACAAAAAAAAGAAAAAGAAACAAAAAAAGAAAAAGAAAAAGAAACAATAGGTTGAATAACTTGCAGAATATTTAAAACTTACTCTCATAAATTAAATATGTTTTTCCATTTACATAGAAACCCATCACACAGGCACACTATAGACAAAACCGAAATGAATATTTTATCAAACCAACACCAAATGCAAAGAACAAATAAAATAGCAAACGAACACAAAAGATTTACAGAAGTTCATTTTCCCTATCATTTGTCAGCCTAGAATTTCAACTTCCAAAGCATCCAATGACTGCCTTTGGTGTACTCCCAGTTGCTCGATACTTTGCAGCTATTTCCTCTGCTTTGAGAAGATCTTCTCCACGCTTGGCTTCAATCATTGCCCGCTTTTCCTCTGCTTGCTTGTGGATTAGAGCTACCTCATTTTTCATTTTTTCCACGTACTCTGCCTTCTTCTTTTCCAGTTTTTCCTGTATGCACCAAGGTCTTTGTCAAGGCAATATGAACTCAATGGAAGTAGTTCACAACATCTTTAATACTACTACCATTTTGTGTGAGATAAATAATTTGCGACAATGGTTCCATGTCTAGTTAGATAAACAGAAGCAGTGTTTGACTTTTGAGAGCCAAGAAAAAGCATTCTGCTATTGGCTGGGAAATCCTGTATGATAAAAAATAACTAATCATCCTGATTTTAACTCCTCAACTGAGTTCTTGGATTCAGTTCTTTGGATTTCAGTTTTTAAAGTTTTGTTTTAGCTGTTTTTCTTTTGGGTACATACAAGCTAGTTTGCAGGATTGGTAAAGCATTAGAACAGATAAGCTTATGACTTTGACCAGTCAACATAGAATAGGTTATGGGGTGGATAAACATGAAAATCTTAGGGGATAAAGACTCCGGAAACATAAAAAAACAAGAAGGTAAAAAACTTGGAGCAAATGGCATAATTAAAGAACAGTATAATTACGGATGACTCTCTGGACCGAGTCTCCGAGTGTTACTAATAATATGGTGACTGATAATGTCATAGAGAGAGGCACAAAAGCTGGGTTGGCTTTGGGATTTGCTGAGGTAACCAAACAGTTGTCCACTGAAACCTACACCATCTCATGAATGGTCAAAAGAGTAGTGAATTCAAGGCTTGGGGGCGGGGGGCATGATGGACCGAGGATAGACCGATGCTTACACTTAGTAAAAGCCGATGTCTTAGCCAAGATCATTAATTTATACTGCATGAATCTCAAGCCCAAGCCTAGAATGTAGTGTCCTAGAGCCAAACCCAGTGGCAAATGAGTACTCACAAAGTCACAATGCCCTGGTACTGGTATGCTATTAATTGGTAATGAAAGCTTCATACCATGTTTCTGCAAGCATGGCATCCAAAAGGGGTCTTTTCATTTCATTGTATGAAACACTTTTATAGTAACAAAAAAAATGCCAAAGATGTTTACAAAGCTCAATAAAGAAAAATTGTTTACCTCAATAGTTTTCAGCTTAGCTTCAACAACTGCTTTCTGGGTATTCTCCCAAGATTCAATCGCAGACAGCTTTTTATGGGCCCTGTTAAAGAAGTAGCTAAGTTGAAAACCAGACAAGATCTCAATATTATTCTAACAAAGTTCAAAAATTTAAACCTGATCACTATCATTCTCTTGATTTCCTAGATCAGCTCAGTTAAATTAATTGATAGGGAAAACTTCAGCCTCTAAAATTAGATTAACATGGTTGATTAAGCTGCAAGGCCAGATTGTTATACCATAAGGATTAGAATTTGGAACCAACGCAGTCAACATTCAAAATATTATTGCAAGTTTTCTGACAAACAAATGAAGTATGCCCATTGAAAATTTATTGAAACTGCACAGATGAACTCTGTAAAGATATCAACCAAGGAAGATTTATATCTGGTTAGGAACACTACAGGCAAAATAGGGCATAGTGTCTAAAATTTGGAAGAGCAGGAATTGGTGCAACGGTAAGGTTGCTCCATTGCAACCTGGTGGTCGTGGGTACGAATCAGCTTCTCTGTGAAGTGGGGGTAATAATACTGTGTACTTCTGCCCTTCCCCCGACCCAGCAGTGGCGGGAGCCTTCTGCAATGGGTATGCCTTTTTAGTCTAAAATATTGAAGTATTTGATAATACACTGGCCAGTGCCTTAGAGTGTAGCTGAAAAATGTCGGATACAGAAAGCATGAGGAATTGCTACAATGTAGCTACTCTCTTGGCCCCATTTAGTGGTTGTTCACTTAATAACATTTAAACAATGGAATCATATAACATAAAGGGTTCTTGATTTAAGTGGAAGCCTATAGGATGCTAGAAGAGTGTCAATATTTTCAAACTGCATTCATTGGGTAAACCTCTAGTTTAAAATTTTAAAGCAAGCTCACCTAATAAGGGAAGTGGCAACCGCAAATAACTTTACTTACTAATCATGTACTCTAGTATATGCTAATTTCTAAGCAGAAAAAGTTCAAATGTGTCTTGTGACAAAATAGAAAAGAAATAGAAAAGAAGGAGAAGAAGATGGAGTGAATGGATGGAGGGAGAGAGAGGATCAATGTGTAGTATCTCTCCCATCATCCCAGGTTTATTTATAATGAGTAAGTGAGTTACAATAAACAAAGGAAGTCTATATTAACTAGGAAATATAAAACTAATAGAACTCTTCTACTGTAGAATTAGAAGGACACTATCCTATTTGAACTACACATAGCGTAGCCGTTTTATATAGAATGATTAATTACTAAACACCACCAACACTAGTGACATACTAAGCAGTATACTAAACATCACCATAATATAAGAATCTCAACATGTCTTACTTGTTCTCTGCTTTTGTTTTTTCACTTTCTTCCCATGCTTTAATCAAAGCCAATCTCTTCTCAGCTTCAAGCTTCGCAAGAGCAGCATCTGACAAAAATAAAAATGGAACACGTTGGTCATGGTCTTGATTGGATATCCTTTCATAGTAGGCAATAGTGCAAATTCAACAATTACCCCTGTCATTGGAGCCACCGGTACTTTTCCCTTCCTTAGATTCTGGGACCTCTGTAATGGAGAAATTTTAAATGATTAGACAATAATTATACCATCCTAAATATTTTCCTTGATCACCTCAAGCCATAAAGAATCGAAAGTCAGGTATGAATGCCTAGAAAGGTTTTCTTCATTTTCCCTCTTCGAATTAACACTTACAGCCTAATGTTCGTTTCATTGTGATCAACTGCAAAAATTAAGTGAGGATCATAGATCATCCAAACTGCCTAAAAAGCTTTAAATTAAACAGTTATTCGATGTAGGCCAATCAAATGAAATTGATCAACCTATAAAACTCAGTTTCTTAGTATATTTATCATATATACAAAAGATAACACAGATCAAAGTTCTTTGAATCTCAGAAGAGCTGGACAATTAGGTTCAAATTCGATGTCCATGAATACCAATGTCATGTCCCCTGAGTAAAAGTTGGGTAAATCAGAGGGAACAGAGAAGCAAAGAAAGAAACAGAGTAAGAAAATTTATCTTGTATGAGTATTACTACAGGTCATTATCGAACAACATGGCAAACAAGACCAAGTATATCAACCCAACTACAGTTTTCTTTCTTTAATTTAATTTAAATTTTTTTTATTTTAAGAACAACTCCAACTGAGTAATATGACTAAAACAAGCAGGGATAATAAAAGAAAATCTTCCTCTCTCTTTTTTGTTTTTTTATTATTATTATTATTTTGGGTTTTTTTTTGTTTTGGGTGGGGGGGGTGTAAAGGAAGGGTGTTTGGAGTGGATCTGTACAAGGTAAAACTGTAAAAGATTCACAGAATCACTGTTCGATATTTTTCCCGGAAATAGGAAAAAGACAAAAAAGATATCAGAGATTTTTTTTGTTCTTTTTCTTACCACCTTCCTCCACGATTTTGTTTTCTAAAATGAAAAATTAATTACACAGGGAAAACTTGCAGATCTAAGAGAATAACCGCAAAAAAGGAGGTAGAGACAACGGAGGTATACTCTAACCAATTATTCACTGAATTCACTTTTTTTCCCCCTGTTTCTACTACAAAAATTCAATTTGGTTTCATAAAAATACATCAGAAATCATCACTTAAACAAACCCAAGGAAAGAGAAACTAAATCAACAGTCAGTCGAATTATCCATTTAGCAGTTATCTAACTAAGAAACGACATCGATTCCACTTCAAGCAACAGAGCGAAAGTAATCAAAAGAAACCTCAAAACTTGTTTCATGTCGAAAGATCTGGAAGGATAGTCAGGGATAATAACAGAGATAAAATAAGAAAGACGAAATTGTACTACTAGAAAAAAAAATCATGGATCTCAAGTATCACGAGAATCTCTGTAACTTCTCATACAATATACAGAGGGAAAATAAAAAGAACAAACAGAAGAATCTCTGCAGCTTCAAATAGCTTCAGTCAACTAAGTAAGGATGCTACTCTTACCCCAAAAAAAAAAAAAGTAAGGAAGCTACTGAAATCGTGAGCATCTTCAAGTTTTTTTTTTTTTTTCAATTAATTAAATTTAAATTTAAACAAGGACAATTTTCAACAATTGCAAGAGAGTCAGGGACTGAAGAAGCCTACTTTCAACAATTGCAAGAGCCTTTGAGTCGTCGACCTTCTCCTTCTCTTTCTCTTCCGGTTGTGATGGTGGAATCACTGTTTTCTTTGAATCTTCGACCTTCTCTTTCTCTTCCGGTAGTGATGGTGGAATCACTGTTTTCTCTTCGGCGACGTCTTTCCGACCTTCGACGGCCGGCGGAGTCAATGGTGGCGCAGGCTCCGAAGGCGCTTCTACGGTCGCTTCCTGCTTCAGCTCCACCTCTCCCATGTCTTACCACTAAAATGAAATACAGCAAATGCAGTTCCTCCAAATTTAGCGAAGATGTAGCTGCAACAATCTTGGATGGCAAGTTAAAAGGAACAAAGGCTTTCTGGAAATACCCTTTTATTTATAGGAACTCACTGAACAAATGTAGGCGGAGAGCGAGAACTGAAAGTAAATAGTGACGTGGCATCTGTTTAAGAAAATGGTGGATGGTTTTCTTGTAGATTTTGGTTAAGAGTCAGTTCAGTTCCGTAATTTCAGGTGACGTCTTTCTTTTCGATAGACCCAAATCCAAAGAAGAGACGTCTCTTTATGTTTTTTCGTAATAAAAACTCAATAAATAAGTGATGACTTGGCATCCGAATTTTACGAGCACCGATCTCTGCTGAAACTCGCTTCTCAGCTGAAGCCGGTTTAGGAGAGTCGATGGATCCGTTTCGGTTAAGTTGGTTGAAAATGATCCGCATCCTCTCCTCCCAGTCATCCTGTGGCAACCTCTCTCGGATGGCCTTCACGTGGTTCTCGGTGAATCTGAGACCCACGTTCGAGTTGACAAGGCAAGCTAAGCCGACAGGTGTGTTGGCTCGGACGTGAGTCTCGGATTCACCCGAGAGCCACATGGCAGCCATCCAACCTAGGCTGCCGCGTCCTCCCATAATGATTGGGAGGAGACGATGTGAATCCGATTGAAAACATTTCTAATAGGAGATTTGGATTGAGATGGGTTGTACTGTACACATTATTTATTGAGCTGGCTTAATGGATTCGTATCGGCCATTACTGTACACATTATTTATTGAGCTGGCTTAATGGATTTGTATCGACCATTATCGTTTTGGTTTTGATTTTGGTTATATATATATATATATATATATATATATATATATATATATATATAATGAGCTCTGTTATTGGATTGGTTTGCTTTTGGTATTGTTTTCCTACATACCTATTTATTAGAAGGTGACTTAATAGACTCTTATCGGTTCATTATCGATTTAGTTTAGTTTTGATCTTATTGGTCTAGTTTGATTTGAACTTATCAATTGATACTATCTAATAAGATTCGGTTTTCATTTAATCCGAATTGGTTTGATTTCAATTTTTTATTCGAATCTGACAACCCTGTTTAATCCTGAATGGAAGAGTAATGAGAGAATTATTATTTCTCTACCTTCATTATCGAATAGTTAGAAGAAAAAAAGCCAACTCATCATCTTTAAAGCAATTCTTGACTTCCCAATAATATCTGTATCTCTCTGGCGATGATCAAAACCAGCTAAATTTTCTTTCTTTTTAATCACCCATCAACCACCTTCTTTCTCTTCCATCTTCTTTGTTGATATTTTAAATTTAATCTATTTAAATCAATTTCTTATAAATGGAAGCGTGTTCTTTAATAATTTATATCTCTAAATCGTGTTTTATAGTTTGATCATTATGTACTTCATAACTGTATAACATGTGTGCATTATTAGTCCATGAACACATCTAGATCTGATAAATAATTAATTATCTTTCTTAAAAAGAAAAATAAAGCTTTCAAGTATAGCTGGCGTATCCTCCCCTGCAAGCGTTGGTATTCAAAAACGGCTGGCAAATTTAAAACCCTACCAATAAAAACATCCCTCCTTATCCTTTTTAGGTGAGATAGCCTGCTGGACTGGGGCCCTTCGGGGCCCAGTGAATGGCCCCCAAAATAAGAGCCCACAAGGAGGGTGCATTTATCTTATCTTTATTTTTGTAAATTATATTTTGTTATTATTTTATAGTTTCTGTAGGTGACAGGACAGGTGACCAGGTGTTTTTCATACACCGGCTGGGTTTTTCAGACGCTGGCGTGGTGATCCGTACTGTAGCGAATGTTGTAGATTATTTTTCCATTATTCATATGACGTAATGACGTGTCGTGACAACGACGGACACAGGTGTCACTCAAATTCCCAAACCACCTTTTCAGTGAGATAGTATACAATTTCGAGACGTTTTGACCGTTGTTTCTGTTAGGTTAAAGCCCCAACCCTATATAAGCCAAGTGTCGTTTTATTATCAATTGCTAACATCGTCGTCCACTGCCACATGAATTGTATGTAATACGTGACCATTAATCCAGAGGACCCCTTGTGAATCCCAATGTTTTCGTTTCGTGTTGAATGAGATAAAGTTGTGAAAAAAAAATGTTAGCTAGGTTAGAATCATGAGATCGATGATATGATATCTTTGACATTGTATTTATGTCATAATCATCTTTCCTTTTCTTCCTCATTTCCTTAGAAGTCCTAATTATCTCCTATCCTGCTCTTATATTTATGACTTTAATTTATTAATTCTCAACCATCATCTTCATATCTATTATGAATAAGATTATAACGCATTTTTGGGTCTTAAAAAAAAAAGAAAAAAAAAAAGAAAAAAAAAAAGAAGAAGCCATTTTTGGGAGAGGTAATTGAATTTGTTTATTTTATATGAATGAAGTCAATGATCAACTCATGCTAAATCCCTTAATCTCAAGTCAGTTTAATTCAGTAATTTTCATTATAATGTGGCTTTTGTTTATGACTAATTACACAAAATAGAAGACAACTGCTAATCTAATTGGTTGGTATCTTATTGGTGTAGATACATGTATCCTATGGGTTAGGAGATTAATTCTTCCAGAAGCTCACAATTTTCTCGAGGTTTTTTGGTGTAAAAGTTTTCCTAATTCATTCATCTAACAATTGATAGATGCTCCTTCTTGACTATTCAGTGCGTCTATGAAAATTACGAGGATGTGTTATCGTGATAGAATGACAACGAATGATCGATTCACATTTTGGCCTACGTTGACTATCGACAAAAAAAGAAAAAAAAAGGAAGGAAGAAAATGTTTGGTGGCTTTGATAATGGGTGTGTTTTTTTTTTTTTTTTGTTGGTATAAATAATGGGTGTGTTGATTATGATGACTTAAGGAATAATTAAGAAACATTTGTAAAGTAAAGCAAGCAAGCAATCACATGGCCCAATGGTAGGACCATAAGTTATCTCTTCCCCCTCCCAAATTCAATGGAATCTTAAGATTCCCAACAGAGTTCATATTTAAGAATCTAAAATGACCAGGATCCTCTATGGTGATTGTCAAGTGATAGTAAGATCCTGTCCACTCATAGTGCATCGTGACATAAGCCACTACCCGATGAATAGTGAAGATCTCATTGCCAAACGACAATCACTACAAAAGATTTTTTTTTCTCCAATATCCGCTTGTCTGCTTACCTCATGTATGTCTTTATGGAATCGCAATATACTTATCAAAACTGTAAAATGATAATAAAGTCCATTTATTATTATTCAAAATCCAAAGCATAAGATGTCCACTTGCTTGCCTGCGTCATGTATGTCTTTATGGGACCGCTATATGCTTATGAAATCTAAAAAGCACTGTTACGGTTGGAAATCGCCCATCGATCCGCGTTTAGAATTACCTGCAATCACAAAGATGAGACAAGGGCGTTGGGCGCCTAAGCCCTGGGTACACTCCGATGCCTAAGTCAGATTCCCAATGTAAACAGTCAAAAGATAGCAGAAAACTATCTCCAGTTTAAAGAATGTGGGACTATGAAAGAGTTTGAGCGTGCGAAATGATGAATGAGAGAGAGATATTATGAACTAGTAACTTGTGCGTAAGTGATTACCTTGAGGGATTGCCCTCTACTTATAGATTGGGAATAAGAAGCATGGAGGTACTAGGACTCAGGGGAGTAGACTGCCCATAGGATTGCCACGTGTCGCTTTGAGGGACACCCGTGTGGTAGACTCCCAGTAGGAGTAGGAGACCTTAGCCAATGAAGCTAGGTTGGTCAGCTCTAGGACTGACACATGTCAACGTGTGAGTAATCGCTGACCGGGATAGTCGACGTCGTATCAGAGTGGGAGAAGGACTCCTCGGACGTAACATAATCTCATTAGGACTCTGACTACCGACTGGAAAATGTAGCCGGGTAGGACTATGACTCCGAGTGCTACCATAATGATAACTAGACGGCATAGGACGAATGAGGCATGTCGGGTGCATGAGAGGCCGGGCATAAGAGCGCTATCATAATGATAACTAGACGGCATATGACGAGTGAGGCATGTCAAGCGCATGAGAAGCCGGACGTAAGATACCGAATCCCCAATCTCCCCCCCCCCTCAACAAGAACTAATTAAGTCTATTTATTATATGTTTAGAAATTTCAGACTGCACCCAAATTTTCTCGAAGACTACCTTCTCAAATATATCTTTTAGACCAAATAAGCTTAATATATAGATAAATAGTATATTGTGTGACACTTAATGCATGATTGCGTAATGACGTTGACAATATATCCGTTAATCTAGGTACAACCATAAAATTATAGCCACATGGCAATAATAGGGTTTTATTAATATTTGTATTTTTTTTATTCCACCAGTTGACTTCGTTTGGTGAGATAGCTAGGCACTGGGGGTGATCCAATCATTGCCCTAGCTGTTCTTTAGTTTGGTTTATTAGTTTAGTCTGTATTAGTTGATCAACAAGTTCAGTACATTTCATTAGTTTTTAAACCGGATTCGAAGCCGAAACAAAAAGTGGCCCAGGTTTTCACAAAACCGTCCTTTGATTCAAGTTATAGTATAGGTGGTTCGGACCAAATCACAGAATGGAAGATTTCAGTTTTATTGAGTTCAATCACTGGTCCGACCTAAATTTCTACAACACATAGATGAGCAGTCACTAATGGGCATTATGGACCGCACAAATCGAAAGACGATGCGTGGCATGACACGTTTTAGTTCATGTGTCAGCAAGAGAACCTGCCACTTCAGAGCTCAAAGAGATCAGCATCCAAGCTCTGCATCTATTGTAGCACCATAATAATCCGTCCGTTAAACTCATAGACGTTATCCATACTTAGAACACACGACTGAACATCGATCGCATTTAACGGGTAGAGGTCAACATGTACGGCGTAACTATCGAATAACTAATTCCACTCGAACGTACGGGGGTCACGTCTGAGGTAGCCAACAGACGAGTAACCCCATTCGGACGTAACGGACGACACGTCAATCGTAACTGATGGACGAGTAACTCCATTATGGGTCAAATGCCACTTTACACCACCCGATGTCCTTCAGTATAGGTAGACCAGATTCGAAATGTATGGGGATCAAACTTTACGCTCAAATTCTCTCTGCAGCCCACTTACTCAGAACATATGATAATATGTTATATTATCATATACCAAAAAAATTCTATACATGGGATAATAACACTATGTATGTTATTTACTACAGAAAAAAAAAAAAAAAAAAAAGAGAAAAAGAAAAACTATGTATAGTATGTATAGAATGGAGATTACATACCCAATATAGAATGAAAATGAGATAAAGATCAATGCATTTTTATTCTGCAATCCTTAAACGCAAAATGAATTAAATAATGCGTTCCATAATGGATGACTATGGATTCCATTTTCCGTCATCCAATAGAAGAATGACACATGCCTAGTTTTATATTGGTACACGTGTTCTAACATGTGTCCACCGTTTGTTAGTTAGCCCTCCACGTGGCAGACGCATGACGATTGATAAGCAATCCGAGTTGTTCTCCTACAATTAAGGGAACAACTCGCTAACTGACACATCTCGATTAGTCCCAAGGAAAAGGGAGTAGTAATTTGTGGGTAGTGCGCCAGCAACGAACAAAACGTCAACCATAGGATCATCATCTAAGGCAGCATATCAGTAATTATTTCAACATCAATTATCGCCAATTTTCATAACCATCATAAGGGTAATCCGGACATCCCCACAAGTGAACAGTTTCACCTATACATACCTGTTAATTCGAAAGTACGAGGACAAATAATTTTATTCACAATTTATATTCAAATCTTAACCCAGTCTCTTAAGAAGCTTTGGTTCTTATTTTGTTTCATACTGCTTACATTGTGAATTAATTTAATCATTAGAGTGATCATCGAATTACCCAATTCATCCCTTTGTGGTTTTTTCTGTATTTTTCAAGATCTATCCTTGAACTCGATTAACACGTGTGAACTCGATTTTTACGTGTCGAACTCGACTAACCAATTTTCAACAGCAATAGTGATATTTGCTAATACATCCCATAATTCGAAAACAAAAGTGCTTATCAAAATACTATTTTCATCATTTCAAGAATACATAAAGTCGCTGTAACATTGATTGACACGATTTTTAGATATGTGTTACAACTTTAATCGGTGGCATTTGCAGCAAACACCTTGAAATAAATATACAGTTGAAAATGATAAAATTTCATATTTAAATTAGATAGCTGAATAGCTATTGGCGTCGTTCACACGTGGCGGTGGAGAAACAGCAGCTAACACAACGAAGACTCCAAATAAAATAGTCACGATGGCCGTGAAGTTTACGAGGAACGCCTCCGAGCCGTACTTGGCCAGGCCGGAGCTCTGCAGGAAGGTGAGCTTCTCCAGAAAACCCAATGTTGCCGTAGCAAGGGCTAATACATACACGAACAACCCAAAAAACACGTGCCATGGAAGAGATTCAGCTCTCACTCCGGCTGAAACGCCTGGGTAAAAGAACGTCACGAACCCAAATATCCACTGCAAATCATTTCAATTTCCACAAGTTTAGATATGGCCCAGAAGCCTATATATCTAGCCTGGCCCTAAGAAATCTAGTTTGGAATGGAATGCTTCATCAATGCTTTGAATTTTTAACCTATAAAATGGTAAGGATGTAGAGGGATAATCGAAAATTTGGATTCGATTCGTATCTGCATGGATTCATTAGGGGTAACCAGATATGAATTCGGATAACCCAGAACATAACAATCTGATTCCTATAGATATCCAACTAATAAAGAAAAATTAAATAGTTAACGGTCTTGAGTATTCTTTAAGATGCGACAAATTCAAGAGAATGAGTTCTTGACCTAGAATGCATACTAAACACAACCTAAGACAAATGAGAGATATGGATTAAGAGCAAATCGTATCAGCTAGGGAGAAGAAGGTCCGACCAAGGCTGTAAATGTATAGTCGAAAATCCAGATCCGAATAGCATTTTATCTATTTTGGGGACTTCTGGATATTGTCACATCCATACTGTATTCAATCCACTTACATCCCTAAATTCAATTGATCATCTCGAAAATTTTGTTAGATAAAACCGGCCAAGTTCAGCCCAATTCTATATATATGGGCCGGGTTAGAAAGGGTGTCAATTTTGGGACAGAACCGATAGCCTGGAGAAAGTCCTACCAAATTAACCCCAAACCGATTCAGACCGAACTAATAGTGGACATGTTTTGGATGAACCTATTATTATACTTCTCAGTCCCGATCTGGTCCAGTCTAGCCCGAAACTGAACCGTTAAGGCAGACCGACGAAGTCCAAACCGATAGAACCCCAACCGAACTTCATCCTGACCCAAATAAACTGAATGTTAGGGATTTGAACATATAATGCTTAACCCCATCAACACCAAAGTAAAATGGCATCCTTTGTTGGGCCAAAAATGGATTTAAAACCGAAATAGTTTGTTGGTTAATGTGCATAGAGTAGCCCACTCAGCCTGATCCTCTTAACGGACATATTTCGATCAGATCCTATAAAACCCAACACTAATTTAATCCGAATCAGCCCGTTGACACCCCCTACGGTTAGTAAGAAAATAAGGAGGGCGTGAATGTGTTCACCTGAAGCCCATAAAGGCACATAACTCCGATCCCCAACCAGGAATGCAAGCTGTAGAGATTGGCAATGGAGCTCTCATTGTGAAATTTGAATGCAGCGTAGACGCCTACAATACCGAGGATGAGTGCAGAAACGTGTAAAGTGAGATGGATCAGCTTCTTCACTTCCTTTGACAATGGAAAAGCTTTGTAACTGATTATGGCTGCATTGTATCAAGAATCACAACCAATCACAGTAAGACAATCCGAATTTAAACAGAAATTATTACAAAATTTTTTTCCCAATATTATAAAATGAATTCCTCACCTTCACCACCTAGAATTATGAATCCAATTAGCATCAGCACCGGATGAATCTGTAAAAGTAGAATGTTTTATCAAATCTGAAATAGAAAATGTCTAAAATCTCTAGATAAGCTACTAATTAATTAAACCCGCTAAGGATTGCATTTTATTTCGGCTTACACGTCACGTAACGGTGGCATAGAAATTCTAGATGAAAATAAAAATAAAAAATAAAGCTTAAGCTATTCGGTAGAAAAGCCTAATTGGTATATAAAGATATCCAACGTCCCAGAGTTTTCAAAAGATGGGATTGGTACGTGTATGGCTTTCTTCTGCTAATCTTATTGATGACACGATTATCCACACACATTCAAAATGATCCAAACTTATAGGAACATTGGTATGTATGGCTTATCTAAAAGAAGGAAGTCTTATTTATAAAAAAGGAACTTTACAAAGATACATAGGTACCATATTAGATGGCATAAATAATGAAAAGAGTAATAAGAACATATGTATAAATTAGATACACTGAATTATCCAACAAGCACTAGTGATTAGTGGGAATGATTCGTTCTATATGGCTGTGGGGTGAGTATAGACCCACGGGACTCGTCATGCCGAAAGTTTGAATACCCATCCAGATACATTGAATCCACACAGGTGTTAGCACATCACTATATATATATATATATATATATATATATATATATATATATATATATATATATATATATATATATATATATTATATATATATATAATAAGAACATATGTATAAATTAGATACACTGAATTATCCAACAAGCACTAGTGATTAGTGGGAATGATTCGTTCTATATGGCTGTGGGGTGAGTATAGACCCACGGGACTCGTCATGCCGAAAGTTTGAATACCCATCCAGATACATTGAATCCACACAGGTGTTAGCACATCACTATATATATATATATATATATATATATATATATATATATATATATATATATATATAACATCATATCTATTAATATTTAATAGGGAAATTTATTTGGACCTTCTTAGACATTTCGTTTTTTATACGGACCTCCCCTGATAAAGTAAAATTTATAACAGTTTAGTCCACATTGCAGGGTATTTTAGCCCGTAAAATGTTTAAGTTAACATTATTAATTTAGGGAGGTTCCTGTAAATCAATAAGTGTCTAGGAAGATTCGAATAATTTCTGCTATTTAATATTATACAACGAGTAGGGTAACCTTTTTTAAGGGGGAAGAGGGGGATTAAGATTTAAGAGGAAGAAGGGTAAGTGGGTCATTCGTGAAGAAAGTGGGAGATTATTAAATAAGAAGGGAAAGTGTGAAATGGAGTTTATTATATAATAATAAAAGCATGGCAGGCATGGGCATAAACAATGAACCATGGGGTTTTCTCTACTCTCTTTATCGATCTTCATCTTCTTCTTCTTCTTCTTCCCCTTTCGTTTAGCTCTTTAATTAAGGAACTTGAAAAAAAAAAAAAAAAAAAAGAGTACGTATGAGCTTAATTGCTAAATTTAGCCACCCTTTTTCTTTTTCTTTTTCTGTTTTTTTCCAATTGTTTCGCACTGACGAAACCCGATCACTAATTACAAACAAAGGTCAGCAAATGAAATTTTTTTAAGACTGGATATCATCCACAGAACTGCAACTGATCTAACCAGATGGCTTTGGACATTCAACAAATCAAACACCTTAAATATTTTATCCAGACCTTTTTTTCGTTCCAAATTGTTTTGCAGTGACGAAACCAGATAACTAATTTCAAACAAGATCAGCTAATTAAAAACCCAGAAGTTTCAATCTTTAGAACGTTTCAGAATAGTAGAGGGGAAAAGAGAGAGAAAGGAAGAACGTACATTAAAGATGAGAGACTTGTTGGTAGCTTCAAAGGCAAGACCTCCTCTGAAATGTATGCACCATACCAACACCATCACCGACGCCGCAATCCCCAGTACGTGCGAAACGACCGTGAATGGCAGCACCGAACCCACCTTTACGCTCATCTCTGATGTCTCTCTCTCTCTCTCGATTCTCTCTGGTTTCGCTGGCAGCGGGGCGTTCGGTCCTGGCCTGATTCTGCCTGAACAATGGTGGGGAAAGAAAAGCTCAGAAAGAGATATATATATATATATATATAAAAAAAGCCTAATCCCTCTGAGATTCGTTCTATGTTTGTTTATTGGAAATATACTCGGTCCCAACCGTCCATCTCCCTCCAAAATTGAAATATCACCACGTGGCGATCGATCAGTCGAGCACCTTGGTATCAGCCTGCTCCGTCTTATTCATTGACCGAAGGGTCTAATCTAAAAATGGGTCCCACAAATCATTCGTGACGTGAACAAGCAGAAGCGTTCCGACATAATCACTCCCTAAGAACACCATTTATTGAGGTGAGGTCACTTGTGACGTAATTTGAAAAACCATGGTTCAAAAGTAATAGGATCAGCCCCGAAAGCCCTCGTATATCTGTGAAAATTACCATTACCTTTGCACCATTATGAATTGGGATGTGGTTCAAGGGATGATTTGGTACTTCTAATTGCTGCTTTATGCATAAGAACCTTCGGATTATATTATATTTGATACATTTTTTTCCTTTCACCAACTTTGGAGAATTTAATATTTTAAAATATTTAATAGGAGAGAAGTTGGTTTTAAATTATTTTTTTAGCATAAATTGACTTTTTACCAATATATATATATATATATATATATATATATATATATATATATATATATATAATGATAAATTCATTTAATTTGAATGCTTATATATTGTTTGTTGGACAAGAACATGAAAAAAAATAAAAAATATCTTATAGTAGAAGAAAATATATAAATCAATGAAATCTTATGTTTGATTTTAGAGAAAAAAAATTTCTAGTTTATATCTTAGAGATGGGGCTTCATGATTTAAAACATCTCATCCTCAAAGAAATATAATTAACCCTCAATCTCATGTATACTAAAATTTCCATAATAACCCTCTAATCCCATCAAGAGTTATGGTAATATTTCTTTTCATGCTCCACCATCTCCACCATCTCAGAGAACCCGTTTTAACCTTGATTCTAAATGATAAACTTAAAAAAAAAAAAAAAAACAATGTTTTTCTTGCTAGAAAGATCTATGAATCCCATAGTTTTATGATAAATTTCAAAAGGTAAGAAGGCAAAAATCTCGAATCCAGAACCCCTGACACAATTAAAAAAAAAATCAGAACAATAATTATCTTTTCTACTCTTGCCAAACTAACACAGCGTCCAAATCCTCTCCTTCACAACTCCTCGGCTCCCACCCCATCCAACCGTTGGAGGGGGTTGGAGTTTGAGCCGGCTCACCCCTCCAACGATTGGATGGGGTGGGAGCCAGGGAGCTGTGGAGGAGAGGATTCGATTCCACTAACACAATAATTTCTGGTGAAGAACAATGATTATCTTTTCTACTCCTACCAAACTAACCTAAGAATTTTTGATGAATGTTATATATATATATATATATATCTCATAAAATTTATATTTTCTCTCTATGAACTTGTCACACAAACATAGTCTAACAATACACAAATTCAAATTACACTCTCATTCCCTTTATTTAATTGAAACTTACCTGATGAACAAAGAGTGATACCATGTTTTTTCAAAGAAAGCATCCCCTCTCTTTTCTCCCAATAAAAAAAAATAAAAAAAAATAAATAAATAAATAAAAGAAAAAATTTGAAACAAATAGTCATGTGGACCACTTGTATTAATCATTCACCAAACTAAAACAGTAAGTAATATTTGATAATACTAATTATCTTCAATTTCGAAGATATTTAGTTTTCCAGTGAATGAACAGCAATTTTTTTATGTAAGAAGTTTAGGTGTTTTAAGTATATTATTAATTTTAATAAAAATATTTTGAAGGAGATAGTAATCTTCCAACCTTTCGTAATAAATAATTTTAAAATCAAACAAAAATAGCCAACAGCATGTTTTAAATAATTTTTATAACTTATTTACTATTAATCTCTTTTAAATGTTCAAGCGCATTATTGACCGTATACTTTCTTGAAAAATTATAAAAAATATATTTATTTTTTCCTTATTTCTAATATTTTGTAGTTCTGTGAGAAACACTTTGCAGCAAATGTATATATACTCCACTACTCCACATACTATTGAATAGTGGATTGATAAAAAGATGTCAACTAATTTGGGAGGACCTTTTTTCACTTCAAACACCTATTTTTGGAGGAATCAATTTTCTTAACATGTAAAATTTTCCCATTGAATCAAATGTGGAGCCCATATATATGGAAAAAATAATTCTAAGCTAGCCATATATAAGATGTTTGATCTAACATAATTTTTTTTTTTAATTTTTTCTCTCTTTAAAATAAATAAAAAATTGAACGGTGAGAGGGAGTTAGAGATTATTTGCTCATGTTATATTATCATATACCAACAAATTTTATGCATGGGATAATAACACTATGCATGATATGTATTCTTATAATGGAGAATACATTCTTATAATGGAGAATACATGCATAACATAGACTGAAAATGAGTTAAAGAGCAACACATTTTCATTATCGTTCTGCAATGGGTGATATTCGTTAATACCTTCCATAATTCAAGAATAAAAGTGCATACCAAAATACTATTTTCATCATTTCAGAATGCATTCTTGACCAAAAATACATACTAAACGAACTTGACGTTGCTGTAACATTGATTAAAAAACGAATTACAGATATGTGTTACAACATTAATCGGTGGCATTTGCACCAAAAACCTTGAAATAAATATACAATTGAAAATAATAAATCATATTTAAA
The DNA here is from genome assembly GCA_028583415.1 of Protea cynaroides. Classification (NCBI taxonomy): domain Eukaryota; kingdom Viridiplantae; phylum Streptophyta; class Magnoliopsida; order Proteales; family Proteaceae; genus Protea; species Protea cynaroides. The sequence goes on from CM053276.1 coordinate 136,790,131, forward strand.
TTAGATAGCTGAGGCTCTCTTTGGTTTGTATTATATAATGTATTATGAGCTATTTGTGACAAATCAATTATGATAATAGATTATGAGTAATAAATAATGACCGTTTGGTATCACTAAATATAATACATTATATAATGAGAAATATAAACAATCACCTAATAGATTATTCTAATAATGATAAACAACTACTCACCCATTTGTAGATAATGAATTATATCGATTTATTTTAATTATAAATAGACATTAAAAATCATACCAAACAATCATAAATTTTATACAAACCAAAGAGAGCCTGAATAGCTAGCTAGCTATAGGCGTGGTTTACACATGGCAGTGGGACCACACGTGGTAGTGGAGAAACAGTAGCTAACATTACGAAGACTCCAAATAAAATTGTAACGATGGCCGTGAAGTTTACGAGGAACGCCTCCGAGCCGTACTTGGCCAGGCCAGAGCTCTCGTGGAAGGTGAGCACTGAGCTTCTCCAGAAAACCCATAGAGCCAATACATACATATATATAATGTTTATTTGATAAGAACATGAAAGAAAGGAATGAACAATCTTATAGTAGAAGAAAATACATAAATCCATGAAATCTTCTGTTTGATTTTAGAGAAAAGTTTTTTGGTTTGTATCTTAGAGATAGGGCTTCATGATCTGGAACATTTCATCTCAAAGAAGTACAATTAACCCTCATTCTCATGTATATTGAAATTTCTATAATACCCCTTCTATCCCGTCCAGAGTTATGATAGCTTTTCTTTTAATGCTCCACCCTCCCCCTTAAACTTGATTCTAAATGATAAACTTCAAAAAAAAAATCGGAACAACGATTATCTTTTCAACTTTTACCAAACTAACACAAGAATTTTAGGTGAATTTTATAAATTTCTTTTATAAATATCTCATAAAACTTATATTTTCTTTTATGAACATGTCAAACAAACATAGTCTAAAAATACACAAATCCAAATTACATCTTCCCTCCTTTTTTTACTCATATCAATAGATTATTTAAGTTTAAACTTACCTGATGCACAAAGAGTGGTACCAAGTTTTCTTCATTGTAAGCCTCCTTGTCCATCTCCCCACCCCACTTCCTACACAACCCCACCCCCCAAAAAAAAAGAAATAATAATAATAAACAAATAAAAGAAGAAAGAAGAACAAATATTCATGTGGACCACTTGTATTAATCATTCATCAAACCAATGCTGTAAGTAATATTTGATAATACTAATTATCTTAAATTGGAAGATATTTAGTTTTACTGTGAATAAACAGCAATTTTTTTATATAAGAAGAGTTTAGGTGTTTAAGTATATTATTGATTAAAATAAAAATATTTTCAAGTAGATAGTAATGTTCCACATCGTGTTTTGAAAACAAACAAATATAGCCACATCAGACAAACAAATATATACTTCCTTTCATAATAAACAATTTTGAAAACAAACAAATATAGCCACATCATGTTTTGAATAATCTTCATAACTTATTTGCTATTAATCTCTTTAAAATGTTCAAGTGTATTATTGACTATATACTTCCTTGAATATTACAAAAAAATATATTTATTTTTTTCCTTATTTCTAGTATTTGTAGTTTTAAGAGAAGCACTTTGCAACAAATGTATACTCCACATGCTATTGAATAGTGGGTTGATAAAAGGGGACCTTTTCTCACTTCAAACACCCATTTCTTCATCTGGAGGAATCATTTGCGTGTTTGTGTTTTTTTATTTTTTATAATACACACAAATTTGGAAATCTATTTGGGAGAATCATGTTTCTACCATGGGTATGTCAAATGAGGCTGCAATGTTTTTGGACAAGTGTAATTCATGATCCCTCACTCATATGTCACATTTGGTTGAATTGGAATTTGCCAAATAGCAAAATAAAGGATTGAGAACTTAAGAAAAACATGGACGACTAATAAACATAGAGATGCATGGATATACTTAAGGGTATTCGATTGAATTTGAATTTAAAAATAAATGTACAGCTAATTTAGAACAGTCCAGCCCCACGTATCTAATAGTTTACAATTGCCACATCACCTTTAATTTGCCACATAGATAACGTGACTCACGTGCTAATCCTCAAATGGGAGGTCGTGCTACCCACCAGCATAGGTAACAGTTTTATAGTTTTAGAAGAGTGCGTCTATGTCTGAGCTCATGCCAGCCCGTCCCTCACTTCAGGTGGGCTTGGCACCAAATAACATTTTTGAATATGGGCCAGTAGATTGCCCGGCCTCAGTCCAATTCATGGGATCTGATAAGATAATTAGGTTAATTAAGGCCATAAATTGCGTTTGTGCCTGATGGGGAATTAGATCCTATTTAAACTATACACTTGATCAGACGAATTCATCCGTGTTTTCATTGTATGGATTTGTGTTGGTCCCGGCTACAGCAATGTTTCAACTTTGAACCTTAAACTAATGGGCCAGTGTGAATCCATCCCAACCCGAAATTTGGCTCTCCAGTCTGTGCTTGTGAGGCCCAATGCGAAGCTCAGGTTGAGCTCGGCTAAGCCTGACTCCATGACTACAAGTTTCGCCATCGCCGGTATTAGTGAGATTGCCTTAAAGTCAATGGAGTGCATCTGGGCTTCAGCCCTCCTATGTGTGAGAGGGAGGTTCTCCTTTTTTTTTTTTTTTTTTTTTTTTGGAGATTTTGGAGGGGGGGGGATATAGAGTTACTAGTAAACTTGTGGTACTAAAGAATTTCCTTATTCTATTATATATATTGACATTCTACCCAAAAAAAAAAATTATATATATTGACATGCATAATGCATTTACCTTATCATAATAAAAAAAATGCTTGGGCCCAAAACTAGAGGGAAGCAGAAAGGCCTACAAAAATGGCTTGGAAGTTGGGGCATTTAATGGAATCTCTGAAGTGTTACAATCAGAATCCAAACCCAGTATGGGTATGGTTTGTTTAAAATGGGTTTGCAACCTGTGAAGTTTGGCCTTATCAAGCCTGACTTGGGGCAAGCATAACCCAGGAATGACTCAACCCAACCTGATCTGTTGTACATGGAATGGTGACCTTGGGCTGGCCTAGCCCAGATAAGGAACTTCTTGGTCTAGGATTCTTGTGGAAGTAAAGGTTGTTCGCATGGCTTTAGACTTTTAGGTATCCGGATCGGTATGGGTACAGAATACAGATACCTGATCGATATTGATCAATACCAAATTACATCAGCATAATGATTGATACCGACCGATAATCTGATTACCAGATAATATTAAAACCATGTTCTGGGCAGTACATGGGACCTTGGGCCGACAATAACTTCTCACATGGCGCCTGATCACCTTTAAAAGATCAAAGACTGCAGAGATGCAATAATAGCCTTCAAAGTGAAGCCTTTGACCTTTGGCCATCTCTAGTTTTATCATCATCTTTACTCACATGGACGTCTTCTGATATTGTCTTCAGTTGCAAGTCATCTTTTATTCTGCATCGAACGCATGTGTTCTCTCTAACCTTTCTTCTCAAACGCTTTCATCTTTTGGCAATCGGAAGAGCATCAGATGAGCCACGTACTTCTTAAATTATTAAGATTCGAGAACATCAATCATGGAAATCCCAGATCCTTTTTAAAGGGTTAGGACTTGGAACTTTTGGAGTGGGACCCCATTGGCTCGTTGGGGTCCACCAACGACCACACGTGAGCAAACAATGCTCTCTCTCTCTGGATTACACCCGTGACTAAGCTATCTTCTTAGTCATTCTATCATTGTAAACTTTATGTTTTCCCATCATCCCTACTCTTTTTAATTTTCCTATTACTATGATATATTTAGTAATATAATAATTCTTTCTTATGGCTATAACCTAATAATAAGACAATCACCTTTTAGTTTACTCAAATGATAGCTAAAAGAATAAGTTTATGTGAAGATAAAGATATGAAAAGAGAGCCCGCCATGTATAAAGAAGTGGCTTAGGGTTAGGGGGTCCCTCTCATAGTCATAAGAAAGTTATCAAAAGTTGAAGGGACCGTTTGGTGGTGAATATCAGCACCACTTTCGCCATGTACTTCCCAGGCCTCCATCACATAACATCAATCTCTCTCCCTCTCTCTGAAAATTGAATTCTGTTTCCCAAATCTATTCTCAAACTTCATTTGGTCTAAACTAGGAAGAGCCCACTTTGCATACCAATGTTCCTCAGAAGAGCATAAGTAGTTGGGCTAGCTCTGACCCACTTAAGTGGTTACACAACCATTGATGGGCCCACCAAGGACCCCATGGAGGCTTGAAATGGAAGACCTGCTAAGCCCTAGTGACCATCTTGATCATGGGCACACGAAGCTGCGGTCCTATGTGGAGAACCATATGGGTGGATACTGAAAAGCTTTTGCACTCCCAGCATGTGTTCTGGTTTTGCTTCATATATAAACCAGCTCTGCACAATGATTTCCTGAAAGTATATAAAGAAGAGGAAGAAGGCTACAACACTACAACAGGGAGGGAGCTGTGGTCTGTGGGGTCTGACACTGGGCTTGGAAATCATAAGGGCAGTTGAGTTGGCAGTTAAAATACTTAAAGAAGGGAGGGAAGCTGCAGTTAAGAACTCCTGACAGAGACAACTTTTGTCATTCACCGGGGACCATATCTAGGCCTTCTTTGTTAGGTTTCTTCCTTTTCTTTTTCCAAGCAAAACTTCATTAAAGAAAGAGAAAAGGAAAGGACCATACAAGTTAGAGTTTTCATCACTACAAGATAGTATGTTGGGTTTTTGTATCTTACCCAACAAAAACAAATGTTGGGTTTTTGTGCTTTGTCACTTACCTATCAATTTTCATTACGTTTCAGGTCATTTGGTTAATTGATAAACTGTGGTTTGAGCCACCTCTCACGGTCATCACATGAGCATCTTTAAAGCCAAGTTAAAAGGAGCGAGCAACAGCACCCACCCTCACCCCTACAGTGGGCCCCACTCTTACCTTCTAGCTCTTCTTCTACCTGCCTCATACACCAGAAGCCAATTTAAAATTAGCACTTTTCCTTTCTTCCTCTCTGAGTCTCTTCCCTCCTTTTTTTTTTCATATTTACAACTTGGTTTGTAGATTTTAATAAGATTTATATTACTTTTTTTTTTCTTAAAAATTGTAACTAGTGATCAGGTTCTCTTAGGCTTGGAGCACATACAGTTTATATTTTAATATTGAAGCTTAAGATATCCCGCAGATAAACCCAGATTTACCATAAAATTTAGTGTAAATTGAAATGTAACATGAATTCCAACTTAATTTAATCACAGACCTGCGTTACTATAATTAATGTTAGGGGACCCTTCAATTCATTGAATTACTAATGGCCGTTTTTTATAACTTTGTTTTAATAAATATAGCTACCACATTGTCTTCAGATCAGTCAAACATCTACTTCTTTATCCTAAACAAAATTAAATAATTACGGAGGAGTTTACGATGTTTGGTACATGTAATAATGTACGTACCAACGAAAATCACCTATTTATTACCCATTACATACATTCGGCTTCATTGACCCAAAAAGAATCCATTAAAGAGCAGGGATCGAGGTGAAATAAAATCAGCTGTAGTTCTTCAATTAACTGTAAAATTTAAAAAAATAAAAATAAAAATTTGATGCCCAAGAAAAGATGAAAATATTTGGTTATGGTCATTGAGAAGAATTTTATGGTTGAGTCCTTTTTTTTTAAGTTGCACCTTTCGGCCATTTGAATTGAGCCCCAGTTTGGTGAGATATCCTCATCTGTTTTTAGGAAGCAACGTTCAAGAGTCAAAAGTCAAAGACAGAATTCCCTGAAACTTAATTACGATGGAGTTATAAGAACCGTGCATGGTTCATATCTAGGTTGCGGATTATAAGGTCCCATTTTAAGGAGTATACAAATTTAATCATAAATGTTTCTCAACAGGTAAGTCAAAGCTCTATCGATAATGATTTCTCTTGGAGCTAGTTTTAGGATTTTCATTCTACCCAAAAAAAAAAAGGGTTTTAGATTTATCTGTTACCCAGTGATATATTAGTAAGTAGGTAGGCAACCATGCATTACTGAAAGAAGGGGTTTTGGGCTACACCTGTGTCTCAGATGCTAGAACAAGTTAATAATTCCCAGATTCTTCCATGAAAGAGTAGCAAGTTCCCTGCAAGTTTGTTTGAATGACAAATTAAAAAGACAATCTTGAAAACAAAAACATAAAGCTCTGATAAAATAATTAGATGAAATTGAGTGGAAATAGATTTTGATCTTTGAACTTTCAATCAACCCATTCCCTCCAAGACCCAGTCCAGACGGACTAGGACGTTTTACGGCTGAGTGACGATTGGTTACCATTCTATATATCATGTATCACATAATATTGAGCTATGAATCTTGATTCTCTACATCTTCAATAGTATTTAGAATTTAGAGTTCATAAAAAATAAAAAAAACCATAGATTTTAGAGTTTAGAATGAATGTTGATACTAATATGTATTTTGATTGCATGTAATAATTACTTAGAACTTCAAATGCAAACATTTATATATAATTATTATCCTTCCTATTAAAGTTCTGAACCGTTTAAAACATGACTTTATGGAACACGATTTTATTGTCGCTCCTAGGACTGTTTTAATTATGGTCATCAAACCCTATGATTTATACATGGGATGGAGTCATGGACAGGGGTCTGCAACCGTAATTACAGAAAATACCCTTAAATCCGTTACAAATAAGAAGGTTATGATGTCATCTGCTAATACGTGTCAGTGTCCCCCATTACGCAAGCAATCCTAGACACGAGGGCATCTTGGGTTTTTTAATTCCTAATCTGGTTTTAAATTCCTTCATTAAATTACTCTGAGAAGCTTCTCTCATATTAATTCGAGTCAGATTTCGCTACCGTCAAAACCGACGGTTACAAAAAAAAAAAAAAAAAGAAAGAAAGAACACGAGCTTCTTAGATCTGATTGAATGGTCTCTTTCTACTCTACGGTCCAACTTTACATTCCTTACCTCTCTGGGTTTCTGTGAATCCGATACCTGATCCTCATCGACTCCTTTTGAAGTCTGTAACTAATGTCTACCTGTAGTGACAAACTGACAATGGTCAATTATAATTTATAAATGTTTCCCTAAAAAAAAAATTATAATTTATAAACTCTCTCATGTTCAAAATCTGTTTGTGCATCTGTTTTCTTCATTAACAAAATAAAATTGAGCTGAGATTAGCTCCAGAACTACTTTCTACGTGTTCTTTCTATTTCTGAGATCTTGTTCGGGCTTGGAAAGCGTTACCAATGGTAATTGACCGGCATTTGTAGCAGGAAAACTAGTGAAGTAACACCTGAGCTGAGTTTGAGATACCAGAAGCTTCGATTTGACGGGGAAATGGCAAACTGAAACCGTGAGTGAAGATGTTCAAGTCAGCGAGATGGAGGAGTGAGAAAAACAAGATCAAAGCTGCATTCAAATTACAGTTTCAAGCAACTCAGGTATAGTTCTCTGTTGTTGTTATGAGAATGGATGGGTCTTGTTTTAGTTTTCATTTGCTGGAAACTGTAAAGCGGAGTTTCATATTTTACTTCAGTTATCGAGATGGGTGGGTAGCAGATACAGGGGATACTAATGACTGCAGGGTCGATAACGTAGGAAATGTGATTGGATGTTTCTGATATTCTTTCAGGTGCCTCAGTTGGGATGGGAAAGTTTGATGGTATCACTGGAACCTGTGGACATTGGGAAACCGACAGTGAGGCTGGAGAAGGTGGCAGTTAAGGATGGAACCTGTCGCTGGGAAAATCCAATCTATGTAACAATCAAATTTGTCCAGGACCTAAAATCAGGAAAACTTAAGGAGAAAATCTATCACTTCTTTGTTTTGAATGTATGATTCTTTTCAGCTTCGGCTCTAGTTTTTTTCTCTTGATTCTTTTCAGCTTCGGTTCTAGTTTTTTTCTCTTTCATGATTATTGTTGGCATGATCTAAATCTAAAGTCTAAACATGTGCTGCATTATCTCACAGGGGTCATCAAAAGCAGGTCTTCTGGGGGAAGTCTCGTTTGATTTTTCAGATTACGCGGAAGCAATCAAACCTTCATCCGTTTCCCTGCCCCTTAAAACTAATGATACTGGCACAGTTCTGCATGTTAGCTCTCTCTCTTTCTCTGTGATCTTTGCTTTTTGGTAGGAGTGAGTTTGTGTATTTAGTTCATAATTCTTGACTGTTCCTAAAAATTATAAAGTAGGAAATAGATGAAGAAAGGATTTGATAAATTTTTTCACCAATAATCGATGAAATTACAATGCATCAATTGATTTAACTGCTTAACAAAAATAAATCATTTAAACTGGCTACAGAGATTCCTAATTTTGTAATTATAATTATTGAGACAGGTTACAATTCAAAGAATGCATGGAGCTAGTGATCAGAGGTGAATATGAAAGAGTTTATTTATTTATTTCAAGTCTATGTGATTTAGATTATATTTTTATCTTCTTTTATTTTGAGTACTACTGCAGAAAGGTTGAAGAAAATGGAGATGTGGCGTTCAAATCCCAAGACAGAAGCTTAAGAAGCCAGTTCATCAATGGTGATACAGATGAAGGCATAATAAATAATTCTACTGAAGTAAGATCTCATTCCATCTTTTCTGAAATTTAATTTCGTAAATGTTTTTTCCCATAGCAACTTTCTAGCAAGATCTACATGTAAGTGAAGAAAGCAAACATTTCACTGTACATATTTCAACCAAATGGCGTGGTTACAATAAGGACATTGCATTTGATAATTGTGTCATCTAAAATAGGTCTCTTTTTGTCATCCACAGGATCGGTCTTTTGATAAAACCACATTCCAGAGTACAGAGTCAAAAGGAAATCTCAGAGCATTTTTGGGCTCTGATGCTACATCAGCGTCAGGTTCTGAGAGCAGCTCTGAACCAAATACCCCACTAGAGCTGGGGTTAAAGAATAATAACACCCATTCAGATCCTACCAGCGTCCTGTCATCTGTTGGCCACAGCTCTGAACCTCGGAAGCCAGTGGTAAATGCTGTCATGGCTAACCATCAAGAGTACCAAAGATCAATTACAGAGTGGTCAGTGGGTTCTGCTCTGGATGGGAGTTTAGATGGCTCAACAAGTTCTGAAGATACTCTTCTGAAAGAAACACCATCACAGGCTTCAGACATCTCCATTGAAAAGCTCAAAGGTGAACTTGTAGTTTTGGCAAGGCAGGCAGAATTTTCAGAGTTGGAACTACAGACTCTCAGAAAGCAGATTGTGAGGGAGGGAAAAAGGGGACAGGAACTCTCGAGAGAAGTTGTTAGCCTCAAAGAGGAGAGGGATGAACTTAGAAGAGAATGTGAAAAACTCAAGGCCTCACAGAAACGCTTTGAAGCAGCCAAAGCTTCGAGCATATTGCAATTTGAGAGCAAGGACTTGAAGGCTCTTCTAGAAGAGACCAAGCAAGAGCTGAATTATGAGAAAGACCTAAATTTCAATCTTTGTTTGCAACTACAAAAGACACAAGAGTCTAACTTTGAGTTGCTTCTTGCTGTGCGAGACCTAGATGAGATGTTGGAAGAGAAAAATAGCGAAATATCCATTCTTTCTAACAAGGTGGCAACGACTGATAAAGGTGAAGATTTGCAAGCAAACTCTAGGAATGAATTGGATGTGGATGACGAACAACGGACAATGGAGGTACTGGTAAAAGAGCATGGTGATGCCAAGGAAGTGTATATGCGTGAACAAAAGATTGTAGACCTGTATAGTGAAATAGAGGTCTACAGGAGAGATAGAGATGATCTAGAGATGCAAATGGAACAGCTTGCCCTGGAATACGAGATTCTGAAACAAGAAAACCATAATATCTCTTCAAAGCTAGAGCAAAGTCAACTGCAAGAACAATTGAAGATTCAGTATGATTGCTCAACCTGTCTGGCCACTGAAAATGAACTTGAAGCCCAGGTTGAATATTTGGAGAAAGAATTCAAGAAGCAGGCACAAGAATCTTCAACATCTCTTGCTTATATAAATAAACTGGAATCCCAGGTCAAGAGACTGGAGGAAGAACTTGAGAAACAGGCACAAGGATTTGAAGCTGATCTGGAAGCCTTGACACATACCAAAGTTGAGCAGGAACAAAGGGCTATCCGAGCAGAGGAGACCTTAAGGAAGACAAGATGGAATAATGCCAACACCGTAGAGCGGCTTCAAGAGGAATTTGGACAGCTATCCATACAAATGGCATCTACATTTGATGCAAACGAGAAGCTGGCAATGAAAGCACTGAAAGAAGCTAGTGAACTGCGTCTGCATAAAGGCCATCTGGAAGAAATGATTGAGAAAGCTAATGAAGAGATCGCTTTAATTAAAGATGAATATGAGGCAAATCTGGTAGAGCTTTCAAAGCAAGTGGAGTTGAAAACAGAAGAAATAGAGCAGATACGGTTGCAACTAGAAGATACATCAAGAAAGCTTGAACATCAAAAGAAGTACGAAAAAGAAATATCTGATGCTTTCACAATGGAAATCATAAATCTCAGAGCTGAGATAGAGAGGCTCACGACAGAGTACAATACCCTCACAAAAAAGGCAGAGCAGCAAGAAGAATTGAAAGCTGAGAGGGAACAAACGAAGAGATCAATCACCAAATTAGAGATGTTAGTACAAAAAGGAAATGGAAAAAGAGATGATCTGGAGAGAAGAATAGCTTCATTGATGAAGGAGGCAGAGAAATCACTGGAGGAGTTGGATAATATGAAGTGTTTGAAGGATGAAAAAGAGAAAATGGTTGGAATTCTACAGTCAGAAGTGGAGACTCTTAGAGCTCAGTATGATGACTTGAAACATTCCTTGATTGAGGATGAGTTAGAGAAAGAGAACCTTAAGAAAAAAATATTTCATTTAAAGGCTGACCAAAGGAAGAAGGAGGATGCCCTTACCATTCTTGAAAAGAAGCTCAAAGAAAACAGTGGACCAGCTCCGCCATCAGATAGGCCCAAACTGATTTCTAGGAACAATAAATCCTCTCCCATTTATCATGGCTCCAAGGAGATTGCTAATTTGCGTGAGAAAATCAAATTGCTAGAGGTATATCATAAGAAGTGTTGTTTTGTTATGTTTAGAATTGATCTTCCTAAAAAATTACAAAACTGTATAATTTAAAGAACTGACAGTATTATTATGTTTCACAGGGACAGATAAAGCTAAAAGAAGCTGCATTAGAAAACTCATCCAGTTCATTTCTAGAGAGGGAGAAGGATCTGTGTAACAAAATTGAAGAACTAGAAAACAGGATGGAAGAGCTAAGTCAGAAGAGTACAAATTTCTGCAAAGAACATGTGCGAAAGGTAAATAACTTACTAGTTATATTGCAGCATTGATGTGTTTTTGCTATTAACGTCTGTTCGAGGATATTACAGAGATATCTTTCCCAGGCAGTTTCTGTTTGGAAACTTTTGACAAACCTTGTTTGGAGAACTTTTTTTAGGTGCAAAAGGCATACATATTAATCTTTCAGTTACCCAATTGACCTGTTTATCTCAAAATTAATGGCACAGCATTGGCAGTCAACTAATTACCTTTTCAAGAAAAAAGGCAGTCAACTGTTCCATCATAACTTCATAAGTATATTGACAAGGTTTAGAACAAAGTCCTCTGACACAACCAGTTGTTAGATCCTGTCATAGTTGGTGTTGGATAAAGGAATTGTCCCAGATAGTATTTGGGTCCAGTCACTGATGTAGTATATATACATAATGGCGACTTTTCTATAACTCTAGCAATGTTTCATCTTAAAAATGCAGGGGAACAAAGATGATGAGAAGACTAATGCAAATACTAGTAAGTCTGAAGGAGGAATAAAGTCATCGGATTCCAACAAGAGCATTAACGCATGCGTGTCTGGTCAAAATGGGGCTGACAAACCCATTACTAGGTAACCAGTTGGCAACTGCAACTTCAAATTCCCTGATTCTAGTTTACCGTACCTTTTGTGAAACAATATAGCTGAGAAGTGAGAACTTACTTCTTAGGCAATTCCTGTTAACTAATATTATTGTAAATGAATGAGCCTGTTTAGCCAAGCCCATTACTGATTAGTTTAAGTGATTAAGTATTCAATTGTTTAGTAATGGACCCGATTATTCAGGCCCAATACCAATTTAATTAAGAGCCCATGTGACATGCTTATCTCCTTTTCTACTTATCTCTTATCCTTCTTTTATTTTGTTTGTAACTAGGACTCTGACTTGTGGAGTCCTAGATCCGTCTATTAGTTATTAGTTTCTAACTAGGGCTCCGACTTATCAAGTCCTAGATCAATAGATCTGTCTTGTTAGTATTTTCTACATCTATAAATAGTGGCTAGGAGGAGAGGCTAAGAACAATCGATCTTACCTCCTCTCTCTCAGATTTACTATTTTCTAATTCTGAATTCTGTAACAATTCCTATTACAAGTTAATGGCTATTTCTTTTTGTCTATACAGTAACAGTGAAATTTCCTTAGAGAGAGAAATGCAAGTCGCCAATACCCAAAGTAGAAATCAAGAGAAACTTTCTGAATTGTTAAGTAAAATGACACTACTGGAGGAGAAGAACCAGTCTATGGATCAGGAGCTGAAAGATATGCAGGAAAGATACTCAGAGGTAAGTCTCAAGTTTGCTGAGGTAGAGGGCGAAAGGCAACAGCTTGTAATGACAGTACGCAACCTTAAGAATGCTAAGAAGAACTAATTAGCATTCAGTAAATTGGATACCATGTATAGGTGAAGGAGCTGGATTTTCTGTATGTGTGTGTGCGTGTCTCTCATTTGCACAAAGCATAGAACTATGAAACGGTTATCTAGGGTAGCTAAATGTGCTCAAGTGGCAGATCAAGTTTCTAAAATGCCACTGGAGTTTTTCATGAAAAGATGTAACATGTATTTTCATAAATATATTATCTTCATCATGAGACTATCACCCTCCTCGTTTACAATGTTTCAATATCCGCAAGATTCATTATCTGATCAAGTAAAAAATTTCGAATTTTGTTCCTGTTACTTTTTTATACAGTAGGAAACCTATGAACAAATGTCAGCCTTCTGTTCTGTAACTCTGCATCTCGTTTTGGAAAGCCTATATTTTCAACAGAGTCATCTCAGTTCTAGATTCTTAATTTGAATCTCCTCATTATCTTTTATGCAAAAATGTCCGCACTTAGCTGAATCAGTATGACTAGCGTAGGTTTAAGAATATTGTCTGTCTCTGAATCATATTAGTTAACAAGGGACTGATGTGTTGAAGCATAATTGCAAGAGGTAGACTTTTAGTGAGTTGAGTTGAGTCAGTTGACATAAATGTAGCTGCTATTCAATCCTGTTGTCACCAACTTTCATGAAGTCATGATTGAGCTACATGCCAGAACCTTCCTCAGGCTGATAATAAAGATAATTGACTTTACTATACTTTTATAACATGCACTAACTAGAATATAATAAAATGGTCTCTAATGCAGTTTTGTTGGGGATTGAGGAGCTATACCAGATCAAATAAACCATTACTGCCATCTCATAGTTCATTTCGTAATCTTTTCCTCAGACGATGAACATTTCCATCAGCCCAAACCAGCTTACTTTGTGTTTCATTTCCATTCCTCGCAAAAGAAAGAGTCTGCAATTGGTTATTGGAGGGATTTGCATAAGAACTCAAGAAAGAGTGTGCATTGGTTAAATGGGAGTTCCATTGGACACACCTGTCTTGCTCTCTTGTCGGTGGGAGTCTTTATTGCAGAAAGGGAGGCTGAAGCCTTTTCATTCTTGGATGAACTTGGTTGTGCAAGTCTCTTCTGCTGCTTCTGTTTGATTATTTTCTTCAGGTAGCTGCCTCCTTTGTACCTGAAACCATCAAGAACGGATGGACTTCTTTTAGCTACTTTCTGTACATTCCCATGACACCCAAAACAAGAGATAGTTGTGTCGCATGGAAGGGATTGTCGGTGCATCTTGCTCTTTTCCTTGATTCTGTTAAGGAATTCCATTGTCCATGGTGATCGCTTTTGCAGTTGTGGTGTTTTATCTATCTCTGGAAATAACAGTTCACCAACATCTCCTGTTGATCCCTTTACTGTTCTCCCTTTCAAGAGTTCTCTTTGGCATTTCAATGGTAATGTATCCTTGTCTAACTCTATATCCAGCTGCGCATAAATGTTTCCCTCCAACTTCCGATTCTGATCCTTTTGGGAACTGCAGATATCTGAGTCAAAATTGATTTCTGAGGATGTCGGGAAGCAAGTAAGACCTTTTGTGTCGAATAATGATGTTTGTGGAACTGTACAATTTCTTGTTGGAGGATCGCACCTTATATCTCGCACTCTAGTTGGGAAATTTGTGGTGTTCACAATGGAGAAGTCCTCCCCAAGTACTGAACTATTATTGAGGTCAATTACTTCACCTTTAATGTCCCCATGCAAATTATCAAAGTTATTAGCATTCCAATCTGAATCATTCACCATAGAAATATTCAAATCTTCTTTCTGATCAAACCATTGATTACTCAGAGACAAACTGGGTCTCCCAACCATATCAAATATCTCAGGACCTATGGAGGAGACATGAGAACGATTTGGCTGGGACACTCTAGAAGGCTTCATACTGCCATCTGTAGATTGATGAGGTGCGTCAAAAAGAAACTCCCCCTTAGGCATGTGCAGTGTGTGAGCATCTGTAATGCATTTTCTCCTTTTCCTCTCACACACAGTTTTACAGTGACTATTTCCTGAGTCTGGAGCAGGAGATACTGAAGATGAACACTCTGTCACTCCAGATTTGGATTCCTCTCGTTCCCCATATCTACACAGAGCACTAAATAGGGAAAGGCTTTCATCAGGAACATGATACTTCCAAATAGCCTGGATTCTGCGATCATGTGACCAATTAAGAAATTCCACAAGCATGCCTCCAGAAGACAGAATTGCATGAGCTGAGAGTGGATTAATTGACGGAAAGCTGGTAAGAAATGACTCCGCAAGGGTTTCTGATTCAAGCATTTTCGGATATAGGCCTTTATTTAACTTAGTGGCATATATGATGCAGCTCATGATGATGTCATCAGTTAACTCAGATGAATATGTGCAAAAGATTTGTAAATCTAACCCCAGGCTAGCTGCAGCAGCATACAGTGCATCCGATAAATCCATTATGTCAGCAAGAAAGCTGCTTTCACCCTCGAATATCTGGACAGAAAAACCATCCAGTTTCATTTCATAAATTACAACAAATAAATTTCATACATCTAATGTTACAAGTAAGCCCAGAAAAATCACATCAAAGATGATGAGCTCAAATTTATACCCCCTTCCCCAAAAAAGATGATGAACTTAATTACAAAAAGGGATTTAGGAGTTCAAGACTGTAAATAAAACACCAGAAATCTATGTAAATGGACACACCCACTTTTCATTTTCCCACCCTACCCAAATGTGTCCGACACTGACAAGCATGTATATATTATGAGACACTTGCATGCATTTTTTTCCTTTTTTTTAAAGAAAAAAGAAAAGAGAAAGAGATTGCCTTCAAAAGAAGTCATTATATTAGTGGCATAAATATGAAGAAAAATACTAGCACCCCAAGAAGTTAATGAATGTCGATCCAGCTGCTCAATGCAGCTGGCCCATATTGTAAAACAGCGGGACCCAGTGTATTGAATGGTGGGATCAAGTGTCATATGCTATGCCATCTTAGTGCTAGCATGCCTCTAAATAGAAATACAATCATAGTCAGACCTGAGTGATTGCCTGCAGGAAGAACATTATCATTATATACATATATGGAGGTGTCTGCATTTCAAGTTTTAAAGTTGCCATATTAGGCACTGATACAGTTGCTCAGTCCTTGTTGTAGACAAAAAGGAATGCAAGTGTCTTTGGACAACAAAGAGACTTGTTTATTTCAACCAGTGGTTTTTACATGATTTCACAAAAGCATCTAATCGGTTCCAGCAAAGGAAGGAGGTTCAAGTAAGTGACATGGTTTACAGACATGTTTTATGGAACAATACTAGAATTAGAACAACCGGGAAATAGACAAGCTAGTTTCCAATCCCAATAAGCTTCAACAGTCATAATACTGTAAACATTGAACTTTGAGTCTGTATCTATTTGAATTGCTCATGGATGAGTTGACTAGGAATATAGAGGAGTAGATTCCCTGGTGCTGATGGCATACTTCTGATTGAGAAAACAAGCGGGGTGAATTTCAAGCTTTTAAAAAATTAGAAGGTTTTAAGATAAGCAGGAATCTTCAAATAGAATAAAGAATGTGACATGTTAAAAACAGGAGTTGCTGGCATAACTAAAGATTGGTGGCTAACACATTCCTAGAGAAAGTGACCTAATAACCCTAAGGAGGAAGATATTGAAGCGGATGTTGCTTAATCGGTAAAGATAATTTAAAGAGTGCTTCAGAAACACTATGAGTTATGGATTTCAATTAAATAAAGGGAAACTTTATAAAGCAGCTAGTAGATTAGGATGTTGAATAGTTAGACTTCAAACAGAACTAGAATTGAGAGCATTCAACATCAATAAGTGAAAAAAAAAAAAAAAAAAAAAAAAAAGTTGGATGTTGACCAAGATGAATTGTTAATGTCACAGGAACCACTTGATCTATTTCATGAGCAGAAAAAGTATCTAGGGGCTATTTCTGTATGGGGATACCTAAATGCACCTTTTCACCTTGTGATTTGGCCAAGCACACCTAGGGGTAATGTAGTCTCTGCCCTTTTCTTGTGGGGTGGGGGAGAGGGGGAAGAATTGAATGATATAAAAGTTAGTGCATTGGAAATGAAGATCAATAACTACACCACTGAAGTATGTATTCCGAAAATTTGAAGGATCCAAAGGAACAAAGCAAACACTGAGAGAGACCTTTTTGTCTGTAAATGTGGGAACATTAAAGTTTGGAAACAGTTATTGCAACAGATATGCAATAGATAATTTTCAACATCATAATTGCCTCATTTAATCTTCAAAATATTTTATGGAGAAAAAGAATCCAAAATCATAATCTACCCCTAAGCATGAAATAAATTATGCTGTATTCATCTCATTGAATAAGAGGTGCTCCAATTATGTTTGTGCCTCAAACGACTCTTAAGAGTTAATACAAGGAACTAAGCTCAATAACCTTATGTCATTGGTTCTCAATTTTTTGTTCAAGGTCTATATTGTATAGGTACTCAAATTAGATCATAATGATTGATTTTTAGTTTCTTTTGAAACTCAATTAATTACCATGCAAGTCATGGTGCAAACTGCCTTACGTGGTAGGGCAATTTCAATTTTATATTTTCAATGTGTGTGCTCCTCGATTTGAGGGATTACTGCTTCCTAAACGCAGGTTCTGTGTCCGGAGCAGCACTTATGTCTGTGTCCATGAAGGACAGCTTTGGAAGTAGTTAGAACCAGATAGTTGAATAGCTACAACATCATGTAAGCAGTTGAGAAAAGTACCAAAATGCAACTGCTGAAATAAAAGCTCAATGAGGTCAAAATATTTGAAGCAATATGCTCAACACACAAAGCGATGAAAGAAGAAGCTTCATCTGTCACTCTTGCTTTCTTCCCAATGCTTCTGCAATCATAAAATACAAGGCATACTGCCGCACCAAAGATCAGATCCACAGGCAGATTGATCTCACGCTCCACAACTTGTACCCCCTGTTTCTCCATTGCAAGAATCCTTTGGTATGAGCTCCTCCGGTATATAAGCATTTCCTTATCAAAATTTTGAGTGTTCACAATAATGACTATATCAGGATAAGGTGTGACTGAGTTTATCTGCTTGGAGTTCGTTGCAAATGGCACGTTAGGAACTGATGTGGGCTTGCTGCAATCTTCTACATAATCAACTGCATCTGAGTTTTCCACACATTTCCCCTTAACAGGTTCAATGTTTAGCTGTTCTTCAAACTTATGGTCCTTGATGCACTCATATAGATTCAAGATTGATTGAGAAATCCCCTCCTAACATAAAAAGTGCCAATAAAACGAATAAATAAATAAATATATATATATATATATATATATATAAAATTGGGAACTGAAAATGAACAGCCTGTGAAACAAGGATCAAAATTTGTGAATCAGATAATGGATTGGTCCCATCCAATCCCTATCTGATCAAGGAAATCCAATTATACAGCATGTTATGTTCCACTGTATATTGCATATTGGATGGGTCTAATTGATCCTTGAACCTTACCACAAATAAGGTAGATGATGTGAAGAGAGAGAGAGAGAGAGAGAGAGAGAGAGAGAGAGAGGAGAGAGAGAGAGAGGGAGAGAAAGAAACTATAGATGTATTATATAAGAGCCTTAAGAGTAATAACTAGATGATGTGAAGAATATGAACAGATGAAGTTGTGAGAATTATCACAGAAGAGTAATCCATATTTTTTTATCCTCATTTGAGTGCATGGATTCTAAGTATATAGTATGCAAATGTGACTACGCTTTTAAAGCATGCATTATTTATTTTTCAATAGTTGGCTTGTTTATGACAAAGTAGATCTAAGAGAACCCTCCACCCTCCACCCCCCAAAAAATAAATAAATAAAATAAAATAATACACACAACAAAACAATAAAAAAGAGCAATTGCTACATGAACTCAACATGTAAACATTATGTACATAAATTCTTTAAACAGTTATTTCTGTTTGCAAGACAACTGAAATTTAGCGAAGAATTTTAATTTGCAGTAATCTTTTGTAGAAACCACTTTCACTCCACCCTTTAAACCCAATCTCTTCTGTACATAGTAACCGTATTGCTCACAGTTAATGAACCCATTTCTAGCAGTTCCCCCTTCTATCATTGACATTCCTGCAAGGGTTCCCACTCACTCATTCATATAGAATGCAAATTCCTATGCATGGATGGTTGACATATTTAAAACTGAATAAAACAACTACTTTGGACATAGTGAACCAAAACTTTGGTTCTGAAACAGTAAGATGTTACATCATCTAATATGCCCACGAATCAGGAAAGAACATTACCATTGCAAAATCATTCTGGGGTGCATAGAAACCTTCACAGAGTGCTTTGGAAGCACTAAAATCCTCCAATTCCACCTTCAGAAAGTGAAGGAGAGGCAAACCAGATAACTTTGGGGAAAAAGAAAATATTCTTGATGAGCTGTATGAACCTCCATATTCCAAGATAATGCCAAACTTGTTAAATGGAAGTGAGGCAGAAGTATTCCTGCATAAAAACACATAAAATAAAAAAATAAAAAAAAAGAGGACTGTACATTCAGAACCAATAACCTACTTCTTCGTTCTATGCTGGAGTTGCAATTCACAATATTGGAGAATTTTCTTTATCTGTCTGTTGGGGGGGGGGATTGTGCCAGAGTCATAACCACGAATATGCATAAAATTCTTTTCCTAGCAGAAGCCTAAGGACGTGAGTGCCCAATTTAGAATAGATACAGCATTTAATCTTAAATTAAACTATCCTACATGTACAAGGTGCCATAAGCATATATATCCAGTAGTAGTACTAAATGTACAAGATGCCACAAGCATATATATCCAGTGGTAGTACTAAATGAAAAATCAAACAACAGACACCATAAACGCAACAAGGAATTGTGTTCACCTAGTACTAGCAGAGGATCAGATTGTTGTCATGCTTGACATCGGTGAAAGTCAATCACAGAAACCCTAAAGTTACTCTTCAGGAATGTGTAATTATACACCTCCGGACCAATTGAACTAGTGAAGCTTAGTTTTAAGTTGATTACAACCTCCTTCAGCAGTTTGTAAAATTTTAACTCATCAATTTGTAACTTTGCTGGGGAACTTACTCTTATCTAGAGCTTGCTTCAGGGTTACAAATCACTGAAACAAATAGGAGACATTTCATTCATGAAATTTTCGCAAGAAATTAACAAGAAACTAACAAGAAACTTTTCTAATTTATTGAAGCATGAGTACAGTTATAGTGCCCATATGCCACGGCAAGTAAGCTCTCTGCTGAACTCCTTCCTTGCTATTCCAAATTTTAATTCCTACAATACTTGTAGTAGCTAGCCATTACAGACAGTCCATGGTCCATTCTCATCATTAAATATCTCAAATTCACCACTTTTGGGCAAAGACATAATCTAGATAATCTATAATTTTTTTTTAATGGGGGGGGGGAAGGAGTGTTCTTAACTCTTAAGTTAGATCTGTCCTAATCCTATCAGAAAATGAGTTTGATATCTATCAAGCAAGCTTCAATAATATAAACCTCCTAACCACCTTGCAGGAGAGGCCAACTCTACATTAATCTGGTTGTATGCATAAAGAAAATTCAAGCAGTTACAGTCTCATCTCAAAAAAAAAAAAAAAAAAAAAAAGATTAGTATGTAACTATCTTTATGTATCAATATTTTGAATCTATCAAGACTGTTTCCCAGGTCTATGGAAATTGTAAACCTTTGAGAGTGGTTCATAAAATCTTTGAAGACCATCTGGTGGACGTAATTTGTTCCTATATCCTCTTCCAAGGTTTCTAGGAATCAGAATAGGAGAATGTCATGGATTGAGAAAATCTATTTTGAAACTAATAAGTTGTTGTAGCTAATTTACTACTAAAATTTTCAAGTGAACATTGTGCACAAGAGAGGCTTGAATAATCATTGATGCATCCAATAAGCCTGTCATTCCAAGGCAAGCCATCCTATAATTTTGGGACAAAAGGAAATTTTCATCTGATCGAAAAGTTTTGATCAAATCTATGAGGTTGTGCTGTAAGACATCAACGACTAGACAGTTCAAAATTTAACCATGCCCCAGAGCAACTTGCAATTTCTAAGATACTTTTTTTTTTAATGTGAATGATACTATGTTTAGTTGGAAAACTTCTTTACAAGTGAAAACTAGACCTCAAATTGGACAAAGAATAGAATACGCAGCTGAAAAATTTACTAAATGCATCATACTGAAGGTTGCTTTTTCTACAGTTCCAAAAGAAGCAGAACAGTCAGAGCTATTTTGTACAGCTTTGAAATGGAACCAATATAACACTTACTGTATATATAAAGGCTATGACAAATAACAGGTCATAGCCACGTATCTCACATAAAAATCACATCTGCATAGAGTGTGCAAGACCTACTCATGGGATATTAGTAAGCAATCTGACTGCAGCATGGCATCCATTATAATCTTTGGGAACTCGTTACCGTCCCAGGAATCCGGTTGGTCAGCATGCATGTGAACATCCTGTACTTCATGAAATAATATCCCCATGGAAGTCAACAGTCTCTTCAATGGCCACCAAAATACTTGGTCAGCAACAATTAATACTTTTGAAGCACTTTGAGAAGTTCTCAATCTCAAAATGCCCTGGATAACACACAGTGATGGGTGTGATTCTGTAATTTCAGTATCAGCCTTCCGGTAAGCTTCTTGAATCAAGGACTGGAGTAAGATTACTCTGCATCTCAAGTATTTGTTACTTCTACATAAGTTGTCTACATACAACTGAGTTGTATGGATGCCATAATAACACAAGTAACAAGCCATCTGTTTGATTGCATATAATGTTACAAGTGCCACAAGTGCTTCATCTCCACAAGCCAGTGTTGCTTGTCTAGCACTTAGATTCTTAATCCAATCAACCAGATTTTCTTTTTGTATGCTAAGCAAGTTGAAATTATCCACAACCGGGAATGGCCAATATTGCTTTTTAAGAGCCACTTCATTTTCCAAGATTTCTAAGTAGCTCTTTTGGAAGTGATTGACAAGGCTCAAAATAGGAGCAGACAGCCTAATTTGGTGGACCTCAATGTCCCATTGTTGCGGTTTCACTTCAACTGAAGCATATATTCCTGTTGGATTGCTGGATGAAGCAACAGGAAGTTTGGCTTCGCCATCAGATTTCACTATGACTGCAGATTCACTACTTCTTGCAGTTGCCTTCTTGGGATTTAGGAAAAAATCAAGATCATTGAATTGTGACATAGATTCAAACAACATTGTAACCTTATCAGTGCTAGTCTCAGGAACAACTTCTCCTTTTCTTGGCTTTTGACTATCTTTGGACAACTGACTTTGAGCAGCTCTAGTACGAGGCTCGTTGACCCCCAAGGTCACACCAGTAACCTCAACCAATATTTCCTTGCTTTCTGAAACACTGGATGCATCTGGAGCTTCCTCCCAGAAACCAAAATCAAATCTCCCAGTTCCACTATTAAAATATTTCAGCTCAGCATCAATGTTGTAGGTGTCTATGTCCTCCAAGTTCCAGGTTTCTTCCTCCAAAAGATGCCAATCTAAATATATCCCATCAGATGCAGATGGCGGAAGAGGTTTCATGTCAGCTAGAATTTCTTCCAGGGCCAATGGCAGCAGTGTGTCTTTCACATCAGATAGCACAGGTATCAGCAATGGTTTGAACTTATCATCCTCCAGTGCTAATTCACTGTTAACAATTGATTCATAAAAATTCCAAACAGAGTCCCTATCCACTTCGAGCACCTGATCACATGTTCCGCCTACATTGGTTGTTTGTGAACTCTCAAAGACTTCAGAAGATTGAAAAGAGTCCAAATCAAGGATCTCAACCTCCTGAAAATGAACTGGGCTTACCACTGACAAATAATCACAACCTGACATCAGTAGATGCATCAGTGAAGCGCCTTTAAGATCTGTAGCATCTTGTATGCATATAAATTCCATTTCTAGGGTCAAGTCAAGGCATGTCAATTCAGGTTCGAGACACAGCTCCAACGGACAATGTGCTAACAGACACTCTAAAATATTGATGTCAGTAGATCCCAAAAGGTCCTTGCTGTCAACCACTAGGTCAGAATTTTGGGTCCAGTTCTGTTCTTCCATGTATGCGAGTATTAGAGGAAGTTCTTCCATGGGTGGGCTTATGTAAAACTCCAAGCTGACCTCATTCACTTCCAATAGAGGAAATTTGCATGAACTATCCAGAAAAGAATCAGCATCTTCCACAAAACTAGAACTCCTTTGCTCCAGAGGAAATTCTGAATGAATATCATCAACTGAATACACTGATTTTGAAACCTCACAAGGGTAATGAATGGCAGTTCCAGGTTTGCAGTCGACCATATCCTGCAAGAGGGGGAGGAATGACACTTGAAGGTCAAAAATTATTTCAACCTTATAACCTACAAAAAGGGCGTCCTAGTGCACGAGGCTCCCGCTATTGTAGGGTCTTGGGAAGGGTAAAATGTACCCAACCTTATAACCTACAAAAGAGGGGGGAAATCTTAAAAGTTAAAATTCTTTGATCTAGAGACATTAATACTAACCCAATGGCACTGGTCAACCTTGTCCATAAAATTTTCATAGATTGAGATACTCCTATTTCATGGCATTCAGAAACCACCAATAGCTTGTCACAACAACCGCGATCACTTGTCTAAGGCTGCTTGACTAATCTTATAACCAATTACTAAATAAATGAAGCTACTGTTAGAGGACTTACAAACTTGAAAGTATATTAAAGGATTAATAATTCCTGTGGCCAGGTGACAGGCCTCGCCAGTCTTCTTTCCTTCGTTTGCAGTAGGGAAGAGTGGTGATTATTGGGTTCGTGGAAGGTGAATTGTGACAACTGGTTTTTAACCAACGTGGTGGAATTACAATTTGTAACTCAACCAATCAAGCAGATTGTTATCCTCAACCAACAGTGTTTCCTATATAAAGGTGGGGCCATTGTAGAGGGACAATACAATTCAAAGAAAAAAGTAATGCATGCCATCAACTTCCAGGTAGCTATAGAGTCATGCGACTGCCTTATGACTTCCCCAGAGAACTCCCCACATTATTTGGAGTTTGTACATATTACCAATTTCTTTCAGATTTATTCTGTTCATGTATATCTTTATATCCTTAAATAAATAAAAAATGTGGAAGAATGAAGAGAACTGAGACATAACAAGCAATTACTAAAACAGAGAATCATTTTCACTCATGCATTCCAGCAGAGTTGGGCTCTTCTAACAGTAGACAACAATGAACAAGGACACTTTCGTTGTTTGAAAATTTTTCATTTTACATACAGCATGATCCTTGTCTGATGGTGGCACCAACACTGGAAGCTTTTTTTATGTCATTGTCCTCATGCCAGACACTGGATCACATGTCCATGGCTTATTAACAGGATAGTGAGGTGCTTGTTTTTTTTGTTGTTGCTAAATATACATAGTGAGATTCTTTATGATTAAGTTATCAGCAGCACCGAAGTGGAAACTTCCGCATTCTTTGTATCTTAAAAGAAAGGTACAACAGTCTTAATATAAGAACAGATAAAATATGAATTTACAAGTCCACTGTTATCAAATAAAAAAAAAGGGCACCTCAATGCAAGAGGCTCCCGCTACTCCAGGGTCTGGGGAGGGATAGAATGTATGCAGTCTTACCCCCGCAATGCGGAGAGGCTGTTCGTGTTTCAAGCCCGTGACCACCAGGTTGCAATATGACAACCTTATTATTATCAAATGTTCGAACAAAATATCAATACCAAAGACCCCAGCCAAAAACTGTCTTCTGTTCACTATTACTATACACTAAAAACTAACTCTATTGCCGACCCAAAAATAAAAATAAAATAAAAGTAAACCATTGCTATTAAGTAAGAAAAAGGATTTACAAGCTTATATTTATTATAAAAATAAGTAATATTCAAATCTTGCCAGATAATTGCTGATCTCCGATATTTGGGGGAAGATTTGCATATCCTCTTTTGGAGAAAAGCGCATATGCTCCTCCTGTACAAGGAGGCAAGGATACGAACAATGAAGTAACAAAAAAAATTTGATACAGTTCAAACAAAAGAATAAATAAAGATGAAGAATCCGAAGTAACATTTGTTACAGTAACCACTTTACCAAGAAACAATCCAGTTCTGGTGTCTCAAACCGGATTACTTTTAACCTGTTATTGTCCTCTTCACCGGTAGACTCATTTCCCTTCTGCAACAAACATGAACTTGAAACTGTGAAAGAGAATCCTAATCAAATTCGAACAAACAGAAGAGACTCCTTTAACAAAAAACTCTGTTACTTATAACTTCAGAATTTCAATCTCAACGGTTTCAGATCTACAATTTATCGGACTATCTTCTTTGTCGTATTCATAAAAGAACTCAGCTTCTTTCTGGAAGAGATGAAAGTTCAATTTGCTAAAAGAAATTGCAACGTGAATTCAAGCAAAACACATCCAAAATCTTTTTCTTATCTCTGTAATTTTACCCTGTGGAAGTTCTGATTCTAAGTTTCTAGTATTATCAGTATTACATTTGTCAATGACACAGAAATACTTCTCCTGCGAGTAAATTTAAACTAGCGTTATCAACAATGACGTGTGAGGAGAGACTTTGAACCAGTGAAATCGAATTGCTAAATAAACAGCGCGCTCAACGAATCTCATTAGCATGAGATCTGAATTTTCTCCTCTTCTGGTGTCCTTTCTAAACTTAGTAATGTACAAACAGCAAAAGAACTCGAAAGTCAGAAGAAAAACAACGGCACTATCAGTATGTTTGACTTAAACAGATATTTTACCTCGTCATAATGAACCTCAGTAGCTGCGATTGTGAAATTTCTCCGATTTTCGTCGCTTTTCGGTCCATCAGCATAAGCACTTTGAATCCGAGTAACAGTAATTTGTCCATTATCAATGTCAATGGCATGGGGAAGAACATCAGAGAAGAATTGAGAAAGAGAATTCTCCACAGGAAGACTCCCGACTTCTAGAGAAACACTGAAAATTGGATTGAAACAACAAATTTCTTCTCCGTTACAGATGTCCGAAGGCGGGAGATGAGGAACTGGTAGACGGATAAAGTCTAGGTTATGAAGGCCTTCGATCGAAGCGTGGTTGAAGTAATCGACGTGAAGGAAACGAGTGCGCATGTTCTTCACAAATGTCAGATCTCTGAAGCAGAAACTCCTTTTCTTCGATTGCTTCCTCGGACAGAGCTAGCAAATGACGAAAGAAATAGAGAACCTACAGACCGTTTGGAGGTCACCGCCCGATCGTTTAAATAGTATTGCTGATTCCCACAAAATTGGGCCTTCTGTGCGCATAATATTACCGTTGCTTTCCCGCTCAACGTAGGAACATGAGAAACGTGACGCTCTTTTGAATATCGCTTTTCTTGCTTACGTGTAAGGTTTGGAAGGGCAAATTCGGTATTCTGGGCGACTAATTTCTCTTCGATTCCGTACGATGCAGCGGAAAGAAGCATCTCGGATAATATTTTCGTCAAAATGACAAGTGTAACCTCCTTACCTCGCACGCGGCAGCGACAAAGGGCTCCTCCCGCCGGGATTCAAATCGTCTCATCCCTGAGATTCGGGAGGTGTGGCGGCGACCTCACTGGATTGTCGGCTCGAACGGAAGGGTCGGATTCATCCGACCCCCACATGGCGACCATTCAGTGAGGTCGCCGCCACACCTCCCGAATCTCAGGGATGAGACGATTTGAATCCCCTCGGCGGCTCTTGTTTCCAATCCAATAATGAAATTTTCCAATCCAATAATGAAATGCAACAGTAACGGTACAAAAAACCAAATCAACACCGTTACCGAAATCGAATCGTATCCAATAAAATCGATTAATCTGATTCTATTCTGATTTTAAAATTAAAACTGTCTAATTAAACAATTCTGTACGATCTTGAATTGATAAAATCGATAAACGATCGATTTGCCTTCAAAGATTTTGATTTTTAAGACTTCAACGATCATGTTTCTAAATCTAGGTATAACGATGTACAAAACTCATTCGAGCTTGGTTTGATATAAGGATTCAATGGGAATCCAATGTGTCTGATTCTCATTAAAATAATATTAAAACAAACTAGTATCGAGGATCGGTCGGATCCAAAACCAGTACGAATCTGCCTATCCGACCGATCCAATACAGATGCCTTCAACCATGCCAAAGAGGGCCTGGTCCCTAACAATGTCAAATTCTCTTGTTTTTGGCCTTTTGAGTTTCTCTCTTTAACATTGCTTTCGATGTAAGCCCAATTCTCTATCTCGGTCACTCCTTATCACATACTTTGCTTTAGAGAATATCTCTTTCTCCGCTCTCCATGTACATGGGAACGATTAATATAAGAAAAAATTTCATCTACACCCCATCAAAGATTGTTAACATCATCTACACCCATAAGTTTGTAAAAACATCACCTAGGTCCCAAAACTTTGGTTGTGGTAATCAAAGAAGTCCACTCCGTCAATTAATTCCCGTTAGATGCTGACGTCAACTGAAATAAAATTTTCCATGGACAATACTGCCCTTAGAGTAAAGATAAAATATCATTTTACCCTTCTTCTTCTTCTTCCTTTCCTCTTCTTCTTTCCTCTTCTGCCCTTTCTTGCTATGAAACCCTAACGTATAGCCACCATGGGAGACGATGATTTGGCTCGTCAATCATCTGTTTCATCACAATCTCGTCAGAAATCGGTTCATCAAGCTCTTGGCGGTGGTGCAAGTACACATATTTATTTCTTTGCATTTCCGGTCCCTTCTTAACTGGAAGACAACTTAGATGTTTATGTATAGAAGTAGCAATTGTGTATGAGAATTCGAAATGTTGAAATTGGAAGTGGATGTTGCAATTGCAGATGGTGCATACCAAATAGATAGCTCGCAAGTCCACAGGTAGAAAAGCTCCAAGGAAGCAACTTGCTACCAAGGTGGGTTTCCTCCTTTCCATTTCAGTTGTTGTCTTTTGGTCACAAGAGATTGGAAAACAAGTTTTCTCATTTGAGATATATATTATAGGTTGCACGTAAATCTGCTCCAACAACTGGAGGAGTGAAGAAGCCCCACAGATACAGGCCTGGAACTGTTGCCCTTCGGTATGCATTGGAGCATCAAATGAGTTTTCATGCTTCTCGAGTTTCAAATTTATGGGCTATTAGATTGTCTCTGTTATTTTATTTTTTCAATTGCTCTGTTATTTTATTTTTTCAATTGCTCTGTTCTTTCCAGTGAAATTTGAAAGTATCAGAAGAGCACAGAACTCCTTATCAGGAAACTGCCATTCCAGAGGCTAGTCCGTGAAATTGCTCAAGATTTTAAGGTGATTTTGGAAGTTTACTATTGATACTGTTCTGCTCTTTTGCTGTGCTATTTCTCTTTTCTGAAAATCTTGGTTATGTTTCTCATATAATGATATCTGGTATTGCAGACGGATCTGCGTTTCCAAAGCCATGCAGTTTTGGCTTTGCAGGAGGCAGCAGAGGCATACCTCGTCGGTCTGTTCGAAGACACAAACCTGTGTGCAATTCATGCTAAGCGTGTCACTATCATGCCCAAGGATATCCAGCTTGCTCGTAGGATCCGTGGTGAGAGAGCTTGAGGAGAGATGATTGATATACCATATTCATCCGGTGAAGAGCTTGAGGAGAGATGATTGCTACTTCTATACATAAACATTTCTTTCTTTGCATTTCTGGAGAAGAAAGTTGTTTGGAATAAATCTTTTAAGTTATTTAAAATTAAAAGGATAAAATATAAAAATGAAGGGTAAAACTGTATTTCAACAATTTTAGTGATTTCCGTCAATTAAGTGGACCTAGGTGATGTTTCTGCATTCTTATGGGTGTAGATGATGTTAACAATCTTTGATGGGGTGTAGATGAAATTTTTTTCTTAATATAAACTATTAAGAATCGTTAAACAGAAAATCATATAACATTCGATAAATTGAAATTAATTAATAATCAATTTTGATTAGCATTTTATAATTGTTTAAAGTATTTCTCCACTATTAACCATCAAAATCAAAAGAAAAAATTTCATCTACACCCCAAGAAGGATGTCAAATTTGATCTGTTACCCAATAGTTTGCAAAAACTTCAATCGGCCCCAATTAACTGACGGACTTGACTGAAAATGTGATAAGACATTTCTACCCTTTGTATTTGAAACTGAAAGACTTTAAGTTGAGATGAAATTATTAATATGACCTTATTCTTTGAAATTGAAAATTTTGTTTCCCAGATTTGAGAAAAAACAAATCTGTTCAACTAAAACCCATCTCTATTAGATATAGTGCAAATCTGTTAGGTTGCGATGAATAAGCCTGACAAAGAAATATTATAACAATCGAGGATAACCAAAAACCAAAGAGCATTTCATAACCAATTAGAGCATTTAAAGAGTTACTTCATAATGCATCTATTATGGAAAAATCCAACAGTAACAAAAAAAAAAAAAAAAAAACCAACCCAGAAACTCAGGACAATAGCTCCTCCTAGACATAAGCCCCCAAGTGTTATAGGAGGAACAATCCAAATGACGCATCAATCAATTCTAAGTTAAAAACTTTAATAATGTACAAGTGCTGAAAAGGAAACCACGTGAATTATGAACTCCCAATAAACACCGCATAGTAACCTGGTTCTCACAAATTATTAGCACTGCCTGAAATTCAATAGAACACAGAGCCATCTTGAGAATATTCAAATGCACGTGGTTGAAATTGAAACAAAATGATCAACTCCAAATGCACATTCTCTCTGAATGCAGCATTAATCCCCATTCCATCTTCCTTATCTTACAAAACCCTAGCTTTTATTTCCTTTCATGACCTTAGTAATTGGGGTTTTTTATAAGAAAAAAAAGAAATTTGGGAAAAAGAAAGAAGATCAGAGAAGATGGAAATAAGAAGTAAAAAAAAAATAGAATCGGTTTTAGAAAGAAGGAAAGAGGGAGATTGAGATATGAACAAATTGAGAGGGATAGAATTGGAAAGAGACTGAGAGAGACCGTGAGAGATCGAGAGATGGAGAGAATATTGAGAGATACAGGCAGATTGAGAGAATATTAAGATGGAGAGATTAAGAGACAAAGAGAGGGAACAGACTGAGGAGGAGAAATCAGATCGAGAGAGAGAAGAGTGGGGGAACCGAAGAGAGAGAGGGGAGGAAGAAGATGGTTGTTGCAGGTGATGACTTGTTTTTTAGTTTGGAGGGGGGGTATTATGGTCTTTTATCTTTGAAATAAGGGCATTATTGTCTTAATTTATGTCAAATATTGCTTACATCAACCACTAACAAGACTACTAATAAAGGGTGGGATCCATTTGATTAAGTGGAAAACTTTTGAATGGTAAATGAGAAATTTGAAAACCTGCATGGTCAAATTGAATTTGACATCGTTTTTTGGATGTATGATAAAAAAATTTCAAACCAAAACCATATGTTCAATACGTTATGCACTGCTTATACTCGTTCACAACATGGTTTTAGGTATCTAGATAATTTGTATCGGTACTTACTTAACCGATATGGTATCAGATGACTTAGTTTCCAAGGATCCGATACCCATTCCGATCGCGTGAATTAAGAAATAAGAATGTTTACCAAAAAAAAAAGAAAAAAAAAGAAAAAAAAGAAGAAAAAGAACCACTCCTTCAACGGTTCAAAGTTCAAACTCGTTTTTTGTCGTGTTTCTTTATAAAAAGGTGGGTTACCATTGGGACCTCTAGGCAGTAAAGGCACTAACCGATGTGGCGATGTAAAAGTATGAAACGTGGCAGGGTCATGTATGACTTGGATGCCACGTGGAGAGATTCAAGGCGTTATTCGTGTCAGGAAGCGACACGTTGCAAGCTTTATACACTTGTCACTTCTTTATGAATAAGAGAGAGCAAACGATGCGAAGGTGGCGACGATCATGTCCCTCTGGGCTTCTTCTTAAAGCCATGATGTTTATCGCCTCCCTCTGCATCTCTCGACTGCCTTCTCTTCTGAACTGACTGAAGAACAACGAGTGGAAGTTTCTTCCGTGTCGAAGCTTTTTTCGCTTTCAAGATGGATACTCAAAGGCCGCCGCCTGCTCACCGGCACAGTTACGAAGAAGACCTGGAGAACGCAGGTATTCATACTTGTGAGAAACCACCATCTTTAGAAGTTAGTAATGGTAGATATGTTTGTTGAGAGCTAGTTTATTCAAATCTTTCGTATTCCGTTGCAGTTACTGAAGGAGAAGGTGGACATACAGAGAATTCAGTTTTAAAGAAGGTGAAGGAGCATAGCCATGATAACGATCACGATGACGACGAGGAAAAGGAGGAAGATGGAGAAGAAATCGAACAAGATCCAGAAGTTCATGGAGCAGCGAGTATGTTTATGGACAATATCCCTCTGTTCTCTGACACTTTGATTGAGAAGAAATACGGTAATTCTGATTTTTGCTTAATACGATTCTCCCTCGGATTTTCAGTGTACGAATCAGCAGCGGCTCGGGCAGGCTTGGGTCCTACAACGCAGTTGGAGAAAGATCCTCAGGCACCAAAGGATCGAATTGAGGCATCTGATCCTGGAAATTATCAGACCAAAGTAACTGATCCTATTGGCTCAGGTAATATGATGAAGCATTCTGATCATCTAATGATATCTCTGCTAATTAATGTGAAATTCAGGTGGCAAAGAAGCGGCGGTTTCCCCCTTGATCAGTTCGTTCGAAAGGATGGAAGTTTCCGAGGAACCAGGTGAACATGAACCCTGGTCATCCACCGGAAGTCACGATCAGTTCTCTCCAGATTTATCACCCACTGAAACTAAAACGATCGGAGAAAAAACTCAAGCAGTCCCGAAATCAGCCACAATGGGTGAATGTGGCCGTAAGGTCGCCACAACGGTGACCGAGAAGTTAGCCCCTGCGTACGAGAAAGTTGCAGAAGCTGGAAGTGCGGTGGTGTCAAAGATGCAGAGAACAGGAACAGGGAAAGGGACGGAAAGATCAGAAGGGGAAGGTGTTGGAGGAGCTGATAAAGGGGTTTCTGTGAAGGAATATGTGGTGGAAAAGTTAAGGCCAAGGGATGAAGATAAGGCGCTCTCTGAGGTAATATCGCAAGCATTTCATAGACGCAAGGAAAAGGTGTTGAGGTCAAGTAATGAGACAGGAAAGGGCATGATGGGTAGGCTCAAAGGGGCGGTCACTTCTTGGTTCGGGAAGAACGAGGAGCAACAGCAACAGCAACAGCGCACATCGCAGGCGTCACAGAGCTCCTCTCCTGGTAATGTTCGTGATCTATAAAGGGAAAAGGTGGTTAAAGGTTAGAACCAGACATTTCACTGGATCTCTAACATTTCATCCTTTTATATTTACCAAAACTACTACTATTGGACGCAGGGCCGGGTTATCGATCTCGTTGTCTGCTCGACCCAGTAAGTAAGAAGTCTGTAAAATCGACCTCATTGACTCCTCGACCCAGTAAGTAAGAAGTCTGCAAGGCGTAGTGGTATCATACTAAGTTCAATTCCTCTCTAATTATTGGAGGGTCTAAACACCAATCGACCAATCGAGTTAATTGGGCGTGCTTACAATACACCGATAGGTGCACTGATTAACTCCAAACTCCAAATCGCTGAATGAGCGATTGAAACTTTCAATA
Organism: Protea cynaroides; assembly: GCA_028583415.1. Classification (NCBI taxonomy): domain Eukaryota; kingdom Viridiplantae; phylum Streptophyta; class Magnoliopsida; order Proteales; family Proteaceae; genus Protea; species Protea cynaroides. The sequence continues at coordinate 136,822,571 of CM053276.1, forward strand.
ATTGGGAGAGGAATTCAACCCGGCATGATACAACTTGGTGATTCCAAAGCCAATGCAATTAAATGCCGTTATTTTGTGTTGATGCAGTTGGCAACGAGATCTATCAAGACGTTGCTGGTGAACGGAAGCTTGGCTAGTCTACCAAGTACCAACTGATGATAGATTGGTCTGCACAATATGTTCCAATCAAAATACTGTTTATTTTGTGTGCGTGTTTACGCGTTGTACTTTTTTTTTTGGTGTGGTTTATAATATGAATTATATAATATATTTTATCATATGTGAGTTTTTGGTATTATGTTTTTTATTTATAAAAAATTAAAATAAATAAGTATCTACGATGGGGAGTTCATAGGGTTCATTATTCATTATGATCATAATAATGAATGATTGCGTTTAACTTTAATGAACATATTGTTTAAATACCTAAAACAAAAAGGCAAAGAAGGTAATTTTTTTTCTCCATTTTAAAATACCTCTTCTAAACCTTTTTCCTTCAATAGTCTAAAATTTAGCTTTTTATTTCTGTCGGCAATCAACCATATGGAATTGACTGGACTTCAAGTCCTGCAGATTTCTGAAGCTTCTATCCGAAGATCACACGAGACCAACTGCTTTCATCTTTTATTTCAATCTAATTCAAACTCATGTGAACTTCGTGTTCATGGCAATTTTCATTCCACGCACATGAAATTCAGACTCATGTGATCTTCGTACGTGTTCATGGTAAATCTTCATTCCATCATGTTCATGCATGGTATTCATCAATGGTATCCTGACCGTCTCTTTTATTTCCTCCATATTAGTGCCCTAAAGAGGAAAATGTAATTGAAGGTAAAGAAGGTCTACGTGTTAAAATCTTCTTATTATTTTCTGATATTCAAGTCTTCGAACTGGAAGATCATAATTTTTTTTCGTTTATTACGTTTTTCCCTTTTCTTTTTCGATTTGATGTTTAACATGGCAAAATAAATGTAATATTGGTTCGAATTTTTGCTAGTATTGCAAAATGACTTTTGACTTTTGAGGGGGTCGGCTTAGGAAGTTTTACCATGTGATCATCTATCTTCACTGTGCTTGATGGATAGTGTTGGGTTGGTGTCTTGTATTTTGTGGGATTCACAAAATTATAAAGATATTATTTGTATTAGAATATGAGTCTATTACATGTACAGGATAAACCTGTAATTATATGAGATTAAGGTTTTTAAGTTTCCTTATAAATTGTCTCTGCGTGGGAAAACCTAAGTAAGGCTGTAAGGACTGTTAAAGAATAATCATCTGACAGTGGAGAGCTGGAAGATTGTAAGACTGATAGATGAGATAAGTCTGTTAGGTGGAGAGTTGACGTAAACATCCCAGATGGGGTGCTAAACCACGTTAAATCTTACGTTAAATCTTCGTGTTTTTTTTTTTTGTTTGCATTCTTCGATCCTAACAGATAGAAGATATTATTTTGATTGTTGGATACATACGATATGGTCTAGATTCTAGATTATTCACATATTAAATTTTAAAATCTAATTAAATTAAATATAACCTATGTAAAAGTATTCTAAATGTATGTATATATGTACATGATGTATTATATACTCCAATCATTATTGTATATTCTTACATAGTCCTCAATTTTGGCAAACAACAAATTTTGTGTTGAAATTCTAAATGTGAGCAGAGAATATTTAGGGTCTTATTGTTCATAAAAATTAAGTCTCATTTGAATTGTCAGGTGTGGGATGTACAAGAAAACAAGGTATTTTCATTGTTACAAGACGTGCATAGTCTTAAGTCCAAGAACGGATTGTCTCCTCTTCAACATGTCATCTATTTCCTTGCCTCCTTCTTTTCAAAGATCTCCTTGTTCTCTTACTAAATCTTCCTCCATACCTTCACGCCTTCTACAAATTTTGTGTTAAAATTTTAAAAGTGAGCATAGAATATTTAGGGTCTTATTGTTCATAAAAATTAAGTCTCATTTAAATTGTCTAGGATGTACAGGAAAACAAGGTTTTTCATTGTTAAAAAAAAAAAAAAAAAAAATCTTGAGGGGGCAGGGAAGTCCGCCAAATTTTTTCTTCATACTTTTCAATTCAGATTTTGTTTCTTTATGGATAAAATAAATTTTTTCTTGGTACTATTCAATTCAGATTTTGTTTCTTTATGGATAAAATAAAATAATTTTATCATGCGAAGTAAATGACAAAAAAAAAAAGCATTGAAAATCAAGTAATAATATTTTAAATTCTACTTTCTAACAGACAAACACTTAAAAATTGTTCAATATGTAACTAAATTATTTTTTATGTAAATTCTTCAATTGTAAGTAATGTTATTTGGTTTGCATTCTTTGAATGCATTCTAGGCTAATAACATATCTTGAGGACTTTAATGATAAAAACATTATTTTTTTTTATTTATTCTTATTCTTAGATCATAGAATGCATCAAGAGAACACGATCCATCATGAAATGCGTTTATTGAATCATTTCGTGTTCAGACCCCCATAATGGAAAATGCCTTGCTCTTTGATCAATTTTAACTCTATAGTATGAATGCATTATCTAGCCTCTGAATGCATTGTTAAGTGCATTCCAAGAATGTGTATCAAATACAACCTTGATGACTTGTTCTTTATTGAACAAATTTTCAACTGTACCCCTAACTATTCCAGAATCCTAATCTAACCCCCATCGAAAACCAAATTCACAGTTGGCGACAAAAAACTGTCCCCCATGTGAGAATGTTTGTTCCGGCGTCCCAATCCCTAAACAATACATTATTTATAATTCGATAATTAGTTCAGGACTCAAAAGTTTTATTTTTTTTTTCAAGGTCCAAATTAAGCTTCCCTCTTGGCTTCATGTTTGAACTTGGTTTTACTGTAGGTTCTATTTGTTTCCAAAAACAAAGAAAAGATGGAAAAATGATTTATTATTATTATTATTATTATTATTTGTTTCCATATTTTATGAGGAAAAGATTTTTTTTTAAATTAAGATTTAAAAAAAAAATCATATGCAATTTCACTTGCAAGGATAAATTTACAATGAAATAAACATGATCTTATTAATTTAAAAAAAAATCCACGTACAATATCCTTCTTTTTATTAGTAAAATAGTGAAAAATCAATGGAACTTATTCATCGAATTTTCCTTCGTCCACGGTGAAAAAAGAATCTCTTTGAATCATCGGATCTGATCCTTTCATTGATAGGTTGCCCAAACAAAGCCTAAGATATGTGCATGCAATCTGAAGTGAGGGTCTGTCATGGAAGCCCTTCATCATCAGCATCTGCACCTTCGAAAGAATTCTCCAAGATCTTATCATCGATTCAAAATTCACATTTTATTACAGATTAGGCTGTACACAGTAACAAAACCCATGATCAAAGAATGATCTACATGAGGCTCTACCACCAAAGTTAATATATCATTTCCCAATGAAACTCCCGAGGATGAATGCTTCAGCTTTACCTGATGATTGAAACAAAATCACACAAAATTCAAGATCAAGATCAATACAGAAGTTACTAAAAAAATCTACTTCAGATCACTATTCACAACAAAGAACTAACCTCTGCAACAGACTCTCCTGATTGATCCAATATCCTGTAACCTGATTTGCCTGCAATTAGTCTTTCTATCATAAACCGACTCGGACCACTCTGTTGACCTTGATCACAGTGTGCAGTAACTCTATAGGATGACCTCCCCTTTAGAATCCACGAGAGTTTTCTGACTTGAAACCATGGTTTCTCCTTGTTTTCTGTGGAAGCATTGCATCTATAACCCTCCCAACAACCTAATAGTTTCAGTTTCTGCATCCAATTTTATCAATCAAGAAAACCTAATTCAGTAAATTTCAATTGCAATCACCTGAGCTGCAAGCCTGCAACGAAATTACACGATTACGTTACTAAATTTTACCTTCCGACGTACGGTAAAGAGGACATTACCGCCGAAATCCATGAGATCAACTTCGTCTCCGCATTTCTCGTCGTAGTTGTCAATACGGTAAACAATCTCACCATTCGAGTTATAGACCGTGCAACCATTGCCGTGTAGAACAAGCGATTTCATCCAGATTGTGAAAGTTTCCCTCCTTGTAGTCACATAGGATGAAGGAGAAGCAGTAGCAGATGAGGAAGAAGAAGAAGAAAAGAATCGTTGAGGGTACACCTTTGCCATGAGATAAGAGAGGTTCATAGCATTTCAAAGGCTATTGTGAGAGTCTTGATTGTGATTTGATGCCTTCAGAGATGGAAAATCAAGTTTTTATAGTCCCGCTAAAAATGCATGTGCCGCAATTTGTCACGATTAAAGCGTGGAAATATGAAATTCATTTGAGCCTCCGTTCTTGTAATGTTATAATATATTGAGAAATTTGGGAGCCTATAATTCAAACCTAATAGTTGACACGTTCTTCATATCAATTATTTTTGGTGTACACTAATTTTTTTTTCTTAACTCACATTCATTGAGTCGTCATTTAACTATAAAATACAGGAGGATAGTTTTGATATTTGAAATGAAAAAGATAAAAAAGTTTTTTGCGATTTAACAGGCATTGATACACCGATCCTTGATTAACACCGAACGGATCTATGGGTCTTAAGCCCGTTAATAGACTTGTGAGTCTTTCTACCTATTGCTTCGAATTTTTGTAAAGAAAAATTGTAATGGAAAATTTAGATGATAGCAGAGTGAATTTTTACCGTCTCCAATTTCTTTGTGTTTATAATTCTTATCATCATACGTGTGAAAAGGTATTGGAATTTAAGACTTTAGTCTCATGCTAATTACCAAATAATCTGTAACCCCATTATAAATCCAAGAGAATAGCCACCAGCCACAACCCATTTGCATGTGAGGTGCGGACACCAAACACTTTTCTGCTATTATTTTTTGGTTGATACCGATGGATTTAAAACTTAAACAATTCTTTGTGACAGCAGAAAGCGATGCAACAGCAGGTCTCAGCTCCTAAGCTATCAAACACACTTTTAAATATTTAGGGATGTTGATGTCATAGGGAACATGGAGATTGCATTGTTTTAACTTCTCTCATTTAATAACTCATCAAGCCTTGTCCTTTTAAACATGCTTGCTTCCACATCAGGTTTCATCTGCCCGGGTGGCCATCCTTACGTCAGTGGCAGTCTAGTTAGAATTGAACATTAGTTAAGTATGGAATCTTAGGTACCTCATATATTTTAAAATCCATTTATTTAATAGTTTGAATTTTTAAGATGGAAACTTAAAATGGTTATAGATCTATAAAATTCTCTATATATGATCATCTAAAAGAAACATCACATGCCACGTGTACTGACCCCCAAAAAGAATGACAACACATGATAAGGGAATAATCTCACATGGATTAAACTTGGTATCTTAAGTGCCTTATGTACTTGAGAAAAGTCCACGTTTATTTAAACTTTTTAAATGCAAATTAATGAAGATGACTAATGTAAATCAGCCACAAGTGTTGTATGATTGATAAATAAAAGTCCAAGCTCTGCCTATAGACCAACTCGTTTCTCGAGCCCATGACTGGCGTTATGTTTAGAAGCCAAAAAATAGAAAAGAAAAAAAGATGTAAAACTAAAGTAAAAATGAAGTTGTGATCCTTTTATGTGTTTATCTCTCTTTTCTAATTCAAAATTTTTTTCCTTTAATTTTGGAGCTTCCTGACATAACCTCAGTGATCAGCATGTATACATGTTCATTGCTCACTACCATGACAGCATGATGTGGAAGCAAGCCCAGTGACTATTCGTTGATTTCCTATTTTTTGCATTTTTTTTTTTACTAACAACGGGTAATTTTTTGCTACTTTGTCTTCTCATCTCTATATAAATCCGTTTTCTTGTTCATATACAAATCAAACAAAGAAATGTTCAAAATTTATTAGTAATTATTTTTTAGAACATTTAAAATGTGGCGAAAAAGAATTATGAACAAAGGAGATGCATGTAAGGTATGCATGTAAAGTATTGAAGCATAAATAATAAAAAGAGCGTTTAAAAGAAAACAAGACAAAGTCAGCTATATATATATATATATATATATATATATATATATATATATACTAGAAAATCATATCATAATTCATAAAATTTGCACGTATTGAGACCTGCTGCTATTTTATTATAACAGGGAGTTGATACACTCCTTTCGATGCTTATCTATTGTTTTTTTTTTAATTTTTTTGAATTAAAAAGAATGATGAATTAAAAGATTTTGATTAATCAATTATCTTTTATTGGCCAATTCACTTTGTTGGTAGTTAGTACGACCATCTCCTAATCTATCACTATATATTAGTCTTTCAATCAGTATAGTTTTTTAAAAGAAAATTAAAACTTTGATAACCTGATTATATAACTACCTTAAAAGTTTGATTTCATATACATTTCCTTTATTTCCTTACAATTAGATGGAACCTACATTTAGCTCTATGTTCTCTTTTATTTTTTATTTTTTTGGGTAAGATCTTTTAAATTTCTTTGTAATAAAAGGAAAGGATACAACGGTACATTCTTTGGTCCCAACTCCCAAGATCAGAGAAATCAATGGCACAAGAATAAGGGGAAATTGAGACAAAAATTTGCATGAGGGTTCAAATTTGACACATCTAAAGTTCAATTGCCTCTCAAATTGTGATTCAAATGTGCATACCATTATATTAGTTGACACGCAGAATAAGGTCGAGTTGATTGGTCACAACTTGAGGGGCTGTTGGATTTAAAGAGGATCTATTTTTATACTTTTGAGGGTGAATAACTCCAGATAAATCTAGATAATGAAATCCATTTTTTGATAAGATCTCTTAGAGAAGGAAAACTAGTTGGTGTGATTGATACAAGTTGGGTAATTTGATTGATGGGTCTCTGATTTAGTTGATGTACATACTGTGTGGATTTTATGAATAGTTTCCTTTATATTATTTTTTCTATTTAAAGGATAATAAATCTCTTCAAGATGCAAGAACAACTTGATTCTCACTGTTGAAAAGTTTCAATGTAGAAATTTGAACCACGTAAATATTTTTTCTTTTTTCATCTATGCATATGTTAACATAAGGGTTTGGCTCCCTTGAATCACCCCTAACTCCTTCCAGGTGGAGCAATTGGCAGATGACTACCTGGAACTACAAAAATCTGATGACTAAGACAAAAATATACAAAATTAAATGGTGAGTGAATATCCCATGCGATCAGAAGAGAGAACCGATCAAATGCGATTATCACTCCTCTTCTTCACCTATGCTGTTTGAAATCCGACTAAACCAACAACCTGAGCTTCATGTCCCCTAGGTAAACATCATCATGTTCATATTTCCAATGTAAATGAAAGATTTTGAATTTTTTTTGGTGAAGAAAAATCTGAAATTTTGTCTCTCTGCAATTGACGGACAAATTCAAGTCGTCTACAAGTCAAACCCACAACCAACATCCCCCGGTCTCTTCATTCAAGCCCAATGAGTTGCAGAGATATGTGCCATTGAGCAGAAACAAGGAAGCTCCGGCCAGCGGTTCACATTCGATCGGCAACATCACCTCGGTTATATATATATATATATATATGGGCTTGGTTGATCTGTTTTTGTATGGCTCACTTTTTATGCAGTTTGAGTTTTGGAGCAGAGACCGAGGAGCTGGAGGACGGTCTCTAGCAACAGGAGATGCACAGCAATGGCAACCGAGTTGGTATAACAAACGGGCAGTAGTAGTGGGCAGCTCCTACTGCTGCTGCTGGATCACCCACCAATTCGTGACCCCTGCAAATCATCAGGATTTCCATCATCGCCCATTATAAAACCTTCAAGCTGGCTGCAGAGAATGGCTTCCACTATCTCATAAGACCCACGACCATCTTTCTTCCTGTAGTTGCAGTAATAGAGAAAAAGGGTTAAGGGATAAGCGGGGACGGATTTTCCCTTCTGATCTCATGGGATATTCACTCACCATTTAGTTTTGTATACTTTTATCTTTAGCCATCGGATTGTTTTAATTCCAGATGGCAACCATCCATTGGGTGCTAGCTTCACCCTCTGAAACAGTGAGGGGTGATTCAAAGGAGCCAAGCCCTTAACATAATGTGTCTAATGTGAGCAGAGAATATTTAGGGTCTTATTATTCACAAAAATTGGGTTTCACTTGAGTTGTCAGGTGTGGGATATACAGGAAAACAAAGGTTTTTCATTGTTTAAAAAAAAAATCTTTAGGGGTGGGGTTCTTCATAATCTTCAATTCAGATTTTGTTTCTTTATAGATAAAATAAAATAATTTTATCATGTAAAGTAAATGGCAAAAAAGCATTGAAAATCAAACAATAATATTTTAAATTATACTTCTTGCAGGCGAACATTTAAATTTTTTTTGAATATGTAACTAAATTATTTTTTATGTAAAATTTTTCAATTGGAAGTAATATTATTTGGCTCGTATTCTTTGAATACATTCTAGGACACTAACATATCTTGAGGACTTTTAGAAGATAAAAACTATTTTTGTATGTATTCTTGTTCTTATATCATAGAATGCATCAAGAGAAATGGTCAATCTTAAAATGAGCTTGTTGACTAATTCTATGTTCTGACCCCCATTATGGGAAATGTATGCTTGGCTCTTTGATCAATTTTCATTCTATAGTATGAATGCATTAATTATTTAGTCTCTGAATGCATTACTAGGTGCACTCAAAAAATGTATACCAAATACAACCAAAATGATTGTTCCTTTATTGAATGAATTTTCAGTTTTACCCCTAACTATTCCAAAATCCAAATCTAAACCTCACCGAAAACCGAAATAAAGATACATTCATCTTCACAATATTGGTGACGAAAAACTGTCCCCCATGCGAGAATGTTTGTTCATCCCTACCCCTAAACAGGGCATTATTTATAATTCAATTATTAATTCAAGGCTCAAATTTTTTTTTTTTTTAATTCAAGACCCAAATTAAGCTTCTCTCTTGGCTTCATATTTGAACTTGGTTTTAGAGGGGCCCAAATTCCCCCCCCCCGCCCGATGAATCCGATCTTCCTCTTGGCTTCATATTCCCTCCACCGACCACGTACGGATGAGACGATTTGAATCCTACCGTAGGTTGTATTTGTTTCCGGAAACAAATAAAAGATGAAAAATTTGGGTTTTATTTTATTTTTTTAAATTTATTTCCATGTTTTATAGGAAAAGGGTGGAAAAATTTACAATGAAACTAACATGATCTTAATAATTTATAAAGACAGTTTTCCTACAGTGATGATGAATCTCTTCAATCGTGAGAACTGGATGGGAAAAAAAATATCTTTGTTTTTTAATTGGTAAAATAATGGAAAATCAATGGAACTTATTTATCGACTTTTCCCTTCATCTACAGTGAAAAAAGAATCTCTTTAAATCATTGGATCTGATCCTTTCATTGATTGCTTGCCTAAAGAAAGCCTAAGACATGTACATGCAATCTGATTTGGTTGCGTCATGGAAGCCCTTCATCATCAGCATCTGCACCTTCGACAGAATTCTCCACGATCTTATCATCTATTCAAAATTCACATTCTATTACTGATTAGGCTATACACAGTAACAAAACCCATGATCAAGGAATGATCTACTTGAGGCTCTACCACCAAAGTTAATATATCATTTCCCAATGAAACTCCCGAGGGTGAATGCTTCAGCTTTACCTGATGATTGAAACAAAATCACACAAAATTCATGATCAAGATCAATACAGAAGTCACTAGAAAATCTACTTCAGATCACTATTCACAACAAAGAACTAACCTCTGCAACAGGCTCCCCTGATTGATCCAATATCCTGTAACCTGATTTGCCTGCAATTAGTCTTTCTATCATAAACCGACTCGGACCACTCTCTTGATCTTGATCACTGTGTGCAGTAACTTTACAGGATGACCTCCCCTTTAGAATCCAGGAGAGTTTTCTGACTTGAAACCATGGTTTCTCCTTGTTTTCTCTGGAAGCATTGCATCTATAGCCCTCCCAACAACCTAATAGTTTCAGTTTCTGCATCCAATTTTGTCAAAAAAGAAAACCTAATTCAGTAAATTTCAATTGCAATCACCTGAGCTGCAAGCCTGCAACGAAATTACACGATTACGTTACTAAATTTTACCTTCCGACGTACGGTAAAGAGGACATTACCGCCGAAATCCATGAGATCAACTTCGTCTCTGCATTTCTCGTCGTAGTTGTCAATACGGTAAACAATCTCACCATTCGAGTTATAGACCGTGCAACCATTGCCGTGTAGAACAAGCGATTTCATCCAGATTGTGAAAGTTTCTCTCCTTGTAGTCACATAGGAAGAAGGAGAAGCGACAGTAGCAGATGAGGAAGAAGAAGAAAGGGATCGTTGAGGGTAGACCTTTGCCATGAGATAATCAGAATGAAAACTGGATTAAGAAGAAGAGAGGTTCAGAGCAATTAAAAGGCTGGTGTGAGAGTCCTGATTCTGATCTGATGTCTTCAGAGATGGAAAATCAAGTTTTATAGTCCGCTAAGAATGCATAGCTGCCATAGCCGCAACTGTCACGATTAAAGCGTGGAAATATGAAATTTATTTGAGCCTCCGTTCGTGTGACATTATAGTTTGTTTATTGAGAAACCGGTTTGGGTGCCTAATTAATTAAAAAGTAAAAATTGACCCGGTTCACATTAAGTGCTTGTGAACCCAACACATGGTGACATGCTCGTAGTATCATCTAAAGAGTAAAATTGTTATCCGAATGACACATATCGCCTTTTCATTGGTAGGTAGAATACACTATTAACATAGGAGGAAAATTTTGGTATTTGAGATAAAAAAAATAAGATAAAAAGAATTTAACGAACACTAATACATTGATCCTTGGTTAACACTAGACGAATCTACAAGTCTTAAGCCCCTTAATAGACCTTTGAGTCTTTCTAAGTATTACTTCAAATATTTATAAGGGAAAATTTAAAGAATATCAGAGCAGATTTTTACTGTCTCTAGTTTCTCTATCTACATCACTTATCATCACACGTGTGAAAGAGTATTAGAACTTAAGACTTTAGTTATATGTTAATGATCAAATAATCTCTTACCCCCTTTAATTATATGTTAATTACTAAATAATCTCTGACCCCCTTATACAGCTATAAGAGAATGTCCACCACCCGTTTGCATGTGGCGCGTACACCATACATTTTTCTGTTATTATTTTTTTGATTGATATCGATGGATTTGAAAGTTAAATAATTAAATGGGGCAGCAAAAAGCATGCTGCAGAAGCTATCATCAAACGCACTTTTAAATATATAGGGATGTTGATGTCATAGGGAACATGCAGATTGCACTGTTTTAATTTCTATCATTTAATAACTTATCAAGCCTTATCCTTTTAAATATGCTTCCACTTCAAGTTTCATGTGAGTAGCTATCCTGTTTTTATTTTTTGTAAACGAGTGGCTATCCTTAGGTCAGTGGCAGTCGAAGTGGTTTTAAATTGAAATAATTCAACATTAGTTAAGTATGGAATTATATTTAATTTTCTTACATATTTTAGAGTATATTTATTTAATAGTTTGAATTTTTGAGATAGAAAATTTAAAATGGTTTTAGAACTATAAAATTCTCTACTTATGATCATTCAAATTAAAGAGAGATCACATGTTACGTGTATTAACCCCTAAAAAGATAAACAACACGTCAGGAAAGTGTTGGGAATAATCATACATTGATTAGTCTAATATCTTGAGTGCCTTAAATACTTGAGAGTCCTTCCAATTAATGTTTTAAATTTTTGAGATAGAAATTTAACAAGGATAATCAATGTAAACCAGCCACCAATGATATAAGGTGATAAAAAAAATCCAAGCTTTGTCCTTTGTACCAACTTGTTTTTCAAGCCCATGATTGGGGGTAAGTATAGATGTAAGATATTTTTATGGGCTAAATTGATTGTAAGGTTAGTTGGTTTAGTGGGAGTCTGGTTACAGGTAGATCGATTTAAGTATGATTAGAGATGGATCAAACTGATCCACTGTCAGACTGGTTCAAGATTGGAGGTGGTATTATAAATACCAATAGTTAGAGTCCCCACAACCACAGTGTTATTTTTTTTTTCTATTTTCATACTCAGAGAGAAGGTCAAAGGATCCCGACAGACTCTGGAAGACTCTGATCTAAGCATTCCAAGCATTCAAAGCAAAGAAAACGATCGAAAATCAATATACATCAAGAGATATGTGTCTTATCATCTCTTTTTAATTCTCATGGTATTCTAGAAATCTGTGTGTTGTATTCGTTAAAGTTTATGAAAAATTTCATCTAAAAAATCTTCCAGTGGTATCAGAGTCACCCATACAGATCTAGGAATGATGGAAAAATATTGTAAAGATTGTATGTTTGAATAGATTGAAAAATGAAGAGATTTTTCTCTCAAAATTTTATAGAAACCTGTCTATGGTTGGGACTTTTGAAAAAAAATTTGGACCGATAAAAGATAAAATAAATTATATAAGAATATAGGTATCGGAGAGACGGAGCTGGTGACATAAGGTGGGTCACCGGAAGTGGCCGGACGCACTCTCACGAGCCTACTGAAAAAGCATGTGAGATCCACGCACCGACAGTAATTTAAAATAATAAAAAAAGTAGGGCTGAAGTCACCTGGTCAGTCCTGTACTGGACCGAGCCAATCTGGGCAAGTCCAAGACCGAACCAGTGCCCAGACCAGCCCGACCAAGGCCCAAGGGGACCCAAGAACCCAACTCGTGCCATACTTGCAGGGCACACGTGTAACCCATGATCGACCCAGACCTCGACCCGAAAACCCACCTTATTGACCCACTTAACTGACCCGATAACCCGTCAAGTGGACCCGAAAGTCCCAATGGGTGGACTGGGTTATTCAGTGGTTGAACTGTTGGACCAGACTGTGGTTTGATTTAACCCCATACTGTTTTGGTTCGGTCTGGACCAAAGTGTTTCCAAAGTATTTAAAAAAAAGATTTTAATTTGTGGGTTCGATCCGCCCATAATCGAGCTCGGCCAGACCGAACCGACCCAGGCTGAACCTCCCAGAATAGGTTCAGGATGCAAGAATGCAGGTGTCGACTTTGATCGACTATGTGGGAGCTAGGAGCATCAGATTTTAATGTTGTTTTTTTACGCTATGTTCGTATTTTCGTACTCTACAGTTTTATACATAGTTTGATACAATTTGATGATTTGAAGAATTTATTTTGACTAAAAGGTACCCCAAATTAGTTCGATTTGTAGTTTTCTATTTGTTTGTCAGTTATTTTTTGTACCATATGCATGTAGAAAGTTATATGTGCATGAGATTTTATTTATTGATCTATACAGTGCTGCAAAATAGAATTTAAGAATATAATTGTGGAATTGGGTGAAAACCACCAAAATGGTACACATAATTTCATCATGATGTCTTCAAATTCAAAATTCATGTATTTGTAAATGCTTATGTAAGGGTGATGTACATCTAAAGGTGACATTGTCAAGTTTTGTTCAAATTAGGATTTGTGAGTGCATGTAAAGATTGGGTGGAATCCACAAAAATGGTACACTTAGTTCCAATATGGTGGTTCTCAAACTCAAAATTTATGCATTTATATATACAATAAATGATATATTTTTAATACATTATTCTCCATGGTGTAAAAAACAGCTAAGAAATATAGTGTTAATCCAAATGTGGCATTGTCAAAGTTAAAGGTATGTTCATGCATATGAGTTGAAAGGATTTTGACTTTAGGGGGTCTCATTAACCCAAAGGTGGTGGGATTTTCGAGAGTCATTATTCTTTTGCAGTCACTGCACAAAAACTGATAAGACTACTATATATTTATCCCAAAGGAGAATGTGTAGTTGGTTAACTCTTGAAAAATGATATTTATTTGCATGAATAGTTTATATGGTTAATGCAAGTAAAAGGTATGTATATGAGTCTTCAGTTGTTTGATACTCTATTTAAACTCATACACTAATGTATTCATCCAAGTATGACTATCCCAAAGATTATTTTGATATCTATTTTTTTTTATTCAGGATAAAGTATAAATAAATATAAATTGCATATGTTTATATGAGTCTTGTGTAATTTATCTATGGCAGGACATTTGTGTTTGGACTCATATAATGATGATGGTTTATGTCTCCTAGGATGTCTGTCTCAGTGAATGTATCATATAGTTTGGTAGTTTCTTTCCCACTCTTTATGAGATAAAGAATAAAATTTATTATGAAAATATTGAAGACTAGTCTATGATCGTTTGACCTAGATGTATCTTTCATAGTATTTTACATAAGTTGTGAGGTATTCTGCTATTGAGATTATGTGTAACAGTATTAAGATGAGAAATATTGTAAATGAATTATCTAAAAAAAATCCAAAGGATAAGAATAATGTTTCAGAAATGATCGGAAGATAGTTTATTAACTTAGCTCGCTATTACATTATGTTGGAAATGGTAATGTAAGAAGTATATTTGGGAGCTATCAACTATCACTGAAAAGCTCAACGACAATGAGACTAATGTAATTGATATATTAGATATCTCATTCCTTACTATAAAATATATTCAGATTTAGTGGTTTGCATTATCAAAATTGAAGAAATAGAACTAGTGATAAGATTATTATTGGATAACTTCAAGGTAAATTACTCAAATGTGGATAGATTGACCAAAGATAGATTGTTTGACAAAATACTATTACCAGATAAAAATTATAGAATTTTCTAGGTTTTTGGAGTAAGTTGGTTTTAAAGACTGTTGGCTTGAATATGAGTTGAAATTGTTAAGTTTCTCATTGTAAAGTTTTCTTTTACATTCAAATGGTTTTTTTGTTTTTTATTTTATTTTATTTTTATGTTTATTATTTAACTTAACATATTGCTTCCCATTTTGAAAATATAATGATGTTATTTGAAATACCAGAATGTAAGGTTTTTCTATTCTAATAAATAAAAATGAGTTATGCTATTACGGTGCTTATGTTATTGTAAAGTAAATGAATGTCTATAATGTTGATTATGTTTGTTTTGTAAAGTGGTTAATAGATTTTCAAGGTTAGACTGTATAATCATAGGTTTGACTAGTTGTACCAATCATAGTTGATCTCTAGGGCAATGTAGAGACAAGTTAATGAAGTTTTCTTGGAATTGTTGAAAATATTTTGTCAGTGGGAGTTTTTAGATTCTCTTAGTTAGTGGGGATATTCAGATCTGCTTGGTTAGTGGGAAATCTAATAATTGATGGTTTATTTGGATTGTTTGTTCTACATGTGGTTAAATGGATAGAATTATTGGTAAGCATTTATTGTTTGTATGTATTATTGATTATTTAAGATATGTCAAAGTTGCAATGTGATACTTAGCAAAAGAAGACGGTAAATCAAAGTATGATATTAATTTAAATTGGAGGCGGTTTGCTTATATAAGTTGGATAATATCAAAATGCGTTGACCCATAAAGATTTTAAGGTAACAGGATCGTGGTATTCAATCATTGGACTCAAGTATTCATTTCAAAGTGATTTATGTCATTAAGTAGACCTTTGCATGTGACTCGCAGAAGGAGGTACACCAGATGTATAGGAGTATTTTCCACTGTTGTTCGACATTAATAAACTTGATGACTGGATCAAAGTAAATGATGATTTTGGTGTAATTAGATTCTATGGCCACACTGGGCGTCTGAGTCAATGGTGACTTTATAATTAATTAGTCCAAGTGGGAGATTGTAAGATATTTTTATGGACTAAATTAATTATAAGGTTAATTGATTTAGTGAGAGTCTGATTACAGGTAGACCGATTTAATTATGATTAGAGATGAACCAACCTGGTCTATTGTGGACTAGTCTAGGATTGAGGGTGGTATTATAAATATCAATGATTAGAGTCTCCACGGTCAGGGTATTATTTTCTTCTCCTGTTCCCATACGCAGAGAGAAAATCAAAGGATCCCGACAAGCTATGGAAGACTCTGATCCAAGCATTTCAAGCATTTAAAATAAATAAACAATCAAAAATCAATCTACAATGAGAGGTATGTGTCT
Organism: Protea cynaroides; assembly: GCA_028583415.1. Taxonomy (NCBI): domain Eukaryota; kingdom Viridiplantae; phylum Streptophyta; class Magnoliopsida; order Proteales; family Proteaceae; genus Protea; species Protea cynaroides. The sequence goes on from CM053276.1 coordinate 136,838,655, forward strand.
TATCATATCTTTTTAATTCTTATTGTATTATAGAAATCTGTATAATATGTTCCTTAGATTAATGAGAAATCCTATGAGAAAAATCCAAAGGGGTCTAAAAAATCCAAGCTTTGCCCTTTGTACCAACCTATTTCTCGAGCCCATGATTAGGGGTAAGTATAGAAGCTAAGAAAAAAAGAAAAGGGTATAAAACAAAAGTAAAAATGAAATAATCATCACTTTATGCGTTTCTCTCTACTCTAATTCAAAATTTTATTTTCTTTAATTTTTATCTTCCAAACAATAGCCTTAGTAAATTCATTGATTTCCTATTTTCTGCTACTTTGTCTTCTCGTCTTTATACAAATCCATCTTCTCGTCTTTATACAAATAAAACAAAGAAATGTACAAAATTTATCGGTAAAAATATTTTTTTAGAACATTTAAAATGTGGGAAAAAAGGATTATGAGCAAAGAAGATGCATGAACAGGCAAAAAAAATCCTCTTTCGCGCATCAGTCCGCCAGTCAACCATCTGAGGGGTCTAGAATACACCGGCACACATATTGATGTATTCCAACCCGTCAGATGTTTGACTAACGGATTAGCGTGTGGGAGATGATTTCAGTCCCATGAAAGGTATCAAAACATAAATAAAAAAACAAGACAAAGTCAGCTAAACTATATATATATATATCATTGATAAAATTTGCGCATATTGAGACCTGCTGTCTGTATTATAAAAGAGAAACGAGTTAATAAGCTCCTTTGTCTATTGGCCTTTTTGAATTAATAGATTTTTAATAAATCAAGAATCTTTTGTTGGTAGTTAGTATGACCATCTCCTAATCTATATGTATATATATATATTAGTCCCCCAATTAGTATAGTTTTTAAAAAGAAAATTACAACTTTGTTAACTTGATTATATAACTACCTTAAACTTTTACCAAATATAGTAATTGATATGATTTCGCATACTTTCCCTTTATTTTCTTATAATTAGATGGGACCGTCATTTAGCTCTATGTCTTCTTTTCTTTTATAATAAAGGGGAAGATATGATGGTAGATATCAATGGCACCAGAATGGGACCAGAAGTAGACAAAAATTCATACACAAGGGTTCAGATTTGTGCATTTTTGGGGGGTAGATGACTTCAGTTCAGATCATAAAATCCATTTTTTATCGATTGATTAGAAAATCGTTTCCTTTTAATAAATTTGTTTACTAGTTTTTGCTTTCCCAATTTATAACATTATCAGTTTCTTACTTAATCTTTTAATCCAAAAAAAGAAAAAAAATCTTACTTAATCACGTCGTCACCTTTTCACAGCGCTGAGGCTCAGCGATGATTTTTACTACTGTATCACCCTTTCACCCTCTCAAAACGGGATAGCTTAGCTTAAGCTTGCATAAGTACAAAGTATGAAAGTATCATATCAATTTACAGGATCGGATCCTCTCCTATCGTTGGAAGGATTATAATTGTGATCAAGCGGGAAGAGTTCACTCGATGTGCACATCAATACATCCGTATGTGCGTTGGATGAACTTCAACTACTAGATCACGATTGAAGAAATTGAACAACAAGAGATGATCATTTTTCATAAATCTTAACAGCCAAACACAATCAAGAACTCAAAATCTCCCATAACGAACGCCCATTTTTATGAAAGGATAGAATAAAATAGGTTAGGTGACTCAAATGGAAATCTTCAACTAAAAAAAATTATGTTAAAATACTAAATTAAGACTGCATATGTTTTGTTTGTTTTGAGCTTGGCTGAAGTTTCAATCCATTTAATGGAAGCTTTGAAGACAAATTATAAAAAAAAAAAAAAAAAAAAAAAAAAAAAAAAAAAAAAAAATTTAGCCGCCATTGTTTGAACTTCTTCGAACAGACAGGGTCCAATTCCACTTAATTACCGGTCACCAGAATAACCAATGTTTGTCTACCCCATAATTAAAATATTAATTAATTACGGTCAATGCATATCCAGTCGGCCCAGTAGATAAGTTTATCCCCTCAAATCAACCCAAGCATCCGTCATGTGGCGGCTTCCCTTTTGACATGTCAATCAAGTTTAATTTGCCAGGTGGCAAATAGAACTATGGGCCGAAGAATACAAAGTAATGGCGTCTAAGTATTATAATCATGTATGAGATACATGGAAGTGCATATCAATAATGCCCATGGTTGGATTTGAATATAAAACTTGACAAGTGTCATTACTTTTTTATCTAATGTGTCATCTTTACCTAATTTTGCACATTATCATTATTTAAATAAATATTAACATGCAATCCGTTTAAGGGCTGAACCTGAAAGCCCTTTAGATTCAAGCCCATGAGTGAGCCCACCTCATTTGATATTGAGTCTCAATGGGCAAACACTGATGACATCCCATTTGTTAAACAGGCTAACTAGCTGCCGGGAAGGCAAGGCGTACAGAATGTTTGGGTCATGTTTACTCTTTTTTTTTTTTTTTAAACCATATATGGTCGACATGGCAACCGATCCCCTGGATGGTTGACACATGGCACAAATGAGTTAAAAACAAAGAGTGCATCGGATCGGATCAGAACGTCAGATGAAGTGATCCAATCCTGAAACTGATACAAAAACTGGGACAGAAATCAGTACAGGTTGATGTCGGTCATGACTGATACGATACAATATCGATTCCTACAAAGGCCCTCTGAAGCATCCAAATACTCAGGAATGGCCCGGGCAAATATTAGCTGGGACCAAAGGGGTGCAGCTTATTGGGCCTAAGCCCACCATGATTGTGGCGATTTTGGGTTCGAGCCTTCGAGAAAGTTGAAATTCGAATGAATCATAATATCTAGGCACTTCCTTTATCCTATTGCCTTAATTTTTGAATCCAACATAAGAATCACCTGTTAAATCGGGTTAAAGGGATGATTCTCACACTTTCCTTAGGTTATGAAAAGAAAAGAAAAGAAAATATAAGAAAAGATAAATCAGTATATGAATGTTGTGTTTGGTATGTATTTTTGGAAGCCATTCTAGTGCATTCTTGAACTTGAATCCTATAATTTGGTAAGAAAATGTGACTTTTTTATTTTTTATTTTGAGCCTAGAATGAGAATATTTCACATGTCAATCCATTCTCATTCTATAGTAGAATGCATACAAAACGTAGCATAGCATAAGACACCCCCTGTAGTTTGGGGGTGGGGGGACACACCATTAGTTAATAAGCCATCACCTAACCGAAGGGGTTTGACTGAACAAGGTTT